>OZ024927.1:135176567-139976567 GCA_964017235.1 Sabellastarte sp. h YS-2021 | reverse complement strand
CTGACAAAGCTTTAGAACTTAGTGGCAAGAACAGTAGGCATATTTCACAACCGTAATCCGTCAAATCTAGATTCCTCAGATCAACAGATTCACTTGTCTTGTGACTTGAATCTGAATCTGGATTATGAATCCATTGATCTCCCTCTCGAGGTAGATCAACGGATTCAGATTCATTGGACTACCCAAAATTCTTTGTAAAATAATGGTGGCAACATGTGGCTGGAAATTTTAATGTTTGGGAAATTTTTATTATACTGTAATATGATAATATTATATTACTGCATATTAATTTATATTAATATATGATATTTATGTTGGTTTATGTTATGTTTTGGATTCAGATCTGCAGAAAATTGTATTTCACAAATCTAGCCAATGCAAACAATCCAAACCTGAATCCAGATTCGATGGATTACAGTTGTGAAATACGCCTAGTGTGATCAGTAAAAAAGTCAGCCCAGAATGTGGGAAATGCAGCCCCTTATATACCCAAAAAGTGAACTACTCAAGTTTCTGATGTCAACACCTTTGACCCCCATCCTTAAACCAAATATCAGTTCCCTGAATTGTTTATAAAAAATAGACCCAAAATACCAGGATGGCAACAAGGACAAACATGGCTACCAAAACATGTGAGTTCCCCAAATAGAAATAAAGACCAACTTCCCACAATACTCACAGCATGGTCATATGGTCTATTAAGTTTTAATAACACAACTGAAATTCAATTATATCTATGAAAAAGTAGCCATGGACAAACTGTGGCACAAAAAAAGCATTCAATCTTTTTATAAAACTTAAGACACTGTAAGATTTAATATAACGTAAAACTATATAACTATATGCTATTGTGTGTAATAAATAGAAAAGAAACACAACACCTCATCCTACTTTCCAATAAGATTTCTGTTTAACAAAGGAACAGAATATGTATTAGGTTAAAGTGGCACATATAAAAACACCATACATTTCTGTTGCAAACTAGGAAAGGTTTGTGTTTTCTATAGAAATAAAAAACCGCTGGATTACCAGAAACAGTATATTATTTTGTAGGTTATACTTTTAGATCCTGCATAAACAGATACCAGACAATGACAACGACCAAAAATCAATGTTGCAAACAGATTGGATATGTCTAATCAGTTACAAAAACATGTGAAACCAACACACATTTTGAAAGTATTGACAAAGCATATTTCTAAGAAATAGTTGCATGGAACATTGAATGTATACTGCATATAATAAAGGACTGGGCATATCAGTCATAAACTTTGTAAAATCTACTCAAGCAAAATACACCTGAAGGTGTAATAAATATCTTTATATAATTTCTGTTGAGCAGAGAGGTACAGGATAAACTATTTATTTATGGTTTTGTTTAATTTTTACAGTTGTTTGACAGGTAAGAACCATTTTTTGTTTATTTTTACCTCCACCAAGTTAGAAAGAACAGAAGTTGAATCTGCAGAACCACCCAAAATCTTCATTAAATTTTTATATGAATGGAATGTGACCCTACCAATCCAATAACCTTTTCTTTGAAATAAGTGTACTGACACAATTATATATGTCATGTTATATGAAATATCACAACATTAAACCCATATTATATATATAAACATATTTTTGTTTGTTTTTGCTCTCCAATAACCCCAAAGCCATTAGAGGCATTCACGTAGAAAAACTTGGGGTAATTAAGCCCCACCCACCTGCACAGTAACAACTAGTACTTACTGGAAACTCTACCAGAAGAATGAAAAAAGTAAGTAATTTGTTATCAGGATATCTGATTGAGAGATATTTTTAACAATGGGGGTAGACTACACATGGGTATTTGGGGGTATCCCAAATATGTTTTAAATTTTGCATTTTTTTTTTCAATATATATAGTATACGCATTCTTGTGATTGACTCATGCTATTCATAAAAAAATCCCTGCATAGTCTTAAAATCCAGATGTGGTTTTACCATCATAAAATAATTAATTTTATTTGTGTCTTTGTTGTGGAATAAATAAATTTAAGGTTACCAATACCAACAAACCCAAAATTCAGATACAGGGTTCAGTTGGGCCAGTGTGACTCAAACTTTTAAAATAATATAAGATATGCATTAAAGGTGTAGAAATTGTTAACAATATTATGAAAATATACAGGTCGACAGTTTGCTTTATCAGCTAAGAGGTATAATTCACAGTGAATTTGTTATTCATGAAGATCAGACCTGTGGACTTTATGTATTCTGAGTATAAATACATTGTATTTTAAAGTATAAATTCGTTAAAATACATTGTTCAACTGATAAATATTGAACTTGTACAAGTTGCAACTTGTACGGGTTTCTTGTACAAGTTGCAACCTGTACAAAATCTCAACTTGTACATAATATATATATGTTACACCCAATCCACGAAATTGCCCATTTCGTGAAATAGGCAAGAAATTTGCCCATTTCGTGAAATAGGCAACTGACTTGCCCATTTCGTGAAATAGGCAATTTATTCAATTGTGGCTTGCCCATTTCACGAAGTAGGCAATCTTGTGTGTGAAAATATAATTTCCATGCATAGATGAAGAAAAAACTTTGCCAATATCTTTGAGAAACTTCCCATTGCATAAAGAAATATGTAACAACTGTTGAAACCGTTATTTCAAAAGAAAAAGGTAAATAAATTATGTTTTCTGTCTCAATATTTTAAAATTTTTAAATATGTTAAAGTATTGTTTGATAGTTATATGAATCAACTAAAATATTACACAAGTACAGGTAGCATTAATAACATTTCTACTTTTATTAAGAGTAACTTATTTACACAACTTACAACTTTAAAGTATTTATGTCTCCAAAATATGAAATAAAAAGGTCCATTATTTAATATACATTCTTTAATCTTAGATCAAAGCTAAACTGTACATTGTGTGTCCTAATTAATGAAAGACACTGGAACGGCCTCTTTCAGTAAGATCAGCATTAATTTTATATTCTATATCATAGGTAAACAAATGTGATATTTTTCATGTCATGTTTAATTTCCTTAATTGTTAATATTACTTATGTTCAGTCATCATGAATGTCAATAAATAATCCAGCAACATCTGATTCAGTATCTGATTCAGCATCAAATTCGGTATCACTCTTGTCATCACCACTGTCATCTTCATTTGTGACTGCTTTGTCTATCAAATGATCAGACAATTCATTTCCATCAAACCAGTGTGGCTGCAGTAGTCAATCAGACATTTTCCATCCACGACTGGAAGGCTTTGGGATCTCTGGATTAGGAATGTGTTATTTCTTCCACATTGCCACCAGATAGTTCACCGTGATTATATGTTGTTCTACTGTTCTCCTACAAGGGGGTAACAATACCATGTCAAACTTTATCTTCCTTGTCTCCACAGATTTCAACAATCTTCATAAAACATACAATATTGACATCTTTTATCCTCAATTTGCCGTACACTGCACATAAAAATCCTTCTAACTTGATCATAATATCCTCTGATACTGACAAGGTGTCACCAAATTGTGAGAAGACCTCATCATATTCAGGTGACTTTTGATGGATGCCCAGTAGTTTAACGTTGCCACGACCTTTTCATTGCACTTGTGCTGTCACATCCTGGTATGGTATTGTTACCCCTTTGTAGGAGAACACTATAGAGCAGAGAAAGAGAATGATTCCATAATGTAATTTATGGTATAAGGACAAAGTCTATAATTATTGTGTCGCAATGTTTTTAGGTTGGACGCTTTATTATATACAGTGAGTTGAATAACCTTTCATTTGAGACTAAATATTGCTGGTTATAATAATCATGCAGAGAACAAGAATCTAGATGACACAGTTTAATATGATAAATGAAGCGACTGATTTGCCAAAACTATGTATACCCTTTATGTCTTGAATATCTAATATTGGTATCAAAAGAAGCATATTGGATGTCCCCATGTACTAATTGAGTGCAACAGTGGATATATCCACCACAATTCCTCAGAAAATAATGTAAATGGATATTTTCTATAATTTTTTTAATTCCTCAGAAGTTCGATGGGTGTTGCCACATGACACACATTACTCAAAATCATGTTGATATCAAATTTCAATTTTTACTTTTTAGATACCATTATGAAGGAGCTTCTTACTTGTCATGATTAGTGATGGGTAAGTAGGTGAAAATATAATATAATATTTATGAGCTATGTCACTTGTGAATTGGCTTAAAATAGGGTATACTGCTAAATATTACCAGAACACCCTGTGTATCCCAGTTTATTTCATGTTACCTCTCTCCTTCATTATCCATACATGGTAAGGTTTCAGAAAAATATAATGAAGTCAAGTTGTGGGGGGGGGGGGGGGGGTCATACCTAGCCCGCGGACTAGGAAAGCCCTATGATGACCTCTAACTCTTACACAAACTCACAAACAGAACGTGGAGATTAAAAAGAAATACATTGGTTCTGCCTTACTGTCACAAGTTTACTTCAACGAAAGGTGGTCACAAGTGTTGCTGTATTCACATGCTTTTGTGTTATTTATTAGGAAAAGACGCTTATAAAAGCTGAAGTGGTTTCACTTTCACACTTTCACTAGAAATGCTAATTAAGTGTTTAGGCATAATCTCTATGTTTTATTTGTTATAATAGGTCTCTGTATCCATATCATCAGGGAAAAATGCAAAACTATCCGCATTTAAGTTTGTACCTGCATGTGTATAGGTTAATATATATTTGGATCACTTTTACAAGTTCTAAGTTAATATGGAAATCTGTTCTTATTTTCAATCCATTTCATGAAAAGCAAGAAAAACTCTCAGTACCATGTATATAGTATCTAGGATTTCAATAAATAGCAAGTTTTAGTTCCCACACATTATAAATACGATAATAACTCACTCTTCGTACAAACAACCAATATTTATTTATTACATACACAAATATCCGTTACATCATTTCATAATAAACTTGCTATTATACAACATAATAATTTTAGTTTAAATGCATATCAATGTATGTACACAATATTAACAGAGTATTTTCCAATTAAATCTTATGAATAAAATGTGTATGACAAGCAAATCGCAATTTGGCTTCTAAATTTGCAATAAAACATTATGATTACAGGTTTACTAAATGGAAAAGAACAGAATAGTAAAAGATACTGAAGATGTTACAGCAAAAATTCCAAACACAGAAATTTTGGATAGAAATACAGATATGAGTTGGAGACCAGTTACAGGCAATGGAGATGTTACACCAAAACAAATAAGCACAAGAAGTGTGGATAGAAAAACAGACATGAATTGGAGAGAGGCTAAAGACGCTAAAGAAGTTACACCAAAACCAACAGACACAGGGAGTGTGGACAGAAAAACAGACATGAACTGGAGAGCAGCTAAAGACACTGCAGATGTTATACCAAAACCAACAGACACAGGGGGTGTGGATAGAAAAACAGACATGAACTGGAGAGCAGCTAAAGACACTGCAGATGTTATACCAAAACCAACAGACACAGGGAGTGTGGATAGAAAAACAGACATGAACTGGAGAGCAGCTAAAGACACTGCAGATGTTATACCAAAACCAACAGACACAGGGAGTGTGGATAGAAAAACAGACATGAACTGGAGAGCAGCTAAAGACACTGCAGATGTTATACCAAAACCAACAGACACAGGGGGTGTGGATAGAAAAACAGACATGAACTGGAGAGCAGCTAAAGACACTGCAGATGTTATACCAAAACCAACAGACACAGGGAGTGTGGATAGAAAAACAGACATGAACTGGAGAGCAGCTAAAGACACTGCAGATGTTATACCAAAACCAACAGACACAGGGAGTGTGGATAGAAAAACAGACATGAACTGGAGAGCAGCTAAAGACACTGCAGATGTTATACCAAAACCAACAGACACAGGGAGTGTGGATAGAAAAACAGACATGAACTGGAGAGCAGCTAAAGACACTGCAGATGTTATACCAAAACCAACAAACACAAGGAGTGTGGATATGAATTGGCGAGTGGCTAAAGATGCTGAAGATGTAACACCAAAAGCATCAAACACAGGAAGTGTTTACAGAAAAACAGACAGTAATTGGAGAGCAGCTGAAGACACTGCAGATGCCACAGTGAAAGTACCAAACACAAGTAGTGTGAATAGAAAGACAGACACGAATTGGAGAGTGACTAAAGACACTACATATGTTACACCAAATGAACAAAATACCAGAAGTGTGAATAGGAAAACGGACTTAAATTGGAGATCAACTAAAGATAATGGAGATGCTGACTTAAAAGCACAAAACATTAAAAGTTTGGATGCAGAAACAGACATGAATTGGAGAGTGGCTAAAGATATTGACGATGGGCGATCAGAACCAACAAACACAGGTAGTGTGGATAGAAAAACAGGCAGAAATTGGAGAGCTCCTAAAGAAACTGCAGATGTTACATCAAAAGCATCAAGCACAGAAAGTGCTAAAAGAGAAACAGACATGAATTGGAGAGCAGCCAAAGGCAATGAAGATGTTACACCAACAGACACAAGCACAGGAAGTGTAAACAGAAAAACAGACCGGAATTGGAGAGTATCTGAAGACAGTGAACAATACCTTCAGACTTCAAATTCAACACTCAGACTGGGTGTAGATAGTAAAGCAGATGTGTGTTGGAGAATAGCTGAGGGCAGTGAAAATATTACAGCTAAACCACCAAAAACAGAAAATATTGATAGAAAAACACATATGTGTAGGACAGAAATTGTGGGCACTGAAGAAAATGTCCAGACAGGAATAGTGGTATCATTGAAAGGTAAATTTGGTTTCATAAAACCTGATAATCCTGCATGTTTATCGGTAAAAGGAAAAGATATATATTTCCAGTCAAGCAAAGCACCAAAAGAAATCACGGAAAATGTACATGTTTGTTTTGTTCTGGATGAACAAGGTATAAAGGATAAACCCAGTGCAAAAAGGATCTGGTTTTCTGAAAGTGTTGATGGCAAAACAGAAATACTTTCCGAAAGAAAAGATTTAATAATGGATACAGTCAAAACAGGCACACTGAACCAAACCACTGTGCCTGTAAAACTAATCTTGAAAGGACAAATTGTAAACCTCACACAAGATAATTCTGACTTAAGAAAAGGAATTGGCTTCATAAAACCATCAGAGAAACTACCACAAGACTATGCACAGGATAAAGATGTTCATTTCATTTGTGCGGATGTTCAAAATGCCGGCCTTGATTTATGCATTGGTGATACTCTTGAATTTGTTCTGGGTACGAAATTCAAACAAAAGCCAACAGCATTTCATCCCAAACTGGTGGATTGTCAAACAAGATCACAGAAAGTTATTGAGGAGTATCTAAAAGAGATACAGGACAAAATTTGTTCAGGCTATCAGAATGATGATTTCCACACCAAAACAATTTGTGAGTTACTGGCTTGCAAAGCTGTTTGGCGTTGTGTAGCAAATGCTAAACTTTCAGTTGAGGGAGTGAATATCTTTATGCAACTTATTGTGGGGTTACAAAAGGAAAGCAAAGGCTTAGAGGAGAATTTCAAACAAGTGCTTAAAGAAGTTGCTAAAACTTCTTTCTTTAATCCAACTGCAGGAAACTTGAAACATTTCATTCAAACATTGCAGTGTGATTGGAGTCAGGATGGTGGAAATATGCCAGCAGTTTTAACGGAATTTGCATTGACAGTAGTGAAGAATATTCCACACGTATTAAGATTGCTTTTGAGAGTCATAAAGCCTTTGGTAAGCAACAAGGAGAGTTCACTTGAGAAATTTCTGTATCAACTACTCCTTCTTTCATCCGAGGCACAGAGCAAATATGATGAATTCATATTGTGGAACGAAATGCCTTTAGTTCCAACTGCAAATGAGATGTTTCAAGAATTATCACCAAATGATCTACTCAAGGTAAAACCAAAAGGACCTTATGCATCAGCTGAGGAATATGTGGAGGTATATTTCAGGCTACTCCGAGAAGACTGTTTTGATTCTCTCAAGAAAGGAGTGCACAGCTTACTGAATGGTACACTGAATCCAAGAGATATGTTTGTTTTTCAATGCACAAGACTTTGTGGGGTGTATCTCAGTCAATACGAGAGATCCCTTTCACTGGCACTAGAGGTCAAACCCCTAAACGCAAAGAAGAACTGGAAAACTGCAAATAACCTAATATTTGGTAATTTGGTTTGCATTTCTATAGCTGGGAATTTTAGTGACATTATTTGGGGAACTGTGCTGAACAGGGATTTGTTAAAGTCGCACGACATAGTGCATATCCAGCTGTGCACTTCAAGCAATCACATTAGCTCTGTTGAGATTGTAAGCCGTTTGAATACAGTTGGTGATCAGATTATTTTGGTAGAATCACCAACCTATTACAGAGCATTTGAACCAGTCTTAAGGAGGCTTCAGGAAATGAATCCCTCTGAAATTCCTTTCCAAGAAGAATTGATTCATGTTGAAAAGTCACACCCGCTTGTGTACCAAAAGCCAGAAATGGAGACACTCTCTGAATTACAACAAAAAGATTTGCCAGAAGAAAATAAGAGAGTGGATTACACAGAGGGCAGTGACCTATCTGATCTGGATGAAAGCCAAGCAAAAGCCATTCAGCATGTATTGAGCAACAGACTGGCAATAATTCAAGGTCCACCAGGAACTGGTAAAACTTATATTGGTGTCAAGCTTATAAAACTTCTGAAATCAATGAAGGGAAATATTAAGCTGCCAATATTGGTGCTAACATACAAAAACCATGCATTGGATGAATTTATGAGATATGTTGACAAGCTCTTTCCTGCAAAAGTAGCCCGTATTGGTGGTAGATCCAGAGATCCAGTCTTGCAGAAATGTCGTTTGAATGAAATAAAAAGAACTCGTTCCATGCCAGATTACCAGTATGAAATGCTGAGAGACCACAAAGCTGACTTAGAAAAATTAAAGGTTCAAATACAGGCAGAACTTGTTGATCTGCATCACCTGCAACATCAAATGATCACAATATTGAAACAAAAACTCACACATACACAAATTCAAAACATTTTATTAGGATGTGTTTGGAATAAAACAGATGTTCCTTCCATGAAAAAAACCGATGATGATGGATTCATTGAGGTTAAAAGAAAAGAGAAGCTCAAATACAAAGTTGTGAGACAAGAAGAAGCTATTGAGACTATTAACACGCTCAACCAAAGTGTTGCAAGTTTCCTTGAAAGTGAGGATAGAGACAGTGAAATGTGGCAGCATATTAACCACATGACTGAAGCTGCTCTCAAACAGTGGGTGCCTCCAAAGTCTAAATTTGAAGAGTTTGTGGGGAAGCCTGATGTCAACATTTTCTCTGTCATTGATAAGAGACAATTTCAAAACGATTCCTCACAATATGAGGAAAAAGATGACAAAGAAGAAGAAAAGGAAAGACTTGCATCAAATGTCAAGGAATCGAGAAGTGATAGTTCTATCTTGACCGAAATGTTATTTTTACCAAAGGAATCACATCCATCAGTCCAGATATGTGATGTAGAATTTACAAAATTTGTGCAGACTGTCCCACTTGAATACTATGCCAACATTTTAAACCCTTGGAAGCTTTCTTTGAGGGATCGTGTTCTGTATGTCCAAGCACTAGTGCATGAAACACTACAAGAGAAAAAGAATAAACTCGAGCAGCTCCTACATAATCATGAAGAACTAGTTGCTGCAAAGAAAGAAATAGAAGACAATTATACAGTCAGTATTCTCAAGGATATGTCAGTTGTTGGGATGACAATCACGGGTGCCAGTATTTATAATCATCTGCTAACAAAGCTCAGACCTGAAATAGTTATAGTTGAGGAGGCTGGGGAGGTCCTTGAAGCTCAAATGATTCCTGTGTTGGGGAAGTGGATAAACCATTTAGTACTGATAGGTGACCACAAACAACTGAGGCCTCCAGTTGAAAGCTTTGCATTGGCCAAAAAATATCATTTAGACATTTCTATGATGGAACGCTTGATCAATAATGATCTGGATTATCAATCTCTGCAAATGCAAAATAGAATGAGAGAAGAATTTGCAGAATTACTGCTCGATATATATCCAAATTTGCAAAGCAATATAGATCGAGTGTGTAAAAACAGACCGCCATTGTGTGCACAAAAGTCGATGTTTTTTTGGACTCATTCAGATCCAGAAACAGGTGAGCGCAGCTTCAGAAATAAAGGTGAAGCTGATCGGGCAATTAAACTTGCCACATTTTTTATTCAGCAAGGTTATGAGCCATCACAGATAACCATTTTGGCTGCATATCATGATCAAGTTACATTACTGAGAAACTTTATGAGAAAGGCAAAAGAAAACTACAAAAGTATTTTCAAGAAACACAACAGAAAAAGTGCAATAACAGAAGAGAGTTACCACTCTTCTGATAACTCCAGTACAGAAGATGAAAGTGATGATGAAGAGATAATTGTGCAGATTCAAACAGTGGACAACTATCAGGGAGATGAAAATGATGTGATTATTGTGTCTCTTGTGAGGAGTAATGGAGAGAGAAACGTAGGCTTCTTAAATACATTGAATAGAAGATGTGTAGCTCAGTCCAGAGCAAGATGTGGGATGTACTTCATCGGAAACATAGATACTTTGAGTTCATCTGTTCACTGGAATACCTTGATTAATAACCTCCAAGAAAGAGAGTGTGTTGGACCAGAGTTAGTACTACAATGTCCCAGACATCCAACAGCAAAAGTTTCTGCCAGAGTTGCAGAAAACATTACACTTGGAAGATTTTGTCCAGCCAAATGCAATGAAATGATGTCCTGTAAAGTTCATCGCTGTACACAAAACTGCCAACCAACACACCTACATGCAGTGTGCTATGAACAGGTTGAATTTGTTTTTCATGAATGCAAACATATCGGAAAAAAAATGTGTTATGAAGATAAAAGCAAAAAAACTTGTGAAGAAGTTTGCAACCAAATAATGAGTTGTAAAAATCATGTTTGTGGAAAACCATGTCAGCCATCTCATGGACATAGGTTTTGCTATGCCCCTGTTTATATTGTGCTCTCAAAATGTAATCATGTCAGTAGAAAAATGTGTTTTCAAAATGAAAATGCAGTAGTTTGCACAAAAGATGTTGAAATAGTATGTGGTGTTTGTGGAAAAACTGGATACAGAAAATGCTCTGAACCAATATCACAATATAAGTGTCAAGTAGAATGCAAGAAAATCCTTCCATGCAAGCATATGTGCACAAGGAAGTGTTTCGAACCGTGTAGTGTAGATAGCTGTTATAGTTGTAAAAGTATGAGACTTGAAAGAGAGGAACAGGAAAGAAAACAAATTGAGGCTGAGAGAAAGAAGTTTAATGACGAGGTTCTTGAGGAAATAAGACAGATTAAAATTAGCAGTAGTAAATTCTCACGATCTGAACTACAACCATTTGGGGAAACTGCATCAGAATACCACGACATTGAGGATAAGGTTAAGAAATACATACAGACTGGTCATAACTGGTTTCCTGTATTAACGAAGATAGAAAAGGTTGAAAACAGTGGCTTAAGACTCCAGTGGTTGCAATGCAGAAGTGAAATGCTTGATCCAACATATGAGGCTTTAAAATTCCATGGTACCTCAGCAGAAGCAGTTGATGCCATAGTAGAAAAAGGCTTCAAAATGCCAAAATCATCCAATCATATGTATGGTCCAGGCATCTATTTTGCTACTGATTCATCAAAGAGTGCTCAGGAGATGTATACAAAGGGGTCAAACATGTTGCTCTTGTGCAGAGTATTATTGGGAAAAACATACACAGTAGATTCAGCACAAAAAGATATGACCTTAGAGAGGCTGAGAGACAAAGGATATGACTCACTCTATGCAGTTCGGGATAGTAGAAGGTCTGGGGGTGTTTTGTATGATGAATATGTTGTATTTGATGTGCATCAGGCATTACCTCAGTATGTGGTGCATTATACTAAAGCAGATATTGATGATACACTGGCCAAAATGCAGTCCTTTGAAACAACTGCTTTAGCCAGCCAACAGATGAAAAAATATACTGTTGTTCCAAAACGGGAGATTAAGATGGATGATCCATTGGATATTCATTTACGAATAGCAGAATCCCAGTTTCAGAGACTATTGAACAGTAGAAAATATGCAGAAGCTGTCACCCAAATTAAGTCATTGGATTATTACATTAATCCACCACTTGTTGCAAAGTTTCAAGCCAAAGCTAAAGAGTTCAAGAGGAAATATGGCAACACAACAGAGGCTGACTTTGTATTTGGATTTCATGGGACAAAAGAAGAAAATATACCAAATATAGTGAAAGAAAACTTTAGTTTGGCACATCTGGCAAAGAATACAGGCTGCAGAGGTGCATATGGGGCAGGGATTTATTTCTCAGAGTTTCCTTCTGTAAGTTTGTGCTATGGAAAAAGTATTTTATTATGCAAGGTACTTCCAGGAAAATCATTTGATGTTTCACTTGGAAAATCAATGCTTGGGGCCCCTTTGGAGACAGGATATGATTCTCACAGAGTTAAAAAAGATGAAGAAGGTAGAGGTTATGCACTTGTCATATTCAACCCAGATCAGATTCTTCCATGCTATGTGATAAATCTTTAGACTGTGTACCAGAACATGATAATGTATAAGTTGTTATTGTTGAAAATATGTTCGCAGTGATACTAAAAATTGGTATCTCTTAAACAGTAAGCAAATTAATTGTTTTGTAGTGGTTGGGTGGTGTTTTTCATATACTTTTTAAAATAATGGTTCATGTTTAGTTCAATAGAGACTATGATGTATTTAACTTATAACTTAACTTATATACAGAGCATTGTGCACTGCAACAAATATTACATTTGCTATTAAGAAATGTCAAATATCGTCACAGTAATGTTATATTTTATTTGGTGCTTATTAAAGCTGGCTATTTATATACTTCTGATGTATTTAGCATGGACAAAATTCAAGCATTCATTCCAAGGAAGTTTAAATTTCTCCAAATATTCCCGTTGTTTTGGTTGCCTATTGGCATGGCAGTTGGATATCAGGGGTATAGATTCAGATATTTTGTCTGGTCACACAATTCATCTTTAAAGAGTTTTTGACTCATGTCCTGTCATTCATTATGTAGATAAATTAACAGAGCACAATCAAAAGTTATAATGTAATTATTTGATGTATCTGTGCAAAGGCCAGTTGCAGTTATTACCTCTGCCAGGGAGGACATGTTTTGCAAAATATGTAGATGAGTTATGGACGGGTTTGGACGAAATTTTGAAGAACTGTTGACACAATGTTTGTACACAAGTAACAGGTAACTGCATTTTTATCATTGCACACAGAAGCAATAGTGTAGGTGTTGAGCCTTGGTGGTTGGCTAAAAGACTCATGTTAATAGAATTATATGAAAGCTGACAGCATTGCACTTATAATTTATTTAATATAAAGTTTAACAACGTCACATGGTGTACTATTGATTTCATTTTAAATACCGTGCATTTACAATGATAAATGGCATAAAAAGGGTGTTGTTCAACTGGAAGTCTGGTGTATATAAAAGCTTTGTATCACCAGTTGTCAAGGCACAGAAGTAAGCCAATTAAGGCTGTTTATTTTAAAATTTAGGGAATGTACCATTAGCCGTTTTCTCAAATTTATAGATTTATTATAAATTTAAAATAAATTAACTGTAATATTATCTGACAGTTTTGAGAGAAACTCTGATAGGAAATATCCCAGGAAACCAGAAAACTAAATAGAAGCCAAACTGTCTTTCAACTGTTAGAGTAAAATACTGGCAAAAAATGAAATAAAGATATAAAGAAATGTAGTTCATTTATCTTTTTTTTTAAAATTGGACTTGACATCTGTAGCAAAGTACAAAGATTATGATGATTGGGATTGTCACTTCACCTTTTATGAACTGTATCACTTAGGAACATGTGTTTACGTGAATTTCAAACATTAATGACTGGATTATTAAAAACTTAATTGTATTAATAGTTAATAAGTTACATAACATTAATAATGATAGCTCTATTGCATATTTATGCAGAGAATAGCCTAGAAAAGCCTATGCTTCCTTTTCAGAAGTTTTTATACTTATTGAGAGGAATATTTATATATGGCAGATTTGCCTCATACAAGGAAGCAATAAAGAAAGGTATCAAAGTCGAAGTTTGGGTAAACATTCCTATTAACCATTAAGATCCTAACAGAATATGGCTTTAGCACATCCTACATATTGCCATGATGTTAGTTTAAATCCAGGTCATATTGAGTGATGTAATGCCAAACTTGAGGTTTACTGTATAGACAGGAGTATCCCATACTGTCACTTTTATTTTTCATTTTAAGTACATACAGTTGGTCAAGGTTCTGTACTGTAAACTGCTGACCAACAGCAAGCAACTACCAGCTCTCCCACTTGAGGTTGGACTGGGAACCAAACCCCGATCTCAGAGGTGCGAGGTGAGAGTGTTACCACTCTGCCAACGTGCCTCCCCATACTGTGACATACTTACAGACATCCATGTCTTATTGCCAATCATGTTTGTACTGTTGTACATAACCAAATTATATCATGTAAAAATAAAAATGCATAGAGTATCGAGACACCAAGCAGATTTTTATTTTGACACTCAAATATTTGATAGAAGATGAGAAACGTATGTTTATGGATCCTGTTTATGGATATGTTATGTACAATTTGAGATTTTTTGTACAAGCAGCTTGTACAAGTTGCAACTCTTACAAGATTGGCTGTACAAGTTGTAACTTGTACAGAATTTCACCATCAGACAAACGCAACTTGTAAAAAACTGTTGTACAAGTTTTATTTGAAAAGAATTCGGTTAGATCAACAATTTTATTGAAAACACATCTGACGTATATAAATATGTAAATTAATTTTAGATTGTCCCATATATGTAATTTCTCCATGAAAATTAACATTAAATTCACAGAAATGTTTTTTTTTAAATTGCCCTAAACAATGAAAACAAAAAAAAATGTTTTTAAAAAAAGATACAATAAAATACAAAAAAAAAGGCACAGTTTTGTGTTTGTTACTAATTTCAACACAAATGTGCGTCTGGAGTCTTTTTTTCTTTTAAAAATCTTCAAGCAGAAAATGAGACTTTAAAGAAGAAACTTAAAAAATCAAAAATAGAAATCCTCTAAATGCAATCAACTGTATTGGTGTGGCTTCCTGTAGCATTGGGGATATTTTGTGATTTATGTCAAGGCAACAAACTAGGACCATAAGTGGGGGAAACTTCAAAGGACAGATGACAGTATATGCATAATTGTAATTCACAAATACCTTTTATTAATAAAATCCTGGTCAATGACAATTATTGCATTGTCTTAAAATTTAGATGCTGTTGCAGAGATAGTGATGTTGATTTACCTCAAGACTCATAAGTGGTTAAGTGAAAGCATTAAAGGAGAGATGACTGTATATATTTAATTAGAAATGGTCTTTGCCTTTTCTTAGTAATACCATGCAGACCAGGCTAATAAGATTTATGGCACAGTCTTAAATTTTACATGCGGTTTTATCATCATAAAATGGTCAGTTTTGTTTATCCCTTTGGTGCAGAATAAATTTAGAATAATTCTAAACAGAAAACCCGATCAGAAATTATAAGGTTACCAACACCAACAAAGCCATGCAATACATTTTTCAGTTAGGCCAGTGTAACTTCAACATTTTAAAGTAATATAAATGTATGTGTCATGATAGAAATTCTAATCTGGTAGAATTGGAAATTCTGCTGGTAGAATGTTCAACTGGACTTCCAGAAGGTGTGACTTCCAGAAGCCTGCTCCCATGATGTGATCAAGTGAAACAGCTTCTTTGAAGGCTAAAGAAGTCACCATAGAAAGTACATTATGAGCCTTGACCTGGGAATCATTCTGAGTCTCAAGATTAGAACTGATAAGCTAGCAGAACTGTTTGTTTTAACCAAGAAGAAATGGTAGCTCTTAAAGAGCCTGTAGCACCAAATTTAACTTATAACTTTCGTTGTTTGTATAGACCTTATGCATTCCCCTATATAACAGAGTGTAAACACTCAATGTTATTGTAAACACACCTCACTGCAAGTGTTGTGGTAGTACCTTGTGTTTGTGTGTGATGAGAATTCTGTTCAATCTGTGTGGTGCTAAATCTTAAAACATACATTGCAAACAACATACTTGGAAAACAGTTGTTGCATGCACTAGGTGTAAAAGAAACACTTTTTGAAAAGAATTAGGGAAATGTCAAAACTATCTTTAATCTTTTATAATGACAATTGCAGAATAAATGAGAACTTATTTGATTCTACTTTTTATTGTAAATTGTCAAATTATGTCAAAGCTTACATCTTTATATATTATAGAACAAAAGTGATTGCAATGTTTTCATGATTAAAACCACACATTCCAATCGCAATAGATGTTCATAGTAAAAATGTTAATACACCTTGCAATTGATGTATCTAACCCCAGTTGAATTAAGAAAGTTTTCTCATTGCAGCAAAGTGTTGATTATTCAACTTATCTTTGTAAACTTTATTTGCTGTCTAAAATTTAATGTTAATCTTGTGTGGTATGTTCAACATCAAATGGTTTGACAAGAAACTATGTGTGTTTAGTTTATTTATTTATTTGGGGTTTTATGTCGCTTTCAACACTGTACAGGTCATATCACGACGGGTAGTTGGAAGGGCAGAGGAAACCGGTACATACAGTTCGTTAGGGTTCTGTACTGTAAACTGCCGACCAACGGCAAGCAACTACCAGCTTTCCCACTTGAGGCCGTGCTGGGGATCGAACCCCGGCCTCAGAGGTGGGAGGCGAGAGTGTTACCACTCTGCCACCGTGGCCCCATGTGTTTAGTTAATATTTGGTACAAAAACACAGGTTCAGTAATGAGATCTTGATTAGCTTATTCTTTGTATTTTTCTTTTGTGATAAATTAATATATTACATAAGTGTCTTGTATAGGACACTGGATATAAGACCAGGACAAAAATCATAATTGACTTTTCCATATTACCACAAAGATAAAGCTGTTTCTGTCACATAATCTTGTTTTCTTATTTTTTTTGCTACATCAAAACTTAATGTACATCAAAAGTTGAACTATTTTACTGCATATTTAATGGATTGTTTTATCAATCAAAATGAAATATTATCAATAATCAACTTTGAACTAAAAAAGGGCTAAAATCATGTTTTCTTAAAATTAAAATGTATTGTCTACAGATAGATTTAAGGGGCTGCAGAGGTGCCATGGTAACACACTCGCCTCTCACCTATGAGGTCTGCAGTTCAAACCCCATGTGGGAAAGTTTGTAGTTGCTTACTGATGGTTGGCAGTTTACAGTACAGAATCTTGACCAATTGTATAAACTGGTTTCTTCTGCCCACAGAACTACCAATCAAGATATGACCTACACTGTATTGAAAAGACAATAAAGCTCAATTAAATAAATAATTTTACAGATAGATTCATGGCTATGTCTAAATTCTAAGATGCAACAATTCTGATTACCACTTAGTGAAATGTCACAATGATGGAAAGGTCTTGTTACCTTCTAAGTTATACACTGGCCATTTCCATTTTTATCTGTCAGGCTCCTAGTGTGAACTCCTAAACTTTTGTAATCATCCGTATCACTAAGTGTTAACAGTCCAGGATTTAAAAAAAATACTTACAGAATTTTAGTTGTGTCTACAAAGATGGGCAAGTTTTGTACTAATATGGATTCATTAATTCTGCATGGAACAATAGCACTTGAAGACTATCTGCCAAGGCCCAGCACCTCTAATATTGATTACAAATGTAATGACAAAATCCTTGAATTCATGTATCCAGATGGTGATCGGAATCACCCTCAAAATTGAATCGTCTTTTTTTTTTCAAAATGTGTTTTTTTCCAACAGAATATATCCATGTGCTCGCATAATTTTTTGGAGTTATTTTGCAAACATGTCATGCTGCTACAGATATATCCTCAATAAATTCTTTATTTTTCTCTGGTGACAAGGATTTTAACAATATAACATAGCTCTATGTTTTTCCAAATTATCATAAATATATTCCCCTAAACATGGTAGAAGCTTTGGAATATATTTCCTTACATTTTCAAAGCACAAATTCCATTTTCAAGATTTATACACAGAAACTTAAATTTCTTATAATACATAACTAAAATCAACACACTAAGAGCCAGTAAACTGTTGAAGTAATAAATGTTGAGAAATACTCAAATCTAACAACACCTGACAATACAGAATATACATATGATACAATAGTTGCTGTACAAAACTGAGATTTTAATTTCCTGTGGATACTCTGGGATGATTATGTAAGCAAGGAATGCTGGTGTGGTGTACTTAATTAAAACAGAGATAATAAGTAAAGAAATGGACAAATACACAGACAGAGCTTTACTTGGCTTGTGTGTATGTATGAATACTACCATAACAAATCCCAGCAAGTGGTGGTTTGTTTTGTTTACAAATGGGCTTGTATGCATAAGGTCTATATGAAGCACATCCCCACACAAAGACATTTACACTTCTCCCAGTTGCACCAGGCCAATGTTTATGTCACTATGTTAACTTTTATCACTCAAATTTCCCTCCCTCTTGGAAGAAAAAAACACAAGGCCAAAAGTCCAAAGTTGGTGGATACTATGTCACACAATTGCAGAGATTTCCACTTGCACAAAAACACACTTCAAAGACTACAGTATTCTTGTACTTATTTCCTGGTGTTTAAAATCTAATTATGTCTTCTGGTGTTGAAAATTGTATACAATAATCATGCACAGACACAGAAGTTGGTACTAGTGAAAATAAATCAAATTTTTGTGATGATTACAGTAGCAGTCATATAGGAAGCATTGTGCTTTTATCAATCTGAACACTTTCTGTCTGATGAGGACAGTGTAACTGAAAATGAAGATATGAATATAAATAATATCAGAGGATCTTATGTCAGTAATATTTAGACTACATAATACTGAATGTAATGTAAACTAGTTTCAAAATATAACAAGATTAGTTTGATTTTATCCATATACAAAGTCATAAGGGCTAATGATTTGAAACCTGGGTTTGTATATGGCAGTTTTTAAAATTGTATTGTTTTACTCAATCTAATTTCTTTCCTGAATGTTTAGCATAATAACAATTACTTAGATGGTACCATTGTTATTTATAATGAAAAAAATAAACAAAATATAGTCTTATAAAAATCCTTTGAATTATATATCTCTTAGTTTTTTATGAAACATCACTTCAAAGCTTGGTTTTGCTGGTTTTTCATGCAAGGCTTTAAAAACTCAGTTTGATTAGAAAACTTGTGTATATCAGAAGGGGATAATTATAATTCTTTAAAGTAATCTAAAATCTGGACCTCCAATTGGACTTTGCTGAGGAATATTCTGTCATAATTTACATTCTGAATGAATCTTATTCATAATGCATGTGGACAAAATTTTGAATACTGTAAAGTTAAGTTTAAAATTCTGCAATAAGAATTTAAGTTCGCTTATGACATTTTCATGTGATATAAAAATGTGTGCATTATCAAATTCATAAATGTTGATATTTTTGTAATTACAACATTTATTAAGAATTGTTTATAAAACCTAAACACATAATCAAATATTGAAACATGTTATTATTGACTATATTTGAGTGGGATGTCAAATGAAAAGCCATGTACATACTTTAATCTAAGTATTATTTAATAAATTAATATCAAGTTACTCCTGGAATATTTCATGTCCATTGTCACTATTTTTTTCAAAAAAAACCCACAAATTATAAACAAATCTTTTATTGTGTACTTGTATTTGTTTTGTTTTTTTTCCTGTAGATGGGTTTCCAATTTATAAAAGGTGCAAGAAATACTATCTATGAGTAATAATTGGTCATTTACTAAAGCAGAAAAACTTTTTATGTAAATTAAAAGAATTTGTGTGCACCAGACAAAAAAATTACTGTACAGTTTATAGTGCAATATTACTAGGATATACAGTGGCCCTGAGAAAGCAATCCATTGTCATATGTCACAGCATTCTGCTAACATGGCTGTTTATGTTTGAAAGCTGTGGGGAGGGAGCTGCATAAAAAGTGAAATATATCCCTTATAACATGGCAGTTTTCAAAATATTGTATGTTGGTGCTCTGTTTATATTTATGTGGTTTTTAACTGGCTGTATTTAGTTGTGTTGAGGGTGCTACAGCTAGCTCTTTAAATGTCTCCTAAACTTGGTAAAAGTCCAATTGGACTTTCTACCGGTAGAATTTCAAATTCTGCCAGATTGGAGTTTCTACCATGACCTACACATTAAATTTGCACTGATTGTGCAACACAATTATGAAGAAATACAGTTCAACAGTTTGGGTCTCATCTAACAATATAAATATATTGATTTTATAAATTCTTAAGTATTCATTCATTAAGATACATTGAATAACTGACAAATATACGGAGCTTGTAGAAGCAATTTGTACAGGCCCAAAATTTGCACATGTTACAACTTGTGCAGTCAACCTGTACAAGTTGCAACTTGTACAAGCTGTTTGTACAAGAAATCTGTGCAAGTTGCAACTTGTACAAAATCTCAACTTGTACATGACAAATACACTGGATCATGCTTCATCACACCGATGCCACCGTCACAGGTGCATAGGGAGATTTTCTCTCCAGCAAAACTTAAAAGTCCTAGTGACTCACTGATCATCGGCCCTAGAGGCTTGGGATTTGAAATCATCCAGTAGAAAATAATAGACTGGAATCTTTTGAACGAGCCTGACCAAATGTAAAAGTGCTTATAACTCACAAATTATTGGTCCAAGAGGTTTATGATGTTTAACCAACCCATAGAAAATCATATGCTAGGATTCTTTTTGATGTTGTCATATATGACCTCGGTCCCCCACTTCAAGGTTAAATGAGAATAGAAAACCTTAAATAACTTGTTTATTATTGGTCCTAGATGTTTGGGTTGCATAATCACGCAAAATAAAGTACGTAAAAGGGGTTCTTTGTATGTGGTCGGTTTCACCTTAGACTCCTCCTTCAAGGTCAAACTAGGAGAGAGGACCTTTTTGAGCTTATGACTCAATTATTACTGGTTCTAAAGGCTTGGGGTGTGTAACAAACCTATAGTTAACCATTGGCTAGGTTTGTTGAAATAGCCAGATTTCATCAGATGAGGGTGGACAAATTTAATAGTCCTTATAACTCGTTTTTTATTGATTCTTGCAAGGTTTGGGATGTGTAAGCCACCTGTAGGGAATTACAGGTTGCCAATCTTTGCATGTTGCCAGATTTCACCTTAGACCCACTGTTTGACCTCAATATTGAGACATAGAGAATGGAACATATTTTTATATTACTAGTGCAGCTTAATATATTAGACCCCCTAAAAGGTGTATATGTGGATGCAAATAGTGCAACGGGGACTTGCAGTATTTTGTATTCACTTGCCAAAGAGTGGATCTCCTTGCAACAGATAACCAATCTAACATATCATAAACATCTAAAACACAATGGTAGTCGTTATTCTGACGTTGATATTTGGAAACCAGCATACAAGTAATATCTTAATATTTGGCCCCTGTGGTTAGATAATCAGAGACAATACCTTTGATAAGAACAAAAAACAAACTGGATCAATTCAAGTGGGGGGCTGATATATGTGATACCTGGGCCTGGATACTTCTTCTGATTTATCCAGATAATAACTAAAATTGGAATTTGTAAGTTGCTTTATCAATTTGCTTTATCAAGTTGGTCGATGAATCAAGAGGCCTATCTAGATTTATGAGGACACAATATCAACAAAAAGCTTTCTACTCTTCCGTAGTTATGTGTTATCTGCAATAAAAGTTGTAGTATATTTGTGGTGGCCAACTTTTGATGTATACCATCTCATTTTTATTGACCTCGACAAAAACTAGAGTAAGTATTGCATAATCACTCGAAACTGAAAACGATATACACTTAAAACACCCACTTTTGTGTATGTTTCTTGGGGTCTGTTTTCCTAAGAAATGGTCAATAGTTTTCAGCTAGTATAATCTTGAATTGACAAATGTAATGCAAGATGATATGTGTCTATAGGTACAAAATAGGAACATTGCACGGTGGAAATATGTGTGACGGAATAAAGTCCCATATACTAGTTGGAGTCTTATTTCTCCAGACTAGATTTTCAAGGTTTTCGAAGATTTCACACAGACAAGATTATATTCTTGTTTATGTACTTGGTATCTTGTAAGTTTGAGAAGAAGGAATGGGTGTAGAAAACAGACAGGTCCGGATATCAGAAACAATTTTTTGATCCAGGTTCACTAACTCAGATTTAAAACAAACATAATCTCAGCTAGTTTTGTAGTTCACGAGAAGTTGATGACGTGATTGCAGACAAAGCCCCATCGTACACAAAACGTAATTTTTCAATTACGTAAAATCCGGCGGACGCTGATGTATTTTAAAATGTATGAAACAGGTGTCCCGTATAATAAGTTCCCGTGAAATTTGTTACTTTTACTTTTTCCAGGGTATCGCACATGTGTACAAATGGCCTGCCATATTTAAAACACTGAGTGCCATTTAAAATGGTGGACTGCTGTTTTAAACAGCGGATGGGATCAAATGGCACGTAATAGTTATAATATCAGCCAAAAACACGAATATTTGATATAATATTCAACTTACTAATCAATAATTGTACATTATAAATTTGAAACCATCTTTGAATGACAATAAAGTACAAGAATAATTTCTATCTGTCGTTTAGTTTTAATTTCACGCGACAACACCTCCATGTTTTCTGTTATCTGCAGAGGCCTATATATGGGTCATGTGGGACAGATTGTATTAATGTTTACCATTTATATTGTGAAAAAAGTTCCTTGTAAAATAATTTGGTTGGGGGACTTATAGATGTGATACTTGGATAATTATCCTAATTTAAAATTTGGCTTGTAAAAATCAACTTGCAAAAGTCAGATCAATAGTCTTCTGGCATCAGATCTAGTAATGTCAAAAGGACTGCCATCTTGTTTCACATGTGTACTATTTAAGTGTTTGTTAAATTGATGATACTTAATCTTTTGGTTGAAGTAAAGTATTGTAGTTAAATTTGAACAATACATCCAGGAACGAATGTGGATTTGTTGTTGTTGTTGCTCCTGCTGTCGTTGCTATTTCATTTAAATGGTTAAGCCATAATTACAAGTTATGGAATTGTTTAAAGTAATGTTTAAAAAATAACCAGAAACAATTTTTACAGAATTACCATAAACCGGATAGAGGATTTTTCTCACATGACCTTTATGGGCGTCCATAGTTATCCACAATGTCAAAAGTTATGGGCATGATATATAATTCTATCAATTTTGATTCATTTCAAACACTCTTTTTGAAAAAGACATAAGAATTTTTTAAAAATCGACTCTTGGGGGGCTAAAAAATTTACGCTATGTAGTGTATCTGTAGTCATTACATTGTCAGTAGTCGTCACATATATTGTCTTTAGAGATTTCCTCCAGATCATAAATGTTAAATGAAATGTCCCAATTACTGTAAAATTTTGGGTCAATTACACTATACCTTACTGGACAACACTTTGACAAAAAAAGCTTTGTTTTATACAATAAAATTTATAATATATATTCAGTAGAATGTAAAGAACTGGGGGCTTACACAATTAAATACTTAAACGTCAAGGTCTGAATTATCTTTAAATGTGAGGGGGTTTTACGAAAAATTTAGCCAACAGTAGACTAACTTAAACACCTTTCACACTACAAGCGGTATAACGGCGGTTAGAAGTCTTACTCAACAGAATTGCCTCCCAGCATATATGTCATATCAGATTTCATGAACCCACTGGATGGGTACTGTGGTGTTACAGTAATATGTTTAGTTGAAAAACAGTGAGGGACATTGATGCTACACCCTTTGAAGGTTGTGATTTGTTCTTGTTTCAGTATCAGGTATTCGCACGATGGCTACATAAGGTGAGTGGAGGTAAATGGAGGTTGTCTCTCAGTGGTAGACATTTGTACTACTGGCATCCCATTGTTATAGAGGTGTAATGTTAACTGAATAGGAATGACATGCGGGAGTCTTCGCAGGCAAATCCTCCATCCAAAGTGAATAAGTGAATGAAATATAACTTCTTTTCCTCCCAGTTTCCCGTTTTGAGTGAAAGGTCAAAGTGATGATAGTGATATAAAGGTCAAGGATAAGTTTGAGGATTTTATTTTACAAGTTAGTAGGTATATCTGTTATGACCCAAATGTGAAATTGTCCATTTCGTGAAATGGACAAGAAAATTGTCCATTTCATGAAATGGACAACCCAACTGTCCATTTCGTGAAATGGACAAAATATTTGTCCATTTCGTGAAATGGACAAAAAATCTACTGACCATTTCATGAAATGGACAACTAAATGTACGAAATTTTTACTCTCATTCACAGTGAAAAAAACTTGTTGCTTTTTTATTGAAACATTGTATTAGAATACATCAATGGTTGTACTTTAACCTTAAAGTCCACTGTTGATGTACAGGTTATTATAATTCCTTTAACATGATCCTACTATGATGAAGCTAAAAGATTAGTTAAGTATTTGTTAATATTTGCATTTACATTTATTAAAAATTTAAAAATTTGAGATAGCATCTAGGTGAGACTAAACTGCAACATATATTTTACAAAATTAAGGGCATTTAACACTAAGCCACATTGGTAGTTTATTTACATTAGTAATTGCAAATGTTGATATCATTGTTGTTATTTCCTTGTCCATATTATCATAAGATTTATGACAGGCACTGAATTAACCCTTAGATCTAATGCTCAAATGTGTGTCTACAATCCTCAGATCTCATTAAAAGAAAGCCTCACCACTAGTAAGTTGGATTTAATTGTAATTAGCCCACTTCTTTTTGTAACCTTTGCGATGGCTTCACCCTTTCTCAATTGATAGTTACTTTTAATAATCTTAGATCTAATCTTCAAAGGGTAGGCTACAATTTTTTTTTTTTTAATTATTTTATTGTAACAAGAAAACATATACAGTACACAACCCACAGGTACAATAGAACTTGTATATACAAATACAATACTAGACATACACATCACATTAGACATACACAAAGTGGTGGGGAAAAAAATCATACTATTCATATCAGACAACAATTCAGTAGTTGTGTGCCAGCCCTGAGTAAACCATCAAATATTTTTAGGAAGGATTGTTATTCATAAGCTCATAAAAATTTAATTTTTCATTATTTTTTTCAATTCTGTGCAAGATTTTTAAATTTTCTTTTAATATATACATAAATTCAATGAATATAAGTTCTTTGTTTTGGTTTCTCTTATTATTTATGAATTTTTTTGCCAAGATAATGACATAGTTCAAGACTTCTAGCAGAGGGTCCCCAATTAAGGGTAATCCAAATAGAATTTCACAAACAGTAAAATGGAATTTAACCTTTACTTGCTTGTATAGCCACTCTTCCAGATTTTTCCAGAAAAATTTGCAAGCATTGCATTCATATAAGTGGTGACCTACTGTATCCACACTTGTGCAATAAATACACTGTGATGACTCTTTAATACCCCATTTATGAAGATTATAATTGCAATTAATTATTCTGTTCAAAATTTTGTATTGAAAACTTTGCAGATGTGCTTCTCTGAGGACTTTATAGGGAAGAATAAATGTATCAGTCCAATTAAATTTTTCAAGAAATGGGTAAATTTCAATCCATGTATTGATTGATGTTGGTGGCTTAATAATTTTTAAGCAAACTTTCATATATTAACTTTGAATTAGTTTTACTAAGGGGAGTCCATTTACTGTCCACTTTAATGTTAATTTCATCTGTACCATGTCCTTCTTTAGGGATTTGGACTGGTCTCAATTTCTTCTTCTATACTTGTGGTATAGAGCTTACAACAGAATTATAAAACATTTCACTTAAATGTGTTTCAAGTTTCTGATTTAACTGAGATCTTTTCAAAATATTTCCCTCACTGTCCAGTATATCTACTATTTTAATGTCATAGGAATATTTATTTGGAAGCTGATATAATGCAATAATCTTTTTACCTATTATAATTTCTCTGTTGTACAGAATGTATTCATTTAAGATATCTGTAGTAGTTTCAGGTTTAACACAAAATACCTTTATCCAGCTTTCCAGGACTTGTCTATGAAAAGGAGAGAGACAGTTTTTTGCATATTCCAGATTAATTTTCTTGTTTAACATATTTCGATTTATCGACAACATTTTGTAAAATAATTTTTTCCAACTACCATTTTCGTTTGAAACTAACCGTCTTATCCAACTACATTTAGCTGCTACATGCATGTTATACACATCTATCATTTTTAGTCCACCATCTTCTAGCTGTCCAATAATAGTTTCCTTCTTTATTTTTGGAGGTTTATTTCTCCAGAGAAAGTTAAAAAATTCCTTATTTATTTGATCAAGTATCTCATTTGGTACATAAATAAGATTGAACAAAAATAAAATTTGAGGCAATACCAGCGCTTTTATAATTGTTATTCTCCCTTTTAGTGACAACGTCCTCGAGTTCCAAGTGAAAAGTATTTTTTTTATATTCTCTATTTTTTTATTAAAGTTAAGAGTTACCATTTCTTTTGGATTTTTTGAAAACCATATACCTAAGCTTTTCTAAAGTCGACTAGCACAATATATCCTGGAATTTTATTTTTACTGGTATAGGTCATAAAGTCATAATGTCCTCCAGTGTTCTTGTATTCTCACCTATATATCTACCAGGTTGTAACCGTATTGCTAAGCATTTAGTCAAAATTTTATAATCCGTTTGCAAGAGACTAACTGGTCTCCAATTTGACAGATATCGAAGGTCTTTCCCAACCTTTGGAATAAGGTTGAGAACCCCTCTTCTCTGTTCTTGGCTTAGTATTCTGTTTTCAAAAGAATACTTAAAGCTTTGAAATAGTAGGTCTTTAAGATCAGTCCAGAAAAATTTGTACTAAAACCATCAGATCCAAGTGACTTATTATTTTTTAGAATTTTTAGTGCTTTAGTGCATTCTTCTATTGTTAATGGTTTATCACATAATGCCTTATCTAACTCATTAAGCTGTGGAATATCTAGTTTATTAAGCAAGTTTTCTATACCTTTTTTTTTGAGTTCCTAGTGCTACTTGTGTATAGGGTTTTGTAAAATAGCTTTTCTTCTTCAATTATATCTTTTAAGTTTGTGAGTTCTCTATTGTCCCCTGATATCAATTTCTTTATATATTTATTATTGTAATTTCTTTTTTCTAGATTTAAGAAAAACTTAGAATTTTTTTCACCCTCTT
This sequence comes from Sabellastarte sp. h YS-2021, assembly GCA_964017235.1. Classification (NCBI taxonomy): domain Eukaryota; kingdom Metazoa; phylum Annelida; class Polychaeta; order Sabellida; family Sabellidae; genus Sabellastarte; species Sabellastarte sp. h YS-2021. The sequence continues at coordinate 139,949,144 of OZ024927.1, read as the reverse complement.
CAACCCACTTTGCTTTCGATCTTAATATTATTGCCTCAGTTTTCTTTTTAATTAAGGATTCCCATTCTTGCTTACACTGAAGGTAGTTTACATATGTATTGTTATCCGGGTTGTTTGACAAGTTTTTCTCCAGAAGGTTTAATCTATTGGACAATTCTATTTCTTGTTTTCTCATTTGCTTTGCTTTTTTTGTAGAATAAATTATAGTTTGACTTCTAATTTCACATTTTACATAGTCCCAAAGTGTATTTTTGTTTTCAAAATTCACGTTATCCTTTATGTTACCAATTGTGTCTTTTATTAACTGTACATAAATTGGGTCAGTTAGAAGATCATTATTGAATTTCCACAGCCCTTTTCCCCTTTTGTGGCTTTCCATTAGTTCAAGTTCCAGAGATATAATACTGTGGTCAGAGCTTTTGCCCGGTGCAATTTTAACACATTTTACATGGTATTCAAGCTGAACAGAAATTAGCCAAAGATTGAGCCTAGACTGCACAAGTCCAAGCTTTGTTCTTTGTCTTCTTGTAAATCCGGGAATATTTTCATGCCTTATCCTCCAAATGTCTGTGAGCGACATTTCCTGACAAAAGCCTTGTAATAATTGACTGTATTCCGATTGTCGCTCTGATGTACCTCCTTTTTTTGTCAATAGAAACATTCAAATATGTGTTAAAGTCACCCCCAATTATTATTGCGTTACCAGAGTATGTGTCTAGTAGGTTTTGAAGATTCTTCAGAAATAGTAACTGTTCCTGGGGCTTATCTTTGGTAGGAGCATAGACATTAACTATTATAAAACATTGACTTTCTATTTTACACTCAATCATTAATATACGTCCATGCAAGTCTCTTTGAATTGATGTTATTTTGAAATTAGTATCGATATCTTTAGGCAGAAGGATTGCTACCCCTCGACTGTTAGCTGAACCATGCGAATAGAGTATGTCCTCATCCCAGTCTTTCTTCCAAATTTGTTCATCATTAGTTGAAGAGTGAGTTTCTTGCAAAAGTATAATGCCACGATGGGAAGACTTTAGCCATGCAAAAATTTTACTTCGTTTATTCTTTTCACGTAGGCCTCTGCAATTAAAGGATTTAAAATTTAATATTTCAAAATTTTTTTCCATGATCTGGTGATAAAGTGAATATTGTATTTAATACACTATGTGGTGTCCTTCCAAAAATGTTAACAGAATAAGTATATGTGTATAACTGAGCTGATTTTCCCCAGGACTGACACAAGCCTTTGAGTCTATTAAAATTCTTAAACATCCTTGACACATGAACATATAACACATTAATTTTGTATATCACATGTACACATGAACATATACCATTTAAGTATAGAGACATTTTGTGTAATATACGCAGGTTAAGCAGTAGTACAATTTTAGCTTGTATTATATTCAACTTATATATACCTAGATGACTCATGTTCAACAGATTCTTACCCATATGCAAGGATAAAAGTTTCTATTGTACAAAAAAGTGACAATAATATCTATTTGATAAAAATTGAACAGATGAACAATATCTAATGTTTCTTTACAGCTTACAGAAATTGTCTCCATAACCTTCCAAGTACAAATGCCTTTCAAAATACAAATTCCAACTAATTTTATATTTTGACAAAAGTTTTTCATCATTGAAATTCCAGTGAAATATTCAGGCTACAATTCCTCAGATCTAATCAGTAAAGGAAAGCCTTTTAAAGAAGATTAGTGCACAAAAGAGACAAAGCTTTATTGTATTTCTTTTAAGCAAACTTTAAAAAATAATATACCAGGTACTAATATGCTTTTTAAAAGTGTGTAATTTTAAATAATTATCCCCATTAAAAAGTATGCTTTACACAACTGACACTTGTATTTCAAATATATTTCAAATATTTATAACTATTTAACTATTATATATTTTAACTAACTTATTGTAAGATATATAATATACACATCATTATTATAGGGGAATAAAGTGATAAATTAAACCAAAAGATTGGCTATGAATGAAAGTTAAACTTTCGTACATGACTTTGTCCATTTCATGAAATGGATAGCAAAATATATATGGATTTGTCCATTATATTGTAAGATATATAATATACACATCATTATTATAGGGGAATAAAGTGATAAATTAAACCAAAAGATTGGCTATGAATGAAAGTTAAACTTTCGTACATGACTTTGTCCATTTCACGAAATGGACAATTTCACACCTGGGTCGTAACATATATACAGAGATAAAACTTTAAAATTTTCAAAATTTTTGAAAGATTTTAAAAGGACCATAGCAGAATAAACAGACAGCAACTAGTGTCAACATCTACACAAGCAGCAACTAGTGCATAATATCACAGAAATACGACTAGCAATATATATATAAGCAACTCGTACTGTATCGCTTTAATTGTAGATTACAATATTGCAAATGTACTATATTTATTTCACCGTATTAACTTCGACAGGGAGCGGGACTTGCCCGACCACCAAGAATCTTATGGCAAGTGACAAAGAGAGGGGGCCTACTAGGGTAGGCCTGGTCCTGCCTTGATCCACAAACTTTGTGAACTAGTTACAGTCAATTCGAGAGCGGGTCACCCAGTGTCAGCCTGCGGCCGCCTACTGCCATATGACAGGAAATCACGCAGTTGTAAGTGTGCCAGGGTGGGAAGGTGGGAAATAAAATGTTCACTACTTATTGCTGGTTCACTTCCCAATTCAAAATGGCCAACAAATTCAGAGTGAGGCAGGAAATTGAACCCCACAGGAGGGCTTAATTGATTACAACCCCTAACAAATAATATGTTTTGAATTTAAGAGGTATAAATTTTTAAGGTAGGGGGGTAAACTGAGACAGCAGGCCCCTCGCAGGCCGTGCTGTGCAAACTCAATACATGTACTTTTGTACTAAAATTGAGATCCTGACCTTTCACTACTTTCTGGTTTGTTTGTACCTCAGAGTTTTAGCACACACAGCCACAGAATGTGGAGTTAGTGCAGTTTCTCTTACCTTAGCCTGCCCTGTATGGCAGACCAGTCAGTGGGAAGAGATGCCAGAAAGGGGGAGGTGAGGGGTGGCGGCTGGAAGAAGGGGCAAAGTAAGATCCTCTGAAGTTAATAGGGATTCTTATTAAATATGTAATCTTTCAGGCACCAAAAGTGATTCAGTAGACATTGCAATGAAAAATGCCTGACATTTCTGTCTGGCAAAGTAAAATAATCAAAAAATCTTTCTTGGTTACTAAATGTTTCCAAATAAACGTTTATATTTTAATGTTTCAAAATCGTTACAGAAACGTTCTCCACACAAAAATTTTTGGTTGAAAATATTTAATAAACGTTTATAAAATAATTCAAGGAACTGAGGTTTGACTGGAAACTTTTTTTTTTCAAACATTTATAAAAGAGCTCAAGGAATAAAAGTTATGCTGGAAATGTTTTCAACTTTCATGAAATGTGCAATAAACAGAATACCTAAAACGTTTAAACAACATTAATTTGGTGACATTTTTCTTTTTTTTTTGTAAATGTTTGCACTGAAAATGTTTTACAAACATTAAACAGCAGCATTTTAAAATGTCTTTGAAAGATTTTCTATCAAATGCTTGACAACAATGTATTTACAAACATTTCTGTACCCATATTTTCAGAATACCTGTTAAACATTTACAAACAAAGATAATGGTGAGCAGTTATAGGGGATTTTAGAAGACTCTGTCAAAAATTACCCCACATACAATGCCTGAAAGTAGGAATTGAATGGGGGGCACAATTTTGAAGCCACTATCTTACAATTTTAGACATAAAAATAATATTTTCACTGGCCAGCAAAAACATGTTGAGTTTGACCTCTGGCACCAATGAAAGTTAGTATTATTAAGCATTGCCAAACTAATATATTTGAGTCATTTTAATATTCATTTGTAACATTTTTTCGAACATTTATCATTAAATGCTTTAAATGATATTAATAAAACATTTTGAAAACTTTTCCCTCCAAACATTTTCAAACCTAAAAAATGTTTACTGGGGACCTGTCAGTCAGGAGAGAAACCGGGGCCTGGTAGAGACAGCAGGACAAAGACACAGCAGAACTGCTGTGTAGTTATTGCTGACTCCAAACATAAAAGTTTGGGTTTTATGTCTCGTTCAACAACCGGAGTCATATTGTGACAGGCCATCAGCCTTCTCTTTTGTGGCAGTCGAACCAACATAGAGGTGTCAGCCTGTGATTAGATGCCAAACCTGCTACCCATCAGGCCACTGAGGACCTATGTATTGTTGACTCAAAATATTGCAGTGCATGGATAACAAGCTAATAAGACTTAAATCTATTTTAAAAGGGGGGGGGGGGGGGGGGGGGGAATAGGACCAAAAGATCCAGGCAAAACAAACTATAAAGTTATTGTGGATTTGAAATGCAGGTAATTTACATATGTCTGACATGAGGTATGGAATGAATGTATTTTAACGCATTATTTTCACCATGAAGTATAGTTACTTAATATGCAGATATCCTTAGCTTTAAAATATCGTTAAATTTCTTCCCCTCAAATATCAGAAGGAAGAAAGAAAAAGTTTCAAGTCATCTTAATTATAGTAAAGAATTCTCCTGTTATAGCTTATGTCATTGGATTTATTTAAATTATAGCAAAATAGCTAAACCTACATATCCATAACTAAAAGAAGTATCATCAATGAGTGTCAGCCTTTTTATCAGGCTTCACATTCTGGGCTGGTATTCACGAAGGGTTTTACACTTAGCCAGGTCTTAGGCTTAAAGCCAGTCTTAAAGTTAAGACTTTTGTCTCTGCTACGTTTTGTCTTAAAACCGTATTCACAAAGAGTGACTTAGCTAAGTCCAAATAATCAAATAATCACAGTGGTTTTCTGGGTCATGTGACCTTTTTTTCTATTCAAACTATACTTTTGGTGACATATATCCTTCATTTAATGCCTTTTATCTAAGGAAAAGTGCTGTTTTGAAATGGAAAACCTTGTTACCACATATAAACTCCCAAAGACAACTTTAGTGAGGTGTTCTGTATAATTATACTTTATTTACGGCCATTTCAAATTTTGAAGTGGAGAAAAGTTTATGGTGGCCATATTTAAGTCCTCTTTGCAAAATTTAAGTCCACTACCAACCAGTCTCAAAGTTTAGCCCTTGGTTAAGCCTAAGACCAGTCTTAAATTCTTTGTGAATACCACTAAGCCTAAGACAATAAGTCTTAGCAGTTTGTGGGCAGAAACTTGAGACAAAAGTTTCAACTTTAAGCCTACGCCCTGGCTAAGACCTTTCGTGAATACGGGCCCAGGTCTCTCTCCTCAAGCCAAATTTCAGAAAACATGAATGTTTACCATGGGCTTTCAGAGTTTAATATAAAAAAAAGCCTTCAGCCTAGCGATTTTCCGGTTCACGAACACACAGGTTCTCGTGATTTCTCCCAGACAGACATCCCATATATTGACCCATTCCTCAAGTTTCTGTGAGAGCTTCTTTTCATTGAAAAACATAGACACCATGTGACAATACACGAAAAGAGCATCCAAATTAAGATATGTTAACGATTGTTTTTACTGGGAATGGTTTCTCGCGAGAGAATGCGACAAGGACAATAATGGCATTGCACAATCAATCGAAACCGAAACTAAAGGTTTCATGTGCAGCCTGCTTGTATAAGTGCATGTTTGTAGAGAAATGGTCAATATTAGATGAAAGCTTCGGTGCATAAGGATTAGAGTTTAATGAACTTGTCTTTCTTGGTTTGAATTTGGAAGATTGCTAACTGGAAAAGTGTGTTATGGGACAAAAACAATACCACATGTTGGCGCATCATTTCCTTTTGACAAGATGGACACCTTTCTGAAGATGTGACACTGGTAGGGGAACGTAATAAATATCCTATTCTTTTTCGATATGAGTGGATGACGAGAAAGGGGTGATTTTATGTGCTAAGTGTACCCTTCTGGTTTATGGCTCACAGAGTAAGTTACAAACACACTAGACCGAGTTTCTGTGCTGTCGTGCATTGATGTTGTCCTCGCCATTGTGTCCATCACTTTTTCAATAGCAATTGGCGACGGGACGGAGACTCGGGTCAACAAACACACGTGTCGCGTGCGCGGTGAGAAGGTCCTTGTCCTACTTCACGTATCACCCCAGCAGGCACGTCAACGTTGATTCAACGTTGAATTACTGGTCAGGGTTAGACATTGAATCCAGGTTGGTTTTGCAAACATGGTCCAGAGTCACCATGTGATGTTGAAATCAAGTTGAAGTTATGTTGAATTCAGGTTGAATTCAGGTCGTGATTTATTGGTAGTGGGCAGAGCCTAGGGGGAATCATTGACCAGTCTAATGACCAGTGACATCATAGGTCACATAATGGGTAATGGAAAGGTAGTGGGCAGAGCCTAATTGGAAATCCCTAAGCAGTCATATGACCAATGACATCATAGTGGTTGACAGGTGGTAACAATAACAATGGGTGTAAATATGATATGATATCCAGGAATAATAATGATAATAGTGAAAATAATTATTATAATGATGCCAGATAACAAGCTACATGAGGGTAAATTTATAGTGAAAATGGTGTTTTTATGTCTAAAATTATAAACTAATGGGTCAAAAATTGAGGGGTCAGTGAATTATGAGTATTGGATACCCCATTCCATATATTTTTTGACAAAGTTCCCTAAAATCCCATATTATTGCTCACTGCCATCTTGTATGACATCACATGTGATGTCACACGTGGCATCATTATGACATCATCATAGTTGAGTTGATTCAAGGTCAGTTACTGACGTTGAAAACAGGTTGAAATTAGGTTGTGCAACATCATCAACTAAAAATCAACCTGATTTCAAAGTCAGAAATTTTGATTGAATCCCGAGTCAGATAATGACGTTGATACCAAGTCTAAATTAGGTTGTGCGACGTCATCAACCAAAAACCAACCTGATTTCAACGTTGAAATCAGGTCGTGTGCCTGCTGGGACGGAAACGGATGCCACCAAACGCCATTATGACGTCATACTGCAGCAATACCTTGAAAGAAAATGACTAATAAGGTCAAATGAAGGTTATTCGATCGATATTTGTTACTTGAGCTTTGGCAGATATACCTTATAGGAGTGAGAAAATGTCTTGACAGGTATACACGCATTTGACCTTTATCAGGTCACATGATCAGAAACAAATATTTTTCTTTTTACTTCTTTCTCATCAGGTTTTCTCAGAAACAACAAGATGCACCCAAAGAGAGCAAAACGCTCGACTCCATGTGACCAGTCTCTAAAGTGATATAAAGTATTGTAAGGAAGACAATAAAATAAAACCAAACATGTAAATTAGTTTTCGAAGAAATATCAAGTAGACAAACAATTTGCACCCAAAAACATAAACTGCTGGTGGAGGTAAAATATAGCTTAAAAGTCACTTCTTGGTGAAAATCACTCATGGTAAATTTTTGTGATGGACTGTCAAGGAATTGAAAGAAAAAAGGAGAAAATAGAAATAATAATTAATAAAAATGATGAATATACCACCTCCCTCTTTATTATCTTTGTGTCAATTTCAAGACATAAAATGAGAAGAAATATTTTTACTTAAAGACAGCAAGTATCACAAGCTAGGTTTGTGACCTCACAATGAGAATTGCATTGTGACATCATTAAGTATGATGACATCAGACAGCAAAATATTGATTTTTTTACGTATGTGATGAAGAGAAGCAGTTTCACGGTGTATTCGCAATTAAAAATAAGAAAAACTCTCTCATGACTTTAATTTTTAAACAAATTACACCAAATTTGGATGATTCCATCTGTACCACATGAAATGCCTGCCCACCAAATTTGAGAAAGATTGATGTCATGGTTTTTGAGCTGTAAGGGCAAAACGGTGCACAGACAGACAGAAAGACAGACAGACAGAAACAAACTGATTACAATAACCCTCTCCTATCGTCGAGCGTTAACTATATGGGGATCCAAAAATTTTGGCAAGCGCTTTAATAACATCAACATCTAAGTCAAACTTCAGATCAATCTGGCCATAGTTAAATGATTTAGAGCTTATTATTGATTAGTGAAAAAAAACTTGCTGCAATTGACCATTTGGGGCACATTGTGTGTATCTACTAACATTGAGGACCTTACACAGATTCAATGAGTTATTGAAGCATGAAAATTGGCTTTATAGCTTCAAAGGTTAGACCTTAAAAGCAGCCAGATCAGGTGTCTTTGGTATGCAGTATACAGGTAGAAGAGATTTGTAAAATGTGAAATATCTCTTTTTTTTTGGATTTAGAGGTTTGAAATAGGAGGTAAATTAATATTAGGAGGTAAGCGGAAAACATGGCCTGGGATTCTAAAAATCCCATCTAATTTGCCCCCCAAGCCACCCTTCAAGGTCACACTGGGGTCACAAAGTTGAGTTTCATGTATATTATAGTGTATCTACAAAATTATTGTCTAAAATCATTTAAAACTTAATTCAAATTATTCTTCAGGACTATTCAAAGATAGGGATGGGGCTTTTTCCTCCGTTGTTGCCCTTCAAGGTCGATTTTGTGACCTAAATGGGTCAAATTTTCACTTATTGTCTCTTCGATTATTGCAATTCAAGTTTTGGAATGTATTGGGAGATAATAGGAAGACAAAGCCTGGGCTCCCCAAAAATGCCATCAAATTTCCTTCCATGGCTAACCCCCCCCCCCCCCCCCCCCCCCCCCCCCCAGGTCAAACTGGGCCCATAAAGTTGAATTTTTGGGCAGGTTGCATGTAACCAAGCCACCTATTAGATTGATGTGACCAACATCCGTCCGTCCATTTGTCCCTCTGTCTGTCTATCAACATTTTGGTTTCCAGACTCTAACTCGAACACACTTCTGCCAATCCATTTGAAACATAACAGTTTGATAGGGAACCACCTAGACTAGGTTGCTATCGAAACTAGTACAATTTGGAAGAACAAGATGGCTGCCATCTTGAAATCCCATTTCCAGTCCTAACTTGAAGACGCTTGTGCTGATCAATTTGAAACTTAACAGGGTGGTAGGGCACCATTTAGTTAGATTGGTATTGCTAGTACTAGTATGTGTTACCACCCTGATACTGATTGCGCAAAATTTCAACCCTGATTCCTGTGGGGTCTGCAACCCCAGTTTCTTGTTTGTATTTTGCATTGTATCTACTAAAATATTGTCTGAAATCCTATAAAACTTAATTCAATTATTCTTCATGAATATTCAAAATTAGTGATGTCATTTTGCGCCCTCTTATTTTTAAGGTCAATTTTATGACCCTTATGATTTTCACTTATTGCTTAATTATGTCCATATTATTTTTGCTTTTTCCGGCGTCCGGCGTCCAGACGCTTGGTTTCCGCTCATTTGAAGGAAAAGTATTTATCCTATCTTTACCAAATTTGGGTGTTTATTGGGTTAATAGCTTGCATGGGATTGCTTTTGGTGAAGATAGGTCTATAGCTAACTGAGTATTAGCTACTTGGTTACTTTTTTGTACTTCTTTTGTTTCCGGGCATTTTAAGGAAAAATATTTGACATATCTTTACCAAATTTAGTATGAGCATTACTTAGGTCGATAGCTTGCTTGGGATTGGTTTTACTGATAATAGCTGTATAACTGACTGAGTAATAGCTACTTAGCTACTTTGCCAAAAATGGCAAAACACAAATTTGCTTCTATCTCCTTAACCGTGTGAGATAGAGCGATTTCGTCGAAATTTTCGACCCACAGGGTATCTGAGAAATGTACTCTGGGCAATTTCGAAAATTTTCCCCTCCCCAAAAATGGCGGCCATTTTGAATTTTTGAATTTTTGCCAAAAATGGCAAAACACAAATTTGCTTCTATCTCCTTAACTGTGTGAGATAGAGCGATTTCATCAAAATTTTCGTTCCCTAGGGTATCAGAGAAATGTCCTCTTGGCAATTTTCAAAAATTTTCCCCTCCCCAAAAATGGCGGCCATTTTGTATTTTCGAATTTTTGCCAAAAAATGGAAAAACTCAAATTTGCTACTATCTCCTTAACCGTGCGGGATAGAGCGATTTCGTCGAGATTTCGTTGAAATTTTCGACCCACAGGGTATTTGAGCAATCTACTCTTACCAATTTTCAAAAAAAATTCCCCTCCCCAAAAATGGCGGCCATTTTGTATTTTCGAATTTTTGCCAAAAAATGGAAAAACACAAATTTGCCACTATCTGCTTAACCGTGCGAGATAGAGCGCTTTCGTCGAAATTTTCAACCCCCTGGGTATATAAGCAATGTATCCTTGGCAAGTTTCAAAAAAATTTCCTCTTCCCACATATGGCGGCCATTTTGAATTTTCAAATTTTTGCCAAAAATGGCAAAACACAAATTTGCTTCTATCTCCTTAACCATGCGAGATAGAGCAATTTCGTCGATATTTTCGACCCACAGGGTATCTGAGAAATGTACTCTTGGTAATTTTCAAAAAATTTTCCTCTTCCCACATATGGCGGCCATTTTGAATTTTCAAATTTTTGTCAAAAATGGGAAAAAAACAAATTTTCTACTATCTCCTTAACCATGCGAGATAGAACGATTTAGACCATTTTGTTAAAATATGTTATTCAGCTACTTTTTCCATAGCTACAACATGCTGAGTAACTTGGGTATCTATTCCAAAAGCTAAGTGAGAAAGAGCTACTTTCAGACTTTTCAGTAGCTTCCATAGTAAGTAAAATCACCAGTAACTCAAAAATTATTGCAAAAAGAGATTTTTATATAGATATGTTATTCAGCTACTTTTGGGCAGTTATAACATAGTAAAATCGCAGACCTCATGGCATAGCTGAGTAATAGCTTCTTTGAGGTTATCACTGTTGAGTAAATGAATCCTTGTAACTTGAAAACTGTTGCATTTAAAGAATTTTCATTAAATTTGTTATTCATGTACTTTTTAATCAGCTATAACATGGTGAAATTGCAGACCTTTGAGGTTTGCACTGTTGAGTAAATCAGTTGTATCTAGAAAACTATTGCACTTGGAGAATTTTGTTAAACATGTTATTCATCTACTTTTGAATCAGTTATGACATAGTAAAATTGCAGATCTGTAGCTCATTACATAGCTGAGCAATAGCTACTTTCAGGTTTTCACTGTTGAGTAAATCAGTTGTAACTTGTGAACTATTGCATTTAAAGTATTCAGTTTAAATATGTTATTCACCTACTTTCAGGTTCTCACTGTTGAGTAGGGATGGGTCGGTAGGCCCAGTATCTCAGTATCAAGAGCATTTTACTGAAATACTGTTACAAGATTTTACAACCGCCACTTTGCTTTCCAACGCATATAGTGGAAGGAAAACTTAAAATATTGGGAAGAAATTATAAGCTTTTGTCCAATATTTTTGTGTATTTTGCAGACTTTTATATCGATTTCGTTGAACAGAACTGCCATGTTTTGTTTACGATACTTTAAAACCTTAAATCTTACTTGTCAGCTCATATAAATGAATGAAAACTTAAAATATTGGAAACAAACCAGAAATCTGAAGAAATTCTGCACTTTTATCTCCTAATTTGTGTATTTGTGGACTTTTGTTACAATGTCGTTAAGAGCAACGTCCATGTTTGGTTGGAATGTACTGAAACGCAGAATCCTGTAATCGGTATGGTTTTGTATTGGCGGCCTCCCGATGTACAGATTCTTGGTACTGACCCATCCCTACTGTTGAGTAAATCAATTGTATCTTGAAAACTATTGCATCAACAGTATTTGGTTTAAATATTTCTTTCACCTACCTATGGGTCAGCTATAACATTATGATAGTAAAATTGCAGACCTGTAGCTCATTGCAATGCATAGCAATATCTACTCTGAGGTTGTCACTTTTGAGTAAATCACTTGTAACTAGAAAACTATTGCATTTAGAGAATATTGTTTAAATATGTTACTCACCTACTCATGGGTCAGATATAACATGGTGAAATTGCAGACCTGTAGCTCATTGCTTAGCAGTGCAATAGCCTCTTTCAGATTCTCACTTTTGAGTAAATCAGTTGTAACTTGATAACTTTGCATTTTCATTATTTTCTTTAAATGTGTTATTTATCTACTTTTGTTCAGCTATACCATAGTAAATTGCAGCCATTTAACTCATTACATAGCTGAGTAGAAACTACTGTGAGATTCTCACTGTTGAGTAAATCAGTTGTAACTCAAAACAATTGCGCTGACAGTATTTTGTTTAAATATGTTTTCCACCTACATTTTACTCCTTAACAGTTGGTTGTACTTTACTTCTGAATACCATTTACAGGGCACAAATTTTGTGTCCTTTTCTTTTTTCACTTTTACTCTAAAATTCAAACCACACAGTCAGCTGACACAGAGCCCGTCACGGGTACTAATTGCTTGTTTTCTAATGTGATGAATTTTTAGTTTAAACATAAAAAATGTGTTTTTCTTTTTTGTTCAATAATTAATTTAAAAAAACTGGTGCATAATAATTTGTCATCACAAAGATCTTTGTATTCTAGTGACACAGTGAAGTGGTCAGCTCATATCTTTCACACATTGTGACCTAAATGGTCACTGATTATGCCATCTGAAAAGACATATGAATCATATGATATACAAGTAAGAGTTGGCTGACATCCCCGTGTCACCCTTCCTACTTTGTCCCATGAAATCTGTTGAATAAGTTCTCCATATCCCATTGTCCTGGAAAATTGGGGATAAAGAATTTTTTATTATGTATATTTTATTTCTTTATAGATAAGATACAGTCTGAGATACAAGTAACAAAGCATAAATGTGTGTAGATAACATACTAATGACCAAAGAAATGACATATCATTTATGATACCCTTAGTAGCTTTCCAAAAATTTCTTCATATATATATATATATATGTGGTGTTTAATGCTTAATTGTATCCAGTGGAAGTATCTTGTGGATACTTTGGTTTTAGCATTCGCTATGTCATTGCCACCACTGCCGCCGTGCATAGAGACATTTTGGTAACACTCTCAGGGGAAAACTAGACCAGCTAGCTTCACCAAATTTGCAGGATATCTTCAGTGAGAGGTAAGCTTCTCTGCGAGTGAAATTGGCTTCATTCTGAAAAACAAGATGACCACCCAGTTCATTTCTTTAAAAATATAAATGTCCTCTACAAGCATGGACATTTGACCATCATTCAAGGTTATGCAGAGAGTGCCAAAATACCCCACAGAGCCGACTTTAAAGGTGCCTACATCTCCCTTATTATTGGTCCAAGAGGTTTGGCATATGAAGCCAACCTATAGGAAATCATGGACTGGGAATCTGCTGATATGTTCAGGTTAGACCTTAGACCCCTTATTCAAGGTCAAGCGAGTGTAGTCAAACTTAAAAGTGCATATGACTTGCTTATTATTGCTCCTAGATTTTTGGAATATGAAGCCAACCTATAGGAAATAATGTGCTGGAGATCATTTAATGTGGTAACATTTCACCTTAGCCACCCTTTGCAATTTCAAATGGGGATAACAAAACTCAAAAGTGCTTTTATCTTGCATTTCCATCACAATTCTTCAGCATATTAAATGACCTGAATAAAGCAATTAGTTTTACATCATATGATCCTTTTTATGTATAGCATTGACTGTACGTCATATGAGATACTTTATAAATAGCACCCACTGGACATGACATATTTAATAAATAACACTGAATATACAGTTGTCTTTCCGGTGGATACAGTTTGCATTGGTTCTCCAGTGCACTATGTCTAGTTTATCTTTGATGAGATTAGGAAGAATATAAAGAAAGTAACCTTGACAGTTTTGCATCCTTCTTACAAATATAAATGTAATATTTCCCCAAGAGTGCAATGTAATTAACAATAAAAATACAGTTCACAATCATAATTCAAAATCCATTAGAGTTTCCAGCACTGTAAATTTGATCCTGACAGAAAGTGAAGAAAGCAATCACATTTCAACGTGGTGCCAGAAGGAATAGCTATGATGACAATTAGTAATCATAATGCTCAAGATTATTGATATTTTGACACAGGTCACACTGTGATGATTCTTCTATATTCCATTTTGCTAAATTGTAGTTACAGTTAATAACTCTATGGAGAATTTTAAATTGTAGGGCAGTGACGAAAGAGTCTTTTACTATTTCAGAAAATAATCAATCATCCCTTTTCCAGTCAACTGAGTCTAAAACAGGATTATACTCTATCCATTCTATTCTAATACCCTATGTATTCACCGGTTGGGACATTTTGATAAGACTCAATCAAATGTCTATATACTGGGATAAACTATCTTTTTGAATAGGGCACCTGCACTGCTAGATGTCAAAAATATTTGACCTCTAGGCCATATTGTGGAAACTGTGGTGTTTGTTTTTGTCTCTGAGTACTTATACATGGCAACGATCGAAATATGCATGTCTTTTGTCTGTATGAACACAGAACAATGATTCTTGTGCAGTACACCCGAAGATATGTTAATGTGGAGATTAAAGAGCTAATTCAGTTTGATTAGATATTTGTCTGCTGACAGGATTACAAATCTGTTTTTTCAGCATTTAAGGATATCTATGTTTATGTTTATTATTATTATTCATAAAGGACCTGACTTATTAATGTTTATTGATAATCGCAAAAGAAACACTTCGTATGTAAATTTTAACTGGCATATCAGAAAATTGCATAAATATTACCAGGTAAAATTCAGTACTTCAATATTCCAGTGCATGTATATCATATGAACTATTGTTCAGCTTGTATAGTTTGCACAATTGCACACTGGTAAATAATTCACACACCCATATTTGCAAAAAAAAATTGTTATATGTATATTTTGTACATTCTGGTTTCAAGAAATGTAAACTTCAAGAGACCAAGTGTTAGTCACTGAAATAATACATTACATAAATGATACTTAATCTCGTTGAACTCTTGATTGACTCAGATATCAGTTGGTTTATTATTAAGTAGTGTTATAAGTTATAACAGTACATTGTGTTCAGTTATATCAGTCAAAGCCTCAAAGGGATGAGATAACATACTTCAGCTACCTATTTTGGCTGTTTATCAGTATACCATCATACAAGTAGATATTTATTGCTTGGTTCAAATCATACGAATAAAAATGAGCTGCTGTGGCTTGATTATACTGTCAAACAGTATTTCCTAGTGTTCAAAAATAATATGCATTGGAGTGTTGGTTTATTGAATCAGATTGAAATGGACTGAGGATTAACCTGAACATATAAAATACATGTTATGATGTTAATCTAGATAGATCATGACAATTTAGTACATAGATTCAAGCAGATTGAAAGAGATGTAAAAACATTAATTATAATAGTGTTTTATAGAAGAATATTATTTTCTTTGATTATGTCCCCAGATGAAAATTGGAATATAATTTCTTTTGAGCTTGTCACAAACCCTGGGGCCGGTTTCATGAAAAGTCTCAAACTGAGCCAGACTCAAGGCTGATTCAGGGTCTCAAATCCGAGACTTTGTCTCGGCTGAGTTTTTGGCTCAAATGGATTTCACAAAGGGTGGATCAGCTGAGACCAGTCTCAGGTTATGGTCTCAACTTTTTAATCTCATTTCATATATTTAGTGGGCTTATTTTTAGTTTAAAAAGTTATATTTCATGATTATTATCATTTTAAATATCTTTAATACTCATAATACAAAGAAATTATATGATAATATATTATTCTAAGTGATGCATAAGATTGAGACTCAACTGAGGTTGAGTCTGGCTTTGAGTCCACCCTTGAGGCCTGTCACTTGATAATAGCCTAAAAAGCATGTCAACTCTATTGACTTTTGTTACTAGTAAATATTGAATGTGTGGCTGTAATTACAAAATAAAATAAAAATAGAAGATTTCAAGATTTATCAATTTCATTTTGGAACAAATTGTATCGCTTTATGTATGTGTTTTTTGGCATCAAAGCTTGGACTCAGATTTGAGACACCTCCCTCATGGGCTCAAATTTGAGCCTGTGACAGAGCCAGGTCTTAAGTTGAGCTTGTTTGTGAAATGCATTGAGTCTGAGTTCACAGACTCAGCAAAATATTTCCAAAATTTGAGACAAAGTCTCAACTTTGGAGTCTGACTCAAGGCTTAAGTCTGTTCATGAAACCGGCCCCAGAGGTTTGCTTTCAGATGTGATGACTCAAAAAATAGTTTACCTAGAGCTTGCTAGTTTGGTAACAATATACATACGCATGGAAACAGTAAGAATTCTATTGCTTGTTGACCTTGGACTTCAATTTCAAGGTCAATAATAGCCGACCGATCAGTTTTCAGCCTTTTTCACTATATGTATATATATTTATCCCCTTCCTGGCCCACGGGACAAGATATTATCTCCCGCCCGGCTCGCCGGAGGGAGATTATAATTTCAACCATGTGCGTGCGTGCGTGAGTGCGTGCGTGTGTCACGCAGTTTTCTCTGAAACTACTACAGTTACACATTTTTGGTAAATCACAAGTCCTAATGAATTTTTTTGCTCTTCAATATTTTTGGGGTTTGGTGAACTTTGGCCTACTTTAGAGTGAGTAATAGCTATTTTAGCTAATATAATTATATGGCTTATAACTCTGAAACTATTGCATTTACAGTATTTTGTTTTAATATGTTGTTCAGCTACTTTCTCCACAGCTACAACATGGTCAGTAGTTTGGAAGTGTATCTCCATAGCAAAGTGAGTAATGGCTACTTTGTCAATTTTTAATTATAACCATAATGAGTAAATGGCTTATATCTTCATAAGTATTGCAGCTACACAATTTTGTTCCAATATGTTGTTCAGCTACTTTCTCCACAGCTACAACATGGTCAGTAGTTTGCAAGTGTATCTCCATAGCTAAGTGAGTAATAGCTACTTTTTCAATTTTTAATGATAACCATAATGAGTAAATGGCTTATATCTTCAAAAGTATTGCAGCTACACAATTTTGTTCCAATATGTTGTTCAGCTACTTTCTCCTCTGCTACAACATGGTCAGTAGTTTGGAAGTGTATCTCCGTAGCTAAGTGAGTAATAGCTACTTTTTCAGTTTTTAATGATAACCATAATGAGTAAATGGCTTATATCTTCAAAAGTATTGCAGCTACACAATTTTGTTCCAATATGTTGTTCAGCTATTTTCTCCACTGCTACAACATGGCCAGTGGTTTGGAAGTGTATCTCTATAGCTAAGTGAGTAATAGCTACTTTTTCAATTTTTAATGATAACCATAATGAGTAAATTGCTTATATCTTCAAAAGTATTGCAGCTACACAATTTCTCTCAAATATGTTGTTCATGTACTTTTTTGTGAACTGTAACATATTTAAGTTTCACAACTGTTGCTCAATGTACAAGTGAGTAATGGCTACTTTATTGCTACTTTTAGTGAAAATGTGAAAAATCAGAAATATCTCTCAAACTGTAAGATATAGAGCAATTTCAAGCAAATTTTTGACCCACAGGGTAGTACAAGAGTATCCTATTGCTAAGGGGGAAAAAGTTTGGTGAACTTTGGCCTACTTTTGAGTGAGTAATAGCGCTTTTACCTAATATAATTATATGACTTATAACTGTCAATGAGTAAATGGCTTATATCTTCAAAAGTATTGCAGCTACACAATTTTGTTCCAATATGATGTTCAGCTACTTTCTCCACAGCTACAACATGGTCAGTAATTTGGAAGTGTATCTCCATAGCTAAGTGAGTAATAGCTACTTTTTCAATTTTAATGATAACCATAATGAGTAAATGGCTTATATCTTCAAAAGTATTGCAGCTACACAATTTCTCTCAAATATGTTGTTCATGTATTTTTTTGTGAACTGTAACATATTTAAGTTTCACAACTGTTGCTCGATGTACAAGTGAGTAATGGCTACTTTATTGCTACTTTTAGTGAAAATGTGAAAAATCAGAAATATCTCTCAAACCGTAACATATAGAGCAATTTTGAGCAAATTTTTTACCCACAGGGTAGTACTAGAGTATCCTATTGCTAAGGGGGGGAAAGGTTGGGTGAACTTTGGCCTACTTTTGAGTGAGTATTAGCGCTTTTACCTAATATAATTATATGACTGAGTAAATGGCTTATATCTTCAAAAGTATTGCAGCTACACAATTTTGTTCCAATATGATGTTCAGCTACTTTCTCCACAGCTACAACATGGTCAGTAATTTGGAAGTGTATCTCCATAGCTAAGTGAGTAATAGCTACTTTTTCAATTTTTAATGATAACCATAATGAGTAAATTGCTTATATCTTCAAAAGTATTGCAGCTACACAATTTCTCTCAAATATGTTGTTCATGTACTTTTTTGTGAACTGTAACATATTTAAGTTTCACAACTGTTGCTCAATGTACAAGTGCGTAATGGCTACTTTATTGCTACTTTTAGTGAAAATGTGAAAAATCAGAAATATCTCTCAAACTGTAACAGATAGAGAAATTTCGAGCAAATTTTTGAACCACAGGGTAGTACTAGAGTATCCTATGCTAAGGGGAAAATGGTTTGGTGAACTTTGGCCTACTTACTCACCTCCTCAAAATGAGTAAATGCGAATTATCTCTAAAAGTATTGCAGGTAGCCAATTTTTCTCAAATAACTCATTCATCTACTTTTGGGAGAGCTTTCACTTGGTTAAGTTTCAGACGCGTAGCTAGTTACTCACCTACTCAAAATGAGTAAATGCTAATTATCTCTAAAAGTATTGCAGATAGCCAATTTTTCTCAAATAACTCATTCATATACTTTTGGAAGAGCTTTCACTTAGTGAAGTTTCAGACCCCTAGCTAATTTCTCACCTACTCAAAATGAGTAAATGCGAATTATCTCTAAAAGTATAGAAGATAGCCAATTTTTCTCAAATAACTCATTCACCTACTTTTGCGAGAGCTTTCACTTGGTGAATTGTCAGACCTGTAGCTAATTTCTCACCTACTCAAAATGAGTAAATGCTAAATATCTCGAAAAGTATTGCAGATAGCCAATTTTTCTCAAATAACTCATTCATTTACTTTTGGAAGAGCTTTCACATCGTGAAGTTTCAGACCCATAGCTAATTACTCAACTACTCAAAATGAGTAAATGCGAATTATCTCTAAAAGCATTGCAGATAGCCAATTTTTCACAAATAACTCATTCATCTACTTTTGGAAGAGTTTTCACATGGTGAAGTTTCAGACCCATAGCTAATTACTCACCTACTCAAAATGAGTAAATGCGAATTATCTCTAAAAGTATTGCAGATAGCCAATTTTTCTCAAATAACTCATTCACCTACTTTTGGGAGAGCTTTCACTTGGTGAAGTTTCAGACCCGTAGCTAATTACTCACCTACTCAAAATGAGTAAATGCGAATTCTCTCTAAAAGTATTGCAGATAGCCAATTTTTCTCAAATAACTCATTCACCTACTTTTGGGAGAGCTTTCACTTGGTGAAGTTTCAGACCCGTAGCTAATTACTCACCTACTCAAAATGAGTAAACGCTAATTATCTCTAAAAGTATTGCAGATAGCCAATTTTTCTCAAATAACTCATTCATCTACTTTTGGAAGAGCTTTCACATGGTGAAGTTTCAGACCCATAGCTAATTACTCACCTACTCAAAATGAGTAAATGATAATTATCTCTAAAAGTATTGTGGGTACCCAATTTTTCTCAAATAACTCATTCACCTACTTTTGGGAGAGCTTTCACTTGGTGAAGTTTCAGACCCGTAACTAATTACTCACCTACTCAAAATGAGTAAATGCGAATTATCTCTAAAAGTATTGCAGATAGCCAATTTTTCTCAAATAACTCATTCATCTACTTTTGGGAGAGCTTTTACTTGGTGAAGTTTCAGACCCGTAGGTAATTACTCACCTACTCAAAATGAGTAAATGCGAATTATCTCTAAAAGAATTGCAGATACCCAATTTTTCTCAAATAAGTCATTCATCTACTTTTGGGAGAGCTTTCACTTGGTGAAGTTTCACGTCCGTAGCTAATTACTCACCTACTCAAAATGAGTAAATGCAAATTATCTCTAAAAGTATTGCAGATAGCCAATTTTTCTCAAATAACTCATTCATCTACTTTTGAAAGAGCTTTCACTTGGTGAAGTTTCAGACCTGTAGCTAATTTCTCACCCGCTCAAAATGAGTAAATACTAATTATCTCTAAAAGTATTGCAGATAGCCAATTTTTCTCAAATAACTCATTCATCTACTTTTGGAAGAGCTTTCACATTGTGAAGTTTCAGACCCATAGCTACTTACTCGCCTACTCAAAATGAGTAAATGCGAATTCTCTCTAAAAGTATTGCAGATAGCCAATTTTTCTCAAATAACTCATTCATCTACTTTTGGAAGAGCTTTCACATGGCAAAGTTTCAGACCCATAGGTAATAACTCACCTACTCAAAATGAGTAACTGCGAATTATCTCTAAGAGTATTGCATATAGCCAATTTTTCTCAAATAACTCATTCACCTACTTTTGGGAGAGCTTTCACATGGTGAAGTTTCAGACGTGTAGCTAATTACTCACCTACTCAAAATGAGTAACTGCGAATTATCTCTAAAAGTATTGCAGATAGCCAATTTTTCTCAAATAACTCATTCATGTACTTTTAGGAAAGCTTTCACTTGGTGAAGTTTCAGACCCGTAGCTAATTACTCACCTACTCAAAATGAGTAAATGCTAATTATCTCAAAAACTGTTGCGGATACCCAATTTTTATCAAATAACTCATTCATCTACTTGTGGGAGAGCTTTCACATGGTCAAGTTTTAGACCCATAGCTAATTACTCACCTACTCAAAATGAGTAAATGTGAATTATCTCTAAAAGTATTGCAGATAGCCAATTTTTCTCAAATAAATCATTCACCTACTTTTGGGAGAGCTTTCACTTGGTGAAGTTTCAGACCCATAGCTAATTACTCAACTACTCAAAATGAGTAAATGCGAATTATCTCTAAAAGAATTGCAGATACCCAATTTTTCTCAAATAAGTCATTCATCTACTTTTGGGAGAGCTTTCACTTGGTGAAGTTTCACGTCCGTAGCTAATTACTCACCTACTCAAAATGAGTAAATGCAAATTATCTCTAAAAGTATTGCAGATAGCCAATTTTTCTCAGATAACTCATTCATCTACTTTTGAAAGAGCTTTCACTTGGTGAAGTTTCAGACCTGTAGCTAATTTCTCACCCGCTCAAAATGAGTAAATACTAATTATCTCTAAAAGTATTGCAGATAGCCAATTTTTCTCAAATAACTCATTCATCTACTTTTGGAAGAGCTTTCACATTGTGAAGTTTCAGACCCATAGCTACTTACTCGCCTACTCAAAATGAGTAAATGCGAATTCTCTCTAAAAGTATTGCAGATAGCCAATTTTTCTCAAATAACTCATTCATCTACTTTTGGAAGAGCTTTCACATGGCAAAGTTTCAGACCCATAGGTAATAACTCACCTACTCAAAATGAGTAACTGCGAATTATCTCTAAGAGTATTGCATATAGCCAATTTTTCTCAAATAACTCATTCACCTACTTTTGGGAGAGCTTTCACATGGTGAAGTTTCAGACGTGTAGCTAATTACTCACCTACTCAAAATGAGTAACTGCGAATTATCTCTAAAAGTATTGCAGATAGCCAATTTTTCTCAAATAACTCATTCATGTACTTTTAGGAAAGCTTTCACTTGGTGAAGTTTCAGACCCGTAGCTAATTACTCACCTACTCAAAATGAGTAAATGCTAATTATCTCAAAAACTGTTGCGGATACCCAATTTTTATCAAATAACTCATTCATCTACTTGTGGGAGAGCTTTCACATGGTCAAGTTTTAGACCCATAGCTAATTACTCACCTACTCAAAATGAGTAAATGTGAATTATCTCTAAAAGTATTGCAGATAGCCAATTTTTCTCAAATAAATCATTCACCTACTTTTGGGAGAGCTTTCACTTGGTGAAGTTTCAGACCCATAGCTAATTACTCAACTACTCAAAATGAGTAAATGCGAATTATCTCTATAGTTCCCAGCAAGTGGAAAGAAAGAGGAACATGGGATATAAAATTTATTCTTGCACTTTGTAAAACTACTTTGTTTTTTGTAAAAGCACATAATAAAATGGTCTTTTAATTCATAATGTTTATGTGTGACCTAGGCTGGCCAAGCAACCTGCCAAACCGAACCAAGAACCAAAGTCAAACGCAATGACAGTTTGACCTGAAGGTCAAAGCCAGGTGAACTAAATCAGACAATGTACAGGAAAGGCAGACAGATTGGCCAGCAATATAAATACTTTTAAAGTTCATTGTTCATATCAATCCAACTCTGCCCAATCTAGCTGCCTATCCCACAAACGGCCATACCAGGCCAGAAGTGAATTCAACCTTAGGAGGTCAAAGGTAAACGACCTGCAAGGTCAAGTTTAGGTCAAAATTCCCACCCGACGACCGAAAGTAAGGGAGGTAAGTTGGCCAGCAAATAGTCAGTGTATTCTAATATATTGCCACACACTGAAATCAGGTGTAAGATGGTAGTTAAAATGTAATATGGCCATGCATATGACCGTTCTTTAATTCAGTGTGTATACAAATCTGGCAAGAAAAAGCACCCAACCCAGTTATAAGAATTCAAAACTGGAAGTGCACAGGCGTGCATGCCAGTGTTAAGATGAAAGTGCATTAGACAATAGTAATAGTATGTTAGCTCAATCGTCAGAATTCAAGACTGGGAATGCACGAATGTGCATGCCAGAATTAAGATCAAGGTGCATAAGCCAGATAAAAAGTACTGGAAGTGCACAAGAGTGCATTCCAGTGTTAATTAAAATAATGTGATAAAAGACAGTAAAAGAAAACACTGCTATACTGTAGGTTGGAAAGGTGATCGTTGAGGTCCCCTCACTATAAATATTTTATTACAACCTTCGTGACTGCCCAATGCAGCCTCTGCTTAACAACATATCAGCTCAAGACCTCAAGTAAGACTGAATGATCACCAGACCAACTAATGTAAAATATGTTTGTAATAGTATATTATGATTTATAATAACACATAATAATACATAATTGATAGCATATAATTTATAAAATAGCAGCTTATAGTTCATAATATTTTGAAGCAGGAAGCACAGGAAGAAAAGCACTCCTCATAAGCACAGTAGTACAGGCAGCTGACAATCAATAGCCCAAGCAAGCTAAGGCTATACATGCAGGGTTGAAACATAACACATATATTGTGTCCATAGAGAAGGAGCAACAAAGGAGTAATCCTGTGACACAGTAGCTCCTGCTGATGGTAATGAAAATGAAGTACATCTCACCATTGTTACTCATGGTGATCTGAAAAACAGCTCACACAGTATTCTGTTCATAAAACAACATGATAATAATATGTAATATTATAACAACTTATATGAAGAAAAAGAAAAGGGGAAGGGTATACAGAGCGGGTGAAAATTTTATAGATGTGTTCCCATGTGCCTCCAACTTCAAAATGGCAGAATGAAGGGATGTTTATAACCACTGACCAATGAGTGGCCAATAACAGTAGGCCACATATATAATCGACAATCAGTATAGAAAAATCAATTTACCAGTAACACAAAAGTTTAAGGTAACACCAACTTGCCCAGAACTGACCTCGCCCACACCCACATGTGGGCACGAACAGTTCCCAGCAAGTGGAAAGAAAGAGGAACATGGGATATAAAATTTATTCTTGCACTTTGTAAAACTACTTTGTTTTTTGTAAAAGCACATAATAAAATGGTCTTTTAATTCATAATGTTTATGTGTGACCTAGGCTGGCCAAGCAACCTGCCAAACCGAACCAAGAACCAAAGTCAAACGCAATGACAGTTTGACCTGAAGGTCAAAGCCAGGTGAACTAAATCAGACAATGTACAGGAAAGGCAGACAGATTGGCCAGCAATATAAATACTTTTAAAGTTCATTGTTCATATCAATCCAACTCTGCCCAATCTAGCTGCCTATCCCACAAACGGCCATACCAGGCCAGAAGTGAATTCAACCTTAGGAGGTCAAAGGTAAACGACCTGCAAGGTCAAGTTTAGGTCAAAATTCCCACCCGACGACCGAAAGTAAGGGAGGTAAGTTGGCCAGCAAATAGTCAGTGTATTCTAATATATTGCCACACACTGAAATCAGGTGTAAGATGGTAGTTAAAATGTAATATGGCCATGCATATGACCGTTCTTTAATTCAGTGTGTATACAAATCTGGCAAGAAAAAGCACCCAAACCCCAGTAGGTCTAGGGAAGTAGTTCACGTTGGAAGGCAAGCGATACAGGGTTAGTGGCAGATACCGAG
The DNA here is from genome assembly GCA_964017235.1 of Sabellastarte sp. h YS-2021. Lineage (NCBI taxonomy): Eukaryota > Metazoa > Annelida > Polychaeta > Sabellida > Sabellidae > Sabellastarte > Sabellastarte sp. h YS-2021. The sequence continues at coordinate 139,924,762 of OZ024927.1, read as the reverse complement.
GAGGAAAGATAAGTCCAGACTGAGTCGGACTTCCAAGTCCCATGTTTCATGATATGCTCGAGTGGAACCCCATGTTGAAATGCCCAAGAAGCCCCAGCTCTTCTGAAATCATGGAAAGTTAGGCTTTTTTGGAGACCCAGGGCCCTAGAAATATCTTTAAGATGCTTACGGGCAACTGAATCAGTTAATGGTACTAAACCACTTTTCCTTGGTATTACAAACACCGGAGAGTTGGAGTCGCCAGGAAAAACCTGGAAGAGGGTTCTAAGGGCAGCAACTGGACAAAGGGGACTCCCACAAAGGTCAGGCAAGGGAATGGTGGCAAAATCTTTCCTATTTTGCATTGTTTTAGACCAGGTGATCACAAGGACTGCCCCATGGTGACCAAAGATTACGTCCCCCTTTGCCAACTGTTTAGTATAATCAAATGTAGCCACAGAATGTGGCAACAAATTAGATAGCCTCATAAAGGAGAAGAAGGCGACTAAGTATAATGGCTTGAAAACAATTGGGAACTGGAGAAGGTCACATTGGTCCACAATCTTCCTCAGGAGCTCTATGTCCAAGGAAAGCACCAGCTTGGGCTTAAAAGGAGCCTGCAGCTTAAGTGATTTCAAAAACAACGACAAACGCTCATCTCTGAAGGCATTTGTATCCAAGCCATAAACAATGTGTAACGCCCGAATGGCAGTAAGATAATTTGCAATTTGAGTTTGACTCATGTTATTTTGGTGTAGACATTCCAGAAAAGAAAGTAACAATTGCACAGTTACCTGAGAAGGCAGCAGCCCAGCTGCCACCTGAAAAGCCAGAAAGTCATTCCACATCCTCTGGTACTGTCTCAGAGTGGAAGGACAGAAGCCTGATAACAACCTATCAGCGGCGAAGGTGGCCAGCTGGGCTGCTTCGCCCGAAAGTTCTGAAAAACAGAAAGAACACATTTTAGATCTGATAATTTAACAGGGTAAGGTCCAAGTGAGTTGGGACCCAATTAGGGGTAGGTATTATATGCAGCAATTGTTCATAATTGGCCTCTGAAAACTGCCATCTGGACAGGAGATCGGCTAATATGTTGTCTTTTCCTGGAATATGACACGCAAGTATTTGTATATTGAACAATGCACAAATTAGCCACACGTTTCTGGCAAGGAGGGCAAGAGTGGCGTCCCTGGCCCTACCTTTTTGGAGTACCTCGACTACAGCCATGTTGTCGCAATGAATTTTTATTTTCTTATTGGTCCAATATGCAGCCCATACTTTGAGTGCAACAACTATATTGAGAAGCTCTAAATGGACAATATTATAATTATTATAATTCTTGGGTATGGGAAGAGCATACACCATAGATTGAAAGCTGGCCCCTAGACCTGAAAGGCAAGCATCTAAATGAACTTCTTCATGGCAATACTTGTTATCATAGTACGTAACTCCATTATAGTGAGACAAGAATTGGTTGAACCAAGCTAAGTCCTTGCGAAAATTAGAAGTGATAAGGATTTTATTGTTATGAACGTTATCTCTAAGCAATTGGAGCATTCTGTTCAAGAAAAACCGTGAGTACTTAACACACCTGGTTACATAAAGTAATGAACCAAGAAGGGACTGAAGCTTTTGTTTGCTACAATACGTCTTTAAGGTCCAATCTAGGCATAGTTGTCTAATTTCGGACAGCTTGTCTATAGGTATTGCAACAGTCCTAGTAAGGGAATCTACTAGGATACCAAGGCACACTACCGAGGTGGATGGAGGAACCAATTTTTTAACGCTAATATCCAGACCTAATTCTAACAATAAATCCTTTAAGAATTGAAAGGAAGAATGTATATCAGAGGGCAATCCAGTATAGATTAAATCATCAATATAGTTAAACAAGTGCGGAAACCCATTTTCTTTCATGATATGGCGGATAGCGTCCGTACATCTCTGAAAAATTAAAGACCCGTGCCTGAATCCAAAGGCCACCGATTGGTCGAGAAAGTACTGGTCTTGAAACTGTAAGCCCAGAAGATCTATATCAGCAGGATCTATTTTAATCTGGCGAAAAGCTCGACTGATGTCGATTTTATACATCTGAGCAGATGTGCCTAATTTTCGCAAAGAATCTGTTATGGTATCCACTGAGGGATAAGAAAGATCATATTCTGTGCCCAAGTATATGTTTTTCATAACTCCGTCATTGACAGAGGCGCCTTTAGGCCAACTTAGATCCATGATGGTCCTTTTACTACTGGAATTCTGTTTATCCCTAACTAAAAGGGGGGAAATGTGCATGTCTATTAGCTTAGAATCAAAAGGACCAAGCATAGCATTATGGTTAAGCTCTTCTTGAATAAATTGGCTAATATGTTGCGAATTCTGTACGGCCGAAGCGTGATTGGACTCTGCTGAGATTAAGTGACAATTCCTATCAAAGTCGAGAGGAAACCCGAACTCTAACAAGTCGCATAACTGCTGATCCCAATAATTGGACAAGCGTGACCTCCATGCTCTAATATTGAGGCCTGACTGTACAGGAATACGACATTTCATATAATTGGGCATTTTTGAAGATTTGACTAAATAGTGAGCTTCTATAATACTTGGAATGTTCTGCCAATGAACTACCTCCCCAGTATAGAGTTGTAAAGGTGCTTTGGGTACGAAGCCAAACGTGTGGAAGTTCTGACTGAAGTCTGACTTCCTGTCTGTGTGAACTACTTTATCATTTTCATTTTCATAACAAGACTCCGTAATGGGGCCTGTATACTGAGGTTTCAAGTTTCTGTCTAATACTGTTTGATCAATTGTCTTGTGTATGGAACATATCCCTGCAGGTACAGTCTGGCAGACGTTTGCACTCTTCGAGTGATTCTCGACAACACCACCTACACTATTCCCCCTGTCAAAACTCCCGATTTTGTTTTTTTTTCCCGCCAAAGGATTATTTTCCTGTGTCGCCACAAGGGGCGTAAATTTAGGCTGTGTTTTGCTGACATTAACAGCATTCTCAATGCTGTAAGTATGTTTTCTATGACCTTGGGCACGTTCTGTAATTTGAAAAGAATCTTGACTTGATTCATCATTATAGTCATCTGATAAGAACGCTTGCAAGGGATAAAATCTGTTTTTAAGTAACACTGGAGCCCTGCAAGGGCTAGCCCCTGCCACAGTGACACCGACCTTGTTCTCGCGAAATATGACCTTACTTGTTTGCAAGTCGCCGGAACGAATGTTTGTACCAGGGCCTCGCCCATTATTTGCCAAACTTGCTTTATTATGGTACAATTTGCTTTGATACTTGCGATGTACCTTAGCTGTTGGTAAAAATTGTTTGTTTGGTTTGGCGATAGCGGCGCGCAGGGGTTGAACATCATAACATTTATTAGACTTTGTTTGTGTCAACGCCTGTGCATACGTTTTGTCATTGTCAATTGGTTTAAATGCTTTGTCGTATGCCAACCATTTGAGTGCTGTACTTTTGTCAGCCTTCAATTCTGACCGACACATTGAAAAAACCCCATTGTAAACAGTCCGGGACCAAACTTCGTGGGTAGGGACAGCTGTCTGACCCCCCCAGGTTACTCGTTTTTTGACCCAATTTTCTTAGCATTTTTGTTCCTACAATTTTGTTCGGAATGGGGATAAGTTTTGCCGGTCTGTTGAAAACAATAACTACAAATGTGTCTATACATGACACCTTTGTTGTCATGTGACTTCTGATGCATACATGTGCCCTGATTAAAATAAGAGCAAGTGAGGGTTTTGTTGACTTTTGACTTCTTCGAAAAATTGTAAGAGTCATTTGACGGAGTAGGCAAGTGTCTTTGTGCGTTTGCCCTACGGATCCTGTCTAACTTATCAGTTTCGTTATAGCCTGTAACCTCCCCCTGCTCCATCCTGCAAAGCAGGACTGCGTGGCTGGCCCGTGCCGCATCCCAAGAGAAGTCGTTTGCGTCTTCCATCAATGAAATTAAATAATCTAGCATGTGCTCTTTAGTTTGACTGTTAGTTTCTTCTCTTAAGATCCGGCAGAATCCAGCCACCCATTGTACAATGGAAAGCTGGTCATACTGAATGCGTTCTTTCTTGGATCCGGATAACACAAACTCTTGTGGCCATTTGACCCGATTCGGTACGACTACTTCAACTGGACCCCCCCTTAAAGATTTGATTTTTGTACCTGAAGTGGCAGTATTAGCCAGATCCCGGAGTCGTTGATCCACTTGGCTTTGGATGTACGCATCCTGTCTTAGAGATGACAAATTTGGCAATCCGGTTGGTGGCACTGTGGGATTTTGCAATCCGGTTGGTTGCACTGTAAAATGTTGCAATCCGGTTGGGGGCACTGTGACAGGGGTAACATGTGAACTGGTTTTCTTTTTGGAAGCTCCTTTAATTTTTTTCGGATCCGAATCTTTCTTTACATTAGTTTTTTCCAAAGCATTTAATCTGTTACTGATGGCTGAAAGTTGTGATAATATTTTGACATTAATCGCCTGCTGAACAGCAACATCCGACAAGGAAGACTGCACCTGAGAAGTACTGTGTGAAATACTCGAGGTACTTGGTGTATTGTGTTTGTTTACTTCCTCATTGTCGGAGTTTTCAATGACAGCACTGCAATTTAATGCTGAGCCACAAGATTCGCCCGAATCAGAATCTTGATCATTATCAACAATACTAGCAAGAAATTCCGAATCTGACAATTGTAAATGGGTAGGGAGCTTTACTGAATCCGAACCAGAACGCAAGTTATAGTGTTTTCTGTCAGCTTCTGCCATTGTACATGTATAACACAAGACTAAAATAAAATAAAATAATAAAATAAACCACTTAAAATTGTGTGCTTGTGCAATTCCTTTTGAAATGAAAATTTTATAGATGTGTTCCCATGTGCCTCCAACTTCAAAATGGCAGAATGAAGGGATGTTTATAACCACTGACCAATGAGTGGCCAATAACAGTAGGCCACATATATAATCGACAATCAGTATAGAAAAATCAATTTACCAGTAACACAAAAGTTTAAGGTAACACCAACTTGCCCAGAACTGACCTCGCCCACACCCACATGTGGGCACGAAAAAGTATTGCAGATAGCCAATTTTTCTCAAATAACTCATTCACCTACTTTTGGGAGAGCTTTCACTCCATGAAGTTTCAGACCCATAGCTAATTACTCATCTACTGAAAATGAGTAAATGCTAATTATCTGTAAAAGTATTGCGGATACCCAATTTTTATCAAATACTGATTCATCTACTTGTGGGAGAGCCTTCACATGGTGAATTTTCAGACCCATAGCTAATTACTCCCCTACTCAAAATGAGTAAATGCGAATTATCTCTAAAAGTATTGCAGATAGCCAATTTTTCTCAAATAACTCATTCACCTACTTTTGGGAGAGCTTTCACTTGTTGAAGTTTCAGACCCGTAGCTAATTACTCACCTACTCAAAATGAGTAATTGCTAATTATCTCAAAAACTATTGCGGATACCCAATTTTTATCAAATAACTCATTCATGTACTTTTGGGAAAGCTTTCACATGGTGAAGTTTCAGACCCGTAGATAATTACTCACCTACTCAACATGAGTAAATGTGAATTATCTCTAAAACTATTGCGGATACCGAATTTTTATCAAATAACTCATTCATCTACTTTTGGAAGAGCTTTCACATGGTGAAGTTTCAGACCCATAGCTAATTACTCCCCTACTCAAAATGAGTAAATGCGAATTACCTCTAAAAGTATTGCAGATAGCCAGTTTTTCTCAAATAACTCATTCACCTACTTTTGAGAGAGCTTTCACTTGGTGAAGTTTCAGACCCGTAGCTAATTACTCACCTACTCAAAATGAGTAAATGCTAATTATCTCAAAAACTATTGCGGATACCCAATTTTTATCAAATAACTCATTCATCTACTTGTGGGAGAGCTTTCACATGGTCAAGATTTAGACCCATAGCTAATTACTCACCTACTCAAAATGAGTAAATGCGAATTATCTCTAAAAGTATTGCAGATAGCCAATTTTTCTCAAATAAATCATTCACCTACTTTTGGGAGAGCTTTCACTTGGTGAAGTTTCAGACCCATAGCTAATTACTCAACTACTCAAAATGAGTAAATGCGAATTATCACTAAAAGTATTGCAGATAGCCAATTTTTCTCAAATAACTCATTCACCTACTTTTGGGAGAGCTTTCACTCCATGAAGTTTCAGACCCATAGCTAATTACTCACCTACTCAAATTGAGTAAATGCTAATTATCTGTAAAAGTATTGCGGATACCCAATTTTTATCAAATACTGATTCATCTACTTGTGGGAGAGCCTTCACATGGTGAATTTTCAGACCCATAGCTAATTACTCCCCTACTCAAAATGAGTAAATGCGAATTATCTCTAAAAGTATTGCAGATAGCCAATTTTTCTCAAATAACTCCTTCACCTACTTTTGGGAGAGCTTTCACTTGTTGAAGTTTCAGACCCGTAGCTAATTACTCACCTACTCAAAATGAGTAAATGCTAATTATCTCAAAAACTATTGCGGATACCCAATTTTTATCAAATAACTCATTCATGTACTTTTGGGAAAGCTTTCATATGGTGAAGTTTCAGACCCGTAGATAATTACTCACCTACTCAACATGAGTAAATGCGAATTATCTCTAAAAGTATTGCAGATAGCCAATTTTTCTCAAATAACTCATTCACCTACTTTTGGGAGAGCTTTCACTCCGTGAAGTTTCAGACCCATAGCTAATTACTCACCTACTCAAAATGAGTAAATGCGAATTATATCTAAAAGTATTGTGGATAACCAATTTTTCTCAAATAAATCATTCACCTACTTTTGGGAGAGCTTTCACTTGGTGAAGTTTCAGACCCATAGCTAATTACTCAACTACTCAAAATGAGTAAATGCGAATTATCTCTAAAAGTATTGCAGATAGCCAATTTTTCTCAAATAACTCATTCTCCTACTTTTGGGAGAGCTTTCACTTGTTGAAGTTTCAGACCCATAGCTAATTATTCACCTACTCAAAATGAGTAAATGTGAATTATCTGTAAAAGTATTGCGGATACCCAATTTTTATCAAATACTCATTCATCTAGTTGTGGGAGAGCTTTCACATGGTGAAGTTTCAGACCCGTAGCTATTACTCACCTACTCAAAATGAGTAAATGCGAATTATCTCTAAAAGTATTGCAGATAGCCAATTTTCACAAATAACTCATTCACCTACTTTTGGGAGAGCTTTCACTTGGTGAAGTTTCAGACCCATAGCTAATTATTCACCTACTCTAAGTGAGTAAATGCGAATTATCTGTAAAAGTATTGCGGATACCCAATTTTTATCAAATAACTCATTCATCTACTTTTGGGAGAACTTTCACTTTGTGAAGTTCCAGACCCATAGGTAATTACTCACCTACTCAAAAGGAGTAAATGTGAATTATCTCTTAATAGTATTGCAGATAGCCAATTTTTCTCAAATAACTCATTCACTTATTTTTGGAAGAGCTTTCACACACGAAAATGAAAAATTGTGAATATCTCAGAAAAGCTATTTCTTCTCCTTTAATGCTCGGCGGGAGATACATACCACGGCAGTGGTCTTGTCAAAAATTTTTGTCTCCCCAAAAATGGTGGCCATTTTGAATTTTCAAAGTTTTTGCAAAACACAAAAATGCTTATATCTCGAAAACCGTGCTAGATGGAGCGAACTCAACAAAATTTTTGATCTGCTGGGTATCTCTGCAGAGTAGCCATGCCAATTTTCAAAATATTTTTGTCTCGCCAAATATAGTGGACATTCTAAATTTTCAAATTTTTCGCAGAAATTGCAAAACACAAAAATGCTTATAGTGGCCATCCCAATTTTCAAAAAAAATTTGTCTCGCCAAAAATGGCGGCCATTTTGAATTTTTCGCAAAAATTGCAAAACACAAAAATGCTTATATCTCGAAAACTGTGCTAGATAGAGCGATTTCTACGAAATTTTTGACCCATAGGGTATCTCTGCAGAGTGGCCATTTCAATTTTCAAAAAATTTTTGTCTTACCCAAAATGGCCATCATTTTGAATTTTTGAAATTTTCGTAAAAATTGCAAAACACAAAAATGCTTACATCTCGAAAACCGTGCTAGATAGAGCGATTTCGACGAAATTTTTGATCCACAGGGTACCTCTGCAGAGTGGCCATCTAAATTTTCAAAAAAATTTTGTCTCGCCCAAAATAGGCCATTTTGAATTTTCGAATTTTTTGCAAAAATTGCAAAACACAAAAATGCTTATATCTCGAAAACCGTGCTAGATAGAGCGATTTCGACGAAATTTTTGACCCACAGGGTATCTCTGCAGAGTAGCCATCCCAATTTTCAAAAAAATTTTGTCTCGCCAAAAATGGTGGCCATTTTGAAGTTTAGAATTTTTTGCAAAACACAAAAATGCTTATATCTCGAAAACCATGCTAGATAGAGCAGACTACGCAGACTTTGGTTCCCACAATAGCATAAGGCTAAAAGCATAGGGCCATTGGTTAAGGGATGTAGGTGTACAACGTCATGGTGAGACCTTCATTTGACCTTGTTGTAGTGACCTTGACCTTTAAAATATTGTCTGGGCTATATTCAGAAACTGTAAGGTGTAGAACGTTGATACTTGGTAGAGAAATTGGTAAGAGGGTGTACAACATGAAGGTGTGACCTTGTTTTGACCTTTGACCTTGCTGTAGTGAAATGGATTTTTAATTTCTTGTCCAGGCTATATCTCGGAAATCGTTAGGTATAGGAAGTTGACACTTGGCAGACACATTATTTAAGGGTTGTAGATGTTCAACGTCATGATATGGCCTTGATTTGACCTTCGACCTTGCCATGGTGGCCTTGAACATTAAAATATTGTCCAGGCTATATCTAAGAAACCGTTAGATGTGAGAAGTTGATATTTTGCATGGATATTGCTTAGGGTGTGTAGGTGTGCGACATCATGTCACACTGTTTGCTCTGAAAGTCTCCTGGTGTTTGCACTCTATCACTTTTCCTATATCTCATGGTGTTGGAAACTATTTTCCTGGTCTGTGGGGTACAGGCACCTCCAATGCTATATTTGTATCCACCGGATGTATCAGGTGGATACTTTGGATTAGCATTCGCAACACGGCCGCCGCGCATAGAGAGATTTTTGGCATTAACACTCTCAGCAGAAAACTAGACCAGCTAGCTTCACAAATTTGCAGGATATCTTCACTGGGAGGTAAGCTTCTCTGCAACTGAAATTAGCCTCATTCTGACAAACAAGATGGCCGCCCTGGGCATTTCTTTGAAAATTATCACCACTAGAAGGTTGAATCTCTTCATAGGTGATATGTATAACATGCAGACAATTTGACCTTGAAGCTCTTCAAGGTCATCCACGGAGTGCCAAAGTACCCCATGTAGTGGACTTTAAAAGTGCCTAGATCTCCCTTATTATTGGTCCTAGAGGTTTGCAATGTGAAACCAACCTATAAGAAATCATGGGCTGGGAATCTTCTGATGTGGTCAGATTTGACCTTGGGCCCCTTCTTCAAGGCCAAACTTAAAAGTGTTTAAAACTTACTTATTATTGGTCCTAGAGTTTTGCAATGTAAACCATCATATAGGAAATCATGGGATAGGAATCTTCTGATGTGGTAAGATTTAACCTTGGACTCCTCTTTCAAGGTCAAATGAAGATAGTCAAACTTAATGGTGCTTATAACTTGCTCATTACTGGTCTCATAATTTTGCAATGTGAAACCAACCATTAGGAAATCATGGGCTAGAAATCTTCTAATGTGTTCAGATTTGACCTTGAGCACTTAAAGGTCAAACAAGGGTACACAATCTTAAAAGTGCCTGTATCTCCTTTATTATTGCTTCTAGGGGTTTGGAATGTGAAACCAGTTAACAGGAAATCATGGACTAGGAATCTTCTGATGTGTTCACATTTGACCTTGGGCCCCTCTTTCAAGGGTCAAACACTGGTTCACTGGCTTTGGTGAGTTGTTTTTCCAGTGGATACAATTTGCATTGGTTCTCTGATGCACTAGGTCTAGTTAAGCGTCCCGCAAGGGACGCTTGTTTGTGTATGGGAGAGCTTCAGGCTCCGCCGGCTCCGCCGGCTCCGGCGGCTCCGCCGGCTCCGCCGGCTCTGCCGGCTCCGCATTTTGTTTTCCTTATAACTCTGTAACCGTTAGGCGGATTCTTTTCAAATTTGGCAGGTTTAGGCAGTAGCCTTGGGGAATTTTTTTGAATATGCTGCAGTGACATTTCAACCAATCAGAGAGGTCACATGACCAAAAATGTCTTTTTTCGATGGGGAAGCTTGTCCGGATGATAACTTGAAAGCAATTTTATCAATTCACCTGAAACTTGGCAAATACATTCATTCTATTAAAATCTGGAAATCATTAGATTTTGGCATTGATTGGTCAAGAAATGGCCGAGTAATTAATGATTAATTAATCATTACGAATTTTCCAAATAAGGAAAACACAAAAATGCTTATATCTCGAAAACCGTGCTAGATAGAGCGATTTCGACGAAATTTTTGACCCGCAGGGTATCTCTGCGGAGTAGTTTTCCCAATTTTCAAAAAATTTTTGTCTCGTCCAAAATGGCGGCCATTTTGAATTTTCGAAATTTTCGCAAAAATTGCAAAACACAAAAATGCTTATATCTCAAAAACCGTGCTAGATAGAGCAATTTCGACAAAATTTTTGACCCGCAGGGTATCTCTGCAGAGTACTTTTCCCAATTTTCAAAAAATTTTTGTCTCGCCAAAAATGGCGGCCATTTTGAATTTTCGAAATTTTCGTAAAAATTGCAAAACACAAAAATGCTTATATCTCGAAAACCGTGCTAGATAGAGCGATTTCGACGAAATTTTTGACCCACAGGGTATCTCTGCAGAGTAGTTATCCCAATTTTGAAAAAATTTTTGTCTCGCCAAAAATGGCGGCCATTTTGAATTTTCGAATTTTTCGCAAAAATTGCAAAACATAAAAATGCTTATATCTCGAAAACCCTGCAAGATAGAGCGATTTCGACGAAATTTTTGATCCACAGGGTATATCTGCAGAGTAGCCATGCCAATTTTCAAAAAAATTTTGTCTTGCCAAAAATGGCGGCCATTTTACTCACCTACTCAAAATGAGTAAATGCGAATTATCTCTAAAAGTATTGCAGACAGCCAATTTTTCTCAAATAACTCATTCACCTACTTTTGGGAGAGCTTTCACTTGGTGAAGTTTCAGACCCATAGCTAATTACTCACCTACTCAAAATGAGTAAATGCGAATTATCTCTAAAAGTATTGCAGATAGCCAATTTTTGTCAAATTAATCATTCGCCTACTTTTGGGAGAGCTTTCACTTGGTGAAGTTTCAGACCCATAGCTAATTACTCACCTACTCAAAATGAGTAAATGCGAATTATCTCTAAAAGTATTGCAGATAGCCAATTTTTCTCAAATAACTCATTCACCTACTTTTGGGAGAGCTTTCACTCTGTGAAGTTTCAGACCCATAGCTAATTACTCACCTACTGAAAATGAGTAAATGCGAATTATCTCTAAAAGTATTGCAGATAGCCAATTTTTCTCAAATAACTCATTCACCTACTTTTGGGAGAGCTTTCACATGGTGAAGTTTCAGACCCATAGCTAATTATTTACCTACTCAAAATGAGTAAATGCTAATTATCTGTAAAAGTATTGCGGATACCCAATTTTTATCAAATAACTCATTCATCTACTTGTGGGAGAGCTTTCACATGGTGAAGTTTCAGACCCATAGCTAATTACTCACCTACTCAAAATGAGTAAATGCGAATTATCTCTAAAAATATTGCAGATAGCCAATTTTTCTCAAATAAATCATTCACCTACTTTTGGGAGAGCTTTCACTTGGTGAAGTTTCAGACCCATAGCTAATTACTCACCTACTCAAAATGAGTAAATGCGAATTATCTCTAAAAGTATTGTAGATAGCCAATTTTTCTCAAATTAATCATTCACCTACTTTTGGGAGAGCTTTCACTTGGTGAAGTTTCACACCCATAGCTAATTACTCACCTACTCAAAATGAGTAAATGCGAATTATCTCTAAAAGTATTGCAGATAGCCAATTTTTCTCAAATAACTCATTCACCTACTTTTGGGAGAGCTTTCACTTGGTGAAGTTTCACACCCATAGCTAATTACTCACCTACTCAAAATGAGTAAATGCGAATTATCTCTAAAAGTATTGCAGATAGCCAATTTTTCTCAAATAACTCATTCACCTACTTTTGGGAGAGCTTTCACTTGGTGAAGTTTCACACCCATAGCTAATTACTCACCTACTCAAAATGAGTAAATGCGAATTATCTCTAAAAGTATTGCAGATAGCCAATTTTTCTCAAATAACTCATTCACCTACTTTTGGGAGAGCTTTCACTTGGTGAAGTTTCACACCCATAGCTAATTACTCACCTACTCAAAATGAGTAAATCCGAATTATCTCTAAAAGTATTGCAGACAGCCAATTTTTCTCAAATAACTCATTCACCTACTTTTGGGAGAGCTTTCACTTGGTGAAGTTTCAGACCCATAGCTAATTACTCACCTACTCAAAATGAGTAAATGCGAATTATCTCTAAAAGTATTGCAGATAGCCAATTTTTGTCAAATTAATCATTCGCCTACTTTTGGGAGAGCTTTCACTTGGTGAAGTTTCAGACCCATAGCTAATTACTCACCTACTCAAAATGAGTAAATGCGAATTATCTCTAAAAGTATTGCAGATAGCCAATTTTTCTCAAATAACTCATTCACCTACTTTTGGGAGAGCTTTCACTCTGTGAAGTTTCAGACCCATAGCTAATTACTCACCTACTGAAAATGAGTAAATGCGAATTATCTCTAAAAGTATTGCAGATAGCCAATTTTTCTCAAATAACTCATTCACCTACTTTTGGGAGAGCTTTCACATGGTGAAGTTTCAGACCCATAGCTAATTATTTACCTACTCAAAATGAGTAAATGCTAATTATCTGTAAAAGTATTGCGGATACCCAATTTTTATCAAATAACTCATTCATCTACTTCTGGGAGAGCTTTCACATGGTGAAGTTTCAGACCCATAGCTAATTACTCACCTACTCAAAATGAGTAAATGCGAATTATCTCTAAAAATATTGCAGATAGCCAATTTTTCTCAAATAAATCATTCACCTACTTTTGGGAGAGCTTTCACTTGGTGAAGTTTCAGACCCATAGCTAATTACTCACCTACTCAAAATGAGTAAATGCGAATTATCTCTAAAAGTATTGCAGATAGCCAATTTTTCTCAAATAACTCATTCACCTACTTTTGGGAGAGCTTTCACTTGGTGAAGTTTCACACCCATAGCTAATTACTCACCTACTCAAAATGAGTAAATGCGAATTATCTCTAAAAGTATTGCAGATAGCCAATTTTTCTCAAATAACTCATTCACCTACTTTTGGGAGAGCTTTCACTTGGTGAAGTTTCAGACCCATAGCTAATTACTTGTCTACTCAAAATGAGTAAATGCGAATTATCTCTAAAAGTATTGCAGATAGCCAATTTTTCTCAAATAACTCATTCACCTACTTTTGGGAGAGCTTTCACTTGGTGAAGTTTCACACCCATAGCTAATTACTCACCTACTCAAAATGAGTAAATGCGAATTATCTCTAAAAGTATTGCAGATAGCCAATTTTTCTCAAATAACTCATTCACCTACTTTTGGGAGAGCTTTCACTTGGTGAAGTTTCACACCCATAGCTAATTACTCACCTACTCAAAATGAGTAAATGCGAATTATCTCTAAAAGTATTGCAGATAGCCAATTTTTCTCAAATAACTCATTCACCTACTTTTGGGAGAGCTTTCACTCGGTGAAGTTTCAGACCCATAGCTAATTACTCACCTACTCAAAATGAGTAAATGCAAATTATCTCTAAAAGTATTGCAGATAGCCAATTTTTCTCAAATAACTCATTCACCTACTTTTGGGAGAGCTTTCACTCTGTGAAGTTTCACACCCATAGCTATTTATTCACCTACTCAAAATGAGTAAATGCTAATTATCTGTAAAAGTATTGTGGATACCCAATTTTTATCAAATACTCATTCATCTACTTGTGGGAGAGCTTTCACATGGTGAAGTTTCAGACCCATAGCTAATTACTCACCTACTCAAAATGAGTAAATGCGAATTATCTCTAAAAGTATTGCGGATAGCCAATTTTTCTCAAATAACTCATTCACCTACTTTTGGGAGAGCTTTCACTTGGTGAAGTTTCAGACCCATAGATAATTATTCACCTACTCAAAATGAGTAAATGTGAATTATCTCTTAATAGTATTGCAGATAGCCAATTTTTCTCAAATAACTCATTCACCTACTTTTGGAAGAGCTTTCACACACGAAAATGAAAAATTGTGAATATCTCGGAAAAGCTATTTCTTCTGCTTTAATGCTCGGCGGGAGATACACACCGCGGCAGTGGTCTTGACAAAAATTTTTGTCTCCCCAAAAATGGTGGCCATTTTGAATTTTCAAAGTTTTTGCAAAACACAAAAATGCTTATATCTCGAAAACCGTGCTATATGGAGCGAAATCAACAAAATTTTGGACCTGCTGGGTATCTCTGCAGAGTAGCCATGCCAATTTTCAAAATATTTTTGTCTCACCAAATATAGCGGACATTTTTAATTTTTTTATTTTTTGCAAAACACAAAAATGCTTATATCTTGAAAACCGTGCTAGATAGAGCAGACTGCGCTGACTTTGGTTGCCACAACAGTATAAGGCTAGAAACGAAGCATTTTCTTAATACTTTAGCACTCACCTTTATAGCCTTTTCGGGACGCTTTGTTTTTGCTATGCAAAAACATTATCTTTTTTTTTTGCGAGCGATCCTCTAGTTATTATTTCCTTGGAGTGGGATGCTTCATTTTGATACAGAAAGACCTGCATTAATTTGTTTGTAATTGATACTTGAGTATCAATTGTATAGCAGTGAATTTTGGCATGTGTATTCTTTGCTAAGAATTTCAGATACATTAACTTGACCTTTGACCTTTCTCAAGCTCAGATAATCTCTTTCTTACACTTGCATATTTCTAATTTTGTTGAAAAAGCATTTTGAGATGGCTCAGAAATATTTAGTGTATATATTAGCCATACTAAAATCTAGATGCCACTTGATTTTCAGTTCAGTTGAAAAGACTACTTGACGAATGATTAATTATCTGTTTATGTAAAATGTGGCTATTAATAACTTGGTCTCTTAAGTCAAGTAATGATATGTGTTAATGGTTGGTATTTTTGCATTTTTCACTTATTTCATTTCAGGTAGAGAAACTCCTCTGGAATGACACATAAAGAAAAGTAATGGACATTTTCATGGCTGATATACTGTGTATTAAAATTAAGCAAGTAATCCAATCCTTAGCTTCAGAGCAACAAAACTAGAGTTATTGCAGAAGAAAAGTACACTAAATACTAACATACTTTACTACTTGGTAATCTTTGCATTTTTCATATTTCAAGTAACACTGCTATAAAGGTAGATAGCTTTATATGTCTCACAAGAACCAGACCTAGTATATGACAAACAATTTTTCTGTGACTAAGAATATGGGTAACAAATTAGAAAAAGAGAATAGGGAAATAAAACAGAAAAGCACACCAAAGCCTAGTCCAAGTGTAATAACTGTTCAGCATGCTAGAGAACCCCCAAATATACCCACAGGTGACAGAAATAAGAGAATCGTGGGTCAGTTGTTAGAAGAAAATGACATTGATTCTTGGCAAATTCTTAATACAGCTACAGAAGTCAGTTCTAATCACAGGCCATACAGATATATTTCTTCTGATACAGTTCATCAAAAAACAAAGGAAAATATTGGAACCAGCCCCACAATAAAACCCCCTTTAGCTGGTGCATTTAAAGCTAGCATTGAAGAGGTTAATTCTGAATTAGATAAAGCAAAAGCAGCCAATTATTGCAATGCAAAGACATTTGAAAGTAAGCCACGAAGTGCAAGCATAATATCAGCCACTTCTAGACAAATATCTCACAGTCAAACTTTGGAGAAAAGTAATGGGGTTCTTGCTAAGAGAGCTGAACAACAAAGTTCACAGGTGTCTTTTGGGCGGACTTCTGAAGATCATGATTTACAAGCCTTATTTGGGTATAAAAACACAGAGAACCAGGAAACAGGAGAAATATCAAGAACCAGCCTTAAGGACAAAAATCAGGAATCAAATAGCTTCTACACTGCTGAAAGTTCAGTGTCAAGTACATTAAAATGCAGACTTCAGTGTGACCAAAATGATTTCCCAGATGGCCCCAGAGGAATTAAAGTGAGTCAGAATACCAGAGTGGAATCTAAAGTAAAACAAGTAAAATCTGGTGAGATAAAGGCAAAAGACAGAGCTGTTTACAGTCAGAATAATTTGGAAGTTACAAGGGCAAATAATTCAAACTTTGCTTCTGACACGATCAGAGGAATATCAAGGGATGTGCTTGAGGAACACAAATATGAAGGAGATTCCTACAATGGAGCAAAGCCCAAGGTAGTGAGAAAGTTGAGTTCAGTGCACATGCAAACAAAACCTATTTCTTCTGATACAACTGATGAAAAAACACAGGGAAAGTGTATTGAAAGGATAGTAAGTAACCCTACAATAAGTGTAACTGTTGCATCTAAAGCTAACATTGAAGAATGTAAACCTGAATTAGGTAAAACGAAAACAGCAAGAGATTTCCATCCAATAACACCAGAAAGTAAACCACAACCTGTAAGCATAAAACCTACCATGTCTGGACAAGTATTCCACAGTCAGACTTTAGAGAAAAGTAATAGGGTTCTTGCCAAGAGATCTGAACAACAAAGTTCGCATGTGTCTTTTGGGTGGACTTCTGAAGATCATGACTCACAAGCCTTATTTGGGTCAACAACCAAAGGGAATCAGGCAAAAGGTGATGGAACAACAATCAGCCTGGAAGACAAACAGAAATCAAATAGTTTCTACACTGCCAACAATTCAGATTCAAGCACAGTGAAAAGTGGACAGTTTTCAGTTGATAGGACAGAGAGTTCAAAGTTTGCCTCTCACATGATTCCAAAGATAGCAAGCACTGAAGTTCAGCTACAAAAAGATAATAAAGATACTTACAATGGTGCAAAGCCAAAGGTAAAACAAACTGACAATTTGATGGATTTGAATGTTCAACACACAAGTCCAGTCAGTCACCATGACACGATCATGAACATTTCAAACAGTGACACTGAATTACAAAATGATGTAGAAGAAACTTTACCATCAGAATCATCCACTCCACAAGAACCCAAGACAGGGATAGTTATAACTTTGAAAGGTACCTTTGGATTTATTAAACCTGATCAGTCATATCCAGAAATATGCAGTAAAAGTGTCCACTTCAAAATGAAAGTAGCTCCAAAAGGTATCGCTGAAAAACAACATGTCTGTTTTCTTCTCAGTGAACAGTGTACAAGAGAAAGACCAAGTGCAAAGAGTGTTTGGTTCTGTTTGGATGATTCTACAAACACACCTGCTGATACAAAACAAACAAAATGTAATGCACCAATCCAAGTAAAGCCTGAAAATGAATTTGAAAGTCAAGTTACACAAAGGCAGATACCAAGGAAGACATCTTACACTGGAAAAATTATCCGAGTAATACCAGGGAATGAAAAACTGAAGAAACCAGGCTTTGGTTTCATAAAACCTTCAGAATTATTGTCAGATGATTATGCTAGAAATGATATTCATTTTATAGTTGATCATGTCGAAAGTGCTGGACTTAAACTGATTGCTGGTGATACAATCAAATTTGTTCTTGGATGTAAAAACAAGCAAAAGCCAACAGCATTTCAGCCAAAGCTGATCCATTGCCATGCAAGACCTTCGTCTGTGATTGTAAAATACATAAAAGATATTCTTATGAAACTCAACAACCATCAGAAAGCTGAGCAAAGTTTCACCACTAAAGACATGTGTGGCTTGCTCACATGTATGCCTGTGTGGCATTGTTTAGCTGATACTCAAAATATTTCAGAGGAAGGACTTACATTGTTTATGAAACTTGTCTTAACACTTGAAGAAAAAAGTAAGAGCTTTCAAGGAAATTTCAAGCTTGTTGTTAAAGAAATCAGCAAAAGCTGTTTTTTCAACCCTAAAACTGGAAAGTTAAAGCATTTCATTGAGATGCTGCTACTGGAACAGGGTGATGTTAATGTGCCACACATATTCAGGAATTTTGTATTGGTCATTTTAAAACATATTCCACAGATGGCAAGACCATTACTTAGAATATTAAAACCATTAGTTTCTACAAGGGATACTTGTGTTGAAAACCTTTTGTATGAACTATTGATTCTGACTTCAAAAGCACAAGGCCTCTGTGAAGAATACATGGTATGGGAAGAAATGCCATTAGTACCTGGAGATGATGAAATATTTCAGGAATTTGAATCAAAAGATTTGCTAGCAGCAAAGCCAAAGGGACCATACTCCTCAGTTGATGAATATTTTGAAGTCTACTTCAGATTGCTTCGAGAAGACTGTTTTTCTGGCTTGAAGAAAGGTGTGCAAGGATTGCTTAAAGGCAATCTTGATCCAAGAGATATGTCTGTGTTTCAGTGCATTGCACTATGTGGAATACATCTCAGTGAATTTGAGTGTGCCTTATCAATAGCCATTAAAGTAAAACCACTGAACAGGAAAAAAAACTGGAATAGTGCCATTAACTTAATGTTTGGCAATTTAGTCTGCATTACAACAACTGGCAATTTCAGGAATAACATTTGGGGAACAGTTATGAGTAGAGAGCTACTGCAGTCCAAGGACATTGTTTTCATTCAGCTATGTTCTTCTGGGAATTCACTGGGCAGTTCAAAAATAATTAGCCTCCTGGATGCATCAAAAGATCAAGCTATTTTAGTGGAATCACCAACATATTACAGGGCATTTGAGCCAGTTTTGAACAGCCTCCAGAAAATGAAGCCTGATCAGATTCCATTTCAAGAAGAATTAGTGAAAGTTCAGAACTCATTACCAGCAACCATTTTTCGAGAAGATGAGCAAGAACATGGTATGTCTGAATTCCAATATGAAAGACAGATAACTCCGTTGGAACTCCTAAAGCCAACTGATTTGCAAGGACTAGATGAAAGTCAAGCTAAAGCACTTGAACATGCCTTGACTAAAAGACTTGCAATTATTCAGGGTCCACCTGGAACTGGGAAAACATATATTGGAGTGAAAGTTATTGAGGTTCTAGAATCAATTAAAGAGCTTATAAAACTCCCAATAGTGGTTCTCACATATAAGAATCATGCATTAGATGAATTTCTGAAAGATCTTCTGAAACTTTTTCCTGAGAAAGTAGCAAGAATTGGTGGGAGATCCAAAGATGAAGTTTTACAGAGGTGTAACCTCACTGAAATCAAAAGACAGCAGCGAATGCCAAAGTACCAGTATGAAATATTAAAGGAGTACAAAACAGAAATTGAGTCACTGAAGTGTCAAATTGAAGATGAATTACAACATCTACATGCTTCACAAGAATTGAGTATATCATCTTTGATGAAAAAACTATCTCACAGTCAGATGCAACAGGTGTTGCTTGGCTGTGACTGGGGCAAAACAGACATCCCATCATTACAACAGACAGACATTGAGGGCTTCACTGTC
Source organism: Sabellastarte sp. h YS-2021 (assembly GCA_964017235.1). Classification (NCBI taxonomy): domain Eukaryota; kingdom Metazoa; phylum Annelida; class Polychaeta; order Sabellida; family Sabellidae; genus Sabellastarte; species Sabellastarte sp. h YS-2021. The sequence continues at coordinate 139,905,012 of OZ024927.1, read as the reverse complement.
AAACAAAGCAAGAAAAAAGGAAAGTTCAAGACAATAACCAACACAGAGGCCAAAGAACTGATAAGTAGTTTGAATCAGGACGTTGCTAGCTTTCTTGAATCTAATGAGGCCAAGGAAAGTGAACTTGGCAAGCATTTTAACATCATGGCTGAGGCTGCATTGAAACAATGGGTACCTCTCAGATCAAAATTTGAAGAGATCATGGGATCATCTAGTTTTGACCTATCGTCTTTAAATGTTGAAGGAAAGTCCACTGGAAATAATGAAGAAAGTGATGACATAGATGCAGAAGAGGAAGAAAAGGAAAGGCTTGCATCTCAGGCACAACACCAACAAAAGGGAAAATCAGTAATTGATGAAATGTTCTTCTTACAAGTGTCACAACAGCCAAAATGGATGCCTCATCTTCATCCAAATTCAATGGCACTGATAAAAGATGCTCCCCTTTTGTTTTACACAAACATTGTAAATCCATGGGAGTTGAGTGCAAGGGATCGTGTAATATATATTCAAGCATTGCTACAAGAATCATTTGCAGAAAAGGAAAGACATTTTGAGTTTCTACTGGCTGAGTATGAAGAAGCTGTGACTGGCAAGAAAGAGATAGAAGACAGCTTTAAAATAGACATTCTCAAACAGATGAATGTAGTAGGAATGACAATCACAGGAGCCAGTATTCACAATCAAATTCTGTCAGCGCTAAAACCATCTGTTGTCATTGTTGAAGAGGCAGGTGAAGTTTTGGAACCCCAGATTCTACCTGTGCTTGGAGATTGGGTGAAGCATTTGATATTGATAGGAGACCACAAACAACTGAGGCCTTCCGTTGAAAGCTACACACTAGTCAAGCAATATCATTTTGATATTTCAATGATGGAGAGAATGATAAATAATAACATAGATTACAAGTCACTTCAAATGCAGAATCGAATGAGAGAAGAATTTGCAGATTTATTGTTGGATATATATCCAAACTTGAAAAGCAATACTTCTCGTGTGAAAAACAACATTTCTCCATCATGTGTTGCAAAGTCCATGTATTTTTGGACCCATTCAAACCCAGAAATAGCAGAACGGAGTTATAAAAATGAAGCTGAAGCTCAACGTGCAATAAAGCTTGCATTGTTTTTCATTCAGCAGGAATATAAGCCATCACAGATTACAATTTTGGGTGCATACCAAGGTCAAGTGTCACTCTTGAGGAAAATGATGAGAAAAGCTGAAGGTGAACACAAAAGTGTATTTGAAAAGCACAAAAATTTCACAGGCCAAGAAAAGGTTGATGAAAAAGAAACCAGTTCTCCAGACAACCATGATTCAGATGACAAGGATGAGCAAGAAGAGAGAGTGCAAATTCAAACAATTGATAACTATCAGGGTGATGAAAATGACATTGTTATTGTATCACTTGTGAGGAGCAATAATAGAGGAAGAGTTGGTTTTCTTAATACGTTGAATAGAAGATGTGTTGCTCAGTCTAGAGCAAGATGTGGAATGTATTTTGTTGGAGACAAACATACATTAGGCTCTTCTGTTTACTGGAGTGTTTTGATTAAAAGGCTTGAGGCAAAAGGATGTGTTGGAAAAAATCTGACACTGAAGTGTCCAAGGCATCCAGCAGTAACAATCTCTGCTCAAACAGCTGATGATATAACACTTGGCAGCTTTTGCAAAGCAGACTGTAGTATGAAAATGTCTTGTCAGATTCATTTTTGTAAAAAGCTTTGCCAGCCCTCGCATGCACATACCCCTTGTCTTGAAATAGTTGATTTTGTATTTAAGAACTGTAGTCATACAGGAAAGAGGAAGTGCTTTGAAAAGGAAAGTGATAAACTTTGCAGAAAGGAAGTTCAAATAGTGTTTAACTCTTGTGGTCATACTGGAATGAAACCATGCTTCAAATCTGTTGATGAAATAAAGTGCCAACAACAGTGTACTAAGATACTTTCCTGTAAACATATGTGCACCATGAAGTGCTCTGAACCTTGCAGTACAGACAGCTGTGAAATGTGTGAACAAATAAGAAAGGAAAAAGAAGAAATAGAAAGAAAAATAAAAGAGGAAGAGAGAAAGATTATCCAAGAAGAGGTTTGCAAAGAAATAGAATATCTTCAAAGTAGAGAGGACAAAATGGACAGGTTTGAATTACAACCTTATGGGGAAACTGCATCAGAATATAATGATGTTGAAGACAAAGTTAAAAAATATATTCAGATTGGCCACAAATGGTTTCCAGTCATCAAGAAGATAGAAAAAGTTGAAAACCCACCCTTGAGACTTAAGTGGTTGCAGTATAAGAAGAAAATGGTTGACCCAACATATGAAGCCTTGAAGTTTCATGGGACCTCAGCAGAAGCAGTCGATGTCATAGTGGAGAAAGGCTTCAAAATGCCCAAATCATCAAATCAAATGTATGGACCTGGTATCTATTTTGCTACTGATTCATCAAAGAGTGCTCAGGAGATGTATACAAAGGGGTCAAACATGTTGCTTTTGTGCAATGTGCTATTGGGGAAAACATACACAGTAGATTCAGCACAGAAAGACATGACCTTAAAGAGACTGAGAAACCTAGGATATGACTCACTCTATGCAGTTCGTGATAGTAGAAAGTCTGGAGGTGTTCTATATGATGAATATGTTGTATTTGATGTGCGTCAGGCATTACCTCAATATGTGGTGCATTATACCAGAGTAGATATTGATGATACAATGGGCAGAACACAGTCCTTGGAAGCAATAGCCTTAGCCAGCCAACAGATGAAAAAATATACTGTTGTTCCAAAACGGGAGATTAAGATGGATGATCAACTGGATATTCATCTACGAATAGCAGAGGCCCAGTTTCAGAGACTATTGAACAGTCAAAGATATGCAGGAGCTGTTACCCAAATTAAGTCACTGGATTATTACATTAATCCACCACTGGTTGCAAAGTTTCTAGCCAAATCTAAAGAGTTTGCACAAAAGTTTGGCAAAGCAAAAGAGGCTGACTATATATTTGGATTCCATGGAACCAAAGAAGGAAATATAGCAAACATAGTGAAAGAAAACTTTAGTTTGGCACATCTTGCAAAGAATACAGGTAATAAAGGTTTCTATGGGGCAGGGATCTATTTCTCTGAGTTTCCATCTGTGAGTTTGGGGTATGGAAAGAGTATTTTATTATGCAAGGTACTTCCAGGAAAATCTTTTGATGTTAAACAACAAATGCTTGGTGCCCCTCTGGAGAGAGGATATGATTCTCACAGAGTTAACAAAGATGCAGAAGGCAGAGGTCATGAACTTGTCATATTCAATCCAGATCAGATTCTTCCATGTTATGTGATAAATCTTTAGGTGGATGCCAAAGTATTGTTCCTTTCTATCGATGAAAAAGATGTTCAGTCTAAGTTTCCTTAGACAAAAATTTATGTAAATCATGGTAAAGCAAGAATACAATTTACATTTTGACATTGATAAATTGACATTTGAAAGCTGATGTTGAATCAGCATTATGTCACTATATTGAAACTACATGTAGTGGCTAATGTATGTTGTAGATTAAAGTTTCACATTTTAATATTTATTTACAGTGTATATTTACAATCTTGTGATATGTTCTCCATTACCCAATTTATTTCAAATAGTGAGACATAAAAGATATGTTGGAGTAGAACATATGATGGGAGTTTCTGCAGTGAAAATGCGGATTTTACCTGAATAAATTAATTGATATATGGTGAATCATGTAAATCCTCATGAAAGCAGAATTTTAGAACCCGCCTATTAGTTTGATGTGTCCAACATCTGTCCATCCATCTGTCTGTCCATCAACATTTTGGTTTCCAGACTCTAACTCAAACATGCTTCCTCTGAACAATTTAAAACTTAACAGCGTGGTAGGGCACCACCCAGACATAGGCACCACCCAGGCATTTGCATTTAAATGCATTTTAAATACTTTTCAAAAGTACTGGCATTTGAAGTTTTAAAATGAAAAGTATTTGCATTTGAAAAAAAATTCAAATACTTTTCAAATACTTTCAAATACATTTTATTCTGCAAGTGACTGAATTTGCTGCTTTTTCATATTTTTTTTTCAAAGTTATTCTTTTTATTAATATTACTATTATGTATCAGTAAACTCAGTTTAATTTAGATTTTTATAAGTACTTTTATAAAAGTAATAAGTTAAAAATATTTTATCTTATTGACTTAGTGGATGCCTCTTTGAATATATTTAGCTGATAAAGAAACATTATGTCAAAGACTGTTCCTTTAAAATGATATTCCAATTAGCATAAACAAGTCTTAAACCAACCCATTGTCCTGCTTTTCAAAAGCAGATTACAAGTGGTAATCCCAGCATTGTGGATTTGTGTAAAAGTATATAAACACAAAAAAAAACATTCAGTAAAAGGTTACTGGGAAGTTTCAAGATGTCAGGAAAGATTAAGCCTAATGTTAGACAACACTCTTCTGTTATGAATGTCCCTGATTAAAAAGGAAAGTATTGTGTGAGGTGCAAGCATTGTTCTACTGAACTCAGTGGCTCAACAAAAGCAACCACTAATCCCCTCACTTAAAGGTTAAAATTTTAAGCATTTTGTATAAATGTTACTGGAATGTAAAAGTTCAGTCCTTCATAAAAAATTATTTTATTATCTCCCGCCGGGCTTTAGCCCGGGAGGGAGATTATGAAATGATGTCTGTGGGTGCGTGCGTGTGTGCATGCGTTAGTTAGTCACGCAGATTTCTCCAAAACTACTACAGCTACAGATTTTTTGTAAATTAATTGTCCCAATGAATTTTCATGCCCTTGAAAATTTTTTGGGTTTTATTGACTTAGGCCTAAAGATAAGTGAGTAATAGCAATCTTAGCTACTTTGAGTAAAGGGCTCATAACTCAAAAACTATTGCAGTAACAAGTTTTTCTTCAAATATGTTGTTCAGCTACTTTGTCCTTAGCTATAAGATGGTACATAGTTTGGGGTCCCATTCCATGCCATAAGTGAGTAATAGCTATTTTCTCATTTGTAGCTAAATAACAGAAGAAGTAAATGTCAAATATCTTCAAAAGTATTGAAGTTAGGGAAATCTTTTCAAATATGTTGTCCATCTACTTTTTGGTAAGCTATGACATAGTAAAGTTTCAGACCTGTTGCACCTTGGATAGCTGAGTAATAGCTACTTTGAAATTCTGACTGTTGAGTAAAGCCATTGTAACTCCAAAACTATTGCACTTAGAGTGTTTTCCTAAAATGTGGTGTTCAGCTACTTTGTTCTTAGCTATAAGATGGTACATAGTTTGGGGTTCTGTTGCATGCCATAAGTGAGTAATAGCTATTTTCTCATTTGTAGCTAAATAACAGAAGAAGTAAATGTCAAATATCTTCAAAAGTATTAAAGTTAGGGAAATCTTTTCAAATATGTTGTCCATCTACTTTTTGGTAAGCTATGACATAGTAAAGTTTCAGACCTGTTGCACCTTGGATAGCTGAGTAATAGCTACTTTGAAATTCTGACTGTTGAGTAAAGCTATTGTAATTAAAAAAGTATTGCAGTTAGAGTGTTTTCCTAAAATATGTTGTTCAGCTACTTTGTTCTTAGCTATAAGATGGTACATAGTTTGGGGTTCTATTGCTTGCCATAAGTGAGTAATAGCTATTTCCTCATTTGTAGCTAAATAACAGAAGAAGTAAATGTCAAATATCTTCAAAAGTATTAAAGTTAGGGAATTCTTTTCAAATATGTTATCCATCTACTTTTTCATCAGCTATCACATAGTAAAGTTTCAGATCTGTTGCACATTGGATAGCTGAGTAATAGCTACTTTGAAATTCTACAGTTGAGTAAATCCATTGTAACTCCAAAACTATTGCACTTACAATATTTTCGTAAAATATGTTGTTCACCTACTTTGTCCTTAGCTATAAGCTGGCATGTAGTTTGGGGTTCTATTGCATGCCATAAGTGAGTAATAGCTATTTTCTTATTAGTAGCAAAATAATGACATAAATTAATGTCAAATATCTTCAGAAGTATTAAAGTTACGGAATTCTTTCCAAATATGTCATTCATCTACTTTTTTGTAAGCTATCACATGGTAAAGTTTCAGACCTGTTGCACATTGCATAGCTAAGTAATACCTACTTTGAAATTGTGACTGTTGAGTAAATCCATTGTAACTCCAAAACTATTGCACTTACAGCTTTTTCTTCAAATATGTTGTTCAGCTACTTTGTCCTTAGCTATAAGATGGCATGTAGTTTGGGGTTCTATTGCATGCCATAAGTGAGTAATAGCTATTTTCTTATTAGTAGCAAAATAATGACATAAGTAAATGTCAAATATCTTCAGAAGTATTAAAGTTACGGAATTCTTTTCAAATATGTCATTCATCTACTTTTTTGTAAGCTATCACATAGTAAAGTTTCAGACCTGTTGCGCATTGCATAGCTAAGTAATAGCTACTTTGAAATTGTGACTGTTGAGTAAATCCATTGTAACTCCAAAACTATTGCAGTTACAGCTTTTTCTTCAAATATGTTGTTCAGCTACTTTGTCCTTAACTATAAGATGGTATATATTTTGGGGTTGTATTGCATGCCATAAGTGAGTAATAGCTATTTTCTTATTTGTAGCAAAATAACAACATAAGTAAATGTCAAATATCTTCAAAAATATTAAAGTTAGGGAAATATTTTCAAATATGTTATTCATCTAGTTTTTGATAACCTATCACATAGTAAAGTTTCAGACCTGTTGCACATTGGATAGCCGAGTAATACCTACTTTGAAATTGTGACTGTAGGGTAAATGCATATAGTTTGGGGTTCTATTGCATGCCATAAGTGAGTAATAGCTATTTTCTTATTTGTGGCAAAATAATGACATAATTTTTCTCAAATAACTGCTTCATCTACTTTTGGGAGAGCTTTCACATGGTGAAGTTTCAGACCCGTAGCTAATTATTCACCTACTCAAAATGAGTAAATGATAATTATCTCTAAAAGTATTGCGGATATCCAATTTTTATCAAATAACTCATTCATCTACTTTTGGGAGAGCTTTCACATGGTGAAGTTCCAGACCCGTAGCTAATTACTCACCTACTGAAAATGAGTAAATGTGAATTATCCCTAAAAGTATTGGGGATATCCAATTTTTCTTAAATAACTCATTCACCTACTTTTGGAAGAGCTTTCACTTGGTGAAGTTTCAGACCCGTAGCTAATTATTCACCTACTCAAAATGAGTAAATGCTAATTATCTCTAAAAGTATTGTGGATATCCAATTTTTATCAAATTACTCGTTCATCTACTTTTGGGAGAGCTTTCACATGGTGAAGTTCCAGACCTGTAGCTAAGTACTCACCTACTCAAAATGAGTAAATGTGAATTATCTGTAAAAGTATTGCAGATATCCAATTTTTCTCAAATAACTCATTCACCTACTTTTGGGAGAGCTTTTACTTGGTGAGGTTTCAGACCCGTAGCTAATTATTCACCTACTCAAAATGAGTAAATATGAATTATCTCTGAAAGTATTGCGTATATCCAATTTTTATCAAATAACTAATTCATCTACTTTTGGGAGGGCTTTCACATGGTGAAGTTCAAACCCGTAGCTAATTACTCACCTACTGAAAATGAGTAAATGTGAATTATCTCTAAAAGTATTGGGGATAGCCAATTCTTCTTAAATAACTCATTCACCTACTTTTGGGACAGCTTTCACATGGTGAAGTTCCAGACCCGTAGCTAATTACTCACCTACTGAAAATGAGTAAATGTGAATTATCTCTAAAAGTATTGGGGACAGCCAATTCTTCTTAAATAACTCATTCGCCTACTTTTGGGACAGCTTTCACATGGTGAAGTTCCAGACCCGTAGCTAATTACTCACCTACTCAAAATGAGTAAATGTGAATTATCCCTAAAAGTATTGGGGATATCCAATTTTTCTTAAATAACTCGTTCACCTACTTTTGGAAGAGCTTTCACTTGGTGAAATTTCAGACCCGTAGCTAATTATTCACCTACTCAAAATGAGTAAATGTTAATTATCTCTAAAAGTATTGTGGATGTCCAATTTTTATCAAATTACTCGCTCATCTACTTTTGGGAGAGCTTTCACATGGTGAAGTTCCAGACCCATAGCTAATTACTCACCTACTGAAAATGAGTAAATGTGAATTATCTCTAAAAGTATTGGGGATAGCCAATTCTTCTTAAATAACTCATTCACCTACTTTTGGGACAGCTTTCACATGGTGAAGTTCCAGACCCGTAGCTAATTACTCACCTACTCAAAATGAGTAAATGTGAATTATCCCTAAAAGTATTGGTGATATCCAATTTTTCTTAAATAACTCATTCACCTACTTTTGGAAGAGCTTTCACTTGGTGAAGTTTCAGACCCGTAGCTAATTATTCACCTACTCAAAATGAGTAAATGCTAATTATCTCTAAAAGTATTGTGGATATCCAATTTTTATCAAATTACTCGTTCATCTACTTTTGGGAGAGCTTTCACATGGTGAAGTTCTAGACCTGTAGCTAAGTACTCACCTACTCAAAATGAGTAAATGTGAATTATCTGTAAAAGTATTGCAGATATCCAATTTTTCTCAAATAACTCATTCACCTACTTTTGGGAGAGCTTTTACTTGGTGAGGTTTCAGACCCGTAGCTAATTATTCACCTACTCAAAATGAGTAAATATGAATTATCTCTAAAAGTATTGCGTATATCCAATTTTTATCAAATAACTCATTCATCTACTTTTGGGAGGGCTTTCACATGGTGAAGTTCCAGACCCGTAGCTAATTACTCACCTACTGAAAATGAGTAAATGTGAATTATCTCTAAAAGTATTGGGGATAGCCAATTCTTCTTAAATAACTCATTCACCTACTTTTGGGACAGCTTTCACATGGTGAAGTTCCAGACCCGTAGCTAATTACTCACCTACTCAAAATGAGTAAATGTGAATTATCCCTAAAAGTATTGGGGATATCCAACTTTTCTTAAATAACTCATTCACCTACTTTTGGAAGAGCTTTCACTTGGTGAAGTTTCAGACCCGTAGCTAATTATTCACCTACTCAAAATGAGTAAATGCTAATTATCTCTAAAAGTATTGCGGATATCCAATTTTTATCAAATTACTCGTTCATCTACTTTTGGGAGAGCTTTCACATGGTGAAGTTCCAGACCCGTAGCTAATTACTCACCTACTCAAAATGAGTAAATGTGAATTATCTGTAAAAGTATTGCAGATATCCAATTTTTCTCAAATAACTCATTCACCTACTTTTGGGAGAGCTTTTACTTGGTGAGGTTTCAGACCCGTAGCTAATTATTCACCTACTCAAAATGAGTAAATATGAATTATCTCTAAAAGTATTGCGTATATCCAATTTTTATCAAATAACTCATTCATCTACTTTTGGGAGGGCTTTCACATGGTGAAGTTCCAGACCCGTAGGTAATTACTCACCTAATCAAAATGAGTAAATGTGAATTATCTGTAAAAGTATTGCAGATAGCCAATTTTTCTCAAATAACTCATTCATCTACTTTTGGGAGAGCTTTCACTTGGTGAAGTTTCACACCCATAGTTAATTATTCACCTACTCAAAATGAGTAAATGCGAATTATCTCTACAAGTATTGCAGATAGCCATTATTTCTGAAATAACTCATTCACATACATTTTGGAGAGCTTTCAATTAGTGAATTTTCAGATCCGTAGCTAATTACTCACCTACTCATAATGAGTAACTGCCTATTATCACTAAAAGTATTGCAGATAGCCCATATTTCTCAAATAACTCATTCACCTACATTTTGGAGAGCTTTCACATGCTAAATTTTTTTAATGAATTTTTTAAATAATTTTTAATGCATTAAAATTCATGAAATCATGCACTAAATCAATTATAACTTGAAAAGTATTACATTTAGAGCACCTTGTTAAAATATGTTATCTTTAGTACATCTAATTTATATGGCGGGAGATAAATGCATGCGTCAGAATGCTTGTTTTGAACATTGTTAATTAATTCATCTTTTTCTACAACTATTTTATTAAATATATAATACCAATTGTACTTATCATCACTATGTTTTAAGTGCAGTAATAGTACACTTCTGCTGGTTTCACTGCTGGTTTTCACACTCACTATTTGTAGCAAATTTCTATTATTTTGTTTCCAGAAAACATTTAAAATTTGTTTTGCGTGTTTTATATTTTTTAATTTCCATTTAATGTGCATTATACTTTTCACATTTAATTTATTCATGTATGCTAATGTGTATGTTAAAGTATTTGAAAAGGTATTGAAAATAGTATTTGCATTTGAAAAATTGAAAAGTATTTACATTTAAATACTTTTGAAAGTACCATCTAATCTAGGTTGCTTTCAAAATTGGTGCATATAAAAAACAAGATGGCTACCATGGGTGCCATCTTGAAATTCTCTATGTGGACTCTAACTCCAGGACACTTAAGCCAATCAGTTTGAAAGTTAACAGGGTGGTAGGCCACCAGGGAGACAAAGAAAATCCCTCACCAGAATCATTCTGTGGAGAAAAGCCCTCAGAAGAAAATCCCTCAAATTTCTCCTGTGGAAAAAACCCTCAGCCAGTTTTGCAGCCTGTGGGGAAAAGTCCTCACCCTTTCAGGGGAATGTGAGAAAAGCCCTCAATTTTATAAAAAGTCCTTAATTTCGTACAACAGTATATAAGATACATAAATGTATTCAATTTTCTAAAAAGCCCTCAATTTGCTACAGCAGTATATAAGATATATATGTGTATTCAATTTTTTAAAAAGCCCTCAATTTGCTACAACAGTATGTACGATATATAAATGTATTCAGTTATATTGAATGTATTATTGTAAATGTGGTAGATTATTTGGTTATAAATATATTAAAGCATGTAATACAGTAGTATGTTAAATCAATCAATTTATATTGTAGTAAATTATGTTTTGAGTTATTGTTATAAACTTCAAAGGGAGGAATAAAATCACTATAATGGGAACCATCTTTTAGAAACATGCTCAGGATTGCCCTGCTCAGATGATTGACTGATCAGCTTGATACCACTTTTAATTGTCAACTTTGAGTTGCCTATAGTTAATGCAGTTAAATTGGGGGGTACGGACATTTCGTACCCGGACATTTCGTACCGGGACATTTCGTACCAGGACAATTCGTACCCGGATATTTCGTACCCAGGCTAGGACATCTCGTACCCAGAATTTAAAAATTCAAAATGTTTTATTTATTGGTAGATTTTATTGAAATTTGATAGCACTTTCTCAGTTGGCACAAAGTACAAGGTTTTTTGAGTTTCAAGGTTTCAGCTTTTGGGAAGAAAATATGGGTTGGATTTAAAGTTCATCAGCAAATATTGTTTTAGAGTCTATAATTTGAAAATCACTTTAACTACAGCCACTTTACGTATTTTCCAGTTTTAACAATCATAATAGAATAAATAATAGAACAAAACAAATAAATTGTGTAATGAATGTCAGAGAGCACAGAATCCCTCCTATTCTTTTATCAACAGATTAATGGGTTTACCAGGTGACACTTGTTATGTTTCATAGGAGTGACAAGTTTTATTCAGGGTTTGCACATGTTTTTGTCTTTCTGTTTTCATGTTTGCAAAAATAATCTGCTGGGGATTAACTTTTTATAGAGTCAAGTGTCACAGAAAACAGGGTTCATATTAATGACCAAGATTGTGGCTTCATAGAAAAAGAAAAAAAGACTGAATAGGAATGAGTAAAATCTTTATTGAATGAATAACATTAAATCAAATAATCAGTTAATGATATTGTCTCCCGCAGAATAGATATCTTAACAGTAAATACATGAACAGACCCAGACTATTAACTTCCAAACCCCACAAAGCACCATATAAAATTTAAAAAAGATAAACAAAAGATGTTCGACAACACATTGATTTAAATATATCGACAATTCCAGAGCTTCAGACCCCAAAACTTTAAACAACTAATTTTAAACATAAACTTTAAAAATACTTTTGCACAAGGTAAAAATACATGATTTTAAACAAAAAAAAGTTACATCACCTTTGTGGCATGTACCACTTATTAGAGCACGGTAAATATTGTAACTTTAAATTTTGGGTACGAAATGTCCTAGGCTGGGTACGAAATGTCCGGGTACAAATTGTCCTGGTACGAAATGTCCTGGTACGAAATGTCCAGGTACAAAATGTCCTACACCCTAAATTGGTGTTTGGCAGCCACAATTTCAATGGATGCTTTTACCACTTAACACGTGGAGGAAAGTGCAAGAGCTGGGGCTGGTGTGCAGATATGACCATGATGATTTTAAACCTTTTTGTGGAATGCTAGATGGACTGGCTTTTGTTCCACCTGATGAAGTGAAACAGGGCATGGAATTTGAAACAAGTGTGCCCAGAAGATGCCCAGGCTTTTGTGGATTACTTTGGCAGCCCATATGTCAGTGGTCATCACCGGGCTCTTGTCAGACCAACGCCGTCCAATGGATCACTTCCTCAAATGTGTTTCAGAAGAATTCCTGCCAGATTTCCTCCAGAGCTTCAATGATATGGACAGGACAAACAACTTCTGCGTAGGCTAAACCCCTGCACGGATTTTCACCAAATTTTCGAGGGATGTTTACCCCAAGAGGATCTAGAGCTGATTAGGTTTTGGGGGTATCCGATAACAACTGTTGCCATGGCAACACTTGTAAGATTTTTTAATATTTTCTGTAACCTAAAATATTGCAGCTAGCTTCATGATATTTGCACAAAATGCAAATGGATAGGAAAGCTTGCCTGAGAGTAATTGTGTCCTTGATTTTGAAACAAAATTGCCGCCATATCAATCTTTAATGGCAAATAGTAGGGTCATCATATCAAAAAGGCCTTGTATCTCCCTTATAATTGTTTCTTTGGCTTCAAAATATGAAAAGTACTTGTAAGAAATCATGATCTGTGAATTTTTTGTAAAACATCTTGTGGGTTCTATATGCTTCTTACAACAGAAGTTGTTCCTAAGATTTTCCCAAATCTCAAGGTTGTTGGCCATTTAGCTGTACCTGCGGGCTGGGTTTCTTGCCTGCCGAGGCTAGTTATTCCTTTCAAACGTTTGCAAAACCCCAAAAATGTCACTGGGTTTATTTTACAGGCACAGTCAAAGTGGTGGTAATTTCCTTGTTATTCCAAAGTTCTACCCTCCTGCTCAAAAATCTGTCATTGGGCAAAAAGAAACATCGAGGGGGAAATCATTCCTATCGTTCATATTTGTATAAAGTCTTCTAATATCACCCACAGACATGAGATCCTACTCACAGATACAGCACATATATAAAGTCACCAAATTTTGTGGCCTTTTCCAGAAATGTTTTACAAAATAGAAATGGTACTTCACGATCAAATACTTGTACACCCAACTCATTTAAATATCAATAAATGAAACATATGATATCAGTGAATACCATGGGATTCTAACAATATATTGGATCCAAAATATTTTACATTAAAAGGCTGAAGCTAACATACCAGCTGAATGAGCTAATATGCTGAAAGTTTGTGTACCTAACTTGTGTAAGAAATATTGTAAGAGGACTCGGAGAGCATACTTCCACCGAGAACATGTTGCTTTTGAAATTGGTGGGTGTGTCCGTCTGCATCTGTCCAAAATTTGGTTTCCACACTCTAACTCAAAGTGCTTCCTCAGATCAGTTTGAAATTTGACAGTCTAACAGAAAATAATGCTTCCCCGAAAAAGCATTAGTGGGATGCAAAATTACAATGTAAACGTTCAGTTGGAAATGTTTAATAACCCAAAAGATAGAGTTTAAATAGGGTTTATTACCTCCGCCAAGGAGGTTATGTTTTCACCTGGGTTTGTTTGTGGGTTTATGAGTTTGTTTGTGAACAAGATAACTAAAAAAACTATAGACGGATTTTGATGAAATTTTCAGGATATGTCTGAAAAGGTAAAAGGAAGAAATGATTCAATTTTGGGAGTGATCCGAATCACTATCTGGATCTTTTGGATCCATGAAATGTAATTTTTAAAGACAGATAACTCAAAATGTTATGGATGGATTTTGATGAAATTATCAGGAAATGTCCTAAAATGGGACAAGGAACAAGTGATTAGATTTTGGGAGTGATTTGGATCACTGTCTGGATCATCTGGATCCAGGCTTTTTAAAATGAAGTTATTCTAGTCAGATAATTTTAGGATGGATTTTTATGATATATTTAGGATATGTTAGAAATGGCAAAAGGAAGAAGTGGTTAGATTTTGGGAGGGATCCAGATCACCATCTGGGTGTTGTGGATCCAGGAATTTTTTAAAGAAAGATAATTTCGAAAAGTTGTGGATGGATTTTGATGAAATTTTCAGGAAATGTCCAAAATGGGACAAGGAACTGCTAATGGTAGGTTTTGAAAGTCCAGGAATTCAGAGCTCCCTTGGCAGAGGTCTGCGCTCTCTGAGTCCTCTGGTTAAAAATGTTTTGTAAACCCTTAAACCATTTTAAAATGTTTTTAATGTTTACTGGGTTAAGACATATATATAAATTTTTAAGTCATATTTACGAGATATTAAATTGTATGTTTGGCTTATTTTAAAATAAATTTTGGCAGCTCAGAGTTTCCTTAGCCCAGTGCCTCTGTATTTGTACATTTCAAAATACATGTACTTTGTTCAGTCTTCACAAGAATAATTCCCTTTAATTGAATATTAAACATGCATTCATTTATTCAGAAAGATAATTCATGTTTTAGAAGAGCCCTAAAATTGTGTTAGTGGTTGATATGCTTTTCATTAAGCTGTCTGTTATTTGCTTGCACAATTAAAATTGTATGATTGGGACATATGCATAAGTTGTGTTTAACTTTTGCAAAATTATAAATGTACAAAAGAAGTGTCACTATAGTAATCTTTTAATAGGTGTTTAATAGGGTCGATCATTACAATTAATGATTTTTTATATGTATTCTTTTTCATTTATAATAAATGTTACCTAGAATTAAGTTTTAAAAATGTTGTTTTTAGGTGGGTTGCATGTAACCAATCCACATATTAGATTGATATGTCTGACGTCTGTCCGTCTTTCTGTCCGTCAACATTTCCGGACTCTAACTTGAAAACGCTTTGTCCGATCGAATTCAAACATGATAGGCAGATAGATCACCATCATAGTTAGGTTGCTTTGAAATTGGTGTAATTCCATCTGTTTGTTCGTCCATTTGTCTGTCTGTCAACATTTTTCTTTCCAGACTCTAACACGAAAAAGCTTTGTCCAATTGAATACAAACTTGACAGGGAGATAGATCACAATCATAGCTAGGTTGCTTTCGAAATTGGTGTAATTCTGTCTGTTTGTTTGTCTGTATTTCATCCGTTTGTCTGTCCGTCAACATTTTTGTTTCCGGACTCTAACTCAAAAACGCTTTGTCCGATCGAATTCAAACATGACAGGGACATATATCACCATCATAGCTAGGTTGGTTTTGAAATTGATGTAATTCTGTGTGTTTGTTTGTCTGTTTTTTGTCCATTTGTCCGTCAACATTTTTGTTTCTAGACTCTACCTTGAAAACGCTTTGTCCAATCGAATTCAAACTTGACAGGGAGATAGATCACAATCATAGCTAGGCCGCTTTTGAAATTGGTGTTATGCCATCTGTATGTCCGTATTTTGTCTGTTTGTCTGTCCGACATTTTCGTTTCCAGACTAACTCAAAAACACTTTGTCCAATCGAATTCAAACTTGACAGGGAAATAGACCACCATCATAGCTGGGTTGCTTTCAAAATTGGTGTGATTCCGTCCGTTTTCTAAAAATTATGAACATATTTCATTATGTTCATGACCACTATCACCACCTTCTTCTGCATACATTGATCCTGTAGACATGGTAATACTATGTCTTACTTTAATAAATTATCTTTTGTGATTAGGTGCCATGCAATATTATATTATGGTACATTAATGCTCTACACTTACTTAGTTTCAGTCCTATATTTAGTATAGCATAGATACAATAATGTAACCTAGATTGCCAGTTTTATGTTTCTTAGCACGTCTAACACATTCACCTCAACTGGGTGATCTAACATTTCTTTCCTTGTTTCTAAATTTAACTACAGCAGTCGCTAACCTTATTGCTGCCTGTGCAACCTGCCTTTTGGGCATTTCTGACCCTCTTGTGATTTGTGCTGATGTAGTTACATTATCAATTGTTTGCTTGCAATTATTTTGTGTAAACTATCTTGAGTTTCTTTAATGAGCCTGTGTGTGTTAATACAACTGCCAGATATAGATGTGCAAAAATGTCATGCCAGTTGAGGGTTGATAATACAATTCCACATTGAAGTCTGGTCCCGTAATTAGCACATGACCTGTCAATCATGCAGCTTACAGATCATGAATATTTTAATATCAACAATATTATTCTGGTTGGCTATAGATTTTATTGTTTTCATATTGTTTTGCCACTTTGAGGTACATGCCAAATTACCAAGCCATGAGGTAGCTGCATCTTCTGTATATATTTTCCCTTTCTTAAAACACATCCTTTATTGTAATATATTAATTCATTAAAGTATAATGGTATATATAATACTCAGCACTTTTTTCACAGCTGCATCATGGCCCACCTGAAAAGCTTGTTGTTCTTATCAAAGAATATTGTTGCTGTTATCTTTGATATGCATCCGAATATTTTCTGTCTATAAATTTCACTTTTTACATGGCCATTGATTAAACTATGTTTTTGTTTGCTTCTCATTTCTGTATATTTAAAACTATATATAAGATAGCTTAATTTAGCCATCATAAGACTGATGTCTATGTAAGACTTTTTAAAATATACAGTTTTTTAATCTCTTTTCCAAAACTACGAAATTAAACTGGCATTTTGCACCTGCAATAATGCTGTAAAATTTAAAGTTATAAAGATTTATTTGAATAACAACACCATCCTAGCTTTCTCATTGACAAGTATAATTTGTACATGTGTATTTGGGTGATTTACTATTTTTATTATTTACAATGCATAATTGAGACAGTGTCACACATGTGTGTATACCACATGATTATAAAGTTCATGGTAACAGTGGAGTGTTTTAATAATGATATTTGGATAACGTATCTGGGTAATTAGAGTATGTAAAAAGTGTGTAACCATTTAAATTCTTGAATTATTTTTAGTGAAATAAAAATCAAGAGACAATTACTTTTTATCCAGCTATACATTTGTTAAAAAGAAACATGCAAGTAGCAAAATACAGACGTCCTTGTCAGGTCTGACTGTATCACACAGCACTTTACTTTTTTGATAAAACTGGCACACTATCAGCAACAATGCTATTTGCAGGGCACTTCAGCACTGACATTTTGAATGTTTAGCAATCAATGCTGACCTTTTCACCCACAAAAGTTACATTTTTCATACTCAAAAAGATAAACTAAAGAGATAAATGGGGTAAATCCCTAAATTAAATTCTTTGGGAAAGATTTAATAGTTTTACACCATATTCTGTTAAAGGCTATACAGGTATTGTTTTGACCATGGCTTCCAAAGGAGTGGTCTAAATATCTGGGGTGTATATCAGAAACGCAGTAAGGTGTAGGAACTTCAGTGGATGTAAAACATAATGTGGTGACCTTGATTTGACCTTTGACCTTGCTGTAGTAACCACAATGGTTCCAATCTAGTCCAGACAATATCTTGAAAATAGAAAATTTAATAAGTAAATTAAATTTTTATAAGTTAATATCTTACCTAGTGGACAGATGCATTTGTCCGGCGCGCTGCCGGTCCCGCCAAACGTTAGAAAAAAACGCCTCGAGCTGGGCTCTGGCCCGGACCGGTGGTGTCCTGTTTACTTGCCAGGTGGCGGTATAGCCTCGCTGCCGGTGCACTGCGCGTGCGCGCGCATGCGTACTTCCTCCTTTTGTTTGCACCCTGTTTGAGTCCCCTGGGAATGTTTGTTGCGGGGAAGGCAGGGTGGGAATCCCTCTGTCCACTAGGTAAGATATTAACTTATAAAAATTTAATTTACTTATTAAATTTTCCATTTTATTGCGTTAATATATCTTACCTAGTGGACAGATGCAGAATAACTACCCATTGGATGGAGGGCAGCTAAACTCAACAGGGACTCTTGTCAGAACTCTGGGCCTCCGGCCCAAGGGTTAGGGATTCTTCCCATACCCTACCCCATAGTTGGTCCCCCCCCCCCTCTTTTTTTTGTCTCCCGAGCCACCTGGGCTAGGACTATAGGAGAGAGGAGGTAAGAGTTCAGTCCCAAGGATTCCGGAGGAAGCAGAACAGGATAAAATAGAAATAACCCATACCCCACACCAGCCCTTCCGGTTGAGAACTGCGTGCTGGGGTTTCAAAACATGATAACTAAAAAAGAAGGAGCCAACTAAAACAACCCACTACTCCTTCTAAACGCTTTACACTATATACAAGTTATCCTTTCAAGGATACCAGTTACTCGCGTATGTGCTGGGCTGCGACCACTGGTCCTAAATGGTACAGGTCAGCATCAGCCCATGCTACATCCTTCAAATAAAATTGGGTGAAGGTATTGTGCGACTTCCAGTGGCAGGCTGAGAGGATCTGGTCCAAAGACACACCTCCTTGAAAAGCCTTAGAAGCTGCAAAGGCCCGCACATCATGGGCTCTGACCTGATGCAATTGTTGTGCATCCTCATTGGACAATTGATAGCACAACAAGATGGTTTGTTTAATCCAAGAAGAAATCGTAGCAGGAGCGATGTCCTTATTGAAGTTCTTCTTGAAAGACACAAAGACCAACTGTTTGCCTGAACGGAGGTCTTTGGTCTTGTCCAGGTAATAACGCAAATCCCGAACTGGACATAAGGTTCTATCCTCCTTGAGAGACTTATCCAACGTAGGGGCCAAGGCCGGAATAATTACCGGAGCTACTGAAGAAGGACCTTCTTTAGCCAACTGATTCTTGGACAAGAAACAAGGAGAAGGGAATAAAGAAACATTAGCCCAATCTTCCTGATGTCTAATGTTCCTGTGTACCCAGGCATGAATCTCACTCCTTCTTTTGCCCGAGCCCAAAGCCAGGAGAAACACCATTTTGAAGGTAAGATGTTTCAGAGACGCCTTTTGAAGGGGTTCAAAGGGGGACTGGGTTAATTGATGCAAGACCAGAGACAGATTCCAGCTAGGGACTCCTCGAAGACCCTTGGGTTTATCTCTATGGAAACTGTCTAGCAAGCGGGTAAGGTTTTCGTCTTTACCAAAATTAACCTTGTCACACCCGATTTTGTCGGCTATAGCAGTTCTATATCCATCTATGGTGCTAGGTTGAAGATTTTTCTCCTTGAAAAGGAATAGGAGAAATTCCGCTACCTGAAGGTGACCCGAAGTCCACCTTGTGTGACTCGCACCATTTGACAAATATGGACCACTTCGATTCATAGACGGCTCTGGTTGATTGTCTTTGAGGAGCCTCAATTCTCGTTGCCACTTCATCAGAGAATCCTTGTGCCTGTATGCTAGAGGCTCTAGGAGCCAGGCGTGGAGGTTGAGCCCTAGGAGATCTCTGTGGGGACACTGATTGAACAGCTGGGTCAGCAGGTTCTCCACGTTTGGAAGGGAGAGAGGAATCTGAACAGACATGCTGACCAGATCCCAGAACCAAGGCATGTTGGGCCACCCTGGAGCAATCAGGACCAACCTGTGAACTCCCTGATCTAGGATCTTGGATACCACCTTGCCCAAAAGAGACACAGGAGGGAACGCATAGGCATCCATATATTCCCAATTCAGGCTGAGAGCATCTACTCTCCATGCCTGTGGATCGGGTACTGGGGACACAAACTTGGGTAGTTTGTGATTGTACCTTGTTGCAAAGAGATCCACTCGAGGAGTGTGCCATCTGGCACATAAGTGGTCGAAGACTTCCTGTAGGAGGGACCATTCTGTCTGAACAACCTGAGTGCTCCTGGACAATTTGTCTGCTATCACATTCAGCCTTCCCGGAATGTGCCTGGCCCTTAGAACTATCTGTCTGCGATTGCACCAGGAAAGCAGTCTCCAGAGGAGGGCACAAAGTGAGCCTGATCTCATACCCCCCTCCTTGTTGATGTATGAGACAACCGTTGTGTTGTCCGTGGCTATCAAAATGATCTGGCCCCAACACTGTTGCTCGAACTTCTTGAGGGCCAGAAGGACCACTTTTAGCTCGAGAAAGTTTATGTGCAACTGGCTTTCTGAGTCCGACCAAACTCCTTTTGCTGTGTGGTCTCCTAAGTGCACGCCCCAACCTTCGTTTGAGGCGTCGGTAAACAACTGCAGAGCATGTTGCAGAGGATGAAGAGGTTGGCCGCTGAGCACATTGTTTTCGTCCAGCCACCACTGCAGATGAGGGTATAGAGATCTGGGAAGAGGAATCTCCTTCTCTAGGACCTCTGGCACGTGCCAGTGATTCTTCAAGTGCCACTGAATCGGTCTCATGTGAAGGCGACCCGAAACCACCTGTTTCTCTGTGGCTGTCAACAAACCTATGAGAGACATGAACTCTCGGACCGAACAATGGCCTCTGTTCATTAGCATCTTTATTTTCTGAGTTAGGGTTTGCCTGAGTCGGCTTCACTAGACCCCTGGAGAGGTCGAAATGATAACCGACAAAGTTGAACTCCTGTTGGGGAACAAGTTCCGACTTTTGCAAATTGACTAACCATCCCAACTGCTGACACAGAGCCATCAGGGTCTGGGTTTGGTTCACACAAGTCTCCCGACAGGGAGCTCGAAGCAACCAGTCGTCTAGGTACTGGTGGATTCTTATACCCCTGGACTGGGCCATCAATTTCACTTCCTTCACCACCTTTGTGAATTCCAAAGGAGCCGTCGCTAGGCCGAACGGCAGAGCCCTGAACTGGAAGGTTTGACCGTGCAGGTGAAACCTGAGATACTTCCTCGACCTTGGGTTGATGGGAATGTGGAAATAGGCATCGCTAAAATCCAGCGATGTGACCCATTCGCCTTTTTGAAGGGATAGCCGGATGGTCTCCGGAGTTTCCATTTTGAAGGTTTCCGAGTGGAGGAAAAGATTGAGTTTGCTTAAATCCAAGATTGGATGCCATTTGTTGTTTGGTTTGGGAACTATGAACAGCCAGTTGTAAAAGGCCAGAGAAGCCCGAACCACTACTTTTTCTACGGCCTGTTTTGTAATCAGGGACTGCAACGCCTCCTTCAAAAACTTGTTTCTGCGAGGGTTGGCGTATTCGCTGATTATCAGAGGACACCTGGTCAATGGGGGCCTCATCTTGAAAGGGAGGTTGTAACCGTCCTTCAAGATGGAGACTACCCGAGGATTTGAACCCAGGCTGAGCCACGTTTCCCAAAACCTGTGCAACCTGCATCCTACAGGAGGATTTTCTGCAACACTGTGGACATTTGGTACATGAGGGACAGAACGACAAGGAGAGACAAAAGAAGCACTTTTGACATGTTTTATTTCTGTCTGAGAAAGATCGGGACTTAGGCCTTTCTTTTGCGGCTGCCCGGGACCGACAACAATAGGAACATGAATTACAGCAGTTCTTGAGTATACAGTCCTTGAAATGGTTTGAGAGCTGATGTTTTGACCCACTATTTTTGGAATTATTCGGTTGCGTGGGTTTGTACAATGATTGTCATTTATAATTTTTGCCACCCCGGCCATACTTGGAAAAACGGTGGTTAGTAGAACCACGCCCACGGCCACGTCCTCGTGACCCAAACTGACGCCAAGGTTGTTGAGGAGCAGATGACGGCTGAACCATGGTCTTAGCCTCCTTCTTCTCATACGGTTTATAGCGATACTTGGTCTTCTGTTGGTGCTGGGGACCAACTCGAGACTGGACCGACACATGTTGTGTCTCAAACTTGTTGATATCTTGTTCCGCGACATTCAAGGCCGCGTCGGGAAATAACCCATATCCAAAAAGAGAAGCATTTCTCAGTTCATTCCAAGTGTCCATCTTCATACCGGGACGAACATGATCTAAATAAGAGTCCCGACGCATCAGAATGAAGTTCCCCAGCTGCACAAAAAGGCTATCAGCCAGATGCTGTAGAGCTGTCCCAAGAGAGACGGATACATTCTGGTGGAAAGCACATAAATCCCTTAACTCCTTAAGTGCTTCAGACACCTCCTTGGCTGACTTGCCCTTACTGAGATGAGTCTGTAGGAAAGTTATGTGATGTGCCATCTGATCTTGAATCTCGCTAGTGCATCTGCTGAAACCAGCTGCATGGTTCACTGTGTAAGTACCCTCTCGGGCGCACCTTTCCCATCTGCGTAATACTTCTTGCGATATGGGACGAGACACGGGACCTGTTGCAAGATATGCAGCTGGTTTGACAATTCTTGAGAATTGAGCATTTAGTTTCGCCTCAGAACCATGCCAGTTGAACAGCTTTCTACCTGGTCGCTGGGGACCATCTGTCTTTAACTTATGCATGGGATACCATTTATCCTGTGGTTTAGGGGTGCGTATGAATTGGTCAGTACGCAAACCACCTGCTTCTTGACTTCGGGAAGGGTAACCCTCAGCTACCGTCAGATTAATCCTCTCCAGCTTCTGACAGAGCCAATCGTCTGCTGGCATGGCTACTGACACCTTTGAGCTTGTTTTAGGATTTTTTCCACGCCACGGATTGTTGGACTTATCCGGGTCACTGTACTCAAACTCAAATTCTGGGATAAAGTTCCAGCCCATAAAGGCCCTGATGGAACAAACCGTTTCCCTGTAACTCATTTCTTCATTTTTTTCTGGTTTATCAGTGTCTGATTCAGAAAGTTCACCATCCTTGCTATTCAAAACATCTGGTGATGTATGATCCCTATCCAAAACATCTGTTGATGTATGATCCCCAAAGAGTGGTTCATCTGAAGCCACAGGCAAGACATCTGTTAAGGGGTGTTCAACATTGGACATATCATCTGAGCCACCAGCAGAAGCAAGGTTTCTCATAAACGGCTCCCCAGCCGGCGCAGCCGGTTCCGGACCGGTAAAAGATCCATCCACAACCGGAACCAGTTCCTTGGGTATAAAAGTGTCAATTTGGTGTGCCCTGACCGGACCGGTCATCTCCCCAACCGGTACCGGTTTAGGTTGTTGAAGTGCAGTGTCAGAGGGCTTTTTCTGTACCGGACCGGTATTTTCCTCAACCGGAACCGGTTTTGTTTTGGAAGATTTATGATGAGAAGACTTGTGCTTCTTCTTTGAATCTTTCTTGCCATCTGATCCTGTACTAGCCTGTACTGCCGGAAACTGCACCGGACCGGTGGTTCGGGCAGAGGCAGGATCTATGAATGGCTGATCAGAAACCGGTGGGTTTGAAACCTGAACCGGTACTTTGGGGGTAGCAAATATATTGCCTCTTGATAAGAGTGCTTCAAAACGAGAGAATTTCTCGTCTAACTGGTCACTTAATTTGTCAAAATCTTTTTTGGATACAAAATCTGAAGAACTCACATCATCGCTACCCCCAGGGAGGTGCTGCGCATGCGCACTGTCATCCGCAGTACTAGCTGGCTGTTGAGAAGAATTAACTGGAGACAGCACAGTTACATCTCGTGGTGATACTAGCAAACCTGCTTTTTTGTCCTTGCGAATCTGATATTGTGGAGTGGCCAGCATCTCACGTTGAATTGCTGTAAAATTGTCACAAATCTTGCAAATCGCACCTCCCACAATGCAGGGATCTTTACCCAGACCTTTGTCTCGACAACGAGCACACTTCTCATGCATGTCAAATCCAGCCATTTTATGGCCGCACGATCCCCGCCTTTGTCCTGGTGAATCCATAGTTATTAAACAACACTTCTACACAAAGAATTTATCAAAATATATCCTGTAACAGATATAAAATAAAATAAAAGTTTCTCCAAAAAACAGACGACCTCTCGTCTTCGCGCCAAACAAAAGGAGGAAGTACGCATGCGCGCGCACATGCAGTGCACCGGCAGGGAGGCTATACAGCCACCTGGCGAGTAAACAGGACACTACCGGTCCGGGCCAGAGCCCAGCTCGAGGCGTTTTTTTCTAACGTTTGGCGGGACCGGCAGCGCACCGGACAAATGCATCTGTCCACTAGGTAAGATATATTAACGCAATAAAACTGTAAGGTGTTGGTATTTGATACCTGGGGCCTTTTTCATGAAACCTCCTTAAGATAAAAGTTACCTTAAATTTAAGGATTTCCTTGAATTTCTCCCTCCTTTAAAAAACTCAGTTTCACAAAGCAAAGTAGAAATGGTTCATAAAATTGAATATTCAGATAGTAGAAGGTCAGAAAACAGAAGGTTTACATTACAAAAATTACTTTACACATTTCCTCATTCGACCTGGCCACGGTCCCCCAGGTCTTTACAATGATTGTAAAGGAAGTGAAGCTAATGGCCCTCACAAGGGGACTCAGACTTCACCAATACCTTGACGACTGACTGCCCAGGTCCCCTTCTCAGGAAGAAGCCCAAGTGAACACACAGGCCTTGGTAGACCTAACCCAGTCCTTGGGGTGGATCATAAATCAGGAGAAATCCGAACTAAAACCAACTCCGGTGTTTTTGTTCATGGGCTACGAATACCATCTAGATTCAGCCCTTGCAAAACCCACTGAAAGGAGATGACTCAAACTTCAGGATTTGATCCTATGACTCAAGTCAAGACATGTTTTGACTGCAAGATGTTTGATGTCGCTAATTGGGTTGCTTGCCTCAATGGAGAAAATAGTCCCAGAGGGACGCCTTCACATGAGGCCCTTTCAGTTTCACCTCAAGGAGCACTGGAAATATCCTCAGCCGTTGGAGAGCCTCCTTCCTTGGACAGAAACCATTTCAGCACACCTAGACTGGTGGCAGAATCCCACAAACGTGATGAAAGGTTCAGACCTTCATCCCAACGACCAGAGTATCCAACTCTTTACAGATGCCTCAAACAAAGGCTGGGGCGCTCACTTAGAGCAAACCTCTACAAAGGGTCTGTGGTCAGACAGGAAAAAAGGCTACACTAGAGTTGAAGGCGGTTTCTCTGGCCCTTTGAAGTTTCAAGGACCAGTGTCAAAACCAAACAGTGTTGTAATAGCCCCAGGCTGGGCAGGGATGCCCTGGTTTTGGGACCTAGTGCAGCTCTCAACAGAGCAACGGACAACTCAACAGTGGTGGCCTACATAAACAAAGGAGGAACTCACTCAGCAGAGATGTATGCTCTCATGTGGAATATCATGACCTGGTGCCATCATTACCAGATAACATTGAAAGCCAGACACATCCCAGGGTGTCTGAATATCATGGCCGACCTTCTGTCCAGGTCGAACCAAGTGCAGTCAACCAAATGGTCACTGTATCCACAGGTGTTCAAACAGATCTGTCAAAAGTGGTTCACCCCTCATGTAGATCTATTTGTCTCCAGTCCAAGACCCAAATGCTTGGGACATAGATGCTCTAAACATAAACTGGACAGGTTGCACTGCCTGTGCTTACCCTCTGACAGCTCTCCTTCACAGGGTGATCCAAAAAATCAGGCAGTGCAATTGCCTGATCATTGTAATAGCCCCAGGCTGGGCAGGGATGCCCTGGTTTTGGGACCTAGTGCAGCTCTCAACAGAGATCCCACTCCAGCTACCAGTGTCGACAACTCTTCTCAAACAGTCCCACAATTATGTGTTTCACAGCAATCCACAACATCTCAACCTCCATTCCTGGTGTCTAGGAGTGGACAGCTCCAAGGGCAAGGCTTCTCTGTGGAGGTGACAGAGAGAAATGCTGCCCCTCAAAGGTCATCAACAAGGACCATCTACAAGTCAAAGTGGGCCCTATTTGAGAAATGGTGCTGAGAAAACTCGGTGGATTTCCCCACTCCCTCTGTGAAACAAGTCTCAGACTTTTTCATGGACCTGTACGAAGATCTAAACAGGCACCCCTCGACCATTGATGGTTACAGGACGGCCATTGTTGACACTTTGGGCCCAGCAGGGCACCATATTTCACAAAAATCTGACCTTCACCAGTTGCTCTCCAGTTTTCACAGGGATCGTCCCAAAAGTTCCAGGAATCTTCCAAAATGGAACTTTTCTGTCGTGCTTAATGAGCTCAGAAAAGTACCCTTTAAGCCTATGAAAGACACAGAGCTCAAACATCTTGCTCTCAAAACTGCTTTTTTGCTAGCTTTGGCCTCCGGCAAGCACCGCAGCGAAATCTATGCCTGGGTTGCAAACAAAGTATCTAATCTAGGCCAATGGGAAAAGGTTGCCTTGTTCCCTTCTTCTGATTTCATAGCCAAAAAACAACTAGCAAGAGAAGGTTCTCAAAGTGTGTCTCCAGTGACTATTCCTGCTCTGACTACCATTGTAGATAGACAATTCAGAGAAGACAGGACCTTGTGTCCGGTTCGGGCCCTGACGTATTATTTGGATCAAACCAAAGACCTGAGAGGGTCTCGGTCCCTCCTTTTCATTTCCTTCAAGAAAGGACACACCTCAGACATCAGGCCTGCTATGCTCTCTTCTTGGTTGAAACAAACCATTCTACTTTGTTACAAACAAGCAGACCAACAAGCCCTGAACTTGGTCCAGGCCAAAGCACATGACATTAGGGCCTTCACGGCCTCTAAGGCCTTTTATGGTGGGGTATCGGTGGACCAAATCATGCAAGCCTGTCACTGGAAAGCTCACAACACATTTACTAATTTTTATCTAAAAGACCTCAGACAATGACAACAATATGTATCTGGGTCCAGTAGTGGCGGCACAACAAATCCTAGACCTTCCCCTCAGTCCAGTCATCCTCGAGGAAAGAAGAAGGTGTGGGGTGGGGCACATCCAGTACAACCAAGTCTTCAGGAGTCTAATCCCAGGGTCTAGGTTTTGCTTAGACACAATGGGATTCACAAAAGGTCTTAGACAAAAATTCTGTCATAACTTTAAGACTACTGCAGGGCAGACTTAAGTCATTTTTTAAAATATTCCATTGCATGTATTTACATTTTACCCTTTGTTATGCCAACAAAAAATGTATTATGGGGATCTATACTTCCTATAAAAGTAATTTCTGTGGATTGTAATAGAAATTTACATCATTTAATTACCTATAAATTTCCACATTTTACCTTCTTGTAGTAAAAATATTGTCATAAAAATGGCCGACTCACAATAAAACACAAAGACTGTTTTTACATAATTTTACAAAAAAGAAGGAACAAATCTGTTTTATAATTTTGAAGAGCATGTTTGGTGTATTTATCAATGAAAAATGTATTTGTTTTACTAAAATTTGTTAATGTGAATTCAAAATAGTCAAAATAGTTTGCACAAATTTTGTCTCAGCTAAGATTTTGCTAAGCACTTTTTGTGAATCCAATTTAAGAGAAATCTTAGCTAAGACAAAAGTCATAACTTTAAGACTGGTCTAAGCAAAAAAATTGTCGAAGACTTAAGACATTTTGTGTATCCCGGCCCAGATGCCTTTTCAACCCATAGTGAAATACCTCTAGACTATCTTCTTCCCGCCACATTGTTTTGAAGTGTCTGAATATCGCTCTCATATATATTTGTTGCATACTTTGGATATACGTATTGTTCGATGCTTAAAATTAGCCAGTTTTTATTTAATATTCATAGATGTTACTGTTACACTTCTATTGGTGACAGGATAAGTATTTTTCTTATTTTCATTTGATATATTTATCGACTCAGCTTTCCTCAGACAGCTAGCATGTCTTCTCACAAACCAAACACCAACAAACCCTGTGCATTAAAATGCAGACATTTTTTTTCCTGTTCGACTTACACAACTACTGCCCTACCTGGTACACATTGGTCCGGTTTAATAATGCTCAGTCCCCCACCCTACCCCTGGGCAGTAACACACCAGCATGTGGAGCATTATTTATTGAATATACAATAATTAATAATTAATAGTTATTAATAATTACACTAATTATATTTTTACAGTCCATAGGTGATTAAATGCATGATTATATACTTTCAGTCCCTATGAATTATACAACAGCGTAATTACAAACAAAACTACAATTACAATACTGTTTACCCAACTTATCACAGTTAAGGTGACCTTAACTCACTGCAGGACAGGTTAGTGTGAGATACCCTTACTTCCACCGACTTTGAGGTGGCCTTACCCCAACCAATCAGATTGGTCCTGCAGGGGGTCCAGGTGACCAAATTGAGATGCACTCTCTAATTCAACATATGCAAAGCTTATATAAAATCCCTCAAAAACCCAATCTAATTAAGTAGGCACATTATGCAACAACACAGCAAAAGAGGAAGCAATATTAGAACTAAAGGTTTCATCTTGTTGTATATATGTCCAAACACAGTCCGACGCCCAGGAGCCATGATGTTTGATACTCTGGATGGGGACCTGTGAATTGTAGGCCATGGTGGCCCCTGAGCGCTGAAAAGAGTAGAAGGTGAAGTACCCTGGGGGATAACCCAATTTTTTGACAATTTTGGCTAAAGCATTTCTGATTCTGCTTTCAGTAACCACCACCCAACCCATATTGGTGTGAATCTGGAATAGTGGTTCACTCACCATGGGGGAATACTCGGCTGTAGCTCTCTGAAGTGCACTAACTGGGCACAGGGGGAACCTTTTACTCTGGGAAGGGTTATAATATGCACTTTATCTCGATTTTGCATGGTTTTTGACCATTTCAATCTAAGCTTCATACAATTTTTGTGTATACTTACGTCACCAGGAGTGAGATGCCTTGAAGAATCAAAGGTTGATAATGAAGTAGGGGAAAGGTTGGAAATACGCAAGAACCCAAAAAACGCTATCAGAAAAATGGATTTGAAGATTTTACCTGTTCTGTGAAGGTCACACTGCCTTACCATGTCAGTGAGAATTTGCAAAGATATAATATTTCTCTGGACCAGACAGAGGGCGGTTTATCTTTAGTGACTTGACAAAGTAATTTATACGAGGGTGTTCTGCAACTTTATGTGGCAAGTGATGCATGATGAAACTAGCTTTAATGGCAGACAAATTATTTGCTATCATATGCACCAACACATTATTCTGAACTAGATATTCCAGGTACGCCATGATAATATCTAGTGTGACTTCATACACTGACACTCTACTACATAAGCAAAAACCAATGAAATTCCTGAATAACATTTCATAACAGCGCCTAGTTCTTGGTCTAAGGCCAGTTTGAACTCTACTGGAGGCACTTCTCATCAAGCTTGTCAGTGGCTCTCGAACGGAAACAAAGTGCAATATATATATGTACTCATCAGACTATATATTATTGTCAATCAACAATAAACTATCAGAAGTTTTTATAAATTTTATCAAATTTTTAAGCAACACATTCTGAGAATGGGTATTCTGCCACCTTGACAGTAAATCAGCCACTACATTCTCCTTACCAGCTATGTGAACATATGTCAATTCAATGTCATACTCAGCACAGACCAATCATATGTTTCGGGCACAGGCCCCAAAAAGGGGTCCCTTGTCCTGCCAGTTTCCAACACTTGGACTACAGCAAGATTGTCGCATTTTTTTCTGTACCACAAGCTTGCAAACAATCTGGTAACCACCAAAATGTTCACCATTTCTAACTGTGTGATAGCCAAATTCTTGTAGTGACGTACTATTGGCAGGTGGTACACAAAGTTATGACACCTACCCCCCAAACCCACAAGACATGCATCTAAATCTATCACATAATCAGCCATTTTATGATCAAAGTATGCAGTTCCATTGAAGTTCTGTAAAAACCTATGAAACCACCTCAAATCCCTTCTAAAATCTGAGGTCAATGTAATCACCTAAGAATCATAGTTGTCTCAAAAGTGCCAACATCCTGTTTAAGAAAATTCTGGAGGGTTTAACGCACTTGTGGACATAAAGCAAATAGCCTAACAGGGACTGTAGCTGACGCTTTGTGCAAGATGTTTTATGTAACCACTCATTGACGCTTTTGACAATCTTCAATAACTTGTCTTGTGGGATTGCTATGGTGCAGTTTACAGTGTCTATTTCGACACCAAGGCATACAACTTTGGTGCCAGGCTGTACAAGTTTTTTCTCACTAACATCTAGACCTAGTCTCTTGAGGAGAGCCAACAGG
This sequence comes from Sabellastarte sp. h YS-2021, assembly GCA_964017235.1. Lineage (NCBI taxonomy): Eukaryota > Metazoa > Annelida > Polychaeta > Sabellida > Sabellidae > Sabellastarte > Sabellastarte sp. h YS-2021. The sequence continues at coordinate 139,874,847 of OZ024927.1, read as the reverse complement.
AAGTGATATGATGCTCGGAATGCCTATCCCAACAAAATCATCTACATAATTTACGACTGTGAACCCATTGTGTTGCATTACATAACATACGGCGTCGCTTGTACGCTGAAAAATTTGCATACCGAGCCTGCTCCCAAACGGCAAACAGGTGTCCATGTAGAAGGCGTCATCCCATTTCAAACCGAGATCATAGTCATGGGGATCCAGCTTAATATGGTGGAAAGCCCTGCTGACATCAATTTTATAGAGGTGAACACCTCTACCAACTTTCCTCAATTCAGCCGTGATATGATCTACTGTTGGGAAGGTGAGAATAAAATCTGTTTTTAGATATGAATTTTTGTCCACCCCAGCATTCACAGAGTAACCATGTGGCCAGGAGAGATCAATAATAACTCTTCTAATGTTTGAATTACTTTTTTCCCCGCGTCATGAATGGTGAAATGTGATGGCCACTTATGGGAGTACTTGCAAATGGACCAATAATAGCCCCATATTTCAATTCCTCATTCAAATAAACCTGGACATCTTCAGGGTATTGGACTGATGATGTATGATTTTTGTGCTCACACTTTAAAGAGGCGTTCCTATTAAAGTCAAGAGGAAAACCAAAGCGAAGTAAATCCAGCAATTGTACATCCCAATAACCCTGAAGTTCTTGTTGCCATTGCTCAATGTTGAGCTGCGATCGGACAGGTATGCAGGATTTCAAGAAGTTGAGAGCACCACTCTCTTTGACACGCTTGTGTAGTTTGAGTGGACAGGCATTATGAATCGAACTGGTATGTATATGCTGAGAAAGCACCAAGTCCGATGTGGGCACAAACCCATAGTGGAAATCACTCTGCAATCGCCATTCACTAAAATACTTTGTTTTGGGATACAAAGATCAGTTCAAATACTTGTCCAATTGTTTTGACATGTTTACATTCACAAATTTACAGTCGACAGAATCATTAATGTCAAACAACAAGGCCATTTGTTCACCCATGTGACCTGCATTATTATCCATATCAGAATCTTTATTCTCACACATGTTATGACATGATTCAACACCTTTTTTGTCAAACATGTAATCTGGGTCTGATATTTCTTTGTGATGTGAAGGCAAAGTGCTATCTTTCTTTTCACACCTGGTGTCACAATCCTTAACACTGCCTTTGTCCTGGCTAATTGGACCTGTTACAGTGGGGGAAGTGTTAAGACGTGTGGGTGCAAGCTGCTTTGTTGCCCCCTCTTTGTTCAACCCTCCCACCTTTTGTTGTATGTCACGTCCATGATTACAAGCCAGTAAACTTCTGCCACTGACATTGTTTTGATTTTCCACTAATTTCACATTGTGGACACAATTACTCACATTACCTGACGTCTTGTCCATGCCTATATTGCCTGCATTCATCTGGCCTGTGACCTGTTTATTATTTCTGTATTGACCTACCTCTGTAACACTGGTGTCACCGGACGTATTTACTTTACTGACACTTCTCATACTCTTGCCTTTGTTACCCCTTGCCAGACAAGCCAGAACATTCTTTCTATGACATGCAGAATTATAAAAAAAACTCATGTGAATACTTGACTTTCATTATGACCTTGGCATTTCACATCATTATGTATATGTTTTGCACTTGTGGTTACATGCAACACGCTTTCACCACGACTAAAACACATCTGTTTATCTGTCATTTTAAAACCTCTATCACACTGACTCTGAACATGAACTTTTGAAACGTTGACCAGGCTGCCCAGCTGCTTGGCTGCTGAGCAGCTGTTTACTCGTTTTTTGCTTGATTTCTTTTACTGAACTGACACTCTTTCTCAGGGTGGGCCAAAAACCTGCCCTGGCCCAAACAAATGCACATATACGCTTGTGAAGACGGCCTGCAACTTCGTGGTCTTTGTTAAAAGTACACGCACCAGTTTGAAAGGCTTTACAAAACCAAGGCCTGCGAACCGGATCCGAGCCTCTAACCCAATTTTGTTTACTGGGAGCTGGGTGTTTTTGGGCATGAGCCCTTTTAATTCAATCTATGCGACCCGTGTCTTGCCAAGTTACTGCCCCTCGCTCCATTTCACAGAGCAGAACTGCATGTGAGGCTTTTGCATTAGACCAACTAAAGTCAGTTGCGTCCTCCATGAGGTCACCAAGATACATTAACATTTTTTCCCTGCAATTTAGATCTTTCTCTTCTAATACATTTTTGACAAAACCTTGCACTGTGTCAAACTCATCTGATCATAACTAATACGTTGCCTGTTTGGGCCCCCCTGAGGATCTGCAGTCCACAGTTCATAATTCATGTATTAACATCAGTACAAAATAACGAGACAGTTGGAAAATACGTATAACCTAAAAGAAAAATATCACTGGCTAAACCATAGCCTAAAAACCGTCAATTAAAACACATAAAACAATTCTCCGTCAGAGCGAAATTTCACTGTCCAGTCCCAGCTCTGAAATTCAAATATGCCAATGTATTTGGACCATCTCAGCCTTCAATGCCCCTAGAAGCCAAACAGAGGCCAATAAGCACTCGTCTCTAGGTTACCAGATGTGCCCCCCCCCCCCCCCCCCCCCCAGGCACTGAACTTTGAACCTTAAGAGGCTGTCCCCTTTTCCTGGAATTTACTTAGGTTACCATCACACTCCCCAGGAGTGGGGGACTGACAGACGTGATGTCCAGACACCACTATTGAAAAACTGAATCTATAGAACACTTGCAAAAATTTTCTACTTGTATGCACCTTTGCAGTTAGTCATGAATTTAGTTCACAGGATAGATGTATGTCCAGAATTGGAAATTTCCCAGAGGCTAGGATTTATTTGGTATAAATGTGTATACATACAAGGCATGAAATTTTGAAGGTGCCTTTCCCAAAAGTCTGAATATAGAGTATAAAAGCCAGGAACAAGCAAGAGGGTTGTGATTGTCACACGAGACATTATTGGAGGCACATCTTTCTCTGCTTGTATCCCCGGACGAAAGTCAGGGATACTTAGGATTCAGTACGGTCACGCTGCCGCAGAGATTTCCTTCCAGATGCGATAACTTAAAATTTTTTTAGTTATACCTTTCAAATTTGCTATGTGGGTATATATGGGCAATACCACGGTTTGTGACCTTGACCTTCAATTTCAAGGTCACTGATGGCCTCTTAAAGGTCAGATTTTGGCCATTTTTCAACATTTTGTCCCAGTTCTCATATACAGAAAGTTAGATCATACTATGGGTGGTATATATAATACATATATACGTCCTCTGTAAGCATGCAGAAATTTGACCGTGAAGCTCTTCACTGAAGGTCATCCACAGACCGCCAAAGTAACTAACCGAGGCCATTTTTGGCCTTTTTGGAGATAGTTTCACACTTAATGCTGACTATATTGCATGGAAACTATGGAAAATGGCTGAAGAGGTTGAGCACATGATGGAGTATCAGCATCCAGTTTGTTGACAATGGCTATTGTTTTCAAGGTCACCTTAGGCCTGCTAAAATGACTCAAAATGGTACCTTTTACTGCATATATATAAGGCTGTGAGGCCGTATACCTCCTTTATTATTGGCTGTATAACTTACTGGCTCATGTTGATTATCTCTAGACGGCTCGATGGACAGGAGATTGTGTATGGCATAGGTCCATAGCTAAGTGAGTAATAGCACTGATAGCTAGTAAAGTGCTTATAACTCAAAAATGACTGCATTTACAACATTTTGGTAAAATATGTTGTTCAGCTACTTTCTCCATGCCTACAAGGTGGTATTGTTTTCACCCATGGTGTCTGGATGGACGGGCGGGTGGTGGGTAAAAAATTTTTTCTGGGCTGTATCTCAGAAACTGTAAGGTGTAGGAAATTGATACTTGGTAGGGACATTGGTTAGGGGGGTGTAGGTGTGCAATGTCATGGTGTGACCTTGATTTGACCTTGCCATAGTGACCTTGAGTTTGAAAATCTTGTCCGGGCTATATCTCGGAAACTGTAAGGTGTAGGAAGTTGGTGTGACCTTGATTTGACCTTTGAACTCGCTGTAGTGACCTTGACCTATAAAATCTTGTCCCGGCTATATCTCGGAAACCATAAGGTGTAAGGATTTGATACTCGGTAGGGACATTGGTTAGGCAGTGTAGGTGTGCAACATCATGGTCTGACTTTGATTTGACCTTGCTGTAGTGACCTTAACCTAAAAAACCTTGTCCGGGCTATATCTCAGAAACCGTAAGGTCTAGGAAGTTGTTACTTGGTAGGGACATTGGTTAGGGGGTGTAGGTGTGCAATGTCATGGTGTGATCTTGATTTGACCTTGTCGTAGTGACCTTGACCTATAAAATCTTATCCAGGCTATATCTAGCAAACCATAAGGTGTAGAAGGTTGACACTTCGTAGGCACATTGTTTAATGGTTGTCGGTGTGCATCACTACTTTTATATCTCATGGTGCTGAAAACCATTTCCCCTGGCTGTGAGGTACAGGCATCTCTGATGCTATTTTTCAGAAGTCTGTCTCAATAGCTACAAGAATAACTGGAAAATTTAATAAACAAATAAAATTTAATAAAGTTAATACCTTACCTAGTGGACAGATGCATTTGTCCGGTATGCTGCGGGTCTCACCAAACGTCAGATAAAAGCGTTCTTAGCTGGGCTCTGGCCGGGACCGGTAGTGTCCTGTTTATTTGCCAGGGGGCGTGTCGCCCCCAGCTCGTCTACTGTGCGTGTGTGCGCATGTGTACTTCCTCCTTTTGTTTGCACCCTGTTTGAGTCCCCTGGGAATGTAGGGTAGGAATCCTTCTGTCCACTAGGTAAGGTATGAACTTATAAAGATTTAATTTAAATTTTCCATTTTATTGCGTTAATACACCTTACCTAGTGGACAGATGCAGAATAACTACCCATTGGATGGAGGGCTGCTAAATCTCAACAGGGATTCTTGTCAGAACTCTGGACCTCAGGCCTATAGGATAGGGGTTCTTGAAACCCCAATCCCTGAACCATAGTTGGTCCCCCCCCCCCCTTTTTAGACCCTAAACCCGGGCTCTGAGGGGAAGGGTGTAAGAGTGCAGTCTTGAAGGATTCCTGAGGAAGTAGAACAGGAAAACTAAACCCTGGCTCTGAGGGGGAAGGGCGTAAGAGTTCAGTCTCGAAGGATACCCAAGGAAGTAGAACAGGAAAACTTTGTCAATCCCCCACCCCAACCCTTCTGATTGAGAACTGCATGCTGGTAGAATAAATGCATGACAAAAACGAAGTGGCCAACAAAAAAGACGTGGCCCTTCACAAACTCTGTACACTATATACATTATATACAATACAAAGAGGCACCAGCTAGTCACGTATCTGCTGGGCCGGGACTACTGGCCCTAAATGGTACAACTCAGCGTCAGCCCATGCCACATCCTTCAAATAAAATTGTGTGAAGGCATTGTGAGACTTCCAATGACAGGCTGAAAGGATCTTGTCCAGAGACACTCCTCCTTGAAAAGCATTAGAAGCCGCAAAAGCACAGACATCATGGGCCCTAACCTGATGTAACATCTGAGCATCCTCATTTGATAGTTGATAGCACAACAGAATGGTTTGCTTAATCCAAGAAGAAACAGTGGAAGGAACAATGTCCTTACCGAAATTATTCTTGAAGGAGACAAAGACCAGCTGCTAACCTGTCCACAGATCTTTGGTCTTGTCCAGATAATAGTGAAAAGCCCGAACTGGACATAACCTTCTATCATCCTTGAGAGACTTGTCCAGTGTAGGCGCCAGGGCCGGAATAATGACAGGAGCAACTGAAGCCAGCCCTTCTCTAGCCAACTGATTCTTGGACAAGAAACAAGAGAAGAAAAACAAGAGAAAGAAACATTAAACCAATCTTCTTGATGTATAATCGTCTTATGTAACCAAGCATGTATCTCAGTCCTTCTTTTTCCAGAGCCTAAAGCAAGGAGAAAGTCTGTCTTGAAGGTTAGATGTTTTAAGGGAAGCCTTCCGAGGTGGTTCAAATGGAGGCTGAGTCAATTGGTGCAACACCAGAGAAAGATTCTAGCTAGGAACACCTCTAAGCCCTATGGAAACTTTCCAGTAAACGGGTGAGATTTTCATCTTTGCCAATATTAACCTTGTCATTCCCAATTTTGTCCGCTATAGCAGTCCTATAGCTGTTTATGGTACTAGGTTGAAGGTGTTTCTCCTGGAAAAGGTGCAGGAGAAAATCAGCAATCAAGCTTAGAGAGGGTGGCCTGAAGTTTGACTCGCACCATTTGACAAATATGGTCCACTTTGATTCACAGACAGCTCTGAGGAGCCTCAATTCGTATTGCCACTTCATGAGAGAATCCTGTATGCTAGAGGCTATAGGAGCCAGGCATAAAGGTTGAGACCTAGGAGATATCTGTGCGGACACTGACTGAACGGCTGAGTCCACAGATTCTCTACTTGTGTGTGGGGGGGGGGGGGGGGGGGGGGAGAGGCACTTGTACATGTTGACCAGATCCCAGAACCAAGGCATGTTGGGCCACCCTGGTGCAATGAGGACCAACCTGCGAAATCCCTAATCTAGGATCTTGGAGACTAGCTTGCCCAGAAGAGATACAGGAGGGAAAGCATAATCATCTAGCCCCTCCCAATTTAGGCTGAGAGCATCCACTTACCAAGCCTGCGGATCTGGTACTTGGAACACAAACTTGGGCAGTTTGTGATTATACCCGGTGACAAAAAAGATCGACCTGTGGAGTGTGCCACCTTGCACACAAGTGGTCAAAGACCTCCTGTAGGAGGGACCACTCTGTCTGGATCACTTGTTTGTTTCTGGACAGTTTGTCCGCTATCACATTCAATCTTCCCGGAGTGTGCCTGGCCCATAGCACTATCTGCCTGTGGATGCACCAGGAAAGCAGTCTCCAGAGGAGGGCACAAATAGAGCCTGATCTCATACCCCCCTCCTTGTTGATGTATGAGACAACCGTTGTGTTGTCTGTGACCACCAAAATGATCTGGCCCCAACATTCAAACTTCTCGAGTGCCAAAAGAACTGCTTTTAGATCGAGAAAGTTTATGTCCAACTGGCTTTCTGATTCCGACCACACGCCCTTTGCCGAGTAGTCTCTTCATTTGAGGTGTCGGTAAACAACTGAAGAGCATGTTGTAGAGGATGAAGCGGTTGGCCTTTGAGCACATTGTCTTTGTTTAGCCACCACTGCTGGCGTGGATAAAGAGCTCTGGGAAGAGGTATCCTCTTGTCCAGGTGCCACTGGATAGGCCTCATGTGCAGGCTACCCGAAACCATCTGTTTCTATGTGGTGGTCAGCAAACCTGTGAGACATGAACTGACGGGCAGAACAGTGGTTCTTGCTCATAAGCATGCTTATTTTCAGAGTCAGTGCTTGCCACCTCTCCTGAGTGGGTTTGACTAGACCCTGAGAGATGTCGAAATGATAGCCGACAAAGTTAAGCTGTTGCGGCACTAGTTCCGACTTCTTCAAATTAACTACCCACCCTAGCTTTTGGTACAAGTCCAACAGGGTCTGGGTTTGGGGATAAACAAGTCTCCCACGGGTTGTTGGATTTATCTGGGTCATTGTGAGCCAATTCAAAGTCTGGTATAAAGTTCCAGCGCATAAAAGCTCTGATGGAACGCACAGCTTCCCGATAACTCATATCTTCATTCTGCTCAGGCTTCTCAGTATCAGTATCTGAAAGTTCACCTTCCTCAAAAACTCCTCAGGTAGAATCATAGATCCCCATAACTGGTTCCCCGGACAGTGCAGCCGCTTCCAGACTGGTAAGGGGTTTAGTCACAACTGGAACCGGTTCTGTTTGAGGGAATGTGTCAGTTTGAGCTTCCTGTACCAGACCGGCACTTTCATCAACCGGTAAAGGCTTTGACTTGGAAGATTTGTGGTGAGAAGACTTATGTTTCTTCTTTGACTCTTTTGCTTTTAAATCAGATCCCTTAGAAGCTGGTTCTGTCGGAGGGCACACTGGACCAGTATCTGGGACAGAGACATTTGGATCTATGAATGGTTGTTGAGAAACCGGTGGATTACTGATATTAACCGGTATTTTGGGGGTAGCAAATATATCCCCACATGACAACAATGCTTCAAAACGAGCAAATCTTTCATCAAGTTGTTGACCTAAGTTATTAAAGCCTTTCTTGGAAATAAATGCAGAAGAATTTACTTTATCGCTACCGCCAGGAAGGTTCTGAAACAGCATCTATTGGTGGAGCATGCGCAGTGCTGGCATCTGGCTGTTGAGTGGAATTAAGTGGAGAAAGAACTGTAACGTCTTTAGGTGATACTATTAATCCAGCTTTTTTGTCCCTTTGAATCTGGTATTGAGGTGTGGCCAGCATTTCTTTTTGAATGGCAGTAAAGCCATCACATATTTTACAAACAGCACCTCCAATAATACAGACATCAGATCCCAGCCCTATATCTCGGCATCGTGCACACTTTTCATGCATGTCAAATCCAGCCATTTTATGGCCACAAGAGCTGGAGATGCCATATCAATAACACTACTCTTCTACACACAGAATATATCTAAAAACACTGTGACAGACACAAATGCATAACAGACACATACCAGACAATATTTCAAATGAAATAATCTCCTAAAAAACAGACAACCTCTCTTCTTCATTCCAAACAAAAGGAGGAACTACGTATGCACCCACACTCGCAGCAGACTTGCTGGGGGCAACACGCCCCATGGCGAATGAACAGGACAGTACCAGTCCCAGCCAAAGCCCAGCTCAGAACGTTTTTATCTAACATTTTGCGAGACTGGCAACGCACCAGAAAAATGCATCTGCTATATTCAGTTTTTAACCAAGACCAAAATGAGTAAATGATATTTTCTTCATAACTGTTAGAGTTACAATCATTTAATATCATAACTGTTAGAGTTACAATCATCAAATATGTTGTTCAGCTCATTTTTGATGCACAGCGTCATGGCAAATTTTCAGAGCTGTAGGTCCATAGCTAACGGAGTAATAGCTACCTATCAAATTTAGAGTTTTTTGTCAAATATGTTGTTCATGTACTTTTAAATGTACTCTGTCATGGCAAATTTTCAGAGATGTAGGTCCATAGCTGAGTAATAGCTACTTTGACAGTTCACCATTGAGTAAATCACTTATAGGTGGAAATCTGTTGCACCTATCCTTACCAAGGCTTCAAGATATTTTCCCTGCCATTAAATCTTGCCTGGCTAACATTTTTGGTCCAGTTTGTTCAATTGGGTTGGATGCTATGGCAACGAATTTGAAAGTCTGAGGTGACCAAACATAAAGGAGCCTATAACTCCCTTATTATTGGTCGTAGAGGTCTTTAATGTGAAAATACCTTATAGGAAATCATGTGTCCCCAATTTTTTTCTGGTTTCAGATTTGACCTTGGACCCCTCCTTCAAGGTCAAATGTGGTTCTTCATACCTCTAATGGTCTATATCTCCCTTATTATTGGTCGTAGAGGTTTGGATGTCAAGAAAACTTATAGGAAACCATGTGCCTCGAATCTTTTGGTGGGGTCAGATTTGACCTTGGATCCCTCCTTCAAGGTCGAATGTGGTACTTGATACCTATGATGGACTATATCTCCCCTATTATTGGTCGTATAGGTTTTGGATGCGAGACAACTTATAGGAAATCATGTGCCCCAAATCTTTTGGTTGGGTCAGATTTGACCTTAGATACCTCTTTCAAGGTTGAATATGGGCCTCGATACTTATAATGGCCTGTCTCCCTTATTATTGGTCATAGACATTTTGGCGGTAAAGAAGACTTATGGGAAATCATCTGCCCTGAATCTTATGGTGGGGTCACATTTGACCTTGGGCCCCTCCTTCAAGGTCGAATGTGGTCCTTGATACCTATAATGGCCTATATCTCCCTTACTATTACTCGTGGAGGTTTTGCATGCGAGGACAATTTATAGGAAATCATGTGCCCCGAATTTTTTGGTGATGTTGGATTTGACCTTGGAGCTCTCTTGAAGGTCGAATGTGGTCCTTCATACCTATAATGGTGTATATCTCCCTTATTATTGGTTGTAGAGGTTTGGATGTGAAGACAACTTATGGGAAATCATGTGCCCCGAATTTTTGGATTGGTTCAGATTTGACCTTTTAGGTCGAAGGTCCTTTAGGTTTAGGTTATAATGACCTATATCTCCCTTATTATTGGTCGCACATTATAATTTGGCAATACTCTGTACGTCACGCTTCAACCATGTCCCATCTGAGGATTCACTACATTGAGACACAATATCTAATTTGAATAGGATTCAATACTTCACAACTGGATATTTTCTTTTTTTTAAGTGGCATTTTCTGTCAAGTAATCGGAAGCAGAAATAGGTTGTATTTGTAAGCGCGAGCCTCGATGGAGCGCACTTCTACAGAGCACTTTTTTTTGGTCTCTGGACTTTTGTGAATGGTGGCGCAGCATGGGGAGTATTTGTCTGCTCACTGAAGTTAAGTGGCAATGGGGTATGTTAGTACTTGGATGGGTGACCGTTTGAGTTCTACACAAGCTGTGGGATGTGTCTGGGTTGGAATTTCTTTGTGTCACTCGGCTTTCATATATTCTAGTGCGCTACTCGTCTCTGATGGTTTTGCGCTCGCGCTAGGGACCAAAACACATTTTGGCCTTGCTTTTTATAATTTTTAAGCCCAAACCTGAAAACCATAATTAAACAAGCAACAGTGCCCGTGAATGGGCTCTGTGTCAGCTGACTGTGTGTTTTGAGTTTCAGAGTAAAAGTGAAAAAAAGAGAAAAACGGTATTCAGAAGTAAAGTTTACTGTTAAGGTGTAAAATGTAAGCGGAAAATATATTCAAACAAATTACTGTAAGTGCAATTGTTTTCGAGTTACAGCTGATTTACTCAACACTATGAACCTGAAAATAGCTATTGCTCAGCTGTGTAATGAACTACAGGTCAGCAATTTTACTATGTTATAGCATACCAAAAAGTAACTGAATAACATATTTAAACAAAATACTCTAAATGGAATAGTTTTGAAGTTACAACTGATTTGCTCAACAGTGAGAACCTTAAAGTAGCTATTGCTCAGCCATGACACGAGCTACAGGTTTCCAATTTCACTATGTTAAAGCTAACTCATCAGTAGGTGAATACCATATTTAAACAAATTTACCTAAATGCAATAGTTTTCAAGTTACAAGTGAATTAGCTATAATCTCAAATTAGCTATTGCTCCACTTTCCTATGAGCTACGGGTCTGTAATTGTTACAAGTGAATTACTCAACTGTGATAACCTCAAAGTAGCTATTGCTCCATTTCCGATGGGCTACGGGTCTGTAATTTTACTATAGCTGACCCATAAGAAGGTGAAGAACACATTTAAACAAAATACTGTTAATGCAATTGTTGTCGAGCTATAACTGATTTACTCAACAGTGAGAACATGAAAGTAGTTCTTACCCAGCTATGCCATGAGCTGCGGGTCTACAATTTCATTGTTATAGCTGACCCATAAGTGGTGAATAACATATTTAAACAAAATACTCTAAATGTGATAGTTTACAAGTTACAACTGATTTACTCAACAGTGATAACCTGAAAATTGCAAATTTAATAAGTAAACTAAATTTTTATAAGTTAATACCCTATCCAATGGACAATTGCTTTACCGGTCGGCGCAACCGGTCCCACCAAACGCCAGAAAAAGACGTCCCGTATATACTACCGGCAGGACCGGTCAAAGAGTGTGCATTCGCTAGGTGGTGCCTCGTACTTCCTTACTGTCAAGACAGCGTGATGTCATAGCATCTTTTTCGTTGTCTAAACATATTAAGACCCCTAGTAAGCTGATAGCGGGGGCGGATGGGTGGGCCTTGCCTGTCCACTGGATAGGGTATTAACTTATAAAAATTTAATTTACTTGTTAAATTTGCAATTTTATTGTGTTAATACATCCTATCCAATGGACAATTGCTGAATAACTACCGCTTGGCAGGCGGGTAAGCTGCTAGGGACATCAGCAAACTCATAACAGAACAAAACAGAGAAGGCCCATTTTGACTTAGGGTCAGATGACCCCAAGGTCGAGGTAGGCTAAGACTTACTGGTTATCCGGAAGTCCAATGTCGTCCGCAAGTCCAGAATCTGCTCTCAGGAGACCCCCAATTGGAAGGCCTTAGAAGCAGCAAAGGTCCTGATATCATGGGCTTTGACCTGATGCAGTGTGAGGGCCTCCTGGTTAGAGAGCACATAACAAAGGATCACAGTTTGTTTGATCCATGAGGAGGTGGTGGCAGGTGAGATGTCTTTATCAAAACCTTTCTTGTAGGAGACAAAGATCACTCCTTGTTCTGCCTATGATCTGAGGTCCTGTCCTAGTAATAGCGAAGGGCTCTGACTGGACACCAGGACCTGTCACCCTTGAGTGACTTGTCCAGAGTGGGGACCAGGGCTGGAATGACCAATGGAGCCACACTATCTGGGCCCTCCTTAGCCAGCTGATTCTTGGATAAAATGCTGGGTGAAGGGTATAAGGACACCTTAGACCAGCCTGACTGGTGTCTGATGTTCTTATCAAGCCAAGCATGGATCTCACTCTTGTGTTTACCTGAACCCAGGGCCAGCAGAAAAACAGTCTTGAAGGTCAAGTGTTTTAGTGAGGCCTCTTTTAAAGGTTCAACGGGAGCCTTAGTCAGCTGGTGCAAGACCAGGAAAAGGTTCCAGGAGGGTATACCTCTCCTGCGCTTGGGCCTGTCTCTATGGAAACTATCCAGGAGATGGGCGAGATTCTCATCTTTGCTGACATTTATGTGGGTGTTCCACCACACGACTAAGGCTCACGATTAAGGGTCTTTGAGGGTCGGTTTGAAATATTTGCTTAGTCCCAGGCGTCCTGTAAGGGTCGGTTGTGGCCGTGTGAGAAATCAAACATGTTTGATATTTCTCACGACCACAACCGATTCATATTTCCCGCCGTCAACAAAATGTCCAGTCCCAGGCGTCCTCAGGCCTCCCCAGACCCAAATTTACACAGTCGTGTGTTGTCCCAGGCCGCCTGCGACCCTTAGTCCCAGACCTCCGTAGCTTAGTCCCAGGAGGCCGGTTGTTAATCCCAGAATCAAATATGATGCGTATGAATTTCATGCGTGTGAAAGTGGGTCGCTTGTATTAGTCCCCGGAAGCCTCAGACTGTCTGCGGTGTCCTGGGACCCAAAAATCTAGGTCTGGGACTAAGAACCGACTAAGGGTAACCGACCCTAACCAATCCAAACCGGCCTCCCCAGGACGCCTGGGACCACGCATTTTCAGTCTGCGGCGGCCTGAGGACGCCCCAGGAGGCCTGGGACTAACAACCGATTAAGAACCGACTCTTTTCCGCGCGTCTGAAATGAAATCGAGGCAATGAGGGGGTCTGGGACTATATAAGCGACCGCGCACACATTCTCGTTGTTACTGACTGTTTGGCTACTGAGAGACGTGTGTCACTGATTTGTAGGGGTTTTCAGTTTTTATTTTATATTTTATATACTTGAGCTTAGGGCAAATTTCACAGTTAGGAGACATATTTTACTATTTTTTTATTATTTTGTCGACTGGATTATGAGGAAAGAGAAAGGAGGGAAGAGAGGAAGGAAAAAGATGGATGAGAGGGAGAAGGAAAGTCAAGTAGAGGAGAGGAGTGAAGTTATTACAGAAGAAGGAACTGAGAGGAGAGAGGAGGAGGAGATTCAGGAAGATCCAGCTATTGGGGAAGCTGTGGCAGAAGAAGAAGAGAGGTGTGAAGAAGATCCGGAGTGCCATTCTTCAGTCAAGAGAGCCAGGGTGTGTGCCACTTTTACAGATAGCCAGGAAGTTTCCATTGTGGAATTTGTAAAGCTGCACCCTGAACTGTATGACAAGGAACATTCACGTTTCCACGACAGGACCAGAAGAGAGGCTCTCTGGGCAGAAATATCTGCAGAACTCAAGCTCCAGCCCTTTGATGCGAGACGTTTGTTCGAGTCCCAGCGAACCCGTTATGGGAAGCTGTCTAAGCTCCAATCTGGCCAAGCCCCGAGGGAGATGACCAAGAGACAGTCCTGGGTCTACCAACAGATGGGTTTTCTTAAAACCCACATCAGAAGAAAGGGGGCCAATAGAAGTTCGGGTTTTGAGGCCAGTCCAAATACCAGCAGGCAGGACGAATCACGTGGCTCAACTACTGATACAGAACACCTCGAGTCCAGTGTCCTGAGGGAGCGGAGTCAGTCCATCATTACATCAATGCCCGTTTCAACTACAGACTCCAAGATTCTCAAACACTTTGAGCAGATGAGGACACTTATCTCAGGTTTTCTGCATCAGAAGTCAGACAGGCAGCCCTTCTTTGACTACGTGGCATCAGAGGCCGAAAAGATGACTCAAGAAGAATTTGAAGAATTAAAGGGCAAGATATTTAGAGACATCAAAACTATTAAGAGTAACCGCAGACGTCAGCCATTGCCCAGAAGATCAACCACTGTTACCACGGAGTCCCAGAGGGTCGGCCTACTGCCAACAACCACTCCACAGGCGTCTAGTTCCACTCAAGCAGCAGCTAGCAGCAGTTTTGTGTACTATACACCAAGCCCCATTGGCTTCAGCAACCCTACATCTGTCCTAACTGTACAGGACGAAGGGAGCAGACACAATCTGAGTGGAATCTTAAGCCAGCTACCAGATCTGACATCAACACAGATCGTCGAGCAGCCTCAGCAGCAGCAACAACCGCAGCAGCAGCTCTTTACTATCACCACTTCAGCACCGCCTCAACAGCAGCAGCAGCCTCCTCAGTAGCCATCCAGTCAGGGCGGGTCTTCGACCTGCCAGGCCCTTTTCAGGGCCACCAAATCTTCCAAAAACAATTATTCAGCTACATGTTATTCCAATTCCCCTCCCAAAACAAAAAAAGTTCAGTACAAATACTTATCACAAGAAAAAAAAAGTTAAAGTCCAACACCTACACCACCCCAAACATGAAACAAATAACCCATGGTACCACACATAACAAAAAAGGTCACATAAAAAAAATTAAAAATAACTCCCAATATGGCCATTAATCAGCCCATTTTTAGAATAAAATCCATGGGAAAGTTTAAAATCGATAAGTGAAAAGTCCAACACTTACACCTTCCCTAGAGTTAAAAGTCATTATTACATACTTGCCAACCCACAAACAGACAAACCCAATACCAAACATAACCCCAAAATAACAAACCCAGTAAGAAACCCAACATCCAACTACCAATAATAAACCCAACCCCAGTAACCACCAACCAAGAAACACAAAAACCCAAAATTAAATAGAACCCATGCCAACGAACTGACAAACTATTTTGCAAACACAATCCCCCATTATTGAAAACAAAACTAGTTCCATGGTTATATTTTCCACATTTTTGTGATTAGAAGTGAAGATTTAAATTTGAAGATTTCCATAAAAACATTTCTGCTACAAATAAATTTCCAAGCCATGAACAAAAAAAATTGGTGAAATTATGATGTGGATTTCAAAATATATAAAAAAATAATTCAATTTGGGATATTATGTGTGACTTTGTGTTTGGCTTTTGTTTAACAATGGGTTTGTCTGTTTGTTGGGCGAGTAAGTTGTTTGTCTGTTTGTCCGTGTGTACAAGTTATGTTTGGGATGGGGTTTGTCTGTTTGTCCGTCTGAACAAGTTATGTTTGGCATGGGGTTTGTCTGTTTGTCCGTCTGAACAAGTTATGTTTGGCATGGGGTTTGTCCGTCTGTAGCAAACATAGTTGATTAATTGTTTTTGGAATAATTGGTAGTCCTGAAAAGGACTGTTTGTTAGTCCTGAAAAGGACTGTTATAGTTAGTCCTGAAAAGGACTGTTTACTGCAGCAGGACTTACATTCTGCCATCTTGCCAGGCCACTGCTCCCTCATTATTGAAGTAGTCCTTCAGGTAATCCCTCTGTCTTTTGGCCTCTCTAGCAGGGTTTCTGTCTTGGCCACCACCAGCAGCACCACCAATCAATCCACAATCACCAGGCACATCATCATCATCATCCTCCCCAGGCTGCTGACCAGCAGGTTGACCTTGATACTGGCTTCTGAGTATGTTGTGCAGAACCACACAGGTCATGACCACTTCTCTAACTGTTTCTGGGGGTAGTTCAATGGTGGTCCTCATCACTCTAAATCTTGAGACCAGGATGCCAAAAGCATTCTCCACAACTCTCCTGCCCCTCGATATTCTATAGTTGGCAATCCTTTCCTCCCTTGTTAACAGCCTTCTGCCATAGGGTTTCATGAGCCAGGTCTTCAGTTCAAAAGCATCGTCTGCTAGAATGAAGTAGGGGACATCTCTACCACCCTGTGTTATAGGAGCTGGGTCAGGGAAGCCTATCCTGCCATCCTCAATCCTCCTCTTCAGCTGAGAGGCATTAAATATCTGGGCATCTGAGCAAGATCCAGCTGTACCCACATCCACCCATCTAAACTTGTACTGTCCATCTACCAGGGCCAACATCACAATGGAAAAGAACCCCTTGTAGTTGTGGTACAGGGCTCCAGAGTTCTTGGGTTTCTTCAGGGCCACATGCTTGCCATCCAGGGCTCCCAGGGCATGTGGGACATTCCACCTGATCCTGAATTCCCTTTCCAGTTCTTTCCACTCATCTGGAGTAGTAGGACATTTGAGGTACTCTCTGGTGAACTCATCCTGGATAGCCCTGCAGACCTCTGGTAACAACTTGGAAATGGTGGATCTTCCAACCCTGAACTGACATGATAATGATGTGTAGGACTCTCCAGTGGCCAGATATCTGGTTGTGAGGGCTAACTTCTCCCCAACACTGATAGGAGCTCTGTAGTTGGTGGCCTGCCTGGCAAGGTGTGGTTCCAGTCTGGTCTTCATCATTTCAAAGAATTCTGGGGTCATCCTCATGTAGTTGGTGAATCCTGGAATGTCTGTGGCATACAGATCAGCCATAATGTTGTGGTAGGCCCCCCTCTCCTCTCTCTGCATTAGCCATGGCCTGACCCACATGTTGTGCCTTCTTCTAGGTCTCTGTATGGGTGGTGGTGGTGCTGGTGGTGGTTGATGTGGTCGACGTAAGAAATGGAAATACATGATTATTTGTAACTGAATAAAAACCAAAAAAGCCCCAAGTTGTTGTTGAATCTGTCTTCCATTAAAAGGTGGCATCCTGCTGTGTTCCTAGAAAAGCAATGATGATTAGATCGCGAATTTTATATATATATATACCCAGAAAATCCAGCAACTTTGCAAAACAATAATCGGGGATCCTGGTCTGGGGAAGACTGAGGAGGCCTGAGGACGCCGGTAGTTAATCGTGGGTTAGTCGGCTCTTAGTCCCAGGAGGCCTCAGGCGTCCTGGGACCCAGTCGGTATGTGTACGACAGGATCGTGGTTGAAACCGACCTGAAAACTGGCTTAGTCGGTTCTTAGTCCCAGACCAGTCGGGGACTGTCTGGGGCTGCCTGAGGCGTCCTGGGGACGATCTGTTCTTAATCCCAGACTTCAGTACCGACCCAGTATTCCCGCCCATTTTTGTCTTTTTTCCACCGACTGTGCACGATTAAGGGTCCCAGACAGGATCGGGCCTTAATCTTTTGGTGGAACAGGGGCATAATGGTAGAGTTGCCCAACTTGTCAGCAATGGCTGATCTGTACCCATCAGTGGTACTGGGTTGCAACTTCCTATCCTGAAACAGGAAGTCAGCTATGGCTTTTAGAGGTGGTGCCCTGAAGTCCACCCGATTACTGTGGCACCACTTTGTAAAAATGGTCCACTTTGCCTCATAGACGGATCTGGTTGATCCTCTTTGAGGAGCCTCAATTCATACTGCCACTGCCTTAGAGAATCCCTGCTCCTTGATTGCTATTGCTCTAGGAGCCAGGCATGTAGGTTCAGGTTTGAAAGGTTTCTGTGCAGGGTCTGGTTGAATGGGTGAGACACCAGATTGGGCAGACACAGAGGGATCTGACTGGAAATTGCCACTAGATCCCAAAACCAGGGCATGTTGGGGCACCCTGGTACAATCAGAATGATCCTGTTGCAGGCGTAGTCCTGTAACTTCACCATTTTGCCCAAGATGGCTGCTGGTGCCACAGTCAGCAAATTGCCTGCAAGACCTCTGGAAGGAGTATCCACTCTGGATGGTCAGCCTAGCCTGGGCAGCTTTTCTGCTACCACATTCAGCCGGCTTTGAGAGTAATCAGCTTTCTGGAGCACCAGGTCAGGATTCTCCACAGAAGGGCACACAGGGGGCCAAACTTCATCCCATTCCATGTTTATATAGGCAACCACTGTAACTATGAGAATTATATTGTTCAATCAGAGGTCTTGGCACTCTTTTAGAACCAGAAAGACTGCCTTCAGCTCCAGAAAGTTTATGTGTAACTTGCTTTCTGGCAGGGACCAGGTCATCATTCAAGTGTGTTCCCTGAAGTAAGCGCCCCACCCTTCTTTTAGGGTGTCTGTATGGATTTGCAGAGCATGTTTTAGAGAGTGTAATGGTTAACCTTGAAGCACATTGTCTTCTTGTATCCACCACTGTATATGGGGGTGGAGCGACTTTTTTAGTGATTCTGGTACCCTTAAATTGTTTTTCAAGTGCCATTGTATTGGCCTCATATGGAGTCGACCCATGGACTTACATTTCTGTGGCTGTCAGTAGCCCTTTGAGGGACATAAGTTGCCGTACTGGACAGCAGATCTTGTATCTTTGTGGTTAGGGTCTGCCAACACTCTAGGGGGAGTCTGACCTCGCCCTCTTTCAGGTCGAACTGGTAACCTATGAAGTCGAAGGCCTCTTTGGGGTCCAGTTCCAATTTCTCCATGTTGACCAACCAACCTAACTCCTGACAAAATGCTACTGCAGTTTGTGTATGCTCGAGACAGGTTTGGTGGGATCTGGCTCTAACCAACAAGTCGTCTCGGTACTTGTGGATTCTTATACCCTTTTGTAATGCAATAAGTTCTACCTACTTCGCTGCTACTGTAAATTCCATGGGTGCTGTGGACAGCCAAATGGTAGTGCTTTGAGTCGGTTTGACCCTGGACGTAAAAATGCAGGTACTTCCTGCACTGGTTTTAAATGGGGATATGGAAGTAGGTGTCTGAAAAATCTATAGATGTCACTCAGTCCCCTGCCTGGAGGTCCTTATTGTTTCTGATGTCTCCGTGTAACTTTCCTCGAGTATTTTTATGACCTTTAGACCAGCCCCAAGGCTTCCCAAATATCCCAAAACTGGTGTAGTCTTGCCCCTACAGGTAGATCTGGAACAGTAGAGCATTTGGTATAGGGTGGACAAACTGGAAAATTTAATAAGTAAATTAAATTTTTATAAGTTAATATCTTACCTAGTGGACAGATGCATTTGTCCGGCGCACAGCCGGTCCCGCCAAACGTTAGAGAAAAACACCTCGAGCTGGGCTCTGGCCCGGACCGGTAGTGTCCTGTTTACTCGCCAGGTGGCTGTATAGCCTCCCTGCCGGTGCACTGCGCGTGCGCGCGCATGCGTACTTCCTCCTTTTGTTTGCACCCTGTTTGAGTCCCCTGGGAATGTTTGTTGCGGGGAAGGCAGGGTGGGAATCCCTCTGTCCACTAGGTAAGATATTAACTTATAAAAATTTAATTTACTTATTAAATTTTCCATTTTATTGTGTTAATATATCTTACCTAGTGGACAGATGCAGAATAACTACCCATTGGATGGAGGGCAGCTAAACTCAACAGGGACTCTTGTCAGAACTCTGGGCCTCCGGCCCAAGGGTTAGGGATCCTTCCCATACCCTACACCATAGTTGGTTCCCCCCCCTCTTTTTTTTTTTGCCGTCTACCGAGCCACCTGGGCTAGGACTATAGGAGAGAGGAGGTAAGAGTTCAGTCCCAAGGATTCCGAAGGAAGCAGAACAGGCTAAACTAGAAATAACTCATACCCCACACCAGCCCTTCCGGTTGAGAACTGCGCGCTGGGGTTACCAAACAAGATAACTAAAAAAGAAGGAGCCAACTAAAACAACCCACTACTCCTTCTAAACGCTTTACACTATATACAAGTTATCCTTTCAAGGATACCAGTTACTCGCGTATGTGCTGGGCTGCGACCACTGGTCCTAAATGGTACAGGTCAGCATCAGCCCATGCTACATCCTTCAAATAAAATTGGGTGAAGGTATTGTGCGACTTCCAGTGGCAGGCTGAGAGGATCTGGTCCAAGGACACACCTCCTTGAAAAGCCTTAGAAGCTGCAAAGGCCCGCACATCATGGGCTCTGACCTGATGTAATTGTTGTGCATCCTCATTGGACAATTGATAGCACAACAAGATGGTTTGTTTAATCCAAGAAGAAATCGTAGCAGGAGCGATGTCCTTATTGAAGTTCTTCTTGAAAGACACAAAGACCAACTGTTTGCCGGAACGGAGGTCTTTGGTCTTGTCCAGGTAATAACGCAAAGCCCGAACTGGACATAAGGTTCTATCCTCCTTGAGAGACTTATCCAACGTAGGGGCCAAGGCCGGAATAATTACCGGAGCTACTGAAGAAGGCCCTTCTTTAGCCAACTGATTCTTGGACAAAAAACAAGGAGAAGGGAATAAAGAAACATTAGCCCAATCTTCCTGATGTCTAATGTTCCTGTGTACCCAGGCATGAATCTCACTCCTTCTTTTGCCCGAGCCCAAAGCCAGGAGAAACACCGTTTTGAAGGTAAGATGTTTCAGAGACGCCTTTCGAAGGGGTTCAAAGGGGGACTGGGTTAATTGATGCAAGACCAGAGACAGATTCCAGCTAAGGACTCCTCGAAGACCCTTGGGTTTATCTCTATGGAAACTGTCTAGCAAGCGGGTAAGGTTTTCGTCTTTACCAAAATTAACCTTGTCACAACCAATTTTGTCGGCTATAGCAGTTCTATAGCCATCTATGGTGCTAGGTTGAAGATTTTTCTCCTTGAAAAGGAATAGGAGAAATTCCGCTACCTGAGTTAAAGAAGGTGACCCGAAGTCCACCTTGTGTGACTCGCACCATTTGACAAATATGGACCACTTCGATTCATAGATGGCTCTGGTTGATTGTCTTTGAGGAGCCTCAATTCGCGTTGCCACTTCATTAGAGAATCCTTGTGCCTGTATGCTAGAGGCTCTAGGAGCCAGGCGTGGAGGTTGAGCCCTAGGAGATCTCTGTGGGGACACTGATTGAACGGTTGGGTCAGCAGGTTCTCCACGTTTGGAAGGGAGAGAGGAATCTGAACAGACTTGCTGACTAGATCCCAGAACCAAGGCATGTTGGGTCACCCTGGAGCAATCAGAACCAACCTGTGAACTCCCTGATCTAGGATCTTGGACACCACCTTGCCCAAAAGAGACACAGGAGGGAACGCGTAGGCATCCATATTCTCCCAATTCAGGCTGAGAGCATCTACTCTCCATGCCTGTGGATCGGGTACTGGGGACACAAACTTGGGTAGTTTGTGATTGTACCTTGTTGCAAAGAGATCCACTCGGGGAGTGTGCCACCTGGCACATAAGTGGTCGAAGACTTCCTGCAGGAGGGACCATTCTGTCTGAATAACCTGAGTGCTCCTGGACAATTTGTCTGCTATCACATTCAGCCTTCCCGGAATGTGCCTGGCCCTTAGAACTATCTGTCTGCGATTGCACCAGGAAAGCAGTCTCCAGAGGAGGGCACAAAGTGAGCCTGATCTCATACCCCCCTCCTTGTTGATGTATGAGACAACCGTTGTGTTGTCCGTGGCTATCAAAATGATCTGGCCCCAACACTGTTGCTCGAACTTCTTGAGGGCCAGAAGGACCGCCTTTAGCTCGAGAAAGTTTATGTGCAACTGGCTTTCTGAGTCCGACCAAACTCCTTTTGCCGTGTGGTCTCCTAAGTGCGCGCCCCAACCTTCGTTTGAGGCGTCGGTAAACAACTGCAGAGCATGTTGTAGAGGATGAAGAGGTTGGCCGCTGAGCACATTGTTTTCGTCCAGCCACCACTGCAGATGAGGGTACAGAGATCTGGGAAGAGGAATCTCCTTCTCTAGTACCTCTGGCACGTGCCAGTGATTCTTCAAGTGCCACTGAATCGGTCTCATGTGAAGGCGCCCCGAAACCACTTGTTTCTCTGTGGCTGTCAACAAACCTATGAGAGACATGAACTCTCGGACCGAACAATGGTCTCTGTTCATTAGCATCTTTATTTTTTGAGTTAGGGTTTGCCACCTCTCCTGAGTCGGCTTCACTAGACCCTTGGAGAGGTCGAAATGATAACCGACAAAGTTGAACTCCTGTTGGGGAACAAGTTCCGACTTTTGCAAATTGACTAACCATCCCAACTGCTGACACAGAGCCATCAGGGTCCGCGTTTGGTTTACACAAGCCTCCCGAAAGGGCGCTCGAAGCAACCAGTCGTCTAGGTACTGGTGGATCCTTATACCCCTGGACTGGGCCATCAATTTCACCTCCTTCACCACCTTTGTGAATTCCAAAGGAGCCGTCGCTAGGCCGAACGGCAGAGCCCTGAACTGGAAGGTTTGACCGTGCAGGTGAAACCGGAGATACTTCCTCGACCTTGGGTTGATGGGAATGTGGAAATAGGCATCGCTGAAATCCAGCGATGTGACCCATTCGCCTTTTTGAAGGGATAGCCGGATGGTCTCCGGAGTTTCCATTTTGAAGGTTTCCGAGTGGAGGAAAAGATTGAGTTTGCTCAAATCCAAGATTGGACGCCATTTGTTGTTTGGTTTGGGAACTATGAACAGCCGGTTGTAAAAGGCCAGAGAAGCCCGAACCACTACTTTTTCTACCGCCTGTTTTGTAATCAGGGACTGCAACGCCTCCTTCAAAAACTTGTTTCTGCGAGGGTTGGCGTATCCGCTGATTATCAGAGGACACCTGGTCAATGGGGGCCTCATCTTGAAAGGGAGGTTGTAACCGTCCTTCAAGATGGAGACTACCCGAGGATTTGAACCCAGGCTGAGCCACGTTTCCCAGAACCTGTGCAACCTGCATCCTACAGGAGGATTTTCTGCAACATTGTGGACATTTGGTACATGAGGGACAGAACGACAAGGAGAGACAAAAGAAGCACTTTTGACATGTTTTATTTCTGTCTGACAAAGATCGGGACTTAGGCCTTTCTTTTGCGGCTGCCCGGGACCGACAACAATAGGAACAGGAATTACAGCAGTTCTTGAGTATACAGTCTTTGGAAAGTTTTGAGGGCTGATGTTTTGACCCACTATCTTTGGAATTATTTGGTTGTGTGGGTTTGTACAATGATTGTCATTTATAATTTTTGCCACCCCGGGCATACTTGGAAAAACGGTGGTTAGTAGAACCACGCCCACGGCCACGACCTCGTGACCCAAACTGTCGCCAAGGTTGTTGAGGAGCAGATGACGGCTGAACCATGGTCTTAGCCTCCTTCTTCTCATACGGTTTATAGCGATACTTGGTCTTCTGTTGGTGCTGGGGACCAACTCGAGACTGGACCGACACATGTTGTGTCTCAAACTTGTTGATATCTTGTTCCGCGACATTCAAGGCCGCGTCGGGAAATAACCCATATCCAAAAAGAGCAGCATTCCTCAGTTCATTCCAAGTGTCCATCTTCATACCGGGACGAACATGATCTAAATAAGAGTCCCGACGCAGCAGAATGAAGTTCCCCAGCTGCACAAAAAGGCTATCAGCCAGGTGCTGTAGAGCTGTCCCAAGAGAGACAGATACATTCTGGTGGAAAGCACATAAATCCCTTAACTCCTTAAGTGCTTCAGACACCTCCTTGGCTGACTTGCCCTTACTGAGATGAGTCTGCAGGAAAGTTATGTGATGTGCCATCTGATCTTGAATCTCGCTAGTGCATCTGCTGAAACCAGCTGCATGGTTCACTGTGTAAGTACCCTCTCGGGCGCACCTTTCCCATCTGCGTAGTACTTCTTGCGATATGGGACGAGACACGGGACCTGTTGCGAGATATGCAGCTGGTTTGACAATTCTTGAGAATTGAGCATTTAGTTTCGCCTCAGAACCATGCCAGTTGAACAGCTTTCTACCTGGTCGCTGGGGACCATCTGTCTTTAACTTATGCATGGGATACCATTTATCCTGTGGTTTAGGGGTGCGTATGAATTGGTCAGTACGCAAACCACCAGCTTCTTGACTTCGGGAAGGGTAACCCTCAGCTACAGTCAGATTAATCCTCTCCAGCTTCTGACAGAGCCAATCGTCTGCTGGCATGGCTACTGACACCTTTGAACTTGTCTTTGGATTTTTTCCACGCCACGGATTGTTGGACTTATCCGGGTCACTGTACTCAAACTCAAAGTCTGGGATAAAGTTCCAGCCCATAAAGGCCCTGATGGAACGAACTGTTTCCCTGTAACTCATTTCTTCATTCTTTTCTGGTTTATCAGTGTCTGATTCAGAAAGTTCACCATCCTCGCTATCCAAAACATCCGGTGATGTATGATCCCTAGCCACAACATCTGTTGATGTATGATCCCCAAAGAGTGGTTCGTCTGAAGCCACAGGCAAGACATCTGTTAAGGGGTGTTCAACATTGGACATATCATCTGAGCCACCAGCAGAAGCAAGGTTTCTAATAAACGGCTCCCCAGCCGGTGCAGCCGGTTCCGGACCGGTAAAAGATCCATCCACAACCGGAACCGGTTCCTTGGGTACAAAGGTGTCAGTTTGGTATGCCCTGACCGGACCGGTCATCTCCCCGACCGGTACCGGTTTAGCTTGTTGAAGTGCAGTGTCAGAGGGCTTTTTCTGTACCGGACCGGTATTTTCCTCAACCGGAACCGGTTTTGCTTTGGAAGATTTATGATGAGAAGACTTGTGCTTCTTCTTTGAATCTTTCTTGCCATCTGATCCTGTACTAGCCTGTACTGCCGGAAACCGCACCGGACCGGTGGTTCGGGCAGAGGCAGGATCTATGAATGGCTGATCAGAAACCGGTGGGTTTGAAACCTGAACCGGTACTTTGGGGGTAGCAAATATATTGCCTCTTGATAAGAGTGCTTCAAAACGAGAGAATTTCTCATCTAGCTGGTCACTTAATTTGTCAAAATCTTTTTTGGAAACAAAATCTGAAGAACTTACATTATCGCTACCCCCAGGGAGGTCCTGCGCATGCGCACTGTCATCTTCAGAAATCGTCTGCTGAGCATGCGCAGTACTAGCTGGCTGTTGAGAAGAATTAACTGGAGACAGCACAGTTACATCTCGTGGTGACACTAGCAAACCCGCTTTCTTGTCCTTGCGAATTTGATACTGTGGAGTGGTCAGCATATCACGTTGAATTGCTGTAAAATTGTCACAAATCTTGCATATCGCACCTCCCACAATGCAGGGATCTTTACCCAGACCTTTGTCTCGACAACGAGCACACTTCTCATGCATATCAAAGCCAGCCATCTTATGGCCGCACGATCCCCGCCTTTGTCCTGGTGAATCCATAGTTATTAAACAACACTTCTACACAAAGAATTTATCAAAATATATCCTGTAACAGATATAAATCAAAATAAAAGTTTCTCCAAAAAACAGACGACCTCTCGTCTTCACGCCAAACAAAAGGAGGAAGTACGCATGCGCGCGCACGCGCAGTGCACCGGCAGGGAGGCTATACAGCCACCTGGCGAGTAAACAGAACACTACCGGTCCGGGCCAGAGCCCAGCTCGAGGCGTTTTTCTCTAACGTTTGGCGGGACCGGCTGTGCGCCGGACAAATGCATCTGTCCACTAGGTAAGATATATTAACACAATAAAATGATTTGACCGACACAGGAAACATT
This sequence comes from Sabellastarte sp. h YS-2021, assembly GCA_964017235.1. Lineage (NCBI taxonomy): Eukaryota > Metazoa > Annelida > Polychaeta > Sabellida > Sabellidae > Sabellastarte > Sabellastarte sp. h YS-2021. Next base: position 139,849,039 of record OZ024927.1, on the reverse strand, counting down.
GTTCACATATTGTAATTTCTGACATTGGACAATAGCCAGACTTCTGCCTTTCCTTTGTGGCTGCCTTTTACAATATTTGCTTGATTTACAACTGAGTTTACAACATTGTTTACTGTCTGACAAACTTTTACTGTCTCTCCGGAAACTGGTCCGGTCTGGTGACACTGATACAAGTTTACAGTCTCTAGTCCGGTCTGCTAACCCTAATACAAGTTTACAGTCTCTTTGCTCCAGGTCAGTCAACCTGGTATGGGAGCATTTACACAATAATTGTCATTTAAAAGACTGTCCCTTGGCCAGCCGGGATGCATACTTGCCGGCCTGTTTTACCTTACATGGAGGAAAAATGTACTCATACTAAAGTACATTGACTTGTACTCGGCCCCAAACCTGGAAGATAAATCATAAAATCCATGCACATGTCGATTCCCAAGAGCCATTACAAGTGAGGTGCCCCTACCCAAAGCTTGAAAATTTCCAACACTTTATCACAATTTTCTCATACACTATTAAAGAGATTTTTCTCTCATCTTGCATATATGCACTAGTAGATTCCCTTGTGTGAATATCAGGCCTAGATCTTTCTAAATTATTTTTTATGACTTTTTCAGGTGAGTTGCATGTAACCAACTCGTCTATAAGATTGATTTGTCCAACATCTGTCCGTCAACATATTTGTTTCCGGACTCTAACTCGAAAACGCTTTGTCCGATCAAATTCAAACTTGACAGGGAGATGGATCACAATCATAGCTAAAGTGCCTTTGAAATTGGTGTAAATCCGTTTATATTTTGTCCGTCCATCAAAATTGGTGTTATTCCGTCTGTTTGACTGTGTCAACATTTTTCTGTCCAGACTATAACTTGAAAACACTTTGTTCAATCGAATTCAAACTTGACAGGGAGATGGATCACCATCATAGCTAAGTTGCTGTCAAAATTGCTGTAATTCGGTCTATTCATTTGTCCATTTTTTGTCCGTATGCAAGTAACTTTAAAACAAAGGCAGAGTATTTTGTTTAAATGTTCTTCACCTACTTTTGGGTCAGCTATAACATAGTAACATTGCAGACCTGTAGCTCATTGCAAAGTGGAGCAATAGCTACTCTGAGGTTCTCACTGTTGAGAAAGTTTGTAACTAGAAAATTATTGCATTTAGAGAATTTTGTTTAAATATGTTATTCACCTACTTATGGGACAGCTATAATATAGTGAAACTGCAGACCTGTAGCTCATTGCATAGCAGAGTAATATCGTCTTTCAGGTTTTTACAGTTGAGTAAATCAGTTGTAACTTGATGACTATGGCATTTACAGTATTTTCTTTAAATGTGTTATTCATCTACTTTTGGGTCAGCTATACCATAGTAAAATTGCGGCCCTTTAACACATTCCATAGCTGAGCAGTAGCTACACTGAGATTCTCACTGTTGAGTAAATCAGTAACTGAAAAACAATTGCACTTACAGTATTTGTTTGAATATGTTTTATTCGTTAACAGTTAACTTGGAACAGTTTACTTCTGAATACCATTTACAGTTCACAAATTTTGTGTCCTTTTTTTTTTTTTTACTTTTACTCTGACACATAGCATGTTCACGGGCACTGATTTCTTGTTTTTAAATTATTGTAACGCCTTTTGTAAAAATCTTTTCTAGTTTTGTAAGTCAATGTTAATTAATGCAGGTGTAATGCCAACCCTGTAACCAACCCTAGAACCCTAGGGTCGGTTGCAAGTCGTAGTCGTGAGAAAAAGCGCGCGAAAATGCAGTCGGTTATGAAATCCCCGACAGGATGGTACACTTACAGACAGGCCGTAATGGCAATCCCGACAAGACGTAGGGTCAGGGACGTTTTTTGCATGGCCAGTCGTAGAAGTACTAAACCCCTAACAGACAAGCCATATAACAAACAGACAAGCTGTAAAGACAAACAGACAAGACAAAAAGACAAGCCAGGAATATGTTCCCGACCTTTCCCGACAGGACACTATATAAACCTCCCTCCCCTGTGATGTACCATTCATTTCACACTTCAAAGATGACAGGAACACATCAAGAGCAACTGATAGATCACTTGAAGGTCCTTTTTTATTGAATTGAATTTATTTTTATATGTTGTGATTTCAACACACAGAAGACAGCAGAACCCAGCACCTGCCCAGCCAGCATCACCATCACCCCCTCTACCCAGAAGGAGAAGGAAGCCACAGAATCCATGGGTCCTGCCCTGGATACTGCAGGGAGGGGAGAGAGGTTGCAACAGAACACTATTGGATGAGCTAATGACTACTGACATACCAGGCTACAGAAATATCACAAGGATGGAACCAGCATTTTTTTATTTGATTGCAGAAAGAATCACCCCCCACCTCAGGAAATCAATTACCAACTTCAGGAAGCCACTGGAAGTCAGGTTGAAACTGGCAGTTACTTTGAGACACTTATCCACAGGGGAAAGCTACACGTCACTGCAATACCACTGGAGGGTTGGAAGAACGACCATCTGCAAATTTGTCCCCCAAGTCTGCAAAGCCATTTTGAAAGAATTTCAACAAGAGTTTCTGTTCTGCCCCACTGATCCTGAATATTGGAAGAAAATTGAAGAATAATTTAGAAACAGATGAACTGCCCCAATGCAGTCAGTGCATTAGATGGAAAACACATTGCTACCAAGAAGCCAAAGAGGTCAGGCAGTGAATATTTCAACTGCAAGGGCTACTTCTCCCTGGTACTTTTGGCTTTAGTCGATGCAGATTACAAGTTTCTGTGGGTCAACGCGGGGGGCAGTGGGTCATCATCTGATGCTCAGATTTTCAACCGCAGAAAACTGAAAAGAATTGAAAATGGAACCTTGGGACTACTACCACCTGAGCCACTTGGACTTGGGGGGGCAAGATCTACACTACTTCCTGCTGGGGATGACGATTTGCCCTGATGCCTTAGCAGGTCAAGCCTTACAGAAGACGCCAACTGACTAGAGAAAAGAGAATAGCCAACTACAGGATATCCAGGGGGAGGAGGGTGGTGAAGAACTCATTTGGTATACTTGCCAAGCGATTCAGGGTGCTGTTGACCACCATGGAGCAGAGGCCAAAAGTTGTGAGAGACATTGTGTTAACATGTGTGGTACTACAGAACATGTTGAGAAGCCATCAGGGGGGAGCAGACAGACCAAACACTCCAGCTGATGACATACAACCACCACAGGGGAATCAGGGGGAACAGAGACACCATGAGAACTTAAGAAACCCATCGAGGGACAGAACACTACTTCAATCATGTGGGGGCGCTGGCTGGGCAGGACATAGTTTAAGAAGATCGAGGGGAGAACATGCGGTCATCTATCAGTCCTTTTCAGGACTACCCAAATAATCCAAGAACTTTTATTTAGCAAAATGTTGCCTCAAAAATAACTTTCTTGTATAAGTTCAATTTCACCAAAACCATTCCCCATCACAAACACAAATCCATCCCAAACTAAGTTCACAAAAAAAAATTTCCTCACACATTAAAACCCAAGTCCTCAATTTACAAAGTTGACAACCCACCCCAACATGACCTGTCTATATTCTTAGAAAAAATAACTTAAAAAGTAATATAAAAAAGAAAGTTTCCAAATAAATACCTGAAAAGATTTTATGCCAAGAATAAAAAAAAAAAAAGACAAAATTATACAGGTTTGCAGTCCCAGTTAAATATATATATATATTTTTTTGTCAGTTTGTTAGTCCATTGCCACTCATATGTTTGAATATTTTGTTAGGCCTCACGTTTGTTTGTCTGTGCGTGTGCATGTTACATTTTATTTCAAGTTGGATTTTGGGAGGGAGAGACATGGATTTGAGTCTGGATCTTGGTTGTTGTAACTTGTGCGGGCTAATCCAGTGATTTGGGCTGACTCTGCTGGCTGGGACATCTGTTCATGATGAATGAAAGATGGCACTGGAGATGGTGCTGGTTGAAGTTGAGAGGGTGAAAATGGCTGTGGTGTGTCCATCTGATACTGAAGCACCTTGGAAATAGCTCCAAAGAGACTGGATAATCCAGAAATGTTGTGCTGACTTTCCTCCTGTGGTGAAGGTGCAACTGAAGGTGGGTTGAAAATCATCTGTCTGGAAGTCCCAGGCTGTTGGTCATCCACAACTACGTAAGAAGTTGGCTGTGCTGACAATGATCAAGGCCTTGATAGTTGCTGTACTTTGGCAATCACTGTAACAGGCTCTCCTGTGGCTGTCTGTGTAGGCTGCACAACTGAAATGGAGACTGGTTGAGTTTTGGGTATGGTGAGTATGTATTCACGTCCTGCTGTGGCCTGTGATGCTTCTGGAAGTTGAAATGTGGTGACCTCTTGACTTTTGGTGACCTGTCTCTTGCTTTCTTCGGCCTTTTACTATATTTCACTGAGAAGCCTCACTCTCTCATCCCTGAAGGTTAAAAAGTCCCTTTCTTCCAGGTTTTCAATCTCAGAGTGGATATAGTTGCAGAACGACTGTCTAGGACTTGGGAGTGGGGTCCTGACGTGTACCCAGAAGTGTGGAAATCATCAACCTCATCTGCTGGAACTGATATAAGACTGGATCTGCAGAAGTGGTGGTAGTCGCAACCGGAGGCTGTCGTCGCTTGGGACTGGTGCTCGAAGGCTGAAGAGTAACATCTGATGCAATGCTGATTTCCATCTCTGACTCTGTGTCCCTGGATGCATCTGGAACTGAACCTGAGGCTACGGCTGCAGAAGGTCTCTGGGGTGACTTGAATGCAGAAGACTTGGAAACTCCCTTCCTTCTGATGTGACCTCGTAGAAAACTGAAACTGTCCTTCAGCCAGGTCTGTCGTTCTGTACTCTTCTCAGCTGCTTGTTCTGACTTCGTCTGAGTGAGCTTGCCATATCTGGTACGTTGAGTCTCAAACCACTAACAGTCTTGATAGGCAAGTTTCTGGTAGATGCTATCTGCTCCCAAAGTCTTTCTTTCTTCTGTTTGTCTTTGAAATTGTCATTGGTCTTGTCATAAAGTTCCTTGTGCTGTTTAACGGCTTTGTCTGAATCACTCAGGAAAATGGACTTCATCTGGCCCTTCTTCTGTCTGGATGGAGTTGATTCTACATTAGTATCGGTGTCAGTTCGCACTCTCTTCTCTTCCCTTTTTTCATTTTCCCTGCTCTCTCTCTCCATCCTCTCTCTGTCCCTCTCTTCCTGCCTTCTCTCTCTCTCATCCCTCTCCTCTCTCTCCCTCCTACTTCTCTCTATATCCTCAGCTGTATCTCCTAACTCAAACTGTGGCTGAGTGTCAGTTGGTATCTTTCTCCTTCTGTCCCTTGACATACTGATTAATCAATCAATCAATTGTACAGCTTGTTTAAAAAATCAAAACTTAAAAATAAAAGTGAAACCTCACAAAACAGATTTCACTCCCAACCAGTCCAAGCTAGCTCAAAATTTAAGCTAATTTTACAAAAAATAAAAACCTAAAAGAAAAGCTGCACACCAGTTGTCTCTTGACAAATCAAAGCCCAAATATACACAGATTGTCTACCGACCCGCCTTTTTATACTCACAGATTTTGAAACGACAGGCCTGAAGACGCAAAAATATTGTCGGCCTGTTGGTTACAGTTCCCGGCTTTTCTGTTAGTGTTACAGGCCTGTCGGTTATTGTTTACAGCTTGTCTGTTTCAGTTTCAGGCCTGTCGGTTACAAATTTTCCCGACTCTAAGACCCAGTTGGTTAAGGTTACCGACCGGCCTGTATACTTTACAGGCCTGTCAGGAACACTTACAGACAGGCCGGGTAAAGTTACAGACTGTACTGTAACACTTCCCGCACGGTCGGTGAGTCATCACGTAGTCCGGAAGTCCATATTTGGGACAAGCCGGTTACTTGTTACAGACAGGCCTGTTTGATTAACCGACAAGCCGGGAAGTGTAGCTGACAGGCCGTTAAGTTAACCAATAGGCCTGTTGCTAGGGGGCTGAAATTAGGGTCGGATGTTTGATATTTCACTGACTCTCCCTGACAGGCCGGTAACTTACAACCGACCATGTAAACATTGGTCCCGACTCTCCAAAAATGCATAGTTACCGGCCTGTCGGCTCCAGTGGAACACCTGCATAAGCTTCGTTAATTGCATTATTGGTCCAGTCTAACTCCTAGTAACACTTTATGTGTAGCTTACTTCTGCACTTGACTCTGCTACATGGTAAAGAATTAGCCAAAATTAGTTCTCCTATTTACACCATAACATTGAAACAGCTATGGCTTTGTATCAGCCAATTTTCCGTATACATGTAATATTTTAATATTAAAGCAAGGCATAAACACAAGTTTATTCATTATATTGAAGATTATTTCAATGGATATAAGCTATACTGAGAAAAATGTATGGAGCACTGTCAAGCTAAGGTGATATAAGTTACGAGTTACGATGTTAAAATGGAAATAACAAGCATTTGGATTAATGGATATAATCTGCAGAAGAAAAACAATGGATTTGTACAATTACAAAATCTGGTACGATAGTACCCAGAATACAACCCATATGATGTTTACAGTGAGAAAATCACAACCTTATGTATGTACATACAGGACCTCTCAGGACCTTTTTCAGACTCACACTTTATGTCAATATCTTTCTTGATTATACACTTTCATCCATACACTATTCCAGTCGGTTAACAATTACCATTAATTTTTGTAAATAGTGTCAGAAGTTGTGATGGTCCTCTGTTGAATGGAAATGTTAGGGTTTTTACATCCACTTCAACAGCTAAGGTCATATTAGGACAGGCAAGTCTAAAAGAAATTTGCTACAATATCTGAAATTAATCACTGTTTGGCCCTGAATTACAGGAACTTGGTCCCCCCCCCGTGGCAATCCTGAGGATATGTCCCAATATGACCCTGGTTGTTGAACAGGACATGAAACCTTAACTTTGACCTTTGTTTATTGTTGCTTACTTCTTTTTTTTATATATATAACCTTATGTTTGCTTACTTTATTTAAAGAGTTTATGCAGTGCAAATTTTGCATGATGTCGCTACTTTCATATTTCTGATTACTGTTCTGCATTATGTCAGGGAAAATGTACTGTTCCTGACAGTTTTCAAATACTTTGTGCAAGTAAACTTATATCTCCATTCAAACTTCTATATGAAATGTTTCAGACTGCATGATGGGATTACTGAACTGACATAGAAAAACCAGTTGCAATGTCTTGAGACTCTTTTCTCATCTTCTTTCACAGCTTCAAGGTAATTCAATGTAACTAAAACAGAGAAAAAAATGCACATTTTAACCTCATTGACTTTGCACTGTGCAAATAATATTAACAATAGTAGACATAAAACTGATCAAATTTTATGATATTCCATGTGCAATACAAAAAACTCCCCAATATTCTATTATCATATTATTCAATTTTATGAAATTCTTGCCAATCTCCCAAATACATATTTCTTTATTATTTTATTTGTAAAATAGATATTCTATTTTTCATCTCTTCTATTACAAAAAAACAAAATTTACAGTCAGCCAGCATGATAGGATAATGATGATATTCCATATTAACCTGTCTAACCACTGGCTGTACCAGGTATATAATTTTAACAAGAGGAGAGTGCCCGTGAACGGGCACTGTGTCAGCTGACTGAATGTTTTTGATTTGTGATGGTGATAATGAGAGGAAAGCATAATTATCAGGGAAAGGGCTGTACAGAAATACAGTAAATGCTAACTGAACAGCATGTTCGAAAGATATTCTGAAGCTGACAGAAGAAAAGGACAAAAAAGTTGTGCCCTGCAAATGGTATTATGAAATAAAGTAACAAGGTAATTGTTTAAGTGTAAAAAGTAGGTTAAAAATATTTAAAAAAATACTATAAATGCAATATCCTCGTTCGACCATGAAGAAGGGGTCCAAAGGTCAAATCTGACCATACCAAAAGATTCCCAGCCAAAGAATTTAGGATGGTTTACCATCCCAAACCTCTCGGACCAATAATAAGTGAGTCATAGGCACTTTTTAAGTTTGGCTATCCTTGTTTGACCTTGAAGGAGGGGTCCAAGGTCAAATCCGACCACACAAAAAAATTCCCAGCCCATGATTTCCTGTAGCTTGTTTACCATCCCAAACTTGTAGGACCAATAATAAGCGAGTTCTAAGCAATTGTAAGTTTGGCTATCCTCAATTGTCCTTGAAGGAGGGGTCCCAGGTCAAATCTGACCACACCAAAAGAATCCCAGCCCATGATTTCCTATATGTTAGTTTACCATCCCAAACCTCCAAGACCAATAATACGCGAGTTATAAGCACTTTAAGTTTGGCTAACTTCGTTTGACCTGGAAGGAGAGGTCTAAGGTCAAATCCGACCACACCAAAAGATTCCCAGCCCATGATTTTCTATAGGTTGGTTTTCCATTCGAAACCTCTAGGACCAATAATAAGTGAGTTATAAGCACTTTTAAGTTTGGCTATCCTCATTTGACCTTGAAGGAGGGGTCCAAGGTGAAATCTGACCACACCAAAAAATTCCCAGCTCATGATTTTCTATAGGTTGGTTTTCATTCCAACCTCTAGGACCAATAATAAGTGAGTTATAAGCACTTTTATGCTTGGCTATCCTCATTTGACCTTGAAGGAGGGTTCCAAGGTCATATCGGACCATATTAATAGATTCCCAGCCCATGATTTCCTACAGGTTGGATACAATGATTTACTCAACAGTGAGAACCTGAAAGAAGCTATTGCTCAGCTATGCCATAACATAGAGGTCTGCAATTTCACTATGTTATAGCTGACCAAAAATTATGTGAATAACATATTTAAACAAAATACTCTAAATGTAATAATTTTCAAGTTACAACTGATTTACTCAAGAGTGAGAACCTCAAAGTAACTATTACTCAGCTATGCAATGAGCTACATGTCTGAATTTTTGCACTGTTATAGCTGACCTAAAAGTAGGTGAACAACATATTTAACCAAAATACTGTAAATGCAATAGTTTTCAAGTTACAACTGATTTACTCAATAGTGAGAACCTGAAAATAGCTATTGCTCCACTATGCCATGAGCTATAGGTCTGTAATTTCACTATGTTATAGCTAACCCCAAAGTAGGTGAACAATGTATTTTAACAAAATACTCCAAATGCAATATTTTTCAAGTTATAGCTGATTTACTCAACAGTCAGTGCCTGAGAATAGCTATTGCTCAGTTGTGCCATGAGCTACAGGTCTGTAATTTCACTATGTTATAGCTGACCCAAAAGTAACTGAATAACATATTTGCACAAATTTCTGTAAAGGCAATAGTTTTCCAATTACAACTGATTTACTCAACAGTGAGAACTTCAAAGTAGCTATTACTCAGCTATGCAATGAGCCACAGGTCTGGAACTTCACTATGTTATAGCTGACCCCAAAATAGGTGAATAACATATTGCAACAAAATACTCTAAATGCAATAGTTTTCAAGTTATAAGTGATTTACTCAACAGTGATAACCTAAAAGTAGCTATTACTCAGCTATGCCATGAGCTACAGGTCTGAAATTTTACTATGTTATAGCCAGACTTGTAAACAAAGTAATAGAAGTAATAGAAAAGTAATAGATTGGAGTCAACTTCGATGTAATAGTAATAATAATAGATTGAAATTTTTCAAATGTAATAGTAATAGTAATAGATTGAAATTCTATCTATTACATCTATTACTTTCTATTATTTTTCTATTACAATTTACCCTTTGCTATTTTTCAGAAGGAGGTTGTAGAAAAATGATCACTTAACATGGACTTTAATTCTGTAATGAATTAGTTTTCATATAAATTAATACTTTAAATGGACTTTGATACAATAATGAATTAATTGTCATAAAATCATCACTTTAAATAAACTTCAAAACAATAATGAATTGATTTTGTAGCACTCATAAGTCAAATTCATTTTAAACTTTCATACATAAACTTTTCAAATAATCAACTTGTCATCAAAGAATACTAAATATAACACACAAATGTTAAAATAAATAACTTTGAAATATCAAGGGACCTTTAATTGTCCCTCTTTGATTGAATGTTCTAAAACAACTGTCTTTGAGGTGGTATTATTAAAGGCTTAAAGAGGCCAATTTAACCTTTGGAAGGATTAACTAAATGTTCCTGAGTAAGGAGAAACTGTGACACATGAAAGGCAATCACACAGGTCACTATTGTGTATAATAAGGGCAGCATTGTGGCATATGTTAGCTGTTTCACTGATTTACATAAAATTACCGGAGTTATTATTTTCAAACATAAATGTCACTCTTGAATCATTTTGAGGTGGGCTCTGCATGCAAAGAATTTGAAAGAAAGGGGTTCTTTGAATGCAGTGTTTTCTTTTGTAAACACTGCTCATCAAGTATTTCTCATAATAATAAGAGTTTTTCAAATCTAACAACTCATCATAAAGTGAATAAATATGAGAATTGTTTTACAACAGTGTATTTTCCCCCAGATAATATTTGCTGATAATAACATATTTTTCAGCATTTAAAAAGCTTTGCACGGAATTTGCCAGAAATATACCTCTCATTGCAAAATTTACAGCACTTAAGTGGCTTTGTATAGAATTCTCATAAATTCTCCAAGTAGTCAAGTCATTCTTAAAAAGAATAAATACGGGATCTATTTATTTAATTGTAAATATACCAAGTGATATATTTGTGATATTTTATCCTTGTAGGGCATAATCTGAAGCATTTTCAATAAAATTAGATGTATAAAGTATCCTGTCAGTTTTATTTCTGTGTTAAAATTACCTCTCAAGTTTGTGCCAAATTGTAATAGAATGTAATAGAAAGTAATAGAAGTAATAGATGCCAATGTAATAGTAATAGTAATAGATTTAAAATTTTCAAATGTAATAGTAATAGTAATAGATTGAATATTTTCAAATGTAATAGTAATAGTAATAGATTGGCTGACCCAAAAGTAGCTGAATAACATATGTATACTAAATTCTCTAAATGCAATAGTTTTCAAATTACAAGTGATTTACGCAACATTGAGAACTTCAAAGTAGCTATTACTCAGCTATGCAATGAGTCACAGGTCTGGAACTTCACTATGTTATAGCTGACCCCAAAATAGGTGAATAACATATTGAAACAAAATACTCTAAATGCAATAATTTCCAAGTTATAAGCGATTTACTCAACAGTGATAACCTAAAAGTAGCTATTACTCAGCTATGCCATGAGCTACAGGTCTGAAATTTTACTATGTTATAGCTGACCCAAAAGTAGGTGAACAACATATTTAAGCAAAATACTGTAAATGCAATAGTTTTCAAGTTACAACTGATTTACTCAATAGTGATGACCTAAAAGTAGCTATTACTCAGCTATGCCATGAGCTACAGGTCTGAAATATTACTATGTTATAGCTGACCCAAAAGTAGCTGAATAACATATTTATACTAAATTCTCTAAATGCAATAGTTTTGCAATTACAACTGATTTACTCCATAGTGAGAACCTCAAAGTAGTTATTACTCAGCTATGCAATGAGCTACAGGTCTGAAATTTTACTATGTTATAGCTGACCCAAAAGTAGGTGAACAACATATTTAAGCAAAATACTGTAAATTTGAAAATTTTAATTACTTAAATGTAGCTTTTATAAGCTACAAGCTTACCATGTGGGACTTAATGCTGTTCTCGGGTTGCCACACCCGGGGCCAACGTCTTAGAAAAAAAGACCGTTCTTGTTAGCCACCGGATATACTGGTAGTTGTCGTCACGTGATACCTTCTGACCAATCGTCCTACTTTCTCGTTGAAATTTTTAAACCTACCCCTCAGCTGTAAACAGCGGGGAGGCAGGGTGGGACTCTTCTAAGTCCCACATGGTAAGCTTGTAGCTTATAAAAGCTACATTTAAGTAATTAAAATTTTCAATTTTATTACGCTACAATAGCTTACCATGTGGGACTTAATGCTGAATTCAACCGCCCGGTGGCGGGATTACAGCTGAGACTGGAAGGTATGTCATTTTTTCTAAGATTTTGAATTAATATTTATAGAATAGTGCCAGAAATACCAGTCTGAGTCCCATTTACAGTGCCCCGATCCCGAAGGCCGGGCCTGTAAGGAGCCAAAAACCTAAGTAAATGAGAGACAGTACTAAAAACTGTCTAGATGTTTTATTGTAGGACGGAAGTGCAGCAGTGCTCACTCCGAGGTCTGAGGGTCCAAAAGGGCCCTTCACGTATGACTGACCAACCCAGTGGTTGGGCGTCTCATAAAATTTTTACAAGCTGAATATGAGATTAATGACAACTAAATAAGTCCTTAATAGAAATTACTTGATAATTAAAGAATAAAATGACCTTACCCGTAACATCTTGAAGGTAAAGGAATACCTAGATCCTGGGAAAGACTCCTGAAGACTTGGTTGTAGCGGATGTGCCCCCCCCCCCTTTTTTCTTTCCGAGGACAACTGGTCTGAGGGGAAGGATCTAGGACTTGTTGTGCAGCCACTACGGGTCCCAGGTACAAATTGTTGTCGGTGTCCGACCAAGTAAGGTCTTTTAGGTAAAAATTTGTAAATGTGTTGTGAGCTTTCCAGTGACAGGCTTGCATGATTTGGTCCACCGATACCCCACCGTAAAAGGCCTTAGAGGCCGCGAAGGCCCGGATGTCATGCGCTTTGACTTGGACCAAGTCCAAGGCTTGTTGATCTGCTTGTTTGTAACAAAGTAAAATGGTTTGTTTCAACCATGAAGAGAGTGTAGCGGGTCTGATGTCTGAGGTATGTCCTTTCTTAAAGGAGATGAAAAGGAGAGAACGAGACCCTCTCAGGTCTTTAGTTCGGTCCAAATAAAACCTCAGGGCCCGTACGGGACACAGGGTCCTGTCTTCTTTAAATTGTCTATCCACAATGGTAGTCAGAGCAGGGATAGTCACCGGAGACACACTTTGAGAACCTTCTCTTGCTAGTTGGTTTTTGGCTATGAAATCAGAAGAAGGGAACAAGGCAACCTTTTCCCATTGGCCTAAATTGGATACTTTGTTAGCGACCCAGGCATGGATTTCGCTGCGGCGCTTGCCGGAGGCCAAGGCTAGCAAGAAAGCAGTTTTTAAAGTGAGATGTTTGAGGTCTGAGTCTTTCATGGGCTCAAAAGGTGCTTTGGTGAGCTCGTTAAGGACAACAGAAAGGTTCCACTTGGGTAAGTTTCTGGAACTTTTAGGACGATCCCTGTGAAAACTGGAGAGTAACCTATGAAGGTCTGCATTGTGTGCAATATGTTGGGCCGTTGGGCCCAAAGTGTCAACGATTGCAGTCCTGTAGCCATCAATGGTCGAGGGGCGCCTGTTTAGGTCTTGGTACAGGTACATGAAGAAATCTGAGATTTGTTTCACAGATGGAGTGGAGAAATCCACCGAATTTTCTCTGCACCATTTTTCAAATAGGGCCCACTTTGACTTGTAGATGGTCCTTGTTGATGACCGCTGAGGGGCAGCAATTCTCTCTGCCACCTCCACAGAGAAGCCTTGTTCTTGGAGTTGTCCGCTCCTAGACACCAGGCGTGGAGGTTCAGGTGCTGGGGGTTGTTGTGGAACACCAGCTTGTGGGACTGTTTGAGTAGGGTTGTTGACACTGGGAGTTGCAGTGGGATCTCTGTTGAGAGCTGCACTAGGTCCCAAAACCAGGGCATCCCTGGCCAGCCTGGGGCTATTACGATGATCAGGCACTGGCATTGCCTGATCTTTTGGATCACCTTGTGAAGGAGAGCCGTAGGAGGGTACGCATATGCTGTGAGGTTGGTCCAGTTTATGTTCAGAGCATCTATGTCCCAGGCCTTTGGGTCTGGGATAGGAGACACGTATAGAGGGAGCTTGTGGTTCAGGTGAGTGGCAAACAAGTCTACATGAGGGGTGAACCACTTCTGGCAGATCTGTTTGAAGACCTGTGGGTGCAGAGACCATTCGGTTGACTGCACTTGGTTGGACCTGGATAGCAGGTCGGCCATCACATTCAGGCACCCTGGAATGTGCCTGGCTTTCAATGTTATGTGATAGTGATGGCACCAGGTCATGATCTTCCACAGGAGAGCACACATCTCTGCCGAGTGTGTTCCTCCTTGTTTGTTGATGTAGGCTACCACTGTTGAGTTGTCCGTCGCAACCAACACTGTTTGATTCTGGCACTGGTCCTTGAAGTCTCGAAGGGCCAGGGAGACCGCCTTCAATTCTAGGACATTTATGTGAAGCCTTTTTTCCCGACCTGACCACAGACCTTTGGTAAAATTTTGGTCTAAGTGAGCGCCCCAACCTTCGTTTGAGGCGTCGGTAAAGAGTTGGATACTGTGGTCTTTGGGATGAAGGTCTGCACCTTTCATCACCTTGGAGGGATTTTGCCACCAATCTAGGTGGGCTGCAATGGCTTCTGTCCAGGGAAGGAGGTTGTCCAGCGACTGAGGATATCTCCAGTGCTCCTTGAGATGAAACTGAAAGGGCCTCATGTGAAGGCGTCCCTCCGGGACCATTTTCTCCGTTGAGGCTAGCAACCCAATTAGAGACATCAAACATCTTGCAGTCAAAACACGTTTTGACTTGAGTCGTAGGATCAAATCCTGAAGTTTGAGCCATCTCTCTTGAGTGGGTTTTACAAGGGCTGAATCGAGGTGGTATTCGTAGCCCACGAACGAAAACACCTGTGTAGGTTTCAGTTCTGATTTTTCCTGATTTATTATCCATCCCAAGGACTGAGTCAGTTCTACTACTGCCTGAGTGTTCACTTGTGCTTCCTCCTGAGACTGGGACCTGATCAGCCAGTCGTCCAGGTATTGGTGAATTCTGAGTCCTCTTGAGAGGGCCATTAGTTTCACTTCCTTTACGATCATTGTAAAGACCTGGGGGGCTGTGGCTAGTCCGAACGGGAGGGAGGTGAATTGGAACACCTGAGCCTTGTAGCAAAACCTTAGGTATTTCCTTGAGTTTGGGTGGATGGGGATATGCAGGTAGGCATCCGACAGATCTATCGACGATACCCACTCCCCTGGAATCAGGGAGGTCCTGATGGACTCTGGAGTTTCCATTTTGAACTTTTCTACGTGTAGAAAAGTATTGAGCCTGCTTAAGTCTATGACTGGCCTCCACTTTTGGTGAGGCTTGGGTACTAGGAACAGGCGACTGTAAAACCCGAGAGATTTTACATTGTCTACCCTTTCGATAGCGTTCTTTGACAGGAGAGACTGGATACAAGTAGCCAAGGCTTGGTCTTTTTGTTGGGCCTTGTACTCTGACAGAATCAGAGGAAATCTGATCAAGTTTGGCTTTGAACGGAATGGCAGAACGTAGCCATTGGTGATAATGTTTAACACGTTTTGAGAACATTTGTTTGTGAGCCAGTCTCTCCTGAAAGAACGGAGGCGACCTCCTACTGGTGGACTGAGTGAGGCTTTGGAGGAGTCATTGGGGAGGGGGTTTCCCACGCCCCCTTCCTCTATTGTGGGGTCGAAAACGACCCCTGAAGCCTCTGAAGTTGGATTTTCCTCTTCCCGAAGGAAAGGACTGGTTACTGCTTTGAGAGGTATTGCCCCCATAGGGGCGTTTCCTGTAGGAGCCTCTTTTCTTGTGGGGACCACGAAAGGGCTTATTCTGGTAGGGTGGAAAACCCTGAGAATCTTTTGAGGTGCCTTTTTTGAGAAGGAAGTCCTCACCTTCCTTCACTAATTGAGACTCGAACAAGGAGGCGTCCCAAAAGGACGAGTTCCTGAGTTCTTGACGTCTCGTTTCTCCTAATTGAGGATGTAATAGAGTCATCTCGGCTTCGCGCCTAAGCAAGCCGGTATTAGCCATAGAGTATAATTCCCTCTGCAAAATATGGGCTAGAGATTTGCTGAGACAAGTGAGGGCCCTGTGTTGAACAAGTACTGTCTTGTTCCAAAAATCTAAGTAGTCAGCTACTTCCTCATATCCGCGCTTTGCTGCTCTCTCAGGATCGGCACCTTTTTGAATCTGAGATTTAATCTTCTTGACCGTAGACTTGATGCTATGTTGGCATTTTTCCAATGAAGCATTGCAAGAAGAGGAGGTCTTGGCAAAAGCAGCGGTGAAGTTGAGGGTAGAGATATTTTGTCTAGCCTGAAGTTCTAGCTCCTTGAGGACTGGAAGGGGAACTCTGGCTACTGGGGGCCCAGACGGTCTAGGAGTAATACAGATCTTAGCAAAGTCTGTATTCAACTCCTGGATTTTGTCTTGAAAAGTTGGTTGTCCCACCTTGTACCACTTTGAAGTTGAGGGAGGAGGCTTGACATATTTTCCCTCAGATAAGTTGGCAGCCTTAAAGTCATGTTGGAATTTATCAAAGGCGTCCTTGATAACTGAGCTAAGTGGAAGAATAGAGGAGGGACCTCTAGGTCTGAGCTCTTGACGGCCTTTTTCATCATCCAGACCCAACACCGAGGTGGAAGACCTGGGCATAGATTCCCTGGGGTCAGGGAGAGACAAAATACGCCTGAAGGTATCAACTTCCTCAGAGTATTGTGAGGGCATGTCAGACAAAGCTACTGCCCTATAATAAGGGGGGTCTGGATCATGTTGTGGGAGGTCTTGATCAGAAGCAACTCCTGAGGGCTGAGCCCTAGAGGGCTTAGAAGACCTGTGTCTGGCTACAGGGGAGTGGTCCTCCTCTGAGGTAAAAGACACGTATCTAGATCTTGATTTATGTTTGCTCTTGTCAGAGTGCTTTTTGGATCTAGAAGAAGGGATCCGAGGTTCATCGGAATCCTCATTTAGTTGGTCCGAGGCAGAGCTCGGGTCAACTGGCTGCCCATGGCTTTGCTTTTTGTGAGAGTACGAAACCTCTTCGGGATGACCTTCAGAGGGGGCAACGTACTGATCCGAGGAAGGTTGAGTAGATACTAAACGGGGAGGAAGAGTTGGACCGTAGTCCACATCCATATCCTCGCTTGGAATGTTAGTACCAGATCTCGGAGGGGGCAAATCCAGAGGGGCAGCAGAAGTACTGGACAAGCCAGGTTTTGAAGCAAGAGTCGAGGGCTGTGCCTCGACTTTCTGTTTTACAGTCAACTCCTCTCGGAGTGACCTAAAAGCTTCCAACATGGATGCCTGAAAGGAACCCATTTGCTGCTGTAAGTGTATATTTAAGGAATCACCGAGTGATTTCTCTAAATTTGACTGGATTTTATTTTGCAAAGCAGTGCCAGGGGTGGGTGGGACGGTTTTTGCTGGCGTTTTCAAAGACAGGGAACTGAAGGCAAGAGGTTGTGGACGGGGGGGTGAGGTAAAAAGGCTATCAGCCGCACACTCGAGGTCTGCATTAGACCCAGTGAAGGAATCCCCGTCGCCTTCACCCAAAAGATCTAGTTCATCTTTGGAACTAGTTGTCGCTTTCTGCTTTTTCAAATACCGTTTCCGGTTTTGGATTTTCTGAAGTTGCTCATCTGTAAAAGACGTGCAAACTTCGCAAGGGGTTTCAAAGGTGACACAGGGGTCATCTCCCTTGCCAGCCTCCCTACAGGTAGGGCAGAAATTATGTGTATCAAAACTAAAGCAGAAATGGCGGCATTTCTGCGCTCTCGGTTTGTCTTTATTTGCTTGATGTGTAGACATTTTGTACGCAATAAAAGACGTAGAAAGAAATAGCCTGAACCGAGGAAAACTCAAAACACGCGACTGCAATAAAAATACTTATCCTGTGGAAATGAAACTTTAACAGAATAATCTATGATATATATTACAAGAAATATGCAAATATTAGCCTCCAACAATAAGTAAAGTCTGAGAAATAAATGAAAATGTCTGTATATTTACAAACTGCTACCAGTCAATCGTGGCCAACGAGAAAGTAGGACGATTGGTCAGAAGGTATCACGTGACGACAACTACCAGTATATCCGGTGGCTAACAAGAACGGTCTTTTTTTCTAAGACGTTGGCCCTGGGTGTGGCAACCCGAGAACAGCATTAAGTCCCACATGGTAAGCTATTGTAGCGTAATAAAAGCAATAGTTTTCAAGTTACAACTGATTTACTCAATAGTGATGACCTAAAAGTAGATATTACTCAGCTATGCCATGAGCTACAGGTCTGAAATTTTACTATGTTATAGCTGACCCAAAAGTAGCTGAATAACATATTTATACGAAATTCTCTAAATGCAATAGTTTTCCAATTACAACCGATTTACTCAATAGTGAGAACCTCAAAGTAGCTATTACTCAGCTATGCAATGAGCCACAGATCTGAAACTTCACTATGTTATAGCTGATCCCAAAATAGGTGAATAACATATTGAAACAAAATACTCTAAATGCAATAGTTTCCAAGTTATAAGCGATTTACTCAACAGTGATAACCTAAAAGTAGCTATTACTCAGCTATGCCATGAACTACAGGTCTGAAATTTTACTATGTTATAGCTGACCCAAAAGTAGCTGAATAACATATTTATACGAAATTCTCTAAATGCAATAGTTTTGAAGTTATAAGCGATTTACTCAACAGTGATAACCTAAAAGTAGCTATTACTCAGCTATGCCATGAGCTACAGGTCTAAAATTTTACTATGTTATAGCTGACCCAAAAGTAGCTGAATAACATATTTATACGAAATTCTCTAAATGCAATAGTTTTTAAGTTACAAGTGATTCTACTCATGATGGAAGTTACTGAAAAGCCCAAAAGAAGCTATTACTCACTTAGCTATTGAGACAGGCACCCAACTTACTCACCATATTGTAGCTATGAAAAAAGTAGCTGAATAACATATTTTAACAAAATGCTCTAGATGCAACAGTTTTCAAGTTATAAATGATTTTGTGCATGATTTCATGAATTTTAATGCATTAAAAATTATTAAAAAATTTATTTAAAAAAAAGTAAGACAGATCCAGGTCTCATACTCACACAAGAGAATCTACCTCTGGCCTAGTACATATATGCAAGATATGAGAGAAATCCCTGCAATAGTCACTGAGAAAATTGTGATTAAGTGTTGAAATTTTCACACTTTTGGTGGGGGTACCCCCCTTGTAATGTCTCTAGCAAACAGACGAACAGACAGATTTGCATGCCTTGAACAATTTTTCATCCTCGATAGATAAGGTATCTTTTAAAAAAAACAGCACGTCTCTAGGCCTTGTAGTTTTGGAGGAGAAGTTGTTCACGCGTACGCCCACGCCGCAGAGTGACGACATAATGTCAGCTGACTGACAAGTCAGCTGACATAAAAATTGCCTATTTTGAACTATTTAAACTAATTTTTATTCATAGTTTCAAGACATATTTAAAACATAATAATGTACACTAGTCTTGCATACAAATTACAACCATATATAGAAGTGACAAATAAATATTGAACATTGTTATAAACATGATGAAGAAAGAAAATGTGCATATTGTGAATTGTTGAGACGTATAAGGTGCTGTGTATCTATAAAACTACATGCACAGGCATTAGAATTGTTAAAAAAATAAAAGCTTACCTTTTTCACTGCACCAGAAATGTTAAGATTCAGTTATGTCAAAAGAAAGGTGCAAAGAATCACAAAGCTACACCTACAGGTGACAAGTGGATCTTCCAATCACGTGTGTCTCTCAACAGAACTATATGTACAAAAGCAATCTGTCAACTACATCTTTTGATACCAGAAAAAGGAGCATGGAACCTCAAGAGACTTCAGAAAACGTTCTAATGCGGCAGCATGTTTAAGGTGTGGATAATGTGTAACCTTGCTTGCAGTAAAATACTTTCTAATATTTCCTGCTGCCAAGTAGTCTCTATTAAAACTGTACAATTCTAAGTGACAATACGACTCACAAATTCGTAATCCAGTGTAAATGACAATTTCGCCCAGTCAGCTGAAAGGATAATTATTATCCTGCTGTATTTTAAGTTCCATTTTACACTGCGAGTGAATTGTTTTATCAGAAACAATCAGTCAGCAGATTTCAAATCTCAGATGAGTTGTTTGCTTTATTTAATATACGTATCCCTATGATGGGCAATTGCATGGAACCAAAAAACACTTAACCAGGCCTTCCACATCGTGAATTTCAATCCCAACTTCCTTCTAAGGAATTAAATACACTAACAACTTTTATTCTACTTAACAGAGTTCCTCAAGAAAGGTTTACCAGAAGAAATTCAGTTATCAGCAACTAACAAACAAGAGTTCATACACATTATTAATAATATTTATTTCTTACAATTAAATATACGGTTACCAATTAGAGTATTTTTAAAGTTCAGTTGCTGCATGTACTCAAAGGGGTTCAAGAAAGATGTTCTGGTGGTTCTCCTCTTGACAAAATTTTTTTTTTTTGCAATTTGCAATCTCTTGTTGTTAAGCAAACTTTTAAGTTTATAAAATTGAAGCACTCTATAGAGACATACACATCACATAACAAAAACTTCACATTCAGATTAATCCAGTGCAAATTACCCAACAGTTACAAGTAGAATACCATGCATCAGAATAACTTAAACAGCAATCACACTTCACACATCACTTCAGATTTTCTGTTATTTGAGCTTCAGAGCTAGCAAGAAGAATTAATTGAGGAAGCAAGTTGAAATCAATCAGACTGTTAAGAGTTTAATTATGGAGTTCCAGCAAACCGTTAAACTGAAGGGTTGAGGGTTTGTTTATTCAGGCAAATTGTCAAGAAAAATCACAAAAACAATTCAAAGCTGTTTACAATGATGCACTTTTGCTTCAAATTGTAATTTTTTTTAATGAAACAAAACTTTGTCATACAAGTTTATTTTAAACAACATCTATATATAAAAAACCAACGCCTAATCTTCTAATAATAAAATAGACTAGTTTTAATATTATACAATCTATAACAAGAGTGAATGATTATGTAATAATTATAATATATTAGGTACTATTATTATTCAATATATTAAAATAAAACATGACAAGGGTGAAAATATGATAAATTCTAGTTTCATTTAAAAATAACTACATAAATATTTACTATAATTATTATGAATCAAACATTAGACTATATACTACTATGTTCAACTTTCATCTAATGTGATCAAACTACAAACTTCAGTAGTGTCTGTGTTTTCATTACATACAATTTCAACAGTGCTCATGCATAAGAGTGTATCACGCATGCAACAGAGCAAACAGAGATGTGAAGTCAAGCACAAAGTTCATTATAGTGTATATGTATACAGTATTAAATTTTAAGAAAAAGAAGATACCCCATGCAAGTGCAGGATGTAAAGAAAAGAAACTGTGCACAGAAGAAAAATAAAGAATCCCAAACAAAATGTGTGCAGCAAACGACGTGATAGAATGTTCACCTGAAAGGTTTTGGGTGCTGCACTACTTTCCTGTGGGGAGGTGGTGAAGCCGGTCTTTGTGGCTGTCTCTGTTCTTTGGTTAGTTCATAGGGTACGGGCGATGGGAAGATCTGGGGCTGTAGCATCTGGGTAGGGGTACAGATAGGGGTGGTGGTCATTTGAATAGGGGTGATGGCATGATTTTTATTTGTGGAAGACCCAGGAGTGGTGGGTGTTGGTTTTTTCCTGGTGGTCAATGCCGTGTGTTTGTGTAATGGGGTGTCTGGGACACTCTGACTTAGTACCATGGGTTTATTGGCATTATGGCCACTGGATAAGGCAGGTATTCTCTGGGAACATTCCTTGTCAGGTTGGCTCTTGGACCGCTTGGGATGCTGTTGTTTGGGACCCTTGTCCTTTTTGCGGATAGATTTTTTTGGTGCAG
Source organism: Sabellastarte sp. h YS-2021 (assembly GCA_964017235.1). Taxonomy (NCBI): domain Eukaryota; kingdom Metazoa; phylum Annelida; class Polychaeta; order Sabellida; family Sabellidae; genus Sabellastarte; species Sabellastarte sp. h YS-2021. The sequence goes on along the minus strand of OZ024927.1, from coordinate 139,827,288 downwards.
ACTTTGTTTTCTGTATGGCTTCAGGGGGAACACCAGTAATTAGACCTTTAGCTGCAGCTCGAGCAAGAACATCTCTTGCGGCTTCTTTGGGATCATCTGCCTGTTATAGTCAAGACAAATAAGTACAAGTAAGACAACAACAGTTGCCATTTGGCATAATAAAAGGGGGGGTCATAAGTGAGTAATTTATGATAATAAAAGTCTGACTGAAAGGGTATCTGCTAACACGATAATTCCATACATTATTTGTTATAATAATTAGGGCAGGGTCGGTAACACCGGTATCTCAGTATCGAGACCAATTCACTTCAACACCGTGGCAACACTTTACTGCCGGTATTTCGAATGTCAGTATATAATATTGTGAGAAAAAGTAAAATATTAGAAACAAACCTCAAATCTGAAGAAATTAAAAACTTTTATCCAATATTTTTACATATTTTAGCACTTTTATAGTGATATCTTTAAGAACTTCAATGTTTTCTTTTTGCGAAACTTACTTCCGGTGGGTGGGCCTATTCGATTGGAAATGTGCTAGAACACAATTTCTTCTTTCGGTATCCCGGAATCGGTACGGTTTTACACTGGCGGGATACCGAAATGAAAAATCTGCTACCGACCCTGCCCTAATAATAATGGTAGAAATCTTGGTCTTTCTCTTTGTATATGTCACAGGGAAAACTCCAATTCAGGGGAATTCCAAATGACTTGGTCCAAAGTGTCTTGCACCACATCACATCATTCGTTTGTAATTTGTCAACCAAAAATATTAACAAACTGGAGTGTTTTCCCTCACAGCAACCTAAGGTTAGATCATTGAAGATATAGAATTTACTCATTATTTTCACACAAACACTTTTTTCAAAACTTGTCTATCTTCTATCCACAGGTTAATTTTGACATAAACTTTTCATAAAAACACATTCTGGAGTAATCTTTACTGTAAAATATTTTGAGCTCCCTAACGTGGAAAAGATAAATCAACACGTAACAAGATGCACTCAGAGAGAGCAAAACGCTCGACTCCATGTGACCAGTCTCTCAAGTGAAAAAAGTATTGTAAGGAAGACAAATAAAACCAAACATGTAAAGTAATCTTCATAGAAATATCTAGTAGAAAGCTAAAGTCATTAAAAATACATTGAAATGGGACCTCTGAAAAATCATGATTTTTTTTTTGTATCCAAAATAAGATCCAGATCTTTCTTTTAGTAACTTCTTCCTTCAGTCAGGTCCTACCCACAAATTTTTAAATGAAGAGCTGTTCATTAGTTCTGGAGTAATCTAAACACTCCCCCCCCCCCCCCCCCCCCCCCCCCCCCCCAAAAAAAAAAAAAAAAAAAAAAAAAAAACCCCAGACAAATAGACAATTAAACAATTAGCACACAAAAACATAAACTGCTGATGGAGGTAAAAATATTGCTTAAAGGTCACTTCTTGATGAAAATCACGCATGGTAATTTTTTGTGATGGACTGTCAAGGAATTGAAAGAAAAAAAGAGAAAATAAAACAGAAATAGTAATTAATAAAAATTATGAATATACCACCTCCCTCTTTATTATGTTTATGTCAATTTCAAGACATAAAATGAGAAGAAATATTTTTACTTAAAGACAGCAAGTATCACAAGCTATGTTTGTGACATCACAATGACAGTTGCATTGTGATATCACTGAGTGATGACATCATCAGAAAGGAAAGTATTGATTTTTTACGTATGTATGAAGAGAAGCAGTTTCACTGTGTATTCCCAATTAAAAATAAGAAAAACTCTCTCCTGGCTTTAATTTTCAAACAAATTACACCAAATTTGGGAGAATCCATCTGTACCCCATGAAATATCTTCCCACCAAATTTGAGATTGATTGATGTTATAGTTTTTGAGTTAGAAGGGTAAAACGGTGCACAGACAGAGAAGCAGATTTCACTGTAAAAGCCCAATTAAAAATACGAAAAACTCTCTCCTGGCTTTAATTTTCACACAAATTACACCAAAGTTGGAAGAATTTGTCTGTACCCCATAAAATATATGCCTACCAAATTTGAGCTTGATTGGTGTTATAGTTTTTGAGTTATAAGGGCGAAACGGTGCACAGACAGACAGACAGACGGACAGACAGAAACAAACTGATCACAATAACCCTCTCCTATCGCCGAGCGTTAATTAAAGAAATTTGGGTTTTTAAGGAATGTTTCTCTTGAATATGGCGAAACCTGACAAATCTGTCAAATAAATTAAAGTCATAATATTATTTGCTTTCCATGTTTCCAGCAGATACCAACAATAACATGCCAGTGTATTTAGATTGTCATGGGCCGTATTCACAAAAGGGATCAAGCTCAACTTAAGCTGATTTTTGGCTCAAGTTAAGCTAAAAAATGGATCAGGATCAAGTTAGTATTCACAAAGAATTTGAGCTGATTTTTGGCTCAAATTTTGGCTTAACTTTGATCCAGCTAGCTTGGTGGATTAAGTTTTGGTTCAAAGTTTGTGGCTTTATAATTAACTAAAATAGCAAACATATGAAAAATAAATCATTGGTTAATAATCTTCAATCCTTTATGTTGTTAATTAATAAGTTTTTAATACTTTTTACTTGTTTTAAGTAGGCTTATATTGGTGTGTAAAATGGGTCAGATTTTGTTGTTTATTCTGGATCAAAAGTGGGCGGAGCCTAAATTTTTGGATTAAATTTGAAATATTTAAAAATTCTTCAGTGAAAAAAATAATGAACCAAATTTATATCAAATTATAATTTGTGGAAATTCAGACACAAAAAGGCTGTTTACAAGGAATAAAAGTAATTAACTTGTGCGTTGCTAAGAGAAATTTGTACAAATTTTTGGCTCAGCTGATCCTTCCTTTGTGAATACAGACTTGAGCCAAAGATCAGCTGAGCCGTTTTCCTTGATCCTGATCTGATCTTGAGCTGATTTTTTGCTCAGCTTGATCCAGGTTAGTGAATACGGGCCCAGATATCATACACTTGATAGTTACCTGTACCTTCCATAACATTCGCATGAAGTCTACCATTTATTAAAATTTAACAAAGAAAACCACAAGAACCTCTCTTGTGATGTTGCTATAAAACATCTACTTATCCTCACTTAATAATACATGCATCTAACAAAAATATATCATTTCTAGCTAATGTACAATTTACTCAAATTTGTAATGAAATACCTCTCTTGTGATAGTTGCCACAAAACATCCACTCATCTGTGTAGAAGCGGGAAATTTAAGGAACTTCCCACACAGTGCACCATCTCCCTCAATGTCTTTCTCTCCAAGTGGCAATACCGGGGGTGTAACTCGAAAGTGGCCGCTTTTCTTCACACAAACTGTATTGACAAACTCCAATGAACGGCTGACCACCCCCTCATTTTCTGCTTCTTGGTTAGAACGAGTGTGGTAAATCACTGCTTGTATGCGGGGAACTAAAAAAAATACAAAAATCAGCACTGATTTTTATAGAACTTTTAGTTCAGGACAAGGAAAATTTGCTGTAACTACCAACAGCACATGTTATTGCATACTTTTCATCATATTTTAATTTAAGGTACACAAAATTTTTAAGCTAATAAATTGCAAATTTAATAAGTAAATTAAATTTTTATAAGTTAATACCCTATCCAATGGACAATATGCTAAACCGGTCGGCGCAGACCGGCCCGCCAAACGTCAGAAAAAGACGTCCTGTGTCTCCACCGGCTGGCCGGTCCTCACACTGCACTCGCCAGGTGGCGTGTGGTACTTCCTTCCTGTCTAGACAAGCTGACGTCATAGCATCTTTTTCGTTGTCTAAACCTATTAGACCCCTAGTAAACTGATAGCGGGGTCGGTGGGAGGGTCTTGCGTGTCCATTGGATAGGGTATTAACTTATAAAAATTTAATTTACTTATTAAATTTGCAATTTTATTGCGTTAATACATCCTATCCAATGGACAATATGCTGAATAACTACCGCTTGGTCGGCGGGTAAGTTACTAGGGACTTATACGAACTCAGAAAATAACTAACAACTTAAAGCCTGGGTCGATCTAAGATTATCAAGACCCTTAAGGCTATGGTCGGTCAACAGAGACCGGTTAACCGGTCCAAACCGACTCGCCTCCCCCCCCCTTTTTTTTACAGACCTGCTCTGAGGTAGGGGAAGATAGGGATGAGTTCAGTCCCAAGAAATAAACCTCCCGAAGGAAGCACGTTTGATTTTTTTTTTTTTTTTTTTTTTTTTTTTTTTTGATGCTTCTTAACTATATATACACTATATACATATGTACAAATCTCCTCTCTGGCCTGGGTTATTTGTGGATCTGCTGAGCAGCCACTACAGGTCCCAGGTGGTAAAGCTCAGAATCAGCCCATGCCACATCCTTCAAATAGAATTGGGTGAAGGTGTTATGTGACTTCCAGTGGCATGCTGCTAATATTTGTTCCAAGGAGACCCCCGACTGGAAGGCCTTTGAAGCAGCGAAGGCCCTGACATCATGGGCTTTAACCTGATGTAACTTGTGGGCCTCCTGGTCTGAGAGCTCATAACATAGGATCACAGTTTGTTTGATCCAAGAGGAGATAGTGGCAGGTGAGATGTCCTTGTCGAAGCCTTTTTTGAAGGAGACAAAAACCAACTCTTTTATTCTGCCTGAAGTCTGATGTCCTGTCCAAATAGTAACGCAAGGCTCTAACCGGACAGAGGGATCTGTCAGACTTAAGAGATCTATCCAGAGTGGGGGCCAGGGCTGGGATAACCACTGGGGCCACACTGTCTGGACCCTCTTTAGCCAGCTGATTTTTGGAGAGGAAGCTGGGAGAAGGGTACAGGGATATCTTAGTCCAATCAGACTGGTGTCTGATGTTCTTATGTTGCCAAGCATGAATCTCACTTCTGCGTTTGCCTGATCCCAAGGCTAAGAGGAAAACTGTCTTGAAGGTCAAATGCTTCAAGGAGGCCTCCTTAATTGGCTCAAAGGGAGCCTTTGTTAACTGGTGTAAAACCAGAGATAGGTTCCAGGAGGGGATACCTCTTCTGCCCTTGGGTCTGTCTCTGTGGAAGCTATCCAAGAGACGGGTGAGATTTTCATCTTTGCTGATGTTGAGGGTTGAACTGCCCAATTTATCAGCAATGGCAGACCTGTAGCCATCAATGGTGCTGGGCTGCAATTTCCTTTCCTCAAAAAGGTACATGAGGAAATCAGCAACTGACTTTACAGGAGGTGTCCTGAAGTCCACCTGATTTGTGATGCACCACTTTGTAAAAATGGCCCACTTTGCCTCATAGACGGATCTAGTTGATCCTCTTTGAGGAGCTTCAATTCTTGTTGCCACTGCCTCAGAGAAACCCTGCTCCTTGATAGCTGCGGCTCTAGGAGCCATGCGTGGAGATTTAGGTTTGTTAGACTCCTGTGAGGGGTCTGATTGAATGGCTGAGTCAGAAGGTTCGGCAACTGAGGAAGAAGCAATGGTATCTGGCTGGACATCTCCACTAGGTCCCAAAACCATGCCATGTTGGGCCACCCCGGGGCAATAATGATCAACCTCCGGTACGGGGAGTCTTGTAACTTCTCCACCACTTTGCCCCAAATGGCTGTTGGTGGGAAGGCGTATGCGTCCAGATCTTCCCATGACACACTGAGTGCATCCACTGCAGTGGCCCTGAGGTCCGGTACCGGTGATACGAACAGGGGCAGCTTGTTGTTGAACCTCGTAGCAAATAGATCTATTTGAGGCTGATGCCACCTGTCGCATAGGGCTTGGAAGATTTCTGGCAGGAGGGACCATTCGGTTTGGATGGTCTGACCCAATCTGGACAATTTGTCTGCCACTACATTTAGGTGGCCGGGAATGTGTCGTGCTCTCAGAGTCACTTGCTTCCCGGTGCACCAGGTCAAGATTCTCCAGAGTAGGGCACAAAGTGGGCCCGACCTCATGCCTCCTTCCTTGTTGCTATAGGCTACTACGGTGGTATTGTCGGTTGCAACTAGCACCATTTTGCCTATGCATACCTTTTGGAACTCTTTTAGAGCCAGAAAGACTGCTTTTAACTCCAAGTAATTTATGTGCAATTTGCTTTCCGGTAGGGATGAGGATCCTCTGGCAATATGCTCGTTTAAGTGAGCGCCCCACCCTTCTTTTGATGCGTCTGTAAAGATTTGCAGAGCATGCTGTAGAGGGTGTAGTGGTTGGCCTGTGAGAACGTTGTCTTCTTGCAGCCACCATTGCAAGTGAGGATGCAGAGATCTGGGCAGAGGGATCCGTTTGTGTAGGGATTCCGGTATTCTCCAATTTCTTTTGAGGTGCCACTGAATGGGCCTCATGTGTAGTCGGCCTAGGTGAACTTGTTTCTCTGTCGCGGTTAGCAGGCCTATTAAAGACATCAGTTCCAGTACTGAACAAGCCGGTCGGGAGATGAGTTCTAGTATCTTTTCCTGTAGGCTTTGGCACCTGTCCGGTGTCGGTCGGACCCGACCGGACTGGAGATCGAATTGGTAACCGACGAAGTTGAAAACTTGCTTGGGGTCCAATTCCGACTTTTCTATGTTCACCAGCCAACCCAACTGTCGGCACAGTTGTACTAGGACCTGTGTATGTTGGAGACAGGCCCGGTGGGATGTGGCCCTCACCAACCAGTCGTCTAGGTATTGGTGGAGCCTTATACCCTTCTGAGTGGCCATAAGCTTCACCTCCTTTGCTATGACAGTGAACTCCATAGGAGCTGTGGATAGGCCGAAGGGGAGAGCTTTGAACTGAAAGGTCTGTCCCTGGACGTGAAATCTCAAGAATTTCCTTGACTGTTCCTGTATGGGAACGTGGAAATAAGCATCCTTGAAATCTATGGAGGTTACCCACTGTCCTTGTTGGAGAGAGGTTCTGATGGTTTCCGGAGTTTCCATCTTGAATTTTTCGGTTTTGAGAAAAGGGTTTAGATTGCTCAAGTCCAGGATTGGCCTCCATTTGTTGTTGGGTTTGGGAACCAGGAATAGTCGGTTGAAGAACCCCAGGGAGGTCTGTTTGTTTACCAGTTCTATAGCATTTTTTGCTGTAAGCTGATGTAATGCCTCTAACAGTTTGAGGTTCCTGCGAGGATTGCCATAACAGCTTACAACTGTGGGAACTCTTGACAATTTTGGCCTGGTCCGGAAGGGGAGGGTATAACCCTCTTTCAGAATTTGAACTACCTTCGGACCGGCGCCTAGATCCAGCCACTTTTGCCAAAAATTTTGAAGTCTGGCCCCTACAGGAAGATTTGAGGCAACATTGGGAGCATTTCTTACAACATTTACATAAGACAATGGAATGACACAAGAAGCACTGTTCACATATTTTAATTTGTGACTGTATGATTGACAAACTGCTGCCCCGGGACTTATTTCCTTCTTTTGAGAATGCCCGGGCGCAGTAGGTACAGAATTTACAACATGCAGCTTTACAGTACAAGTGTCTTTTGTCTCTGAGGTAGGGCTCCCGGCCAGCAGCAGTGAATCTAACTGAGTTACATATTGATTGTCATTTGTACTGCTGCTGACCCTTGGCCGGTCGTGAGGAGTACTGTGACTGTTTCCTCTGCTTTCTACGTTGGGTGCGTGAAAGATTTTTCCAGGCCGGTCTTTCCTGTTGCTTGTCCGACTTGTGGTCATGGTGATCATAAGGATGGAATCTCCTGCCTTTGTAGGAAGATGAGCCGGATCTACCTTTGTCAAAACTAGTGATATCCTCCTCAGCCCTTTTTATGATACTGTCTGGGAACAAAGTGTCCAGATGAAGTGGGGCTGACCGCAGGGCGTTAAGTGTGTCAGCCTTAATACCTGCCTTGAGGTAGGCGAGGTAGGAATCCCGTCTGAGAAGCGTGGTATTGGCCATGTTAACAAAAATGAATTCTGTGAGGTGTTCCATGGCCTTTGCCATTGCCTGGCAAATGCTAGAATTGAAGTCCAAAAGGAACTGGAGTTCGTTGACTGCATCTGTAACCTTCACTGCCGTCTTGCCCTTAGATTCTATCCTGACAGCTTTAAGCTGAGAGTTCATATTTTGCTGTACTTTCAGTAAACACCGGTTGAAGCTGGCCGCGTGATTACAAATGACGGTAGATTCCCGGGCTGATCTCTCCCACTTGCGCAGTGTCTCTTGGGATATAGGACGCGACATGGGAGGTTGGGAGGCAATACTAGCTTGTCTTGCAATTCGAAGGTAGGTGCTATTCAGCTTCGAAGAACTGGTATGCCAAGATGAAACGGACTGTTCAGTATCTGTTTTGGGGTTGGAGTGAAACCCGTACCATTTCTGCTGGGATTTCGGTGGTCGGACAAATTGATCTCTCTGAAGTCCACCGGCTTCGGAAGTTCTGGACGGATAGCCCTGGGTGAGGGTAATGTTCAACTTGGTCATCTTACGGCACAGCCACTCGTCAGTGGGTAGGTTGATAGACACTTTACCCGGTGCATGTGGCTTGGGGCCTGCAAAGGGGTTATCCTCCGAGGTGGTGGTCCCTGAGTCAATATCTGGTATATGATCCCACCCCATATAGGACCTAATGCCCCGCATAGTCTCCCGGTAGGACTGCTCCTCCGACAGTGACTGTTCTTGATCAGAGAGGTTTGCGTCCATTTCGTCCGACAATTCCCCTTCTTCTGGTAGGATATCCAGTAGGGGTTGATCTGAGGATGAGTCGGAGTCGGAATCACTTGAAGATGATTCTTTGCGGGAGACGTCAAAGGCAGATGACAAATGTTTTTTAACAGTGGCTGTGGCCGGAGGGTCCGGTTGAGTAGATGAAGTTTTGACGTCCGACTTGTGTAGGGAAGAGTCGGTGGCTGAATCTCCAGCAGGGTCGGTCGGTTGAGAGATCTGAGGCTGAGGTTTAATGAACGGGTCAGATCGGACCACATTGGCAGGTGGAGCGTGTGCTGGCGTCACCTTGACAGTACTGAATACTGGATCCCTAGGTGGATCAACAGTCTTGGCTAAGAACAAGGCCTCCAGCCTGTTAAACCTTTCAGCCCACTTTTTGTCCATGTCGAGTAGCTTAGTGTCGGTGGATGAGCTATGAGGCTTAGATTCAGATGAAGTGGTAGCCGGTCGGTTGGATGACTGTTTAACTGACTTCTCCGACTTGGAGGACTTGGAATGTTTAGGGTCAGTTTTCTTCTTCTTCTCTACCGGTTCACTTGTAGAAGCACCTGGAGTGCTTTGATTATCCACAACAGCCAAGACAGATACTAAGGCCGGGTCTACAAGGGTGGAATTGTCTGAATCCTTAGCCGGAGTTGACTTGGCATCCTTCTTTTCCTTCTTTAACTTGTAAGAGGGAGTTGCAATCTGGGTTTTCTGCTCTGGTGTAAAGGCGTCACAGTGTTGACAGTCCTCAGGTGGAGATTTAGTACAGGGATCGGAGCCCTTCTTTTTATCTCTACACCTTGCGCAGACAGAGTGTAGGTCGAATCCCGCCATCATGTGGCCGCAGCCCCCTCTGCGTTGACTGGGAGAAGCCATGACACAAGCGAAAAGTGAGGAAGTGATACGTGAAGGTTATATAAACTGCACTTCTTAACTCACGAAAGGGATCCAAGTTACAAATTGTTGACAAAAACGGTCTATAACCTGTGAGGAAGTGATACACAACTTAAGAAAGTCCCGCACTTCAAATAACTCACATAAAATTCAAATATTCCAAGAATTATAAAAGTTCGTCCAAGTAGTGCATGCGCCAAACGAAAAAGATGCTATGACGTCAGCTTGTCTAGACAGGAAGGAAGTACCACACGCCACCTGGCGAGTGCAGTGTGAGGACCGGCCAGCCGGTGGAGACACAGGACGTCTTTTTCTGACGTTTGGCGGGCCGGTCTGCGCCGACCGGTTTAGCATATTGTCCATTGGATAGGATGTATTAACGCAATAAAATCCAAAATTTATAACTTGGTCCTTTTAACATTCATGCAGTTTGTTTTTAAGTCAATAAATCTTACACCCACCTATGTTTTGTGTAACTGTCACTATATCAGTAATCTTAGAAACTGTCAAAAGCATTACACTATACAATGCCAGTGATGAGTGAAGCTGCTCTTTCTAGTTGTATCATTTACTTTGAAATTTTTGGGGGTTGAACATATACTTCAAGGATTCTTACATAATTCTTGTGAAAATGTATTAGTACAACAATTCCTTCCAATACATTTTATCCTGGAACTTTACATTTTACAAATAACCTATAAGTTTTGGCAAACCCACATCTCAGTACATGTCTGAGGAGACTGCTGTGTTTCATACTCAGGTCTGCCACTCTCGAATCCACCCTGTCAGACTTAGTCAAATCTCTCAGGATTTCCATGGCTGGAAAAATATATCTAAAATTATTACCTACATTTTAAAGGCTTTAGGTGTTGCTACATGTTTCACAAAATAAGGGGCTCTCATGTTAATTAATTACTGTTGCTAAGGATATAAGGTTATGTAATGTGAAACTAAACCTGTAAAATACAAGTTACATTGTAAAGCATAGTTCTGTGATATGTAATTTTTTTCAAGACATTAAATTAACTTGTTTCCTTGATTAAGTTTATATTGTTATGTTTTTCTATGTTGCTGATTGCTATGTTGTCTGTTTGGTCCTTCAGATGTCTGGAATACTTGAAAAATATTACACTACCCATTCTCATGTAATATTCAGACAATGAATTTAATATTTGTGGAAATAATGAGTTTATTTTGTTCATTCAAATATTAACTGAAAATAATTGAAACTGGGAAAACTGTTTCCTTCTACCAGAGCTGACAAAACAAACATTGCTACAACTTACACTCTCCTTCAGAAACAAGGAAGTTGATGGGATCATTGACAGCAGACCGACTACATTCTGCAGACAGGAGAGCCACCTTAATGTGCTTGAGTCTTTCATCATTCAGATCTACATCTAGCAGGTTTTGGGCAATCAGCTTCACCCGCCCTGATCACAATTATACAGACCAATAATGACAAGAACAGTGAAAAAAAAAATTGTTTTGAGTTTATTAAGCATATGCATAGTAGTTGGGATAACTAAGATACCTGGAGCCATGAAGTTATATCAAATGACGTAGTACTGAAAAAAAAAAATAGCATCAGATGCCCGTACCCCACAGCCTGGGAAAATAGTTTTCAACACCATGAGATATGGAAGTAGTGAAACAGTACAGATTGGGATACTTTCAGAGCAGTGTCCAAATAATGTTTAAGTAGAGAAAATAACATCTAAGAGAAAGAAATTGCATGTAAAGAATAAGTATTAAAACAAGATAATTCAGTAAACTAAAAATTATGAAGCTTTAAGACTTCTCCCATTTTGATTTTTATTTGTATGGTCGAATTATGGTTTGGATGTTTTGAATATTACTCATACATACAGATGTAGCAATACATGCTTTTATGTGGAATTGGGGCAAAACCTGTGGCTCACTTGATGCAATACCATCTGTTAAAATGGAAAGTTGCAAAAGTAAAACAGTTATTGACTTCTAATATGACTTTAACAGTGCTTAATCTACACCAAAAGACACCCAAAGGTGCAACAACCAAGATTCAAGTAAAAAGATATAAGATAGATATAAAAGAGATAAATAGTATCAGATATCCTCGTAGACATAAAATAGCATCAGATATGCAAGATCAAAGGTCAAATCCAGGTCACACCATGACGTTGCACACATATAACCCTTGACCAATGTCCCTACCAAATATCAACTTCCTACACCTTATGGTTTCCAGAATATAGCCCAGACAAGGCATTATAGGTCAAGGTCACTATGGCAAGGTCAAAGGTCAAATCAAGGTTACGCCATGACGTTGCACACCTACACCCCCTAACCAATGTCCCTACTCAGTATCAATTTCCTACGCCTTACAGTTTCCGAGATATAGCCCGGACAAGATTTTATAGGTCAAGGTCACTATGGCAAGGTCAAAGGTCAAATCAAGGTCACACCATGACGTTGCACACCTACACCTCCTAACCAATGTCCCTACTAAGTATCAACTTCCTACACCTTACGGTTTCCGAGATATAGCCCGGACAATATTTTAGAGGTCAAGGTCACTATGGCAAGGTCAAAGGTCAAATCAAGGTCACACCATGACGTTGCACACCTACACCTCCTAACCAATGTCCCTACCAAATATCAACTTCCTACACCTTACGGTTTCCGAGATATAGCCCGGACAAGATTTTCAAACTCAAGGTCACCACGGCAAGGTCAAAGGTCAAATCAAGGTCAGTCCATGACGTTGCACACCTACACCTCCTAACCAATGTCCCTACCAAGTATCAACATCCTACACCCTACGGTTTCTGAGATACAGCCCGGACAAACTTTTTCCCGCCGCCGGCTCATCCGGACACCATGGGTGAAAACAATACCCTGACAGCCCTTAAGGGCTGTGGGTTAAAAAAATGGATGAAATCACCACTCATAGTTTTTCAATACAAGACTTTTAAAATGTAGATTCTGCGAGTGGATACATGGTCACCCCATACTCTCTTCACAAGTGAGTACAAAAAAAAAAATTAAACATTACACTAAATAAATTTCTGAATGTTAGCATATCTACATGACATTACAACATTTTAACTAACAATTTATATAAATCAATAAACTCATGGTAACATTATGCCAACAATATAATGTAATATCAATACAAACAGCAAACATACATTTATCAAAATAACACATCAATATTTTTAGTCGAAGTAAAAGCTGGAGGTCCACTGGGCTAGGCTGCTGGTACCGCCCCACATGTTGTTATGAACTAGAAATAAACTTATGACCACACAGTGTTGATTGTAGGAATTTCAAAAAGTAGGGGCGATCCCCCACCACTGCATAAAATGTGAGGGAGGGGCTAAAAATTCTGGGGGACGACTTTATGATAAAGATTAAACTAATGAAAAATACTTTTTCAGTTTATTTAGACATTTTTAACAGTGGACTTAGTGATCAAGACCACTTGGCTACCTAATAACTAGTGGTTATCTACCAATGAACACCCACCTTTTAGCTAATATTTCAAAAATTAATTAAATAAATAATATTTTTAATTCTACTAACAGGCTTTGATTGTAATGTAACTGTACCAGAATACTAATTGATAGATATGGTATAATTAGCAGTTGTATGTCTGATATTTGCTTTAAAGCTATGTATTTTGACAAAATACATCGATTATCGGTCATTTTATGCCAGTGAACAGACATTTAGTTTACATACAGAAGCATTTGTCCTTGACCTCTATTGTATTAAAGAAATATAAGGTGGGCGTTCACTGGTAGAATGCCACTATATACAGCTATGTACAAAAGTAAATGTCAGTTAATTGACTGTCTTGCCCAATAAAAATAAACTTCAAGCCTAGTGATAAAATTTTTAAAAAAATATTGAAAATGGTAATTACATCAAAGTGGCTCCTGTCACGGCATCGTGGTATTAAGTTTTCATCTAAAGTCACAGCATCACAAATTCAGTCATTATACCATCAATTCGTACAAATATGTTGGAAAACCCAACAGAATACCATGACCTCATGAATAATCGTCAAATATTTTCTACGCATATGTAAATATTCACGAGCTCTGTAGTCCATCCAGTATTTGATCTTAAAGCAGAAAATATTATTAAGAAACCACTATGAAAATCTGTGACCTCATTAATATTAATGAGTTGTCCATGAATTTTGATCTTCAAGTAAATATTTTCTACACATACATTGTTGGGAAACCCCACAGGTAAGTTCTGTAGGGTCAGCACCGGCTTGACTGGCCGACTGTGGTAACAATCCAGTCTATTTGAGTTCTTTTACACCTGTAAACGATCACAAAACCACATCGTCAACATGCATTGTTTGAACCACGTTTCAACGGAAAAATCAAAACCTCGACAAACTCTCGATCCATGCAGTGTTCTGATTTTCTAGATCTCTCGTCTTTTCGCTTCATGTATTTCCCGCATCGCCTTGTGTACTACGCATTCTCAGATAATTTGGTCATCGCAGACTCCAAGAAAATCCTCGTTTGTAGCGAATTAATGTGCGATCCGGCGGAAAACGCGTCCTAGAAGCAACTCTGCCACAGAAGTCATGGTTAAGTGATCATTTGCCAAACTTCGTAACTACAATCAGATTTTGAGGGCCCCTACAACACTTGTACTTACCCCTGGCACCTAGTCTATCTAGGTTCTCGGTGACCTGGTTGTGCTGTTTCTCAGACTGCAGACCAAATGCGTAGATGGTGGAGTCCATGTGGTGGGTGAGGCTGGCCAGGTGAGCTGTGCTGAGGCCTGAGCCTACATTCACCTGCAGCACATCATCCCCTTCATTCAGCAGATGTGGAACGCACTCTGGTCCCACACAGCTAGACTTATCCTGAAATATAAAAATCCAAAAGTCCAATGCATGAAATTGACTTTAATAGACTTCATTTAGCGGCTGTTGACTCAGGTCCTTCACAAATAACACAAGACTGCATGACATACACTTGGATGTGTACATGGACCCAGTCTAAAGTCAATTTATGTATAAGTGGAATAATTTTTTTGAAGAACAATGTCGAAAGTATTGTACTTTTTAGGTATAAGTAGAAATTAGCCAGAACTAGAACCAAATCCTGTGGATATTGGAGTTTCTGGTTACAGAGAAGAAATAGGGGTAAAATGGTCTGCTAAAAGTAATGCTGGGACAATGTTTGCAAACTTCGGTATTATTGCTCGCTGGCTTATTGTTGATCAATAATCAGTAAAATTTAAATACAACTGATATTTGCTAAACTGGTTTCTTTGTAGCCTTATTGTCACAATAAAACACTAACTGGAATAATATTTTGTAAAAATTTGGAACATTTATCTGTTAAAATCACAAAACTAGCCATATATTAAAAAAATAACGTAAACAGAAAACACCTTGGGGTTTTCCCAACTGTTGTCAAGGTAATCATAAAATCAGCCAGTCACAAGTGCGGATACATCAAGCATGGCCTGTTAATGCAGGAGACGTTTGTGAAGCTTTTAGATTACATTTTGCTTACATTTGTGATGATTTGTGTCTATTTTCTTTGTTTTAATTTAATATCTGATTTTTTTGTATGGTTTAACACTTTTGGCTTCATGATCAGAAATGTTCGAGCTTGGTCACATATTTCCGATACGAACATCGGCAACTAAAATCATGGCAATCTCCCAGCACTAGCTAAATGTGTGGTTGGCTAACCAGATTAAGTTGAATGGTAATTGACTGGTTTACCATTAACTCACTATAAATGCTTTACTCATACTTTGCAAGCAGTATAATTCCCTTTATAAAAATTTAAACCTTTTTAAATCTGTTTTTAAACTTAGACTTGGTCTGTTATCATTTTTTCACATTTACATATCAGCAGCTTTTCAACTCTTCCTCTAAATGGATAATTTTACATATTTCTTCACCATAAAATTAGGCCAAATTTGCTCAGTACTAAACTCAGTACACAATACAGAGAAGCGTAATCGTGAAATTAACTCAATTAAAAAGGTCAGACCATCATCCATTCCAGGGATCAACATACCTGTATGACCAGGTGTCCCTCCCTGACCAGACTGTGTTTCTCCAACCAAAGCCGATGTTCTGTAGGGAACCAAAGTGTATCTCCACACTGGTGGTCCACTAAGTACACCTGTCCCCTCAGCTCTCTCTCTGTGTACACAGCCTGGAAGCCCTCATCCTCCAGACTAAGCAGTACTGAGTTGATTCTTAAAGAGGAAAGGAAACCACAGACTTGTCATGTAGAAGTTAGCAAAATTCATTCAAGCAACAACACAACTTGGGTGGGTGACAGTGGTAACACACACATCTCCCACCTCTGAGATCAGAGTTTGAATCCTGGCTTAACCTCATGTGCAAAGGTTGGAAGTTGCTTGCTGTTGGTCTGCAGTTTATAGTACAGAACCTTGACCAACTGTATGTAGTGGTTTCCTCTGCCTTCCAACCATCTGTCACAATATAACCGATAAGGTACAAGGTGTGACATAAAATACTACGTAAATAAATAAAAGCCCAACTTTGTTCATCAGAACTGTGATAAGCAAAATTTAAGCCCCCCCCAAAAAAACTCTACCTCCAACCCCACCGACATATTTTTACTTACCCGGTTTTCAATTGATTGATCCAGCAGTTGATAAAAATGTTGGATCCATGATTTTCACTGTTCCGAATACTTTGGGGTAAGAGTTCATCAATTGACAAGACTTGGGCTTTAATGCGTTTTCTGGCTAAAATTGCATTGAACTTGGTCTTGGACCTGAAAGCGGTAAATAAAAAACAAATTATCAATCTTAACTGTTAAAATGAAAGATGTACAGTTATTTTATAGTTATGTTGGTTCCTTGGCAAAGTTCCAAACAGATCACAAAATTTGTCTAGAACTGTTTTATCTAATCTCGAGAAATATTTCTACTAAATGCATTGTATATAGTCTTAATAAAATGTACAATTATCTAGTATGCTGAAGCAAACTTTCTTCTTGTACATATTGTAGTTTGTACAAATTTAACACAAAATATTTGAGTAGCATCAGTACCAATAAGGCAACACCTCAATATGTTATCATTTTTCTGGTAAACCATTTGAGATGGCATAGCATCCCATATCCCAATGTATACAAGAGGAAAGACAACTTTAAATTTCATACGAACTGAATCTGCAGAATGGATTATGCTGAATACAATACTTATTGGTACTAAAAGTACAACAGTGATTTAAATTAGCAAAAACACAGGGTTTTTGTTTGGGTAGATGTGGCAAAGAGGAATATTAATCTGAAGGGAAAGAAGAGTTTAATTAAAGTGGTATACCAGACTCAAAATGGTTTGTCACTGGTGGCATTTCAAAATGAACCTTTATTTAGATCAATAATAAGTTTTTTCGAAGTTTTTACAGTATTTCTTGCTATAAGATGTACTTTTGACTGTTTATTATCAGTTAAAAATTGGGGTTTCTGACATTTTTGACGAGGCGCAAAATTTGTCATTTAAGATTTAAAAACCAGATACAACCATAGTCTTTTATGATTCCTGACTAAAATCTTCCTATCTACTAGGGCAGGGTCGGTAACACTGGTATCTCGGTATCGAGACCAATTCACTTCAATACCATGGTGACACTTTACAGCCGGTATTTCGATGTCAGTATTTAATATTGTGAGAAAATGTAAAGTATTAGAAAAAATCCTCAAATCTGAAGAAATTACAAACTTTTATCCAATATTTTTATATATTTTAGCACTTTTATAGTGATTTCTTTCAGAACTTCAATGTTTTCTTTTCGCGAATCTTACTTCCGGTTGACGGGCCTATTTGATTGGGGATATGCTAGAACACAATTTCTTCTTTCGGTATCCCGGAATCAGTACGGTTTTACACTGGCGGGATACCGAAATGAAAAATCTGCTACCGACCCTGCCCTACTATCTACATACTTCAGTAATGCCTGTTCCACTTCTATAAGAGCTGGATCCAGCATTTCTCCTGATAAAGGATTTCTAGCCTGAAACTTCCTCTGTTTGAAATCACTCAGCATCACTGTGACTAGACTTTGCTCATCTTTGTACTGAAATTGTTTGAGAATGTTCAGTCATCACAACTCAGACCAGGCAAACAGTGACTACTTAGTAGAGTTGGCATGATTCAATCATTCAGTTAATCATTAAGTTATTTGTGATAATGTAGCATCGCAATCTGAACCAGTCATTGACAATTTCAAATTATAATAGTTTCCAGAAATCTTACTTCCTGCAATTAACAAACTAGATCAAGACACATCTGTGGCTTGAAGCAAGATGTAAATACTGGAAAAGTTGGACCAATATAAGACAGATTTTGACAGTCCCATTTGACCTTCAAGTGGGATTCAAAAGTCAATAAAATTCCCTAACAAGAGGATCAGAAATGCCCCAAAAGGCGGGTTGCGCAGGCAGCAATAAGGTTAGCGACTGCTGTAATTAAATTTAGAAACAAGTAATGTTAGGTCACCCAGTTAAGGTAAATGTGTTAGACTTGCTAAGAAATGTGAAACTTGCAATCTAGGTGACATTATTGTAGCTATGCTATACTAAATATAGGACTGAAACTAAGTAAGTATAGAGCATTAATGTACCATTATAATATAATATTCAATGGCACCTAATCACTAGTGCTGCGACAATGTTTGAAGAAGTTCGATAGTTCGCTCGTTTACCGTCCCGATTTCGGAGTTCAGTTCAAACGTCTGAAATTCGGAAAAAAAAAGAAAGACGTTTAGAAATCCCCAATATCACACCACATCCCAACGGATCCTATTTTCGCCCATCTATAAAACTTGTTTCTTTTGTTGAAAATATGGCAGAATTTATTTAAAATATATATGGATTATACATTTTTGCTATATTTTCAATAAAGTGACAAGATTTTATGTGAGATTTCTGCGTTTTAACTGGTTTCGAAAACGTTGCTTCGAAGATCAAACTAGACCAAAGTTCCCTAGCTTATACAGATACCAAACATCGAACCCGATATTCAAAGCGATTTCACAGCACTACTAATCACAAAAGATAATTTATTAAAGTAAGACATAGTATTACCGTATCTACAGGATCAATGTATGGTAGATATATGCAGAAAAAGGTGGTGATAGTGGTCATGAATATACCAAAGTATGCTCATAATTTTTTTCGAGAATGGAAGGAATCACACCAATTTAGAACAAGGATGAATTCGATTAGGCAAAGCGTTTTTGAGTTAGAGTCCGGAAACGGAAATGCATATGGACAAAACAGACAAAAAATGGACAAATGAATAGACGGAATTACACTAATTTCGACAGCAACTTAGCTATGATGGTGTTGTATCTCCATGTCAAGTTTGAATTCGATTGGACAAAGCATTTTTGAGTTAGAGTCCGGAAACAGAAATGTTGATGGACAGACAAACGGACAAAAACAGACAAACGAAGGGATGGAATTACACCAATTTCGACAGCAACTTAGCTATGATGGTGATCTATCTCCCTGTCAAGTTTGAATTCGTTTTGACAAAGCGTTTTCGAGTTAGAGTCCGGAAACAAAAATGTTGACGCACATACAAATGGACAAACAAACGGACGGGAATAACACCAATTTTGACAGCAACTTAGCTATAATGGTGATCTATCTCCCTGTCAAGTTTGAATTTGATTGGACAAAGCGTTTTCGAGTTAGAGTCCGGAAACGAAAATGTTGATGGACAGACAAACGGATGAACGAACAGACGGAATTACACCAATTTCGAAAGCAACCTAGCTGTGATGATCTATCTCCCTGTCAAGTTTGAATTCGATTGGACAAAGCGTTTTTGAGTTAGAGTCCAGAAACGGAAATGTTGACGGACAGACAGACGGACAGACGTCGGACACATCAATCTAATAGGTGGGTTGGTTACACGCAACCCACCTAAAAATGAAGAGTCTTTATAACCCAAGGGAATCAAAATTGCGCTATCTCTAATCGTTTTCAAGATTGCAAAAAATATTATTGATTTCTGCCAAAATTCAAGATAGCAGCCAAAATTCAGAAAATTTAAAATTTCTATAAGGCTATAATTGTATAGTACTTAATACAATTAGAGCCTAAAAGTTGCTTGAAATCACTTTATGTCTAATGGTTTTTGAGATGTATAAATTACATTTTCAACAGTTTTGTTCACAAACAGATGAGCAAGACCTTTGAGAGAAATTGTGTACCTGCATTACTTCTGACAATATAAGCCTTTCAATCAATATGTAACCACTGAAAAGTGAGAAAGAAAAGATAACTCACTTAGCTGTTGTGACTGGCATCTCAAAAATTAACCAAGATAAAGTATCAGAAAAATTTATATTGTAAAAATGCTAAAATGGATTAGTTTTCTCCAAAAAAAAAAAAACCTCTATAAATGAAAAAGCATTCAAGTTACAACTGATTTACTCAAGGTAGCAAAAATTGTTATAACCCGCATAGCTTTGGGCCTAAAGCTACACAAGTAGCAAATATTGGAGAGCATAAAATTCATTGGGACAATTAATTGAGTAAAATGTGGCAAGTCAAGTAGACTTATAATTTATATAATAAATTCTTTAACCTTCAGAGCAAACAGGAACATCTTCTTTCAAGAACTAACACACTTATGAGCAAGAAAATTATTAAAATCAACAAAATATGGCCTCAGTGGGGTCAAGGGTGACCTTGCCTTGAAGGTTAAATGTCTGTATGCTTATGCAAGACATATATATGTATCTACCAAATATATCACTATAAAAAGATTCAACCTTTCATAGATGACAACCAGTCACAGATTGTGTGAAAGTCATTGATGACTGTTAAAGAAATGCCAGTAGACTATGAGTAGAGGCCATTTTGTTTTTTTTCAAATGAGGCCAAAAATATTCCCAGACAAGGTTCTGTAATAATGAGCTTATATCCTGCAAATTTCAGAAGTCCATAGTAGTTTTTGCAAGACAGGGTAAACTGGATGGAAATATAGTTACATACACTGGAAGGCGTTGTGCCCATGAATAATTCAGACTATGGCAGTGTATTTGACAGTATCAATTATCAACCAGATACCACTATACAGGCATTTTCATAGGCTTTTGTCAAATTTGTAGTTTTTGAAATAATTTTCATGAAAGAAACAGATGGATTGGATTTGTTTATTGTATTAAAACCATATTTACAGAAATGTGTATTTTTGGCAGATAATCAAAAATAGCATCAGAGATGCCCGTAGCCCACAGCCTAGGGAAATATTTTTAACAACATGAGATATAGAAGTACTGTATTAGTACAAAGTTCAGGATACTTTCAGAGCACTGTCAGTTATATAAAGGTCCAACAATATTTAAATAGAGAAAATAATGTCTAAGAGAAAGATAATGCATGTAAAGATGAAGTATTAAAACAAGATAATTCAATAACAAGATGACAGCAGTAAACTAAACATTACAACACTCTTTATCTACATCTGCATGGCCAAATTATGGTTTAGATGTTTTGAATATTACCATGCATACAGAAGTGGTAATACATTCAATGAATACTTATGTGTGGTGTTGGAGCAAAATCTGTGGCTCAACTGATGAAATTCCATCCGTTATAATGGGAAGTTATAGAAGTAAAATTATTAATAAATTCTAATATCACTTTAACAGTGCTTAATCTGCATAAAAAGACAGACCCAAAGGTGCAACAAGATTTTAAAGGTCGAGGTCACTACGACAAGGTCAAATCAAGGTCACACCATGATGCTGCACACCTACAATCCCTAACCAATGTGCCTACCAAGCATCAACTTCCTACACCTTACAGTTTCCGAGATATAGCCCGGACAAGATTTTATAGGTCAAGGTCACTACGTCAAGGTCAAATCAAGGTCACACTATGACGTTGCACACCTACACCCCCTAACCAATGTCCCTACCAAGTATCAACTTCCTACACCTTACAGTTTCCGAGATATAGCCCGGACAAGATTTTATAGGTCAAGGTCACTATGGCAAGGTCAAAGGTCAAATCAAGGTCAGACCATGACGTTGCACACCTACACCCCCTAACCAATGTCCCTACCAAGTATCAGCTTGCTACACCTTACGGTTTCCGAGATATAGCCCAGACAAGATTTTATAGGTCAAGGTCACTACGGCAAGGTCAAAGGTCAAATCAAGGTCAGACCATGACGTTGCACACCTACATCCCCTAACCAATGTCCCTACCAAGAATCAACTTCCTACACCTTACGGTTTCCGATTTAAAGCCCGGACAAGATTTTATAGGTCAAGGTCACTACAGCAAGGTCAAAGGTCAAATCAAGGTCAGACCATAACGTTGCACACCTGCACCCCCTAACCAATGTCGCTACCAAGTATCAACTTCCTACACCTTACGGTTTCCAAGATATAGCCCGGACAAGATTTTATAGGTCAAGATCACTATGGCAAGCTCAAAGGTCAAATCAAGATCAGACCATGACGCTGCACACCTACACCCCCTAACCAATGTCCCTACCAAATATCAACTTCCTACACCTTACGGTTTCCGAGATATAGCCCAAACAAGATTTTATAGGTCAAGGTCACTACGGCAAAGTCAAAGGTCAAATCAACGTCACACCATGACGTTGCACACCTACACCTCCTAACCAATGTCCCTACCATGTATCAACTCCTACACCTTACGGTTTCTGAGATACAGCCCGGACAAACTTTTTCCCGCCACCCGCCCACCCACCCATCCGGACACCATGAGTGAAAACAATACCTCGACAGCCCTTAAGGGCTGTGGGGTAAAAACAACCAAAATTTTTACTGGAGATATGTATATTCCCCTAGAAAATGTTTTACCATATATTGACAAACTGGATAGCTAAATAAAATTAAAAATCAAATCTGGCATGACCATCCATCAACAAATTGGGCAATTAATTGAGCTACAAAATTGCACTCATATCCCAACACTACTACTTAGTGGTAAATTAGCTGAATAAGTTGAAGACAAATTAAAACCTGGTTGTCGTTAATAATACACCTTGATCGATCTTCACAGCCCAATATTTCCTAGAATACTGAATTTTTCTTATATTTTGCAAAAATTACATAACCATTTCCTTAAGAAAAAGGTAATAGATTGGTTATCAATTTTCACATTTTTGTACTAGAAGTTTGTAATATATTAAACTATTTCAGTAGATTTTCATTGATTAAAAACCAGAAACCCATAGACATGTAACTTTTACTAAATTGCAAAGTTAATAGAATTTATAAGAATACTGTATCCTCTTTTAGTGACTGTTTATGTGAGTATTTTAACATACTTCCACTTATAATACAAAGACCTCTCAACTCACCTCAGGATACATTGAGAAAAATGCACAATCTTCCAACATTTCTTCCAGGAATGCTTGATCTAAAAATACCAAAATCACAAGTTTGAGTGAATATGTTAAACTTTCAGAGAAAGTGAAAACTGTTTTGCCACCCAGATAGTCCAAAAACAAAGAGCAAGTAATACTTTGACAGCAGATGCCTTTCCTGTTTTCAACACCACTATCTGGATTTGTTCATTAATTTAAGTTCAGCTTCAGAATTGAGTTTCACACATTGTACTGGTAATCCTATCATATCATTGCTGGTAACACTCCAGAAAACAAGTACATACAAGTTCTTCATGACTCAAATAATCAGGTCAAACTGATGCACATCTTTTTGACACTGGATATCCAAATGGATTCATCAAGGGACTGAACTGGGTCATCACTATTAGCACATCCCCAGGGGCGAGTGGTGGAAAGTTAAATCTGAACAGAAAAGTTAAGAGTAAGTATGCTACTAATAACTATGCCAATAAAACAAAGAAGAGCCTTTTTTGCCCAACATTGACATATCTTTTAAAATACCCTTTTTTCACCATAGGTTATTCTTTTTGAGAGCCTCAGGATGGATATAATCTTGGCATCCTATGCTACCTGTGTGGAACAGCAACTTGGCAACTGCCTTTGTCTGTTCATTTGTATGTGAATGACACAGAGTCAGCTTCCACACATAAGAGTACTGGACTAAATAAGGGAATGGAAAGGTAGCAATCTAGCAGATGACCAATAATCAAGCTTTACCTTTGGCTTAAATTAGTGTGCTGAATGGTAAAAAAAAATATAATAAATATAATATTCAATTTGTAATTAGTGTGCACTTGATGCCTATTACTTGCCAATGCAGGACACATTTTCTGTAATTATCAGTGTTTCTTTGAGGCTTTAATACTCAAAAAAACATTTCAATTTCATTTAATTTCAAAAATATATCTGTAATTAGGGTGATACAACCTACAAAACTTTTTTTTTTAAATCACAAACACAAAAAAAACACGCCCTACATTAAAAAATGTACAAATTACACCAATGATATACATATAACTAGCCATTAATGTCTTACAAAAGATATACATTTACACTCACTAAAGTAATTGGAATAAATATAAATACTGGGGAGAAAAGTGTGTTTAACAAGACTGCATTGTCTAATGTATACAATGAGAAAGTTTGCATTGTTCATTAAGTTCTATTCTACGAGAAGAAGTCCCATCTCCCACTTTAAATTAAAAAAAATCCACATACATTCCAAAGCATCAGTTATATGACCAGGAGAAAAGTATATATGAAAAGCTGTTTGATCCATCATTTCTGGCTTGGTAATGAATATTAAAAAGGTATTTACTCAAACAAATTTATGTAGATTTTCAATAAAAAAAGCTCTCTGAAGTATGAAGAAAAAGGACATACTTAAACATCAGGAATATGAAATGTGCATTGAAGTACTAATTAAAACTTTCTTTGGTAAATAATAACACTCAATATAAAGAATAAAAGAATATATTAGACAGGTAAACAATCACCACTTTCAGATGGTTGAGAGTTTTCATCCCAAGGTAAAGCCTTTCTATTATCAAAAATACAAGCCATCCCACCAAACAGCACATCACCATTGATACATAATCAGAAATACATGAACAAGAATACAAACTCATAATCAGTGAGCAAATATTTAAAGAACAAAAATCTGTTGTTCAAGCTGATTGTTTACATGTAGAGCTGATTTCTGGGATTTGTCTGTCTTCTTAAGTTTAAGTCAATACCTATTATAACAGACCGAGTCTTCTCCATGAGGTATAGTTTGTTCAAGGTAAACCTCATTTTAAGCAGAGCATATATGTGTATATCTCAAACACCGAATATAAAATATGCAACAGCACACATCCAGTAACTTGGCCAGATTTTTATAATTTTACCTTTACCTTTAATAAATCACATTTAGATTCAGTTTCAATGCTTAGCAGTGATTTTTAGTATTGCATTCAATGTTTTAGAAATACAGGTATAAATTCTCTCAATCTGATAGAACAGATAAAACACCAATTAGGTTGGAGAGCCAGATGTAATGGTGTTTCATCAAACTCTTGTACTTATATTAAAATACACTTTAACTGCAAATCAATGCAATGGTAGTTTGAAAATAAAATGAATTATTTAAAAAACTATATTGGCAACAGGTACATTAGGCATGCATCTTACAGGAGTGGAAATGCAACAAATTATCACCTTACGGTTTCCGAGATATAGCCGACAAGATTTTCAAACTCAAGGTCACTACAGCAAGGTCAAAGGTCAAATCAAGGTCAGACCATGACGTTGCACACCTACACCTCCTAACCAATGTCCCTACCAAGTATCAACTTCCTACACCTTACAGTTTTAAACTGCAAATCAGTGCAATGGTAGTTTGAAAATAAAATGAATTATTTAAAAAAACTATATTGGCAACAGGTACATTGGGCATGCATCTTACAGTGGTGGAAATGCAACAAATTATCATAGGATCAGATTAATGTGGCTTAAAATAAAACTTTTCTGAAACTCTTCCTTTGGTTCCAGAAATTGTACTTCTGATCAGAAAGATCACTTACGGTATATGAATTAATTGTACAAGACTGAAATTAGAATTGCAATGAAATAACAATCTACTCAAATGAAACACATTGTAAAGCTTAATGCTTAGGCTGGATGCCCAAATATGTGCACATAATCTGCTTTCTCACAATTCAAAGCCAAAGTTAATCATACAAGGTAATTTGTATCAAAAACATTACTTTTTTCCTGTTTCATTTTACCTGGTTAACTGTTATCAATAAAACATCAAAGTTCAAACAAATTACTGCACATCCTTTTTTAATTATAGTAAAAGTAATATTGGGCCAATGACAAAATGGCTATAATCATTCATGATTCCTGGTGTGATAAATAGCCCCCAATCCAGATATCCATTCAGGCTTAAGAGTGGAAAGTGCTGATAAGGTTTTAAATGAACAAAATGCCATTTTTCATATCCTAGTCATGTCTCTGTGGGTGTACTTTTATTATAAAGCCATTGATTCCTTCTTGTGAGTCTGAGACACATGTACTTAAAGGTCTCCCCGGACAGACACTTATTGAGTTTTCTGTTGTTTTTTCACTAGCAACCACATTTATAGCGGTCAGGGTTGACATAAGTTCAGGGAAAAGCTCATTATTAAGAGTATTTAAAAACTCTAATTGCATTCAATCACCACTGGGGGTATGTTTCTGACTTTATTCAGTAGTAAGCAATTACTTTTCTAATTTGTTGATTATTCCAAGTTATTTCCAACATACGGTTTTAGTTTTGTCAAATATTTCCAAAACTAAATCTTAAATTAATACCTTTATTTTATTATTATGTGGGCAAGTTTTTCAGTAGTACAAACTGGCATTACAAATTATTCATTGGTTCATTATACTGGAAGACATTGAACAACTATAAATGTAAAACTGTCATTATTTGAGAAGGCACAACATTAAATTATTACCACATAATTTGTAATTGGAAGTAAATCAGCATGGGCTTAATTACACTGGAAGCAAGTTTATTTCAAACACTTCCAATACATTAAATTGCAGGGACTCAGAAATGTGAGATTGTGCAGGGTTGTGACCTCGGATGTGTTAGGGGCCAGGGGCTGGTTTCACAAAAGGTTTTAGACTTAGCCGGAAATGACACTCCATCAGGGACTTAAATATGAGCCTTTTGTCTTAGCTACGTCTTGAACTTAAAATGAATATTACAAAGGGTGACTTAGCTAAGACCAAGCCTATCAAATAACCACAGTAGTTTTCTGTGTCACATGAGCCTTTTTCTACTCAAAATATTCTACTGGTGCCATATATCCTTTGCCATATTTTATCTTTGGAGAAATGCTACTTTGTCACGCAAAAACTTGTAACCACATAAAATAACAACAGGCTGATTTAGGGAGGCGTTCTATATACAGGTGATTTATTTTCAGTCATTTTAATTATAAGCAGGCAATCAGTGCCTGTGAATGGGTTCTGTTTTAGCTGACTTTGTGTTTTGAGCTTCAGAATACAAGCGGAAGTAGAAAAGGATGTATCTGAAAGTAGCTATTGCTCAGCTATGCAGTGAGCTACAGGTCTACAATTTTACTATGTCATGGCTGACTCAAAAGTACGTGAATAACATATTTAAACAAAATACTCAAAATGCGATAGTTTTCAAGTCATAAATGATTTACTCAACAGTGAGAACCCCAAAAGTAGCTTTTGCTCAGACATGACATGAGCTACAGGTCTGCAATTTTACTACATGTATGTTACAGCCTAAACAAAAGTAGGTGAATAAGATGTTAAACAAAATACTCTAAATGCAATTATTATAGTTTCCAAGTTACAACTGATTTACTCAACAGAGAAAACCTGAAAGTAACTATTGTTCAGCTATGCAATAAGCTACAGGTCTGCAATTTTACTATGTTATAGCTGACCAAAAGTAGGTGAATAACATATTTAAAGAAAATACTCTAGATGCAATAGATTTCAAGATACAACTGATTTAATATTTACACAACAGTGAGAACCTGGAAGTAGCTATTGCTCAGGTATGTAATTTGAGCTACAGGCCTGCAATTTTACTATGTTATAGCTGACCCAAAAGAAGCTGAATAACATTTATACACAGTTTTCTGACTGCAATAGTTATAAGTGATTTTACTCATTATGGAAGGTACTGAAAATTCAGAAAGTAGTTATTATTCACTTAGATATAGGGATAGCCTCCCAAGTTACTCACCATGTTGTAGCTATGGAAAAAGTAGCTGAATAACATATTTTAACAAAATGCTCTAAATGCAATGTTTTTCAAGTTATAAGTCATTTAGTGCATGATTATATGAATTTTAATGAATTAAAAATTATTTTAAAAATTCATAAAAAAAATAAATAAGCAAGGTCCAGGCCTGATACTCACACAAGGGAATCTACTTGTGGCCTAGTACATATATACAAGACAAAAGACAAATCCCCGCAATAGACAATGACAAAAATTGTGATAAAGTGTTGAAATTTTCACACTTTGGGTGGGGGGTACCTCACTTGTAATGGCACTAAGGCACAGATGAACAAACAGATCTGCATGCCTTGAACAGATTTTTCATCCTCCACAGATAAGGTATCTTTAAAACAGCATGTCTCTGGGCCTTGTACTTTTGGAGAAGTTGTTCACGTGGACGTGTACGCGGACGCCGGACACCATAGAGTGATGCTATTATGACATAAAAAGACATGAACATAGATAGATAAATCTGGTAGAGAATGCGTTTTACTTCTATTATTCAAGGAAATAAACGGCATTTAACTTCTCCTATTTTTTCCGAGAGTACTCTCTCTGCTAGTCTGTTCACAGTGGGTTCTTCTTTCAGCAGCCAGACACCCTGTTACAGCCCTAGTTTTTTTATTTCACAGTTTCACACTGATGAAGTTTTGTGAAGTCTAAAACTCTATATATTTGCCAACACTATAATGTATCATGTTAACATGCGTACTTATTCATTAATATTTATTTTACTCTCAAGATATGGGTGTCATGCTCTCTTTAGTGGCATATCATAATTTATGCTGGTATTTTTACTATATTAACATCTAGTATCATATTTCTTCAGCAAAGCATTATAAGAAACATAAGACTTAATAAATGCTACACCTAATGTTTACAAACTATCTTATATAATCAGGGGACTCACTATTTGATTTTTAAAAACAAAGCAAGCAGGCTGCTAAACTGAAATCCAAGTACAGTATACTGTATCATTGTAATTTAGAGTTAATTATATTTCACTGTATTTTTATTATTGGCAGTTATTTTTATGTGGATGATTCCTACCAATCCAATAATAATGGAGCATTCTTTAAAATAAAAGTAATTTTGTGTCAGTTCTTATTGTATCATCGTCGGTGCACACATGCCTTAAGACTTTCTCAGTAAATTTCACATTTTGTGCAATTTTTGCCTTTCCTTTTTGCCTTGAGAGCCTCTTGCAGTATATACTTCTCTAAATCACAAGGGCTGAGAAATATTTTTCAGATAACAGGATAAATCTCAATGCTAAAATGTGCTCCAGGTGTCTCTTATTTAGATTTACTTAAAAAGAGAATTTACTTACCATAATTGAGTTCTGCTAAAGGGGACTGGACTGTACTTACATTTTAAAGTAGCGAACACCAACTGATATGTCAACCTCTTTTCATTCTCAGACTCAAACTCTATCTGGGGAAGCTCTTTCTTCTCATTGCTGTCATTATGATACCCATGGATTCTCTGCATTATTGGATCCACCAGCTTGGATTCATGCTTCAGTACATCAAAAACATCTGTAGCATACTGGTACACTCTATGGCTGTACAAACAAGGTTCTCGGTGGAAAAACTCTTCTAGAAACTTTTTGCTCTTCTCATTGAAAGCTGCAGTCTTGCTGGCACCTCCGACTCTGCCATTACTGAAGCCATTTTGATATTGTGAAGATGGGGTTTTATCTAGGGGCTCAGACAGCCCATGGTGGGCTGTCACCGTCTCATATCTCATGCTTGCTGTCGGCATAAAGCCTGGCTGCATTCACCGAGAGAATACCTCAGTAACACTCTGAGAAAGGGGAGAGAGAGAAAAAAAAATACTGCTGTTAGAGGAAATCATGAATATGTATTTAACATTGGCTACCACACCAGCAAGGTACATAACAAAACTATCCATGTATTTACATAAAGATAACAACAGCGGCCTGTTTACAAGGTAAACAGAGGATGGTTAAATAATGCAGCAGCATGTGCCAGTTCTTCACATTGTTTTATAAACATCAACATTAAAAGAAGAATAACTTAGTTACTGGTACTTTAATGGAAGGTATCTTGGACATTTTGTAAAATACAGATGAAAAGAAAACAACAAAGTAGAAACTCAAGAAAATTTTAAAATATTTGAAGTTGAAATCATTTATTGTTTTGTTAAAAAAGGTTAATTTGTAAACAATAAAAATAATTTAAGGAAATTGATTTGATTCATCTGATTGATAAAGAAAAGAGAATTTTTATGACAACAAAAACAGAGCCATAAAAGCACTTGTTTTGATGGCCTTGTTCTCTATTACATGTAATAAAAAACTAATAATTAATCAATTAAACATAAGAGACTCTTGTAAATGTCAAATCGTGTACAAGTTACATACCATCTATATTGTTCTTTGGCTTATTTATATTATTTTTTTTCATAGTATTCATAATATTTTGATCAAAGACATTATGTTTTAGAAACAAAATATCCTGAAGGTGTGACAATATATGACATAAACATAACCTTTGTTTATCTTTAAGCTGGAATGGATAGCATGGTATTCAGTGAATATTCAGATATTTTCTAACTATTTAAATAACTTTGTTGATTTCTTTAACTGAGTCATAAACTGCCTCCCACTACTCACAAAATATATATACACCAGAATATTCAACACAAAATGTTAAATTCAATACTCATTTCAATATCTAAAATCTGCAAGAATAACAGTTCAGCTTCATTTTGACCTGCTATTGAATTTTTAGCTGAAACTATAAATACATCATAAAATGCATACTAAGTCTTTTTGGTGGATACAACACTTGCAAGGTGCAAATAAAAATGTATTCTTGGCATTTTCTAATTAATGTTGTAGTCATCCAAACCAAAATGAAAATGTGTTTATTTACTGGAGATTTCCAGAAGTAGTTGAACTTTTTATAAGATAGCTTATACGATACTCTAATCTACATTTAAACTGACACAAGAACATGGCAAAGTGGGGACTTTTTTATTTAAAAGGGTTGTAAAAATCAATTGAAAGCAATAAAATTGGGATATAAGGTGTGATCAGAATAATTAAAGATTTATACAAAAGAAACTGAAATAACTGAAGTTTTAATGTAGAAGAAGATATACAGTGTCTACCGCTAAGTTTATAACATAATTTGTGGATGGCCTAAGAAATTAGGAATCGATTACAAGAAGATTTAATGTCAGCTTTTCCGAAGCACAATGCAATTAGCAAATGAACTTGACTTGCCATCATCATTTAATTAAATCATATTTAAATTTTAAAATGGAGGTTCTCTATAGAAAACTGGTTGATCTGGTTAATAGTGGTACCATGTTGTTTTTGTTACACAAAACATTAACCAGATATAAACATTCAAACGCAGTTAACTTGTTACTGTAAGTTTTTAAATACATTAAAAGCCACTTATTTGATGATCCATACTCTGCTAAGCTGTTTTTTTTTTGTTTTTTTTTTTTTTTTTGCCATAAATATTACACATATTAAGCAACATGAGAAGGCAAAATGTTTCATCATTAGTGTTTCATCCTTAGATTAGTTTTAATTGCATATTGATTCTTATATGGCAATAAAAAACTAATTTTGGCAAAAAGAAACACAAATGCAACTCTATTTAAAATGTTCTTGAAAATTTTAGATGATTCACATAAATTTTTTTATTTCTTGAACTTAATTGAGCACAATTTAAGTTTATTCTGTTGTCTATTAATCTAACTGATACATATCTGTCGCCACACTTGAAAGATATGAGGACAAAATTATCTTATCTGGGATTCATTCAATATCATTTGTACTTAGTTATTTTGTCCATCACTGGCAGTCTATTAAGTGATACTTTAGGCATGTTTCTAAGATATGAAGAAATAAATAAATCTTCCATAATATATGCATTTAATGATTGCATAAATTGTATTACATTGAATTAAACCTTTTTACTTTTACTTCCTCATGTTTTTTATGAGATTTAAACTCAATAGCCTCAAACGAGTCGGAACAACACTAACAAAATGTGTTAGTACACTGATATCATCATGTGACAATTTCAAATTGATATATTGATAAATCCATGGATCACAACAGGCTTTATGTGGATTCTACATTACTAGAAGATACAATATTCTAACTATAAAAGCACTGCTTTACTGATTATGAGAACTGATTCTATTTGTATTCAATTTTAAATATGACTCACACTAAGGTTGCAGTTTTGCTCACTATTTTTAGACGCTGGCCTTTTTGTCACTGTCATTTCACTTTCATTTGTCATGTTTAGAACTAGATTTTAAAGTTTTATTTACAATGTCTTGCACACTATAGTCCTAAATGTTGTTACACAGTGCCATTGTTAACTAACAAAATGTTATGCTTTGATTTCATATATCTTCACATCAAAATTTCTATGTCACATTCACATTTATTCTAAATAGATCAAGAAATGACACCAATAAGGAATCACAAATTGCAAATGAAGCAAATATTTGATTTGAAATGTTTTCTGCATTTAAAATTTAAATTAGGATTAGATAGTTTTATTCGTCAAAAAGCAGACAAAAACTTACCTTTTATTGCAGGAAAATAATTAGTCTTTGCTACAAGTATCCACACTTATGAATGACAAACATCACAAAGGTACTGAAAGAACCATCAAATCTCTTTATTTATCACTTTATTAAACCGCATCACAAAGTCAGTTAAAGAACCATCAGCCCTCTTTATTTATCACTTTATTAAACCACAAAGTCCACAAATCTTTGTTACACAAATTAGCTCTGCTTTTGATTAAACTTAATAAGCTATCAATACCAAGCAAGACATTACAATGTTTCTTGTCCTCTCTTTTACTTTCCAGTAAGCATTAATGTCCTGCTATCTTTGCAGATTTAAAACAGATTATTGACATTTCTCCATGTTCACAGTATTTATAGCTTCTGCATCCACATTAGTCCGGTGACATATCTGGATACACCTACTCCAGAAAGATTAGTGACTTTGATAATATAAAGGCTGAGTCACACTTCAGTGTGTCCTGGTGAAATATAATTGCCAGCTCTAGTGTATCAATTGTATAAATATCCTTATAAACAAAAGCCAGAACCTATAAAAACATTAGCACCTCACACAGCGTGTGATCAGCAATCGAGAATGGCACATTTCAATGGCAGTGACTGAAGTCTGATGAGTGTTGTGTAGCTATTGTTATGCACACTTGGAATATCCATGAAATAGAAACCCTTTCACAGAAAAGATTGGCCAATAAACGTCACAATAGACACCTTATTAGAGGTCCAGATTTGCTCACTTAAAGGTTTCAAAGAACAGTCAATGATCTCTCAGGGCTTAATTCCTTATTACCATAATACATGTAAACAAGGCCATTTTATGATTCCCATTTATTAAAAGTACCCTCAGACTTTTCCAGAGGCTAGATATAGCAGAAGTTCTATTGTATGTAAGTCCACTTATACCGAAATGTATATTTACAATCACACACTCATAGAATAAGTTGTGTCATTTTTACATGTATTAATATGTAAACTTGCAAGGGGTGAGGGAGGATGCCAAGCTTGAGCATTGATTTTTTTTGTTCATCAACCACATACAAATATCAGATCTTTAAGTCTGCTGACCTCAACTTATTCACAACACGGTAAAATTATTTCCAGTCCTTATCTTAACAGTATGGTATTTTACTTTGAAATATAATGACTCGGTCAATTCTCATTTTAAAATCATACCAGACCATAAACAATCTGGAATTTCTTCCTTTTCATTTCTATTATTTTTCATATTATTTCTACAAATAATCTGGAAATTTTTCCTTTTCATTTCTATTATTTTTTATATTATTTCTGTATTTCAACAGTTATTATCTACTGCAAAATAATCATATTCCCTTGGCCTTTGCTTTCAGAAGATAGCCATGATGTACTTGAAGCAGATATAAGTAAAATAAACGTTGAAAAAATAAGATGTCTGATATAATTCTGAAGAAAAAACTTGTTGTAAAATATTCCTTGTGCACAGTCACGCGCCAAACGAAAAAGATGCTATGACGTCACTCTGTCTAGACAGGAAGGAAGTACGACACGCCATCTGGCGAGTGCACAGTACTGGGCCGGCCTAGCCGGTGGAGACACAGGACGTCTTTTTCTGACGTTTGGCGGGCCGGTCTGCGCCGACCGGATAAGCAATTGTCCATTGGATAGGATGTATTAACGCAATAAAATAATCATATTCCCTTGGCCTTTGCTTTCAGAAGATGTCTTGATGATCACTTTTGTACTTTGTAGGAGATTTACTTTTTTTGCACAAATCAAAAAAAAAAGCACTTTAGCCACAACTTTGCATTTGATGCTCCAACTTTGTAAAATGAGATCCCAAAGGACATCTGAACAGCCGTTTATCTATCATCTTTCATGTCCAAAGACGGAGCTCTTCAGTAAAGTATACCTCCATAGCTCCCTCATCTCCCTGGTATCTCTGGTGTCAGCCTGCTTAACAATATCTCTTGATTCTGAATTTTTCCTTCTCCCTTTATAGTTCTATCCCCTTAAGAGTCTCTCATATGATGGAGCCTAGGAGCTATAAAAGTACGTATTATATTACAGTGCACAATATTAAAAACAAATTCAAAGTTATTGTGATCCTGATGCAAATTTGTGAACATAAAAACTATGGTCCTAGTTCTTCAGTGTTAATTTAATATATAATTCTTTTTTCGCTTGATCCCTAAGACAAGTCAATCTGACAGATTACTCATAGTTAGAACATATGTACTTTACCACTGGCAGGGAGACTAGAACACTTTCAAAAGGAAAATGTAAACACTCGAACAGACCGAGCTCTTGGCTGACTGTAATTACAACGGATATTAATGAATATTTCATCCTTTCTCCCAAGGATTTCAAGTCTCTTAAGCAGGTTGTTAGAGCTCAATGACTGATTTATGATATACTTGAATAGGCCTGAGCAGACATCCTGTATTGAGATTAATATGTTTGACAGAGCTGCTGACATGGTAACACAAATGAGATCCGTTCATGGGAATTATTTACAACACTGCATGATATTCACAAATTATGTTACAGATAATTATGGGTTACTTGTTACACAGGGGGTCATTTGGGTAATTACTAATTTACTACCAAGATTAATAATATATGTAGGTAGAGTTCATGTTTGTTCTTAATGTATACTTCAAAGAGAATATCATACTTTCTGTCACAAAATTTACAAAATATATTTGTAACTTTAAAGTTTAAATATAGTTGGATTTAATTTAATTTCTGCAGGCTTATAATTTAACTATAACCTATTCAACATTCTATAAAAATGATATTTCTTTTAAATAGTTTGCAAAAAAAAATTCCAAATGAAATGAGCAGTGCCATCAAATATTGATATATAAAATATGTCAATATTTGATGGCACTGCTCATTTCCTTAAGGAAATTTTTTTTTGCAAACCAATTAAAAGATGTATCATTTTTATAGAATGTTGAATAGGTTATAGTTAAATTATAAGCCTGCAGAAATTAAATTAAATCCAACTATATTTGGTAATTTCCTTTAATACACATTTTTTGAAGACATGAGTGTTGAGAACCCAAAAAATTGTGGAAGAATTATCTGTCACATTGTTGGCGATGCTACAATGAAATTTAATGTCTACTATTTTCATATTGTATATTCTAATTTAATCAAACACTTGCAAAGATCAACACACTTCTGACAATTAAAAACCTGATTATTACTGAAGCAGAAATGCAGACAAATTGACAATCACAATAAAATATTGACAGCACCACAATAAAAGTAGCGAGATTAACATGAAAGGTTTTTCTGTAAGGGGAATTGGTTTCCAGTGTCCACATTATTTCCAAGCCTTTTCAATCCCACAAAAAGTAACATCAATCACTGGCTGCAAACAAAGAAACTGGACTGCCATTCACAACTTATAAAGATGACATTAATTAGTTTTTAAAAGCCTGTTGAGAGAAACATCCGGACATTTTATTGTCAGCTGATGAATGCTTGAAGCTTGCAACACCTAGTGCTGACAAATAAAGAGACCCCCTACTGTTTGGTACAAATTAAGACAAAAAGTTGCAAAAAAAATAATAAATAAAAATGGAAAAACATCAATGAAGCATACTTCACTTAAATGTGTAGAAGTATATACCATTGTGAAGCAGACATCCATACAGTTGGACAACGTAAATACAGTAAACTCTGACAAGCAGAACAAGTCTAAGACTCCAAATTGAAGTTAGGTACAGGTTGAACCTGTATTGAGAATCCAACATCATAAAATACACTATTTTTGTAGGTACTGGTGGAAATTTGGCATGACTAGAAATAAACCTGGTCAATATTGGTGCTTTTACTTATACAGAATCCACAGTATACCATTTTTTAAGCCAAATATTGCAAACTGCTCAGCTAGGTAACTATGTAACATTTCACAATTTATGAAACAAAACAAAGTATTAATTTTCGTGGCTTTCATGTAGGCTATTATACACAAAAATAACTATATATATATATATATCTGAATATCACACATATTTAACTGACAATTAGGGCTGTAATGATTCTTTGATTCCTCTCCAAAGACAAAAATTTGGTTTAAAAATCCGAATCACAGAAAGTGAAGCAGTTTTTTTTCAAAAGCAACTTAAAAGTGAACCAGTTTTTTCAAAAGCAACTTAAAAGTTAAAAGTGAACCAGTTTTTTCAAACTTAAAATAAACATAAAATACACTATATAATTTGATTTTTGCTAAAATAAATGATTACCGAATTAATCTCTATTAACACCCCTCCCTATGTTTCCCCTCCATTCCTCTCCACCTTTGCAATTCTGGGACTCCGTAAAGAGAGGCATTTTAACTTAACTTCACCCCAAATCAATCATATTACTACGAACCGTAAACTAAAAAAAACAAGAGGGTCAAAGATGCCCCAAAAGGCAGGTTGCGCAGGCAGCAATAAGGTTAGCGACTGCTGTAATTACATTTAGAAACAAGGAAAGAAATGTTAGGTCTCCCAGTTAAGGTGAATGTGTTAGACGTGCTAAGAAACGTAAAACTTGTAATCTAGGTTACACAATTGTATCTATGCTATAAACAGACAAACAAAAGGACGGAATTACACCAATTTTGAAAGCAACTTAGCTATGATGGTGATGTATCTCCCTGTCAAGTTTGAATTCGATTGGACAAAGCGTTTTCAAGTTAGAGTCCGGAAACGGAAATGTTGACGAACAAACGAACAGACGGAATTACACCAATTTCGAAAGGAACCTAGCTATGATGGTGATCTATCTCCCTGTCAAGTTTGAATTTGATTGGACAGAGTGTTTTTGAGTTTAGAGTCCGGAAACAGAAATGTTGACGAACAGACAAATGGACAAAAAACAGACAAACGAACGAACAGAATTACACCAATTTTGAAGAGAACCTAGCTATGATGGTGATCTATCTCCATGTCAAGTTTGAATTCGATTGGACAAACCGTTTTCCAGTTAAAGTCCGAAACGGAAATTTTGACGAACAGACAAGCAGACAAAAAAACGGACAAAAAAAGACGGAATTACACCAATTTCGAAAGCAACCTAGCTATGATGGTGATCTATCTCCCTGTCAAGTTTGAATTCAATTGGACAAACCGTTTTCGAGTTAGAGTCTGGAAACAAAAATGTGGACGGACAGACGGACGGACAGACAAATGGACAAAAATCGGACAAACGAACAGACGGAATTACACCAATTTCGAAAGGAACCTAGCTATGATGGTGATCTATCTCCCTGTCAAGTTTGAATTTGATTAGACAAACCGTTTTCGAGTTAGAGTCCGGAAACAAAAAATGTGGACGGACAGAGGGACGGACAAAAAAACGGACAAATGAACAAACGGAATTACACCAATTTTGAAAGGAACCTAGCTAAGATGGTGATCTACGTCCCTGTCAAGTTTGAATTCGATTGGACATACGGTTTTCGAGTTAGAGTCCGGAAACAAAAATGTGGACAGACAGATGGATGGACAAACAAATGGACAAAAAACGGAAAAACAAACAGACGGAATTACACCAGTTTTGAAAGGAACCTAGCTATGATGGTGATCTATCTCCCTGTCAAATTTGAATTCGATTGGACAAACAGTTTTCGAGTTAGAGTCCGGAAACGAAAAATGTGGACGGACAGACGGACGTCGGACACATCAATCTAATAGGCGGGTTGGTTACATGCAACCTGCCTAAAAATCATAAAACAGGGCAGTTTTGAACAAAAATATTTTAAAATCTACAAAATACAAGATAAACATGAAAATTTCATGTTTGTTTCTAATATTTAAAGTTCTCCCACAATTATACGTGCTAACAATTATATGTGATGCCAGTTGCAAAATATGGGAATTTATATTTATTATCTCCCATTGTTACCGGACTCAACAGATGTCTTTTATTTGTAACGGTTGCCCTATTCTTAAAATTGCATCACCCCTGGAGGGTTTATAAGAATAAATATGGTATATGACTACACTCTTGTAATTTTAAGCATTTATGAATTTTAATTTACTTATGTAAATTTTAACAAGCACATAAAGACAGTATTCTAATGTAATATATTTTGAAGACCTCTGAAATCATACAAAACAAGACCATTGCCACAGCATTTCTCTGCCACCGGTTATTAAGCAGAAATGCATGTAGTCTGACCATGAAAAAGGGTTCAAATCCCAAGGAGCAACAATAAGGGAGACTTTGAAATATAATGACCCAACTGAACCTTGCAGCAGTGGTCAAAGAACAAATTTGACATTTCTGAAGGACTTGCCGAATATGATTTCCTACAGGTTGTTTTCACATCTTAAGTTGTAGAACCAACTAGGTGTTGCACCTTAGAGTCTGCCTGGGCAGAGATTAAGTGCTATAAAACAGAATAGAATTGCATCAAAATGAGACGTTTCTGTTCTCCACCAAAAATTTTTCATGGACATAATTTCCATGGTCTAGAGTACCCAAACGGTCAAAAATTGCTCGAAATTGATCTATCTCAAATGGTTTTCAAGATAATCAACGTTTTCCATTGCTGGTAAAATTTAAGATAGAAGCCAAAATTTAGAAAATAAAAAATTTTTCACAGGCATAATTTCCGGGGTCTAGAATTCCCAAAAGATCCAAAATTTGGTTGAAATCGCTCGTCTCTAATGCTTTTTGAGATAATCTATCTACATTTTCAATTTCCGGCAAAATTCAAAATGGCAACTAGAATTCAGAAATAAAATTTTTTTTATAGGCATTATATAAGGCTATAGTACCAAAGGATCCAAAATTTGGTCAAAATTGTTGTATCTATAACAGTTTTTGAGATAATCAACATTTTCCATTTCCAGCAAAATTCAAGACTGCGGCCAGTATTTAGAAAATTAAATATTTTAGAGACATTATATCAATGGTGTATAATACCCATATGGTTTTCGAGAAAATTGACATTTCCCATTTCCGGCAAAATTCAAGATGGTGACCGGAATTCATAAAAATTAAAATTTTTTATGGGTATTATATCCAGGCTCTGGAGTACCTAAGAGGTCCAAAATTTGCATAAAATACCTCTATCTCAATCGACATTTTTGATTCATGCCAGAAGTACGATCTCAAATTGGAAAATTTAATAGTAAATTAAATTTTTATAAGTTAATACCCCTAGTGGACAGATGCATTTGTCCGGCGCCCTGTCAGTCTCGCCAAACGTTAGAAAAAAAACGTCCTGAGCTGGGCTCTGGCCGGGACCGGTAGTGTCCTGTTCATTCGCCAGGTGGCTGTGTAGCCTCCCTGTCGGCATACTTCCTCTTTTTGTTGTGTACCTTAGATAGTCCCCTTTTTTAGCTTAGAATAGCGGGGAAGGTAGGGTGGGAATCCCCCTGTCCACTAGGTAAGGCATTACTTACTATTTACTATTAAATTTTCCATTTTATTGCGTTAATACACCTTACCTAGTGGACAGATGCAGAATAACTACCCAGTGGATGGAGGGTAGCTCAATAAGGGGGAATTTCCCAGAACTCTGACTAGTTCTAAGGGTGCCTGAGGCAATGGTCAAGTCGACCAGCTCTAAGCAAAACACCCACCCCCCTTTTTTTTCTTTGTACAAACTCGACCCGAGTGTACAGGGAGAAACGAGAGGGAGATTAGAGTTCCGACCCACCTAGTAGAGGAAGAAGAACAGGAACTGAACTTTCTATCACTATACTCCTGGGTCCACTTGGGATCATGGCAGCCCAGAAGCAAGGAGAGTAGAAGCTTTTTTTTTTTTTATTATTATATATACACATTCCTGTGCTTTACTACAATGCTATATTATCCGTGGACCTGTTGAGCAGCTACCACTGGGTCTAGGTGTTACAATTCCAAATCTGCCCAAGCCACGTCTTTCAGATAAAATTGCGTAAAAGAATTATGTACCTTCCACGAGCAGGCTGAGAGGGTCTGGTCCAAGGAGACACCCCCTGGGAATGCCTTGACAGCAGCAAAGGCTTGAACACCATGGGCTCTGACTTGATGCAAGCTCTGGGCTTGCTCATCAGAAAGCTGGTAGCATTACAGCACAGTTTCCTAGATCCAGGAAGAGATGGTAGCTGGAATAATATCCTTATGAAACTCTTCCGGAAGGGCACAAAGGCCAGATTTTTTACCTTTGCAGAGGTCCTTGGTCCTGGCTAAGTAATAACGTAGGGTTTTTACTGGATAGAGAGATTTGTCCTCCTTAAGAGACTTATCCAAAGATGAGGCCAAGACTGGTATGACTACCAGGGCCACGCAGGAAAGACCCTTTTTAGCCAACTGACCCTTGGAACGGAAAGTGGGCGAAGGGTAGAGAGAGAGACCCTACTCCAATTTCCTGATGCCGGATATTTTTATACAGCCAGGCATGAATTTCACTACGTCTATTGCCTAAGCCCAAGGCCAACAGAAAGACTGCCTTGAAAGACAAGTGCTTAAGAGAGGCCTTCTGCACGGGCTCAAAAGGAGCCTTGGTCCGCTGGTGAAGTACCAGTGAAAGGTTCCACGTGGGCACTCCCCGCCTGCCCTTGGGCTTAACTCTATGGAAGCTATCCAACAAGCAGTTTCGGTTCTCATCTTCACTGATGCAATTTTATGGCCTACCATATCAGCAAAAGCCGTCCTATGGCCTTCAATAATACTGGACTGAAGTTTTCTGTCTTTGAAAAGATGTAACAGAAAATCAGCAAATGGGTCACAGAGGGCGACCAGAAGTCCACCCATTTTACTTACACCCTTGGACCAAAAAACAGCTCACTTTGATTTGTGAACGGCTCTGGTTGAGAGTCTGTGAGGAGCTTCAATAGGACCCTTGTTCCTGAATGGCAGAGGCTCTAGGAGCCAGACATGCAGGTTTAGATTTCTGAGGTTCCAGTGAAGAAGCCTGTCAAAGGGCTGTGTTACCAGATCCTTTGTATAGGAAGCCTGAAAGGGATCTGAACCAACT
Source organism: Sabellastarte sp. h YS-2021 (assembly GCA_964017235.1). Classification (NCBI taxonomy): domain Eukaryota; kingdom Metazoa; phylum Annelida; class Polychaeta; order Sabellida; family Sabellidae; genus Sabellastarte; species Sabellastarte sp. h YS-2021. The sequence goes on along the minus strand of OZ024927.1, from coordinate 139,786,027 downwards.
GAACTGACCAGATCCCAAAACCAAGGCATGTTGGACCACCCTGGAGTAATCAGAACCATCCTGTGACAGCCTTGATCCATCACCTTGGAGATTATGTGGCCGAGCAGGGAGACTGGAGGGAAGGTGTAAACATCCAGATTCTCCCAAGGCGGACTCAGGGATTCTACTGCCCAGGCCACTCCACATGTGGCCTGGCCCATCTTGAGCACCAGAAGTTGAAAACCTGAGATAGGGACCACTCTGTTTGGTCACTTGACTGCGTCTGGAAAGCTTGTCTGCCATTACATTCAAGCAACCTGGAATGTGCCGAGACCTCGGAACTATTCTTTTGGGGTGACACCAGGACAGAAGTCTCAAGGGCACAAAGAGAGTCTGATCTCATACCGCCCTCCTTGTCCCAGCCTTAATTGAGGCGTCTGTAAACCTTTGAAGAGCGGGTTGAAGGGGACGCAATGATTGGCCCCAAAGTACATTGCTCTCGTTTGACCACCAATCTAGGTGTGGATGGAGAGAGTGGGGCAACAAAATGACCTTTTTCCAGACTCTCGGGCCATGTGCCAATGTCACTTCAGATGCCACTGTATGGGTCTCATATGAAGGCGACCTGACAAAGGCTGCTTCCCTTCATAGTTACTGTCCACCTACTGTAAGGGTCTCATATGAAGGTGTCCCAACACTATCTGTTTTTCTGTGGCCATCAACAGGCCGATTAAGGGCATGAACTGCCCGAGTAGGTCTCTTGCCCCGTGGGTCTGTATTTGAAGTGTCAGAGTATGCTGTCTCTCGTGCTTGGGCTTGACCAGGCCTTGAGAGGGGTCGAAACAGTATCCTACAAAGTGGAACACTTGCTGATGGATCAGTTTCAACTTGAGAGCAAATTAAGTAGGGGAGAAACGTTAGAGGCAAGTTTCCCGGCATGGAGCTCTGAGCAACCAGTCATCTAGGTACTGGTGGTTTCGTGTACTCCTTATACTCCTTGAGCCATGAGCTTTGCTTCCTTTACGAACTTGGGGAACTCCAACAGAGCCGTCAACAAGTCGAAGGGAAGGCAGTGAATTGACAGGTTTCACTTTTCAGATGGAACCTTAGATATTTTCACAACCTTGGAACCAGTGGAAAATGAAAGGAGGCGTCGCTAAATCCAAAGGTGACCCACTCCCCTTGCTAAAGGAAGAGCCTTATGGTTCTGGAATTTTCCCTTTGAAGGTGCCTGATTTTAGAAACAAGTTCAACTGACTGAGATCTAAGACAGGCCTCCACTTGTTGGTTTTGGAACCAGAAACAACCTGTTATAGAAGGCCAAGGAGAATTGAACTACGGCCTTTTCACTGTAGTATGGAAACAAACAGATGAGCCCAGGGACTGCCAGACCTGCCAAAAAAACTTTCGCAGACGGCTTCCCCTTCAGGTGGGTTTATGACAACAGGTACCACCTTGACAATAACCATAACATGTAATTTACGATTTGATCTCACTTGATCCATACCCTCTAACTGTATATGCAGGTAACTGAACGTGAGGATCTGTTCCAATAATTTCATTTATATTGCTAGCTACCACATAAAGGTGTGGTGAAAGAAGGGGAGCTAGAACCTCATGATCACGGTCACAACCTCTGACCTTAGAAAAATGATCCAAGCATGCTGGAGTTAAGAAGTAGCATTCAGGACTGCTTGGTACCCTTTCTGGTGTACGTTTGTACTGGGACTTCGTACCAGGGTGCTGAAAGTGCCCGAACTGGGACTTTGAGCGCCCGTGGCAGCCTCATGTTTCATAATATTCAGCTCTGTGGGGAACAGATGGTGTAATGAGACCACTTGCATTGAAAATTAGGAATGCACATTAAATGGTCAGTTCACAAACCTTCTGCCTTGTGAGCCCGGGACGGGTAACCTTAGGCAGCTATTAGGTTAAGCCTTTCCATTTTCTGGCAGAGCCAGTAATCTGGTGGCATTGAAACTAATATTTTGTGTGTTCTGTCACATAACCAGCACCCGACCAGTGGTTAACAAACAGAAAGTATTCTGGCAATGAAAGGGGGTAATAGAAGCAAATACCGGACTGGTAGGCTCCAGACCCCTTGTATGATTGCGTCTAGTCACATGACTGGTACCAGACCGGAGCCAGGTGAAGACAAAATAATGGGCAAATGGTAAAGTAGGGTTTGGTACTTCATGTATGTATATTTGTGTTATCACATGACAAGCCCTGGGCCAGTGGAAATTAGTGACAAAATAATTAGAAATTTCCTTTCTGTGAAAGAGCAACTGTAACCAATAGGGTTGGCACCCCCGTGTATGTTAAAATGTTGTCACATGACCAGCGGTGGGAATTGGTGACAATAAGAAAATCTGTGAGAGGGTAACTGTAGCCAGTACCAGGCTGGTAGGCTCTGGCACCCTGTGTATGTTTACTTGAGTTGTCACATGACCAGCACCGGACAGGTGGGAATTGGTGACAAATCATTAATGGGCAAATCTGTAAGGGCAGCCGTACCCCGTACCGGACCGGTAGGCTCTGGCACCCTGTATGTTTATTTTGTTGTCACACGATCAGCACCGGAATGGTAGGAATGGGTAACAAAATAATAGGACAATCTGTGAGATTAGAAAATTTCTTTATGTGACAGGGCAAACTGTAAGTATGTTGATATGTTGTCACATAACCAGCACCAGAATGGTGGGAATTGGTGACAAAATAACAGAACCGACAGGCTATGGCACCCGGTGTATATTTGTTTTGTCAAGCATAACCAGCACCGGACCAGTGGGACTTGGTGACAAAATTAGTGGGAAAATCTGTATGGGCAACTGTAGCTGGTACCCGACCGACTGAGGCCCTGTGTCTGCGTTGTCACATGACCAGTACCGGACCGGTGGGAATTGGTGACAAAATAATGAGGAAATCTCTGTGTGTGTATGAGGGTAACTGTAGCCCAGTACCGGACCGGTAGGCCCTGGAACCCTGTAGTATGTATATTTGAGTTGTCACATAACCAGTACCGGATCGGTGGGAATCAGTGACAAAATAATGAGGAAATCTGTGTGTGTGTGTATGAGGGTAACTGTAGCCCAATACCGGACCGGTAGGCTCTGGAACCCTGTAGTATGTATATTAGAGTTGTCACATGACCAGCACCAGACTGGTGGGGATTTGTGACCAAATAATGAGGAAATCTGTGTCTGTTAGGACCGGTAGCCACAACCAGTACCGGTAGGCTCACTCTGTATGTTTATTTTTGTTGTCACATGACCAACACCGGACCGGTGGGGATTGGTGACAAAATAATGAAGAAATCTGTGTCTGTGTATGAGGGTAACTGTAGCCGGTACAGGACCGGTATCCATAACCAGTACCAGTAGGCTCACTCTGTATGTTTATTTTGTTGTCACATGACCAACACCGGACCGGTGGGCTTGGTGACAAATAACTTGAAAACAAATACATAGACAGTATTCTGCAATTTGCTGTTTCCTCAATGTTAATTACCTGTAAGACTTCTTCTGTATAAAACGTCAGCACGTTTCCAATATCCTAATACATTTATTTATTTCTCATAAGCAACAGACGCTTACATTAAACTTTTGTTCTCGCATGACCAACACCAGACCGGTGCGCTTGGTGACAAACAATTTGAAAACAAATACACAGACAGTATTCTGCAATTTGCTGTTTCCTCAATGTTAATTACCTGTAAGACTTCTTCTGTATAAAACGTCAGCACGTTTCCAATATCCTAATACATTTATTTATTTCTCGTAAGCGACAGACGCTTACATTAAGTGTTAGTTCATAGATGAAGATAGGAAATCTACAAATCTTAAGCGACTTGCCGCTTGCAGTGTCACGTGACCAGTTTATTTTGTCACGTGATAAGAATTTGCTGGAGATGATGACGTCATTTGAAGACGATGCAATCTCTGTAGATATGAAGGAAACTCTCTTCTAAAATATTTTATATGGTGACATGGCCAGAAAACACTATTTCTTTGTAAATATCCAAACAAACAAAGCTTGCAGTCTGCAATAAAATGCGGTACTCGTAGTACTGATGCCTTTCTCAACAAATACTTCACGGATGCGGGGGTCCAAGTTCAGTGTAAAATACCCACACGATCTGCAATCCTGGCCAGCAGAAGAAGACAAAAACTGCTTCTAAATATAATATTGAACACAATACTCATTTTCCGTTGTAAACTATTTTCTCTTGATAAAATAAAATCCACAAATAAATCTGAAATTTCCAAGCATTTAATCTGCTTCGCGCCAAACAAAAAGAGGAAGTGCGCATGCGCAGTACGCCGACAGGGAGGCTACACAGCCACCTGGCAAATGAACAGGACACTACCGGTCCCAGCCAGAGTTCAGCTCAGGACGTTTTTTTCTAACGTTTGGCGAGACTGGCAGGGCGCCGGACAAATGCATCTGTCCACTAGGTAAGGTGTATTAATGCAATAAAATTGACCTTTAAAAGGCTGCCATTGCTCTTCTAGTGGAAGCTAAAGCTATTGCTCAGCTATGCAATGAGCTGCGGGTCTGCAGTTTTACCGTTATAGTTGAAAGTAGCTATTGCTCAGCTATGCAATGAGCTACCGGTCTGCAATTTTACTATGTTGTAGCTGACCCAAAAATAGGTGAATAACATATTTTGACAAAATACTCCAACTGCAATAGTTTTCAAGTTACAAATGATTACTTAACTGAGAATCTCAAAATAGCTGTTGCTCAGGTATGCAATGAGATACAGGCCTACAATTTTACTATGGCATAGCAGACCCAAAAGTAGGTGTAAAACATATTTCAACAAAATACTTTAAAAACAATAGTTTTCAAGTTACAAGTGACTTACTCAACAGTGAGAACCAAAGTAGCTATTGTTCAATTATGCAATGAGCTACGATTCTGCAATATATTACAGCTGACCCAAAATTAGGTGAATAACAAATTTAAACAAAATACTTTAAATGCAATAGTTTCCAAGTTACAATTTACTCAACAGTGAGAACCTGAAAGTAGCTATCGCTGAGCTATGCATTTGATGAGTTACAGGTCTGCAATCTTACTATGTTATAGCTGACCCAAAAACAGGTTAATAACATATTTTGACAAAATACTCTTCGTACAATAATTATCAAGTTACAAAGGATTTACTCAATAATGAGAATCTGAAATAGCTATTGCTCAGCTATGCAATGAGCTACGGGACTCCCATCTCACTATGTTATAGCTAGGGCAGGGTCGGTAACACCGGTATCTCGGTATCGAGACCAATTCACTTCAACACCGTGGTGACACTTTACAGCCGGTATTTCGAATGTCAGTATATAATATTGTGAGAAAACATAAAGTATTAGAAACTAACCTCAAATCTGAAGAAATTATTGACTTTTATCCAATATTTTCACATATTTTAGCACTTTTATAGTGATTTCTTTCAGAGCTTCAATGTTTTCTTTTCGCGAAACTTACTTCCGGTTGGTAGACCTATTCGATTGGGAATATGCTAGAACGCAATTTCTTCTTTCGGTATCCCAGAATCGGTACGGTTTTGCACTGGCGGGATACCGGAATGAAAAATCTGCTACCGACCCTGCCCTAGTTATAGCTGACCCAAATGTAGGTGAACAACATGTGGAAAGGAATATGCTAAGTACAGTACTTTTGAAGATATTAGCCATTTACTCTTTCAATAATTTAGCTAAAATTAAGAAAATAGCTCTTACATATATTGTGCATTACTGCAACAGAGCTCAAAACAACATATTTTAACAAAATACTCTAAATGCAATTGTTTTAGAGTTAGAAGCCCTATACACAAACTAGACCAAGGACGCATCTGTGGCCAGATGCAAGATGTATCCACCGGCAAAGGCAAAAGTAGCTATTACTCAGCTATGCCACGAGCTAGAGGCCTGAAATTTTACTATGTTATAGCTGACCCAAAAGTAGGTGAATAACAGATTTGCACAAAATTCTCTAAATGCAATAGTTTTCAAGTTATAAGTGATTTTACTCATGATGGAAGTTAGTGAAAAGTCCAAAAAATAGCTATTACTCACTTAGCTATTGAGATAGACACTCAAGTTACTCACCATGTTGTAGCTATGGAAAAAAGTAGCTGAATAACATATTTTAACAAAATGCTCTAAATGCAATACTTTTCAAGTTATAAATGATTTAGTGTTGAGTAAGAACGTCAAAGTAGCTATTACTCAGCTATGCAATGAGCCACAGGTCTGGAATTTTACTATGTTATAGCTGCCTCAAAATAGGTGAATAACCTCTCCAAAATGTAGGTGAATGGGTTATTTGAGAAATACTGGCTATCTGCAATACTTGTAGAGATAATTCGCATTTACTCATTCTGAATAGGTGAATAATTAGCTACGGGTCTGAAGCTTCACCAAGTGAAAGCTCTCCCAAAAGTAGGTGAATGAGTTATTTGAGAAAAATTGGCTATCTGCAATACTTTTAGACATAATTCGCATTTTCTCATTTTGAGTAGGTGAGTAATTACCTACGGGTCTGGAACTTCACCATGTGAAAGCTCTCCCAAAAGTAGATGAATAAGTTATTTGATAAAAATTGGCTATCTGCAATACTTTTAGAGATAATTCGCATTTACTCATTTTGAGTAGATGAGTAATTAGCTATGGGTCTGAAACTTCACCATGTGAAAGCTCTTCCAAAAGTAGATGAATGAGTTATTTGATAAAAATTGGGTATCCACAATACTTTTAGAGATAATTAGCATTTACTCATTTTGAGTATGTGAGTAATTAGCTATGGGTCTGAAACTTCACCATGTGAAAGCTCTCCCAAAAGTAGGTGAATGAGTTATTTGAGAAAAATTGGCTATCTGCAATACTTTTAGAGATAATTCGCATTTACTCATTTTGAGTAGGTGAGTAATTACCTACGAATCTGGAACTTCACCATGTGAAAGCTCTCCCAAAAGTAGATGAATGAGTTATTTGATAAAAATTGGGTATCCGCAATACCTTTATAGATAATTAGCATTTACTCATTTTGAGTACGTGAGTAATTAGCTACGGGTCTGAAACTTCACCAAATGAAAGCTCTCCCAAAAGTAGGTGAAGGAGTTATCTGAGAAAAATTGGCTATCTGCAATACTTTTAAGAGATAATTCGCATTTACTCATTTTGAGTAGGTGAGTAATTATACACATCTACGGGTCTGAAACTTCACCATGTGAAAGCTCTCCCAAAAGTAGATGAATGAGTTATTTGAGAAAAATTGGCTATCTGCAATACTTTTAAGCGATAAGCCACCTGCCAAATATGAAAGAAATGTGGAAAGAAATGTGGACTGTAGATCGCTAACAAGCAATATTCCACATTTTAGACATTTTTGTCTACCACAGGCCTAATTTAGACATAAACCCTACCAAAAAGATAGGGTGGCGAGTCCTCTAGCATACCAAGCCACCTGCCAAATATGAAAGAAATCTGGAAAGAAATGTGGACTGTAGGTCGCTAACAAGCAATATTCCACATTTTAGACATTTTTGTCTACCACAGGCCTAATTTAGACATAAAGCCTACCAAAAAGATAGGGTGGCGAGTCCTCTAGCATACCAAGCCACCTGCCAAATATTAAAGAAATCTGGAAAGAAATATAGTGTAGGTCGCTAACAAGCAATATTCCACATTTTAGACATTTTTGTCTACCACAGGCCTAATTTAGACATAAAGCCTGCCAAAAAGATAGGGTGGCGAGTCATCCACCATATCAAGCCACCTGCATAATATGAAAGAAATCTGGAAAGAAATGTGGACTGTAGGTCGCTAACAAGAAATCTCTGCGGACGCGACGACGATGATGAATCCATAGTATCCCCGCTTTGCGCCGGGGATACAATTAGCTAAATGTGCTAGTAGTCTAGTACTCACTTAATTTTTGGTCAAAGTAAAAAAAAAAAAAAAAAAAAAAACCCTAAAAAATTTTGAGGGCATAAAATTCCATTAAGGACAAGTATTTACCAAAAATGTGTAAATGCTATGAGTAGTTTTACAGAAATCTACATGACACACTAACAGATGCACGGATGGATAAACGCACACACACAGGATGCATTTCATAATCTCCCTCCTGGGCTACACCTGCGGGAGATAAAAAAACACCTTCTAACAATGGTCAGTGGTAAAAATTTTCTATATTTTGCAATATAAATCTGTCTGAATCTCATAATTGAAGAAATTATTAACATTCTTGTATGTTTTATGCATTTCTGCCATTTTATTAGTTGGAATATAAAGCAATTTATTTTGTGGGTTATAATTAACCAATATTAGAGTGCAAGATATGGTTCTTCCAAATCCAGTAATGGAGGCACATTTTCTAGCTGACTTGAACTCTTACAATATCTTAGAATTGACATTGGGAGCTGCTGGAGAGAACAGACTTCCTCCAAAGTTCAAAGTTCGTGTTTTACATCCCATTCAACTGCCAGGTCATACTGGGACAGACCTTCAACATTGCCACTTGTGGGGGTCGAACCCACACAGAGTTGACAGCCTGTAATAAGACGCCAAACTTTTTTTAATTATGGGATCTTGGTTGTGATCCAGATCACCATCAAAAGTTAAGCCTCTGTTCCTTCTGCCATTGTCAACATTTCCTGCAAATTTCATGAAATCTGTCCCCAACTTTTCAAGTTATTGTGTAAACAAATTGTTAAATGCATAACCTCCTTGACAGAGGGAATAATCATTTGCAGCAATCCACATAGCTTTGTGATAGGAGCAATGTTGATCAAACTCGGAAGCAGAAATCATCCTGATTCCGGCACAGCCAAGGACAAAGGTCACCACAAAGTTACACCATGATGTATTTGATGTTGGACGCCTACACCCTCCAATCTGCCTGATGACATACACTCTGCCAGTACTTCATTCAGGAAGAAGTTGAAAACCTATCTCTTTGCAAAAACATACCCACCCTAGTTTTTCTGCTCTTGTCTCGGACTTTCTGCATGGCAGTGATGGCACTGACCCTTGCAATGCTTTTGATTTAATGATTATGTCTGTTTTCTGATATTATGCGCCTAGAGTCTGTCAATAGAAGGGATTAAGTGCTATAAAAGTACTATTAGAATTAGAATATCATTGCCAAGTATCAACTTCCTGTACATCCCACTCAGTTCAGTCATATCTAAATTCAACGTGACCCATCACTTATATGCAGATGACACACAAATTTACTTGGAACTTGACTCTAGGAACTTCCATTCTAGTATCACTGAACTGACAAATTGCTTTGAGTCGGTCCAGGCTTGGATGGGAAATAATAAACTTAAATTAAATCCTGACAAGACTGAATTCATAGTGATTGGTGATGATCAAATTAGAAGCTCACTGAAGTCATCTTTCCCAGTGAGTTTGCATGGCAACAGCATGGAACCAGCTGAATCGGTCAAAAACCTTGGTGTCATCCTGGATGCGGAAAATTCAATGCAAAGACACGTGGCTAATCTCTGTCGCATAAGTTACTACCATCTCCGGGAACTACGAAGGGTCCGAAGGTACTTAAATCATGAAACAGCTGTAAGGGTGGCAAATGCCTTGGTTAGCAGTCATCTGGATTACTGTAACTCACTGCTTTACAACACAAAAAAGGCATATACTAGCAGACTACAGAGTTCAAAATGCCTTATGTCGTACGGTATGCAAGCTAAATAAATAACGTCATGTCACACCCTTCCTGCACAAACTACACTTGCTTCCCATTCATTACTGTTTATTGTTCAAATACAATCTCCTTACTTATAAAGCAATACATTTCAGCCAACCTCCATATCTTTCCTCTCTAATTAGGCGGAGTGATCTCACACGGGGCAATCACCTATCAATTTCCTCATCTAAACCAAATAAACGCTCAGGGCTGCGCAGCTTCATAGTAGGGGCTCCCACGGAGTGGAACAAGCTTCCTCAAGCCATTAGAACCACAGAAAGCATTTCTGGTTTCAGAAAACAGTTGAAAACATATCTTTTCAGATTAGCTTATCCTCCACCATAGCCTATCTCCCCTATCAGATGCTAATATGGTAACGGACCTTGTTTTGGAACTGGACTATCCCTTTTTGCACATAAGCGCCTTAGAGGATGTTTACATCAATTCGGCGCTTTATAAGTGTTTCTTACTTACTTATTTTATGATTTCCAAGATGTAGGCTCACAAAATGATTTGTAGGTTAAGGTCACTATAGCAAGATCAAAGGTCAAATCAAGGTCACTGTAAGATGTTGCACACTTATATCTCACAACCAAGATCAAATTAGTGATCCTCTAAAAGACATGTACCAAGCCATACGCCATGTGTGAAAACAATAGATTGATTGGAAATCACAAATAGATTGATGGAAATAACAATGTTACACATTTTGTGTGTGAATCTTATAATATACATGAAAAATAGCATCAGAGATGCCCGTACCCCACAGCCTGGGGAAATATGTTTCAACACCATGAGATATAGAAGTAGTGTAACAGTACAAAGTTCAAGATACTTTCAGAGCAGTGTAAGTTATATTAAGGTCCAAATAATGCTTAAGTAGAGAAAATTGCAAATTTAATAAGTAAATTAAATTTTTATAAGTTAATACCCTATCTAATGGACAATTGCTTCACCGGTCGGCGCGACCGGTCCCGCCAAACGCCAGAAAAAGACGTCCTGTACAGAATACCGGCAGGACCGGTCAGGAGAGTGCATTCGCAAGGTGGCGCATCGTACTTCCTCTTCCTGTCTAGACATCATGACGTCATAGCATCTTTTTCATGTCTAGTCCTAGTAAGACCCCTAGTAAGCTGATAGCGGGGCAGGTTGGGTGGGCCTTGCCTGTCCATTGGATAGGGTATTAACTTATAAAAAGTTAATTTACTTATTAAATTTGCAATTTTATTGCGTTAATACATCCTATCCAATGGACAATTGCTGAATAACTACCGCTTGGTAGGCGGGTAAGCAGTTAGGGACTTATGTGAACTCATAACAAAACAAAATAGTACAGGCCCATTTGACCTAGGGTCAGAGAACCCTGACAGGTCAAGGTCGGCCACCAACTCACCGGTTAACCGGGAGTCTACTGACGTTGCCCCCTCCCCAAGTCACAGTTTTTTTGTTGTTTTTTTTTTCATATATGTACATTCAACATATTTACATTATGTATATATTTAACATATTTACAATATGTACATATTTACATATATACAATATCTCCTCACTTCTGGGCCTGGTGGTGCACCTGTTGGGCAGCCACTACAGGTCCCAGGTGGAAAAGCTCTGAGTCTGCCCAGGCAACATCCTTCAAATAAAATTGGGTGAAGGTGTTGTGAGATTTCCAGTGGCAGGCTGACAAGATCTGATCTAAGGAGATCCCTGATTGGAAAGCCTTAGAGGCAGCAAAGGCCCTAACATCATGGGCTTTAACCTGATGTAAAGTGAGGGCCTCCTGGTCAGAGAGCTCATAGCACAGAATCACAGTCTGTTTGATCCATGAGGAGATGGTGGCAGGTGAGATGTCTTTGAAGGAGACAAAGACTAACTCCTTATTCTGCCTGAGATCTACAATTCTGCAGTCCTGTCCAAGTAGTAGCGCAGGGCTCTAACTAGACATAGGGACCTGTCACCCTTGAGTGACCTATCCAGAGATGGTGCCAGGGCTGGAATGACCACTGGAGCCACACTATCTGGACCTTCCTTGGCCAGCTGGTTTTTGGATAGGAAGCTGGGTGAAGGGTACAAAGACACCTTAGACCAGTCTGACTGGTGTCTGATGTTCTTATGTAACCAAGCATGGATCTCACTCCTGCGTTTACCTGAGCCTAAGGCCAGCAAGAAAACAGTCTTGAAAGTTATATGTTTCAAGGAGGCCTCTTTTAGGGGTTCAAAGGGAGCCTTTGTGAGCTGGTGTAGAACCAGGGAAAGATTCCAGGAGGGGATGCCCCTCCTGCCCCTAGGCCTGTCTCTATGGAAACTATCCAGGAGACGAGTGAGATTCTCATCTTTGCTGACATTAATGGTGGAATTGCCCAGTTTGTCAGCAATGGCTGATCTGTAGCCATCAATAGTGCCTGGTTGTAACTTCTTGTCCTGAAACAAGTCCAGGAGGAAGTCAGCAATGGCTTTCAGAGGTGGTGCCCTGAAGTCCACCTGATTACTGAGGCACCACTTTGTAAAATGGACCACTTTGCCTCATAGACAGATCTGGTTGATCCTCTTTGAGGAGCCTCAATTCGTGCTGCCACTGCCTCAGAGAAGCCTTGCTCCTTGATTGCTGAGGCTCCAGGAGCCAGGCATGTAGGTTCAGATTCGACAGGTTCCTGTGAAGGACCTGGTTGAATGGCTGAGACACTAGATTGGGTATGCTGGGCAGACACAGTGGGATCTGGCTTGACATTGCTACCAGGTCCCAAAACCAGGGCTTCTTGGGCCACCCTGGAGCAATCAGAATTATTCTGTTGCAGGGGTAGTCCTGGAGCTTCTCCACCACTTTGCCCAAGATGGCTGCCGGTGGGAAGGCGTATGGGTCCAGGTCCTCCCAGGAGAGACTGAGTGCATCCACTGCCCAAGCCTGGGGGTCTGGGACCGCTGACACAAACTGTGGCAGTTTGTTGTTGAACCTGGTGGCAAACAGGTCCACTTGTGGCTGATGCCACCTTGAGCATACAGCTTGGAACACTTCGGGATGAAGTGACCACTCTGTTTGAATGGTCTGGCCAAGTCTGGATAGCTTGTCTGCTATCTCGTTCAGCCGGCCGGGGATGTGACGTGCCCTGAGTGTTACTTGCTGCCTGGTACACCAGGACAGTATTCTCCACAGTAGGGCACACAGGGAGCCCGACTTCATCCCCCCTCTTTGTTGATATAGGCAACCACTGTTGTGTTGTCTGTAGCTATCAACACTGTCTTGTTGGAGATCAGGGTTCGAAACTCCTTTAGAGCTAGAAATACTGCTTTCAGCTCCAAGTGGTTTATGTGCAACTTACTCTCTGGTAGGGACCAAGTTCCCCTTGCAGTGTTTTCGTCTAAGTGGGCACCCCACCCTTCTTTTGATGCATCTGTAAATATTTGCAGAGCATGTGTTAGAGGGTGTACTAGTTGACCTCTTGGCACATTGCTTTCCTCCAGCCACCACCTTAGACGGGGGTGGAGGGACTTGGGGACCGGGATCACCTTTTCCAGTGATTCTGGGACCCTCCAGTTGTTTTTCAAGTGCCACTGTATGGGTCTCATGTGTAGTCGTCCTAAGTGGACTAGCTTTTCCGTTGCTGTGAGTAGACCTAAATTGTGGGACATGAATTGTCGGACCGGGCAAACCGGATCCGACAGTATGGATCTGATCTTGTCTGTCAAGGTCTGCCAACGTTCTCCTGTTGGTCTGACCTTGCCCTCTTTTAGGTCGAACTGGTAACCTACGAAGTTGAAGACCTGTTTGGGGGCCAGTTCTGATTTTTCCCTGTTCACCAGCCACCCTAGTTCCTGACAAAGTGTGACCAGGATTTGGGTATGCTGGAGACAAGTGTCGTGAGTAGAGGCTCTCACCAGCCAGTCGTCTAGGTACTGGTGGGTCCTTATACCCTTCTGAAGTGCAATGAGTTTGACCTCTTTGGCCACCACTGTGAACTCCATGGGGGCTGTGGATAGACCAAAGGGTAGGGCTTTGAACTGGTAAGACCGACCCTGGAGATGAAAACGCATGTACTTCCTGGATTGACTGTGAATTGGTATGTGGAAGTATGTGTCTTTGAAATCTATGGATGTGACCCACTCCCCTGCCTGTAGGGAGGTTCTTATTGTCTCTGGGGTCTCCATCTTGAACGACTCTGTGTTTAAAAAGGTGTTCAAGATGCTCAGGTCCAGGATGGGTCTCCACCGGTTGTTGGGTTTGGGTACCAAAAATAGCCGGTTGTAAAAACCCAGTGAATTTTGATTTTCCACCGGTTCGACTGCATTTTTGTTTATCAGCTGATGCAGTGCCTCCACAAGGAAGGACTGTTTGCTTGGATTGTGGTAGTTGCTTATTACAGTAGGTGACCTTGTCAAGTTGGGTCTGAAACGGAAGGGGAGGGTGTAGCCCTCCCTCAGTGTGGTGACTACTTTTGGACTCGAACCCAGAGCTTCCCATTTCTCCCAAAACTGGTGTAACCTTGCCCCTACAGGAGGATCTATAACAGCATGTGGCGCATTGGCGACAAGATTTACAGAACTCAAGTGACCTACACAAGAAACATTTTTCACATATTTTATTTCTGTGTACACTTGACAAAAGGTGGGATTTACGCCTTTCCTTTGTGGCAACCTGGTGACAATATGAGCATTTGCAACATGAGAGTCTACATTGAAATTTAAAGTCACTTTGCTGTTCTTTGACACCACTGGTGCTGGGTTCAAGTCTCCCTGACCGGTAATAAGTACAGAGTTCTTCTGACCGGTCACTGGAAGTATACAGTGATTGTCATTTATGAGACTTGAACCCCTTGGCAGGTTTCTGTGTAAAAGTTGAGGCCTTGCCACGACCTTTCCTAGCCTGCTGCTTGTCTTTGATCTGTTTCCAAGCAGGGACGTTCTTCTTGTCGGTGTGATGGCTAGTAACCTTGTCACTTGCAGCATATGGGTAGAAGCGACTTTGCTGTCGGTGTGAAGTACCGGAAGAACGCCTCTCTTCGCTCTTACAGATTTCCTCCTCAGCTTTTGATATAAGCTGGTCCGGGAATAAAGCATTCAAATGAACTGGTGACGTTCTCAAGGCGTGCAACGTATCTTGCTTTACCCCAGCATGTAGATAGTCCAGGTAACTATCCCTGCGAGCAAGGGTGAAGTTGGCCATGTTAATAAATACTGCTTCTGAAAGATCTTGCATAGTCCTGGCCATTGCTTGAGATACTGACCGGTTGAAAGTGGTCAAGTACTCCAGTTCACTAACAGCCTGTTTCATCTTTTCAGATGACTTGCCTTTACTATCCAGACGCAGGGTTTTTAACTGAGTGTTCATCGAGTCCTGAACCCTGGTCAGACACCTTGACAAACCAGCAGCCTGGTTACACATTATTGTCTGTTCACGAGCTGCCCTCTCCCAGCGTCTGAGAAGATCCTGACTGAAGGTTCGAGAGGGTGGAGCAGATGGCAAATTTCTTCTGGCAACCCTGCTGAAAGAGTGGTTGAGTTTGGCCGGATCCGGTGACCAGATACGAACCGTAGAACTCTCACTGTCTTTTTCAGCATGCATCCCGTACCATCTAGAAGGTCTAGGGGTTTTGATGAACTGATCCTTGAGGAGGCCAGTGTTGTCAGAATTCCTGGTAGGGTAGCCTTCTTTGATTGTGAGGTTAAGACTGGACATCTTCCTGCACAACCAGTCGTCCACAGGAAGTTTCACACTGACTTTACCGGTTGGCTGGACACGGGTACCGGCAAAGGGGTTGTCATCTGCAGCAGAGGACACAGTTTGGAACTCAGGCACCCTGTGCCAGTTCATGAAACTCCTCACACCCCTCATGGTTTCCCTGTAGTTTGCCTCCTCAGTGGGCTCAGTCTCAGGGTCAAGGTTCTTTGTCTGCTGACCGGTCCCGGTGGATGTCACCATCCAGGGAACCGGTTTCGCTGAACTGCTCAGCTTCACTGTCGGAACCTGCACTCAGATCCACATCACCGGTGGGCTGAACCTCTGGGAACGAACCGGGGGCCTGAACAGACTGGGTTGCTATCCCTGCACCGGGAGCCCCAAGGGGCTGGGTGACAGTCTGCATCTCCTCTACAGCACTACCGGTAGCCTGGTTAAGGCAGGGACCGGATTTCTCAGCTGGCAGACTCTTCTCCACAGGTAGACTGCTGGTGGTGGCACCAGGGTCAAAAAAGGGCTTCTGAGAGGGAGTCACATCTGAAGCTGGCTTCACAACTGGTTCAACCAGCACTGTGAAAGCCTTGGCTAGCAGCATAGCCTCAAGTCTGGAAAATCTTTCTCCCCACTTGTCATCCAGATGCTGGAGATCTTCAGTTGTAGGTCTACTGCTTGAAGATCTTTTCTTACTGGCAGACGGCTTGGGAGACTCACTACGTTTCGTCTTCTTGGAAGGGGTCGTCTGCACAGCCTTGACCTTTTCCACTTTACCCAGTACGCTAACGTGTGCTGGATTCACGAGAGTGGGGGTGGATCAGGTCGTAGCATTGGAGGTCGTCTTCTTGTCTTTTCTGTCCCTATAGGTAGGCGTAGCCAGTTGAAGGGACTGCTCAGGGGTAAACCCTTTACAAATCACGCATTCCTTCTTCAGGACGCAGGGGTCGTCGCCTAGCCCTTTGTCCCTTCACCGTGCACACTTGGAGTGGGTGTCGAACCCAGCCATAGCGTGTCCGCATTAACCTCTTCTTTGTCCTGGTGATGACATAGTTGTAGATAAAACTTCTGAATTACTTCAAATATGAAATAAAACAGATGAGTTCGGTATAAAACCAAAATTTCCTTGTCGTTGAAAACACGTCTTCACTCTCCACGCGCCAAACGAAAAAGATGCAATGACGTCACAACGTCTACACAAGAAGAGGAAGTACGATGCGCCACCTGGCGAAAGCAATCTCCTGACCGGTCCTGCCGGTATTCTATACAGGACGTCTTTTTCTGGCGTTTGGCGGGACCGGTCGCGCCGACCGGTAAAGCAATTGTCCATTGAATAGGATGTATTAACGCAATAAAATTGCAAATTTAATAAGTAAATTAAATTTTTATAAGTTAATACCCTATCCAATGGACAATAGCTTATCCGGTCGGCGCGGACCGGCCCGCCAAACGTCAGAAAAGGACGTCCTGTGTCTCCACCGGCCAGGCCGGCCCAGTACTGTGCACTCGCAAGATGGCGTGTCGTACTTCCTTCCTGTCTAGACAGAGTGACGTCATAGCATCTTTTTCGTTGTCTAAATCAATTAGACCCCTAATAGCCTGATAGCGGGGTCGGTGGGAGGGTCTTGTGTGTCCATTGGATAGGGTATTAACTTATAAAAATTTAATTTACTTATTAAATTTGCAATTTTATTGCGTTAATACATCCTATCCAATGGACAATAGCTGAATAACTACCGCTTGGTCGGCGGGTAAGTTACTAGGGAACTAGATGAACTCATAAAATAAACTTTTCAGGCCTGGGTCGACCCTGAGGTCAGGAAACCCTTAAGGGTATAGTCGGCCAACAGATACCAGTTAACCAGTCCAACCGACTTCCCCCCCCCCTTTTGACAGACCTGCTCTGAGGTAGGGGAAGAGAGGGCTGAGTTCAGTCCCCTGAGAGGAAATAAACCTCCCGAAGGAAGCACGTCTGAGTTTTTTTTTGTTTTTTTTTGCTTACTGTATGTACACTATTTACATATTTACAAATCTCCTCTAGGTCCTAGTTGTTTGGTGGATCTGCTGAGCAGCCACTACATGACCTAAATGGTAGAGCTCTGAATCAGCCCATGCCACGTCCTTCAGATAAAACTGTGTGAAGGTATTATGGGATTTCCAGTGGCAAGCTGACAAGATCTGCTCTAAGGAAAATCCCGACTGGAAGGCCTTAGAGGAAGCAAAGGCCCTGACATCATGAGCTTTAACTTGATGCAGGGTGTGGGCTTGGTGATCAGAGAGCTCTTAGCATAGGATCACAGTCTGCTTGATCCATGAGGAGATAGTGGCAGGGGAGATGTCTTTGTCGAAGCCTTTCTTGAAGGAGACAAAGACTAACTCCTTGTGCTGCCTGAGGTCTGAAGTCCTGTCCAAATAGTAACGCAAGGCTCTGACTGGACACAGGGATCTGTCAGACTTGAGGGATTTATCTAGAGTAGGAGCCCGGGCTGGTATGACCACTGGGGCTACACTCTCTGGACCCTCTTTGGACAGCTGATTCTTGGAAAGAAAGTTGGGAGATGGAAACAGGGACACCTTAGACCAATCAGATTGGTGTCTGATGTTCTTGTGCTGCCATGCATGGATCTCACTCCTTCTTTTGCCAGAGCCCAGGGCCAAAAGGAAGACAGTTTTGAAGGTCAGATGCTTCAGAGATGCCTCCCTAAGAGGTTCGAAAGGAGCCCTTGTCAGCTGGTGTAATACCAGGGAAAGGTTCCAGGAGGGTATTCCCCTCCGCCCTTTGGGTCTATCTCTGTGGAAACTTTCCACGAGACGAGTGAGATTATCATCTTTGCTGATATTGACTGTTGTATTACCTAGTTTATCAGCAATGGCAGACCTGTATCCATCAATGGTGCTGGGCTGTAACTTCTTGTCCTCAAAGAGGTAAATTAGGAAGTCAGCCACCGACTTTACAGGTGGTGACCTGAAGTCCACCTGATTAGTGATGCACCACTTTGTAAAAATGGCCCACTTTGCCTCATAGACTGATCTGGTAGATCTTTTTTGAGGAGCCTCAATTCTTGCTGCCACTGTCTCAGAGAAGCCCTGTTCTTTGATTTTTGTGGCTCTAGGAGCCAGGCATGGAGATTTTAGGTTTGTCAGATTTCTGTGAGGGATCTGATTGAAGGGCTGTGTCAGCAGATTGGGCAGGCTGAGAGGGGCCTGACTGGACATGGTCACCAAGACCCAAAACCAAGGCATGTTGGGCCACCCCGGGGCAATCATAATGATCATTTTGCACGGGGAGTCCAGTAGCTTCTCCACCACTTTGCCCAATATGGCAGAGTAAGTGCGTCCACTGCTACAGCCAGGGAGTCCGGTACTGGAGAGACAAACTGAGGTAACTTGTGGTTGAACCTCGTGGCAAATAGATCTATTTGAGGCAGGTGCCATTGGTTGCATATTTGTTGAAAAAACTTCCGGAAGGAGGGACCACTCTGTTTGGATGGTCTGACCCAGCCTGGATAGCTTGTCTGCTATCACATTTAAATGGCCTGGGATGTGTCGAGCTATTAGAGTCACTTGTCGCTGGGAACACAAGGTCAAGATTCTCCACAGTAGGGCACACAGTGGGCCCGACCTCATTCCTCCTTCCTTGTTTATGTAAGCTACTACTGTAGTATTGTCGGTTGCTACCAGAACTATTTTGCCTACACAGTGATTTTGAAACTCTTTTAAGGCTAGGAACACTGCTTTTAGTTCCAGATAGTTTATGTGCAGCTTGCTTTCCGGCACCGACCAGGACCCTCTTGCAGTGAACTCGTTTAAGTGAGCGCCCCACCCTTTTTTTGATGCGTCTGTCAAAATTTGCAGAGCATGTTTTACTCGGTGTAATGGTTGGCCTTGAAGTACATTGTCTTCCTCTAGCCACCATTGTAAGTGAGGGTGCAGGGACCTTGGTAGAGGGATAACCTTCTCTAGAGATTCTGGTACCCTCCAATTGTTTTTGAGATGCCACTGTATGGGTCTCATGTGTAGTCGGCCAAGGTGAACCTGCTTTTCTGTGGCTGTTAGAAGACCTATCAAGGACATGAGCTGCCGGACCGGACAGGCCGGTAGTAATAAAAGTGCTTGTATCTTGTCCTGAAGGCTTTGCCACCGGTCCGGAGTCGGTCTGACCCGGCCGGACCTGAGGTCGAACTGGTAACCTACAAAGTCGAATACTTGTTTGGGTTCCAGTTCTGATTTCTCTAAATTCACCAGCCAACCTAGGTCCTGGCACATTTTGACCAGGATTTGGGTGTGTTGGAGACAAATGTGCTGGGATCTGGCTCTCACCAACCAGTCGTCTAGGTACTGGTGGATCCTTATCCCCTGTGTATGGCCATCAGTTTTACCTCCTTTGCTAATACAGTGAACTCCATGGGCGCTGTGGACAGACCAATTGATAAGTCCGGCCCTGGACATGGAATCTTAGATATTTTCTGGATTGTTCCTGTATTGGTATGTGGAAGTAGGCATCTTTAAAATCTACTGAGATGACCTACTCCCCTTGTTGGAGGGATGTTCTGATGGTTTCCGGTGTCTCCATTTTGAATTTTTCCACCTTGAGAAAAAAGTTTAGGTTGCTTAGGTCCAGTATTGGCCTCATTTGTTGTTGGGTTTTGGGAGTAGAAATAGTCGATTGAAGAAACCCAGAGATGTTTGATTGTGGACCAGTTCCACTGCATTTTTTTTTTTTTTTTTTTTTTAGGCTGATGTAATGCCTCTAACAGGTAGCTGTTCCTGTGGGGATTGACATCACGGCTTACGACAGTTGGAGACCTTGTAAGAGTTGACCGGGTCCGGAAAGGAAGGGTGTAACCCTCTCTCAAGATTTGAACTATTTTCGGACCGGCCCCTAGATCCAGCCAAGTTGCCAAAGGTTTTGAAGCCTGGACCCTTCAGCAGAGTTTTTGCAACAGGAGGGACATTGACCACAGATTGGACACAAGATAATTGAGTGACAGAAGAAACCAGTAATTTCCTGTAACCAGTAATTCTCTGTAACCGGCAAACTGGTAGGCTGGAGTCACCCCTGAATTTAGACAGCTACTGATCTATATTTAGCTAGTTGGGTAGGCTCTGTAACCGGTTTTGGTGAAGCAAGGTTGTATAGCCGGTACCTTGTCAGCAGGCTCTGTAACCAATGGTTGAGGTGATCACTCTGCAACCGGTTTTGGTGAAAATAAGGCTGTATAGCCGGTAAACTGGTCTGGTGATTTGAAGACTCTGTAACCAGTCAGTTGAAGCCATATTTGTAGATACTTGCTGTCTACCTGCCCCAGAATCAACACAGAGTTGAATGGACTGGGTCGGATGACTCTGTAACCAGTTGGGGTCGGGTAAGCTGTACCAAGGCTGTGTAGTCGGTACCTGGTCGGTACACTGTAACCAGTTGTTGAAGCAACTGTACAAGGCTGTGTAGCCGGTCGGTATACTCTGTAACCAGTTGTTGAAGCAAATGTACAAGGCTGTGTAGCCAGCACCAGTCAGTACACTCTGTAAATAGTTGCTAAAGCAATTTTACAACTTTTGTGTTGAATTCAGCTTTATTTCTTTAATCCCACGTCTTACTTGTAGATTTAACAGTTGCTGGGAAAGCCCTTGTGATCTATTTTTAGAAACACTTGGTGTTCGGTGTGTCACGTGACCAGCTTGCTGGTCGGAAAGACACGTGATTGGCTGATTGGAGCTCGTCAGTTGTGGCGTTCTTTTGTGATACTTAAACATGCAAATGCGCAGTATTCTGCTCATCCACAAACCCCACTACCGACAACGAAGCCGGGTCTGCAAGGCAGGGACTGGAAGCACAGTAGACGTGAGTTCTGAAGAACGCACTTCAGACCTTCCTGGTCGGTGAAAACACGTGACCGGCCTGAGATGACGATCAGCTTCGTGACCTGGTCGGTGAATCACGTGACCAACTTCGGGGAGATGCTCTCACTGGACGCGTTCTTTCCTCATATCACAGTAAACGTGAGCTGACTGGTCGACTGATGCCTGTAGCAGAGAAGTCTGTACCAGTGCGCTGGAGGTGAATTTCAGGAACTAAAAACTGGAGTACAGTAAACGTGAGTGCAAAGAATGCCCTTCCGACCTCCTAGTTTGGTGAATCACGTGATTAACTTCGTGACCTAGTCGGTGAATCACGTGACCAGCTTCGTGAATTGGTAGGAAGGGCACGCGATTGGCTGACTGGATATGACGTCAGAGGTCGCGTTCTTTTTAGCTGGCCGTTCGGCTGATGCTTTAAATGCAGAGAAGCCTGGACCAGTGCGCTCTGTTGATGAAAGTCCTGGCCGGTCTGAAGTCGGTTCTTCTTCTCAGCCGGCTGTACACTCAAACCAGTTTCCTGGCCATCCAATGCCCTTATTACCGACACAAGGGCCGGGTCCACAAGGGTGGGACTGAGAGTGATTAAAGATGAAGTTCCTTCTATGTAAGCTCTGAAGAAATCTGAAGAATTCATCTGATGCTTCTGATGAAAAAACACTACCAGTGTGCTCTGGAGAAGAATGCGCCTTTCCTGGGGAATTCCTTCTATTAACAGTGCTGAAAACTACGTAGACTGAAGTTCCCCGTGATTTCTATTTATAGAAGTAGAAAGACTTACTATGGTGATTGTAGCTGAAGGTACATTCAAAGAAAAGACACGGATAAAAATACCTGTAAGTAGTATATCCACAATTCCTCAATATTGACGATCTGCCACAATGGTTGAATGGGAGGAAACTAGCAAATGGCTGCCTTCACATTTCTCGTCGATTACTGCCCTATCATCAAAATTAAATTGAGTCAACTAGGGAGCGTTTCCAGCAGATTTTGAAAAGACTATCCGTGCTTGATAAGTAAATAACACTTCTACACTAAATTCTTCACGTAAGAGGTTGAAAATCCGCCATAAAGCACACTTTTCCTTATAAATCTGGAAATTGTAGAAAACACGTCTGCACAGTACACGCGCCAAACGAAAAAGATGCTATGACGTCACTCTGTCTAGACAGGAAGGAAGTACGACACGCCATCTGGCCAGTGCACAGTACTGGGCCGGCCTGGCGGTGGAGACACAGGACGTCTTTTTCTGACGTTTGGCGGGCCGGTCCGCGCCGACCGGATAAGCCATTGTCCATTGGATAGGATGTATTAACGCAATAAAATAATATCTAAGGAAAAGAAATGTATATAAAGATGAAGTATTAAAACAAGACAATTCAACAATAAAATGACAGGATTTATCAGTAAACTAAAAATGGCCAAATTATGGTTTGGATGTTTTGAATATTACCCATGCATACAGAAGTGGCAATACATTCAATGAATGCTTATGCGTGGTGTTGGAGAAAAGCCTGTGGCTCACTTGATGAAATTCCATCTGTTACAATGGGAACTTACAAAAGGAAATTCTTAATGAATTCTAATATGACTTTAACAGTGCTTAATCTGCATCAACAGACAGACCCAAAGGTGCAACAAGATTTTAAAGGTCAATACAGCAAGGTCAAAGGTCAATCAGTGTTACACCATGACGTGGCACACCTAAAACCCTCAACCAATGTCCCTACCAAGTATAAACTTCCTACACCTTACAGTCTGTGAGATATAACCTGGACAAGATTTTATAGGTCAAGGTCACTACAGCAAGGTCAAAGGTCAAATCAAGGTCAGACCATGATGTTGCACACCTACAACTCACTAGCGGATCCAGGGGGGGGGGTTCGAACCCAAACCCCCCCCCCCCCCCCCCCCCCCTGAAAAATAATGTAAAGGGGCTCAACCCAAAGTACAAAATTATTTCTTGACAGTGGTGTTAAATTTACAGGAAATGCACTCTATTTTTACCAAAAATTAATTTTTTTTCCAGGGGGGCATGCCCCCCAACCCCCTTAGTTATAATATGTCTGATGTGAACCCCCACCTTACTCAATGTGAACCCCCACCTTACTCGATGTGAACCCCCACCTTACATAAAAGCTGGATCCACCCCTGCTTGAACTCCTAACCAATGTCCCTACCAAGTATCAACTTCCTACACCTTACGGTTTCCGAGATATAGCCCGGACAAGATTTTATAGGTCAAGGTCACTACAGCAAGGTCAAATCAAGGTCAGACCATGATGTTGCACACCTACACCCCCTAACCAATGTCCGTACCAAGTATCAACTTCCTACACCTTACGGTTTCTGAGATATAGCCCAGACAAGATTTTAAAGGTCAAGGTCACTACGGCAAGGTCAAAGGTCAAATCAAGGTCAGACCATGACGTTGCACATCTACAACCCCTAACTAATGCCCCTGCCACGTATCAACTTCCTACACCTTACGGTTGCCGAGATATAGCCCGGACAAGATTTTCAAAGTCAAGGTCACTACGGCAAGGTCAAAGGTCAAATCAAGGTCAGACCATGACGTTGCACACCTATACCCCCCAACCAATGTCCCTGCCAAGTATGAACTTCCTACACCTTACGGTTTCTCAGATACAGCCCGGACAAACTATTTCCCGCCGCCCACCCGCCCATCCGGACACCATGGGTGAAAACAATACCCCGACAGCCCTTAAGGGCTGTGGGGTAAAAGCAGACCAATTACTTAATATCTCGACACAAACAACTCAGCATCTAAAGTTTGTGATTCATATGTCTGAACAAGATCAAATATACTTACATGTTATGTGATGCCCATCAAAAAATACCTTCATCATGACTTTTCTGAAACAATAGTTACAAAATAAAGAAAAACATAATCAACAATAAAGGATATTGGCTTGAATATTAAGCCTTATATTAATCAAGAATTTCCAGATAATCGGGGACTTTTAAACTGAAACTCCCTCCATGCCCATGGACTTAAATTTATTTCCATTTAAAACAAGTCATGTTAAAATTCAAAAGGAATTCAACTCAGATTTGAATTAAAAGGGATTCAACTTCAAAAGTAAAATGCTAATCATAGTTTCATCATTTAGAAAGAGTGTGGCCAACAGAAATTATAACCAATTCTAATCATCTGTGGTGGGCAATTTTTTCTTGTCTGAGCGGGTTTTTTATACCTTTTATTTTATCTCTGTATTGCAATATTTTGAACTTTTAAACCCTGCTGTAAACTGAATGTAATTGGCTATATGTAACAGGACTGCTGACCTAACAAACTACACAGACAATGTTACACCTAATAACCTTTCCAATGTTTTAATTGTAGAAATAGCATCAGAGATGCCTGTACCCTACATAGTGTTAGGAATCGGTCTAAAAAATCAGAATCGATTAATCGGTAACAAGTATGTGTATCAGCAATAATATAATAATCTATTAAGGTGGCCTTAACAGTTACAAAATAATATTTATTTTCATTCTCCCTTTTCATCAGCTAAATCATTTACAGTGTTTGAATGTAACATCAGCAGATTAGCAACCAATCATGCTTAAAATAAACAATATTTCAACCCTAGACTTTCTTCAAGTCCTTTTTTCTAAGGTATTATATGAGGACTGTATGACTGTATACTAGAATGTGGGGCTGACAAAAGTACTGTTTCAGCATAGAGAAGGATTTTTCCCTCCTTAAGTGGATGTATAATGTTTTCATCTATGTCAGATTTAGTGGGATGAGAAATACAAAGACTTGGTGCAAGTCTATTTCAACCCCTTTTGTTCAACATCACCATGTGGTACACCCGTGTTGTGAACTCAGGACACTTTGTATATATGCAACAAAGAAGAATAGAATATCTGCTTATCATTATCATATGTCAAGAACAGTGACTGCCAAGGAGCTTCTGAAAATTATCCTGAATAAAATGCTTCTTTGGGAACTAAACAATACATAGACATGTGTTCATGGAATTTTCCTTCCATTTTTAACTCAGGACACTTTTCAAAGACATGCTATTTTCATTAATCAAATGGAAGAGTGACTTTTATTGTTTCTGGTCAATATTGATGTTTTGTAATATATACTAGGTTATATGAAACAGTTTGGCACAAGTGAACATGTATTTCAGCATTGTCACTCAAGTTTATGTGTATTGGATGGGGTCTGGAAAATCTGACTCTTATCTCAGGAATAATATGATGAAAATTTCTCAAAACAGCATATATATGACATAAATAGTTGTGTATCATTGATAAATGGATGGTGCAGTTATTTTATCAAGTGTATTTAGCACTTATATGTGTTTCAGTGCATGGGTGTCCTGAGTTAAAACCTTCCCCAGTTAGCAACACAGGTGTAGTTCAAACTGAAAGTATCTCCTAGCCTGGCCTTCCAGGCTGTCTGAACCATAATGCAAACGTGAAATATTTTTGCCATAATGCACACTGTATCAAAGGCCTTTCTAGTCTGGAAGTCTCCTCAGCAAGCTAGGCTAAGTAAGTGTATGAGAACATTATGAAAAAATACTTATAATGCAGTCAAACAGTTGTGCCTTCTTTATACATATAAATGCCTGTGGCAAGGCTAAGTATCTCCCACCAGCTTCAACGAAGTCAGATCCCCCTCACTCTCTCTCTCTGCCTGTTTATGTTACTGTAAAGCATTTGTCTATTATTCTGTTAAATTTCTCTCATCCTGAAAACAATATTCCATGAATTTCCTTTTTTAAGCAGATCTTCATGACCTATTCATTTCATATAATTATAATTTCTTAGATACTGTAAAATTCTAAATATGGCAATGTAGTAAACATTTTAGTTTTCTTGTTCAACAAAATTTGTCAAAAATATTCATGGCAGACTGCTGAAGTATTACAGTAGTGTGATCTCTCTCCACTTGATTTATGGCCAAGGTTGTTATTCCCCATTTATAGGGAGTATACATGTTGTGTGTGAAGCAGTGAAAGTTAAATTTAATTTAGGTTGAACTTAGTTTACTGTATTAAAAGATCTTCTAAATACCTACAGAAATTTTGAGTTTTAGTTGTAACCAACAGGAAGTAGATACCAGTGAAAGAAACATGGCAGATAATGTAAACAAATGTTACGAAAATAAAATGTTAAACATCTGTAGAAAAAGGGAAAATTAGGTGGTTTATAAGTCTTACTTTCGATTCACAATCGATTCTTAAAATGAGAATCGATTTTCTACATCGAAAGTTTTAAATAGACGATGAATCGATTTTTCGTCTAATCGTAGGACCACTAACCCTACAGCACGGAGAAATACTTCTTGACACCATGATACATAGAAGAAATGAAAGAGTACAAAGATTAGGAGACTTTCACAGCAAACAAGGTCAGAATGTAAAGGTCCAGATGTTAGTAGAGAAAATAATGTTTCACAGAGAAAGTGTCTGTAATTTATGAAGTTGTAAACTGATAGTATAGCTACCAACAGAAATAGCACAATTCATTACACATGATAATCAGTTACAGCAATCCATATATCTCTTTCATCAGAAAACTGTGTCTCCATCATGGCAGGTGATCACACTTTGTCAGAGCCAAGGTTAAAGATCACTGCACCTGCACCCCCAACCAATGACCCATCCAAGAATCAAGTTTTTACACTTTTCTACAACTCTCTCTTTTAACAGTTTCTGAGATATGGCCAGGGCAAGAATTTAAAAGTCAAGGTCACTACAACAAGGTTAAATCAAGATCGTTGCTCACCTACACCTTCTAAGCAATGTCATGAACAAATATGAACTTCCTACACCTTATGGTTTCCGAGATATGGCCCAGACAAGATTTTTAAGTTCAAGGTCACTACGGCAAAAGTCAAATCAGGGTAACACCATGATACTGCATACCCAACAGATTTTGAAATATAGTCTGGACAAGATTTTAATGGTCAAGGTCACTACAGCAAGCTCAAAGGTCAAATCAAGGTCACACCACAGCATTGCACACCTACACTCCCTAATCAATGGGAGACACTACAGCAAGATCAAAGGTCAAATCAAGTTCACACCGTGATGCTGCACACCTACCCCCCCCCCCCCCCCCCCCCCCCCTTCCCCACCACCACTGTCTCTACCAAGTTTTAACTTCATACACCTTACGGTTTCTGAGATACAGCCCAGACAAACTTTTTCCCACTGCCCGCTCACCCACTCATTCTAGATGGGTGAAAAGTTGAAAACAATACCGGGACAGTCCCAAAAGACTGTGGGTAAAAATCAGTTATATATTAGCATATAAAGTTAAATTTAAAGAAAAAATTCAATTAATATGTTAAGAAGTATTGGAAAGCATCGTTTTCTATAGACAATTCAATAGCAATATGACAGTATTGATCAGTAAACTAAAATTATGAAGCTGTAAAATTTATTTACTGGAGAATAGCTGTCAATAGAAAAAGCACAATTATATAAGAGTACATATAATAATAAGTTGCAGCAATCCAGATATCTTAGAGCCGAGTTAACCACGTCTACGATACAGTATAACTACAAGTGGACGTTATTAACTGGCAACAATCGTTTCCATTTAAAGTCTTATATTATAAATGGGGCAGGTACGTAACTGCCAAATAAGATAACCGAGTACGGTTAAAAGAATGAAACTGTCTAAGTGGTCCTACAAAGAAAACTAAATTAAATTAACAAAAATTAAACATTACTGACAAAGCGCGAAATATGAATATTTTCAAAACGAACTACTCAAAACATCAACTTGTTGCGTTTCGATTAATTTTAAGGTATGTTTCAATATTTCAGAATTCGTTCTTCTGGGGCCGGTTTCACAAAGCTTCCTTTGGAAAGGACCTCCTTTGGTAAAGGGTGGTCATTTTTTTTTTTTTTTTTTTTTGTCCTTTGGAAAGGCAACTTAAAATTTCTGTTTCACAAAGCCTCCTTTGACTCTCTTTTCAAAGGTCTTCCTTAAACTAAAAGAGGGAGCAAATGTTCTTTAAAGTTATTACACATTCCTTGAAGGACACTTCCTTCAATTTAATGTAGGTCCTTAGCTTCCTTTAAATTTAAGGGAGTTTTCAAGGTCTCCTTTAAGGAAGGAAGCTTTGTGAAACTGAGATTTTTTGAAGAAGGGAGAAATTCAAGGTAATCCTTGAATTTAAGGTGACCTTTATCTTAAGGAGGCTTCGTGAGGAGGCCCCTGGGGCTGGTTTCACAAAGCCTCCTTTGGAAAGGACCTCCTTTAGTAAAGGAAGGTCACTGTTTTTTTCCATTGGGAGGGCCATCTAAAAATTTCACAAAAATTATCAGAATTCTGATTCAGATGATTCTTTTGCTTCCGAGCTTGATTGCAGTGTGGTAGTGGAAAGTTCCGACAGTGAACATACTCTCGGTAAAGAAAGTAAACAAAGTACTTCCAGTGCTCAAAGTACTTCATCTGCTGGAAATTCTTTGTCAGATGCTGCCACTCAGCAGGCAATAAATGTTCAAATTTTAGCACAGCTTTCGTCTATTAGTGATAGATTGAATGTACTTGAACAAAAGAAAGTCAAGAAAGATTCGGATCCGAAAAAAAGAAGGGAGTTTCTAAAAAGAAGTCCAGTACTCAGGTTACCCTGGCCACACTGTCACCAAATCAGTGCCTTCCATCTGGTATGCCTAGTTTACAGAGTTTAAGACAGGATGAGTTTATCCAAAGTCAAGTGGACTAGAGACTGAGAGATTTGGCTCAAAATACAACTGCAGGTTACAAAAATTAAATCTCTTAGGGGTGGCCCTGTGGAGGTCTTGGTTTCGAACCGTGTTAAATGGCCCCAAGAAATTGTACTGTCCGGCTTTAAGAAAGAAAAAATTCAATATGACAAACTCTCAGTAGTGCAATGGGTGGTTGGTTTCTGTCGGATCCTAAGAGAAGAGCAAGATCCCCAAGTCAAGGAGCATATGCTTAATTATTTGATTGCTCTTATGGAGGATGCCAATGACTTCTCTTGGGATGTGACACGAGCCAGTCACACAGTGCTCCTTTGTAGAATGGAGCAAGGAGAATAAAAAATTATACTGAAACTGAAAAATTAGATAGGATTAGGTGAGCAAATGCTCAGAGACACGTGGTTACTCTTTCTGATGAAGTTTCAAATTCTCAAAAGAAAGCAAAAAGTAAGGTACTCACTTGCTCTTACTACAACCAAAGTACATGTATGCATTAAAAGTCACATGATACAAAAGGCGTTACTGACAGACACATATGTTCCTATTGCTTTCAACAAACTGGTAAAACTTACCCACATTCCGAGCAAAACTGTAGGAATAAGAGCAAGAAAATGTCAAAAAACGAATAAGAACCTGTTCCCACCCTCAAGTCTTTCACCAAATTATATTATAATACAGGTTTTTCTTTCAGTTGGCAAGAATCAAATGCTTCAAAAGATCAAGCAATGTAGTGTAAAGCATTTGATAAGGTAAACCCAGATAAATCTATGCACAGACATTGTCTTCAGGTTCAAATGTAAATACTTTTGACTACCCTCGGGCTGTGAAGAATTTTGGGGTTACTAACAAAACAAAATCGTTCACAGTAGGCAATGACCAATCCCATAGCAATACGAATGCAATTGCAATTGGGCATAAGCCAAATTATGCAAAGCTTCCCAGCAAGAATCAGTCACAGCCTCCCAGTAATCCCACGTCTTCAAATATGTATAGTGTGACAAAAAATGTCGAAAAACTGGGCCTGATGGCAGTGTAACTGGGATTAACATTGAAAAGCCAGATATTTTGTCAAAAAACAGGTTCCATGTCTTACAGCAATTTGATGCTATTGATACAGTTGTGGAAGATACACATCCAGGGAATAGCATACAAAACCTAGATACTTGCATAGATAAGCCCAGGTTGGGTATGCAGGTCGAAAATACTTTGGTGGGAAAAAAACAAAACTGGGTCTTTTGATGGGGAATCTAAGGATGCAACATGATCTCTGACCCTGGGGTCACAACTAGCCAAAACACACCCAAAGATTATCTTAGTATGCACCAGTCTATTAGACAATATATGCAAACCAGAAACTAAATACCAAAACTCAAGTTTGGAGTCTCTATCTAGTGTTGAATATGATGCACCATATGACCATATGTTTCACCAATCTGGTTTTCAGTAAAATAGAAAACATTTCGGTTTTATACCAAAATTTGCTTTAAAGCTTTATATAGGAAAGGGAGTACAATGGGATGATAAAGCTCATATAATGCAGGCTCATCACTTAATTAGAGACAGTAAACTCCCCAACTATTTACACTGTTGTATACCAATGCAGTCTGGTCTTAATATCAAAGCTTGGAGGCATTATCTATCCAATTATTGGGATCAACAACTATGTGACTTACTTGAGTTTGGCTTCCCCTTGGATTTTGACAGAATTTATCAGTTACACTCTATTGAAGAGAATCATACTTCTGTTAATGAAAATATGGACTACATTTCAAAATTCCTACACGAAGAAATGCAATATCAAGCTATTTTAGGCCCATTTGACAGTAAACCCATAGATATGCACATATCTCCACTGTTAGTTAGAGATAAGCAGAATTCAACCAGTAAAAGAACTATCATGGACCAAAGCTGGCCGAAAGGGGCCTCTGTTAATAATGGGGTGGCTAAAGATATATATCTAGGTACTACCTATGCATTAAATTACCCTTCAGTTGATTCAATAACAAATTCTTTGCGAAATCTGGGACCTTCAGCCCAGATCTACAAAATTGATATCAGTAGAGCGTTTAGACAAATTAAAGTAGAACCAGGAGACATAGATCTATTAGGTATAAAATTTATAAATAAATACTTTATTGATAGATCAGTCGCATTCAGGTTTCGTCATGGTTTGTTAATCTTTCAACGCTGTACAAACGCCATTCGTTATATCATGGCTCAACATGGCTTCCCATTATTGTTTAACTATACTGGCCTCCACTCTCAAATGGATGCTTCATTCCAATTTCTGAAGAAATTATTGGAAGAATTAGGACTAGATATTAGCATGAAAAAATTAGTTCCCCCATCCACTGCAGATACTTGCTTGGATATTCTAGTCGATTCTGTTCAGAAAACTATTTCCATTCCAAGTGATAAACTTGGCAGAAATTACACAGTTATGTGCAGATTGGAATTCCAATACATACAGTAGTAAGAGGGACCTTCAATCTTTGCTTGGCTCTCTCCTTTATGTTTCTAAATGCATAAAACATTCCAGATTTTTTCATAATAGAATGTTGCAACTATTAAGTTAACAATTCCTTTCAAATTGTCACTGATACTGAAGTCCTTAAGTTTATCAAGGAGTCCCCTTCAAAAACTTGCTCCCTTGATCCATGCCCCACTCACATTGTGAAACAATGTATTGACATTCTTCTCCCTTCATTGACTAAACTGGTTAACTTGTCCCTCAAAAATGGCATTTTCCCTAATCCTTTCGAACAGGCTATTGTCACACCCCTCCTTAAAAAGTCCACCCTTTCAAAAGAGGACTTGAAGAGCTATCGACCGGTGTCCGGTCTTAGCTTCTTGTCAAAATTGGTCGAGCGAATTGTGGCTGCCCAAATTAGATCTCACATAGATTTTCACGATCTTGGTAACACTTTCCAGTCAGCCTATAAGTTGGGGCACTCAACAGAAACTGCCTTGTTGTGCATCAAAAATGAGATTCACTTATCTCTGTCCAAGGGCATGCCTACAGCACTAGTGCTACTCGACCTGTGCGCAGCTTTTGACACTATCGATCATGACACACTCCTATCCTGTTTGTCGTCTAGATTTGGTTTTGCTGGATCGGCACTAAAATGGTTTAGATCCTACCTCCAGGATCGTTTTCAGTCAGTCAAGATTGGTTCCAGTCTTTCAAATCTGTTCAAATTGAAGTTTGGAGTCCCCCAAGGTTCTGTCTTAGGTCCTCTTCTGTTTTCCCTCTACACAACACCTCTTGGTCAAGTCATCAGAAAATATACCGGAGTCCGTTACCACTTCTATGCGGATGACACTCAGCTGTTCATTCACTTATCCCCTGACGATAGTCTCAAGTCTTTTGACCGTCTTAAATCGTGTTTGAATGATATTCAGGTCTGGATGTCTGAAAACAAACTCAAGCTAAATCCTGATAAAACAGAATTCATAGTCTTCGGTGCCAAAGACAGACACAAATGGCTCAGTGACTCATTTCCTGTCAATATCCTGGGTAATTGCCTCTCTCCCGCAGATGTTGTACGCAATCTGGGTGTTCTGTTTGATGCAAAGTTTTGTTTCACCAATCACGTAAATTCTGTTATCAAATCCGGTTTTATTAGCCTCAGGGACCTTCATCGCATCAGGAGGTTTCTTTCTGTGGATACATCAGTGGTGATTGCAAATGCTCTGGTCAGTAGTCGTTTGGATTATTGCAATTCTCTTTTTCGCAGTTTGTCATCCTGAAATGCTACAAGGCTCCAATATGTTCAAAATGCGCTTGCACGGTTTGTCACTGGTGCTTCAAAGTACACTCACATTACATCCACCCTTAGGACACTTCATTGGCTACCCATTAGACAACGTATTATCTTCAAAACCCTAGTTTTGGTTTTTAAGTACCTCACCACTAGCCAGCCTAAGTATTTAGCACCATATCTCCCCTTGTACAAATCTGCCATGAATACAAGACGTTCCAATCCCAAAAATTTGTTCCTTCAGGTTCCCTCTTACTGTGCTTCCATCCATAAATCAAAGGTCCATTTTAACAATAGTTTCTCATATGATGCCCCTAAGTTATGGAATGATCTTCCATATGATATACGCAGTGCTCCAAATCTCTCCAGTTTCAAAAGTCGACTCAAAACCTACCTATTTCAGAAATCATTCCCACCATAGCTTCTTACTACCGAACACCGGAAGACCTCTCTGGGAACGACTCGGAACATGTCTTATGTCTTATGACTTATGCCTTATGAATTGGATGGTGTGCCTTAGAATCCGTTGATACGGAGATTAAGCACATAGACAACTGATTGATTGATTGATAATGTGGATACAAAATGCTGATTACTGCCCAATTTAGAAGTGACCTAGCTTGGTTAAATTATTTTCTCCCTCATTATAATGGGGTCATGTATTATAACCAAACACACTGCCATTCAGAAGTACACCTAGATGCTTGTCTTACTGGGCTAGGGGGCGCCTATGGATCTATGGTATATGCTCTACCCATTCCCAGAGGCTATATAAATTACAACATTGCCCACCTAGAAATTTTGAATATAGTGGTTGCCCTCAAGGTCTGGGCAAATTATTGGGCCAACCAACGAGTATGCATCCATTGTTATAATATGGCGGTGGTGGAGGTGTTGCACTCTGGAAAGGCTAGGGACCCTACTTTAGCTTTCCTTGCCAGGAATATTTGGCTCATCTGTGCTATTTTTAACATACACATAATAGTCGTACATATACCAGAGAAAAGCAACACTTTGGCTGATCTACTCTCTAGATGGCAATTTATTGCAGATAATTGTAAGGATCTTATCCATATATTGCCAGAACCCAGTTGGATTCCAACTCACCTGAATCCCACATTGTTGAATTATAATATACAAGCAATTTTTGTTTTGTAGATGATATGGGAACTGCAGCTCAGCTGGCCACTTCTGCTGTTGATAAGCTTTCGTCAGGTTTTTGCCCTTCAACTTTGAGGCAATACCATAGAATGTGGATGGACTTTATGGCTTTCCAGCTGGCAGCTGGGCTGCTTTGCTATAAGGTGAATGTTCATTTGCTACTAGCATTTCTAGAGTATTTAAACCACTATGGCATTGCTTCTTCTCAGTCACAAAATTATCTAACAGCCATCAGAGTATTTTACATGGCTTAGATACTAATGCTTTCCGAGACGAAAGATTGTCCCTATTTTTGAAAGCTCTCAAAATACTAGCTCCATTCAATCCTAGAATTCCTGCTCACTTAGATGTTCCATTATTGGAACGTATTATCAAACAATGTGAGAGTATCTAGTGGTTTTCTTTTCATTTCTTTGGCTATCTAATTCTCTGCCACATTAAATGGCCTCATTTGACCATACCAGACAGTTGGCTCGTGGAGATGTAATTTTCGGGGAAACGGGGGCTGTATTACTGTTAAAATGGTCAAAGACAATGCAGAATAGGAAAGATTTCGCCACTGTTTCTCTGCCAGGTTTAGCAGACTCGAACCTCTGTCCCATCCTGGCACTCAAAGTTATGTTTCATAGATTTTAGGGTACTGATAATTCCCCAGTCTGTTTGATCCCTATAAGTAAAGGATTAGTTCCACTGACTGATTCATTGGCTCGTAAACACCTGAAAGACATTTCTAGGTCTCTTTGTCTGGAAAAAGTACTTACATTCCATGACTTCCATAGGGCTGGGACTGCTTGGGCTTTTAGTCATGGTGTCCCTCTCGAGCACATAATAAAACATGGCACCTGGAAGTCAGATGCCAATTGGACCTATCTTTTCTCTGCTGCCACTGCTTCTTCCCCTGTGGCCCTTGCATTTCAACATGCTCTACGTCCCTAATCCCTACTTGGGTTTGGGTGGTTTCTATTTTCCCCCTGTACACTGTGATTACACAGTACTGTCACTATGATACAAATATAAGTACTAATGCTTAAACATTAATTATTATAATTATAACCCCCTTTATGGGTTATCAGCTGGGAACACACTATCAATTCTGGCCACTTTACCTTGCCTTGCATCCTTGTCAGTTTGATTTTGACCTCTGATTTGACCTTGGAGGTCAGTGCTCCATCACCTGGTTCATGACCTAATTGTTGCTTGATTGGCCGGTGGGTTGGGCAGTTTATTGGATATAGAACCCATGGACTTTAGAAAGATGATTTAATTACTGCCCAAGCTGCCTGCTTTTCTTTGACCGTTTGTCATGTTGTTGTCTTGACCTTCTAAAATTGAAGGTCAGCTTTGTGACCTTGGAGCTGATTTCGGTTCAACTTCACTTTGCTTAGGAATTTCGCTAGGCAGTTTCTTTGGCCAGTTAGGATACAACATACATTATTAAAATAATTTTTTTAAAATTTTAAAATGCTTATATTTGTGCCTGGTCAAGATCAGGGTTAGAAGTTAGAGAAATAAATATTCTATCCCATGTTGCCTCTCTTATTACTTCTTGGGAACTGAGAAGTTAACCAGGGACTAATCTGTGGCCCATTTTAGAGAAAGTAGGATTTATGATGCTGGCTAATCACATTCTCAATTATATATTGTAACTGTGTTGAGCACAAGCTCGCATTATGTATTGGATTTTCAATCAATGTTATCTCTCAGATATCATGTGTCATATATATGTCATTTGATAAATGCTTTTTCAGTAGCATTTCAGCACAATAAAAGTTGGTTAGAATTAGAAAATGGACTAAGTTGGAGACAGTCATATTCATAACAAACCATCAGTAATTGGCATAATAATAAGCTGGGTTCTACCCAACAACAACAAAGGTGAGAGCCTGTATAACAACCAGGTTACTGAGATCCCCAACTCTCACATGGATTTTGGAAAGCAACGTCAATATAAACTGAACATAATTAAGATTGAGTCTTGTCTAGGACTATGACCATGTCATTTTCAAACTAGACCTATGCATCGGAGAAACAATGTAAATTTGTATCCACTGGAAAGACAACTCACCCAAGCCAGTGAACCATCGTTTGACCTTAAAGGAGGGGTCCAAGGTCAAATCTCACACCAGAAGATTCCCAGCTCATGATTTTTAATGAGTTGGTTTCATATCCCAAACCTCTAGGACCAATAATTAGTGAGTTATAAGCACTTTTAAGGTTGGCTATCCTCGTTTGACCTTGAAGGAGGGGTCCAAGGTCAAATCTGACCACATCAGAAGATTCCTAGGCCATGATTTCCTACAGGTTGGTTTCACATGGGAAACCTCTAGGACCAATAATAACGGAGATTTAGGCACTTTTAAAGTCCACTATGTGGGGTACTTTGGCACTCTGTGGATGACCTTGAATTAAAAGCTTCAAGGTCAAATGTCTGCAAGGTTGTAGAGGACATGTATATCTGCTATACATATCACCTATGAAGATATTTAACTTTCTACGTACGAGAACCAGCCAGTAAAAAAAGGTAGATAATTTTCAAAGAAATGCCCATGGCGGCCATCTTGCTTTTCAAAATGAGGCTAATTTCAGTCAAAGAGAAGCTTACTTCCCAATAAAGATATCCTGCAAATTCGTGAACCTAGCTATTGTAGTTTTTCTCTGAGAGCTTTAACATCAAAAATCTCTACGCATGGCGGCGTAGTTTACGCTAAACCAAAGTATCCACCAGATGCATCTGGTGGATACAATAATAAAAAGAAATAAGGTTTTTACTTTTAAATTTATTTATAAATAATTGACTGTATACAAATAAAAAGTAAACATCACAGCAGATTGAATACTAGAGACTGATGAAAACTGTACATATTAACTAATAAAAGAGTGGTTTGCATTACTAAGATGAACTTCAACACTAATGACATTTAACAGAATAATTAATACAATAACAAATAATTGACAAATTATTCCTGGAACAGGTTTAATTTATGTGTGATAAATAAATACTAGTACTGAAAATTTTTAGAAAATAAAATATTTTTCATTTGGCTTTGAGAAAGCAAAACAATTTTTTTAAGTTGCTCACAGTAGTAGTTCACAGTCCGCACAATATTTAATTATCCCTTTTTATTATTAAAACTGATATGAATAGTCATATGAAATACATAATTATTCAAAGTCAAAACAAAATCCCATGGTTGTTTAAAAGAGAATACAAAGAGTTAAAACATTTAATACTGTTGCATGCTATGATGTAACCAAAAATGGTATTTTATTTAGTTGTATTAATGGAAAATCAGATGCTAGATCTTCTAATAATAAATTTATGGCAAAAATACCACTAACTGTTAAGTTACATAATTTCAACATACAAGGAAATGGAGGTATATATCAATTCACCACTTACATGAATACAGCTAAGGTCATGCTGAATTATGTTATATTATAACAACTTAGTTTGTGAGTGTATGCAAATAAAACTAATTTGATCTATTTACCTAAACACAAACTTTAACATTATTATCATCTGATAAAAAATTAAGAGTAACATGATTTATAGCAATTAGGCACAAGTTGTACGAAAGTGCCTAAAATATTAATGTAAATCTTTCATATATTAAATATCACCTGGCATAAGAATTCGGCTTTAAAGTTTCAACATTTTTAAAAATAATTTCCTATACACAATGGCGTGTCAGTTTCACAGAAACTGAAATGTATTTTGTTAAACATCTTGAAGCACATAAAGTTTGCCCAATAGCAAATAACACAACAAGAAAGAGAACATATATGCTTAATACAAAAGTGTTCTGCCACATGAAAATGGAATGTTTTTTGTTGTCCTTTTACATCATGCAATGGATAAAAATAACTACAAAGAGACTGACTAAAGGTAACATTGAGAAGCATTTTGATTAGATTTCCCAGAGATGCTGCTTCCGAATATATACAGCAAGACCACTAGTTTTACTCTGTTGAGAGACTCACTGAAGCAGGGAATCTATATCTGGTTCCTTTCGTTTTCTACAAAACAATAAAATCAAAATGAACTGCTGTAAAATCAAACAAGTCAAGCTGGTTA
This sequence comes from Sabellastarte sp. h YS-2021, assembly GCA_964017235.1. Classification (NCBI taxonomy): domain Eukaryota; kingdom Metazoa; phylum Annelida; class Polychaeta; order Sabellida; family Sabellidae; genus Sabellastarte; species Sabellastarte sp. h YS-2021. Next base: position 139,748,095 of record OZ024927.1, on the reverse strand, counting down.
TAACCTGTTTTTACACTTTCTTTCCACATGTCAACATTGTGATATCCTTTACAACAGACTAAGCAGATACATAAGGCGACTCTTTTTATTTCAAAATGAGACATACACAAAGTATAGTTGAAATGATAATCAGTAAACAGGAACAACAACTAAAGGTACAAGGAGGAGGTAGTGATAAAGTTGGGTTTTTTGCATCCTATTAGACAGCTAATGCCATATTCCATATTGGGTCAAGCCATTACAGTTTTGAATATGTGAAAGACTAAAATACAAACTCACAACTACATAAGTTACAATCAAATATGAGGGAGACAGTAAGATAAGTATATACTAAGGGTAAGAGAGGCCAGTAGATGCATGGAAGACACTTTCTCCACAAAAACATAAAAGCAAATATCTAGTGCATTTTCTTCTTGAAAAGGTTGAATTTGGGATTTAATGTCTATTTCGCTAGATAAGGTCATATTGGTTTCGGATGCCAGGAAATTCCACACATGGTCATGAGCTCCATTCCAACCAACAACCTTAGAAATAAGAGAAACAATTACCGACATGACAAGAAAACACAATCAGGACACAAATTTATAGCTAAATGTTACACTTCGCATAAAGTATGTTGTGATAGAGACTTACTTTTTTCCTGTCTTGGGTCTGTTTGCAGTTTTAGGTCTCGCAGACTTCTTTACAGTTTTTGGCTTCAGAGCCTCCTCTGCACCCTCAGCTGTATAGGCCAGGTACACATGGGACAGGTCAACTTCATGCTAATGTACAAGATACAGTAAGAAATATAAAATCTGCCACCAAAGTATATAAACCTCACTAGTGAGGACGCCCCTCTTCTATTTTTTGACTTGTGGGACACTGTTTACCCATCTCATGATCTGTGATTTTGGTGGCTACATTAGCCATCTGACCTCCCCTTGTATAGAATTTGCACAAACTTTGTTCATTTTGTTTTACTTTTAAAGGGTACACAGTGGCAAATTTCATACTTGCACTATTTCTCATTTTTCTTCAAGAAGTTATACAAATTAAAAGTACTGATATAACCTGTGTGTTAGTTTTAAATATCAGGGACTATATTCACAAACATTCTTAAAATTTTTCTTAGAATTTCACTCAAGTTGAAGAAAACTTTAAACCAAAGATTTTTTTTATTCTTAGAATTAAAATCTCTCCAGAGAATAATTCTTAGATATGAATAATTCTAACAGTAAAAGGTAGTTTTACCTACAAAAATTAAATAGAAATATGCACAAGCAGTTATTATGAGTGTCATGTGACACCTAACATTTTTTGCGTGTGACGATTGGGAAAATGGCTCTGTTCTTTGAAGACTCCACAGAGAAAAAATTTTGGACTTCGAAATAAGCATAATAGTTGATAAAATATCAACAAGCAAGGACAAGTATTTGGCAAAGTTCAGTCCCTGTGTTATGATGAAGACCAAAGTACATGCATCGGAACAACTAGCTAGTGAAAAAGTGTTTGTTGTCAATCTTGTACAGCAAACAATATTGAAACAAAATGATATGACCTACATTTGTGGTTGATCTGTATTCTTTTGAGCTACAGAAAATAAGTAATGAATATTCATGTTCATGAAGCCCACATGAACTGCCTACTCCATTTCACTCTACTGCATACCTTGTATATTTCACAGGCAATAGGTCTCTTGTTTGTTTAAGACATATATGCTAATGAGCCATTGGCCTGTCTAGTAGATCAATATGTAAATTAACAACGAAGTTGCAAACAGAACTGGACAGAAGTGTACCATCTTGAATCCTGTGTGCAACCAGGACACTGTATCACCATATTAATTATTCTGTATTCTGTCCATTACAACATGTATGTTAACCCTTTTGGTTTATGTATGGTTCTTCCAAATCTTGGGGAGCCTGTATCCCAATGTGGGTCCTGTCTAAAACCACAACCACATTTGGAAATGCGGCTATGGCACAGAGGGTTTGTTTGGATTTCATCAATTTATTCTCATCAAATGGCAAAAACAAAACTTTAAGTCCTACATGAAAGTGCTAATATAAAATCTCAAACAATTCTCTTAACACTGAGGATTGGGATATGGAACTTATATCACCAATGTTATGCTGAAAGGGTCCAGTGGCCAAAACAACCCGAGAGCAATGCACACTTTTTAAACAACGGGGACTCTGTAACACCTTATCTGATGAAATTGCACTGGCTACCCGTAAGACAGCGCATTATCTACAAACTGAACCTCATTGTGTTCAAGGCATTAAAGGGTGATGCCCCCGACTACATTCAATCCTTGCTTTCCATAAACCAACTAGCAAGACTACTACGTTTGGGTGACAAAATGTATAAACTGAAAGAGCCTCGATGGAAGCTGAAAAGCAAGGGATACCGATGTTTCCATGTTGCAGCACCTCACTACTGGAATAGCCTCCCTGATGATGTCCCCAACATCGAACTGGATTTAAATGACTTCAAGACTTAAAACTCTTCCATTAAAGAGGGCTTTTGTTGGAGTAGCGCAGTGATTAGCCAATCAGTGACTAGAATTACGCTATATTAGAACTAACTATTATTATTATTATAATGTAGGATCTTTCTTTTGTGAAAGACAGGTCTTAATGAGGCAGTGTGCACAGTTTAACCCAGCTTTAGTAAAGCATGTCTGCTGGTAAATTCTTGCACACTGAAAATAGTGAGTGGATTACTACGATCTCTGAAAACTTTTTCACAACATAGATGCCAATTTGCTTTGAATTGCTGCACTACAACCACCAAAGAAACCATATTTTCTTAAGTTAAGGATTAATTGTGAGTGAAAAATTATTTCTCTTTGAAAATTTCCAAGCAGAATTTTAGAAAAATTCTAACATTAAGAATAAGAGTGATTCTTAGAATAAGACATCTGTGAATAAGTAAAGTCTTATTCTTAGAATATTTAGAAAAAAGATACAATTCTTGAAAAATTCCAAGAATAAGACTAATTCTAAGAATAAGAAATTTTGTGAATACAGACCCAAACCACTCATCAGTATTTGTAGAAAATATATCCAGACAGATTAAAGTGCCACATTGTACATGGCTAGTTAGTACAAAGTAGAAACACTCTGGATCCTTAATAAATATGATCATAGATAGTATGACTACAGTTGCTTCTTAACAGAAAGCCAAACAAATTTTATCATTTGCATAATTTAATTTCTCCAAAAGTTAGTCCATTGAAATTAGACAACATATCAAATACCTGCAATAAAATTTCTCCAGAGACAAAAAGACCCTTCTACCAAGATTCTTTTGCAACAATACCTTGCCTTTAATTGTGTTAAAATCAAAATGTGAGACTTCGAGAAGCATTCTAAGACTTCACCGCTCTGTAACAAATAACGGACAGGAAGTTTATATTCTATTAAAATACTGAAGCATTACCTTGGTTTTCTCCTTGTCTGGGAGAGGTGTCTGTTTACGCATGTTGTTACCAGTGTAAGCCACACACTTGAGCTGCCACTCGCCAATATCTTCATTCCAGTGGACATACTGCTCAATCATCTCCTGTAAAAATTACAGCATTTTGAGAACAGTGTGTGAAGATTCATGGTTTTGAATACAAGGTAAGAATAAAGCACAATTTTGAATAAAGTGTGAAGAATTGCCCACAGCAATGTTTATGAGATCAATGTTACCTTCAGACTGATGTAATGTTGTTTCAGACCGGTATTTCCTGTATCTTATTTATCTTTGAATAAAATAGACAGAAACACAATGTTTTAACTAAAATGTGTCTTAACAGAAGAACAACTTAAACAGCATTTCAAGGGTCAGCCGAAGGACTATGGTATTTGAAGTACTCAAAAACTAGTCTAAGAGTATAAGCAAATGTTTAATTTTCATAAACAGAACATGTAGACATGATACACGAGTTATGATCATTATGAAATATATAGTATAGACTGTAGGTCATAACCATGGTGAAGGTTTGGGACTAGTACCTGATACTCTGGAGGTATGAAGTTGTCAATAAGGAGCATCTGTAGCCTCAGTTCACGACTAAGCTGTCTCACATTCTCCAGCAGGCCCTCCATCTCCCTCTGGTGTTCTTGTTGCAAATCTGCCATCTGGCAGAAAAACATCATATATTTTTATTTCAAAAATAGAATATGTTCCATTGAACACTTGCACACAAAACAATAACTATTATTTTATATTTACATTTTATTACTGATAAATAATAAAAAGTTATGTATGGTAGTACTGGTTACCCTAAAAAGAAGAAATAATTGAATGAGGAAATATTTTATTTACCCCATATTTATCACAAATTTGCATACAACCAATTTGCTTCTTGTTGACAGGATACCCACAGAAAATGTAAGGAGTATGAGAGCTTACTTTAGTCCAGTAGTACCACATTTTCATAAATTCCCAGGCCACCAATAACCATGCTTACAATAACCCTGATGCAAACACTACATACTGGTAATATTACATTTTCAAACTCACAGACACATACAGGTAATATTCTGATGTATTAGTTGATATACTTTCACACACAAAGGAGGTCAGCATATTTATTTTTATTTAACAGACTAAAATGGCATAACCTATTTTATTATATATTTCCATATTTTTGCAAGAGGAAAACAAGAACTTGAAGGACACACACTCTTCAGGAAGCAAGCAGTGGTGTTAAATGAAAACTGTAAAATATTCCCACAGCCACAATTCTAGTTTTGCTTCCTTCACTAATCAATTTCAAGTGCATATTAGATGTACCTTCATTGAGGGTGTTTGCACATTAATGTTATTTATATTTATACAGTTTAGATTTTGCATTTGCTAAGTCTATTTAAACTTTTGCTTTTTGCATCAAACATCGAGAACATAATCACCGTCTTTGAAAGAATAATCAAGACAGTGAACCAAATGAGGCAGAAAATGACAACAATACACGAGGATAAAATGTCATCATAATATCACACACAGTCAATATGTACTAGCATCAGATGTACCTCTGACTTTGCCTGCATTAACATGGTCCAGACTTTCTTGAGTTTCTTGGTTTTTCCTGTCACTTCGTCTTGCAGTGAGGAATACTTTTCTTCAATGTCCAGTTTTTCTTTCTGGTGAATTAAAATGAAATTACATGAAAAACAAGAATACATCAAATGCTTAATTCTTGATGTTTTACAGCTACGTAATGTCTAAAAAATGTGGTTACTATTATTTAATACTGATAATACACACCCTTATTTTGTAAACTAAACAAGTATAATTTCATTCTCCAAATGTCTATCTTTTGTTATTTTATCACTAATTTGTTCTTTCATCATTATATACAGGTGTTGCACGTGTTAAGTTTTGAAGTAAACTTTAACTTGGATAAGTATTTTACTAAAGTACAGATATCCTTAACTACTTTTTGCTAAATGAAATTTTTTACCGGGTAAATGTATACAAAATAGCAAATATTCCATAAAAACTTAAGATCAATATTTTGACCTTAGTTTACAGTGCAGAATGTTGACCGACTAGTATGAAGTACGTAGTTTTCTTTCACCCCCAAAAATTCTGTATATAGCATGGTTTGTTGGGTGTTATTCCTACAACAAACTTTTTTTTTTTTATTTCATAACACAAGAACAAAAAACAAAGGTTTTAGACACAACTATCAAAAATTATATGTTTCAAGATATAAAATTGATTAGTATGTTATACTCTATTACCCTATTTGGTGAATAATAGACACAAAACACAAATTAAATTTGACAGTTGCCAGTTTGTCGGTTAACATTGACAAAAAAGAATTTTTCTCTGTACTATCTGTCAAAGATTTATACTAATGACTAATAAGAAATGAAAACAGTTATGGAATTCCCTTTTGCCAACTTTAATCAGCTTAACGTTCTGATTCTTAATAGCTACTTTAAGAAATGAAAAAAGGCATTTACATTTGCCACTGATGTCCTTGGAACGAGTAACAACTGAATGTTCAAATAGTATGCCTGAGACACATTGTCATTACAATAACATTTTTATACATCGATAAAGATATTTTTCCAACTTTCCCATCTTTTGTTGAAGATCGCACTGTTTTGTTTAATTTTTGCTAAATATTTGTGCTCTAAATATCTTCTTTTGATTTCTTTTTGCAAGAAGAAAATGTTTAAAATTTGGTTTGTTTTGGCACATCTGTAAATGTAGTATCTGGTTGATATCAATATAAAATTTAAAGGCCAGTAATTTTGATCAAAATTAGGATATCCAATTATTTTCATGATATTTGTAATATGAAGGCTCATACCAATTTTATTCTGAATCCAACATTTGACATTTTTCCAAAGATCTTGTACCTTTGTACACTGAGTAAAGATGTGAATAATAGTTTCTCACACTTCTTTGCAGAAGCTGCATAAGTTGCAGTCATTTAGTTTTACTTTGTAAAGGTAATCTTTTGTATCTAAAATTCGAAATAAAATTTTATATTGAAACCAAATTATACTCATTTCTGACACGGCCTTAAAACAGCTTTTATATAGATATAACCAGTCACTGGTTTCCTGTGGGATATCTAAATCTGTTGACCACTTTGTTTCACACAAAGGCGGTTTTGCTTTGTTTTTATCGTTCAATACTTTATAAAAATCTTTACATCCGGGTAGGTTTTGGATGAGTAGCTTCAAATGGAATGGAATATAAGGTTTTCTATGTTGAAATTTATTTCCCTTCTTATATGTTTCAATAAATGCTCCAATTTCATGCTTCAGTTTGTTGTAGTACAGAAAATTTACCTTAAGATCATATTTTTGTTCTATTTCTTCCATATTGAAAAATTTGCCACTGGATTTGACCAAATCACCAATACAATGAATCCCCTTTTTGAACCAGTGAGGGTAATATATATCAGTCTTAAAGATATCTGTATTGTACCAAATAATAGATTCCATTATATCAGTGTTTGTTTGAACTTTATGAAAACAGTTTAGAGTGATCCAGTTTTCAAAAACTTGTTGCCAAAACTTATTCTTACCTGCTTTAAGTAGAAATTTTGTCCATCCAACCCCCAATTTAAAAAACTTAGCAAAGTTATCATAAGTACTGAAAAATAGGTAGTACCATGGCTTTTCTGCCATGGTGTATAATTTTCTTATCCAGCTAAGTTTGAGTGCTCTTTCAAAATTAAAAATATTGACCATTTTAAGTCCTCCCTCAAAGTAGTCTGAACATACTGTTTCACGATTGATTTTATCAGGTTTGTTATTCCACAGAAATTTATATAATAAGTTATTTAAATCTTTTATAAATTGATGAGATGTAGGTATTGTCAAAAATAGATGGACAAAAGGAGAAATAACAAACGTTTTGATAACGGTTATCTTTCCAAAGGGTGTTATATTCCTACTACTCCAATTTTTAATTTCTGTTTTGGCCCTTTCTATATATCTCTTAAAATTCAATTCCGGTATATTAGCAATATTGGTTGAAAATTCAATTCCTAAAAGTTTGAATTCTGTACTACCCCAATCTAAATTTTGATTTATTTTTAGTTTTTCTTTTGAAAATCGCTTTCTACCTATCCATACAATTTTAGTTTTCTCTTTATTCATTCTTAAGCCAGAATAATTGCCAAAGACCTCAAGAGTATTTAGGGTTGCTTGCAATGACTGTTGGGTTCCATCCAAAATTATAGTGGTGTCGTCTGCAAATTGTGTTAAATTAAAGTCAAAATCTTTTATTTGAATTCCCGAAATGTTTGGATTTGTCTTTATTAATATAGATAATACTTCAGCACAGATCAAGAACAGATATGCTGCTATGGGGTCTCCCTGGCGACATCCCCTTTTTATTTCAATCTCATGTGATAGGAAGCCACATTGTATAACATGAGCTGTGATGTCTTTGTTAAAAAGTTGTATCCATTTTATAAACTTATGGTCAAAACCAAAAAAATTAAGTGTTTTATACAAAAATTTCCATGACACTGAATCGAACGCTTTCTCAAAATCGACTAACATCAAAAGTCCAGGAATATTTTTTTGTTCAGTGTATACCATTAAATCATATATTAATCTTGTAACATCAACACCTACAACAAACTTAATAAACTCGAACTCACTTCCTTCTCTTCGAAGGCTTTCCTCAGCTCTTCATTCTTTTTATGCCTATCCTCCAGTTCCTTGGCACTCTGTTCCAGCAGTTTTTCCTGCTCCTCAGCTTTCTCCAGTAAGTTCTCTCCACCCACTATAATCTTTTTCTCCATGTCCTGTAGTTTCTTTGACAGCTTCTCCTGCTCATCTCTGTGAGTACACAGTAGAATGTTATGAAACTGGCAAGTAAACTACTATTGCAGTGCATAATGTATCAAAGCAACCTCCAGTTGCATAGCTACCAATTATAGTACACACATTAGGCATTGCATATGTCGCATATAAAAAAAATCATGGTAATTTGGTTCAAGTAACACTAAATTTGAGTTACATTATTGGGGGGCGGGGGATCAGGGGAGGAGGGCTGTTAGACAGTGGAGTAAAAGAGTATAGGTAAAGAATCTTATGATTGATAATGTAATAAATTATTGAGGTATTCTTAACAATTACAAATTTGTTTTGTCAAAAACACCCTTTCTGCTGATAAAATCTTTTACTTCCACTGGTTTTGATCAATGGCACTCTGGTTTAATTTTTTTAAAATACCTATAATTATGACTAGTCGAGCTGTCCTGTCAAATATTAACATTAAATCCCCCTTTTGTCCCCCAAAATACTTCATTTTTGGTTCAAATTAAGTTATGGCAAAATTCGAGTAACACAGAACTGAGTTACACAGAGTCTACAGTAATGAACAAAACAAAATGTAAACTATGTTAATGTATATGTTAATATGATATTGTGAACATGTATATTATGAATACATTGCAGCCTCAAGTGACCAAATTACCAATTGCAGTGGGCACTGCATCAATTAAAGGTTTAGCTTTTTCTTCCTACACAATAATACATATGTTAACATACAATTTAGACCATATCAGTTTGTTCTTTATCAACATGGTGTTAGATGTCCCAATATCCTGCTCTCTTGAGCAACATGCTGTAAATTTTTATAATGGAGTCATTAAGACTAGATGTCAGGTCATCAGTAAGGTATATAATATTCTTGTGTGCATCTGCAGTCACAAAGGTTCACCTTGCAGGGATTCTCCATTGCTCCATCCATGAGAGAGTCACATTTAAAAATTGAAGCAAGAAGAAGGTTTGCAAGTTACACTCTGCTTATTCTTTTGAACTTTCCAGTGTCTTCTATATTTTTAAAATTTAATATTTTGACTGTATACATTCTATACATTCTTGCTCTACTTACTTTGCATTCTTCAACTCCTCTTCCTTCTTCTCCAAATCATCCTGCACTCTGCGTTTCTCCTCCTCAGCAAGGTCTTTCTGGCTCTCCAGTTTCTTCCTGTCTGCCTCAATCTGTGCCTCTATTTCTATCATCTTCTCCTTTGACACGCCGCCTTTCCCGACTTTCTTTTTCCTGCGTCTCTTGGGACTACCATCCTCATTCGTCCCCTCATCATCTGTCTCTGACTCGTACTCACTGCCAGACCCACCTGGAAAAAGCACACCAAGTTTAATTATATTTACTTTCATTTTACACACAACTTTAGATGAAAGGACACAATGACAATTTTTCCAACAAATTGGCTGCAGAAAAAAAGCAACTTGTGTAACAAGTTTAGGCAATTTAAAATTCTGTTCCACAATTTCAGTGCATTTTGCTTCCTGTTGTATTGTAAGGGGTGTGTCATAAGCGGTAAATTTAAACTGCTGTGACATAAATTAATCACACTGACTTGGCAATACTTAGACATTGGCAGTATCAATAATCCAAATACAATTCAATGCAGAGAACATGTTTTGTGAAAACAGTTCTTTAATACTTCATGGGGACAAATTTAGCATATAACCACTGTGGACACAGGTTCAAATCCAAATCTTATCACTGGGAAAATATAACTGCCTTTCCTATATAATCAGAGCTGTTCAAACTGGCATATATGTTTCACTTCCACTTTACCTCCACCTCCGTCTTCTAACTGTTTCCTCAGCTCTTCAATCTCTTTCTGAAACTGTCTGAGCAGAGCATCTTTGGGGTCTTCATTGATCTTTGCATTATTTTTAATGTTCTTGGCACGGTTGGCATATCGCAGTGTACTTAGAGATTCGTCAAAGTTGTAATCAGCAGGCCCAACATTTGCTATCTGATTATCAATGAAAAAACAATGACAATTTTCACTGGTAACATAAGTAGAATGCTACACAAAGTATTTAGCCTTTTCGAATTTCTGTGTGGTCAAGGTCATGATTAAAGGCACATTACTGGAAACCTTTACTTCATCTCATGGTACAAGTAAAAATCACCAAGATTTAACACTATCTTTGAGTAAAACAGCAAAACTGGTGGATTTAAAGCACATGTACTTTAAACAGTATCAAAATGCAGGGCAGAAATTACAGCAGAAATTCGACAAGTTTTTATAATGCCTATTTGCCAACACAGTCAATTTCTCATACCTACAGACTCTACTATATACAACAATGTAGTTATAATTGTAACTTCCACTTATATCAACAAAACCCACAACATAATTACCTGATGTTGGGTTTTCAAAACCTGTTTTACTCACACATAAACTGGATTTACACTCATCCTACTTATTTACAGTCTCCTTTATAGACTAATCAAGACAGAAGTGTAGATTGTCCAAAGCCCTCACCATAGCAGTTTTTGAGTTTCCTCCCAGCGAGTCTTGCAGTAGACGAGTGAGTTTGGAGTTTCTGTAGGGTATATGTGTAGACTTGCCATCCACCAAGGCTGAGATTACATTACCCAGTGTGGACAGGGACAGGTTGATCTTTGTGGCTTCTTTTAATCGTTGTCCAGTTGCTCCTGTTTTTGTCTGACGTTCTGAACCCTAAGGTCACACAAATATATTGGGATACCATCTTTTGTGTATATTGATAGTACCACCAGTTAAAATAAGGGAGGGGTGTGTGTGTGGGTGTGTGGTGGTGGTGGTGGGGGGGGGGGGGGGGGGGGGGGGCTCAACTTTAGCTGAACTTGTTAAATCACCAGATTCGTGGGTGTTATGTACACATCTAAAGACTATCGGATCACATCAAAATGACTTTTGCTTTTTTCACAAATGGTTTGAGTACTTACTTGGTTTCAGTTACATATAAAATGAAGCAAGTAAATCCACCCAAATGAATATGTCATATATCACAAATTTTTTTGGAGATGTTTTGTAAGACCAGGAGAGAAGAAAATTTTCCATTTAAAGTAAATTTCTTGCAGTGTTCATAAAGATACTTCAGGTACACACCTACCTGTCCAAATATTTTTTTAGTTTTTGAGGGGTTTTGGGGATGAAACTATACTATTTCTGAGGTTTATTTTGGTAACATACAATAATATTAACATTGCCCAATCTACATCAGCTGTGAACATCAAAATATTTCCAGGGACATATATGTGCAGTGTTCGCTCTCGAGCGCGATTTCGCGAGTTTGTACACACTCTGGGGCGAGTTGTCGCAAAACGAACTCACCAACGCGTCTGTGCTGTCGCTACCAGGCGAAACACTCAAAACGGACTGAAGAAATTCGTCAATAATCGGAAGCGGCGACGTAATATTTCCTCATAGAAACAGGTTAGAAAAGAAGTGTATTTTATTTTATATATCCAGCTAACAGTAATTCACGTGAGATTTCGTGTATTCTCGCGAGATTTCCGTGCTTTATTGTCGATTTTTAAACTCGTCTTCTGCTTTTTGTGTCACAGGCAAAACAGTCGAAACAACTACTGACCAAAGAAATTCGTCTATTATCGGAAGCGACGACGTACACATTTCCTCATAGAAATAGGCGAGAAAGACATGAAAGTGAGTTTATTTTATTTGATACATCCAGCTAACAGTAATTCACGCGAGAATTCAGGTATTCTCACGAGATTTCCGTGCTTTATGTCAATTTTTAAACTCGTCTTCTGCATATTGTGTCACAGGCGAAACAGTCGAAACAACTACTGACCAAAGAAATTCGTCTATTATTGGAAGGAACAAAATATATATATTTCTTCAAAGAAAAGAGAAAAAATGCATTTTTTTTTATTTATTTGATGAATCCAGATAACAGTAAAATAATAATAAAAAAAATAATAACTAGAAAAAGGACGCATCTGTGGCCAGATGCTGGATGTATCCACCGACAAAGGCCAACTAACATAGTTTAGAAGATAAAAAGCATTTTTCGTTAATAAGCAAGCTGAAAGCACTTTTAAGTTTGGCTACCCTTATTTGACCCTGTACCAGGGGCCCAAGGTGAAGTCTGACCACATCAAAAGATTCGCAGCCCATGATTTCCTATAAGTCGTTTTCACATTGCAAACCTCTAGGACCAATAATAAGCAGGAGGGGCCCAAGGTCAAATCTGACCACATGAAAAGATTTGCAGCCCATGACTTCCTATAAGTTGTTTTCATATTAATGAGTTATTTGAGAAATACTGGCTATCTGCAATACTTGTAGAGATAATTCGCATTTACTCATTTTGAGTAGGTGAATAATTAGCTACGGGTCTGAAACTTCACCAAGTGAAAGCTCTCTCAAAAGTAGGCGAATGAGTTATTTGAGAAAAATTGGCTACCTACAATACTTTTAGAGATAATTCGAATTTACTCATTTTCAGTAGGTGAGTAATTACCTACGGGTGTGGAACTTCACCATGTGAAAGCTGTCCCAAAAGTAGATGAATGAGTTATTTGATAAAAATTGGATATCTGCAATACTTTTAGAGATAATTAGTATTTACTCATTTTGAGTAGGTGAATAATTAGCTACTGGTCTAAAACTTCACCAAGTGAAAGGTCTCCCAAAAGTAGGTGAAGGAGTTATTTGATAAAAATTGGCTATCTGGAATACTTTTAGAGATAATTTGCATTTACTCATTTTCAGTAGGTGAGTAATTACCTATGGGTCTGAAACTTCACCAAGTGAAAGCTCTCCCAAAAGTAGGTGAATGAGTTATTTGAGAAAAATTGGCTATCTGCAATACTTTTAGAGATAATTCGCATTTACTCATTTTGAGTAGGTGAATAATTAGCTACAGGTCTGAAACTTCACCAAGTGAAAGGTCTCCCCAAAGTAGGTGAAGGAGTTATTTGACAAAAATTGGCTATCTGGAATACTTTTAGAGATAATTTGCATTTACTCATTTTGAGTAGGTGAATAATTAGCTATGGGTCTGAAACTTCACCATGTGAAAGCTCTCCCAAAAGTAGATGAATGAGTTATTTGATAAAAATTGGATATCTGCAATACTTTTAGAGATAATTAGCATTTACTCATTTTGAGTAGGTGAATAATTAGCTACAGGTCTGAAACTTTAGCAAGTGAAAGCTCTCCCAAAAGTAGGTGAAGGAGTTATTTGACAAAAATTGGCTATCTGGAATACTTTTAGAGATAATTTGCATTTACTCATTTTCAGTAGGTGAGTAATTACCTATGGGTCTGAAACTTCACCAAGTGAAAGCTCTCCCAAAAGTAGGTGAATGAGTTATTTGAGAAAAATTGGCTATCTGCAATACTTTTAGAGATAATTCGCATTTACTCATTTTGAGTAGGTGAATAATTAGCTACAGGTCTGAAACTTCACCAAGTGAAAGGTCTCCCCAAAGTAGGTGAAGGAGTTATTTGACAAAAATTGGCTATCTGGAATACTTTTAGAGATAATTTGCATTTACTCATTTTGAGTAGGTGAATAATTAGCTATGGGTCTGAAACTTCACCATGTGAAAGCTCTCCCAAAAGTAGATGAATGAGTTATTTGATAAAAATTGGATATCTGCAATACTTTTAGAGATAATTAGCATTTACTCATTTTGAGTAGGTGAATAATTAGCTACAGGTCTGAAACTTTAGCAAGTGAAAGCTCTCCCAAAAGTAGGTGAAGGAGTTATTTGACAAAAATTGGCTATCTGGAATACTTTTAGAGATAATTTGCATTTACTCATTTTCAGTAGGTGAGTAATTACCTACGGGTCTGAAACTTCACCAAGTGAAAGCTCTCCCAAAAGTAGGTGAATGAGTTATTTGAGAAAAATTGGCTATCTGCAATACTTTTAGAGATAATTCGCATTTACTCATTTTGAGTAGGTGAGTAATTAGCTACAGGTCTGGAACTTCAGCATGTGAAAGCTCTCCCAAAAGTAGGTGAATGAGTTATTTAAGAAAAATTTGCTATCTGCAATACTTTTAGAGAAAATGCAGAATTACTCATTTTTAGTAGGCAAGTAATTTAGCCACAGGCCTAATTTAGACATAAAGCCTACCAATAGAATACTGTGGTGCACCCTCTAATATACCTTGCAAACTTGAGAAGGCTAGCTATAATATTTTTTTCGTTAGAGCGGTAATGGTGAAATCTCTCTACACACTGCGGCTATCCAGTGGATACAATGATTTACTCAACAGTGAGAACCTGAAAGTAGATATTGGTAAGCTATGCCATGACATAGAGGTCTGCAATTTCACTCTGTTATAGCTGACCAAAAATTATGTGAATAACATATTTAAACAAAATACTGTAAATGTAATAGTTTTCACGTTATAACTGATTTACTCAACAGTGATAACCTCAAAGTAGCTATTACTCAGCTATGCAATGAGCTACATGTCTGAATTTTTTCTATGTTATAGCTGACCCAAAATTAGGTGAACAACATATTTAAGCAAAATACTGTAAATGCAATAGTTTTCAAGTTACAACTGATTTACTCAATAGTGAGAACCTGAAAATAGCTATTGCTCAGCTATGCCATGAGCTATAAGTCTGTAATTTCACGACGTTATAGCTGACCCAAAAGTAGGTGAACAACATATTTTAACAAAATACTCCAAATGCAATATTTTTCAAGTTACAAGTCATTTACTCAACAGTCAGTACCTGAAAATAGCTATTGCTCAGTTGTGCCATGAGCTACAGGTCTGTAATTTCACTATGTTATAGCTGACCCAAAAGTAGCTGAATAACATATTTACACAAATTTCTGTAAATGCAATAGTTTTCCAATTACAACTGATTTACTCAACAGTGTGAACTTCAAAGTAGCTATTACTCAGCTATGCAATGAGCCACAGGTCTGGAACTTCACTATGTTATAGCTGACTCCGAAATAGGTGAATAACATATTGAAACAAAATACTCTAAATGTAATACTTTTGAAGTTATAAGCAATTTACTCAACAGTGATAACTTAAAAGTAGCTATTACTCAGCTATGCCATGAGCTACAGGTCTGAAATTTTACTATGTTATAGCTGACCCAAAAATAGCTGAATAACATATTGAAACAAAATACTCTAAATGCAATAGTTTTCAAGTTACAAGTGATTTTACTCACGATGGAAGTTACTGAAAAGCCCAAAAGTAGCTATTACTCACTTAGCTATTGAGACAGACACCCAAGTTACTCACCATGTTGTAGCTATGAAAAAAGTATCTGAATAACATACTTTAACAAAATGCTCTAAATGCATCACTTTTCAAGTTACAAGCGATTTAGTGCATGATTTCATGAATTTTAATGCATTTTAGACATTTTTATCTACCAGAGGCCTAATTTAGACATAAAGCCTACCAAAAAGATAGGGTGGCGAGTCCTCTAGCATACCAAGCCACCTGCCAAATATGAAAGAAATCTGGAAAGAAATGTGGACTGTAGGTCGCTAACAAGCAATATTCCACATTTTAGACATTTTTGTCTACCACAGGCCTAATTTAGACATAAAGCCTACCAAAAAGATAGGGTGGCGAGTCCTCTACCATATCAAGCCACCTGCCAAATATGAAAGAAATCCGGAAAGAAATGTGGACTGTAGGTCGCTAACAAGAAATCTCTGCGGACGCGGACGAGGGCGCGGACGCCGACGATGATGAATCCATAGTATCCCCGCTTCGCGTCGGGGATACAATAATAAAAAAAACATCAGTACCACCCAGCCAATAAGCCATTAAGATGTGGTTTAGAAGTGAAATTTAAAAAAAAAAGACAAATAAATAGTTTATTTATTTGAACTTTTAGTCATCTATTTCTTATTATTTAAATAAAGAAGATTTAATGCAGTCCCAAATTGGAACTAAATATTTCAAAATCTCTTGAAGTAAAACATGTCTCACATTTTTTCACAGTTGTCTCGCCTTTTCAAGTGAAGGGAGACAGTCTGTCTCGCATTCATTTTTGACGAGAGCGAACACTGTATGTGCCTCTTCACTTTTGTTGAATACATAAACTAATTATTTTCTTTGACGATTCAAGCCAACTAGACTAATATCATGTACTTACTGCTAAATCTACTAGATGAAGTTTTCCTACTCGAACATGATGCTTTCCATCGGGATACTTTTCACTACATTCTATTGTTACTGTAAAGATGGCATGAGATCTTGAACTGTGTTCATTCATGTTTGTCGCTCCAACAGATCCTGTAACCATTTGAGACAAAAAGTTTTAAATCAGCTTTTACTTGTTCATCTGACAAGATGTCAGAAGGGCTAGTACTACGTCTGCCATATATTTCCTCATTATGATTTGAGTGTTAGAGATTTTTTTCAGAATCCTTGGAAAAGATCTTATTTTGATCAAAGTGTAGAGAGAAAATTATGCCCAAAATTTCTATCTAGCTGGTCTGCACTGGGGATTTATTTGGACCCAGTGTTTAACCTGACGGCAAGTAACATTTTAGAAATCTAGTTTCAAAGGCAGAAAGTATTTCAACTACTGGGCCATAGCTCTGTCCCTGAGGCGTCTTTTGAATGTGAACAACACAAATTTACAGATCAGCAACAAAATCAAACAATCAGTCTTCATTTGCATGCAGAAACACTGCTTTTTTGAATAGTGTAGCATAAAGCCTGAAAAATACTTTTCAGTGTTACATAGTAACGACAATTTTAAAAGTAGTGTTATGATTGACTGCATATTTTAAAACCGATTCCCAAAAGCAGAAATTTGACCAAAAATTGGTTTGTTTTATTCCACAAATGCCATGACACATGTTATCAAAATATGATAAAGATATATAATTTTCATATAAATATAACTGCAATGTACTTTTTGAGCTTTTCTTAACAAAATGGCTAATATGCTGATAGACTATAACAAAATAATATTAAAATATTTTTTGTAGTTGAATATTTGGGTAAACTTATTTTAAAAATACTGCACAGGTAAGGAAACCGATCATTTCATACAAATGGACGGTAGCTGGATCAGCGTCTTTCACTCACTAATTAGGTTTCCGGTTTACCATCTTATACACTAGTTTAAACTGAAGGCGGTGATAGTTTTCCTGAAAACAGTCTGAATTTGTTAGGAGTACAAAGTAGCCAAGCATGACTGAAAAACAATTAACGCATAGTTTAAACAAGTAAACTACTTTGGTAAATGATAGTAATTTTGTCAGATATGTCTACCTGATATTATTTTAACACTGAATTTTCCTTATTTTAACAGATATTTAATAATTAATTTTTGTAACATTTGTTTACACCATTTGTCATGTTTGCTTCACTGGCACTTCCAATTTGTTACAACTAGGATGCCATTGCCCAAATTCTGATCACTTCTTTCCAATTAGATACCCAGTCTAATTTTTTTCCTATGAAGTCACAGACTTATTTAAAAACAATCAAAATTTTTATTTAAAAACAAAGAAATTTTAAAAAGATTTTCATGTATATAATAATTTGAAACTTATAAGGCCCATGACTACTATTGTATAATATCCTAAATCTCAGTTCACAAATATTTCCTTACAATTTTACTGCCTCTACGTTAACACATTTAGAGTAAGAAATCTAAAATTCGCCACATATCTGAAATTCGCCACATGTGAAAATACTAATAAAATAAATGAATTGTGGTGAGATTTATTGACTGTATAGTAAATTAAAGCTTTTTGAACTGAAAAATACCAATTTTTGGACAAAAAGATCATTTTCTTCATAAAATTAACTAAGGTTTTAGAGGTGGCGAATTTTAGATTCCTGGTGAATTTTAGATTTCTTACTCTACTCTACTTAATCTAGTTTTTGCAGTAAATCATTATGAAGACGAATATCTGTATGTCATAGACCCAAAAATATTTTAGCAATATATAAGTCCAGCAAAAAAAGCAAGAGTACATTACAAAAGCACAATTTTCTTACGATTTTTATTGCCCAAAGTCATGATTCTGTCCATGTTATCTGCATTATCCACCACATACATGGAGAGGTCCTTCACATACACGCCTATGTCTGGTCTCTCCTTCACTTCTAACCGTGCCAGTTGGTCCTTTCCAAGTAAATCTCTTACTTCCTCATTGTAAATTTCTAGGTATGATACTCGCACCAGAAACCTGAAAGGAAGGAAAGACAAATTATATATTAAAAAATAAAAGCTCCTTAACCCTGAAACTAAGTCATACAAGATATGGCATTTAGACTACTGTGAAAGCATGCCTGTGAAATAGGTCATTTAAAATACCTATTTAGTGTTTTCTTGATTATTACTTTTGTCTATTAAGACCAACATTTGGAATTATGGAACATTTCAAAGACTGAAAATGGTTTCAAACATCTTAATTTTATTACTTAGAATTGTAACCTATTAATATAACAATATCTGCATTATTTGCAAATGCTTTCACACATTTATCACATATTCTGGGGGAAACAAAAAGAGTCGTAACAGATGACCAAAAAGTTACTTGAACTTGTGCTCACTGGATGTTTAGCAAGCACAGGTTGAACATACAATACAAACAATATCGTAGCCACTGTTACAAGAACAACTGCTGATAAACCCTTTAATGTAAACAGAAATGGAAGTTTAAATAATCTAGAAATCTACAGCTGTATCTAAAGTGTGAAACTTGAGTCAGAACAAACCTAGTTTCACCCTCTGCTTTGGCAATTCTTCCAAATATATGAGCAAAGCTGTTGGGAATGATTCCTCTTAGTTCTGGAACTGTCCTCACACCTTCCATTGTAAAAGTTTTGCCAGTTCCTGTCTGGCCATAAGCAAATATGGTACCTACAATTCATAAATAGTTTAAAAACATAGTATCTATAATACAGACAGTGTAGTCAAATTAATGATTACTGCACTTTGTTTTTCAAAAAACATAAACTAGAGGAATGCTTTTGCTAACAAAAGCGAAGCATCCCTGAAAGTTTAAAATGCTTTGTGGTTTTAATAAGCATACTGTAAAGCTAAGAATGCACAAAGCTGTGCCATATGCTTTCCCAATACCTCTTAATACATTCCGAAGCTGTGTACTTCAAAAAATAGTTTTTGATCATGTGACCTTCATAAAGGTCAACGGTCAAATTTAAGCAACCAGAAAAATTTTCCCACGCCTAAGGTATATAACTGCCAAATGTGGTTTGAAACCTTCTAATAATAAGGGAGATATTCAAGGGAGACCATAATGCGGCGGCGGCGAGGAAACTGAGGCGAAAACAAATAAGCGCCCTTTCAGGGACGCTTAATTATTATCAACCTACAGAGAGCCCATATTTTAAAAAAAATTCTTTCACCAATAATCACTGGGTGGTATATGCCTAAATATATGGCTAAAATCCAGTGGCCTCCATTTTTGATTAGTACTAATAAAGCAATATTGTCAATGATACAAACATTTTGAATGACATGATAAATATGCTGTTTTTGGTAAATGAATAATTTTGCTGACAAAAATGTGACCTACAATTGATTATGTTAGACTGTTTTTATGGTTGCAAGTGTATGGGGTTGAACATTACCATGCATTTCACTTGATATAATATATCTATATACATTAGGTTTGAACATTGAAACATTTGGAAACAGCCACACAAAAATATATACACGACTTACAAAGACAAAGATTAATTAAACTGGAATATTAGAGAAAACCACAAACACTTTTATCTACTATAAAAGGCAACAGAATATACTGGCAAATCATAAAAAATAGCATCAGAGATGCTCGTACCCCACAGCCTAGGGAAATATTTTTAACACCATGAGATATAGAAGTACTGTATCAGTACAAAGTTCAGGATACTTTCAGAGCACTGTCAGTTATATAAAGGTCCAAACAATGTTTAAATAGAGAAAATAATGTCTAAGAGAAAAATAATGCAAGTAAAGATGAAGTATTAAAACAAGACAATTCAATAACAAGATGACAGCATTAATCAGTAAACTAAACATTACAACACTCTTTATCTACATCTGGCATGGCCGAATTATGGTTTGGATGTTTTGAATATTACCATGAGTGGTAATACATTCAATGAATGCTTATGTGTGGTGTTGGAGTAAAATCTGTGGCTCACTTGATTAAATTCCATCTGTTACAATGGGAAGTTGTAAAAGTAAAATTCTTAATGAATTCTAATATGACTTTAACAGTGCTTAATCTGCATCAAAAGACAGACCCAAGGGTGCAACTAGATTTTAAAGGTCAAGGTCACTGTGGCAAGGTCAAATCAAGGTCACACCATGATGCTGCACACCTACACCCCCTAACCAATGTCCCTTCCAAGTATCAACTTCCTACACCTTATGGTTTCTGAGATACAGCCCGGACAAGATTTTATAGGTCAAGGTCACTACAGCAAGGTCAAAGATCAAATCAAGGTCACACCATGACGTTGCACACCTACACCCCCTAACCAATGTTCCTTCCAAGTATCAACTTCCTACACCTTATGGTTTCCCAGATATAGCCTGGACAAGATTTTCAAACTCAAGGTCACTACGGCAAGGTCAAAGGTCAAATCAAGGTCAGACCATGACGTTGCACACCTACACATTCTAACCAATGTCCCTACCAAGTATCAATTCCTACACCTTACGGTTTCTGAGATATAGCCCGGATAAACTTTTTCCCGCCGCCCGCCCATCCAGACACCATGGGTGAAAACAATACCCCGACAGCCCTTAAGGGCTGTGGGGTAAAAATGTATGTGAAAATAAAGTATTAAATCGAGATATTTCAATAGCAAGATGACAGCAGTATTGCAAAGCTGTAAATTTTATTAATTGGAGTATAGCTGTCAATGGAAATAGCACAATTATACAAAAGTACATATACTAATCAGTTGCAGCAATCTCTATATCTTTGTCATAAAAGAAACATGTCTCTAATATTGCAGGTGAACACACTTTGTCAGAGCCAAAGTTAAAGGTCACACCATGGTGCACACCTACACCCCTAACCAATGTCCCTACCAAGTGTCAACCTTCTATACCTTACTGAATCCAATAGCCCAGACAAGATTTAAAGCTCATGGTCACTACGACTAGGTCAAATCAAGACTACACCATGACGATGCACATCTACAACCCCCAGCCATTGTCCCTACCAAGTATCAACTTCCTACACCTTAGAATTTCTGAGATATAGACCAGACAAGATTTTATAGGTCAAGGTCACTACAGCAAGGTCAAAGGTCAAATTAAGGTCACACCATGAAGGTCAAATTAAGGTCACACCATGACGTTGCACACCTACAACCCCCAACCAATATCCCTACCAAGTAGCAACTTCCTACACCTTTTTTTTCCCCCCCAAAAAAAAATCTGTACAGACAGTTAACTACAATAGTAAACAAAAATATTAAATATATGCAAGCAACTGATGTATCTGAAAAAAGAAATTAACAAGAAAATCAAAGAACATCTGAAATATAATACTGTATGAGTAAATTATTTTATACAGCTTTATTGAGTGATTTGGCAGTTTGATGTCACTGTTTATGGGCTAAGTTATGCAGACACTCATTGGAAAGCACAATATAAATTTGAGGCAAAAAAAAAACAACAAAAAAAACAAACCAACAAACTATTCAGTACTAACAAAATGAGGTGTAAACTGGTTGCCATCTTAACCAATTTTTGTTAAAGGCTTCTACAGAATTTGACACTCTTGCTAAGTATTGGAGTTCCTCAAAACTTTGACTTAGTTTATGTTGGAGGCCATGTAAGCTTAAAGGGCTATTAGCTTTAGCTGTATTAAATACTAGTATATACTTTTTTGAAATTAACATTAAGTTATTAAGTGGTTCTGAATTTTGGTCATTGATCAATGAGCCAAATATAATAGTAAAATCCGTAAATTTTATGTTATAATTCGCCTTATCAGAAATATATTTGGCAAGGTTGTTCCAGAACCTTTGTACATAAGAGCAATCTACAAACATGTGTAGAAGAGTTTCAGGAAATATGTGACATCTTTGACAATTATCAGAATCAGAAATCCCTACTTTTTTCAGATAATACTTTGTCCCCAGAATCCTGTATATAATTCTTAGCTGGAACCAAATTAAAACATTATCAGGTGTAGTATGATGGCCAACTTTAAATATTCTGTTCCAGCTTTGGTCATCAATAACTGAATTGAAGTCATGATTCCATTTTTCTTTCATGCTATGCTCATTCTTCAAGCTGCATTGAGCATATTTGTAAAAATCTTTTGCCCCCTTAATGGACTTATAAAATATTTTTGTATGATGTGGGATGGCAGGTCTCAAGGTAGGCTCATTTAAAAAATTACTGTTTTTCATAAAATCTAAGGTATCCATCTTAATTTTCAAGTATCGTAAGAAATTAATGTCTTTAATGTTATACAGCGTTTGTAAATTTCTGATAGACATGAAATTACCATCTTCATCAACAACATCTGATACTAAGTGAATACCTTTATTAAACCAATCACGTATAAATTATTATAGTGGATCTTCCGAGATATTTTGGTTAAACCATAAAGGAGAAGTCAGAATGTGCTGACTTTTTAAAAGTCTTTGGTTTTTTAAAATACTGTGTGATGATTTAAAAACGTCAGCCCAGAAATTGTTTGTAGTCCTATTCTTTGCTTTGATATAATACTCTGGGCCTAATATTATAAAATTATTAATGGTGTTATTCATAATGAGTTCAAACAGTTTAGACCATGGTGCTTCTGGTCTGAGAATGAGCCGTCGAAACCAGGTTGTTTTCAGTGATTTTAAGAAGATTGTAAAGTTAAACATGTTTAATCCACCTTTAACTTTATTCAGCGTTATGATATTTTTACTAATTTTACTTGGTTTATCTGACCATAGAAAGCCATAAAATAACTCCTCTATCTGTCTTACTGTTTGAGACTTAGGATTAGGGAGACTTATAAGCAAATGATTTATTTTGGATAAGAATAAGGTTTTTATTACAGTAATTCTTCCTAATGGTGTAAGTTGTCGTTTCCCCCAGTTGTTTATCATCCTTTTAATTTCTAGAATTTTGGGATTAAAATTCAAGCTAACTATGTTATCCAGGTGAATAGAAAACTTCAATCCTAAAATTTCAAATTCTTGAAATCCCCACTGTAGCCCTGTATCTCGTAATTTTTCTCTTGAGTATCTCTTTCTACCTATCCAGATTATTTTTGTCTAATCTTTATTCATTTTTAAACCTGACATATTTCCAAAAATTTCCAAAGTGTTGAAAGCTGCTAATATTGAAGATTGTGACCCATCTAAAAATAAGGTCATATCATCTGCGTATTGTATAATTTTAAACTCTGTTCCTTTAATAAAAATGCCCTTTATATCAGGATTATGAAGAATAAGAAGTGTTAATATCTGACCACCAATAATGTACAAATATGGAGAAATTGGGTCACCCTGCCTGCAGCCTCGACCAATTTGAATTGAATTGGATGAATATCCACTCTGTATAACTCTTGCTGTTACTTTATTGTTCAGCAGTTTGATCCATTTTATATAATTCTCCCCAAATCCAAGGAATGACAAGGTATTATAAATAAAATTCCAGGATATAGAATCGAAAGCCTTTTGGAAATGAATGACCATGAGTTGTCCAGTTATATTTGCTTTTTCTGTGAAATCCATAATATCATACACCAGCCTAGTACTTTCACCAATGTATCTACCAGATATAAAACCATTTTGAGAACTGTCTATAAGATAATTTAGATGTGGCTTCAAGCGATTTGCCAAAGAACTCGATACAATCTTACAGATAACAGAGAGCATAGACAAAGGTCTCCAATTCTTAATAAGCTCTCTAGCTTTATCCTTTTTTGGCAGGCATGTAATAACACACTGCCTCAATGAAGCAGGT
The DNA here is from genome assembly GCA_964017235.1 of Sabellastarte sp. h YS-2021. Lineage (NCBI taxonomy): Eukaryota > Metazoa > Annelida > Polychaeta > Sabellida > Sabellidae > Sabellastarte > Sabellastarte sp. h YS-2021. The sequence goes on along the minus strand of OZ024927.1, from coordinate 139,723,898 downwards.
AACAGACCATGCTCAAAACTGAAGTTAACTGAAGCACAGATCCAAAACTTGAGGTCCTTCCAAAATACTTTCAAAAATTCGGCTGGAAATCCATCCACACCAGGAGTTTTATTGTTCTTCATTTCTTTTGAAGCAACCCCAAGCTCAGAAACAGTTAATGGCTTTTCAAGATAGGCAGATTCAATTTTAGTAAGTTTCCTTATTGGAATACCACCTGTTAAATTTTCCAAATTTATGTCAGCTGATTGTCAAAGGATTTAAATAAGTGTGAATAATAATTTGCAATTTCTTGCAAAACTCTCTGTTGGTCTACACAGATACTACCATCTTTCAAAATTAACTTTTTTATAGTTTTTTCAATATAATTTTGGTGTTCAAGTGAGCAAAAATATTTACTCGGTTTCTCTCCTTCTTTTAGCCACTACACCTTACAGTTTACGAGATATAACCAAATATAAACTTCCAACACCTTACCGTTTCCAAGATATAGCCTGGACAAGATTTTATACGTCAAAATCACTACAGCAAGGTCAAAGGTCAAATTAAGTTCACACCATGACGTTGCACACCTACAACCCTCAAACAATGTTCCTACCAAGTAGCAACTTCCTAGACCTTACAGATTCCGAGATATAGCCCAGACAAGATTTTAAAGGTCAAGGTCACTACGGCAAGGTCAAAGGTCAAATCAAGGTCACACTATGATGTTGCACACCTACAACCCCTAACTAATGTCCCTGCCAATTATCAACTTCCTACACCTTACGGTTGCCGAGATATAGCCCAGATAAGATTTTCAAACTCTAGGTCACTGCGGCAAGGTCAAATCAAGTTCAGACCATGACGTTGCATACCTACTCCCCCTAACCAATGTCCCTACCAAGTATGAACTTCCTACACCTTATTGTTTCTGAGATACAGCCCAGACAAACTTTTTCCCGCCACCCGCCTGCCCATCCGGACACCATGGGTGAAAACAATACCCCGACAGCCCTCAAGGGCTGTTGGGTAAAAACTGTAGACTAACTCACCATTATATCCCTCCAAGACACTGTCTACTATTGGTCGGGCTACCTCATTATAAATATCCACCTGCTTACAATCAGGTCCAAACACGGTGTCAAATGTGAACTGTTTGTGTGGCTCTCCCTTACCAGCATTGGGATTTACTGCTTTTATACTACCTCTCACTTCATCAACCTAACAATGACAAAAATCAAATATGTAGTATTTATATTGCCCGTTGAACTTTTTTTATCAATTCATGCTCTGCTTTGAAGACTGCCCTTCTTTATTTGGTCTGTAGTAGCATCTAAATAATTTTTAATAAAAATTTGTGCATAATTACTGTTAAATAGTGATTAATCACTGTTCTTCCTTTTAACAGTTTCAATGCTTATATTTGGGTTACAGGTAACAAGACCACTGCCACGGCATTTATCTCCAGCAGGGTATAAGGCAGAAATGCAGGTAGTCTGACCACAAAAAGAGGTTCAATGCCCAAGGAACAACAACAAGAGAGAGAAAAGGTCTTTTCAAAATGATGACAAAACTGAACCTTGAAGCAGGGGTCAAAGAGTAAATTTGATACTTGCAAAAAATTTGCATGACATGATTTCTTACAGGTTGTTTTCATATATAAAGTTCTAAACCAAACTAGAATTGTGTCAATTTTGCATCCCTAGATGGGACATAGTATAATGTAACATGTGGAAAATTCAGTCATTTTGAAATGAGAAATTTTTTTTCTTCACAAAAATTCAAGATGGCACAGAAAATCAGAAAATAAATAATTTTTCATAGGCATAGGCATAATTTCCAAGGTCTAGAGGTCCAAAAATAAAAATTTGCTCGAATAGCTCTCTTAACGGTTTCACAATAATCAACATTTTGGAAGTAATGCCTCAAATTTGACCTTTGGCCATTGGTCTTTTAGTGGAAGCTAAAGCTATTGGTCAACTATGCAATGTGCTTCAAGTTTGCAGTCTTACTGTTGAAGCCAAAGTCAAGGTTGGGGTTTTACGTCCCGTTCAACAGCCAATGTCATATTGAGACAGGTCCTCAGCATTACCAGTTGTGGGACTTAAACCCACAGTGGTGACAGCGTATGATTAAATGCCAACCTTGCTAACCACTAAGCCGACAAGGAACTCTTTACTGTTAAAGATGACCCAAAAGTAGGTGAATGACATATTTTAACAAAACACTCTATATACAATAGTTTTCACGTTACAAATCATTTAATCAACAGTGAGAATCTCAAGATAGGTATTGCTCAGCTATGCAATGAGTTACAGGTCTGCAATCTTACTATGTTATAGTTGATTGAAAAGTAGATTTATAACATAGTTCACCAAAATACTCAAAATTCAATGGGTTTTAAGTTACAAGTGATTTACTCAACAGTGAAAATCTCAAGAGCTTTCGCTCAGGTATGCAATGAACTTAACATCTGCAATCTTAGTATGTTATAGCTGACCTCAAAGTAGGTGAATGACATATTTCAATAAAATAGTCTAAAAGCAATAGTTTTCAAGTTAAAAGTGATTTACTCAGGTGAGAATCTCAAAATAGCTATTGCTTAGCTATGCAATGAGCTACAGTTCTGTCAACAAAACACTCTAAATGCAATAGTTTTCAAGTTACAAGTGATTTACTCAACAATGAGAACCTGAAAATAGCTACTGCTTTGCTATTCAATGAGCTACAGGTCTACAATTTTATTAGGTTATAGCTGACCCAAATGAAGGTGAACATATTGGAAAGGAATAGACACTGCAGTGCTTCTGAAGATATTAGACATTTACTCTTTCAATAATTTAGCTAAATTTAGGAAAAAAGCTCTTTCTCAATTATATAGTCCAATAGAGCTCCAAAATATATACCTTCTTGCAGGTAAGGAGAAAGTAGCTGAACAATATATTTAACAAAATACTCTAAATGCAATAGCTTTAGAGTTAGAAGCCATTTACTCAAATTATCTAAAAGTGCTATTACTCCTTTAGCTTTAGGTCTATGTCCAAAAACCTAAAAAAAATTTCAAGGGCATAAAAACCCATTAGTACAAGTAATTTACCAAAAATTTGTAACTGCTGTAGTGTTAGAAAAAGCTGCATGAAAAGCTAATGGATGCACCCTGCACAAATGCACACACACATAGGATGTATTTCATAATCTCCCTCCCTTGGCAGATAAAAATTCCATATAGAAATCATTCATCATCCATCATTCATCCAAACTAACATCACTATGTCTTATTCTTATATTAGTACATTTATAATCTTTTCCACCAAAAGATCACTGTCCTAACATTCAACAGTTCCTGCATGCAAAAATAATGCAAAACCTTTAATATCAGAAATGGACTGATAAATAACTAGAGGATCGCTCGCAAAAAAAAAAGATAATGTTTTTGCATAGCAAAAACAAAGCGTCCCGAAAAGGATATAAAGGTGAGTGCTAAAGTATAAAGAAAATACTTCGTTTCTAGCCTTATACTGTTGTGGCAACCAAAGTCAGTGCAGTCTGCTCTATCTAGCACGGTTTTCAAGATATAAGCATTTTTGTGTTTTGCAAAAAATTCGAAAATTCAAAATGTCCGCTATATTTGGCGAGACCAAAATATTTTGAAAATTGGCATGGCTACTCTGCAGACATACCCAGCAGGTCAAAAATTTTGTTGAGTTCGCTCCATCTAGCACGGTCTTCGAGATATAAGCATTTTCATGTTCTGCAAAAACTTTGAAAATTCAAAATGGCCACCATTTTTGGGGAGACAAAAATTTTTGTCAAGACCACTGCCGTGGTGTGTATCTCCCGCCGAGCATTAAAGGAGAAGAAATAGCTTTTCCGAGATATTCACAATTTTTCATTTTCGTGTGTGAAAGCTCTTCCAAAAGTAGGTGAATGAGTTATTTGAGAAAAATTGGCTATCTGCAATACTATTAAGAGATAATTCACATTTACTCCTTTTGAGTAGGTGAGTAATTACCTACAGGTCTGGAACTTCACCAAGTGAAAGTTCTCCCAAAAGTAGATGAATGAGTTATTTGATAAAAATTGGGTATCCACAATACTTTTACAGATAATTCGCATTTACTCATTTTGAGTAGGTGAGTAATTAGCTAGGGGTCTGAAACTTCACCATGTGAAAGCTCTCCCACAAGTAGATGAATGAGCATTTGATAAAAATTGGGTATCCGCAATACTTTTACAGATAATTCGCATTTACTCATTTTGAGTAGGTGAGTAATTAGCTATGGGTCTGAAACTTCACCATGTGAAAGCTCTTCCAAAAGTAGGTGAATGAGTTATTTGAGAAAAATTGGCTATCTACAATACTTTTAAGAGATAATTCGCATTTACTCATTTTGAGTAGGTGAGTAATTATCTACGGGTCTGAAACTTCACCATGTGAAAGCTCTCCCAAAAGTAGGTGAATGAGTTATTTGATAAAAATTGGGTATCCGCAATAGTTTTTGAGATAATTAGCATTTACTCATTTTGAGTAGGTGAGTAATTAGCTATGGGTCTGAAACTTCACCAAGCGAAAGCTCTCCCAAAAGTAGGTGAATGAGTTATCTGAGAAAAATTGGCTATCTGCAATACTTTTAGAGATAATTTGCATTTACTCATTTTGAGTAGGTGAGTAATTAGCTATGGGTCTGAAACTTCACCATGTGCAAGCTCTCCCACAAGTAGATGAATGAGTTATTTGATAAAAATTGGGTATCCACAATACTTTTACAGATAATTAGCATTTACTCATTTTGAGTAGGTGAATAATTAGCTATGGGTCTGAAACTTCACGGAGTGAAAGCTCTCCCAAAAGTAGGTGAATGAGTTATTTGAGAAAAATTGGCTATCTACAATACTTTTACAGATAATTCGCATTTACTCATTTTGAGTAGGTGAGTAATTAGCTATGGGTCTGAAACTTCACCATGTGAAAGCTCTTCCAAAAGTAGGTGAATGAGTTATTTGAGAAAAATTGGCTATCTGCAATACTTTTAAGAGATAATTCGCATTTACTCATTTTGAGTAGGTGAGTAATTATCTACGGGTCTGAAACTTCACCATGTGAAAGCTCTCCCAAAAGTAGGTGAATGAGTTATTTGATAAAAATTGGGTATCCGCAATAGTTTTTGAGATAATTAGCATTTACTCATTTTGAGTAGGTGAGTAATTAGCTATGGGTCTGAAACTTCACCAAGCGAAAGCTCTCCCAAAAGTAGGTGAATGAGTTATCTGAGAAAAATTGGCTATCTGCAATACTTTTAGAGATAATTTGCATTTACTCATTTTGAGTAGGTGAGTAATTAGCTATGGGTCTGAAACTTCACCATGTGCAAGCTCTCCCACAAGTAGATGAATCAGTATTTGATAAAAATTGGGTATCTGCAATACTTTTACAGATAATTAGCATTTACTCATTTTGAGTAGGTGAATAATTAGCTAATGGTCTGAAACTTCACGGAGTGAAAGCTCTCCCAAAACTAGGTGAATGAGTTATTTGAGAAAAATTGGCTATCTACAATACTTTTAGAGATAATTCGCATTTACTCATTTTGAGTAGTTGAGTAATTAGCTATGGGTCTGAAACTTCACCAAGTGAAAGCTCTCCCAAAAGTAGGTGAATGATTTATTTGAGAAAAATTGGCTATCTGTAATACTTTTAGAGATAATTCGCATTTACTCATTTTGAGTAGGTGAGTAATTAGCTATGGGTCTGAAACTTGACCATGTGAAAGCTCTCCCACAAGTAGATGAATCAGTTATTTGATAAAAATTGGGTATCCGCAATAGTTTTTGAGATAATTAGCATTTACTCATTTTGAGTAGGTGAATAATTAGTTACGGGTCTGAAACTTCACCGAGTGAAAGCTCTTTGGGATAGCTGCTCTGCAGAGATACCCTGAAGATCAAAAATTTCGTCGAAATCGTTCTATCTAGCACGGTTTTCAAGATATTAGCATTTTTGTGTTTTGCAATTTTTGCGCAAAAATTCGAAAATTCAAAATGGCTGCCATTTTTGGCAAGACAATTTTTTTTTCAAAATTGACATGGCTACTCTGCAGAGATACCCTGTGGGTCAAAAATTTCATCGAAATCGCTCTATCTAGCACGGTTTTCGAGATATAAGCATTTTTATGTTTTGCAATTTTGCGAAAAATTCGAAAATTCAAAATGGCCGCCATTTTTGGCGAGAAAATTTTTTGGGGAAAATTGGCATGGCTATTCTGCAGAGATACCCTGTGCGTCAAAAATTTCATCGAAATCGCTCTATCTAGCAGGGTTTTCGAGATATAAGCATTTTTATGTTTTGCAATTTTTGCAAAAAATTCGAAAATTCAAAATAGCCGCCATTTTTGGCGAGAGAAATTTTTTTTGAAAATTGGCATGGCTATTCTCCAGAGATACCCTGCGGGTCAAAATTTCGTCGAAATTGCTCTATCTAGCACGGTTTTCGAGATATAAGCATTTTTATGTTTTGCAATTTTTGTGAAAAATTCGAAAATTCAAAATGGCCACCATTTTTGGCGAGATAAAATTTTTTTTGAAAATAGGCATGGCTACTCTGGAAAGATACCCTGTGGGTCAAAAATTTCGTCGAAATCGCTCTATCTAGTATGGTTTTCGAGAAAAAGGCATTTTTATGTTTTGCAATTTTTGCGAAAAATTCGAAAATTCAAAATGGCCGCCATTCTTGGCGAGACAAATTTTTTTTCAAAATTGGGATAACTACTCTGCAGAGATACCCTGTGGATCATATAAGCATTTTTGTGTTTTCCTTATTTGGAAAATTCGTAATGATTAATTAATCATTAATTACTCGGCCATTACTTAACCAATCAATGCCAAAAACTAATGATTTCCAGATTTTAATAGAATGAATGTATTTGCCAAGTTTCAGGTGAATTGATAAAATTCCTTTCAAGTTATCATCCGGACAAGCTTCCCCATCGAAAAAAAGACATTTTTGGTCATGTGACCTCTCTGATTGGTTGAAATGTCACTGCAGCATATTCAAAAAAATTCCCCAAGGCTACTGCCTAAACCTGCCAAATTTGAAAAGAATCCGCCTAACGGTTAGAGTTATAAGGAAAACAAAATGCGGAGCCGCCGGAGCCTGAAGATCTCCCATACACAAACAAGCGTCCCTTGCGGGATGCTTAATTACATTAATATATAGTTAAAACATTGTGAGAAAGAACTCAAAAGTGCCACAAAATTAGAGCTATTGGGTTGCCTACATTGTCTTTCATAAATTCATATTCCTTCAACTTACTTAACCAGTAAGGTATGACCCATATCCTAGTTAAATTTGTTAATGAGTGGTTTGGGTGAAAAAAAATAACTACGCTTAACCAATTATATATTTTGTACATATTTTTGTGTAGTTTCTTTTATATTCAATCATATTTAAATTAACATCACTTGGGCTTAAATTGAGGAGAAATGTCAGACTGTTTTATGCCTAAATATAGTAAACTAGATAAAACAAATAGTCAATGATCAACTCCAACATTAACCAACTCACATGTACTGCAACTTTATAGTTTGTTTGCTTCTCTTTCTCATTCAATGGTCGACATCTGACAGCAACACGCACATTGTCATTTTCTTTTGGTTCCTGGAGTTTAACAAAGAAACATACAGAAACAAGCATTTTGACGCATGCATTTATCTCCCGCCGTATAAATTAGATGTACTAAAGATAGTGGAATATAAATTTTCTTGTGAGATGGAGGCACATGTAGAAGTGACAAGTTTAATGTTTGATTGCAATACTTTTAAAGACAAAAGGCATTTACTCATTTTAGTAGCTATTACTTTGCCATCCAAAGAGCTACAGTTCTACCACTTCATTATGCAGATCAACTCAAAGTAGGGAAGCACGTCTTTAGAAGAAATTGCCTATCTGTACTACTTTTAGAGATACAAGACATTTACTTATTTTAGTGGCTATTACTCTGCCATCTAAAGAGCTACATTTCTGCAACTTCACTATGTGGTAGATCACTCAAAAGTAGGTGAATGACTTATTTAGAAGAAATTGCCCACCTGTAATACTTTTAGAGACTAGACCAAGGATGCATCTGTAGCCAGATGCAAAATGTATCCACCGGCAAAGGCAAAAGTAGCTATTACTCAGCTATGGCACGAGCTAGAGGTCTGAAATTTTCGTATGTTATAGCTGACCCAAAAGTAGGTGAATAACATATTTGCACAAAATTCTCTAAATGCAATAGTTTTCAAGTTACAAGTGATTTTACTCATGATGGAAGTTAGTGAAAAGTCCAAAAGTAGCTATTACTCACTTAGCTATTCAGATAGACACCCAAGTTACTCACCATGTTGTTGCTATGGAAAAAGTAGGTGAATGACATATTTTAACAAAATGCTCTAAATGCAATACTTTTCAAGTTATAAATGATTTAGTGTTGAGTAAGAACTTCAAAGTAGCTATTACTCCGCTATGCAATGAGCCACAGGTCTGGAATTTTACTATGTTATAGCTGCCTCAAAATAGGTGAATAACATACTGAAACTAAATAATGTAAATGCAAAAGTTTTCAAGTTATAAGTGATTTACCCAACAGTGATAACCTAAAAGTAGTTATTATTCAGCTATGCCATGAGCTACGGGTCTGAAATTTTACTATGTTATAGCTGACCCAAAAGTAGCTGGATACCATATTTGCACAAAGTGCTCTAAATGCAGTACTTTTCAAGTTATAATTGATTTAGTGCATGATTAAATTAATTTTAATGTATTAAAATTTATTTTAAAAAGTCATAAATAAACTTAAGCATGTGAAACTTCTCCAAAATGTAGGTGAATGAGTTATTTGAGAAATACTGGCTATCTGCAATACTTTTAGTGATAATAGGCATTTACTTATTTTGAGTAGGTGAGTAATTAGCTACAGGTCTGAAACTTCACCAAGTGAAAGCTGTCCCAAAAGTAGGTGAATGAGTTATTTGAGAAAAATTGGCTATCTGCAATACTTTTAGAGATAATTAGCATTTACTCATTTTGAGTAGGTGAGTAATTATCTACGGGTCTGGAACTTCACCATGTGAAGGCTATCCGCAATACTTCTAGGGATAATTAGCATTTACTCATTTTGAGTAGGTGAATAATTAGCTACGGGTCTGAAACTTCACCAAGTGATGGCTCTACCAATAGTAGATGAATGAGTTATTTGAGAAAAATTGGCGATCTGCAATACTTTTAGAGATAATTAGCATTTACTCATTTTGAGCAGGTGAGTAATTAGCTATGGGTCTGAAACTTCACCAAGTGAAAGCTCTCCTAAAAGTAGGTGAATGAGTTATTTGACAAAAAATGGCTATCTGCAATCCTTTTAGAGATAATTAGCATTTACTCATTTTGAGTAGGTGAGTAATTAGCTACAGGTCTGAAACTTCACCAAGTGAAAGCTCTCCCAAAAGTAGGTGAATGAGTTATATGAGAAAAATTGGCTATCCGCAATACTTTTAGAGATAATTAGCATTTACTCATTTTGAGTAGGTGAATAATTAGCTACGGGTCTGAAACTTCACCAAGTGAAAGCTCTCCCAAAAGTAGGTGAATGAGTTATATGAGAAAAATTGGCTATCTGCAATACTTTTAGAGATAATTAGCATTTACTCATTTTGAGTAGGTGAATAATTAGCTATGGGTCTGAAACTTCACCAAGTGAAAGCTCTCCCAATAGTAGATGAATGAGTTATTTGAGAGAAATTGGCTATCTGCAATACTTTTAGAGATAATTAGCATTTACTCATTTTGAGTAGGTGAGTAATTAGCTATGGGTCTGAAATTTCACCATGTGAAAGCTCTCCCAAAAGTAGGTGAATGAGTTTTCTGAGAAAATTGGCTATCTGCAATACTTTTAGAGATAATTCGTATTTACTCATTTTGAGTAGGTGAGTAATTAGCTACGGATCTGAAACTTCACCATGTGAAAGCTCTTCCGAAAGTACGTGAAGGAGTTATTTGAGAAAAATTGGCTACCTGCAATACTTTTAGAGATAATTAGCATTTACTCATTTTGAGCAGGTGAATAATTAGCTATGGGTCTGAAACTTTACCAAGTGAATGCTCTCCCAAAAGTAGATGAATGAGTTATTTGAGAAAAATTGTTTATCTGCAATAATTTTAGAGATAATTAGCATTTACTCATTTTGAGTAGGTGAGTAATTAGCTACGGATCTGAAACTTGACCATGTGAAAGCTCTTCCAAAAGTACGTGAAGGAGTTATTTGAGAAAAATTGTCTATCTGCAATAATTTTAGAGGTAATTAGCATTTACTCATTTTGAGTAGGTGAGTAATTAGCTACGGATCTGAAACTTGACCATGTGAAAGCTCTTCCAAAAGTACGTGAATGAGTTATTTGAGAAAAATTGGCTACCTGCAATACTTTTAGAGATAAATAGCATTTACTCATTTTCAGCAGGTGAATAATTAGCTACGGGTCTGAAACTTCACCAAGTGAAAGCTCTCTCAAAAGTAGGTGAATGAGTTATTTGAGAAAAATTGGCTATCTGCAATACTTTTAGAGATGATTCGCATTTACTCATTTTGAGCAGGTGAGTAATTAGCTACGGGTCTGAAACTTCACCAAGTGAAAGCTCTTCCAAAAGTAGGTGAATGAGTTATTTGAGAAAAATTGGCTATCTGCAATACTTTTAGAGATGATTCGCATTTACTCATTTTGAGCAGGTGAGTAATTAGCTATGGGTCTGAAACTTCACCATGTGAAAGCTCTTCCAAAAGTAGGTGAATGAGTTATTTGAGAAAAATTGGCTATCTGCAATACTTTTACAGATAATTTGCATTTACTCATTTTGAGTAGGTGAATAATTAGCTACAGGTCTGAAACTTCACCAAGTGAAAGCTCTCTCAAAAGTAGGTGAATGAGTTATTTGAGAAAAATTGGCTATCTGCAATACTTTTAGGGATAATTAGCATTTACTCATTTTGAGTAATTAGCTACGAGTCTGAAACTTGACCATGTGAAAGCTCTTCCAATAGTAGGTGAATGAGTTGAGAAAAATTGGCTATCTGCAATACTTTTACAAATAATTCGCATTTACTCATTTTGAGTAGGTGAGTAATTAGCTAAGGGTCTGAAACTTCACCAAGTGAAAGCTCTCAATTAGCTACAAATGAGAAAATAGCTATTACTCACTTATGGCATGCAATAGAACCCCAAACTATGTACCATCTTATAGCTAAGGACAAAGTAGCTGAACAACATATTTTAGGAAAACACTCTAACTGCAATAGTTTTGGAGTTACAATGGCTTTACTCAACAGTCAGAATTTCAAAGTAGCTATTACTCAGCTATCAAAGATTCAACAGGTCTGAAACTTTACTATGTGATAGCTTACCAAAAAGTAGATGGACAACATATTTGAAAAGATTTCCCTAACTTTAATACTTTTGAAGATATTTGACATTTACTTCTTTTGTTATTTAGCTACAAATGAGAAAATAGCTATTACTCACTTATGGCATGCAATAGAACCCCAAACTATGTACCATCTTATAGCTAAGGACAAAGTAGCTGAACAACATATTTTAGGAAAACACTCTAACTGCAATAGTTTTGGAGATACAATGGCTTTACTCAATAGTCGGAATTTGAAAGTAGCTATGACTCAGCTATTAAAGGTTCAACAGGTCTGAAACTTTACTATGTAATAGCTTACCAAAAAGTAGATGGACAACATATTTGAAAAGATTTGCCTAACTTTAATACTTTTGAAGATATTTGACATTTACTTCTTTTGTTATTTAGCTACAAATGAGAAAATAGCTATTACTCACTTATGGCATGCAATAGAACCCCAAACTATGTACCATCTTATAGCTAAGGACAAAGTAGCTGAACAACATATTTTAGGAAAACACTCTAACTGCAATAGTTTTGGAGTTACAATGGCTTTACTCAACCGTCGGAATTTGAAAGTAGCTATTACTCAGCTATCAAAGGTTCAACAGGTCTGAAACTTTACTGTGTGATAGCTTACCAAAAAGTAGATGGACAACATATTTGAAAAGATTTCACTAACTTTAATACTTTTGAAGATATTTGACATTTACTTCTTTTGTTATTTAGCTACAAATGAGAAAATAGCTATTACTCACTTATGGCATGCAATAGAACCCCAAACTATGTACCATCTTATAGCTAAGGACAAAGTAGCTGAACAACATATTTTAGGAAAACACTCTAACTGCAATAGTTTTGGAGATACAATGGCTTTACTCAACAGTCGGAATTTGAAAGTAGCTATTACTCAGCTATCCAAGGTGCAACAGGTCTGAAACTTTACTATGTGATAGCTTACCCAAAAGTAGATGAATAACATATTTGAAAAGATTTCTGTAACTCTAATACTTATGAAGATATTTGGCATTTACTTCTTTTGTTATTTAGCTACAAATGAGAAAATGGCTATTACTCACTTATGGCATGCAATAGAACCCCAAACTATGTACCATCTTATAGCTAAGGACAAAGCAGCTGAACAACATATTTTAGGAAAACACTCTAACTGCAATAGTTTTGGAGAGACAATGGCTTTACTCAACAGTCGGAATTTGAAAGTAGCTTTTTATTGCGTAAAATACCCTTACCTTATCCTCACTAGTGCTTACCTGTTGGCGGGAGCAAACATGTACGACCAAACGAGAATATTTTTAAAATAAATATTCTTGTCGGTAGCAGTATGTATACGCATGACCGCGCATGCGCGTGCACCGGAAGAACCCCGTTTAGCCTCACTTTTATTTTGGTCGTGAGGGAGTAAACATCGTTTGACACGATCTTCGTTTGCGAAGAATTTCAACATGGCTGGCGAGGAAGAAGATGTGAAGAATGTTTTTATTGAAAAGAATTTACTCTTTCATAAAAATTGGAAGATTTATTCTTTCTTTGTTGTTTGCCAGCCATCTTCATCAAGAAGTCTGCTTATGTCTGGATCTACGGCGCTTGCAGACCTTTTACAGGGTACTGCATGGTAGGGTCCTGTTCGCCATTGAAGAAGAAGATTTTCCTCGACATTGAGAAAAGAATTCACCTTCTGACCTTCTGCAGCTTATACTAGCAAGTCTAGAAGCTATGCACGGTCCATCAACACTCTTATTATGCACAGAAGAATCTCTGCTTCATTGTTTATTTAATTCAGATGGAAGAGGACAGAATCTGCAATTCTTGATACAGACTTCATCTCACAAAAGGGTAGTACCTCTGTCTCCTCTAGTGAGGTGAATATGGCAGAGGCAACCCCTATAACAGAAGAATCCACCATAAACAGAAGTTCAGAATAAGATCTTCATCTCACAAAAGAGTAGTTCTTCTGTCTCTTCTAGTGAGGTAAATATGGCACAGAATAGAAGAAGGGTTCAAGAATAAGGTTCTTCTCATCAGATGGTTTCACAACTACAACTTACAGGAACTTCAGCTGCAAACAAATGGCAGGGCCTCCACTGGTAGAGTAAACTCGGCAGAGAATGCACTTGGTCAAGACAGATTTCCTTCAAACTGATCAGAATGTGTAAAATTAAATTTCACTGGTCAGTTATTTACAACAACAGAAGAAGACGATCATGCTGTTAATGTTTTCTTCTTGCTAGGAACTAGAATGTCACTACAAATCTGGCATTCTTAGTCCTCTCACACTTCAGACAAGTTATCCACGACTGGGAGAGCTTCATGTGGACAACTTGAACAGGAAACAAGCAACAACTCTGTAGATTTGACAGAAACTTCTTGAGATCAAAGAGAACACATCAGCAGTTTTCACATGCACAGAAATACTGCAAGGTTTTCTTTGCTTCCAGTGGACCAGCTTTTCATTAAGAAGTTGAATCACTGCTCACCTACATTCAGATCTAGTTTCAGATCTTTCTTCTCATTTATTGGGAAGTTTTTAGAAATTAAAGAAGAGTCATTAAATGGCAAGGAATTTGCAGCATTAACTTATTTAATATCACATATACACTAGTATGTCACAAGGTATTGGGTGGTACAAGAGACAAGAATTAACAGAATGCATCACAATTCACCAGAGGGGAAGTGATAACCAAGTTAAAGAAATGATGTATGGAGGTTGTTTTACTGCAACATCTATTGTAAAAACGAGTCTCATCTCAAAGTTGGGCACATTCTGCAATTCGCTTAATATTGAATGTACCTTATCGAATTGTCGAGAATTCCCACAATTCTTAGCGGTTATATATTCTGACAGGAAACAACAACTTTAATGGTTAAAGTGTACATCAAATGCTTCTGTACGTTTATAATCTCAGTAAAATGGGTACAACCCTACAGTTTTACAGTTCATTGGTGACCTTGGAGGGTAGTGTAAAACAGCACACGGTTTCACCATTGAGGACGCAAGGTTACAGTACTTCATTTGCGAAGATGGATAGGTAGTCGCGGTACATGTATCGGACGCGTTCTTCCTGAATCCCAGGTACATCAAACTGCTATGCTTCATTGTTTATTTGCTGGTGGAAGAATGCACCCTGTCATAAGTCATTCTTTTCAGTTCACAGGCCTACACTTCGGTACGGCAACGGATCCATTCGAATTTGTCCGTGTAGCTCCACATTCATCAGTATTGGGAACACTGGTTATATCCTGTCACCAACATCGCATATTTGCTTGTAGAAATCGAAGCAATTAGTGGCCTGTGTACAGAACTACAGTGGGTGATAAGCTTATGGGGTTAGAACTCATCCCAGTGAAACACTTCCAGTTCTTTGGTGACAAATTCAACCTTGGCAAGGGTGAAGTGTCCCTATAGGAAGAAGTCTGGTATTTGAGAAGTTTATGGATACATTCTACATGGGGTGATAACCTTGATGTCAGAACTCATCCCATCACAGCACTTACTAATTCAACCATGGCAAAGATGAAGTGTCCCATAGAAGGGAAGTGGGGTATTTCAGAAGTTTATGGATGGTGAACATACAAGTTTGTAAACCATTCCAGAATTCTACTGTCATTTATAGTTTTTAGAACCTATAAATATTCACAATCTTTACACATTCAGATATGTTGTTCATACCTTTGAAAATATATCTGTTTTTGATGTAAATTGGAGGTCTTACCAGGTCTTAGTGCCCTAAAGGAGAGGGTATTCAGAAGGCTATGGATGGGTATATGCAAGTTTGTTAGCATATTTTCATTCCCATGATTCTAATGTCATTTATAGGAATCTATAACCTACATGTTATCCCAATGGACATTTTTCACATATTGTTGCTTGGAAATTCCATTGAAAACTAGAAACAGGAATTACTCAAGGCTGCATTTCTGATAATGTTTCAGATTCACCTTTACAGTACAGGGTTTTACTTCAGATAATGGCATGGCACAGTGTTGTCTTATCTTAACAAGAGGGACCCATTCATTAGATATGTGTCTGAGGGTCTGATATCTAGTGGTCCTTTGGAAGCCCACAACACTGTCTGAGGGCCTGACACAGTTAGGGTTTTCAAGGTGTGATATCAACCTCTTTTCATACAGGGATAAGCCATTCAAACAGAATGTCCTTCATCCCATAGTTTCGCATTATTTGCCAAATTTGGCACACTGCTAGGGTAGATAGCTTTGGTTCAAAGATAAAGAACAAACTATCTGTATTTATTTCACCAGTCTAATACCCTAATGTAATGCAATACAATGACTGTAGATGTATTGAGTATCCTACAGTTGAGTATTTCTCATTTCAGAGGTGGTACAAAAAAAAAAAAAAAAAAAAAATGCGAATTCAACTTCTTACATATTACCAGGAGCCCCAGGGTGACCAGGGATGTGTTGGTTTGGGACCTAATTGACTTATTCTCCAAACCACTTTTGCCCTATAGGATAGAGGAATCTCTGTGAACAGCGATCAACTAGAGATTTTTGAAAGCCTGCCATATTTAAAAAAAAAAAAAAAAAAGGCAAGGTAGTTCTTTTTGAATCTGATGCAAAGAGATTCAGTTGGGCTTCCAATAACCTCCTGTGTTCTCAATGGCAGAGTTTGGAGCCTTTGATTCACAGGCAAAATCTGTTTTCCACCACACTGACATGATACAGTGATGTTATTACTAATCATTTGGGTTCACTGCTGCAATCATTCATGGTTATGAACTCAATAGATTGAGACATGGGTTTTTCATTTGGGTTCACTATTGAAGTAACTCATAGGTATGAATTCAATAGACTGATACATGGTTTGTCTTTTGGGTTCACTATTGTAGTAATTCTTACATATGAATTCAATAGACTGATACATGGTTTTCCAGTTGGGTTCACTGTGGAAATTATTCATACTTATGAACTCAGTGGACTGTTAGATGGGATTCATTTGAGTTCTTTTTTGAAATCATCCATAGTAATGGTCTAAATGGATTGATAGTGGTTTTTCTGAGGATGGACTGATGTAGGAGGGTGCTATACCTTTTACACTCTTTGGACTTGTCTTGATTATTCTTAGTCTTGACAAAGTCTCTTTTGAATCATCTGAATCCATGACCTTAGCCTCGGGTAGATAGAGAGGTTAGGGTGTTTGGACTTTCAAATAATTGAACACAGAACTGGAAGGAGGTCACAGTTTCTCCTTCATCAGTACTCCTAGCAGATAACAGATGACCTCAGAGGGTCACATTATTGTGCAAGCTGGTTTTCATTCCTGCTTTTATGCTAGTCTAGATCATTCTTTGACTGAAGATATGACCTTTTGCCCCTTTTAGAGCTCTAAGATTTTATCTGGATATATTTCAGATCTTAGATAGGGGAAGTATGTGTTATACTATACATGTGTGTTTATGTATGGACTCTTCAGGAGGCATTCTAGGAGCTACCATGTCAGCAGGCAGACAGTTCTGCTAGCTGATCAAATATTTAGAATGTCTCCTTGGCCAAGGCTCAAATTGCTCCTTCCTTATATGGCTGGAAGTCACATTCCTCAGTTTTTACTTTAACTTCTGACTTGGAAGTCTGATGAAGGTCAGCTTAATCGTTGGAGCTATAGTATCATCATGTGGTTCCTTCATAAGGGGTGTATAGTATGATACATTACAGTATTTGTATGTATATGTACAGTTCCAATGGCCAGATCACACTGTTTAGTGGTACCTGAAAGCTCATTGGAAATACCCAATCATGTTCCTGTTTTTGGGGAAGCATCTGATCTAGTGGAAAGGCCCAAGGAGTAGGTTAATAGATGGTCTTATCCATATAAAGGAGCACAATCTCCTGTTATTATTACCAATGCGCCTGTCCATGGTTGGGGAACACATTGGTATTTTGTGTGATAAAATTCCAAGGTGTGGGAATTTTTCAATGCATATGCTGGACAATTCCAGTTTACTTAATAACAGAATATAACTACATAGTTTATGTTGTTATGTTGCTAGGTATGCCTTTCATACTTTTGTACTTATCACCACAAGTGGGTTTGAAATTAGTACATTGGATATAAGATACATGCAGGGCCAAGGCACCTTTGGAAAGGTTGACAGGTAGTGCTTACATATATAACTACTAAATGTTATTTTGTTAAGTTACTTTTACTGCATAATATAGTCTGGTACTCTCAAGATTCTTGAGATGGGTACTTTGACTTTTCATTTGGTTATACCTGCTTTTGGTGGCAAAAATATTAAAAATCCCACCACCAGTATGGTTGTAATCAAGCACTAGTGAGGATAAGGTAAGGGTATTTTACGCAATAAAATGTAAAAATTTTATTGTAATTTAACTTTTTGTAAGTTAAATACTTACCTTATCTTCACTAGATTCGGATTCCCACCCTGCCAACCCCACATTTTTAAGATTTTTGGGTTTACAATATATTATATTGACTCCCAAAATAAAAGTGAGGCTAAACGGGGTTCTTCCGGTGCACGCGCATGCGCGGTCATGCGTATACATACTGCTACCGACAAGAATATTTATTTTAAAAATATTCTCGTTTGGTCGTACATGTTTGCTCCCGCCAACAGGTAAGCACTAGTGAGGATAAGGTAAGTATTTAACTTACAAAAAGTTAAATTACAATAAAATTTTTACAATTACTCAGCTATCCACGGTGCAACAGGTCTGAAACTTTATTATGTGATAGCTTACCCAAAAGTAGATGAATAACATATTTGAAAAGATTTCTGTAACTCTAATACTTTTGTAGATACTTGGCATTTACTTCTTTTGTTATTTAGCTACAAATGAGAAAATAGCTATTACTCACTTATGGCATGCAATAGAACCCCAAACTATGTACCATCTTATAGCTAAGGACAAAGTAGCTGAACAACATATTTTAGGAAAACACTCTAACTGCAATAGTTTTGGAGTTACAATGGCTTTACTCAACAGTCAGAATTTCAAAGTAGCTATTACTCAGCTATCCAAGGTGCAACAGGTCTGAAACTTTACTATGTGATAGCTTACCAAAAAGTAGATGAACAACATATTTGAAAATATTTCTGTAACTCTAATACTTTTGAAGATATTTGACATTTACTCCTTTTGTTATTTAGCTACAAATGAGAAAATAGCTATTACTCACTTATGGCATGCAATGGGACCCCAAACTATGTACCATCTTATAGCTAAGGACAAAGTAGCTGAACAACATATTTGAAGAAAAAGTTGTAACTGCAATAGTTTTTGAGTTATGAGCCCTTTACTCCAAGTAGCTAAGATAGCTATTACTCAGTTATCTTTAGGCCTAAGTCCATAAAACCAAAAAAATTTGAGGGCGTGAAAATTCATTGGGACAATTAATTTACAAAAAATCTGTAGCTGTAGTAGTTTTGGAGGAATCTGCGTGACTAACTAACGCACGCACACACGCACGCACACACAGGCATCATTTCATAATCTCCCTCCCAGGCTAAAGCCCGGCGGGAGATAATAAAATAACATTGGAAAGCATTTGAAAGGCACAGACCTCCACTGGGGATGGGAAAGAGAAGTGGTTTCCAAAGTTTCGGGATTTTTTTTAATCGACAATATGATATGGATCTTTCTTAAAATGTAATTTCTTCTTCCTTTTGCCAGGCACTACCTATATAAGCAAGCAATCAGTGCCCCTGAACAGACTCTGTGTCAGCTGACTTTGTGATTTAAGCTTCTGAGTACAAGTGAAAGTACAAAAAGACAAAATTTGTGCGTTGCAAATGGTTTTGAGAAGTACAAATTTAACTGTTAAGGTGCTTCCTAAGGAGCTACTGGGAACCTGGTTCATAACAAAGGTAGAGAGTTCAAAATATATGCGCATAATGACCACTAGACTTTAATAATGACATATGGGTTTTGAAAACTTTGAAGTCAAAAGAAGGGAATTAAAGGACCCCAGTTTTGGGACAATACATTACTGTCTTAGAATCTGTACATGGATAGAGTTTTCCCCTCAGGTATACCAGGAAGGTGTATTTTAGGCCTTGAAGAAAGCAACATGTATTGTAGTGAAAAAAATAATGCAAACAAGACCACTGCTGCAGTGTTTGTCTCCTGTTGGGTTTTAAGCAAAAATGGAGGTAATGTGACCACGAAACTGGGTTAAAAGCCCAAGAAGCAATAATAATAGATAAAAGACCTTTTCCATATGATAAACTAACTGAACTTTGAAGCAACCTTACTAAGCATGTAACATTGGATGAATTTCTTGTCTGCAAGGTATTGAAGGTAATAATAAAATCTTATATGGCATCTCTATTCAGTATTTAGGCTGAACCCCCTTTTACATCCAGGAAAAAAAGGTCAACTTTTCCCCTTTAAACTATTATGATTGTTCTACCTATTTCCAGTTTATTACAAATGCTGTAGCGTCATTTTTAGCTGCACCATTTGAAACATTTTTGCACACTTTCTTATCCCACAGAATCATGTGTATACCAAACAATGCTTCTATTTTAATATATAGCTTCTGTTAATATTTCTGTACAACAAACATGCATAAATCTGATACTAAAACCCTTTAGACTGGAAATGGAATGGACTGGCCTCTGGTGCAAGAAAGAGTACACCTGTGGGTGGTAAATCTGACAGGATTGTTAGTCCTGTTGGACTTCAATGTTGATTGCCATAGAAAGTTAGAAACCCATTTGAAAGTATAATACATATCCTCAAACAACAGTTACCATGCACCCAATAGAAAAACCCACACAAAGCAACAAATTCATCTTGCATGCCTCAATTTACTATCCATGCATCTCTTTAAAGATGAAATTTTAAGAAAAGGAAACTATTTCAATTATTTTAGTATCTTCAAAAACAGTCAAACCTGTTTTCACTGGAGACGGCAATTCATATTACCATACACAAGAAAAGGTTTTTTTTTTCCTCAAATTAATTTGTTGTAGCCTTTAAGTGCAACTTCAAAACCAGACATTAAATCACTAGGTACATTTATTTCTTGATTAATTCAAAATATAACAAATATGAGGAGTGAAAAATAAGATTTACATTGCCTAAATATTAAGACATTACAGTCAACTGCCAGATTTCTCAGCACAAACCAGAAAAAGTTAACAGGATTTATGTTTTGTATCTTTATGTTTGACACACCAAGTTCATTGACTGTGACAAAAATTGGTGAACACATCCTTCTGTCAGGCAAATCCGGGAACTTTTGTTGGTAAGTGAAAACAAACTTTGTTTGTGACATAGAAACCACAAAATTACAAAAATTAATTTATGTGAGTACCTCACATTAACACATATATATTGTAAGAATTATTATCCTGGAACCACCTGTCACCGTGTGCCTAACAGAAAATGTAATATTGAGCAAATAATAGACCCCACATCCTTCAGTTTGCCTAAGTGTCACAACTGTCAATGCATCTCTTAAAAGACCTTATGAAGTTTGTACATAATAAAACCAAATTGTTTTTTAGCATTTTCAAAATTGGTCATATCTGTTTTCACTAGAGAGGGCACTTCCTATTACCGTGCATGTGAAGATTTTTTCGTATTAATTTATAGTAACCTTAAAGTCCAATTTCAAAGCGAACAATAAATAAGTAGGTATAATACTTTTTGGATTAATTCAAAATATAACAAATTAGGAGTGAAAGACTTTGTTGGGGGGGGGGTAAACAAAGACCAGACTGGTGCATGATAATAAGAAGCGCACGATAATAGGAAGTGTGACGATACTGTAAATAGAGGAACAAATTTGGCAATAAATCGTTTTACCATACCCATGCGACCTACTTCAAAGTAGGTCACTTATGATGCATTACCAGACAGAAGAATGGAAAACAAATGAACAGTGATCACGTATACTTGGAACCACTGTCGAATTGAATATTATCTATAAAATGCTGTCACCCATTCCTTAGGCACCAAAGATGCACACTGTAAGGCAGGAAACCTAAGAGCAGTTCAAAGTTCTAAATGACGCCAGAGAGGGGGCAGAACGGACGGGATACACAATCATCAGGCAGTTTATTACTGGTCGGCCAGTGAATTTCGTCACCCCATGCAGTGAAGTTCGTCACCTACCTTAAAAATGCTCAAGGACAGGCAATATTCACATTTAAATAAATGGAATAGCTTCTTTCAACGGCAAGGTATACATATATGTCGTAAATGGACAGTTAAGATTCTTTAATATTGCCATAAAATGCATGTGACACTGGGGTGACGAACTTCACTGGCTAAGCAGTACCGTACAGACTGTCTATTAAGGTATCAAAGGCAAAACCATGATTCATACCCATTTGAAATGGTTGCCCCACTAGATTATCTACTGTGATAGTCTACATATCACTATTACGTCCCTACGCAATTTCTCTGCAATAGTTGTGGAGAGATGCACACTTACCGGCATTTTATATGAGGAAAGTATCACATCAAGACAGACATGACATATCAGGAATGTTTTCCTTTTCAGCAGTAACTGTTTATGATTTTTATGATTGGCTGTAAATAATCGATGCGACATCTACCGATTGCAAATCGTACTAATGGTGGAGTATTTACGAGAAAAATACCAACATAATTTTCCTCAAAAAAGGGAAATTAAAAGTAGACGAAGTTATGACTCACAGTGCAAAAATCTTATGAAGCTACTATGCACTGCAAATGGACCTCAACAAATAACTTATTACCATGAGAACCTGCACATATATTCTTTTAAACAGGACATAACATTTTTATGCTCTACATTCTTACATCCTCTGTAATTAAGCATAGTGACCTTACATGGGGCAACCGCCTCTAAGTTTCCTCTACCAGACGTAGTAAATGCATTTGGATGCATAGTGTGCACTTGCTACTCTCACAGAATGGAATAAACTTGCTCAGGCAGTCAGAACTCAGGGAAAGTATAAATGGATTTATGCAACAATTGAATCCCTACCTATTTAGATTAGCCTACCCCCACGTTAGTCCTTCTCCCCTATCAGATGCTAACATAGATATGGACTATTTTTCAGAAATTGGACGATCCCTTGAAAGACTTTAAAAACGAACTAGCACCATGTACCCCAATGATATCAGTTATCTGACTCTGAGTAACAATCAATAAATCTTGACTGATCCTAATTTCTTGGATGAATGTAGATATATGTAGGATTTGTGTCTACTTTTTGGTATTCCTAATTGAAACTTATCCATTGACTTTGATTAAATGTTTATGCATGAAAGCTCTTGAATTATATGTTAGATATTTCATCTGTAAACCTAAAAATCTATTGTGGATGATCATAAAACAGTTTTAAAAATAAGAAATCAACAGTAAAATAGCAAGATAAATTTGCAATATAACCCAATATACTTTGAGTACTAGAGCAAAATAAAGGTTTAATACTATCTTGTGGAAATAATTGTTATTTTTGACAGTGTGTGCTTGTATATTTGTCTGTTTGTTTTGCAAAATTATGGACTAATTACAATAATTTTTTTATGAAATGTTGATAATGAGACCTGCTGTTTTGAATACGATCAGTGGTGATCCAGGTCACTATCTGGATTTAGGAATTTTTAAAGGATTTTTTATTACTCCATTTATAAGCAATACTGGGGACGTTTTCCCTTGTCAGAGGTATGCACTCTTTGAACACTTTTGTTTTTTATTCATAATGGCATGCACAGTAAACTGCCAAGGTTATAAGTGATTGATATATTGATCATATCAACATTATGAGAATCTGTCATACATTATTAGTCTCCCAGTCTTGATGCTGATGAAACAGAAATACTTTTCATAAGTTCTCAACAAACAAAAATGCTTCAGTGGTAACAATGAGAAAAAGCGTATCACTGTAAAATACTTCTGCTTAGTCATTTTGGTAAAGAAACAAAATCCTTAAAAGGGGAATAAACCACAATGATTGAGACCAAGTAGAAAGTTTTTCCTTTACATCAGGAGTTATGACAGAATCTGTGGGACGAGTATCAAGGGTTGTACATACACAGCTACTGTCAGTCTCACTGATATTTGTTTGCTTTTGTTTCTACATGTATATCACAAGATTTATTCAAACCATGTGTTCCTATTTTGGGATGGATTTTGAAAAAAAATACTAAGTTTTAATCCCAGTGTTGCATGTATTCTTCAAGAGATGTTAATTTAACACTTTAGAATTTTCAAAAAAAAAAAATTGTTTTTTTGTCTTTTTTTCTATCAAAATATTGTCAATTACACAGGTTTTTATCATAAACTGTATGTCACAATATTGGGTGTTTCTGTTTAGATGTCTATCTAGTAATAAATTAGCCAGCAATATTTTATTTTGTATTGAATTTAGATGTTATTTTAGGGGCTACGGTGGCAGAGTGGTAACACTCTTGCCTCCCACCACCTGAGTTTGATTCCCATGATATGACCTATACAGTGTTGAAAATGACGTTAAGCCCCAAATAAATAAATAAATAGATGTGATTTTTTGTTATTTATGATCTAGTTTACTTTTTGTTATTTACATGGATGTTTCTGATAATTAAATTGTTTAATATTAATGCACAATATTATGACATGCATAGTTTGGTGCAAACCCATGTATAGCTGTTTATAGAGATGGCTTTGTATTAGTCAGGTTATCTAACAAAGATATGAATCCCTTTGTCAGCCTCTTTGGTTGCCTGTAATTTTCTGGTAATCTTGGATTGCAGTACATTTTTGTTACAATTAATGTAAATTAATAAAATTCTTAAAGAAAATTCAGTTCATGACACCAAGTGTGAATGCCCATCAGGGGTTTACAACTGTAATCATGCAGTTTGCTGTTCTTGCAAAGTACAATATCAGCTGTACCGATACAGAATGTATATGTAGCTATAAAAAGCAGACAGTGAAAGAAAAATTACTGGACAATTTATTTTATCATCAAATTGTGAGCCACTTTGTAAAGAAATAACCAATAATGACAATGTAAGCCTGGTCTTGGAATCTAAAAAAGTACAGTTTACACGGTTAGCTTGGATTATTTCTCCAGAGATTGAGCCACTTGCCACACCAAGTAACAAGAAAACATGGTGAACCAAAACTTCCTTCAGACCGACTGTGGCATTAACTAATTGCATTTTCATTGTAAATGAAACCTGTGCTACAACATCTGATCTGCCAGAACACAGTCAGAGACAAATTCTTGTATCACTGCCTCTCCACACTGGTGAATACACTTGTGACACAAAATGACCTCTCAAATGTCAAAGCAATATTGAGTTGAAAATAAAAATGATGGGTTGAATGCATTACCAGAGTTGTATCAATTGCCTCTTCAATAAACAGGATTCTGGGTTACTTTGTGTGGGACTATGGATGACTCACGAGATTGGCTTATTGGGGAACATGCATGTGACTATGGAGGTACAGTGTCCATACACCCCCACACAGAGGATAACATTGAAATAACTGAGGAATCATAAGACTTTTACATTTAAAAAATAGAATAAGGTTCAAATGCCCTGAAATATAATCCTAATTCTTTGCATTAAATTGAAGAACTTTGTGTCACATAAAGGTAGAGGGGATGTTTAGTTGTATGGACAATCCAGTGAACAAAAATTTAGAAATAGTAATTGAATTAGAAAGAGTAATAGAACTGCAGTGCAAAACTTGAGAAGTTAAGCTTCTTCACCAACATTACTTTACCAAAAATAAATTCTAAGTTGCCACTTTGGTTTTCTTAGAGTTAAACATGGTTGGATCTGTTTAATTTTTTACTTTATTATTTATTCTGTCAAATAACTTGCAGCTGCACACTCAATAATTTTGGTTTGGCTTCAAAATGTGTATTAAAGTAATAATACATAATACAATTATATTCATATACATATTTATTTATGGTTTGGATTTTTTGGAACTGCCACCGAAATGTTAGGTTTTCCTGTTTATTCTGACCCAACGCTCATTGTAACTTCTTCATTCTAGACATGTTTACAGTTAAATCCAAGTGTTTATCCAAACGAATTGCCTGTAAATGGCAAAACATCTGTAGTTTTCTTACATGAGGCTTTTACTATCACTCACAGTTATAAACAACAAAAAGGCAGAATACCAACAAGAATTTGTGATGTAGCCCATTGGTACTTATTTGAAGCAACTTGTAAGTCCAGTTACTGAGCAATTTGTATGTGGGTATTTTTAATACAGTTAATTAATTTAGACATCTCTACAAATAAATAGATACCTGAATGAAAAAATGTGATTTGGCGCACCAATTATCCACTCTTTACTTTTGATTTTTCAGTACGTACTTTAAATATGAACCCGGATAGGTATCAACTATTAGTTACTGCATAATTATTCAAAAAACGAAATCCAAACTTAGCTTTGCGAAAAATAAATATTAAATAATATTCCTTAAACGAGCATTAAATATTGGATAGTTTTCCCAATATGTGAATTGTTAACAGTAACACCTAAATAAGGTAGACATTTTGTGTGTAGAATGTTTAAGTTATCGCCTATTAATGCTCCTTCTGCAAGAAATATGTAATTATCGCCCACAGTTGATAGGTCTCCGCCGTTGCTGATTGACCCATGTAATGCTTGCCAAGCAGTTATGGTCAGTACACCAATTTTGGTCACCCACACATGTTTTCTACGTTTATTTCAAAATCTAACAGTCTAAAGTTTAATGTCCACACAAAAATTCGTTTTTATTGTTGTATAAATTGATCTATCACTGCAAAACAGTTGCTACATTTTGAAATTTACAAAATTGTGTAACATGCCAAGGGTTGTGAGTTGAACTAAAGTCAAGAGAAATATTTATGTCACATATCTGAACATTTATTTACAAAATACAACATGTATTTTACCAGCAAATGCTGGGGCTGAATTGGTACAAGCGCTAAAGTCACAAAAATTATCAGAAATAATCAAAAATCACATTTATATTATATACTTTCAAATAGCTCCATCAGAATCATCTAAATGAATTGAAAACAAGACGTAACACTGGAAACCTACTGTCTACTAACACTTAGACCTTGGATCATCATACTCTATGTCAAAACACTGGGGCCGGTTTCATGAAAAGTCTCAAACTGAGCCAGACTCAAGGCTGAGTCAGGGTCTCAAATCTGAGACTTTTATCTCAGCTGAGTTTTTGGCTCAAATGGATTTCACAAAGGGTGGATCAGCTGAGACAAGTCTCAAGTTATGGTCTCAACTTTTTAATCTCATTTCATATATTTAGTGGGCTTATTTTTAGTTTAAAAAGTTATATTTCATGATTATTATCATTTTAAATATCTTTAATACTCATAATACAAAGAAATTATATGATAATATATTATTCTAAGTGATCCATAAGATTGAGACTCAACTGAGGTTGAGTCTGGCTTTGAATCCACCCTTGAGGCCTGTCACTTGATAATAGCCTATAAATCATGTCAATTCTATTGACTTTTGTTATTAGTAAATATTGAATATGTGGCTGTAATTACAAAATAAAATGAAAATAGAAGATTTCAAGATTTATCAATTTCATTTTGGAACAAATTGTATCGCTTTATGTATGTTTTTTTGGCATCAAAGCTTGGACACAAATTTGAGACACCTCCTTCATGGGCTCAAATTTGAGCCTGTGACTGAGCCAGGTCTCAAGTTGAGCTTGTTTGTGAAATGCATTGAGTCTGAGTTCGCAGACTCTGCAAAATATTTCCAAAATTTGAGACAAAGTCTCAACTTTTGAGTCTGACTCAAGGCTTAAGTCTGTTCATGAAACCGGCCCCTGGTTCCATCCTTTACTAAGTACCATAGTAGATTCAGTACCTAATGAAATGAATTGAAATGAATTCCATTAGTCATGGGTTTACCCCATGAAGCATTCATCAAATCACAAGCATTCAGCCTGGAAACCTGTAATCATATGGCTGAAATCAAATACATCATGCACAATCAACTACATACAATTATAATATTTCAGTCCATCTAATTCTTGCCAGGTTTTACACCAGATTTTATCAAACACAATATCACACATGAAGCATGAAATTTGATTTGCTATATAATCCAAACTAATGCTATATTTATCATTAGAAACACATGTACACAAAAAAAAAAAATAAAAAAAATAAAAAATGGTTTATAGTACCCAAAATGTCCATAAAAACACTGTCCATAAATGTCCATAAAGTTCATTGCCCCTGGCCAACAGTGCTGTTCGTCATAGAATCCTGTGAAGTACCAACGCTGTTCATCAGAACAATTGGGGTGTCCATAATTTTGCTATGACCATAACTACTTGGCAAGCAGTAGAGTTAAGCATTTCTTCAAAATAACAAAGTACCTGATAATTACCATAAGAGAATCTTTCTTAATAAGTGTTTACAGTCGAAACAAAAAGTTTGATCTTTCTCTTTATAAGTTTATGGTGTTCCTATGTAACTTCAGTGTACTAAGCAGCTTATCATATATATTTAGTGTTGGTATTATTTATCGATATTGAAATATTTATCATTTCTTGCTAAATATGCCAATATTGATAATGTAGGGTACAATATCAATATTGGAACATATTATTTAATAGATGCAATTAAGTCGTTTTCCATTCAAATAAAATACAAAAATTGAGGAATATCTTGGTTTTCATATCATTTTTGTCAACTTTCACTTACCGCTAAAGCGGAAACGCCATATTTGTTTACGTTTCGGGAAACTACTAAAACTTGCGAAAGAGTTTGGAAGGTCTCTCTCGGAAAACATCTATGACCCGATATTTCAATATCGATCGATACTGAAGGCGTAAATGTGGTTTGATATCGATATATATTTTATTATTCGATACCAACACTAATATATATATATATATTAACTGCATGAATATTAAATAAAATGAAGGTACATATATGATACCTGATGTCTTCCCTTATACCGGTAAATTAACAGGGTTCGCGATTACGCCGTCCGAGTATGTTTAACACGCGGTATTTCAGATTTGGATGCGAAATTCGGTTGTCAGTGCGTCTGTCGGGATGCAATTTTTATGAACAAAGTATTTCTGCTTTAGAAGCGAATTTCGGTTGGCAAGAAGCGTAGATATGCACACAATATATATGACACTGAAGATAAGCTTTATATTTTAAAATTAAATGGTTTCGAGCGATTTCCTGGCAAGTTGTTTGTGTCCACCATTGTTAAGCAAGATTTCATGTGTGACAAGATTCTTCCAAAACAGCCAGTTAGTGCTTGTGTCGCACACTAGCAAATCTACTCAAAATGTTATATATCGAAAGAAAGCCTGATCTCTGCATGGAAACAATCAAAACAACAAGCCAGGATGGTAAACTTTCGTGGGAGATGAACTATACTAAATCTTGGAAACTCTTGATATTTAACCCCGGTAAGTCCCTCGGAAAATAAAAGCTGTAACAAATATTCAACAAGGTGTTAACAAAAGAACTATATCTCTGGAACTACCCAATGAATTTTTATCTAACAAAAAGCAACAGAACCTATAAATATTTTTCTTTCAAACTGTATATACCATATTTGTAGCTTAAATAAAATAATCATACAAAAAATTTCACTCAAATTGCACTAAAATGAAGTTTGTTGACTGGAGTTCAGCTTTTTAAAATATTTTTTAAATTGATTTATCGACAGATACATATTATTCATCAGTAGAAAGGAAATTAAACAGTGCTTCTATATTTTTAAATGTATCCAGATATAAGGGGAAAAATATTATTTGCACCCCATTTTCACACAATGGTACTCCATTTTTGATGTGCCATAAGGTACAAGGTACCCAACATTTCATAACCCTAACACAAATACTGGACGCAGAAAAAAATGATTGGGACTCCATTTTTTGGAGGTCATGGAGTCCGTTGGACTCCATATTTTAGAGGTACTTCACGAACCCTGATATATTCTACCAAATATATGATTTAATGATACCATTTTTATCACAAGCCATAAAAATATAAAGTTAGTGGTGTCACATTTTATAGTTATTTAAAAACTGATATAACTTCAGCGCAAATGATAGTTGTCAATTCTAGACACAATAATGATAAAAACTGAGTACAAGTCTTTATACATGTAGTAATAACAGTAGTATAGCCCTTGCCTATATATATTCCAATGAAATCATGGATTTCCTGTTGTAACAACTGGAAATAACAACCTGTCAAAAGGCTGCCAATATTATGTGAACACATTGAAATTACAGTAATTTATCAAATATATTGACAATATGCCATGGTTGTTAGCCATTAGATATAACATTTTTATCACTGTGGATACAATAGAAGTACACAAATGTTAGTGGTGTGAACAGTAAGCCGGCATACCACATTTCGTTTTGTTTAGTTAGAGATGATGACATCCACAAAGAATATTTAAATACCGGTTATTGAAAACTTCATAATATTAGGCTTACTACTGGTTAATACTACATCAAAACAATAAAGAACATAATATTTTTTTTAAATATCTTACATGTTTACTTTATATTCATTGTAGTAAATGAAGTCTATAAAACTTCAAAATATCTCGAGAGTACATATTTCCTTCTTTTCAATATGGCTCATGTACGTTGCAGTAAATTTTCACCATATCGGTACAAATATTCAAATTCCTGGATTTTGTTCAGTTTCAAAACCCCGTAAACCAGTTTTTATTTTCGGAGTCAGTCCGACCACTAACAAATGTTGTTTTGGCACCATAGTTACTTAAATGAATGATAAATAGTTGTTTGGTATTCCCAATGGCTTTTTACCAGTAAATGCCTATGCTGTGATTAATATTTGAAATTTAAATTTTTTGTTGTGTCGTCTATTATAGACGGTCATCCATTCTCAATGGAGGCATATGAATATATTGTAGTTCTGTGCACATGCTTTTCTTGTCAGTTAAAATGAAATAAATAACAATACTGACCTTAATTTAAAATATATATAACCGATTTTAATGCAAGTATTGTTTTGAGTTTGATAAAATAAGTTTCTTAAGGCAGGTGGACTAAAACTCCTATTTTATAATGTGAAATATTGTCGATTTCTGAAGCAAAATAAAATATGGTTGTCCTTGAAAACGCTCAGGAATTCCTTGAATTATGTAGATTTTATTCCAATAAAGTAAATTACATATTTTGTAAAATACAAATCAACTCAATACATTTATTTTTAAAAAATAAAATGCCGTATATTTCAGTTACTGAATTGCTACAAATTATTGCCGTCTACCAATTATTGGCAGGTAGTATTGAAATATGCATAACTTGGCAAACAGGCCTCTCCAAACCTTATAAAATGGAACTCTGTTTCCTAAGTGAATCAAACAAATTCACAACAAAGAGCTTTCAAAATATTTGGCCATTACTGAAATATGAATTATTTATTTACTTGTGACAATAATTGATACCCGACAATAATTGGTAGCAAGGCAGTATCAATCTTTATTTTAAGCTATTGTCACTGACAGTATGTGTTAGTTCAACAGCCTAGATAAAATTGTAGAATAAATTATTTTGATTTGTGGATGTTATAATAAAAATAAACTACACCCAAGCTCATCAACGTAAAATCACAAACTTGCTCATCTAACCACATGGAATAAACATCCTTCAAAATCAACTTTAAAAAACTACAGATATAATATTGTACAAAATTAATTTTATGTGCACACCTTCATTAAGGAATGATATTTATAAATTTATGCTTATAATTTATGCTATAATTTATGCTACAATGTAATTACATTATTGATTTAAACATGACCAAGGTGAAAACCAGGAAATTTAAAATATATTTTGAATTTTTTTTAAATTTTATTTTACTGTCGATAACAGACAACCATTTCTGAAATAAGAAGACTCTGTACACGGAAATTGAGTTGAGTACAAAAAATAAAATAATAGAAAATATTTATCATATTTAAAATTGTCAAAGAAATATTTATTTTAAAATGCCTTATTAACTGATAAAACAAACAAAAATGGGTTAAAATATGTAAGACCTTCTAAAACTGGCAATGCAAGGATATTAACAGCTTTATATTATATTCTTCTAGGATCAAATTATCAAATGATATACATTACAATTAATTATTGTATCCAGCGGATGTATCCGGTGGATACTTTGGTTTAGCGTTCGCTACAGCAGCGCCGCTGGGCATAGAGAGATTTTTTATGTTAACGCTCTCAGAGGAAAACTACACCAGCTAGGTTCACCAAATTTGCAGGATATCTTAATTGGGATATAAGCTTCTCTTGGACTGAAATTAGTCTCATTCTGAAAAACAAAACTGCCGCCCTGGGCATTTCTTTGAAAATGAACAACTTTTTTCTACTGGTTGGTTTTCATAAGTAGAAGATTGAATCTCTTTATAGGTGATATGTATAACAGATGTACATGTCCTCAACAACCTTCCAGACATTTGACCTTGAGGCTCTTAATTCAAGGTCATCCACGGAGTGCCAAAGTACCCCATTTAGTGGACTTTAAAAGTGCCTATATCTCTCTTATTGTTGGCTCTAGAGGTTTGCAATGTGAAACCAACCCATAGAAAATCATGAGCTGGGAATCTTCTGATGTCAGATTTGACCTTGGACCCTCCTTCAAGGTCAAACAAGGATAGCCAAACTTAAAAGTGCTTATAATTCACTTATTATTGGTCCTGGAGGTTTGCAGTGTAAAACCAACTTATAGGAAATCATGGGCTGGAAATCTTCTGATGTGTTCAGATCTGACCTTGGAACCCTCCTTCAAGGTCAAACGAGGACAGCCAAACTTAAAAGTGCTTATAACTCGCTTATGGTCTTCATTGTCTGTCAACACTGAATGGCTGGATTACACTTAGAACTAATCATTGAGGGAGTCATTTCTTTAGCTCATTTAAGTACAAGTTCAAAGGTTGCACCACACATCTTAGAAAATTTTATTTACAGGGAAAAACACAAAGATAAACAATAAGCATCACATTAAGAATCACATTAAATATTTTTAAAAGTGATTTTCTAAATCTACATTTATTTTGCAATGTTGACATTGGCCACCTTCTGGATGGTTTCCTCTGCCTCTTTTTTGTGACTGGGAATGGTGTTTCTGGACTTAATGAATGCAATAAAATGATTTCGGATTTCTGTCTTGTGAATTTAAACAACCAGCAGTCTTTTTACACCTAACTGTTGTGTTACATCTTTGGTTATATACAGTCCAAAACTCCCATAGATATTTTCCAATGCACTAACAGTTTCATTGATTAGCCCATTTGTGGATACATTTCCATAGATATTAAAGAGATTAGATGATTCATTCAATTGAGGAGTAATAATAACTCACCAAATATGATCAAAGTAAATTTTACAAGAAGTCCATTCACCAAACCAAATATTATGTTGCTTTTTATACTATTTTACAAGATATTTAATATCAATATTCATTACAATATTCATTATTAAAATGTGAATGTAATAATAAATAACGTATTCTTCAACACATATACATGATACACACAACCCCACCACTATGACACTCAATGAATTGGGAAGTGAGGGGGGAGATTAAGGGGGAGTCATAAACTTGCGGGGGAATATCAGTCAGAATATTTCAACCCCCCCCCCCCCCACCTTACAAGATACTGACCCCCCAGTCAGAAATATAGGGGAGTCATTATCTGTTGAAAAATATTTCCCAAGGCTGGTGGTACGGGCATCTCTGATGCTATTTTATTCCAACTATATATAAAAATTTCTTCACCAAATTCTGCTAACGAAGAGTGTTAATTAATTAAGTAACCAGCCTTTCTCTGAGATAGCACAATCATTCGAACAATGAAATAATCGCTGAAATAACATGGGCTTTTTATGTAACAAATTAAATTATAAAATATTAAGGAATATCCTATAACTATCATCTTTGGATCTCATGCTCAACACAAGAAATTAGATCCCTACCTCCCAGTTAGGATATTTTGTAATTTCATGCATACAGCAGTTGTTGTGAAAACCTTGGTGTCTGGTTTGATGCAGATTTCTCCTTTGCTGATCATGTGTGCAATACGTTATTTGTAAGACATGCTTCATTCAAATGCGTGATCTCAGGCGGGTTAGACAGTATTTGACTGATATTTCGCTGTATCTTCAAAACTGCCACTCTAGTTTACAAGTTTCTTCACAGTGGTCATCTCAGTTACTTTGGTTCTCTTTTGTCTACTTGTTGTAGAAGATATAGTACAAGATACAACCGTCCAGATAAAAGGTTCTTGAAGGTTCCTTAATTCTGTCCATCTGTACATAAATCAAAAAAACACTTTGGCCACAGTTTTGCTTTTGATGCTCCCATGGTTTGGAATGATTTGCCTGATGAGGTCCGTTCTGTCCCAACTCTCGCCTGTTTCAGTAAAAAGTTAAAACCGTATCTCTTCAAAAAGGGTTTCCCAACTTAGCATACACTCTATGCGGCATCTCTGTGGAATTAGACTTGGAAACGGCTGTGGATAGATTTTTTTTTGCTTTAAATAGATTTTGGTGTTGCACCTTACAGTCTGACTGGCAGAGATTAAGTGTCATAAACGTACAGAATAGAATAGAGAATAGAATGACTATTAAGGGCCCAAAACCTCCCAAAAATAGGATGATACCTCAAAAACAACAACAACAACAAAAAAAAAAAAAAAAAAAAAAAAAAAAAAATGGGGACAAAACCAACAGACTTTTTTACCATTATCCATTTCATTTACTGTGGGTTTTTTTAATTGTGTTCCCAAAACCCTTTTGTATTATTGTTTAATTCTTTTTTGTTCCTGTTTTTAAGTTTGATCAAAATAAAGGATCAGAATGGAAGAAGATGACTACAATGATGAAGAGGGACAGAGTACACTTACAGGCTTTCTCTTTGGAAATATTGATGAAAAGGGAAAACTAGAAAATGACATTCTTGATGAGGTTAGTGTGTCAATTTAAAAGGAGAAAGCAATTCAAAATATGATATAATATGACTAACTTATGTAGTATGTAACTTTTATAAGCATGAAAAAGTACCAAAATGCCAGATTTCTTGGCGAAGGAAGCTATTGTTTTATGCATACAATATTTAACTGATTTTTAAACAAAATTAAAAAAAACCTCTGTTATGTTAAGGGGTATGAGTTTGGGGTTGTTGGTGTGCATTGTCATGGTATGACTTTGATTTGACCTTTGACATTGACATATGAACTTGACCTTTAAAATATTGTCCAGACTATATATGTATGTTGAAAACCAATAGGTGTAGGAAATTGTTACTTGGTAGGTATATTGGTTGTAGGCTGTAAGTGTCCAATGTCACAGTGCCACCTTTGACCTTAGCTCAGAGAGAATGTCTTCTGCTACCATATTTGAGACGGATAGCTCCAATGACAAGGATTACTGATTACATACATTTTCTCTTTCTTACCAGTTATTTTTCCTGAATCTTTACACAGCTTGCACTGTTTTAAAAGACTCTTTATCTTTGCACTTTCACCTCTTTTACATCTCATGGTGTCCATAGCTACATCCCCAGTACAAGTGTCTCTGGTGCTATTTTTTAAGCGTCCCGCAAAGGACGCTTGTTTGTATATGTGAGAAGCGACACCGCCGGATCGGCATTTCTTTTCGCAATAGCTTCGTAGTCATAAGGCGGATTCTCTTCATATTTGGTAGGTGTATGCAGTAGCCCTGGGAAAAATTTCTGAATATGGTGTCATGAGATTTCAACCAATCAGAGAAGTCACATGACAAAAAACATGTTTTTCAAAAGGGTGTGCTTGTCCTGATGATAACTTGAAGAGCGTTTCAGCTATTCACATGAAAGTTGGCAAGTAGGTTCATTATATAGATGTCTGGAAATCATTAACTTTTGGAAGTGATCCAATACAAAATGGCCAACTTATTAATGATTAACTAAACGTCACAATTTTTCTTAACGCTGAAAACTCAAAAACGCATTTATATCGGAAACGGAGCGAGATAGAGCAATTTCGATGAAATTTTTGACATGCAGGATATTTACAGAGTCTTCTGGCAACTTTCCTTAAAAATCGTTTTTCCGCCACTTTTGGCGGCCATCTTGAATTTCTGCATAAAACGCAAAAAGGCGCTTATCTCGGAAACGGAGCGAGATAGAGTGATTTCGACAAAATTTTTGACCCACAGGGTATCTGCAGAGTCTACTGGCGACTTTTTCCAAAAATCGTTTTCCCGCCACTTTTGGCGGCCATCTTTAATTTCTGCATGAAATGCAAGAAAAAAAAAATAAACAAACCAGATTCATATATGAATCCTTGCATTTTGTCATAAATGGAAAACATATTACACGCAGGAAGATGGTAATTTCTACAAACTCTTGTTGTGCAAAAACAATTTCTTCTTCTCTAGCGAAGCTATGCTCTAATTCTAATTTTTGAATTGCTGCATTTCAGGAATCGAAGAAGCATTTGAGTGGACTATCTGAACTTGGAATTGGAAGCCTGGTCAGAGAAATCACAGATGACACAACTTTGTCCTTACCTGATTCTGAATCTGGAGGTGAGGGTACAATGTTTACAAAACCACATATAATAGGTCCTAGCTAGGTGGCCCTGGTTTCTTGGAATCAGGAGCTTGTCACTGTGACAACAAATACTGTGACAACACTTTACTACTGGCATCTTGATTATTAGTTAATATAATTGTTGGAAAACTTAAAAACTGAAACCCCTGCTTTGTACAGGTGATTTTCTTCATTTATCATTAACTCTTCATTCATCATTCACTCTTCTGATATCACCCATTGGAAACAGCACTGACACAAACTAATCAAACAGGTATCTAAACTTTAATACAAGATATTTGGATTATTTCATATCAATATAAAAGGTTGGATATATTAGTGAAACTACCTAGGTTATCTTATTTTTTCATATCTCAGTATGGTTACAACATATATCAAATTCATATTGCAGACAAAAATGGAATGCTTTTTCCAACCAATGCCCACCATGTGCCACCCAGTAATTTGCTGTTGCTTGTTTTGAAAATAACTCCTCACTTATCCCCAAAAAACTAGAAATTGATATAAATAATTTATTATTAGCTGTAGTGAGTATATATGGTGTATATTTATTAGTCGAATCTTGGATTCGAGTTATGTATTGGGTTCTGATTGTTATTTAAAAAACGCCATTTTATCCTCTAAAAGCTAAAGATATATGCAATATCTATACACATATGTTAAATATAAGAGGTACTGTATATACTCTGTCATTTTGTTTTTTGTTTAATATTTTCTTTATTGTGCAGTTTATGAAATGAATACACTGTCTAGCCTTTGTCTAGCTTCTTGCAAAGTACCAGGATGTAGAAAATCTTTTGTCTTTTTCTTTGTCATCTGGTGCTCAGTGGAGTAATTTTCCCCAATATAAATGTCTGGTTCTTCAACACATGACTTCCAGACATGTCTTCCAGACATACTAATAGGTTCAATAGACAATATTCAATAAACAGTCTTCTATGCTTGTGTTGGTGGTCATTCAAAACAGTGGTAGAAACTTCATTTACATATTTGGAAGTGGCAGTTTTAATTATGTGGATGCAAGTATTTGCACAAATAAAAGTTCAGAAAAGTGGCCTTTGTCATGAATACAAAATCAGAAACTTAATTGAAAATGGTTTACATGTGAATGGTATCAGTGTGTTTGTGTGACACATGTACTCTTAATTAAGCGTCCCTGAAAGGGCGCTTATTTGGTTTCACGTCAGTTTCCTCGCCGCTGCCGCATTATGGTCTCCCTTGAATATCTCCCTTATTATTGCAAGCTTTTTAACCATATTTGGCAGTTATATACCTTAGGCGTGGGAAAATTTTTCCACATGCTTAAATTTGACCTTTGATCTTTATCAAGGTCACATGATCAAAAAATAGTTTTATCGGGTACACCCGCCCGTCATCGCAGTTCAGGAAAATCTACTGACCGCAGAGGCTTGTAACTTCATACACATGTTTATACTATCAAAAACGTGAGCTGATTAGATTTTGGGAGCAATCCGATGAAAATTGACCGATTTATGAGTGATTTTCTCACAGGTACCAATCAGAAAGCTGAAAATTCATGTGAACCCCCTATCATCTTCTTAAGTATTGCATTTAGAGCCATAAAATGTATTGGGAGGTAGTAGGAAACCATATGTGGAGAGTCTAGAAAGCAAGTCAAATTTCCCCCCGACCCCCCTGTAGGGGTCAAACTGGGGTCATAAAATAGCCAATTTCATCTTTTTCCCTTATATCTCCTTTATTCTTGCTTCTAGAGCTTGAGAATGTATTAAGAGGTATTGGGAAACCATATGTGAAGAGTCTAGATAGCCGGTCATATTTGCCCCCAGACCCTCCCTTATGGGTCAAACTGGGGTCATAAAATAGCTGATTTTGTGTTTTTGTCTTTTATCTCCTTTATTCTTGCTTTTAGAGCTTTAGAATGTATTAAGAGGTATTGGGAAACCATATGTGAAGAGTCTAGATAGCTGGTCAGATTTACCCCCGAACCCCCCCCTTATGGGTCAAACTGGGGTCATAAAATAGCCGATTTTGTGTTTTTTGCCTCTTATCTCCTTTATTCTTCCTTTTAGAGTTTTAGAATGTATTAAGAGGTATTGAGAAACCCTATGTGAAGAGTCTAGATAGCAGGTCAGATTTACCCTCGGATCCCCCCTTATAGGTCAAACTGGGGTCATAAAATAGCCGATTTTGTGTTTTTGCCTTTTATCTCTTTTATTCTTTTAGAGTTTTAGAATGTATTGAGAGGTATTGGAAAACCTTATGTGAAGAGTCTAGATAGCAGGTCAGATTTACCCCCTGCCCCCCCCCCCCCTTTTATGGGTCAAACTGGATTCATCAAATAGCCAGTTTTGTGTTTTTGCCTTATATCTATTTTATTCTTGCTTTTAGAGATTTACAATGTATTCAGAGGTATTGGGAAACCTTATGTGAAGAGTCTAGATAGCTGGTCAGATTTACCAGATAGATGTGTTCAAAGCATTGTGTCATAAACTTCTTGCCTTTCTAAAGGCTCACATTTTACTATGCCTTTTTCTAAAATGTAAATAGATATATGGCATTTATAAAGCACTGATACTCTTTAATTAAGTAGTTTTATGGTGTAACTTTC
Source organism: Sabellastarte sp. h YS-2021 (assembly GCA_964017235.1). Classification (NCBI taxonomy): domain Eukaryota; kingdom Metazoa; phylum Annelida; class Polychaeta; order Sabellida; family Sabellidae; genus Sabellastarte; species Sabellastarte sp. h YS-2021. The sequence goes on along the minus strand of OZ024927.1, from coordinate 139,685,306 downwards.
GACCTATTATAAGTATTGATGCTTTATGCATTCTTAGCCAGAGCATTTATTCAATTAACTTTTCGCAATTTATGACCATAGAAAACAAAATAAAGCTTAAATTTTTCTTTCATGTTAATGCATGAACTTCCACACTGTCTGCTTAACTTTCACTTCTTCTCTCAGCACTGCATGTTTTTATTTTCAAAAACCTTTTTCTACTTTATATTATATTGAAGTGAACCTTTTTGGGACGCTTAGTTTTTGTTAGCAAAAACATTTTTCTAGTTGGTATTTCATCAGTTTTACAAGTCATATATAGTACATAACATGAACTTTTTCATACCTGTTGTGTGTTTAAAATTTGCATTTTAGGGAATGTCTTTTGTCCTTGACAGCCTGTATCTGTCTCCTGGTAAAAATATTCCAAAGGGAAAACCAAAGTCTGTACCACAACATTCAGAGATGTGTATAAACCATGTAAGCCTCTTTAAATATAGAGTACCAATATTGAGGATCTCTGGTGCTTGCACCTGAAAGTCATGGGGTGTTATGTATAAAGTTATACATATATACAGAATTAGTTTAAATTGTTTCTAGTTGTTATACATCACACCTTGTCCTTTAAACTTCTAATTGATGAAATACCATAATTCATTCAATTGACACCCAGGGAAATTCACTTAATTATGGGGAGGCCCCAGATAACATTCTACCATCTGCAAAACACTAGAGAATAGTCATAAAACATTAACATGATGTTTTTACTTTGGGTGAATACTAACGTAACAGTGACTACAGTAGGCAACATATTTTCTTTGATTAGATTTTGTTTAATGTCAAGTAAAGTTTCCATCATATATGTCAACCATGGTAATATTAAGCAGAACCTTTACAATGTCGACCATTTGTCGGAGTTGAACCAGTAGAATCAAAATAGTAACACTAGTATTGGCCCTAGCTCTAGTACAAATGTAACTTTTACAAAAGACAAGGCAATAAATCAATCTTTGTTATGTGGCAACATGTAAATTTTTCCAGTGGCAAGTGAATGTGAAGATATAAATTAACTTCTGTTTTGTGCAAAGTTAAGGCAGTTTCCAAGTTACGATTTGAAGCATTAGACAGCCCCAAAATCTGTCTTTCATCAGCCATGTTAAGAAAACTTAAGTACTAATTTAAATGGTGTTGGTCTAATATTCACTTGCACCATTGTATAGGTAATCTTTGAATGTCGAAAGAGAAGTAGAACATATGCCCATGAATGCCAACACGGCAAGGCAAGCAAGTACCAACCTTATGACAGTACATGATGAAATGGGGAAAACTAACATTTGACTTATGATGTAATCTTGGAACAAGGCCGTCACATTATTGGCTTACTGATCATGCAATATTTGTATCCACCGGAGGCATCCGGTGGATACTTTGGTTTAGCGTTCGCTACGCCGCCGCGCGTAGAAAGATTTTCGGCGTTAATGCTCTAACAGGAAAACTACATCAGCTAGGTTCACCAAATTTGCAGGATATCTTCATTGGGGGGTAAGCTTCTCTGGGAAGGAAATTAGCCTCATTCTGAAAAACAAGATGGCCGCCGCTGGCATTTCTTTGAAAATTAGCTACATTTTTCTACAGGCTGTTTTTCGTAGGTAGAAGGTTGAATCTCTTCATAGTTGATATGTATAACAGATATATATGTCCTCTACAACCTTGCAGACATTTGACCTTGAAGCTCTTAATTCAAGGTCATAGACGGAGTGCCAAGGTAACCCACATAGTGGACTTTAAAAGTGCTTATATCTCCCTTATTATTGGTCCTAGAGGTTTGCAATGTGAAACCAACCTATAGGAAATCATGTGCTGCAAATCTTTTGATGTGGTCAGATTTGACCTTTAACCCCTCCTTCAAGGTCAAATGAGGATATCCAAACTTAAAAGTGCTTATAACTCGCTTATTATTGGTCCTAGAGGCTTGGGATGGTAAACCAACCTATATTTAACCATGGACTGGGAATCTTCTGGTATGGTCGGATATGACCTTGAACCCCTTCCTTCAAGGTCAAATGAGGATAGAGAGACTTAAAAGTGCTTATAACTCGCTTAATATTGGTCCTGGAGGTTTGGGATGGTAAACCAACCAATAGGAAATCATGGACTGGGAATCTTCTGGTGTGGTCGGATTTGACCTTGGACCCCTAATTCAAGGTCAAACGAGGATAGCCAAATTTAAAAGTGCTTATATCTCCCTTATTATCAGTCCAAGACACTTGGGATGGTAAACTAACCTATAGGAAATCAAGAACTGAGAATCTTCTGGTGTGGTCGGATTGGACCTTGGGCCCCTCCTTCAAGGTCAAACAAGGATAGCCAAACTTAAAAGTGCTTATAACTCCCTTATTATTGGTCCTAGAGGCTTGGGATGGTAAACCACCTTATAGGAAATCATGGGCTGGGAATCTTCTGATGTGGTCAGATTTGTCCTTGAGCCCCTCATTCAAAGTCAAATGAGGACAGCCAAACTTAAAAGGGTTTATAACTCGTTTATTATTGATCCTAGAGGTTTGCAATGTGAAACCAACTTGCAGGATATTGTGGGCTGGGAATCATCTGATGTCAGATTTGACCTTTGGCCCCTCCTTCAAGGTGAAACGATGGTTCACTGGCTTTGGTGAGTTGTCTTTCTGGTGGATACAGATTTGCATCGGTTCTCCGATGTGTAGGTCTAGTTATAAATTCTGTTTTATTGAATAATTTAAAGTCAGCTATATTATTCATGCAAGTTAACCATATAGAAATAAAAGACAAATTTACCTTTAACTCTTGTATCAGAAATCTACGTATATTTTTGATATTGAGAACTATGATTTATAGCTCACCCACCATGTCTCCTATAATTTTATTTTACAAATTTGAAGCTTACTTCACAACCTTCAGCTTTTCACCTGCAATGTCTGATCCTTAATAGTTGATCTCTGAATTTTCTTGTTTGATGTTCCTCAGAATCTGTTTAATGTGTCTTTTAATCTGGGGTCCAGTCCATCCATACTTCAACCCATTAACTGTCTTTAGATAGAGATTAAATACTAGAGAAATATTATTAGAGTTAGAATTACCTGGTGTTGATTACTCTGCAAATAGACGCAACAGAAACTGAGTCAACTATATGTCTTGAAAGTGTCATGTATACATACAAATCTTAAGTAACTGTATGTAACATGTGTCAACGAAATCCCATGCATTCAGCATCAATTTGTACCATAAATGAGGCAGAAATTAAAACACATTCAAATAATTTTGGCTCATAGTGAATCAGAAGTAAGCATGGAACAGTGTTGTCTTGTGTATTAATCATAGACACTCTCATAAATTTGGTATTAAAGTAAAGGGGCATGAATTAGAAAATACATGGTATATGTAATGATTAGTATTTATCTTCATTTATAGGTCACTGTTTAAAATGTATAATGAAAAAGCCATGCATGGGGATTATATGTCTTTATGATAAGATACAGTTTATTTTGGATCACAAAAATGTATTCATCTGGTGGCTCTACACATGAAAGCATGTGGACAGTAACAGTTTCATAGATGGCAGACACCACATGACTAATTTAATAAATTTGTTTGGGTTCTACAAATCTATTTAGAATTTCTCCCTCAGAAAAGGTTATTGCCTTCTCTGTTAAGATTTTCATTTGTAAATCTATCATATATGGAAGAGTAGAAGGGCCAACCAAACAAATTTTTTTATCTCGATAAATCGACTTAGCTATCTCGATAAATCGACTTACTAACTCGATAAATCGACTTAGCTATCTCGATTTATCGACTTACTAACTCGATAAATCGACTTAGGTATTTCAGTGTTACATACATGACTTTGACCTGAAATGTAATCTAATCAAACCTTTATAGTACGTAATCTCCGACAAGACAATTGCCTTTTTATGTCAGCTGACTTGTCAGTCAGCTGACATTATGTCGTCACTCTGCGGCGTGGGCGTCCGCGTCCGCGTGAACAACTTCTCCTCCAAAACTACAAGGCCTAGAGACGTGCTGTTTTTTTTAAAAGATACCTTATCTATCGAGGATGAAAAATTGTTCAAGGCATGCAAATCTGTCTGTTCGTCTGTTTGCTAGAGACATTACAAGGGGGGTACCCCCACCAAAAGTGTGAAAATTTCAACACTTAATCACAATTTTCTCAGTGACTATTGCAGGGATTTCTCTCATATCTTGCATATATGTACTAGGCCACAGGTAGATTCTCTTGTGTGAGTATGAGACCTGGATCTGTCTTACTTTTTTTTTAATAAATTTTTTTAATAATTTTTAATGCATTAAAATTCATGAAATCATGCACAAAATCATTTATAACTTGAAAAGTGTTGCATTTAGAGCATTTTGTTAAAATATGTTATTCAGCTACTTTTTTCATAGCTACAATATGGTGAGTAAGTTGGGTGCCTGTCTCAATAGCTAAGTGAGTAATAGCTACTTTTGGGCTTTTCAGTAACTTCCATCATGAGTAAAATCACTTGTAACTTAAAAACTATTGCATTTAGAGAATTTCGTATAAATATATTATTCAGCTACTTTTGGGTCAGCTATAACATAGTAAAATTTTAGACCTGTAGCTCATGGCATAACTGAGTAATAGCTACTTTTAGGTTATCACTATTGAGTAAATCGCTTATAACTTCAAAACTATTGCATTTAGAGAATTTCGTATAAATATGTTATTCAGCTACTTTTGGGTCAGCTATAACATAGTAAAATTTCAGACCTGTAGCTCATGGCATAGCGGAGTAATAGCTACTTTTAGGTTATCACTGTTGAGTAAATCGCTTATAACTTGGAAACTATTGCATTTACAGTATTTTGTTTCAATATGTTATTCACCTATTTTGGGATCAGCTATAACATAGTGAAGTTTCAGATCTGTGGCTCATTGCATAGCTGAGTAATAGCTACTTTGAAGTTCTCACTATTGAGTAAATCACTTGTAACTTAAAACCTATTGCATTTAGAGAATTTCGTATAAATATGTTATTCAGCTACTTTTGGGCCAGCTATAACATAGTGAAATTTCAGATCTGTAGGTCTTGGCATAGCTGAGTAATAGCTACTTTAAAGTTCTCACTATTGAGTAAATCAGTTGTAATTGGAAAACTATTGCATTTAGAGAATTTCGTATAAATATGTTATTCAGCTACTTTTGGGTCAGCCATAACATAGTAAAATTTCAGACCTGTAGCTCATGGCATAGCTGAGTAATAGCTACTTTTAGGTCATCACTATTGAGTAAATCAGTTGTAACTTCAAAACTATTGCATTTACAGTATTTTGCTTAAATATGTTGTTCACCTACTTTTGGGTCAGCTATAACATAGTGAAATTTCAGACCTGTAGCTCATTGCATAGCTGAGTAATAACTACTTTGAGGTTCTCACTATTGAGTAAATCAGTTGTAATTGCAAAACGATTGCATTTAGAGAATTTAGTATAAATATGTTATTCAGCTACTTTTGGGTCAGCCATAACATAGTAAAATTTCAGACCTGTAGCTCATGGCATAGCTGAGTAATAGCTACTTTTAGGTCATCACTATTGAGTAAATCAGTTGTAACTTGAAAACTATTGCATGTACAGTATTTTGCTTAAATATGTTGTTCACCTACTTTTGGGTCAGCTATAACATAGTAAAATTTCAGACCTGTAGCTCATGGCATAGCTGAGTAATAGCTACTTTGAGGTTATCACTGTTGAGTAAATCACTTATAACTTGGAAATTATTGCATTTAGAGTATTTTGTTTCAATATGTTATTCACCTATTTTGGGGTCAGCTATAACATAGTGAAGTTCCAGACCTGTGGCTCATTGCATAGCTGAGTAATAGCTACTTTGAAGGTCTCAATGTTGAGTAAATCACTTATAATTTGAAAACTATTGCATTTAGAGAATTTAGTATAAATATGTTATTCAGCTACTTTTGTGTCAGCTATAACATAGTAAAATTTCAGACCTGTAGCTCATGGCATAGCTGAGTAATAGCTACTTTGAGGTTATCACTGTTGAGTAAATCACTTATAACTTGGAAACTATTGCATTTAGAGTATTTTGTTGCAATATGTTATTCACCTATTTTGGGGTCAGCTATAACATAGTGAAGTTCCAGACCTGTGGCTCATTGCATAGCTGAGTAATAGCTACTTTGAAGTTCTCACTGTTGAGTAAATCGGTTGTAATTGGAAAACTATTGCCTTTACAGAAATTTGTGCAAATATGTTATTCAGCTACTTTTGGGTCAGCTATAACATAGTGAAATTATAGACCTATAGCTCATGGCACAACTGAGCAATAGCTATTCTCAGGCACTGACTGTTGAGTAAATCGGCTATAACTTGAAAAATATTGCATTTGGAGTATTTTGTTAAAATATATTGTTCACCTACTTTTGGGTTAGCTATAACATAGTGAAATTTCAGACCTTGCATTTACAGTATTTTGCTTAAATATGTTGTTCACCTACTTTTAGGTCAGCTATAACAGAGCAAAAATTCAGACATGTAGCTCATTGCATAGCTGAGTAATAGTTACTTTGAGGTTCTCACTCTTGAGTAAATCAGTTGTAACTTGAAAACTATTACATTTAGAGTATTTTGTTAAATATGTTATTCACAGACGTTTTGGTCAGCTATAACATAGTGAAATTGCAGACCTCTATGTCATGGCATAGCTGAGCAATAGCTTCTTTCAGGTTCTCACTGTTGAGTAAATCATTGTATCCAACCTGTAGGAAATCATGGGCTTGGAATCTGTTAATATGGTCTGATTTGACCTTGGAACCCTCCTTCAAGGTCAAATGAGGATAGCCAAACATAAAAGTGCTTATAACTCGCTTATTATTGGTCTTAGAGGTTTGGAATGAAAACCAACCTATAGAAAATCATGAGCTGGGAATTTTTTGGTGTGGTCGGATTTCACCTTGGACCCCTCCTTCAAGGTCAAACGAGGATAGCCAAACTTAAAAGTGCTTATAACTCGCTTATTATTGGTCCTAGAGGTTTGGAATGGAAAACCAACCTATAGAAAATCATGGGCTGGGAATCTTTTGGTGTGGTCGGATTTCACCTGGGACCCCTCCTTCAAGGTCAATTGAGGATAGCCAAACTTACAATTGCTTATAACTCGCTTATTATTGGTCCTACTGGTTTGGGATGGTAAACAAGCTACAGGAAATCATGGGCTGGGAATTTTTTTGTGTGGTCGGATTTGACCTTAGACCCCTCCGTCAAGGTCAAACAAGGATAGCCAAACTTAAAAAGTGCCTATGACTCACTTATTATTGGTCCGAGAGGTTTGGGATGGTAAACCATCCTAAATTCTTTGGCTGGGAATCTTTTGGTATGGTCAGATTTGACCTTTGGATCCCTTCTTCATGGTCGAACGAGGATATTGCATTTATAGTATTTCTTTAAATATTTTAACCTACTTTTTACACTTAAACAATTACCTTGTTACTTTATTTCATAATACCATTTGCAGGGCACAACTTTTTTGTCCTTTTCTTCTGTCAGCTTCGGAATATCTTTCGAACATGCTGTTCAGTTACCATTTACTGTATTTCTGTACAGCCCTTTCCCTGATAATTATGCTTTCCTCTCATTATCACCATCACAAATCAAAAACATTCAGTCAGCTGACACAGTGCCCGTTCACGGGCACTCTCCTCTTGTTAAATGTAATCTACCCTGTTGCTAATTATCACCTATGAAGTAAGCTAATATGAATAAGTGTCTAAACAACAGTCTTTATGACATGGGTTAAAGGAATTCATAAAGACATCCAAATTTCTTTGATATGTGTCAGTCACACTTTGTCACACTTTTGAAACAAACAAAACATAATCATAGAAATCATTCACTATTATTTGCAGATCAGGGGAACAAGGTTACAGTTAAAGTATGCTAACCTGTTACAGGCATACCCAATGTACTTTTCATAAATAAATGCTAGCCCTAGAGTCTATCATCGGGTGGAGATTAATCACTATAAAGTATTCTTATTGCATCACTTTTTCTTGTTTTTTTTTTACTTTCGAGAGAGTTTGCTGTTGCCAAGTTTTATGTTAGCCATCTTGCTGAGAGCTGATTTGACAAAGGGCCAGTTTGTCCAGCTCCCTGTTTATGAGTTCTTATAATGCCCTGTATCTCCTTTGGGATCTGTAAACTTATTGGTAGTCATGTGGCCTGAATCTTTTGGTAGGTTCACATTTGACCTTGGTCCCCTCCTTCATGCCCTATAATGGTCCTTGATGTATAATGCCTATGGCACCTTATAAATGGTTTTAGAGGTTTCTGATGCGAAAACATATATCAAACCACATTGCATAAATGTCTTAATGAGGTAATATTTGGCCTTGGAGACTACTTTCAAGGTCTAATGTGGTCCATCATACCTTGAATGCCCTATACCTGCTTTTTAATTGGTCCTTGAGTTAAGTCGATTTATCGAGTTAGTATCTCGATAAATCGAGATAGTTATCTTGATTTATTGAGTTAGTTAGTCGATAAATCGAGATAGCTAACTCGATTTATCGACTTACTAAGTCAATAAATCGAGATAGCTAACTCGATTTATCGACTTACTAAGTTGATAAATCGAGATAAAAAAATTTGTTAGGTTGGCCCTTCTACTCTTCCGTAATCATAAAAATACATTTTAACAATCTTGTTAAATGACATTATTCTATTCAAAAACACTATTAAACATCTTGAAAGTTTTGGGGTACTAATGAGCTCTCTCCTTGTTACCCTTGTGGTATATGTATATTGTTATCTAAACACAATAAATCTATTATTCTGGGTTTAACTCAACTTTAATCTAAAGATTCGACTTTGTGGTTGTCTGAAAGACAGCCACTGTTCCCTTGTTAAAAAAATGTCGTTTTCTTCCAGGCTCTGAGTCCTTTGTTAAGAAGTCAGAGGAGGCAGTTGACTATTCAGATATCAATGAAATGGCGGATGATGAAGATGAAAGCGTCAGATACACTGCAGCCATGGCAGCCATGCAGGCACCTGCCATTGGTAACATTAACATTAGTAGGAGATGTACAGTACACTTTGTTAAAGGTCATATCAGTATAAGTCCAATATAAGTAGAACCAGGTTTGAAATTGTAGCATCCAACTAAAGATCTGTCTTTTACCTGTATAAGTGTAAGTTAGTCTTACTTAAGTGTTACTTATCCTTAGTTGTGGTATTAACTTTTAAAGTCGCAAAATTGTACAAAGTTTAAAATTGTAAGAGATTCACTTAGGATGGGAGCCTACTTAGGAGATTAACACAGACTTAAAATTAAACAAACAACTTATCTTGACTGTCCCAACTCATTAGCTAATATAGGTAAAATAATACATAATAGAAATTTCCACGTGTAGAATGTTTGAATAGCATGATATTGTAAATTAGTGTTTATTTCAGAGGGAGATGACTATGATTCAGAGGCAGTCAGTGGTACAGATAAAAGACTTATGCCTCCGCCCAGTTGGATACCAGATCAGGGGAAGTCTCAGGTATACTGCAGGAACAAAAGCTGAGAGATTGGCAAAGTAAAGATGGTCTTAATATGGAATAGCATTATGTTGGATGGCCCTCCTTAATCTGTCCAGAATTGAATATATTGAGAAAATCGCAAATATTTATATAGTTTTTACCCGACAGCCCTTAAGGGCTGTCAGGGTATTGTTTTCACCCATGGTGTCTGTGTGGGCGGGCGGGCGGTGGGAAAAGTTTGTCCGGCCTGTATCTCAGAAACTGTAAGGTGTAGGAAGTTGATACTTGGTAGGGACATTGGTTAGGGGATGTAGGTGTGCAACGTCGTGTTGTGAATTTGACCTTTGACCTTGCCGTAGTGACCTTGAGTTTGAAAATCTTGTCCAGGCTATGTCTCGGAAACCGTAAGGTGTAGGAAGTTAATACTTGGTAGGGACATTGGTTAGGGGGTGTAAGTGTGCAATGTCATAGTGTGACCTTGATTTGACCTTGCTGTAGTGACCTTGACCTGTAAAATCTTATCCAGGCTATATCTCGGAAACTGTAAGGTGTAGGAAGTTGATACTTGGTAGGAACATTAGTTTGTGGGTGTAGGTGTGCACATCATGGTCTGACCTTGATTTGACCTTTGACCTTGCCGTAGTGACCTTGATCTATAAAATCTTGTCTGGGCTATATCTCAGAAACCATAAGGTGTAGGAAGTTGATATTTGGTAGGGACATTGGTTAGGGGGTGTGGGTGTGTGATGTCTGCAAAAGTTGTTTTGTGCAACTCCGTGATTTTAAACATGTCAGGCGGTTTCTTACTCATGATGCTTCTGTACTTGTGGCCAATGCTCATATTAGTAGTCGGTTGGATTACTGTAACTCACTTTTCAGGGGTCTCTCTAAGTTCAATCTTCGTAAATTACAGTGCATCCAAAACAGTGCAGCTAGAATCGTATCAAATACCAATAGATACACTAGTATAACTCCTGTTCTTAAGAAACTGCATTGGCTTCCTGTTGATCATCGCTCAGTCTTTAAAACAGCCACCCTGGTTTATAAGTTTCTCCACACTGGTTTTCCCAAGTATTTTGCTCCATACATCTCTTCCTACAGCAGTTCCTACAGTACCAGGCGCAGTCAGAGTGGTGGTAATTTCCTTGTCATTCCCAAGTTTCAACCCTCAGTCCATAAATCCGTCAAACAGTTTGGTTATAGTTTTGCTTTTGATGCTCCCACTGTTTGGAATGCTCTTCCTGAGGAGATTTGTGCGTCCCCCTCTCTGGCCTCCTTTAGAAAACGCCTCAAAACCTACCTTCACACCAAGGCATACCCTCCTTAGTCTTACTTACCCCCTGGCGTTCTCCGTGGTGCTTGGACTCTTTTCTGTCCCTGGATTTTGAAATTGGTTGACTGTTTTTTTCTATATCTCATGGTGTTGAAAACTATTTCCTCAGGCTGTGGGGTATGGGCATCTCTGATGCTGTTTTGTGGCAACTATTTCATTCTTTGAAGTTCATTTGAAGTTCTTTTCTTTAATTATCCTTAGTTAACAATTGACAAGGGGTATGAATCAAACACTAATAGCATTTTTGGTCTTTACAATAAGAATCCCAGAGTCTTGTTTACCACATTATCACATTTGTGTAGAGAAATATAAATACTTGAAAAATCAGCTACAGTAGTGGCCTGTTAATATACTTGTCATATCAGAACACTTTGTAATCAGTAATAAATATGTACACATCTTTTGTAGGAAACTGGTGACTCGCCCAGTAAAAAGAAACTAGACACACCATTGGCAGCCATGTTGCCACCAGAATTGCAAGACAAGGATGTGAGGGTATGGTTCCCTGAGTTCAGGCCAGGACAGGTATATTTATTATATCCCCAGACGAAAGTCGGGGATATATTGGATTCAGGTCCGTCGCGCCGCCGCCGCCGCCGCCGCCGTAGAAATTTCCTTGTGGACGCGATAACTCAAAAACAAATTAATATTTTTTTTTCAAACTTGGTACACATGTTAAGGGTGCCCAAAGGAAGATCCCTATTTTAGGGTGACCTTAAACTCCCAGTAAAAAAGAACTTATGGCCACCTTAAGGTCAGAAATTGCACTTTTGGCCACTTAGAGCCCTGTAGGTCACAAACTATGATGCTCAGCTGGCTGAAATTTTACCTGACAACACATTAATATGTTCTTAGTACATGTGCCGAAAATCATGACTTTAAGTTGAGGAGAAAATTGTGTTTGAGGCCCATAAATACCCCCACTTAGGGATTTTTTGCTATACTTTACACATATTTTGCCCTATAATTTGGAAGTGATAATTCTGATGAGTCTCAAACTGCGCTAGGTATAACTTTGATATGTAGTCCTTGTCTGTAGAAAATTTTAGGGCTGTAGGTTTACCCAAAGGGGTCAACTTAAGGTCTCAAAAGTGCCCACAGAGACCCAATTTATGCACTTTTTGCCACTTTCAAGCACTGTAGCTTTCAAACTATGTCTCTCATCTAAGTTAAATATCATCTGGGAATATATCTATGTGTTTTCTTATATGTGCCCCAACATTTAGGCCTTTAATAGACAGTTAACCTGTGTATCAGGACCATAAACACCCACCCGAGTGACCCTTATAAGACATTTTTCACATCTTTTTCCCTGTAACTTGGAAATGGTAAGTCTGAGAAGTTTCAAACTGTATTAGATATATATTCTGTGTGTAATCTTAGTATGTAACAGATTTTAAGTCTGAAGCTTTAATTTTGAAGGTCGAATTGAGGTCTCTAAAAGGCTCCCAAAGACCCAATATTTGGACTTTTTGCTACTTTTAAGCCCTGTGACTGTCAAACTATGTGACTGATAGAGCTCAAATCCTATCTGAGAAGATATTAGTATGTTATTTTTATATGTGCCAAAAATTAAGGCTTTAAGAAGACATTTAACCTGTGTATGAGGACCATAAATCCCCACCCGAGTGACCATTTTTAGACATTTTTCACATATTTTTCCCTGTAACTTGGAAATGGTAAGTCTAAGAAGTTTCAAACTGTATTAGATGCATATTCTATGTGTAATCTTAGTATGTGACAAATTTTAAGTCTGAAGCTTTAATTTGAAGGCCACATTTAGGTCTCTAGAAGGCCCCATAAAGACCCAGTATTTGGACTTTTTGCCAATTTTAAGGCCTGTGACTGTTAAACTATGTGACTGATAGAGCTGAAATCTCATCTGGGAATACATTATTATGTTTTTTTTACATGTGCCAAAAATCAAGGCTTCAAGTAGACATTTAACCTGTGTATGAGGACCTTAAACACCCACCTGAGTGACCCTTTTAAGACATTTTTCACATATTTTGCTCTGTAACTTGGAAATGGTAAGTCTGAGAAGTTTCAAACTTTATTAGATACATAGTCTATGTGTAATCTTAGTATGTAACAAATTTTAAGTCTGAAGCTTTAATTTGAAAGCCACATCGAGATCTCTAAAAGGCCCACAATGACCCAATATTTGGACTTTTTACCACCTTTAAGCCCTGTAACTGTTAAACTATGTGATTGATGGAGCTGAAATCCCATCTGGGAATGCATTATTATGTCCTTTTTACATATGCCGAAAATCAAGGTTTTTAGTAGACATTTAACCTGTGTATGAGGGCCATAGACACTCGCCCAAGTGCCTTTTTTGACATTTTTTCCGTATTTTGCCCTGTTATTTGGAAATGCTTAGTGTGACAAGTCTTAAACTGTATTATATATAATTTTTGTTTGTTATGTATGTCCCCCAAAAAGTTTCAGATCTGTAGTTTAATTGCTAAGGTCTCTTTAACAATTGTAAAATGCCCACAGAAACCCAATTTATGGATATTATGCCACTTTAAAGCCCAGTAACTGTCAAACTATGTGGGTTATAGAGCTGAAATCTTTGAATTTTTAAAAGGAAATGCCTGTCTATTTAAATTTTGAATATTAATAATGTTATGGCTATCTTAGTCTTTTAAGAACTTATTTTTGTGTGTTATACCTCTGCTTGCTGAGTTTTTCACTTTTTAAAATGAAACTGGTTAAACATATTCAAGTAGACAAAATGGACACTTTAAGTGAGCTTTAAGTCCCAATATTAATGAAATTATATCCTTATGTAGTAAAACTAGGGGATTTTTAACCCTCAACTAGCCCAGTTTTATTCAACTTGCCTCAGTTAATTTTGGCACAGCTCCTACAGTTATGAACTCATTTCAGTTGATAATCACATACTTAAAATTCTCAATTCTTTTTGTATTTGAGTACCCCTTTTATATAGATTGTTTGTTTACCATTTATGCTCAACCCACATCCCCCACCCGGATTCCCCCCACCCACCTCTGGGACCTCCAGCTATATTGAGTGACACTAAATAAACAAAGGTATTTAGTGATATCAGATGAGAAACAAAGAACTCAATGGGGTTGCAGATCTTGTGTAATAGTGAGAGAGGTGTGGAGAAGGGGAGAGGGGTGGGGGTGGGAGGTGGTGGGCTTCATTACATATAACACAAAGGGGAGTCAGAACTGAGATTGTGTCACATATTTAGGTTGCATATATATGGACCACATATATAGGTATAGAGGAAATGAATAACTGAAAACAATTTGCAAATTCTAAAAATAATATAATAAAATAATAATATAAATAATTTTTTTTTAAATAATATTTTATTTCTGAACAAATACAGAAACAGATATGCGCTTTTGGGATTATGAATTTTAGAATGGACATTGAATCATCAATCATTTAAATACTTTGAAGGAAGATTGAAAAATATGATGAGTTGAGTTAAAAATAATATTTTATTTGTCAACAAATATAGAAACAGATATGCTCTTTTGGGATTATTATTTTAGAATGGACATTCAATCATCAATCATTTAAATACTTTGAAAATAGGTTTAGAGTTATCATTGCAGGAAGATTGAAAATATAATTTGAGGTATGTATTCGGCGTCTGGGGATACACCATCTTCCTTGGGGAGATATAAACAGAGTAGATTGATGTGCTGAAGTTCATATAATAATGGGTAATTATGTTTTAAAAAATTCCCGATCAAAACCTGTGGCGTGAGTGATGACCTGTCTGGGGATATGTTGGTGCCGAGTTGGCCCAATCTAGTATTTTATTTGTCAACAAATATAGAAACAGATATGCTCTTTTGGGATTATTATTTTAGAATGGACATTCAATCATCAATCATTTAAATACTTTGAAAATAGGTTTAGAGTTATCATTGCAGGAAGATTGAAAATATAATTTGAGTTATGTATTCGGTGTCTGGGGATACACCATCTTCCTTGGGAAGATATAAACAGAGTAGATTGATGTGCTGAAGTTCATATAATAATGGGTAATTATGTTTTAAAAAATTCCCGATCAAAACCTGTGGCGTGAGTGATGACCTGTCTGGGGATATGTTGGCGCCGAGTTGGCCCAATCTAGTTTAAAAATGAACTATAAAAGTGAATCCTTCAAATCAACCTGGTTAAAGGTGTCTGCATCATATAGAATTAAGTATCTGTAAAAGTGTAGCTATTCTAATTACAGATAATGTTACCACAAGGGAAGCATGGTTGTAAGTTATGTAAACAGTTAGAACATAACTAAATATGCTTTCTCCCATGGTAAAGGTTGTGGGTTTAAATGTCACTGCTGATATAGTTTGTTTTGTACTTTAATGGACAAATATTTAAGCAGAACTACTGATCACTGTTATAGTGTAAATACTACCCCATCATACATATGGAGAACCTTTCACAAGCATGTTCTCTTTAAGCTGAGCATAATTAAGCGTCCCGCAAGGGACGCTTGTTTGTGTATGGGAGAGCTTCAGGCTCCGCCGGCTCCGCATTTTGTTTTCCTTATAACTCTGTAACCGTTAGGCGGATTCTTTTCAAATTTGGCAGGTTTAGGCAGTAGCCTTGGGGAATTTTTTTGAATATACTGCAGTGACATTTCAACCAATCAGAGAGGTCACATGACCAAAAATGTCTTTTTTCGATGGGGAAGCTTGTCCGGATGATAACTTGAAAGGAATTTTATCAATTCACCTGAAACTTGGCAAATACATTCATTCTATTAAAATCTGGAAATCATTAGATTTTGGCATTGATTGGTCAAGAAATGGCCGAGTAATTAATGATTAATTAATCATTACGAATTTTCCAAATAAGGAAAACACAAAAATGCTTATATCTCGAAAACCGTGCTAGATAGAGCGATTTCGACGAAATTTTTGACCCGCAGGGTATCTCTGTGGAGTAGTTTTCCCAATTTTCAAAAAATTTTTCTCTCGCCCAAAATGGCGGCCATTTTGAATTTTCGAAATTTTCGCAAAAATTGCAAAACACAAAAATGCTTATATCTCGAAAACCGTGCTAGATAGAGCGATTTCGACGAAATTTTTGACCCGCAGGGTATCTCTGCAGAGTGGCCATGCCAATTTTGAAAAAATTTTTGTCTCGCCAAAAATGGCGGCCATTTTGAATTTTCGAAATTTTCGCAAAAATTGCAAAACATAAAAATGCTTATATCTCGAAAACCCTGCTAGATAGAGCGATTTCGACGAAATTTTTGACCCACTGGGTATATCTGCAGAGTAGCCATGCCAATTTTCAAAAAAAATTTGTCTCGCCAAAAATGGCGGCCATTTTGAATTTTCGAATTTTTCGCAAAAATTGCAAAACATAAAAATGCTTATATCTCGAAAACCCTGCTAGATAGAGCGATTTCGACGAAATTTTTGACCTGCAGGGTATCTCTACAGAGTAGCCATGCCAATTTTCAAACAAAAAATTTCTCGCAAAAAATGGCGGCCATTTTGAATTTTCGAATTTTCAGACCCATAGCTAATTACTCACCTACTCAAAATGAGTAAATGCGAAATATCTCTGAAAGTATTGCAGATAGCCAATTTTTCTCAAATAAATCATTCACCTACTTTTGGGAGAGCTTTCACTTGGTGAAGTTTCAGACCCATAGCTAATTACTCACCTACTCAAAATGAGTAAATGCGAATTATCTCTAAAAGTATTGCAGAAGGCCAATTTTTCTCAAATAACTCATTCACCTACTTTTGGGAGAGCTTTCACTCTGTGAAGTTTCAGACCCATAGCTAATTACTCACCTACTCAAAATGAGTAAATGCGAATTATCTCTAAAAGTATTGCAGATAGCCAATTTTTCTCAAATAACTCATTCACCTACTTTTGGCAGAGCTTTCACTTGGTGAAGTTTCAGACCCATAGCTAATTACTCACCTACTGAAAATGAGTAAATGCGAATTATCTCTAAAAGTATTGCAGATAGCCAATTTTTCTCAAATAACTCATTCATCTACTTTTGGGAGAGCTTTCACTTGGTGAAGTTTCAGACCCATAGCTAATTACTCACCTACTCAAAATGAGTAAATGCGAATTATCTCTAAAAGTATTGCAGATAGCCAATTTTTCTCAAATAACTCATTCACCTACTTTTGGCAGAGCTTTCACTCTGTGAAGTTTCAGACCCATAGCTAATTACTCACCTACTCAAAATGAGTAAATGCGAATTATCTCTAAAAGTATTGCAGATAGCCAATTTTTCTCAAATAACTCATTCACCTACTTTTGGCAGAGCTTTCACTTGGTGAAGTTTCAGACCCATAGCTAATTACTCGCCTACTGAAAATGAGTAAATGCGAATTATCTCTAAAAGTATTGCAGATAGCCAATTTTTCTCAAATAACTCATTCACCTACTTTTGGGAGAGCTTTCACTTGGTGAAGTTTCAGACCCATAGCTAATTACTCACCTACTCAAAATGAGTAAATGCGAATTATCTCTAAAAGTATTGCAGATAGCCAATTTTTGTCAAATTAATCATTCACCTACTTTTGGGAGAGCTTTCACTTGGTGAAGTTTCAGACCCATAGCTAATTACTCACCTACTCAAAATGAGTAAATGCGAATTATCTCTAAAAGTATTGCAGATAGCCAATTTTTCTCAAATAACTCATTCACCTACTTTTGGCAGAGCTTTCACTCTGTGAAGTTTCAGACCCATAGCTAATTACTCACCTACTCAAAATGAGTAAATGCGAATTATCTCTAAAAGTATTGCAGATAGCCAATTTTTCTCAAATAACTCATTCACCTACTTTTGGCAGAGCTTTCACTTGGTGAAGTTTCAGACCCATAGCTAATTACTCGCCTACTGAAAATGAGTAAATGCGAATTATCTCTAAAAGTATTGCAGATAGCCAATTTTTCTCAAATAACTCATTCACCTACTTTTGGGAGAGCTTTCACTTGGTGAAGTTTCAGACCCATAGCTAATTACTCACCTACTCAAAATGAGTAAATGCGAATTATCTCTAAAAGTATTGCAGAAGGCCAATTTTTCTCAAATAACTCATTCACCTACTTTTGGGAGAGCTTTCACTCTGTGAAGTTTCAGACCCAGAGCTAATTACTCACCTACTGAAAATGAGTAAATGCGAATTATCTCTAAAAGTATTGCAGATAGCCAATTTTTCTCAAATAACTCATTCACCTACTTTTGGCAGAGCTTTCACTTGGTGAAGTTTCAGACCCATAGCTAATTACTCACCTACTCAAAATGAGTAAATGCGAATTATCTCTAAAAGTATTGCAGATAGCCAATTTTTCTCAAATAACTCATTCACCTACTTTTGGGAGAGCTTTCACTTGGTGAAGTTTCAGACCCATAGCTAATTACTCACCTACTCAAAATGAGTAAATGCGAATTATCTCTAAAAGTATTGCAGATAGCCAATTTTTCTCAAATTAATCATTCACCTACTTTTGGCAGAGCTTTCACTTGGTGAAGTTTCAGACCCATAGCTAATTACTCACCTACTCAAAATGAGTAAATGCGAATTATCTCTAAAAGTATTGCAGATAGCCAATTTTTCTCAAATAACTCATTCACCTACTTTTGGGAGAGCTTTCACTTGGTGAAGTTTCAGACCCATAGCTAATTACTCACCTACTCAAAATGAGTAAATGCGAATTATCTCTAAAAGTATTGCAGATAGCCAATTTTTCTCAAATTAATCATTCACCTACTTTTGGCAGAGCTTTCACTTGGTGAAGTTTCAGACCCATAGCTAATTACTCACCTACTCAAAATGAGTAAATGCGAATTATCTCTAAAAGTATTGCAGATAGCCAATTTTTCTCAAATAACTCATTCACCTACTTTTGGGAGAGCTTTCACTCTGTGAAGTTTCAGACCCATAGCTAATTACTCACCTACTCAAAATGAGTAAATGCGAATTATCTCTAAAAGTATTGCAGATAGCCAATTTTTCTCAAATTAATCATTCACCTACTTTTGGGAGCCAATTTTTCTCAAATAACTCATTCACCTACTTTTGGCAGAGCTTTCACTTGGTGAAGTTTCAGACCCATAGCTAATTATTCACCTACTCAAAATGAGTAAATGCGAATTATCTCTAAAAGTATTGCAGATAGCCAATTTTTCTCAAATAACTCATTCACCTACTTTTGGGAGAGCTTTCACTCTGTGAAGTTTCAGACCCATAGCTATTTATTCACCTACTCAAAATGAGTAAATGCTAATTATCTGTAAAAGTATTGCGGATACCCAATTTTTATCAAATACTCATTCATCTACTTGTGGGAGAGCTTTCACATGGTGAAGTTTCAGACCCATAGCTAATTACTCACCTACTCAAAATGAGTAAATGCGAATTATCTCTGAAAGTATTGCAGATAGCCAATTTTTCTCAAATAACTCATTCACCTACTTTTGGCAGAGCTTTCACTTGGTGAAGTTTCAGACCCATAGATAATTACTCACCTACTCAAAATGAGTAAATGTGAATTATCTCTTAATAGTATTGCAGATAGCCAATTTTTCTCAAATAACTCATTCACCTACTTTTGGAAGAGCTTTCACACACGAAAATGAAAAATTGTGAATATCTCGGAAAAGCTATTTCTTCTGCTTTAATGCTCGGCGGGAGATACACACCGCGGTAGTGGTCTTGACAAAAATTTTTGTCTCCCCAAAAATGGTGGCCATTTTGAATTTTCAAAGTTTTTGCAAAACACAAAAATGCTTATATCTCGAAAACCGTGCTATATGGAGCGAACTCAACAAAAATTTGGACCTGCTGGGTATCTCTGCAGAGTAGCCATGCCAATTTTCAAAATATTTTTGTCTCGCCAAATATAGCGGACATTTTAAATTTTTTTATTTTTTGCAAAACACAAAAATGCTTATATCTTGAAAACCGTGCTAGATAGAGCAGACTGCGCTGACTTTGGTTGCCACAACAGTATAAGGCTAGAAACGAAGCATTTTCTTAATACTTTAGCACTCACCTTTATATCCTTTTCGGGACGCTTTGTTTTTGCTATGCAAAAACATTATCTTTTTTTTTTGCGAGCGATCCTCTAGTTTTATTTCTTAATAAAACATGGTTTTCACCAAAGTTTGTGAAAAAATGCCACTTGGAACACTCTTCTAAGTTACTTAAATATTCTAATTCAAATCTACTGTTATAGTGCTTTATCTCCACTAAAATTGTAGTCAACAAAAAGTACAAGTTTTAATTTAAAAATCCACAGGGACAAAGTATGTTGCTTAAAATGAATTGTGTTAACAAGAGAAGTTAAAGTTGAAGAAAGTTTATGCATCAGATGAAAAAAAACCCAGAAAAATAGGGAATTGTAAATGTGTATGTATTTCAAATACTTTTCATTAATTTTAAAGGTATTAAGATTCTCAAGACTCTTCAAACCTGTCCACAAATCAAACATCTGGAAAAAGAAGAAAAAGCCCAAAGCAGAAGAAAAAAGTGACACAGGATCACCAACAGAAGATGACAAAGTGAATGATACTGAGAAAACTTCTGGAGACCAGACGACTGCAGAGGGGGATGAAAAGAAGAGCCAAGAGGAAATGGTTTCAAATCGGGACAATAGTACAGTTAGACAGAACAGCCAAGAGACGGGAACAACTGCACTGCAGAGTAATAACATTGTGAAAGAAGAAAAGGTGGAAAGTGGACTGGAAGAAAGCAAAAGTGATGAAGAAGTAGACTACTGCCCATTTAAGCTGAATATGGGGCGAGAGGCCAGACCAGAAGAGATGATGGTCGATGATGAGGTATATTTGTGCTAAGCTTAAGATCAGTGATTGTTTTTATATAAATCTTTTTCTGAGATTTTGTTTTCATCATACTGTATTACAATGTCTCTACTCCTTTATGAGTACTGTTTTTAGTGTAAAAGTAGCCAAATTGGGCAGGCTCATGGGAGATTCTGCAAAACTGCACAGTTTTACATCAAATATTTACAGTAGGTGAAAACTACATGATGGATGTTTAAGTCCAAAAGATTTTTAAATTATAGTGTCTTAAAGACTGCCGCCCTAGTGCTTAATAGTCTAAATTTTAAATAAGCCCTTTTTAGAATGCATTGAAATTACTGACCAAATAATTATAATAGTTGGGTGTCTTCTCAGATCCGCATGCTGTGCCCAGAGGAAGCTCTGAAAAAGGAGAAGAGTTCTGACTCGAGTAGCGCAAAGGACCAGAAACCACGGGTGGCTGAGTGGAGGTACGGTCCAGCACAGCTCTGGTACGACATGCTGGGAGTGGATGCATCGGGGGAAGACTTTGACTATGGATTTAGACTCAAAGATGTGGGTGGTTTTCTCTATTATACAAGATAAATTTGATACTCTTGTGAGGATTTCAATGTAAATTTTTCTGTTGGAGGATTTTCTAGTGCTTCATGTTAATGTTTAATTTTTGATTATATGAACTCAAGCATATAGTCACAGTACAACCTCTATTGTCCGACCTTCTCTTATCCAAATATGAACTAATTTCTACTCTCAAGTCTGTATTCACTCCCACTATTTTCTACAATTTCTGATGTATAACTATTATATTATCTGACAAAACCCGAACCCTCTTTCCAAGTTTAGATGGTATAGCTTCTGTACTTCTCTGTAGATTTGTATATATGTATTTTGTATATTATAAGTATTGTTAAGTATTATAATTATGTTCATTTGTAGGCTATACAAGTGTGAGGCAGTATCATTTGTAATGCGTAATAAACATGTGTAATTTAAAAGTATTTACATTAACTTGTTGGGTGTTTAAACTGAAGTAGATGTTTATAGACCCTCTGTACATGTATAAACTTGTAAAACTTGAGGATAAAACAACAGCTGACCGGTGTTTTTACATGGTCAGGAGTGTTGGTAATAAGCGTGTGCTAAATTTTCCAAAAATCAGGTCATTTGGAGTTACATATGCATACATGTCCTGATGGAAAATGTAGCATTATCACACAACAGTCTCTTTCACTTTCTTGTGACGGCCATTCAGTCAATCAGAATTACGAACAGGTCCATGTCATTTGACAATTTCTATTTTTATAGGAAAAAGGATAGAGTGTATGAAGTTTGAAATAAACTTTTAACAATGACAATCTTAGACACACCTAGATGCAGTTTGTAACAGGAGGATATAAAAACGTGTGTACTGAATTTCCCCATTAACTAGGACCAATTAGGATTTCTTTTGGACCAATCCGGATCGGTCTTGTACATCCATGTCATGTTAGGATTTGTATTTTTATAGAATGCTGAGAAAATTAAATGGTTACTGGATGTTTAAATAAGCTTTAACCGTTCAGAATATCTGACACATAGATGTTTTCCTAAGCTTTCTCGGTTTCTTTGGAGAATGCACAAGAAAAGGAGTAATACATGGAGACAATGAAGCACCCCCATGTCTTGTAATCAGATGGTCACAGAAAAATTGGAATCTTTGATAATTTTTGTATTGACCACTGAGAATGAGAAACGTATGCGTGCCTTATTTGGTATCTTTTGCTGGAGAATACAAAGGAGAAAGACGGAGTAACCTGGCCAAGTGTATCACATTCACCAATTCGAACTTTCCTGAAGTGATAAATCAAAGTGGCTGACACATTTGTATATATTTATAGGAGAATGTCCAGGAAGAAGAGGAATATGTGCTTCCTCCTTATAAAGAAAAGATCGAGTATCCTGATGATGCATATCATATGGTCACACAGTTACATTGGGAGGACGACATCATATGGAATGCTGATGATGTCAGAACACAGGTTAAAGTTTGCTTTATGAATATCAAATATAGTGGAGTTTAGTAGTTTTTCTGTTTTAGAAGTTGTTACAGAATAAACAGCCCTCAAGCCAACTATTAATCTATTGTGAGGCCATAAATCCTGATATTGATCTCTCATACATCATATATTCTGGTTATTACACATCCTGTTCAACTATGTACAATTGTTTTGAATATTCAAAAAATATTGTAATAATACCCAGTAACGTAATGGTAACACACTCACCTCCCACCTCTGGGAGCGGCGGTTCAAACCTCGAACTTTATGTGGGAAAGTTGGTAGTTGCTTACCGATGGTCCGCAGTTTCCAGTACAGAACCTTGACTAACTGTATGTACTCGTTTCCTCTGCCCACAAAACTACCCGTTGTGATATGGCCTGTATAGTGTTGAAAGCGACGTAAAACCCAAAAATAAATAAAGGAAGGTCATGTGACCAGATTTTACCCAGACATATTGACATAAATAGTAGTGAACTATACTAACCATTTCTAAACTACATGGCATGAAATGTAGAGTAAGAAATCTAAAATTCGCCACATATCTGAAATTCGCCACATGTGAAAATACTAATAAAATAAATGAATTGTGGTGAGATTTGTTGACTGTATAGTAAATTAAGGCTTTTTGAACTGAAAAATACCAATTTTGGACAAAAACATCATTTTCTTCATAAAATTAACTAAGGTTTTAGAGGTGGCGAATTTTAGATTCCTGGCGAATTTTAGATTTCTTACTCTAACACCGAATCCCCCTTTAATGTTACACAATAAGCTGCAAAATTCCCATAAATTGTGCAACTACTTAGATACATGGGTAATACTTTTCATAAAAATCACTTATCCATAAGTAAAATAGAATGATTTTCTCAATTATTGATTTCCTGTACTATAGCACAATTCACATTTCTTTCTCTAGGTAATAATGTTGTTTTCATTACAGGTTTTGCAGAATATTAAACGTAAAGGAGCTGCAGCGGGCTGGATCCCTACATCTACGAGTAGATCCATGGCACAGTACATGCAGCAGAGTAAGTATAAGACGTAATTACACAAAAAAAAAAAAAAAAAAAAAATTGCTCATGCTGATAGGAATTTTAGTTCCAGTCTTTACTATTATAACTGTAATTAAGTATTTTATGTTTTCATGTAGAGTAAGAAATCTAAAATTCGCCATATATCTGAAATTCGCCACATGTTGAAATACTAATAAAATTAATAAATTGAGGTGAGATTTGTTGAATGTACAGTAAATTAAGACTTTTTGAACTGAAAAATACCAATTTTAAAACAAAATATCATTTTCTTTGTAAAATTAACTGAGGTTTTAGAGGTGGCGAATTTCAGATTTGTGGCGAATTTTAGATTTCTTACTCTAATAGAAATCAATGTGTATCTAATATTGACCATGCAATGCTTTTGAAATTAAGTTTTCTGAAGAACTGTATTATCTATATACAGCAGATGGACTAGACGACTCATTTAAAAAAAACAGAAATCCTGGTCTCGCTTCAGAAACATATTCAACAACTAAATATCTTGTTAATATCGTCAAATTTCCTGAGAACTGGTAAAATAATGAAATACTAAGGTTATTGTATAAAACGTAAACGTCAAAAAGAGAACTATTCCAAATTTCATATAAAGGATATATTTTTAACATACTTACAGCAAACTGTGTGTTATTCAGATCAATTATCTGACCTCATTTTTCAGAGTATTCAATTTTCTGACCTAGTGTACTCTGTCACATTTACTTTTCCATATTGTTATAATATTAAAAACATTGTGTATTTAATGAACCTTCTATTATCCAAATAAAATTCTCTTCCAGCATCTTCAGATAATAGAGGTTTTACTGTACATGTTTGTTTGTGTGTTTACACCAAATTCATATCTTAACATACACTAAGATTATAAGGAATAGTAGTAAAAGAATAGAATAACGGATTATTTGGAGTTAAGAAATTAAAAAAAAACAAAAAAACTACTTGTTTTCTTGTGGTTATTTTCTTTAAAGAATATAAAAAGTGAAATTCACCTCAATCATTGAGAAATTCTTTTCTTGATTACTACTGAGTTGCAAATATTGATTCATTTGATTAATTGACTATAATTGATCTGAAATTAGTCATTTTATGTAATATTTACATCACAAAAAGACAAAAACTAGCTGTTTTATGCTAAAAAGGGTACTTGCTAAAGAAAAGACTAATAGGAAAAGTGTACACAAGTAGAGCAAAAATTATTAAATGTACTTGTACCATCTCTGATTTATACATATTCTAGTCCATTTATTTTACTTTTTTATTGCGTAAAATAGCCTTACCTTATCCTCACAAGTGCTTGTTTGGTTTTGTGGAGCAAAAACGTATCGACCGACAAGAATTTTTTAAGGAATATTCTTGTCACAAGAGGTGACCCTTTGTCTGCGCATGTCCGCGCTTGCGCAGTAGTCGTTGTCGACAGACGAATGTCGAGAGTTCTTCATTATATTTTTGGTCGATATGGGAGCAACACGTATTTTCTTTTATTATCGTCCATTTACAGACGAAGATCTATGAAGTTTTGAAGCGTGCAAGCGTGCACCTACCTGTAGTTGTCCATTACTGGACTGGTACTACCACTAATTCTACCTCCCTTGTCCTGAAAAAGGTCAGAATAAAGATGTTTTATACAAGAAATCTTACTGTGAAGTCTTCAGCGGAAGACGTTACACGGCTGCACTCGCCTTCTATTCGACTGGCACTACCTGCTTGTCGAGGAAAGGGTTGCAAGAAGAGTTTGCTGTGAAGTTTCCAGTGGGAAACAAAGAAGAAAGAATTTAGTTACCTTTACAACGGAGGTCGTAGATTCTTTATTGTGGGTGGAGCGCCACCCTGGTACAGTAACAGGTCTCCCTCCAAAAAGAACGACTACAGACATGAAAATATAGACAGATTACCTGCCTTGCTGTAAATTTGGATGAAGATCCAACAGACGTCTTTGGGGCAGTATGTGCACTGCTTGTCTGTTCAGCCCTGTTGAAGAATTGCAATAACTATTTACTAGATAATAAAACCTTCCTATGGCCATGTCTCCATTGGAAAGAATTCTGTGACTTTTGAGTTAATTCTTCTGCAAACTCAACGAAGATCAAACTGGCTAGATGAGATTTTGTTATATTATATGTTGAAGTCCTTGCTTCCAACTTTTACACTGTATTTTGCACAGTATATTCAGGACAGGAGCTATGTCCAGTAATTTTCCCCTACTAACCACAAAAGATCGTCGTACCACTCTGCCTAGTTTACCAGGTCAGAGGGATACAGAAGAACGTGGCTACATTAATGCAAGTCACCATGGAGGCTCTTCTTGCAGAGTTACTGGCAGTGATGGGAGATTTTCATTGCCGTCCCAGAGTTGTGCGAATCTTGAGACGGAGTTGTCGAATTACTCCCCAATCGAATTCACCAATGCCTGTACTACCCACAATGCAAAGCGATGACGTCAGACAGGAAAACATGGCTACAGTAAATATACCGCTGAAATATTGCTGGAAATCCTTCAAAAGAAAGCAATTCATCCACTCTACAATTGCAGAACTCCAGGTTTCTATGGCAGTTTATTTCTTGTATAGAAACTCGGCTAATGACGACCTCTGATACATCTCAGTGTCCTGAATTGATTTCTAACTACGACTTCAACGGTCACTGCCCACGAGTGAAGTTCGTTTACTATGTCAATAAATACCTGCTTGTCGCATCACTTAAACTGGAGACAGCAGAAATTATTAAAAATTCGGTTACAAAAGATGCGTTCTTTTATGTACCGAGTCACAGGTCTCTCAACATCTACTTCAGTTTAATGAACACGGTCAAACCTATCAGTTTAAAGCATTATGAAATTCGGGTTAGCGACCCCTCTACAGTATCATGCGCGTAATAAAGAGGCAAATCTCATTCTTCAGTCTCACGGAATAGGAGTTCACCATATACCTGGACCACTGGTTGTTAAGTGTATGTAGAAGACACCAGTATTGGATTCAAATCAAAGAACTCATCCAATTATTCAACAACTGGCTTCGTAATATCGATTTCCTAGGTTACCACTGCATTTTGGTACCAGGAAATTTCTTCACCTTTTACCTAGTCTACTGGTTGTTTAGTGTACGTAAAAGACACCAGTATTGGGTTCAAACCAAAGAACTCATCCAATTATTCATCAACTGGGCTTCGTGATATCGATTTCCTAGGTTACCACTGCATTTTGGTACCAGGAAATTTCTTTCTACCTCGAATAAATTAAATACCCGAGAATCTATTCAACACATGGCGATCTCATCACAATCAACCCCAAGGTTGCTTATATCCCAGGTAGGGATACCAGCATTTTTGGAAAAGACTATACCAATGGGTCAGTTATGTATGTGTGCCTTTCAGTGGTATCTAGAAAAAACTGGCAATATCTCCAGTCACTAGTTGTGAGAATTCCTGTTTCAAATCCTTCTGAAAAAGCATATTCACTGGTGGAAAATGCCAAAAAATGGGAAATAGGATGCCTTTCTATACACAGGTGCACAATTCCCTTATTTTCGTAGATGCATTAAACCAGGGTTGATGATCCCATCTATAAGCATCACAGTTAGTGGCTTTGGACAGTTAAAAATGTATATATTACATTTCAATGTCATACAGCTGAAGGCAGTGTGTTCAGCCCTTAAAAACCTTCAAGACAAATTCCACACAAAAGAATTCTGATAACATCAGACAACACCACTGTGTTCGGTTATCTGAACAAACAGGGGGGGGGAGCGTATACCTCCTAGTTTGGCGCAGCTTGGCCTACTGCAATCCTTGAAATATATTCATAACAGACATATTCTTGGTTGCTTAAAGGTCATACTCAACATCATCTCCAGAAGGGATAAAGGTTTGGTGCATCCTGGCCTACTACAATCCTTGAAATATACTCATAAGAGACAGAAATATTCTGGGGTTACTTAAATGTCATGCTCAATGATCTCTACAGAAGTGACAAAAGTAATATGTACAGAATGGTTCTTACTCCCTTTATGGTTCTAGACAACGTGCAAGTTTGGCACAAATCAACAATAGGTGTTTTATGCAGGTATGCTGCATCTTGGCCTACTGCAATCCTTGAAATATTCTCATATGAGCCAGATATATTCAGGGTTGCCTAGATGTCATGACAGCCTCTCCACAAAGAACGAAATAATACAGACAGGAGAGTCTTCATCTTTAATATTCTATTTGATTTACATAGTTTGTCAAATACCAATGGTAGAGATGTTTGCCACCAATATCAGTCATAAGCCTCCATTCTATGTTGCCAGTCCCGGATGCAGATGCTCTGAACACATATGAATTAAACATCTTGTTGGAGGTTCTGGACGGCTAGGCCTTTTGTCCTATACCACTTATTCCAAAAAGTCATTGAACAAGTGAACACCAGGTGCAAAATGATTGTAGTGGCTCCTTGGTGGCCCATGATACATTGGCTTTGGGGTCTGGTGAGTCTTTCAACCAAACCTCCATTACAGCTACTTCACTGGTCTCAGAAACAGCCATTCAGTCAGAAATACCATCTGAATCTGTTGCATTGGCACCTTCATGCTTGGCACCTTAACACCACTCAGAATCTCTTATATCATTCTCTGGGCAAGGGATAGAGAGATTTAGGGCATCTCAAGGACCCTCATCTTGGAATGCATGAGTCATGATGGGCCATTTTGAGCTCTGGTACCCACAGAATAAAGTGGCCATCTCAGAACCTACGGTCTCAATTATACCAGATTTTTTGATCCATTTGCTTGCAAAAATCTGAAACCTGTCACTATTGTTGGCTTTGCAGCAGCCATAGCTGATCATTTACATTTTTTGTGCAGGAGTTGAGCCAAAGCCTGCATCTTTATAGGCCTATTGCAAGTGTTATAGAGAGAAGCCCACTGCTAACAGAGGTGCTGCATCAAGGGATTTGCCTTTGCTTCTGTTGGTTTTCACAAAAGGCTCCTTATTAACCTTTAAAAGGAGGTCAGTCTAAAAAAGTTTGACTTGCAAGACTGTTGCAATGCCATTGGAAGTGTATTCTGGGACTTTGGCTCCTTCAGACACAAGCCTCATAGGAAGGAGGTTACAGTTTCTCCCTCCTACCTACCTTTTCAGCAAGGACCTATTAGCCTCAATTGGTCTAGATTGGCTCCAGTGGTCACTTCAGCTCTAGATCATTCCTGAACTCAAATTGCCTGGACACATGTTTCGTTGTCCTCCTACAGCACTTACATCCTTCATGGACAGGACTACTGCTTGGAGAAAAGGGAAAGTCTCCTTCTCCTGCCTTTTAGCAAGAACCAGTTGGCTTCTGATGCTCCAGATGGCTCAAACCAGTGGTCATTCCAGCTCACAAACCTTTCTTGAGCTGACGTTGGACTGATGTTGTGACACTCTGCCCTCTTACAGTACTTACTTACTATCAAGACAGTACAAGTACTTCAAGCTGGTGAAGCATCTCTTGCTCATATCTTTTAAGGAAGGCTTGATGGAGATATCTTGAGTTCTGGTATCTCTTCCTGGATCAATCTGGATGCATGATTAGATTGCCAGTCCTTTAATTCTGATTCCCAGAATCTATACATTGAGGCACATATTACATACATGGCTGCCTCTTTAGTTTTCAAGAGTGGGGTCTTACCTGAGCAGATATAGAACTCTTGTTATTGGAAGACCCACAATTCTTTACTACATTCTACTTGAAGAAGTAGCTTGGCAATCCCATGACCAGTCCATGAACAAATTGGGTCTTGTGGATTCACCTCGGCATGTAGTCAATTTTTGTGTATTTATACATGTTATTCATATGACTCACATATTTATGTTCTCTCCAGTTATACAAGTCTTGTGTCACTGACATATGTTTTTCTTGGCTTTCATATGGCCCCATATCTGCAGTTTATGCAGTTCAGTTTGCCTGCTTGGAGATATTCTCATTGCCAGATGATGACATCTTGTTTGGGGATTCATGCAGACATCTCCGGCCAATACTGGGTGATGGTTAATTCTGCTATATGATTTGTTGTAAAATTATCTACAACAGCAACAGCAGCAACAATGATGATCACATAATGGATCTCTTGTTGAGGTTAGCAAATTACTTATCTGTGATGAAGAAGTAATATATAACCTAAGATGTGGCTTAGGGAAGCTTATCTTATCCTCTTATCAGTGCTTTATTTGGTGACCCCTTGTCTGACAATCATCTAACAGTGTGGCCAAAACAAATACCCTCCACCTGTTATGGTTGTATTCAAGCACTTGTGAGGATAAGGTAAGGCTATTTTACGCAATAAAATGTAACAAATTTTATTGTAATTTAACTTTTTACAAGTTAAATACTTACCTTATCCTCACAAGGATAAACCCACCCTACCTCCCCGCATAATTTGTTTTCTGGGGACCAAAAATACAATGAAGAACTCTCGACATTCGTCTGTCGACAACGACTACTGCGCAAGCGCGGACATGCGCAGACAAAGGGTCACCTCTTGTGACAAGAATATTCCTTAAAAAATTCTTGTCGGTCGATACGTTTTTGCTCCACAAAACCAAACAAGCACTTGTGAGGATAAGGTAAGTATTTAACTTGTAAAAAGTTAAATTACAATAAAATTTGTTACAATTTATAGGGCTGGGATGGGTACTGAAAAACGGCACCGAGTACTCGCCCTCTGACAACCGGCCCGAATTCGAGTAACCACGAGATTTAGTACCTACCATTAGAAGTCTTCTGTAAACAAATAGTCGGTTCTGGAAACGAAACTTTTGAAGAAAAACGTCTTCTATTTGACCAGATATTATAGAATATGTAGTAAATTATATTTTTTTCAAGCGAAAATAACAACTTTAATTGATATTATGTGACGGAAATGCTGAAATGCAGCATATTTTACACAAGCGTTTCATTACGTGGGCGATAATACAATACTTTACGAGTAACCGAGTTTTTAAGATGGACTCGCATACTAGCGAAGATCGACTCGTCTATCCAGGCTCAAGTACCCGTTCGCAGCCCTACTTATTTATATGGGTTAAATCAAGGGGGCTCAGCTGTGTGGTGGGTAACACACTCACCTCCCTCCTCTGGGATCTGCAGTTCAAACCCTGGACCTTATGTAGGAAAGTTGTTAGTTGCTTACCAATGTCCAGTAGTTTACTGTGTGGCATGTTGACCTAGTATACACTAGTTTCCTCTGCCGTTAAAACTACCCATTGTGATATAACCTATTTCAGTCCATGGTAAGAATATAGCAGGTAGCACACCTCAGTCTTCTTCTGTGCTGGGATTCCCAGGTCTGAATGCACCGTCTGCTCAGGAGGAAAAAGGTACAATTATTGTATATCTGACATAAGTCAGGGGATATACTGGTTTCATATCTGTTGGCCATGTGTCACTATACATTTTGATTTGTGTGTGTGATAACTCAAAAATGCTTTCACAGATTTCATTCAAACTTGGCACACACATATATCATCTGGTGGTATATTAATATGCTTTACCTGTGCCAAAAATCAGGGCTTTCAGTTGACATTTAACCAATGTATGAGGCCAAAACCACCTCACCCACGGGATTTTTTTCTGCATTTTTTTCTTCACATTTTTGTCTTGCAACTTGAAAATGGAAAATCCGACCAAACTCAAACCGTACTAGATACAACTTCTATATGTGATCATTATTTGCAAAAAACTGAGGTCTGTAGTTTTAATTTTAAGGTCACTTAAGGTTTCTAAAAATGGCCACAGGGAATAATTTTATGACTTTTTTTCCCAGTGTAAGCCCTATAACTTTCACACTATGTCCCTCGTGTATAAAAATGTACAAAACTTTGGTTAAGTTCAAAAATGATAAATGTGGCTCTGCTTAACAATGAGCCTGATGTAATCTCACAGACCATGTATACAAAATGTTTACAAAATATAGACTAGTCGATAATTATTTCCAGTATGCTAGATGTTAATTTAAACCAGACCTCAGTTAAAACATTTAGAATAGTGTTAAAAACATGTGATTGAAGTGTTCTGTTCTAGATATTTATTTGTACTTAAAATTTAATTAATCATGTGTGATCATTCAGGCATTTTGCACCAATACTGTTTCTGCTGTTTTTGTCAGATGTCAAACCAGGGGAGTGGTTTAGTATCTTCCCAGTGGAAAATGATGATCTGCTTTATGGCAAGTGGGAAGACGATATCATATGGGACGCACAGGTAAAATTAGTTTGATTCAGACATTCACATTGGATGCTTCCACACAGAGATCACATTTTTTGCAATGCTGTTTGCTCTTTCTATAACCATGGTCCATTGCATAGAAGATATTGCAAAAGATTAACCATTTTCATTGTGCTTAAGTCCATAAATTATTATTATTACTGTTATATTATTAATAGAGTTTGCATTTAGTAAAGATAAAACGAAAGCAGTGTTATTTTATATCTGTACAAAGTAAATATCTGCTTATGGATCCGATTAGATATTCCGGGGCAATTTTACTTTACCAGTGTGCGATCCGCCATATTTGATAATTGTACAAAATTGTCAAGTACATATGAAATTAAATTATCACAGTTCTAAATGGGGGCAAGCCCCCAACAATAGTTTCTTGTGTATTTACAATAAAAATAAAGGGATGGTATTGCTAAAAACGTGGAATTATATTATCGCCCAAATCCCGTACCGGTAAAGTAAAAACTAGCCGATATTCCTTGTATAATTATCTCTAGATATAAATGCATTGTGCTGTATATTTTTGTATGTTTTGTGCCTTGAGCATAATTTAAACAAATAAATAAAGAAATGAATTGTAAACCACCTAACTTAAAAAAAAAACAAAAAAAAACAAAAAAAAAAAAACAACAAAAAAAAAAACAAAAAAAAAAAACCACACAAGTGTGTGTAAGTTTACGCAGGCATTTTGTGCAGTAAAGAATGCAGACAGATGCTTATATAGTATTTTGCTTGGTGTTGTGAAATTATATAAACAAGCTATTATTGTTTGAAGACTTCCAAATTTGTTTCTGGAGAAAATGTTGATAATTTAAAATAATTTACTTTCCAGTTGAGGAGAGGCTGTAAATATATAAAGAAATTGAAGCAACATTTTTTTCTCTATCTTCACACTAAAAGTCTATTTTTGTTTGACTAATGGGGTATTGTAACATAAATCCAAAAGACAGTTTAAAACAGTAAAAGTGAAAAAACTATTACCGTAAATATTACCCGTGCATTTAATCAGGCAATGAAGACCATTCCAGAGCCCCCAATTTTGACCCTTGACCCCAATGATGAAAACATCATCTTGAAGATGCCAGAGGAAGAGAATGGAGACCTGGAGAGTGACACTCAGCAGAGAACTGTAAAAGAGAAGATGAAGGTGGGACAAATCAAGTTAATAAATATAAACAAATTAAAAAAAAAAGTTTAAAAGTTGAAAAACATAAAGAGTGACTGTCAGCAGAGAAGTGCCTGTGAGACAAAAAATAAAATAAATTAATTCTAGAAAATGACAAAAGCATTGATTGTTAAGTTCATTTTTAGTAGCTCTGTTATGTTTACATTATTTACACAGTTTCCCTTGGTTTCATTTTATCAGAAATGGATAAAATGCTGCAAATAAGAATTAAATTATATCTTTACACATGAAATATATGTGCAAGCTTTATCCTATGCACCAAGGTACAGATTAATCACAGTTTTACTTACAATCAAGAGTTATATCCCCGTGATGGAAAATGTATAAGAGTCTCACATGGTAGTATATGTTTATAGAACACAATGAGCCTTCTTATTTTTAATGCAAGGATGAATAAATATATTATAGGGATGGGTCGATATCAAAAATGTGTACATTGGGAGGTTGCCAATGTAAAACTGTTCCGATTCTGGGACTCCGCATTTTAGTACACCCCAATCAAATTTGGACATTTCCTCTAATGACATCATGATAAATGTCCCTAAATGCACAAAAATATGAGATAAATGTGGGCAATTTCTTCAGATTCCTAGTTTGTTCCCAGCATTTTAAGTTTCCTTCCATTGCATGTGTTTACAAGCGAGATGGAGATTATAAAGTGTTGTAACGCATGTATCAAACGCTGGGAGTTTTGGTCAATTAAATTGCTGAAAAAGCTACAAATGTACCAAAATATGGGCTAAAAGCTTATAATTTCTTCACAATTGGGGTGTGTTTCCAATAGTGTAAGTTTTCCTTTAATTATGTGAGTTGACAAGTGAAGTGGCGGTTATAAAATCTTGTCACGGTATGTCATTCAAATGCTCTCGATACCAAGATATCGGCCCTCCCAAC
Source organism: Sabellastarte sp. h YS-2021 (assembly GCA_964017235.1). Lineage (NCBI taxonomy): Eukaryota > Metazoa > Annelida > Polychaeta > Sabellida > Sabellidae > Sabellastarte > Sabellastarte sp. h YS-2021. The sequence goes on along the minus strand of OZ024927.1, from coordinate 139,651,236 downwards.
CCATCTCCAATATATTGCCTATCAACTTTTTCCCATTCTTTGTTAGTTCCCATTGTGAGTAAGATATTTCACCTGCAGAGCAGATTAGATTAGAAGTAGTCACAATTTCTGTATCATACTTAATTTTTCAGGATACCAAGAGATCTCGCATTCTTTTGGGCAAAGCGGGCATCCTCAAAGGAGAGGAAGAGGAAGAAGAACAGGTAGAAAATTGCTGCTGACAAAATATATCCCGCAATTTTAATGTGCCGTAAACTTCTCAAATATTGTCCTGGTTCAAGTGTACCTTTTTTTGCTTCATTCAGTATGTTATATTCAGGATTTTGTCTACTGGAGATTAAAAATTCGAAAGTATTCATATAGAATAGCACAAAAATAATAGAGTATTAGATAAAAAGGTACAATGGTTATTTTGTTGAAAAAAAAAGATTAAATCAGAGATATCACTATGATTACACACAAGTAGTCCAGAATTATAATGCTTCGGAAAAAATAGTCTAGAGGGTAAAAATGGCACGCTCTTCTACAGTTTTAACAAGTTTGAAATAATGCTCTGATGGTTGCATGATCTGTGATTCTTTCCCGATTCCCTGTTTTCTTTTATTTATTTTTTACCCAGTTTCAATGTGACATGTCAACACTAATAAAGTATGACTATTCTGTATTAGCTATCTCATTTATTTTTGACAATTTCTTTATGTTGACCTCTAATTTGACCACATACATTTATGTTTTATTGAACTGTAGTCAATCTGTGGTAAATTATAGTTGGTAAATAAGCATCAGTGGTGATGATGTCATTGTGACATCACAGGTCTTATTAAGTGGAAGAGTGGTTAAGTGGAGGTACAATTTGCGAGAGTATTGCATAAATGTTTTAGCTTTCATTCGTTGAAACCATTTAAATAGGACATGTTCTTTACAGTTTAATCAGTCATTATAAAAAATTTCACTTCAAATTTTTTTTTACTTGTATATTAAGCATTAATTACTCTTACAAATGTGGATATAAAAGCTTTCTCAGTATGTAAATATTGTTGTCTTCCTTGTTTGTAATGCATTATAAATCAGAACTTATTTAGGTTTGTTCTCATCTGCAAAATCTATGTTGTACAAACTTGTTTTAGGATTCTAGTTCTGAAGAAAGTTGTTGCTGCAGTAGCACCAGTTGTGTATGCAGATGATGGGATATTTTTTTTATTTTTTTTTTGTTTATATTTTATTATTTTTTAAATTTTTTTTTGTGTTCATGAAATGTTTATTTTTACTGCATTGTTTTCAAGATAGTCCATCATTTGTTGTGTGTTGTTTATAGTGGACTGAAGTAAGAAAGTTGTTTGTGTTTAGTTCTGAAAGTTTAAACTTGTAAAAATGTAGTCTTTAAATTATTGACACTATAGCATAAGTATCATGTTTGGATCAGACTTCTGTTACACATGTTATAACTCTTTTCCTCTTTAAAAATGTTGGATGAAAGGAACAAAATAAGAAAAGTAGTAACTTTACTGAAGCCATGCTTTAATGGTTGTTATTTGACCAAGGTTTAGATCAACAAGACAATTTAAACAGTGTTGCTATCAAAACACAATTTTAAGAATAACATAGTCAGGCAAACTTTTTATGTCAGCTGACTTATCAGTCAGCTGACATTATGTTGTCACTCTGCAAGGCTTCTCCTCCAAAACTACAAGGCCCAGAGACATGCTGTTTTTTTTTAAAGATAGCTTATCTATCTAGGATGAAAAAGTGTTCAAGGCATGCAGATCTGTTTGTTTCTCTGTTTGCTAGAGCCATTATAAGTGATGTACCCCCCACCCTAAGTGTGAAAATTTCAACACTTTATTGCAATTTTCTCATTGACTATTGCAGAGATTTCCCTCATATCTTGCACATATGTACTAGGCCGTTGTGTGAGTATCAGGCCTGGATCTTTCTTAATTATTTTTTTAGGAATTTTTTAAATAATTTTTAATGCATTAAAATTCATGAAATCATGCACTAAATCACTTATAACTTGAAAAGTATTGTATTTAGAGCATTTTGTTAAAATAATTTATGTTATTCAGCTCCTTTTTCCATAGCTACAACATGGTGAGTAACTTGAGTGTCTATCTCAATAGCTAAGTGAGTAATAGCTACTTTTTGACTTTTCAGTAACTTCCATCATGAGTAAAATAACTTGTATCTTGAAAACTATTGCATTTAGAGAATTTCGTATAAATATGTTATTCAGCTACCTTTGGGTCAGCTATAACATAAAAATTGCAGACCTGTGGCTCATTGCATAGCTGAGTAATATCTACTTTGATGTTATCACTGTTGAGTAAATCAGTTGTAACTTGAAAACTATTGCAGTTAGAGAATTTTGTTTCGATATGTTATTCACCTGCTTATGGATCAGCTATAACATACTAAAATTGCAGACCTGAGCAATAGCTGAGCAATAGCTATTTTGAGGTTCTCACTGTTGAGTAAATAAGTTGTAACTTGAAAACTATTACATTTACAGTATTTTGTATAATATGTTATTCAGTTATTTTGGGTCAGCTATAACATAGTAAAATTGCAGACCTGTAGCTCATTGCGTAGCTGAGCAATAGCTACTTTGAGGTTTTCACAGTTGAGTAAATGAGTTATAACTTGAAAACTATTGCATTTAGAGAATTTTGTTTCGATATGTTATTCACCTGCTTATGGATCAGCTATAACATAGTAAAATTGCAGACCTGAGCAATAGCTATTTTGAGGTTCTCACTGTTGAGTAAATAAGTTGTAACTTGAAAACTATTACATTTACAGTATTTTGTATAAATATGTTATTCAGTTATTTTGGGTCAGCTATAACATGGTAAAATTGCAGACCTGTAGCTCATTGCATAGCTGAGCAATAGCTACTTTGAGGTTTTCACAGTTGAGTAAATGAGTTATAACTTGAAAACTATTGCATTTAGAGAATTATGTTTTAAAATATGATATTCACCTACTTATGGGTCAGCTATCACGTAGTAAAGTTGTAGACCTGTAGCTTATTGTATAGCTGAGTAATAGTTACTTTGCGATTATCACCATTGAGTGAATCAGTTCAAACTCGAAAACTATTGCATTTACAGTATTTTTTAAAATATGTTATTCACCTACTTTTGGGTCACATATAACATAGTAAAATTGCAGACCTGTATCTCATGGCATAGCTGAGCAGTAGCTACTTTCAGGTTCTCACTCTCGAGTAAATAAGTTGCAATTTGAAAACTATTGCATCTAGAGTATTTTAGTTAAATATATTATTCACCTACTTTTAGGTCAGCTGTAACATAGTAAAATTGCAGATTTATAGCTCATTGCATAGCTGAGCAATAGCTACTTTGAGGTTTTCACTGTTGAAGAAATTAGTTGTATCTTGTAAACTATTGCATTTGGAGAATTTTGTTTAAATGTGTTTTTCATCTACTTTTGAATCAGCTATAAGATAGTAAAATTGCAGACATGTAGCTTGTGGCATAGCTGAGCAATAGCTATTTTCAGGTTCCCACTGTTAATTAAATCAGTTGTATCCTGAATACTATTGCATTTACAGTATTTTGTATCAATTATTTTCCATCTACATTTTACTCAAACATGGTACTTTACTTTGGAGTGTCATTTGCAGGGTACAGTTTTTGTGTCCTTTTCTTCCTTCACTTCTACGCCAAAACTCAAGACACAGTCAGCTGACACCAAGCCTGTTCACGGGCACTGATTGCTTGTTCTGTTCTTTCCATCATTGTCAGATCGTAAATATCTGATAATAACTGAAAAATAGTAAATGTATTTCATTTGTATTTTATATGTGGATGTGAAAAATTTGAGTGACTTTATATTTATAATTAGCCCAAAGTAATGGTTATGACATGTGAGAGATGACATTTTACAATAATTATTGTAGCTTTGATAACCTTCTGAAACTTCAGCTTATATGACATTTGTAATAACACAAGTCAATGAAAAAGGAACAGGTTAACATTTAAATAAATTTAATGCTTTTATTTTCATAAATTGAGTTAAGTGATGTGTTTATGTCAATAAGACATCACTTATAGATGCATTAAGTTGTGAGAGAAGTTTTTGCAGAGCAACTACTTCTAGACAGTGGTAGAGTAAGAAATCTAAAATTCGCCACATATCTGAAATTCGCCACATGTGAAAATACTAATAAAATAAATTAATTGTGGTGAGATTTGTTGACTGTATAGTAAGTTAAGGCTTTTTGAACTGAAAAATACTAATTTTTAGACAAAAACATCATTTTCTTCATAAAATTAACTAAGGTTTTAGAGGTGGCGAATTTTAGATTCCTGACAAATTTTAGATTTCTTACTCTATGTCATAACTGATTCCTTTGGGGCTATTCTAATCCCTTGTGGCCATCTCAGTAATTGTGGATTTGAATAAGGTCATGACAGCATGCAGGATTTACTGAGGGCCTGGGGCTGTATTCTACGACAATACTTAGATAAGGTGACCTTAAATCTAAGTAAGGGTTAAGTTTTCTTACACTTTGTATTCACGAAACAAAAGTTAGGAATGTTTGGTTTCATTATTTCTTACATGAAATCTAAGAAATACTTGAAATCTAAGTTAGAAATGATCTAAGTATTGTTGAAGAATACAGCCCCAGATCTCATGTGACAGGACCTGTTGAAGTTAACACAATACCTCATAAGACTGTTGTATGTAACAACTGATTCCATTATCATTCAGATGTTTGATTTCCATGAAGAGATTTGTGGCAAATGTCAAATACTGTGTATATATAGTGGTAGTTGTTATAGAGGCTTTTGTTATCAACTCTTTAGGAGGATGAACCAGAAATCCAGAACAAAGATCCATTCAACATCTCCAATGATGAGTACTATAACCCCAAATTGGCCACTGACAGTGTCCTGAAGACAAATGTTGGAATCCTCATTCAGGTAATTGGTGTGACCATCACCAGCAAACTACTAGAAATGACAAGCATTTTCTCCTTGTTCAGGTTAAGTGTATGAAGTTTTGTTCCAGATAGCACTTCTTCCTTTGTATTACCCTTGTGGCTTTTAATTTCTGAAGCATATAAAGATTTTATCACACCTAAATGATCCATGGAACTGAAAGAAGGTATTATGATTATGACCATTGGTTTGGTTCAGTTTATTACATGATAAAAGGATCGGAACACTGTGTTGGACATGAGCCACTTAAATTAATGGTTCAAAATACAGCAATGTTTAAAGGTTCAAAATAATTAAAGCTTGGGCTGTTATTGGAAAAAGAAATGATTATGTGATAATTCTGTGTATACTAATGTGGCTGAAGTTGTTTTGGTTCGGGGAAAATAAGGGAATTAGCATGCACATATCAACCCTACAGCATCTGCACCAGGCAATTGGTTAAACAAGCTTTTGAACAGTGTTGCTATCGAAACACAATTTGAAGAATAACATAGTCAGGACCACACATGTTACTTTTTCCGTTGTAAATAACCTCTTCATAAGGCAAAGTAAATATCATTATTGTCTTCTGCTTGTGATAACAGTATAAATGTGTAAGTTAACCATTCATTTGACTATCCATCACTAAACATTTCATCATAAGCATGGCACCAATATTTGCTGAATTTCTTTCTATTTCATTCTGTATGTTCTACTAATAGTATTACTGTATTGTGTCTGTCCGTTGAACTCTCTATTGTCCATCAAAAAGTTTTGATCGTAAGCCATAACCTTTCTGAATTTGCTTATTATTTTGTATAAATAATGATACATTGTATTCTCTGGTTTCCCTTAATGCTGTATTATGTTGTGCTCTCAACTCTACCCAGTTTTAAATGCAACTTGTTTCTTTTTGATACATGTTCAGTTGAGTCATTCTTTCAATATTTTCTTGCAGCACTCCACCCCTGCTGTTGAGTTGAGACCTCCGCTGTTCCCTTCACACATGGGCCCCATGAAGCTGAGACAGTTTCATAGAAACCCTCTCAAACGCTACTCCCATGGCTCTATGTCAGTGTATGGCAGCCACCCCGTCCACCCTCTGCTAAAAACTATTAAACGCAAGGCAAAGGTATGTGCCTAGTGCAAAACTATGTTGTCACAGTTTACAGGTATGTATCATAGCAAAACATGCAAGTACAAAAATGTACATTTATAGTCCAAGGATGTATATTATAGTATATTATAGTACAAAATATAAAGGTTTGTAAATAACCTCTTCAAAAGGCAATGAAATATAAGGCAAAGGTATGTATCATGGACTGATGGTATTTATTATAGTCCAAAGTTTTGTGTTACAGTGTGTCACAGGGCAACTTACAGTGGGATACACTCACAGGGATGCATGCAGAGGTATTTTTCATTGTGTAACTTGCAAAGATATGTATGATAGTACAATCTTCATAAAAGACCATTGAGCATAATGCACACATATAATTCCTATGCGTACTCAGTGCTTCAATGCTTTACTTATACAGATGCGTGAACAAGAGCGGCTGGCTTCTGGAGGTGGTGACATGTTCTTTATGAGAACACTAGAGGACCTTGCTGGTCGGGATGGTGACTTGATACTGGCAGAATACTCTGAGGAATTCCCACCTCTCATGATGCAAGTTGGCATGGCAACAAAGATCAAGAACTACTACAAACGGGTAAGAATACTAAAGAGTGTTTTGGCTTTTATTGGAATTCAATATTCTTTGATCTTATGTATTTAGACAATAAAACAAAAGGGTTAAAGGTTAAACAGAGCATTAGAAAATGGTTGATTTATATATGAACATAATTTTAAAATTTAAAGAATTACATTAAATATTACAGTTGTGTATACTTTTATGTATACCTTTTACTTTAAAATACTATTAAAGTACACTTCCAGGTGGTTAGAATGTTCACGGGGCCACGGTGACAGAGTGGTAACACTCTCGCCTCCCACCTCTGAGGCTGGGGTTCGGTTCCCGGCATGGCCTCAAGTGGGAAAGCTGGTAGTTGCATGCCGTTGGTCGGCAGTTTATAGTACAGAACCCTGACGAACTATATGTACTGGTTTCCTCTGCCCTTCCAACTACCCGTCGTGATATGACCTGTACAGTGTTGAAAGCGACGTAAAACCCCAAAGAAATAGAATGTTCACATAGATAAACAAATCTTAAGTGCAATATTTCACTTCACTCACCTGTATCTCAGGTACACATTCCTTTAGGGATTTATGCTTGATACATGTCTGCTTGAAATGATTTTTCAACCATAAACCTGGCAAGGATGCTTATCCTTTTGAGTTTCAGTGAATAGAGATTGTTTTAATACTCTTAAAACCTTAAACCATGAACGCAAGTGACATAAATGTCAGAATCTCAGCATATTTTTTTTTTGCTGTGATTAAATTAATCAAGGATGCCAATCTCTCTAAATTTCAAATCTGTGAGTTAACTTGCATGCTCAAAAACCTTTTACACTTACCTTACCTTAGAAATGAAAAATCATAGAAACTCAATGTTATATCAGGTATAACTCTCTATTCTCACAGAAACCTGGGAAGGATGCCCATCCACCTGAGTTTCAGTATGGGGAAATAGCCTACGCCCACACGTCACCTTTCCTGGGCAGCATGGTTCCTGGTCAGTGCTTGCAGGCCTTTGAAAACAACATGTTTCGGGCACCAATCTACCAGCACAGCTTGCCACACAATCACTTCCTTATCATTAGGACCAGAATGAAGTTAGTAGGAAGGGAAGTTGGTTATACTGTTTATTTTAATTTGAAATATTTACATTTAGAGATAGCAACAGATAGGCCAAATTATTAAAGACAGGTTAAAGATAGTTGATTTGATGTATTTGAGATTAGTTGCATTTTTAACACATTGTTTATGTCATGTTTTGACGTTGTTGAGTGAAGGAAGGCAATTTATACGTACTGATGGCCATCAGCTACTGGTAAATTCAACATGACTGCTGTCAATACCAATCAAAATGTAATTTCAACTAAAATGTAGTGATATGTGCTTTGTTTTTAAAAATGGAATTTTATTGTGTTAATATATCTTACCTAGTGGACAGATGCATTTGTCCGGCGCACAGCCGGTCCCGCCAAACGTTAGAGAAAAACGCCTCGAGCTGGGCTCTGGCCCGGACCGGTAGTGTCCTGTTTACTCGCCAGGTGGCTGTATAGCCTCCCTGCCGGTGCACTGCGCGTGCGCGCGCATGCGTACTTCCTCCTTTTGTTTGGCGCGAAGACGAGAGGTCGTCTGTTTTTTGGAGAAACTTTTATTTTATTTTATATCTGTTACAGGATATATTTTGGTAAATTCTTTGTGTAGAAGTGTTGTTTAATAACTATGGATTCACCAGGACAAAGGCGGGGATCGTGCGGCCATAAGATGGCTGGATTTGACATGCATGAGAAGTGTGCTCGTTGTCGAGACAAAGGTCTGGGTAAAGATCCCTGCATTGTGGGAGGTGCGATATGCAAGATTTGTGACAATTTTACAGCAATTCAACGTGATATGCTGGCCACTCCACAGTATCAAATTCGCAAGGACAAGAAAGCGGGTTTGCTAGTGTCACCACGAGATGTAACTGTGCTGTCTCCAGTTAATTCTTCTCAACAGCCAGCTAGTACTGCGCATGCTCAGCAGACGATTTCTGAAGATGACAGTGCGCATGCGCAGGACCTCCCTGGGGGTAGCGATAATGTGAGTTCTTCAGATTTTGTTTCCAAACAAGATTTTGACAAATTAAGTGACCAGTTAGATGAGAAATTCTCTCGTTTTGAAGCACTCTTATCAAGAGGCAATATATTTGCTACCCCCAAAGTACCGGTTCAGGTTTCAAACTCACCGGTTTCTGATCAGCCATTCATAGATCCTGCCTCTGCCCGAACCACCGGTCCGGTGCGGTTTCCGGCAGTACAGGCTAGTACAGGATCAGATGGCAAGAAAGATTCAAAGAAGAAGCACAAGTCTTCTCATCATAAATCTTCCAAAGCAAACCGGTTCCGGTTGAGGAAAATACCGGTCCGGTACAGAAAAAGCCCTCTGACACTGCACTTCAACAATCTAAACCGGTACCGGTCGGGGAGATGACCGGTCCGGTCAGGGCATACCAAACTGGCACCTTTGTACCCAAGGAACCGGTTCCGGTTGTGGATGGATTTTTTACCGGTCCGGAACCGGCTGCACCGGCTGGGGAGCCGTTTATTAGAAACCTTGCTTCTGCTGGTGGCTCAGATAATATGTCCAATGTTGAACACCCCTTAACAGATGTCTTGCCTGTGGCTTCAGACGAACCACTCTTTGGGGATCATACATCAACAGATGTTGTGGATAGGGATCATACATCACCAGATGTTTTGGATAGCGAGGATGGTGAGCTTTCTGAATCAGACACTGATAAACCAGAAAAGAATGAAGAAATGAGTTACAGGGAAACAGTTCGTTCCATCAGGGCCTTTATGGGCTGGAACTTTATCCCAGACTTTGATTTTGAGTACAGTGACCCGGATAAGTCCAACAATCCGTGGCGTGGAAAAAATCCGAAGACAAGTTCAAAGGTGTCAGTAGCCATGCCAGCAGACGATTGGCTCTGTCAGAAGCTGGAGAGGATTAATCTGACTGTAGCTGAGGGTTACCCTTCCCGAAGTCAAGAAGCTGGTGGTTTGCGTACTGACCAATTCATACGCACCCCTAAACCACAGGATAAATGGTATCCCATGCATAAGTTAAAGACAGATGGTCCCCAGCGACCAGGTAGAAAGCTGTTCAACTGGCATGGTTCTGAGGCGAAACTAAATGCTCAATTCTCAAGAATTGTCAAACCAACTGCATATCTCGCAACAGGTCCCGTTTCTCGTCCCATATCGCAAGAAGTACTACGCAGATGGGAAAGGTGCGCCCGAGAGGGTACTTACACAGTGAACCATGCAGCTGGTTTCAGCAGATGCACTAGCGAGATTCAAGATCAGATGGCACATCACATAACTTTCCTACAGACTCATCTCAGTAAGGGCAAGTCAGCCAAGGAGGTGTCTGAAGCACTTAAGGAGTTAAGGGATTTATGTGCTTTCCACCAGAATGTATCTGTCTCTCTTGGGACAGCTCTACAGCACCTGGCTGATAGCCTTTTTGTGCAGCTGGGGAACTTCATTCTGATGCGTCGGGACTCCTATTTAGATCATGTTCGTCCCGGTATGAAGATGGACACTTGGAATGAACTGAGGAATGCTGCTCTTTTTGGATATGGGTTATTTCCCGACGCGGCCTTGAATGTCGCGGAACAAGATATCAACAAGTTTGAGACACAACATGTGTCGGTCCAGTCTCGAGTTGGTCCCCAGCACCAACAGAAGACCAAGTATCGCTATAAACCGTATGAGAAGAAGGAGGCTAAGACCATGGTTCAGCCGTCATCTGCTCCTCAACAACCTTGGCGACAGTTTGGGTCACGAGGTCGTGGCCGTGGGCGTGGTTCTACTAACCACCGTTTTTCCAAGTATGCCCGGGGTGGCAAAAATTATAAATGACAATCATTGTACAAACCCACACAACCAAATAATTCCAAAGATAGTGGGTCAAAACATCAGCCCTCAAAACTTTTCAAAGACTGTATACTCAAGAACTGCTGTAATTCCTGTTCCTATTGTTGTCGGTCCCGGGCAGCCGCAAAAGAAAGGCCTAAGTCCCGATCTTTGTCAGACAGAAATAAAACATGTCAAAAGTGCTTCTTTTGTCTCTCCTTGTCGTTCTGTCCCTCATGTACCAAATGTCCACAGTGTTGCAGAAAATCCTCCTGTAGGATGCAGGTTGCACAGGTTCTGGGAAACGTGGCTCAGCCTGGGTTCAAATCCTCGGGTAGTCTCCATCTTGAAGGACGGTTACAACCTCCCGTTCAAGATGAGGCCCCCATTGACCAGGTGTCCTCTGATAATCAGCGGATACGCCAACCCTCGCAGAAACAAGTTTTTGAAGGAGGCGTTGCAGTCCCTGATTACAAAACAGGCCGTAGAAAAAGTAGTGGTTCGGGCTTCTCTGGCCTTTTACAACCGGCTGTTCATAGTTCCCAAACCAAACAACAAATGGCGTCCAATCTTGGATTTGAGCAAACTCAATCTTTTCCTCCACTCGGAAACCTTCAAAATGGAAACTCCGGAGACCATCCGGCTATCCCTTCAAAAAGGCGAATGGGTCACATCGCTGGATTTCAGCGATGCCTATTTCCACATTCCCATCAACCCAAGGTCGAGGAAGTATCTCCGTTTTCACCTGCACGGTCAAACCTTCCAGTTCAGGGCTCTGCCGTTCGGCCTAGCGACGGCTCCTTTGGAATTCACAAAGGTGGTGAAGGAGGTGAAATTGATGGCCCAGTCCAGGGGTATAAGGATCCACCAGTACCTAGACGACTGGTTGCTTCGAGCGCCCTTTCGGGAGGCTTGTGAGAACCAAACGCGGACCCTGATGGCTCTGTGTCAGCAGTTGGGATGGTTAGTCAATTTGCAAAAATCGGAACTTGTTTCCCAACAGGAGTTCAACTTTGTCGGTTATCATTTCGACCTCGCCAAGGGTCTAGTGAAGCCGACTCAGGAGAGGTGGCAAACCCTAACTCAAAAAATAAAGATGCTAATGAACAGAGACCATTGTTCGGTCCGAGAGTTCATGTCTCTCATAGGTTTGTTGACAGCCACAGAGAAACAGGTGGTTTCGGGGCGCCTTCACATGAGACCGATTCAGTGGCACTTGAAGAATCACTGGCACGTGCCAGAGGTACTAGAGAAGGAGATTCCTCTTCCCAGATCTCTGTACCCTCATCTGCAGTGGTGGCTGGACGAAGACAATGTGCTCAGCGGCCAACCTCTTCATCCTCTACAACATGCTCTGCAGTTGTTTACCGACGCCTCAAACGAAGGTTGGGGCGCGCACTTAGGAGACCACACGGCAAAAGGAGTTTGGTCGGACTCAGAAAGCCAGTTGCACATAAACTTTCTCGAGCTAAAGGCGGTCCTTCTGGCCCTCAAGAAGTTCGAGCAACAGTGTTGGGGCCAGATCATTTTGATAGCCACGGACAACACAACGGTTGTCTCATACATCAACAAGGAGGGGGGTATGAGATCAGGCTCACTTTGTGCCCTCCTCTGGAGACTGCTTTCCTGGTGCAATCGCAGACAGATAGTTCTAAGGGCCAGGCACATTCCGGGAAGGCTGAATGTGATAGCAGACAAATTGTCCAGGAGCACTCAGGTTATTCAGACAGAATGGTCCCTCCTGCAGGAAGTCTTCGACCACTTATGTGCCAGGTGGCACACTCCCCGAGTGGATCTCTTTGCAACAAGGTACAATCACAAACTACCCAAGTTTGTGTCCCCAGTACCCGATCCACAGGCATGGAGAGTAGATGCTCTCAGCCTGAATTGGGAGAATATGGATGCCTACGCGTTCCCTCCTGTGTCTCTTTTGGGCAAGGTGGTGTCCAAGATCCTAGATCAGGGAGTTCACAGGTTGGTTCTGATTGCTCCAGGGTGGCCCAACATGCCTTGGTTCTGGGATCTAGTCAGCATGTCTGTTCAGATTCCTCTCTCCCTTCCAAACGTGGAGAACCTGCTGACCCAACCGTTCAATCAGTGTCCCCACAGAGATCTCCTAGGGCTCAACCTCCACGCCTGGCTCCTAGAGCCTCTAGCATACAGGCACAAGGATTCTCTAATGAAGTGGCAACGCGAATTGAGGCTCCTCAAAGACAATCAACCAGAGCCATCTATGAATCGAAGTGGTCCATATTTGTCAAATGGTGCGAGTCACACAAGGTGGACTTCGGGTCACCTTCTTTAACTCAGGTAGCGGAATTTCTCCTATTCCTTTTCAAGGAGAAAAATCTTCAACCTAGCACCATAGATGGCTATAGAACTGCTATAGCCGACAAAATTGGTTGTGACAAGGTTAATTTTGGTAAAGACGAAAACCTTACCCGCTTGCTAGACAGTTTCCATAGAGATAAACCCAAGGGTCTTCGAGGAGTCCCTAGCTGGAATCTGTCTCTGGTCTTGCATCAATTAACCCAGTCCCCCTTTGAACCCCTTCGAAAGGCGTCTCTGAAACATCTTACCTTCAAAACGGTGTTTCTCCTGGCTTTGGGCTCGGGCAAAAGAAGGAGTGAGATTCATGCCTGGGTACACAGGAACATTAGACATCAGGAAGATTGGGCTAATGTTTCTTTATTCCCTTCTCCTTGTTTCTTGTCCAAAAATCAGTTGGCTAAAGAAGGGCCTTCTTCAGTAGCTCCGGTAATTATTCCGGCCTTGGCCCCTACGTTGGATAAGTCTCTCAAGGAGGATAGAACCTTATGTCCAGTTCGGGCTTTGCGTTATTACCTGGACAAGACCAAAGACCTCCGTTCCGGCAAACAGTTGGTCTTTGTGTCTTTCAAGAAGAACTTCAATAAGGACATCGCTCCTGCTACGATTTCTTCTTGGATTAAACAAACCATCTTGTTGTGCTATCAATTGTCCAATGAGGATGCACAACAATTACATCAGGTCAGAGCCCATGATGTGCGGGCCTTTGCAGCTTCTAAGGCTTTTCAAGGAGGTGTGTCCTTGGACCAGATCCTCTCAGCCTGCCACTGGAAGTCGCACAATACCTTCACCCAATTTTATTTGAAGGATGTAGCATGGGCTGATGCTGACCTGTACCATTTAGGACCAGTGGTCGCAGCCCAGCACATACGCGAGTAACTGGTATCCTTGAAAGGATAACTTGTATATAGTGTAAAGCGTTTAGAAGGAGTAGTGGGTTGTTTTAGTTGGCTCCTTCTTTTTTAGTTATCTTGTTTTGTAACCCCAGCGCGCAGTTCTCAACCGGAAGGGCTGGTGTGGGGTATGAGTTATTTCTATTTTATCCTGTTCTGCTTCCTTCGGAATCCTTGGGACTGAACTCTTACCTCCTCTCTCCTATAGTCCTAGCCCAGGTGGCTCGGTAGACGGCAAAAAAAAAAGAGGGGGGGGAACCAACTATGGTGTAGGGTATGGGAAGGATCCCTAACCCTTGGGCCGGAGGCCCAGAGTTCTGACAAGAGTCCCTGTTGAGTTTAGCTGCCCTCCATCCAATGGGTAGTTATTCTGCATCTGTCCACTAGGTAAGATATATTAACACAATAAAATGGAAAATTTAATAAGTAAATTAAATTTTTATAAGTTAATATCTTACCTAGTGGACAGAGGGATTCCCACCCTGCCTTCCCCGCAACAAACATTCCCAGGGGACTCAAACAGGGTGCAAACAAAAGGAGGAAGTACGCATGCGCGCGCACGCGCAGTGCACCGGCAGGGAGGCTATACAGCCACCTGGCGAGTAAACAGGACACTACCGGTCCGGGCCAGAGCCCAGCTCGAGGCGTTTTTCTCTAACGTTTGGCGGGACCGGCTGTGCGCCGGACAAATGCATCTGTCCACTAGGTAAGATATTAACTTATAAAAATTTAATTTACTTATTAAATTTTCCAGTTTAGAGACAAAGCTTTTACAACTAAAAAGCATCTGTCATCATTGTGATGTGCAGTACATCTGAAATATAACCAAGGTTTATCAACTGATTTTCACAAAAACTATCCGCAGCTGTCAGGGTCTGCTACAGGTTTTTCATTTCCCTAATGCCGTGGAGTGAATTCCTAAATAAGTGATGAAAAATAGATTAAAATGTCTTAGGCAAGGACCCAAATAGTTACTGAAAAACAAATTTTAATTTAAAACTTAAATATTAAGTTTAAACCCTAAAGGATAAGGATTATATTTGGGTTTGAAATTTTACCTGATTGTCAGCTCTGATGTTTTCTGCAGTTACTATATCAGGGAAATAGAGGATATCTTCACAGTGGGACAGCAGTGTCCTCTGTATGAAGTGCCAGGACCCAATTCCAAGAAAGCAAACAACTTCATCAGAGATTTTCTACAGGTATGTTCTTGAAGAAATGTTTTCAATGTATTACAATTTCGATATGCTTTACCTTTTTCAATTTCCTTGATAAATTTAGAGTCTGAAAACGTCAGGCAATAGCAATGCTTGGTGTTTGTAGCATTGCATTGTTGTGTATGTGTATTGTGATGACGTTAGTTAGTATCATGCAAAAATGAAAAACTCTAGGATCAATACAGTAAAAGGTGTGTTTATCATTAGAAAATATGTTGATGTTTTAAATACCTTTCATTAATTGGTTCATGTTTATTATAAGAACCAAAAAGATAAAATGACAAAGAGATCCCACATAGATCCCACCTAGCTTTAAAAATATATTTGTTATGTACAAGTTGAGAAGTACAAATACATTTTATTGCGTTAATATATCTTACCTAGTGGACCGGTGCAATAGTCCGGCGCCTAGCCGGTCCCGCCAAACATTAGAAAAAAATGTCCTGAGCTGGGCTCTGGCCTGGACCGGTAGTGTAGTATTCACTCGCCAGGTGTCACCGGACACCCAGCTCCCCTACTGCGCATGTGCGCGCATGCGCACTTCCTCTTTTTGTTTGGCGCCATTGTGTTTAAAATCGTGGAATTTATAAGAGAAACTTTTGTTGTTCTACAAAGTGACTTAGTGTTTTATTGGTGATTTATTGTGGATTATTAGTTTACATATATATCATGGCATCTCCAGGACAATGAAGAGGAAACTGCGGGCACATCATGGCCGCATTTGATGGACATAAAAAATGTGCTAGGTGTAGAGACAAAAAATTGGGAGATGACCCTTGTGTGAAGGATCAAACTTGCCCCATTTGCGATTCCTTTACAGAGCAACAACATACCATGCTCTCCACCCCTCAGTATAAAATCCGCAAGGATAAAAAGTCGGGTCTGTTAGTGTCTCCCTCAAAGGTCACCGTTGTGGGTGTAGTTAACCAGGAAGAATTGGCTGAAGATGACGACGACTTAGATGATGTTCCGGTTCTAGCTTCCGGTTCCGGTGATCAAGAAGTCTTTGCTGTATCTCATCATACCCCGGAGGATTTTGTCTCTAAGCGTGATTTTGATACACTCAGTAACCAACTGGAGGAAAAGTTCGCCCGTTTCGAGGCATTACTCACTCGCACAAATATCTTCTCTACACCCAAGGCCCCAGTTTCCGCTGTTGCTATTACTACTTCGGAGCAGCCCTTCTTCAATCCCTCTGAGTCTGGAGCCACCGGTCCGGTGAGGTCTCCGGCTACAGACGGGCAAAATTTGCAAAGAAAGGATAAGAAAAATAAGGGCACGGGCAAGAAAGTTAAAAAGACCAAGGTTGCCCCTACTGCTACAGTTGTGTCTGAGGCACCGGCTCCGGTGAAGGACCAACCTGTAACTATTGCTCCGCCTTCTCAAAAACAGGACAAACCAGTTGAAGTGGACGCTCCCGTTCCGGGACCTGCCTTGTCTCTTTCCTCCGGTGTGGACTCTAGTCCCAAACTTACTTCTTCAATGTTCACTACATTGCCTCCAGTTACCACCGGTTCTTCCGGTGCCGGTCAATCCTTCCTTCATGAACAGGACGTGTCTGATGTTGATTCTAATCCCGACCGGTCTGATAAAGTTTCTGACGAAGGGGAGATCTCAGACTCAGACAATACAGAACAAAACGAAGAAATGAACTACCGGGAAACATGCAGGGCAGTCAGAGCCTTTTTAGGATGGAATCACATCCCGGATTTTGAACTGTCTGTATTGGACGGGGATCGTTCAGACAACCCGTGGAAAGGGAAACATCCAAGGAAAACAGGCAAAGTTTCGATAGAATTCCCTCCGGATGACTGGCTTTGCCATAAAATGGAGAAGTTAAATTGTCGGGCTGCTGAAGGTTACCCTTCCCGCTCTCAGGACTCTGCTGGTTTGAAAGTTGACCAGTTCATTCGTACACCAAAGAGTCAATCCAAATGGTACAAGCAACATAGACTTAGACAGGATTCAAATTCTAGACCAGGAAAGACCATTTTCAGCTGGTCGGACTCTGAGGCCCGCCTCAACGCCCAGTACTCTAGAGTCGCTAAAGCCTCTTCCTACCCTCAGTCTGGTCCCGCATCCCGACCTGTTCCCCAGGATATCCTACGCCGATGGGAAAAGTGTGCTAGGGAGGGATCATATATTACTAATCACGCAGCAGCTTTCAATAGGTGCACCAGTGAAATACAGGACAAAATGAACAATCACATTGGTTTACTGAATGATGTGATCGTTAAGGGAAAAGCTCCCAAGGAGGTTGTAGATGCCATCAAAGACCTCAAGGATTTATCCGCCTTTCATGCCAATGTTTCCGTAGCTCTAGGAACTTCACTACAACACCTGGCGGACAGCCTGTTCATTCAGCTTGCCAACTTTGTGCTTTTGCGCCGGGATTCATATCTGGAATTTGCTAAAACCGGTCTAAAACCAGACACTTGGAATAGGTTGCGCAATGCTCCCTTATTTAGTTCCTCCCTGTTTCCAGATGACATACTCACCACAGCAGAACAGGACATAGCAAAGTTTGAGTCTACACCAAGTGCTCAAGGTCCCGGTCCGGGCACAGGGCAGCACTTTGGTAAGAAACATCAGTCGTACCGGTATAGACCGTACGATAAAAAGGATAGCCGACATTCAGGTCATTCTTCCTCCAATCTAGCCAGTCTTGGTGTCAGTTCTCTCATAGAGGGAGGGGTCGCGGCCGCGGACGTGGAGGGAACAATGCCAGTTATTTCTCCAAATCGTCCCGTCAACAGGCATATAAATGACAATCATTGTTTGCTAGATCCTCAGTTAGAGATAAGTGTGGAGGATCCAATATCTCAAGATTCAAGACAATGTTTAAACAAGACTGTAAACTTAGATGTTGTTTGTCGTGTACCTTGTGTAACAGGGCAGTCAGAAAACAAAGACTTAAGTCCCAATCAGTCTCAAACAAGAATAAAGTGTGTGAAACATGTTTACTGTGTAAATCATTGTCTTTATGCTCCAACTGTTCAAAATGTCCCTCGTGTTGTAGACAATCCACCTGTGGGGGCCCGTCTGCAAAGGTTTTGGCAGGTCTGGCACTCCCTGGGTGCAAACCCAAGGGTTGTTTCAATTCTTCAGGAGGGGTACAACCTACCCTTCAAAGAGAAACCTCCTCTAACAAGGTCACCGGTCATTATCAGTGGATATGCAAATCCGGTCAAAAGCAAACTCGTAAAGGACTCCTTACAAGAACTCATTCAGAAACAGGCTGTAGAAAGGGTGATAATCCCATCCTCCCTAGCTTTCTACAACCGGTTGTTTCTAGTTCCAAAACCCAACCTAAAATGGAGACCCATCTTGGACTTAAGTCAGCTGAACTATTACCTAGCAACTGCATCATTCAAGATGGAGACACCAGAGACCATTCGACTCTCCCTTCAAAAAGGGGAGTGGGTGACGTCTCTGGATTTCAGCGACGCTTACTTCCATATTCCAATAGGACAAAGGTCGCGGAAATTCCTCAGGTTCTTCCTCCACAGTCAAGCTTATCAGTTCACAGCCCTCCCCTTTGGCCTCTCAACGGCTCCGTTAGAGTTCACAAAGGTGGCCAAGGAAGTCAAGTTAATGGCACAGGCTCGGGGTATCAGGATCCACCAGTACCTCGACGACTGGTTGTTGAGAGCCCCGTGCCCGGAAACGTGTCTACTTCATACCCGGACCCTCTTGGACCTATGCCACAGGTTAGGGTGGGTAGTCAATATGACCAAGTCGGAGTTGGTGCCTCAGCAGGTCTTCAACTTTGTAGGTTACCGTTTCGACCTCTCTCAGGGGCTGGTCAAACCGACCCAGGAGAGGTGGATGGCTCTGTCCCAGAAGATCAACGACCTCCTCAATCAACAGGTGTGTTCGGTCCGACAGTTCATGTCACTTATAGGACTGCTAACAGCCACAGAGAAACAGGTAGTGGCCGGGCGACTTCACATGCGCCCTATCCAGTGGCATCTGAAGAGGCATTGGCATGTCCCGGAGTCATTAGAAAAGGTTATCCCTCTGCCTCAGTCCCTTCATCCACACCTGAGGTGGTGGTTGACCCCAAGCAATGTCCTAAAAGGTCAGCCTTTACACCCACTTCAGCACGCTCTTCAGCTGTTTACCGACGCCTCAAACGAAGGTTGGGGTGCTCACTTAGGCGACTTCACCGCAAGAGGCCTTTGGTCCACACAAGAAAGCACCTTGCACATAAATTTGCTGGAACTCAAGGCCGTCTTACTAGCCCTAAAACAGTTCGAGCGATTGTGTTGGAACCAGACCATTCTGGTGTGTTCCGACAACACAACAGTGGTCTCTTACATAAACAAGGAGGGCGGTATGAAATCCGGCTCTCTCTGTGCTCTCCTCTGGAGGCTGCTGATGTGGTGCAACCAGAGGCAGATGGTATTAAGGGCAAGGCATATTCCGGGTCACCTCAATGTCATTGCGGACAAGCTGTCCCGGCACGGTCAGGTGATACAAACGGAATGGTCCCTCCTGCAGGAAGTCTTCGACCAGATTTGCAGAAGGTGGCACAAACCGGAGGTGGACCTATTTGCGACCAAATTCAATCGCAAACTTCCCAGATTTGTGTCCCCGGTTCCAGATCTACTAGCCTGGAAAGTGGATGCTCTAAGCGTTCCCTGGCAAGATCTGGATGCCTATGTTTTTCCCCCGGTGGCTCTTCTGGGGAAGGTGGTCTCCAAGTTGATGGATCAAGGATTCCAAAGAGTCATTCTCATTGCACCAGGGTGGCCCAACATGCCATGGTTTTGGGATCTGGTCAGCATGTCAATACAGATTCCCCTAAGTCTGCCGAGAGTAGGGAACCTATTGACTCAACCCTTCAATCAGTGCCCTCACAGGGACCTTCACAGTCTGAACCTACATGCATGGCTCCTAGGGCCTTTGCCATCCAACAGGCAGGCTTCTCTGAAGAAGTGGCAACACGAATTGAAGCTCCTCAGAGACGTTCAACCAGAGCCATCTACGAATCAAAGTGGTCCGTTTTTGTCAGATGGTGTGAAGAACATCAGGTGGACTTCAGGTCTCCTTCTATAAGACAGATCGCTGACTTCCTGCTCTACCTTTTTCAGAAGAAACATCTGCAACCTAGCACGATAGATGGCTATAGGACCGCTATATCCGACAAGATAGGAAATGGCCGGGTAAACATTGGTAAGGATGAGAATCTTACCAGACTGTTGGACAGTTTCCATAGAGACAAACCTAAGGGTAGGAGGGGTGTTCCTTCCTGGAACCTTTCCTTGGTTCTTCATCAACTCACGAAACCTCCCTTTGAACCTCTTCGGAAGGCTTCCCTTAAACACCTTACCTTTAAGACAGTCTTCCTTCTTGCCTTAGGGTCGGGCAAAAGAAGAAGCGAGATTCATGCCTGGGTACATAGGAACATCCGGCATCAGGAGGATTGGTCTAATGTCTCCCTGTACCCTTCCCCAAGTTTCATCTCCAAGAACCACCTGGCTAAGGAGGGTCCAGGTTGTGTAGCCCCGGTTATAATCCCGGCTCTTGCTCCGACCTTGGACAAGTCTCTTAAGGAGGACAGGACCTTGTGTCCGGTGAGATCCTTGCGTTATTATCTAGACAAAACCAAGGACCTTTGGTCAGACAAGGAGTTGGTTTTCGTCTCTTTTAGGAAGAGCTTCAAGAAAGACATTGTGCCAGCCACTGTCTCTTCCTGGATCAAACAAACGATTGGCTTATGTTACCAACTCTCGGATGAGCAGTCTCAAAATTTGCATCAAGTTCGGGATGTCCGGGCTTTCGCGGCTTCCAAAGCTTTTCAGGGAGGCGTACCCTTAGATCAAATTCTATCAGCCTGCCATTGGAAGTCTCATAACACATTCACCCAGTTCTACCTAAAGGATGTAGCCTGGGCAGACTCTGAGCTATACCACCTGGGCCCTGTGGTAGCAGCTCAACAGATTAGAGATTAAGTTTGAGTCTTCGTTGTAAATATGTACATAAAAAAAAAAAAAAAAAAAAAAAAAAAAAAAAAAAAAAAAAAAAATGTCTCTGCAGTCTACCTTAGCTCTCAGGATAGATGAGGGACCAAATGGATTTTCCCCTATTTCTTCCTCAGGACTCATTGGGACTCCTCTCTCCTCCCCTCTTCATGAGTGTCAGATTTCTGAAAGAAAGGGGGGGGGATAATGGAATGTAACCGAGAGGTTTAGGAACCGGTCTAGGTTTGTTACCTCGGTCTATATGAGGTTTGGGAGTTATCTCCCATAGTGAGTCCCTTGAATTTTGATTGATCTACCCGCCATCCAATGGGTAGTTATTCTGCACCGGTCCACTAGGTAAGATATATTAACGCAATAAAATGGAAAATTTAAGAATTAAATTAAATTTTTATAAGATAATATCTTACCTAGTGGACAAGGAGAGTCCCACCCTACCTTCCCCGCTTAAATCAAGGGGACTTTACTTGGTAGGCAACAAAAAGAGGAAGTGCGCATGCGCGCACATGCGCAGTAGGGGAGCTGGGTGTCCGGTGACACCTGGCGAGTGAATACTACACTACCGGTCTAGGCCAGAGCCCAGCTCAGGACATTTTTTTCTAATGTTTGGCGGGACCGGCTAGGCGCCGGACTATTGCACCGGTCCACTAGGTAAGATATTATCTTATAAAAATTTAATTTTATTGCGCTACAATAGCTTACCATGTGGGACTGAATGCTTTACTGGTTGCCGCGAGGCACAGACGACCAACGCTCGAGAAAAACAAGCATGTAGTTGGTTCGGCCTCATAGGTTGTCGTGACGTCATCACTTCCTGTGTATCAGCCTCCTTTTCGTTGGTCGCCGCCATATTGGATGCTCTGCTAAGTCTTCAAAGCTGTTTTCTATTATATCTCTGGATATATTGTTTGTCATTCGTCCATAATTCGGCTTTTCCCTTATTTAGCAGTATAGAATCTTATACCCAATTTTCAGCACTTCCGGTGCTTTATTTTGTCAGTTTTAACGTCTTCTTATTTCACGTGTTGTGTGCTCGCCACTACACTAGTACTGCTCGAATCTACGGTTCGGAGTATTTCATATTTTATTGCATTAAAACATGGCCACCGCCCACCAGTCTTCTAAAGATAAACCCAGATCCAGCAAATGCAATCATTTCTGCCGTTCGACAGTCATGGCTATTGTCCCTCCTGCAGAGATGCTGGGAAGGGCGATGATCTGTGTGTTACAAAAGCTGGTACTTGTCAAATCTGTGCGTCTTTCACAGACGAACAGTCCACTAAAATTGCTAACAGAAGACGATACAAGAAAAAACATCCCACTTCACAGGCTTCGGACAAAGATCGGGACGAGGTTCTTGGCGATTCTTTTGAATCGTTTTCTGGATCGCAAGCCGAGCTTGAGGCTGCGGCCGATCATTTGTTTACTTCACCTCCACGTCCCAGACCCTTATCTTTCGATCCTTTGCCTCTTACTACACCAGGGCGTACTGTTCCTCCCACGCCCAGTACAGCCTTACATCATAAAGTCCATTCTTCTGTAGAGAAGGCTCTGGACCACAAATTTGATCAGAAATTGGGTGCTTTTCAAGCCAACATCTATGATGCCCTTAAATCTATGCGTGACGATTTCCTAAAATCTCAACAAGGGCTGGCTGATAAGCTCGCCTCTTCGGCTGTTCGCACCGAACCTCAGACCTCTGTCAGTGCTTCAGAACCCATGGATATTGAATATGGCCCTTCTCTTCCTCCTCGCCTTCAGGCCGAGCAAGGTTCGGACGTTCGTCCTAGCTCTTCCGAACATACACAGTCTGTTCGTCCCAAGACGTCCTCTCACAAGGTTAGCCATGCTCCAATCTCAGGTTCGGGATCTGATTCTGATCATGATCGCCCCTCATATCCTAGACCAAAAAAGCACTCTGACAAGTCCAAACATAAGTCAAGGTCCACATATTTGCCCTCATCGTCAGGGGAGGATCAGTCCCCTAGACGTAGACACAGGTCTCCCAAGCCCCAGAGAATGGCCTCTGATGATCAGGAACATCCTCAAATTGACCTTGATCCGCCCTACTATAGGGATGTAGCTTTGGCTGACATCCCTAATCAATATGCGGAGGAGGTAGATACTTTTCGACGTATCCTCAAATTACCTGATCCGAGGGACTCAGTCCCCAGACCTGCTACTGCTATCATAGGTATCGATGACGAGGTGGCCGTCCAAGAGCCGAGACCTACGGGTCCATCAGCTATGTTGCCCCTCAACTCTGGTATAAGAGATGCCTTTGACAAATTCAACAATGACCTTATGGCTGCAAACCTGGCAGAGGGCAAATACCCAAAGCCCCCCCCCTTCCACTTCTAAGTGGTACAAGGTTGGACAACCTTGCTTTTCGGAGAAACTCCAAGAATTAAATGCAGACTTTGCTAAGATCTGTATTTCTCCTAAACCTTCGGGGGCCCCTTTAGGCAAGGTCCCACTCTCTGTCCTCAAGGACTTAGAACAACAGGCAAGGTACAATTTAACCACGTTGAATTTCACGACCACTTTTGCCAAGACATCCTCCTCCTGCAACTCCACCATGAGGAGGTGTCGTTATGGACTGAAAGAGACCTTCAAGAAGGTCAAGTCCCAGGTCAGGAAAGGTGCCGACCCTGAAAAAGCAGTAAAACGTGGTTATGATGAGGCCTATGACTACTTTGATCTCTGGGAGAAGACCCTCACTATTCAACATAAGGCCATAACCTGCCTGAGCAAATCCCTTGCCCATATTTTACAAAGGGAACTTTACACAATGGCAACTTCCGGCTTGCTTAGACGCGAAGCCGAAATGTCCCATCTGCAGCCACAATTAGGGGAAACCAGACGTCAAGAGCTCAGGAATTCCTCTCTCTGGACTCGTTCCCTGTTCAACTCCCAGTCAGTGAAGGAAGGCGAGGACTTCCTTCTCAAAAAAGGCACCTCAAAAGATACTCAGGGTTTCGGACCCTACCAAAATAAGCCCTTTCGTGGTTCCCACCACAATAAGAGAAGAGGCTCCTACAGGAAACGCCCCTTTGGGGGCAATTCCTCCCAAAGCAGCAACTATTCGTTTCCCTCTTCTAGAGGAAAACCAAACTTCAGAGGCTCCAGGGGTCGTTTTCGACCCCACAACAGAGGAAAAGGGCGTGGAAACCCCTCTTCCCAATGACTCCTATCAAGCCTCAATCAATCCACCAGTAGGAGGTCGCCTCCGTTCTTTCAGGAGAGACTGGCACGCAAACAATTGCTCAGCCAACGTGTTAAATATCATCACCAATGGCTACGTTCTGCCATTCCTCTCAAGGCCAAACTTGATAAGATTTCCTCTGATTGTGTCAGAGTACAAGGCCCCTCAAAAAGACCAAGCCTTGGCCGATTGCATCCAGTCTCTCCTGTTAAAGAACGCTATCGAAAGGGTGGAAAATGTAAAATCTCTCGGGTTTTACAGTCGCCTGTTTCTTGTACCCAAGCCTCACCAAAGGTGGAGGCCAGTAATAGACCTAAGCAGGCTCAACACTTTTCTACATGTAGAAAAGTTCAAAATGGAAACGCCAGAGTCCATCAGGACTTCTCTGATTCCAGGGGAATGGGTAGCGTCAATAGATCTGTCGGACGCTTACCTCCACATCCCCATCCATCCAAACTCAAGGAAGTACCTAAGATTTTGCCACAGGTCACAGGTGTTCCAGTTCACCTCGCTCCCATTCGGACTAGCCACAGCCCCCCAGGTATTCACCATGGTCGTAAAAGAAGTGAAACTCATGGCCCTCAGCAGAGGACTCAGACTTCACCAATACCTGGACGACTGGCTGATCAGGTCTCAGTCCCAGGAGGAAGCATTAGTGAACACTCGGGCAGTGGTAGATCTCACCCAGTCCTTGGGATGGATCATAAACCAAGAGAAATCAGAACTGAAACCAACTCAGGTGTTCTCGTTCGTGGGCTACGAATACCACCTAGATTCAGCCCTTGTAAAACCCACTCAAGAGAGATGGCTCAAACTTCAGGATTTGATCCTACGACTCAAGTCGAAACATGTTTTGACTGCAAGATGTTTGATGTCTCTAATTGGGTTGCTAGCCTCAACGGAGAACATGGTCCCGGAGGGACGCCTTCACATGAGACCGTTTCAGTTTCACCTGAAAGCGCACTGGAAATTTCCTCAGTCGCTGGACAGCCTCCTTCCCTGGACAGAAGTCATTTCTGCTCATCTGGACTGGTGGCAGAATCCTACAAATGTGATGAGAGGCGCAGACCTTCATCCCAAAGACCACAGTATCCAACTCTTTACCGACGCCTCAAACGTAGGTTGGGGCGCTCACTTAGATCAAAGTTCCACCAAAGGTCTGTGGTCTCTCCAGGAAAAAGGACTTCACATAAACGTCCTAGAATTAAAAGCTGTCTCTCTGGCTCTCAGACACTTCAAAGACCAGTGTCAGGACCAAACAGTGCTCGTTGCCACGGACAACTCAACTGTGGTAGCCTACATAAACAAACAAGGGGGAACACACTCGGCGGAGATGTGCGCACTCCTGTGGAAACTCATGACCTGGTGCCACCACTATCACATAACCTTGAAAGCCAGGCACATTCCAGGGTGCCTGAATGTGATGGCCGACCTACTTTCCAGGTCGAACCAGGTCCAGTCGACCGAATGGTCACTTCATCCACAGGTGTTCAAACAGATCTGCCTAAAGTGGTTCACTCCCCACGTGGACCTCTTTGCCACTCATCTGAACCACAAGCTCCCTCTGTACGTGTCTCCTATCCCAGACCCCCAGGCCTGGGACATAGATGCTCTAAACATAGACTGGACGGGTCTCACTGCTTATGCTTACCCTCCAACGGCTCTCCTTCACAGGGTGATCCAAAAAATCAGGCAGTGCACCTGCCTGATCATTCTAATAGCCCCAGGCTGGCCAGGGATGCCCTGGTTTTGGGACCTAGTGCAGCTCTCAACAGAGATCCCTCTGCAACTCCCGGTGTCGACAACACTCCTCAAGCAGTCCCACAACTTCGTGTTCCACAGCTCCCCGCAGCACCTCAACCTCCACGCCTGGTCTCTAGGAGTGGACAACTCCAAGAACAAGGCTTCTCTGTGGAAGTGGCAGAGAGAATTGCTGCACCTCAGCGGTCTTCAACAAGGAACATCTACAAATCAAAGTGGGCCCTATTTGAAAAATGGTGCAGAGATAATTCGGTGGATTTCTCCTCACCATCTGTGAAGCAAATCTCAGATTTCTTTATGTATCTGTACCAAGACCTAAACAGGCGCCCCTCTACCATTGATGGTTACAGGACAGCTATTGTTGACACTCTGGGCCCTACGGCCCAGCATATTGCCCATAATGAGGACCTTCACAGGTTGCTCTCCAGTTTTCACAGGGATCGCCCCAAGAGTTCCAGAAACCTTCCTCAGTGGAACCTATCTGTTGTCCTCAATGAGCTCACAAAAGCGCCCTTTGAGCCTATGAAAGACACAGACCTCAAACATCTCACTCTCAAGACTGCTTTCTTGCTAGCTCTGGCCTCCGGCAAGCGCCGCAGCGAAATCCACGCCTGGGTCGCAAACAAAGTATCTAATCTAGGCCAATGGGAAAAGGTAGCCTTGTTCCCTTCATCAGATTTTATAGCCAAAAACCAGCTAGCAAGAGAAGGTTCTCAAAGTGTGTCTCCGGTGACTATTCCTGCCTTGACTACCATTGTAGATAGACAATTCAAAGAAGACAGGACCTTGTGTCCTGTACGGGCTCTGAGGTACTATCTGGACCGAACCAAGGACCTGAGAGGGTCCCGGTCTCTTCTTTTCATCTCCTTCAAGAAAGGACATACCTCAGATATCAGACCCGCTACTCTCTCTTCATGGTTGAAACAAACCATTCTACTTTGTTATAAGCAAGCAGACCAGCAAGCCTTGGACTTAGTCCAAGTTAAAGCGCATGACATTAGGGCCTTCGCAGCCTCTAAGGCTTTTTACGGTGGGGTATCGGTGGACCAGATCATGCAAGCGTGTCACTGGAAAGCTCACAACACGTTTACCAATTTTTATCTAAAAGACCTTACTTGGTCTGACAACGACAACAACTTGTATCTGGGACCAGTAGTAGCGGCTCAACAGGTCCTAGACCCTTCTCCTCAGTGATGTCTCCTTCGGGAAGAAAAGGGGGGGGGGGCACGTCCGCTACAGCTAAGCCTTCAGGAGTCTCCCCAGGTCTAGGTATAAGCTACCTCATCAGGGTGTTACAGGTAAGGTCTCTCATATTAAATTTACGTTAACTTTAAATTCTTGGGACCATAAGGTTGTCTTATAAATAAGGTTGCAATAACAATTCTCGAACCTTGACCTCATTTCTGACGTCATAGCCCTTAGGGGTTCTTCCTATCTGTGTACTCCGGGTACACAATCCTCCTTCCAAACACCCTACAGTGTACAACACTGTATATTCTCATCAGGTTTTTGGCTCTTTACAAGTCCGACCTTCAGGATTGGGACTCTGTAAATGGGACTCAGACTGGAAATTTTTCGGAACTATTTTTTATTACTCTCAATTCGAGAAAAACAACATTCAGACCTTCCAGTCTCAGCTGTAATCCCGCCACCGGGCGGTTGAATTCAGCATTCAGTCCCACATGGTAAGCTATTGTAGCGCAATAAAATTGAAAATTTTAATTACTTAAATGTAGCTTTTATAAGCTACAAGCTTACCATGTGGGACTGAGAAGAGTCCCACCCTACCTCCCCGCTGTATTACAGCTGAGGGGACATGGGTTTAATCTCAACGAAAAGGAGGCTGATACACAGGAAGTGATGACGTCACGACAACCTATGAGGCCGAACCAACTACATGCTTGTTTTTCTCGAGCGTTGGTCGTCTGTGCCTCGCGGCAACCAGTAAAGCATTCAGTCCCACATGGTAAGCTTGTAGCTTATAAAAGCTACATTTAAGTAATTAAAATTTTCAATTTAATTCTTAAATTTTCCAATTTGTAACTTTTACAAAATACATCTGCAAGTTGCAACTGGTATAAAATGGGAAATTAACCATCAAATATACTAAATTTAGAGCAGTGTTGTACAAGTTGGTTTGAAAAAAAACTCTAGTTAAATTCAACATTTAATTAAATATATATCGTATAATATGCCTATAAATATCAAAATTAATGTAAGAGTGTCACATATATGATTTTCCACCAAAAATTAAGAATAAATTAACAAAAACAACTTAAGAAGTTGGCCATTTACATTTGAAACATTGAAAATTGTAAAAAAAATCTTAACTTGTAAGTAACATATACATAACTGCAAATATCACAGAATACTTTATTCAGTAATACTTCATGGTCAATTAAGTTTTCAACTGTTAATTAGAAATTTTATTGCGTTAATACATCCTATCCAATGGACAATTGCTAATCTGGTCGGCACGGACTGGCCCGCCAAACGTCAGAAAAAGACGTCCTGTGTTTCCACCGGACAGACCGGTCCAGTACTGTGCACTCGCCAGATGGCGTGTCGTACTTCCTTCCTGTCTAGACAGCGTGACGTCATAGCATCTTTTTCGTTTGGCGCACATGCTGTGTACACGGAGTTTTTATCAGGAAACTTATTTTAAGTCCTTGGACTTTATTTCTTCAGAGTGTGTTTATTTAGTGATTTCATTTTGTTGCGGGGTGCTTATAGACCTTTCTGGACAAATTTTATATTGCTACATCAGTTACTATGTCTTCCCCAAGCCAGAAGCACGGGAGTTGTGGACATATCATGGCTAGCTTCGACAGCCATTGTTTCTGTGCCAGGTGCAGGGAAAAAGGTAAGGGTTCTGATTCTTGTATCTCCCATCTTGACTGTAACGCGTGTAATTCACTTATTGAGGAACAACGTATCCAGTTGTCCACTCCTTCTTATAAGATTAAAAAAGAGAAGCGTGAATCAAAAAAGGTTTCTGACACTCCTAAGCAGGACTCCAGTTCCTCTCTCATAGACCCGTCCACGGTTACGGTAGTGGGAGCAGTGGATGACCACGGGATTGTAAAGTCCCCTGGTTCTAGTTCTGATAAGAAGAAAAAGCAGACTGTGGATAAACCAAAAGCTCAGCTTTCTAAGGAATCAAAAGCTGACAAGCCATCTAAGTCGCTCAAGCCAACCAAATCTTCTCAAGACTCCAGGTTTGATCAGTTGGATCAGAAATGGTCCGAACGCTTTAACAGACTTGAGGCTCTTCTGTTAGCAAAATCTTTAGAGCAACCAGGACCGGCTTTTACGACTGTGAAGGTCACACCTACACACTCTCCACCTAAAACAGTTGTTTCATCAAAGCCTTTCATCAGACCTCAACCTACTCCGACCACCGACCAACACCGACCGACTGAATTATCTACAGATTTGCCTGGTAATGTTCAGACTGCTTTCAAGTCGACCAGCAAATCGACCACAGGAAAGGTGTCCACCGACCAACCTACAGATCTCGCTGGTACTGACTCACCCTTATCTCACCAAGTGCCAAGCAGGTCGTCATCAGCCCCTACAAGGAGGCAGAGTACATCTTCCATGGACACCGATTCCGACACGGACATCTCTGACCGTCCCCCAGTAGACCTCTTTGTCGAAGAAGGGGAGTTGTCCGACCAGGACCTTGAGGCTTCTGCTGCTGACCCAGATCTGACCCTATCGGAAGAACAAAACTATAGGGAAACTATGAGCGCATCAGATCGTTTATGGGGTGGAGTCACATCCCAGAGATGGATACAACAGCATCTAGGTCAGAGGATAACCCCTTCGCGGGACCCAAGACACAACCCACAGGGAAAGTTTCAGTGTCCATGCCGACAGACGAATGGCTGTGTAGCAAGATGGGGAAGCTCAATCTCACTCTTACAGAGGGGTACCTGTCGCGTAGCTCTGAGGCCGGTGGCCTGTTAAAAGACCATTTTATTGCGTTAATACATCCTATCCAATGGACAATTGCTTTACCGGTCGGCGCGACCGGTCCCGCCAAATGTCAGAAAAAGACGTCCTGTATATAATACCGGCAGGACCGGCCAGGAGAGTGCATTCGCCAGGTGGCGCATCATACTTCCTCTTCCTGTCTAGACATCGTGACGTCATAGCATCTTTTTCGTTTGGCGCGTGGAGAGTGAAGACGTGTTTTCAACGACAAGGAATTTTTGGTTTTATACCGAACTCAACTGCTTTATTTCATCTTTGAAGTAGTTTAGAATTATTATCTACAACTATGTCATCACCAGGACAAAGACGAGGTTCATGCGGACACGCTATGGCTGGGTTCGACTCCCACTCCAAGTGTGCACGGTGTAGGGACAAAGGGCTAGGCGACGACCCCTGCGTCCTGAAGAAGGAATGCCTTATCTGTAAAGGGTTTACCCCTGAGCAGGTCCTGCAGTTGGCTACACCAACCTACAAGGACAGAAAAGAGAAGAAGACGACCTCATCCACTCCCACTCTCGTGGACCCAGCACACGTTAGCTTACTGGGTAAAGTGGAGAAGGTGAAGGCTGTGCAGTCGACCCCTACCAAGAAGACGAAACGTACTGAGTCTCCCAAGCTGTCTGCCAGCAAGAAGAGATCTTCAAGTAGTAAGCCATCATCTGAAGATCTTAAACAGCTTGATGACAAGTGGGCAGAAAGTTTCTCCAGACTTGAGGCGATGCTACTGGCCAAGACCTTCATAGTGCCGGTTGAACCGGTTGTGAAGCCAGCTTCAGATGTGACTCCCACTCAGAAGCCGTTTTTTGACCCTGGTGCCTCCACCAGCAGTCTACCTGTGGAGAACAGTCTGCCAGTAGAGAAATCCGGTCCCTGCCTTGACCAGGCTACCGGTATTGCTGTAGAGGAGATGCAGACTGCCACCCAGCCCCTTGGGGCTCCCAGTGCAGGGATAGCAACCCAGCCTGTTCAGGCCCCCGGTTCGTTCCCAGAGGTTCAGCCCACCGGTGATGTAGATCTGAGTGCAGCCTCTGACAGTGAAGCTGACCAGTGCAGCGAAACCGGTTCCCTGGATGGTGACATCCACCGGGACCGGTCAGCAGACAACGATGCCTCCAGAGATGACCCTGAGAGTGAACCCACTGAGGAGGCTAACTACAGGGAAACCATGAGGGGTGTGAGGAGTTTCATGAACAGGCACAGGGTTCCTGAGTTCGAAACTGTGTCCTCTACTGCAGATGACAACCCCTTTGCCGGTACACGTGTCCAGCCAACCGGTAAAGTGAGTGTGAAACTTCCTGTGGACGACTGGTTGTGCAGAAAGATGTCCAGTCTTAACCTCACAATCAAGGAAGGCTACCCCACCAGAAACACTGACAACACTGGCCTCCTCAGGGATCAGTTCATCAAAACCCCTAGACCTTCTAGATGGAATGGGATGCATGCTGAAAAAGACAGTGAGAGTTCTGCAGTTCGTACCTGGTCACCGGATCCGGCTAAACTCAACCACTCTTTCAGCAGGGTTGCCAGAAGAAACTTGCCTTCTGCTCCACCCTCCCGAGCCTTCAGTCAGGATCTCCTCAGGCGCTGGGAGAGGGCAGCTCGTGAACAGACAATAATGTGCAACCAGGCTGCTGGTTTGTCAAGGTGTTTGACCAGGGTTCAAGACTCTATGAACTCTCAGTTAAAAACCCTGCGTCTGGACAGTAAGGGGAAGTCATCTGAGAAGGCGAAGCAAGCTGTTAGTGAATTGGAGTATTTGACCACTTTCAACCGGTCAGTATCTCAAGCAATGGCCAGGACTATGCAAGATCTTTCAGAAGCAGTCTTTATCAACATGGCCAACTTCACCCTTCCTCGCAGGGATAGTTACCTGGGCCCGTATTCACGAAAGGTCTAAGACTTAGCCAGGTCTTAGGCTTAAATGTGGTTTTAAAGTTGAGACTTTTGTCCTAGCTAAGTTTTGTCTTAAATCTGTATTCACAAAGAGTGACTTAGCTAAGTCCAAGCTTATCAAATAACCACAGTGGTTTTCTGTATCATGTGACCTTTCTTTTCTATTCAAACTATACTGTTGGTGACATATATCCTTCATTTAATGCATTTTATCCAAGGAAAAGTGTTGTTTTGAAATGGAAAACCTTGTTACCACATATAAACTTCCAAAGACTGCTTTAGTGAAGTGTTCTGTATAATTATACTTTATTTACAGCCATTTCAAATTTTGAAGTGGAGAAAAGTTTATGGCGGCCATATTTAAGTCCTCTTTACAAAATTTAAGCCCCCTACTAACCAGTCTTAAAGTTGAGCCCTTGGCTAAGCCTAAGACCAGTCTTAAATTCTTTGTGAATACCACTAAGCCTAAGACAAAAGTCTTAGCAGGTTTTGGGCAGAAACTTGAGACAAAAGTCTCAACTTTAAGCCTAAGTCCTGGCTAAGAGCTTTCGTGAATACGGGCCCAGGACTATTTACATGCTGGGGTGAAGCAAGATACTGTGCACGCCTTGAGAACGTCTCCGGTTCATCTGAATGCTTTATTCCCGGACCAGCTTATAGCAAAAGCTGAAGAAGAAGTCGGTAAGAGTGAGGAGAGGCGTTCTTCCGGTACTTCACACCGACAACAAGGTCGCTTTCACCCATATGCAAGTGACAAGTCGACTAACCATCACACCGACAAGAAGAACGTTCCTGCTTGGAAACAAATCAAGGACAAGCAGCAAGCTAGGAGAGGTCGTGGCAAAGCCTCCACATTCTCCCAGAAGCCGGCTAAGGGGTCCAAGTCTCATAAATGACAGTTACCGTGTAAATTCTGTGACCGGTCAGATGAACTCTATGTGTTACCGGTCAGGGAGACTTGGACTCAGCTCAGTACCTGTGGCAGCAGAGAACAGCAAAGTGACTTTAAATGTAGACTCTCTGTTGCAAATGCTCATATTGTCACCGGGTTGCCACAAAGGAAAGGCGTAAATCCCACCTTTTTATGTCAGCTGACTTGTCAGTCAGCTGACATTATGTCGTCACTCTGCGGCGTGGGCGTACGCGCACGCGTCCGCGTGAACAACTTCTCCTCCAAAACTACAAGGCCTAGAGACGTGCTGTTTTTTTTAAAAGATACCTTATCTATCGAGGATGAAAAATTGTTCAAGGCATGCAAATCTGTCTGTTTGTCTGTTTGCTAGAGACATTACAAGGGGGGTACCCCCACCAAAAGTGTGAAAATTTCAACACTTAATCACAATTTTCTCAGTGACTATTGCAGGGATTTCTCTCATATCTTGCATATATGTACTAGGCCAGAGGTAGATTCTCTTGTGTGAGTATGAGACCTGGATCTGTCTTACTTTTTTTTTAATAAATTTCTTTAATAATTTTTAATGCATTAAAATTCATGAAATCATGCATAAAATCATTTATAACTTGAAAAGTGTTGCATTTAGAGCATTTTGTTAAAATATGTTATTCAGCTACTTTTTTCATAGCTACAATATGGTGAGTAAGTTGGGTGCCTGTCTCATTAGCTAAGTGAGTAATAGCTACTTTTGGGCTTTTCAGTAACTTCCATCATGAGTAGAATCACTTGTAACTTAAAAACTATTGCATTTAGAGAATTTCGTATAAATATATTATTCAGCTACTTTTGGGTCAGCTATAACACAGTAAAATTTTAGACCTGTAGCTCATGGCATAGCTGAGTAATAGCTACTTTAGGTTATCACTGTTGAGTAAATCGCTTATAACTTCAAAACTATTGCATTTAGAGAATTCCGATAAATATGTTATTCAGCTACTTTTGGGTCAGCTATAACATAGTAAGATTTCAGACCTGTAGCTCATGGCATAGCTGAGTAATAGCTACTTTTAGGTTATCACTGTTGAGTAAATCGCTTATAACTTGGAAACTATTGCATTTAGAGTATTTTGTTTCAATATGTTATTCACCTATTTTGGGATCAGCTATAACATAGTGAAGTTTCAGATCTGTGGCTCATTGCATAGCTGAGTAATAGCTACTTTGAAGTTCTCACTATTGAGTAAATCAGTTGTAATTGGAAAACTATTGCATTTAGAGAATTTCGTATAAATATGTTATTCAGCTACTTTTGGGTCAGCTATAACATAGTAAAATTTCAGACCTGTAGCTCATGGCATAGCTGAGTAATAGCTACTTTTAGGTCATCACTATTGAGTAAATCAGTTGTAACTTGAAAACTATTGCATTTACAGTATTTTGGTTAAATATGTTGTTCACCTACTTTTGGGTCAGCTATAACATAGTAAAATTTCAGACCTGTAGCTCATTGCATAGCTGAGTAATAGCTACTTTTAGGTTATCACTGTTGAGTAAATCGCTTATAACTTGGAAACTATTGCATTTAGAGTATTTTGTTTCAATATGTTATTCACCTATTTTGGGATCAGCTATAACATAGTGAAGTTTCAGATCTGTGGCTCATTGCATAGCTGAGTAATAGCTACTTTGAAGTTCTCACTATTGAGTAAATCAGTTGTAATTGGAAAACTATTGCATTTAGAGAATTTCGTATAAATATGTTATTCAGCTACTTTTGGGTCAGCTATAACATAGTAAAATTTCAGACCTGTAGCTCATGGCATAGCTGAGTAATAGCTACTTTTAGGTCATCACTATTGAGTAAATCAGTTGTAACTTGAAAACTATTGCATTTACAGTATTTTGGTTAAATATGTTGTTCACC
This sequence comes from Sabellastarte sp. h YS-2021, assembly GCA_964017235.1. Classification (NCBI taxonomy): domain Eukaryota; kingdom Metazoa; phylum Annelida; class Polychaeta; order Sabellida; family Sabellidae; genus Sabellastarte; species Sabellastarte sp. h YS-2021. The sequence continues at coordinate 139,616,617 of OZ024927.1, read as the reverse complement.
TACTTTTGGGTCAGCTATAACATAGTAAAATTTCAGACCTGTAGCTCATTGCATAGCTGAGTAATAACTACTTTGAGGTTCTCACTATTGAGTAAATCAGTTGTAATTGCAAAACTATTGCATTTAGAGAATTTAGTATAAATATGTTATTCAGCTACTTTTGGGTCAGCTATAACATAGTAAAATTTCAGACCTGTAGCTCATGGCATAGCTGAGTAATAGCTACTTTTAGGTCATCACTATTGAGTAAATCAGTTATAACTTGAAAACTATTGCATTTACAGTATTTTGCTTAAAAATGTTGTTCACCTACTTTTGGGTCAGCTATAACATAGTAAAATTTCAGACCTGTAGCTCATTGCATAGCTGAGTAATAGCTACTTTTAGGTTATCACTGTTGAGTAAATCGCTTATAACTTGGAAACTATTGCATTTAGAGTATTTTGTTTCATATGTTATTCACCTATTTTGGGATCAGCTATAACATAGTGAAGTTTCAGATCTGTGGCTCATTGCATAGCTGAGTAATAGCTACTTTGAAGTTCTCACTATTGAGTAAATCAGTTGTAATTGGAAAACTATTGCATTTAGAGAATTTCGTATAAATATGTTATTCAGCTACTTTTGGGTCAGCTATAACATAGTAAAATTTCAGACCTGTAGCTCATGGCATAGCTGAGTAATAGCTACTTTTAGGTCATCACTATTGAGTAAATCAGTTGTAACTTGAATTACTATTGCATTTACAGTATTTTGCTTACATATGTTGTTCATCTACTTTTGGGTCAGCTATAACATAGTAAAATTTCAGACCTGTAGCTCATGGCATAGCTGAGTAATAGCTACTTTTAGGTTATCACTGTTGAGTAAATCACTTATAACTTGGAAATTATTGCATTTAGAGTATTTTGTTGCAATATGTTATTCACCTATTTTGGGGTCAGCTATAACATAGTGAAGTTCCAGACCTGTGACTCATTGCATAGCTGAGTAATAGCTACTTTGAAGTTCTCACTGTTGAGTAAATCACTTGTAATTTGAAAACTATTGCATTTAGAGAATTTAGTATAAATATGTTATTCAGCTACTTTTGGGTCAGCTATAACATAGTAAAATTTCAGACCTGTAGCTCATGGTATAGCTGAGTAATAGCTACTTTTAGGTTATCACTGTTGAGTAAATCACTTATAACTTGGAAACTATTGCATTTAGAGTATTTTGTTGCAATATGTTATTCACCTATTTTGGGGTCAGCTATAACATAGTGAAGTTCCAGACCTGTGGCTCATTGCATAGCTGAGTAATAGCTACTTTGAAGTTCTCACTGTTGAGTAAATCAGTTGTAATTGGAAAACTATTGCCTTTACAGAAATTGTGCAAATATGTTATTCAGCTACTTTTGGGTCAGCTATAACATAGTGAAATTACAGACCTGTAGCTCATGGCACAACTGAGCAATAGCTATTCTCAGGCACTGACTGTTGAGTAAATCAGCTATAACTTGAAAAATATTGCATTTGGAGTATTTTGTTAAAATATATTGTTCACCTACTTTTGGGTTAGCTATAACATAGTGAAATTACAGACCTATAGCTCATGGCATAGCGGAGCAATAGCTATTTTCAGGTTCTCACTATTGAGTAAATCAGTTGTAACTTGAAAACTATTGCATTTACAGTATTTTGCTTAAATATGTTGTTCACCTACTTTTAGGTCAGCTATAACAGAGCAAAAATTCAGACATGTAGCTCATTGCATAGCTGAGTAATAGTTACTTTGAGGTTCTCACTATTGAGTAAATCAGTTGTAACTTGAAAACTATTACATTTAGAGTATTTTGTTAAATATGTTATTCACAGACGTTTTGGTCAGCTATAACATAGTGAAATTGCAGACCTCTATGTCATGGCATAGCTGAGCAATAGCTTCTTTCAGGTTCTCACTGTTGAGTAAATCATTGTATCCAACCTGTAGGAAATCATGGGCTGGGAATCTGTTAATATGGTCCGATTTGACCTTGGAACCCTCCTTCAAGGTCAAATGAGGATAGCCAAACATAAAAGTGCTTATAACTCGCTTATTATTGGTCCTAGAGGTTGGAATGAAAACGAACCTATAGAAAATCATGAGCTGGGAATTTTTTGGTGTGGTCGGATTTCACCTTGGACCCCTCCTTCAAGGTCAAATGAGGATAGCCAAACTTAAAAGTGCTTATAACTCGCTTATTATTGGTCCTAGAGGTTTCGAATGGAAAACCAACCTATAGAAAATCATGGGCTGGGAATCTTTTGGTGTGGTCGGATTTGACCTTAGACCCCTCCTTCCAGGTCAAACGAAGATAGCCAAACTTAAAGTGCTTATAACTCGCGTATTATTGGTCTTGGAGGTTTGGGATGGTAAACCAACATATAGGAAATCATGGGCTGGGATTCTTTTGGTGTGGTCAGATTTGACCTGGGACCCCTCCTTCAAGGTCAATTGAGGATAGCCAAACTTACAATTGCTTAGAACTTGCTTATTATTGGTCCTACAAGTTTGGGATGGTAAACAAGCTACAGGAAATCATGGGCTGGGAATTTTTTTGTGTGGTCGGATTTGACCTTGGACTCCTCCTTCAAGGTCAAACAAGGATAGCCAAACTTAAAAAGTGCCTATGACTCACTTATTATTGGTCCGAGAGGTTTGGGATGGTAAACCATCCTAAATTCTTTGGTTGGGAATCTTTTGGTATGGTCAGATTTGACCTTTGGACCCCTTCTTCATGGTCGAACGAGGATATTGCATTTATAGTATTTCTTTAAATATTTTTAACCTACTTTTTACACTTAAACAATTACCTTGTTACTTTATTTCATAATACCATTTGCAGGGCACAACTTTTTTGTCCTTTTCTTCTGTCAGCTTCAGAATATCTTTCGAACATGCTGTTCAGTTACCATTTACTGTATTTCTGTACAGCCCTTTCCCTGATAATTATGCTTTCCTCTCATTATCACCATCACAAATCAAAAACATTCAGTCAGCTGACACAGTGCCCGTTCACGGGCACTCTCCTCTTGTTTGTCAAATGTACACAGAAATAAAATATGTGAAAAATGTTTCTTGTGTAGGTCACTTGTGTTCTGTAAATCTTGTCACCAATGCCCAACATGCTGTTATAGATCCTCCTGTAGGGGCGAGGTTAAACCAGTGTTGGGAGAAATGGGAAGCCTTGGGTTCGAGTCCAAAGGTAGTCACCACACTGAGGGAGGGTTATACTCTTCCGTTCCGGTTCAGACCCCACTTGACAAGGTCACCGACTGTAATAAGCAACTACCACAATCCAACCAAACAGTCCTTCCTTGTGGAGGCACTGTATCAGCTGATAAACAAAAATGCAGTCGAACCGGTACAAAATCAGAATTCACTGGGTTTTTACAACCGGCTATTTTTGGTACCCAAACCCAACAACCGGTGGAGACCCATCCTGGACCTGAGCACCTTGAACACCTTTTTAAACACAGAGTCGTTCAAGATGGAGACCCCAGAGACAATAAGAACCTCCCTACAGGGAGGGGAGTGGGTCACATCCATAGACTTCAAAGACGCATACTTCCACATACCAATTCACAGTCAGTCCAGGAAGTACATGCGTTTTCATCTCCAGGGTCGGTCTTACCAGTTCAAAGCTCTACCCTTTGGTCTATCCACAGCTCCCATGGAGTTCACAGTGGTGGCCAAAGAGGTCAAACTCATGGCACTTCAGAAGGGTATAAGGACCCACCAGTACCTAGACGACTGGCTGGTGAGAGGCTCTACCCACGACACTTGTCTCCAGCATACTCAAACCCTGGTCACACTTTGTCAGGAACTAGGGTGGCTGGTGAACAAGGAAAACAGGTCTTCAACTTTGTAGGTTACCAGTTCGACCTGAAAGAGGGCAAGGTCAGACCAACAGGAGAACGTTGGCAGACCTTGACAGACAAGATCAGATCAATTCATGTCCCTCATAGGTCTACTCACAGCAACAGAAAAGCAAGTCCACTTAGGGCGACTACACATGAGACCCATACAGTGGCACTTGAAAAACAACTGGAGGGTCCCAGAATCACTGGAAAAGGTGATCCCGGTCCCCAAGTCCCTCCACCCCCATCTAAGGTGGTGGCTGGAGGAAAGCAATGTGTTACTAGGTCAACCATTACACCCTCTAAAACATGCTCTGCAAATATTTACAGACGCATCAAAAGAAGGGTGGGGCGCTCACTTAGACGAGCACACTGCAAGGGGAACTTGGTCCCTTCCAGAGAGCAAGCTGCACATAAACCACTTAGAGCTAAAAGCAGTGTTTCTAGCTCTAAAAGAGTTTCGAACCCTCTGTTACAACAAGACAGTACTGATAGCTACGGACAACACAACAGTGGTTGCCTATATCAACAAAGAGGGGGGGATGAAGTCGGGATCACTGTGTGCCCTACTGTGGCGAATCCTGTCCTGGTGTACCAGACAGCAGATAACCCTCAGGGCATGTCACATCCCCGGCCGGCTGAACGTGATAGCAGACAAGCTATCCAGACTTGGCCAGACCATTCAAACAGAGTGGTCACTTCATCCAGAAGTGTTCCAAGCTGTATGCTCAAGGTGGCACCAACCACAAGTGGACCTGTTTGCCACCAGGTTCAACAACAAACAGCCACAGTTTGTGTCACCGGTGCCAGACCCCCCAGGCTTGGGCAGTGGATGCACTCAGCCTCTCCTGGGAGGACCTGGACCCATATGCCTTCCCACCAGCGGCCGATCTTGGGCAAAGTGGTGGAGAAGTTACAAGACTACCCTTGCAACAGAATAATTCTGATTGCCCCAGGGTGGCCCAACATGCCCTGGTTCTGGGATCTAGTGGCAATGTCCAGTCAAATCCCACTGTGCCTGCCCAACATACCAAACCTGGTATCCCAGCCATTCAACCAGGTCCTTCACAGGAACCTGTCAAATCTGAACTTACATGCCTGGCTCCTAGAGCCTCAGCAATCAAGGAGCAGGGCTTCTCTGAGGCAGTGGCAGCACGAATTGAGGCTCCTCAAAGAGGATCAACCAGATCTGTCTATGAGGCAAAGTGGACCATTTTTACAAAGTGGTGCCTCAGTAATCAGGTGGACTTCAGGGCACCACCTCTGAAAGCCATTGCTGACTTCCTCCTGCACTTGTTTCAGGACAAGAAGTTGCAACCAGGCACTATTGATGGCTACAGATCAGCCATTGCTGACAAACTGGGCAATTCCACCATTAATGTCAGCAAGGATGAAAATCTCACTCGTCTCCTGGACAGTTTCCATAGAGACACACCCAAGGGCAGGAGGGGCATCCCCTCCTGGAACCTTTCTCTGGTACTTCACCAGCTGACAAAGGCTCCCCTTGAACCCCTTAAAGAGGCCTCCTTGAAACATCTGACCTTCAAGACTGTTTTCTTGTTGGCCTTAGGTTCTGGTAAACGCAGGAGTGAGATCCATGCTTGGTTACATAAGAACATCAGACACCAGTCAGACTGGTCTAAGGTGTCTTTGTACCCCTCACCCAGCTTCCTATCCAAGAACCAGCTGGCTAAGGAAGGTCCAGAGAGTGTGGCTCCAGTGGTCATTCCAGCCCTGGCACCATCTCTGGATAGGTCACTCAAGGGTGACAGGTCCCTATGTCTAGTTAGAGCCCTGCGCTACTACATGGACAGGACTGCAGATCTCAGGCATAATAAGGAGTTAGTATTTGTCTCCTTCAAGAAGGGTTTTGGCAAAGACATCTCACCTGCCACCATCTCCTCTTGGATCAAACAGACTGTGATTCTGTTCTATGAGCTCTCTGACCAGGAGGCCCTCACCTTACATCAGGTTAAAGCCCATGATGTTAGGGCCTTTGCTGCCTCTAAGGCTTTCCAATCGGGGATCTCCTTAGATCAGATCTTGTCAGCCTGCCACTGGAAATCTCACAACACCTTCACCCAATTTTATTTGAAGGATGTTGCCTGGGCTGACTCAGCTTTTCCACCTGGGACCTGTAGTGGCTGCCCAGCAGGTGCACCACCAGGCTCAGAAGTGAAGAGATATTGCATATATGTAAATATGTACATATTGTAAATATGCCAGATATGTACATAGTGTAAATAGTTTCAATGTACATAAGTTAAAAAAAACAAAAACAAAAAAAAAACTGTGATTTGCTTCCTTTGGGAAGTTTATTTCTTCTGGGACTGAACTCCCTATCTCTCTCTCTCTCTATCTTCCCCTACTCAGATCAACTCTAGTAGGGAAAGAAAAAAGGGGGGGGGGCAACGACAGTAGACTCCCGGTTAACCGGTGAGTTGGTAGCCGACCTTGACCTCTCAGGGTTCTCTGAACCTAGGTCAAATGGGCCTGCGCAATTTGTTTTGTTATGAGTTCACTTAAGTCCCTAGCTGCTTACCCGCCTACCAAGCGGTAGTTATTCAGCAATTGTCCATTGGATAGGATGTATTAACACAATAAAATTGCAAATTTAATAAGTAAATTAAATTTTTATAAGTTAATACCCTATCCAATGGACAGGCAAGGCCCCACCCAACCGGCCCCACTATCAGCTTACTAGGGGTCTTACTAGGACTAGACACGAAAAAGATGCTATGACATCACGATGTCTAGACAGGAAGAGGAAGTACGATGCGCCACCTGGCGAATGCACTCTCCTGGCCGGTCCTGCCGGTATTATATACAGGACGTCTTTTTCTGACGTTTGGCGGGACCGGTCGCGCCGACCGGTAAAACAATTGTCCATTGGATAGGGTATTAACTTATAAAAATTTAATTTACTTATTAAATTTGCAAATTTGTCCGCCCCCCAAGATCTCAAGCAAAGTGGTACAGCTTTGTTCCGAACCGACTTTCCGGTGAGCAGGATCCTAAGACTGTACATACTTGGAGCACGGACTCATCAAAGGTCAATAGCACCTACAGCCAAGGCTGCCGGTATTGCATCAACAGCTCCAGCTTCAAGACAGATTTCTCAAGACAACTTGAGACACTGGGAAAAGTCGGCACGCGAGGCTTCCATCACTTATAATCAAGCGGCTGCATTCAACAGGTGTTTATATAAAGTACAGGACAGTATGCAGACTCAGCTTAAAGTGGTTAAGTCGGAGTTAAGTAAAGGAAAGTCGTCGGAGAGGGTTTCACATGCTGCTGATGAACTGCAGTTCTTGCTGAACTTCAACTCAAGCATCACGCAGTCCATGGCCAAGACGCTCGAACACTTAACAGACTTTGTTTTCGTCACGGTGGCCAATACTACCCTTGCCAGGCGTGACTCTTACCTTTCTCATCTTAAGATGGGCATCAAGCCGGACACTTTAACTGCTTTGCGCACTAGACCTCTACATATAGCCACCTTATTTCCAGACACTGTGTTGAAACAAGTGGAACAGGACATTGCTAATTTTGAAAGTAAGGGGCAGATCCAGTCAGGCAAGAAGGGTCGCTTCCACCCCTACGAAAGACAGGACAAGCGCTCCGACTACAGGAAGTCTGACCATCCCGCTTGGAAAAACATTGGCAACAGAGGACAAAGTAAGAAGAACAAAGGCAAAGCCTCTTACTACTCCTCGCGACCAGCCAAGGGCCAGCAGTCCTTTAAATGACAATTACTTTGTAAACAGTTTACAGGAAGGACTGCTGGCCGGGAGCCAGACATTACCACAGAGAAAGAATTTAAACTTTGCAAGTTTTCATGTTGTAAAAAGTGTACCTTCTGCGCCCGGGCACTCCCAAAAGAGAGAGTTAAGTCCCGGGGCAGCAGATTGTCAGATATCAAGAAATTACAAATTAAAATATGTGAACAGTGTTTCTTGTGTCACTCAGTTGTATTCTGTCCAACCTGTAGTAAATGCCCCCAATGTTGTACAAAATCTGCCTGTAGGGGCCAGACTTCAAAGCTTTTGGGAAACTTGGCTGGATCTAGGGGCCGGTCCGAAGGTAGTTCAAATCCTGAGAAAGGGTTATCCCCTCCCCTTCCGGTCCCGGCCCCAACTCACAAGGTCTCCTTCAGTCATAAGCCGTTATGTCAATCCCCACAGGAACAGCTACCTGCTGGAGGCATTACATCAGCTTATAGACAAAAACGCAGTGGAACGGGTTCGAAACCAGACATCTCTAGGGTTTTTCAACCGACTATTTCTAGTCCCAAAACCCAACAACAAGTGGAGGCCCATACTAGATCTGAGCAAGCTGAATCTCTTTCTCAAAACCGAGAAATTCAAAATGGAGACACCAGAAACCATCAGAACATCTCTCCAACAAGGGGAGTGGGTCACCTCAATAGATTTCAAGGACGCCTACTTCCACATCCCAATACAGGAACAGTCCAGGAAATACCTCAGATTTCATATCCAGGGTCGGACATACCAATTCAAGGCTCTTCCTTTTGGTCTGTCCACAGCGCCCATGGAGTTCACTGTAGTAGCAAAGGAGGTGAAACTGGTGGCCACACATCAGGGTATAAGAATCTACCAGTACCTAGACGACTGGTTGGTGAGGGCAAAGTCCCGCCATATTTGTCTCCAGCATACCCAAACTCTGGTAAAATTATGCCGAGACCTAGGATGGGTGGTGAACATAGAACAATCAGAGCTGGAACCAAAACAGGTCTTCGACTTTGTAGGCTACCAGTTCGACCTCAGGTCCGGCCGACACCGGACCAGTGGCAGACCCTACAAGAAAAGATCCACACGCTGCTTCTACTACCGGCCTGCCCGGTCCGGCAGTTCATGTCCTTGATCGGTCGATTAACAGCCACAGAGAGGCAGGTTCACCTAGGCCGACTCCACATGAGACTGGAGAATACCGGAACCCTTAGAGAAGGTCATTCCAATACCAAAGTCTCTGCACCCTCATTTACAATGGTGGCTAAAAGAAGACAATGTTCTCCAGGGTCAACCATTACACCCAATAAAGCATGCTCTGCAAATCTTTACAGACGCATCAAAAGAAGGGTGGGGCGCTCATCTAGAAGAGCACATTGCAAGAGGGGTATGGTCACTACCGGAAAGCAAACTGCATATAAACTTTCTGGAACTGAAAGCTGTATTTCTGGCTCTAAAAGAGTTCCAGGACCTTTGCTCGGGCAAGATAGTCCTGGTAGCAACGGACAACATGACCGTAGTGGCTTATATAAACAAGGATGGAGGCATGAGGTCGGGTCCGCTTTGTGCCCTATTGTGGAGAATCTTGACTTGGTGTACCAAGAGACAAGTGACTCTCAAGGCCTGACACATTCCAGGCCGGCTAAATGTAGTAGCCGACAAATTATCCAGGCTGGGTCAGACCATCCAGGCGGAGTGGTCTCTCGTTCCAGAAGTTTTCCAAAACTTATGCAGCAGGTGGCACCGGCCTCAAATAGACCTTTTTGCCACGAGGTTCAACAATAAGTTGCCTCAATTTGTGTCACCGGTACCGGACCCCCTGGCAATAGCAGTCGATGCTCTCAGTCTGCCATGGGAGGATCTGGACGCCTACGCCTTCCCACCAACCTCCATATTGGGCAAAGTGGTGGAGAAGTTACAGGACTCCCCATACAAGAGAATCATCCTGATTGCTCCGGGGTGGCCCAACATGCCTTGGTTTTGGTACCTAGTGACCATGTCCAGTCAGGTTCCCCTCAGTTTACCCAACTTGCCCAATCTGCTGACACTACCCTTCAATCAGATCCCTCACAGAAATCTGACGAATCTGAACCTCCATGCATGGCTCCTAGAGCCACATCAATCAAGGAGCAGGGTTTCTCTCAAGCAGTGGCAGCAAGAATTGAGGCTCCTCAACGAGGCTCAACCAGATCAGTCTATGAGGCAAAGTGGGCCATTTTTACAAAGTGGTGCATCACTAAACAGGTGGACTTCAGGTCTCCCCCTGTAAAGTCAATTACTGACCTCCTGTTGTACCTCTTTGAGGACAAGAAGTTACAGCCCAGCACCATTGATGGCTACAGATCTGCCATTGCTGATAAGTTGGGTAATGCCACAATCAAATCAGCAAAGATGATAATCTCACTCGTCTCTTGGATAGTTTCCACAGAGATAGACCCAAAGGAAGGAGAGGAATCCCCTCCTGGAACCTGTCCTTGGTATTGCACCAGTTGACAATGGCTCCATTTGAACCTCTTAGGGAGGCATCTCTGAAACATTTGACTTTCAAAACTGTCTTCCTTTTAACTCTGGGGTCGGGCAAAAGAAGGAGTGAGATCCATGCATGGCAGCATAAGAACAGCAGACACCAGTCCGACTAGTCTAAGGTGTCTCTGTATCCATCTCCGAGCTTTCTTTCCAAGAATCAGCTGGCCAAAGAGGGTCCAGAAAGTGTAGCCCCAGTGGTCATACCAGCCCTGGCTCCAACCCTGGATAAATCCCTCAAGTCTGACAGATCCCTTTGTCCAGTCAGAACCTTGCGCTACTATTTGGACAGGACTTCAGACCTCAGGCAAAACAAGGAGCTAGTCTTTGTTTCCTTCAAGAAAGGTTTTGACAAAGATATCTCCCCTGCCACTATCTCCTCATGGATCAAACAAACTGTGATCCTATGTTATGAGCTCTCGGATCATCAAGCCCACACCCTACATCAGGTTAAAGCCCATGATGTCAGGGCCTTTGCTGCATCTAAGGCTTTCCAGTCGGGAGTCTCTTTAGAACAAATACTAGCAGCATGCCATTGGAAATCCCACAACACCTTCACACAATTCTATCTGAAGGATGTGGCTTGGGCCGACTCAGAGCTGTACCATTTGGGCCCGGTAGTGGCTGCTCAGCAGATCCATTAATAATTCAGGGCCTTGAGGAGACTTGTATATATGTAAATAGTTAAATAAAAAAAAAATCAGACGTGCTTCCTTCGGGAGGTTTATTTCCTTCTCAGGGGACTGAACTCATCCCTCTCTTCTCTTATCTCAGAGCAGGTCTGTCAAAAAAAAGCGGGGGGGGGGGGAGAACAAGTCGGTTAGGGCCAGTTAAACAGTCTCTATTGATCGACTATAGCCTTTAGGGTTTCCTGACCTCACGGTCGACCCAGGCTCGCAGAAGCTTTGTTAGTTCTGTGTATGAGTTCACTTAAGTCCCTAGTAACTTACCCGCCGACCAAGCGGTAGTTATTCAGCAATTGTCCTTTGGATAGAATGTATTAACGCAATAAAATTGCAAATTTAATAGGTAAATTAAATTTTTATAAGTTAATACCCTATCCAATGGACACACAAGGCCCTCCCACCGACCCCACTATCAGCTTACTAGGGGTCTAATAGGTTTAGACAACGAAAAAGATGCTATGACGTCACGCTGTCTAGACAGGAAGGAAGTACGACACGCCACCTGGCGAGTGCACAGTACTGGACCGGTCTGTCCGGAGGAAACACAGGGCGTCTTTTTCTGACGTTTGGCGAGCCGGTCCGCGCCGACCGGATTAGCAATTGTCCATTAGATAGGGTATTAACTTATAAAAATTTAATTTACCTATTAAATTTGCAAATTTGTTAATATTGTGCAAAGCATATCTTTTATAGCAGATTCACAGTATTCCCAATATTTACTTTTAGGCACTTTTGTTACAAGTACATAAACAACTAAAGTGTCACATCCACAACAGACCACTGCTATTGTTCTAAAACTTTTACAGATTACATTTTTATGATTATGGTGAAATAATATTTGTACATTTTCCAGTATTTATAGTGTATGCTATAAAACAACTAAAGCTTTGTGTTTTACTACTAAGCACTGTTTTTATTACTAAACTTTTACTATCACAGATGGCTTTACATTTCATGTATATTTTCACAAGAGTTCAGGGATTTTGACACTTTTCTTTGTCTCGGATGAACCACTTTTGTGGAAATGTTTCCCCAGTTTCTTCAACTTGTGAACCAGGAATCTCTTCTTGGTTTTCAAAATGGTTTCCTCTTTAATCCCGAGGTGGCAGATTGATCTCTCCATGAAATCTTCATCATCAGATTCTGCAGAGTCATTCATGGTTGTCATAGTGACATCCAGCCCATCTTCTGAGAATACACTGGGTGTACTCGGGTCACATGATCTCTGTGTTCTCTGCACTGTCTCCTCCTCCTCCCTGTTTCTCTGAACTTGGGTTGATTCTTCTCCAACACAAGGTGGTCTGTCCCCCAAAACTAACTGTGATACAGATTCTCCATCTGGGAGTCCATAAGAGACACTGGATGCGTCTTGTCTTGCAGAAATGTGCCCATTTGGTAGTCCAGAAGAAATACTGGATATATCCTCACTCAGCAGAAAGGATTCATTTATATTCATCTGTGCGACACTGAGCTCACTTGCTGAAGTGGTTGTGTCCCCACTTCTAGTTAGTCTTGATGAAGACAAATCCAGATGCTGACTAATTGTGTCTCTAATGACACTGCAAGGTGCAAGACTTCTCTTTCTCAATAATGCTGATACACTACAAGACTCTTCAGTACTCCAGCTCTCTGTTCTAATATCATTCATGTGAGTGTTTGTAATACTCATGTCTGTCTCAAGTTTATTATAAGTTGTGTTGAAGTCACTCATATTGCTACACTGTATTACTGAATGAGTGAAATCTAGAAACTGTGCCACAGTATTTCTGATGGTATCACCAAACTGGTGACAGCTGGTCTGGTTTACTGAAGACAACACTGAACTATCAACATCATCACCAGCCATGGATGAAGCTAGGATGTGGTTACCATGGAAACTAGTGTTTCCATTAGTGGATGTCTGGGTACTTTTCTCATGTGCAGCCAAGGACTTGTTCTGTGACCAGATTGATGACTCATACCGTGGGATCATAGGTGGAAGTCTCATTTGATGATACTGTAAAATAATAAAGCATGAAAAACAATTAGTACTTGTTCCAGTAAATACATTATTTTACACAGTGAATTAGTATGTACATCTTATTTTGTAACTACATTTCCAGAAATAATGTGCTGCCAAGCTTTACTGCATATATAATGTCTTAACAACGATATATTAATTTCTGGCTTGAATTCTAGTATGATGCAGCTTTTTCATGACCTTACACGTAAAAAAAATCAGATGTGTATCCAGTTATTATAGTGACGAAGCTGCCCTTACCTCAAATGACATTTTCAGCTTTCTTTTCAATTTCTAAAAACTGAGTGTTAGTCACATAAACACTTTAAAATTTCTTCAGCTTGGTTTTGGAAATACAATCAATATCCCTGGGATATAGATTTAAAACTTTGAAATAAGCTGTGTAAACTTGCACTAACTTTTGTTGATAAGGGTGTTTGTATCAAGGCTTTATATATATGTCCCCTAACCTACTCAGGAGTGTCATAATGCAGGCTCAACTTCTTTATTGCAATCTTGGTTTCTGAGTACCAAATCTATAGGGAGTAAATACATATTACTGTTTTTTGAAAATTGCAATCTAAATTATAGGAAGAAGTGCCTCTTGGGTAAGTTAACTCAAATGTTGATCTCTTATTTCTGGCTGGTAGCTTGATTTACTTATGTGTTATGGGTAAATTTCAAATAATTGAGTATTCTGGTTGAAACTTTGAAGTACAGACCTGTCATTTGAATAAATTGATGGCAGCTGGTACATATGCATTTCAGATAGTGCATGTATTCTTCACAATCCTCAATTAAGGTTTAAAGTTTTATTATTTTTGTTATTTAAGTTTACTCTTTTATTGGTGGTATAATCACTTCTGTTACATCATTAGGCCTTAATTGTTTGACATATTAAAACTGATATCTTTCAAATTATTTAGCAGTAAATGTTAGTCTTAATGACAAAATTGGATCAGACCCCAAGTATAACATTATTGTTGTATCTATATTTTATATGTTCATGAATTTTACATTCAGTGTAAGTTATTTAAGTTGCAATAAAAATTCACAGACACTCTGGAAAACCAGATAATTAAAAAAATGGAAAAAAAACTTTATTATTTGTATGTGATGAAATCAGTAAAAGGAAAATAATCATTGAAAAAAAATAGTATTTTATCCTGGCAGTTTATGAATACAGGAAAAGAAAAGAAAAAAATCCCACTGATTTAACTGTAGATTAGCTCTATATATTTCAATAGCACTTGAGTACTGTGGTTAAATTGACAAATAAGTATCTGTCACTTGAGTAGAGTAACAATTGCCAAATTGTTACAGTTGCAATTCAGTGTCTTTTGGATACATGCTCAGATATGAAGGTTGTGTCGAATTGCAATCTAAACCAAACTAATTTGAGTAGGAAGATGTCTATCCACCAGTATAAATGTGGTGGCTCTTTTTCAGGGCAATTCATTCAGAGTTTTCACTCATCTTCATGTACATGTAGAGAAAAATCAACACAGAAAAAAACATTAAGAATTTGATCATTTTGCTATTTAAGTGTTAGAGCAACGGTCTTGTTTTGAGTTTACCTAAAAGGCAGAAGAGCAACAGTTTGTTCAACTATGGCAATGTCTGAGTCTTCAGTTTGGTCACTCCATGATTCATTGGCCAAGTGTTATAATGGCAATATTAGCATTAACATTGATATGGATAGTTTACATATGAGTGAGACGACCATGAGCAGCTTTAATGTGCAAGGCAACATGACTAATACAGAGTGTCTGAGTATTGAGGAATCATGTGATGCATCCACATTACAAATCCAGAGGAATCTTACACACTGCAGTGTTATAAGAGATATAATTATTCAGTATCTGGACTTATCTTCATCAAGACTGGTTTCTGGGGATATCACCACTACAGCAAGTGAGCTCAGTGAACTCAGTGTGCTACAGATAAATATAAACAGATCATTTGTGAGTGAGGGTATGTACAGTGCTTCATATGGATTCCCAAGAGGGCACATCTCTACAAGACAAAACATATCCAGTGTCTCTTATGGACTCCCAGATGGAGAATCTGCATCAAGGTTGGTTTTGGGGGAAAGACCACCTTGTGTTGGAGAAGAATCTAGCCAAGTTCAGAGAATCAGGGAGAAGGAAGAGAAAGTGCAAAGAACACAGAGATCATGTGACCAGAGTGCACCAAGTGAACTCTCAGAAGATAGGCTGGATGTCACCATGACAACCATGAATGACTCTGTAGAATCTGATGATGAAGACTTCATGGAGAGATCAATCTGCCACCTGGGGATTAAAGAGAAAACCATGTTGAAAACCAAGAAAAGATCCCTGGTTCACAAGCTAAAGAAACTGGGGAAACATTTTCGTAAAAGTGGTTCATCCGAGACAAAGAAAAGTGTCAAAATCTCTGAACTCTTGTGAAAAATCTAAATATTGTATAAATATTTGCAAAGCTGTCTGTGATAATGAATATTTAGTGTTTCATTGTGAAAGTGTTATTTTGGTCTTCTGTGTACCTTAAGTATTACATGTATTTAATCAGATGAGTAAGTATTGTTTGAATTCTGTTGCTACTGGAAACAAAAGATGTTTGTGTGAACAGATGCAATATGTATAAAATAAATCTGTTTTCACTTTCAATTATTTGTAAAGGTTTATTCTTAGAACATCCAAATATTCATGCAAATATGATCAAAAACTACTACAAATCTATAGCCATTCCAAATTCTGCTCAGTTGTATACATCTGCTTATATCATTTACTCATTGGCCCAGGAAACATTCATATATTGGTTATTTAAGCATATTTATTTGAAAAATTGGACAACCATCGTAAAGGTACAATTATATTAAGTCCTTTTGCTGAATGAAATATTTATAAATTGAACATGATGCATTGGTTGAAATGAATGAGCACAGAACAGGTTAGCTGGTTGCATAAATCATTCAGGAATGCCTAGATTTGTTGAGAAATATTATATTACTTAATATATCATTTATCTCATGTAATTTGAGGTATCACCAAGCAATCACATATCTGAATTGAAATGAGTTTCTTCATAGAAATTCCGAATGAAAGATTTGGAGACCTTTTGATATGGTAAGTTTCTTTTTACTTAATAATCCATCTTTTCTCATGGTGGGTTCTTTGTAACTCCAGGTGTACATATTCCGTCTCTTCATGAAAAGCAAGGATACACCACGGAGGATTAAAATGGAAGAAATCAAGAAAGCGTTTCCATCCCATTCAGAAAGTAGCATCAGAAAGAGGCTGAAACTGTGTGCAGACTTCAAAAGGACAGGTAAAAAACAGGTGTACAAAGTGATTAAGGTGACAGACTGTGGAGCAGACTCACGACATCAAAGTGGGTAACACACCTGTCTCCCACTTTGAGGCCCTGGGTTTCATTCCCAGTCTAACCTGATGTTGGAAAGTTGGTATTTGCTTACCAGTACCTGATGGTTTTCTGTACAAAATCTTTACCAACTAGTATGCACTGCTATCCTCCATCCTTTGAATTAACTGTTATGATATGACCTATGCAGTGCGTTGAAAGTAATGTCATTCAGGCAGAGACTGTAACACCGGACAAAGTTGTTCCTCAATTTTGTCCTTCTTCTGTCCTCTGGAAAGTAGTTACAGAAATAAGTCCTGTGTATACTGACATTTCTTTCATTAGAGTAGATGTATTTGGAATCATGTCACAGATACATGCAATACACAGCAATCTGTACCACCATGCCTGAAGAATCACTATACCTACATGGTAAAATACATTTAAATACAGTCTTTCAGATGAAAGTTGGTTAAATAATACCACAGGCCATAAAGGCAAAGAGGCACATATCCTGCAATTACTAAGCATTGTGCACTGTGCCCATAATGGTTAAATACATATATTGTTTTAATTAGTTAAGTTTTTTTTATTTTACTTGAGAAGCATCAATTGTAGAGTTTCTTTTTTCCACATAGATAGAGCTTGGCAACGTTAATAGTTTTGAGAGGTTGTAGCTGCAAAGAATACTTTATATGGCAGTATGAATATGAATAACACATGTACATGAAGCTTTAACGCTGTTAAAAGTTCAAATTCCCGGTTTCAGAGAACTATTTTTGCTGACAAAATAAAAGCAAGGATACACAACTTTATTTGCATTAACTTGGTACTCCAATTTAGAAACGGAGATTGGTGGATAAACAGTTCATCATCCACTCGTTTAAGTATTGGCAACAGTGTAGCATCATGGTCAGTCATTGACAATTTTTAAACATTCAAGTATTTACAGACACCTTACCTTCACATAAATAACAAAATATATAGGCTTTTTTGACATTTTTATCACATTTAAACCATTCTGATAGCATAAATGGATAATGGATAGATTTGTTTTGCTTATATCTGCCACCATATTTGCACTGAAAATGGGTATTTTAGGCAGATACTTGTTGTGCAAAACTATATATATGGATATATCTTTATTGGACAGATGTATATACTCACCCTGAAAGTGCTTTATGGTTTATTGACCAGCAAAATAACAAAGTGAATAATCAATAATTGGAGGTGATTCCCAACACTACATGACACCCATTTCAGACATTATAGGTTAATAACTTAGCCCGGATCTTAAGTGGGATATTTGGTGTGCCAAATTTAACTAACATGGAACTTAATAATCATTCTTACTTGGCTCTGCCGTGACAAAGTTCATCATGATATCATATCCATAAAGTGTGGTGAAAGTGACCTGAAACCACATTATAAAGACTGGAAATGCACAGTGAATGAAAACTTGTCGCTGTGCATCGTTGCTAGGGTACATTATAATGCGAGGGATATGATATTGTAAAAGTAGTCCAAATGGCTGAAATTTGGCAAAGATATAGTTCCTAAACAACTACATTTATTGACTGAATTAATAGACATTTTAGTAGTAATAGACGTAATAGATGAATAATTCACAAACATCCAGCCTAGCCTAATTCCACCCAGAAATTTGTGATTTATTGGCTGATAGAGTACTCAAACCTCGTTCGTTATTGCTACAATGAAAATTAATGAAACCAATTAAATTAAAATTTTCACCAGGTATGGACTCAAACTGGTGGGTGATAAAACCAGATTTTAGACTCCCTACAGAAGAAGAGATGAGAGCTATGGTTTCACCAGAACAGTGTTGTGCCTACTACAGTATGTTAGCTGCAGAACAGAGACTAAAGGTAGGCTGGTAAATTAGCACCTGTATTTAATATAAGCATTTGACTGGATCCTGCACTGATATTACTAAATCTCAAAAATAAAAAGTAATGTAACTCCCTCAATTGGATAATTGAAGAGTTGTACAATAGAGGAGGTAGTTTAGGTGTAAAACAATAGGGAAATCAAATTTTAAAGAGTGAAAATGAGGTTATAAAACTGAATATTTGGTGTAAATTATTAACAAAGCTCAAAGTAAAAATGTTTTATTTCTTTACTGAATTGTTGACATAGAACAAGTCAAAAAGTCTCAAATGCATAAGCACACTAATATACATCGTTTAAACATATTTTAGTCACAATATGGTAACAATTGATAATACAGCTACATGAAGACTTCTTGCCTGAAAAATATACAATAAAATGAGAAATTTTGAGGATACACCAACAACACAGACGTGTAATAGTCTCTTAACATTATTGTCCAACTATGCTGATGGGGTTAAGATTTCGTTTGGGCAAGAGAATGTTCATAAAATAGAAGAGGAAGCTTGGAGCAATAAAATCTGGTTTTGGGAGAATGCTAATGAGTTTATAAACTTAACAGTAGACTATCAATTACAACCAATGTAAATTGATTATTTGTGAAACCATCTGGGATGTTTTATCACCAGAAGTTCTTTTACTGAAAGTCAGCCACAATCAGAAAAAAGTGCTGTAAATACTGGATGTTTTAGTTATAGAGATTCTGTTGTGTAATAATAGAAGTTCGGATGGTAAACGTATGACTTTACATTAGGGCAGGGTCGGTAGCATCGGTATCTTGGTATCGGGACCAATTCACTTCAACACCGTGGTGAAACTTTACAGCCGGTATTGTCAGTGTATAATATTGTAAGAAAACGTAAAGTATTAGAAACAAACCTCAAATCTGAAGAAATTACCAACTTTTATACCATATTTTTGTATATTTTAGCATTTTTATAGTGATTTCTTTCAGAACTGCAATGTTTTCTTTTCGCGAATCCTACTTCGGGTTGGTGGGCTTATTCGATTGGGTATATGCTAGAACAAAATTTCTTCTTTCGGTATCCCGGAATCGGTATGGTTTTACACTGGTGGGATACCGAAATGAAAAATATGCTACCGACCCTGCCCTACTTTACATTAAACAGTTTTGTTGTGTGTATTAATGGATAAACATAGTTAAAAGCTGTAGCTTTTAGCAATCAGTAATATCTGTTCTTTCCAGGATGCCGGTTATGGTGAGAAGAATATTCTTACCATTGAAGAGGACAATGATGATGATTCACAGGTCAAAATGGATGATGAGGTAAAACGGCTATTGTTCTTCTACATACAATGTTAATGTATTTTAATGTACTAGTCATTGTAATAAATTGATTCTACCCAATATCACCATATTAATTTCATTCATAAACTAATCTATACATAATATACCTCTGTACTTGTAAAATTATTTATTGGAGGAAGATCATGATTCTGCAGTTCTTGATTGAGTTAGTTTGATATTTCTGAATGCATTGCATGTACCATTGTCTTTGTAACGTAGGTTCGAGCTGCCCCTTGGAACACCACGCGGGCCTATATACATGCCATGAAGGGCAAGTGTCTGCTTGCTCTCACTGGCGTGGCAGATCCCACTGGATCTGGGGAGGGATTTTCCTATGTCAAAGTTCCCAATAAACCTTCCCAGGGGAGAGGGGTGAGTACAGGGAGAATCAACTGAAATGATAGACATATAATAGTAATTGTAATAAATTTTACACAAAGAGAGAAAAAGGAAAATAAAGCTTTATTAACAGAAACAAATCATTTTAAAGTTAGAGTTGGACCAAGACCCATTGTCTGATATTTTTCATTAAGTTCTAACCAGTAGTATTTACATAATCCTTCTAAGAAACAAATAAACAAATTGTCATGAAAATAATACCTCCTTGAATGAAGGAAATAATCCAGTTTTTTATGTGTGAGTATGTGAATGGGTCAGATACTGAGGTCAAACAAGTAGATTATACATTGGAATCACTGTTTTCAAAATCCATAGAGATAATCCCTTGTTATTGTGTTGATAAAAAGAATTTTTAAAGATACAATGTATATTACATTGCAAACTACACTAGCATGGACATAGATACAAAGATAAATAAATAAAAAAAATTTTTTTTCACCAAATTGTTTATTGCAGCAAGAGAAACAAGATGAAGCAGCAAACACTCCAGCCAAAAAGACAGTGACTGGAACAGATGCAGATCTGAGACGACTGCCTCTAAAAGATGCCAAGAGCATGCTACGCAAGTTTGGAGTGCCAGAAAATGAGGTATTTTTTTCTTAATAAAGTACAACCACCATTATGTAACTGTGATAGTAAGCTTGTGTTTCGAAAATAAAAAGCTCATAAAGTAAAAGAAGCGTTATAGTATAAAAAAAAAAACTAAGAAAATGGTAAAAACATGACAGTGGAGTTGAGTTCATATAATTACCGTAAGTATTTGGAAAATAGAAGGTTGGGCAGACAGTAGAGATTTTACTGTATACAGGATGGTACTAAAATTCCATGGTAGAATAAAAAATGGGAAAGTTTCCTTAATCAATAATGTACTTTAAATAGTTTTAATAGTTCTCTGTAATTGTATTAAAACATATTAATAAATATACAAATTTTGAAATTTACTTAAAATAGAGTTGAATACTGCTACATAGAATTTCAAAGGACCATATCACCAGTTCTGTCCAGGTGAAAATTTCCACAGAAGAGGGTAACTGTGAATGGAAAAGGACATCTTAGACCCTGATATTTGTACTTTAAGCCTATTCTATGAAGGAAGTTGTACCTGAATGGGAATTGACTGTCAGTAATGTTAAGGGTTTGTCAATGCCTAAGTTTTGATATTGACTTAAAGTATATAATGACAAAGGAATGTACACACCTAAATATTATGGTGATCTATCAGTGAGGTAACATTAATTTCTATAGATTAAGAAGCTGTCCAGATGGGAAGTGATTGATGTGGTGAGGACTATGTCCACAGAACAGGCCAAACAAGGCCAGGATGGGACACGTATGTCACAATGTCTTTCAGTAGTTTGAATTTTTAAGAGAATTACAGTAGACTCAGGATTAGTATGTACTTAACTGCATTTTGCTCCAAAAATGACAGAAAAATAATTTGCCAAAAATGTTTTCCAGTTGAAACAGTGGTCATTAATGTAATGTGTGTAAAAAGACGAGAACACTTAATTAAGCATCCCGCAAGGGACGCTTGTTTGTGTATGGGAGACCTTCAGGCTCCGGCGGTTCCGGCGGCTCCGCATTTTGTTTTCCTTATAACTCTGTAACCGTTAGGCGGAATCTTTTCAAATTTGGCAGGTTTAGGCAGTAGCCTTGGGGAATTTTTTTGAATATGCTGCAGTGACATTTCAACCAATCAGAGAGGTCACATGACCAAAAATGTCTTTTTTCGATGGGGAAGCTTGTCCGAATGATAACTTGAAAGGGATTTTATCGATTCACCTGAAACTTGGCAAATACATTCATTCTATTAAATTCTGGAAATCATTAGATTTTGGCATTGATTGGTTAAGAAATGGCCGAGTAATTAATGATTAATTAATCATTATGAATTTTCCAAATAAGGAAAACACAAAAATGCTTATAACTCGAAAACCGTGCTAGATAGAGTGATTTCGACAAAATTTTTGACCCACAGGGTATCTCTGCCGAGTAGCTATCCCAATTTTGAAAAAAAATTTTGTCTCGCCAAAAATGGCGGCCATTTTGAATTTTCGAATTTTTCGCAAAAATTGCAAAACATAAAAATGCTTATATCTTGAAAACCGTGCTAGATAGAGCGTTTTCAACAAAACTTTTGACCCACAGGGTATCTCTGTAGAGTAGCCATGCCAATTTTCAAAAAAAAATTTGACTCACCAAAAATGGCGGCCATTTTGAATTTTCGAATTTTACGCAAAAATTGCAAAACACAAAAATGCTAATATCTCGAAAACTGTGCTAGATGGCGAATTATCCCTTAAAAGTATTGCAGATAGCCAATTTTTCTCAAATAATTCATTCGCCTACTTTTGGAAGAGCTTTCACATGGTGAAGTTTCAGACCCATAGCTAATTACTCACCTACTCAAAATGAGTAAATGCGAATTATCTCTAAAAGTATTGCAGATACCCAATTTTTCTCAAATAACTCATTCATCTACTTTTGGGAGAGCTTTCACTTGGTGAAGTTTCAGACCTGTAGCTAATTATTCACCTACTCAAAATGAGTAAATGCTAATTATCTGTAAAAGTATTGTGGATACCCAATTTTTATCAAATAACTCATTCATCTACTTTTGGGAGAGCTTTCACATGGTGAAGTTTCAGACCCGTTGGTAATTACTCACCTACTCAAAATGAGTAAATGCAAATTATCTCTAAAAGTATTGCAGATAGCCAATTTTTCTCAAATAACTCATTCATCTACTTTTGGGAGAGCTTTCACTTGGTGAAGTTTCAGACCCGTAGCTAATTATTCACCTACTCAAAATGAGTAAATGCTAATTACCTCTAAAAGTATAGCAGATAGCCAATTTTTGCTCAAATAACTCATCTACTTTTGGGAGAGCTTTCACATGGTGAAGTTCCAGACCCGTAGGTAATTACTCACCTACTCAAAATGAGTAAATGCTAATTATCTCTAAAACTATTGCGGATACCCAATTTTTATTAAATAACTCATTCATCTACTTTTGGAAGAGCTTTCACGTGGTGAAGTTTCAGACCCGTAGATATTTACTCACCTACTGCAAATTATCTCATAAAAGTATTGCAGATAGCCAATTTTTATCAAATAAATGATTCACCTACTTTTGCAAGAGCTTTCACATGGTGAAGTTTCAGACCCATAGCTAATTACTCACCTACTCAAAATGAGTAAATGCGAATTATCTCTAAAAGTATTGCAGATAGCCAATTTTTCTCAAATAACTTATTCATCTACTTTTGGGAGAGCTTTCACATGGTGAAGGCTAGAAACGGAACATTTTCTTAATACTTTAGCACTCACCTTTATATCCTTTTCGGGACGCTTTGTTGTGGCTAAGCAAAAACATTATCTTTTTTTTGCGAGCGATCCTCTAGTTTATTCATTGAAGTGGACCTTGTCCAGTGTTGTTGTATTTGCTCTTCTGTGGATGATCACCTCTCTGGGTTTTCAACTCAGTCAGGTTGGTGGATTGACAGGTTACCCCTGTGCAGACATGGCTATTTATTAATGATGTATACTTCCTCCCGCTCCTCATATTATGCGATATCATTGTGATCAGTCTTATTGGATTATGGTCATTATGTGAATTTATAAAGACCAGAAGTGCGCAGTAAACAAAAACGTTTCTGTGCACATATAATACAATGGGCCTAAATAGGAGAAAAAAAGCCCGCTGTTCAACGGAAGTGCTGTTTCAAATTTTTCGTGTGGAAATTTGTCTGCTTTTACGAGAGCGATCATGCATTCAAAACAATATGGCGGCTCCTTTGTTTGTGTCACCTCATAAAAAATAAAGGGATATTTCTTTCAACCAGGTAGGCTGGTCTTTATAATAGTAATAAATACCTCATACTCTGGCATTTGTTATACTATTTATGCCTGGTAAAAATTCTTTCATAATGCCCTTGCGCCTAATGGCGCTTGTGCATTATTTGAACTTTTCCGGGCATAAAAACTGTAACAAATGCCCTCACACTCAGCATTTATTCCTACAATCAGGCATGAGCAAGTTTGCCCGAGGCAACAGGTTTTCAGTGGCAGAACATCAGGAGAGGTACAAAGAAGAATGTCAGAGGATATTTGACCTTCAGAACAGGTTAGAGGTCATGGAATGTATTCAGACTAGACACAACTTGTAAGCTGTTATGGTTGGTTAAGTAAGAATCGTTCTGTTGTACAATGAATTAGTATGGACAAATTAAATTTAATACCACCATGCATGGTCTGGAGACTGACAAACTGAAAACACTGATCACAAATATTACCTATTGCACTGACGGAGGTAGGTAAATAATATGCAGTAAGTTTTGTCTATTACCTTGGCTTTGGTTTGTTGTAATGGAATATGTATTGTAAATTTTAGAGTAATAAATGAGAAAATTCATTCATTCCCACTGGGGACACAACATGATATTAATTAATAACATGAAGAATTCAATTAGCACATCTATATAAATTGGGTAAAATTGTTATAATTTTTAAAGAATGTTAGAAAATTCAAAGAAAGATATGGGTTTCCAGAGTTACAAATTGTGCATTATATGATAGTTTTTGTCTTTATCAGAATCCTTGGATCAGGAGAAGTTTTATCCACAGATGAAGAAGACACAGAGGAAGAGGATTCAGACTTTGAAGAGATGGGAAAGAACATAGAAAACATACTGTCTAACAAGAAAACCACATCACAGGTGTGTATACACCACATGTCTAACATGAAACTCTCATCACAAGTATGTAAAGACCACATGTCCAGTAAGGAAAATACATCACAGGTATTTAAAAATCACATGTCTAGCAAGAACAGCTCATCACGTCTGTAAAAACCACAAGTTTTGCAAGAAAAGCTCATCACAGATGTGTGAATCCAAACATCAAGCAGGAAAACCACATCTTAAGGTTTTAGCAATTCTCAAAAAATACAGTGTATAGCTATCCATTCAGATTGCTCTGTGTTTTAGCACAGAATACTGTTATTGTGCTACAATAGCTTACCAGAAAGGAAATGACAAATGGGGTTGATCACGTGACAACAACCTGAGGCTACGGCTAACTATAAATGTCTTTTTTTCTTAGACGTTGGCCGTGATGCCTCGTGGCCATCAGAGTAAGCATTCAGTCCCACTTGGTAAGCTTGTAGCTTATAAAAGCTACATTTAAGTAATTAAAATTTTCCAAATTTATTTGAGAGTTCCTTTATTTTGTGTGTGTTATGTATGGCGTTGTAGCTGAGTTTTGAGAGGGAGGAGGCTGAGAGGAAAGCTCTACACAAGATGCTGCAGGAGGGAGAGATCAAGAAAGAAGACAAGAAGAAAGAGGAGAATGCTCGCGCCCAGATTCCTAATGGGGTAAAATTATTGTCAAATACAAACACTGGCCTTGGATTCTTAACCTGAACAAAACTAGCTAAACAGGATCAGGTGCATCTTCTGTAATTAACTGCTGCTCACAACATTAAGAGAATAAGATACTCATAGTAAGCATAATTTTCAAAAGTTAACCCTGGCATTAGTGTTTATTAACGTGTCTGTGTGAAATATAAAGTACTATGCTGCAAATTGTGATCAGTATGTTCTGGTTGAGGCTAGTGGTGTGGCGATTGGACGTATTGTCGATTAATTGTCGGTGACAGTGTAGAATCGCGGTCGGTCGCTGATGTTTTCTAATGATCGATTATTTAGCTTATATCTTACCTTTCCTGATTTATATCAATATCCACATATTTTCCATATATTTTACGAATTTTTACTTAATAAATCAACAGATTTGTCATACATTTCGAGTTTGTTTATTTCTACTGCCATATTTACAGGAAGTGGGTGCTTTCGGTAGATTCTAAATGTCGAAACACTGTTATCCTTACCGGATTGATCTATACTTTATCCCGGAAAGTGTTTCTTAAATAATAAACAATAATGGAGTAAAATAATCGATTATGGGTCGATCATCGCTCGGAAAAATGGACGAATAATCGACCATGAAAATTGGAGGCGATTCCCAGGACTAGTTGAGGCAGCAATTT
Organism: Sabellastarte sp. h YS-2021; assembly: GCA_964017235.1. NCBI lineage: Eukaryota > Metazoa > Annelida > Polychaeta > Sabellida > Sabellidae > Sabellastarte > Sabellastarte sp. h YS-2021. Next base: position 139,590,766 of record OZ024927.1, on the reverse strand, counting down.
CAACCCCACGGTATTTTAGAAATTTGTAATGAATATATTTCCAAGAGTACACTGAGAAGGAAGGTTTGTAGTGTGTTAATTAAGTTACCATGTAAAACAAGCAGTTCCTGAGAATGCACAAACCCACGCCTGCAGGAAGTGCTGAAAAATCAGATAATTCTGGATTTGCTATCCAGATCCAGAGCATGTCTGAAGAGGACCCCACCTTGTGTAAAAATATAATTGAAAGCTTTTGAGATATGTGCAACAGCGGAAAAATAAACAGTCCTGATATTAGTGCCCTGACTCCCTCCTTTGGGTGGTGCGGGTAAAAAAAACAGCATACTGGTAAATAATGAGAGTGGATGTTAAATTTCATATTTGAACAGAGAAGCACTGATGCAGGTGGGAGGACATATAGTTGGTTATGAATTTGTTTACAATGAGACAATAAACGGTAAGCTTTTAATGATAAAAGGATTTTTAGTCCTTTCCAATCTTATCCATTTGTTGTTGCATAATATTGTAAATATATGGAAATTAATTTATCAGTCACCAGTGGTACTGGCCAGATTCTGAAAAAAAAACCACACACATAGATTACATACTTCATGTTTTAGGTTCGCAAGTTGAAGATAACTCGTACATTCAAGAATGAACAAGGTCATGAATATACAAGGACTGAAATTGTGCGGAAAGGTCCAGTGATTGATGCATACATGAAAATCAGACAAACCAAAGATGCAGCTTTCATGTGGGTACTTTATTTTCGGGTTATATTTTCCAGTGACATGCATGCCTTTTTTACAGGATATTTTAAGTTAAATTTACTATTGGGTAGCACTGTTTATCTCAGAATCTAGACCATTTTAAGTAAGTACTGGAATAAAATATAGCTACAATTGCAGTTGTTGGCTTTTAAAATAAAGGGAAGGTCTAGAAATATTAGAATTTGAATATAAATTTGTTGAAATTACAACCTTTTTAATGATATTATTTTTTAAAAAGTTTTAGTTTTTACAATAACTCTGATGAACATTTTTGTTGATATGAACGCTACTGCTTGTAGGCATAATAGTCGAGAAATCAACTTTTTAAATAGCCAGGAATCAGTACAGTTTTGCATTGTTGGGATACCAATACATAAAGTAGTCAAGTGACCTATCCAAAGTGATAAAGAAAAAGATTTTTACAATTTCAAGATAAATATTTCAGATTGTTATCTACACTGTGCTGAAAATTCTTTCATAAAGTGTTAGTTGTCTGCAAGTCTGGTTTTTCAGTTCAGTGTAGTTCCTCCAGTTCTGGTTTGGAACACTGGGCAACAACAGCTCTCCATTTCACACTGTTCGCAGCTATAGTCTTGGACTCTTCCCAACTAATCCCTATGTCTCGCAGGTCTTGTTGTATTTGTTCTTCTCCAGATGGTGACTGGTCTGCCCCTTTCTCTTTTACCTTCAGTAGGTCTCCATTCCAGTGATGTAATTGGTAGTCTTTCTTCTGGCATTTTTAGAATGTGACCCATCATTTTCAAACGACATTCTTTCACAATTTCACTGAGCTTCCGTTGTCCTGATATTTGACTCTGGTCATCATTTGTAGAGTAAGAAATGTAAAATTCGCCACATATATGAAATTCGCCACATGTGGAAATAGTAATAAAATGCATGAATTGAGGTGAGATCTGTTGAATGCATAGTAAATTAAGGCTTTTGGAACTGAAAAATAGCAAGTTTAAGACAAAACATCTCTTTTTCAAAGAATTATTCAAGGTTTTTAGAGGTGGCGAATTTTAGATTTCTGGCGAATTTTAGATTTCTTACTCTAACATGATCTCGCCATGATATTTTTAGTAGACATCTGTGATGGAATAAATCAAGCTTGTGCACTAAGTTGTTGTTACTCTTCCATGTTTTGGTAGCGTAAATAGCCACTGGTATAACATGAGAGTTGTACAAGCTCAGTTTGCTCTTCATAGAGATTACTGTAGAGTAAGAAATCTAAAATTCGCCAGGAATCTAAAATTCGCCACCTCTAAAACCTTGGTTAATTTTATGAAGAAAATGATGTTTTTGTCTAAAAATTAGTATTTTTCAAATCAAAAGGCCTTAATTTACTATACAGTCAACAAATCTCACCACAATTCATTTATTTTGTTAGTATTTTGACATGTGGCGAATTTCAGATATGTGGCGAATTTTAGATTTCTTACTCTATGACAATACAGGTGACATGTTTTTTTATTCATTCACCTGTGCTATGAGGCAAGTGTTTCTGGAACTTAAATGCTTATATTTTAGTATTTCATAGTGTAAACTTATGTTATTATCTTACCAATTATCTCGCCTGAAAATTTATTCATCCACGTTTCATTGGATGTGCATACTTTGTACATCTGAATGTAATAGTATCTACATTTTAGCCGTCAGTTTGCCACCCTTGATGATGCTCAAAAAGAAGAAATGAAAAAGGAAAGGAGAAGGTATGTGTTACTTCACATGTCATAAGTTTTATTAAAAAAATTTAGTTGGAATTTTTATCCATGTCTATCCTTCCTACGATTAATACAGTAGAACCTCTATTATCTGACCTTTTTGGAGAGTAACAATTAGATCGGATAATTGAAAGGTCAGATAATAGGAAGGCTAAAATAAAATAGTTGGGAGGGTGGGTTTGAGGTCAGATAATTGAAAATTCGGATAATAGAGGGTCGGGTAACAGGGCTTCTGCTGTATTTAGAATATAAGTTGTAAACAGGAGTACTCAGAGAATGCAAATGTCCACATAGGCACATAATAATAAGTAAATGGGAAACTCCAGATTATTATTATTATTTTACCCATACAGTGATCGAGATCACTCTCAAAATTTAAATTAACCCAAGACCCATATTCTAATTTGTTTTGTCATAAAGAGTTCCAACAGTAGTATTTGCATAATCCTGCTTCCATATAGACAAATAAATTGTCATGAAAATAATACGTTCACATAGGTAATAAATAAATTACTTGATATAATTGTGTAACTGGTCATCTTCATGAAGAAAATAGTGCCGTGAGCTGTTTGGATAGTGTTTAGTGCCATTGTTTTTAACTTAATTTGTACTTCAAAAAGAAAAAAAACAAACACAACACGATGCTGAGATTGTGTGTCATTAGTTTCCTTAGCTTAATAACTTATTTCTTTGAAATAATATACAGAAATATAATGTTGCTCTTTGAAAAGTTATAATATTATCACTATCAAATTTTCCTGATGTTATAAGTCTAAAGAAAATATCAAGTTTAAAATGAGAATTAACATATAAAAATGACTCTTGGGCTGTACTTGTACAGTCGGATGGGATAAATAGTGCCATGAGTCCTGTAGTATATGGAGATATTGCGCTGAGTATGAATACACAATAATAATAATAATTTAGAATTCAAGAACAATTACGACGTATAAGAAGAAACCAAGAGAAAGAAAAGGAGCGGGAAGCTCATGGAGATACACCCAGAAAGAAGAAAAAGAAGAAAGATCTGCAGATTAAGGTAGTCACATACTTTTATTACTTTACTATTGTGATTCTACCTTGAATTCTTTTGTAATTATTTTGTAGTTGACCATGTGTGGATTGTTTTTAAAAGAAAACTTGAATTGATTTAATTTAATTGTGAATAAGTTGTGTAAATCTTGAGATGCAGTAGTTTTCTAAATGTGTAACTTATACAGCTAAACATGATGCAAAATTTCTGGTTTGAGTGTTGCTAGGCTTATGCACTGATATTTGTGAGTTATGTTTTGTAGCCTATATATTTAGTTGTATTAAACAGAGTAAGCATTGTGAAATTCCCCCACTTATATTGTTAATTATATCCCCAGACGAAAGTCGGGGATATATTGGATTCAGGTCCGTCGCGCCGCCGCCGCCGCCGCCGCCGCCGCCGCCGTAGAAATTTCCTTGTGGACGCGATAACTCAAAAACAAATTAATATTTTTTTTTCAAACTTGGTACACATGTTAAGGGTGCCCAAAGGAAGATCCCTATTTTAAGGTGACCTTAAACTCCCAGTAAAAAAGAACTTATGGCCACCTTAAGGTCAGAAATTGGACTTTTGGCCACTTAGAGCCCTGTAGGTCACAAACTATGATGCTCAGCTGGCTGAAATTTTACCTGACAACACATTAATATGTTCTTAGTACATGTGCCGAAAATCACGACTTTAAGTTGAGGAGAAAATTGTGTTTGAGGCCCATAAATACCCCCACTTGGGGATTTTTTGCTATACTTTTCACATATTTTGCCCTATAATTTGGAAGTGGTAATTCTGATGAGTCTCAAACTGCGCTAGGTATAACTTTGATATGTAATCCTTGTCTGTAGAAAATTTTAGGGCTGTAGGTTTACCCAAAGGGGTCGACTTAAGGTCTCAAAAGTGCCCACAGAGACCCAATTTATGCACTTTTTGCCACTTTCAAGCACTGTAGCTTTCAAACTATGTCTCTCATCTAAGTTAAATATCATCTGGGAATATATCTATGTGTTTTCTTATATGTGCCCCAACATTTAGGCCTTTAATAGACAGTTAACCTGTGTATCAGGACCATAAACACCCACCCGCGTGACCCTTATAAGACATTTTTCACATCTTTTTCCCTGTAACTTGGAAATGGTAAGTCTGAGAAGTTTCAAACTGTATTAGATATATATTCTGTGTGTAATCTTAGTATGTAACAGATTTTAAGTCTGAAGCTTTAATTTTGAAGGTCAAATTGAGGTCTCTAAAAGGCTCCCAAAGACCCAATATTTGGACTTTTTGCTACTTTTAAGCCCTGTGACTGTCAAACTATGTGACTGATAGAGCTCAAATCCTATCTGGGAAGATATTAGTATGTTATTTATATATGTGCCAAAAATTAAGGCTTTAAGAAGACATTTAACCTGTGTATGAGGACCATAAATCCCCACCCGAGTGACCATTTTTAGACATTTTTCACATATTTTGCCCTGTAACTTGAAAATGGTAAGTCTAAGAAGTTTCAAACTGTATTAGATGCATATTCTATGTGTAATCTTAGTATGTGACAAATTTTAAGTCTGAGGCTTTAATTTGAAGGCCACATTTAGGTCTCTAGAAGGCCCCATAAAGACCCAGTATTTGGACTTTTTGCCAATTTTAAGGCCTGTGACTGTTAAACTATGTGACTGATAGAGCTGAAATCTCATCTGGGAATACATTATTATGTTCTTTTTACATGTGCGAAAAATCAAGGCTTCAAGTAGACATTTAACCTGTGTATGAGGACCTTAAACACCCACCTGAGTGAGCCTTTTAAGACATTTTTCACATATTTTGCTCTGTAACTTGGAAATGGTAAGTCTGAGAAGTTTCAAACTTTATTAGATACATATTCTATGTGTAATCTTAGTATGTAACAAATTTTAAGTCTGAAGCTTTAATTTGAAAGCCACATCGAGATCTCTAAAAGGCCCACAGAGACCCAATATTTGGACTTTTTACCACCTTTAAGCCCTGTGACTGTTAAACTATGTGATTGATGGAGCTGAAATCCCATCTGGGAATGCATTATTATGTCCTTTTTACATATGCCGAAAATCAAGGTTTTTAGTAGACATTTAACCTGTGTATGAGGGCCATAGACACTCGCCCAAGTGCCTTTTTGGACATTTTTTCCGTATTTTGCCCTGTTATTTGGAAATGCTTAGTGTGACAAGTCTTAAACTGTATTATATATAATTTTTGTTTGTTATGTATGTCCCCCAAAAAGTTTCAGATCTGTTGTTTAATTGCTAAGGTCTCTTTAACAATTGTAAAATGCCCACAGAAACCCAATTTATGGACATTATGCCACTTTAAAGCCCAGTAACTGTCAAACTATGTGGGTTATAGAGCTGAAATCTTTGAATTTTTAAAAGGAAATGCCTGTCTATTTAAATTTTGAATATTAATAATGTTATGGCTATCTTAGTCTTTTAAGAACTTATTTTTGTGTGTTATACCTCTGCTTGCTGAGTTTTTCACTTTTTAAAATGAAACTGGTTAAACATATTCAAGTAGACAAAATGGACACTTTAAGTGAGCTTTAAGTCCCAATATTAATGAAATTATATCCTTATGTAGTAAAACTAGGGGATTTTTAACCCTCAACTAGCCCAGTTTTATTCAACTTGCCTCAGTTAATTTTGACACAGCTCCTACAGTTATGAACTCATTTCAGTTGATAATCACATACTTAAAATTCTCAATTCTTTTTGTATTTGAGTACCCCTTTTATATAGATTGTTTGTTTACCATTTATGCATCCCCCACCCGGATTCCCCCCCACCCACCTCTGGGACCTCCAGCTATATTGAGTGACACTAAATAAACAAAGGTATTTAATGATATCAGATGAGAAACAAAGAACTCAATGGGGTTGCAGATCTTGTGTAATAGTGAGAGAGGTGTGGAGAAGGGGAGAGGGGTGGGGGTGGGAGGTGGTGGACTTCATTACATATAACACAAAGGGGAGTCAGAACTGAGATTGTGTCACATATTTAGGTTGCATATATATGGACCACATATATAGGTATAGAGGAAATAAATAACTGAAAACAATTTGCAAATTCTAAAAATAATATAATAAAATAATAATATTAATAATTTTTTTTTAAATAATATTTTATTTGTGAACAAATATAGAAACAGATATGTGCTTTTGGGATTATGAATTTTAGAATGGACATTGAATCATCAATCATTTAAATACTTTGAAGGAAGATTGAAAAGTATGATGAGTTGAGTTTAAAATAATATTTTATTTGTCAACAAATATAGAAACAGATATGCTCTTTTGGGATTATTATTTTAGAATGGACATTCAATCATCAATCATTTAAATACTTTGAAAATAGGTTTAGAGTTATCATTGCAGGAAGATTGAAAATATAATTTGAGTTATGTATTCGGCGTCTGGGGATACACCATCTTCCTTGGAAGATATAAACAGAGTAGATTGATGTGCAGAAGTTCATATAATAATGGGTAATTATGTTTTAAAAAATTCCCGATCAAAACCTGTGGCGTGAGTGATGACCTGTCTGGGGATATGTTGGCGCCGAGTTGGCCCAATCTAGTTTAACCACATATTTAAGTAGAGTGACCTCTAATTTGCATTACTACTGTTTATTAGGCTTATGTAGTAAGACTTGTGAGCGATTTGTTCTATGTACACACTATTATATTAAGTTACATTGTACAGATTAAGACATATAAAATTTACTACAGCTAGTCAAATTTATAAACAAGAAGGTTTCATCAATTTTGCACTATATAAATGTTTCTATTGTATTCTAAGAAGGCCAATTCACTGAAGTAATCTAATAGATTGGATATGTAACCTAACTTTGTCACATAAGCCACAAAGTTAATTAGGATATCCCAAAATGCAAAGTTAAAATAAACAGGTTTCCTCTCATGATTTATACAAACTTTTGGGAATTTTCATGTCTTACTTAGTAATAATTTGTGTTGTGATAAAGTATTATGATATTGTTTGTGTTCGTCAGCTTAGTAATTGAAAGTCTCCTGTGTTAAATATTGGATTGAAGCTTGATTTTGTTTTGTTGTTTATGTGCGCAAAGTAATTTACAACAAAAATTACATAGGTTATTCTTTGTCATTCAAAAGTTTATCTATTAGATAACTACCATCCTAATCTGTCTGTAAGCTATTATCTATTTTTACAAGTTTCTCCCTTGTGTTAAATTTTCTTTCATAGAAGTATTAATATTTAGTATTACTATAAAACCTAACTGAACTGCAGTAGAATATCCTTTAAATAGAAGTAAATATGAGGTTCTTTTGAATTGGAATTTCTCACTAAGTAGAAGGGTTATCCTGGTCCTTTGGTGTTTAACCTAACCAGAGTTGACCTGTATATGCTATGAAAATATGAAACTCAGTATTAGGACATCCTTGTGCAAGATTTGTGCTTGTTATTTTTGTAATTCCTTTGCATTTTTGCATGATTATGTTGTTGAATTTTGCATGTCTGTTTGTCTTGCTTTTTCAGGAATCCAATAGAGCGGTAACTATATTGCATATCTTTTCCTTTTTATTTACTCATTGTTTACTAAAATATCTCCTAGAGCTTAATATATCTTTCTCTGATAAAACCTCTGTGTAGTGGCAATAGTCTAATGTTCCTACCTAAACATTTGAATTTCCTCTGGAGTTATGGATCATTTTCTGCTTGTTATGCTAAGCTTTGATGATTTGTATCACTATATCTTTTTGGCATGTCAGTTTATTCCCACCTATATAAAAGATTTGTCTCATATTTGTGATTTGTGTCACATGTGGTTCATAACCTTAGATTTACACATTTATTTTGATATTCTTTAATGATCATTTTTACATCTTGCAATGATTAATAACAGAGCCACTGAAAAAAGCGATGATATAAATAGTATTAATAGTGGGACACAGATTGATTTCAAAATCTGTTTGATGTATGAGGATAGTGCAGGATACTCAAGAGTTTGGGCCCAGTATCCAAATCCTTCCCACTGACCATCGTGTGTTTTTGCAATATTTTTTTTTACTTTTTTCTTGAAACTATAAATAGGTCAAAAATGTTAGATTGTATATTTAGTTTCACTGTGAAACAGCACTATATTTTAGTGTGCTTGGACTCTGTCTCCAAAGTTTCAGAATTTTACTGCTCTAAATAGGCTTACCTTTTCCGCACAAATGCTTTTCACTTTTTATGATTGACCAAATATTCAGGAATATTCAATAAAAAATATGCACACTTTCTTTCACAAAATATGTTTTACACTCATAATAAACTTTTGTAACATTTTTAAAATATTTTTTTTTCCAAACACATTTTCCTCTTTACAGACCAAGCATTTTTACTTCAAATAAATTGAATATTTGAACTTAAGTGAAAGATACTGCTAAACATTTCAATGAATATGTTGTTTGCAAGAAATTTATTTAAACTTGGCCCGAGATTCAGAAAAGGAATCAGTCAAAGGTCAGCAAAAAGTCAGCGCAAGCATGCAGCTTTTTATGCAAAACTAGTCCCATTGATGAATACAACATGGGGTGTTCATTTCAATTAACTTGGACAATATTTTGTAAAGTTATTGTATATATTCAGTCTTCATATTCTGTTTCTAATTGTTGTTTGCATATGTACCATGTGGCTTTTTCTGTGTATTATGCATGTAAATGTTGATAACACTCTCATAAATGTATTTTCCTGACTATTGTGTCAGTTGCTTTCTTGGAAAGATAAGCAAAATTCCGTCTCTTTTTGTGTGAGTTGATAAGGTTCCAGGAAAGTATTATGTAATGTTCACATATTTCTGGATGCACTGTGCACACACAACGTTTCCTTCCTAAATTTACTAAATTAGACTGTTTATAAATAGAATCTGAAATATCCAAAGGATTTGGTTCTACTAGTTATGCCTTACTGCCAAATATACTTAAGAAAATACTGTTTAAGTATTTCTCATGTTGGAACCAGTTAGTTCCACTTAAACCTAATGTGACTTAAACTTGCTCTACTTTTACTGATTCAGGTGTTCATAACTTATGCCTGTATCTTTCGACACTGTAATTGGAAAAATTATCATGAAACAAAGGTTGCATCACAATTCTTTAAGGATGATTTCCCAATAATGACACTTAAATGACGGACTCAAGCTAGTTGTCACAAAATAGTCATGACTACAAAATTGTTATTTAGTGTAATGTGATGGAACAATACAGATTCACACAAAATTTGAAATGTTTTGACCAAGTTTTAAGTGTTGTCATACTCGTTGTGTATAATATTTCTCCCCCCCCCCCCCAGAAAAAAAAAAAGGATGAAATTTCACAATACTTTTGTTTAAAGTTCCTCACACTTATTTCACAATATTGTGGTTTGACAATAACACCACGGCAGTGATGTTTTACTTAAATCTTGTCTTGGTCCTGGTCAAACTTTTACCTGCATGACCACTTTCACTTAATTTTGTGAAGTTGTTTTATTTATTCATTTTATCTTGTTTTATCTTGGTGTTTGATAATTGCAGCTGTTTGTAAACTACTTTAAATTCAAAGTCATGTATAAACAGTTGATCTTTCAAGATCTAACCATAAATGAAGCTTTATTTTCCAAGTAATTTAAATCAGATTGGCAATTAAAATAAAGCTGTTGTTTTTATTTAATTGATGAAGTGATTACATCTATCTTTTGTCACGATAATATATGCCAATATTAGTAGCCAGAGTTGTACAGGGTACTGTACTGTTATTCTTTGCTTTTTTGTGCAGTTGAAGTGTGGAGCATGTGGTCAGGTTGGACATATGCGTACAAATAAGGAATGTCCGTTGTACACCCGCACTGAGGAGGAACTCAACTATCAGAAGAGGGGCAGAAAGCCTGTCCACCAGCCTTCAGTTCAGGTCAGTATTAAGTTAATACTATTAACACATTCCAGTAAATTTCAGTACAGGTCATTATTAACACTTTCCAGTAAACTACAGTACAGGACAGTATTTACACATTACAGTAAACTACAGTATAGGTCAGTATTAACATGTTCCAGTAAATTTTAGTACATGTCAGTATTAAAAAATTCTGGAAAACTTCAGTACAGGTCAGCGTCAACATTGTTCATCAGACTTCAATACAAGTCAGGAGTAACACAGTGCAATAACCTTCAGTACAGGTCAGAATCAACATTGATCAACAAACTTCAGTACAGATCAGTTGTAATGCATTCCACCAACTTCCAGTACAGATCAGTAGCAATATAATAGACCAGCCTTGAGAACAGGCCAAGTCAACACGGTCCAATAACTGTTAGTACATTTCAATATCAACACAGATCACAAACTTCACTGTAGGTCAGTAGTAAGACAGTCCACCAAACTTTAATAGAGATCAGTGGTAAAGTGGTCCAATAACATTAAGCGCAGGACTCTGCCAGAACTGAAATACATTATTGAACAGTAATGCATCCCAATTTTTCATCTTTTCATTTATAGGTAGCCATTACAGAGGAACAAGAAGAAGAATTAGCCAGAGTAGGAGGTCTGGAAGACAAAGAACTAGTCAAAGTGGAGGGAACCAAGATGAAGCTCTCTAGAGAACTCATAGCTCAGTATGCTTTGTATATAACAGTATTGCAGAAATGCAATCTCTGGTGGACTTTTGTTATATCTTTCAATGTGTAAGCAGGTAGAACCTATATGTTCATCAGGGTAGCAAAGACAAGAAACTGTTTTGCATAAGGTCATAAGGCTATACCAGAAGAAAGTCTGACATCACTTTGCTTTTAGTTCTACATCAGTTCAGAATTCCAAATACATAATTCATATGAATTTGGAGAGATGAGAAAAGAATATTTCAAAGCATCTTATTTTAATTGAGCCACAAGTGTAGACTTGGTAATTTGATTACTTTGGGTATTCATAGAAAACAAACAGGAAATTCCTAAGTTATGATACTATCTGTGGTTGTTATGTGAAGATATATACAGTTTTATGGAATAAAAAGCACATAATACAGAGTCCTGGCGACAAGGTGGTCTTTGGATGTTAACCCCTGAGTCTGTTCCCATTTAGTTTACAGTAAAAGTACAGCTGAATCCCTTTATATGGAACTCTGTTAAGTAGAGTCCCCTCTTAATAGAAGTAACAAGTTCTCAGATGGCATTTTCTGTTGAAATTTACTGTGTTATCTGGAATCCCTAGTCAGGTAGTAGTATTTGACACCTTGAGAGTTGGCTTACAAACCTGGGTTTTTATATAAAAACTTGTGAGTGCTTATTGTTGATGCATCTAGTATGAAGAATGTATGTATTGGGTTGGTTATAGAAAAATATAGACAATAATACATTTTACACAGTTGTTTACACTTTGTTTTCTTCTTTTGAATAGTGCTGACAAGGTCAAAAAGAAAGCCTTGACCTTGAAGATCCCGAAAGCTGTGGCTGAGGGCAAGCGAAGACGGAGAGCTGGGACCATCATACACTGCGATTACCTCAAAGTAAGTTCCCCCCACATACTGTGAATACCCGCAAAGTAAACTCCAGTATACATTGACATTACCTCAAACTAAGCTTCAACATATAATGCAATTGCCTTAAAATAAGGTCCATATACACTGATTATCTCAAAGTGAGCTTCCTCATAGACTGGTATTACATCAAAGTAAACTCCATCACACATAGCAATTACATCAGAGTAAGTTCCAACAGGTCAATCCAATTTAACATGAAGCATTAAATGTGACTACCTTTAAGTAAGCTCCCTTTTATACTGTGATTTCACCCAAGTAAGCTACATAACAGACTCCAAATATCCCAAATTAAGCTCCAGAAATACTGCATTACCTTAAAACTTATATCTGATTCAGAGGAATGCCTTAATTGATAGATTTAAATTGTAACTTGTACTAATATTTGAACTAGAATCAAAACACAATTGAACAAGACAATATGCACCACACCATTGTCTAAACTGCCAGTTTTCAGGCAGTTTAGATAATGGTGTGGTGCATATTGTCTAGTTCAATTGTGTTTTGATTCTGTTTTTTATACAGGCATCAACCTAGACTAGACAATAATCTCCTTACACTGCCAAGTTACAGCTGGTACATAACTGGTACTTGTTCCAAAACTCTATACTCTGGGGGACACAATCACCCACTATAATTGCAATCGATGAAAGTTCATTACTAGTCTGTGGATTGTGTTAACTACACACAAGGTTAACTTAAAGCCATTCATGACAAACAAAAAAATGATTAATGGACTCAGACACAATGCATCAACTTTCAGATAATTATCTTACAAGCTAAAAATCTTGAAAAGTATGAAGATTTTAATTATTTAAATTACAAAAAATATGCTTGTTTATCTTTGCCAATTCATCATTACAATTTTATAATGATGTGAGTGTAGAATTCACGTTTTACAGTATGTTAGAAAGGAAGTCTTTCTTATTAACATGTACAAGTGTTTTTTCTATTATAATATTTTCTAGACTTCCCAACAAACTGTTTGACAGTTGACAAAACATGTCATAGATAGGCACTCTTATTGCACTTTCCGATGCCTGTAGTGCACCTTTGGTTTTCTCTAATATTTGAACTACAACTTGGTATGAAATAAAACACTGAACAGAACTTTCAGATAACACCATGTTTATACAATAGAAGATGTATTCAAGTGTAAAACAGTGGAAAATAGTTAATTTAGGAATTAAACTAGAATAGTTTAATAATTTAATAAACAATTAAATTAGAATAGTGACAAAACTTACCCAGCATTTATTTTACATATAGAAACCCAAGAAGGTCACTCACAGACGTCGAGCTGACCCCATGGTGACCTTGTCCAGTATATTTGAGAACATTGTGAATGAGATGAGAGATATGGAAGGACATGATGTGAGTTGTTTTTTAACCCCAGTCCATAAAGGCTTGGGTTATAGTCGTCCCCTGCACCGTCCGGGCAGCGGCGGGCATAAAGCTTGTGGGTGTTCCACAGCCTTAACCCCTGCACAGATTTTCACCAAATTTTCAGGGGATGCTTACCCCAAGAGGATCTAGAGCTGATTAGGTTTTGGTGGGTATCTAGTAACAACTGTTACCATGGCAACACTTTTAAGATTTTCAGGTCTTAAAGTTTGTGGGTGTTCCACAGACTAAACAAATCCATGAATTTTTACCAAATTTTCAGGGGATGTTTACCCGAAGAAGATCTAGAGCTGATTAGATTTTGGAGGATATCCAGTAACTACTGTTGCCATTGCAACACTTTTAAGATTTTTGGGTCTTAAACATTGTGGATGTTACACAGACTAAACCCCTGCTCTGATTTTCACCAAATTTTCGAAGGATGTTTACCCCAAGAGGATCTAGAGCTGATTAGGTTTTGGGGGTATCCGGTAACAACTGTTGCCATAGCAACACTTTTAAGGTTTTCAGGTCTTAAACATTTTAGGTGTTCCACAGCCTAAACCCATGAATGGATTTTCAACAAACTTTCAGGATATGTTTACCCCAAGAGGATCTACAGCTGATAAGGTTTTGGTGGGTATCCAGGTACCACTGTTGCCATGGAAACACTTAAAATTTTGGGGTCTTAATCTTTGTGGGTGTTTCACAGACTAAACCCCTGCACAGATTTTCACCAAATTAGGTTTTGGAGGGTATCCAGTGATATCTTTTAAGATTTTCAGGTCTTAAACTTTGTAGGTGTTCCACAGCCTAAACCTATGCATGGATTTTCACCAAATTTTCAGGATGTTTACCCCAAGAGGATCTACAACTGATTAGGTTTTGGGGGGTATCCAGCAGCAACTGTTGCCATGGCAACACTTGTAAGATTTTGGGGTCTTAAAGTTTATTCTAAAATTTATAATGTTTTCTGTAACCTAATATAATGCAGCTAGCTTCATAGATTTGCACAAAATGAAAATGGATAAAAAAGCTTGCCTGAGAGTAATTGTGTCCTTGTTTTTGAAACAAAATAGTCACCATATCAATCTTTAATGGCAAATAGGAGGGTCATCATATCAAAAAGGCCTTCTATCTCCCTAATAATTGTTTCTTAGGCTTCAAAATATGAAAAGTACTTGTAAGAAATCATGGTCTGTGAATCTTTTGTGGAACATCTTGTGGGTTCTCTGTACTTCTTACAACAGAAGTTGTTCCAAAGATTTTCCGAACTCTCAATGTTGTTTCCCATTTAGCTGTACCTGCAGGCTGGGGTTCTTGCCTGCCGAGGCTGGCTATTTTTGCTTTTGTGACTAAACGTAGGACAAAAACAAGTAATAATTGTTGTACTCGAGTAAACATTTTCTGTTACTCTAATCTTTATCAGGTACTGGTATTTTTAGTGTGAAAATAGCTAACAGTTGCTGATTTCTTTGTAAAAATATAGAATATTACAGATTTGAAGTCAATTTTATGAAAATATTTGCAGACTCACTGATATCAAGCAAAAAATGCACTATTATTTTCCTGTTTTTTCACTCTGCATAGTTCACTACTCTATTCTTTAAGAAGTTCTTGAATAATCACTACAGCCCTACCTAAAAAAATAGGACAAGGACAAAATCTTTTCACTGGTCTCCGGCATCACCCTCATTTCAACTGTGTTCCAATTATATCCCTTTCTTTTATCTCTTCTTCCATGGTTCAACTCCACGATTTCTTTCAGTAGGCCTCTAGCTCTTAAGACTCCCAGTTATGTCATGACTTAACATACTGAAGCATTTTGTAGTGGGAAATTCTTTGCTCTTTTGTAATATTCTAGACCAGGTGAGTACCAGGTTCTCATTTAAATGTTCCAGAATTCTTTTTTTTCTGCATGTATAGATCAAAAGGTCCAAATTTGGCATTTAGTTAGTTATTAGTCTCAACAAATGGTGTTGTCTGACAAATGGTGAGGCCTCAAGATCATACTCGGGTTGGCCTAATGTGATAGGTGTGATAATGTGGATATATAAGATCACGCATCACATTTTAGCTTAGATCAAGAAATAACTTCAGTGTTTGGAGATTCTTCATTAGCTCAACCAACTACAAGCATCAGACTTGCATTTATTTCAGGCCTGTGATTAGGGAAACCAGGTACATGAAAATAATGAAACCAAGTAGAAACTATTAAAATATTCTTCAAATGTTTTGTTTATATTTTACCACGGTAGGCCCTGTATGTTTATAAAAAGTAATGGATATTAGTTAATTTTTACCCAACAGCCTTTAAGGGCTATGCTGGTGTTGTTTTCACCCATGGTGTCCGGATGGGTGGTGGGTTGTTGGGTCGACAGGTGGGTGGTGGGAAAAAACTCATCCAGACTGTAACTCGGAAACTGTAAGGTATTGTTATTGGTAGGGACACTGGTTGGGAGGTGTAGGTATGCAGTGTCATGGTGTGACCTTGATTTGATCTTGCTGTAGTGTTGTTTGAAAATTTTTGTCTGAGCTTTTTTCTCAGAAACTGTAGGATGTAGGAAGTTGATACTTGGTAGGAACATTGGTGAGGGGGTGTCAGTGTGCAATGTCATATTGTGACCTTGATTTATCCTTTGACCTTACCAAAGTGACCTTGAACTTTTAAAATCTTGTCCAGGCTATATCTTAGAAACCGTAAGGTGTAGGAAGTTGATACTTGGTAGGGACATTGGTCAGGGGGCATAGGTGTGCAACATCATGTCACACTGCTCTCTCTGAAAGTCTTCTGATCTTTGTACTCTGTCATTGTGTTGAAACTATTTCCCCTGGCTGTGGGGTACGGGAATCTCGGATGCTATTTTATAATAGTTTAACCCTCAGAACAAGTTCCAGTTATACCTAAATATGACTTTTGAACTTAACAGAGTCTACTGCAGCTGTATCTGACAGACAAAAACATCACAATATATTACAAACAGTACCATATGACATGCAATGTTGAATCTTTTCAAATATTATTTTCCACTTTACATCCTGCTTAAGATCATTGATGTTTTTGAGTTATAGTCTTGTTTGTGTTGTATTTTATTCTACAGACAACACCATTCCAACACCCTGTCAACACCAAACATGTTCCAGACTATTACAGAGTGGTAAAGAAACCCATGAGTCTTCAAACCGTCAGAGAGGTATGTATGTGAAGGTGCTTTCATAAAATTTAATTGAATATTAACTAAACTAGAGAAACTGGTCAGCTTTAATTAATTTTGCTTTGATGCTCTTAGATGATGAATTATGTCCACCCCCCTGGGGGGTGGATATATTATTTTTGCTTTTTCTGCCGTCCGGCGTCCGATGTCCGGCGTCACGCATGGTTTCCGCTCATTTAAAGGAAAAGTATTAGAGCTATTGTCACCAAATTTGGTATGCAGGCTTATTGGGTCAGTAGCTTGCTTGGGATTGCTTTTGGCTGTTGTACCTCTTTTGCTTACTGAGTAATACTTAAGTACAGCTATTTTCAGTACCCATTGGTTTCCGTGCATTTAAGCCAAAATAATTAAAGATATTTTACTACAATTTTGAATACAAGATTGTTATGTCCATAGCTCGCTTGGTATTGCATTTGGGACTGATAGCTTTTTCAGTACATGAGTAATAGCCATTTAGGTACTTCATTATGTATTTTCAGTACTACTTTTGAGTAATTTGCTAATATCTCAGAAACCGTAAGAGATAGAGCGATTTCGTCGAAATTTTCGACCCACAGGGTATCTAAGGAAGGTAATCTTTGCAATTTTCAAAAAAATTTCCCCTCCCCAAAAATGGCGGCCATTTTGTATTTTCGGATTTTTGCCAAAAATGGCAAAACACAAAATTGCTTCTATCTCCTTAACCGTGCGAGATAGAGCGATTTCCTCGAAATTTTCGACCCACAGGGTATCTAAGAAATATACTCTTTTCAATTTTCAAAAAATTTTCCCCTCCCCAAAAATGGCGGCCATTTTGAATTTTCGAATTTTTGCCAAAAATGGCAAAACATAAATTTGCTTCTATCTCCTTAACCGTGCGAGATAGAGCAATTTCGTCGAAATTTTCGACCCACAAGGTATGTAAGGAAGGTACTCTTTGCAATTCTCAAAAAAATTTCCCCTCCCCAAAAATGGCGGCCATTTTGTATTTTCGGATTTTTGCCAAAAATGGCAAAACACAAAATTGCTTCTATCTCCTTAACCGTTCGAGATAGAGCGATTTCGTCGAAATTTTTGACCCACAGGGTATCTAGCTAAGGAAGATACTCTGGAATTTTCAAAAAATTTTCCCCTCCCCAAAAATGGCGGCCATTTTGAATTTTCGAATTTTTGGCAAAAATGGCAAAACACAAAATTGCTTCTATCTCCTTAACCGTGCGAGATAGAGCGATTTCGTCGCAATTTCAAAACCCACAGGGTATCTAGCCAAGGTACTCTTTGCAATTTTCAAAAAAATTTCCCCTCCCCAAAAATGGCGGCCATTTTGAATTTTCGGATTTTTGCCAAAAAATGGCAAAACACAAATTAGCTTTTATCTCCTTAACCATGCAAGATAGAGCAATTTCGTCGAAATTTTCGACCCACAGGGTATGTAAGGAAGGTACTCTTTGCAATTCTCAAAAAAATTTCCCCTCCCCAAAAATGGCGGCCATTTTGTATTTTCGGATTTTTGCCAAAAATGGCAAAACACAAAATTGCTTCTATCTCCTTAACCGTGCGAGATAGAGCGATTTCGTCGAAATTTTTGACCCATAGGGTATCTAAGGAAGGTACTCTGCAATTTTCAAAAAATTTTCCCCTCCCCAAAAATGGTGGCCATTTTGAATTTTCGAATTTTTGGCAAAAATGTCAAAACACAAAATTGCTTCTATCTCCTTAACCGTGCGAGATAGAGCGATTTCGTCGCAATTTTCGACCTACAGGGTATCTAACCAAGGTACTCTTTGCAATTTTCAAAAAAATTTCCCCTCCCCAAAAATGGCGGCCATTTTGTATTTTCGGATTTTTGCCAAAAATGGCAAAACACAAAATTGCTTCTATCTCCTTAACTGTGCGAGATAGAGCGATTTCGTCGCAATTTTCGACCCACAGGGTATGTAAGGAAGGTACTCCTTGCAATTTTCAACAAAATTTCCCCTCCCCAAAAATGGCGGCCATTTTGAATTTTCGGATTTTTGCCAAAAAATGGCAAAACACAAATTGGCTTTTATCTCCTTAACCGTGCGAGATAGAGCAATTTCGTCGAAATTTTCGACCCACAGGGTATCTCAGGAATGTATTCTTTTCAATTTTCAAAAAATTTTTCCCTCCCCAAAAATGGCGGCCATTTTGAATTTTCAAATTTTTGCCAAAAATGGCAAAACACAAAATTGCTTCTATCTCCTTAACCGTGCGAGATAGAGCGATTTCGTCACAATTTTCGACCCACAGGGTATCTAAGGAAGGTAATCTTTGCAATTTTCAAAAAAATTTCCCCTCCCCAAAAATGGCGGCCATTTTGTAGTTTCGGATTTTTGCCAAAAATGGCAAAACACAAAATTGCTTCTATCTCCTTAACTGTGCAAGATAGAGTGATTTCGTCGAAATTTTCGACCCACAGGGTATCTAAGGAATGTACTCTTTTCAATTTTCAAAAAATTTTCCCCTCCCCAAAAATGGCGGCCATTTTGAATTTTCGAATTTTTGGCAAAAATGTCAAAACACAAAATTGCTTCTATCTCCTTAACCGTGCGAGATAGAGCGATTTCATCGAAATTTTTGACCCACAGGGTATGTAAGGAAGGTGCTCTTTGGAATTTTCAAAAAATTTCCCCTCCCCAAAAATGGTGGCCATTTTGTATTTTTGGATTTTTGGCAAAAATGGCAAAACACAAATTGTTTCTATCTCCTTAACCGTGCGAGATAGAGCGATTTCGTCGCAATTTTCGACCCATAGGATATCTAAGGAAGGTACTCTGCAATTTTCAAAAAAATTTCCCCTCCCCAAAAATGGCGGCCATTTTGTATTTTCGGATTTTTGCCAAAAATGGCAAAACACAAAATTGCTTCTATCTCCTTAACTGTGCGAGATAGAGCGATTTCGTCGCAATTTTCGACCCACAGGGTATCTAGGGAAGGTACTCCTTGCAATTTTCAAAAAATTTTCCCCTCCCCAAAAATGGCGGCCATTTTGAATTTTCGGATTTTTGCCAAAAATGGCAAAACACAAATTGGCTTTTATCTCCTTAACCATGCAAGATAGAGTGATTTCGTCGAAATTTTAGACCCACAGGGTATCTCAGGAATGTATTCTTTTCAATTTTCAAAAAAATTTCCCCTCCCCAAAAATGGCGGCCATTTTGAATTTTCGAATTTCTACCCAACCAATGCAAAAAGGCATGAAACTGAAATAATTTACATGTATACTAATAAATATTTAAGCATCATTGCTATATTTTACAGATGAAACAGGGCCTTGTAAGATTACTGTACAATTTTTGCAAAAGGTTGATAGGGTGGACATTACACATGATAATGTGTGTTCTTCTATGCTATCCTGTTTCTATTCATATGTCGCAGGTACAAGCAACAGGGCGTCCTATTTCTAGTTATATATTATATCATGCAGGTAAACATTTTGACTAGCTTTTGGTGTTCATTTTGACAGACACCAAAGTGTCATGTAATATAGTGAACTCCTTATGTGTACTGGGTTTCGTCAGATTTCCTTCTCCTGTGGTGCTTGTATGTAAGATCTAGTCCAGCAATAAATCACACTGTCTAGCATCCACTTTGTTGTATCTTTTGTCATTTTTGTCCATAACATATCCATATATGGGTGGGTCAGTTTTGTGCATTAAACAGAATTGTAATGTTATAGTGATAATGTGGTGAAAGGGAAAAGGATTGATAAATTTTGAATGTGAACACAGCTCCTTGGTGAATTTATTTGGTCTGGCAAGGGGTCAAACATGACTTTATGGAACAACAGTTCTAGTTTTGCAGTCTTATTAGTCATAACATTATTGTGAGTTCAGAGTTATTGGCAATATATTGCCTGTCTATTGTATTTTTTTCCACAAAAGTATTTTCCAGAGTAACCTATTTGACTAAAAACCCCTGAATGTATTGATAAAATCCCCTTAATCATTCCACGAGTGAAAACTTGTTCTGCCACTGTAACTAGGCCAAATTTTAAAAAAGCTTTCATCATAAATTGTTGAAACTTTCAGTAAATAAAAATACACCTGCTTTCACATTATTGTCATTGAACATTTGTAATCAGTTTTAAGTGTCATGGGAATAGGGCCAATTTCACAGAAAATGACCCACTCGTCTGGTAATGTTGAGGTATCAATTTCAATACAGTCCCTTTATAATTCATGTAATTTTCAGAATATACGCAACAAACAGTATGAATCACGTGAGAGTTTCCTACGAGATGTGAGTCTGATCATTCAAAACAGTGAACTCTACAATGGACCAAAAAGTGTACTGACAGACACATCAAAGAAAATGCTTGACCTTTGCCTGCAGAGACTTGCTGAGGTAGGGATTAAATATGCATATAGTCAAGTATATATGATTACTTCAATAAATACTAGGGCTGTGACGGGTGCTGAAAAACGGCATCGAGTACTCGCCCTCTGGCAACCGGCCCGAATTCGAGTAACCGCGAGATTTAGTACCATTAGAAGTTTTCTGTAAACAAATAGTCGGTTCTGGAAACGAAACTTTTGAAGAAAAACGTCTTCTATTTGACCATATACTATAGAATATGGAGTAAATTGTATGTTTTCAAGCGAAAATAACAACTTTAATGGGTCAGTTTTACTTATATGGATCCGCCATATTTGATAATTGCAGGAAATTGTCAAGGAAATATGAAATTAAGTTAACAGAGTAATAAATGGGGGCAAGCCCCCCACCCCCATAAATAGTATTCCTGTGTATTACAATAAAAATAAAAGGATGGAATCCTAAAAACGTTATTTATATTATCGCCCAAATCTCATACCGGTAAAGTAAAAACTAGCCACTTTAATTGATATTATGTGATGGAAATGCTGAAATGTAGCATATTTTACACAAGCGTTTGATTACGTGGGCGATAATACAATACCTCGCGAGTAACCGACTTTTTAAAATGGACTCGAGTACAAGCCAAGACCGCCTCGTACACCTAGGCTCAAGTACTCGTTCGCAGCCCTAATATAAATACTAGGTAAGTTAAATTATTTTCCTTTTTAAGTGTGAGCTCTAGTGAGGTTCACACTTCTATTATTATTATTATGTATTTATACTCCGCGCAATATCTCCATATACTACAGGACTCAAAGCGCTATTTAACCAATCCGACTGTACAGGTACAGCCCCAACTCACAAGTAACTGACATTCCCCAACTTGAAGATAGAGGCTCAAGGATGACCATTTATTAACGTCCTTGAGGTTCTTTAACCTGCCACTGGGGATAGAACCCAATGACAGAGGACCGCCATTTTAAGTGGTCATCCGAGCCACTATGTATCTGCCTGTACCTGGGATTGAACCCACGTCCTCTGACTTCCTAGACAAGTGTGTTACCCGCTAGGCCACAGTGGCAGATTCTAGCTATCACTTTTTAAATCACAGGAGTTTCATCATTTGTGTAATAGTGTGATGATTTTCCATCTGATGACTGAAGTTAAGTAGCAGTGGGCTATGTTAGTACTTGGATGGGTGAGTGTCTGAGTTCTAGGCCAGGTATGGGATGTATTGGACTTGTTTTTGTCATGAGACATTCATAAGTTCTAGTGCACTAATCATGCCTCTGATGGCTTTGCAGCTCATGCATGTAGACCAAAACCCTTTTTTGCCTGGTTTAGAATAAAACATTTGGAAAAAAAAAACTTGTCTGCTGTGTAAACTTCAGTGGAATGTTAATGTAGCTCTGTACACCGTAGAACATATTTTATTGCGCTACAATAGCTTACCATGTGGGACTGAATGCTGATTTCGGATGGCGACAAGGCCTCAGGCCAACGTCTAAAAAAAATAGACATTTATAGTTGGCCGTAGCCTCACGTTGTCCTCTCGTGGTATACTACGATATCTCTTCCTACTTTCTCGTTGGCCACATGAATTAGTAGCATCTATCATTTACACAGATATTTTCATCTATTTGTCAGCACATACGTATTGTTGGATGTTAATTTTTGGTCGTTTCATGTATTATATATCATAGATTATTCTGTAAAATTTCCGTTTTGACAGGATAAGTATTTTTGGTTATTTTGGTGTTTTTTGAATTTTCCTCGGTTCAGGCTTTCATCTACGTCTTTTTATTGCGTTTCAAGATGTCTGCTCACCAAACAAATAAAGATAATCCTAGATCTAGTAAGTGTTGTCACTTTTGCTTCGCATTTGACACACATGATTACTGCCCTACCTGTAGGGAATCTGGCAAGGGTGACGACCCCTGTGTCACTTTTGAAAATCCATGTGAAATATGCACTTCATTTTGAGAAGAACAACTGTTGAAAATTTCACAAAGAAAACGCTATGTTAAGAAGCAAAAGAGGGACACTACTAGTTCAAAAGACGATGAACTAGATCTTTTAGGGGATGACGTGGATTCATTTACTGGTTTCCATGCAGACCTTGAGAGTGCTGCTGATAACTTATTTACCTCACCCCCGCGTCCACAGCCCCTACCCTTCAGTTCTTTGTCTATCAAAACACCAGCAAAAACTCTCCCACCCATCCCAGGTACTGCCTTACAGCAGAAGATTGAATCAAATTTAGAAAAATCCCTGGGTAATAAAAATAATAATAGTAGGATTTATATAGCGCAAAATTGATACAAATCCTCTGATGCACTTGAGTCCAAGAAGGGAGATTCCAGGGACAGGCATGGGTCGACATCTAAAAAGCGCCCGCCAGGGTATAACTAAGGTGGGGGGTATGCCAGCCTAAACAAGTAGGTCTTTAGCTGGCTTCTGAAACTATCTATTGTTTGTTGGGATCTGACAGTCTGTGGCAGCTTCTTTCATTCAGCTGGTGCAGCTACTGCAAAGCCACGCCTTCCTATGTGCTTATTAGGGTGGGTTGAGGAGATAGATAGCCTGTTGCCACGAGTGAGACTGCTCGATCTTATTAAAGCTGAAAGATATGGGGGCTGTGAAAGATTAATAGCCTTGAATACCAAAAGATTATACTTAAACAGGATGCGATGTTGAATTGGGAGCCAGTGGAGTTTTTTCAAAAAGGGTGTAACATGACTCATTTTGTCAAGTCTGAAGATGATGCGGCAAAGAGCATTCTGGACTCTCTGTAGTTTGGCTATGTTGGACTTGCTTACCCCATAGAGTAAAGAGTTACCGTAGTCTAGAGGACTACTGACCATAGCATTTGCCAGAAGTATTGCTGTCTCAACTCCAAGGAATTTGCGAATTCGTCGCAAATCACGAAGATGATAGTAACATGCTCTGCAAACCTTGGCAACATGATTGTCAAAGGAGTTGTCTGAGTCGAAAATAACACCCAGATTTTTTACTTCCACCGACGGAGAGATATTGTTTTGGAGGAGTGAAACAGGGAAATTTGGTGCAAGCGACTCTCTGATGGCTTTTTGACCTATAATGATAAATTCATTTTTTTCTGGGTTTAGTTTTAGTTTGACACCGTCCATCCACTCCTGTACAGACTTGAGACACTCGGTCAGCTCTTCCATGCTAGAGTCAAAATTCCTGGAGTCAACTGCTAGGTAGGTCTGGGTGTCATCGGCATACATGTGATGAGTAACATTGAATTTTGAAATAACTTGACTGAGGGGACTAGTGTAGAGGGTGAAAAGGAGAGGACCCAAGGGAGAAAGGGAGAGGAAAGGGAGAATTACCACCTCAGAGAAACTATCACCTATTTTAATTTTTTGTTTACGGTTTGAAAGATACGATTTGATCCATGACAAAACAGTATCATCTAGACCAAACCAGTCATGCAAGCAGTCATATAAAAGAGAATGATCAATCGTATCAAACGCTGCCGATAGGTCTAATAATGTTAGGGCCACTGCCTTTCCTGAGTCCACTGAGAGAGCTATATCATTTTGAATCTTCAACAATGCCGTTTCAGTGGAGTGGGAACTCTTATAAGCAGACTGGTTGACATTTAAGAGCCCCTCGTGCGAAATAAATTCATTTAGCTGCTTTGCCACCACCTTCTCAATAAGTTTAGATATAAAGCTGAGGTTTGACACCGGCCTGTAGTTTTTGAGGATATTTCTATCAAGGCTCGGCTTCTTTTGAAGGGGGGTGACATATGCCATCTGAAAACAGTTGGGGAAACTACCTTCTGTGATTGAATAATTTACAATTTTAGTGATGGGGGTGATGAGAATATCAGCACACTCCTTGACCATTGACATCAGAATCGGGTCAAGGTCACATGATTTGGATGGTGAGGACTTTAGAATTTTGAGTAGTTCTTCCTCGGACACAGGTGTGAAAGAGCAAAGAGTATTTTTAGTGGGGTTGGGTCTAGTAACTGAAGATGGTATTGATGACTACAGTGTGGATCCTATCTTGAGGATTTTGTCATAGAAGAACTTACAGAAAGTGTTCGCAAGGTCGGTTTTATTTGTGTAGTCTGGTAGAACAGCAACAGAGGACCTGTGTAAGATCTTTTTGAAACAGTTCCACAGAGCCTTGGGATTTCCTTGGTTTTCAGCCACAATGTTGGAATAATGATTGCATTTGGACTTCTCTAGCAGGAAATTATAGTGGTTGATTGCAGCCCGGTATCGGCTACGATTACTGGCTGAGTTTTCACGATGCCATGCCCGCTCATATTTCCTCTTGAGTCGTTTTGCTTTGAGGATGTCACAGTTCATGAAACCAGTCTCGGCATGTCTCTGTATATTTTTCTTCATGATTGGGGCGTGCTTGTCAAGAAGGCTTCTCAAAGTATTAAAGTATTGATGACTGAGAAGACTGGCAGTTTTGTACGGCCATCTAATGAGGTCGGATTTCAGGATATCCATTCTAAAATCTGAAATATTTATCTTGTGAATTTTACGGATGGGAACACATTGAAACTTACAGGATTCTCTGACAGGGAAGATAAAGCTGAATATGATTGCCTGGTGGTCTGATAGTCCCCCAATAACTTTGGGACTAATGGCATCCCTCACACATAGAGCATCCAAAATATGACCCTGAATATGTGTGGGTGTATTGACAAGTTGTGTAAAACTGAAATGCTCAAGGATATCATAAAATTTCAGTGTCCAAGTGTCATGTTTATCCAGATGAAAATTAAGATCACCAAGGAGAATATTTTCATAGCCTGATAAAGCAGCACCTTTGAGGAACATGCCAAATTCGTGCAGGAACTGCGACTTTGAGAGATTTGGGGGCCTATAGACTACATGAAATATAACATCTTTAGCACCCTCAGTGCTAATCTGAATGGAGATACTTTCAAAAGCCTGATAACTGTTTTTTGAAACTTGCTCAAAACTCAGGTCCTCCTTGATGAAAAAACCAACTCCGCCCCCTTTCTTGACATTTTGAGGTACATGAATGAACTTATAACCAGGAGGTGTGATACTAGAGATAAAACTTTCAGTATCCTCTGGCCTAAGCCATGTCTCAGTGACAGCTATAAGATCAGCATTGTTATCTTTGACAAACTCCAGAAAGGAAGCCGATTTATTTTTGATAGATCTAACGTTGAAAAGACAACCATTAAGAGATCTAGAACCAGGGCCTGGATTGAGACTAATATCACCCGAAAGAGCTAGGAGCAATGATGTCCACGGACTTACATTCCGGAAACTGTGTCACCCTTCGACAGTGACCCTGGAAAGCCAGATAGGCAAAATTGATCTACACATGGGTGAATCCCCGACTCAATGATCACAGGATGACCTGAGTGCATGGTAGGTTCAGATGAGTCACAGACTCTGATGCCAGTCAATATGAGGTAAACTGCAAAATGCAAGAGGTGCATTTTGGAGAATATTTTAGGAAATATATGTATGGCAAAAACTGTATCACTAAAACAAAATATGAAATGATGACAAATCTACTTTATGGATTAGTTGAACAAGAAGTGCATTGCCAGACCAACAGAGGCCAAAAATTAAAATTTTAGAAAAGGTGCACTTACCTTCCCTATGTATAAACCTGTCTTTTACAATGGAACCAAAAGAAAAAAGTTGTAATAGATTGTGAAGGTAGGAAAAGATTAGTGCATATCTATGGAGTAGGTGAAATAAAAATTTGGTGAAACCAAATTTTGGTATGGATGGTCAATCACGGCTATAGTTTGGTTATTGTATATTTCGATTTTATATAAAGGAAGGTAGGTATAGATATGTGGTAAAATCTGTGGAGTAGATGAAATAAAAATTTATTCAAGCAAAAATTGTGGTATAGGAGAGTATAGGAGGGTAACACACTAAACATCCATTTACAGCAACAAATGGGTTCTTTCCAGGTATCAATGTTAGAAGCTTTTCAGTCTCTCCAAGACAAATTAACAACCAAGAAACAAGCAGAGGTGGATCAGACCTCGGCTTCAGCTTCTAAGCCTGGACCCTCCACTAGTGCTGTTTAGGTGGACCCATCCCCTCTGAGACCTAGAACTACCTCACATGTCGAGGAAATGGAAGTGGACTATGGTCCAGCACTTCCTCCATGTCTCAGTTCTGGTCTTCATAATGCATCGGATCAGAATTCTAATGCATCCGAGGAGCCCCCTAAGAAGGCCTCAGATAGACCTAAAAACACTCTCACTCTCACAAAAGGCATGAAGTTGAACCAAGGTCTTCCTCGGATCAATACTATGATGAATCTGATGAACCTTGCATTTCATCTGCTAAACCAAAAAACATGCTGACAAGAGTAGACATAAGGTCAGGTTCAGATATGTGTCATCTTCCTCAGAGGAGGATCAGTCCTCTGTAAACAGACACAAGTCTTCAAAGCCCTCTGAGACTCAGCCCTCTGGGGCTCTCTGACCAAGACCAACCTCAACATGATCCAGACCCCCCTTATTACAGGGAAGTAGCTCTGTGTGATGTCCCCCCCCCCCCCAATATGCTGAAGAGGTGGACACCTTCAGGCGCATTCTTTCCCTCCCTGACCCCAGGGAGTCTATGCCTAGGTCCTCAACTTCAGTTATCGGTCTTGATGATAAAAAAGGCCATCAAGACCTCAGACCTAGAGGTCCTTCCTCTATGCTACCACTCAGCTCAGTTATCAAAGATACTTTTGATAAGTTTGGACATGATTTCCAGGCCGCTAATTTACCTGAGGGCAAATACATCAAACCTCCCCCTTCCAATGCAAAGTGGTACAAGGTGGGACAGCCCTGATATGAGGAGAAAATACAAGAGTTGAACACAGATTTTACCAAAATCTGTATTACTCCTAAGCCCCCTGGGGCTCCTATGGGCAAGGTTCCCCTACCAATTCTTAAGGAATTGGAACACCAAGCTAGGTAAAACATTTCCATGCTCAATTTTACTGCTGCCTTCCCAAGACTTCTTCCTGCAGTGCCACTCTTGAGAAGTGCCAACATGGCCTGAAGTCGAACTTTAAGAGGGTCAAGTCTCAGATTCAGAAAGGTGCCAATCCTGAGAAAGTAGCAAAACGTGGATATGAGCAAGCCTGTGAATACTTAGACCTATGGAATAAGACTGTTCTTATTCAACACAGAGCTCTCACATGCCTCGGCAGATCCTTAGCCCATATGCTCTAGAGGGAACTATATACTATGGGTAACACCGGTGTGCTAAGGCGCGAAGCTGAAATAAACCTTTTGCAACCACTTTTAGGGGAAACGAGACGCCAAGAACTCAGGAATTCGCCCTTCTGACATTCCTCCTTGTTCAAGTCTCAACTTGTGAAGGGGGGAGAAGACTTCCTCCTTAAAAAAGGCACCTCTAAAGACTCTCAGGGTCTCGGACCCTATAAGCCCTTTCATGGTCCCCACAACAAGAAAAGAGGCTCCTACAGGAAACGCCCCTATGGGGGCAACTCCTCACAAAGCAGTAACCAATCATTTTCCTCAGGTAGGGGGAAACCGAACTTCAGAGGCTCCAGGTTTTCGACCCCACAACAGGGGGCGAGGGCATGGAAACCCCTCTCCCCAATGACTCCTTAAAGGCCTCCCTCAGTCCACCAGAAGGAGGTCGCCTCCGTTTTTTCAGAAGAGACTGGCAAACAAACAAATGTTCATCTAACATTATCACCAATGGCTACGTACTGCCATTTCTTTCAAAACCAAGTGTCGGGTCAGATTCCCTCTGATTCAGTCAGAATACAAGGCCTGTCAAAAAGACCAAGCTCTGGCCACTTGTATCCAGTCTCTTCTGTCAAAAACACAATCGAAAGGGTGGACAATGTAAAATCTCTCGGGTTTTACAGTTGCCTGTTTCTAGTACCCAAGCCTCACCAAAGGTGGAGGCCAGTCATAGATTTAAGCAGGCTCAACACTTTTCTACTAGTGATCTCAACGGGTACCCGGATATCCGGGTACCCGAACCCTGAATACTTACCCGAATCTGAAATCTCATACCCGAGTACCCGAATCTAAGCTTATTTCTGTTAATATCGCCCACATTGGCTCACCAAGTACAGACGTATCTGGACTTCATTAATTCACTTTAAAATGAAACTATTCAATTAAAATGCATAATAATATTGTTTTCTCACCCTTGTACACCGTTTATAGTATTTTATTTGTCTTTTATTTTAGTTGTTTATACATTGTCAAATACCGGAACCCTTTTAAAATCGTCAGTATATCAACACAGTTTCTTAATTCCGAGTCCATAAAACGCTGTATATTGGCCATATATAGTGACATGCACTTCTTAAATAAATATGAGTACAATATTTTCACACAGTAGTTAATAATTTTACATTAATAAAATTAACTTACAACCTGAAATAAAAATAAAGTTTCAATTCCGAAACTACATTCGAGTAGTGGTGTAATGCTTTTGTGATAGGTCATGTGACTCCATTTTTACATAAACAACCGTGTTTTGAATGTACAGAAGTCTTTTTTTATTTAACCTTTCTTCCGTGCAATATTGTTTTGAATGCAAAACCGTGGCCAACAAGAAATAAAGCAAATGGTTGCATCCCATTATTTCTGTAGGTTTTAAGTCTGTAAATATGGAGATATTTGTAGTTTCAGCTATTATCGCCCATCGGCGCGGGTACCCGGGTACCCGCCCGCTGAAACCACTGCATACCCGGTCCTAGTAAAAAGGGTTTATTGAGAACACTATTTTCTACACGTAGAAAAGTTCAAAATGGAAACTCCAGAGTCCATCAGGACCTCCCAGATTCCAGGGGAATGGGTATCGTCGATAAACCTATCAGACGCTTACCTTCACTTCCCCATCCACCCAAACTCAACATATCAAAGGTTCTGCCACAGGTCGCAGGTGTTCCAGTTTACCTCCCTCCCTTTCGGACTAACCACAGACCCCCATGTCTTTACAATGATCGTAAAGGAAGTGAAGCTAATGGCCCTCTCCAGAGGACTCAGACTTCATCAATACCTGGACGACTGACTGATCAGGTCCCAGTCTCAGGAGGAAGCCCAAGTGAACACTCAGGCAGTGGTAGTCCTAACCCAGTCCTTGGGGTGGATAATAAATCAAGAAAAATCAGAACTAAAACCTACTCAGGTGTTTTCGTTTATGGGCTACGAATACCATCTAGATTCAGCCCTTGTAAAACCCACTCAAGAGAGATGGCTCCAACTTCAGGATTTGATCCTAAGACTCAAGTAAAAACATGTTTTGACTGCAAGATGTTTGATGTCGCTAATTGGGTTGCTTGCCTCAATGGAGAAAATGGTCCCGGAGGGACACCTTCACATGAGGACCTTCATCCCAAAGACCACAGTATCCAACTCTTTACAGACGTCTCAAACGAAGGTTGGGGCGCTCACTTAGATCAAAGTTCTACAAAGGGTCTGTGGTCAGACCGGGAAAAAAGACTACACATAAACGTTCTAGAGTTCAAGGCGGTCTCCCTGGTCCTTCGAAGCTTCAAGGACCAGTGCCAGAACCAAACAGTGCTAGTTTCAATGGACAACTCAAGAGTGGTAGCCTACATAAACAAACAAGGAGGAACTCATTCAGCAGAGATGTGCGCTCTCCTGTGGAAGATCATGACCTGGTGTCATCACTGTCACATAACATTAAAAGCCAGACACATTCCTGGGTGTCTGAATGTGATGGCCGACCTGTCCAGGTCGAAACAAGTGCAGTCAACAGAATAGTCACTGCATCCACAGGTCTTCAAACAGATCTGTCTCAAGTGGTTCACTCCTCATGTAGATCTATTTGCCACTCATCTGAACCACAAACTTCCACTGTACGTGTCTTCAGTCCCAGACCCAAATGCTTGGGACATAGATCCTCTGAACATAAACTGGACGGGTCTCACTACCTATGCTTACCCTCCAACGGCTCTCCTTCACAGGGTGATCCAAAAAATCAGGCAATGCTGAGCCACAGATTTTGCTCCAACACCACACATAAGCATTCATTGAATGTATTACCACTTCTGTATGCATGGTAATATTCAAAACATCTAAACCATAATTCGGCCATGCCTGATGTAGATAAAGTACATGCATTATCTTTCTCTTAGAGATTATTTTCTCTATATAAACATTGTTTGGACCTTTATATAACTGACAGTGCTCTGAAAGTATTCTGAACTTTGTACTGATAAAGTACTTCTATATCTCATGGTGTTAAAAATATTTCCCTGGGCTGTGGGGTACGGGCATCTCTGATGCTATTTTTATACTTGGTAGGGACATTAGTTACGGGATGTAGGTGTGCAGTGTGATGGTGTGACCTTGATTTGACCTTGCCGTAGTGACCTTGACCTATAAAATCTTGTATGGCCTATATCTCGGAAATTGTAAGGTGTAGGAAGTTGATACTTGGTAGGGACATTGGTTGGGGGGTATAGGTGTGCAACGTCATGCTGTGACCTTTACCTTTGGCTCTGCCAAAATGTGTTCACCTGCCATATTTTAGATATATTTCCCTTATGACAAAGACACATGTATTACTGCAACTGATTATTATATGTATTTTTACATAATTGTGCTATTTCCAATGACAGCTATTCTCAGATAAATAAAGTTTACAGCTTCATAATTTTTAATTTACCAATTAATGCTATCATCTTGCTATTGAATTGTCTTGTTTTAATACTTTACATACATTTTTTTTCTCTTAGAAGTTATTTTCTCCACATAAACATTATTTGGATCTTTATATAACTGACACTGAAAATGTCCCGATCTGTGTACTGTTTCATTACTTTTATATCTCATGGTGTTGAAAACTATTTGCCCAGACTGTGAGGTACAGACATCTCTGATGCTATTTTTTATTGTTAGTTATCAAGCATAATATGTATTAAGGACTTATCAAAGTTGTCATTAATCTCATGTTAGGTGGCTAAAAATTTATGAGAATTCCAACCATAGGGCTGGTTTTTCACTCGTGGATGGCCCCTAAGGGCCCTGACACTACTTAAGTGATCACGGCTGCACTTCTCTCCAATCAAAACATCTTAACAGTTTTTAGCACTGTCATTCAATATGTTCTGGTTTTTGGTTCTTTACAGGCCCGGTCTTCGGGACTGGGGCACTGTAAACGGGACTCAGACTGGTACTTTCAAACATTCATTCTCATTTCCAGCTCCCCCCCCCCCCCCCAAGACAGTAAGAAATAATATGGGTTATATAATTTTATTATTATTAAAACACATCATTGCTATATTTGACATTTCATTGTAATACAAGGCATTATATAATACTGATGATATGATGAAGTGTATCAACAACAGACAGACAAACAGAAGTTAACATAAGATTCCCCCCCCCCCAAATGAACCCCGAAGTACCGAAAATTACTGGGCTCAATCGGGTGAACAAGAACATGCTAACCCGGGAGCCAAAATGTTTTTGACCTAACAACTTTAGCCTAATAAAATTATGACCAGTAGGCCATAACCTAATGATAATCACAACATGTCCCATATATGCGAGGACGTTATGAAGTTCAGCATATAGATATGCGAATTGAAAACCCTGTCACTCATATAACAAAGAGACATGGTACATAGTTACCCTGACCAAAAATCAACTAATTCACAACCCCAAGTTTCCTAATAGACCCACTGGGGTACTTTCAAACATTCATTCTAATCTATTACTTCAAAATCTAAGAAAAATTGACATATCTTCCAGTCTCAGCTGTAATCCCTCCACCTTGCGGTTGGATTCACCATTCAGTCCCACATGGTAAGCTCTTGTAGCACAATAAAATTGAAAATTTAAATTACTTAAATGTATGTTATGTTATGTTAGCTTTTATTGCGTTAATATATCTTACCTAGTGGACCAGTGCATTTGTCCGGCGCGCAGCCGGTCCCGCCAAACGTTAGAAAAAAACGTCCTGAGCTGGGCTCTGACCAGGACTGGTAGTGTAGTATCCATTCACCAGGTGTCTCCTCTGCACCCAGCTCCCCTATTGGACGTGCGTGCGCATGCGCACTTCCTCTTTTTGTTTGGCGTCATTGTGTTTTTTACTTCAAGAATATTGGGAAAATATTTTGCAGATTATTAGTGTTATAGTACTGTTTTTCTCAATTGTGGATATTAATTGATATAAAGTATCATGGCATCAC
Organism: Sabellastarte sp. h YS-2021; assembly: GCA_964017235.1. NCBI lineage: Eukaryota > Metazoa > Annelida > Polychaeta > Sabellida > Sabellidae > Sabellastarte > Sabellastarte sp. h YS-2021. Next base: position 139,557,596 of record OZ024927.1, on the reverse strand, counting down.
CAGGACAACGAAGGGGTATTTGCGGACACATGATGGCTGGCTTTGACCAGCATGAATGTTGTGCACGCTGTCATGATAAAGGTTTGGGGTCAGATCCCTGTGTTCAGAAGAAGGTCTGTGTTATTTGCAAACTCTTACTGATCAACAGCGAGATAAGCTTTCTACTCCACAGTACCAAATCCGTAAAGACAAAAAGGCTGGTTTGCTGGTATCACCATCAAAAATTACAGTGGTGAGGGTTGTAGATCAGGATCTCTCGGACTTGCCTCAAGATGCACCGGAATCTTCCGGTTCCGGTCCGCAGGAATTTTTCCAAATCTCTCACCACTCTGCAGACGAGTTTGTGTATCAGAAAGGACTTGGATATGTTAGGTAACCAGTTAGAAGAGAAGTTTGCTAGCTTTGAAGCCTTACTGTCATGCACTAACATCTTTTCAACCCCTAAGGTACCAGTTACCTCTGTGTCTGCTGCAGTATCTGATCAACCTTTCTTTGCTGCATCCGACCCTAGAGCCACCGGCCCGGTGCGGCCTCCGGGTCCGGATGTGGAGCCTATAGAGAAGAAAAATAAAGGTCCTGGTAAGAAAACTAAGAAGAGTAAACCGGTTGCTACTTCATCAAACCTTCCACCGGTTCCGGATGACTCTAAAACCGGTGACATCATCTTCAACCAGCCTCATGCTATTTCCAAGGTGGACACACCCGGTCCGGGTGGTTTTGTCAAGCTTGGTCAGACTGTTTCTACCGTTTCTTCTGTTTTGTCTGCTACTGAACCTCATCCTATTGTCTTCCGGTCTGGTTACAGAAGCAGTTCCAGAGGACTGTGACGTTGAATCTGTGACCGGTCGGTCGGAAAAGAACTCTGAGGAAGGAGAAATCTCTGACACTGAGACGGTCGAGCAAAATGAGGAGATGAAGGGCAGGGCAGTTAGGGCCTTCCTAGGATGGTCTCATATCCCGGATTTTGAACTTTCAGCCACAGATGGAGATCGTTCTGATAACCCATGGAAGGGCAAGCACCCGCGCAAATCCGGGAAAGTTTCAGTGGAGCTCCCAGCCGATGACTGGCCTAAGATGGAGTGTTTAAACACCAGAGTAGCAGAAGGATACCCTTCACACTCGCAGGAGTTGGCTGGACTTAAGGTGGATCAGTTTGTCCGTACCACCGAAAAGTCAGGCAAAGTGGTATCAACAGTAACGTATTAGACAGGACTCAAATGTTCGACCGGGAAAGACCATCTTCAGTTGGTCAGATTCAGAGGCACGTTTGAATTCACAATTCTCAAGAGTTGCCAAGGTTTCCAGCTACCCGCAGTTGGGTCCGACCTCAAGACCAGTCCCTCAGGATATCCTCCGGCATTGGGAGAAGTGTGCCAGGGAGGGCACTTATGTCACTAACCATGCTGCAGCCTTTAACCGCTGCACTAGCAATATTCAGGAGAAAATGAACAGTCATATTGCTTTACTGAATGACACTATTGTTAAGGGGAAGGCTCCTAAGGAGATCGTTGACGCCATTCGGGATCTTAAGGACTTGTCTGCTTTCCACTCCAGTGTTTCTGTGGCACTTGGTACAGCTTTACAACATTTAGCTGACAGCCTTTTCATTCAGTTAGCCAACTTCATCCTCTTTAGGCGAGACTCCTACCTGGAGTTTGTAAAGCCTGGACTGAAACCCAATACGTGGAATAGGCTTAGGAATGCTCCGTTGTTTATTTCAGCATTATTCCCAGATGATGTTTTAGCTACTGCCGAGCAAGACATTTCCAAACACGAATCAGTCCCAGGTGCTCAAGGTCCCGGTCCGGGCACTACGCAGCACTCTGGCAAGAAACAGTCTCACTATCGCTATAAGCCCTACGATAAGAAGGATAGTAGGCAGGCTGGTTACTCTTCTCAGTCGTCTCAATCCTGGAGACAATTTTCCAGCAAGAGTAGAGGTCGGGGTCGTGGGCGTGGAGGCGGAAATTCCTCTTATTTCTCGAAGTCTTTCCGCTCACAGCAGTATAAAGGACAATTATTGCAAAATGATTCCTCCAGTAAAAGACTTTGTAGAGGATCAAGACTTAAAAGACTCAATTCAGAATGTAAGCTCAAATGTTGTTTTTCATGTTCCATGTGTAATCGGGCCGTCACAAAGGAAAGACATAAGTCCCTTTCAGTTTCACAGAGAAATAAAGCATGTCAAGCCTGTGTACTGTGTAAGTCATTGTCTTTGTGCCCACAACGTCAAAGATGCCCATCATGTTGTTGAAAATCCACCTGTGGGAGGCCGTCTGCAACTGTTTTGGCAGGTCTGGCTCTCTCTGGGTTCAAATCCGAGGGTAGTGTCCATACTAAAGGAAGGGCACTCCCTGCCCTTCAGAGTAAGGCCACCTCTGTCAAGGTCACCGGTGATAATCAGTCATTATGCAGATCCGGTCAAGAACAAGCACCTCAAAGAATCCTTACAGGCACTAATCCAAAAACAGGCGGCAGAGAAGGTCATGGTCCCTTCTTCTCTGGCTTTTTACAACCCGTTATTTCTGGTTCCAAAGCCCAACAACAAATAGAGGCCCATCCTAGACCTCAGTCAATTAAACTTGTACCTAGCTTCAGCCTCCTTCAAAATGGAAACCCCAGAGACCATCAGACTCTCCCTTCAAAAAGGGGAGTGGGTCACTTCGTTGGATTTCAGCGACGCCTACTTTCATATTCCAATAAGTCCAAGGTCGCGCAAGTATCTGAGATTCCATCTCAATGGTCAAACGTATCAGTTCACCGCCCTACCCTTCGGCCTTTCCACGGCTCCGTTGGAGTTCACGAAGGTCGTCAAGGAGGTCAAATTGATGGCACAGTCTCAAGGTATCCGAATCCACCAGTACCTCGACGACTGGTTGGTGAGAGCTCCTTGCCCGGAGATGTGCCAACGTCATTCCCGGACCCTCTTGGCCCTGTGTTGCAAGCTAGGTTGGGTAATCAAATTGTCAAAGTTGGAACTGTGTCCCCAACAAGTGTTCAACTTTGTAGGTTATCGTTTCGACCTCTCTCAGAGGTGGGTGACTGTCTCAGAAAATCAAATTTCTCCTGCGGCAAAAGACCTGCTCAGTCAGGCAGTTCATGTCCCTCATCGGGCTTCTAACAGCTACGGAGAAACAGGTGGTTTCGGGACGCCTGCACATGAGGCCTATTCAATGGCATTTAAAGAAGCATTGGCATGTCCCAGAGAGTCTGGAGAAGAGAATCCCCATTCCAAGATCTCTCCATGTTCATCTGGAGTGGTGGTTGGACCCGGAAAAGCTTCTGAAGGGCCAACCTCTTCACCCATTGCAACACGCCCTCCAATTATTATATCCCCAGACGAAAGTCGGGGATATATTGGATTCAGGTCCGTCGCGCCGCCGCCGCCGTAGAAATTTCCTTGTGTACGCGATAACTCAAAAACGGATTAATATTTTTTTGTCAAACTTGGTACACATGTTAAAGATGCCCAAAGGAAGATCCCTGTTTTAAGGTGACCTTAAACTCCCAATAATAAAGAACTTACGGCCACCTTAAGGTCAGAAATTGCACTTTTGGCCACTTAGAGACCTCTAGGTCACAAACTATGAGGCTTATCTGCCTCAAATTATACCTGAGAATACATTAATATATTCTTAGTACATGTGCCGAAAATCAAGACTTTAAGTTGAGGAGAAAATTGTCTTTGAGGCCCATAAAGACCCCACTTAGGACTTTTTTCCTATATTTTTAACTTATTTTGCCCTATAATTTGGAAGTGGTAATTCTGATGAGTCTCAAACTGCACTAGATGTAACTCTTATATGTAATCCTTGTCTGTGAAAAAATTAAAGGCTGTAGGTTTACCTGTTAGGCCGACTTAAGATCTCAAAATTGCCCACAGAGACCCAATTTATGGACTTTTTGCCATCTTTGAGCACTGTAGCTTTCAAACTATGTCTCTCATCTAAGTGAAATATCATCTGAGAATGTATCAATATGTTTTTCTTGTATGTACTCCAAAATTTAGGCCTTTAATATACATTCCTTATTTATATATTTGATTTTATTTTAGTGATAAGATTAACTGAGCTTTTTGTATTTGATTACCCCTTTTATATTATAAGTGTTTGTTTACCATTTGTGCTGCAGCACTCCATCTCTTTGTAGTCCCACCCCCCATCCCCCACCCACCTCTGGGACCTCCAGCTATTGAGTGACACCAAATAAACCAAGGTATACAGATCATCTGTAATAGTGAGAGAGGTGTGGAGAAGGGGAGAGAGGTGGGGTGGGGGTGGGAGGTGGTGTTTGCTTCATTATCGAATTATCTAAGACAAAGGGAGTCAGAACTGAGATTGTGTCACATATTTAGGTTGCATATATATGGACCACATATATAGGAATTGAGGAAATGAATAACTGAAAAACAATACAAATTCTAAAAATAATATAATAAAATAATAATATAAATAATATATGATTTTTAAATAATATTTTATTTGTGAACAAATATAGAAACAGAAATACACTTTTGGAATTATGAATTTAGAATGGACATTTAATCATCAATCATTTAAATACTTTGAAAATAGGTTCAGAGTTACCCTTTGCAGGAAGATTGAAAAGTATGATGAATTGAGTTAAAAATAATATTTTATTTGTCAACAAATATAGAAACAGATATGCTCTTTTGAGATTATTAATTTAGAATGGACATTCAATCATCAATCATTTAAATACTTTGAAAATAGGTTCAGAGTTATCATTGCAGGAAGATTGAAAATATGATCTGTTGAGTTATGTATTCGACGTCTGGGGATACACCATCTTCCTTGCGAAGATATAAACTTAGTAGATTGATGTGCTGAAGTTCATATAACTTTTCCCAATATTTATGGCATACAACAAATGGATTAAATAAAAAATTCCCGATCAAAACCTGTGGCGTGAGTGATGACCTGACTGGGGATATGTTGGCGCCGAGTTGGCCCAATCTAGTTTACAGACGCCTCAAACGAAGGTTGGGGCACACACTTAGGAGACTGCACGGCTAGAGGCCTCTGGTCCAAGTCAGAAGGCGACTTACACATAAATTTGCTAGAACTCAAGGCGGTCCTGTTGGCCCTAAAACAGTTCGAGCAATTGTGCTGGAACCAGATCATCCTAGTTTGTACGGACAACACGACAGTGGTCTCGTACATCAACAAGGAAGGGGGTTTGAAGTCAAGCTCTCTTTGTGCTCTCCTTTGGAGACTTCTCCTTTGGTGCAACCAAAGGCAAATTGTGTTACGAGCCAGACATATTCCAGGTCACCTGAATGTTATTGCGGACAAACTGTCCAGACACAGAGAGGTGATTTAGACGGAGTGGTCTCTCCTACAGGAAGTCTTCAACCGTCTCTGTCGACGATGGCACGAACCGGAAGTGGACTTGTTTGCAACCAGATTCTATCACAAGCTTCCCAGGTTTGTGTCCCCAGTTCCGGACAGGTTAGCCTGGGAAGTAGATGCGCTGAGTCTCTGGTGGACAGATCTGGATGCGTATGCCTTTCCTCCGACAGCCCTTCTGGGACAGGTGGTCACCAAACTGTTGGACCACGGTTGTCGCCGGCTCATTCTTATTGCCCCAGGGCATGCCATGGTTTTGGGACCTGGTCAGCATGTCAGCTCAAGTTCCCCTCTCACTGCCCAAGGTGGAGAACTTATTAACCCAGCCATTCAATCGGTGTCCTCACAGGGATCTCTTCAACCTGAATCTTCATGCTTGGCTCCTAGAGCCTCCGCCATTAAACAAGCAGGTTTCTCTGTCGAAGTGGCAATACGAATTGAAGCTCCTCAGAGACGTTCAACCAGAGCTATCTACGAGTCAAAGTGGGTCATTTTTATCAGATGGTGTGAGGAAAATAAGGTGGACTTCCGGTCTCCCTCTATAAAACAGATTGCGGACTTCCTCCTTTTCCTTTTTCAGGAAAAACACCTTCAGCCTAGTACTATTGATGGCTATAGGACCGCTATAGCCAATAAAGTGGGCAATAGTAGAATCAACATCAGCAAAGATGAAAATTTGACTAGGTTGTTGGACAGTTTCCATAGAGACAAACCTAAGGGCAGGCGTGGTGTTCCATCTTGGAACCTCTCCCTGGTTCTTCACCAGCTTACCTGAAGCCATCGTTTGAACCTCTCCGGAAAGCTTCATTGAAGCATCTTACCTTCAAGACGGTTTTCCTCTTAGCTCTGGGTTAAGGAAAGCGCAGGAGCGAAATTCATGCTTGGGTCCACAAAAACATCAGACACCAAGAAGATTGGTCAAAGGTTTCCCGCTATCCTTCTCCGGGTTTTCTTTCTAAGAATCACCTGGCCAAGGAGGGTCCTCCCTGCAGTCTGTTTTTTATCAGGATGGATGAGGGATAGTCTATTGTTTTTCTCCTACACTTCTTCCTTGGGAATCTTCGGGACAGAACTCCTCTTCTCTCCTCTCTTACTTAATGGATTTTCAGATTATTCTGAAAGAAAAGGGGGGGGGGGCAACTTAGCTGAGGTAGCGGGCCATCTGTCTAGGTGGGTGAACCTCTGGCTTCATGGAATAATTTTGGAGTTTCGAATCTTAGTCCCCAATCTTCCTAGAGCCACCCACCAACCACTGGGTAGTTATTCTGCACTGGTCCACTAGGTAAGATATATTAACACAAAAAATGGAAAATTTAATAGTTAAATTAAAATTTTATAAGATAATATCTTACCTAGTGGACCAGGGGATTCCCACCCTACCTTCCCCGCTTACAGCTCAATAGGGGCATTTCTAAGGTAGGCAACAAAAAAAGGAAGTGCGTATGCACACGCATGCGCAGTAGGGGAGCTGGGTGCAGAGGAGAGTGGATACTACACTACCGGTCCCGGTCAGAGCCCAGCTCAGGACGTTTTTTTCTAACGTTTGGCGGGACCGGCTGCGCGCCGGACAAATGCACTGGTCCACTAGGTAAGATATTATCTTATAAAAATTTAATTTAACTATTAAATTTTCCATTTTATAAGCTACAAGCTTACCATGTGGGACTGAGAAGAGTCCCACCCTGCCTCCCCGCTGTATTACAGCTGAGGGGTAAGGTTTAAAAATTGCAACGAGAAAGTAAGAAGAGATCTTGTAGTGTTCCACGAGAGGACAACTTGAGGCTACGGCCAACTATAAATGTCTATTTTTCTTAGACATTGGCCTGATGCCTTGCGGCCATCCGAGATCAGCATTCAGTCCCACATGGTAAGCTTGTAGCTTATAAAAGCTACATTTAAGTAATTAAAATTTTCAAATATGTATGGTTGTAATATAAGTTCGATTTTCTCAGAAAAACTGTCAAGTTGGTGAAACCATGTGCTAAAAGTTAAATGCAGTTTCACAATGTGGTGTTTTTGTGTTTTTTTTTTGTTTTGTTGTTGTTTTTTTTTTAATTGCAAGATAACTTTGAATAGCAACAGAAGTGAGAGTAAAACGGTAAATGTTTCTGTGTTTTTGAAATCAACATGGTCTGATAAGCTTTTGGAGGGTTTCTGGCAATACCTGTTGCCATAGCAATGGTTTAAATACTTTTTGGTCCTAAAATTCTTAAGTGAAAAAGGGACACTGTTAACCTGATGTTACTACAGTTTCATTGTATCTCCCGCTGGCCAAAGGTCAGGGTTGGGAGATTATGAAATGCCTTCCATGTGTGTTTGTTTATCTTTGTGAGAGGGTGTGCGCATGTGTGCTTTTGTCACCTTTTATATAAATCTTAAAATCTCATTTGTTTATGAAGATATCTTCAAATTTGCAGAGAATGTTTATGGCTATGAAAACATGTCTGTAAAAAAATTTGTTGACTTTTTAAAATATAAAATGGCCACCATGTCCAATTTTTCAAAAATCATTAATATGTTAATATGTTAATATGCAGCTAGCTTCATCAGATTTGCAAAAAATGTATATGGCTAGAAAACCTTGCCTGAAAGTAATTTTTGGCCTTGTTTTGAAAGCAAAATGGCCAACATGTCACACCTTTAATATCAAATAGGGGGTCATCATATCAAATAGACTTAATCTCCCTTATCATTGGTCCTAGGGGTTTGGAATGAGAAAACAACTTACAGAAAATCATGGCCTGCCACTAATCTTTTGCAATCGTCAGATTTGGCCTTTGATCCCTGCTTCAAGGTCCAGTGGGGTCATCATACAAAAAAGGCATTATATCTCCCTTATTATTGCTCTTACAGCTTGAAAATGTGAAACTAACCCACAGGTAGTCATGGCCTGCAAATCTTTAGCAAGTTCCGAATTTGGCCTTTGACCCCACTTTAAGGTCATTTTGGGTCACAACACTAAACAGGTCTTTATAATTTCTCCATTATTATTAGTTCTAGGACTTCCAAATGTGAATACAAGTTAGAGGAAATCATGGTCTGTGAATCTTTTGCAAATGTCAGATTTGCCTTTGACCCCTGCTTCGAGGTCAAGTGGCATCATAAAAAAAGGCTATATATCTCTTTTAGATGGTCCTTGCGCTTGGAACTTGCATCATGAAACTGAAGTTGTTGCTTAGATTTTCCCAAGTCTCAATGTTGTTGCCCATTTAGTTGTACCTGCGGGCTGGGGTTCTTGCTTACCAAGCCTGGCTATTTTACTTTTCTATTAGTAAGTTCTTTCAATACATGGTGCTGTATTTTAGAAAAACAGACATTATTAAGTGGATGGGTTTTCTTTATGTGTATGATATATCATTAAGTGTCTCACAAGGGATGCTTGTTTGTATACAGGAGAAAATTCATGCAGAAGGGGCTGCTGACTCCCACATTTTCACAGTCTTAACTAAACAACCACTTTGCACATTCTCTCTTCAAATTTAACATGTTTGCAGTAGCCTTGGAAAAAGTAATTGAATGTAGTGTAATAATATTTCCAGCAATCAGAGAAGTCATATGACGAAAAATAATTTTTTTAAGAGATGTGCTTGTCTGGATGATAACTTAATAAGTTCTCCACACATTTGCATGAAACTTTACAAGTGGGTTCATTATATAGATGTGTGGAAATTCATCTGCCTGTTTTGGCCCAGAAAGTATGTGCAAAGGTATCTGCCCATTTTTCTACCCACAGCCTTTGGGGGTATTGCTTTCACTCATGGCATCTGGATAGACAGGCAGACGGTGGGATAGGAAAAAGCTTGTCAGGCTGTATCTCAGAAAACAATAAGATATGATAAGTTGATACTTGGTAGGGATATTGGTTAGAATGTGTAGCTGTGCAACATCATGATGTGACCTTGATTTGACCTTATACATTGCCATAGTGACGTTAAACTTTAAAATCTTGTCCGGGCTATATCTTAGAAACTGTAAGGTATAGGAGTTGATACTTGGTAGAGGCATTGGTTAGGCGGTGAAGGTGTTACCTTGATTTGACATATGACCCTGTTCAAGTAGCCTTTGCCTTTAATATATTGTCTGGACTATATCTCAGAAACCGTTAGGTGTAGAAAGTTGATACTTGGCAGGGACATTAGTTTGGGGGTGTAGGTGTGCAATATCATGGTCTGACCTTCATTAAGCGTCCCGCAAGGGACGCTTGTTTGTGTATGGGAGACCTTCAGGCTCCGCCGGCTCCGCATTTTGTTTTCCTTATAACTCTGTAACCGTTAGGCGGATTCTTTTCAAATATGGCAGGTTTATGCAGTAGCCTTGGGGAATTTTTTTGAATATGTGCAGTGACATTTGAACCAATCAGAGAGGTCACTCAATTCACCTGAAACTTGGCAAATACATTCATTCTATTAAAATCTGGAAATCATTAGATTTTGGCATTGATTGGTTAAGAAATGGCCGAGTAATTAATGATTAATTAATCATTATGAATTTTCCAAATAAGGAAAACACAAAAATGCTTATAACTCGAAAACCGTGCTAGATAGAGCGATTTTGACATAATTTTTGACCCACAGGGTATCTCTGCAGAGTAGCTATCCCAATTATGAAAAAAATTTTATCTAGCCAAAAATGGCGGCCATTTTGAATTTTCGAATTTTTCGCAAAAATTGCAAAACATAAAAATGCTTATATCTTGAAAACCGTGCTAGATAGACCGTTTTCGACGAAATTTTTGACCCGCAAGGTATCTCTGCAGAGTAGCCATGCCAATTTTCAAAAAAATTTTGACTCACCAAAAATGGCGGCCATTTTGAATTTGTAAAGTGGGTTCACTTCATTTGAATGAGTAAATGCGAATTATCTCTAAAAATATTGCAGATAGCCAATTTTTCTCAAATAACTCATTCATCTACTTTTGGGAGAACTTTCACTTGGTGAAGTTTCAGACCCGTAGCTAATTATTCACCTACTCAAAATGAGTAAATGCGAATTATCTCATAACAGTATTGCAGATAGCCAATTTTTATCAAATAAATGATTCACCTACTTTTGCAAGAGCTTTCACATGGTGAAGTTTCAGACCCATAGCTAATTACTCACCTACTCAAAATGAGTAAATGCGAATTATCTCTAAAAGTATTGCAGATGGCCAATTTTTCTCAAATAACTTATTCATCTACTTTTGGGAGAGCTTTCACATGGTGAAGTTCCAGACCCGTAGGTAATTATTCACCTACTCAAAATGAGTAAATGCTAATTATCTCTAGAAGTATTGCAGATAGCCAATTTCTCTCAAATAATGTTGAAAAAATAGCACTTCGCAATTTCAAAAAATTTTCCCCTCCCCAAAAATGGCGGCCATTTTGAATTTTCGAATTTTGCCAAAAATGGCAAAACACAAAATTGCTTCTATCTCCTTAACCGTGCGAGATAGAGCAATATGTCGAAATTTTCGACCCACAGGGTATCTCAGAAATGCACTCTTAGCAATTTTCCAAAAAATTTCCCCTCCCCAAAAATGGCGGCCATTTTGAATTTTTGAATTTTTCCCAAGAATGGCAAAACACAAAATTGCTTCTATCTCCTTAACCGTTCGAGATAGAGCGATTTCGTCGAAATTTTCGACCCACAGGGTATCTCAGAAATGTACTCTTAGCAATTTTCAAAAAAATTTCCCCTCCCCAAAAATGGTGGCCATTTTGAATTTTCGAATTTTTCACAAAAATGGCAAAACACAAATTTGCTTCTATCTCCTTAACCGTGTGAGATAGAGCGATTTCGTCGAAATTTTCGACCCAGAGGGTATCTGAGCAATATACTCTTTGCAATTTTAAAAAATTTTCCTCTTCCCACATATGGCGGCCATTTTGAATTTTCGAATTTTTGCCCAAAATGGCAAAACACAAAATTGATTCTATCTCCTTAACCGTGCGAGATAGAGCGATTTCGTCGATATTTTTGACCCACAGGGTATATAAGAAATGTACTCTTGGCAATTTTCAAAAAATTTTCCCCTCCCCACATATGGCGGCCATTTTGAATTTTCGAATTTTTGCCAAAAATGGAAAAACACAAATTTGCTTCTATCTCCTTAACCGTGCAAAATAGAGTTATTTCGTTGAAATTTTCGACCCATAGGGTATCTAAGAAATGTACTCGTGGCAATTTTCAAAAAATTTTCCCCTTCCCAAAAATGGCAGCCATTTTGAATTTTCGAATTTTTGCCAAAAATAGAAAAACAGAAATTTGCTTCTATCTTCTTAACCGTGCAAGATAGAGCAATATGTCGAAATTTTCGACCCACAGGGTATCTGAGCAATGCACTCTTAGCAATTTTCAAAAAATTTTCCCCTCCTCAAAAATGGCGGCCATTTTGAATTTTCAAATTTTTGCCAAAAATGGCAAAACACGAATTTGCTTCTATCTCCTTAACTGTGTGAGATAGAGCGATTTCGTCGAAATTTTCGACCCACAGGGTATCCGAGCGATGTACTCTTCGCAATTTCAAAAAAATTTCCCCTCCCCAAAAATGGCGGCCATTTTGAATTTTCGAATTTTGCCAAAAATGGCAAAACACAAAATTACTTCTATCTCCTTAACCGTGCGAGATAGAGCAATATGTCGAAATTTTCGACCCACAGGGTATCTCAGAAATGCACTCTTAGCAATTTTCAAAAAAATTTCCCCTCCCCAAAAATGGCGGCCATTTTGAATTTTTTAATTTTTCCCAAGAATGGTAAAACACAAAATTGCTTCTATCTCCTTAATCGTTCGAGATAGAGCGATTTCGTCGAAATTTTCAACCCACAGGGTATCTACAAAATGTACTCTTAGCAATTTTCAAAAAATTTTCCTCTTCCCACATATGGCGGCCATTTTGAATTTTCGAATTTTTGCCCAAAATGGCAAAACACAAAATTGATTCTATCTCCTTAACCGTGCGAGATAGAGCGATTTCGTCGATATTTTCGACCCACAGGGTATATAAGAAATGTACTCTTGGCAATTTAAAAAAAATTTTCCCCTCCCCACATATGGCGGCCATTTTGAATTTTCGAATTTTTGCCAAAAATGGCAAAACACAAAATTGCTTCTATCTCCTTAACCGTGCAAAATAGAGTTATTTCGTTGAAATTTTCGATCCATAGGGTATCTAAGAAATGTACTCGTGGTAATTTTCAAAAAATTTTCCTTTTCCCAAAAATGGCGGCCATTTTGAATTTTCGAATTTTTGCCAAAAATAGAAAAACAGAAATTTGCTTCTATCTTCTTAACCGTGCAAGATAGAGTGATTTCGTCAAAATTTTCGACCCAACCAATGCAAAAAGGCATGAAGCTGAAATAATTTACATGTACACTAATAACTATTTAAGCATCATTGATATATTTGTATCCACCGGAAGCATCCAGTGGATATTTTGGTTTAGCGTCCGCTACGCCGCCGCCGCGCGTAGAGAGATTTTCGGCGTTAACGCTCTAAGAGGAAAACAACAGCAGCTAGGTTCTCCAAATTTGCAGGATATCTTCATTGGGGGGTAAGCTTCTCTGGGAAGGAAAATAGCCTCATTCTGAAAAACAAGATGGCCGCCACGGGCATTTCTTTGAAAATAATCCACATTTTTCTACTGGCTGTTCCTCATAGGTAGAAGGTTGAATCTCTTCATAGGTGATATGTATGACACATATACATGTCCTCTACAACCTTGCACACATTTGACCTTGAAGCTCCTAATTCAAGGTCATCCACGGAGTGCCGAAGTAACCCACATAGCGGACTTTAAAAGTGCCTATATCTCCCTTATTATTGGTCCTAGAGGTTTGCAATGTGAAGCCAACCTATAGGAAATCATGTGCTGCGAATCTTCTGATGTGGTCAGATTTGACCTTGGACCCCTCCTACAAGGTCAAACGAGGATAGCAGAACTTAAAAGTGCTTATAACTCGCTTATTATTGGTCCTAGAGGTTTGGGATGTTAAACCAGCATATAAGAAATCATTAGCTGGGAATCTTCTGGTGTGGTCGGATTTGACCTTGGGCCCCTCCTTCAAGGTCAAACGAGGATAGCCAAAGGTAAAAGTGCCTATAACTCTCTTATTATTGGTCCTAGAGGTTTGGGATGGTAAACCAACATATAGAAAATCATGGGCTGGGAATCTTCTGGTGAGGTCGGATTTGACCTTGGGCCCCTCATTCAAGGTCAAACGAGGACAGCCAACTTAAAAGTGCTTATAACTCGCTTATTATTGGTCCTAGAGGTTTGGGATGGTAAACCAGCATATAGGAAATCATGGGCTGGGAATCTTCTGGTGTGGTCGGATTTGACCTTGGGCCCCTCCTTCAAGGTCAAACGAGGATAGCCAAAGGTAAAAGTGCCTATAACTCGCTTATTATTGGTCCTAGAGGTTTGGGATGGTAAACCAACCTATAGGAAATCATGGGCTGGGAATCTTCTGGCGTGGTCGGATTTGACCTTGGGCCCCTCATTCAAGGTCAAATGAGGACAGCCAAACTTAAAAGTGCTTATAACTCGCTTATTATTGGTCCTAGATGTTTGGGATGGTAAACCAACATATAAGAAATCATGGGCAAGGAATCTTCTGGTGTGGTCGGATTTGACCTTGGGCCCCTCCTTCAAGGTCAAACGAGGATAGCCAAAGGTAAAAGTGCCTATAACTCACTTATTATTGGTCCTAGAGGTTGGGATGGTAAACCAACCTATAGGAAATCATGGGCTGGGAATCTTCTGGCGTGGTCGGATTTGACCTTGGGCCCCTCATTCAAGGTCAAATGAGGACAGCCAAACTTAAAAGTGCTTATAACTCGCTCATTATTGGTCCTAGAGGTTTGGGATGGTAAACCAACATATAGGAAATCATGCACTGGGAATCTTCTGGTGTGGTCGGATTCGACCTTGGGATCCTCCTTCAAGGTCAAATGAGGACAGCCAAACTTAAAAGTGCTTATAACTCGCTTATTATTGGTCCTAGAGGTTTGGGATGGTAAACCAACATATAGAAAACCATGGGCTGGGAATCTCCTGGTGTGGTCGGATTTGACCTTGGGCCCCTCCTTCAAGGTCAAATGAGGACAGCCAAACTTAGAAGTGCTTATAACTCGCTTATTATTGGTCCTAGATGTTTTAGGATGGTAAACCAACATATAGGAAATCATGCACTGGGAATCTTCTGGTGTGGTCGGATTTGACCTTGAGCCCCTCCTTCAAGGTCAAACGAGGATAGCCAAACATAAAAGGCTTATAACTCGCTTATTATTGGTCCTAGAGGTTTGGGATGGTATACCAACATATAGGAAATCATGGGCTGGGAATCTTCTGGTGTGGTCGGATTTGACCTTGGGCCCCTCCTTCAAGGTCAAATGAGGACAGCCAAACTTAAAAGTGCTTATAACTCGCTTATTATTGGTCCTAGATGTTTGAGATGGTAAACCAACATGTAGGAAATCATGCACTGGGAATCTTCTGGTGTGGTCAGATTTGACCTTGGGCCCCTCCTTCAAGGTCAAACGAGGATAGCCAAAGGTTAAAGTGCCTATAACTCGCTTATTATTGGTCCTAGAGGTTTGGGATGGTAACCAACCTATAGGAAATCATGGGCTGGGAATCTTCTGGTGTGGTCGGATTTGACCTTGGGCCCCTCCTTCAAGGTCAAATTATTACAGCCAAACCTAAAAGTGCTTATAACTCGCTTATTATTGGTCCTAGAGGTTTGGGATGGTAAACCAACCTATATGAAATCATGGGCTGGGAATCTTCTGGCGTGGTCGGATTTGACCTTGGGCCCCTCCTTCAAGGTCAAACGAGGATAGCCAAAGGTTAAAGTGCCTATAACTCGCTTATTATTGGTCCTAGAGGTTTGGGATGGTAAACCAACCTATAGGAAATCATGGGCTGGGATTCTTCTGGTGTGGTCGGATTTGACCTTGGGCCCCTCATTCAAGGTCCAACAAGGACAACCAAACTTAAAAGTGCTTATAACTCGTTTATTATTGGTCCTAGAGGTTTGGGATGGTAAACCAACATATAGGAAATCATGGGCGGGGAATCTTCTGTCATGGTCAGATTTGACCTTGGGCCCCTCCTTCAAGGTCAAGTGTGAGGACAGCCAAACTAAAAAGTGCTTATAACTCGCTTATTATTTGTCCTAGATGTTTGGGATAGTAAACCAACATATAGGAAATCATGTTCTGGGAATCTTCTGGTGTGGTCGGAATTGACCTTGGACCCCTCCTTGAAGGTCAAATGAGGACAGCCAAACTTAAAAGTGCTTATAACTCGCTTATTATTGGTCCTAGAGGTTTTGGTGCATTGTCTTTACGGTGGATACAATTTGCATCGGTTCTCCGATGCGCTAGGTCTAGTTTACAAATGAAACAGGGTCTTGTAAGACTACTGTACAATTTTGGCAAAAGGTTCATAGGGTGGACATTACACATGATAATGTGTGTTCTTCTATGCTATCCTGTTTCTATTCCTATGTCGCAGGGCATCCTATTTCTAGTTTTTAGTTTACTAATTAATGCCGTCATCTTGCTATTGATTTGTTTGGTTTTAATACTTTATCTTTACATACATTTTCTTTCTCTTCGATGTTAGTTTAATCACAAGAACACATCTTAGCACTTGGGTGGCCAATAATAATATGGAAGCAAAGAAGAGCAGGTCATATGACCAGGGACTACTGTAACTCTGATCTGGTAGTATGTGCATAATCTCAACATGTTGTGCACATTGAATAGCTACAGCCTACAACAGTTGTCAGGATATACTATATTAAGGTTTCTGAAAAAAATTAAACACTCAGTTAAATTTATCACCTCAGATGCTGTTACTCAAATTTCTTCATCTTCATAGTAATCAATTTGACATGGAATCAGGTAACAAGAACAGTTCAAGACACAAAGCACCGTGTGTAAGTAGTCACAGGAACAGACAAGACAGGTCATGCCAGATCTAGACACATTCTTGGTCAAAGATTATAAAGTACTGTATTACTTGTTATGAACTGGATTCAAACCCATGACAACTGAGGTGAGAGTCAAGCAATCAAATGCAAAACTTAATAACCACTAGGCCACTAAGGCATTGTCACATTATAGGTGTAGACCAGAAAAACAATTACATCTGACAACAAAATATAGCACAGTACTACTAATATACACATCCGTCATACTTTATCACTGAGACAATGAGGGCAGATTTACGTTATAACTGCAACAGTAAACTTATCTCTCTCCTCAAATGAGCAGTTGTACAGATGTGTATTTATAGCAAATTATCATTCATAGTAGAATGAAGTTTATGAAAAGATTCATTAAGTACATGAAGCAGTCATTGCTAAAATATCCAATATCAAATAACAAATTTTCAAATAATAACAGTGCATTAACTTTATTCAGATAAATAGTTTTTCCACTGATGTTTGTCAGATGGTCCTATTTGTGTCTGTTTGAGGACATGCTCATGTTGATCAAGTCTGTGTCTGTACTTTTATAGATACTTAGGATGGGATCTTGGTGGTGTAGTGTGTAACACACGCACCTACCTTTAATGTCAGTAGTTCAAACCCCGGACATGACCCTATGTGGGAAAGTTGATAGTTGTTTACTAGTGCCCGGCAGAGAATCTTGACCAGCTAGTAGGTGCTGGTTTCCTTTGCCCTTAAAACTACCTGTGATGATACAACCTATACAATTTGTTGAAAGTGGTGTGAAATCAAATTTCATACATACTGTTTCTATTAGTAATTTAAATTTGTTTCTATTAGTTAACCTCTCCATATCCACCGTAAAATTTCATTCAGGAGCCACAATAATTACAGATTTTCTTTCAAATATCAAAAACTTAATGATTTTATAATGTCTTTTAATAAATGAAATTGACACTCTCTCTTCTCTATAATAATATGTAATAGATAACTTTGGTGTATTTCAGAAACATTCAATTCATACTCAAAGTGCTGTCCATATAGTTTGATTTATCATCAAAGTAGAACTGGTAGAAAGGCATCTTAGTCACAGGAAGATAGATACTAAGCTGTGAAAGAGTTAAGTTTCTTCCTCATTCCAACTGGCAGTGGTTAATGTTGGAGGGCCATCACCAAGACTATCGGCCATGTTGGAGTTGGTTGTGTCTGTTTCCTGGTTACATGCTGTGTTATTTGCTGATTCATCAATATGAGCAGTACCTTTTTCCAGGTGTTTAGATTCCCAGATATTGTCACAGTCACTGCAGCTTCTTCTGTATATAGTGGAGTACAATTGGTAAGGGCTAGAACAACCTACATGGAACCAATTCTTGCAGAAATAACATTTGTAGATGTCCACCTCTATGGGATTTTCCTGTCCATTCATTGTCATAATACATGGAGTTGCTTTACATGATAGATCTAGCTCTATTGTCTTTGAACGCTCAACAATTATTGGATTTGTTCCTTTGTTCACATAATCTTGTATACCTTGTCGCATTTCCAGTCTCAGCAGATATTTTGTCTGTCCAGATGCAAAGGAGTATGCATAACCACTAGCATAAACCCCACAGTCATTTTCTTCAGTTTGCTGCATAGCTGGTAAAATCTCCATTTTCTGACAATTGTCAAGTTTTGGCCAACTGAGATGAACTAAAGCTACCTCGATGTCATGGGAGAGTGAGTATATACCAGGGTAGTGTGTTGCACTACAGTCGTACAGTTTTATGGGGTTTTCTTTGGAGTCAATAAGCAGATATGGATGTTCTGCAACATGTGTGCCAATGTTAGAATGAAAATATTTGGTTCCATTTGCACAGGGAATTGATGAAAAATATTTGTCTGCCAGCTCATCCAAATACCTCAGTTGTTTCACTGGCTCTGTGGTATCCAACATTTCGCTTGGATTGTTTTCACATTCACTTTTGGTGTCACAGTTTCCACACATTGGCCATTTGCTGTTGTAAAAGGCAATTCCTCGGCATCGTTCATGATACACAGAATAACATAAATAGCACAGAAACACTTGCTGTTCATCTGATTTTATGTGAAGCTTGCATTCATTGCATTTCAGAGTTGATACTCTGTCAGAATATTTTGTTGGTTTCCAATTTGCACCCTCCACCCTAATTGATCTTTGAGATGCTTTACTTAAACTCAAAAGTTTTACTCGTACTTCATAAGGTAGATTGTTTAATACCTTAATATTACTGTCCCAAACTTGGTATATCTCCTTTGGTTCTTTGACTATTGTACACCAATGTACCCCTGTGGAAATGTAATCAGTGTTAAATATCTGAACAACACGAGAATTATAGTCAAACCTCTTTTCTATGTCTGCATCTGTAAAGAGCCTGAGTTCTTCATCATTGAATAGTCCACTGATTTCTGGGTGTTGTGTTTTTATACGTGATTGTACTGCATTTATGGAATGATCTGAGAGTCGATCCTCGCTCTCAGGCCCAACAAGTTTTATCCTATCACCTGTACTTAAATCTCCATCACCCATTTTGCTTTCTGAAAGTAAAATAATGTACAAGTGCTTATTTTTGCATGAAATTTAAGTTCCCGTGAAACTAAGCATTTGTATATTATTTAGATAAAGTTACAATATTTGATAAGTTTCACAAGGATTATGTTTATACCATTATCCATTTATCCAAAGTCTAAAAATTTTACAAATGATAAGAATTTTTTAAATTAGTATTATAAATTGTGTGAAAAAACTCTGAATTTGAGTGGTTATGTGGAGTTTTATTTTTGATCACTTAACTCTTACATCTATGGTGATGTTTTGAAATCTAGCATATGGCAGGAAGAGGCATACATTGAAGACCTGTCCTGAATTGACCAAGGCTTAGGGAATATAAATTAAACTTATTTTGCATCAAATGCAGAAGTAATGTAAATTTCTTCCAATAATAGCTCGCTTGCCAAACTTATATTTTCATATGTATGTGTTATCTTCTGGAAAGATAAAACATTATTTAAAAAGATAAATATCAATGTTTTGATTATAAAAAATGATTATTACTCTCTCAACAGAATTTGAAAAGGTCCTTTGCATTTGGTAGGTTGTGCAAGACCTATCCCATGTTTTATTGAATTTGAATGTAAATAACCTTCATTGTAACAAATTTAATTTCAACAACATAATTAAATCATAAATTTGCAAAATACCTTCTGAGACAAATTGTTCTTCAAACTTCAGTAAAACAAACAACACTCTGAACAGATATGAATGTCACTCTCAGTGGTTTGTCTTTTCATAAATTGAAACTACTTTTGTAACTATACATTTCCTTATAATGATTCTCAATATATTTACTTTATATAATGCAGACACATATCAATGTTTATTTTGGGCTTCCAGTCAGTTGTATAATTGTTCACAGCATAGACATATCCTGTCTGCAAATTGGATAAAGATTATCCTTCTTACATGGGAACTGTACACTTCTCAAAACTTTCCACACATTTCTTCTTTGCCTAATAAAAAGTGTTTTTCTTGTGCACACTATGTTTACCATTGGTGGTGGGGGGGGGGGGGGGGGGGGGGGGGGGGGGTACAAGTAAGTCAAATACTGTAATTTGTACCATAAAAGCCTCAGGGCTAAGCATTTTATTTCCTTAAGTGAGGTACTTCTAACAACAAAAGGTAGTGGTGTAAGATTTTTCACATGAGTAACAAACAATAACCTTAAAATGTTTAATTATTTTTTTCTCCAGTATTTTGTACCTACTTTCTATAGGAAGAAAGAAATGTCATAATGTCATTATTATCATAGTGAACAATTGATGAAAGAAACAAAGAAACTGATTGAGAAACATATTTCATGTAATAACAACATGCAAGTTACAAGTCAAATGCACAAAGCATTCTGAACAATTTAAAACTAAAAATAGGACTGGTGTACATAAAATTCCAAACTTTATGGCAATATTTAGGTCTATTCAAACAAGTTCTGCTAAGTTTAGCAGTGCAGTGAGATCCAAGATTTTCTAAAAGCCATTGGAGCTAAAAATGAGCTTGTAACATCACCAAGATTTCCTTTCAAATGTTATAAAACATATTTAACCTAGAGTTTCATACATGTGAGTACAAAGGCTATTTCTTTGTGGCGAACACCTTCAATTTTTAATGGTCAATGACAGCCTTGAGAAGGTCAATTTTGGGTCAATTTTTCAACATTTTTACCAATTATCATATACCATAGCTTTCATCATGTAATATACCGGTATATCTATATCTCTTGCAAATCTGTAAAATTTTGATCTTGAGCATGGTTGCTTAAGATCACCAGAGAGTGCAAAACTTCCCACTAAAACTCCTCAAGCCATTAGAACCCAGGGTAGTGTCACTGGGTTAAGAAGACAGTTGAAGATTTAGCTATTCAGAATAGTCTATCACTTGCCATAGTCTTCTCCCCTATCAGATGCTAACATGGAAACTGACTTTTTCTGATAATTGGAGTATCGCTTTATACCTCACAGCCTGTAAGTGCTGTACGGATATTGTTTTCACCCATGGCATCCAGAAAGATTTGTCTGGGCTGTGTCTTGCAAACCATAAGTTATAAGAAATTCATACTTGGTAAGGACATTGGTTGGGGTTGTAGGTTTGCAATGTCTTTCCGTAGTGACTTTGAGTTAAAAATCTTATCCGGGTTATATTTAAGAAATAGTAAGGTGTAGGAAGTTGATACACCAAGGTGTGACCTTGATTTGACCTTTGACCTTGCTGTAGTGACTTTAAGATTTAATACCTTGTCTGGACTATATCTTGGAATCTGTAAGTGTGTAAAAGGTTGATATTTGTTTTGGACATTGGTTAGGGGCTGCAGATATGCAATGTTATGGTGTGACCTTGATTTGACCTTTGACATTACTGTAATGACCTTGATCTTTAAAATCTTGTCTTGGCTATATCTCGGAAACTGTAAGGTACAGGAAATTGATACTTGGTAGACCAGGTAGAGACATTGGTTATGGGGTGTAGGTGTACGTCATCATGTCACACTGTTTGCTCTGAAAGTCTCGAGATCCTTGTACTGTGTCACCTCTGTATCTCATGGTGTTGTAAACTTTTTCCCCTGGGCTGTGGGGTGTGGGCATCTCCGATGTTTTTTTGGTTTTTTTTTGTGCATATTTTGGCTTGCGGTTATTGAAACAATGAAACCATATGAATTGCATTGAAGCTTGAGCAAAGCATGAGGGTATTTATTCCCAGTACATTGAGTGTCTTTGTTTATTAGGCCTTTGACCCCTTCTTCAGTTTCACACAATGTCTTATACCGAAAATGTTAGTCAAATTTGACCTTTGACCCTGTGCTTCGAAGTCGGGTTGGCACCACTTACCAAGAAATACTTTTGTCTTCCGTATTGTTAGTCCAGAGGGTTCAGAATGTGAAAGCAATTTGTAGAGAATCATGTGCTGTAAATCTTATGTTGGGTCAGATTTAACATATGACCCCTGTTTCAAGGTCAAACGGTGAGGACTTAACATAAAATCCTTATGTCTCCGTATTATTGATCCAAAGGGCAGAAAATGTGAAATAACGTTCAGGAAAAGGGCAGAAAATGTGAAATAACATACAGGAAAAGTTGACATTGGGCTACAAACTTCGGTGATGTCAGACTTGACCTATGACATCTCCTTGAAGGTCAAATGATATTAACATACCTAACAGCCCTGGAAATTCAGATGTAGGAATTATCCATGTATTGTAATAATTTATTAAATCTGGGGATATGCTGGGTTAACCCAATGTCTAGGTAGTAATTTGTCACATGCTTGGCACAAAAATGAGCAATACACTCAACCCTTAGCCAGGCTAGGTAACCGATAAAAAAATATTTGATTTGCAAGCTGCATGCTGATTGGTCATGTGTCAATTTAGAGCTGCTGTGTTAGGTACAAATTATATTTTCGCCCATTGAAAAGCACTTTCAAAGGTTAATTAGCATATTGTTGTTGTAACAGACATTTATAAGATGCACTTATATCAATGCATATTCATATCAAAATAATTCTATGCTCCTGACTCAGCCATGTTATCCTAGAAAAATGAGTTCATAATGTCTGAGCTTGCTGTGCTGGTGCTGCCAGTTAGAGGTGGCATGTATAGTGATATATGCCATTCTTCTTTCTCATTTGCTGCCATATTGTATATATGTGTTTTATGCAACAAAATAAATTCAGTGTTTTTAAGTGGACATATGAATTGTTTGAAACTAATATTCATGTAGTTTGCATGTAAAAAGACCTGGAATCAAAATATTTTATCAGTTTAATGAAATGACAAGTATTTTTGTTTTTAACACATTTAAAACTTGTGTCAGATTCAAGGTCTGTAATGCCCCTGTTCCACCAAAGGACTAAGCCCCGATCCTGTCCGCGACCCTTAATCGTGGACAGTCGGTGAAAAAAAGGTAAAATGGGCAGGAAAACTGAATCAGTATTAAAACCTGGGATTAAGTTCAGATCGGTCTCAGGAAGCCTGAGGAGGCCCCAGGTGGCCCCACACAGTCCCCGACTGTTCTGGGACTAAGAACCGACTAAGCCATATTTCTGGTCGGTTTGAACCACGATCTTGTCGTAGACATACCGACTGGATCCCAGGACACCTCAGGCCACCTGGGACTAAGCCCCGACTAACCCCCGATTAAGTCCCGGCTTCCTCAGGCGTCCTGAGGCCTCCTCAGTGTTCCCCAGACCAAGATTGCCGATTCTTGTTTTGCAAAAAAAAACTGGATTTTCTGGGTATATATATAAATTCCAATATAAAGTATTCCAGAAACAATTAATCAGCTGTACTTGTTCCAAATAACACAACCATTTCCAAACATAAGTCCCCCAACCAAGAAACAGACAAACCCAATGCCCAACATAAGTCCCACAAAAAACAGACAAATGCAATGCCAAACATAAATCTCCCAACTAAGAAACAGACTACCCAATGCACAACATAACTTGCTAGATGGAATAAATATTGCATACATTTTGAAAGCTACACCCTAATTTCACTTACATTTTTCTTGTCTTCTGCAAAAATAACTGAAACTAAAAGTTTTTTCCTTTATTGTGAATCTCAAAATAAATTTTTTTCTTCCATATAATATAACCACCCAAATGGTTCTCTTTAGAGTATGGTTTATCTGTCTGTTGGTTGTGGGGAGTTATGTTTGTAAATTGGTTTGTCAGTCCGTTGGTTGGGGGTTATGTTTGGTATTGGGTTTGCCGTGTTTGTTGGTGGCTATGTGATAGCATAATATCTTTAACTCTAGGGATGGTGTCAGTGTTGGACTTTTTTTATTGCAGATTTAAACCAATCCCATGGATTTTAAGCTACAAATGGACAGATTATTGGCCATATTTGGAGTTCATTTATCTATTTTTTTTCTATGTGGCCTTCTGTTGTTATGTGTATTACCATGGGTTATTTGTTTCATGTTTGGGGTGGTGTGGGTGTTGGGCTTTTTGTGTGTGTGTGTGTGTGGTGATAAGTTTTTATTGCGTTAATACAGCTTACCTAACAGATGATAGCTATTGTCCGGCGCCAGCCGGTCCCGCGAAACGCCAGAAAAAGACGTCCCGAGTTTCACCTCCGGCAGGACCGGTACACTACAATCCACTCGCCAGGTGGCCTAGTTCCTGCTTCATTCGCCAGAGGGACGTGACGTCATAGCATCTTTTTCGTTTGGCGTGATTTTAAAGTTGTGTTATTTCGGAAGTGCTCTTTATTTGTGGATATTTACTGTTTTCTACTTATTGTGTGGCTAGTGATTTTAGTGTATTTAACTATCATCATGTCTTCACCTGGTCAAAGAAAAGGGGCGTGCGGGCACATCATGGCGAACTTTGATAAACATTCCAGATGTACACGCTGCCGTGATAAAGGTCACGGGGAGTTAAACAGCTTCAGTGTGAATTTTGCGATTTACTGACTCCAGAGCAGGAAGTTCAACTTGCAACCCCTACCTATAAGCTTAGGAAGGAAAAGCAAAAGAATAAAGACGTTTTCATAGACCCAGCTTCTGTTACTGTTATTTCTCAGTTGGAACAGGAAGTTGCAGATCGCCCTACTTCACATAATTCTTCAGTCGATCTCTCTCTGCCAGCTCCCTCATTCCAAAAGGAATTACAGGACCTGGATGACAAGTGGTCAGTTAGGATGGCTAGATTGGAAGCATTAATAACAATGGGTCAAAGATTTTCCCCTCAACAACCTGCCGTTTCACCAGTTAAAGTCCCGGTTACTCATAAGCCACCTCCGGGGTCATTATCTCAAAACCCCTTCATACAGTCTTCATCTCTTTCCGGCCAAGCCGGTTCGGCTTCCGGCCCGGATGGAGCTCAGACTTTGCCTGTGTCTACTGTTACCAGATCTTCACCCTTGGATAACCTGTACCCGGATACTGACCCGGAACCAGTTTTTCAACAACCCGGTCCGGTGCCTCCTGCTCAATCTTCTACCGGGCCTGTGCATTTCCCAGTCCGGGATGTCATTCCACCGGAACAATCTGAAGAGGGAGAGGTTTCTGATCCGGAACCGGAGCCGGAGGATCAACAGGACTCTGATTCGGGGGAAAAAGACAGAATTATTGATGAAGATCAAAATTATAGAGAAACTGTGAGAGGAGTAAGAGCGTTTATGTGGTGGTCCCATATTCCAGATTTGGGATATTCACCCACCTCCCGTACTGACAATCCTTGGACTGGACATCGCTCTCAGCCAGTGGGCAAGGTATCAGTGTTGCTCCCGCCAGAAGACTGGCTATGTAAAAAACTTGAAAATATGAATTTAGTGCTGATAGAAGGTTATCCTTCAAAGTCATCTGAACCAGGGGGTCTTCATATGGATCAGTTTCTCTGTCCACCCAAGTCCCAGATCCGTTGGTATGGGATACATCCAGCCGAACCAAAGGACCCTACAAGGCCCGGAAAGTATGTGAACATGTGGCCCAATGACGCGGCCAAGCTTAACAGTGCCTTTCTCCGTATTGCAAAACAGAACGTGGCTAATTCTCAACCTGCAGTACGTCAGCTATCCCAAGACACCATCAGGAAGTGGGAAAAAGCTGCCAAAGAGTCTAGTTACATCTGCAATCAGTCTGCAGGATTCAACAGGTATATCACCAAGATCCAGGACTCAGTGCAGGAACAAGTCAGGATTTTACATAATGAACTGGGAAAAGGGAAGTCCTCTGCCAAAGCACAGTCCGCTTTGGATGAACTTCGCTATCTGACAACTTTCAACCAAAATGTAAGTTTTGCCATGGGGAAGTCACTTCAACACCTCTCAGACTTTACCTTCACTCAAATGACCAACCTGACTCTGGTCTGTAGGGACTCGTACTTGGAACACTTAAAGCCAGGCATTAAACCTGACACTTTTTCCGCATTGAGAAATTGCCCGCTTAATGGTTATGCCCTCTTCCCCGATGTGGTTATTAGGAAGGCGGAAGATGACATTGCTCAACATGAAGCTGCCAAGCGTACCTCCCAGCCCGGTCCGGGCCATGGGGGGTTCGCCGGTGCACATAAGAAGGGTCAGAATAGATATCAACCCTACTCCACAGGGTGGAAAGGTCAGGATTCTACAAAAACCTCAGGCAACTCTGGCAAGGACATGCCAGCCTGGAAGTCTTTTGGTGGTCGAGGCAGACCATGTGGTAGGGGACGCGGAGGACCTGCTAATCGCGGCTCCCGAGGCTCCAAGGATGTAAATCCATATAAATGACAATTACTGTGTCACAGAACCGGTGTTAGAAAACCGGTCTTTAGTGGGAGTAGCAGAAACTCCAGGAACTTTCAAGGCTCAGACAAATGTAAATTACTGTGTTGTCAGTCCTGTACTTTTTGCAACAAGAAATGTAAGGCAGCCGCAAAAGAAAGGCTTAAGTCCTCCATTAAAGAAACAAGTAGAAATAAAATCTGTGAACTGTGTTTCTTCTGTCCTTCAGTTTGTTTCTGCCCCATTTGTTCCCAATGTCCACTGTATTGTTCATGCTCCACTAGTAGGCGGCTGTCTACAGCCCTTTTGGCAGATCTGGGCACGCCTAGGAGCCAACCCAAGGGTAGTATCAATTTTGAAGGAGGGTTACGTACTACCATTCAAGCTCAAACCCCCACTAGTCAGAGACCCCATGATAATCAGTGGTTATGCAGACCCCCAGAGAAATCTCTACCTAGGGGAGTCTGTACAAATTCTTCTGCACAAGAGGGCCATAGAGATGGTGAGGGTTCGAACATCTCTAGCCTTTTACAACAGACTATTCATAGTCCCAAAACCAAACCAGAAATGGCGTCCGGTCTTGGACCTTAGTGCTCTAAACAAGTTTTTGAGCGTAAAAACATTCAAGATGGAAACCCCAGAAACAATCCGGATTTCCCTCCAACAGGGGGAATGGGTGTCTTCGCTGGATTTCAGCGACGCCTATTTTCACATCCCTATTCACACCGGGTCCCGGAAATACCTCCGGTTCCACTTCCAAAACCTTTCCTACCAGTTCCGGTCCCTCCCCTTTGGCCTCTCAACAGCTCCAATGGAGTTCACTGGGGTGGTCAAAGAGGTCAAGTTAATGGCTCAAGCCAGGGGTATAAGGATCCACCAGCACCTAGACGACTGGTTGAATCAAGCCCCCACCAAAGAATCCTGCCACCAGGGCACCCAGTCCCCCCTTGCCCTTTGTCAAGAACTGGGGTGGTGAACCTTCAAAAGTTGGAGTTGGACCCCAAACAGGTGTTCGAGTTTGTGGGTTACAGGTACGACCTCTCTCACGGCCTGGTCAAGCCGACACAGAACCCTTGGGAATCAATTCTTCAAAAGGTGGAGGCCATTTTGGCCAATCCCACTTGTCGAGTCAGGAAGTTCATGTCCCTGATAGGCCTTCTCACTGCAACAGAGAGACAAGTCCCACTGGTAAGACTGCACATGAGACCAGTGCAGTGGCATCTCAAGAGACATTGGAGGGTTCCGGAATCTCTAGAGAAGGAGATTCCAGTTCCAAGGTCCCTTCACCCACATCTTCTCTGGTGGACCAAGGAGACAAATGTCTTAATAGGCCAACCCCTGCACCCCTTGCGTCATGCAATTCAAATCTTTACAGACGCCTCAAAAGAAGGCTGGGGTGCTCACTTAGGAGACTTCACAACAAGAGGCACCTGGTCAGTTCCAGAAAGCCACCTTCACATAAATTTCCTGGAACTCAAAGCCGTCCGACTAGCCCTAAAACGATTCCAGCATTTGGTGCAAGGAAAAGTTGTTTTAGTTGCCACAGACAACACTACAGTGGTAGCATACATCAACAAGGGGGGAGGTATGAGGTCAGGCTCACTTTGTGCCCTTCTATGGTGGCTCCTGTGCTGGTGCAATCTGAGACAGGTAGTTCTGAAGGCCAGGCACATCCCTGGTCGTCTGAATGTGATTGCAAACAAGTTGTCTCAACAGGGACAAGTCATTCAGACGGAGTGGTCCCTGCATCAAGAGGTCTTCAACCTCCTGGTTCAAACATGGCACCTTCCACAGGTGGACATGTTTGCAACAAAGTACAATCACAAACTACCCCAATACGTGTCCCCAGTACCGGATCCCAATGCTTGGGCAGTGGACGCTCTGACAGTTTCTTGGGAAAACCTGGACATGTATGCTTTTCCCCCAGTATCGTTACTAGGAAAAGTGGTCAGCAAACTATCAGATCACCTTTACAAGAGAGTGATCATAATAGCCCCGGGTTGGCCCAACATGCCATGGTTCTGGGATCTAGTGGAACTGTCAGCCCAGATCCCACTGTGCCTACCCAACCTTCGAGACCTAGTGACTCAGCCATTCAACAAGGCTTGTCACAGCAACCTAACCAACCTAAACCTTCACGCATGGCTCCTAGAGCCGAAGCAATCAAGGAGCAAGGTTTCTCTAGTCCAGTGGCGTCACGAATTGAGGCTCCTCAAAGAAGTTCAACCAGAACAGTCTATGAGGCGAAGTGGGCCGTTTTTGTCAGATGGTGCGAAACAAGTCAGGTGGACTTCAGGACTCCATCTGTCAAACAGATAGCAGATTTTCTCCTACATCTCTTCCAGGAGAAGAATCTGCAGCCCAGCACAATTGAGGGTTACAGATCGGCCATTACAGACAAATTGGGCAATGTTTCCTTTAATGTCAGTAAAGATGAAAACTTGACTCGCCTTTTGGACAGTTTTCATAGAGATAGGCCCAAGGACCGTCGAGGAGTTCCCTCTTGGAATCTTTCCTTGGTGTTACATCAGCTGACAAAGCCTCCCTTCGAAGCTCTCAGAAAGGCTTCTTTGAAACATCTAACCTTTAAGACGGTTTTTCTCCTAGCCCTAGGTTCGGGGAAGCATAGGAGTGAGATACACGCTTGGTTGAACAAAAACATTAGGCACCAAGCGGACTGGTCTAAGATATCCCTTTACCCTTCCCCAAGTTTCTTAGCTAAGAACCACTTGGCGAAAGAAGGCCCAGAGTGTGTGGCTCCAGTGGTCATCCCAGCACTGGCCCCTACTCTGGATAAATCCCTGAAGGAGGATAGATCACTCTGTCCAGTAAGGGCCTTGCGGTATTACTTAGACAAAACTCAGGACCTCAGGCAAAGAATTGGTCTTTGTCTCTTTGAAGAAAGGTTTTACCAAGGATATTTCTCCTGCTACAATCTCTTCTTGGATTAAGCAGACAGTTATCCTTTGCTATGAACTGTCAGATCAGGAGGCTCTAACTTTGTACCAAGTTAAAGCTCATGATGTTAGAGCCTTTGCGGCTTCTAAAGCTTTTCAGGGGGGCATCTCTTTGGACCAGATTCTGTCCGCGTGCCACTGGAAATCCCACAACACTTTTACCCAATTCTATTTGAAAGATGTTGCTTGGGCAGACTCGGAGCTTTTTCATTTGGGTCCTGTGGTGGCTGCCCAGCAGATCCATCACTGAACTCCTATGCTCCTATCCTTATATAGTGTACATAACAGTTAAGTATTTGGTTCTTGGTATAGGCCCCTACTGTGGGGACCTATTCCTTAGTTGTTAAGGTTTTTTACCTGAGTGCCAGAGGTACGGGGTATAAAACCTTTTTCTCCACTCTTACTTCGGTGTTGGCAGGAATCTTAATTCTATAGGATGGAACTTTCTCTCTTCCTCCCCTCAGAGCAGAAAAAAGGGGGGGGGGGGGTACAGGGCTCTTGGGCCTTAACAGCCTGGGGTGATCCCTTCACCAGTCAGGCCAGAGCCTATGAGCCCAGGCATTGAATTCCAGGTTATCCTGAGAAGCTGCCCTCCATCCTCTAGGTAGTTATTCTAGCTATTGTCTGTTAGGTAAGATGTATTAACGCAATAAAATTGAAAATTTTAATTAGTAAATAAAATTTTTATTAGTTAATACCTTACCTAACAGATGGGAGATTCCCACCCGGTCTTCCCCGCTTTCAGCTTCAGTTTTCAGATCTAGGGACAAAAAAGATGCTATGACGTCACGTCCCTCTGGCGAATGAAGCAGGAACTAGGCCACCTGGCGAGTGGATTGTAGTGTACCGGTCCTGCCGGAGGTGAAACTCGGGACGTCTTTTTCTGGCGTTTGGCGGGACCGGCTGGCGCCGGACAATAGCTATCGTCTGTTAGGTAAGGTATTAACTAACAAAAATTTTATTTACTAATTAAAATTTGCAAATTTGTACTGAACTGTTATGTGTTTAGGAGGGGAATTTGAACAACTCGCAGCTATTATAGTCCCAGGCCGGTCGATTATATAGTCCCAGACCCCCCAGGACACCTGAGATGGTCTGAGGCTTCCTGGGACTAATGAAACTGATTCTTTTTCACACGCATGAAACTTCAAAGATCTGTTATGAGTCGGGGACTGAAAACAGGCTTCCTGGGACTAAGCTAGGGACGCCTGGGACTAAGGGTTGCAGGAGGCCTGAGACAACATAGGACTGTGTAAATTTGGGTCTGAGGAAGCTTGAGACTGGACATTTTGTTGACGGCTGGAAATGAGAATCGGTTTGGGTCGTGAGAAATATCAAACATGTTTGATTTTTCTCACGGCCCCAACCGACAACTACCGATCCATACAGAATGCCTGGGACTAAGCAAATTTTTGAAACCGACTCAGAAAAACCCTTAATCGGGAAGCTTAGTCATGTGGTGGAACACCCACATAAGCATGTCCACTTATAATATTGGAAACTCCAAATCACAGGCTCTCAAGTGTCGTCAATTCTATAACAGTTTTGATTTGTACAGCTACTGCCCCGCCTGTAGAAAGGGGGGGGGGGGGGTAAAGGTTTCTGGCAATGGACAATATCTATTTGTGCATCATTCTCTGAACGGCAGAGAGAAAAATTAATGAACCACAAACATTACCTAAGGAATGAAAGCAGAGCCCAATCTGTCATATTTCAGGATGAATGCAAGCTTTTTGGGAATCCACACCAAATGTTTATTGGATTGAACCAGGAACTTGAAAGCAAGACTCAGAATTACTACCAGTTCCCTCCTTCTTATGTGATTTTCCGGTCACATAGGCCTCAGCAGCTTGATTTAGAATAACTCTCATTCAGATCAACCCAACATGTACCTCAGAGTCCAGACACAATACTACAACAAGGCTGAAAAGTGTTTAGGTCTACATGAGTGAGCTGTAAAGTCATCAGAGATGCCAGTAGTGCACTCAGATGGTCATCCATCCAAGTACTAAGGTAACCCATTGCTGTTTAACTTCAATGAAGAGACGGGTACTCATCACGCTATACCTTCAGTTCTGAACCAGGCCCCTATGAAAACCAAAAAGGACCTTCAACTTTCCTTTCTGCTAACCCTTCTTTGAGGGAAGTTTAAATAAATGGAGCAGGAGTTCAAGAAGTCCAATCTCTAGCAGTTTATAAAACTGCCATGGGCACGTGGCATAACATGGTGGACCCTAGTTTTGAAGAAAAGATGAAGGAACTCAACAGAGAATTTTCCAATATCTACATCTCTCCTAGGCACCAGACAGTCTCATTGGGAAAGATGCCCTTTCAGGTGGTAACGGAGTTTGAACAGCAAGCTATACAAAACCTTTGCACCATAAACTTCTCAACCTGCCTTTTATCAAGTCATCGCTGAGTGCAACTTGGTCATGGTCCACTACAGGGAAAGATCGAGTCTGTCTTGACAAGAGAATTTATATCAAACGAAGGGCCCTAGCTTGTCCGAGCAAGGCCTTGACTCAAATAGCTTCTTGCTTCAGAAAGCCCTCTACATCATCGGCAATGTAGGTCTCATTAAGGAGAGATGCCAAAATTACCAATCTTCACCCTGAACTAGGTGAAACCAGATGTCAGGAACTAAGAAACCTATCCTTCACCCCCTCCCATTGTTTCATTCACAGCTGGTGAAGTAAGGCAAAAAGTTCTTACTAAAGCAGGGTGCCTCCTAATCTCAGGCTCAGGTCTTCAGACCATATCAAAACCAGCATTTTGTGGCCCCCACAAAGGCAGAGGCAAATACAGAAAACCTCCATATAGTGGAGACTCCACCCGAGCAATAACCTCTCCTCCTCGAGCAGAGGAAGCTCTAATGACTGAGGCCACAGGGGTCAATTCAGGCCATACTGCAGAGGCAAGGGGTATGGCAGCCCTTCCAATCAATGACTATAAAACATTAAACTGCCCACAAGTAGGCCGCCTCAACATTTTCAGGAGAACCTTGTTAAAAGAAAATTGTTCCAACAATGTGTTAAGCATTAATCACCAATGGTTTTGTTCTACCATTTCGCCAAAAACCAAAGTTAACCAGTCTCTGATCACCTATCACATAGCAAAATGAATCAGTTAGGTCTCGGTCATTCACCATTTGAATAATCTTTGATCACACTTGTGAATTATTAATATTTGCATAATTATGACAATCAATAAAAAGGTAAATAACCAGGTAGAAATCATATCATGCCATCACTTGGTTAGCAGTTTTATCCTGTGGTAATTCCAGGTGTTGACAATTTAAAACAATCATCTCGAAAAGAAATATGTTTTAATAACTTTTCCAAGGAATTTCAGACATGATCTTTCTTTCATGGTTCACAATCATTTTAACTAATCTAAAGGAAAAACTAAGAAGTATCCTCGGAATGATGAAAATAAACTTATTAATAAGCATTTTTTTAAATTATAAACTCTTGCAGAGAAGTGATTGTAAAATTAATTTGTTCAATTGAAGGGAACACAATAAATGAAATAAGCCAGTTCAAGGGACACTTTGGAGTTTTATTAAAAACTGTTAATAAAATTAGCTCGTTGACACATTAACATTTGTTACCCTTTTTTTAGTACTATACAAGCTGCACATTCATTATAATTCAAACCTGTTATAATATGGTGTTTCTGAATCACAATCAATAAATAATAGCACTATTAATTACACCAAACAAGTAAAGTACTCTGCTGCTGCCTCTACAACTATCTGTAAGACCTTTTACGACATAAGTGTGGTAACCCAAAAGTACTTTCAACTACTATATTACATTTTACAACAGTGAAAGCTTGTA
The DNA here is from genome assembly GCA_964017235.1 of Sabellastarte sp. h YS-2021. Classification (NCBI taxonomy): domain Eukaryota; kingdom Metazoa; phylum Annelida; class Polychaeta; order Sabellida; family Sabellidae; genus Sabellastarte; species Sabellastarte sp. h YS-2021. The sequence goes on along the minus strand of OZ024927.1, from coordinate 139,524,711 downwards.
ATAAAGCGTAAAGCCATTGCTTATTGTACTCAGTATGTACTCTATAAGTTATGTACAATCACAAAGTGACAAAGCATAATAAATTACTAAGTTCTTATGTTGATAGTTAAAGAAAGGATCATAGTATTCACTAATTAATTTGTTCATTGGTTCAATTCATGAAAAATGTTTCACAAACAGTTGCAACTGATTTGCAGTGATTTCCATGTAAAAATTAATACTGTGACAAAAGAATCAAATGCTTCAGATAAATATTTTTGTTTCAATTTCCTCGAGGTTGGTTTTTCAATTTTCTGCATTGAGAACATGTCTTGTCATAGATGTCACAGGTGTTGGTTTGAGGTTTTTCACAAAGTGTGTGAAACACTTTGCCACATGGATAGCAGCGGAACTTCTCTTCTCTGCACTTTAATGAATGACATCTTGTGATTACTGTGTTCGTTAGATCTACATCACTTGATGAAATCTCTTGATCGTGATGAGAAGTTGAAGGTTCATTGGAATCAGTGTCAGTCAGGGTAGTTGAGACTTGTCCAGCTTTAGAACAACTTCCACACAGTGATTGTAAACTTTCACTAATTGTGGGCCTCTCACATTCCATATGGAACCTTTGCTTACATTTGCTACATATATAGCTTCTTTCAAATTTACATTGTTTTACTTTACATGTACAGTCAATTTTGACAGTACAGGTGTTTTGGGTGGGTGCTTCTACTCTGTGTAATTCTTGGACTAATTTTTCTGTTGTAAGTTTTCTTTTCAACCAATTTTCAAGGTATTGTCTTAAGTCTTGTGGCCTAATTTTGAAACAGTTTCCAGTGATTTCCTTTTCTGATACCCATAATGCACAAAGCAATCCAGCATAGACACCACAGTCATAATCATTTTGTTGTTGTGGGCAATCTTTTACTTCTACATCAATGACATCGGTTCCTGGCCCGACTAAATGTAGCAGAAGTGCTTCAACATCATCACTTATTGAGTGAGGCTTTTTCCACAAACTGTCAAGAATTTGGGGATTTTTTCCAGGTTTCAAAATAAGTACCACAGCATGCTTTCCAAAGCCTTTGTAATCGGTATTCACAATTTGCACTAGAGTTTTTGAATGATTTCTTTTTTCTTTAATTTTATTATTTTCTGGAGATAGTAATTCTCTGTCAGTAAATGGACGAGCAAGGTCTTGGTTGTTTTCTTTATATATTTTTAGATTTATATCATCCAAGATTAGAGCTGGTAAACCTTCCTCTCTTCTCTCACCCTTTGAGCCAATCAGGCTGTAGCGGTATTTGTTTAAGTCGATTTCATTTTTCTGAAAATACAGCATTTATGAATGTACATTGTTGAATCACATTAAGGATATCATGTCATATTATAACTGCGGTCTTTATTGTTGAACTGTAACCTTGCTAGTGAAACTGTTCATTTTATATAATTTGTGATATTAAAGACATAAACAAGTTTTTTGGGGGTTATCTTTTTCTGTGGATCTGTTTGATTGTACTGAAATTAAGTTTTCTAATCAAATAGTAGAAATTCAAAAAATTATAAATAATTGGACAAGCGATATTTAACTCCCATAGGCAAAATCACCATTATAAAAACATTCATATTGTCAAAATTAAATCATTTGTTTTTGTCCTTTTGTCCTAGTATATTGTATAGCTTTCTATGGTCTAACAAACCAGACAAGATTAAAAGAGATGTTGTCAGACTACCACCGTTAGCAGGAGGATTAAAAATGATAGATATTGTTCTATTCATGAAATCTATGAAAATTACATGGATAAGGAGACTCTTTACATCTAGCAATGCCCCATGGGTAAACCTTTTACTAGCTGAAACATCCATATGTCTAAATAAACTGTCAAACTTTGGTCCACAGTGTTTGTTCACATTGATAAGAATACTAAACCCATTTTGGCAGAATGTTTTTGAGCGCTAGAAAACTATGTTAACAATCTCACAAATTCAAAGTATTGAGGACATTCTAAAAGCTCCATTATAGTATAATCCATTAATTTTGGATCAACCATTTTACTTTCCCGACTGGTTTTGTAATGGAGTTATCACAGTCTCGGATGTTATATCCAACAATAAGATAGCTCGTTATGATGAACTTTGTTAAAAGTTTTCGTGCCATTTCAACTATCATAATTACCTTACCATGAAATTTAAAATAAACATTTTTTTGATAAAATACGGTTTTACATTTGAAAACATTATCCTTGAAAGGCCCTTTGTTCCTTTTAATTTGAGGTCCATTTTGAAAGATAAAAAGGGGGTAAGATCAATTTATTCAGTATTTCTGGTCAGTCCTCAAAATAACCATAGGATGAAACTCAGATCGAATGATGAGTTTCAAACTCAAATTGACAATAACACTTGGAGAACAGTATTCTGCATATGTTTTAAAACAGTAGCGAATAATCATCTAATATGGTTTCAGTTAAAATTGATTTATAGAATTTTAGGAACCAATAATTATCTATTTAAACTAGGCATCAAAAATAATCCCAACTGTCCTTTTTGTCATCAGCCTGAATCTTTGGTCCATATTTTTGAAAGAGTCAAGCTTTTCACGAGTCTGGGACAGATGGGCTTCTGTGTTCTGTTTTAGCATATAGTATTACAACAAATATTGTATTAAAATGTGTTCAAAGTGAGAGACAACTCTAATCTTGTGTATTATGTGATCTTCATTCTCATACTTACGGTATTTGATATAGTTGCTCAAAATTTAGCATTTTGTTGACTGTTTTTTTTTTAAATTTTATTTTTTCTATATGAGTGACATTTGTACATGTATATTATTTCTTGGTAATGTATTTGCACTTGTTTTGAAAAATAAAATAAAAATATTAAAAAAAGTTTTTAAAAAAGCTTGAAAATATAACTGTTTATAGAATGTTCATTCACATTTTCAAAAATGTACATCCTTCTATTTACACAATGAATAAATGTTACCATTGAATGGATTAATTTTTTCAAGTTTTAAACAACGCAACAAGAATCATTTTTCAAGAATGTTTGCTCCTTTTACACTTCAACAAACTTATTTAAAGCCTCTCTTACATCCCATCGTACGTGCACGTACGTCCTGGTTACAGAGAAAAATCGCCTGATTTGCAAGGGACCCTCAAGGCACACTTGCGATTTTATAACAGAATCTCAAGGTCGTACAGGCCCTGCAATGAAAATTGACATGCACATTTCCTGTGCGTGCACGCAGGATGTCTACAAACGCATCCATGCCTCAAGGGTAACTTAAGAGTGACTTAAGCATGTGCATTCTCCTTGCAAGTGTTGTAGGTTCTCCCCAATTACTTACATTGTTTAAACATACTGTAAGATACACTCACGTGTGCCTTGCATGTATATAAACCCACTGTACGACCTGTAGCTAGTCACAGTCTCTTCTTTGATCTTTAAGTTGTGACACTCTTGTTGGGAGAATACACATTGTTTGCAAGTGCAAATCTCTGCTACCCCACGACCAGGTTACGTTAATATTTTTCAACAGTATTTGCAGCACACTTACGTGTCTATACACGTACGACGGGATGTAAGAGAAAATGTAAATTTGAAAAAGTGTTATATACCTTTTGATTGTGACTCATGATATTTTGACAATATGGCTGTATGTCACGTGTGGAGAGTACTTCAGTCTGTTTGATAATACTAAACGGCAAACGCATATATGTTCATGACTGTGTTTGTACCCGGTACAAAACTCAGATATTTCAGTTGTTTTGTCATGCCAACTCTTGTGGTTTGAAATTGTGTTATGCTTTATCAAAATACTGTTAATAAATGTAATAGGAAGACCCTTTTTTATCCTAATCTACACAGAAGGAACAAAAATTCTGTGGTTTCTGTTCAAAGAAAATATTTTTCTTTAATTTTTTTTCCAATGTCAAATGATAGTCATCTGGTTACTTTTTCAATTTATGGGGTTTATTCTTTTGTTTGAGTCCATGAATTTAGACTTTAATTTAGGAAGAAATAAGTAAGTTTATTAAACTAAATTCTTTCATGTTTTTAATTACCCATTCAATTATTCTGCTGGTCACTTTGACACTACTAATACTATTTGAAGTTGTTGAACCGAAAGATGAAGTAATGAAATGACATTGCTGTCAATACATTTCTAGATAGCCATGCCATTTTGGCCATTGTCCTGCATTTTGTTAGTTATTTTGCAATTTCCAGGCATGTGTAATCTAATCCACCCATTTACTTGTTTTGCTTGGGTCAGAGTTCTCCAATCCAATGTGTCATATGTAATTCAGATATAGTTTAATAGGCATAATAGGTTGGAAGACAAAAGTCTGTATAGTAAAACACAATCATGGATGAAATGTTCATGTATTTTTTTCTAACATAAGAGACAGTACATGTATGTGTAATGTAGATCAAGCATATTGCAATAGATCCCTAAGGTATAGGAGAAAATCTAGAAACATGACCCTCACATGACTGAAAACATCAAAGGAAAAAAAAAACCCACAAAAACAGTCATGTTTAAGGATTTTAAATACAACAACTTTCAACAGTCGTAAATATCGGGAGTGACTCTTAAGGCTAAGAAAATTACAGAACCATTTCAAAAAAGGGGAAACTTGGGGTATGTGATTGGAAAAGTTGGGGTATTTTAAAAGGAAGAGAAATTGGAAAAATTGGAGAAGGCCAATCAATCCATTGCCAGATGATGATATTTCAGCATTGGTTAGTCAGTATTATTATTTTCAGCAATTGATATTTGTGATCTAATCCACCTATTACCGACTGTTTCAGAAAGAGGACAAACTGATGAAATTAGAGAAGGCAATCAACCCATTGCTGGATGATAATGACATTGTGGCATTTTCTTACATCTTAGAGACAATCGTAGAACAAAGACTGAAGCATGTTGAAGGGGTAATGTAAACAAGTTTTAATTCAGTGTGTTTTCTTTTGAATAATGATAAGATGGAGTAATAATTAATACCTTTGTACGCCATGAGCTTTACAGTAAAATTGTAAGGTTACTTTGGTAGCTCATGAATTTAAATTGCAATGATATGAAAGACATCTTGATACCCCATGAACTCACAGGTTATTGATAAGGATATCTCAGTACCCCGTGAATTTATAGGATAATGATAAGAAAGGCACTTTAGTATCCCATAGTATGTTCAATCTAAAAAGATTTCTCAAGCTGGTATTGCCTTCAGTTTTTACCACAAATATAACCAGCATACCAACTGATGTCCAATGTGCCAAAATTTCACCATAAGATTAAATTGAATATATATTTACATTATGTGAAACATATTAATAATAACATATTAATAAACTTTAATTTTACCCCAAATATTGTTTCAGAAATTATCTGATCTCGTTTCCTACTGTTTTCTAGAGTAACCCATTCCTCAAACCGGTGAACAAGAAGTTTGTGAAGGATTATTATGAAGTGATAGAAAAACCAATGGATTTGGAGACACTGTTGAAAAATATCAGAGAGCACAGGTAGGTAACTGGCACTTATCAACAGTATAGAAAATAGAAATGTCATCTTTCATACTATGTCTGTCCTTGTTAGACAAAGATGCATTGTGTACTTGCCACATAACCCGGCAGGCCATGCTAACTTTATTCTCATATGATGTCTGTGCAGTGGCAGCTTAAAGTTAGTAGGTGCTCTATAGACCAAACCCCTGCATGGTATTTTACCAAATTTTCAGTATTTTTATTTGCAGAAGAACCTAAAGTGACTATATTTAGACGATGATGCCATGGAAATAGTTTTAAATCTTTGGCAGATCATTCAATGTAATCTCCAAAGAACTTTTGTAATAATGAATCTGTGTAAATTGGCTTTTCTGAAATTCAAAATAAAGGAAAGTCTGTGAAAAGACATGCTTTAAAATAAATATTTCAAAAATAGTTATATTTTAATGGTTAAGAATAGAAGCGCAGTATGAATATGGCCCCATGTCTTCTTGTGTTGTAGGTACAAACATCGTGAGAGTTTCTTGGAAGATGTAGGTTTGATTTATGCCAACAGTGTCAAGTATAATGGAGCTGAAAGTACCTACACCAAGGCAGCATTGAAAGTCAAGGAGATTGCCAGACAGGCTATTGAAGAGGTGACTTGTATTAGTTCATAAATCTCACATAGTAAAACGTAAAGAAATATAGTAAAACATGGTGAATAAAACCTCTGCGAAGCAAAATGATTTCCTTTTTTAGGTATATATCAGATCATCTATGGCCTTTTTGAAGTTACCTGGTTATGTGTGAATATTGTTTAATTAGAATCATTTGTCTGTTTCACTTGTTATAATTATAAAATATATTTCTCTTTCACATTAATCATTACAGCAAAATGACATAGTGACACAGTATGAAGATAACATCAGAGCCACAGAACAAGCAGCCTTGGATGCAGCTGAATCTGACAGTGTTATGACAGGAACTTCAATCGGTGAGACACTGACCCATTGTAGACCTTACTTGTCTGTTTGCAGTCCACAGCAAAGTGTTTTCATTGGTGCCATGTCTGTTGGCTAGTTTGTCCCTAGCCTTATATAGTTATTTTACTTTTCAGCAACACTGTATGATTAAAATCTTGGGTTATTGGTGTACTTGAATCTATTTAAAATCATTCTGTATCAGAATGTATGGATATTTATGATTCTGTTTGTTTCTGTTTATCAATTTTTTATTTGATCAATATATATTAAGTCAAAGAAATTGTATCATGTTGTATTAACTAACAAAACTAGGGGTGTTGCAGTAGTACTGGTATCGTTGGTACAGTAAATAAATTATTGCAAACCGCCATAAAGTTCAGCTACCAGATTTTCGCTTACACTTCAATGCAAAGTAACTTTACTGACCTTACATACGAAAGAAATGTCATAATCCACTTAGTTGCAGAGATGATTGTTTTTTGAGATGGTTTTTTTTACCACGGAAATTGACTTCCTGTTTACAGTATGGAAAACTACTAGTATTTGGTTCTCATGTTTTGTTAAATAAGAGACGGTTAACCGTTAACTGACCGGGAAGTACAAGACGTGAAATCAGAACAAAAAAATCTCTACCTCAATACCCCTAAACAAAACAATGAAATACTTCCAAGTAATTGATTGTGGGAATAACCGTTTGTTTTAAAAATGGCTGATTAATCGCCTGATGATCAGTCTGAGGGTTATTCCAAACACTAGTCATAACTGTTGCATATTTTTTTTTACTGTGCTTCAGGAACAGAACAAGAAAGCATTGACACTCCAGCAGTTGTCAAGCAGAAAAAGCCAAAGCTATCTCTGTCAAAAGCTGGCTCTCTGAAGGCTGGCCGGTCACCAAAAAAGCCAGGCCGCAAACCGAAGGGTGGCAAGAAGAAGCTGGGCAAAACTGCAGCCAAAGCCACCACAACAATACAGGTATAAAGTACAGCTATGTTGTTATATTGTACCAGTAATAAGAAATAACTGGATAAAACCACCACCTTAACAAGAACTACCATACAGATCTCTACAGGTATGGTACAGAATTAAGATCAGGGCATTAGAGTCCAGTCCCTTTAATTGGAACCTGATTCAGAAGAACTGCCTCAGTTGAGTAGAAGTAAGAGTCTTGTTTCCTGAAGCCATTTACCACTGAAAATGTTTAGAAATCCTAGTGTAGCAGGATGTAAATCACTATCTTTGAAAATCGCTACAACAAAACATATGAGAAAGATAAAGGTCAAACTCTGTATCTAGAAAGCTGTTCTTGTTATATTCTAATAATAAGAAAAAATCTAGGTAAAGCATTCATCTTTGGCAAGAACTAGTGAGATGGTACAGGTGAAAGAGGAGATTCTTGTGATGTCTGAGATTATCAGCGAAAAATGGCAAACACTCCAGTAGCTTGCGTGTTTGTGTGTAGAACAGTTTATGTTAAGTTGATAGAGTTTACCCATTTTGAATTTTTCTGTTGACCGAGATTATCACATAATACTACAAGCGCCTGATTGAGGATTAATTTAAGTGCCAGTTTAACTGTTTAAATTCTCTGATGAGGAAGATAATACCTGCAGTAGCTTCTGTTCTGTGTGTTTAGAACACCTCCCGGGAGGATGAGTTTGTAGACATAGAGGGAGACATGGAGCACTCTGGTTATATAAAGTACGAGCACGACCTTGACCCCACAGCCAGTACTGGGCAGAGACACACTATGCAAGAGAAATATCTCACTCAGGATCTGCACCTCTCACCCGAACACTCTGATATGGAGGCACCTAAAACACCAGGTAATATCTAATTAAATCAGAGTTCATAATAACTACTTGATCTCAGTACCAGCAGCTGGTGCCTAGGAGCTCATAATAGCTTACTCAAAATCTACAACTCCTACCAGAATACTCAGATATGGAGAGCTGCAACATCTCATGTAAGATGTTATCTGAACAGACTTAAAATGCTTAATTTCTGCCCAAGCAACATGTTAATTGTCATTATGCCAGAATTATATAGCCACTAGATTTTTCATAGCACTTACACTTTATATTGACAGATTCTTTTGTGCTTAAAATAATAATAATTTTTTTTCCCAAATAATGCAGTCATTGGACCAAGCATTGATTTCTGAAGCAAGCATCGCATGCTTTAAATATATGTCGTATTGTTATGACATAGATATGTACTTAGCCCGTCTCAGCACTGTTCTTTCACCCTCCACAACCTTCAAAGATTGTGCTGGTATTGTTTTAACCCATGACATCTGGCTGGGCTACTGGGCTTTGTGAAGAGTTTTTTTCAGAAAGTGTAAGATGTAGGAAGTTCATACTTGTCTGGGATACTGGTTGGATTTGTAGGTGAGCAACATCATGGTTTGGCATTGATTTGATGTTACTGTAGTGATCTTTAAAATCTTGTGCAAGACATATCATTGAATCCATAAGACATAGCAAATTTACACTTGGCAAGGCTATTGGTTGGGAGTGTGCAACTATACCTCATCATGATGTTGCGTTGATTTATCTTTTGACCTTGCCAAAGTGACCTTGACTTTTAACATGTTGTCTGGGCCATATGTTGGATTGTGTAAGGTATTGGAAGTTCATGGGGATATGGTCAGATATTTTACAACTCATTGGTATTACCTTTATTTGACCCAGTCATATTGACCTAGAGTGTTTTTGTGTAAAAACAGCTGGGGGGACACAGGCTTCTTCTTGTATTGGCATATTCACACAGACTATGGGGTACAGGCGTCTGTGAAGCTATTTTGTTAACAGATATAACAATATCCTTATTGTCACTTTCATCAAAGTTCATGTGGAACATTTGGTAACATTTTATCTTTTTGTGATAAACATTAATATATTGTCCAGCCAAAAGACCTTATACTGAAATTTTTTTTTAAAAAAATCATAATATGCATATTCTTGTATCAGGTGGTTCTGACTCAGAAGGGGAGGCAGATTCAGAATTACGCAGTGCTTTACTGGAGTATGATGCAACTCATACGTCAACTCAAGAGACTTATGATCCTGCAAGTTACTATGGACAAGATATGGTAGCCACTGCAGAGAACAGCAATGGGGGAGAAAACGGTAGTTTTGATCCAGATAAATTCTTTGAATCTTGGCAGAAAAGTTTGTCACACGAGAACCATCAAGGACAGGGGATTATTCAAGGCAGTTCTCATCATCAGGGAGCTGTAGTAGATGACCTACAAGTTTCAGACTCAGACTCAGATATAGATTTTGAGGAAGTGGGGTGACAATAAAGAAACTGTAGTTAATAGATTGGTAATTTATCCTGTTTATAGAGTATATCAAACACACATTTTGCAGTTACAAAGTCTGATTGTTAAAATTGGAATTTTCTGCTGACAATTATTTCTATTGAAAAAGACATAAATACAAAAATTGATATTTGTTAAACCTCAACATATCAATTTTTAGCATGTTTGGGGGGGGGGGACAATGTCGTAATGAAAACAATATCTGTCTTGCCTGTTTTCCTTATTTTATGAGCAGAACTTTTCAAAAGTGGTCCAACATATCAGGAGTACAGCTTGCAGAACAGCTTTTGCAATGTTGCAATTGCCTCAAGACATTAAAGGTTATTGTGAGATGCTCAAGATTGTGTTGTTTATGTGTATTGTATTTCTGCATATTTAAATGGACTGGTGCAGATTATACTCTTGATTCATTGATTAAACAAACTTTGTGTTACAATACCCAAAGTATTGGCATGCATTGTTACAAAAAGACAAATGTTAATTTCAATACAGTATATTGCTGTTACAAATGTATGGCATCACATATACACATCCAAAAATGCTGAAATAGTTTTACTGTTAGAGAATACAAAAATATGAAATAAAATCTTGAAAACTAGATATTGTTTATTTTATACCCCAATATTTATAATATCCCTCTGGCCTGTCATATTGGAAATAATAAAATTAATGCTGTGTGTTTGTCTATGTTCACTTACAATCAAAACTAAAATTACATTTTAGATTTTAATCTCTGATTTATGATTACATTGAGCTGAAACTGTAACTAATTTGAAGGTTAATATTTTATGACCAATAATACAAAAGTACTTGATAGATTTCAGTCAGGTTTTATATGTTGGTGTACCCTGAGAAGGAGTGAGTAAGGCTTTGAATCACAAAAGATGCCAAGGACCTGTCCCAATATGACCCTGGCTGTTGAACAGGACATAAAACCCCAACGTAACCATAACTTAAAAACTACATGGTGTTCATTCATATTTTTCAAGTACAGCTACACTTGTGTAAAAATACCTTCATATGGTTTATCTTAAATGCCTTGGTAAACCTCTAGCACTTTTCCCTTAATACCAGGCGAAGTAGACCTTCCAGAATGTTTTGTCTTCATTGATCAAAGAAACATTTCAATCATAACTCTCTCAAAAATGCAAGCTCTCAGGTCAAATAGTGTGGGTTCAATACTGACAAGACTGAAACTACAGGCAACAAAATGTCCAGGTATAATGACTCTGCTTGTCTTCACAGTGAGTACAGCCAGACAGCCAAATCATCAGGCCTGTCTTCAACACCACCTGTTTCCTTGCCTATCTCACAGGACACACTGAGGAAGTGGGAGGAAGCCGCGAAATAATCTACATACATTTGTAATCGAGTGGCCAGTTTCAACTGGTGCCTTACTGAGATACAGGACTGTACATTTACCCAGCTTGAAGTGATTCAGGGTGACCAGGCCAGTGGTAAGTCTTCGGGTGAAGTACAGGGGGCCACAAAACTTACTTAATCAACTTTAGCCAGAGTTTTAGCAGTGCTTTGGCCAAGATGATGCAACATGTCTCGGACTTTGTGCAGATGGCCAATATCACACTAGCTCAGGAGAGACACTTATTTGGACCATCTGACATACAGCATTAAACCTGATCCTCTTTATGCTCTGAGGACACCACACTTAATCTGGCTACTTTATTCTCAGATTCCACCATCAGAAACGCAGAGGACAAGATCTCACAATATGACAGAGGGTATTCTGCTGGATCTCACAAGAAGCAGGGACATATAACCCTTACACTTAGTCCTCCAAGTCTTCACAGGACACTGGCTGTAGCTCTGGACAACCAGCCTAAAGACTCTTAGTTCACGGAACCAAAACAGAAGAGATCGGGAGAAGTCATCGACTGTGCTTTAAATGTATCATATGTTAAGAAAACAAATATATATTGTCATTTTGTCAATCATGTACCTGTTGCGGCAGCTACAAAAAGAAGGCGCAAGCCCCTTGTTAGAGTCAATAAATCCTGTGAAGGTATTTTATTGCGCTACAAGAGCGTACCATGTGGGACTGCATGCTGTACTCGGATGGCCATCATATTTCCTGTGTAAATCAGTCAATTTGTGTCCAACCTGGCACAAATCTCCACTCTGCTGCTCTAAATCTGCATGTAGGGGCCAGAGCCGCCAGACTGCACCAATTCTGGTAAACATGGATTGCCCTAGGGACTAGCCCCAAGGTCATAAGAATCGTCAAGGAAGGCTACACCCTTCCCTTCTGGAACCAGCCACCACTAACAAGGTCTCCAATAATCATAAGTGGCAATGTATATCCCCTCAGGCACATCTACCTGTTGGGGGCATTACACACACTTATGTAAAACCAAGCAATATAAATAGTCAAAACTCAAACATCTCTGGCTTTCTTCAACTGAATGTTCTTGGTTCCCAATAAGTGGAGACCTATCCTAAGTCTCGGCTCAGTGAACAAATTTTTGAACTCAGAAAAATTCAAAATGGAAACACCAGAAAGTATAAAAACCTCTCTTCGGACAGGCTAATGGGTAACGTCCATAGACTTCAAGTAGGCTTACACGTTTCAATTAACACAGTCCAGGAAATGTTTTCAAGTTTAAGGTCAATCCTACCAATTCAAAGCTCTACCATTCAGCCTCTCCACTTCCCTCATGGAGTACACAATAGTAATGAAATAGGTCAGACTGATGGCTCAAAACAAGGGTATAAGAATCCAAGAGCACCTATGTGATTAGTTGGTTAGAGCCAAATCCCACCGTACTTGTCTCCAGGATACACAGACCCTCGTGCTGGAACATTAGCAGACCTTAAACTTAAAGATACAAATACTTCTCACCAACCCTACTTGTCAGGTCTGACACCTCATATTTCTGATAGGACTACAGTAACAGAAAAGCCACTTAGGCTGGCTTAATGAGAGATCCATTCAGTTGCATTTGAGAAAGTACTTGCAGATTCCAGTATATCAAGAAAGGTAATCCTGATCCCAAAATCCATCCACCCATATTTAAAATTGTGTCTCCGGGAATCCAGTGTCTTTCAAGATCAACCATAACACCCACTCAACCATGCTCTGCAGATCTTTACAGCATCAAGAAAAGGCTGGGGCTCACTGCAAGAGGGATCTGGTCCCAAACCACAAAGCAAGTTGCATAGAAACTAAAGGAACTACAGGAACTAAGGCAGTATTATTGGCCCTGAAAAAGTTCCAAGACCTCTGCTCAGACAACATTGCCATCATAGCGACAGGTTGCCTATATAAACAAGAAAGGAGGTATGAAGTTGGACCCACTTTGTGCGATACTATGGAGAACCATGACCTGGTGCTCCAGAAAACAGGTAGCTCTCATGGCACGACACATTTCAGGCTGCCTAAATGTGGTACCCCATACACTATCCAGGTTAGACTAGATCATTCAAACAGAGTGGTCTAACCTTCCAGAGGCCTTCCAGATGATGTGCAACAGGTGGCATCTACCTCAGGTAGACCTATTTGCCACGAAGTTCAACAAGAAGTTGCCTCTGTTTCACCAGTTTGTCATACCCCCTAGTCTGGGCAGTGGATGCAGTCAGCCTGCCGTGGGAGGATCTGGACCCCAATGCCTTCCCACCAGTAGTCTTACTGGGCAAAACTAAGTGGTGGCAAAACTAAAGGACTACCCATACAGGTGAATCGTCCTGATTGCCCCAGGGTGGCCCAATATGCCCTGGTTCTGGGATCTAGTGATTCTGTCAGGACATTTTCTACTGTGACATTCCAACCTGTCCAATCTGCTCACGCAGCCTTTCAATCAGATTCGACACAAGAATCTGCCAAATTAGTCTATGAAGCAAAGTGATCCATTTTACAAAATGGTACCAGAGTAATCAGGTGGACTTCAGGACTCGACCTATCAAATCCATAGCTGACTTTCCCCTATATCTTTTCCAGGATAATTAACGACAGCCAAATACTATTGATGGCTATAGATCAGCCATAGCAGACAAACAGGAATTCGTCCTCCAATGTCAGCAAGGATGGAAATCTGTCTCATCTGGACAGCTTCCACAGACACACCTAAGCGTCGCAGAGACATCCTTCAAGACAAACCTGACCTTCAAGACTGTCTTCCTCTTAGCACTAAGTTCTGGCAAATGCAGGAGTGAGATCCATGCTTGGCTCACGAAAAACATCACACACCAGACAGACTGGTAAAGGGTATCTGTACTCCCCTCCTAGTTTTCTTCCAAAGAATCAACTGGCTAGAGAGGATCCAGACAGTGTGGCCCCAGTGGTTATTCCTGCCCTGGCCCCAACTCTGGATAAATCACTCAAAGCTGACTAGTCCCTATGCCCAGTTAGAGCCCTTCGCTACTACCTGGACATTAACTCAGACCTTAGTCAGAACAAGGAGCTGGTCTTTGTCTGCTTCAAGAAAGGTTTTGACAAAGATATCTCCTCTGCCACTATCTCACCATGGATCATCATGGATTGCCATGTTATGAGCTCTCTGATCAAGAGACCCTTACCCTACATCAGGTTAAAGTCCATGATGTTAGGACCTTTGCTGCTTCTAAGGACAGTTATTGTCACCCTGTCACTGGAAATCCCACAACACCTTCACACAGTTTTACATGAAGGATGTGGCCTGGGCTGATTCAGGGCTTTTTATTTGGGCCCACCGCTAGGCCCTACAGTTATGTAGTCTCTCACCTTACCCAGCAGGGTCTTCAAGGGGGCAGGTCCTGTTCAGATGCTACCAGCTCCATTCCTCTTCCTTCTGAAGTGAGTCTCTCCTTAGAGAATTCATACCTCTCTTCCCCCACCTCACAGGAGGTCTGTAAAAATGGGAGGAGCAACATTGGTTGATGCTGGCCACCACACTCACCGGCAACCAGCTAATGGGACCACCTTCTGTCCCTCTGAAATCTGCTAATGTCTCTTGAGTTCAATCTGATGTCCCTACTAAGCTACCCACTTTCCAAATGGCAGTTATTCTAGCTTTTTGTCTATTAAGTAAGATGTATTAACACAATTAAATAGAAAATTTAAGAATTAAGTTAACTTTTTATTAGTTAATACCGTACCTAATAGTCAGGAGAGGCTCTCTCAATAGGTTAGAGGCCCTCCTCAAAGGTTAGAATGAAAAAGATGCTATGACATCACATTCTCTAGCCAGGAAGGAAGTAGATCCTGACACCTAGTGTGTGGAGTGCAAATAGTTGGCTCTGCTGGTGGAGATACAGGACATCTTTTTCTGACATTTAGCAGGAAGGCTTGCGTCAACAGTACAGACAATTTTTCCATGAGGTAAGGTATTAATTAAAAAGTTAACTTAATTCTCAATTCTATTTTGACTGGCTTATGGGAGTCATGCAGCTTACATATTTTGGTGTGGTGATTTGAAAACAACTTTTAGGGAATCGTGTGCTTCAAATCTTTTTGTGGATTCAGATTTGACCCTCCCATCAAAGTCAAACTATTTCTTGCTATTTTAATCCCTTTCCTTTACTTTCACTTGTACTATGAAGCTCAAAAACTCAATATCAGCTGATACAGAAGCCATTCACAGTCACAAGCACTGAGAATTACTTTGTGAAAAGAACTAGGGCAATATCACTGACATGAAGAAACAGTAAACTAATTTTGTGATTGATAAAGTATATTGTTTTCTGATAAGTAATGTTGACCATGTGATAAGTAGCCACGGTTTTCAGGTGAGAAAACAATACTATATCTATAATTATTTTCCCAGACTGAAGTCGGGAACATAATGGATTCAGGTCTGTTGTTCCACCACCACTGTCACCAATGTAGAAATTTCCTTGTATATGCAAAAACTTAAATATGCATCAACATTTTCTTATCAAACTTGGTACACATGTTTAGGATGGTCACAGAAGAAGAAAAATTTCTATTAACTGGTGAATTTACTAGTATTTAAAAAATTACAGCTACCTTAAAGTAAAAAAATGGTATCCATACCCTGATTCATGCATAATAAACTTCTTTCAGTTGATTATCACACATGTCTAAATTCCCATTTAAGAACTATTCTGATTCCATACTCGAGCTGCTGGTTGGGGATATAATTTTCTTGTTGGAAAATACACCTGTTTTAGTTTAAGTTTGCAAGGGTTCTCAGAGTACTGTGAGTTTATTGATCTGTTTGTTTTTGTTTTGTTTTGTTTTTTTGGCCCATAAATTCCCAACATTGAGTTTTGGGGGGTAAATTTGTCAAATGCACAGATTTGACTGCTGGTCTTTCTAAAGCTAAGATAAATGCTTGTTATCTATTTCCTGTATACAGTACTTCATAAGTCTCTAGTTAATTTGAGATGAATTTTGTTTCAGCCTCACTCCCAGTACTGGTATAATGAATAGTTATTTCCATTTTTATATCTATCTGGTATCCCATACTATGTTTACATTTAACTCCAGTGAAATAACTGACAAGTGTGCTACAAATCACAAATGAAACCAGTTCTTATGTGTTTTGTAATTTTAAGATTCCTGCATATTGGAAGGACAAAAACGTGCATTTATTCAGAAAAAAAAATTTATAAAAATATAGATTAATCTGTTCTAATTAATTACAGATTTTTAATAATACTAGTATTTCATTTGTCCACTAATGTATTAAAGTCAAAGAAACAGTATAAAATTGTTTTGGGATTGAAAATTCAGAATAACCTGAAAAGGTCAAACTTCCCAGATAGCAAGACTCTGTAGGGCCACTGCTGGCCCACTGGCGGCATAGCTGTTGGACCGACGTTGGCTGCAGGCGGTGGCCAGCCGTTGGCGTGACCAGCTGATAGGCAATGGTCCACCGTTGGTAGCCGACAATAAGGTTTTCTGATGGTCCTTCAGTGGCCCACTGTCGGCAGCCAATGATAAGCTTTTCTATTGGCCCACCAGTGGCCCACCTTCAGTAGCCGACAAGGTTGACTGGTGGTCCACCAGTGGCCCACTGTTGGGTGCCATCAAAGGTGGTTCTCTGGTGGCGTGACCAGCTGATAGACAGTGGCCCACTGTTGGCAGCCAACAATAAGGTTTACTGGTGGCCCATCAGTGGCCCACTGTTGAGTGCCATCAGTGGTGGTTCTCTGGTGGCATGACCAGCTGATAGACAGTGGTCCACTGTTGGCAGCCAACAATAAGGTTTACTAGTGGCCCATCAGTGGCCCACTGGCTTTTAGGCCGGTGGATGTGTCGGTCTGACATTGGCAAGCCACTGGTAAAATTTTACTACCACTATAATATAGCATCAGCCAATCAGATTGCAGCATGAAGTTATGTGGCCATTGTTTAACAGAAAGCAAATAATTGACAGATTGTGGGTGGATTTTAGTTAAGGGAATCCCTAATAAGTCACATGACCAAACATAAACAATGGTGGAATAGTATCTTAGGATGACATGTTCCATAGTCAAACAATAAAATTATAATGTTCAGAAACAACTTTTCTTACTGTGAATTTCTAATGAGAATGTTATTTTTATGTCTAAAATTGTTAAATAGTTAGTTAAAAATTGTGGGCCCACTGAAATATGATTTTTAGACAAACCATAATAAATAATTTTTTATTAAGTGTCTCAATATCCCCTATTATTGCTCGCCGCCATCTTGAATAAAAAGCCACCATTGGCCCACCGTTGGCCCAACCTTGGCAGCCTGAGTTTTGGTTGGCAAGCCTTCACTGGGCCAGCGTTGGCATGGGTAATTCGGCCACTGATTGGAATATATTTCATGGGTAATTATTCCTTTCAACTTAAGAAACTTTATATTTTATCGGACACATACATATTGCAGCTAGTGGACCAAGGGTCGTCCAGTGGTGGCTACACCTCAGCCCCAATTAATAGGGTTTTGATTTAATATATTTTTCTCCTGTACATGTTTTATGGTTTGTTTACAGGGGAAACTTTCACTTCTGTTAACTTTTCTGTGTAATTATCAGATGATTTTATTGATTAGATCTAAAATCCGGGTGGAAATTAGAAAATTCCCATCAGTGGCCCATCAATCATAGCTTATATACCACTGATATAGTTGGTGGGCTGCCAGTGGTAAATCTTGGAAGAAATTTGTGGCCCAAGAATGGGAAGAAAAGAAATATATATTAAGGCAGAGATGTGACATCTGTTATTTAAAAATGTTGGTGTCTTGGTGATATACACACACATACATAAAGTATCCAATTACTTTGCCATCTGTGGGCCACCGGTGGGCCAACAGTATGTGTACCATGCAGGCAGAAGGTGGACCACTGATGGACCACCAGTGGCAAATCTTACAATTTTTTTATGTACTAAAATTCAGAACAGCTACTTTTAGAAAGTAATTCACTTGAAACAAATGAATTTAAGCCAAGACAGCCTCTCTTCAAGATCTGTCAAAACAAATGCCGTTCAGCAGAGCTTGAGGTGTAGCCACCAGAGGACCACCATTGGTCCACCAACTAAGTATAGCTCTTACAGATGATAGTTGCATGTGTCAGACAAAAACAAATTCTGCGATAGTTTTAGGATGCATCAAAAAAACAAATTTATATCAAAAGGAAAAAAATGAAAATATCTTTCTTTAACCTTCACTAAAAATATATATATATATGTGCCACCAGTGGCCCACTGGCTGCCCATCACGGGTCATGTACTACTTATGTAGTGGGTGGACCATTGATGGACCACCTGTGGCAAATATATAAGCAAGTAATATATAAAGTAATAAAGTGGAGAAAAGACTGACTGAGCAAAATGAAGGAATACAGAATAAGTTTGTTAAAAAATGACATTAACTTATGTTAAGTGAAAGAAAACACACATTTTATCTAATTTTTCCCAGGATTTTACACCAGTGGGTGTAGGCTGGTACCTGAGCTACAGCCACTGACTCTGGTAGTTGGTGGGCCAACAGTGGGCCACGCAATGTATTTATATTTTGAAATAATGTGTTTTTAACATTGAATATTGTTAAATAATATGTCAGAAAACAGTATTTGAGGTTGCTTTTGAAGTTGTTTATAATGCTTTAAAATTTTGAAAAAAAATGCAGTCAGTGGGCCACCAGTGGCTCAGTGGTGGCCCACAAGCTATATTTTGCCACCCATAGCCAACGGTGGCCCACTAGCGTCTTGCTATCTGGGTTATCATTGCAGGAAGATGAAAAATCTGATAAATTAAATCAAATTTTTCACAATACTGATTTACTGTTCGTCTGGTGATACAAATTTCAAATATACACATGTTGTAAATTGAATTGCTGAAGTTCATATATTATTGGGTGATAATTATGGTGTACAGCAAATGTGTTCCATGGAAATTACTCATTTAAAGGCTATGGCATGAGGGATGGCCTGTCTGGGGATATGTTGTGTCGTGTTGACCAAATCTAGTTTTACAACACAGAAACAATTAAAACTAGATTGGGCCAACTCGGCGCCAACATATCCCCAGACAGGTCATCACTCATGCAACATATTTTGACTGAGTATCTTCCATGGGACCCATCTTACTTGTGACATAACTTTGCGGAAAACATAAGCACTTATATAAGAACTTGTGTAATTAATATTTAAAATATTTTTTTTATTTTGCAAGCAAAATTGTATACCCAGACGACAGATTAGAATCCAGGAACTTTGCCCACACGAACTTTTCCCAAATGCGAACTCTACCCACAGGACCTTTGCCCACAAGGAACTTTGCCCACAACAATCTTTACAGGGTAAGATGTCCACCCACAATACAAATTTTTCTTACTACAATGACATTTTCATTTTTTATTAATCAATCAGTCAATCAATCAGTACTCCCCCTAGATAACTACTCAGGACATATAGTGTTGAAAGAGATAAGTATTAATTGTACTTCCTAAGTTGTACTATATGAATTATATAACTCGATTTCATTAGCATTTAATATAGTGTTGATATATGTACATAGTATAGCAAAATGTAAATAATAAAAAATACCAGAGTAGGCCAAAACCTTTGCAGTGAAGAATACGCATATACTAAAGTGGTTTGAAGAAAATCCAACAAACATCGAGAATATTATTATATTGTAAACATGACATACTTATAATTCAATAAAATAACAGGACGTTGAACTATAACATGTTTGATATTGTACACATATACTTCAATAAAACATTAAAAAGTTAATTTTGTGGACATCATTTCATATTATTTTGTGCAAAGTTCCTCCCCTGTAAAAATGTGGTGAGCAAAGTCTTTTGTG
This sequence comes from Sabellastarte sp. h YS-2021, assembly GCA_964017235.1. Taxonomy (NCBI): domain Eukaryota; kingdom Metazoa; phylum Annelida; class Polychaeta; order Sabellida; family Sabellidae; genus Sabellastarte; species Sabellastarte sp. h YS-2021. The sequence continues at coordinate 139,504,692 of OZ024927.1, read as the reverse complement.
AGCAAAGGTCCTGCAGGCAAGAATCCTTGTGGGTAAAGGTCCACACAAGTTGATCCGTTTCTATGTTTTTAATATATTAGTGGATAGATGACATATTATGTGAGTGGATCTGAACAGATTAAATCATACTGTTACAATTTTTTTTTGTTTTTTTTTTCATAATTTTACATGTATCCTTCCAAGCCTTTTATAAAGTAAATTAAAGTTGGTTTCACAGTTTCATTTATAATAAGAAGAAACAGTAGGATCTGACAATATCACTTCTCATCCCACTGAAGAGGCTGCTAGAGAAGACAAGCAACCCTACTGAGCATCAGAGTTCATTTGTTTCTTATATGATTTCACCTCGATGCTTTGTTTACTTAGAGTCAAGAGATAGTGGGGGATCCTTTACCTAATGAGACAAAGGAGGATGAGGCATGTAAACAAACCAATATAATGCACTCTAATATATATAAAAGGTGTAATAAAAATACTCAGAAATCATCAATGGTCCAGTCTATCCATTTTACAAACTTGCCGCAGAAAGCTCAGTTAAGATTTCAGCTCTATCAGTCACATAGTTTAACAGCCACAGGGCTTAAAAATAGCAAAAAGTCCAAATATTGGGTCTCTGTGGGCATTTTAAACATTATAGAGACCTCAATGTGACCTTAAAATTAAAGCTTCAGCTTTCAAATTTGTCACACACAAATATTACACATAGAATTTATATCTAATAAAGTTTGAGACTTCTTGGGCTTACCATTTCTAAGTTATAGGGCAAAATATGTGAAAAATGTCAGAAAAGGGTCACTCGGAGGGGTGTTTATGGTCCTCATACACAGGTTAAATTTCTATTAAAGGCCTAGATTTGTGGCACATTTCAAAAGAACATATTAATATATTCCCAAATGATATTTCACCTATATGACAGACACAGTTTGAAAGCTATAGGGCTTGAAAGTGGCAAAAAGTCTGTAAATTGGGTCTCTGTGGGCAATTTTGAGACCTTGAGGTGACCTTATACTTAAACCTACAGCCCTTAAATTATTCCCAGAAAAATGTTACACATAGAACTTATATCTGACTTCTCTGACTTACTATTTCCAAGTTATAGGGAAAAATATATGGAAAATGTTGAAAAAAGGGTTACTTAGGTGGGTGTTTATGGTCCTCATACACGGGTTAAATTTCTATTAAAGGCCTAGATTTGAGGCACATGTAAAAAGAACATATTAGTATATTTCCAGATGATATTTCACCTATATGAGAGACATAGTTGGAAAGCTAGAGGGCTTGAAAGTGGCAAGATGTCCATAAATTGGGTCTCTGTGGGCAATTTTGAGACCTCAAGGTGACCTTATAGTTAAACCTACAGCCCTTAAATTTTTCACAGAGAAGGATTACATATAAAAGTTATATCTAGTGCAGTTTGTGACTCATCAGAATTACCATTTCCAAATTATAAGGCCAAATATGTGAAAAATGTTGGAAAAAATCCCTAAGCGGGGTCTTTATGGGCCTAAAACACAATTTTATCCTCAACTTAAATTCTTGATTTTCGGCACATGTACTAAGGGTGTATTAATGTGTTCTCAGGTAAAATTTTATCCAGATGACCCTCATAGTTTGTGACCTAGAGGCCTCTTAGTGGCCAAAAGTCAAATTTCTGACTTTAAGGTGGCCATAAGTTTTTTATTATTGGGAGTTTAAGGTCACCTTAAAATAGGGATCTTTCTTTGGGCACCCTTAACATGTGTACCAAGTTTGAAAAAAATACTTATCCGTTTTTGAGTTATCGCGGTTATCGCGTACACAAGGAAATTTCTACGGCTGCGGTGGTGGCGGCGCGACAGACCTGAATCCAATATATCCCCGACTTTTGTCTGGAGATATAATTATTTACCAAAGATTTATCATCATTTGTATTAGTGGGTAGTGCAGTAACAGAAGCAAATAAACAGCTGTTATTGATTATTTAATTACTATTATTTAAATGTTTTTAAGCTATGTTATTAAAGTTCTATTCTCTACTTTTATGGCGCTTAAACTCTGCCAGGCAGACTCTAAGGTGCAACACCAAAATCCAATTCAACAATATTCTATTCATAGCCATTGCTAAGTCCAGTACCACAGAGATGCCGGGTAGAATGTATGCTAGGTTGGGAATGCCTTTTTGGGGCAGAACGGACCTCATCAGGCAAATCATAATACCAACATATCATAATGGCAACACCCGAACAAATACTATTGTAACTATTCTAAATACTGCCTTAAGACAAACATAGATGCATACAAAAATCTTTAAGCAACAGCTAGTAATAATTTGTATTTTAGTTTAATAAATCATAACAGGTTCTCCATAAAACTTTTTAAAGTATTTGCACAGGCTTACATGTGATAAATGCATAATGCATGTGGTGTTTGTTCTGGATACTTATTGTTGTCACAAGTATTATCATGAAGTAAGACATAAAGTTCAGTATCCGAGATTTAGTACCAACCCTACAGATAGGTGCCGAAATATGCTATTATCGCTCGACTAAATATTTCCCCTTATGTAGTTATTGAAGCATAATGAAAATATGTCAATTGTTAATTCGTTAATACTGTTCTCTTTAAATTATAAACTAGCAATTTGTGAACAGTATTTACATGTTTCTTTCATGGTTTGTTGTACTCCTACAGGTAACATAAGATATCTAAATTTTGATTGGACGCCTCGTTATGGCTAAAAGGTAAAGTCGATAATATCCGGTTTATAAATGTGTACTTCATAACATTTTTTGTTTACAAATATTCAAAGCTTGTAAAAGCTTTGTACATAATGTGTCAGTCCTTGTGAATAATTACAAACGATTCAAATGGGTAATTGCTGTTCAGTAGAAGGTGCAATAGATCACTGGATTTATGTGAAAACTGGTGACCGCAAGGGGGCGGGGACAGATGCCAATTGCAGGGCGATCTTATATGACGACAAAGGTAACCAGTCCCAGGAAATAAATATAGATTGTTATTTCAAAAGTGATTTTGAAAGAGGGAAAACAGATGTGATACAGTGTCCTCCACTTGGTCATAAGTTTGGTAATATAACTCACATAGAAATATGGAGAGACAACCCAGATGTGTGGCCAAATTGGTTTTGTGAAGTAATTGTGGTGAATGACCGGAGGTCAGACAAATGTTTTTACTTCCCTGTGTTGCGTTGGATGAGATCTGGAGTCAGATATAAAATTGAACAGTTCAACACAGTTTTACCTCAATATGATCCAAACCATGAACAGCGTAGGTTGGAGTTGGAAGAAAAGAGAGAAGTTTACGAGTATGGAATCAAAGCTGAAGATATGCCTGTTCAGGTAAGTTAATATTATGCATTGATTCAGTGTTATTCTGATATTGGAATTTGGAAATTTACATTTTTACAAGTTATAAATTTTAATAAGCCTAATCACGGTTTTGTCTGCGCATGCTCCAGCACACATCCTTGAAGGGTCAAGTGGGTAAAAACAAACGTAAGAATATAAACCAGGAAGTGATTTTAAATGGTGAAAATATGACGATAATATACGTTTCCTTGGATAACACATGTTCAAGTACATTTTTATAAAAAATATACATATGGATCTACGATATTATGTTTTTTTCACCACAAAAAGACATTTTAAAGTATTTTTTTAAGCCACCTAAGATGGGCGAAAATAGGGGGTCCCACAGCATTACAAATGCATGAACAGGGGCCAGTTTAATATCTAGAAAACTCTGTAAGTTACAGATATGTTATATACATCAGTATAAGGGTATTCGAGCATCTCGTGACCTCAGCAGCTCGTGACCAACAACTCGTACCCACAACTCGTTCCCAAGATTTTTTAAAATATAGCAGGAAACCCTACCGACTTCTGTCTGCTCACGTTTTTTTTCTTCAATTTTACATATTTTATTTTAAAATATTGAAGTAAACTCCACAGACTTCTGTCTCCTTGCGTCATTTTTTTTCTAATTTGCATAATTTATTTTATAATAGTTCTAGGAAGCCCTCTGGGAATTCCATGACCTCACGTTTTCTAATTTGCATATTTTATTTCATAATATTGCTAGGCAACCCCCACGGAAGTACGAGAATTTGAAGTTTTTGATCTGTAACTGAACAGATGTTCTTACATAAAATACTCGCTCTCCAAGCAGCGTTTCTATTTATTAAATATAAAATATTGTTGGAAAACCCCCCAAAAATTGTGATCTCCTATTTCTTCATAAATATTATGAGCTGCATATACAAGTACTGTATTTCATATTCAAGCAGAAATAATGTTTATTCTGATAAAATGTTTGTGTACGAGTTGTGGTTACGAGTTGTTGATCACAAGATGCCGTGGTCACGAGTTGCATGTAAATCAGTAAAAGAGTATTTTATGGAGATTCTGCTTATTTTTGTTTTTAAAGGTTTTATGGTGAAAGTTTTTTACTGCATTTGTCAGTACACACACTGATCAAGTGGTGTGAAAGTATTAAATCATGAATATGCATATGAATATGAGTTTTGCTCTGGTGCCATGATTGTGAGGAACTTTCATTGACTGAAGTATAATAGCTATATAACTGACTGAGTAATAGCTACTTAGCTATTTTGAGTAGCTTTTTTATTTAAGCATTTTGAAGGAAAAGTATTTTACCTATGTTCACAAAATTTGGGATGGAGGATTATTGGATCAGTAGCTTGCTTGGGATTGCTTTTGGTGATAATACCTTTATAGCTAACTGAGTAATAGCTACTGTGCTATATAGCTATTATGCTATTTTGGGTTGACTTTTTCTGGACATTTTAATAAAACAATGTTTTCTATCTTCACAAAAATTTATATGAAGGGTAATTGGGTCAATAGTTTGGCCAGGATAGCTTTTGGTCGATGATAGCTTTGTAGCTAACTGAATAATAGCTGCTTTGCTACTTTGAGTCTACTCTGAATTGCATTTCTGTTTTCACTCTTTTAAAGGAAACACATTTAACACATCTTTTTTAAATTTGGTGTGAAGGTTTATAGCGTCAATTGCTTGTTTGGTACTGTTGTTGATGGTAATGGCTTTAACCTCCTGAGTAATACCTACATAGCAAAACACATAAATATGTCTATCTCCTAAACGGTGAGAGATAGAGTGATTTCGTCCCATTTTTCCACTCAGGGGGTATCTAAGCAATGTACTCTTGGCAATTTTCAAAAAATTTTACTCCCCCTAAAAATGGCGGGCATTTTGAATTTTCGAATTTTTGCCAAAAATGAAAAAAAACACAAATTTGCTTCTATCTTCTTAACCATGCGAGATAGAGCGATTTCATCGAAATTTTCGACCCACAGGGTATCTAAGAAATGTACTATTGGCAATTTTCAAAAAATTTTCCTCTTCCCACATATGGCAGCCATTTTGAATTTTCAATTTTTTGTCAAAAATGGAAAAACACAAATTTGCTTCTATTTTCTTAACCGTGCGAGATAGACCGATTTCGTCAAAATTTTCGACCCACAGGGTATCTAATCAATGTATTATTGGCATTTTTCAAAAACTTTTCCTCTCCCCAAAAATGGCGGCCATTTTGAATTTTCGAATTTTTGCCAAAAATGGAAAAACACAAATTTGCTTCTATCTCCTTAACCGTGCGAGGTAGAGCGATTTCGTTGAAATTTTTGACCCACAGGGTATCTGAGCAGTGTACTCTTGGCAACCAGTGCAAAAAGACATGAAGATGAAATAATTTACATGTATACTAATAAATATTTAAGCGTCATTGATATATTTTACAAATGAAACAGGGTCTTGTAACACTACTGTACAATTTTTGCAAAGGTTCGTGGGGTGGACATTACACATGACAATGTGTGTTCTTCTATGCTATCCTGTTTCTATTCATATGTTGCAGCTACTATCAACAGGGTGTCCTATTTCTAGTTTTTAAACTGCGATTTCTCATCCATTTCTTTGGATTTTGATGCAGCAAAAAAAAGGAGAATCTCTGTAAAAATACCTCTCTAATGATGTATGTAATACATCTGTAGGTTTCAGAAATAACAAAGAAAAATTGGCACTTGTTGATAATACTAATTTGACAACTGGCAGTGGGCGAAAATGGGAGATAATGACTTAAAACTGCTGCATATAATTTTCTTAAATTCTATAGTGTATACAGAACTAATTTATATAATTTATTCCTCCATTTCCAGTCATAATATACATAATATATATGTGTTTATATACAGTATTCACAGAAATTAATTTTTGATACTTCGTGGTTCTTCTGTCACAGACGTGTTTGTTTTTACCCACTTAACCTTACAAGGCCGTTTGCGAAAACGAGGCAACTGAAACTGTGAATTCACATATTTATGCTTCAGTAAATTTAAATCTATTAATTATTGAGTTATTTGTTTTGAAAAGTCACACATATTTTTCATTTGCTCTCTCACAGGTTGGTGTGACAATTAAGGTAAAAACACACTATGAATACAGTAGTGGTAAATTCATAGTAATATTTCGATGGAATCTTTTTCTTTTATTTTGGATCATATGGGCATACATGTAAATGATTTTTTTTTCATTTAATTGGGATCTTTTAATTGGCCCAGAACTGTACAGTTGAACCTTTATTAGCCAACCCTCTTAGGGGGAGTAACACTTAGGTCAGATAATAGAATGCCATAAATAACTGGTTCAAATGGAATTGGGAGAGTGGGTTCAAGATCAGATAATTGAAAAATCAGATAATAGAGGTTCTGTTGTATTTACAGAATTGATCAGAAAAGGAAGGGCAAAAAAAATTTCAGGTGTGTAGTTTTCTACACTAAATTTAAGTTGATCTGCATCTTTCACTGATCTGTAGATCCATTTTGTGAAGATAACCCCTGGTATAAAAATAGTGTAGAACATTGTATCATATCTTCTGTATTGTTGCTGATTTACATTGTTTTGAGATGATTAGAACTACAAAATAGTTTAATTAATCAAATTCTTGCTTTGTCTGTTGATAAAATGTTTACTTACTCTGTGGCCTAGCGGGTAGCACACTTGTCTAGGAACTGAGGGGACGTGGGTTCAAACCCAGGTACAGGCAGATACATAGTGGCTCGGATGACCACTTAAAATGGCGGTCCTCTGTCATTGGGTCCTTTCCCCAGCAGGAATGGGGTTTATTACATGCTGTCTATTACTGTTACTATTACATTGCCATCTTTTACTATTACATTTCAAAATTTCAAATCTATTACTATTACATTGCCATCTATTACATACTGTGACAGAGATCAGTGTACTTTATTAGTAATGCTAGATCTCTTAGCTGCATTCGACACGGTAATCCATACAATCCTTCTGCAATGTATTCAAACACAACAGGGGTTATGTGGTTATGCCCTGAACTGGATAAAGTCATATTTACATGACAGAACTCAATCTGTAATGGTTGATGGCAAGCTATCTGGAAAAAGAGTGAAGGACTGTGATGTACCTCAAGGCTCTGTGCTAGGACCAGACCTGTACTCAGATTTCACCTGACCTCTTGGTGATCTGATCAGACATTATGACATCATACCATCTTTCTATGCAGACGACTCACAAAAATACATTCAGTTCAATCCAAACTCAAATGCTGATGTCTAGGAGGCAGTCAGCAAAACGGAATTGTGTTGTGCAAAAGTCAGAAACTGGATGAGTAGAAACCAACTCAAGTTAAATGAAGGGAAAACAGAAGTTATGATCTTTGGAAAACCCTCTGATCTGAAAAAGCTGAACATAACGTACATATGTATTGGAGGCTCTAGGATTATTCCTTGACTTGTGGCCACAAATATTGGTGAGGATCTAGATTCGGGACTGACACTGGAGAAACAGTCAACAAAATGGTGTCCAGTGGTTGGTATCATCTCTCCAACATCCCAAGAGTAAGAAAATATTTTACACAAGAGGCCACAGAAGCACTTGTCCATGCCTTTGTTATGTCTAAATTGGATGCATACAATAGTATTTTAGCTGGCACTCCAAGCTTTCAAATTCAAAAACTGCAAAAGATACAAAATGCAGCAGCAAAACTTGTTGTACAAGCTCCAAAATTTAACAGTGCAACAAAAATAAGAAAAGTGTTGCATTGGCTTCCTATTCCTCACCGTATTCAATAGAAACTGTTGCTTCTCACCTATAAATCACTACATGGACAAGGTCCAAAGTACCTTAGCGATCTGCTTGAACCATACATATCCCATCAACCATCTTGCTTGGCAAAAGATGGAGGAGCATTAACACTGAACATTTACACATGAATCATAGAACAAAGTACTCAAAATATGGAGACTGTGCCTTTGCAGTTACTGCCCCTGTATACTGGAACAAGCTTCCAGGATATATTAGAAATATCCAGAATTTAGAACAATTTAAGAAACATTTAAAAACATATTTATTTTCAGAGGCTTATATGTGCACAAAAGAGTGACATTTGAACTTTGCCACGGCGCCATTGAACAGTCTATGGAATTGGCGCTATATAAATCACATTATTATTATAATTTATTATTACTTTTATTACTTTCTATTACTTTATATCGGCTAGTAAGTAAAAATAAAGTTGGATCTTTTTTTTTAAATGACTGGCAGTCAAATGCATTGTCTACAAAGATTTACAAAACCACACAGAAATTGTAAGAAAGTCATCAAAATATCTCCATAATTCATTGAATGAAACAATATTCCACAGTTTTATTTCAAAATTTATAAACGGGCATTCAGTGAAGCCAGAAGTCTTTAAATATAAAGTCAATTAATGTGACTTAAAATTATAACTACCTTCAAATGGGTTGTCAAATTTCACAGTGCAAGAAATCTGTGAAGAGTATATTTTTCATTCTGGTTGCAAATTTCAGCATTTACTTTCATTACAATCTCTGTTGAAATAACACTTAAGAGACAGTTTGTAAATCTATATATCACATTCTACATACATTCTGTATGTGGATCTATAAAATAATGTAGGTATATCTGTCTTGAAAGCTTTCAAAACAAAGCTATTTCATAATCCTATCAAAGCATGCAGGGAGAGAGCCCAGTCTTGTTATTAGTCTAACAATGATGCTTCAATTGAAATATCTAACAAGGTGTCATATAATCCTATTGAAAGTGTGACATTCCTGAGTAGAGAAATCACTGTTAGCTAGCCTTTCCATAAACTGACTCACAGCCATAAAAAGAATGCAGCAGTAGATATATCTATTCCTCAATTGAATGAGCAATATAGTGAGACATGTACTTAGTATGTAAACACTTTCACATCCAGATCATACACATTTTTTAAAAAAAATTCCATTATATGTTATATACTTATTATACAATACATGTATATTTCATGTAACAAGGCTTGTATAACTTGCATTAAGTAAAACACAACAATAAAAATAGTGAAAAAAATCTGAGAAATCCAATTTCAGTGAAATGTTTATAAATAGAGATATATTGAACAAAAACAACAGTTAGCCAATGTAATAGAAAGTAACAGAAAAGGTAGTAGATTTTTTCTATTACTTTGCAATCTATTACTACTGCATTTTCAAAATTTCAATCTATTACTATTACATTTAAATTTCAGCAAATCTATTACTTTTCTATTACTTCTATTACATCGGCCCTATCCCTGGTCCCCAGTGGCAGGCTAAAGAACCTCAAAAGACGCTGATAAATGGTCATCCTTGAGTCTCTATCTTCCAGTTAGGGGGATGTCAGTTACTTGTGATTTGGGACTGTACCTGTACAGTCGGATTGGTTATATAGCACTTTGAGTCCTGTAAAATATGGAGATATTGTGCTGAGTATAAAAATAAATACACACAAATACTCTTTCTTTGGTTGTAGGCCTGCAGGCTTCCAGAAGATGAGCAGTTTTCTGATGAATACAAGGTAGGTATAATTTTGACTAACACCAAACTGTAATGTTTTTGTATTTATTGCAAGTTTTAAATCTGGTGATCAGTTTAATATTGTAATCCTGCATCTGTGTTTATATTTATACCTTCAAACTCATTGTATCCCCAGACAAAAGTCAGGGATACTTGGGATTCAGTACGGTCACATCACTACAGAGATTTCCTTTTGGATACGATAAGTTAAAAAATATTTAGCTAGACCTTTCAAATTTGGTATGTGGGTATATATGGGCAATGCCACGAACATTATTGTTTTGTGACCTTGACCTTCAATTTCAAGGTAACTGGTGGCCTCTTAAAGGTCCGAGTTTTGCCATTTTTTCACATTTTGGCCCAGTTCTCATATACAGAAAGTTAGATCATCCTATGGGTGGTATGTATAATACATATATATGTCCTCTGTAAACATGCAGAAATTTGACCTTGAAGCTCTTCATTGAAGGTCATCCACAGACCGCCAAAGTACCTCACCGAGGCCATTTTTGGCCTCTATGTAGAGACATTTCACCATTGCCGCTCTAACGAAAAAAATATTATAGCTAGCCGTTTCAGATTTGTAGGATATTTTCATAACCATAAAATCTTGCCTGGGAATATTTTTAGCTTTATTTTGAAAAACAAAATGGCCACCGTGGGTGTTTTTTCAACTTTCAGCAAGGAGTTTTGTTGGCCCTCTACAGCAAAGGGTATTATAGGTAGAGATCTTAAATTCGCAGGATATGTTCATCATTACAAAATCTTGACTGGGAGTATTTTTGGCCTCATTTTGAAACAATGGACGTTTCTTTGTCAGTCATGAAAAGTGCTTATATTTCGCTTATTATTGGTCCTAGAGGTTTGGGATGGTAAACCAACCTATAGAAAATCGTGGGCTGGGAATCTTTTGGTATGATCAGATTTGACCTTGGACCCCTCCTTCTAGGTCAAATGAGGATAGCCAAACTTAAAAGTGGTTATAACTTGCTTATTATTGGTCATACAGGTTTGGGATGGTAAACCAACTTATAGGAAATCATGGCCTGGGAATCTTCAGGTGTGGTCAGATTTGATCTTGGGCCCCTCCTTCAGGGTCAAATGAGGATAGCCAAATCTAGAAGTGCTTATAACTCGCTTATTATTGGTCCTAGAGGCTTGAAATGTGAAACCAACTTATAGGAAATCATGGGGTGGGAATCTTTTGGTGTGGTCAGATTTGACCTTGTGCCCCTTCGTCAAGGTCAAACAAGGATAGCCAAACCTAAAAGTGCTTATAACTCACTTATTATTGGTCCTAGAGGTTTCCAATGTGAAACCAACTTATAGGAAATCATGGGGGCTGGGAATCTTTTGATGTGGTCACATTTGACCATGGACCCCTTCCTTTGACCTTGGGCCCTTCCTTCAAGGTCAAACAAGGAAAGTCGAACTTAGAAGTGCTTATAACTCGCTAATTCTCGGTCCTAGCAGTTTGCAATGTGACAATCGTGGGCTAAGAATCTTTTGATGAAGTCAGATTTGACATTGGGCTCCTCCTTCAAGGTTAAGTGATGGTTGATTGGCTTTAGTGAGTTGTCTTTCTGGTGGATACAATTTGCATCAGTTCTCTGATGCACTAGGTCTAGTTCTATTTTTGGAAGAAATACAAGTTTTCAAAGATTTACTTTTTCATTTTAACAGTTAATCAAAAATACTGCTATATATCTTTGAAAGAAAGAAAATGGCAAGATATTGTTCAACAGCTGATGAAAAGCTGCAAAAAATTAAGACCAAGATTTTGCCTTCACCAAAAATGTATTTTTAGATATCTCTCTTCATGATTTCTCAAAACAAATTTCAGCAGTTTTATCAAATTTTCTGGTACACATTAATTTCTTGAGGAAATGTTGACTAAATTTTTGGGACACTTAAGCTACACCAGTTAAAGACGAAGGGTTTTACAGGTACTGAGATTTGATGTACTAGTAACCTCATTATCAAAATATACCTGTAAACGGCTCTTTCAAGTGGTAGAATAGCAACTATTAATTGAGTTTTTATAAAAGTTACAGAGTTAATTAATTGAAAATTACTGTTCTTTAGTGAAATTCTCAGTTATTTTTTGCAGTGGGACATCATGGATGCTAGGATCAATTTGCTCAACAAAAGTACCTTACCACGGGGTCTTAGAGGCCAATGGCAAGATTTGGATGAAATCACTACTACATATGATGGCATGGCATTTTATGAGCCAGCGGTCAGTAGTTTGGGAAAATATAAAAGTTGTTAATAGTCAAATGTTAAAGAAATATTTGGAAAACCATAGCAGATACATGTAGTTACAAAAGTGACAGATGTATATAATATTTATGCAACAGATATTGATATAAAATAAATATATGTAGCAACAATACAGTTAGAGATATTAAAAATGGATTTCAAATAAGGGATGGACTGACCATATACAGATAATGAAATATGTGCTTGCCTTTTGCACAAGGTTACTGCTGTTTGTCTAGCAATGTGTTGTCTGGTTGTTATACATAAATGATCGTTTTATGAGATTTTTAATGGAATAATCCTTTGAATAAAATTTTGTGTTTGAATATAGTAACGGACAAAGTTATAGATCGTTTAGCAGTTGATGTCAAGGCAGGCCCACATGTGAATCAATAGTTTAACCATTAGCTGGGTTCAAACCAAAACCACAGTGGTAACCCAAGTGGGATAGGCCCAATTAGTTAAATGTTAAACTTATTAAACATTGGGATAATGAGGTCTTTACAAGTAGTAATGAGTTATCCTTCGAGTATCTTTCCAGGTTTAAGTTTGCTTTGCATAGAAATAGAAAGAATTACTTCAGTGCATGTATGATTACTTGTTCATAGAAAGAACCACTTGAATGTTACCACAATTATCTTTTACATTGCACAGTTGACATTGGTTAAACTAGCTGTGGTGTCAGAGTACCACAAACAAGTGTCAATGCATAATGTGTCTTACCCATAATTGTTGTTCATTTAGGGAGTTGATAGATGGAGCAATGATCTCTGCTTTGGTGCTCAAAGAATTATAGGATGTAATCCAACAATGATCAGACTGTGTACATCACTACCAGAGAAGTACGTATTTAAATATAAAAATACTGTATTTTTATCTCATTGTATTTATGTAAATGTTTTTGACACAATGTTACAAGTCCAAACCTTAATGTTGTGTTTATATACTTCATACACTAGTTACAATACTTACATCATTGATGTGCATGTTTTTAAAATACCTTGTGTTTCTTAAAGTAATGAAACTAATTTAGCAAGAAATATGAATTTTGCCTTAAAATAAGGCAGTGGTAGGAAAAAGTCTCGGTAATTCTGCCACAGATTCAATTTATTGCATAAAAGTTTTAGTGTAAACACCATTTTGATAGAATCTCCCATTTTTGATGCAAGGAGTGAAGGAGTGTATCCAGTGGGAAGTGTGGCATGCTGTGGAAAATATCATAATTATTATCTCCCGCCGGGCTTTAGCCCGGGAGGGAGATTATGAAATGCTGTCTGTGCGTGCGTGCGTGTGTGCGTTAGTTAGTCACGCAGATTTCTCCAAAACTGCTACAGCTACAGATTTTTTGTAAATTAATTGTCCCAATGAATTTTCATGCCCTTGAAAAAATTTTTGGTTTTAGTGACTTAGGCCTAAAGATAAGTGAGTAATAGCAATCTTAGCTTCTTTGAGTAAAGGGCTCATAACTCAAAAACTATTGCAGTGACAACTTTTTCTTCAAATATGTTGTTCATCTACTTTGTCCTTAGCTATAAGATGGTACATAGTTTGGGGTCCCATTGCATGCCATAAGTGAGTAATAGCTATTTTCTCATTTGTAGCTAAATAACGGAAGAAGTAAATGTCAAATATCTTCAAAAGTATTGAAGTTAGGGAAATCTTTTCAAATATGTTGTCCAAGGGAAATCTTTTCAAATATGTTGTCCATCTTCTTTTTGGTAAGCTATCACATACTAAAGTTTCAGACCTGTTGCACCTTGGATAGCTGAGTAATTGCTACTTTGAAATTCTGACTGGTGAGTAAAGCGATTGTAACTCCAAAACTATTGCAGTTAGAGTATTTTCCTAAAATATGTTGTTCTGCTACTTTGTTCTTAGCTATAAGATGGTACATAGTTTGGGGTTCTATTGCTTGCCATAAGTGAGTAATAGCTATTTCCTCATTTGTAGCTAAATAACAGAAGAAGTAAATGTCAAATATCTTCAAAAGTATTAAAGTTAGGGAAATCTTTTCAAATATGTTGTCCATCTACTCTGTGGTAAGCTATGACATAGTAAAGTTTCAGACCTGTTGCACCTTGGATAGCTGAGTAATAGCTACTTTGAAATTCTGACTGTTGAGTAAAGCCATTGTAACTCCAAAACTATTGCAGTTGGAGTATTTTCCTAAAATATGTTGTTCAGCTACTTTGATCTTAGCTATAAGATGGTACATAGTTTGGGGTTCTATTGCATGCCATAAGTGAGTAATAGCTATTTTCTCATTTGTAGCTAAATAACAGAAGAAGTAAATGTCAAATATCTTCAAAAGTATTGAAGTTAGGGAAATCTTTTCAATATGTTGTCCATCTACTTTTTGGTAAGCTATAACATAGTAAAGTTTCAGACCTGTTGCACCTTGGATAGCTGAGTTATAGCTACTTTGAAATTCTGACTGTTGAGTAAAGCCATTGTAATTCCAAAACTATTGCAGTTAGAGTATTTTCCTAAAATATGTTGTTCAGCTACTTTGTCCTTAGCTATAAGATGGTACATAGTTTGGGGTTCTGTTGCATGCCATAAGTGAGTAATAGCTATTTTGTTATTTGTAGCAAAATCATGACATAAGTAGATGTCAAATATCTTCAAAAGTATTAAAGTTAGGGAAATCTTTTCAAATATGTTATCCATCTACTTTTTCATAAGCTATCACATAGTAAAGTTTCGGATCTGTTGCACATTGGATAGCTGAGTAATAGCTACTTTGAAATTCTACAGTTGAGTAAATCCATTGTAACTCCAAAACTATTGCAGTTACAATATTTTCGTAAAATATGTTGTTCACCTACTTTGTCCTTAGCTATAAGCTGGCATGTAGTTTGGGGTTCTATTGCATGCCATAAGTGAGTAATAGCTATTTTCTTATTAGTAGCAAAATAATGACATAAGTAAATGTCAAATATCTTCAGAAATATTAAAGTTACGGAATTCTTTTCAAATATGTCATTCATCTACTTTTTTGTAAGTTATCACATAGTAAAGTTTCAGACCTGTTGCACATTGCATAGCTAAGTAATAGCTACTTTAAAATTGTGACTGTTGAGTAAATCCATTGTAACTCCAAAACTATTGCAGTTACAGCTTTTTCTTCAAATATGTTGTTCGGCTACTTTGTCCTTAACTATAAGATGGTATATATTTTGGGGTTGTATTGCATGCCATAAGTGAATGATAGCTATTTTCTTATTTGTAGCAAAATAACAACATAAGTAAATGTCAAATATCTTCAAAAGTATTAAAGTTAGGGAAATATTTTCAAATATGTTATTCATCTAGTTTTTGATAACCTATCACATAGTAAAGTTTCAGACCTGTTGCACATTGGATAGCCGAGTAATACGTACTTTGAAATTGTGACTGCAGGGTAAATGCATATAGTTTGGGGTTCTATTGCATGCCATAAGTGAGTAATAGCTATTTTCTTATTTGTGGCAAAACAATGACATAATTTTTCTCAAATTACTGCTTCATCCACTTTTGGGAGAGCTTTCACATGGTGAAGTTTCAGACCTGTAGCTAATTATTCACCTCAAAATGAGCAAATGATAATTATCTCTAAAAGTATTGCGGATATCCAATTTTTATCAAATAACTCATTCATCTACTTTTGGGAGAGCTTTCAGTCATGCTGAAGTTCCAGACCCGTAGCTAATTACTCACCTACTCAAAATGAGTAAATGTGAATTATCTGTAAAAGTATTGGGGATATCCAATTTTTCTCAAATAACTCATTCACCTACTTTTGGAAGAGCTTTCACTTGGTGAAGTTTCAGACCCGTAGCTAATTATTCACCTACTCAAAATGAGTAAATGCTAATTATCTCTAAAAGTATTGTGGATATCCAATTTTTATCAAATTACTCGTTCATCTACTTTTGGGAGAGCTTTCACATGGTGAAGTTCCAGACTCGTAGCTAATTACTCAACTACTCAAAATGAGTAAATGTGAATTATCTGTAAAAGTATTGCAGATATCCAATTTTTCTCAAATAACTCATTCACCTACTTTTGGGAGAGCTTTTACTTGGTGAGGTTTCAGACCCGTAGCTAATTATTCACCTACTCAAAATGAGTAAATGCGAATTATCTCTAAAAGTATTGGGGATATCCAATTTTTCTCAAATAACTCATTCACCTACTTTTGGAAGAGCTTTCACTTGGTGAAGTTTCAGACCCGTAGCTAATTACTCACCTAATCAAAATGAGTAAATGTGAATTATCTGTAAAAGTATTGCAGATAGCCAATTTTTCTCAAATAACTCATTCACCTACTTTTGGGACAGCTTTCACTTGGTGAAGTTTCACACCCATAGTTAATTATTCACCTACTCAAAATGAGTAAATGCGAATTATCTCTACAAGTATTGCAGATAGCCAGTATTTCTGAAATAACTCATTCACATACATTTTGGAGAGCTTTCAATTAGTGAATTTTCAGATCCGTAGCTAATTACTCACCTACTCAAAATGAGTAACTGCCTATTATCACTAAAAGTATTGCAGATAGCCAATATTTCTCAAATAACTCTTTCACCTACATTTTGGAGAGCTTTCACATGCTAAATTTTTTTAATGAATTTTTTAAATAAATTTTAATGCATTAAAATTCATGAAATCATGCACTAAATCAATTATAACTTAAAAAGTATTACATTTAGAGCACCTTGTTAAAATATGTTATCTTTAGTACATCTAATTTATATGGCGGGAGATAAATGCATGCGTCAGAATGCTTGTTTCTTACTCTTCTATACAAAAACTCGGGTACAATTCAAAAATTTGTGTGTTGGAATAAATACTAAAAACCTCAAGTGTGGAGAAAGAAACTCACCCCAGTATGTAAAGTTCACCACAGTATGTGAATTTTATTACAGTATGTGAAATTAACCACATCATTTGCCCTGTAGTATGTGAAAGTTACCACAGTACATGAAGTTTAACACATGTGAAATTCTTTAAAAGTATGGCATACACTGCTGGTTAAGTATTTTAAAGAGAAGCCATATTCATGGACTTTGCTACAGTATGTGGAATTCATCAGTGCAGTACAGAATGTGAAATTCAACAAACTGTGTGACGTTTGTCAACAGTATGACACACACTCCTTGGAACTTTTTAAAGAGAAGTCTGGTCATGGAAGTTCATACTTTGATATAGTAGAAAGATTAAAATAATCACAAAAGTCACATTTTACAAGAATCTCCCTGATTTCAGAGCTAAATGAGGGTGTTTCTTCTGTGTTATACTTTACGCTTTGTAGTCTGTAAACTATGTGTTTTGTTTACAAAGTCTGTACACTGTATGCAAGGCCTATTTCTCAATGATACACATCTGAACTATTTTAGAATATTTTAAAATAAAGTATTTTCTTGCAATTTAGATTTCAGTCATAGGTTTAAGTAACTTGTTATATATATTTTTATTTTTAGCTATTTTGTTTGATATTCTTGACCTGCATTAAAGGATTATTTATTTAAACTTCTATTGCAGCATGGGTATAACAGCTCAGATGCTCAAGCCTTTCTTAGAAGGTTGGTCCCTGAAACAGATCATTGATGCAAAGAGGCTGTTTTATGTTGATCTCAAGATCCTAGAAGATCTGCCAACAAAGGATGACGCCGAGGTATTCTTATTTTTAATTGTATTCATGTCAAATTATGTTTGGCTTTTATTCGAGAACTAAATCATGAATCATCCAGTATGGTAAATTGCTTAAGTTATGCCTGGAGCAGAGAGCAAAATATGTGATATGCTTCATTTAGAGAATATAACAGAGTTTTGAAAGATGGCATTCCTGTAAATGGACCTGGGTCTTACAACATTAATTTTTGACTGAAATTGCGAACAAAGTAATACTTAAAAGACAGTATAACTACAATAACAATGTGATATGTTTGGTATTTGTAGATATGTGCACCCATTGCTCTGTTCTTTGTTACTGGAGCTCACCAGCTTGTTCCACTTGCTATCCAGCTGTATCAAGACATTACACCAGACAACCCAGTGTATCTACCCAATGACCCACCAATCACATGGATCCTTGCCAAAATGTGGTTCAATCATGCTGATGCATCAGTTCATCAGGCCATCACTCATTTTAGTATGTATATCCTTTGTTACCTCCTTGAGTTATTCGTAAATTTAAGTTTCCATAACAGGTTTTTGGAATCCCACACCAACCAAAACATTCAACTTCATTGAGACAGTGAGACCATTGTATAATTTTGGGAAAAATTTATGCCCCAGTCACATACATGTGATCCGTCTCGCATTTAGAGGTTTTACTCAGCAGTGGAATCGCCTCCAAGACCACCTCATATCTTAAACAGTGTATCCATCACATCACAGGCAATATAACCTGCGGTTATAGGCATTGGTCAAAACCCCCCAGTCCTTCCAACTACCATCTTAGCCTCAGATTCTGAGGTTTGTATGTGAAGTTGTGACACGTTGGTAAAATGTCTGTTTCACTAGCCTTCTGTCGCTGTGTTTAACTGAAAGACAACAGAGTCACAACCTTATATACACAAGGGACTACACCTTCAGTTACCGTAGCAAAAAATTCGTCTGTGCATGCTCGCATTCATCTATGCACGCCCATGATGAGGTGGTCAGAGGCAGAAATTTTAAACATTTTAAAACTTCTTAGAACTTGAAAGGTATTGGATGTTTTGCCACTGTTTCACAAGTTCACATACAAACTTTGGACAGTAGTTTAAGGACAGGGGTATTTGTCTAATGCCTATAACCATGGGTTATAGTGTGACTGGGTTATAAACCAACCAAGGTTTCATTCAATATTTGGCCTATTATAACCTAAATTGCCTCCGTCAAGGGGGTATTATTTTCATGACTGTATGTTTGTTAGCAGGATTACATAAAAATGTACTACTGTTTGGAATTACATAAAAAAATTAGAGATGGGTCTTGGTTGAACTTAGATCCCATAATATTTTGAGAGTGATCTGGATGACTGTCTGGATACACAAAAAAACCCTGGATTTTCCCATTTACTGGATTACTTGAATACTACTGGTTAGAACTACATGAATAAAAATAAAGAGATGGGTCTGGGTCCAACTTAGATCCTATTAAATTTTGAGGTTGATGTG
The DNA here is from genome assembly GCA_964017235.1 of Sabellastarte sp. h YS-2021. Taxonomy (NCBI): domain Eukaryota; kingdom Metazoa; phylum Annelida; class Polychaeta; order Sabellida; family Sabellidae; genus Sabellastarte; species Sabellastarte sp. h YS-2021. The sequence goes on along the minus strand of OZ024927.1, from coordinate 139,485,371 downwards.
GATCACCATCTGGATACAAAAAAATACAATCTGGATTTTCCCATTTACTTATTATTACATGCCATGCCAGAGATCTGCACTCTCTGAATGCTCTTATTTTTTGTTGAAGTTTTGTCAGAAAAATTGCCATAAAATGTATTTTTAACACTCAGAGCACCAACTGTTTTTATGTCAGCTGACTTGTCAGTCAGCTGACATAATGGCATCACTCTGCGGCGTCTGTGTTCGCGTCCGCGTGAATGACTTCTCCTCCAAAACTACAAGGCCCAGAGACATGCTGTTTTTTTTAAAAGATAGCTTATCTATCTAGGATGAAAAAGTGTTCAAGGCATGCAGTTCTGTTTGTTCCTCTGTTTGCTAGAGCCGTTATAAGTGAGGTACCCCCCACCCTAAGTGTGAAAATTTCAACACTTTATCACAATTTTCTCATTGACTATTGCAGGGATTTCTCTCATATCTTGCACATATGTACTAGGCCACAAGTTGACTTGGATCAGACTTGGATCTTTCTTAATTAATTTTTATGAATTTTTAAAATAATTTTTAATGCATTAAAATTCATGAAATCATGCACTGAATCACTTATAACTTGAAAAGTATTGCATTTAGAGCATTTTCTTAAAATATGTTATTCAGCTACTTTTTTCCATAGCTACAACATGGTGAGTAACTTGGGTGTCTATCTCAATAGCTAAGTGAGTAATAGCTACTTTTTTACTTTTCAGTAACTTCCTTCATGAGTAAAATGACTTGTAACTTGAAAACTATTGCATTTAGAGAATTTTGTATTAATATGTTATTCAGCTACTTTTGGGTCAGCTATAACATAGTAAAAATTTCAGACCTTTAGCTCATGGCATAGCCGAGTAATAGCTACTTAATTTGTGATTATCACTGTTGAGTAAATTGCTTGTATCTTCAAAACTGTTGCATTTGGATTATTTTGTTTTTATATGTTTTTCATGTACTTTTGGGTCAGCTATAACATTGTAAAATTGCAGATCTGTAGCTCATAGCATAGATGAGCAATAGCTATTATCAGGTTCTCACTTTTGCGTAAATCATTTGTAACTTGAAAACTATTGCATGTAGAGTATTTTGTTTAAATATGTTGTTCACCTACTTTTGGGTCAGCTATAATATAGTGAAATTGCAAACCTGTATGTCATGGCTGAGTAATAGCTACTTTCAGATTCACACTGTTGAATAAATCAGTTGTAAGGTGAAAACTATTGCATTTAGAGTATTTTGTTGAAATATGTTATTCACCTACTTTTGGGTCAGCTATAACATAGTAAAGTTGCAGACCAGTAGCTCATTGCATAGCTGAGCAATAGCTACTTTGAAGATTTCTCTGTTGAGTAAATCAGTTGTTACTTGAAAATCATTGCATTCAGAGAATTTTGTTTTAATATGTTATTCATCTACTTTTGAGTTAGCTATAACATTGTAGAATTGTCGTTGTGTAGCCCATGACATAGCTATGTAATAGCTATTCTCAGGTTCTCACTGTTGGATAAATCAGTTGTAACTTGAAAATTATTACATCTAAAGTTTTTTCTATAAATATATTGTTCATCTACTTTTGGGTCAGCTACAACATAGTTAAATTGCAGACATGTATGTCATGGCATAGCCGAGCAAGAGCTACTTTCAGGTTCTCACTGTAGAGTAAATCAGATGTAACTGGAAAACTATTGCATTTACAGTATTCTGTTTAAATATGTTGTTCACATACTTATGGGTCAGCTATAAACTAATGAAATTGTAGAAGTGTAGCTCATGACATAGCTGAGCAATAGCTATTTTTAGATTTTCGCTGTTCAGTTAATCGGTTGTAACTGTAAAACTATTGCATTTACAGTATTTTGTTTAAATAAGTTATTAAACCTACTTTTGGGTCTGCTATAAAATAGTAAAATTGTGGACCTGTAGCTCCTTCCATAGCTGAGTAATAGCTACTTTCAGGTTCTCGCTGTTGAGTAAATCAGTTGTAACTTGAAAAGTATTTCATTTACAGCATTTCTTTAAATATGTCATTTACCTACTTAAAAGTGCAGCCCTTTAACTGATTGCATAGCTAAGCAAAAACTACTTAGAGATTCTCACGGCTGAGTAAATCATTTGTAACTCAAACACTATTGCATTTGCAGTATTTTTTTTAAATGTGTTTTTACCCTACTTTTTACACCTCAACAGTTACCTTGTTACTTTCCTTCTGAATACCATTTGCAGGGCACAACTTCTGTGTCCTTTTCTTCTGTCACTCTGAAACTCAAAACACACAGTCAGCTGACACAGAGCCCGTTCACGGGCACTGATTGCTTGTTGAGAATATGCAACTAGTTGTTTTTTATGTGTGTGACTAAACCAAGATATTACAAGATTAGTCAATTTTTTTAAAATATTTATTGCCTCTTCAAAGAGAAATACTGTATGTTGGTAACTGTTTGTTTTACTTTATCCGCCTGTTTGTCACTTTGTTTGATAAATGAGGTACCTACACGTTTCATAAGCTAGAACTTATAAGCAGTCAAGACAATAAGATTAGTTCAAATAATCAAAGACTGTTAATCCTTTGTATTTGTCTGTTATATATTCACTGATGGAACACGAAAGAAAACAAATGAGAAAGTTACTCATTTGAGTAGCTACTACTTAACACACAGTAAAGACAATGTAAGATAAGAAACTGACTAAAGCATTTAACCACTCTAGAAAAAGCTACTCATTTGTGAAGGTAAAACAATGGAGGCTCAAAAGTAAGCAGTTGAAAAGGACCATCAAAATACATTTTAGTTTGATTTGAATATTGAAAAGCTTTTTCAGTGGGTTGGTTACACGCAACCCGCCTATTAGATTGATGTGTCCGACGTACGTCTGTCTGTCTGTCTGTCCACATTTTTGTTTCCGGACTCTAACTCAAACACGCTTTGTCCAATCAAATTCAGACTTGACAGGGAGATAGATCACCCTCATACCTAGGTTCCTTTCGAAAATGGTGTAATTCCATTCCTTCGTTTGTCTTTTCCGTTTCCGGACTCTAACTCGAAAACACTTTGTCCAATCGAATTCAAATTTGACAGGGCAATACATAACCATAATAGCTAAGTTGCTTTCGAAATTGGTGTAATTCCGTCCTTTCGTTTGTCCGTTTATAGCAGAGATACAATTATGTAACCTAGATTACAAGTTTTACATTTCTTAGCACGTCTAACACATTCACCTTAACTGGGTGACCTAACATTTCTTTCCTTGTTTCTAAATGTAATTACAGCATTCGCTAACCTTTTTGCTGCCTGCGCAACCCGCTTTTTGGGGCATCTTTGACCCTCTTGTTTAGTAATATTTTAGCTACTTGCTGTAGTCATCCATCGGCATAATGTTGGTTTTGTACATCACAAAGTTCAGTTACTGTATTTTTAAGAAGATACTCAATTGTTGATTTATTTTAACATTTCAGCTTACTCACATATATTGATGGAAGGTATGGCTGTTGCGATGTACAGACATTTATCACCTAGTCATCCTGTTTATAAACTGCTGGCACCACATTTGCAGTTTTTATTAGCCATAGATGCGTAAGTTTTGAAATTACTGCTGTAAAAGTCTCCCTTTCTTGCTAATTCACCAAAATCCAGTTAAATTTCAGGTAATTAGATGTCTCCAGATTTATAATATTTTACACTACAGTGTACTATTATTGTCAAATGTACATATTGGTTGACTTCTCAATGTCACATGATTTACTTACACTATAGAATAAGGGATCTCAGTGGCTGAGTTGTTACTAACTGTAACATGTGATTGCCTCTACGGTTGTGCTTTCAAAGCCAGATTATAACTTGAGGTCCGAATGGATGTTCTTGTACAATCGTAACTGATGAATTGGACATAAAAATCCAACTTTGGAAGAATTTTGTGACAGCAAAAGTATGTGCAAAAACTAAGCATTCAGTCAAACAAGAGTTTGTATAATAGAGTTTCTACTGTCATTACATGACTGTGTAAAACCAGGTAGAATAATGAAAATATTAATATACCTGATTGAAATTGAACATATTTACCAAAGTAAATGTCGGGTAAGACCAAACTTTGTTTTTTTGAAAGGGCTTATCTATTTATGTTTGATGACAATATAAATAACACTGGTTTGATAACAATTCATTATTAGACAACTGTGATGTCATGGCTGGTTAATAAAAGCTTGTGTGTCATGCTCAGGATGTTACAAATAATACATGATACTAATTGGGTTGACTAAGACTTAACTCTGACTAAGACAGAACAATTTTTTGTTATCAATATTACAATATCCTGTAGGTGTTCCAACATGGCTTGAAATTACTGTGGTATGTAGAACTAGAATTGTATTCATTCCTCAACACAATTTGCAGTATACTGCTTATCTGATGGGGGTAAATGAGATCATCTGATACATCTGTAGAGTTTTTGTTTTGAGCTTTGTTTGCACCTTCAGAAAATAGACAAATATGATTCTGCTTTTAAATAGTAAGTTTTAAAAATGTTCATTGCATTTACTGGGTATAACTAAAATTTATCATGATCTTCATTTCATTTTAATATTTATCAAAACATTTACTGTGGCGCTATATTTTTGTAAAATATCCCTTGCATTCATTTTTCTGAACTCCAATGGAATATATATTCCTTTGAGCTAAATATCATTTTAAGATTCAGAAAAATGCTTTAAAGTATTACTACCATGTATTAACATGTATCAACAGTTTGAACCCCCCCCCCCCCCCCCCCCCCCCCAAAAAAAAAAAAAATTGTTCAATGCTTTTGCATGTGATGCTCTGACATTTGGGTAGCATAAGATCTATGATAAATACTGTAGAATCAAATAAATTTAGGTATAAGTTCCAGCCTAAAAAAATGGTTTATTTTGGGGGCTGAATCGAAGTCAATCATAGAACCAGTCGCAGTCTATATAAGAGACTCTACATTTACAGAGTCTGTTATTGTTTTCTGTACTTCCAGCAATTCAGTGGACAAGCTGTTGCTTCCTGGTGGATGGGTGGACCAGTGTATGTCTATAGGCAGAGAGGGAGTGTTAGAGTTGATAAGAAGGGGGTATGAATTTTATTGTTTGAGTAAAAAATGTAAAATTCTCTGCTGAGAAATTCCTCCAATGTTAAGTATGTTATGCATTTAAGATGGCATGGGTTAGGAGATAGAGGAAGCAGTGCATACTCGGTAATCAAGACTCTGCATAGAGAACCATCAGACACTAGCCAGCAACTCTCTTTTACACACAAAAATAAATTGTAATTGCCTTTTGTGGCTAGTTGTTCAATTTAATTAACAGTTTTTGATTGCAATATAGAGTCTGCCATGAATGAACATGTTCAGATTCAAAGGATATAATTGCATATGTATTAGTTTTGAAACCTAATGCAGGTATAAATCGCTTTTGTATTCATTTTTAAAGTTAAAATATAGCTAGTTTAATATATTTTTTACTGTAGTAGAGGTTGGGGAGAAGACTTTCCTTTCGGGGGAATATATTCAGGAAAATATCGCTTCCGTGAGGATGGGCAAGGGAATATTTACTTTTATGCCAAGGAGCAGATTCAAACCCACAACCTGATAAATATGAGGAAAGTGTGCATTCAGAATATTCCCCAATTTCAGATATAAATCTGTCAGATATGTAAAATGTCAAGTAACAATCTATTAAACCTGCAAGATGTTTAAACTATGCAATAGCCATATATTTAGTCGGTTTAGGAAAATAAATCTGCCATACATTTCATGTGTTAAATGCACCATTTGTTTTACCTTCAAGTTCTGAGGAGTGGAGACTGGATGTTCAGGGTAACTATCAGAAGGAACTGGAGTCCAGAGGGGTGCTAGATCCCAAAGCACTGCCTAACTATGCTTACAGGGATGATGGGGGAGAAGTGTACAGAGCCATAGACACATATGTCAAGAAACTGTTAAGACATTATTATGGTAACTGCGATGAAATACTAATTATTGAAAGGAATAAAATGCAGTAATGAAGTTCTAAAGAATAGAAAGTGTGACTAAGTTTTTATTGTTCAAAATGTAGTGTTAACATAATACCAAGTACAGAAATAGGATAAAACATAACATTTATTGCACTTTTGGCTGTTTTTTTATCTATGTTCTGATTATGTCAAAATATCTGCAGTGATATCCAAAATATATTCAAATAAGAATGTTTTAGTCTGAGACACATTAACAGACATGAACTTCATTTTAAAATGGATTTAGGACATAGACTCAGAATGTAGAAATGATACCAGTCCTATTGCCTTACATGTTATTATTACAGACAGCCCAGAAGTGATACTCAGGGACTATGAGTTACAGAACTGGGTGGCTGAGATGGCTTTACCCAAAGAAGAGGGAGGAGTGGGCCTAAAGGTACAGTTGTATTAATGTAAAAGATAATCCAGGGCTTTAATTACTTATATTTAACATTTGCAGTTGAATATTAAGGCACAATAACCGAGTTTTTCTTAATAATGGGAATTCAGTGTAACAGTGCAAATTTCAACTGAGAAAGCATCCCAAGGACTTGAGATTTACTTCAGTTTAAAATGGAAGTTTTACTGAATAGAGATGTGATTAACTGTAACCATTGGTGTTTGACCGAATCATGGTATGTTGATACTAACAAGGTTGTGAATGAAATTCAAAGTCAGGTATCTGTATAGAAAACAAAAAAAAAGTTAAATTTGAACTCGGTAACCCCATATGATTTGTCATCCGGTTCTCCCAGTAGAGGTAATGGTCCTTCATACACTTCAGCGGGCCCCTATGAAAAGGTTTCGTCTGAAGATCTCTATTTAAAACAGTCTGAAATTATTTTGTGTATCATTGTATTCCCAAAAATAGATAAGTTTCAAATAAGTTGCATGTATTTTCAATATATTTAAGGCATGTGTGAGTTGGGTAGTCTGTTTGTGTCTGTCCTTCAGATACTCCATATATTATTAGATATGTTAACAGTGTGTCCCAAACAATAGCCATATGAAGTGGGAGCATATGCCTGATATTGTTCCCTGCTTGATTTTTGAAACATATTAGAGATGTCTGAATGATGGGTTATTCCCAGACTGTAATTATAATTAAAACAGTCCTGAACTCTCTAATTTACAGGGTATTCCGAACAACGGCCATATGAAGCGGGAGGAGGAGATCCGTCTTGTCTGTAATTGTATAATCTTCACATGTACAGCTCACCATGCAGCCACCAACTTCAACCAGTACGATGAATATGGCTTCCCTCCCAACTACCCCATGTATCTGAATGGGGAGCCACCCATTGATAAAGTAAGATTATATGTGCTACAGACAATCTGTGTAACAAGGCATTACATGTAATGACTGGTCATTTCAGTCATTATGTGAAATGCCGTAACAGATCAGGCATTTCGCGAAATGCATAGGCATTACATGTAATGCCTGAAAATAAGCTCTAGGCATTACATGTAATGCCTGAACATAGTTTTTTATCATGTTTGATGATCATCATGAATTATTTTGATATTATATACTTGTGCAGAATACTCAAATTAAACAAGCTCAGACTGAGTATATTTCATCTCCACTAATATATTAAAGGCACAAAATTTCTACAAAACTTTTGTGCTCTATTTTAAACTTGTAATATCCTCATGTATACCAGTTCTATTAATACCTGGGCTTCCGGGGATTCCCCTTTAGCTCAGCTGGGTAAAGAGCTAGACTTGTGTTTATATTTGTGTGTAATCAGACAGCTGTGAGTTCGAGACACAGCAGAACCAATCAATAATTTCTCCCTTCCCACTACAAACTGTAAAGCATTTAAATACTTTGAGAAAGGATCAGTCTTATGATAACAGGAAGATTAGCAAAAAAATGAAATGATTTGTAATAATTGTGAATCACACAAAGTAGTTTCTGCAAAATACACCCAATGAATGGCTGTGACATGAGAGATGGCCTGTCTGGGGATATGTTGGCATTGAGTCCGTGCAGTCTAGTTTTAAATTCCATATTTTACTGTCACAACATAAGAAAACAGTTAAATCTTGTGCTTTTTCAAATTTCAAATAGGTTGCTAAAACAGAAGAAGATATTTTGGAAGCATTGCCTTCCAGAGACATCACCTTAGATACAATGGTGATTACTAAACTACTGAGTTCCAGGGGGACCAAGAGTTTGGGAGAGTGGGAATTTCAGTACCAGTATGATCCATTTGCTCTCAAGGCAGAAAAAGAGTAAGTTCATCCATAAGTTAATTTGTTTTCTGGAAAAATATATTCTTTCATGCTAGTGAAAATCTTTAAAGAGAAATTATCACTGTCCTAATATGGTTAACAGGTTTGGTATTTGGTTACATTCGATGACTGAACTTTCACCTCTGTGGTTGTGGATTTTGAAACCAGTTCATGGTAACATGGGGGATCTACTGAAAGCCTGTGTCATGTTCCAAAAACAAAGCTGATAAAACCAAATTGGAGTGAATGTGACACACTCAATTAAAAAATGTTGTGTGATTAAGGCAATTTGTCTGAAACCCTGTGTTATGATCCAACAACCAACAAACTAACAAAACCAGATCAGACTGTAACACTCAATTAAAAATGTTGTGTAACTAAGGCAGTTTGTCCATATTAAATTTAATTTATATGATAAAGACCTAATATAAATCACTTTTGGGTAAAGATTACAAATCAGAAAAACCTCAGATGGATGAATAATCATGTGCTTCAGCATTTTATTATACATGTGTGTTTTCTTTCTACACAGGTTCAAGGAGGAATTGAAACTGATCAGTCAGCGTATCAAGTACAGAAATGAACAGAGGGATGAGATCTATAAATATCCATACTTAGACCCTGAGATCATTCCAAGTTCTATCAGTATTTAATTGTTGTTAATGTTATTGAGTAGAACCTCTGTTATCTAAACACGTAGAGAAAGTTACAATTTTTAGTTTATAAGTAGACTTTAGCAACTATTAAATTTGGAAAAATTGAACTGTTTTCATCAAATGAAATATTTGGATTGGAGAAGGTTGGATTACAGAGGTTCTGTTGCATTATAGGTATTTTCTAAGTATGAAGGTCAATGGAAAATAGGTTTTCATTCCAGCAAACAAGGATTAGAAAATCCATACAGATTTTGTTCTTTTCATAGATTTTGTCAATTATTGGGGTAATTCAGTGTTGCAATTTAAAACAAATAAACTAAAGCTTTTTTGTAGGAATTGAATATAGCTGTAACCACTCTTTTACTCAATATCATGTTTTGAGTTTCATAATAGTGAATTTGTTTACAGCCAATCACTGTCAGTGAGACAAACACAATTCATAATTGTAAGGTGTACATTGATTGGCCATGTACAAAGTTAGGCAGCTAAGTTCAAGTTAGGAATTATATTGTTCTAGTTATAAAGCCTTGTACAAGATGAATTGGTTGAATATTTTTGTGTGAAGTGTGTTAATAAGTTTTTGCTTGTACTGGCTCATAATCTAAGAATATCTCAGAAATCCATGCTGATCTTCAAAAAATAAGTACAAGAATTTATTGCATTCTCGTTATGCCAAAGTGCCAAGTAATATATATGGTGTATTCTAAAGGCTTGTGTAAACCAAACTAATTTGCTGATATCAGAGCAGGTAATTAAGTTGGAACTAATATGACATTACTTATTTACACACACATTTCAATGACCATAAATTCAAATCCAATACGAAACAATTTTTATTTGGAGATTTCTATTTCTGAACAGGATCAGTAGGTATTGTCAGTATTATACAACAGAATACTTTCACTAAATTGAAACTGGCCATAACTTCCTTATATGGTGGTCCAATGTTGAACATTTTTTGCATCATTAACTTCAGTTTAAGGAGTACTGATATCTGAGCATATCAGATTAGTTTGGTGCACATAGGCCTTTAAATTGTTATTTATCAACCAAGCTGTTTAGTGCAATATAGGCTTTGTACAGTTAGAGTCACAATTCTTATCATTTTGTATGGCTGGTGTGTAGCTGTGTGAATTATTTTAAGAAGTTGCATTTCATGATCACAAAGTAGTACAGAAATCCTTCTGGATCTATTTTATATTTTATCATATTTTTATTGAGAAGAAATTCCTCAGCATTGACAAACAGGTCAACTTGTGGACTGGTTATGCATTCAGTTAAAATTTTTCTGTTTGACGAATAACCTGTTTTTGCTTGGGTTTCTGCAATTCCTTATCGGCGATTTTTTTGGTCCTTAATCAAAGTATAATTAACAGAAAATAATATAAGTGTAATATAAAATGTAGTAATAGGGCCATATATTTTGTGATTATAGTGTAGTTGTAACAATGTAGCAGTAGTTAGTATTGACATTATATCACATACAATATATTTTTGCAACTATTTATACAAATGAATTAAAGAAACATATGATCATTCCATACATTAACCCTAGAATTCACTAGTGTACAGATATTTAAAGAGCCTTACAAAGGTTCACTTATGTAAGTTTATATTCTTAAAAGCTAGTTTTGTATCTTTGTTGCTAGTCAACCTTATTTATGTATTCAGACCAAGTAGGACAATGTTAAGTTTATGCTGATGAAATAAATGGTAAATTATATTCAATGCATATATTATAATCATGTTATTTTTCACAAAAATAGAATGCATTAATTTTATAAGTACATGAAAATACTCTTCAGATAGTAATTCTAGCCAGAATAGAAAAAATTCAGTTGTTCTCAATTCTTTTCAACAAATAACTGAAATCAATTTTCATCACTGATCAGTTTCTAAAATTTAATTTTCTAAGATTTAAAATTTCACTATTAATTAGTTTTTCCCTATCTAAGCTCAGTAGCCGAAGCAGAAAAAAAATCCATACTGAAAATCTCTGCTCAGTTCTTGTTTGTTCCAGTTCTTCTGAATGCACGAGCCTGCAAGGTTTGAGAGAAGTACATTTATAACTCATTTAATTTGTACAACTTTATATTCTTCAGTAGCTTGTGTAGTAATTTAAAATCTTAAAATATTTCAGAAATAATACATGCATGGATGTTCATATATGTACTTTGTTTAAATATAGATTAAATCTTAAACGTTGCATGTCAATAATCCAAAAATTGTCAACAGTCCATCAGTGCGTTCTATCTGCCAAAAATCTGGAAACAGTCTCAGAACTATATAATCAAACATATCATAACAATAGAGTTATATACTGCTGTGGCTAATCCTAAGACTTAGCTGATTAAAAGTTCAAAGTGCTGCTATCAAAAGGGCGGGACCTTGGCAACTAAAAATTTGTCATATAATTAAGATCATGTTCAGGACTATTATTTGGGTGGTTTGGAGCCAAACAATTGTGGAATCAGGGGATTACTGCTGTGTTCCTCAGGTCACTTTTAGTACCAGAGTAACATCTTCTCTATCTATATTCATTGTGTTTGAAAATATATGAAAGAATTCATGCAAAGTAAAGATAAGTTGTAAGATCAAAAAGATGACTTTCTGAATCTTAAGTTTCTTATGGGTTTGCGATGGATTCCCGATTGCAGGATCTGATAAGGATCAGGGGCAATTTACGATAAATTCAAATAGTTTAATATTATTGTGAACTATTCCCAGTGGACTCCTAAATGCATCCATTTGGGCACCTCTGGGAAATACCGGAACTTTGGTACACATTCGTTATATTGTCATTTGCAGTGACTTTAAGATCATTCCTAATGAAAGGATTGACCTCCCAAACTGTAAAAAATGAAGGGTCATATTCCAGTCAGGGACATGATCGCCATAGTGGAACAGCCCTATAAACTACAACATATTTCTCAAGGCCTGTATGCACAAACCAATTCAATCTGAGATGCTAAGAGCCTTCATTACTGTGATCAGAATGGTGAAAACAAAAAGATTGTTTAAAATTGGACAAGAAATAGGTATGTTTTCATTCTAATGGGAGATCCATACTAAAAACTTGTGATGCATAGTTATCCATTTGGAGAATTTTTCTATAGACAAGATTTGGTATACCAGGTCCCATTTCTTAATTGTATTTCTTCATAATTGCCATTGCTACACAAGGGCCTTTACTGAATAGGATTATTTTTTAATTAAATTGCACAATTTCTAGTTTGACATATGGAAACTGGTTCTTCATGCATAAAGAGTCTCCATTATCACTCAGTAATGCTTACAAGATCTTTTGCCACACTTTTCTGTATATTTAATTGAAAAGATACTGGGGTAGGTTGATAAATACGGACAGTTTTCACAAATCCTTAATAACTGTAATGCAAGACAATGTTTCTTTCAAACTGTTGTGTGTACATAAATATGTTTTCAGATAAAACATGCCTTTGTTTATGTTTAGACAATCAAAATACAATTATCTCTTTTGTGTACGTCTGTTTTGTACATTTGTAGAAAATGTAGTGTGTGCAAACCTGTATGTGGCTGTTAATGGTTTTTTGTTAATGCAAACTGTATTTTTTTTTACTGGTGCTTATGATTGTTTAATTACACTGTAACATTCCTTTGGTTTTATAGCTTTGTCTGACTCTTTATTTTACAAGGCTACTGTCTATGTTCTAAATATTAATTCCAAGTATAGAATCATTCAATTTTTTTTTTTTACAAACTGCTATTCAACAGCTTGAAAACAATTTTTTTAATAAGCATGTCATTTCTTTTAGTGTAGGCACTTCCCTATTTTAATATCAATGATTTTTTTTTACACAGGCTTTTCAAAAAAAGGTGAAATACTAGAACAGTGAAACAAATCTTTAATTAAATCGGATTAAATCAGGATGTTTCACAGAGTAGTTTGGTGCAAATAAATTCCAATGTGCCTGCTTATCACAATACAGCCTTCATTAACTCTGTGTGTTGTGTAAATTAGCACTTTTTTCAACAGAGAGATATATTTTTGAAGTTTTAAATTATATGAGCTTGCCTTCTAAACTTATATATTGTGTTTGTTTTGCTCTACATGAACTTTTGTCATTATCATTTTGTATTTATCTACACAAAATTATACATTTATATGTAGCATTAATATTGTATGCATGAAATAAAATGATTCTTTACATTTGCTTTGTTTTGTGAAGTTTGTAAAGTATTCTTGAAAAAACCTTTTAGCTGTGTGATAATAATTTTTTTAAGCCATCGTCAGTTTACAGTTAAAGGTCAAAGATTGTACATATCATGACAAAGGTTATACCACAAACGACTCTGTGAAATCCACCTGTCATCATGAGCTGTACTGAACCCACAACTGAGGAGTTAAGAGCCAAGTGATGGAAAATCTGTTCACCACTCAGCCAGTCAATGAGGCACTTTATAGTTATATCCCCAGACGAAAGTCGGGGATATATTGGATTCAGGTCCGTCGCGCCGCCGCCGCCGCCGCCGTAGAAATTTCCTTGTGGACGCGATAACTCAAAAACAAATTAATATTTTTTTTTCAAACTTGGTACACATGTTAAGGGTGCCCAAAGGAAGATCCCTATTTTAAGGTGACCTTAAACTCCCAGTAAAAAAGAACTTATGGCCACCTTAAGGTCAGAAATTGCACTTTTGGCCACTTAGAGCCCTGTAGGTCACAAACTATGATGCTCAGCTGGCTGAAATTTTACCTGACAACACATTAATATGTTCTTAGTACATGTGCCGAAAATCATGACTTTAAGTTGAGGAGAAAATTGTGTTTGAGGCCCATAAATACCCCCACTTAGGGATTTTTTGCTATACTTTACACATATTTTGCCCTATAATTTGGAAGTGATAATTCTGATGAGTCTCAAACTGTGCTAGGTATAACTTTGATATGTAATCCTTGTCTGTAGAAAATTTTAGGGCTGTAGGTTTACCCAAAGGGGTCGACTTAAGGTCTCAAAAGTGCCCACAGAGACCTAATTTATGCACTTTTTGCCACTTTCAAGCACTGTAGCTTTCAAACTATGTCTCTCATCTAAGTTAAATATCATCTGGGAATATATCTATGTGTTTTCTGAAATGTGCCCCAACATTTAGGCCTTTAATAGACAGTTAACCTGTGTATCAGGACCATAAACACCCACCCGAGTGACCCTTATAAGACATTTTTCACATCTTTTTCCCTGTAACTTGGAAATGGTAAGTCTGAGAAGTTTCAAACTGTATTAGATTTATATTCTGTGTGTAATCTTAGTATGTAACAGATTTTAAGTCTGAAGCTTTAATTTTGAAGGTCAAATTGAGGTCTCTAAAAGGCTCCCAAAGACCCAATATTTGGACTTTTTGCTACTTTTAAGCCCTGTGACTGTCAAACTATGTGACTGATAGAGCTCAAATCCTATCTGAGAAGATATTAGTATGTTATTTTTATATGTGCCAAAAATTAAGGCTTTAAGAAGACATTTAACCTGTGTATGAGGACCATAAATCCCCACCCGAGTGACCATTTTTAGACATTTTTCACATATTTTTCCCTGTAACTTGGAAATGGTAAGTCTAAGAAGTTTCAAACTGTATTAGATGCATATTCTATGTGTAATCTTAGTATGTGACAAATTTTAAGTCTGAAGCTTTAATTTGAAGGCTACATTTAGGTCTCTAGAAGGCCCCATAAAGACCCAGTATTTGGACTTTTTGCCAATTTTAAGGCCTGTGACTGTTAAACTATGTGACTGATAGAGCTGAAATCTCATCTGGGAATACATTATTATGTTCTTTTTACATGTGCCAAAAATCAAGGCTTCAAGTAGACATTTAACCTGTGTATGAGGACCTTAAACACCCACCTGAGTGACCCTTTTAAGACATTTTTCACATATTTTTCTCTGTAACTTGGAAATGGTAAGTCTGAGAAGTTTCAAACTTTATTAGATACATATTCTATGTGTAATCTTAGTATGTAACAAATTTTAAGTCTGAAGCTTTAATTTGAAAGCCACATCGAGATCTCTAAAAGGCCCACAATGACCCAATATTTGGACTTTTTACCACCTTTAAGCCCTGTAACTGTTAAACTATGTGATTGATGGAGCTGAAATCCCATCTGGGAATGCATTATTATGTCCTTTTTTACATATGCCGAAAATCAAGGTTTTTAGTAGACATTTAACCTGTGTATGAGGGCCATAGACACTCGACCAAGTGCCTTTTTTGACATTTTTTCCGTATTTTGCCCTGTTATTTGGAAATGCTTAGTGTGACAAGTCTTAAACTGTATTATATATCATTTTTGTTTGTTATGTATGTCCCCCAAAAAGTTTCAGATCTGTAGTTTAATTGCTAAGGTCTCTTTAACAATTGTAAAATGCCTACAGAAACCCAATTTATGGATATTATGCCACTTTAAAGCCCAGTAACTGTCAAACGATGTGGGTTATAGAGCTGAAATCTTTGAATTTTTAAAAGGAAATGCCTGTCTATTTAAATTTTGAGTATTAATAATGTTATGGCTATCTTAGTCTTTTAAGAACTTATTTTTGTGTGTTATACCTCTGCTTGCTGAGTTTTTCACTTTTTA
Source organism: Sabellastarte sp. h YS-2021 (assembly GCA_964017235.1). Classification (NCBI taxonomy): domain Eukaryota; kingdom Metazoa; phylum Annelida; class Polychaeta; order Sabellida; family Sabellidae; genus Sabellastarte; species Sabellastarte sp. h YS-2021. The sequence goes on along the minus strand of OZ024927.1, from coordinate 139,469,844 downwards.
AAATGAAACTGGTTAAACATATTCAAGTAGACAAAATGGACACTTTAAGTGAGCTTTAAGTCCCAATATTAATGAAATTATATCCTTATGTAGTAAAACTAGGGGATTTTTAACCCTCAACTAGCCCAGTTTTATTCAACTTGCCTCAGTTAATTTTGGCACAGCTCCTACAGTTATGAACTCATTTCAGTTGATAATCACATACTTAAAATTCTCAATTCTTTTTGTATTTGAGTACCCCTTTTATATAGATTGTTTGTTTACCATTTATGCTCAACCCACATCCCCCACCCGGATTCCCCCCACCCACCTCTGGGACCTCCAGCTATATTGAGTGACACTAAATAAACAAAGGTATTTAATGATATCGGATGAGAAACAAAGAACTCAATGGGGTTGCAGATCTTGTGTAATAGTGAGAGAGGTGTGGAGAAGGGGAGAGGGGTGGGGGTGGGAGGTGGTGGGCTTCATTACATATAACACAAAGGGGAGTCAGAACTGAGATTGTGTCACATATTTAGGTTGCATATATATGGACCACATATATAGGTATAGAGGAAATGAATAACTGAAAACAATTTGCAAATTCTAAAAATAATATAATAAAATAATAATATAAATAATTTTTTTTTAAATAATATTTTATTTGTGAACAAATATAGAAACAGATATGCGCTTTTGGGATTATGAATTTTAGAATGGACATTGAATCATCAATCATTTAAATACTTTGAAGGAAGATTGAAAAATATGATGAGTTGAGTTAAAAATAATATTTTATTTGTCAACAAATATAGAAACAGATATGCTCTTTTGGGATTATTATTTTAGAATGGACATTCAATCATCAATCATTTAAATACTTTGAAAATAGGTTTAGAGTTATCATTGCAGGAAGATTGAAAATATAATTTCAGTTATGTATTCGGCGTCTGGGGATACACCATCTTCCTTGGGGAGATATAAACAGAGTAGATTGATGTGCTGAAGTTCATATAATAATGGGTAATTATGTTCTAAAAAATTTCCGATCAAAACCTGTGGCGTGAGTGATGACCTGTCTGGGGATATGTTGGCGCCGAGTTGGCCCAATCTAGTTAAACAATTATTTTCAAAATCTCAAGAGAAAAAATTTTAAAAAATGAAAGACATTTTCTTGATGTTTAAATCTCCCATGTACAATGTATTCGCTATCTTTGAAACAGTCCCTTTAAATAAACTCTTATGTAGAATTCCATTTTCGGTAGAATGTCAGAACCTTGAAAGGCCTTCTTTTATTGTAGGTTACCCTGGTATAAGGAGACTCCTGGCTAGCAGACACACTTTTTCTGGTCCTGTAAGATCAACTGAGCAGAGTAGCACTGTGTTTATTAGTCACTGTTTAACAGCATACAGGCACTTCATGAACAGTGTTCTAAATATATCCATGCCCTTTCACATTACAACAAGTCTCAATGGCTGGCACACAATTTTGATTTTCATTCCCACACCAATAGGAAAATTATTATAAAATTGTGACAATTACTGTTAAAGCCTCCAATCATTTTAGCCTAAGAGGTATTGCCAAGGGATAACTCCATTATACTTTCTTGAGTTTGTGTTGCATTAAAATAAAACAACTGGTTATTTCTTCTCCCATCTTTATTCAATCACAAGCTTAAAGCAAACAAAATGGTACTAGAATGTATTTTTTTCATAATATTTCCAGCAAAAATAGAGGAAAAATTCAAAGAAAAAGAAGAAGCAATTTAGTAGGGAAATAAAATTACCTTGTTATACATGACTGCTCACATAATAATAAACACTCCAAAAATACAAATTACCCTTAATTATCAGAAATTTCAAGTTGACAATATTTTAGAAAATACTGTTGTAAAAAAAAAAGACTAATTTTCAAGAGTGAACATAAAATCATTTGTAAACTTGTGCTGGGACCATATTTGGCTCAGTGATTTGATGTAGTGATAATTACTATGCAGCTGCTTGAAGTATTTCGTGCTTACATGGTACAACCTCTGTCATCCAACATTGCCAGCAAAGTAACATAATCGGATAATAGAATGTTCATTAAATAGAACAGGCAGTTCAGTATTAAAAAAAAATCAGGAAATGAGTTCATGAAATGGAATTTACAGTTAATAAGTTGGATAACTAAGGTTTTACTAGGAAATCCATCTGAACAGAAAAAGCCTAAAATGTCTTTACAACAGTTCTGAACATGAAAAGGAAGCCAGACACCATTCAAGTCAATTAGCAATACACTGAATGCAGCTGAGAACTGTATCTTACATCAGAAGGTTAATATGTCAGATAATAGAGGTTCTACTGGCTTGTAAAAAGAAATAGAAATGGAGCCTTCTTGAAAACAGCAAAGCCAAACACCAACCTTTATCCACATCAACACACAAGAACACTGAAACTTACTGTACTAAACCAGCCATAGCTTTTGTGTTGACTGCAAGCATATAAAGTGAAGGGCAGCCCAACTAGATTTCTAGCCTGACAGTTAATGTAACTGAGGAAGCACTAGTCATAATAATAATAGCTTAATACTGAAATAAAAGTATACCTGTGAAACAGAAAGCTAGTACATTTATTATTGAGACCTGGCCTCTGATAAATTGATTTTTACTTTTCATGTCTTGCACATAAAAGAAAATTGAAGTGTATCAACTTCCCTTATTAAGTTTACATTCCTATACAAAGATGGAGAATTGAATACCATTTTTTTCAATCAAGCACCTATTTCTGCAGATGGTGTTTAAGAAGAAATTTTTTATAGAATAAACTTTCACAAATTCTCAACTTTTTTTAACTGTCCAAGGTTATCAGCAGAAAAACAACCACTGTCACGTCCAATCATAAAGCCCTTATAACTGTAAACTTGGGGTGCTGTTACAACTGATCTTGTCAAGAAATAGCAAGAAACCTGACAAACCAGGTCATTTGTCCCAAGTGAAAAAAAAAAACAGACCTAAGACCAAAAAAGATTGGTCTCATGACCCGTTCCAGACTGCCATGATTCATAAAGGTTGATAATGGAAATCACCATGCTTTTTATCTGTCAAACCAGGGTCCAGGATTCAATGATTTTAACAAATAGGAGCTCAGCAATTAGGTCTATTCAACAGTACTCTAGTACATTTAAAACTACAGAATTGAGAAAATAATGCTCTTTTCCACTTGAAGTTTCAGGCATGGCTGTTTCTGTAACCTTTCATTGAAAAATGACAAATTGCTTGTAAAAATTCAAGTACATGTAAATTATTATCAACAGATTCTCCTCAAATAATAATTTGAAACAAGTATTAAATGGAGGTCAGGTAAGATTCAGAAACATCCAAGTATTTTTTAATAACTGCACATATATAATCTGACATTTAAAATACCTCCAAAATACATTACCCCCAATGAAACTTCACCAAATGTAACTTTTCGAATATTGAAATATTTTTACAATTTTCATTTAAATCCTTTTTGTACTAACAACAGATGATATTAATACAGGTTATATGATTCATACTATAAAGTAATAGTAACAAACATGATGCAAATATCACTAATCACTCTATTTATTTGAAGAGTTTGTTTTTAGTTTCATATAACCATATAACCTCAATTGTATTTACTGTAACATTTTAATTTGTGACAAATGACAAGAGTCTATTTTTATTACCTTTTTATTTCCAACACAGTTGAAAACTAAGCTACATTCATAAATATACATAATATTAAGCACTCCAGCATTAAAACAAACAACACACTTGCTTGCATGTTGACAAAATACTGACTAGAAAATAAATTTACAAAATTGTACATTCTCTACATTTACTTTTATTTACAGATTAATACATGGATCTTGCTTTAGGCAAACACAAGCTGTGATGTCTTAATAGGATTTAATGCAGATAGCTTTTAATAAATTACACTACTCTAACAGGTATGCAGAAACAATGCAGAAAATTATTATTAATACAGCACAATAAAATACTCAATAAATTTATTTCACTTTAGTATTTTCTTTTTGACTAGTATATCATAAATGAAAGAAAACTGGCCTCACATTTAATCCCTTCTCATTTTGGCATTTGTGTTTGATATAATTAGAAAAATATACTTTCCTGTTTCAACCCTGTTCTGTCTAAAATCATTGAACAATACAGAAAAATTCAGTCAAAGGCCACAGCTATATTTGTGTACTGATGCATTAAACATAAGGTACAATGTACGAGTACATTGTGATGGGTATTTTAAGGGTATTTTTAGGTGCAATGTGCTCCATGTGCACGGTCTGAGATATTATATATGTGCACGTTTCTATCTTTTGCCACTGGAATCATTAATTTTTGCGTGTACATAAAATTGTGTACATATTTGAAATTTGTTTGCTGCAAAAACAGAAGTGACATTGAACACTGTAGTGTTTTAAACAGTGCCACATACACATGGAGTCACAAAAATCATGCATTGTACTAATACTTTGTATGGCGTACATAAGTATAAAAATGCAGTTATAGCCCAAGTAAAAAGTGTTACCTGATTTAACATACCATCACATTAAGGGCACGGCTATTTCAGTTATTTATTAGTTGTTTATGGTCATCATTAAATAATTAAGGTTCCCTCCTAAACATCACAAACATCCTACTGCTAAATGCAAATCAAAATCACCCAGTCCTTTGTGAATATGAAAACAAATTTAAGTGAGTTTTTAAATTTTTCAAAAGGACAGAGCGAATAAGTTGTGACTGTAATGTTACAACTGCTGAAACATATATGGAAGCCTTTTATCTAGAATCATTTTTTTCATAATTATAAACACCAAGACAAACAATAAAATGCCATCACTCTCATAATCCGCAATTATCAAACAAGTTCCACATATTGCCTGTTATAATCTTAATACCAGTAACTAGATTCTCAGTGGAATTCATGGGAGAGTAAAACACAGTTTTTGCTTTCACCTTCTATTTTAACGCCATGAGTGTATTTTGGAAAATATTACTGCAATTAAATATAAAACTACTTTTGACACCAATACTTTTAACTGCTGTGAAATATGCTGATATCCATTTGTGGAGTATGAAAATTAAGTAGAAATATTTCATTCTTTTTGTAGATTTGCACAGCTACTTACTTTTACAAATAGTGTAAAATAACTAAAGATAATAATTTAAACACATATTGTATTCTAAGGCAGATTTTACAAGTTAGTAGTTGTTTAAAGTTGGCTTGCAGTGTCAGGTATTGCAATAGTTAATCCTAAAAATATACAGAAAATCTAGATTATTTATTGTACAATAATTACAGAAATAGTTGAAAGGCTTTCTCTCAGTTTGAGACTTGCTATACCAGTTAAACTGACCAGCTGAGGGCAGAAACTCTATAAAAATAGAGCAACTGTGTGAAATATTTCCTCCCGTTAAATATGTTACATAACACTGTTTTATACACTTGTAGTCGATAAATGTTTTGTACACATTCCAATGAAAGCAAAACTAAATGCAAAATATCTGACAACATCTGAACTATTTACAGACAGAATTTCCTACACGTTAGTCACAAAATTATGTCACAACAGAGCTACGTTGTTTTAAAAGAAAAACTCAAGCTATATACATAAAATACACAAATACTCATTCAAGCAATAGGCTCAACAAGAAAGTACATGCAACTTTTGGTAATTTATGGTTAGTCTCAATTATTTTGGAATAATATACACATGGAATAGTATCCCTTACAATCGGTAGAAATGTTGGACTATTTACATACACACATTGGTTATAAATTCAGATTTATATATCAATAGTAATACTGCTGTTTCTTACGGTTACAAATACACAATGTATATTAACATTATAACAAATACTTCCCACACTGACATCTGATAAAATACACACAACTACAGCCGAACCCATTTCAGTAAATCTTTATCAAGAAGAAATTCCGTTAGAGGGCTTTACATTTGAATTATACTGATACCTGCAATTTAAACACCTATTACTAACAGATTAGTAAGTATTATCTGTATCAAAGTTGAGTAAAACTGGCAAAAATATGTTGAATTTTTAACAAAATATTAAGGCTATCTTGTTATGACATATGTAGCAAACAGATACACAGACACATCCAGATGTCACATACATTTAGTCATGCTGATTTGCTATCCGACAAAACAATCAGTAGGTACTGTACTGTTGGAAGAGAACATGTAGGTCATGACATCATGACCATTACAACCTGTTCTAACATCATGACAATGCACCAGCTACTAAGGCAGCTGACATAAGGATATGATGTACACTTTTCCTAAGGGGTGAAATTCATACAAGTTTCTTATTCTACATCCCATACATACATGCCTGTTTATTTGTGTATTTTAATACATAATCAAATATAAAACTATAAAATCAATGAGCAAATGTCTAAAGTGATAGCAAGAAAAGAGTTATACTTGTTCACAGTACTGGTTAACTATACATAAAACATATAAACGTATATTCAAAAATAGCATCAGAGATGCCCATACCCCACAGCCTGGGTGAATATTCAATACAAGGAGTTGTCAGTGTGATAAGAAGTTTTTACACTGTGACAAGATGTAAAGGTCAAGGTAACAAGAGAAAGGTCAAACCACAAATTAAGGTCACCCCATGACTTTACACATACCTATCAATATGCCTAACAAGTTTGAACTACCTAGACCTTAGAGTTTTGGAGATACTGCCCCCACAAGATGCTACCCCTTCTGTCTGCCCACCCAGATGCCATGGATGGACACAATACCCAGCTGTAGCCTTAAAGAGCTGTGTGGTTGCAATAAAAACAAAACCATAATTTTGAAGGCTTTAAAAATACACAACATTGAAAGGGTTTATAACAGACAGGACTGTAAAATGTCTTGAACAAAATAATGGGGAATATAACTTTTGTAAATTTTTACTAAAATTTTCACACCAATAGTACTATGTTGAGATAAAGCTATCATTTCATGCCACGCTCAATGTCAGACAAGTTTAATATAATGTTTCTGCATAAAGTCTATATAAAGAAATGCAAACGAGAAATTACATGTAAATTCTTGCATGTTTTATGTTTCATGAAAACATAAATAAATTTGGTTGTGTCAGGAGAGTGGTTATATCTTTAGTTTGTGGTTACACATGAAGTTAAATTGTTGATATATGTGGTGCTAAACATCTCTATTGTTTGGAAAACAAGGTAACACTGAAGCTATACTTAAAGATGATGTTACATCAATATATGGGTAGAAATATCGAAACTGGAGCTTTTGCATTTTAATACTTGCCATGTCTACAAATGTGTCCACAGTATAAATCAGTAAAAACATATTCAAAATAAACTTAACAAATTTTACATTCACACAAGAAGATAGATCTTGAAAACTGGTGAGAAAATAACACAAATTTATTCACAGATGCCTCAAGGAAAATTCTCTTGTCTTCTGATATTCAACGGAAGAATGAAGAATGTGTTGCGATTCCTTTGTCATTTCTAGCAAAGAGTCCACCTGAAGTCATATAGAAAAGAGTTATATAACAACTACATAGAAACAGAATATTCAATACAAAACAAAAACACTATGTTCTCTATGTTAAATATAACAACAAGAAGTATGGCAAATGGTTCTTCTGAAGCTTTAATAGATCAAGTAAATGTAAACTTTTAAAAGTAGATGTAAACTTTGTACTTTTATTACATCTACTTTGATAGATTCTATGACTCAAAGTTCTATTTTATGTTGTCTGAAAAATCAGATTACAAAAACTATAAAGTACTGGTTCATTAAAGGCCATCCCAGTATGGCTTTTATATTTTGTTGATTACACTGAAATTTCAATTAAATTTTTTAAAGTTTGCTGATAAAAATATAACCACAAAACAGTTAATTCAAAGTTTAAAGAGATTGCTGTAGAGTTATGTGAAATATTAATCCCCAATAAGAATCTATTCATAACCAAAGCATATTGCTGTTTGTGTGGAAAAATGTATTAATTTATACGGACACATTAGTAACAGATACTACATCAAAGTCAAAATTTTCCTGCTTGTTGATAAATACTCCAAAGCCAAAGTAATGTTTTTATTAAACATAACATTTTAACATCATTATATCTTTATAATAAATATAAATTTCTTTTAATATTACAATAAAATGTAAAATGTTATGAAATACCACCTTGTTTAACCATGTTAGCCTTTCTTTTAGCAATAATTATAACTGTGCTACATTTATAGTTTTTGAGGAGATATTTAATACATTTTTACAACCATTTGTAACTGGTTACTTTTGGGCATCAACAACTCATTTTTCAAAATTAAAACCTACTATAATTTTAATCGAACAATTATTAAGGTTAGGGTTTTACATCCCATCCAACAGCTAGGGTCATATTGAGACAAGCCATCAGATTCCTACTTGTGTGACTTTACCCTACATAGACGTAACTGGCTATGATTACCTGACAAACTTGCTAACCACTATGCCACTGAGGACCTTCAACGCTAATTGGAAGTAACAAAAATATTTCTTTATTGTAAAACTGTAGAAATATTTGTTTTAATTAAATGGGGTTAAGTGAACTCTGAGTAACTAGATATCCTCAAAACATTGATATCCTTAGGATTTTACTTTAGTAATGATTAATTTCCACCCATTTCCAGAAAAATATTGTATTTTCTGTCTTTGGAACCTAAAGAAAGGTTTTAGTCATACATAAAAATCACGTTAGACTGGTTTTAGAAAGAGCCTTCTGTAGTTTTGGGGAGTATCCCTACTTTACTTCGTGTATAGTGATAAGGTTACTTTCTACGCAATAACTTATTGCTTGGATGATCTCAGTGGAACATTTGACTCCATTCCTCATGCCAGGAAAATGGCCACTAAGCTGAAGGAAATACAATAAAAACTTTTTGTGAGAAACACGAGACCCAAGCTTTTTACTTAAATCTAATTTGATCTGCAGTTTTTGCCGCTTCACGACTGTGGCTCTATTGGGAATAAAATATCCACCCACCAGAAAAGTTCTCTGATTAACTGGAGAAAAAGACGAAAACCACAAATTTACACTACAAACGATGGTGATTTGATAAAAATCAATACAATGCTTGTATAACAAACCAACATTTTCAACCCATTTAAGTATAGTCACCTGTCTTTAAGCAGACCTTGAAGGAATTAATGAAAAAGTTAAGGGTGTGAACAGTGAGGGTCATACTGGGCCCATAACATATTCTGATGAGTAAACTTCTCTAAAAACTATATATCAGATCCCCAGACTGCCTTTTCAAATTAAATTAAGCCTGTTATATAGAATTCCTGGTTAAACAAAAGTATTTTGTGGTCTTTAAGATATTAAAGAATTTTACTATATACAAATACTATGATTTATTTTAATAAACTGGTTAATCTATATAATTCAGCCATGTACAATTATCCATTAACATTTAAAATTTGCAAAGTTCATGACAAGCGATATTTTTCTTACAAAAAAGTAGGATTTCAATATTCACCCAGAGACCCACACATTCTGAAAGAATAATTGAGTGAATTACCTGAAGACAAGCTCACAATCTTTAAAATGGCAAAGAACGTTTTTAATTGACATAAAAATCAATAATCAAATTTAACGTTACTGCATCTTGCAGGCATAACACGCAAATAGGAATGATGTGTTGTCAGTTATAATCAAATTTTAAAAGTTGAGTACCAAACACTCTTAATAAGTAGGATGATTAATCACTGTTGGTTAATGCCTTGACTTAAACTTATGGTGGCACAAAAAATAAAAATAAGGAAGGTCAAATTAAGCTCTTGAAAAAGTCTGAGTGGCTACTCCATCAAAGTCACTGTGCTCATTAATAATACGCTTCAGGCTGAAAATAACAGGCAACCTCTTCGACAGCGTTTCCATGTGTGCAAGTTTCTGTTTTGATGTATCTAGCTTTTCAGCAATAATAAAACAGTATATCTTTCCCATATCAATTAATATTAACCAAAATATGGACAAAAACATTTAAAAGTCACATTCATGTCACAGGACCAGGTTTCCAGGGGACTAGAACCCACAACCTCTCACTCACGAGACCCACACTCTACCAGGTGAGCTATAAGAGAAATCCCTATTCACCAAGCCAGTAGTTCAGGTATCAGGTATCCATGTGCTTAATCTCCGATGCTCGCGGATTCTAAGGCACACCATCCAATCATAATGTAAGAATCATATGTCGAAAACCATAGCAATGTCGTCACCAGGGGATCATCGGTGTTCGGTAGCGAGAGAAAGCTAAGGTGGGAAAGACTTCTGAAACAAGTAGGTTTTAAGTCGCCTTTTGAAACATGATAGCGTTGGAGCAGTTCGAATTTCCAGAGGCAAATCATTCCAGAGTTTTGGAGCATCATATGAAAATGACTTATTGAAATGAACCTTGGACTTGTGAACTGAGGAACTGTAAAAGGGTACATTGAGGAACATTTTTTCTGGATTACTGCGCCTTGTCTTAACAGCAGATGTATATAAAGACAAATATGGGGCAAAGTATTTCGGCTTTCCAGTAGTGAGGAACTTATACGTGAGTAACAGGGTTTTAAAAATGATACGTTGTTGAACAGGAAGCCAGTGAAGAGACTTTAGGATTGGAGAGACATGAGAAAATCTGGACACCCCAGAGACAAAGCGTGCCAAGCAATTTTGGATATTCTGAAGCCTTGTGATATTCTTAGAGGACAAACTGCGAAACAGAGAATTACAATAATCCAGACGACTACTGACCAATGCATTAGCCACCATTATTGACACATCATAAGAGAGAAAGCGTCTGATGCGATGCAGATCTCGAAGGCTGGTAAATGAGGATTTAACAACAGAATTCACATGATTTGTGAAGCTGAATTTAGAGTCAAAAAGTACACCTAGATTCCGAACAACATCATTCGGAGAGAGGCAGTTTCCCAAGATGTTCACAGGGAGAGAATCTTTAAGCCATTTAAACTTATCCATAGAGCCAAAGACTATAAACTCCGTTTTTCCAGGATTTAATTTAAGCTTATTTTCAAACATCCACATGCGAATCTCATCCAAGCAGGCCTTTAGCTGGTGAAATGAGATGGGACAACTTCCAGGAGATAGATGGATGAACAACTGGGAGTCATCTGCAAAAAAGTGATATTTGACATCCTTAAATTTTGCAATTACATTACTAAGGGGGGAAGTGTAGAGGGAGAACAATAAGGGACCAAGAACGGAGCCCTGAGGCACACCAAAATTTAATTTGAAACATTCTGAAACAACCGAGCCAATTTTGACAGATTGAAAACGATCCAAAAGATATGATGTAAACCACCTGAGGACATAACCAGTGAAGCCAAACCTTGTTGATAGACAGGCGAGGAGTGTGTCATGGTCAATCATGTCAAAGGCGGCCGACAGGTCGAGGAGGACTAGGGCCGTAGGCATACCCTTAGACAATGACAAGTGTATCTCATTCTGAATACACAACAGGGCGGTTTCAGTAGAGTGTCCAGCTTTATAGGCAGACTGAAATGTGTTACCGAGATTGTTAGAATCAATATGAGACCTTATTTGAGAAGCAACAACACGCTCCACTAACTTTGATAAGAAACTCAGCCCAGAAACTGGCCGATAATTCTTGAGGTCATCCTTTGGCAATGAAGTCTTCTTGATGAGAGGTGTGACTATGGCAATTTTGAAAGGTTCTGGAAAGACACCATCTTGAAGAGATGTTAGTGATCTGATCTGATCACATTTTGGATTCTGTCACATTTATATGACTGTGATTTGCAAATGTGTTTATATTTTGATGTATGTAAACGGCAAATCTCTCACATATAATGGTATTATGTCTAAACTAAATTTGGGTAAAGTATCAAAAGCTGAATGGTTAGTATTTAATCCATACAATCTTTTACGCTGTTAAAATGGGCAAAGAAAATGGAAATCAAATTCAGACACATGCAAAAACTTTGTAAAACCTTGGAAGGTAACTGATGGGAAAATAAGTTTGCAAGACAAACTGAACTTTTTCTAAAGTCGTCCATCTTTGAGTAAACCTAGTTAAAATGCAGAGAAAGTCCTTTGGATGTACATTCATTGTTGGTCAAAATAAAAATGATGAGTTCACATAAGTCTGTTCCAGTGTGTTTATTTATTTGGGGTCTAACGTCGGTTTCAACACTGTACAGGTCATATCACAACGGGTAGTTGGAAGGGCAGAGGAAACCAGTACATTAGAGTTCGTTAGGGTTCTGTACTGTAAACTGCCGACCAACGGCAAGCAACTACCAGCTTTCCCACTTGAGCCCGTGCAGGGATTGAACCCCGGGCTCAGAGGTGGGAGGCGAGAGTGTTACCACTCTGCCACCGTGGCCCCTATGTTCCAGTGTGTCAGTGCATTATCTAGAAGACCCTTTAAAATCTGCATTTTCAACCAAATGACAGTCGGCAACTGTTTGAATTACAGATGACATTGTTGCGAATTATGTACATGAATATATACACTAGTGCTGGTAATAACAGACGACACCCAAGATGCATCAGTACAGTATGGACTCAAAAATATCCTGATTCTTCAGTACCAATAAGAATAAAAACATATTTTTTAATATCCTTTTTTCAAATACAAGAGGTAATTAACATTAAAAACAGTGGAGATTTAAAATAAGAATTGGGCAGAGATTGAACTGATTTGTATTCCTGACATTTCTGTTGGTATAAACCCCCGTTAGAAGACCTCTAATTGGCAGAACTAATTTTAGGATACAGTGACACGTTTTTTTTTCCTTTACAGCAGTACAGCTAAACCCTTTAAAGTAAAAGTTACACTTCTTTCTCAGTAGATTAAAATATTGGAGGTTTTTAAAATTCTAGAATTTATAAAGTTCTTATTTGGTGTTATAATAACAAACATATTGTACCTAGAAGTAACAGACATTTCATCAGTTTAAAACTTTAAATACACAGCATCAGTCTCATATCCATATCTTTACAGAGGCACACATATTTCTGAAAGGGAGAACAAAAAAAGCAGAAGTGGTTATTAAGTGTCATCAATTTTCAAAACAAAATAACAGTGACCAATCGATAGATTGTCCTCAAACCTTCACTGACTGAGGAAGTGAAAGTAAACCAATGTTTGTGTATGGAGATGTAAGACTTCTCTGTTTGTAATATATTTTGCAAAGCACCACTGAAATATTTGATAAACAATACATTTATTTTTAACTTGCCACATTCACAGCAGTGTAATGTGTATAATGAATATGCAACTATAAATATCAAAATGCCTGGGGAAACCCCTCAACATTGTACTACCTGTACAGACTTAAGTGATGTCATTCAAATCTGGACATTTAGTAACACAAGAGGATTTTCAGTTGTGCTTACCATCACATTTGTAAGGTGTACATACACACCCTTTGAAAAAATTACAATGTCTCTGATATCACACTATTGTGTCCCATGATGCTCTATTTTTATCACAACACACTCATTGTGTAATGACAGCTGAAAATAAAAGCTGCTTTTTTTTGTCCATTGCATCTACATATTGGAGCACCGCTGTTCATAACATTGTCAGTTACAAAAAACTTGTCTTACTTTTCTCAGTGGCAAGTAGATTCTATGTTTCTGTGAGAACAGTGTGACATTTAGTCAATCAAAACCAATAAGTCTGGGAGTATTCATCCTCATCACAAGGAAAACCATGTGAGATTATTCATAAAATTTGTGTTTTATGTTCAAAGTAGAGTTACTCTGCAGTCTACATCCGGTTTTCCATCTTGTTAAGTTGATTTATCGGTCTCATTCCTCAAACATTAGTTAAAGAGACAATAGTGTTAGTCAGAGACAAAATATATTACTCTCATACAACTTCAAAACTAGCACAACATTTGATGTTAGACTTTAAAAGTTGTGTAAGATTTCAAATTCAGCTTTAATAACATTTTTCAACTAATGGTATTGAGCGGGAGCTTTGTGGCCTCATGGAAAGAATCTGAGCCACTTGTACTTGACAATATGCACTTTAGACAGGAATTGGTGATCAATACAGCTACAGAGGTCCCTCCCTCAGTATCTGTTCTGTGTACATAGGAGCATCTATGGAGACGATTCTTTGCAGGAAGAAATGTAAAATTCAATGCATTAGAATGAATGTGCCACTAAACTTAATCCCCCCTATCATCTTTTACATTACCGTAAATTAATAAAATTATCTAACATTCTCTTCAAATTTGTGAGTCACTTTGGGTCATTTATCTGCTAATAATCTGATACAGAGTTGTACTGTGCACTATGTTTCACAAATGTTATTGGTAATTTAAAATATTGCTGTCACAAGTAGCAAAGGTAACTTTTCTTATTTCAATACTAAAATCGTATTTGACTTTACACACTGACCAATATTGAGATATTGTTTCACAAAGGGAATAGTATTAGAAACCATACTGCAAAGAAGAGACAATGAAAGACTTCTGGTATCAATATTAAAATCAAGGAAACCTTATCCATCAATATTAAAATATCAATAAATGATTCCTTCTGTATTACAGAAATGCAGGCAGTCCCTGTTTTGTTTCACATCAACTTAATATATATATGGGGGGGGGGGGGTATCACAAGGCTCAATCGATCTGTTATAGTATCAAGCTCAATTTACAGTCCTGTGGGCCTTTAAATAGTACAAGTCTCTGCAAAACCTGATATTTTTGCAACCTGGGCCCGGATTTACAAAGATTCTTAAACTTAAATTCATGTTAAAACTCATATAAAAACTCATATAAACTTATCTTTATGAGATTATGCTTAAACTCAAACTTTTCACATTACAGAAAATTCTTAAACTTAAACTCACCTTTAAACTCACACATAAACTCATTCTCTGAGTTTATGCTTAAATTTACATTTGTTGGCATTTTTGAAAATTCTCGGGCTGAGATTATGTTTAAACTCATCTAAAAATTTGAGTTTGCATCGGAGTAGACTCAAGAAATGAGTTTATGATCAATTAAAATTCACTAAAGTGAAGTCATCATGTCTGTGGTAGCCTTTGGAAAAAATTTACTCCTGTGATTCTGTTATCTGCCATATTGACAAAGATATTACTTATTATCAGTCAGGATTCACCCATTTGTCTTAAATTACTAGTATGAACAATGCAGAAATTACTTTTTTTTTTGTCCTTCAAAATAAACCACAGTTAGTGATTATTCATAAAGAACACCCATATGGCACTTGGGCTAAATTCATACATAAACATAAGTTTGAGATTGTAGTTTTTTAACTAACTGAGAAAAAACAGCCATGATAAGACTCAGAACATGTTTGAACTTGTAAGATAACATTTGCACATTTTTGCAAAAAAAAATATAAATAAAATAAATAATAAAAATCTTGGACATACATAAACAAAAGAACAAAAATGGAATTGATGTAGTCATTCTAAAATCCATGTTCAAAAACATCATGGATTTTTTTTTCAGTATCACTCATGCATTTACACAGGATTCACACAGGATTCACTCAGGATTAACAAGTTCTACTTTTGAAAATTTGAAAACTTGAGCTAATGTGTTAGATTTTAAGTGAAGTTCACATAAAATTATCACGGAAGGCATAAAACACATGTTATATTTTTTATAAAGAAGGAAAAATAACATATTTTGAAGACAATATAAAGATAACAGAGATAATGGACACACAGACTGTGCAGTACAGACAGATAAAACCATGACTGTATGATTAATATACATCTGTCCAACTGAAACTAACCATTGAGGAAGTCAGGAAACCCCATTTTGTGGGAATTTCTGTAAATATTTCTGATTCTGGTGACTCTATTAGGCCTCTGATCCCCCCTTAATGCAAAATTAGCACAACTTTTGATTATTTTGTATTATTTTTTATTTGAATTTATATGAACAGACAAAAAAGATAAAGAAAATATTTCAAATGTCAAATAATTCAGGATTACCATTTAGTTTTCAAAGCTGTTATATTTCATCCTAACAATACTTCTACTCAACTAAGAATGTTAAACTATAGGTTCAGATATGACTGATAACAACCTAAATGCTTTCTGAGGAGATGGTGTAATTTACTTTCTGTTTCACAAAAATGGGAATTCTCCATAATAGTTTCACTTTAAAGTCTGAAGAGACACTAGCATATTGTCCTTCCAGATACCAAAATAAGCTGAGTTCTAGTATGGTCCCAATTGAATAGATCCACTCACAGGAAATGGAGTCAATGAAAATGAAAAAAAAAATTGCAAAAAAGTTTAAGAGAAGAAATAATCTTCTTATTTATAGTACTTTTGTACTAGTTTAATTTGCCTCTAACATGCTGACAATCAATATCTCTGTTACAATGTTTCTAATTTCATGTCTGTTATTTAATAAAATGTTCTCTATACCATGATACAAGCACTACCATCCCATCCCTAATTTAAAGGGGTGCACCTTACTGTACTGTAAAGAAAACTGATTTCTGAGCATCTCCATCCTAAACCACAATTAGTTTTCACCACACATTGTGTCCCTATCTAACTACACATTGTCACTCATTACTGCAGCTACTACTGATATCAATATTTATTCTGCAGCAATCAGGAAATGCCTGGAATAGCCTTCCAACTCCTGTATCATCTTTCAGCTACAAATTATTTGCTGAACTAAACTGACAAAATTTCTGGTCTATGTTTTTTTTGAAAACTTTTATAGAGTAGATTTGTACAGCCAACAATAACAATTACACTTAATGTCAATCAATAAAATATTGGGAATATGAGCAAAACTTCAGTCTTCTAAAGCACCTCCTAAAGTAACCATTCCACTTCCAAATATCAGCTTGTGAATTGTCCCTGAATCCGGAACATTTTGGTGTTTGCCAATCATGGATATACTGGAGGTCTTCCAGCTACCTAAATGATCTGGGGAGTATACTAGATGAATCTTGGGTGTTTCGGGACCATCTCTCTTTGGCTCCGAATATACGGTGTAACATAATTTCCAGGGGCAGTCCTGGAGTGAAGAGATATTTATCTCATTCTTGTTTGGTCCCAAAGCGGTACAGGAGCTATAGTGGGGACTGTGGTAGGTTCTTTATCATACTTTAAGGACGGGGGGAATCCTTTGACATCCATAACTAAAAAGAGTAGGGGTGGGTCTCAGTAAATTGGCATGTTTAGGAGCAATCCCCATTCATCAGTAATTGAACCTGGAGCAGTTTTGTACTTTGAACCAACATAGACCATCCGGGAGACATCCTGGTACATATAGGTACATTCAGGGAGATCTGGGAGCAAACATTTTGCAGCAGTACAAACTATACTCTGTTGCACAGGGTTTCAGACTTGAATATAAATAAATTGGTGAAAGATATTTTTCAAAGGTCAGTGACTATTCAGTCAGGTCAGTTGTTTTGTTAACCAGCACTACCTTGCTAGCAGTGACATGGCCTTACACAGTTTGTAGTCCCTGATACGGCACCTCATAATAATTTCGACACTAAACATTTACTAGCCTATATATCATGTAAATCATGTTCATCATAAGAGCTTTCTTTAATAATAATAAAACCATTTATAAAGCGATAAATTAAAAAGAACAATCACAGAAACACTGATATCAAAATAGAAAAACAGCAGTCAAGATGCCCGTACTCCACAACCTGGGGATATAGCTTTTGGCACCATGAAACTACAAAAGAGATGAAAACAGTACAAACATAAATAATCAGTTGCAGCAATCTGTATATATTTGTGAAGTGCTAAATATGTCTCAAATGTGCCAGTAAAAACATTTTGGCAGATAGAAGGGAAATTTCCAGGTCAAACCATGATATTGTATGCCTACAGCGTCAAACCAGGATGTCTACCAAGTGACCAATTTCGCTCACCTTACAATTTCCATGATATTTCCCAGACAAGATTTTAAAGGTTAAGGTCACTATGGCAAGTTCAAAGGTAGAACCAAAGACACAAAGTCACACCATGACTTTGAACACCTACACCCCAAGCCAGTGTCGGCACTAAGTATTAATTTCACATACCTTATGGTTTCCAAGATACAACCTGGACAAGATTTTTTCCACTGCCCGACCAAGAGGTTGTAACCCTAATAGTATAGTATCTAAGTTGGGGAGTGACTAGGAAGGGGGAAAGGCTTCTCTGGGACATAACATTTTCGAATGATACCATGATTTACAATCACTAATTACTCCAACAGTGTCTTGAAAGGTTAAACAGCTTCAACTGAACATAAAAGGGGAGTGCTGTTGTTAATCAGGTGATGTGAACGTTAACATGCTTAATTCCTGTGCTTAGATGTGCCATAAAGTCATGGCAATCAGTCCTGTCAATGCACTAAATAACACATTTGAAGGAGACAAGAAGAATACTTGCTCTAGTAGATTTACAGAACTGCTGGATCTTATGTAATGAGCAAACACCAAAAAGCTAATCTGCTGTAACTTTATCTTTGTATATCTAGAATATATAATTTCTAACTGCCTTTCAACACAACTACATGTATTAACTATTTTTCTCACAATATATTTACTTCTCTAACAAAGTTACTTAATCTAAAATTATGGTCACCTTTACTACGCACAAAATCTGTATCCATGGTTCCATACTGAAAATAGGTTTAGACATTATGTTAGTATTACAACATTCTCATACCAGGGATATTTCATTATCCTCTCCACTGACTCCAAGGACATAATATGAATGCATAGCCAGTGTTTGATAAAAGGAATATCTTGTCACCTCACTGACCTCAGAGGATTTATTTTGCAGAAATGTACATTCATATAATATTTTGGTCAATTTACACAAACCTGTCATTATACATCATGACAATTACAACAGATATGGTATAAATAGAACTGTAAAGTGAATTCAATTAATAACTGAAACTAGTTTTGATGTCAGTATTTACAGTATTTCTGTGGGTACCCGTATAAGTCGGTGTTAGGCAGAACAATTAATTTCCAAAATACTGTTTTGGATCTACAAGCCAGAACATGCTATGCCTGCCCATTGTAGACTCCAAAACAAACGTCATCCACAATATTATAAACAATTAAAACTATTTTGGTGGAAGTCTGGCCATTTTACTACTGTGTCACAAGCTCAAAGACATCAGACAGTAGTTAAAGGACTGGGGCCCCTTGACCAATGTGTACTACCACAGTATATATCACCTGTAACATGATTGGGGTATTACTCCACTGAGGTAAATAATGTTTTGTGTTTTTTTTTATATTATTGGTCGCCACAAGTACAAATTTTTAAACTCTAGTTCTCCTTCACCATTACTTTATTCTTTGTGTTTTTTTTATATTATTGGTCGCCACAAGTACAAATTTTTAAACTCTAGTTCTCCTTCACCATTACTTTATTCTTCAATAGATACCATTTTTTTGCAATGAACTCCATATCCAGTCTCTACACAAGTCAGATTTGCATCATCCGAGTATTAAACATCATAATGTTGTTTCCCTTTACCAAATTTATTATCTTGATCACTTTTATTCTAAAATGCCTCTTTTCATAAAAAACTTTGCAAACAATAATCTGACTCATTTATTTTAGTTTATGACTGATTCCTTCATATAGTGTACACTTCATGCCATGACAGGCAGTTGTAAGGGTGGAAGAAGGCTGTACATACTAGATGATCAGTACTTTTATATACTTATTTACTGGTTATAGATACTTTTTTCGGTACTGGTATTGACAAAAGTGGGATTTATCAATGTCTGATATGTGGAAAAAAACTTAACATGAAATAATGTCAGATCTACGGTCGGTCACTGGCTTTATGGAAACACTGCCTTATAATACACATTTGTGACTCTCCTATCCCTTGACAGACATGAAGGGAAATAAGTTCAAAGCGCATCATGTCATTTCCTTACACACATTACACACATAGCCCACAGCCCTGCTGCCATAATTATTGAGCCTTTGTGTGATATGAATATATAAACAAAAAAAAAATATCCTCATCAAATCTATCAAAGGAACAAACAGTATTTTTTGATCCCATTAAAAATATGTTTATTTTTTGGTATGTTTCACAGCATGTTGCTGCAACTTTTTTCACAGTTACCATTTTATGTAATAGTTTCTATCTTATCAATATTTGAGAATTTCTATGGAAATGTCTAGTATTTATAAATTAAGTCAGTTTAGGTTGAACTGAATAACTTAGGTAATGTTGTAACCACCAGATAAAGTGAATAATATTATGTTGTTGGACTGTAATGCAACTTACTGGCCCTACAGCAAGTGCCATAGGCTATACTTCCTTTTGGCACAGTTTAAAAATTGGGAATCTGAAACCAGCTGATTCAGTGTCTCTATACATCCCACATTTCACATCTATTTCTGTCTAATTTTGCGATGAAACAAAATATTTTTATGTTTGGTTTCACCTTTTTACCTATAAAGGCTACCTAAGCTGGTAATACTGATTTGAAAAATTTTGTTGTAATTTTAATTTTTATTAGATAAATACTTACCATTTCCTGACCATAGCTATATGTTGGAGCCATCCAACTCACTGGCCAACGTTGAGAAACGTTTTAAGCTACCTTAAGAAGCCAGTGAGTGAGTGTGGACTAGGAAGCCCCCCAATGGTCATGTGACCACGCCAATAGGCGCCATTCATTGTTTTTGTTGGCCATCCTTGAGAGTTATAAGTTTCAATATAAATTTACTGAGTTACAATACACAGATTATGAGATAACTGATTGAATTACAAGGCTTTGAAAAACTATAAATAACATCAATATTGCAAGGAAATAAAGATTAACAAAGTCGAAAAGTCTTTCAGTCTACTTGCACTAGCTGCAAAGCCATCAGAGACACAAGAAGAGCACTAGAATATGTGAAATTCTGGTGATAAAAATAAATTCCGAGTCATATACATTCCATACCTGGCTTACATCTGTCACCCATCCAAGTACCAACACAGCCCATTGCTACTTAACTTTAAATGGATGAAACAGGTACTCATCATGCTCCGACACGATTCGTGAAAGTCCAAAGACAAAAAAGAAGAAAGAAAAATAAAAAGGAAAAAAAAAGATTGAATCTTATGCAAAAAGCTTTCTTTGAGGATTACTTTATTTCCAGTACAAGTGGCTATACTTTACTAATTTCTTCCTGAGTGGTAATTAACTGTGCAATGTAAACCACAGGGCATTAGTCAGCAAATAGTAACATTCTCACTTTGTGCATGGACCAAGAAATAGAACTAGTGCCGGGACGAGTTGACCGTAACTCGAGTTGTAACTCATGGGCGATATTTGGGGATAACATTGATTTACGCAATATAAACTCAAGTTTTCACAAAATAAATAGTGATATACTTACCTTGTCTCAAAGGGACACTTTTTGAACTAATCAAACCGTCGTAACTTAAAACAATAATAAATGGTCGTTTTTTATTAACCTTATCTGTGTGGCTGTTCCATGAAGTGTACATATATACCTGTACAATTTAAATGGAAAAAAAAAAAGTTTTTTTTCTTGTAATAAAAAGATACTAAACACAACTAATGACAATATTTGGATTTTTCTTATTTTATTTTTAATTTTGTACATTTACTGGAGTCCAACTCAAGTTCAACTCATTTGTAACAAATGATCCTCGATCTGCAAAAATCGCCGACAATCCCAGCACTTAATAGAACCCACTAAATCTGAAGTGCGAGGCAAGTCAGTTTCCCCCTTTTGTATCACCATTTCAATTGTAACAGTGTTATCACTCTACTATCTAAACAAATACAATCAAACCCTTTAGGTGAGTAATCTGTTATATGGAATTTCTTATTAAATAGGAGGAAGTATCTGCTTCTTGCAGGGATTTTACTATTGTAATTTACTCTGTTATCTACAATTTTTTTGTGAAATAAAAGTTTACGATCTCCAGAAATTCAAATTAAAAAGGTTTTACCATACAGCATTTATGAAAGATAACCCGGCATATAAGACATCATAATACAAAAATCTGGCTTCAGATTTAGAGACCAGTATCAATATATTAAAGATTGCTATATTAGCAACTGCCAACTAGTCGCCTTTTTATTCATACTCAACATCAGTTCACCCATTTTGTAAATTGCTCCATAAGAAACCTAGTGTAAAAAAAATTCTACCATTAGAAGTTCAAAAGCTCTTGCATAATGGAGATTCCAACATAAACCCATTACTGGTGCATTACTACATTAGAGTGAAAAATCAAGTTCTTTGTAAAGTACTCTGCATATATTTTTTATTTTCTTTCACTTCCAAGTTATTTTTTACCTGGGATGAGTTCTGTTTCCATCACATATATTGATCGGTGATTCAACAGTTTCTTTTTTGTCAACAATTTTCCTGTGTCCAAACATGAACAATTTCCTTTGCACTTAAATCCCACAAATCTAACATCAAAATTATTAATGGGCAAATCTAACATATATAAACTGGAATCACTTTTTTTTTTTTTTTTTTGAACGGGTGAGCATTTACGCATATCTCACAGATTTTGCTGGATGGGAGGTACTGCGAGCATGTGTGGGCTATAGCTGACGACTTTGGCATAATTATTACTTAAACAGTAGATTATGTAAAAGTAGAACCAATATACGCCACATTATTGTGAAGTGAACCAAGTTTAAGCCAATTTTTTGAACCAATATACTGTAAAAATAGTTAATGTCTAAAAATACTGTATAATATAATGTCTAAAATACTGTATTTTAGGGTTTTTAGCAAATATGAGTGGATGACTGGAAGCCATAGCCAGAACCAAATCTTGCGGGTATTAGTGTTTCTGCTGTGGTAGCTTTAATTAAGAATT
The DNA here is from genome assembly GCA_964017235.1 of Sabellastarte sp. h YS-2021. Taxonomy (NCBI): domain Eukaryota; kingdom Metazoa; phylum Annelida; class Polychaeta; order Sabellida; family Sabellidae; genus Sabellastarte; species Sabellastarte sp. h YS-2021. Next base: position 139,446,950 of record OZ024927.1, on the reverse strand, counting down.
TTATAAAGCAAAAGACAGTTTCAGCTTATTTACACAAGTTACATGTGGCTGGAATAAGACATTCCATCTGCTTTTGGGTCATTGCATTCAACAGCTTTAGTAATCCTGAGATGATCACATTTGTGATAGCGCAAAGCTGTACCATGAAGCTGTAAACTGCAAGAATATGCCACCCAAAATATATTTCTGTAATTGCAGAATTAAGAATAGGATCTTATATTGCAGACTTTTTAGACACAGTGTTGGTAATCAGTTTCTACTTTACAGAATCCCGATTACTAAGTGTGAAAAAAGGTGACTGCAAAAGACAGATATTCCTAGATAAGCCAAGGTACCCCCACTCAAAGTGTGAAAATTTCAACAGTTTATCACAATTTTCTCATTGACTATTGAAGGGATTTCTCTCTTATCTTGCATATATGTACTAGGCTACAGGTAGATTCTCTTTAGAATGTTTAACATGAACTGCTTCCAGTGTGTGCAATGGACATGCCACTTTGGCTTTCAAATTTAACGCCCGAGTATTTTAACTTTTTAAGATACTTATAAGCTGTAATGGGCATCTTTTGAGACAGAAAACGGAAAATATTCTGTATTTTAGGATTACTTCATATTTGAAAATCTATAAATGTAAATTATATAACCTTGAGGTTTGTGCTGTTGCATATAATATCATTTGAGGGCCCTGTTTAGTCCAAAAATACATCTATTTTGCCAGGGCATCTTGGCATGGTGTAAATTTCAGCGGAAAATGCTGCCTGAGAACCTGATGTTTATTTCTACTCACACAAGGGAATTTTATTTAACAGAATTCTATTAAACAGGTTTGACCGAACACAAAACAACAGAATAACATTTCATATGACAAAACTAACTCGTTAATTTAATCTACTCCACTGCTAGTCCAATAGCTATCCCACAAGGGCGAACTCTGTGTACTAAATTAACAAACAAAAAAAAAATCTTAAACGCGACAGTCATGGGACAGTCTAGGTCAATAATCCATGATTATGGGGGTGAATGAAGGGAAGACTACTAAATGGGGAAGCTTGAGTTGAAGAGGTGAGTCTTCAGATGATTCCCAAAGGATTTAACTGAGGGGCTATTTCTTATGTGGAAAGGAAGAGAATTCCAGAAAGTTGGTGCAAAATGGCTGAAGGAGTTGGAAAATCTAGTATTTCAGGATAACATGTACAGCTAGATTATTTTGCTGGATAATGCTGGTTGGCCATGTTTTAGAATTTTTTTATCTGATCACGCCTATTGAATGTATCCTTATGAAATTTTTATGTGGGTAGGTATTGACAAAAGGAAGAAGGGATTAAATTTGGTCAAGATCCTACGGATACAAAACAAAACCTGATTTTCAACAGTTTCTTTTTCAAAAATTTCAGGATTTGTGGCTAAAATTACTCCAAAAATAATAAACAGATTTTTCTGAAATATTTTATGTGCATATGACCTGACCAAGGAAAAATTTATCACATTTCTGGAAATATCTGGTTCATATTCTTTATACTTGGCTATCTTGGCAGAGTTTTGCATTCTAGGAGTGCTTTCTAGTTTCAATGTGATTTACCAATCAGCTTCATGAATACCCAGTTCAATATTTCGGGAATTTTTTTTGTTGTTGACGCACTTTACCTTTACGTCAAACCTCACATCTTTTATAGTCCTATCTAATTAAGCTGCTAAATTATTTACAAGACCTTTACTGGAAGATATATTTTGAGGGCATAAGACCAAAAAGCCCCTTGTTTTGGGGGAAAGACAAAATTGCTCCATGGTCCCCAAGAGTGTGATAAATTGACTGGATTGCTTCTTCCTCAGCTTAAAAACTGTGTCACCGGTTGTTAAAATGGGACACCAGGATATTGGTCGCGTATTGTGGTGCTATATGGAAGATTACCATCAACATCAAAGATTAACTTTTGCTTTTTAGTGAGGATACATTTTCTGTTTCAAAATACAGGAAGTAGAACCTCTACTCTCTGAATATAGGAAAGTCAAATTTTTTGGATAACTAAGTTTTTTAACACCGAAGAGATATTATAATGTAAAACAGTGAGAAACAGTAAATTTAGGAGTCTCAGAGTAGAGCTGTGGTTACACAACTAAATAAAACTGATAATCACTTCAGGTAACTGAAGGAATTATGGATAATAAAACTTGTACTGAATCAGATAAAAATTCAGTTGAATTATATTGTACCATATGCTCCAATGTGTCATAATATAGGAGCCCAGGAGGTGCCGAATTCATATATGAAAACAGAATATTAGTTAAATTGAGTGAGTGGAAAAAAGTTTGCCCCAATATATAGCATGGAGTAGAATCTTATTTTGATACATTCCCCAATTAAAGTCATAATACTAACAGCAAAATGTGGTGAAAAATAAAGACAAATCTCAGGATTTTGCCACTACTCCCTAACTGATTATGAAATTGGCTAATCATAGTTAACCAGTACAGTATAAAGTCAGAGAGAGAAGTTTTTCAAAAATATGAAATAATATTTTAATGGTTGTTTGTATACTACATATATTTTCATAGCTGGTTTGCTATTTACATCACTGTGCCACACCCTTAAAGCCACAGTCATTTCCTATCATTAAGAGGTAAATATGACTAAGTACCTCGCAAAACTCTATGACTACTGAAAAATGATGATATACAAAGCAATTTCTATGTGTCAACAAAAATGAATCTGTGTTATTTCTCGGCCTATCAAATCAATTGACACAGTCAACCAATTATATTTTAAGACATAATTCTACTGTTGTATTATTTGATTGGCATATCATCAAGCAATCAGATTATAATACCATCTAAGAATTTATATATAAGCAACTTCATATTATTGAAACAAACTCTTTCATCTAGAATTATATTAAACTGAAACATTTGACAATTTTGCATAAATAAGAAAAGTATTTGATGAATGAACTAAAAGATCTGAAAATTAATCAAGATTTGATGAATGAACCTGTACTTTTGTGGTTTATATTGCAACATAATAATGCAATATGCAGGCATCTGAACTTGAACAATCATTGTAGTGATAACTTTAAATTATATTTGTGGTTACTTGCTATTTAAATACCGTAAATGACCTATTTAGCGCATCCGCCCTTGTAACCGCACCCTACCTCTTTTTCCCAGCAATATCGTCAGTGACAGTGCACAATATCCACATATTTTTCATATATTATACGTATTTTTACTTAATAAATTGAATTTTTTGTCATGACTTTCGAGTCTGTTTTCATCTACCGCCATATTTACAGGAAGTGGGTATTTCTAAATGTCGAAACACCGTTTTTCTACCAGACTGACCTATACTTCATCCCGGAAAGTGTTTCATGATGGGTGCGCTAAAACGGTAATTTTTCCCCACCAAATATTGAATAAAAATAGATTTTGCTTAGCGCACTGTGCGCTAAATAGGTCATTTACGGTAAGCTAAAATTCATCATATGATAATATGTATACATCTTACTTCACACTGTAATTTCTAAGGTCTATGAGTAAAACATATATGCTATCAATGTTTTCTTCATCATAATAGCATGTTCAAAAAACATAGCTTGTTAGAGGTTAAGCCATCCTGCCAATAGACCTTCCATAAACACTGCGACACACCCAATAATGTTTTCTCCCTTGAGTTTTTGTCCTGACATCTTATCCCAAGCACCAATATATTACACTGAACAAAAATAATCTTCCTTTGATGTAATTTCCAACAAGAAAGAAATTAATGAAACTGGGGTTACCAGGCAACTGGGACTGCATGTGTGTCATGACCTCAAATATATACTGTATTCCAAGATAATCCCTCTCAAGGCTTCTGCCTGAGGTTTAAGTTAAACTGACAGATACCTGATTGGTGTTAGTTTCATTGATTCTGGTCACGAAGCTAGCACACTAAATATAAGTTAATATGAATAGAAAATGAATTTCTACGAAGTTAAGGATGATATAATTTTGATTTGCATACAGATAATATTCTTCAATATTTGGTCGGAATTTTTGCATCAACCATTACAGTAACACTGTCTTGTGAAATCAGAACATTAAAAACACATTTTTAAGAGAGAACAAGTTGACTTTGCGTTCTTGAAAAAAGTTTGTACATTATCACATTTCTATTTTAAACCATAATACGCTAGTAAATTTTATCACCTGACATAAAAACTAAGTTCCAAATTTTATTCTCATTTTAATCTGTCCCTTTTTATGCTTATTAGCTGACAGTTATGTTTATAACATTCATACAGTTCTATTTTTAAATTTTCTAGTTTAAATGCAGCAATTTTGGACTTCTAGATTTGTTGATTGGATAACATTAATCCTCACGATACAGCGAATTTGGGCAGATTTTACTGGTGGGCGATTAGAATAAATTGTTAACATCTATTCCGCCCCTAGTTTAGGGTCACCGTGGAGCCTTGGTTTACCTCTAGTGTTTCTGTATTTATAAGTTTAATGCTAGACCTGGACTGGTTGGTTGAAATGGAAACATTCAGCAATTTTATTTTCATTGATAAATGTAACCAACTGTACAGGTGCCTGTTATAAAATATTGCAATTATCATCCTATATGGACACCCAATAAAAGTCTAATTATTACTAAAATAGAATTTCCTAAAATATACCAGTATTTTTACTACATTTCCATTTTCACTTTAGTATCAATTTAACCAATCTGCTTTGAACTTCTCAAACCATTTTCATTTTTACTGATACACACACGACAGAAGCTGCTGGTAGACAGGTTACGCACTATGAAATACTTATTAGATTAAACTGGGTGGTCATCACTCATGCCTCAGCAGTTAAACCACTTTCACCTGTATGTTTCAGCTGCACTGCAAGTTTCATACTAATACATAACAAATTAAACTCTCCTCATTTTGATGATATTTATCTGTACTAATACATACCTGTGTTGTGATTTTTATCCTATATTGGTGTTTCTTTCTTTATAGGTAATCCTGTAGGCCTGGCTGCACTTGTGCCTTTACCAGATTTTTTACTGCTTCCTCTGGAGCTCTCAGAGTCATCACTCGCAGATACTGCAAAGTCTAAATCTGACAACTTGTTGAAGTACCCATTCATGCTCACATTTTTGTTCTGATTCGATGTCTTGGCAAAGTTTGGATTGGTGACAATGCCATTTCGTTTGCGCCTAGTTTCCGGAGATTTCAGGGCCAAGCTCTTCTGTCCCATAGCTATGCCACCACCAATCATTGGTGGCATGTCAGGAAAGGTACCTCTGCGATGAAGTTCAGCCTTAGCAGCATTATGGGGACAGTCACTTTGTTTCTGCCAAACTGGTTCACTACAATCATCAACTGACGTTGTTCTATGGTATATAGATGAGTTACCATGACAACCAGATTTAGTGATACTGGCACTGGAAAATTCAAGTCTTGGACTGGTGAGTTTGTGTACTGAACCCCTGGGGGATTCCATATGGGGAGATACTGGACCGGCTGTGGTCACACCACCTTGAACATCACTCATAGGTGAGCCAGATGCAGAATTGTCATGGTTTGGGCTTACATATGGTTCACTCACCGGTGTCAGGGTCTTGCTCAGTGGCCGATTTTTATGGCGAGAACACTGCTGTAACTGCTGGGTAAAGGACAGAGGTTGGCGGGTGAGACTATTGTTTTCCTGGCCTCCACTACTGGAACTCTGATTGGTGGAGCCTGTATTGGAGGCTGTGAGATTCCCGGAGGATCTTCCTCCTCTCTCAAATGTGGAGCTGGGAGATTCATAGGCTGAGTTGTTACAGTTCAAGTTTTGCTCATTTGCAGGAATGGAGGATGGGGTGACTTGACTAGAAGACTTGGAAGAATCAAGGGTGGTCGAAATGCCAGAGGTTGTGTTTGAATTTGTACTACGGCGGCCATTCATTCCATTCAGTGGAGTTGCTCCATACTCCTCTAAGATCTTGACCACATTCTGATGGCCTCCTTTTAAAGCTACCCTAGTGGCACTTCTTCCGCACTGATCTGCATGGTTTGGATTGGCTTCGTAAGTAAGCAACACCCGAACGACATCTTCGTGGCCCTCCTGTGCTGCAATGCATAAAGCTGTTGCACCCTGGTTACATGTCTGATCTACTGAAGCCCCATTCTCCAGCAGAAGTCGCACAACATTGGCATGACCTTGCCATGCAGCTGACTGGAGTACACTGCGGGAGTCATTGTCTGTGGCATTCACATCTGCTTTGTAGTTAATCAACAACTGTACCATGTCATAGTGACCTTGCCAGGCAGCCACATGCAAGGTTGTTCTGCCTTCAAAATCACGCCCAGATACATCAACTCCATTTTCTAACAACACATGTGCAACCTGAAGGTTGTTTTCAAGGGCAAGGACATACAGGGTGGAGCGTCCATCAGCATCTTTATAATTGATTTCAGCCTGTTGAGTAATGAGGTACTCCACTACTTCTTTGTGTCCTTCTATAGCTGCCACCCTGTAGACAGTAAGAAATTGATATTGAGTGGGAAGAAGTGATCAGTACATATAAGAAAACATGGATATAAAAAAGAACAGGTTTGGCCTTTCACTTAAGGGGGCAGTTTTCACTAATGAAAGAAGGAAAAAAGGCTTGGCTCAAACATGAACTTTGAATGGAAATGAGGATTTAATATAAGAATGCTTTTGAAGAAAAAGATTTAGTATATTTTTAACTGTTAAACAAGTTCTGACATGATATTAAACTAATATTGTATTATCAATATTTCCACCTATCTGGAATTATTGTATCATGACAACTATAAAATATTCTCAACACGTGATATCTTTATACCCCATTTATCATCTAAAAATAGCAATCACATGCATTTTAAGAAGAAACAACTTATTTACCACTTTTGTGAACAGTTTACTGAGATGATCTATGATATCACATTACTTAAAGACTAGTGCTGGGATGACGTTTGTAGAAGTTCAATAGTTCACTCGCTCATTGCCCCAAACTCGAAGTTCAGTTCAAACGACTGAAATTTGGACTACGCAAAACATTCAAAAACAGCACACTACAAAGGATCTTAGTTTCGCCCATCTATAAGACTTGTGTTTTATTGATAACAAGCATTCTGACGCATGCATTTATCTCCCGCCATATAAATTAGATATACAGAAGAACCCCGCTAATTCGACCTCCGTGTAACCGAATCTCCGGCTTATCCAACTTCAAAGCATGTCCCCCAACATTTTACACATTACGCAACCGAATTTTCTACAAAAGTCGCCATCAAAAATGCCTGCAATCACAGCACACGTCTTTCGGTTATCTTACCTTTGATTTTTTATTGTTTACTCAATGAAAAGACACGGATTAGTGCAGTATTTATTGAATGTTGCCATGTAGCATATTTCTGTTGATCAACACTTGAAAGGGCCTATTCGACTGGCTGATTGCAAAACTAGAAACCTAACAAGGTGTCACTTTATTACCCGGAGTAGTCCATCAAATACTTTTGTAACAATTAATCTGTTAAACAATAAAATCCGCACTGATGCATGTCTTGATTGTTTATAGGCTTTATATTTTATATGTTTTTTTAACTTTGTATACGAATGATTTCATCTGTCTTTCTCTTTAAAACTGGGACAAAATTTATTTGATCTCAGAAAAGAACGCCCTCATCTCCCGTCGCTATCCCTTGTCAAAGTTGCATCAAAATAGTTGAATTTGAAAACTTAAACAGTAATATACTACAAAAACTAATTTGTGTAGGTTAGTAAACGTTTTTCTGTTGAATCTTTACAGGAAACTGTGTTACTGTTACCGGAAACGCATATTTCTTCAAAATATTTTATTATCGCCCAATTACAGGCCTCCCAGCAACTGTTTTTCGTCTATCCGAACCTCCCGCATATCCAAACTGAGTGAATGTCTCCGGAGGGGTTCGGATAAACGGGGTTCTTCTGTACTAAAATTAGTGGAATATAAATTTTCTTGTGAGATGAAGGCACATGTAGAAGTGACAACAAGCAAGAGGTACTTTAATGTTTGATTGCAATACTTTTAAAGACAAAAGACATTTACTCATTTCAGTAGCTATTACTCTGCCATCCAAAGAGCTACAGTTCTGCAACTTTATTATGTAGTAGATCAACCCGAAGTAGGTGAAGGACCTATTTAGAAGAAATTGCCTATCTGTAACACTTTTAGAGATAAAAGACATTTACTCATTTTAGTGGCTATTACTCTGCCATCCAAAGTTGGGGGTTTTACGTCCCGTTCAACAGCCAGGGTCATATTGGGACAGGTCCTCAGAATTGCCACTTGTGGGACTCGAACCCACAGAGGTGACAGCCTATGATTAGATGCCAAACTTGCTAACCACTAGGCCACTGAGGACCTCTCTCTGCCATCCAAAGAGCTACAGTTCTGCAACTTCACTATGTGGTAGATCACCCAAAAGTAGGTGAAGGGCTTACTTAGAAGAAATTGTCTATGTCCAATACTTTTAAAGATAAAAGACATTTACTCTTTTTGTACCTGTTACTCAGCTATACAAAGACCTACAGTTGTGCAACTTCACTATGTGGTAGATCACCCAATAGTAGGTGAACAACTTATTTAGAAGAAATTGCCTATCTGCAATACTTTTAAAGATAAAAGACATTTACTCATTTTAGCAGCTATATGACTCAGCTATGCAAAGAGCTATAGATGTGCAACTTCGCTATGTGGCAGATCACCCAAAAGGTAGATCTGAAACTTCACTATTAGGTAGATCACCCAAAAGTAGGTTAATGACTTATGTAGAAGAAATTAGCATGTATGCAATACTTTTAGAGATAAAAGATATTTGCTCATTTCAGTAGCTATTACTCAGCTATCCAAAGAGCTACAGTTCTGCAACTTAACTATGTGGTAGATCATGCACAAGTAGGTGAATGACTTACTTAGAAGAAATTGCCTATCTGTAATACTTTTAGAGATAAAAGACATTTGCTCATTTTAATAGCTATTACTCAGCTATCCAAAGAGCTACAGTTCTGCAACTTCACTATGTGGTAGATCCCCCCAAAGTAGGTGAATGACTTATTTAAAAGAAATTGCGTATATTCAATACTTTTAAAGATAAAGGGTATTCACTTGTTTTAGTAGGTATTACTCAGTTATGCAAAGAGCTCCAGTTGTGCAACTTCACTATGTTGTAGATCACCCAAAAGTAGATGAATGACTTATTTAGAAGAAATTGTGTGTATGCAATACTTTTACAGATAAAAGACATTTACTCATTTTAGTAGCTATGACTGAGCTATGCAAAGGGCTATAGATCTGAAACTTCACTGTGTGGTAGATCAGCCAAAAGTAGGTGAATGACTTATTTAGAAGAAATTGCCTACCTGTAATACTTTTAGAGATAAAAGACATTTGCTCATTTTCGTAGCTATTACTCAGCTATCCAAAGAGCTACATTTCTGCAACATCACTGTGTAGTAGATCACCCACAAGTAGGCCAATGACTTATTTAGAAGAAATTGCATGTGTGCAATACTTTTACAGATAAAAGGCATTTACTCATTTTAGTAGCTATGACTGAGCTATGCAAAGAGCTATAGATCTGAAACTTCACTATATGGTAGATCAGCCAAAAGTAGATGAATGACTTATTTAGAAGAAATTGCCTATCTGTAATACTTTTAGAGATAAAATACATTTTCTCATTTTAGTAGCTATGAGTGTGCTATGCAAAGAGCTATAGATCTGCAACTTCACTATGTGGCAGATCACCCAAAAGTAGGTGAATGACTCAACAGTCAGAATTTCAAAGTAGCTATTACTCAGCTATCCAATGTGCAACAGGTCTGCAACTTTACTATCTGACAGCTTATCAATAACTAGATGGACAACATATTTGAAATTATTTCCCTAACTTTAATACTTTTGAAGATATTTGACATTTACTTATGTCATTATTTTGCTACAAATAAGAAAATAGCTATTACTCACTTATGGCATGCAATAGAACCCCAAACTATATGCCATCTTATAGTTAAGGAAAAAGTAGCTGAACAACATATTTTAGGAAAATACTCTAACTGCAATAGTTTTGGAGTTACAATGGATTTACTCAACAGTCAGAATTTCAAAGTAGCTATTATTCAGATATCCAATGTACAACAGGTCTGAAAGTTTACTATGTGACAGCCTATCAAAAACTAGATGAATAACATATTTGAAAAGAATTCCCTAGCTTTAACACTTTTGAAAATATTTGATATTTACTTATGTCTTTATTTTGCTACATATAAGAAAATAGATCTTACTCAATTATGGCATGCAATAGAACCCCAAACTATATACCATCTTATAGTTAACGACAAAGTAGCTGAACAACATATTTTAGGAAAATACTCTAACTGCAATAGTTTTGGAGTTACAATGGATGTATTCAACAGTCAGGAGCTATTACTCAGCTATGCAATGTGCAACAGGTCTGAAACTTTACCATGTGATAGCTTACCAAAAACTAGATGAATAACATATTTCAAAGGAATTCCCTAATTTTAATACTTTTGAAGATATTCGACATTTTCTAATGTCATTATTTTGCTACAAATAAGAAAATAGCTGTTACTCACTTATGGCATGTAATAGAACCCCAAACTATGTACCATCTTATAGCTAAGGACAAAGTAGCTGAACAACTTATTTGAAGAAAAACCTGTAAGTGCAATAGTTTTTTAGTTATGAGTCGTTTACTCAAAGTAGCTAAGATTGCTATTACTCACTTATCTTCAGGCCTAAGTCCATAAAACCAAAAAAAATTCAAGGGTGTGAAAATTCATTGGGACAATTAATTTACAAAAAATCTGTAGCTGTAGTAGTTTTGGAGAAATCTGCGTGACACACTAACACACGCACGCACACACAGGCATCATTTCATAATCTCCCTCCCGGGCTAAAGCCCGGCACGAGATAATATAGCAAAAAGTTATTGAAAATACCTATGAATTTCATATTTCTAGCATATTTTCAACAAAGTGACAAGGACAAGATTTTTTGCCAGATTACTGGGGTTTTACTGGTTTTGAAAACGTTGGTTCGATGATCGAACTAGGTCGAATTTTGCAAGCTGGTTTAGATACCAAACACTTAACCCAAAACTTTAAAAGATTTCACAGCAATAATAAAGACTATTATCATTCACTTCAAAGCCATTCTACATTCCACCCAAAATGCTTCCACAGATTTATCATATAAACTGTAATAGCTACAGTTGTGTATCCTGTTCAAGCTGCCATACACACAAGAGAGGTCTCAAACAGACTCTGAATGGTCATAGGTTTGAATTCAGCTCATACCAAGTGGGATTCACTCAGAGCCTGTCCTAATAAGACATTAGCTAATGAAAGGGATATTAAGAGCTTTGACTTGAATATAAGACTTTATATTAATATAAAATCTGGTATTATCACTCACCTTAAGGCAGTTCTACCGTCATGAGGTTTAGATTCCACCTGGGAACCAGCCTCCACCAGTCTTTGTACTGCAGCTGGGTGGCCTTCTTGTGCCGCAAGAATCAGTGGGATTCTTCCATCATTGTCCACCTCTGTCAGCTTGGCACCAATGTCAATCAGGGAGTCAAGTACCTGTATATATAAAAAGAACTACATAATGGTAGATATCTGTAGTTAGCTCATGTGTTGTCTTATTGATTTGGGGATCTATCTTGTACACTAACAGGCAACAGCAAGCAACTTCCCCTCTTGAGGACGGTTGGGGTCAAGAATCAAACATTGGTTTCAGTGAGGACCTCTTAATAAAAACAGGTACTTCTCAATATAAAATCTCTCCTGTCTGACGAAAGTTAAACAAAGAATCTGCAGACTGTAATGTAGTGAAGGGGTCATTTTTCAATATTTCAATAACGATCAATGTATCTTTCTGAATTTCAATGTTAATACTTAAAGTGTTACTTTGAATATCGTTTCCAGCACCTGTCACAGTGAATTTCAAAATGGTATTGTAGTTTATCAGTTCCTGCAATCAGCCTACAAGAGATTGCATTCTACAGGAACAGCACTCCTTAAAATTCAAAACGACATTGCTGCTTCGATGGACTCAGGTAAGGCTGTTGCTCTCACATTATTGAACCTCTCAGCAGCATTTGATACCACTGACCACACCATACTTTTTAACTGCCTCATGGATTGGTTCTGCGTGGATGGCACTGTGCTGATGTGGATCAAATCATATCTCACAAATCGCAGACAGAAGCTTAAATTGGGTAATAGCTTCTTGGATTCCTTCTCACTCCAATATGGGGTCCATCAAGGTTCTGTCCTGGGTCCACTGCTTTTCATTCTTTACACTACCCCCCTCAGCCATATAATTTCCAGTTTCAATGTTACCCATCATCTTTATGCAGATGACACCCAAATATACTTAGCACTCGATTCCAGGAACTTTGATTCCAGTATTGCTGAGCTCCCTGAGTGTCTTGCTTGTGTTCAAAAATGGATAACCCGATGGATGGTGTCAGATTGAAACTTAATCCAGAGAAGACAGACTTCACTGTCATTGGCGACACACAGGCCAGGGAGTCAATTATGCAAAAATTTCCAACCCAGTTTCTTGGAAACTCAAATCTCCCCCACTAATGACGTTAACAATTTAGGTGTTACTTTTGATTCTGGAAACACCTTTGCCCATCATATAACCAAGGTTTGTCGTGCCTGCTACTACCATCTCAAAGATCTCAGACGCATTTGTAAATTCCTCACTGTGGAGACTGCAGCCCTGCTGTCCATCTTAATGATCAGTAGTCGAAATTGAATACTGCGATTCCCTACTTTATGCTGTGAATAAATACAATGTGGCTAAACTCCAAAAATGCAGAATTGTTTTCAGCCTTGATAAAACAAGCCATGTTAGTCCCTACCTGCAAAAACTACACTGGCTCCCCATTTCATACTGTATCCTGTTCAAATATAATCTTATTACATTCAAGGCTATAAGAATCTCCCAACCCTAATACTTATCATCCTTCATCAAATCCAGTAGCCTTACTCATGGAAATCGGCTTTCTCTTTCTTCAGTTCGTCCCAAGAAGGCCACTGGTAGGCGAGGTTTTGCAATGGCTTCTCCCACTGGATGGAACAGACTCCCACAATCAGTCCGATCACAGGACACAATAATAGGGTTTTGAAGCCAGTTAAAGACCTACTTGTTTAGACTTGCATACCCCCCACAATAGTATCTCCCCTTTCGGCACTAAATTAGGATTTTGACCTGGCATGTCCCTCGACTTTCCCTTTTCTGCCTCAAGCGCATTAGAGGATGTTGCGTCAATTTTGCGTCATATAAATGTTTCTATTCTATTCCTGTAGTTTCATTATCAATATTGATATAATGTATAAGATTTGTTCTGAGATTTTTTATGAAATATAAATTGCTGTTATACTTACAGACCGCTTGTATTAAATTCATGGTCAGTTTTGTACATCTTATATACCAACAATCTGGTTTTTGATAACTGAAGGGTCAATAGGTGCAAAATAATAAATTTTACAGTGTGAAACGATATTTCCATTTTCAATATTGACTGGTATGTAAAACCAAATTACAATTTCATATCAATATTGAAATAGCATGCCAATGTCTACAATATTGCAATGTTGGAATGATTATGTAACAGAACATATATTTCCCAATTAAGGGAACACCTGTTCAATGAAAAAATATATATTCAAGGGATATACAGTTACACCTTTGAGAAGGCTAAAAAATAATTCAACCAAGACCTGAGAGTATGATAAGCACATTGCATCACCATGGTAACAGTCACTGAACTATATAGCACTGACAGAAATTCTTTGGTATATGTTTGACATTTGTGAGAGGCTAATTGTTACGTCAACCTATGCTTATCAGTGTTTTGCCAGCTTTTTCTTGATCACCTATCAGAAGACTGGTAGCCTAGCCTTGGATTCCAACTTGGACTGGTATTATTACATTTTAATTCTAAAACTATTTTTTTCACAAATTTTTTTTTCAAAACATCTGATTTGCATAACCCCTCAATGAGAATCCTGTCACGGGTCCTCTTTTACCATATTAGCACATCTCAAACCAATTCTAGAATGGGATCTTTCACTCATCCCACAATGTTATAAATAAAATATAAATGAAAAGAAGGCAGCAGGAGTCCTTTTGCCAACAGAATTGCAGTTTGATGTTTTAAATCATTGGGTGAAGATATCCCTTAAAGACCAAGGTGTTGGGCTGTTGGTGATACCAATACATATATTTCAAAACCCTTCCTAAATTACATAAATGGTTAAAGTCATTCTTTGGGACAACTGACCTATGTGGTGTGTACTGAAAATATCCAGTATCTGTTGGAAGAAGTGAACAGAAGCTTTATTTTACTTTCCCCAACTGCTGTTGGTACCAATTCATAATCTTGGCTGAAGCATGTGTGTAAAGTACTTGGTAATAGTAAAATATACATGACCAGAATGAGGACCATTCCCCAGACCTACCACATCAGCCATCTCCACAAGTAAGCCTAAGAAGCCACGAAATTATTGCAATCAGAGAAGCTGAGTTATTTATGCCTTGTTCCAGGCTACTTACACCCAGTAATGAGCCTGTGGAATGAAATCTGATGACTGGCAAATGATACCTAATATATCTACACCCTACCAGACATTGCAGATTATCTAGATAATTGCTCCACAAAGAAACAAAGCTGTATAATAAATCAGAGCGGTACTATTTCCTCTGACTTTTACACAATATATGGATAAACATGCCAGATACATTATCCCAGAATCTACTGACTATTGTTGCTAAGCAAGGCTCCTCACTTCTCAAAATTATCATAACCTAAACATCAATAGTTCCCATACCTGCACAATCCAAGAAAAATTTCTGTAGAAACTACTGAATTTACTTTTGTTAAGTACAAAGTTAGAATTATGCATTTTTATGTGGATAATTTGGTGAGCATTGTGAGAGTGTATCTTCTCCAAAACCAAAAATCTAGCATTATTAGTCAAAGCAACGTATGATCAAATAAACTGTACGTCAACAAGAACTTATAATGTTACTTTCATTAAACTGATGTCAATGTTTAATTAGAAATTGAGTTTAGTTCTGTTAAATGCAGCCATTGAATATTTTATACTAAAAAACTTAAACCAGGGGGATGCTGGAGACATTTTGTACATTTTTACTAATTATGCACAATGACCGACAAATCAATACAATAACATAGCCAAATGGTATTCTGTCTTTGCAGCAAGTCTTACATTATCATTAGCTGACATCTCAAGACTTCTGATTATCATCTTTTAACTTTTGAGACATCAGCACCGATTGGAATTTCCACTAAGCAAATATTAGGAGAGATTCCAACTGAGATTTCTATTCTAGGACAGTTTCAAATTCTCCTAGCAGAGATTCCAATTATTATTATGTTTACCTACTAGAACAGAATTCAGTTGTTTTATAGGGATTATTTACTGGGAATATTTGACGCTATACACTAACTGGACAATCTTCAGTATGTCTACTGAATGGAAAGGTTGCTTAATTAATACTTTTCACAGTACTGGTAATATCATGAAGGAGGATTGAGATGACTGAAAGCAGACTGCATACCAATGACTATTTGTTTATTCTAAGCTCTAAAGATCTATATGCACCATAGTATGACCCCAGCCAATCATATAATAACTTAAACTGATATTAATTAACCAACCTTGTCTATACTTACACCAAAAACAATATAATTAGATCAGAAACAATATTAAATTTGAGAAATTCTCCATATATTATCAGATTGGTAAACATTATCAACACCACAGAATCTTTCAACTAAAATGGCGAAGTTTTCCTCATTTATGTTCTCATTTTGATGAATTTTTCACCAAATTTTCACCAATTCAGACCATATTGGATCTGTTTGATGCACACTGGTTCAGGGCGAATCTTTTCTGCGGGGATAGTATTTACTTTCACATAGAAGGGAAAAGAGTTTTATTTTGAAGGGGTTCAAACTGTTAATTGTAAAGAAAACCGATTTGTGATATCTGAGCATCTCAATTTAGTTTTCCCCACACTCTGTGTCCCCATCTCCCTATACATTGCCCCTTTTTTACTGCAGCAGCTAATATCAATTCACTCACTATTTTGTTCAGTTTCTAGAAGTGTTATGTCTGAGGAAAACACATGATCCATTTGCGGCATATTTGGCTTTAGTCATTAGGCATCAATGGCCAACTGAACTAACAAGTCTGAAGCATCATCAAAAGGGTTTACAGCATTTACTTTTTTGAAAGTCATAAAAATATACCGCACAAAAATCCTATCTACTTTGCCCCCAAGGAAGGAAAATCAAACTGGAGTCTTATAGAAGACTACTACACAATCCAAATGATTCTCTTCCTGCAGGGGTGTTGACCCCATTATGCTGGTGGCTGAGATTAATCACTCAAACCTAATTTCACCTAGTTCTTCCATGAAGAGATACAAGTATGCTCTTATCCTATACTGCCGGGCAACAGTGCCAAGCCATAAACCCATGAAATATCACAACAGGCTTACTAAAAGGAGAGAATGAAATATTGCAATTTTAACTTTTTGTACTCCAATCTGACATTTGCATTTATGCATATCACACAGTGTTCTGTGTTACCACCCCAGGCATACATGGGTATAAAACTAAACCATGCACATCACCATCCATGTGGAATTTTGATTAAATAACTCCCAGAGCAACTGGAAATATGGAAATACATGTGATGATGCATCTGGAGGTTTATATACTCATAAATCATGTTATATTTCAGAGACTACACTACTAAATGCTCCCAAACATAAACTTAGTTTTGAGGTTGTGATTTTGTCTGGAGAAAGTTTATAAAATAGAAGATGTCATTTAGTACAGAACACAACCAACAGAACTATGATTATGCGAGGGAGGAAATGGGTTCATAAAATAGCATCAAAGATGCCCCTACCCCACAGCCTAGGGAAATATTTTTAACACCATGAGATATAGAAGTACTGTATCAGTACAAAGTTCAGGATACTTTCAGAGCACTGTCAGTTATATAAAGGTCCAAACAATGTTTAAATAGAGAAAATAATGTCTAAGAGAAAGATAATGCATGTACTCTTTATCTACATCTGGCATGGCTGAATTATGGTTTAGATGTTTTGAATATTACCATGCATACAGAAGTGGTAATACATTCAATGAATGCTTATGTGTGGTGTTTGAGCAAAATCTGTGGCTCAGTTGATGAAATTCCATCTGTTACAATGGGAAGTTGTAAAAGTAAAATTCTTAATGAATTCTAATATGACTTAACAGTGCTTAATCTGCATCAAAAGACAGACCCAAAGGTACAACAAGATTTTATAGGTCAAGGTCACTACGACAAGGTCAAAGGTCAAACCAAGGTCAGACCATGATGCTGCACACCTACAACCCCTAACCAATGTCCCTACCAAGCATCAATTTTCTACACCTTACGGCTTCCGAGATATAGCCCGGACAAGATTTTATAGGTCAAGGTCACTACAGCAAGGTCAAAGGTCGAATCAAGGTCAGACCATGACGTTGCACACCTACACCCCCTAACCAATGTCCCTACCAAGTATCAACTTCCTACACCTTACAGTTCGAGATATAGCACGGACAACATTTTATAGGTAAAGGTCACTACAGCAACGTCAAAGGTCAAATCAAGGTCAGACCATGACGTTGCACACCTACACCCCCTAACCTATGTCCCTACCCCGAGTATCAACTTCCTACACCTTACGGTTTCCGAGATATAGCCCAGACAATATTTTATAGGTCAAAGTCACTACGGCAAGGTCAAAGGTCAAATCAAGGTCAGACCATGACGTTGCACACCTACACCCCCTAACCAATGTCCCCACCAAGTATCAACTTCCTACACCTTATGGTTTCCGAGATATAGCCCAGACAAGATTTTATGGGTCAAGGTCACTACAGCAAGGTCAAAGGTCAAATCAAGGTCACACCATGACGTTGCACACCTACACCCCCTAACCAATGTCCCTACCAAGTATCAACTTCCTACACCTTACAGTTTCTGAGATATAGCCCGGACAAGATTTTCAAACTCAAGGTCGCTGCGGCAAGGTCAAAGGTTAAATCAAGGTCACACCATGACGTTGCACACCTACACCCCCTAACTAATGTCCCTACCAAGTATCAACTTCCTACACCTTATGGTTTCTGAGATACAGCCCGGACAAACTTTTTTCCGCCGCCCACCCACCTGCCCGGACGCCCGCCCATCCGGACACCATGGGTGAAAACAATACCCCGACAGCCCTTCAGGGCTGTGGGCTAAAAAACTGAATATTTGGATATCACAAGTTCATATAATGGAATATTTTTATCAATGCTTCCTCATTTTTGTCAACCTTTGTTTTTCTTCTTTGGTGTGTGTATTATAGATGACATATAATACCGACTGGAAATTAAGATTACATATTAACTATTAATGTTACATCAGAAGTTGTTCATACTAAATAGTAGAAATATATTTCGTATTTTTATTGACTTTCTTTCAAAACTTTGTTCTCTTTTCCTTTCTACCACTATACATTTTTATGAAGTTTTGTCAATACTACATTTTTAATAATAAATCTAATGAATAAAGCAGTACACCTTGTTTAACCAATTTTTCAACGAAAGAGACTCCAATGTTTCATGAATATATTGGCACAGAATACACCAAAGTCTTGTTCAGTAGCCTTGATATCTGCTTTCTATGATAAGTGCTGATTGTAAGCAAGGTTATCACCAGAGCAAAAAAATCATGTGCTCATAATTTCTTGTCAGTTTGTTCCATAATCATCCCTAATAGGCAGATAAAAGAAGCTGGGTCTGTGAACAGGCAAAGTAATTTTCATATTCTCTTGTTTATGAGTATTTATGAAGAAATCACATCAAGAATAGCTTGCTACATGGGAAAGCTACATCATCAAAGATATCGTAAAACTAACTTTGATATCTTTCTGCATCTTCTATATATGTAACTCACTGTGCATGAAAGGTAAAAAGATCAAAGTTCAGGATTTTACATCCATTTCAACCAGAAGTAAACACAGTCAAAACCCTTTGAGTAATTTCTTAAGTAGAATTCCTGAAACTAGATGTCAGATCCTGAGATGTCCCTATTGCATTGGATTTTACCTGGTCTTTTTCTGATTCCTTCATATCTGACTTTACAGGGTTCTTCAACTGTGATTAGCCTATGCTTTCATAAAACCTACTACCTGTGCTGATATCTTAATGTTGGTTTTTCTAGAATTAACAAGAAGTTTAATAAAGGTAGCATTCTTTGAATAACAGATTAAACAAGATATAAAGTTGAAATTAACAGGCTTTTTGTACTTGTCTCCTAACCTAATGGTCATTGCAACACTGTATTTCTTTCTGTTCTGGTTCAGATACTAGTAATGAGATTACTGGTCATCTTAGTAATCTGTTAATGTCTTTAAATATACACAAATGCTACGTTACATACCAGTCAATGATATATCATTGTTTTTATACAAAAGCTAACATACATGAGCTGATTTGTTTCTGCCTAAAATTCAGGGCTACAGAGATTTATGACTAGTGGATGTTAATAAAAAAACTCATCAATCACTGAGATATTAACCATTTTACTGAGGGGATGCCCAGCAGGAACACAGTACCTGTCTGCCATAGATGATGGGGTGTTGTAGTTAAGGTGTGAGAAAAAACACAGTATAATCTGTTATATTACAGAATCCATTACCAGGCATTATAGCCTCATTGAAGCTTATACCGATCAGAAGACAGGTAAGCCCTTTAGAACTGTTTTTATAGGCCCCTAGAATCAACAGGCACCAGTAAATTCCATGTGATTTATTTGGATTTAATGTTGCTTTGAACACATTATTTACAGATCTTGATCATGATGGACAATTGTAAAGGTGCAAAGCAGTGTATACTAATTGATCAAGATTTTGTACTTTAAACCAGCAGGCATCAGCAAGAAATGATACACCTTATTCTCCCTCATTATTCAATATTCACACCCACTGTCATGGGCAGGAGAATGTGTTACAACTTTCTTGCCTCAGCTCCCTCATGTGTCCCTGCATCAGTAAAACATAGGGAAGTGACTCTAGGTAAAAACAAGGCCAGGTACCTTATTTATCCGTATTAACGCCCCCTTCCTATTAGTCCCCCCCCCCTCCTGTCTACCTTTGCAAAGTTCATATTTCAAGGTTTTACATCCCTCTCAACAGTCTTGCGATTCCAGGATTCCGAAAAAGATACATTTTAGTACTTCCCCAATCGAATACCGCTTATGAGAAATAAAGAAAATCACAAGACAAAGCAATTATGATCACAAACGCAATGAAATCTGCAAAAATACAAGATAAACTTAATAATTTCTTCAAATTTAAGGTTTGTTTCCAATATTTTAAGCTCTCTTGCCAAAATACATGCTGGCAAGCGAGATCACGGCTGTAAGTGTCCATTATCGCCCATTGCTACTGGACTCGAGAGTTGATTTTTTTTTTTATAGATAATAATCGCCCCCCCCCCCCCCCCCCTTTGAAAAATGCATCGCCCCCGGGGCGTTTATATGGATAAATACGGTATCTGTATAACAAGAACTCCAGGTACTAGCATAACTGGAAACACCAGCACAACAAGTTTCAAAATTATTTTGAAAAACCAATGTTAAGTAGACAAACTTGGCTTGCATAATTAGATTTCAGTATGTTATTTGTGTAGCTACATAACATTTTAATAGTTTTTTGAGTTTTTTTATCTCTTTTTTCAACAAGAGATATATGTATTATATAATAAATTTGTTGTATAAATGAATATAAACTACATAAAGTAATGTATCGGTGTCTATTAGTAGGGCGATAACATGCATATAATGTAAAGAAATTTTATGGCTCCATGATCAAATTTTACAGTGACAGCAAAAAGAAATTCAAAACACAAATCTCCACAATTCTCAAGAATAAATAACAATTTATAGGATTTTGATGGAATTTTTGAGATTTTTTGACACTATTTAATACATTCAACTCAGTTTAGATTCATTTCATAATACACTTTTTTCAGCCCAGTTTTACTAAAGAAAGTAAAACTACCCAACTCAGTCACTCGCTATTTCTTCTTTGAAAAGAATAATATCCTTAAACAAGCTTTAGATGCTGTACTCTTATTCATCCCCAAGGAACCATTATTATTATTGCCCATTTCTGTTATGTTTACCTCTCTTATCACTTATTCCCCAACTATTTTCCACATAAATAGGAGAAAACATCTGCTCACCAAAATATACAATATCTAAGTCTACTAACAACCTGGAAATGCCAGTCATCTTTTAAAAGTTATAAAATTACAAATCATTTCCTGGATTATTTATCTGAATTTTGAAAAATGATATCAATATTTTTGCAGATTTCAATAAACAATGTAAAGTTTCAATGTATTTATTTAGCCACAGTTTGAGTTTCAAATCAATACAGAAAATATGAATTAGCTTTCTCATTACAACTTGATGAGATATTGCTGTGCAGCAACCAGTGATTAAGTCCTGGTTACCTGGGTAAACAAAGACCCTGGACGAAAGAATCATAAATATTCCCCTCCTTTCTTTGGGTTAGCTAGTCACTTTAAGAAAAATATCTAGATCCTTCATTGAACATTACGGTAACCAATGGGTTATCATTTGGGAAATTGTTAAGTATCTAAATAAGTTGAATGACTGTGGTAAGTATTTTATAGTAAAATGAATTATCTACTTTGTAACAAACTTATTGATGTGTCATAACTGAAAAAAAAAATCGGGAGAATAACAAATTATGTTTCTCAAAAAAGACCTTGTAACTGTCTGTAAAATATGACATTAGAGTAAGAAATCTAAAATTCGCCACATATCTGAAATTCGCCACATGTGAAAATACTAATAAAATAAATGAATTGTGGTGAGATTTGTTGACAAATTAAGGCTTTTTGAACTGAAAAATACCAATTTTTGGACAAAAACATCATTTTCTTCATAAAATTAACTAAGGTTTTAGAGGTGGCGAATTTTAGATTCCTGGCGAATTTTAGATTTCTTACTCTACAGAAAACTGAACTGAATATTTTTGTCCCCATGTGCAGGGATATCAAATACCACCACACATCTGATTGTACAGAAAACACCATACAGTATGTGTGTTGTCACAGATTGTATACACTATGTCAAATATGAGTTCACACATTTTTACTGGTGATATATATGACATGTGATAAGAATTCAGAGCCTAAAATAAGACTAGCTGAAGAGGCCTACATGGACCTTTGTGATGGATGAGTGACTGCTTGCCATGCAGCTGTAGTGGAAACAACTGGACACCTTCAATGTTTACACTGCAGTACTCCCATACCATTCATAAGTTTCACTTCCACTTAATTCTACCATGCTTCTATGTCCATGAGTCTATCTCTTTTTACACTCTCTGTGACTGATAAAACTTATGCTTCATATCTGAGGTTCATATTGGCTTGACATTGTAGCATTAAATATTCCCGCTGCAAACACAGGCTTTACTTATTACCAGTATTTAAAATTGATTTTTAAATAATTTCTGAAAAAAATTAACTTGTATACCAAAACTTTGAACTAGCAGAGAATAATTATACAAAGTCATGTACTTTTGTATTATCCCCACTCCCTGTATTGAAATACATTTCAGTGTGGACATTTTCTGACTGGGGATAAATAAACATAAAATATGACCAAAATACGCAACAACTAGTAACTTTATATTTTTTATAATGTGAGTAAATCAATAGATTACTATTGACTTAAACTTTCTGTTTGTTTGAAATACTTAAAATAGTGTTAAGACTGGTATTTAAGATGTTCTGTACCAGTATTTATTTCCATCAGGTAATAAATTGAACCCAAATACCATTTCAGTAATTTAAGGTATTCCTTTATTAACATGAGCTTAATTGAAGATATTCATTATGCTTGTCAAATGGAAATAGATGAATGAATTGAAACAAACCAAAAAAGAGACACATCTCAGGCAATTAATTATGTGAACAGGATATAAGAAGCAGTGTCACCAAAGTCAAGAGAATCCGGAAACACTGAATCAAACAATCAATTGCAGCCGACAAGTGGGATATTTATGATTATTAGCCACACCTTATGACATCTCAAAAGAAATATATGAACAAATATTGTTATTATAAATCCATATTTCCTTTATGCAGACTGAAGAATGCTCTGATTGGACATGACAGTGACCAGCGATAACTATTTCTGTGCATTAGACATTCAATGCTGATCTTGTAGCTTTACACAACTATAAAACAAAACCAGGATAATAACAACTGATTCTAAACTACACCTTTACAAACAATAAAGCTACTATTACAGATAAAAAAAATCAATTCTCGAGTCCAGTGGCAATGGGTGATAATAGACACTTACAGCCTTGATCTCACTTGCAAGCATGTATAATAGCGGGAGAGCTTAAAACATTAGAAACTAACCTTAAATCTGAAGAAATTACAAACTTTTATCTCGTTTTTTAACAGATTTTAATGCATCTGTGATCAAAATTGCCATGTTTTGTTGTGATTTTATTTATTTCCCGTAAACGGAATTCGATTATGGAAGTACTAAAACACATATTTTTTCGGAATCCCGGAATCTCAAGGCTGGTGGCTGTTGAGAGGGATGTAAAATCGCGAAATATGAACTTTGCAAGCGATTAATAGGGAGGGGGGCATTTATATGGATAAATACGGTAGTTAGGCTTAAATTGTACATGGCATTAGACAGTGAACATATTACACATTCTGAAGCAATGCAGAAATTACATCAGATCTTTAGGGTCATAATATCTTGTCTGGCTCACTTAGCTCAATCTACTTGGGCAGGATTGATTTATCTTAACCTTATCACTTATTAATCTCACACTGGAATATCTATGGTATGTAATAAATCATTCTGTATTGGTAGATAAGTGAGATATTAACTGGAATGCCCTGAGGTTTCAATGTATAACTTCAAAATTTGTTTATTTGTATCCTGTCAAAACATTTGTCCCTGTTGCCTTAATGCCACTTATTCCTATAAACCTACATGTCTAATTTATCTGTTTTAACTTTTAACAGGAATAATCATTTCACTTTATTTTGAGACTGAGAGTGATGCAATAAACTGCACAGAACTTCATAACAATCTTTAGGGCTGGGAACAGTGATTACATTTAAATTTGGGGACTCTTTCACTTGTACTCTTAAGCCCTGATCACAGGTGCTACGATCATCTCGAAGAATATAGTAGAATACAGGGAACTTTAAATTCACCAGAATTCACTAAAAAAGGGCAGGGAGTGTGGTCACATGATATTAAATTCTTCATACTTCTATCATGTTCTATGATGTTCTTTGACTGTCCTGATAGATTAAACCTTGACAAAGCAAGAATATACTGAGAACACCTTACAAACTGGTATCTGGCGATTTTACTATAATTACCCACAAATTAGCTACAGGTGGGAGAGAATGAATGAGATCTGTGTAGACTCTTCTACCACAAAGAAAGAATGCAGGGAGAACAAAATATTGGGCAAATTCACTGAGAACAAGAAGGCAATATGACTCATTGGTGAATCCCCTATGGCAGAGCTATGACATAATATATGCCACCTATAGTGCTCAACTGTCATGGTGAAGTTAAAAATCGCCAAAAAGCGGTGAACCTGGTGACGATTTTGAACATCAGGTAGCTGTCGCCGTGAACTTGCAAATAATGAAGATGACTGAAGAAAACAAAGAATAATGAGTAATCCACCAAGAACATTAAAGAATGTGTTATATGCCAATATTCGTCATTAATATTTGCCAGTGTGTGACCTGTCACCTGGGCATTAGAGTACCAATTTGAACTATACAACATATATAAATGACTCATTTTCCCTCATCATGTTTGAGGAATTGACTTATTTTACACTATTTGCATGTTATAATTGCCAAAAAAATTGAAAATATAATTGCAAAATGGTTTCCTTTCCTCAATTTCATACTCTAAAATGTAGTAGAACTTTTATTATCCAGCTGCCTACTGTATCAAAATTAGTCTTGCAAATACCATGGGTGCTGAAATGTACAAAAATATCTATGGCAAAATGGATAAACGTGGGTGTTCTAAGGAGATGAAAAAAAGGGGTTTTAATAGTACTGTATTCATAAAAATTAAAACATTTCAAAATTTAGCAATATACATTAATACTAACTCAATACTGTTTTAGATTATTGCAGACTTTGCTGATCTGTCTAATTTTTGGAGTCGAATGAGCTTGGCTTGTTACAGCTGGTCTACGAAACCCATAAAAACCAGATACAAAGTGTTCACTTTAATATGAGATCAGGCCATCAGAAAAAAAAAATTTTTTTTAAATTTTAATTGTAATCTTTTCCTGTTTGTTATTGTGTGGTCTGAATGATTATATCCTGTATATATTATGGCAGCAGTAATACCACCATGGTAACATAATTTTAGACCATCACTTGACAATAATATTAAAAGTTTTACATTTTGCCTTTGTAATTACAACCAGGGTAATTGTAGCAGAAAGTATCACTACAAATTATGTACAATAATTTCTGTGTTAATGTAAAACCTGCCATCAATACAGGGACCCATGTTTTAGTAGTAACCAACTGTACCAATAACTAATATACCAGCTGATATAAACAAATTTATTGAAAATAAGAAAAGAAAGGAAAATTATGTGGAAAATTAAGTAGAAAAATCTGACAAAAAACTTACATTTCACCAAGGTTATGAATGGAAATAAACATTCTTTAATAGTTTTAGTGATACCCAGTTCGCCAGATTGCACTCAGGTTTCCCAACGAAGTCGGGCCATTTTCTAATATCCAGGCAATTGACACCTATCACAACCCTACAGTTTGTCATATATTATATATGGAATAGCTAAATATTAAAGACATGTGTGCATCAACTTGATTTGATATGACCTGATACAAATATCTCACATGTGAGCCCTACAACAATGGGGCAAAACTTTACTACACTGTACTATAAATAACTAAGTTATGGTTTTAATGCACTGAATGATTTTTGTGTGATGATTTTTAGTTGGAAAATTCTTAGAATTAAAACTTTTAACTGAATTTGAAGAGCCACGGTGGCAGAATGGTAACACACAGCCACCCACCTCTGAGATCAGAGTTCGAATCCCGGAGTGACCTCATGTGGGAAAGCTGGTAGTTGCTGGCTATTGTTCAGCAGTTTACAGTACAGAACCTTGATCAACTGTGCATACTGGTTTCCTCCGCTCGTTCAACTACCCATCATAATATGACCAAAAAGGTACTAGGCGTGACGTAAAACACTAAACAATAGAATAAACTGAATCTGATAATAATCTTTACTGTCAAACTATGCAAACTGAATAACTAATTAAACTTACTGCACAGAAGATGTTTTATTGTGAAAAAAATACTGTTTTGTATGTGATTAAAACACACAATGCCACTTGGCCACATACCAACAGCCTTCAAAAGGCTAACTAAACTCTGTAGCCAGAGAAAATGAGCCTTTCAAGAAATAAATCTTGTCAGTGTTTGATTTCACTAATCAGCCGCCACCAAATTATTGCCCTCCGAGAAATTCAACAAAAAACAATGATGTGACATTTTTTTATGAATTACAAGAGTTAATTGACATACAACATACGGGGTAATATAATACTTATTAGTGTAAGAGAGTGAAAACCAAAAGCTGATAATTCAAAATACTCAAAATGTTAAATCTCTCTTTCTTTTCAGGAGACAAAATGTCTAAACCAATTTAACTAACAGGCTCCAATACTTTCCAGACACTAAAGAAAATCCAGTTTGCTACTTGATGAATAATGAGCTGGGCTCTTCAAACTTACTGATCAGTCGACCTACTGTATAGAGTGATAGGGTGGATGAAAAAAAAAACTGATAAAAAAACAAGAGGGAAAATAAGAAGACATAAAGCAATTCTATTTGTCTGATATTGATTAGACCACTCCCTGTAAGTTATTAGACCTGGAAGATATAAATGAAAAACTAAATGAAAGCAAACATGAAATAATGACTACGGAGTGATATCAATAGCACATAGAGGAGAGAAAAAAGAGGCTGCAGTGTCAAGTGATGTGAAAAGGACTGATGCTGCTCCTGTAGCTACAAAGTAGCCTTGCTTACAACCTGAATTACTCAGGCACTATTAGTATTGTATGCACCAGAATCATCTGTTGAAGTGTCCTCTAGGGTGATATATTGAGATAAACACAAAATTCATTGGTGACCATTTGTGTGAACATGGGTGATGATGTGGACAGGTTTTGTACCATTACAATGGAACCTTGGTCATTTTACACACTCACATTCCCTTTAATACAATTAACTTTAAAAAAAGTCCTTCATTTGAATCTCAAGATGCCATAAGGTAGGTCTGAGCCTTTAGTTGTACATAACCACTTATTCCTGATAAACAGGAGCTGCAGTCTGTCGGACAATACGAAACGAGTGAACAAAATTTACTGGAAAAGTCAGCGAGATCTGCAACTCAAACGTCTGCAGCAAAAGTTGCAGTCTATATTACCAACGTATTAAATTAAATCAATAGCGAGTTTCAAAACTCCCCAAGTGGCAAGTACTAAAGATTAAATGGTTTTAAATTATTTCTTATAATTGCAAGAATGTAAAAAAGTAAACATGTCAATCTCATTAATTTCAGCTATTAACTAATACAAATGACGAGTTTTCCAAAGTTACAGGACATCCTGACTTGTAACTATAGAAATATACAGGTCTGTGAGAATAGTCAGAACCAATCTCAGACAGTAGATGTTAATTTCAGACACTGATATCAAAATTACTAATGCCCTTGTAGCTAGGATTTGGGAATTAACCTTTCCTTCCTGTAAATCTCTGAATCTCAAGGGACTAGAATAGAAATTCAACATAACCTGGAATTACAGACAACAGGAATAAAAGTGATGTCAAGTAGTGTGAAAAGTATTAATATCCTATAGCTATGAATTGCCCTATTTCTTTGATTGTACTTTTACTATATAACTATATCTTTAAAACAAAAAGGATCACATTTTTATGTGGCCCGGTACGGGAGATTATAAAATGCCCTCTGTCCGTGTGTCCGTTCGTCACGTTTTTACAAAAGCCTTTCTATCTCTTAAAATATTATAGCTAGAGCTTCCAAATTGGCAGGATAAATTCAACATTGGAAAAACTTGCCTGGGAATCTTTTTCGGCTGATTCGGAAAAACAAGAATGCCGCCACGGGTGTTAAAAAGATGGCTGCCATGGTTTTTTTTCAGGTGTTCTGCCATGGGTTTTTTGTTGTTGATTTAGATGGCTGCCATAAGTGTGTAGTTGCACTTTTATACAGCCTAAAAATAGCCTGCTTGGTATTGATTTTGGGCCTATTTTGAAAAACAACATGGCCGCCAGAGCCTTGCCAAATCTCTGCAAATAGCAGAATGTAAGGCCTAAAGGTCTGTCCAAAGAAAAGTGTTGCAGGTATCCTCACCAATTTTTCATTGGCCTTTTCAATGTTTTATGACCTTACTGCTTATGTCTTTTCATTTGATGCTGTTCTTTCAGACCTAGGTCCATAGCTAAGTGAGTAATAACAATGGTGGCTACTTTCAGTAAAGTGCTCATAACTCCAAAACGACTGCATTTACAGAATTTCTGTAAAATATGTTGTTCCGCTACTTTCTCCATGCCTACAAGATGGTACCATTTTTAGGGGTCTATCTTGATAGCTAAGTGAGTAATAGCTATTTTCTGTTTTTAACAATGACCAAAATGAGTAAGTTGTTTTTATCTTTGTAACTGTTACTTACTATATTGGTCTCAAATATGTTGTTGAACAACTCCTTCATGTACTATATCATGGTGAGGTTTCCAAGGTGTAGCACAATAGCTAGCTGAGTAATAGCTACACTAAGATTAACATTTGACCATTCAGCAAGTCACTTATAACTCAAAAACTATTGAATATAGAGGATTTTTGTCAAATATGTTATCTGCTTTTTGACGTACTGTGTCGTGGTGAATTTTCAGAGCTGTAAGTCCATAGCTAACTGAGTAATAGCTACTTTGAAATTTCTTAATTTCAACATTGAATAAATCACATATACCTCCAAAACTATTGAATTTAGGGAATTATTGTCAAATTTGTTAATCAGTTACTTTTTAATGTTCTGTGTCGTGGAAAAGTTTCAGAGCTGTATTTCCATAGCTAACTGAGTAATGGCTACTTTGAATTTCAACAATGAGTAAATCACTTATAACTCCAAAACTATTAAATTTAGAGAATTATTGTCAAATATGTTTTTCCCTTACTATTTGATGTACTGTGTCATGGGAAGTTTTCACAGCTGTATCTCCATAGCTATGTGAGTAATAGCTACTTTGAGAGTTTCCATTGAGTAAATCACCTTTAACAGCAAAACTGTTGAATTTAGAGGATTTTTGTCAAATATGTTCTTCACCTACTTTTTGATGTACTGTGAAATGGCAAATTTTGAGAGCTGTAGGTCCATAGCTAACCAAGTAATAGCTACTTTAATGGTTCTCCATTGAGTAAATCACTTATAACAGCAAAACTGTTGAATTTAAAGGATTTTTCTCAGATATATTGTTTAGCTACTTTTTTATGTACTGTGTAATGGCAAATTTTGAGAGCTGTAAGTCCATAACTAACTGAGTAATAGCTACTTTGATGGTTCCCCATTGAGCAAATCACTTAGAACAGCAAAACTATTAAATTTACAGGATTTTTGTCAAATATGTTGTTCATGTACTTTTTAATGTTCTGTGTCATGGCAAAGTTTCAGAGCTGTAGGTCCATAGCTAACTGAGTAATAGCTACTTTCATAGTTTTCCATTGAGTAAATCGCTTATCACAGCAAAACTGTTGAATTTAAGGATTTTTGTCAAATATGTTGTTCACCTACTTTTTGATGTATTGTGTAATGGAAAATTTTGAGACCTGTAGGTCCATAGCTAACTGAGTAATAGCTACTTTGATTTTTGCGGAAAATGAAAAAGTCTTAATATCTCGAAAACTGTAAGAGATAGAGCGATTTTGAGTGAATTTTTGACCCACAGGGTAGTGCATGAGGATACTATGCAAAAAGGAAAAAATTCAATTTTCGCCACTTTTGGCGGCTATCTTGGATTTTTAGCAGAAAATAAACATTGAAAATATCTTCGAAATGGTAACAGACAGCGATTTCGAGTGACCCACAGGGTAGTACAACAGTATTCTGTGCCTAGGGGAAAAATGTCATCTTGGATTTTAGTGGAAAATGAAAAACTGTGAATATCTCGGAAAAGGTATTTCCTCCCCTTTAATGCTCGGCGGGAGATACACACCGCGGCAGTGGTCTTGTTTTCATTAAAAGTCATGTTATACATTTTACGACTTATAACATACAAATACTTTCTGACCTTTGAACAAACATTTTGGACCTACTAACTTTCATATAGTTTTTTACACTAAAAAGACTTTAAAACTAGTCTAAGATTGGTCTCACTTGCGAACCTGATGATGAAGACAAAGTTGAGACTTTGTCACACCTGAGACAAATCTGAAGACTGAGACATTTTGTCTCAGATCTAAGTCCACTTTGTGAATATAGACCTTGGTTAAAAACGTTGTGACATATCAAAATACAACAAAGAAATTTACAGATTAAAACTGGTACCAGGTCTGAGATTGGCTACAAATTCAAGAAGCATCTCTGAATCACTTGGAAAAATTTACAGTGTCTGCAAAGAAACAGTCCAATCATGGAATCAATGATAACACATTCAAGAAAAGCTGCAAAAACTAATTGTCTGCTTTAATAAGACTATTGGCCCTGATGAGTACTTGTCTACTGTATATACAAACAATATATAAATGTCACTTGATGATGTGACACAATTTCCACCAGTTGCCTGGCAGTCTGACAAGTAAGTCATGGCACCATCCCAATACATAGCAAATAAATGCACCAGATCAAAGCCATATTCTAATTGATCAAAAACATGCAGCAAAAGTGATGTAAAGCCACTGATGGGAATTTTTATTTTAGTTTTGTTCTTAGACAGGCATAGAACCAATGTCAGGATTTTATGTAACTGCCAAACAGTAAATGGCACAAATATTTAAAGAGAAGCAATTTCACTGGTTATACACTTTACAAAATGTTAGTTCTCATCCCTGAATTCCAGTTAAACTTAATGACCAAAGGGTGACAAAGGACTATATCTTCTATTACTAATATCATAACTTTATCAAAGTATTTCACAAAAATAGCATCGGAGATGCCCATACCACTTTGATGTTTTTGAGACCATGAGATATAAAAGAAATGAAACAATAAAAAGATCAGGAGACTTCCACAGCAAACAATGCCAGTTATATAAAGGTCCAAATAATGTTAGTAGGGAAAATAACATTTAAGAGAGAAAATGTATGCAAATTATAAAGCTATAAAATTTATAAATTGAAATACATCCACCAATAGAAATAGTACAATTAAGTAAAAGTACACATAATAATCAGTTAAAGAAATCCATATATCTTTGTGATAAGAGAAACAAGTCTCAATTATGGCAGGTGAACACCCTTTGGCAGACTTTAATGGTCAAGGCTACTACAACAAGGTTAATCAAGATCATTGCCCACCTACACATAACCAATGTCCCTAATAAATGGTCAAATATCAACTTCCTACACCTTGCGGTTTCCCAGAAGTAGCCCAGACAAGATTTTTGAGTTCAATCCCACTACAGCGAAGGTCGAAAGTCAAATCAGGTCATACCATGGCACCTTATACCCAAATCCCTAACTAATGTCCATATAAAATTGCAAATTTAATAAGTAAATTATTAGGATACCCCTCCTGCCTTTGGGTCTGTCTCTATGGAAACTATCCAGGAGACGAGTGAGATTTTCGTCTTTGCTGATGTTGAAGGGTGAATTCCCTAGTTTATCAGCAATGGCTGACCTGTAACCATCAATGGTGCTGGGCTGTAACTTCTTGTCCTGAAAAAGGTACATAAGGAAGTCAGCCACTGCCTTTACAGGGGGTGCCCTTTAGTCCACCTGATGAGAGACGCACCACTTTGTAAAAATGGTCCACTTTGCCTCGTAGACTGATCTGGTTGATCTCCTTTGGGGAGCCTCAATTCTTGCTGCCACTGCCTCAGAGAAACCCTGTTCTTTGATTGCTGTGGCTCTTGGACAGACTGAAGGGCAGTGCTTTGAATTGGTATGTCTGACCTTGGACATGAAATCTCAGATATTTCCTGGACTGTTCCTGTATTGGAATATGGACATACTGGCGCCCTTGAAATCTATTGAGGTAACCCACTCCCCTTGTTGGACAGATGTTCTGATGGTTTCCGGTGTCTCCATTTTGAATTTTTCGGCCTTGAGGAAAAGATTTAGTTTGCTCAGATCTAGTATAGGTCTCCACTTGTTGTTGGGCTTTGGGACCAAAAATTGTCAGTTGAAAAACCCTAAAGATGTCTTGTTATGCACTAGTTCTACTGCGTTTTTGTTTATAAGCTGATGTAATGCCTCCAGCAGGTAGCTGTTCCTGTGGGGATTGACATAACAGGTTACGACTGTGGGATACCTTGTGAGTTTTGGCCGGATCCGAAAGGGGGGGGGGGGGGGTGTAATCCTCTTTCAGGATTTCAACTACTTTCGGACCGGCACCCAGATCCAGCCAACTTTGCCAATAGTTTTGAAGTCTTGCCCCTACAGGCACATTTGAGGCAACATTTTTGACATTTGCTACAGGTTTTACACAAGACAATTGAGTGACACAGGAAGCACTTTTCACATATTTTAATTTGCATTTTTTCAACTGACAACGTGCTATCCCAGGACTTACATCTTTCTTTTGCGAAAGCCCGGGGGCAGTATAAACAACTTTTGCAACATGACAATTTACATCTGACTTTAAAGAGTTCATTGTCTGTCCTGGTACTGAAGTGCTCCCGGCCAGCAGCCGCGCCTGTAACTTTGCTACATAGTAATTGTCATTTATACAGCTGCTGGCCCTTGGCTGGTCGTGAAGAGTACTGATGCTTGCCTTTCCCTCTTCTGTGCTGGCTATGAGAAGAGATGTTTTTCCAAGCTGGTCGGTCTTGCTTTTTACTATCTGACTTTTTGTCCTGTCTCTCATATGGGTGATATCTGCCTTTCTTGTATACAGATCCGGAGCGATTTCTATCAAATGAGACTATATCCTCCTCTGCCTGCTTGATGATATTGTCCGGAAACAAGGTTTCCAGTCCCACAGGAGCTGATCTGAGAGCGTTCAAAGTATCCGCCTTTACTCCGGCCTTGAGGTAAGACAGGTAGGAGTCTCTTCTCAACAAAGTTGTGTTGGCCATGTTGACAAAAACGAAGTCTGTTAAATGTTCCATTGCTTTGGCCATGGCATGGCATACACTAGAATTGAAGTCAAGAAGGAATTGCAGTTCATCAGTGGCTGATGAGACCCTGCTAGTTGACTTGCCTTTGGACTCTGTTGGAGTTCCTGCTTCTGTCGTACGTGAAGGATAACCCTGGACCAATGTAAGATTTAGTTTGCTCAGCTTGTTGCACAGCCACTCGTCGGTAGGGAGAGTGACAGAAACTTTTTCGGGTGTATGTAGCTTGGGTCCAGCAAAAGGGTTGTCATCCGACGTCTTGGTGCCTGAATCAACATCCGGAAATGTGGGTCCACCCCATGTAGGACCGAATCCCTCTCATTGTCTCTCTATATGATTGATCCCTGAGAGGGATTGGTCAGGGTCGGTGAAAGAGACCTCATGATCGTCGGATAGTTCACCCTCTTCTGGGTATAAATCTACTGGAGGTCGGTCAGAAGTCACACTTACTGAATCCAAATCACTGGAAGAAGTGTCTTTCCTGGATATCAAAGGCACCAGAAATTTGTCTCTGTACAGTAGACTGGTCGGTCACTCCGGAAGTTTCTGGTCAGTGAGAAGGCTGAGAAGTGTCAGATCTGGCCTTAGAAGCAGTAGCAGACTTAGCAGGGTCGGTAGCCGGTAAGGTAGCAGTAGAAGGTTGGTGAGGTTGACGAGAAGACTGGTCTGAGGGTTTCAGAAAAGGCTCAGTTCTAATGACGTTAGCCGGTGGAGCATGGGTCGGTGTGACCTTGACAGCACTGAAAGTAGAACCCTGAGGTCAGTCCATAGTTTTAGCCAGAAGCAACGCCTCCAACTGGTTGAACCGGTCCGACCACTTCTGTTCCATCACTTCAAGCTTCTGGTCGGTAGTATCTGAAGGCAGGTCGGTGAGTAGTAGACTTAACCGATTTATCCGGCTTAACCGGCTTGGAACTTGTAGCCATCTTGTCTTCCTCCTTCTTCTTTTTCTCTGCCGGCTGCTCACTCAAACCAGGCGACCTAGAGGTGGCCATCCACGACCCCCACTACCAACACAAGTGCCGGGTCCACAAGGGTGGGACTGAGAGTGTTTTCATAAGATGGAGGATTCTTAGCTGGAGTAGAAGACTTCAACTCACGGTTCTCCTTTATCTTGTACGATGGTGTGGAAAGCTGTGACAATTGCTCTGGTGTGAGAGCATTACAATGAAGGCAATCAGAGCCTGGCTTTTCTACACAAGGATCTTAACCTTTCTTCTTATTACGACGTGCACAGACACTATGCGGGTCAAAACCTGCCATCATGTGGCCACAACCACCCTGTGGTTAACTGGAAGAAGACATAATGGTCTATAAGTCTTCAAGAGTCTTCAAGAAACAAAAAATATACAAATAAGTAAAGTGTTCTCACAAAAAACTTGAAATTTAAAATCTCTGAGAAAATCTGTGTGCACTGTACATGCGCCAAACGAAAAAGATGCTATGACGTCATGCTGTCTAGACTGGAAGGAAGTATGACACACCATCTGGCGAGTGCACTTGTACTACGGACCGGCTGGCCGGTGGAAACACAGGACGTCTTTTTCTGACATTTGGCGGGCTGGTCTGCGCTGACCGGATTAGCAATTGTCCATTGGAAAGGATGTATTAATGCAATAAAATATCAATTTTTCATATGTTACAGATTCCAAGATATAGTCCGGACAAGATTTTAAAGGTCAAGGTCACTGCAGCAAGCCCAATAATCTAATCAAGGTCACACCATGACGATGTACACCTACACTCCCAAACCCATGTCCCTACAAAGCATCAACTTACTAAACTTTACAGTTTCCGAGATATAGCCTGGACAATATATTAAAGGTCAAGGTCACTAAAGCAAGGTCAAAGGTTCAAATAAAGGTCACACCATGACACTGCCTATATACACACCCCAAACCAATGTCCCTACCAAATTTCAACTTTATACACCTTATGGTTTCTGAGATATAGCCCGGACAAGATTTTCAAACTGATGGTCACTACGGCAAGGTCAAAGGTCAAATCAAGGTCACAGCATAAAGCTGCACACCTACACCCCCAACCAATATCCCTACCAAGTATCAACTTTCTACACATTACAGTTTCAGAGATACAGCCTGGACAAGATTTTATAAGTCAAGGTCATTATGGCAAGGTCAAAGGTCAAATCAAGGTAACACTATGATGTTACACACCTACACCCCTTAACCAATGTCCCTACCAAGTATCAACTTCCTACACCTTATGGTTTCCGAGATATAGCCAGGACAAGAGTTTCAAACTCAAGGTCATTATGGCAAGGTCAAAGTCCACATCAAGGTCACACCATGACGCTGCACACCCACACCCCCAACCAATGTCCCTACCAAGTATTAACATCCTCAACCTTACTGTTTCTGAAATACAGCCCAGGCAAACTTTTTTCCACTGCCCGCCTGTCTGCCCCCGCCTATCCCGACACCATGGGTAAAAACAATACCCAGACTGCCCTTAAGGTTTGTGGGGTATAAACCCCTAAAACTCAAGGAAACATGGACAAAATAATCTCTATTTATCTGATTCAGTATGACTCCATGTATTGCACAGTACTGTGTGCAAGAAAGGCCCGAAAAAAATGACCACATTCACAAATGGTTGTAGACATTTAAAAAAAATCAAACATCAATCATAATTGATTTAGAGTTTGTATAATATGCAGCAAAGGGACTTTGGCAATATGAGCCTGGTTGTTGAACTTTAACCTATTTAAATCTTAGGTGAATCATACTCTTAGTTGACCTTACTGTGAACTATAACTCTGAACTCTGAAAAAAATGATTGGGATTCCATTTTTTGAGGTGATGTAGTCTGTTGGACCCCATTTTTCGGAGGTACTTCGCGAACTCTGTTGTTAGTGTATTACAATAAGAAATGTGAGTTTTGTCAGTGTGTTTAAACTTCACCAATGGAGCCAACCTTTCAAGTTTCAATTAAGAATTAATGATGAATACAAACAATGGAAATTCTATACCAAATTCAACATACAGTCAATGATTGTTAAATAATCAACAATTTCATCAGAATTTTTCGTAAAATAAACAATGGGATTTTTAGTTTTCTTGTTTCATCAACCACCTCCAACTGATGAATAACCTCAAAACTATGCGCCTGTTGAACATGTTTTTTTAAATACACTGTACGTTGATATACCATAGTGGTATTTATTTTACAATAGTTTTATTGTTGTTTGTGTTCAAGTTTATTTCTAAAAACAGAATACGACATAGCTTGTCACCAAAAGCTCACAAGTGTTTACTTCATGACATGCACTGGTGCAAAAGAAAGGAAATATAACATTACAGAAGCCAGTTCTCACCTTTAGTCATATCTTAGTGTCAAATTTAGCAACAAAATTGTCCGGTTATAAAAGGTTATTATAAGGGTGGAGCCTTTTTGAGAAAAGATTATAAAATAAACACCAAATGTCTTTATTTTTCACATCTCTATAATTGGAATACACATACAATGAAAACTTTGTTGTAATTTGAAGACCTTTACAATATTTTATGATATATGTGAAGACTCTATTCCCATTCTGTAAAATAACATAGTTTGGTTCTTCTGTTTGCATGTGTGTTTGTTTATTTCTTTTGAGTTTTGATATGTACAAAAATGGTGAGTGCACAAAATAATAAACGAGATGTTCTATACAAGTTCTTCCATGACTGATGATTGCCTTTAAAATAACTAAAAATAGAACTAGAGGAATGCTTTTGCTAACAAAAGCGAAGCATTCCTGAAAGTTTAAAATGCTTTGTCACCGCCGGTTTTGATAAGCATGTTGTAAAGCTAAGAATGCACAAAGCTGCGCCGTATGCTTTCCCAATACCTCTTAATACATTCTGAAGCTATAAAAGCAACGATAAAGGAGATATAAGGCAAAAACTCCAAAGCAGCTATTTATGACCCAAGTTTGGCCCATAAGGGGGGGGGGGGGGGGGTAAAACTGACCGGCTATTTAGACTCTCCACATATGCTTTCCCAATACCTCTTAATACATTCTGAAGCTATAAAAGCAACAATAAAGGAGATATAAGGCAAAAACTCAAAATCAGCTA
This sequence comes from Sabellastarte sp. h YS-2021, assembly GCA_964017235.1. NCBI lineage: Eukaryota > Metazoa > Annelida > Polychaeta > Sabellida > Sabellidae > Sabellastarte > Sabellastarte sp. h YS-2021. The sequence continues at coordinate 139,409,293 of OZ024927.1, read as the reverse complement.
TTTATGACCCCAGTTTGGCCCATAAGGGGGGGTCGGGGGGTAAAACCGACCGGCTATTTAGACTCTCCACATAGGCTTTCCCAAAACCTCTTAATACATTCTGAAGCTATAAAAGCAACAATAAAGGAGATATAAGGCAAAACTCCAAAGCAACTATTTTATGACCCCAGTTTGACCCATAGGGGGGGTCGGGGGATAAAACTGACTGGCTATTTAGATTCTCCACATATGCTTTCCTAATACCTCTTAATATATTCTGAAGCTATAAAAGCAACGATAAAGGAGATATAAGGAAAAAACTCCAAAGCAGCTATTTATGACCCCGGTTTGGCCCATAAGGGGGGTGGGGGGGGTAAAACTGACCGGCTATTTAGACTCTCCACATATGCTTTCCCAATACCTCTTAATACATTCTGAAGCTATAAAAGCAACAATAAAGGAGATATAAGGCAAAACTCCAAAGCAACTATTTTATGACCCCAGTTTGACCCATAAGGAGGGGTCGGGGGATAAAACTGACCAGCTATTTAGATTCTACACATATGCTTTCCCAATACCTCTTAATACATTCTGAAGCTATAAAAGCAATGATAAAGGAGATATAAGGCAAAAACTCCGAAGCAGCTATTTATGACCCCAGTTTGGCCCATAAGGGGGGGGGGGGTCGGGGGGTAAAACTGACCGGCTATTTAGACTCTCCACATAGGCTTTCCCAATACCTCTTTGTACATTCTGAAGCTACAAAAGCAACAATAAAGGAGATATAAGGCAAAAACTCAAAATCAGCTATTTTATGACCCCAGTTTAAGGGGGGGGCCGTGGGGTAAAATTGACCGGCTATTTAGACTCTCCACATATGGTTTCCTACTACCTCCCAGTACATTTTATGGCTCTAAATGCAATACTTAAGATGATAATAGGGGGTTGACCTAAATTTAAGGCTTTCAGATTGGAAGGTGTCAGAAAATCACTCATAAATGAGACATTTTTCAAGGGATTGCTCCCAAAATCTAATCAGCTCGCATTTTCGATAGTATGAACAGGTGTGTCAAATTAGAAGGCTGTGTAGCAAGTAGTTTTTCCTGAACTGCGATGACAGGGGGTGTACTTCAAAAAATTGTTTTTGATCATGTGACCTTCATAAAGGTCAAAGGTCAAATATAAGCATGCAGAAAAATTTTCCCACGCCTAAGGTATATAACTGCCAAATATGGTTTGAAACCTTCTAATAATAAGGGAGATATTCAAGGGAGACCATAATGCAGCGGCAGCGGCGGCAAAACTGAGCCCTTTCAGGGACGCTTAATTATGGTGAATTCAATACATTGTGCCATATACTTTACTGATAATAAATCTATTTCAACATCCTAACCCTCCAAATTCCTGAGTACCATAAAACGTTTACAGGTTTGGATTTTTCATAGTGGTATGGATCCAATAACAGGAAATAAAGTTTTCCCGAAACAAAAAGGCTTTAGATGTCACAACTGTTAAAAACTGCAAATGGTATGAAAAGTAGTATTTCTTTATGAACTCTTCTCCAGTTTCAATATTTTAAGTTGGTTTGTTTCAGGTTACAAGTAACATGCTGTCAGTAATGAGAAGACTAAGCTACTGATTAATCCCTATGACTTTTGATTAGTCAGGGAAAGAGCATACATTACACAAAGACTTCACATAATATAACATGTGGTGATATATCACTGTTTTCTAGAAATTAGTGGAAAAGTCATTTGCCCATTGGAATGACACAGGAGAATTTTGCTTGCTACTGATTTATTAATATAGTTTTAAATTAAAATTCCTACGGCACTTGTAGCCTTCATGTAGGCTAATTACAATCTGGACTATTGAAGGAAGAGTGATAAACTAAGCAGATAACATTTGCAGGAGACTGACAAGTGATGTATTTAGTACATAACATCACACTCTGCTGAGTATGTTCAACCAAAGATCCTCCGCCAAGTCGTATTCTTTTTGTTTCTTTCCCAATTTCTGCTCTGGTATAAGCGGCTGTTTCCACAGCACTGCTTACAGATGCCTGATCGCCAGTCAATTTCATCTCTTTCAATGACTTTAATAAAGGAGATATAAGGCAAAAACTCCAAAGCAGCTATTTATGACCCAAGTTTGGCCCATAAGGGGGGGCGTGGGGTAAAACTGACCGGCTATTTAGACTCTCCACATAGGCTTTCCCAATACCTCTTAATACATTCTGAAGCTATAAAAGCAACAATAAAGGAGATATAAGGCAAAAACTCAAAATCGGCTATTTTATGACCCCAGTTTGACCCATAAGGGGGGCCGTGGGGTAAAACTGACCGGCTATTTAGACTCTCCACATATGGTTTCCTATTACCTCCCAGTACATTTTATGGCTCTAAATGCAATACTTAAGATGATAATAGGGGGGTTGACCTAAATGTAAGGCTTTCAGATTGGAAGGTGTCAGAAAATCACTCACAAATGAGACATTTTTCAAGGGATTGCTCCCAAAATCTAATTAGCTCGCGTTTTCGATAGTATGAACAGGTGTGTCAAATTATAAGGCTGTGTAGCTAGAAGTTTTTCCTGAACTGCGATGACGGCGGGTGTACTTCAAAAAACTTGTTTTTGATCATGTGACCCTTCATAAAGGTCAAAGGTTAAATTTAAGCATGCAGCAAAATTTTCCCACACCTAAGGTATATAACTGCCAAATATGGTTTGAAACCTTCTAATAATAAGGGAGATATTCAAGGCAGACTATAATGTGGCAGCGGCGGCAAAGAAACTGAGGCGAAAACAAATAAGCGCCCTTTCAGGGACGCTTAATTATTGAGGTGTAAAATTTATTAAATGGAGAATAGCTGTCACTGGAAATAGCACAATCATGTAAAAGTACATATAATAATCAATTGCAGCAATCCAATCCAGGATTCCAAGAAATAGTCCAGATAAGATTTTAAAACTCATGATCACTATGAGAAGGTCAAAGATCAAATCAAGGTCACACCATGACACTGCACACCTACAACCCCTAACCAATGACCTTACCAAGAATCATATTCCTACACCTTATGGTTTCCGAGATATAGCCCAGACAAGATATTACTGCTCGACTTAAAATACCTCTTTTTGAAAATTATATGAATCAGTATAAGTATCAGTAGGTCAAGATCACTACCACAAGGTCAAAGGTCAAATCAAGGTCACACCATGACATTGCTCACCTACACCTCCTGACCAATGTCCCTACCAAGTATCAACTGCCTACACCTTACGGTTTCCAAGATACAGCCCTGACAAATTTTTTCCCACCGCCCACCCATCCGGACACCATGGGTGAAAATAATACCCGACAGCCCTTAATGACTGAGGGTAAAAAGAAGACCGTACGATTGGTTTACGATGTTATAAAATCAGATATCAATCGGGAAAGGTTTGCAACACTTTCAAACAGTTTGAAATTCTCATAAACTGATTAAAACTGTTCCCAATGGACTCCCATTTGCTGTACTCCTAAAGCTATCGGGAAGTTCTCTGTACAATGGCTTTAAGACCATTCTGATTGTAAACATTTACCTCCCGATCCCAGTATATTGGGGATCGGAAGCAAGGTTTATGATATATCGCAGAAATGGAACAGCCCTATTAGTACAGCTCATGAGAAGATGTAAGAGGCATTTTAAACCATTAAAAAGTTGTAACAAACAAAATCACTTTCTGAGTTATGTTGAATCCGCCCCAAACACATCCTACCGAAATGCCAATCCCACCAACTCTAGCCTTATTTTTATGAGTTTCAGCTTCATAGGATATTGACTGAAAACAATTTAGTTGTGTCAGTAAAAGATATAAGATTCTTACAGTTGGAAAAGGTCTAGATGAATAAAATAAGAGATGACTACATGTATTTGGTTCACTTTATTGCAATTTTATGTTCTTATTCTTTTCTCATATCAAGCAAGATCCTAATTCTACTCCTAATCACATCAAAACCCTCTTTACTTATACCAGTGGAATCTCTAATATCTAATCAAAATGGGAGACAAGGATTCTGTTTGGATATTAGAAGGTTTGAAAAATACAAGAGACATTTTAGTGTAAAATATTAACAGAAAATCAAATTTGGTAGTTCATGAAATTGAGCATACAGATATCGTAGGGTCATATAACTGAGGTTCTGTTCTATCTTGCAAATGCAAAAAAGTATGGCTATCTGACCAGTCCGTATTGTCTTAATCTTGCTTATTTGTTCCCCTATCATGTGTATTACTATAACATAAAACAGTCAATATCTAATTCCTTATGGCCTTGAAATACAACTCTGATAAAGATATACACTACCTATGCTTAGCTGATTATGTTCTTCACATTCCACTGATTCCCTGAGTTCTGTACTATCTCTAATTTATTGGCCCCTGCCATCATTTGTCATGTATCACAGGCACTATAGCATTCCCTCAAGTTACCTAGAGTACCTGCCCATTTATGATATTCAACATCTACTGGGTACCTAAATACTGATCTCTTTAAGTACTCATATTCTATGAAGTACCCATGTTTTTTATGTACTTATATCTTGCTATTTCTATGTAATGTATTCATTTCCTGACTCATTTTTCCTTCACAATAAAACAAAATCCTCAATACCCACCTCTTTGTGCCCTTCAAATGCTGCAAAATGCATGGGAGTCCACCCTGCATTGTCCCTATGCAATTCATCCATGCCTCTGTCCAGTAGTAACCTCACCACTCCCACATTCCCCTGCTGACAAGCCAGGCATAGCACGGTCCTTCCATCAGCATCTATCATGTCCATGTAACAGCCCCAGAACATCAGTAACTCTACAACACACGTGTGGCCCATGGACACAGCCGCTTGCAGGGCACAGCGTCCAGAGTTATCTGTGTGATCTACATCTCCATCATCTTCAAGCAAAAGCTCACAAACCTGAGATACAAACACATGAGATACAAAACATGATAACAACTGATCAAAAGTGTAGAAGAATGCTATAAATAGTCATTGTGAAATTTGTATGTTTTACGAATATTGTACATAGGTAGGCCTAAAACACACATATATATATAACATTGAGCACCGTCCAGTCAGAGAAGTCTTGGGCAAATCTCACAAGCTATGTCAAACATGGTAACTACATTACAGTTGATAGTCTTACAAGCATTTTTAACAACCTGCATTTTAAAGGGGTACGTAAAAGTTACCACGGCTATTTCCAAGTAATATTGGCAAAAATAATAATTATCTGAAGGAGTTAATAGTGGGAATGAGGGTCACAAATCATGGCTTTGTGAGGTTTACTTTTACAGAACCCACCTTCCTATTATTCCAACATTTGATATTCATATCCCCATTTATATCCCAACAGTAAGTATTCAGTTTGTGAATTTCTTATATATCCTATGTGTATTTGCTATACATTCACACTTTAGCTAGTTAAATCGAATCATACCTTTTTAGCACTTACTCTCACTCTGCCAGTGAATTTTAAGGTGCATAAAGCTGAAAAACTTACACAATCATAAGGAGTTTTTTACCCCTCAATACGACAGCTTTTTACATATCTCGAGCGAGTAAACATCTGTTGCTAAATTTCATAACTAAATTATAAATTCAAAAATAGCCATTTAAATACTTGTACTGAGGATGAGACTGACAAAATTTCCAACACAAAGTTACCAGAAACAGAATGCTTTTCCTTTACCTGTCGATGACCTTCATAAGCTGCAACAATTAACGGAGTCATTCCATCCTTGTCTTTATGGTCCACCTGTGCATCATTCTCCAAAAGAATACGTACGACCTCTGTATGACCTTCACTTGCAGGTATGCAAAGCGCCGCTACAGAGAGTGCTGTACGGCCGTCTATGTCCTCATGATTGATGTCTGCTCCTCTGGCCAGTAGATGGCGCACAATTTCACCATGACCCATGTAGGAGGCAGCGATGAGAGGTGTGCGGCCTTCTTTGTCAGCCTTATTGACATTGGCTCCATATTCTAGCAGCTTCAGCACAACCTCCTCATGTCCACCCCAGGCAGCCGCACGTAAGGCCGTTCTCTCATCAGCATCAGCAAAGTCCACCTGTAAAACATCTTCACATTAAGTCCACCTATGACAATATATTTTTGAATATCCACTTTAACGACTAGGATCATACTTGGGGATGTTGTGTGTAGGAAATCACCTACAGCGAAATCTCTTGGTTAAAAATCCAGTTGAAAGCCCAACTTGCTGGACTTAAAATACCTCTTTTTAAAAATTATATGAATCAGTATTGGAACAAACCATCACATGTTTTTTTTTTGAGTTGTACTGGAACACTAAGGTTGAGGCTAAGTGAACACCTGCAAAACTTTATAAGCACAAGGCCACTGAGACTCGTGCAGAATTAGGTTTAAAAGTATTGGGTTTATTGTCATTGGACATCACTGAAGTTGAACATGCATTGCATGAGTTTTATTAGAAAGGGCAGTTTATTCAGAAGAAACCACTAAAGCAATGTCTGTCTCACTGTACATTTAATACCCAAATCTTTGTCTGACAAGAAAGGTAAAACTTTTTGTAAGCATTTAAAATAGCAGCAGAGATGCCCGTACCCCACAGCCTAGAGAAATATTTTCAACACCATGAGATACAGAAGTACTGTACCAGTACAAACTTCAGGATACTTTCAGAGCACTGTCAGTTATATAAAGGTCCAAACAATGTTTAAATGGAGAAATAATGTTTAAAAGAAAGATAATGCATATAAAGATGAAGTACTAAAACAAGATAATTCAATAACAAGATAACAGCATTAATCAGCAAACTAAAATTCAACACTCTTTATCTACACCTGCATGGCCCAATTATGGTTTAGATGGTTTAAATATTATCATGCATACAGAAGTGGTAATACATTTAATGAATGCTTATGTGTGGTGTTGGAGCAAAATCTGCGGCTCACTTGATGAAATTCTATCTCTTACAATGGGAAGTTATGAAAGTAAAATTCTTAATAAATTCTAATATGACTTTAACAGTGCTAAATCTGCATCAAAAAACAGACTCAAAGGTGCAACAAGATTTTATAGGTCAAGGTCACTACAGCAAGGTCAAAGGTCAAATCAAGGTCAGATCATGACGTTGCACAACTACACCCCCTAACCAATGTCCCTACCAAGTATCAACTTTCTACACCTTGCGGTTTCCGAGATATAGCCCGGACAAGATTTTCGAACTCAAGGTCACTACGGCAAGGTCAAAGGTCAAATCCTTGTCAGACCATGACATTGCACACCTACACCCCCTAACCAATATCCCTACCAAGTATCAACTTCCTACACCTTACGGTTTCTGAGATATAGCCCGGACAAGATTTTATAGGTCAAGGTCACTACGGCAAGGTCAAAGGACAAATCAAGGTCAGACCATGACGTTGCACACCTATACCCCCTAACCAATATCCCTACCAAGTATCAACTTCCTACACCTTACAGTTTCTGAGATATAGCCCGGACAAGATTTTATAGGTCAAGGTCACTACGGCAAGGTCAAAGGTCAAATCAAGGTTACACCATGACGTTGCACACCTACACCCCCTAACCAATATCCCTACCAAGTATCAACTTCCTACACCTTATGGTTTCCGAGATATAGCCCGGACAAGATTTTCAAACTCAAGGTCACTACGGCAAGGTCAAAGGTCAAATCAAGGTCAGACCATGACGTTGCACACCTACACCCCCTAACCAATGTCCCTACCAAGTATCAACTTCCTACACCTTACGGTTTCTGAGATACAACCCGGACAAACTCTTTTCCCGCCGCCCGCCCACCCACCCGCCCATCCGGACACCATGGGTGAAAACAATACCCCAACAGCCCTTAAGGGCTGTGGGGTAATAATACTAAGTTGAAGAATTTTATGTTTCAAACCTGGGTTTTGGCCTCCAGTAAGAAAGTGACCACATCAATATGTCCACCCCAGGCTGCTGATCTGAGAGGAGTCCAGCCTTCATTATCTGCATGGTCCACATTAGCTCCAGACTGAAAGGATTACAAGAATGAATCTGAATTCATTTCACAACTTAATGTCACAGTTGACAGTGTCAGTAATTGATGAAATTAGCCAAAGGTTCTCGTGTTAGAATGTAAACTTGAGGTAACTTTGCATTTAGGTTAATGACAAATAGGAAAGTTATTATTCATATCTGTAATATTTTTAATATTAACCTGTAAAGGCCAGAATGCAAGATAATATATGATACAACATAATTTCTCTTCTCACACAAAAAAAATGATACCAAATAATTTCTTTTTTGAAATACTTAAATTCTCCAACTTTTAACAGATGAGAAGGTATCATCAGTATCAACCTCCAATTCAAAGTATTTTTTTTTTAATTTTTTGACCAACTTTGATAATTTCTTCACCAATTTGTTCAGTGTGAAAATCTCTCGCATCTAAGCTTACTGAATCATACAGGACTGGCTTGGTGTGTATTGGGCCTTTAAAGTGAGTATTCTGAGAACATTGTGTACCCTGTACCCTTGATAACTATTAACTATACCAAAAAGATCTGCAGTCAACAACTTTGGAGGGTAAACAGTTCTAAATATGGAATAAACATCAACACTGAACAGGGTCACACAGTGAACAAACCTCAGTTTACTCAATATATTGTCATGTATTGGATTCAAACCACTGACCACACAGATGAAAGGCAAGTGATAACCCTGATAACCAGCAGGCTGTGTAGGGTCAGGGTCTATTTAGACAGGAAGTTTTATTGTTAGAAGAAAAAACAGTATTGATGCGTTGGTGAAGATTCTGGTTTTTAAATCACAAAAATTTTTAAATAAAACTTAAATATAAACTGACTTAATATCCTGAATAGTATTTTTAAATGTACAACAATTTTGTTGAGATAGAACGGAAACTTAAAATTCACTTCAGTACTAACTAAACAACTAATTTATTTGGTGAAAAAATATTCAAAACTGGCAGCAGAAGTTATATAATAATCCTCCATCAAATGGTTCTATCTTGTTTCTAAGTTTTTTTAATTGAAGAAATTTATATCCTTTTTAGGTCTCGCCAACAAACTATGATGGGCCAAGGTTGGTTTATTGTTTTCTTTTCTTTCAGTTAACTTAGACTTTATCAATCCTTTCAAAGAAACCTTTTTATGTAAAAAAGTGAGATATTTTTCATCTGAACATTAACTTATTATGTAACGCCTATCTAAGTATGAATATAAAGGGTTAGACACCCACATTAAATTTCTACAGAGGGGACATTACAAGGACACATTAATGAACTGAAAATTCAGTCTCAAATTTATAATCACGCCAATTCTCAGCATGAAAATAGTAGGATAATTTGATGTGTCTAGAACATAAAAAAAAACACATTTCAAATTGACACACTGTAATCGTGCACAAAGTGTTATAAAAATTGAAAGGAGGCCATTTGATTATACATGTCTTCTCACAGGTAATATTTCTTGAACAAGCAATCAGTGCCCGTGAATGGGCTCTGTGTCAGCTGACTGTGTGTTTTGAGTTTCAGAGTAGATGTGACAGAAGAAAAGGACACAAAAGTTATGCCCTCAGGCCTGGAAATGGTATTCAGAAGGAAAGTAACAAGGTAACTGTTAAGGTCTAAAAAGTAGGTTAAAAACATATTTAAAGAAAATACTGCAAATGCAATAGTTTTCAAGTTACAACTGATTAACTCAACAGTGAAAATCTAAAAGTAGCTATTGCTCAACTATGCAATGAGCTACAGATCTACAATTTCACTATGTTATAGCTGACCCATAAGTTTGTGAACAACATATTTAAACAGATTACTCTAAATGCAATAGTTTTCAAGGTACATCTGATTTAATCAACAGTGAGAACCTGAACCTGAAAGTAGCTATTGCTCAGCTATGCTATGACATACAGGTCTGCAAATTCATTACGTTATAGCTGACCCAAAAGTAGGTGAACAACATATTTATACAAAATACTTAAAATATTTTACAAGTTACAAGTGATTTACTCAACAGTGAGAACCTGAAAGTAGCTATTACTCAGCTATGCCATGACCAGAAGGTCTGCAATTTCACTATGTTATAGCTGACCCAAAAGTAAGTGAACATATTTTAAGAAAATACTCTATTTTCAAGTTACAACTGATTTACTCAAAAGTGAGAACATTAGAATAGCTATTACACAGGTATGCCATGAGCTACATGTCTGCAATTTTACAATGTTATAGCTAATTCAAAAGTAGATGAATAACATATTTAAATAAAATTCTCTAAATGCAATAGTTTTCAAGTTACAACAGATTTACTCAACAAAAAAAACCCAAAGTAGCTATGTTCAGCTATGCAATGACCTACAGGTCTGCAACTTTACTGTGTTATAGCTGACTAAAAAGTATGTGATTAACATGTTTAAAGAAAATACTCCAGATTTGAAAATACAGCTACAACTGATTTACTCAACAGTGAGACACCGAAAGTAGCTATTGCTCAGCTAAGAAATAATTCTAATTCTAATAGCACTTTTATAGCGCTTAATCTCTGTCAAAAGGCAGACTCTAAGGCGCATCACACAAAAACATTGTTCAATATTCATAAACCAGACACATTGCAGGGGTCAGCACCGCGGAGAAAGCAGGAGGAGATTGGAAATTTAGGGTGGATATGCTTTTCCAAAGAGGTATAACTTCAGCTTTGACCTGAAGGTGGCAAGTGAGTTTGCAGAGCGGACCTTGTGAGGAAGGTCATTCCAAATCATAGGTGCGTCAAACGCAAAACTGAGTCCAAAATGCTTTCGAGACTTGAAAACTGAAGTAAAGTGGGGAACCTCAAGAAACATGCCATCAGATTGACTTCGACGAGTGTTACATGCACTATGTCTGGGTATCAGAAAGGGTTCAAAGTATTTGGGGTTACAACTATGTAGGAACTTATAAACAAGCACGGCAGCAAAGAAGCTACAGGTCTGCAATATGACTATGTTATAGCTGACCCAAAAGTACATGAAAAACATATTAAACAAAATACTTGAAATTAAATAGTTTTGAAGATAAAAGCAATTTACTCAACAGTGATAGCCTCAAAGTAGCTACTACTCGGCTATGCAATGAGCTACAGGTCTGCAATTTTACTATGTTAAAGCTGACCCAAAAGTAGCTGCATAACATATTTATACAAAATTCTCTAAATGCAATACCTTTTGAGATAAGTGATTTTAATCATTATAAAAGGTACTGAAAAATCAGAAAGCAGCAATTAGTCACTTAGCTATTGGAATAGATACCTAAGTGACACACCATGTTGTAGCTATTAAAAAAGTAGCTGAATAACATATTTTAACAAAAAGCTCTAAATGTAATACTTTTCAAGTTATAGGAGATTTAGTGCATGATTTCATGAATTTAAATGCATTAAAAATTATTTTAAAAATTCATAAAAAAATAATTAAAATATATCCAGGCCAGATACTCACACACGGGAATCTACTAGTGGCCAAATACATATATGCAAGATATGAGAGAAATCCCTGCAATAATCAATGAGAAAATAAGTGATTTAGTGCATGATTTCATGAATTTTAATGCATTAAAAATTATTAAAAAATTATTAAAAAAAATATTAAGACACATCCAGGTCTGATAGTCACACAAGGGAATCTACCTGTGGCCTAGTACATATATGCAAGATATGAGAGAAATCCCTGCAATAGTCACTGAGAAAATTGTGATAAAGTGTGTAAATTTTCACACTTTTGGTGGAGGTACCTCCCTTATAATGTTTCTAGCAAACAAACGGACAGACAGACTTGCATGCCTTGAACAACTTTTCATCCTCGATAGATAAGGTACCTTTTAGAAAAAAACAGCGCGTCTCTAGGCCTTGTAGATTTGTCGAAGAAATTGTTCACGTGGATGCGGATGCAGATGCGTACTCTTACGTGGACGCCGCAGAGTGATGCCATAATGTCAGCTGACTGATAAGTCAGCTGACATAAAAAAAGGAGAACAATAATTTTGGAAAAATCTAGACACGTTATGTGACAAACATGCCCAAAAGGCCAACATTACCCAAGAATCAAAAATAAAGAATGAAATATGTGTAAGAGTTTAGTGTCTCTAAGTCACAACCTGTATTACATTTATTTCAGATATACACGATTTATTTTTCATATTTAAAAACCTTATTACTTTCTTTGCTAACTTTTCTGAAGTAAAAAAAATATAGATATTATGAACAGTATACACAAAATTCTTTCATCTATTTTACGCCTTCCAGGCTTCCACATTTTCTTTGATCATAAAATGTTACAACACTCACAACAATTTGTGTTTTAGTCTACTTTGTAAAAATGTTAACCAAACTACATGCAAAGTTGCGTTTTGTAAATGGAATAAATTTGGGTGCAAGTAAACATAATTCCCTGTTATTTTTCTTCTCAAAAGGCATGTGGAATGTACCACACAATTATGAGGTCAGGCAAGAGAGAAACCTTCCATTAAAGTAAATCGGTGTTCTACAAAGATTACCTGGTATTTGCTCCAGGGCAACTATAATACAGCTTGTTACCATATAAATAATACACAGCCTTTCATACACAAGTTAACACAACAATATTTAGGGTAGATAATTTACTACCTTAGATATTTCACAAGTTTTATAAAGTTTTAAGATCAACTGAGCATCTGACAGAAAGCGTACTAATATTATTCAGTTCTCTGTACAATTATGTTTAAATTTTTCAGAAAATCTTACTTTTCACAACTATTGTAGGGTGACCTTTTCATTTTTCATTTATGTGGCAGCAGCCAGCCAACTACAAATATTCTACTTTAGTTTAAACTAGGTATATTTATCAATGCTGATGTTAGTCCAGTCAAGTAAGTGCTGTAGTTGTGACCAGTAATAAGAAGCTATAACATTTGAGAAAGGAAATTGCATATTATGCACAAATTGTTTCAACAACTGTATTAAATAACTTATTTTTTTACCGGTAGTTTCTCTGGAAAAAGCACCAAGACAACATTGTGGCTTCCGGATTTTTTTAATGTTTTTTTTTTTTACTCTTTGTGTTGTACTACTACTTAAATAGTGACCCATCCCAAACAGTGCAAACCAACTAAGACCACAAGAATTTATTGAAATAATATACCAGGCCCATTAAAAATAGTAGTGTGAAACTGTGAACTCCCATGAAAGCAATTGTAGACAGGAAATGATAATTGTGGAAGCAAAATTATAGCTTTAAACTAGAGAGTGTGTCTTGATGCAGCATATCCATAGACTGGACAAATTCAGAACATACACAGAGAATTATTTTGTCTCACTTTAATCAGTCCTCTGCCAGTGGTTTACAGAGAATTCCACCAAGTGCAGTACAAGGTCTCCTAGGTAAGATGATGTTATCTGACCTTGAAATTGAAGAGTAAGGAAAGAAAAAAAAGACATCTAGATTGTCCTTGTCCATAAATACCCACATACATAATTTTGATTCCTCAAAATGAAATAATATTTCAGATATCGTGTCTGAAACAATATTTCTGTGGTGGCTGCGACACCCCTGACTTTCTTCCAGGAATATACATTGTATAATACTAGTTTTTACTGCAGAAAAATGAAATGAAGTGTGACACCCTACGTCATCATTACATGGTAATTATTGTACAACAGTTTTTTCACAGTTTATACTGTGAATTAGAATAAACACACAAGGTCAGAATATTTCTAGCTTTTTAGCTTAAGATGAATAAGCTCATATTAATATCATACAAATTTCATAAATATTATTGAATGATTACACACTATTAATTAGCAATTAGCCTTTTCCCATTGTACTTGTTATTTTATGTCCACTGTTCAAGAACTCTATTTCCCTCTCCCCCAAGACATTTGACTTGACAGGGTTCAAATGTATCAGCTTGCTCACTTTGACCAAGCCTGTGACTGTATGGGCAGGGCAGAATATTAACTAGTCCCCAATCATCCCCTTTCATATAAAAAAGTGAAAGCCAACTGAATTATATCAATGACTAGATAATGTGGCACACAAGCACTCCTAGGACTATGAAGATGAGTCATTTGTGACAATAACAATGCACAGATATAAACAGGATAAAATTCAACAGAAAAGGCCTAAAGTTCATTTTTAATTTAAAAAGACAAATAATTAAATTAGTATAGCTGTAGTACAATGTCTCACCTTGACTAAAGCAGTGACCACTTGGACATGTCCCTGTCTTGCTGCCAGGGTTAGTGGGGTCTGACCTGAGTTCTCTATGACCTCAATGTCGGCATCTTTCTGCAATAACACTTTTACTGCCTGCAGGTTTCCCTCATAGGCTGCATTATGGAGCATGGTTCTGCCATTCGAGTCCAGGGTATCGATATGCGTGCCCATGGTAAGAATCATATCCAGGGCATCTACTTCATTGGCAATAACTTTCTGCACCGTTGCTGGGCCAGATGTGGTAGATTTACTGTCGTTTGACAACACTGGTGGGATTTTGGCACCTGCATTGAGAAGAAGCTTTAGCACAGTTTGTTCTTTTGGAAGACCTGGACCAAAGCTCTCTTCTATATTGGCTCCACTTTGCAAAAGCCATAAGCACAGATGATAGCTTTCCAGTGACTGAGTAAGGTTGCTTTTCACAATATGCAGAGCAAAGTCCTGGATTTCAATGGGACTGAGACTTGGTGCATGCATGGTGAAACTCATTGCTAACATTCCATGTCCTTCTGAGGCCAGACATAGATATTTCTGGGTACAATGCTTCACATCCAGCAACCACTCAGCAAAGCTATGGTGAAATAAGATCTTTGTTCCATCCTTTCCTTCTATCAATATTTTCGACATGATTCCCATTAACTCTTGAAACTCATCCATGGTCAAAGAAGTATTTCTTGTGTATGCACAACTGAACAGTTCCATCTCTGTCAGTGGTCTTCGAGCAGCAAGAATGACATTTAATATTGGTCTAATCCTTTCAAAATGTTTCTTGGCAAATATCCTTTGGCACAACCACAAGTAGAGACCGTTCAGAGTTCCAGGCATGTCTTTGATTTCTCTCAGCCTGATAAAACTCTCTGCCACCCCATCCAATACCCTCTCTAAGTACAAAAAACAGCCATTGCTTTTGATATGAAGCTGGTTTAACATTTCTGCCGTTTCACGACTCAGATGTTGTCTAAGTTCCTCCTCCTGATCCAGACGACTTAAAATATACTGCTGGACATCTCGGATAACATGGGACTTGCGTAAATCATCTAGGCTGATTTTCCTGAAGCCTGTGAACATACGAGTAACTGACTTGCTCTGCTTTCTGGCTGAACAGACCAACAAAAGCCATGGTGGGAAAAACATGTGATGATTGGCAAGAAGGTCTGCTATTGTCTTACTGCCATCACTACTGTCACCAATGGATTGCAGGTAGGACTCATCTACAGAGTCTACTATTAAGAACAGATTTTGACTGGGTGGTGTGATCATAGACAACGGCTCTAATACTGCTCTTTTGAAACACTCGTCGGGGCTCTTTTCACATTGCTCCAATTCGAGCAGTTCCTGCACCACTGGATCTTCCAGAAAGTGTTGATAGCCCTGTATAAGTGATGACTTCCCAAGCTCTTCCACCAAAGTGTGAATAAATGATCCGATGGACAGGGTCTCTATATCATGGGCTTGGCAAAAGTAATGGGCAAGAATACGCTTATTTAATAAGGCTTGCTTACCAATGCTGTTGGTGGGCCAGACCATTTCACAGCAAAAAGCACTTTTTCC
The DNA here is from genome assembly GCA_964017235.1 of Sabellastarte sp. h YS-2021. Taxonomy (NCBI): domain Eukaryota; kingdom Metazoa; phylum Annelida; class Polychaeta; order Sabellida; family Sabellidae; genus Sabellastarte; species Sabellastarte sp. h YS-2021. The sequence continues at coordinate 139,393,494 of OZ024927.1, read as the reverse complement.
ACATCCGGGCCCACCCATTATCAGGGCCCCACATGTCTTGGCTGTCTGCCGGTTTTCCAAGCAGTGGCTTATTTTGCTGAAGGCCCACTCTCTACAGAAAAAACGTTTTCCTTGAAGCAAACTACTGGTCATTTTGCTGCTATCACCGGTTCAATAACTTTACATCCTCACTTCTTTAAAGCAAATATACATATGTAAATAATCCAATATACACAGCTGGATTGAGTTTAATCCATATTAGATTATCAGTGTCAGTATTATAGTTTGATATCTTTACATCATATCATGTGACTCTAGCCCTATAGAATATATCCTATATTCACAGGAGGGAACCGTAGAGCTACCACACATATCCAGAATAAGACTTTTTGTGCACATGATAATATAGAGCCTTGGAAACAGAAAATGTCATGACTTTTTCATCTGGAGCAGCCAATATTTACATTTCCAATCCATCTTCACACCAACACAGCTACAATACCAGCCACTTATATCCCAAGCAGTACTGTTATTCCCACATTTGCCTGATGTCTCCATTTGTGCTAATGCTATGTGTGCTGCTGTTACTTTTGTCCCACTGCAGAAGTAGTAACAGAGATATTCTAGGGCCCAGAGCTTCCTATTCACATATATACATTCACACACATAGGACCTATAGCCCACACAGAGACAGAGGGAGAGAAAGCCACTCTCTGCCGCCTGCAGTGATGATGTGGGACACAACTCACATAGTTTAATCTCCAGAGAAATTCTGGGCACTAATAGCCTTTAGGTACTATTATTCATCACAACACAGTCGATCAGACACAGAAACTCTGGCATCCAATGCACTTGAATAATACTTCCTCTTCATGGATAATATATCTACAGAGAAACATAAAAAATATGTCCATGTATATACACAAGATACTGTAAATATTAACAACACATTTAAATAAATGGCAAGTTAGATGCAGCATAAAAGCGGTATTGATTTGGGGTCTCTCTCCTTTTTCTCTCTCTAATTTTTCCCCCACATATTCAAGCTCACTGTCTATGTTTTGTGTCCTCCTACATAAAGGCTGGGACTGGGAGAAACACACAGTCAAATTGATCCTGAGGCAATCAGTATCCTGTGTGACCCAAAAATACCTCTAGTTATGCTTCCCCCCACCCCCCCTAAGATCTCCTCATTGAGAGGTAATTCCTCCCCAATGTCTTCATTCCTGTATACACAATAAAGGAAAAGCAGACATGATTAATCATACTATTTACAAATATGGGGCCCCTCTTCAGTCTACGCTGCTCAATTGCAAGCTTTAATGATCACGACCACATACAACTGTGAAATTAGCCACATTATTTAAAATTTGTTGTTGAGGAATCCCCCTTCTATATCTATAACTTACACAAAAATTCTTTCCACATTTGCGATTTTTGTGATCTCTGATCTCCTCTGATGCAACATTGGCACAAATTTTGATTATTTTGTCTCACTTTAATGAGTCCTCTGCCAGTGGTGAATAAATTAATCTGGTGAATTTTACATCACTTACTCCAAATGTCTCACATCATAAAACATTTGTCAAAATCTGCAAGGAAGTGAGCATTGTCCTTCAATTTCAGTAAGAAAAAATGTAAAGTGAGAAAAGTGAAGTAAATACACTTGCAATGCATGAATATATAAAGAATAGCAAACTTACACACAAAACATTCACATCTTTTAATGACTGCATCCTATATCAAAATTTCACAATAGGAATTACATTATTATGTAGTAATAATCATTTAGACAGGTACATCTCCAATGAGTGCTGTCACAGTTTATGAATGAAATATGAACACTTTATAACATGATAACATAAGACAACACATAATTTACCTATAGCACTTATAACTTATGTCTCTAAGAGCTGCCAAATAAAAATTACTATGTTTTCAGCTGTTTTATATAATATCACAACCTAGCCAAAACTCAGTTTCTGCACTCTGATAAAGTTTGAAGTCAAATAATTTGCACATGGCAAATTTGTCACCTTTTCACTAGACTTTCATCAAGTCCTTTTGTCTAAGGTATTATATGAGGACTGAATGACTTTTTTACCAGAATGTGGGGCTGACATTTTGTATTTCTCTAGACCAGAAGCTTTTTCACTCATCAAGTGGGTTCATAATGATTTCATGTATGTCAGATTTGGTGGAATGAGAAATACAAAGACTTGGAGCAAGTCTACCTTTTCACTTGTCTATTCAACAAAACAACAAAAAAATCATGACCTCATATTCAATGGGTGAGCTATTTGTAACCGAGTTTTAAGTCTATCATTCCATGCACCATTGATGCACCACAATATTGTGATTTCTTCATGGGTATCGGAAATCATGAATAAAATATGAAATTGCAAGATACAAAAGAAACAATTAAAAATATTCAACACTTTTAACTAATATTATACCCAATAAAAATATAGTCACTTACAAAATATGTCTCAATCTTTTTTGGTATCTTTACCAGTTGTTTATATTATATCAAAATGGCTTTGCATGAATATTTTACAGTCATAAATATTTCATAACACTACAATAAGGTGACTGTTCCACTATTGCGATAATCCTCCATTAATAGTGAAAAACTGCCTTTTGGCAACATTAAGGTCAATCGTTTCATGCGAGGGGCTTGTAAACCATGATCTAAGCATTTGGGACTCTAAGGAACTGGTGCTTAAATTTCAAGAATCGTTTGGGAACCAACTGGAATGCATTTGCATTTCTTCCTCATAAGTGCAAACTGTTTGAATTTTCATAGATCTTTTACAATCTTCTAAGATTCTTATCAGATTTTGCATGTGGAGCAACTCAATGTTCAAGCTATCTTAACATTCATAAAGCAACCTGTTCTATCTTAAGTGAACCCCTGCAATCATATAGCCTTCGTAAGGTTTGTAATCCATTCAGTAGGACTCAGGAACTGTTCAGAACATTTTCAGGAATGAATTAAATGGATCAGAAACAATTGCAACATTTTCTGAGAACTAATTGGAAGGTTACACGCACCAATCACAACAAAGCTATTGCAAAATCTAACCTTCCATCAGCAGCAATCCACCAATTTCTCATTCATGGAGAATTCAGATCAGATCACTTTAGTGGATCAGCTACCTTAGACAAGAAAATTTTGTGATATCATGAATCTGTGATGAATCTGAAATTTTAGGTCCTCAGTGGCCTAGTGGTTAGCAAGATTGGCCTGTAATCACAGGCTGTCACCCCTGTGTGGATTCAACTCCCACAAGTGGCAATGCTGAGGGCCTGCCTCAATATGACCCTGGCTGTTGAACGGGACAGGACGTAAAACCCCAACTTTGAACTTTTGAATCTGTAATTTTTCTGACACCTCAAAAAATATAAATTTATTTAGTGTTTTACATCACACCAAGTATCTTATCAGTCATATAGTGATGGATAGTTGGAAGGGCAGAGGAAACCAGTAGATACAGTTGGTCAATGTTCTGTAAACTAATGACCAATGGCAATCAACTAGCTATCCCACATGAGGTCAGGCTGGGATTCCAGGATTTATTAAACTTTAGGATATATGACAATAGCTTTATATACAATTGATATTCTGTAAGTAGAAGCAATTAAGTAGCAGCAACATAAAAATAAAATCTATTGGAAATGGATAACATTTTCCATTTATTGTGATTTTCCATAATAAAATCTTTTGAAAAGCACCAAAGTGAAAGAATTTTGGTATATTACAATTCCCATGTGTGACTTTAAAAAAAAACAGCATCAGAGATGCCTTGGGAAATAGTTTTCAACACCATGAGACATAGAAATAGTGAAACAGGACAAAGATTGGGATACTTTCAGAGCAGTGTCAGTTATATAAAGCTCCAAATAATGATTAAGTAGAGAAAATAACATCGAAGAGAAGAACATGTATGTAAAGATAAAGTATTAAAACAAGACAATTCCATAGCAAGATGACAGCATTAAACAGTAAACTAAAAATAGCCAGCCTTGGCAGGCAAGAACCCCAGCCCGCAGGTACAGCTAAATGGCCAACAACATTGAGATTTGGAAAAATCTTAGGAACAACGTCTGTTGTAAGAAGTATAGAGAACCCACAAGATGTTTTACAAAAGATTCACAGACCATGATTTCTTACAAGTAGTTTTCATATTTAGAAACCAAAGGAACAATTATAAGGGAGATCTAAGGCCTTTTTGATATGATGACCCTCCTATTTGCCATTAAAGATTGACATGGTGGCCATTTTTTTCCAAAACAAGGACACAATTACTCTCAGGCAAGCTTTCCTATCCATTTGCATTTTGTGCAAATCTGATGAAGCTAGCTGCAATATTTTAGGTTACAGAAAACATTAAAGATTTTAGCACAATCTTTAAGACCCGAAAATTTTAAAAAGCGTTGCCACGGCAACAGTTGCTGCTGGATACCCCCCAAAACCTAATCAGCTGTAGATCCTCTTGGGGTAAACATATCCTGAAAATTTGGTGAAAATCCATGCATGGGTTTAGGCTGTGGAACACCTACAAAGTTTAAGACCTGAAAATCTTAAAAGTGTTGCCATGGCAACAGATATTACTGGATACCCCCCAAAACCTAATCAGCCCTAGATCCACTTGGGGTAAACATATCCTGAAAATTTGGTGAAAATCCGTGCAGGGGTTTAGGCTGTGGAACACCCACAAAGTTTAAGACCCGAAAATCTTAAAAGTGTTGCCATGGCAATAGTTCTTACCGGATACCCCCAAAAACCTAATCAGCTCTAAATCCTCTTGGGCTAAATATATCCTGAAAATTTGGTGAAAATCCATGCAGGGGTTTAGTCTGTGGAACACCCACAAAGTTTAAGACCCGAAAATCTTAAAAGTGTTGCGATGGCAACAGTTGTTACCAGATACCCCCCAAAACCTAATCAGCTCTAGATCCTCTTGGGGTAAACATACCCTGAAAATTTGTTGAAAATCCATGTAGGGGTTTAGTCTGTGGAACACCCACAAAGTTTAAGACCCGAAAATCTTAAAAGTGTTGCCGTGACAACAGTTGTTACTAGATACCCCCTAAACCTAATCAGCTGTAGATCCTCTTGGGGTAAACATATCCTGAAAATTTGGTGAAAATCCATGCATGGGTTTAGGCTGTGGAACACCCACAAAGTTTAAGACCTGAAAATCTTAAAAGTGTTGCCATGGCAACAGATATTACTGGATACCCCCCAAAACCTAATCAGCCCTAGATCCACTTGGGGTAAACATATCCTGAAAATTTGGTGAAAATCTCTGCAGGGGTTTAGTCTGTGGAACACCCACAAAGTTTAAGACCCGAAAATCTTAAAAGTGTTGCCATGGCAATAGTTCTTACCGGATACCCCCAAAAACCTAATCAGCTCTAAATCCTCTTTGGGTAAACATCCCCTGAAAATTTGGTGAAAATCCGTGCAGGGGTTTAGGCTGTGAAACACCCGCAAGCTTCATGCCCTCCTCCGCCCGGACAGCACCGGGGACGACTATAACCCCAGCCTTTATGGGCTCGGGTTAAAAATTATGAAGCTGTAAATTTTATTAATTGGAGAATAGCTCTCAATGGAAATAGCACAATTATGTAAAAAGTGCATATAGTAATCAGTTGCAGCAATCCATATATCTTTGTCATGCTACAACCCCCAACCAATGCCCTACCAAGTATCAAGTTCCTACACCTTACAGTTGCCAAGATATAGCCTGGCAAGATTTTATAGGTCAAGGTCACTACAGCAAGGTCAAAGGTCAAATCAAGGTCACACCATGACGATGCACATCTACACCCCCTACCAATGTCCCACCCAGTATCAACTTCCTACATGTTATGGTTTCCAAGATATAGCCCGGACAAGATTTTCAATCTCAGGGTCACTACGGCAAAGTCAAAAGTTAAATCAAGGTCACACCATGACGTTGCACATGTACATCCCCTAACCAATGTCCCTAACAGTATCAACTTCCTACACCTTACGGTTTCTGAGATACAACCCGGACAAACTTTTTCCCGGCGCCTGCCCACCCACCCAATCGCCCGCCCATCTGGACACCATGGGTGAAAACAATACCCTGATAGCTAGTGCTGTAACGAGTTGACCGAAACTCGAGTCGTAACTCGGTGGGCGATATTTGGGACCACATCGATTTACGTAATTTAAACTCGAGTTTTTAAGAAATAAATTATGATATACTAGTCTTGTTATAAAACCAGCACTTTTACAATTTATCTAACCATAAAGACAAAAAATTCAATGAGCAATGGCCGTTTTTTTATTTCCTTATTTACGTGGATGTTCCATAATGTGCTCATACATACCTGTACAATTAAACTGGCAACAGAATATATTTCCTTGCAATAAAATGGTACTAAATACGTCAATGGCGGATCCCTTGATGACAATATTTGGACATTATTATTTTATTTATATTTGTCATTTACTCGAGTTCAACTCGAGTTCAACTCGCATCTAACAAGCGAGCGTCGATCTACAGAAATCACTGTTGATTACAGCTCTACTGATAGCCCTTAAGAGCTGTGGGGTAAAAAGAAAGAGCATAATTGCAAGAAAATAGCTGAATATATTAAATTATTCAGTTCTACTTCATGACAGAAACAGTACAGTGATGAGAATGGTAATGCAACTATTTTTTAATCAAATACATGACATATTGTCACACTAATACTGTTGAAGTCTGGTCAATAATGCATTCTTTAAAATGAAATTGCAAATCCTCCCTTCCAATGAGAAAAAAATATTACATCAACATACTGCCAAGACAGAGAGCTAATACCTCCTAATATATTGCTTTATAAATATAAATCTTTTGTACATATATATATTTGAAAAGGCTTATGGTACCAATCTGAGCCTTTAGCAAAGCTAAATATACTGTGCAAAAGAGAGTTTTTCTAGGTTTGGTACTGTGTTTGAGGGATCTTATCCATCTTTTTCCCAGGCTCTGGCTGCAACCTCACATCATTACCTTTGAATAGTGGACTTTTTCGTTTAAATGATTTTATCTAAAATATTTGCAAAACACATGTTATTCATGGTCTAAAATACCTTTTTGCAATACTTGAGCTATTAACCCAATGACAAAGAAGTTAGCTGTTAGATTTGTGTGTGTTTCTATGCAGACTATGTGATGGAAATTTGTTTGGCTTACTGATGCCAAGTTATTGCAATAACTGACACTGTTTCTGAGAGGAGCATTGAATAAACACAGCTGTTGAGATTGAGACCCCTTACATTTCTTAGCCTTGTTTAGCCTCAATCCTTTTAGACAGAATACTCTACACAATGTGAATGTGCAAAATTAACATGTTTCTATCTAGTCAGGACTTTCTGAGGCTAATAAAATGCACTAGAGTACTTGTTAAGGAGTAACTGAATATTTTGTGTAAAAAAGTACAAGATTAAGCACTGCTTCCTCTTAAATATTAGTAATTTACTTGATATATATGGATCAACTCGCTTAATTTTTCGAAAAGAAATAATCCATTTTGTCAACTGTTATCACTATAAAGAATACTCCTGTTCGACGATTACTACTCGCACCATACTTTTCCTACACTGAAATTACTTAAACCTGCACTAATACACATATAGCATTCTCTTTTGATGACACAACAAAGCTGGTATAATTTATACCTCAATTTCACTTAAACTAGTCTTACTAATACATTACAGATGCATTGTATGTTGTTGGGAGTGGCACCAATCTCAGTAACATGTAAATTAAGTTATTAACCCATAGTAAACGTATCTATTGTTCTTCCAATAGACCATACTTCCTGAAATATTAAACTAAACAGTTTTTTACCAACAACTTTTGTAAGTGTTAAAAACTTAAAACATTTACACAATGTGTTTAGTGGGTGTTTTCTTAGCACTGACTGCTGGCACTTATTGGCGGATGATGAATAAGATGGTTGAACCTACTGTTTCAACATACCACATAAGGCCATTTCTAGTATCTCGAAATTACCACAATAGCCTTAATTTTTCACTAGTTGAAAAACATTTATCATATATTCACTAAACTACAACATTCCGGGGTTATTTCTATTTGACATCCGATTTAACGACACCTACATATACTAAAATATGTACAGACCTTCATTTTCTATTTCTCTCTTAATTACTGACTGATTGCTGATACTACCTGAGTCTTTGTCACGTGGAGAGAAAACTACGATCAGCATCCATGAACAGTAATTTGTGTCGGCCAAGGTCATACATAACGAAACAATTTCAATAAAATAAGTAAACGGGATATAAAATCAAGTTTGACCATCAATTATGCCTGAGTAGTCAGTTGGTGCTGTGGAAACCCAAACTTACTTAATACCAAACATAAAATCTATTAAAAAGGCATTTTATTGGTAATCATTAATAATCCATAGATTTGGCCTATAGAAACATTCATCTGATGAAGGTTTTCAAACTTTACACACAGTTTTCGTGTAACCATTTTAACTTTCATGGAAGGATCTGTGTATTATGAGATATGAACAATTTCCCTTAGTCAAGAATTGCCCATTTGGAGCAACAAGCAATATACATGCATAAAGATTAATATGAATGCCATATGACCTAATGAATTTCTTCACTGAATGTTGAACTTTTAACTGCCCAAACACAGCTCAGTAATTCAACCCCAAAGACAAGATCAATACAAGAGTTGGGAAAAAACTAGATTGGGCCAACTCGGCGCCAACATATCCCCAGACAGGTCATCACTCACGCCACAGGTTTTGATCGGAAATTTTTTAAAACATAATTACCCATTATTATATGAACTTCAGCACATCAATCTACTCTGTTTATATCTCCCCAAGGAAGATGGTGTATCCCCAGACGCCGAATACATAACTCAAATTATATTTTCAATCTTCCTGCAATGATAACTCTAAACCTATTTTCAAAGTATTTAAATGATTGATGATTGAATGTCCATTCTAAAATAATAATCCCAAAAGAGCATATCTGTTTCTATATTTGTTGACAAATAAAATATTATTTTTAACTCAACTCATCATATTTTTCAATCTTCCTTCAAAGTATTTAAATGATTGATGATTCAATGTCCATTCTAAAATTCATAATCCCAAAAGCGCATATCTGTTTCTATATTTGTTCACAAATAAAATATTATTTAAAAAAAAATTATTTATATTATTATTTTATTATATTATTTTTAGAATTTGCAAATTGTTTTCAGTTATTCATTTCCTCTATACCTATATATGTGGTCCATATATATGCAACCTAAATATGTGACACAATCTCAGTTCTGACTCCCCTTTGTGTTATATGTAATGAAGCCCACCACCTCCCACCCCCACCCCTCTCCCCTTCTCCACACCTCTCTCACTATTACACAAGATCTGCAACCCCATTGAGTTCTTTGTTTCTCATCTGATATCATTAAATACCATTGTTTATTTAGTGTCACTCAATATAGCTGGAGGTCCCAGAGGTGGGTGGGGGGAATCCGGGTGGGGGATGTGGGTTGAGCATAAATGGTAAACAAACAATCTATATAAAAGGGGTACTCAAATACAAAAAGAATTGAGAATTTTAAGTATGTGATTATCAACTGAAATGAGTTCATAACTGTAGGAGCTGTGCCAAAATTAACTGAGGCAAGTTGAATAAAACTGGGCTAGTTGAGGGTTAAAAATCCCCTAGTTTTACTACATAAGGATATAATTTCATTAATATTGGGACTTAAAGCTCACTTAAAGTGTCCATTTTGTCTACTTGAATATGTTTAACCAGTTTCATTTTAAAAAGTGAAAAACTCAGCAAGCAGAGGTATAACACACAAAAATAAGTTCTTAAAAGACTAAGATAGCCATAACATTATTAATATTCAAAATTTAAATAGACAGGCATTTCCTTTAAAAAATTCAAAGATTTCAGCTCTATACCCCACATCGTTTGACAGTTACTGGGCTTTAAAGTGGCATAATATCCATAAATTGGGTTTCTGTGGGCATTTTACAATTGTTAAAGAGACCTTAGCAATTAAACTACAGATCTGAAACTTTTGGGGGGACATACATAACAAACAAAAATTATATATAATACAGTTTAAGACTTGTCACACTAAGCATTTCCAAATAACAGGGCAAAATACGGAAAAAATGTCAAAAAAGGCACTTGGGCGAGTGTCTATGGCCCTCATACACAGGTTAAATGTCTACTAAAAACCTTGATTTTCGGCATATGTAAAAAGGACATAATAATGCATTCCCAGATGGGATTTCAGCTCCATCAATCACATAGTTTAACAGTTACAGGGCTTAAAGGTGGTAAAAAGTCCAAATATTGGGTCATTGTGGGCCTTTTAGAGATCTCGATGTGGATTTCAAATTAAAGCTTCAGACTTAAAATTTGTTACATACTAAGATTACACATAGAATATGTATCTAATAAAGTTTGAAACTTCTCAGACTTACCATTTCCAAGTTACAGAGCAAAATATGTGAAAAATGTCTTAAAAGGGTCACTCAGGTGGGTGTTTAAGGTCCTCATACACAGGTTAAATGTCTACTTGAAGCCTTGATTTTTGGCACATGTAAAAAGAACATAATAATGTATTCCCAGATGAGATTTCAGCTCTATCAGTCACATAGTTTAACAGTCACAGGCCTTAAAATTGGCAAAAAGTCCAAATATTGGGTCTTTATGGGGCCTTCTAGAGACCTAAATGTAGCCTTCAAATTAAAGCTTCAGACTTAAAATTTGTCACATACTAAGATTACACATAGAATATGCATCTAATACAGTTTGAAACTTCTTAGACTTACCATTTCCAAGTTACAGGGAAAAATATGTGAAAAATGTCTAAAAATGGTCACTCGGGTGGGGATTTATGGTCCTCATACACAGGTTAAATGTCTTCTTAAAGCCTTAATTTTTGGCACATATAAAAATAACATACTAATATCTTCTCAGATAGGATTTGAGCTCTATCAGTCACATAGTTTGACAGTCACAGGGCTTAAAAGTAGCAAAAAGTCCAAATATTGGGTCTTTGGGAGCCTTTTAGAGACCTCAATTTGACCTTCAAAATTAAAGCTTCAGACTTAAAATCTGTTACATACTAAGATTACACACAGAATATATATCTAATACAGTTTGAAACTTCTCAGACTTACCATTTCCAAGTTACAGGGAAAAAGATGTGAAAAATGTCTTATAAGGGTCACTCGGGTGGGTGTTTATGGTCCTGATACACAGGTTAACTGTCTATTAAAGGCCTAAATGTTGGGGCACATATAAGAAAACACATAGATATATTCCCAGATGATATTTAACTTAGATGAGAGACATAGTTTGAAAGCTACAGTGCTTGAAAGTGGCAAAAAGTGCATAAATTGGGTCTCTGTGGGCACTTTTGAGACCTTAAGTCGACCCCTTTGGGTAAACCTACAGCCCTAAAATTTTCTACAGACAAGGATTACATATCAAAGTTATACCTAGCGCAGTTTGAGACTCATCAGAATTATCACTTCCAAATTATAGGGCAAAATATGTGTAAAGTATAGCAAAAAATCCCTAAGTGGGGGTATTTATGGGCCTCAAACACAATTTTCTCCTCAACTTAAAGTCATGATTTTCGGCACATGTACTAAGAACATATTAATGTGTTGTCAGGTAAAATTTCAGCCAGCTGAGCATCATAGTTTGTGACCTACAGGGCTCTAAGTGGCCAAAAGTGCAATTTCTGACCTTAAGGTGGCCATAAGTTCTTTTTTACTGGGAGTTTAAGGTCACCTTAAAATAGGGATCTTCCTTTGGGCACCCTTAACATGTGTACCAAGTTTGAAAAAAAAATATTAATTTGTTTTTGAGTTATCGCGTCCACAAGGAAATTTCTACGGCGGCGGCGGCGGCGGCGCGACGGACCTGAATCCAATATATCCCCGACTTTCGTCTGGGGATATAATTATTTTATTACACAATACAAACACACATACAATAAATATACAGACACATAAAAGGGTTACCACTAATACTACACTAAAAGTATTAACACACACAGTAAGAGGTTGATTAAAATTACAAATTAAGTTAAAAATAATTTGTTCTAGTCACATATATATAGTTAATGTCCATGGTGTTCTTTTCCACACAAACTACATGTTAATGAAGTTGAGGCATTGCAAACTAAAATTATTGACACTTTACTGTGATACTAACGTTACTGACAATGTAAGGGTTTAATGTTGATAACTTTACACACACCCACACACACTGTAGAGGTGTATTATAGCATTTTTGGGGAGAAAAGGGTGGGAGGGGAAATTCAAAGTTTTTATTTTGTCCGTCCATTAACTTCAAAAACTGCTAGTAAACAAGGTTTGGCTCCTAAATTTGAATGGAGGCTGTGTATGAGCCACCTGGTTGTGTGGCCACAAAATGCTTCCCAACTAAGGTAGTGGTCAAAGGTCTTATGGCTTGCCGTGCATAGCATCTTAATGCCATGCCCCCACAAGCCCAAAGACAAGACCAAGAAACAACTACTTTAAATTAAATATTCAATTGGTGTATCAATGAAGGTGCAGTCAAACCCCTTTACTAAGAACTCTCTTCAGTAAAACTGCTTTTAGATCAATCTTTAACTTCAGAAAAGTTACTTTTCTGAAATTTATGCAAAACCAGGAAATACTGATAAAGTAGAAGCATTGTTGACTTTTTTGTCCATTAAAATTTGAATAAAACTGATCTGAACTCTATAAATTTAGACATGTTCAAGGTAAACTGCAAAGTTAAGGTCATACCACATCCAATAGTTTTACGAATATTAAAGCCACAAAAAGGTTACCACTAGTATTTAGAGGCATGAATTACAACTGTAGAATATTCACAGCCAATTGTTACAAGAGTAGTGCTCACACTAACTGATTTTATACCATTATCCACTTAAATAATGTTTACCTTTCTGGAAAGTCAAAAGAATCAACTTTAAGATACCAAGAAACTTAAAGACTTTAAAACGGAATATTTCAAGCACGAGTTTTTGGCTAATTAGATTCAAACCTACTATTCTGAATAGATATCAACAATTCTTTATATTTATTGTTATTTTGTTGCAACTGTTTCCAAAATGAATTAACACAGAATTTGGTAAAATTTATATTTTCTTATCATCAGACTACTCAGAAAGACCAACATATTAAAATAATAAAGAAAGAGATCAGAATATGTTTAGTGAGATGCATCCTAAGCTAAGTAACCAACCTGAACAGTAAACAGTAAACTAATGAATAACACCTACTATCTCAATTATTTAAAGCATTATTTAACTTATGATATTGAAAATTTATACATATGCATTAAAACAAATACCAACCTTATGGAATGTTTATAAAATTCACATTTTTGTGTCTTATCAGAGATATCCAAAGAACAAATCATACTGTGAAGATATATGACTCAGTGCATAGTATGTTTTTCTTAAATTTAACTGTGTATTAGAAAATAGAAACCACTTCCTTACGTCAATGTTATAATTTCAATAGCCCTCCCATTCTGCATGTAATCTCTATTAATCATACACTAAACAAGATAAGAGTACCATCCCATTAAAGTTATGACAAGAGAAGACCAACCTTCTTTGATAAATAAAACACTTCACGCCAACCCACAAACAAATACCATTATCATGTTATCCCAAAACCACTATGTCAACCATAAAAGGAGATGACACCATGAAAGCTCCCTTTCTTAAATGCAAAATTGCATTTTGAAAACCATTACACATGCCACACATCAAATTTTCCTTTTTAATGCTACATCAGTTACAATAAGGTGTTATGAAAGTAACATATTCACACTGGTTGAAATAAGGCCTTGTTCATTAGTCATAACCTCAGTGTGGCTCAAATTATAATCATTTTAAATTTTATTTTGCAATATAAAAGGAATATGTCATCATTTTATTTTTAATTGTTTTATTTATGCAATATTAAGATTAATAATAATTCACTAATTCAGTTATCTATTGCACAAAGAATGATACCAGCGGGTGGTTTAAACCCTGTTACATCCTTTTAACAATGGACATCCTCATAAAGCAATTGCTACTACAGTAAACCTTTATTACCTGACCATGCTAAAACTGAGAGAAATATTGAGGTTGGATAATAGAAAATGTATAAATAAAAGAAGCAGTGTAGTGTAAAACATTCTGAAAATAAGAATTTTAGGGGGTGTAAATGAGATCACAGAATTGAATCTACAGATAACAGAGGTTTAAATAATAAAAAAAAACTATCCTGTATTAACATTGTATCCTGTATTAACATCCTGTATTAACATTAACATTACACATTAACTTTCATTAACAATAAAATAATTAACATAGAACTGTATGTACTTGATAATATTGGTACTGACTGGCAGTATTTACAGTAAAACCCTGTTTTGTCACATAATTCTACCAAACCAAAAATACTAGATACCTGGGTTAGAAAAGGTCAACTGAGGATCTGAAGCTTATTTCCACTTAACATAAAAGACTACGCCATATAATTTTTTTTGGTAATGACAAAAAGGTCTTCAGGAGCCTTGTCAAGATTAATGATCATCAATGTTACTCAACTGAATGTTTAAGTACACACTTGCTTTGTTTGTAAAACCCCAGTTACACTTCCTACAATATCATACTGTGTTTGCACTGTTTGTATTACTTTTACACACATGATCTGAATTTCCTTTTTTAAAAAAGGTAAATAGATAATAAACATTACCATTCTTCCTCATTTCACTATTTATACAAATATGTACACATCACTTACTGAAAGAAGACCCAGTCTTTTTTTTCATAAATCAGTTTTCATAAATATTTCATTATTCAAGAGAAAATTGAAAAGTCGCAAAAAAGTCGAATGCATATGAAACACTTTGTTCCATTGATGGAAAATCTCAACAGCCAACATTCAATAGTTTACATTTACATGCCTCCAACAAAGTATAATTTTTTTCAAGACCAGGATGAAAAATATCAGTGTTTGGTGTCTCCTTCTAATTATTTACAAAATTTAAGACTAAGAGCCATATCTGTGTAATTTGTATTAACAATATTATTTTCTATTAAATTTTTTATCATTTAATCAACCAGTACAATTAATACATAGAAAAACTAAACTTAGTACTCTAGTATCAGAGATCACTCACTGACCATCTCTTGCAAACATGCAATACCAAAGAACTGTATTTGAAGATATCTGAGCCTCATCAGTTTTCTTCATACACAGTGAAATGACACAGATTCCACATTCAAGGACCATCCACAAGCAGTCCCAGATCTACTCTCCACGGGCACCCCCTTCCTCCCAGACTACATTTGGTTGAACACCTGCTATGGTCTGACGATGAGATGGGTGGGGGGTGGGCAAGAAACATCATATTTTTTATAAAAGTGGCCCACTTGTGGGCATCAGTGAGCCATCTTATCACACAGATCCATCCGCAAGGGCAGTTTTTTGAGCTGAACCCAGATTGACATTTTTTTATAAAGAAGACAGCTTCAACATGTCAGAAATCAATATTTCAGTAAAAATATTGCCACAGACAACTCAGGGTCAAGAAAGGTCACCATGACCCTATGGAATCGGCGAACAGCAGGTGGTATTTTTTCAGAAGCAAGGCAGCATTCATGTATTTCAATATCAACTGATACAGCTTTCTGACATTCAAAATCAATACCAGTGTCAGTTTTAATACAGTGTGTCTATCTCCTAAACTCTACTTGTCTATGTATACTTTGTTGTTCCGCAGTTTATGTTATGAGATTTACAATTACAATAACTGTGATGTCACAAAGGAGATATACAAACAGATTGCATTATATGAAGGTCATTACAACAAGTTTAACTCTAATGATACAACAATGGCAGTGATCAAATTAAGTCAGTTATCTGACTTAAAATACTATTAGATGAGACTAGAAAAAAATAAGAAAAAAATGTAAAAAGTACTATTTTACTCAATTTTAGTTACTTTCCATGTGGGTAAGTGAAGCACAAAATTCACTTGCCCTGACATAAAATCCAGGCAAATGTCAACATCCAGTACTGTTATAATTGATGCAGTTAAACAATTATTCATAGTACAACTTATTCATATTCATTCAATGCCACTAGCCAGTCTTGAATTTATGATCATTTTCAATTTTTGATATGTTAACAAAACATTTAATCTTGTGCTAGAGTTGTATTTTACTAGAACTCCAACCACATGCATATATATATATGTATCATACAAATGATTTACACATTCATTATTGCTGTTGAGAAGAAACATCTACTGATTTAATTTTATTAAAGACAAACTTCTATAGCCTTGACAAACATATTTCTATTAAACATTTAATAATTTAATAATTCAATATTTCCCACGCTGATGTGGAAATACATGAAAATTGGGGATAAAAGCTTACAATTGTCGTCAGATTTTGGATATGTTTCTAATATTTTAACTCTTCATTCAGACAATCCATCTCAACATACTGACTGTCCCTTGTCCAGATCTGTCTGGCATTTATTGCAGTAAATCAGCAGTTTCTTTCTTCTCTGACATGCAGGAGACAGTCCCAGTCACGACTGTGAAAGAACTTTTTGCCACAATGTGAACTGCATCATATAAGCTACAAGATGGTATAGTTGTTCTAGTGAGTTCTAGTGATATCACTATCATCACAATACCAGCTCAGGATGATCTGTTGTTTCATAATGGTATCTTTTTTCTTAAAACCCTGCACTACCCGGCGTCTCCTTTTGGTTGCAGCATTGTTGGACCAGCAGTCCATTTAAACCTTGGCAAGCCAATAGCTGTTTTACAGCACTGACGGGTCTTCCTTTCCTTTTACATCTAGCTGGCTGAACAGCATTGCCTAAACCACTGATGTCACTCTCTGCATTAAACTCTGTCATCTTGTCTCAGTATTGACAATACAGGGAGATCTGGAAGGGGTTCACTTTCTGAGGTGTCTTCAATGGTTGGGACGACATAGCGATTGCTTGAACAGCCTGTAACTTTGTCTGGAAGGGGTTCTATTCCGTAGGTGTCTTCATTGAATGGCGTGGCACTGTCATGAGAGGCTGAAACTGTAAGGGTGACATCACAATCTTTGTGGGCTACCAGTAAATGATTTACTACCTTCAGTCCATTTTTAAAATCTTTGGAGCCAAAGAAAGCAAGAACAATGGTCAATTGCTGTGTGATAAAGATGTCTTTCTGTATTTCTCATTGAAACCAAGGGTTCTTCTTCTTTGAGTTGTTTGAGACACAAATTGTACAGGTGAATGTACAATGGAAAGAGATGACAGGTCAAAGCTCTTTGCACATCTTTGGTGGACAGCATCACAACAGAACATAGGTTCCCCCTTTTCTTTCAACAAAGCAAAAATATGGTGTCAAAAACATGGACCTGTAAATTTAGCACAAGCATTCACTTGTAAACTACTTGGTCATCTAGGAGAGTAACATTTTTGGAAGCTTCCATCTGGGATGTGACCTGTTTAGAGCCAAATGTTGTCAAAACAGCTGAAAATTGCAAGACCACATTACACTGAACACTGAACAGTATTGGTAGGCACTTTGGATGACACTGACTTGGCCCTATAATGGGGTTCTGTCCTGATTGTGACCAGTAACCCTAGAAAAGCGGCTAGTAAATCTTTGTTGCTCCTTTTGTGAGGCAAGATCGACTTCAGCTTCTGAAGGAAATTTTCCAGTCTGTTTTTAGTACTGGTGTTGTAATTATCTGTCTTAAGCCCTTGTACCCATTTAGTCGTGATTGTGTGCCAGTCAAAACAGTCTTTCATATCAGGTTTGGGGAACACAGCACAAAATTCATCATAATTTCTCTGACATTCATCCACATTTCTTGAGTATACAATCTCTTGGAGGGAGTCCAGCAGGGTGCATCTTTGAGCAGACATAATAGACATTGTTTTGACAGTCATCTCTCGTCCAAAAGTCCTCAAGACATGAAATAAGCATATCTGCAGCTCAAGTTGGGGAAGCTCTGATTTAAAGACTGTGCTTTCTGACATGTCCCTGTCTGTGATGACTACATGCACATCGGTCCATTTGGCATTCTTCTTGAATATCCGTGCCATTTTACAGATTGAGAATTCATCTTCTTGTATGAGGGGAAAGGCTACCAGCACATGGCTTTCCCCTTCTCCATGTATCCCCATCATGACAAAAAAGGGCATTTCACAGTCATTTGTCTTGTGGGTGGAGTCCACAAGTAGGACTTCTACAAACCTCTGGAATGTATACTTCTTCTGGGAATCTTGAAGAAACAGGCCATCCAGCACTTGGTTTTCATCAAGCACAAATTCTGCATCTACGGAAGGGGTCATTGCCTTGGAACCACATGGCCATGTCCTTCAAGGCAGTTACTGACTCAGCAGTCTTGGTGCTTGAAACAACATTGTGTATGTACTTTAGCTTAACTTTCTTCCCATTCTTTGCTGAATGAACCCTTGGATAAGCTTCTTTTTATCTTGAAGCTTACACAACTTGTTCACTTCTTCTGCAACATCTGAGTCCAATCTCCCCTGCATAGGATGACACCTAAATGTTAATTCAGAGACAGGATGACTGTGATCTTCATCCACCTTGGTGATCATCAACTGTTGACCATCCTTTGTAACTCCAAGTATGATGACCATTAGATATCAAAGTTTGGTTATTTTCTAGCTAGGCCTGGTTTCCATGGTAGACTTACATATTTACTATTATAGGAACATGCGAATGCAACCTCACTCTATCTGATTTCAATATTGCAACTTTTATCAGGACATATTTTCTTTGCAACCTCAATTGTCCTAGACTAGATAGACAAAATGTTCTTTTTATCCTGTTTAACTGACTCATCTACTTTAGCATAACTATCAAACAACTTTCCAATTTCAAACAAAGTGATAATAAGCACAAAAAAATCCCCTCCACTGTGATACAGTCAGCTTAAAGCTAAAACTGAGAATGAATTGTGCCCATCCAAGTGTGCGCATAATCACCTCACTACCAATCAATTGTAATTAGTGACACCAGAATATGAACTTTCTGCCAGAGCAGTCTAATCACAAAATGCTACCCAGTACCCACTCAATCAGTGGTGTGTTAACATACACACCCTGATTGCAATTTATTGCAATCAATAACAAATGACAGGACATTAGAGGACTATTGCATCTTTTTGATATAATTTTAAATACAGTTCAAAGAAGGATAGGTCTCTTTGATAAGAAGTATAGGAGAAGATCACCACATTGTTTGGAAGTAAGATCAAATGTAGATCGAGGAAAAACTTGTGTCTTTCAAGGGGGGACAACAATCACGTCAAAGATAAACCTACAAACAATGTATAAATGTGGCTAAAATTAAGAGGATTATTTTTCAGATAAAATGAATATGTAATTACCATGAGCAACTGTTCATGAAAATAGGAGACAACAATCAAAGTAAAAATTAAATTTCTAAATAATTAACAAACTAGAGGATCGCTCGCAAAAAAAAAAGATAATGTTTTTGCATAGCAAAAACAAAGCGTCCCAAAAAGGATATAAAGGTGAGTGCTAAAGTATTAAGAAAATGCTTCGTTTCTAGCCTTATACTGTTATGGCAACCAAAGTCAGCGCAGTCTGCTCTATCTAGCACGGTTTTCAAGATATAAGCATTTTTGTGTTTTGCAAAAAATAAAAAAATTAAAAATGTCCGCTATATTTGGCGAGACAAAAATATTTTGAAAATTGGCATGGCTACTCTGCAGAGATACCCAGCAGGTCCAAAATTTTGTTGAGTTCACTCCATATAGCACGGTTTTCGAGATATAAGCATTTTTGTGTTTTGCAAAAACTTTGAAAATTCAAAATGGCCACCATTTTTGGGGAGACAAAAATTTTTGTCAAGACCACTGCCGTGGTGTGTATCTCCCGCCGAGCATTAAAGCAGAAGAAATAGCTTTTCCGAGATATTCACAATTTTTCATTTTCGTGTGTGAAAGGTCTTCCAAAAGTAGGTGAATGAGTTATTTGAGAAAAATTGGCTATCTGCAATACTATTAAGAGATAATTCACATTTACTCATTTTGAGTAGGTGAATAATTATCTATGGGTGTGAAACTTCACCAAGTGAAAGCTCTCCCAAAAGTAGGTGAATGAGTTATTTGAGAAAAATTGGCTATCTGCAATACTTTTAGAGATAATTCGCATTTACTCATTTTCAGTAGGTGAATAATTAGCTATGGGTCTGAAACTTCACCATGTGAAAGCTCTCCCACAAGTAGATGAATGAGTATTTGATAAAAATTGGGTATGCGCAATACTTTTACAGATAATTAGCATTTACTCATTTTTAGTAGGTGAATAAATAGCTATGGGTCTGAAACTTCACAGAGTGAAAGCTCTCCCAAAAGTAGGTGAATGAGTTATTTGAGAAAAATTGGCTATCTGCAATACTTTTAGAGATAATTCACATTTACTTATTTTGAGTAGGTGAATAATTAGCTATGGGTCTGAAACTTCACCAAGTGAAAGCTCTGCCAAAAGTAGGTGAATGAGTTATTTGAGAAAAATTGGCTATCTGCAATACTTTTAGAGATAATTCGCATTTACTCATTTTGAGTAGGTGAGTAATTTGCTATGGGTCTGAAACTTCACCAAGTGAAAGCTCTCCTAAAAGTAGGTGAATGAGTTATTTGAGAAAAATTGGCTATCTGCAATACTTTTAGAGATGATTTGCATTTACTCATTTTGAGTAGACGAGTAATTAGCTATGGGTCTGAAACTTCACCAAGTGAAAGCTCTCCCAAAAGTAGGTGAATGATTAATTTGAAAAAAACTGGCTATCTGCAATACTTTTAGAGATAATTCGCATTTACTCATTTTGAGTAGGTGAGTAATTAGCTATGGGTCTGAAACTTCACCAAGTGAAAGCTCTCCCAAAAGTAGGTGAATGAGTTATTTGAGAAAAATTGGCTATCTGCAATACTTTTAGAGATAATTCGCATTTACTCATTTTGAGTAGGTGAGTAATTAGCTATGGGCCTGAAACTTCACCAAGTGAAAGCTCTCCCAAAAGTAGGTGAATGAGTTATTTGAGAAAAATTGGCTATCTGCAATACTTTTAGAGATAATTCACATTTACTCATTTTCAGTAGGTGAGTAATTAGCTATGGGTCTGAAACTTCACCAAGTGAAAGCTCTGCCAAAAGTAGGTGAATGAGTTATTTGAGAAAAATTGGCTATCTGCAATACTTTTAGAGATAATTCGCATTTACTCATTTTGAGTAGGTGAGTAATTAGCTATGGGTCTGAAACTTCACAGAGTGAAAGCTCTCCCAAAAGTAGGTGAATGAGTTATTTGAGAAAAATTGGCTATCTGCAATACTTTTAGAGATAATTCACATTTACTCATTTTCAGTAGGTGAGTAATTAGCTATGGGTCTGAAACTTCACCAAGTGAAAGCTCTGCCAAAAGTAGGTGAATGAGTTATTTGAGAAAAATTGGCTATCTGCAATACTTTTAGAGATAATTCGCATTTACTCATTTTGAGTAGGTGAGTAATTAGCTATGGGTCTGAAACTTCACAGAGTGAAAGCTCTCCCAAAATAGGTGAATGAGTTATTTGAGAAAAATTGGCTATCTGCAATACTTTTAGAGATAATTCGCATTTACTCATTTTGAGTAGGTGAATAATTAGCTATGGGTCTGAAACTTCACCAAGTGAAAGCTCTCCCAAAAGTAGGTAAATGATTAATTTGACAAAAATTGGCTATCTGCAATACTTTTAGAGATAATTCGCATTTACTCATTTTGAGTAGGTGAGTAATTAGCTATGGGTCTGAAACTTCACCAAGTGAAAGCTCTCCCAAAAGTAGGTGAATGAGTTATTTGAGAAAAATTGGCTATCTGCAATACTTTTAGAGATAATTCGCATTTACTCATTTTGAGTAGGTGAGTAATTAGCTATGGGTCTGAAACTTCACCAAGTGAAAGCTCTCCCAAAAGTAGGTGAATGAGTTATTTGAGAAAAATTGGCTATCTGCAATACTTTTAGAGATAATTCGCATTTACTCATTTTGAGTAGGTGAGTAATTAGCTATGGGTCTGAAACTTCACCATGTGAAAGCTCTCCCATAAGTAGATGAATGAGTTATTTGATAAAAATTGGGTATCCGCAATACTTTTACAGATAATTCGCATTTACTCATTTTGAGTAGGTAAATAATTAGCTATGGGTCTGAAACTTCACCATGTCAAAGCTCTCCCAAAAGTAGGTGAATGAGTTATTTGAGAAAAATTGGCTATCTGCAATACTTTTAGAGATAATTCGCATTTACTCATTTTGAGTAGGTGAGTAATTGGCTATGGATCTGAAACTTCACCATGTGAAAGCTCTTCCAAAAGTAGGTGAATGAGTTATTTGAGAAAAATTGGCCATCTGCAATACTTTTAGAGGTAATTCGCATTTACTCTTTTTGAGTAGGTGAGCAATTAGCTATGGGTCTGAAACTTCACCAAGTGAAAGCTCTTTGGGATAGCTGCTCTGCAGAGATACCCTGAAGATAAAAAATTTCGTCGAAATCGCTCTATGTAGCACGGTTTTCGAAATATTAGCATTTTTGTGTTTTGCAATTTTTGCGCAAAAATTCGAAAATTCAAAATGGCCGCCATTTTTGGCAAGACAAATTTTTTTTGAAAATTGGCATGGCTACTCTGCAGAGATACCCAGTGGGTCAAAAATTTCGTCGAAATCGCTCTATCTAGCACGGTTTTCGAGATATAAGCATTTTTGTGTTTTGCAATTTTGCGAAAAATTCGAAAATTCAAAATGGCCGCCATTTTTTGCAAGAAATTTTTTGTTTGAAAATTGGCATGGCTACTCTGCAGAGATACCCTGCGGGTCAAAAATTTCCTCGAAATCGCTCTATCTAGCAGGGTTTTTGAGATATAAGCATTTTTATGTTTTGCAATTTTTGCGAAAAATTCGAAAATTCAAAATGGCCGCCATTTTTGGCGAGATAAAATTTTTTTGAAAATTGGCATGGCTACTCTGCAGAGATACCCTGTGGGTCAAAAATTTCGTCGAAATCGCTCTATCTAGCAGGGTTTTCGAGATATAAGCATTTTTATGTTTTGCAATTTTTGCGAAAATTTCGAAAATTCAAAATGGCCGCCATTTTTGGCGAGACAAAAATTTTTTGAAAATTGGGAAATGTACTCTGCAGAGATATTCTGCGGGTCAAAAATTTTGTCGAAATTGCTCTATCTAGCACGGTTTTTGAGATATAAGCATTTTTGTGTTTTGCAATTTTTGCGAAAATTTCGAAAATTCAAAATGGCCGCCATTTTGGGCGAGACAAAAATTTTTTGAAAATTGGGAAAACTACTCCGCAGAGATACCCTGTGGGTCAAAAATTTCGTCGAAATCGCTCTATCTAGCACGGTTTTCGAGATATAAGCATTTTTGTGTTTTCCTTATTTGGAAAATTCGTAATGATTAATTAATCATTAATTACTCGGCCATTTCTTGACCAATCAATGCCAAAATCTAATGATTTCCAGATTTTAATAGAATGAATGTATTTGCCAAGTTTCAGGTGAATTGATAAAATTCCTTTCAAGTTATCATCCGGACAAGCTTCCCCATCGAAAAAAGACATTTTTGGTCATGTGACCTCTCTGATTGGTTGAAATGTCACTGCAGCATATTCAAAAAAATTCCCCAAGGCTACTGCCTAAACCTGCCAAATTTGAAAAGAATCCGCCTAACGGTTACAGAGTTATAAGGAAAACAAAATGCGGAGCCGGCGGAGCCGGCGGAGCCGGCGGAGCCGGCGGAGCCAGAAGCTCTCCCATACACAAACAAGCGTCCCTTGCGGGACGCTTAATTAAACAGTAACATTATTGTAGTATGTGTACTTGGAGTAGAACCCAATGGTTAGAAACCCTGTTATCAATCGGAACCCATTCGAAACATTTTCTATTGACCAGGTCCCGTCTATTAGCCAGTTCCAATAAAATATGGTTGTCACTGGCAACGCAAACGAATTTGCCTGAAATATCCAAATTATATCTCCATAAAATTGAAAAAAAATAGTAATTTGATCATTTGTAAAAGAAAAATAGATTGTACAATAGTGCTCATGCAGTTACCCAAGTTCATAGCCTAGCCAAGTTTGTCTCCTGGCTTAAAAACTATTAAGGGCATGCAATATTGTTACTGAAACAAATGGAACAAACACTAATAATGATAATGTGCAAATCTACAAAGACAAATATTTTGAATTTAATATTATCAAAAAAATGCAAGTGGCAAACTTGGGTAGGCAACGAATTTGGGTAGCCGAGCAGTTGTGCCATCTAATATCAGTGATATACTATATGGTGGTTCACAGTTTTATTGGACCATTAAGCAAGCAGTAAATGTGGGTTTTAATGGCGAGTTTTACAAAATTATATGATACGCAGATTTGTTTACAATAAAGGAACACCAGTTGTTTAATGTTGATAGATACATTGATACTGGTTGAAGCTCTAGGATTCTTACTCTATTTTAGTGTCAAAACACAGAGTATTGTAAAGGTCGAAAATATTACTTAGGCTGTAAAATACGGGGACTGGTCATACGCTACAGTAGTTCTGAAATTCTTCACTACGAGGGCTTTTTTGATATTTGGACTGTCACCCTAGGGAGGAGAGCAAATGCGTAACGAACCGTTCCTGAAGTTCAGAACTAACTCTACAATAGAGTGAGCGATGTAAATTCACCATTTTTAAGCACTTTTGATCCTGCTACATCAAGTCACATTTTTTTCACTTTTTTTTTAATAAATATGGCCCATCCCTGCATTATCCAAAACTGGAAAAAAATTAACTCACCTGGACATAGGTTCACTCAGGGAACTGTTATTATTTCATACAAAAATATCTATTATTTATGAAAATGGATCTAAGTTCATTGTTTTTGGGGAAAAAAAAGCTATTTTCAAGTAAATTTTGTAGTATTTTTATTTAACAAAATTAAGACATGTTTTCCCCCATATTTGTGCTGTAAAACTGACAAAAACCAAAAAGTGGCGAATTTACATCCATTGGCCAATTTACATAACTTGCTCTACTGCGTCGATCTTGGCATAAAAAGTAAGAAATATTGTGTACTGAACTTTCAATAATATTTCCCCATTATTTCTTCATGGTTCAAATGAAAAAATGCCAGAAATTCGATCTGATCAAATAGATTTCCAGTAAAATTTATGGAAAAGATGAAGACAAGTGGTAACCCTCCATCTTTCTTGAATTTTAATCTTTGAAATGAAATTGCATACTTTAAATGGTAATCTTTAAGTGTATGTACACATGTATACGGCTTACGACACCCGATTTGCGACGGCGAATTTCTTTCTGACCTTCTCAATATTTTGTAAACATACATCTAAATTCACTTGTAATGCGATTTTTTCAGTCCTAGACCGACAAAATCGCTGTCGCAAATCGGACGTCTGATGTCGCAAATCGGACTCAGACACATGTGAACAGCGAAACATAAATGAGAAGGTTTGGAAAATTCGCTGTCGCAAATCGGCCGTCGGATGTCGTAAGCCGCATACATGTGTACGTATACTAAAAATACAATGAAAGCAATGTATGACATTTTCCCAAGTTGAATGCATTTTATTGCAGTTTATTGCACATTAAATAAGATGTCTAAAACGTGTTGGGTATACCATATATATAGTTAAGAAAGTAGTTGTAAAATCAGACTGTACATTCAATAATTTCCTTCTTGATAGATTTTAATGCAATAAAATCAGGCAGAAGAACCATTCCATTGACTTTCCAATGAAAGTATGTGTGTAGGTAATGCAATTCCTAAAAAATTAGAAATAAAAAGATTTACATTCATTGAGATCATTATATTGCTCGAATTTGGTTAAAAATGATCTTGTGTGGGGTTTTCATCTAAGCTACAAATATAATATTTATATCACATCAATCTACTGTTGTTTTTAAACTTTCAGAGGAAAGTATGTTTTATATTTCCAAGATATCTGAGGAACTGTAGCTAGCACCAGAGTAAAGGAATTAATTGTAAAAATATACTGTCAATAATTTTTTCTTGCTTGTTTATGTACTATTTTAATGCAATGAAAATAAACAGATGCACTTTTAAAATACCTTTCCAGTGGTATAAATTTTAAATAACAGGCTAAAGAAGTTTTCATTTACATATTAAAGATCTATGGGTAAAGTAGTATGTGAAATATTCATAAAAGATGAGAACTTCTTGAAATTATTCAGATGTTTTTTTCGTTATTTAAATGATGGCTAAGTGATAGTCACTTTAAAATGTCTGTGTTTAATATTATTTATCTTACTCTGTGGTGTACACATACGGTTTTAAAATTGTTTGCTAGTATTTTTGTACCTTAAAAATTTATATTTTGCATTTTAGTGTGCCCCATTAATCACCACTGCAAAAGTGGATCTGATTGGTCCAACCCACCGGACATTTCCTTCAAAATGTAAACAAAACCATACTGAGATTTAACCAATAAAATATCAATAAATAAACTGAAAACTCAGTTTTTTGTTGTGTTGATAGAAAAATGATTTTATAGTGCAATGCGGTATAACACATTCCTTAATTTAAATTTTAAATCGTCGAATCAACCATACGTGAGGATAGTACAGTACGGGTGGACACGAAGATAAACGGTTTCAGAACTTGACTCTTTTTGGTGGTATAAATAATTAAATTGAACAAAATAAATAGCTAATGACTTGACAAGCTTTGTTTAAGTCTATTCTGTTTGTTAATTTGTGCAATTTTATTGTTTACACTGCTTATATTTGAAAAGTTCTTAAGACTGTTTATCTTCGTGTCCGTTTATCTTTGTGTCCACCCGTGCTAGTAGTAGCGGACCCTGCCATGAAAACGAAACAACAGAACTGCCGGTTTTCAAAATTTTGCAATCACTATACTTCGGAAAAACAGTGACATTTACAAGGGGATACTAAACAAAATGTTATTTTAATACGCCTAATAATTTCAAACTTTTAGGTAAAATTACTGAATTTCAAAAAGAAACCAACTTGAAAACAAAACAAGACCAGCAGTTGTCAAATTTTCGACTTCCAGTTAACTGAAATTGATGTCTCAATAAAATTTTAACCGCTAATTAGGAAAATGGTTGCCGATATTCTGAAAGATGGAGAAGAACCAATATTAACATGCAGGTTTGCTTTTTCAGTATTAATCCATTTAATGAGATTGCAAGTGATGAAATATAAATACAACAACATTTTTAATTATCATAAGCTACATTTGATCAAATTGTTGCTTTTTGATAATTGGACTTGATTGGAACTAGTAAATCAAAAGCTGGTGCTTTGTGGAAAAAATTGATTCACAGATAAGAAAGCTACATTACAGCAGTGAATGTCACAATAGTGATGCACAGAAATAAGGTATTGATGTAAACTCAACTAGCAAGTTAATCAGTCTATTACCCTTTTTACACTGGCTATACCCCACTATACTTGTAAAACACAAAAAATACTTCATTTTCAGTCTTTTATTTCACAACTTTGTGCCCCATAAATATTAAAATCATTTGACCCAACTCATCAGACTTGTTCAATTTATTATTATTAATAGATTCATGATCTTGTCCAACTAACTTTTTTGCAGAATTGCTAGATGTAACAGGTAATTTGGTATAATGGTTTTTAGAGTAAACATTTTTTAGCAACACCACCTGGCTCCAAATATTTATCAAAAAGTTTCTGGCTCCTGACATTTTTTTTGGAACACCATCTTCTTCTAACTTTCTTTCATTACTACTGGCCCCATTGATTGATTTGTTATCATACACACACTTTGTCTCACAATACAAACATGAAAGTAAATGACATCTGACAATATATATACGACTGTCACACAATTTCATCTCAAACTTGTAAGGTGCCATAACAGAAAAAAGCATTCCGTTCAGCCAAGTTGTACCTAAACTGAAGTTCTTGATCAATGCATCTTCATGCTTGACACATTTTAAATGAACCACGATCTGACAATTTGGCATGCTGCTACTGTTGTACCCTGTGTGAGAGATTGGGGTAGATTATGTCCAAACACATTTTAAGAACACACTGGAGAAAGGGGTTTACTAGATGTCTTTGTAGTTATACTTTGAGGAGTGATGTGGTAACACACCAAGAACTTACACATTCCAATCTTTTTTATTTCTTCAGTACATATGAATGGGACAGGTGGCAACCTATTCTAAGAACTAATATTTCAATAACCTCTGTTCTCACTTTCCACTTGGATATTTAATGCCTTTTCAGTTTGACTATCCCTTGCAAGGAACATTGAAAGGGGATCTGGTTCCACTAAATCTTAACCCGGTTTCTGTTTAAATACATACTTTCACCATTTTGTAATCCTGGCCGGAGACATTGACCCAACAGATGAAACAAAGTAACCAGCGATTGGTAATTTGTGAAGATGTGGTAGGTGGTAAAGTGGTAGGTGTATAGATATTTGTAAATATATTTTAGAAATGTGACAAACCTTCTTTAATATACTTTCTTTTACAATCTGATAAAACACATGCAGTGAAGGACAGAGCTCGACATCAACTTCTTATCACTGAACCCAATCCATAGACACTGGAGTCAGTTTCCAGAAATAGTTCCTTGATTAAATAGTAAATAAATGATATAGAATCTGTAAATCACTACTTTTAAGGATTGGTTTTTCGAAACTTTGGCCCTACCCCAAATAAACTCAGTATCTGATTTGTGCTTGAATGTCTTCCCCTTATATTTCCTGCCTTACTTATTTTTTCAGTATATTGGTCAAGGGAGCTATAATGTGGGCAATATTAAATATAAACGTCTGCAATAAAACAATAATCCCATGTATGTACAAAGTCCTGTCTGATTTCTAGGTTCTTATCGTCAAATGTTTTAACACTTTATCTTCTAATTTATGACTGCAAAAGTCAACAGAGTCCTCCAAAAATTAACATTTAGCCAATGACTTCTAATGACAGGCCAATAGTAATTGCTCTAAGGAAATTCTCGACTGGCAGGCCTTAGAAGTAGGGAAGCCCCTAACATCATGGGATCTAACCTGAGGTAGGTTGAGGCCTCCTTATCAGACCTCATAGCATATGAACACATTTTGCATGCTCCATGATGAGATAGTTGCAGGGGAGATATCTTTGTCGAAGCCTTTCTTAAATGAGATAAAGACCAGCTCCTTTTTCTGCCTAAGGTCTGAGGTCCTATCCAAAAAGTAGCACAGGGTTCCAACGAGATGGCATGGTGACCTATCAGCCTTGAGTGACTTATCTAGATTCGAGGTCAATGCAGGAATGACCACTGGGGCCACACTGTCTGGTCCCTCTTTGGCCAGCTGATTCTGGGAAAGAAAGCTGGATGAGTAGAGAGACACACCTGGACCAGTCTGTCTGGTGTCTGATGTTTTTGCCAAGCCAAGTTTGGATCTCACTCCTGTGTTTGCTAGAATCCAGAGCTAAGAGGAAAACTGTCTTAAAGGTAATGCGCTTGAAGGAGGACTCTTTAAGGGGTTCATAATGTATCTTTGTGACCTAGTGAACTAGCAAGGAAACATTTCAAGAAGGGATGCCTCTGCAACCTTTAGATCTGTCTCTTTGGAAACTGTCCAGAAGACCAGTGAGATTTTTATCCTTGGTGACTGTGAAAAAGTAATCATATGTATTAGAGGCTAAGGTAAGGCTACTAGTTTGGTGAGTTAAAGTTACATCTTAACAGGTAAGGAGTGAGATGAAACAGCTGTCGAAAATGTTTGAAATGTATGCAAAGTGTGAGGAAGTGGTAGAAGGAGTTTAGGTTTTGGAACAGCAACAGGAGATTGTAGTTAGTGTGATGTAAACCCTATTTTTATATTTTTATACAATAAATGTACATATATTAAGCAAGTATATTTTCCTTAAAGACTTCTGACCAAAAAATAACATCTAACTTGGTCACAATGACATTGATGGATAAATTTCCCAGTTTGTCTGCTATGGCTGATCTGTTACCATCGATAGTACCTGCCTGTAACTTCCTTTCCTGGAGCAGATACAAAAGGAGATCGGCTATGGATTTGATTGGTGGTGCTCTGAAATCCATCTGATAACTTTGGCACCATTTTGTAAAAATGGTTCACTTCGCTTTATTGATGGATCTAGTTGAGCCTCTTTGAGTAACGAGGTCCTCAGTGGCCTAGTGGTTAGCAAGTTTGGCATCTAATCATAGGCTGTCACCTCTGTGGGTTCGAGTCCCACAAGTGGCAATTCTGAGGACCTGTCCCAATATGACCCTGGCTGTTGAACGGGACGTAAAACCCCAACTTTGACTTTGACTCTTTGAGTAGCATCAATTCATGCTGTCACTGCCTCAGAGAAGCTCTGCTCCTTGAAAGCTGAGCATGTAGTATCTAGACATTGAAGTTTAGGTTTGACAGATTCTTGTGAGGACTTTGATTGTATGGTTGAGTCAGGGAATTGGGCAGACTGGCCAGACACAGTGGAATTTGGCTTGGCATAGCCAGGCATAGCAACATCACTCTGTATGTTGCTACAGTGGCAGACAAATCAACATGGAGTGTGTTATATGCTCTATGCTGATGACATTCAGCTTTATAGTAACTTTAACATGAACTCTATTGCTGAATCTCTGAAAATTCTTGAACTATGCATTGACAGCATCAAAAATTGCATGTTACAGAATCTCCTGATGCTGAATGATGAAAAATTGAAATCATTATTTTTGGATCAAGAAACAACTCAGGAAAACTGTCATCTATCTCTATTAGAGTGTATGATTGTAAAATTACTTCTACAAATTCTATCTGCAACCTGAATGCCTGCTACTGAACATGGAAGAGATAATTCTGAAAAAGTCCAAGGCCTGCCAGTTCTAAATTCATAAATTAGTTAGAATTCATAAATACTTATCTGAAGATACATGTGCCTGTCTTATTCAAGGATTGGTTATGTCTCAACTAGACTGTGTAAACTGTTTGCTGTAAGGAATCGATAAAGCTTTCTTGAATCAGCTACAAGCTGTACAAAATTCAGTTGCCAGTGTAATCATCAAAATGAGGAAATTATATCACATTAGTAAAGTGAGACAACAGCTTCACTGGCTTCCAGTTGAATAGAGGATTGATTTCAGTGTCCTTACTTATGTCTACAAGGCATTACATGGTCTTAGACCACCTTTTATCAGTGAGCTTATTTTGCTATCACAGCCTGGCAGATTTACTAGAATATCCAACAGTAAAAGTAAAAGTGCTTAGAAATAACTATGGAAAGTGGGCCTTTGTTAAACAAAGTTTGTTTATACTGCTCCTGCTTTGTGGAACAAGTTACCTGTGAACAATAGATCCACAAAATCTGTAAAACTTTGGAGATTAGCTTAAAACACACTTATTAAAACCTACTTATGATGTAATGTTTACTTAGCAGTACATGTACTTATATACATTAGGTTATATAAACATTATTTAAAAATCATGTGTCAGGTTATCCCAGAACCAGTGCATGTTGGTACATCCTGGACAATCAGAATGATTCTACTGCAGATGTAGCCCCTTAGCTTCACCACTGCTTTGCCCAGCTGGTCACTGATGGGGAGGCATAGGGATCCAGGTCCTCCCAAGGTAGACTGCATGCATCTACTGCCCAGTCTAGGGAGTCTGGAACTGGTGACACACACTGAGGTAACTTGTTGAACCTCAATGCAAACAGGTCTATTTGAGTCTGGTGCCATCTGGGGCATATCAACGGGAAGACCTCTGGAAGGAGAGACCACTCTGTCTGGATGATCTGGCCTAGCCTGGATAGTTTGTCTGCTACCATATTCAGCAGACCTGGAATGTGTTGGGCCTTGAGGGTCACCAGTTTCCTGGAGGTCAGGATCCTCCATAATAGTGCATACAGTGTGCTCAACCTCATGCCTCCTTCCTTGTATATATGAGCAACAACTGTGGTGTTATTTGTCACTATGAGTATAATCTTGTTTGAACAAAGGTCTTGGAACTTTTTTAGGGCCAAAAAGACCACCTTAAGTTTCAGGTAGTTTATATGTAACTTGCTTTATTGGAGGGATCAAATCCCTCTTGCTGTGAGATCTCCTATGTGAGCGCTACAGCCTTCTCTTGAGGCACCTTTAATGATCTGAAAAGCATAAGTGAGTGGGTCTGGCCTGGCTGGCCTTGAAGGATGTTTGCTTCTTAAAGCCACCATTTTAAGTGTGGACAGAGACCTTGGGATTAAGATCTTTTTTTACTAGGGATACTGGGATCCTCTATTGATTTTTTCAGGTGCTACTGATTCAACCTCACATGGAGCCCACTTAGGTGGACTTGCTTTTCTGTAACTGTCAAAATCCCTATTAGGGACATGAACTGCCTGACCTGAAAGGGTCAGTGAGAAGAATTTGTTGAGTTTAGGGACTGCCAACGTTCCAGAGTGGGTCTGACCTGGCCCTCCTAGAAGTCGAACTGGTAACCTATGAAATCAAAGATCTGCTTCAATTCCAGTTCTGATTTCTTCATGTTTACTATCCAACCTAAACTGACACATAGCTACCAAAGTCTGAGTCAAGTTTGGTGGGATATGGCTCTGCCCAATCAATCATCTAGGGACTGGTGAATTAAGTAGTCTTGTTAGTCTTATCATTTACCCTTGTTTCCAGCCATCAGTTTTACCTTGATTGACCCTGGACGTAAAAATGCAGGTATTTACTGGATTGTGGGTTTATATTTGTAGTACATGGAGATATAGGTACAAAAGTATAAGTACAAAAAAATACAAAAAACAGCAAAACAGAAAATTTAATAGTAAATTAAATTTTTATAAGTGAATACCTTACCTAGTGGACAAATGCATTTGTCCAGCGCCCTTCTGGTCTCACCAACGTTAGAAAAAAATGTCCTGTGCATTCGCCAGGTGGCTGTACAGCCTCCCTGCTCTTCCTGTTTTTGTTGCCTTAATACTTTTGTTGTGTTAATACATCTTACCTAGTGGACAAATGCAGAATAGCTACCCATTGGAAGGAGGGTAGCTTAAAAGGGGATTTCCAGAGAACTCTGAACCCTAAACCGGGTAGAAACAGGGCAATGGGTACCTTGATCGGCCCTGTCTGAAAAAGCCTCCCCCTTTTTTGTACTAAACTCGTCCCAAGTGTACAGTTCAAAGGGAGAGATGAGGAAAAGAGTTCTAGCAATGTGATAGAGGAAAAGAACAACTTTTTTTTAAATATGTACACTATTTACAAGTATGTACACTGATCTGGTATTACTTTTGGACTTGTTGGGCAACAACAACAGAGCCCAGATACAACTCAGAATCTGCCCAAGCCACGTCTTTCGGTGCTAATGCTGGTATAACTACTGGTGCCACACAGGAAGGACCCTCCCGAGCCAGTTGATTTTTGGACAGGAAAATGGGTGAAGGATAAAGAGAGACCCTGCTCCAATTTCCCTGCTTTTGTATAACCAGGCATGAATCTCAAAACACCTCTTGCCTGAACTTATAGCCAACAGAAAGACTGTTTTGAAGGTCAAGTGTTTAAGAAAGGCCTTCCTCATAGGCTCAAAAAGAGCCTTGGTAAGTTGGTGAAGCACCTGCCCTTAGGCTTGTCCCTATGCAAGCTATCAAGCAAGTGGGTTAGGTTTTCATCCTTGCCGATATTTCATCTTTCATTACCTACCATATCAGCAATGGCAGTTCTATAACCTTCAATAGTGCTGGGCTGTAGGTTTCTATCTTGAAAAAAGTGCAACAGGAAATCCACAATCTGGGTTACAGAGGATGACCTGAAGTCCACCTCGTGAGACCTGTACCGTTTGACAAAAATGGCCCACTTTGATTTGTAGACTGCTTTTGTTAATAATCTCTGAGGAGTTTCAATTCTTGCTGCCACTTCATCAGAGAAACCTTGCTCCTGAATAGTGGAGGCTCTAGGAGCCATGCATGAAGGTTCAGATTCTTGAGATCCCGGTGTGCTTGTCTGTTTAACAGCTGTGTCACCAGATATGGCTATAGAGGTAGAACAAAGGGAATCTGCACCGACAAATTGACCAGATTCCAAAACCAGGGCATGTTTGGCCAACCCGGTGCAATTAAGATCATTCTGTGACAGCCTTGGTCTATCACCTTGGAGACTACCTGGTTGAGAAGGGAGACTGGGGGAAAGGCGTAGACATCCAGGTCCCCCCATGGGAGACTCAGGGAGTCCACTGCCCAGGCTTTCTGATCTGGAACCGTTGACACAAAACTGGGAAGTTTGTGATTTAAGTGGGTTGTAAACAGATCCAGTTGTGGTCAGGCCCATCTGGAGCACAAGAGATTGAATACCTACTGAGACAGGGACCACTCTATCTGGATTACTTGATGGTGTCTGGACAACTTGTCTGCGATCATATTCAAGTGACCTGGGATGTGTCTTGCCCTCAAGACTATTCCCCTAGGTTGACACCAGGACAGAAGTCTCCAAAGGAGGGCACAAAGAGAGCCTGAATTCATACCTCCCTCCTAGTTGATATAGGACATCACAGTTGTGTTGTCCGTTGCTATCAATCCAATCTAATCTCTGCAAAGAAGCTTGAAACTCTTGAGGGCTAGAAAAACTGCCTCTAGCTCCAGGAAATTGATATGGAGGCGACTTTCTGTGTCTGACCACATGCCTCTTGCAGTAGAATCCCCTAAGTGTGCGACCCAACCTTCATTTGATGTGTCGGTAAATAACTGAAGGGCATGACTTAAGGGATGCAAGGGTAGACCCTGGAGCACATTTCTTTCCTACCACCAGTCTAGGTGTGGGTGAAGAGATCTGGGTAAGGGAATGATCTTTTGTCGTTTTAGGTGCCACTGTATGGGTCTTATGTAGAGACGACCTGACCAAACTTGCTTCTCTGTGGCTGTCAACAGTCCTATCAAGGACATGATTCCCTGACTGTGCAAGTATTTTCAGCCTTGAGATAAAGGAGCTTTTGACATAAGTTTGCTCATCTTTCTTAAGTTGGTAACACCCAATGCCCTATGGCATGTGCGAATACCCTATGGCATGCACAGAAGGAACAAGACTGGCAATATGACAAAATAGATCCTGACACACATCTTTTACTTGCCTTGAGAGGTCCATTTTGCTATCATTGCATCTATTGTCTTTGTTTCACTATACGGGAATTTTCCGGTGGAACAAAGTCTGGGTTTTGAGTTAAGACCGGTTCTGACGGGTGAAATGACTTGACTAACTAAGAGAGGTGCGTTTCCATGTATCAGGTTTGATGCCTGACCTGACATGCTCTAGATATCAATCTCTTCTAAGGAATATGAGGTTAGCCATGTTCACAAAATGGCTATCAGCTAGGTGCTGAAGTGAAGCTCCCATGGCTATTGACGCGTTCTGATGGAAGGCTAAGTAGTCTTTTATATCGTGGTCAGCATCCGTGACCTCTTTAGGAGCCTTCCCTTTGCTAAAACTGGACTGAAGAAAAGCTAAGCTTTATCCCATACGATCCAGCAAATCGCTGGCACAACTGTTGAATCCAGCTGCCTGGTTTACAATGTAACTACCCTCCCATCTCCGGAGATATTCTTGAGTGATAGGGCCTGAGACTGGACCAGTTGGTGGGTATGCAGCAGCCTTGGTGATGCAGGGAAATTACGAATTTACCTTAGCTTCAGTATTTCTCCAACTAAAAACTGATTTGCCAGGCTTATGTGGAGCATCCTCTTTAATTGTATGCATCTGATACCATTTCGGCATCCTGATGAATTGGTCCTTCTTTAAGCCCCCAGAGTCTTGAGACCTAGACAGGTAGCCCTCTGCCACAGTTGTGTTTAACCTCTCCAGTTTCTGGCACAACCAGTCGTCTGGTGGCATTACGACTGAAACAGGGGCAGGACGTTTAGGAATTTTACCCTTCCAGGGATTGTTGCTCTTGTCCAGTTCACTGAAGTCCGCTTCAAAAACAGGTATATGCTTCCAACCCATGAACAACCTTACCAGCCAGACAGCCTCCTGGTAGTTTATGTCCTCTGTAACTACATGATTATCACCAGTATCAGATAACTCACCTTCATCTGTCTCAGAGTAACTGTACTGTTCACTATCATCCAGATCATACTTATTAGAATGTCTCTCCAAATGTCTATCAGAATGCCTGTGAGACTTCTTGTCAGATTTATGTTTAGACTTTGACTTGTGGGACTTCTTACTATCTGACCCTTTTTCATCCACCAAATCTGCCGGAAGCCTCACTGGACTGGTAGGTTGGGCAGTGGGATCTATGAAGGGCTTTGATGGGAAGACACAGGGGTAATAGACATTTTAGCACTGAAAACGTTTCCCCTTGAAAGCAATGCCTCAAAACGAGCAAATTGTTCAGCCATCATCTCTGACATTGCTGAAAATTGCTCCGATGTAACATAAGAAACCTCTTGTGTTGAAGTAGAATCTGTATCAGGTGCTAGCATGGAATCCTGTGCAGAGGGATGTAATACTGTGCAGGTAGATTGGTTTACCGGTGTCAGACGACAATTTTTTAACACTAGAAAGGACACAACTTCTTTTGATGATACCAAGAGAACTGCTTTCCTGTCTTTACGTATCCTGTAAGATGGTGTTGACAATGTTTCCTTTTGCAAATCAGAAAAGTTGTCACAAATAGAGTAAGGTTTATCTTGCACACAAGGGTCTTGGCCTAACTTTTTATCCCTGTAGCGTGCACAACTCTCATGCATATCAAATGCTGCCATGATAAGCCCACAAGCGCCTCTACGTTGGCCCTTAAACTCTCCTGGAGATGTCATGATCACTAAATAACAATATGCACACAAACAATTTAAACTTCCAAATGAATATCCAATAATAATTTATAAAAATTTTTCTTCAGAATTTTCTGTGACTTTCATATATGGCTCCAAACAAAAAGAGGAAGCGCATATGCATGCACATGCGCAGCACACCGGCAAGGAGGCTGTACAGCCACCTGATGAATGAACAGCTTGTATGCAGATGTAGCCACCTGGATTTTCTGGTCTTCAGTCAAAACATTACAGAAGCTACAATTTCTAATTCTAATTCTAATAGCACTTTTATAGCGCTTAATCTCCGTCAAAAGACAGACTCTAAGGCGCATCACACAAAAACATTGTTCAATATTCAAAAACCAGAGACATTGCAGGGGTCAGCATGTTGCAATCATGTTGCATCATGCAGGGATCAGACCCTTGATCCTTGTCACAACAGTGTGCACAGTGGGAGTGTTTGGTCGAATCCTGCCATAACATGGCTGTAAGTTTCTGGCCAGGTGATTCCATGATGTGCACACAATATTTTCTTACAAAAAAAGAGGTAAATAAGGTCTATAGTTGTAGAAATTAGCAACTTTCCTTCAATTTTCGAGAGCTTTCCAAAATGTGTCTGCACTGCAAATGCGGCAAACGAAAAGATGCTACATCACATTCTCTAGCCAGGATGGAAGTAGTGTATGCCACCTAGTGAATGGTAGGTACTTAAGCCGGTGTAAGCCCCCAGATTATATCCCCCTTCAATTTATACCCGAATAGATTCTGGGAGGGCCCAGAATCTACCCCGGGGTAGATTCAAAAGTATCCCCTGGGGGTAGATTATGAACACCACCAGAATCTACCACCTCCACTATGATTAGTAACATAGAGTTTTAAAATATCAATACAAGCAATCAGTGCCTGTGATGGGCTCTGTGTCAGCTGACTGTGTGTTTTGGGTTTCAGAATAGAAGTAAAAGAAGGACACAAAAGTTGTGCCCAGCAAATGTATTCAGTAGTAAATTACCAAATTAACTGCTGATCAGTAAAATGTAGGTGGAAACATATTTAAACAAAATACTGTAAATGCAAAATGTAAATGTTTACAGTACAGAGCCTTCACCAACTGTATGTACTGGTTTCCTCTGCCCTTCCAACTACCCGTCATGATATGACCTGTACAGTGTTGAAAGCGACATATAACCCCAAATAAATAAATTAATAAAGAAAATGCAATGGTTTTCACGTTACAACTAATTTACTTAGCAGTGCGAACCTGAAAATAGCTATTGTTCAGCTATGCCATAAGCTACAGGTCTGGAATTTCACTATTATAGCTGATTCAAAAGTATATTAATAACATATTTATAAAAATTCTCTAAATGCAGCAGTTTTCAAGTTACAAGCAA
Organism: Sabellastarte sp. h YS-2021; assembly: GCA_964017235.1. Taxonomy (NCBI): domain Eukaryota; kingdom Metazoa; phylum Annelida; class Polychaeta; order Sabellida; family Sabellidae; genus Sabellastarte; species Sabellastarte sp. h YS-2021. The sequence continues at coordinate 139,355,179 of OZ024927.1, read as the reverse complement.
TTTACTCAACAGTGATAACCTAAAAGTAGCTATTACTCAGCTATGTGATGAGCTACAGATCTGCAATTTTAATATGTTATAGTTAACCCAAAAGTAGCTTAATAACATATGTATACAAAATTCTCAAAATTCAAGTTACAAGTGATTTTAACCATTATGGAAGGTACTGAAAAGTCAGAAAGAAGGTGTAACATTTGAAATTGTTGTGTACCCATCATGGTATCACCAGGCCAAACAGTTACAGCCACCTTATGGCAGGATTCAACCTAACACTCCCACTGTGCACACTGTTGTGACAAGGATCAAGGGTATGATCCCTGCATGATGCAACAAGATTGTAGCATCTGTAATGTTTTGACTAGTCAGCTGACATAAAAAGGAATGTTAATGCTATATTAACTGTAAACTTAACCTTCAGACAGCTTTGTGCGTTGTATGTGGTGACATGGTTTTATTTTTTGGTTTGCACATAACATAATACTAGGAATTTTTATACACATTATTTTAAATTGAATTATAAGTCTTTTTAGGCTGTGTGCTACACTTTGTGTAATATATTTGTGTAATACTCTGTATATGATAAACATTTGTCTGTCTTATCACACTATTTATAGAACCGATATATTTCAAAAGATCTGCATATAATTATCATACATTTTTGAATTATGACAAGTCATAGTACTAGGGGTTAAATGATGTGCTTATATACACTTTTAAGCAAACTCCTCGCACTAATAACAGTTTATTTTATTACCCTTTACAAATATTAATGCCAGATTCACATCAATGATTTTTTGTGATTGGCTATTCTAGTTATTCCTTTGAATTCATCAATTAAGATTTATTCTTTGTTTTTATAAATTGGGAATAGTTGAAACAGGGCCTTAGTGTATATCAAAAGTCTTTTTATTCCTTCATAATTTTGGATTAGCAGAAGCTGGGCCTCAGCCCAGTAAACATTACAAAGGTTTATAAACATTTATAAACCTAACTATCAATGGTTTAGATTAGGTTTAAAATGATGGGTCCCTAAACGTTTGCCTATAAACATTTATAAACGTTTAAGCATATAAATAATGTTTATAAACATTTATACACGTGTTTAAAATCTGGAGAAATATATCTGTAAGTATATCTTGCTGTATCACTGTTGTTTGAAGCCATCATTACATTCTAAGTAGATATATAGAAGTATATAATTTGATGATATTATATACTTTTATATCTCTACTTAGAATATAATGATGGCTTCAAACAACAGTGATACAGCAAGATATAGTAACAGAAATATTTTTCCAGTTTCTCTCAAAATGGCTGTGCTGATGTCATCATCCCAACTGAAAGTGAGGTTAAGATATTTTTAACCCTTTGTAAAGGTTTAAAAATGTTTATAAACATTTATAAACCAAACTAAAGTTGCTGAAACGTTTATAAACCCTTAATATTGAATAATTGTCAATATTTAGGTTTATATTTGGTTTAAAAAACGTTTATAGGTTTACTAAACGTTTATAAACGTTTGTAATGTTTACTGGGAGTGTACATAAAATAGGTTCCATCAATTTAAAAGTCTCTCAGTGTCTCTGTTAAAAAATCAAACTAGAAAAAGTTGCGGTATGAGACTGTAAGCAGAACATAAGCTTTACTGTTTTTTTTTTGTATCTGATGGAAAAGTGGATTATTTAAAAACTGTACCAGTAGCAGTATTAGACTGCAAGCAGAATGTGAGCTTTATTGTGTTGCATAGAGTAGTATATTTTACCAAAAGAATATATAATTTTTGCTATAGGTTGGCTGAAGAGAAATTGTAGCTGTAAATTTGGGATCATAAATTTTTTCTAGGAGATATTTAATCCTAGATTTATAATGACAAGAGGGTCAGAAATGCCCCAAAAGGCGGGTTGCACAGCCAGCAATAAGGTTAGCGACTGCTGTAATTAAATTTAGAAACAAGGAAAGAAATGTTAGGTCACCCAGTTAAGGTAAATGTGTTAGACATGCTAAGAAATGTAAAACTTGTAATCTAGTTTATATAATTGTATCTATGCTATAAACGGACAAACAAATGGACGGAATTACACCAATTTCAAAAGCAACTTAGCTATGATGGTGATCTATCTCCCTGTCAAGTTTGAATTTGATTGGACAAAGCTTTTTCAAGTTAGAGTCCAGAAATGGAATTGCTGACAGACAAACGGACAAAAAACAGACAAAGAGACAGAATTACACCAATTTCGAAAGGAACCTAGCTATGATGGTGATCTGTCTCCCTGTCAAGTTTGAATTTGATTGGACAAAGCCTTTTTGAGTTAGAGTCCGGAAACGGAAATGTTGATGGGCAGACAAACGGAGAAAAAAACAGGCAAACAAACAGACAGAATTACACCAATTTCGAAAGGAACCTAACTATGATGGTGATCTGTCTCCCTGTCAAGTTTGAATTTGATTGGACAAAGCCTTTTTGAGTTAGAGTCCGGAAACGGAAATGTTGATGGGCAGACAAACGGAGAAAAAAACAGGCAAACGAACAGACAGAATTACACCAATTTCGAAAGGAACCTAGCTATGATGGTGATCTATCTCCCTGTCAAGTTTGAATTCAATTGGACAAAGCATTTTTGAGTTAGAGTCCAGAAACGAAAATGTTGACGGACAAAAAACAGACAAATTAATGGACGGAATTACACCAACTTTGAAAGAAGCCTAGCTATGATGGTGATCTATCTCCCTGTCAAGTTTGAATTCAATTGGATAAAGTGTTTTCGAGTTAGAGTCCAGAAATGAAAACTCATTGCTATTTAATATTTTTATAAGATAAATATGCATAAGATAATCCTATTTGTGAAATCCTTTATTGTTCCATTGTAAAAAATAATCGTTTTGTCAGATGTTTCTGTTAACATTTTTAATTCACACATGACTCTGTATCTGAATATCATGAAACCCCAAGGTTTTTACATAAGGCTTTTTTCCATTCTTTCCACAAGAAATTATTTCCAAAAGGCTCTACTTCCATGAACCTAAAGATAAATGTCCTTGTTTGAATTGTTTACCCCCAAAAAGATTTACTGTAAGCATATCCTTTAATGAAAAGAGATGAATACATCTTTATATGCCTTATCAACCTTTTCACTCAGTGTGCAGACACATCATGTAACACACAGATGTTAACACACAAAAGCACATTGGGGCATAAGTGAGTGGGACTTTCCATGAATCTGCCTCCAGATAGATATCACACAAAAGCAAATACATAGTTGGAGGAGAAAACTCATTTTCAACTAGTTGGAGATACATAAAATACTGTACAAGAAAAACTATTTATGAGAAAGTGTTTTTTTCAGTCATCCTATCTTCTGAAAGAAGTGAAGTCTATACATTTGACCAACTTACATAGTGTAGGTGAATAAGTAGCTAAATCAACAACTCCTGCTGCTAAACAAAAGCTGAATTAATTAAAGCTTTTTTCCCAAAAAGGAAAAGTCATATCCACACAATTCCACAAGAATGGAATCAGAAGAATGTGGGATATTTTAATGTGCTTGGGAATTTATATTACATAAACACTGATCACCTGCAATATGTTAATAATCACATCAGTGCATGCTAAATACATCATTTTTTTTCTTTGAAGATGCCATAACTCCAAAAACACTAGGAGGTTAGGTTAGTCAGATAACAGAAATTTTGTTTTTAAGTAAACATGTGGCAGGTGTAGTTTGAAAAAGTCTTAAAATAAATGAGGTGGGAACAAAAACTATACACTTATTGTGTTAAGATGGCCAAAGTTTCTTAAATACAGGAATTTTAAGTAAAAAGGTCATTAAAAATCTTCCTTACAGCCCAGTTACACATGGCCGGATGTACCACTGAATCGCGGCAGGTTACCAAATATGGAAAATTGTGAGTGGTTTGCTGATGTTATTCTTCATCCATGAACACATCTGTACTGTCCGTAATAGAAAAATCAAACTGCTTGAATTTCCCATAAAAGGTTTGTGGATCCGAGGTGTAATTAATGTCCGTATTGGATCCTTATGTAATCCGTAAGTTATCCATAATGTCCTTACAGCACCCGCACAGTCCTTGTGACATCCACAACTCATCTGTGTCAATTAACAGTCAGAAACTTTATACGGATATCCCTGGAGTGTGTTCGGAGGCTGTAAGGACGCCTCCGGAAGTTTACGGACATTGCCAGAAACCACCGGGATCAATAGGGATGGTCCTTAGAGAAGGTCACGGTTATGAAATTTGTCTGCGGATATACACGGATATTGCCGGAGGTGTATAAGGTCAATAGGAATGGGGTTTACGAATGATAAGGACGTCTCAATAGGGTTTACGGATACATTTTCAGTTTCACACAACTTACGGAATGACGCTTTGTCATGCATGAAAGCCTATATAAGGGCCACTTGGCTTGGGTTTACACTTTTGGCATACACTTTCTGCAATTCGATGTGAATACATCAATTTTTGGAACTTTACAGCTTATACTGTATATGTTTGAGGATATATTTTGCTGGCATATAACTTCCAAAAATATTTCGGACTTTATTTTTTTCAAAATAGGGAGTTTGGTGAATATTTCTGTAAAATGCCACCAAAGAAAAAAATCAAGAGGAGAGGTAGTCAGGAGATGGAGAGGATGTCAACACAGGTCCAGGCACTGAGTCTAGAGTTGGAGGAGTTGATTTGTGTTCCAGAGACTCAGCAGAGCCAGCAGGCAGCTGGTTTGGAGGAGGTGGTGATGGGAGTTGAGGATCCTCTGCAGATGTCGGATACAGAACAGGGTGACATTGTGCCTGAGACACAGCAGGATTTGGATTCAAGTGATGAGGACATTACTGACACACAGGTTGCTGGGGGACACACAAGGGCAAGGGCAAAGGCAAGTCAACGACAAGGGAGAGGCAATATGTATCAGAAGGCTGACAAAAGAGTCAAGAAAGCCACTGTGCTGAGAATGAGAAGAAATTAGTGGACTTTTTGCGTGACAATGAAATTCTCTGCAAGCGTTTAAAGGACTACAAGGATAGGTCCAAGAGGGAGGTTGTGTGGGAGAAGTTTTGTGAGAACAAAAAAGATGCCTGCCAAAAGTGGTTCCAGAGCCAGTGCACACTCTTTGGAAAGGTAACTCACATGAAGTCTGTCCTGGGGGAACCACAGCTGACAGAGTGGCAGAAATGGACCAGACAATTTTCACCTCCTGATGGACCACATCATGCGCCATCTTAAAGGAAAAAGTGAATTCAGGGCTCCAAAGGGGTCAGCTTCCCAAGCCAGTGCAGCAGCGGGCTCAGGATCCAGAAGGGAGACTGTGCACATGGAACCATTCCAGGATACTTCTCATCCAGAATCCACATATGACCCAGCAGACATGTCGCATCTGGATACACATACCCCTACTCCTAGATCACGTGGCATCGCAGATTCCAACTTCCAATCAGCTCAGGGGGGTGACCGAGTTGAAAGACATTGTGGCCAAGAAATTGACTGATGACAAGGCTGATAACCCATGACTGCACTTCTGTGACTTTCTAAAGGTGGAGGTGGTACAACTAACAAGTGACTTATATGACAAGTTTCAACAAGAGACGTCTAACTTGTTGATGAGACTTAAACGGAGAGACAAGCAGCAAAGGTACCACCATGGAATGGGCACAAGTACTGCCACGTACAGCCAGGCCTCAAACCAGTACGCATTGTCTCATACCCAGATGTAGGCCCCACAGCAGCAGATGCCACAGACATTTACACAAGTTCCACAAGGTCAGCCACAGCAGCAGCATTTACAACATTCACAGCAGCACTTCTAACAGCCATTTACACAGCCACATGCACTGGCGCAACAGCAGCTCCTAAGCATGCTGTCAGAGCAGCCCATACAACTGTAGCAGCAGCAACCCATACAACAAACTGTCCCAGGTTCAGAGCAGCAGCACACGCAACGAGGCAGCCAACAAACTGCACAACAGCAAGCATCACACAGCGCAAATTCTTCCCAGCTGCAGGTCATGTCGCCACCAGTCACAGACACTAGGAGGGAGAGCAGCCCACTTACCAGCACACCAGCTAGAATCAGGTTCTCACCACCACCAAATCCACCCTCAGTTGACAGCCCATACTTCAACAGCATACCGAACACATCACAAGATGCCAGCTTTGGGGCCATCCACACGCCTCAGTTCCAGCCAGTTGACAAAGCATCCACCACCCCAATAGACCACCAAGCCACAGGGAAGCAGAAGCCAGCCAAAGCCAGCTGATAACTCAGCGAAAGTTGATACTATTAAAAGGCTCTTTTAAGGGCCGCCAAATCTTCCCAAAACAATTACTTGAGCTATGCTTTTCCTATATGTAAACTTAAAGTAACCCACTAACAAATAAAATAAAAATTCCCCACAAAACATACCAAAACCCCATTATAAAAATGGAAAAAGCAAATAACAATAGACAATGATCAAGTGAATATTAATATAACCCTAATTGTATTATCCAGCAAGAGAGTTAAGGAAATTTGTATTCAGCCAGAACCCCCTCCAGGTTAAGTCAGGAGACAAACGTAAAGACCCCCCCCCCAAAAAAAAAAATAGAAAAAAAACATGACTTAATTCTTTTAAATAGGAGACCCCAAAGACCCCCCCACAACCCAGAAACAGGAGGTGAAGGGGTACTTGAAGCTATGATCCCTCCAATGTCCCACCAAGATACACATTTCTCCTGTCACTTGCTTTTTTCAGGTGGGGAGGAGGTACATTTGCCCTCAGTACTGGTGCCTTTGATTTATTTATTTGGGGTTTTACGTCGCTTTCAACACTACAGGTCATATCACGACGGGTAGTTGGAAGGGCAGAGGAAACCAGTACATACAGTTCCTTTGGGTTCTGTACTGTAAACTGCCGACCAATGGCAAGCAACTACCAGCTTTCTCACTTGAGGCCGTGCCGGGAATCAAACCCCGGCCTCAGAGGTGGGAGGCGAGAGTGTTACCACTCTGCCACCGTGGCCCCTTGGTGCCTTTGAGGAGGGCTTGTATGCTTAATTACTTGATTGTCTATTGCTCCAAGCCAATGTATGTCCTTCCTTTGAACCCTTCCATATTGTCACCACACAGTAGGGGTGACACATATTGTACATATTGTAAATAAGCAGAGGAAAAGAAATGCATTGTTGGCCATTTCAACAATAGGTGTTTGCTTTTCAACTGCTTTCCATTGTGTCACCATTGTGAAGTTTCAAATGACTGCAGATCAAAGTTTGTATGTTAAGGTATTGAAGAATGTCAACATTTATCAAATAGAAGATTTTTTCAGTGGCAATATTAAAACACAGTATAAGAAAATCAAGGATTTTATTGCAAGAAGTGTAAAATGCACACATTATAACATAACAAAAAGGACAATAATGTTTGAGAAAAATACACAATTAATACTTCAGTTTATCAACAAGTGTCCATGTAAAACTGCAATAAAATAACACAGTCCTCGAGGTAGCACATACATTTTAGTGTTCCATTGCAGTATTTAATTGAGACAGTCACTGTGTCACAGTATTTAAATTCACAAAATTATTTATTTTATTTACCTAAAGTCTATTTATTTGGGGTTTTACGTCGCTTTCAACACTGTACAGGTCATATTTGGTCCATTTGCCAAGGGACCTACCCATCAGTCATGAAACAGTCCCTCAGAATATTCCTCTGTGTCTGGGCTGCCTCCAGTGGGTTTCGGCCCTCATGTGGAATGTCATTGCCCTCCTGCACTATTGGGGGCTAGCCATCTGCCCCAAATCGTCCTGTTGACCTGTGGGTATCGTGTCCTCTGTAGGTTAAGGCCATGACCACCCTGGCCACCACGGGAGGCTCCTGCTGCATCGGCCTCTGGAATATCCGAAAGCGGAACGTTAGTATTCCGAAGGCATTCTCCACCACCCTTCTTCCCCTGCTGAGCCTGTAGTTAAACACCCTCTGGTTCAAGTCCATACCATGGCTTGAGTAGGGCTTTATAAACTAAAGCTTGAGGGAAAAAGCATCGTCCCCGAGGATAAAATAGTTCACCTTTGGCCCATCATCAACAAGGGATTCACTCTCCGGGAAGACGATGGTGCCGTCCTCTATTTTGTGCTTGAAAATCTGAGCATCAGAGCTTGACCCGGCTGCCCCCAAGTCTACCCACAGGAATTTGTAATCTCCATCCACCAAGGCCAGGATTAGAATCGAATGGAAGCCCTTGTAATTGTGGTAGAGGCTGCCACCCTGTCGTGGACATCTGATGGGAATGTGCTTTCCATCCAGGGCACCCAGGGCATGTGGGATGTTCCACCTCCGACCAGTCTTCAGGGCTTGTGGGGCTGATGATAGCATTGCAGACCTCAGGCACAAACTTATTTATGGTCAACCTCGCCACCCTGAAAGCAAACTGCAGGGTTGGGTAGCTGTCTCCACAGGCCAAGTGTCTCAGGGTAACCGCCAACTTCAGTTCTGGACTCAGGGGGTCTTTCATCCAGGTCCTCCCCCTCTGGATCTCAGGGCCGAGTCTCTGCTCCAGCTCTTGAAAAAGCTCTGGTGGCTTCCGGATGAAGTTTCGGTATGCCATAGGGTCATCTAACTCAAGCGTCAGCTTCAGTCTGGAGTACTCTCCCTCTTCTTCACACTCTGCCTGACTTAGCCATGGCCTGACCCAATACCTTCTTTGTCTTCGCTGTCCTCGTCGTAGACCCCATCTCCTTCTCAGCCTGTCTATCATAGCTGTAATGATGACTAACTGCCTCTCCATTTGTAATATTAAGAACTGAATTTGCAGAAGATCTCTGTTATGTCTGTCCATTCTGACTTCTTAATTCTATCTGGCTAGTGGCCTTACCCTTACCCTTTTTATAGGCATTGGGATCCAGGTATCCAGTGGTTACAGCCTCCCACCAGGACACCTTAATGTTATCATAAAAATCCCTAATCAATAAGCTGACATCCACGAGAGAAATAAAGATCCGTAAACCCCATCCATGAGTCTCCGCAAGATCCGTATTCCCATCCGGGTGTCCTTACGACGTCCAGATGCATCCCTATATTGTGATGGTATGTCCTGGAGTGTTCCGCCGCACTGCGGGTGGCCACGGATGTGTGTCCGGAGATCATCCGAAAGCAATGGAAGGCATTCCCGATGTCCTTGTGTGATCCCTATCATCCGGAGAGATCCGTGCCGCATCCGTATATCACTCACTTTTTCAACATTTCCCCCAAACCCTACAATCTGCACTGGATCCTTGGCACTCTACATATGGAACCGTGGCCACTATCCGTGGGGATCTGTGAAAGTGTAACTGGCCCCTTAAGCTTAATCAATGTGTCAAGTTGAACTGATAGTATTGAACAGTAAGTCAGTTTGGAGCTGAAAAACCCTCATTTTTACTTCAAGATGGCCATGACTGTACTTGTATTGGAAGTCCAAGTTGTAAAGAAAATAAGAATGTCCCTATTGTAATCTTTAATAAGTTTGCAAAATTTAACTTAGGTCAGCTGACCAATACGACAGCTGGAGATTAAAAACTCCATAATTTCACTGCAAGGTGGCCATAACTTCATTCATATTGGGACTTTAAGGTGACCATAAAATGAGAATGTCCTTTTTGTCATCCTTTATAAGTGCACAAAGTTTAGGCGAGGTCATTTGAACAATAAGATAGCTGGAGGCCGAGAAATTTTTTCACTGTAAGGTGACCATAACTTCATGCATATTGCTACTTTAAGGTGACCATAAAATGAGAATGTCCCTTCTGCCAACCTTTATAAATGTGCCAAGTTTTACTTAAAAAATAGAAACATTAACTGAGCTTAAGGCTGAAAAACCCTACATTTTAAGTTTAAGATGGCCATAACATCATTAATATTTAAATCATAAGGTAGTAAGAGTCTTCTTTTGATCTACTTCAATATCAATATATGTTAGATATGGAAAAAGGGGCCAGATGGTTTTATTCCAATTTTATGACTTTAGGGGGGGGGGGCATAGCTCCATCAATATTAACAGTTTAAGGTCACCATAAAGTCGGGATAATCCTATATGGTAAATCTTAATATATATGCCTTGTTTGATTGAAAAAAGTGAAAAACTAAGTGAACTAGAGGGTTAAAACCTCTCTTTTGACATTAAGGTGACCTTAATATTGCAGATACAGATATAAAACTTCGGCATGTGAAAGATTATCAAAAAGTAACTGAATAAGTTGTTCCAACAAACGCAGAAATCCTGACCGTTTTTGAGATACAAAAAGTACCCATTTAAAAAAAAAATTACGAAAATCAAACGCCTCCGACTCAGGCATCTATGGTCCACCTGATCAGAAAATCCTTTCCGGCCTGCGGATTTAGGTCTAGAGTGTACCTGATAAATTTTTAGCACTGGTGTGAGTGTTTTTTTCCTGAAACGCGATGACAGGGTGTTTTTGAAAAATGCTTCAGGTTACCTTAACTAAAGTTTAAGGTCTCTTCAAAGTATCCCAAAATATTTTCCCACCCCAATAGTTTTAAAGAAAGAAAGGAAGGAAAGAAAAATTTGAAAGCCCAAGAAGTTATTCAAGAGAGACCATAATTACCAATAATTACCAATGCCGATACCCAACCTCTTTAGTATTAACTAATTTTCACCTAATAACTTGGCTCAACTTTTACTAATGCATATATTGAAATACAAATCACACAGTTTCAATGACAAATTATTTGGATAAACGGTTGTGCAAATCATGTAAATTTTACATAAATTCATTTCTCAGTGACCAAGTTTAAAAAGCTTACACACATAACCATATAAATTATCAGTTACCTGTATTGACTAAGTAGAGGCGGGTAGATTCTGGGAGGCCTCCCAAAATCTACCACTGGGGGTAATCTTGGAGGGCGGGTTAGGTTTTTGACAGGCCACACAATCTACCACGGGGTAGATTCTAGAGGTCCCCCAGAATCTACCCGGGTATAAAACTAGAAATAGGACGCCCTGTTGATAGTAGATGCGAATAGAAAGAGGATAGCATAGAAGAACACACATTATCATGTGTAATGTCCACCCCATGAACCTTTTGCCAAAATTTAACAGTAATCTTACAAGACCCTGTTTCATTTGTAAAATATATCAATGATGCTTAAATATTTATTAGTGTAGATGTAAATTATTTCAGCTTCATGCCTTTTTGCATTGGTTGGGTCGAAAATTTTGACGAAATCACTCTATCTTGCACAGTTAAGAAGATAGAAGCAAATTCCTGTTTTTCTATTTTTGGCAAAAATTTGAAAATTCAAAATGGCCGCCATTTTTGGGAAAAGGAAAATTTTTTGAAAATTGCCAAGAGTACATTTCTTAGATACCCTATGGGTCGAAAATTTCAACGAAATAACTCTATTTTGCACGGTTAAGGCAAATTTGTGTTTTTCCATTTTGGGCAAAAATTCGAAAATTCAAAATGGCCGCCATATGTGGGGAGGGGAAATTTTTTGAGTACATTTTTTAGACACCCTGTGGGTCGAAAATTGCGACAAAATCGCTCTATCTCGCATGGTGTAGCGCAAGATAATGACTCCCCTAGATTACTGACTGGGGGGTCAGTATCTTGCAAGGGAGGGGGGGGGGGGGGTAAAATATTCTGACCCCCCTGCAAGATTATGACTCCCCCTTTACCCCCCACTTCCCACTTAATTGAGTGCCATTAAAGCACATATTGGTGGGGTTGTGTACTCATTTGTGTGCTGAGCAATAAGTTATTAATATTATTTATTCATTTATTATAGTGACATGCACCAACAATATATGGGCTTATAAGTCACTTTTAACATGAAGATATAGTCATACATGTGGTTGTTTTTCCAATACAAAATAATAATCACACATAGTCATTAAATATGTTCATGTTTATAAACATTTAATACTGTTATAACAATGAAGTAGTACACACAGCAATTAATATTTTTAAAAATAGACACTATTATCAATATTGAATATCATGTAAATAGTACAGCATGGACTTCCCATTCTTCATAGTGCTGAAGATATGTTTTTGACCTATGCCAAGTCCATGATGGATATACACAGAAAGATCAAAGAAATGGCTGAAAATAACATACAGAAGGCCCAGGCCAGACAAAAGAAGAACTTTGACAAGCGCCACCTTATGCCATCTTTTGACCTAGGCTCCCTGGTACTGTTGAAAAATATGACTCGCAAAGGCAGACAAGGGGGTAAAATGGACAGTCACTTTACTGGACCCTATGAGATTAGTGAAGAAATTGGTAAAGGGAATTAAAAAAGAACTTTTAAAGTGGTAAAGGGAATTTTAAAAAGTACTTTTAAAGTGTCAAATGTCCATTCATATTTAATGTGCACCTGTGTATATTTTTGTTTTTCATAAATGTATCAACTTATTAATGTGCTTATTGTTTATCTTTATGTATCAAATTATTACTGTGCATATTGTTTATGTTTTTTTCCTGTAAATAAAATTTTCAAAGAAAAGTGTGTGTGCCTTTGATCAACCTAAACTAAAAAAGCTGAAAATGACTTGCTCTAAGTGCAATTGACCTGATTCAATGTGGACAGACAATAAACACCAACATGGATCCCCCCACTTGCCCTCATTATGTAAATGAGCTGGAGAAATGAAGATCTCACTGATTAGCTCAAAGTGTACTTTTGCCTATACAAGTTGAGAGACAATAACACCACCCCCTCCCCATTTTCCCCCAATTGAATAGGTGCAGAAACAATAGAGGGGAGTCAGTTTCTGAATGGGGGGCGAGTATCTTGCAAGCAATATTCTAACCCCCCTAAATCCTATTGTTTGGGGGGATAAATGTTGTTTGCAGAATAATGACTCCCCCAAAAGATCAAAGGAGAGGAGTCAGAAATAGAGGGGAGTCATTATCTCGCGTTACAACGGTTAAGGAGATAGAAGCAAATTTGTGTTTTGCCATTTTTGGCAAAAATTCGAAAATTCAAAATGGCCGCCATTTTTGGGGAGGGGAAAATTTTTTGAAAATTGCAAAGAGTACATTCCTTAGATACCCTGTGGGTCGAAAATTTCGACGAAATCGCTCTATCTCGCACGGTTAAGGAGATAGAAGCAAATTCGTGTTTTGCCATTTTGGGCAAAAATCCGAAAATTCAAAATGGCCGCCATTTTTGGGGAGGGGAAAATTTTTTGAAAATTGCAAATAGTACATTTTCCTTAGATACCCTGTGGGTCGAAAATTTCGACGAAATCGCTCTATCTCGCACGGTTTAGGAGATATGAGCACATTTGCCTTTTTCAGTATTCAAAATAGCCAATTACTCATTTATTTAATTAATTACTCCCTCATCTATGAAGCAATTCCCCCAAAAAGCAATCCCATACAAGCTATTAACCCAATGAACCTCCATACCAAATTTCAGAAAGCTAGGCTTAATAGCATTCCTTAAAATGTCTGGAAACCAAAGAGCTACTCAAAAGTAGCAAAGTAGCTATTATTCAGTTAGCTATAGAGCTATCATCACCAAAAGCAATCCCATACAAGCTATTAACCCAATAAACCTCCACGCCAAATTTGGTAAAGATAGGATAAGAACTGTTGCCTAAAATGTCTGGAAACCAAGTGTGACGCTGGACGCCGGAAAAAGCAAAAATAATATGTCCACCCCCCAGTGGGGTGGACATAATAAAGAGGGGTGGTGGGATATACTTTCAATACTTTAGAGTTTTTACCAGTCTCGCTGGTGAAGACAAAGGATGTCTTTTTCTGACGTTTGGCAAGGCTGGTCAACACCTGCAATTATAGCTAATTGTCCATTAGGTAAGATGTATCAATGCAATAAAAACCTGTTTAAAAGATTACCCTCTGGGCCTTGTACTTTTGTTGGAGAAGTTGTTTATGCAAATACGTATGTGGACACCACAGAGTGATGCCATAAACTCAGCCGACCGACAAGTCTGCTGATATAATAAAAACCAATTTTCTGATTCAACAAGATAAGAGATATTTTATTTCTTTAAAACAAAATTATATGAATACATTTATAACAGTTTACGAAATTAGTAGCACTAATGTACATAATTTCCAATATTTGAATGATTTTCGTATGAAATACATATTAACTGTCATTTATACTTCCTACATGTTGCTGCTTTATGTTGACTATACTGCCAACATCATATACAGTTATGAAAAAAACCAAACAACATAACTTTGAAAATAATATTGAATGGTACTTGCTTAAAGTTTTTCAAAGGTCAAATAATTTTAAACAAATTGACATGAACAAGCATTTTAATTTGTTGAAGTGCATACATGATAAATCAGAAAACTTAAAGGAGGAAGAAATGATGTATAATTGTTAGCTTTTGGATATTTTGAAACTAAAAACAGCACCATGTACGTACTTGTAAGAACTAGAGATTGCGTCTCGACGCAGTGTATCCCCGGACGGGACATAGTTAAGGCGTGAATATGTCGGTCTTGAGCCCGTTTCCTGGAGCACCAGGTCAGGATTCTCCATAGTACCAGATTACTCCCAAAAGCTAATCACTAGTTCTTTCACTTATATCTGTCTTTAAAAATTACATTTCATGGATCCAGAAGATCCATATAGTGATCCGGAGCACTTCCAAAATTCAATCATTTCATCCTTGTCAGACATATTCTAAAAATTTCATCAAAATCCGTCCATAAGTTTTTTTAGTTATCTTGTACACAAACACATCTGGCAGCCTGGATCCACATGATCCAGACAGTGATCCAGATTACTCCCAAAAACTAATCACTTGTTCTTTGTCCCATTTAAGACATTTCCTGAAAATTTCATAAAAATCCATCCATGACTTTTTGAGCTATTTGTCTTTAAAAATTACATGTCTTGGATCCAGAAGATCCAGATAGTGGTCCAGATCACTCGCAAAATTGAATCATTTCTTCCTTTTACCACTTCTTCCTTTTACCATTTGTAACATATCCTAAAAATATCAAAGTCCATCCCAAGATTATGTGGCAGCCTAGATCCAGATGATCCAGACCACTCCAAAAATTTAATCACTTGTTCCTTGTACCATTTATGCCATTTGCTGAAACAATCCATCCATAACTTTTTGCGGTATCTGTCTTTAAAAATTACATTTCATGGATCCAGAAGATCCATATAGTGATCCGGATCACTTGCAAAATTTAATCATTTCATCCTTTTATCTTTTCAGACATATCCTGGAAATTTCATCAAAATCCGTCCAGAAGTTTTTGATTTATCTTGTACATAAACACATCTGGCAGCCTGGATCCAGATGATCCAGATCACTCCCCAAATCTAATCACTTGTTCCTTGTCCCATTTAGGACATTTCCTGAAAATTTCATCAAAATCCACCCATGACTTTTTGAGCTATTTGTCTTTAAAATTATATTTCATGGATCCAGAAGATCCAGATAGTGGTCCAGATCACTCGCAAAATTGAATCATTTCTTCCTTTTACCTTTTACCATTTCTTCCTTTTACCAGGTCAAGGTCACAAAACAATAGCGTTCGTGGCATTGCCCATATATACCCACATACCAAATTTGAAAGTTCTAACTAAAATATTTTTTAAGTTATCGCGTCCAAAAGGAAATCTCTGCGGCGGCGGCGTGACCATACTGAATCCTAAGTATCCCCGACTTTCGTCCGGGGATACAATAACAAACAGAAATATGAAGAAAGTATACACATTTGTCTTATATTTTGTGTGTGCATTTGGGGACTTTTATATTGATGTCATCAAGAGGAAACATCCATGTTTCCTTGGGGTAAAATGAGTTCTGAAATCGGTACAGTTTTGCATTGGCGACCTCCCCATGTACATATTTTTGGTACCGACCATCCCTACATTGTGCCTGCAGTTTCAATGAGCACTTATCAGTTTTTGCATTCACATTATTTATAAGTACTTGTGTGAAATCTTAAGATAAAAGTGTTATGGCAAAAAGAATAACAGTTTCTGCAAAGCACAATACTTGACATGATGTTATCTTCTTCGAAATTGCAACATAAAGACTTACACATAACTGTAAAAAGTGTAAATGAGGGATGAGTGGGTGGCACCAGTATCTCGGTCTCAAGACCATTTCACAAATAGTGCAAGGACACTTTATGAGTACTATCTTAATTGTCAGTAGTGTAGGAACGATTAGACGAATGGTTGATTATTCGTCGGTGACAGTGTCCAAAGACGGTCGGTCATTGTCGTTTTCTAATAATCGAATTTTCAGCTTAAATCTTACCTTTCCTACTGTGCCTCAATATCCATGTATTTTTTTAGGGCTGTGAATGGTTACTCGAGCCTCGATAGACAAGTCGCTATTTGCTACTATTCAAGTCCATTTTCACCACTCGGTTACTCGCAAAGCATTGTATTATCGCACGCGTAATGAAACGTTTATGTAAAATATGCTTCATTTCTGCATATTCGTCATGTTTTTCTTCAAAAGTTTCGTTTCCAGTTTGTTTACAGAAGACTTCTAATGGTAGGCACTAAGTCTTGCGGTTACTCGAATTCGGGCCGGTTGTCAGAGGGCGAGTACTCGGGGGCGTTTTTTAGCACCTGCCCCAGCCCTAATTTTAAAAAAAAATTTTTAGGCATTATTGCTTAATAAAGTGACAGATTTGTCTTGAAATTTGACATTTCTTATATCTACCTCCATATTTACAGGAAGTGGGTACTTTTGGTAGATTCTAAATGTCAGAACACCGGTATTCTTACCGGATAGACCTATACTTTATCCCGGAAAGTGTTTCTTAATTAATGATCAACAATGGAGTAAAATAATCGATTGGTAGTCGATTATCCGTCGGAAAAATGGACAAATAATTGACCGTGAAAGTTGGAGGCGAGTCCCAACACTAATTGTCAGGATTATAAAATTTTGAGAAAACAATTTCAATCAGTATTCCCAGAATCAGACTGGTTTTGACTAGCGGGATACTGAAATAGAAAATCTGCTTCAGACCCATCCATACTGTAAATGACGCCAACATGGTTTTCCCTTTTTTTTTATGTATGGTTTTCTCCTAAACAGCTGTTTTAGCTAACTTTCAAAACAATAACGAATACTTCCATAAATGAGCAAGACCTGATAAGACAATCAACTGCTGGTACTTCATTCACCAAGATATGAGTCATTTGATATTTAAACTATGACAACAAAAAACACAGGAACTATTGCATCATACATCATATGATCCCTCTTGCGTCAAACTTGAAACTTCTGACAGAAAAATTAAATCAATATCTCTAGTATTGAACAACCTGTTCGATTTAGCTAAACATCATAAGACATCTTAACCAATCAAAAACCTTATGTAACTTACTATTTAGCATAGACTTATTGAGTGGTAATTTCAAAATACAATGTATCAAAAACGTTCTTAGTCACACAGATCAACATCTTTTGTCTCAATCAAGTCAATTTCTTTTTCAGTATTTTTTAATGTCAAAATGTTCTGAATATAATGACTATCATAAGGTTTGTAACACAAGGATGATTCAGAATCATGACACACAATGCCTGTATACAAGTGTACCAGATAAAGGACTCTTTAATATTCTTTCAAGGGGAAAAATAGCATCAGAGATGCCGTACCCCACAACCTGGGGAAATATTTTTCAACACCATGAGATACAGAAGTAATGAAACAGTACACAGATTGGGATACTTTCAGAGCACTGCTGTAGTATTAAAACAAGACAATTCAGTAAACTAAAAGTTGTGAAGCTGTAAAATTTCTTAACTGGAGAATAGCTGTCAATGAAAATATCACAATTATGTATGGTCGAATTATGGGTTGAATGTTTTGAATATTACCCATACATACAGATGTGGCAATACATGCTTATATGTAGAGTTGGGGCAAAACCTGTGACTCACTTGATGCAATACCATCTGTTACAATGGGAAGTCACAAAAGTTTTCTAAAAAATTCTAATATGACTTCAACAGTGCATCAAAAGACACCCAAAGGTGCAAAAACCAAGATTCAAGTAAATATATGAGAGACATAAGAGAGATAAAATAGTATCACATATCCCTGTAGAGAGATAAAATAGCATCAGATATGCAAGGTCAAAGATCAAATCCAGGTCACAGCATGACGTTGCACACTTATAACCCCCGACCAATGTCCCTACCAAGTATCAACTTCCTACACCTTATGGTTGCCGAGATAAAGCCCAGACAAGATTTTATAAGTCAAGGTCACTACGGCAAGGTCAAAGGTCAACTCAAGGCCCCACCATGACGTTGCACACGTACACCCCCTAACTTAATGTCCCTACCAAGTATCAACTTCCTACGCCTTATGATTTCCGAGATATAGCCCGGACAAGTTTTTACAGGTCAAGGTCACTATGGCAAGGTCAAATCAAGGTCATGCCATGACGTTGCACACCTACACCCTAGTGGTGGGATCGCCAGCTTAAATGACAGATCGAGCATCGCTTGTTAGAAGCGAGTTGAACTCGAGTCAAACTCAAGTAATTTTCGGGATAAAGTATTTCGTTTGTTAGCGAAAATATTTTACATAACCATACATGAGGCAAAACTTTGAACTGGAAATGGGCTTTCGCGATATAATTTAAGTTAAATCTTCATTGATTTAAGCCAGAATAAAGTAAAAATGCAATATATTTTTGAAAATTTAAGATATTTTGGTTGTTTTGGTGAAGTGTCAGCCTTAGATGGTGAAAATATATACGTTTTCAAAAACTCGAGTTTCACTTGCGCCGATCGATGTGACCCCCAATTATCGCCCATCGAGTTGTAACTCGAGTTTCCGTCAACTCGTCCCAGCACTACTACACCCCCAACCAAAGTCCCTACCAAGTATCAACTTCCTTCACCTTACGGTTTCCGAGATATAGCCAGGACAAGATTTTATAGGTCAAGGTCACTACGGCAAGGTCAAAGGTCAACTCAAGGCCCCACCATGACGTTGCACACCTACACCCTTTAACTTAATGTCCCTACCAAGTATCAACTTCCTACACCTTACAGTTTCTGAGATATGGCCTGGACAAAATTTTCAAACTCCAGGTCACTACGGCAAGGTCAAAGGTCAAATCAAGGTCACACCATGACGTTGCACACCTACACCCCCTAACCAATGTCCCTACCATGTATCAACTTCCTACACCTTACGGTTTCTGAGATACAGGCCGGACAAACTTTCTCCCGCCACCCGCCCATCCGGACACCATGGGTGAAAACAATACCCTGACAGCCCTTAAGGGCTGTGGGGTAATAACTGAAACAGTGATTTTTTAAAATTATATTACAGATATTATTATTACATACTGTTATATACCTTGAACCTGCCCTCTAATACGAAGATTACTTCAGAATATAACAATTTCAATTTCAAAGCCCCGGATCCTGGTTTTTATTTTCAGAACCGGTCTGACCACTTTTATCTGTATCATTATTTTTGGCATAGTACAGAATCTACTAATATGATTTTGTTACTACATGTATTTGATAAGACCACTAGATAACTGATACATTATTATCTATACAGGTCATCTGCAATGTCCTTTAGTAATTTTTTTCCAACTTTGCTTATTTATATGACACAAAAATTATACCAATACTCACAAAAAGCTATGATCAGACATTAATATGATGTTCAAATTCTGAACAAAGGCTATCAAATATTAAAACATATTTTGTCAATGAAGTTTTATAAAACATACAAATAATGGATATATGATAAGAAAACTAGAAATAGGCCGCCCTGTTGATAGTAGATGCGAATAGAAACAGGATAGCATAGAAGAACACACATTATCATGTGTAATGTCCACCCATGAACCTTTTGCCCAAATTGTACAGTAGTCTTACAAGACCCTGTTTCATTTGTAAAATATATCAATGATGCTTAAATATTTGATAGTGTAGATGTAATTTATTTCAGCTTCATGCCTTTTTGCATTGGTTGGGTTGAAAATTTTGACGAAATCACTCTATCTTGCACGGTTAAGAAGATAGAAGCCAATTCCTGTTTTTCTATTTTTGGCAAAAATTTGAAAATTCAAAATGGCCGCCATTATTGGGAAAAGGAAATTTTTTTGAAAATTGCCAAGAGTACATTTCTTAGATACCCTATGGGTCGAAAATTTCAACAAAATAACTCTATTTTGCACGGTTAAGGCCAGTTTGTGTTTTTCCATTTTGGGCAAAAATTCGAAAATTCAAAATGGCTGCCATTTTTGGGGAGGGGAAAATTTTTTGAAAATTGCAAAGATTACATTCCTTAGATACCCTGTGGGTTGAAAATTTCGACGAAATCGCTCTATCTCGCATGGTTAAGGAGATAGAAGCAAATTTGTGTTTTGCCATTTTTGGCAAAAATTTGAAAATTCAAAATGGCCGCCATTTTTGGGGAGGGGAAAATTTTTGGAAAATTGCAAAGATTGCATTCCTTAGATACCCTGTGGGACGAAAATTTCGACGAAATCGCTCTATCTCGCACGGTTAAGGAGATAGAAGCAAATTTGTGTTTTGCCATTTTTGGCAAAAATTCGAAAATTCAAAATGGCCGCCATTTTTGGGGAGGGGAAAATTTTTTGAAAATTGCAAATATTACATTCCTTAGATACCCTGTGGGTCGAAAATTTCGATGAAATCGCTCTATCTCGCACGGTTAAGGAGATAGAAGCAAATTTGCGTTTTGCCATTTTTGGCAAAAATTCGAAAATTCAAAATGGCCGCCATTTTTGGGGAGGGGAAAATTTTTGGAAAATTGCAAAGATTGCATTCCTTAGATACCCTGTGGGTCGAAAATTTCGACGAAATCGCTCTATCTCGCACGGTTAAGGAGATAGAAGCAAATTTGTGTTTTGCAATTTTTGGCAAAAATTCGAAAATTCAAAATGGCCGCCATTTTTGGGGAGGGGAAAATTTTTTGAAAATTGCAAAGATTACATTCCTTAGATACCCTGTGGGTCGAAAATTTCGACGAAATCACTCTATCTCGCACGGTTAAGGAGATAGAAGCAAATTTGTGTTTTGCCATTTTTGGCAAAAATTCGAAAATTCAAAATGGCCGCCATTTTTGGGGAGGGGAAAATATTTTGAAAATTGCAAAGATTGCATTGGTTAGATACCCTGTGTGTCGAAAATTTTGCCGAAATCGCTCTATCTTGCACGGTTAAGGAGATAGAAGCAAATTTGTGTTTTGCCATTTTTGGCAAAAATTCGAAAATTCAAAATGGCCGCCATTTTTGGGGAGGGGAAAATTTTTGGAAAATTGCAAATATTGCATTCCTTAGATACCCTGTGGGTCGAAAATTTCGACGAAATCGCTCTATCTCGCACGGTTAAGGAGATAGAAGCAAATTTGTGTTTTGCCATTTTTGGCAAAAATTCGAAAATTCAAAATGGCCGCCATTTTTGGGGAGGGGAAAATTTTTTGAAAATTGCAAATATTACATTCCTTAGATACCCTGTGGGTCGAAAATTTCGACGAAATCGCTCTATCTCGCACGGTTAAGGAGATAGAAGCAAATTTGTGTTTTGCCATTTTTGGCAAAAATTCAAAATGGCCGCCATTTTTGGGGAGGGGAAAATATTTTGAAAATTGCAAAGATTGCATTGGTTAGATACCCTGTGTGTCGAAAATTTTGCCGAAATCGCTCTATCTCGCACGGTTAAGGAGATAGAAGCAAATTAGTGTTTTGCCATTTTTGGCAAAAATTCGAAAATTCAAAATGTCCGCCATTTTTGGGGAGGGGAAAATTTTTGGAAAATTGCAAAGATTGCATTCCTTAGATCCCCTGTGGGTCGAAAATTTTGCCGAAATCGCTCTATCTCGCACGGTTAAGGAGATAGAAGCAAATTTGTGTTTTGCCATTTTTGGCAAAAATTCGAAAATTCAAAATGGCCGCCATTTTTGGGGAGGGGAAATTTTTTTGAAAATTGCAAATATTACATTCCTTAGATACCCTGTGGGTCGAAAATTTCGACGAAATCGCTCTATCTCGCACGGTTAAGGAGATAGAAGCAAATTTGTGTTTTGCCATTTTTGGCAAAAATTCGAAAATTCAAAATGGCCGCCATTTTTGGGGAGGGGAAAATTTTTGGAAAATTGCAAATATTACATTCCTTAGATACCCTGTGGGTCGAAAATTTCGACGAAATCGCTCTATCTCGCACGGTTAAGGAGATAGAAGCAAATTTGTGTTTTGCCATTTTTGGCAAAAATTCGAAAATTCAAAATGGCCGCCATTTTTGGGGAGGGGAAAATTTTTTGAAAATTGCAAAGAGTACACTCCTCAGATACCCTGCGGGTCGAAAATTTTGCCGAAATCGCTCTATCTCGCACGGTTAAGGAGATAGAAGCAAATTACTCAAAAGTAGTACTGAAAATACACAATGAAGTACCTAAATGGCTATTACTCATGTACTGACAAAGCTATCAGTCCCAAATGCAATACCAAGCGAGCTATGGACATAACAATCTTGTATTCAAAATTGTAGTAAAATATCTTTAATTATTTTGGCTTAAATGCACGGAAACCAATGGGTACTGAAAATAGCTGTACTTAAGTATTACTCAGTAAGCAAAAGAGGTACAACAGCCAAAAGCAATCCCAAGCAAGCTACTGACCCAATAAGCCTGCATACCAAATTTGGTGACAATAGCTCTAATACTTTTCCTTTAAATGAGCGGAAACCATGCGTGACGCCGGACATCGGACGCCGGACATCGGACATCGGACGGCGAAAAAAGCAAAAATAATATATCCACCCCCCAGGGGGGTGGACATAATAACAAAGGATACTGTAAATTTATATTGTATTAATTCATTTTGTCTCGATTCAAACACATACTATTTAGAAGTTTAACATTTTTTTTAGTCATTCAGAGACTGATTTTGTACTTTTAACAAAATGGTGTTATGTGTTACAATTACGGCTGTTATCATCAGCAATTTCTGTAGATCAAACATCGCCTGTTACATGCAAGTTGAACTCGAGCTGAAAGCGAGTAAATGACAAAAATATAAATAAAATAACATAATGTCCAAATATTGCCATTAAATCTGTTTAGTAGCATTTTATTTCAAGGAAATAAATTTTGTTGCCAGTTACTATAAATTGTACAGGTATGTATGTGCTCTTTATGGAACAGCCACGTCAGAAAGGTAAATAAAAAAAACCGACCATTGCCCATTGATTTTTATGTTTTCATAGTTAAAAAATAGCATCAGAGATGCCTGTACCCCACAGCCTAGGGAAATATTTTCAACACCATGAGATATAGAAGTACTGTACCAGTACAAACTTCAGGATACTTTCAGAGCACTGTCAGTTATATAAAGGTCCAAACAATGTTTAAATGGAGAAATAATGTTTAAAAGAAAGATAATGCGTATAAAGATGAAGTATTCTTAAGGGCTGTGGGGTAATAAATTGCAAATGTGTTAGTCTGTAACAAGGTTAGTATGTCATTATTTATTTCTTGAAAACTTGAGCTTTTATTGTGTAAATCGATGCAATCTCCAAATATCGCCCACCAAGTTACCACTCGAGTTTCGGTCAACTCATTACAGCACTAGTTACAGTGGTAACTACTTTTTAACCTCAAACGCTAGCAAGGCTTGCACTTTTAGAAATCACTTTCTTGTCTTATTGTTTGTCTCCAGGCTTTCATGAATTGTGGCATGGTGCAACGAGAACCCATCTCCTCACTGGAGTTAAACAGCAATGGTAGTGTTGACGGACCGGAATGACGGTATTCCTGTATACAGTATATCGTTTGGTTGTGGCAGAAACAACAAAATCGGCAAAGGATATTTGGGAACCGATTATTGAAAAGATCATTTTTTAGGCTTTCCAATGGCTGATACTTCATCAAAACAACGAAAAATGAACATAACTTGTAAAATATGTCATATTTTTACTTTACACTAAAAAGTTTATAGTGAGCAAAAATCATGTTTACATACTTAATAATATCTCGCGAAAACCATTTCCATTCTAAAGTTATGACTCCTGTACGCCTGTGATTAATTTTCACTGCACAGTAACAAGCATACAAAATACCGGATTTTGTTTCATTTCAAAGCCCTGGTAACCCAGTTTGGATTCCTGTAAGTAAATGATGCCACCACTAAGCAATGGGCTATGACAGAACTTGGATGGGTGACCGTCGGGAGTTCTAGGCCAGGTATGGGATGTATATGACTCAAAAATTTTGTTGCCAGACTTTCATAAATTCTAATGCAGTAATGTCTCTGATGACTTTGCAACTTGCACATGTAGACCGAAACACTTTTCTGCCTTGCTTATATAGTTTTCAGGGTTGGTGATTGGGCCAAAATGTATGGGGCGGTGTTACAATTGAAAGAATATTTGGAAACTGGGTCCTGAAAACAAAAATTATAACGACAACCAGATTCGTTCGAATTAGGGATGGGTCGGTGCCAAAAATGTGTACATCGGGAGGGCGCCAATGCAAAACCGTACCGATTCCGGGACTCCACGTTTTAGTACATCACAACCAAACAAGGACGTTCCTCTTAATAATATCGCATTAATTCCCCAAATGCAATAAATATATCGGATAAAAGTGTGCAATTTCTTAGAATTTGTGATTTGTTTCCAATATTTTAAGTTTTCCTTCTATTATGTGTGTTGTCAAGCGAGACTGAGGTTACACAGTGTCGTAACCAAACCATGGCAGTTCTGCTCAATGTATCGCTATAAAATTCTGTAAATGCACGAAAATCTGGTATAAAAGTGAGCAATTTCTTCAGATTTGGGGTTTGTTTCCAATATTTTAAGTTTTCTTCCATTATATGTGCTGACAAGCAAAGTGGCGGTAGTAAATCTCATTTCAGTATTTCACTAAAATGCTCTTGATACCGAGATACCGGGCCTACAGACCCATCCCTTGTTTGAATTAACATACACCAAACTATAAAATCTTCTACACATGTACATGAAACATAACAACTAACTTGTGGTTAATTTGCGATTTATATGTAATGTTTGGGTATTAAATCAGTGCATATTGAGAAAAATATCATACAAATACAATATTTTATATTTTGTTGTGCGACATGTAGCTTTTCAGCAAACTGTTCTCTAATATCTGTCACCACATTTGTTTACATTGTATGAATCGAATAGAAACCAACTATCTTGTTTGCCTTCTTTACCACTAGTATGGAGACCCAGAAATTCATTTGTATCAATGTGCAAATCATAAATTACAATTTTCTGAGTCCTTCCCATTAAAGTCTGTGAAATATTTAAAACTTGCTGCCCTTATAAGCAATGTATGTGCTGTTTCTACTTCCAATTAAAGACAGGAATATTAAAGATTCTTGGAGCTGACATTTATGGGAGCTGACACATTGGGTGTTGTTTCCTGTCAAGTTCATAAACACACTTCATACTAAATTTTGTGAGGCCTCGATGTCAAGCTGAAATTCATCCACGAACAACTGACCCCAGTTATTTGTACTTGTTATACCCCTACTTTGACTAGATTGGGCCAACTCGGCGCCAACATATCCCCAGACAGGTCATCACTCACGCCACAGGTTTTGATCGGGAATTTTTTAAAACATAATTACCCATTATTATATGAACTTCAGCACATCAATCTACTCTGTTTATATCTTCCAAGGAAGATGGTGTATCCCCAGACGCCGAATACATAACTCAAATTATATTTTCAATCTTCCCGCAATGATAACTCTAAACCTATTTTCAAAGTATTTAAATGATTGATGATTGAATGTCCATTCTAAAATAATAATCCCAAAAGAGCATATCTGTTTCTATATTTGTTGACAAATAAAATATTATTTTTAACTCAACTCATCATACTTTTCAATCTTCCTTCAAAGTATTTAAATGATTGATGATTCAATGTCCATTCTAAAATTCATAATCCCAAAAGCGCATATCTGTTTCTATATTTGTTCACAAATAAAATATTATTTAAAAAAAAAATTATTTATATTATTATTTTATTATATTATTTTTAGAATTTGCAAATTGTTTTCAGTTATTCATTTCCTCTATACCTATATATGTGGTCCATATATATGCAACCTAAATATGTGACACAATCTCAGTTCTGACTCCCCTTTGTGTTATATGTAATGAAGCCCACCACCTCCCACCCCCACCCCTCTCCCCTTCTCCACACCTCTCTCACTATTACACAAGATCTGCAACCCCACTGAGTTCTTTGTTTCTCATCTGATATCATTAAATACCTTTGTTTATTTAGTGTCACTCAATATAGCTGGAGGTCCCAGAGGTGGGTGGGGGGAATCCGGGTGGGGGATGCATAAATGGTAAACAAACAATCTATATAAAAGGGGTACTCAAATACAAAAAGAATTGAGAATTTTAAGTATGTGATTATCAACTGAAATGAGTTCATAACTGTAGGAGCTGTGTCAAAATTAACTGAGGCAAGTTGAATAAAACTGGGCTAGTTGAGGGTTAAAAATCCCCTACTTTTACTACATAAGGATATAATTTCATTAATATTGGGACTTAAAGCTCACTTAAAGTGTCCATTTTGTCTACTTGAATATGTTTAACCAGTTTCATTTTAAAAAGTTAAAAACTCAGCAAGCAGAGGTATAACACACAAAAATAAGTTCTTAAAAGACTAAGATAGCCATAACATTATTAATATTCAAAATTGAAATAGACAGGCATTTCCTTTTAAAAATTCAAAGATTTCAGCTCTATAACCCACATAGTTTGACAGTTACTGGGCTTTAAAGTGGCATAATGTCCATAAATTGGGTTTCTGTGGGCATTTTACAATTGTTAAAGAGACCTTAGCAATTAAACAACAGATCTGAAACTTTTTGGGGGACATACATAACAAACAAAAATTATATATAATACAGTTTAAGACTTGTCACACTAAGCATTTCCAAATAACAGGGCAAAATACGGAAAAAATGTCCAAAAAGGCACTTGGGCGAGTGTCTATGGCCCTCATACACAGGTTAAATGTCTACTAAAAACCTTGATTTTCGGCATATGTAAAAAGGACATAATAATGCATTCCCAGATGGGATTTCAGCTCCATCAATCACATAGTTTAACAGTCACAGGGCTTAAAGGTGGTTAAAAAGTCCAAATATTGGGTCTCTGTGGGCCTTTTAGAGATCTCGATGTGGCTTTCAAATTAAAGCTTCAGACTTAAGATTTGTTACATACTAAGATTACACATAGAATATGTATCTAATAAAGTTTGAAACTTCTCAGACTTACCATTTCCAAGTTACAGAGCAAAATATGTGAAAAATGTCTTAAAAGGGTCACTCAGGTGGGTGTTTAAGGTCCTCATACACAGGTTAAATGTCTACTTGAAGCCTTGATTTTTGGCACATGTAAAAAGAACATAATAATGTATTCCCAGATGAGATTTCAGCTCTATCAGTCACATAGTTTAACAGTCACAGGCCTTAAAATTGGCAAAAAGTCCAAATACTGGGTCTTTATGGGGCCTTCTAGAGACCTAAATGTGGCCTTCAAATTAAAGCCTCAGACTTAAAATTTGTCACATACTAAGATTACACATAGAATATGCATCTAATACAGTTTGAAACTTCTTAGACTTACCATTTCCAAGTTACAGGGCAAAATATGTGAAAAATGTCTAAAAATGGTCACTCGGGTGGGGATTTATGGTCCTCATACACAGGTTAAATGTCTTCTTAAAGCCTTAATTTTTGGCACATATATAAATAACATACTAATATCTTCCCAGATAGGATTTGAGCTCTATCAGTCACATAGTTTGACAGTCACAGGGCTTAAAAGTAGCAAAAAGTCCAAATATTGGGTCTTTGGGAGCCTTTTAGAGACCTCAATTTGACCTTCAAAATTAAAGCTTCAGACTTAAAATCTGTTACATACTAAGATTACACACAGAATATATATCTAATACAGTTTGAAACTTCTCAGACTTACCATTTCCAAGTTACAGGGAAAAAGATGTGAAAAATGTCTTATAAGGGTCACTCGGGTGGGTGTTTATGGTCCTGATACACAGGTTAACTGTCTATTAAAGGCCTAAATGTTGGGGCACATATAAGAAAACACATAGATATATTCCCAGATGATATTTAACTTAGATGAGAGACATAGTTTGAAAGCTACAGTGCTTGAAAGTGGCAAAAAGTGCATAAATTGGGTCTCTGTGGGCACTTTTGAGACCTTAAGTCGACCCCTTTGGGTAAACCTACAGCCCTAAAATTTTCTACAGACAAGGATTACATATCAAAGTTATACCTAGCGCAGTTTGAGACTCATCAGAATTACCACTTCCAAATTATAGGGCAAAATATGTGAAAAGTATAGCAAAAAATCCCCAAGTGGGGGTATTTATGGGCCTCAAACACAATTTTCTCCTCAACGTAAAGTCGTGATTTTCGGCACATGTACTAAGAACATATTAATGTGTTGTCAGGTAAAATTTCAGCCAGCTGAGCATCATAGTTTGTGACCTACAGGGCTCTAAGTGGCCAAAAGTCCAATTTCTGACCTTAAGGTGGCCATAAGTTCTTTTTTACTGGGAGTTTAAGGTCACCTTAAAATAGGGATCTTCCTTTGGGCACCCTTAACATGTGTACCAAGTTTGAAAAAAAAATATTAATTTGTTTTTGAGTTATCGCGTCCACAAGGAAATTTCTACGGCGGCGGCGGCGGCGGCGGCGCGACGGACCTGAATCCAATATATCCCCGACTTTCGTCTGGGGATATAATAAAGGGAAGACTCTTTACTTCAAGCACTGGATTAGAAGTGGCATAGTATATGTGAAAGACCTACTAGATAATAATGGAAATCTTTCACAAGAACATATTTTAAAGAAACTAGCATCAAAATCCAACTGGATATCTGAATACATGACAATTAAAAGTGCGTTTGGAAAATTGCTTGAAGAAACTAATACGTCTATGAGTAATTACATTCAAAGAAATCTTCTGGAAAGACTAACCCTAATGACAAAGTCAAAAACATATTCATTACAAGAAGGTATTTGTAGCTCAAAGCTATTTTATAAAACACTTGTGGAAAAGAAATATGAAAAACCTCTGTCAGAAAGAAAATGGGAAAACTACTTAGGTATATCATTAAACAATTTAGATTGGCAGAACATATATGTAACTAGTTTAAAGTCCTTGGAATATAAAAAATTTTGTGAATTTAAATTCAAAGTATTACATAATATACTTCCCTGTGGAAAACTTGTATCAAAATAGAATCCCACTCAGCCATACTACTGTCAATTCTGCTTAGAACCAGAAACTGTAGTTCATATGCTTTATACATGTAGTAGAGTAAAAAACATTTGGTTAAAAGTAGGTGAAATACTCCAATTAGAAATCCAATGTAAACATGTAATTTTAGGCCTATATAGTAGAAATACCACCAATAATGTAAGAAACATTATCATTGTTACCATTATGTATTCTATATATTGTGCATGGGTAAAATGTAATGTAGAGCTACATTCCTTCAAAGACTTTGATCTCAAATCTTTTGTAAAGCAGCAAGTAATTTTTTATGCTAATGTGTTTAATTATGTATTTAAAGACAATCATAGAAGAAAGATAATGCAAAAATATAAAGAAAGTATTTGTAAAGTATAGAGCGCTCCTATGTATATGTATATATGTGTTCTTTATTGTTGTATGTTTAGGACATTCTAGTACCTTTGAGGTTACTGTTAATGATTATCTTTATTATAAAGACTACCTGGCTTTGTTATCACAAATGTCATGTATAGTTTATCTGTATTCAATGAAATTAATAGACCCATATATAGAATGTAGCAGAATGTTGGTAGTCTCGACCTTCCTACACCAGAGGCTGTCCCCCCTGCTGGTGGGTAGGTTAACCTACCTTCAATGCTACAAACTTAATTGAATACTGTAAAATAAAATGAATATTTTTTGAAAACATTCAGACTATGTATGAATAGCATTGTACATATATCCCTGATGGGGGGTTGTCTACCCTCCCCTCCCCAGCGAATCTGCACTCTGTTCAAAAACGGTAAATAAATATTATATGGTAAAAAATAAGTGAAAAAAAAAAAAAAATAAGTGAAAAAAAAAACAAACAAAAAACTCTTTTGTAATCTTTTTACCATTATAATTTTTCTGATACTATTTTGCTACATGAAATGAAAGTCTGAGGTCAAGTGAAGCATTTTATATTGTAAAACAATGCTTAAATCCCTGACCTCAGTAACAGGACATAAAAATTGTGCTACCATGCACCTCTCAAATTCTCCTTTATTTATCAGAACACCTGGTCAAAATTAGAATTTTATGTCCCTTTTAACAGAATTAGTCCAGAACTACTTTCTTTTTAAAAACTTTTTACTTTCTTTTTCTCTCTATAATTCTTTTCTCAAAATACAAAGTGAGGGCCTTGATGAAGTCCAAACCCTCCGCTTCCTCCTCCTCCACCCCCACAACTGCCAGGTGGTCCTCGGTCATCATCTTCTTTCCAAAACCAGGTGTTACTGCTTTCCTGCTTGCGGGCCTGGGCTTGTAGGCGCTGCTGGTATTCTTGTTCCTGTATAAATTTATACATGAAAAAATCACATACTGAAATAAATATCACACAGTGAGATGCATATTGCTCAGGGATGTACTTACCTTAGAATATTCCATTTCCTTAGACATTTATGGTGAAGTTATATGAACACAGTTCAAAAATGTTACATTGAATCTTCAGAGACAAGAAAAAATGGAAACTCTACTTCTAGATAACAGGGTATTGTATTACGTATTTGCAAAATACACTAATAGTTAGCTGTTGACATGCTACATTAAGAATATATTTTATGCAATGGTTTAATCGATAATACAATAATGTACTCACCATTATATAATCAGTGTTGTCTTGGTCAACAGCGGCCCTGAGGTCCCTTCTGAGTGGTGGGTCAGTGACTTCTGTTAAGATACTTTCATTGGGATCAACAGTTCCTGTAATTAAGTCCTCAGCTCTGATCTTCTTATACAATAGCACATACGCAGTATCTCTGCCAAACTTTTGTGTGATGTCACTGAAAGATCGATAACTGGAATAACTGACCCGGCTGTCGTTAAATAAGTACCACTTGTCTTGTAAGTAATCTATGTCACTTTCAGCCTGTGTTTTGGTACTATTACTATCTTCCTCAGGAGTTACAGGTATACTGTGGCGAGAGTAGCAGTAATAATGCCCTCCATCGGATGTCATACCAGAATGGATGATAACAGAGGACAAAGCATATACATCTAATCGTTCAGACTCTTGCCTTGTCATTGTCACAGTTTCAGGAGAGGGGCTTGGGCTTTTCTTTCGAGATTTCTTTGTGGTTTCTGAGTTTGTGGGACTGGGGGAAGGGGACATTCTCACCTCAGTACAAGGTACATAAAGGGTCTTAGGATAGCGCACATCAGTAAAGATCTTGGTACGACTGTGGCTTTTAATGTCATATGAGAAGCGCATGAGGGTGAGCACAAGGTAGTCAGGGCAACGAGTGAGACGGATGGTTTTCTCCGCATTTTGAAGACTCTTGCAGTTATCACAGTGGTATCTATTCTCGCCTTCAAGTTTCTCTGGTTTAAGGTAATCAGATAAGAGATCTTGGAGTAACAGACACTCCGTATCCTGATTGTTGTGAAATTTCTCACTTCCATTTTGTGGATGATTCTCTGACTGTGCTGACCCTCCACCAGATAGCATCTTTCTCTGGCTTTTTCTAGTTGGTTTACTACTCACATCATTCTCAGGAAATGCCAACTGCAGGTCATTGAAAGATTCATATTTCACAGACACTTTCTTACACTTCTCACAAGTGAATGTATTTTCTAATTTTCCCCCAAACGTCCGTTGTATAAGCGTTTCTTGGCTATGAGCATCATTGTGCTCACTCCTCTCTGACTTCCTGTCATCTTTACTGTCTTTATGATGGTCTCTGTGTTTGCCCAAGTGACTAAAGAATCCTTTCTTTTCTTTCTTTGTATCTTGATGTTCAACGTTCAATTGTGTCATGGACAATCTGTAATAAGAATAAAACTGTTACTTTACCATGACATCATTTCAGAGGTGATCAGTTTCATTAGTTATTTACCCTGCATGTACTTTGGGACACTGTGATATGGTTGGTAACACATATGCTTCCAATTTCTGGTGCAAAAGTTGGTAGTTACTTTTAAAAGGCCAATGCATTGAAAAACACATTTAATTTATATCACACAAATCCCTGCATGTATGTGATAACTATGAATTAAGATAAAACATTCTGGTAATTTTTCAAAGTATTACTTCGATTGGCATTGAGAGTGTAACTAATTTAGATCTACGCTATACTTTATGCAAGTCTTATCTTAAGAAATCCTTTTGGACAGACTTTATCTATCAATGTAGCCATTTTTGAAAATTTTTTTAAAATCCTACCCACCTTTGTCCATTGATTTCCTCTTCATGGAGTTGATCAAGGAGGTATTTAAGGAATTCTGAGCAATCTTGCTGGTGTCCTGGCACAAACCAGGGAGGTCGTGAGTGGTGCAGGAAACTGGATGGAGAGTAGAAGGCCCTCTGAAATAGAACATCATGTAAATCATTATGACACTGATTAAAGGTTCCGAGTGACATAAAATACTCACATTTTAAATTTCAGGAAAGTCAGATCAGGCTCTCAACCAATGGAAATATGAATAATATTTGCCAAATACCACAATGAAATATTGGAACAGTGACTTTCAGCCTTAATAGTACATCAAGGTTCTTTGTATGCAGTACAACCTATATGGCATGTCAAAAAGACCTCCGTAAAAGCGGACAATGTCAATGTTTCAACAGTTAAAGTCATAACAGGAGTCAACCTTTTGGCATGAGCTGTCATCAAACCACATATTTTTCATGTTTAATATTTGCTTTAAATCAAAAGATAGTACAAGATTAAGAAGTAGCAACCAACTTCTACTACAACTTCTAGCGATATTTTTCAGTTCAATTTAACCCCAGTCTATATTGTAATGGCTTGAGTCTACTATGTTTTTCAGACTTACATTGGTGGCAGAGAGGAATGCAAAGACGTGTTGTAACTTCACAAGCAGCTTTTCACAGGCAGTGGGTGGTGTATTCAGCACATCTCTTCTGAAACTGGAATCAGTATCACAATTTTTAAAAACATGTCAGAAAATAACAGAAAACGGGCAAGATTTGAGATTTTTTTTTTCACATATAAACAGAGAAGTATTTAAAGCTTATCATTACCCACCTGTCACATATGAAGAGGGATATCCCTTACATTTACATACTAAAGACAGATGCTATTAAAGCCTATTATCACCCACCTATCACACATGAATATGGCCTGGATGACACTGTTCATGTAGCAGGTGTTGCCCAGGTTGAGGAGACCTGCCTTCCCAGTTTCAGACTTACGCAACCACTTGGCAATAGAGGAGTGCTTGTCACCAGAGTGCTCCTGGCGGGAACCCCATTTGCTCTTGTTCAGGCGCAAACGTATAGTTTCTGTGGAGGGTCTTGGTACATCCTGTTTGAAAATCAATAAAATACCACAGCTTGGGGTAATAGCACTGGACACCATTATACATAGAAGGGAACAGTTTTATATTATATATAGAATAGTAAAGTTATGCAAGGTACAGGGGCAACATCACTTAAGAGAGACAAAATGTATATTAAGACACAGTGTCAACACAAGACATTTCAACAGCAAATTGAAAGCATTAACATGTAAATTTATTAACTGAAGTATAAAATTATTAGTTGAATTATAGCTGTCAGTGGAGATAGAAGAATAAGGTAAAAGTACCTATAACAATCAGTTGCAGGAATCTACATATCTTTGTGATGGGAGAAATATTTCTTAGATATGGCAGTAGAAACGTCCTGGCAGGGTCAAAGGTTACAATAAAGTCACACCATGATGTTGCACACCTACAACCCTTAACCAATGTCCCTACCAAGTACCAACTTCCTACACCTTACAGTTTCAAAGATATAACTCAGATAAGATTTTATAGGTCAAGGTCACTACAACAAGATCAATGGTCAAATCAAACTCTAACAATGGCATTGCACACCTACCACCCCCAACTAATGTCCCTATCAAGTTTTAACTTCCTGCATGTTATGGTTTTAGAGATATAGCCAGGACAAGATTTTAAAGGTCATGGTTATTATGGCAAGGTCAAACCTACACCTCGACCCCTCAAGCAATGCCCCTGCAAGGATTTGACTTCCTATATCTCAACAGTTTCCAAGATATAGCCCAGACAAGGTTTCACAGGTAGAGGTCACTGTAGCCAGGTCAAGGGTTAAATCAAGGTCACATCATGATGTTTCACACCTAAGTCCCCGAAGCAATGTCCCTAAAAACTATGAAGGTCCTATACCTCCATGGTTTCTGAGTTACAGCCCTGACAAGATTTTTCCCACCACCCACTCACAGTAAAAACTAACAAAATTTTTTTTCTTCTAAAATCAGTCTTCTACAGCTTCCCACTTTAGTAACAAATTTTGTGGTCTGCTGTTTGAAGAAACCAGTTATTTATAGGTTAACCTCTAACTCGATAGAAATTCTAAATAATCTATCTCATGCATTTTGTTATAATTTATAACATTCACCAGTAAAAATGAAAATGTCATCGCAGTATATTGAGAAAAATTTCCCAGAGCTACTGCATACACCTGCCAAATATGAAAAGATTCCACCTTATGGCTGCGAAGCTATTGCAGAAAGAAAATGCGGATGCGGCAGAGTCGCTTCTCCCATATACAAACAAGCGTCCCTTGCAGGACGCTTAATTACAATACTAGCTGTAAATTAATGTAAACAAGCAAATCTTTGGTATTTTCCACTGTTGCTTAGGACATCATGACACTGGCCAAGTACAGGTTTGGTTAAGTAGCTTTGGTGATACATGTATACATTTATATATATATATTACTAGTGTTAATTCAATATTTGACTTGAATTTGTTTAGTTTGAGTTAAAGGAGTGATTAACTGGTTATAAAAGCTCTGAATCAGTTAGGCTTTGTAAAACCACAAATTCAAGTAATGTGTTTAATTGTTTCACCTTTTAGTATTATTACCTGTATTTCTTTCATAATGGGTTCGTATAAGTCAGGAAACCCAGGATGCAACTGCATGAGACACTGCAGCAGTTCAGCAAACTGTATAAAGAATGTCTTGGCAGCATCTCTAATAGTCAACTCCCGTTCAGCGTTAATCATCTCCTTTTTAACTGTTACGAGGAGTTCTGGCACTTTATCTGCAATCTGAGAGAAGAAATTTGGACTGCAAGATTTAGAGCTAGTTTTCTGTACGTCTTTTAATAAATGCATTTGAAGTAACTACTAATATTGCTTGACAATATTCAGGTGACAGTCTGAACAATTACTGTCAACAGAGATTGTCAAGCCAATATATCCTGTATTGAAATTCATAACACTGCCAAATATATATGTATGATTTTTTTCGGTTTAATCTCCATTGCTTAATAGAGCTATAGATGGGCAGAAGAAAAATGATATCTATACAGGACATGTATAATTTCCATTATAAAAAATAATTTACTTCACATGTTGGTATTACTTACAGCAGATATTATACTGTATAACCAGAACTTTCAGTAACAGCAAGATTTGGTACTAGTTACGGCTAATTTCTAGTGGGTCTATTAAAAATGAGTCTGCCATGTAACATCATGTTACAAAGGAATTCTGAAGCCAGAAATTAACTTTGAAGACTTTGAAAATATATACAGCAAGCACTAATGACTGGTCATATTTCAGTTTAAGTTTCCCTGTATGTACAAAAAAATCAACTGAAATTCTGTTAGCACTCGCTTATGCAAAGCACACTCAGTGTACATATACATATTCTCACAACTATCCACTATAATTAAATGGCACAATCATTACAAGTATACAATTTGAACTCGGTAATAACAAATTTTGTCAAATTCATTAGGTACTAGGTACAGGCTGATACACAGTGGCTTGGATCATGACCATTAAAATAGCATCCTCCGTCATAGGGTCCTATCCCAACAGCAGGCTAAAGAACCTCAGGGACGTTGACAAATGGTCATACTTGAGCCCCTGTCTTTCAGTTAGGGGAATGTAAGTAATATGAGAGCTTAGTTCTGTAGTACATGGAGATAAATCTGATATTGCACACAGGTATACAAGCATACCAGTATACAGGTACTCTTCAACCACAATGAAAAATACTGAATATACCCATACTATACTATTATTATAACATTTTACAAAATTTCTATATCAAAAAATCAATACAATATTTAGGCTTTGTTTTCTGAAGCCGAGACTTTGTTACATTCATGTAACACTGTTATCATGACACTGTCCCTACACACAGCTTTAGGAAAAAGTTTGGAGGAAATGACTTACTTTATGGAAGGCTTCTGGAGAATGTTGGAAGCTCAGCAGCATGTGACTCAGCACCACAAAACATGAACTTCTAATCACATTGATCATCATCCACTGAAACACCTGAAAGAATCAGTTGAGTCTGATGGGATCAGAGAAACAAGCAATCAGTGCCCGTGAATGGGCTCTGTGTCAGCTGACTGTGTGTTTTGAGTTTCAGAGTAGAAGTGAAAGAAGAAAAGGACACCAAAGTTGTGCCCTGCAAATAGTATTAAGTAAAGTACAAAGTTAGCTGTTAGGGTGTATAAAGTAGGTGGAAACCATATTTAAACAAAATACTGTAAATGCAATAGTTTTCAAGTTACAACTGATTTACTCAACAGTGAGAATCTCAAATTAGCTTTTGCTCAGCTTTGCACTGAGCTACAGGTCTGCAGTTTTACTATGTTATAGCACAATGAAAAGTAGATGAATCACATAATTTAAACAAAATACTGTAAATGGGAATGTTTTCATATTACAACTGATTTACTCAACAGTGAGAACCTCAAAGTAGCAATTGCTCATCTATGGAATGAGCTATATATCTGTAATTTTATTATGTTATGGCTGACCAAAAAGTAGGTGAATAACATATTTAAACAAAATTCTTTAAGTGCAACAGTTTTCAAGTTACAATTGATTTATTCAACAGTGAGAACCTAAAAGTAGCTATTACTCAGCCATGCAATGAGCTACAGGTCTGAAATTTTACTATGTTATAGCTTATCCAAAAGTAGCTGAATAACAAATTTATACAAAATTTTCTACTCGCAATAGTTTCAAGTTACAAGTGATTTTACTCATTATGGAAAGTACTGAAAAGTCAGAAACTAGCTATTAATCACTTAGCCATTGGGATAGACTCCAAAGTTACTAACCATGTTGTAGTTATAGAAAAAGTAGCCGAATAACATATTTTAAGAAAATGCTCTAAATGCAATACTTTACAATTATAAGTGATTTAGTGAATGATTTCATGAATTTTAATGCATGAAAAATTATTTTGAAATTTCATAAAAAAACTAGAGGATCGCTCGCAAAAAAAAAAGAAAATGTTTTTGCATAGCAAAAACAAAGCGTCCCGAAAAGGATATAAAGGTGAGTGCTAAAGTATTAAGAAAATGCTTCGTTTCTAGCCTTATACTGTTGTGGCAACCAAAGTCAGCGCAGTCTGCTCTATCTAGCACGGTTTTCAAGATATAAGCATTTTTGTGTTTTGCAAAAAATAAAAAAATTAAAAATGTCTGCTATATTTGGCGAGACAAAAATATTTTGAAAATTGGCATGGCTACTCTGCAGAGATACCCAGCAGGTCCAAAATTTTGTTGAGTTCGCTCCATATAGCACGGTTTTCGAGATATAAGCATTTTTGTGTTTTGCAAAAACTTTGAAAATTCAAAATGGCCACCATTTTGGGGGAGACAAAAACTTTTGTCAAGACCACTGCTGTGGTGTGTATCTCCCGCCGAGCATTAAAGCAGAAGAAATAGCTTTTCCGAGATATTCACAATTTTTCATTTTCGTGTGTGAAAGGTCTTCCAAAAGTAGGTGAATGAGTTATTTGAGAAAAATTGGCTATCTGCAATACTTTTAAGAGATAATTCGCATTTACTCATTTTGAGTAGGTGAGTAATCATCTACGGGTCTGAAACTTCACCATGTGAAAGCTCTCCCAAAAGTACATGAATGAGTTATTTGATAAAAATTGGGTATCCGCAATAGTTTTTGAGATAATTAGCATTTACTCATTTTGAGTAGGTGAGTAATTAGCTACGGGTCTGAAACTTCACCAAGTGAAAGCTCTTCCAAAAGTAGGTGAATGAGTTATTTGAGAAAAATTGGCCATCTGCAATACTTTTAGAGGTAATTCGCATTTACTCTTTTTGAGTAGGTGAGCAATTAGCTATGGGTCTGAAACTTCACCAAGTGAAAGCTCTTTGGGATAGCTGCTCTGCAGAGATACCCTGAAGATAAAAAATTTCGTCAAAATCGCTCTATGTAGGCTAGCACGGTTTTCGAAATATTAGCATTTTTGTGTTTTGCAATTTTGCAAAAAATTCGAAAATTCAAAATGGCCGCCATTTTTGGCGAG
The DNA here is from genome assembly GCA_964017235.1 of Sabellastarte sp. h YS-2021. Classification (NCBI taxonomy): domain Eukaryota; kingdom Metazoa; phylum Annelida; class Polychaeta; order Sabellida; family Sabellidae; genus Sabellastarte; species Sabellastarte sp. h YS-2021. The sequence goes on along the minus strand of OZ024927.1, from coordinate 139,316,583 downwards.
AAATTTTTTGTTTGAAAATTGGCATGGCTACTCTGCAGAGATACCCTGCGGGTCAAAAATTTCGTCGAAATCGCTCTATCTAGCAGGGTTTTTGAGATATAAGCATTTTTATGTTTTGCAATTTTTGCGAAAAATTCGAAAATTCAAAATGGCCGCCATTTTTGGCAAGACAAAATTTTTTTGAAAATTGGCATGGCTACTCTGCAGATATACCCTGTGGGTAAAAAATTTCGTCGAAATCGCTCTATCTAGCACGGTTTTTGAGATATAAGCATTTTTGTGTTCGAAAATTCAAAATGGCCGCCATTTTGGGCGAGACAAAAATTTTTTGAAAACTGGGAAAACTACTCCGCAGAGATACCCTGCGGGTCAAAATTTTCGTCGAAATCGCTCTATCTAGCACGGTTTTCGAGATATAAGCATTTTTGTGTTTTCCTTATTTGGAAAATTCGTAATGATTAATTAATCATTAATTACTCGGCCATTTCTTGACCAATCAATGCCAAAATCTAATGATTTCCAGATTTTAATAGAATGAATGTATTTGCCAAGTTTCAGGTGAATTGATAAAATTCCTTTCAAGTTATCATCCGGACAAGCTTCCCCATCGAAAAAAGACATTTTTGGTCATGTGACCTCTCTGATTGGTTGAAATGTCACTGCAGCATATTCAAAAAAATTCCCCAAGGCTACTGCCGAAACCTGCCAAATTTGAAAAGAATCCGCCTAATGGTTACAGAGTTATAAGGAAAACAAAATGCGGAGCCGACGGAGCCGCAGGAGCCGGCGGAGCCTGAAGCTCTCCCATACACAAACAAGCGTCCCTTGCGGGACGCTTAATAATTAAAACAGATCCAGGCCTGATAATGACACAAGAGAATCTACTTGTGGTCTAGTACATATACAAGATAAGAGTGAAATCCCTCCAATAGTCAATGAGAAAATAAGTAATTTCATGGATTTTAATGCAATAAAAATTATTTAAAAAATTCATAAAAAAATAATTAAGACAGATCCAGGCCTGATACTCACACAAGGGAATCTACTTCTGGCCTAGTACATATACGCAAGATAAGTGAGAAATCCCTGCAATAGTCAATGAGAAAATTGTGATAAAGTGTTGAAATTTTCACACTTTGGGTGGGGGTACCTCACTTGTAATGGCTCTAGGAAACAGATGAACAAACAGATCTGCAAGCCTTGAATAATTTTTCATCATGAATAAAATAACAGCATGTCTCTGGGTCTTGTACTTTCGGAGAAGTTGTTCACACGTACGCACACCCACGCTGCAGAATGACATAATGTCAGCTGACATAAAAACGCTTAACCTAAAGCCCAAAGTATAAAGTGTTTCAGGAATTTAGAACCAGTCACTGCTCTGTCAGGTGTGATGCTAAAAGGTCTTAACATACACAAGAATCACAAAATTAATATATTAATCTAACTGTAATCTGCTCTGTTATGAAGGATTTGTACAGGATTTTACCAATACACAGATACTCTCATACGTTTTAAAGCTTCTGTAAATTGTACTAACACACCACCAGTTAGTAAATTAAAATTTTTTGAGTGCTTGTTAAAATAAATTTGCCAATAAAAATTTATACAATGAGATAAAACTTCCACTATCAATGTTTAATTGCTTATGAACATAATTGATGAATGATAGATACACTTTCATACTTTTTATAAATTCTAGCTCTCAACTGCCCTAAATTGAGAAGACCATAATCCAATCTAATCTACACCTTTTTTATGTGCAATTTCTTCACCATTAGGGAGAGTTGAGTGTACTGACCAAACAAAAGAATGAGGTATTTAGATTAATAATCCAGGGAATAACAAAAAAGTATTGGGTGGGGAAACTCAAGTTGAAGAATTAGGGAATTACTCCAGAAAAGATGTTACTGAAAGATTGGCTCTATATGAAGTGGAAGAGAGTTCTCAAAAGTAGGTACATAATGGCAGAAAGAAACATCCTTCTTTCATGCCTCTTACCTTATCTACTGATTTCTCTGTGACGTTAATGAGAATACTGTACTTGTGCACTTCTGCCAACTTCTGTAAAAAGGCCACCACCCAGTGGTCAATATTCTTAGTTGATGGCCACTGTAACCAGGCAATCATTCTGGTCAATGCCACTTCCATGTTCTCATCTTTGACTGACTCGTCACTGACCACTGACTTGGTGGCGCCATCTATAAAGTCGGTGGGTATGTACTGTATAAGGCCAGCCAAAGCTATACTTGGAGACTTCTCATACCCATCGGGAGAGATGGTCTGAATAGTGTCAAACACTGTACGTAAGTTCAGAAAGATTGTCTGAGAGTCGCACCTTTCCCAGATATGGCCGAGAAAAGTACCGACCACGTGATTCACACGATGGATGAATTTCGGGCCTGATATATCCTTGGGCAGGGAGAAAAATGTACTAGCAGAAACGATTGATGAACAGAATCGTGCAGTTGCATTCTGCTGGGGTATGCAGTCTTTAAACTCATGCAGGAAAAGACAGACGTGATATACCACCACAAAACTTGGGTTTCTTTCGATGAACATGGTGATTCGTTGCTTGATAATGAGTTCCAAAGGAGGCACATAATGAGGATATGAACCCAGGAGCATCTTTAAGCTGTGAAGCATCAGAAATGGCACATTTTCTGGATTATGAAACTCTCCTTCCATCAGAATTCGGACACTGTTTTCATGGAAGTACTCACCCAAACTTGCTCTGTCAAAACAAAGTAAACCAATATTCTGATAAATGAGAAGAAAGTGTCTGGAATACCTAGACTAGGAAAATGTCTGACTGAGTGAAGACTCTCACTAATTTCTCTGAGGAAAATAGATGCACGTTTTTTGTTTCTGCTTTTGTTTCTATGGCTTTGCATTTGGTAATAAAGAGATAAAACACGATGAAAATATGGTTGCATTAGCTTGCCACCTCCAACAAGGGAGGGTCTCAGAGGTTAGCAAATTCAGCATTTATTTCCAATCTCTCGCCTATGTGATCAAAGGTCAAATCTAGCTCATGGCATAATGTGGAAAAAAATATAAAACTCAGTCTTGATTTGACCTTAAATTTGAATGAGATGCAAAACCCCAACCTTGACCTTACACCTCCATCGAGGGTCTTGTTACAACAGAGCATTTGTTTGTCACTAGAAGGATTATTTACATAGCACTGAACCAAATGAATTAAATTTTAGATGTCAGTGTAGCTGAAGATGAGGTGATTGAATTTCAAGAACAATGGTGATAAAAATATAGATATAAATTTTGTCTTCCTGTCTCTCAATTACAATTGAAGAGTTGTTTGGCATTGACAGAGGTGTGTGCTCCTTGAATGCTCTTATTACTGTATTATCTGTACACACCCAAAATATCAACACAAGAAAGACTATTTAAAATGTATAATTTTGGTTCACTGTGCAATCAGTTTTAAACAATGAACTTTCTGTTGCATTAAATATTCCAAATCAATAAATGTGGCAAAACATTTTATGAAAACAGTTGGTATTTGCAATTTTTATATTAAAAAAATAAGGAAAAAAAAACAATTTTTTTTTGTCTGTTGATGTCAGACAAATAATTAACAAAGCCAAATACCATTATCTATTGAACCTTTTAACCTTTAAATTTATGTATTTGTCTTTGTTTTATAAACACAGAGATACATCAACAAAAGTGCATTTGGTAAAAATTTCAACAAAAACTTAAGATATTCAAATCAGCTTATATGGCATTAAATTAATGAAAAGTGCAAAACAAACATGTTTTCAATGACAAATAACTGAACAAAGAACTTTTAAACCAAACTTTACCATACAAATACAATACCTATGTTTCTGAAAACACGTCCACAATTATAGTAGTCTAGCCTTGTTTAAGGCTTAAGTTTGTTTATAATTGCGAAAACTTTATCATTCTGGATGATCTCTCATATTTATGGCTTTTACATCAAGGTTTTCTGTCTGGAGAAATTTTAACGCTATCATATCTTACACTAAAGGCCTGGAACAAGCTTAAAACCATGGCCAAAGAGGTGAAATGTGTGTTATTAATACACTACCTCATTCAAAAATATATATATGTATTTGTTGATTATGTGCAAATAGAATTCCAAATGGTTGGTTCTAAATAGACACCAGTCTCAATGAAGTAAAAAGAATTCAACAATACTGAGGAATTCTAAAATCTTTTAAAAGAAAGGTGCAAATTCTGATAGCAAAGAGAAAAATCATGACGGTATTGTCAAGTGATTTATAGCTGCGAGGATGGTACTACCAATACTCGATAGCCTAATTATCTCTATATACCTGCATTGGCCAATAAGTTGGATGGCTCCATGAAATAGCTATCGTTACAAAAAGTACTTCACAGTAAAAATGAAAACTTGTATCAATAGCACATGATTATATTAATAGCTATTTTGAAACTCAACATGTTTTAAGCTGCATTTTGATGGTCAAATTTTAAAGAATTTAGCATCATAGCAGGATGCGGTGTAACTATGAGTAGATTTACTACACAATCATTGAATATAAAAAGAGTTTAACTGGTACATTGTTGAATAAAAATTTACAATTATTTATCTGAATTAAACAAGAGATAATGCAGACAATGGGTAATGAACCATTAAAAAATTCACAGTAGCCTTACATTTTATCAGAAAACTATTCACATGGCAATAAATAAAACTTATTTATTTTTTACAATTGTTTTTTTTTTTTTTTTAAAGAAACAAAACAACTGAAACTGAGTGATACAATGTTTCAATATAAATGAACCAAATCATTCCAAAACAAGACAGTTTCTCTCTCGTCCATACAAGTCATAAGGCTGTGATAAAACTGAATCCAACAGTCAAGTCAAAATCTGGAGAATATTCTTTCAACTACAATGCAACCTTCATTGAAGTTTCCAATTTTGGCCATTTATAGCTTTGTCTTAGGCTTAGACTTGACAGTAGCAATGTCTTTGGTCAATGAATCCACTGATTTAAGCTGCAGCTATACATTCAATGTTCCCAGTGCTTCAGAAATTCACTGTGAATCATCAGGCAGTGAAGACCTGGAACGCGTTAAATATGCTGTCAGCAAGCAGGAGACAGCTCTTGCCAGATTGTCAGCAGATGTAGCAAAACTAAATACAGACATGCGTGGATTTAAGGAGAGCCTTGGCAGGCTATTCCAAACACAAGAAGATTATAACCATTTAGTGAGAGATATCGGCATTAACCAGAACATAGGGACAACCTATATACGGTGGGGGAGCTCACGGTGTCCTTACACAGCATCACTGCTCTATAATGGTGAGTACAATTTTGTTATTCTCTACAAGGCTATCCCTGTCTGTGTTTGCAATTATTCCAAAATTAATGTACAGTTCATTATGAAATATATAGCCTGACAAAGGAAGAAGTAATTATATTTTGGGAAATATCTGGATCATTATTCTGGATATAAAAGAAGTACGAATTATCAAAGGTCCCATTTTCAATTTTATCCAAGGGTTCACTGTTGATATACAGCAAAATATTGAAATTGCATCATGATTCCTTCATTTTAATGCCAAAATCATGATGTTGTGACTGATGAATATCACCAATTAAATATATTGTAACAGAAGATGTGGTAGATCTACAAGTATCTGTTATGGTCAAAATATTTGGGTGGAAAGTTGCTTTAACTTTTTTCCTTGTTCAAAATTGCGATCTCGCCTCTATCCCAGACCAAATTACAATTTTGATTTCACCAAAACATTTCAAAACAAAATGTAATAAAACTTTGTCAAAACTTTATTCACCACACATAGGAGCACATTTTGAACCCCAAAAAGTAAATATATATTTTTGGATTACTCATATTAAAATGTGCTTTAGAATGGGTAAATAGCACTTAGTCATACTTTACAAACAATTTCTTTAGGAACACTGCTTTTATATATTATATGAATATATGTCCCAACTAATCGAAGTTGACCATATTAGTTGATTTATGAGATCATTATTTCATGCCCTGTAAGCAGATCAGTTGTTCCCAAACAGAATGAGAAAAAATTTGCAAAGTTTGCACTCAGCTCACCTCTGACTACTCTTGTTCTGATTTTGCTTGCAAAGAAATACAAATGAGTAACATTTAAATATATTGTTTAACAGGCTATGTAAAAGAGGAAGAACCTTTGAATTTAATGCATGAAATTGCAAATTTAATAAGTAAATTAAATTTTTATAAGTTAATACCCTATCCAATGGACAATTGCTAATCCGGTCGGCGCAGACCGGCCCGCCAAACGCCAGAAAAAGACGTCCTGTGTCTCCACCGGCTGGCCGGTCCGTAGTACTGTGCACTCCCCAGATGGCGCCTCGTACTTCCTTCCTGTCTAGACAACCTGACGTCATAGCATCTTTTTCGTTGTCTAAACCTATTAGACCCCTAGTAAGCTGATAGCGGGGTCGGTGGGAGGGTCTTGTGTGTCCATTGGATAGGGTATTAACTTATAAAATTTAATTTACTTATTAAATTTGCAATTTTATTGCGTTAATACTTCCTATCCAATGGACAATTGCTGAATAACTACCGCTTGGTCGGCGGGTAAGTTACTAGGGACTTATGTGAACTCACAAGTAATAGCAAATTTTAACCTACGGTCTAGGCTGACTTCGTCAGGAGACCTATAGGTCCAAGCCTGGGTTGACTTTAAGGTCAGGAAACCCTGCAAGGCCATGGTCGGTTGCCAGCAGCCGGTTACCCGGGGCTATACCGCCGTCGCCCCCCCCCCCCTTTTTGCAGACCTGCTCTGAGGTAGGGGAAGAGAGGGATGAGTTCAGTCCCAGAATGCAAATAAACCTCCCAAAGGAAGCATGCCACACTTAATTCTTATGTACATGAAGAACTGTTATGCACATATACAAATCTCCTCAATCTAAGGGCCACTTGTGGATCTGCTGAGCAGCCACTACCGAGCCCAATTGGTAAAGCTCTGAATCAGCCCAAGACCCGCCCTTCATATAGAACTGTGTGAAGGTATTGTGACTTCAGTGGCAGGCTGACAAGATTGGATCTAAGGAGACTCCCGACTGGAAGACCTTGGAAGCAGCAAAGGCCCTGACATCATGGGCTTTAACCTGATGTTAAATGTGGGCCTCCTGGTCAGAGAGCTCATAACATAGGATCACAGTCTGCTTGATCCAAGAGGAGATAGTGGCAGGTGAGATGTCTTTGTTGAAACCTTTCTTAAAGGAGACAAAAACCACCTTATTCTGCCTGATGTCTGAGGTCCTGTCCAAATAGTAGCACAATGCTCTGACCGGACAGAGGGACCTGTCAGACTTGAGGGATCTATCCAGCGTCGGGGCCAGGGCTGTTATAACCCCAGGGCCCAGGGGCCACACTGGACACTCTATGGCCAGCTGATTCTAGGATAGAAAGCTGGGTGATGGATACAGGGACACCTTTGACCAATCGGATTGGTGTCCAATATATCAGTTTTGCCAGGCATAAATCTCACTTTTGCACTTGCCCGACCCAGGGGCCAAGAGGAATACCGTCTTGAAGGTCAAATGCTTCGAGGGGGCCTCCTTGATCGGATCAAATGGAGTCTTAGCTGGTGCACGGCCAGTGAGAAGTTCCAGGAGGGTATGCCACTCCTGCCTTTGGGTCTGTCTCTGAGGAAACTATCCAGGAGAAGAGCGAGATTTTCGTCCTTACTGATGTTGAAGGGTGAATTTCCAGTTTATCAACAATGGGTGACCTATAACCATCAATGGTGCTAGGCTTTTTGCCAAGCATGTATCTCACTTCTACGCTTGCCCGAACCCAGGGCCAAGAGGAAAACTGCCTTGAAGGTTAAATGCTTCAAGGAGGCCTTTAATTGGTTCAAAATGAACCTTGTCAGCTGGTGCAAAAACCAGGGAGAGGTTCCAGGAGGGGGTTCACCTCCGGCCTTTGGGTCTGTCTCAGTGGAAGCTATCCAGGAGACGAGTGAGATTTTGATCCTTACTAAAATTGATGGGCAAATTCCAGACTATCAGCAATGGCTGACCTGTAACCATCAATGGTACTGGTTGCAACTTCCCGTCCTGAAACAGGTACCTAAGGAAGTAAGCAACTGACTTTACAGGTGGTGCCCGAAGTCCACCTGATGAATGATACATCACTTGGTAAAAATGACCCATTTGCCTCATAGACTGATCTGACTGACCCCCCTTTGAGGAGCCTCAATTCTTGCTGCCACTGCCTCAGACAAGTCCTGCTCCTCGATTGCTGAGGCTCTAGGAGCCCTGCATGGAGATTAAGCCTTGTCAGATTTCTGTGAGGGATCTGATCGGATGGCTGTGAACAGGCTGGACAGATTGGGCAGGCTCAGCGGGATGTGGCTGGACATGGCCACTAGATCCCAAAACCAAGGCATGTTGGACCACCCCGGAGCAATCAGAATGATTCTCTTACATGGGGAGTCTTGCAACTTCTCCACCACTTTGCCCAATATGGCTGATATGAGAAGGTGTATGCTTTTAGATCCTACCATGGCCGACTGAGCACATCCACTGCTGTGGCCAGGGGATCCGGTACCGGTGACACAAAACAGAGGCGACTTGTTGTTGAACCTCGTGGCAAATAAGTTTATTTTGGGCCGGTGCCACCTACTGCATAGAGTGGAAGACCTCTGGAAGGAAAAACCACTGTTTGGATGGTCTGGCCTAGCCTGGATAGCCTGTCTGCTACCACATTAGGCCGGCCTGGAATGTGTCGTGCTTTAGAGTCACTTGTTTCCTGGTACACCAGGTCAAGAGTCTCCATAGTAGGGCACAAAGTGGGCCCGACCTCATTCCTCCTTCCTGTCTGTATGACACTACTGTGGTGTTGTCAGCTGCTACAAGTACTATCCTGTTTAAGCAAAGGTCTTAGAACTCTTTAAAGTCAGAAAAAAACTGCTTAAAGTTCTAGATAGTTTATATATACAACTTGCTTCCCAGAGGGGACCAGGTTGCTCTTGCCAAGTGCTCATCTGAGTGAGCGCCCCACCCTTCTATTGATGCGTCTGTAAATATTTGCAGAGCATGTTCTATTGGGTGTAATGGTTGGCCTGTAAGTGCATTGTCTTCCTTCAGCTGCCATTGTAAATGGGGGTGCAGGGACCTGGGGACTTGGATCACCTTTCCAGTGATTCTGGATACCCTCCAGTTGTTTTGAGATGCCACTGTATGGGTCTCATATGAAGTCTGCCTAGATTAACATGCTTTTCTGTAGATTAGTAACCTATCAAGGACATGAATTCCCGGACCGGGCAAGCCGGTAGGGATAGCAGTTTTAACAGTCTCTTGAAGGTTCTGTACCCAGTCCAGAGTCGGTCAGAACCGATCAGACCTGAAGTCGAACTGGTAGCCTACAAAATCAAAGTCTTGATTGGGCTCCAGCTCTGATTTCTCTAAGTTCATTCGCCAACCCAGTTGCTGACACATTATTTTCTAGTTCCTGTGTATTTTGGAGACAAGCCTGGTGGGATCTGGCTCTCACCAACCAGTCGTCTAGGTACTGGTGGCTTCTTAAATCCTTGTGTATGGCCATCAATTTCACCTGCTTTGGTATCACCGTGAACTCAAAAGGTGCTGTGGACAACCCGAATGGCAGGGCCTTGAATTGGTATGCCCGACCTTGGATGTGAAATCTCAGGCATTTCCTGGATTGTTCTTGTATAGGTATATGGGCGTAGGTATCCCTCCTTCAACAGTTGTACTACCTAAAGTCCAGCCCCCAAGGCTTCCTAAGTTCCCGACAAAGGGCTTAGTCTGGACCTTATAGGCAGATTGTGTGCCACACTTGGGACATTTGGTATTCTGACAATATTTTCTGTCCCTCCGGACACTGGTCCGGTCTGGTGACAATGATCCAGGTTAACAGTCTCTCTGTTTTATTGTGGTCTTATTTTCCCATTAATAAACTCTTTGCCCCGGGCCAGCAGCCTGCAAGGTGCAGCATTTACAGAGCAATTGTCATATGTGAGATGTCAGTCCCCTGGCCGGACCTGATGACAAAATTTATTATCTCTGCAGTCAAGTCCAGCACCGATAACAGGTTGTTGCGAGGTGTGATAAGGGAAGGTTGCCTGGCAGTAGCTTGGGAAACTGTCCTATCCTCAAGATCACTGACCAGTTTAAGAATTCTCTGTAACCCAATTAACCTTAGGCAACTCTGTCCGGTACCCGGACTCCATACCCGGTACTTTACTGTAACCAGTAATTCTTGTAACCGGCAAAAACTGGCATGTTGGGGTCACCAATGAATTTTTTTTTTTTTTTTTTTTTTTTTGTAACCAGTTGGGTTGAAGCACTGTACAGTAAGGACTGTGTAGCCAGCACCCTGTTAGTAGACTTGTAACCCATAGAATGAAGCAAGTGTACAAGGCTGTGTAGCCAGTACCAGTCGGTACACTCTGTAGCTAGTTGCTGAAGCAAGTGTACAAGCCTACAAGGCTGTGTAGCCAGTACACTGTAACCAGTTGAGGCTACTGTATAAGGCTGTGAAGCCGGTAGCCGGTCGGTACATACTGTAACCAGTTATTGAAGTAACTATACAAGGCTGTTTAGCCGGTAGTCGGTCGGTACACTCTGTAACCAGTTGTTGAAGCCAGTGTACAAGGCTGTGTAGCCGGTACACTGTAACTAGTTGAGGCTACTGTATAAGGCTGTGAAGCCGGTAGCCGGTTGGTACATACTGTAACCAGTTATTGAAGTAACTGTACAAGGCTGTTTAGCCGGTAGTCGGTCGGTACACTCTGTAACCAGTTGTTGAAGTAAGTGTACAAGGCTGTGTAGCCGGTACTGGTCGATACACTCTGTAACCAGTTGTTGAAAAAATTTCACAACTATCTTTTGTGTAAAATACAGCTGGCTGTAGGTTTCCGCCATTAATAAAAGTATTTCTTTGAACGCACGTCTTATTTGTAGATTTTGACAGTTGCTGGGAAAGCCCCTGTGAGCTATATTTAGAAACAAATGTTGGTCGGTGTGTCACATGACCAGTTTGCTGGTCGGAGGGACAACGTGACTGGCTGATTGGAGATGACGATCAGCTTCGTGACCTGGTCGGTGAATCACGTGACCAACTTCGGGGAAATGCCCCCACTGTATGCGTTCTTTCTTTCTATCACAGTAAACGTGAGCTGACTGGTCGACTGATGCTTGTAGCAGAGAAGTCTGTACCAGCGTGCTGGAGGTGAATTTCAGGAACTAAAAACTGGAATCACAGTAGACGTGAGTGCAAAGAATGTACTTCCGACCTTCTTGTTCGGTGAATCACGTGATAAACTTCGTGACTGGTCGGTGAAAACACGTGACCAGCTTCGTGAAGACACGCGATTGGCTGACTGGGTATGACGTCAGAGGTTGCGTTCTTTCAGCTGGCCGGTCGGCTGATGCTTTAAAAGCAGAGAAGCCTGGACCAGTGCACTCTGTAGATGAAATTCCTGGCCGGTCTGAAGTCGTTCTTCTTCTCAGCCGGCTGTACACTCAAACCAGTTCCTGGCCATCCACTGCCCTTACTACCGACACAAGTGCCGGGTCCATAAGGGTGGGACTGAGAGTGACAAAAGTTCCTTCTATGTAGTAAATACTTGAGAGGTCGGTTGAAGAGATCTGAAGAATTCACCTCTTGCTTCTGATGAAAAAATACTCGAGCTAGGCTGTGTGACTGATGCTTTACAGCAGAGAAGTCTGTACCAGTGCGCTCTGATGAAGAATGCACCTTTCATAAGGGAATTCCTTGCAGGGTTCAAAACTACGTAGACTGAAGTTTTCCGTGATTTCCATTTTAGTACTAGAAAGACGTTACTATGGTGACTGTAGCTGGAAGGTTACAGAAGATTCATTCAAAACAAAAGACACGGATAAAAATACCTGTAAATAGTATGTTCATAATTCCTCAATATTGTCGATCTGCCCCTAACAACCCCATGGTTGAGTGGGAGGAAACTAGTAAAATGGCTGCCTTTATATTTCGCGTCGTAACTGCCCTATCATCAACACTAAATTGAGTCAGCTAGGGAGCGTTTCCAGCAGATTCTAAATGTATATCCATGCTTGATCAGTAGGTAACACTTCTACACTGAACATATCCATATATAAGGTTAAAAATCCGTCATAAAGCACACTTTTCTTTAAAAAAATCTGGAGATTGTTGAAAACACGTTCGCACAGTACACGCGCCAAACGAAAAAGATGCTATGACGTCAGGTTGTCTAGACAGGAAGGAAGTACGAGGCGCCATCTGGGGAGTGCACAGTACTACGGACCGGCCAGCCGGTGGAGACACAGGACGTCTTTTTCTGGCGTTTGGCGGGCCGGTCTGCGCCGACCGGATTAGCAATTGTCCATTGGATAGGAAGTATTAACGCAATAAAACTTTATTTTTCAGACATGGTACTGCTCATTTCATGAAATGTGCAAGTGAATGATATACACATTTCCTATTTCATGATACTGACAAGTCAGTTGACTATTTTATAAAATGGGCAAAATTCTTGCTTATTTCATCAAAAGGTCAATTTCATGGATTGGGGGTAACATATATAAACTAGATTGGGCCAACTCGGCGCCAACATATCCCCAGACAGGTCATCACTCACACAACATGTTTTTACTGGGTATTTTTGTCATGGGACCCCTCCTGTGTGATGTAATTTTGCGGGAAAACATGATCAACCACTTATATAAGAACTTGAGTTATTCAATCTACAATATTTTTATTTTGCAAGCAAAATGGTATCCCCAGACGACTGACACGAACTTTGCCCACAAGAACTTTGCCCAATGCAAACTATATCCACAGGCATATTGCCCACAAGGAAATTTGCTGCCCCTAACAATCTGACAGGGTAGGATGTTCACCCACAATCAATCAATCAATCAACCAACCAACTAACCAACCAATCAATCAATACCCTATTCAGATAGCTACTCAGGATATATAGTGCTGAAAGAGATAAACATTAACTGAACTAAAGTTGCACTATATAAAGTATGCAAGTTGATTTCATAAACATTTAATTCACTGTTGATAGATTTACATAGTACTGCAAAATGGAAACAATAAAAATACCAGAGGTAGCCAAAACCTTTGCAATGAAGAATGCATATATACAAACAAGAGGAGAGTGCCCGTGAACGGGCACTGTGTCAGCTGACTGAATGTTTTTGATTTGTGATGGTGATAATGAGAGGAAAGCATAATTATCAGGGAAAGGGCTGTACAGAAATACAGTAAATGGTAACTGAACAGCATGTTTGAAAGATATTCCGAAGCTGACAGAAGAAAAGGACAAAAAAGTTGAGCCCTGCAAATGGTATTATGAAATAAAGTAACAAGGTAATTGTTTAAGTGTAAAAAGTAGGTTAAAAATATTTAAAGAAATACTATAAATGCAATATCCTCGTTCGACCATGAAGAAGGGGTCCAAAGGTCAAATCTGACCATACCAAAAGATTCCCAGCCAAAGAATTTAGGATGGTTTACCATCCCAAACCTCTCGGACCAATAATAAGTGAGTCATAGGCACTTTTTAAGTTTGGCTATCCTTGTTTGACCTTGAAGGAGGGGGTCCAAGGTGAAATCCGACCACACCAAAAAATTCCCAGCTCATGATTTTCTATAGGTTGGTTTTCATTCCAACCTCTGGGGCCAATAATAAGCGAGTTATAAGCACTTTTATGTTTGGCTATCCTCATTTGACCTTGAAGGAGGGTTCCAAGGTCAAATCGGACCATATTAACAGATTCCCAGCCCATGATTTCCTACAGGTTGGATACAATGATTTACTCAACAGTGAGAACCTGAAAGAAGCTATTGCTCAGCTATGCCATGACATAGAGGTCTGCAATTTCACTATGTTATAGCTGACCAAAACGTCTGTGAATAACATATTTAACAAAATACTCTAAATGTAATAATTTTCAAGTTACAACTGATTTACTCAAGAGTGAGAACCTCAAAGTAACTATTACTCAGCTATGCAATGAGCTACATATCTGAATTTTTGCTCTGTTATAGCTGACCTAAAAGTAGGTGAACAACATATTTAAGCAAAATACTGTAAATGCAATAGTTTTCAAGTTACAACTGATTTACTCAATAGTGAGAACCTGAAAATAGCTATTGCTCCGCTATGCCATGAGCTATAGATCTGTAATTTCACTATGTTATAGCTAACCCAAAAGTAGGTGAACAATATATTTTAACAAAATACTCCAAATGCAATATTTTTCAAGTTATAGCTGATTTACTCAACAGTCAGTGCCTGAGAATAGCTATTGCTCAGTTGTGCCATGAGCTACAGGTCTGTAATTTCACTATGTTATAGCTGACCCAAAAGTAGCTGAATAACATATTTGCACAAATTTCTGTAAAGGCAATAGTTTTCCAATTACAACTGATTTACTCAACAGTGAGAACTTCAAAGTAGCTATTACTCAGCTATGCAATGAGCCACAGGTCTGGAACTTCACTATGTTATAGCTGACCCCAAAATAGGTGAATAACATATTGCAACAAAATACTCTAAATGCAATAGTTTTCAAGTTATAAGTGACTTACTCAACAGTGATAACCTAAAAGTAGCTATTACTCAGCTATACAATGAGCTACAGGTCTGAAATTTTACTATGTTATAGCTGACCCAAAAGTAGCTGAATAACATATTTATACTAAATTCTCTAAATGCAATAGTTTTCAAATTACAAGTGATTTCCTCAAGATTGAGAACTTCAAAGTAGCTATTACTCAGCTATGCAATGAGTCACAGATCTGAAACTTCACTATGTTATAGCTGATCCCAAAATAGGTGAATAACATATTGAAACAAAATACTCTAAATGCAATAGTTTCCAAGTTATAAGCGATTTACTCAACAGTGATAACCTAAAAGTAGCTATTACTCAGCTATTCCATGAGCTACAGGTCTGAAATTTTACTATGTTATAGCTGACCCAAAAGTAGCTGAATAACATATTTATACGAAATTCTCTAAATGCAATAGTTTTGAAGTTATAAGCGATTTACTCAACAGTGATAACCTAAAAGTAGCTATTACTCAGCTATGCCATGAGCTACAGGTCTACAATTTTACTATGTTATAGCTGACCCAAAAGTAGCTGAATAACATATTTATACGAAATTCTCTAAATGCAATAGTTTTTAAGTTACAAGTGATTCTACTCATGATGGAAGTTACTGAAAAGCCCAAAAGTAGCTATTACTCACTTAGCTATTGAGACAGGCACCCAACTTACTCACCATATTGTAGCTATGAAAAAAGTAGCTGAATAACATATTTTAACAAAATGCTCTAGATGCAACAGTTTTCAAGTTATAAATGATTTTGTGCATGATTTCATGAATTTTAATGCATTAAAAATTATTAAAAAAATTTATTAAAAAAAAAGTAAGACAGATCCAGGTCTCATACTCACACAAGAGAATCTACCTCTGGCCTAGTACATATATGCAAGATATGAGAGAAATCCCTGCAATAGTCACTGAGAAAATTGTGATTAAGTGTTGAAATTTTCAAACTTTTGGTGGGGGTACCCCCCTTGTAATGTCTCTAGCAAACAGACGAACAGACAGATTTGCATGCCTTGAACAATTTTTCATCCTCGATAGATAAGGTATCTTTTAAAAAAAACAGCACGTCTCTAGGCCTTGTAGTTTTGGAGGAGAAGTTGTTCACGCGGACGCGTACGCGTACGCCCACGCCGCAGAGTGACGACATAATGTCAGCTGACTGACAAGTCAGCTGACATAAAAAGGTTTCAAGAAAGTCCAACAGTCATTGAGAATATTATTACATGTACATTGTAACATTACACACTTAAAATTCGATAATTTAATAAGAAGCTGACCTGTAATATGGTAGATATTGTACACTTATACTTCAATAAAAAACTAAAAAGCAAATTTTTTTGGATAATATTTCATATCATTATTTTATGCAAAGTTCCTCCCCTGTAAAAATGTGGTGGGCAAATCCTTTGTCAGCAAAATGTGCCTTATATGACAAAGGGATGGAGTGATACTGCATAAATGGTAAGAGACAGCAAACACTCTGATATATATATAAAAGGGGTAATAAAATACTCAGAAATCATCAATGGTTCAGTCTTTCTATTTTATAAACTTGCAATACAAAAAGCTTAGTTATTCTTATGACTGATAAAAAATCAAATATATAAATAAGGAATGTCCAACAAGAAAATATGCCTCCAGAATAAATATAAATTATTAAACCACAAGAACAGATTTATAATAATAATTCAGAATTTTAAATGTGTGATTATCAACTGAAATAAGTTCATAACTGTGGGAGCTGTGTCAAAATTAACTGAGGCAAGTTGAATAATACTGGGCTAGTTAAGGATTAAAAATCCGCTATTTTTACTACATAAGGCTATAATTTCATTAATATTGGGACTTAAAGCTCACCAGATAATAACAGTGTCCATTTTACCTACTTTATAATATGTACAACCAGTTTCATTTTAAAAAGTTAAAAACTCAGCAAGCAGAGGGATAAAACACAAAAATAAGTTCTTAAAAGCCTAAGATAGCCACATCATTAATATTATAAATTTAAATTGACAGGCACTTCCTTTGAAAAATTCAAAGATTTCAGCTCTATGAGCCACATAGTTTGACAGTTACAGGGCTTTAAAGTGGCACAATGTCCATAAATTGGGTCTCTGTGGGCATATTAGAATTGTGACCTTAGCAATTAAACTACAGATCTGAAACTTTTTGGGGACACAGATAAACAAAATTTATATATAATACAGTTTAAGACTTGTCACAGCATTTTCAAATAACAGGTCAAAATACAGAAAAAAATGTCCAAAAAGGTCAGTTGGGTGAGTGTCTATGGTCCTCGTACACATGTTAAATGTCTACTAAAAGCCTTGATTTTTGGCACATGTAAAAAGAACATAATAATATATTCCGAGGTGGGATTTCAGCTCAATCAATCACATAGTTTAACAGTCACAGGGCTTAAAAGTGGCAAAAAGTCCAAATATTGGGTCTCTGTGGGCCTTTTAGAGACCTCAATGTGACCTTCAAATTAAAGCTTCAGACTTAAAATCTGTCACATACAAAGATTATACACAGAATTTATATCTAATACAGTTTGAAACTTATCAGACTTACCATTTACAAGTTACAGGGCAAAATATGTGAAAAATTTCTTAAAAGGGTCACTCGGGTGGGTGTTTATGGTCCTCATACACAGGTTAAATGTCTATTAAAGACCTAAATTTTAGGGCACATATAAAAATACATATTGATATATTCCCAGATGATATTTCACTTAGAGGAGAGACATAGTTTGAAAACTACAGTGCTTGAAAGTGGCAAAAAGTCCATAAATTGGGTCTCTGTGGGCAATTTTGAGACCTTAAGTAGACCTTACAGGTACACCTACAGCCTTTAAATTTTTCACAGACCAGGATTACATATAAAAGTTATACCTAGTGCAGTTTGAGACTCATCAGAATTACCACTTCCAAATTATAGGGCAAAATGCGTGAAAAATGTAGGAAAAAATCCCTAAATGGGGTCTTTATGGGCCTCAAACACAATTTTCTCCTCAACTTAAAGTCTTGATTTTTGGCACATGTACTAAGAATATATTTATGTGTTCTCAGGTAAAATTTTAGCCAGATGAGCCTCATAGTTTGTGACCTAGAGGGCTCTAAGTGGCCAAAAGTCCAATTTTTGACCTTAAGGTGGCCATAAGGTCTTTATTATTGGGAGTTTAGGTCACCTTAAAATAGGGATCTTCCGTTGGGCACTCTTAACATGTGTACCAAGCTTGAAAAAAAATACTGATCCGTTTTCGAGTTATCGCGTACACAAGGAAATTTCTACGGTAGCGGTGCGACAGACCTGAATCCAATATATCCCCAAGTTTCGTCTGGGGATATAATTACTATAAATATATGTATCTGTAATTTGATGTTTGACATTACCAAGTAAAAATACCAAGAAAACTAAATGAATTACAAACAATGATATTATAAGTTGTTACTTCACTATTTGTGTCAATGAAATATGTAATTAATCAAAATTTCAAAATCCCCAACGTAAAATGAAATTTTAATTTGGTCTAGACGAATTTTAAACTTGCCCAGGTGGACTTTAAATTCTCCTAGGTGAACTTAAAATTTTATTTTGGCATAGGCACATTTTATACTTTCCTGGGTGTAATCAAAAATTTAAATTGGCCTAGTTGGGCTTGAAATCCACCTAGACGCTATACATTACAGGTGTTATGCAATACCTAGGCACCTTGTATTTGTTTATCCCTGTAGATAATACCTGTAAATATACCAAAAGTGAAATATTGTAGAATTTTCACCCCAGAACTTTTCCCATTCAGATAATTTTAAATTTTGCTGTGTTGCATTGAGGGGTCATGATGGATCAATGGTAACACACTAACTTCCAATTTGTAAAACAACTCTCAACAGTGACCTCGAGTGATTTATGTTGCATTTCCATTTTGTTTAAAACGCAACAAAATTTTGGTAAATTCAACTACAAGACGATCAATTATTTTTTTTCCATAAAGAAATTTGAAAATTTTAATTACTTAAATGTAGCTTTTATAAGCTACAAGCTTACCATGTGGAACTGAATACTATCTCGGGAGGCCGCAGAGATCAGACCAACATCCAAGAAAAATTGACGTTTAGTGTTGACCGAATCTCTAGGTTGTACGTGATCCCTGTAGTGTTCTTCCGCAGTCTTCCTTCTTTTCTCGTTGGCCTTGTGACAAGGAAGCGTCTTATATTACTTCATTTTATTTCACTGTTTTCTCAGGATATACGTATTGTTGGATGTTCCTATTTAGCCATTTACTTTATTATTGATCATAGCATATTCTGTAAAGTTTTGAATATTACAGGATAAGTATTTCTTAAGTTTTATTCATTGTGAGAGTTCCGGTTCGGACTGCTCGGATTTATTGCTTAAAAATGTCTTCCTACCAAGCAAGTTCTAACAAGCCCAGGTCATTAAAGTGTCATCATATTTTTTTCCAATAAGCTCTCATGGTAAGTTAAACTACAAGACCATCAATTTTTTTTTCCATGAAAGAACTTAAACCATTTTTGTCAATTAGCTGGCATGAGTGAAAATACAAGTACTAATTTTTGCACACAAAGTACTCATCAATTATTACTCTACTATTCCTGAATACTCATTTTAGTGTAAACATTATCAAAATTCACATAACTTTCTTACTAAAGCTAATTTTATGAAAATCTTTGAAGAAGTGCAGATAAATTTTTTTTAACCTTTTAGATTCACTTGTGTGTACAACACGCTTCTTTATTGAGTACTCGCTGATCACTATTGCTATTTCAATTCGAATTATTACCTGTGGGTTGCCATCAGCTTTGTTATATTACAGGTTATACAGCAAAGTCCCATGCCAACCAAGGGGGCGGTGTGAACTACATCTGCCTGCCAATGGCCCCAGAATTCCACCCAGAGTCTCTGATGGGGCACCAATCTGAGAGCTACGTTTATGGCACAGAGTACCACCCAGTAAAATCTCCGCTGGTTGGCACGGACAGGCACAACCAAGACGTACCCTGTGCTATGTGCGAGGTGAATGGGCGGAGCAGGATGATCGTCCTTATTGCACACAATTCTTGCCCACGTGGCTGGACCCAAGAATATGAAGGGTTCCTTATGTCTCAACATCATGATGAGAAAGGAGCCACATTTGAATGTGTTGACAAAATCCTGGAGGGTATACATGGCTCACAAGATGAGGATGGTGGCTTATTTTATGTGGTTGAGATTGTTTGTGGGTCTCTTCCATGTCCACCTTACACAGAAGGTGTTGATCTCTCATGCCTTGTTTGCACTAAATAGTACATTGACTCAGACATCACTTTATTAGACACAAGGTGAAGAGGGCAGGATTATGTTTATAAATGTTTGAAAACAAATGCCCAAAACTTAAAACATTTACTAAATTTAGTCTGACTTGTTGTGTATGGTTTTAGACATATATTTTCTATTTTTCATGTGTAGTCTGAGACTAGTCTCTAGTTGTCTAGTTAGAGCCAAATCGCTTCAAATGATATCCAGTTAAGTGGAATTTTTAAGCTGAGTTGAACTCCATTAAGTTGAACTTTAAGGGCCCATAAAAATACTTCTACTTAATTAGGAATTCTCGATACTGACAAAATTTAATGGAGAAAGAACTTGGTATTCATTCACTTGAAAGGCAATCCTAGTTTACAGAGTTCTGTTTGAATGGTTGGACTACAAAAGTAGATGTTAGTACTGAAAGGGTCTCTTTCAATAGAAATTTCCTCTTATCTAGAATACCTGTGTACTGTTTGACCTGATAGAGTTCTGTTTGAATGGTTGGACTACAAAAGTATAAATGCTATCAAGGGCCATTTTCAATAGAAATTTCCTGTTATCTAGAATACCTGTGTAGTAGTGTCACTAGTGTGTACTATTTGACCTGAGAGAGAGCTCTGTTTGAATGGTTGGACTAACAAGTAAATGTTATCCTGTTCACAGTGTTCCGTGTTGGCCTCACAAGCTCTAGACTTTCCTCAAGTCCTTTGTCTTAGATATTATACGATGACTGAAGAACTTTTCTTTCAGAATTTGGTGCTGACAATTGTATTTCATTCGACAGTAGGATCTCCAACTGTCAGGTGGATTCACAATGAATCAATGTATGTCAGATTTGGTGAAATAAAAAATACAAAGACTTGGAGGAAGTCTACACAAGCTCACATACAAGCACCAAATATATAACTTATTGGCTGCTCATTTGTGGCTCAATGAGTTTCGTGTTTTGGTTAGTATCCACTGGTTTCCAACTTTTCATAAGTCGAGATTCATATTTAGTTAGGATGTGTACAACATGGACAGTATTTCCACCACAAAGCCGATTTTTTAAATGCCTTTGACACATGCCTCAAGCTCTAAACTCTCACATGCTAAACTAAAATGTACATGTAGGAGAGGTGAATGTTGGACAGAATGGCTATACGGGGTGGCTCATATCTAAATATGCCTTACCAAGATACTAAGTCTCTTTTCAGACTCATAAGGATATGGTTATGAAGCAAAATTAATATAGGAGTTATGATCCCACAGAATGGTGTGAACAGGTCTTTAGCACTTAAAGGGCCCTTTTCACAGAAATTTCCTACTATCTAGAATTGCTGTGTAATATCTAAAGCTAAACAATTAACCATACTAATCGATTATTAGGTTATCAAGACACTAGTCGATGCTAATATTGCTAAACCAGTTAACTCTTTTCTTATGTATATCACCCCATACAGGATTTTATGTGATCGTTAAAACTATGAACATTTTGAGTTAAGATACCTAAAAGGTCTCAAATTAAAGCATTTTATCTGTATTGTACATATACAATATCAAAATATTATATCATAAGCTCATTCCCCTACAATCTTGTGTAACTTTTTGCCTTTCTAGCATCTCATGATCTGCCATATTGTTTGTTTACATGCGGATCACATGTCCATGTGATGTTTTCGGTACTTGCACAAGCATGCCAAACCTCTGAAACAATTTATTGGTTAGTCGGCAATTAATGCAAGGAACTACCAGGCTAGCGAATTTTGCTAATCGTTTTAGCCTTAGTAATATCTGACTTGCCAGAGTGTTAATGTCCATATTTCCTACATGTGAACAGTACTTTATAGTCTTCCTAAGTTGAACCACTTAAAGCAGAACTCTTTTAACTGAAATTCCCTTTTATGTAGAAGAAAATGAAAGGCTTTTTAAAATGCCTTTTCTGTTGCCCCATTTTCTCTCTCAGCTTGAATTAGTTCAATAACTGGTGAAATGAAAAATACTTTTTTCTGGTCGTTTTTCTGGCTCCATCGGGCATGAACTATACATGTATATCTAAAAAAACTGCTTCCTACTAATTGACAGACCAGGCAATGATAAAGTGGATCAGCCTTATATAATTAACTCTTGAGATTAATTGTATTTTGACTACTGTATTTTTAGTGCAGTCTCTTCAGAGGCTATGGGTATTACAGGCTTCTGGGGTCCCTGAAGTACTATTTGGGATCCTGTGGTGTACCCCCGGTTTAAACCGGTTCATACCCTAAAGGATGGACTCATCACACCTGTATCACGTCATTTCAAGAATGATGGACACACCCACAAACATATGCAGTTCAGTGTGCTACAGTGGTGCACACCAAAATTTGATACCGACAGCACTTCCAAAAGAAGACGTATTGAGTTGTGCTGGATTTTCAAATTGCACTCTCTAGCCCCAATTGGCATCAACCAATTTGTATGAATATTTATAGCTATCATCTGGACTGTAATGCACTCAGCAGTCTTCCCCCCTTCTTCTTCTATATATGTATATCTATATTCATAACTCATCAGAAGCTCATTGTTCCAAAATTCTACGACAGCAAACCTCACAGATAAAAATATAAAGGAATGTTTAGAACTGTAAAAACATTGCCAAAAATGTTTTTAGTGATAAGATTCAAAAGGCAAATTTATATTTTCATTCCTGGAAAAATGACTCAGTGGCACCATAAAGTATTTCTATACATTAAGCTTTGTTGTTGTAGTTTACTTGTTTAGATTTGAGATTTTTGGTGTACAATTGCTATACACATGTAATTATTAAATTATGTAATTCAAAATCCAAATATTGTTAAAATACTGTGACAGAGATCTTTGACTTGCCTCATTTTTTAAAAATATAATCACAATGTAAGTATTGTTATGTTAAAAAGGCTTACAATAATATCCCTTTATGTTTAGATAACACAACTTTTAAACTTCTAAAATTTACTGTTATTATCATGAAAACTTCCTTGGTTTATTATTTTCATTACACTCACCCCTGTAGGTATAATATGGGTCATATTTTTACACAAGGTTGACTCAGCTAATTCCTCCTCAAGGAATAAATCTGGATCTGGATTGCTTTAATTTTGCTCTATTTAGCACTATCCATAAGAGAGGCTTTATGCATTCTCAAGCACTGCTTCTTGTTGTATATTTTAGTTTACAGATTAAATAAAATATTTTCCTATTATTTTTCAATTAGTGCTCAGCAGAATGGCAGTTAATCTGTAATGATCACTGAATTTTACACTCAAATTCCCACAATTCATCAACATGAAAGTTATTATAACCTTTAATGAGTTGTAGTCATTTGCAGACATTTAAACAAAATCATTTGCTCAGGAATTCATTTAACAAAGGAAAGCGTAAAGTATCTTGGAACTTTACAATATAATTCTTTGTCTCTAATAACTACCTAACAGCAAAAGGACTTAAAAAAATAATCTGAAGAAATTGATTGGATAAAGTTAACCACAAAACTAAACAGCCATGTTTTTCTTTGATGTGACAGATATGTTTAAAAATTTGAATTTTATCTGACTTGTATTATCACAAAAAAACATTACCTAAATTGGCTTACCAACAGACACTGACTTAAAAAAAAATGTTTCAGAAACTTTGGTTTATGCCTTAATTTACAAAAATGAAGGTAGGAAACCGTAAATAAATGCACCACACAACAAAATTCAACAGAGATCAGAATCATAATCGTTTCTGAAGTTTTGCATCAATCTAAAATAATTGGTTTTGGGAAAAAAATTGGATTTATGTATTTAAGATTAAACCTGTTTGACTTTGCCCATGCAAGGTAGACTTCTTTTGCAGCTTTTACAGCATAGGGGTCTGATGATGCCAGCATTAAGTCCATTGTAGTCTGAAAATACAAAAATAAAACCTGCACACTGAATTGTCTGTTTGATGATCAGTCAAATATTGGTGTACAGACATCTGACAATGTTGACTGCTGCAAAAGGACAATTTTCAACTTTGAACTTATAATTCTACAGTCCTATTTAGTTACATTTATATATTGTGTACCTTAAACATAGCCAGGATGGAATCTTTACTGTTGCTCTGTGAGCCTGCGTTGATGACTCTCTTGATGACCTCCTGCTTGTGACTGTCCTTTTTATCGGACAGAAGAAGTGAATGTAAAATCCGATCCATCATGTAAGATGATTATCTACCTGAAATATAAATACAGCAGTGAAACTAAAGAGTACTGGCTTGGTTTACAACTTCTGTTATCAAACCATGCTGGGAAAATAAGAACATGACCAGATTAAAGAAGTTTTACAATAGCACAATCAGGAAATACAAACACAAGAGAATGGAAATGAGTTTGTAATAATTTTATAGAAATTAGCAGATTGGTTAACAGAGCTTGCCATGTATTTTCATAACAATAATAAAAAAAAAGTTCTGGACGAAAGTAAGAGGATCTAATGATAAGTGATCTTACACCAATCTTCACATTTGCATTTAGCAATCTTTTCCATCTTAAGTCGATCCTTGTGGTTGGATCATGAATGTTTTTATTTTTTCAAATAGCAGGTAGGTTTACGATTGGATCGCTATAATAGAGCAGTTACACCTTTGTAAAAATTTTGTTTCACTTCACTGATTTATTGCACTTTATGATTCTGAAATATACAGTACATATATTTGTGCTTAAACTTGTCTTTGTCTCTCTGAACTAAAAATATTTCTCCACTATATGGATACTACTATGTAATAGTAGTTTGCTATTGTCAATTCAAAACAATAACCATACTGCTCAGCTAACAAAGTTTGTCACCTGCCCATGTTCATCACTTGCATTTTCTGACAATTATAAAATGACTTCACAATTATCTTCCATTGTTAGAATTTGTTTCATTTGTGTCTGTATCAATATTGCATGTTGTTAACAGTTTTTCTAAGCGGGTGACAAATTTGGGTATGTCACAACCTTGGGTAGTTGAGCAGTAGTAGTATCATTTTAAAAGGTGATAATATAACTTCCACAAGAAAGTAAGCAGAAACTTCAAAGCTACTTGTGCACTCTTGTACTTCCTATTTTGGCCGAATTCTGATTTGCCACATTAACTTACAAAAATAGCATCAGAGATACCCGTATCCCACAGCCTGGGGAAAAAGTTTTCAACACCATGAGATACAGAAGTGGTGAAACAGTACAAAGATCTGGATACTTTCAGAGCAGTGTCAGTTACAAAAAGCTCCAAATAATGTTCAAGTAGAGAAAATAACATCTAAGAGAAAGAAAATGTTTGTTAAGATAAAGTACTAAAACAAGGCAATTCAATAGCAAGAAGGTCAAACCATGATGCACACATACACCCCCTAATGTCCCTACCAAGTGTCAACCTTCTGCACCTTATGGAATCAAACAACCCAGACAAGATTTTAAAAATCATGGTCACCATGACAAGGTCAAAGGTCAAATCAAGGTCATACCATGATGGTACACACCTATACCCCTTAACCAATGTCCCTACCACGTATCAACTTCCTATACCTTAGATTTGCCGAGATAAAGCTCGGGACAACATTTTATAGGTCAAGGTCACTATGGCAAGGTAAAAGGTCAAATCAAGGTGACAGCATGACATTGCACACCTACTGCCCCTAACCAGTGTCACTACCAAGTATCAACTTCCTACATCTTACGGTTGCCGAGATACAGCCCGGACAAGATTTTCAAACTCAAGGTCACTGCTGCAAGGTCAAAGGTCAAATCAAGGTCAGACCATGACATTGCAGACCTACACCCCCTAACCAATGTTACTACCAAGTATCAACTTCTTATACCTTACGGTTGGTTTCTGAGATACAGCCCGGACAAACTTTTTCCCGCCACCCGCAGGAAAACAATACCCCGACAGCCCTAAGGGCTGTGGAGTAAAAACATGTTTCTTCTTGACACAAAAATGAAGAAAAAGACTTCAAAGGTAACATTAAAAATAGCATCAGAGATGCCCATACCCCACAGCCTGGGGAAATAGTTTTCAACAACATGACATAAAGAAGTAGTGAAACAGTACAAAGATCGGGATACTTTTAGAGCAGTGTCAGTTATATTAAGGTCCAAATGATGTTCAGTTTAAGTAGAGAAAATAACATCTAAGAGAAACAAAATGTATGTAAACATTAAGTATTAAAACAAAACAATTCAATAGCAAGATGACGGCATTAATCAGTAAACTAAAAACTATGATGCACAGCTACAACCCCTAAGCAATGTCCCTACCAACTATCAACTTCCTACACTTTATAGTTTCTGAGATATTGCCTGGACAAAATTTTAAAGGTCAAGGTCACTACGGCAAGGTCAAATGTCAAATCAAGGTTATACCATGACGTTGGACACCTACAACCCCCAACCATTGTCCCTACAAAGTATCAACTTCCTACTAGTGAGTGGAATCGCCTCACTTTTGACGGTCGATTATTCATCCATTTTTCCGACCGATGATCGACCCATAATCGACTTTTTTACTCCACTGTTGGCCAATATATCCTGAAACACATTCCGGGATGAAGTATATGTCAATCCGGTAAGAATAATGGTGTTTCCACCAAAAGCACTCACTTCCGGTAAATATGGCGGTAGTTATAAACAAACACACAATTCGTGACAAATCTCTTGATTTATTAAAAGAAAGTTTAGGAAACTGCCTAAAATATAAAAAATATGTGGATATTGAGACACATAAAGAAGGGTAAGATTTAATCGATTTCCAGAAGTTATCAGTGACCGAACGCGATTGTACCATGACACCGACAATTAATCGAACGTTCGTCTAATCGTCCACCCACTACTTCCTACACCTTACAGTTTCTGAGATATAGCCCAGACAAGCTTTTATAGGTCAAGATAACTACAGCAAGGTCAAAGGTCAAATCAAGGTCACATCATGACGTTGCACACCTACACCCCCTAACGAATGTGCCTACCTAGTATCAACTTCCTACACCTTACAGTTTGCGAGATATAGCCCAGACAAGATTTTATAGGTCATTACAGCAAGGTCAAAGGTCAAATCAAGGTCACATCATGACGTTGCACACCTACACCTCCCAACCAATGTCCATACCATGTATCAACTTCCTAGATCTACACCTTACGCTTTCAGAGATATAGCCTGGACAAGATTTTATAGGTCAAAGTCACTACGGCAAGGTCCAAGGTCAAATCCAGGTCACACCACGACGTTGCACACCTATACCCCCTAACCAATATCCCTACCAAGTATCAACTTCCTACACCTTACAGTTTCTGAGATACAGGCCGGACAAACTTTTCCCGTCGCCGCATATCTGGACACCATGGTCAAAACAATACCCAGACAGCCCTTAAGGGCTGTGGGGTAAAAATTAATGATACATGTATAATAATCTAGTGGCTTTCTGCCAGTGAATGCCTGCCTACCAGTAAACGTCCGCCTTAAACCTCTTTCTTCGAGGTCGAGGACAAATGCTCCTAGTTATCTATAAAATGGACATCACTGGCATTTCTGGTTTGCAGTAAAACAGCTGATAACAGAGATAAACTAGACAAAAGTTTTTGTACACAAAAACAAAGCGTCCCTACAGCTTGTAAAGTCTATGTAAAGTTCTAAAGGAGCACTGTAAAGAGGTAAATGTTATTAGTGAAGAGAAATTCTACTGAAACGACTATGTTAGGATCATAAGAGCAACCGTAAAACCAAACAAGCAATCAGTGCCTGTGAATGGGTTTTGCATCAGGTGACTGTGGTTTGAGTTACAAAGTAGAAGTGAAAGCATAAAAGGAGACACAAGTTGCCCAGTTATGAAATGAGCTATGGGTCTGCAAATGTAACTATCTTATAGCTGCCTAAAAGTAGGTGCATAATATATTTAAAGAAAATTCTAGAAATGAAATAGTTTTGAAGTTACAAGTGATTTACTCAACAGTAAAAACCTGAAAATATTACTGCTCGGCTAGTTAATGAGCTAAAGTTTCGCAGAGTCACTGCTATAGGTGACCCTAAAGTTGATGAATAACAAATTAAAAAAAAACGCTAAATGTAATAGTTTTCAAGTTACAACCAACTTACTCAAAAGTGAGAACCTGAAAGTAGCTATTGCTCAGCTATGCAATGAGCTACAGGTCTACAATGTAACTGTTGCAGCTCACCCAAAAGTAGGCGATTAACATAAACACAATTCTGTAAATGCAATAGCTTTTAATTTACAAGCGCTTTACTCATTATGGAAGCCACTGAAAAGTCAGGAAGTAGTTAATACTCACTTAGCCACTGGGAAAGGTTCCAAAGTTACTCACCATGTTGTAGCTAAGGATAAAGTAGCTAAATAATATACTTTAACAAAATACTGTAAATGCAATACTTTTTAAGTTAGAAGTGATTTAGTGCATGATTTCGTGAATTTCAATGCATTAAAAATTATTTTAAAAATTCATTAAAAATAATTAACAAAGATCCGGGCCTCATACTCACGCAAGGGAATCTACTTGCAGACTAGTACATATATCCAAGTTAAGAGATAAATCCCTTCCATAGTTAAGGAGAAAAATTGTAATGAAATGTTGAAATTTTCACACTTTGGATGGGGGTACCTTTCTTGTAATGGCAATGGGGAACAGACGAACAGACGGGTCTGTATGCCTTGGAACAATTTGTCATCCTCGACAGACAAGGTATATTTTAAATGTAACAGCATGCCTCTGGGCCATGTACTTATGGAGAAGTTGTTCACGAGGATGTGGATGCGTACCGGACAATGCAGAGTGATACCACTTCGTTAAATGTCCCTTGCTCAACCTCTTTTATGTGTTGAGCAGCTACTTCACTAGCTCTCAGCATGTCAACTGCTACATTTACATTGGCTACCTTCTATCTAAACATCTGTGCTCTTGCGGCCTTGTATTTCATCCCCATAACCACTCAGTCTCTCCACAAACTGTCAATCATTGCTTCAAAGTTGCAAGACTTTAAAAGTTGTCTCAGTCTGTTAACCCAGTGATCCACATTTTAATTGAGTAGAACTTGTACTGTTTGTAAATCTCATTTTGGGTTGCTTTGAAATAACTTTAGTTATTTGACCTAAAGTGCCTTTATGCACTTTGCTATATCTTTGCATATTTACTAAGATTCTAAAACTATGTCTACCCATAACATAGACTTTCACCAAGTCCTTTTGTCTTTTGTGTAATATATGGGTACTGTATGATCTTTGGAGAAACAACCAGCCCGTTTTTTTCAGAGACTATCCCCCATACTCGAGAATGCTTGTGCTATAATGAACTCTTGTAAGTGTCCAGTTTAAATTTAACTGTTGTAGTTGCTGATGGATATAAACTTGCAAACCTTACATTCTTTGATTTCTCTCTTAGTCCAGTGGTAACTTTGTAATTTTCCCATTGATCTTTGAAAAATGTCGAATTACTAAGTAAGTCACCTTTTACCTCCATTGGAGCTGGAACAAGGATATTAAAAAAAAACTTTCTGAATATTTTCATTGTGCTATGTATTATATCAAGTTGTTACTATTTGTATCCTATTATGAGATGTATTCCTCCATAATGTGGTTTTCTTCACAAGATTAAACTACTGCTGTTTACCTTTATAAAAGGATGCTAGAGTTCAAGAGGTGATCATTCCCATAAACTGGATTTACTTTACAACTGTCTTAGCCTTTCCCAAAGTCTCTACTTATAACTGTATAACTCAAAACAGGGCTCAAAGCCAAACCTATCCACATCAGATTATTCCTAGCTATGGTTTCCCATAGGTTGATTTCATATTGCAAACCCTAGGACCAATAATAAGCAAGCTAAGAACACCTTTAACTTTGGCTATCCTCTTTTGACCTTGAAGGAAAGACCCAAAGTGAAATCTGATCACATCAGAAGATTCCCAACCCATGATTTACTGTACACTGGTTTCACATTGCTAACCTGTAGGACCAATAATAAACGAGTTATAAACACTTTTAAATTAGTCATTACAGGTTAGGATGGTTGATCAAGATTACGGCAAATATAAACCACCAGCAATTAACCTTACTTATTTCAAAAACAGTTTTACAGCTTTAAAAATAAACAAATTATCTGAAAGCTATGTTATCTGTAGATAATGTCAGTAATACATGATATTATTTCTACAATGTACTGTGGTATATTACAGGAAATAAAATGAATATGATGCAATGTCTGTTATTATTGGGACTTGTCAAATATTATTTGTATTCATCTTGGGCACATCCATCACCAATATTCCATCAGACAATGCCACAAATTGGTCTTATATTGAAAAGGTGATTAAAATGGTGATTTAAAATGAAACAATCTGTGCACCTGAACAAGGCCACATGTTTTTTTCCATCCTTGAAGTATACTGCCTTGCTACCAACTATCGCCGGCTACCAATTATCGCCACCAGAAAATAAAACGTTCATATTTCAGTTATGGTTATATATTTTGAAAGCTCTTTGTTGTGTATTTGTTCCACTCACTTTGGTTATAGTTTTACCTTATTTGCTAGGCTTGGGATGCTACTTTGGTGAAGTTATATCCATTTGAATTCTGTCTGGCGATAATTGGTACCCGGCGATAATTGGTAGCAAGGCAGTATATACAACAGTGTCTTTTCTCCAAATTCTCATTGAGTGGAAAAACAAAAGGTTGAATCCACTGTATTAAATTGGCATGGATGTGTATATCTTTACACAGAAAGAATGTGTCCATATTGTCATGTAAAAGTAATTACATAAAATTACATAAATTACATAAAATACAGTCATCGTTAAAGGCCATAGGAAATGTTTTTCACAAAAATTGTGAAGTTAACTTAATTCAGTAGACAAACACCCAGAATGAAAATGTGGTTTATATTAAAAAAATATATGGTACAAAAGGCATAAATAGCATTAGAAATATAGGTGTATATGCATTGAACTACTTCCTTTATTTCTATTTTATTTAGCCGTGCCGCATCGCGCCGCGCTAGTGTACAATGAGCTTAAGTGGTTAAAAATTATGTAAAACCTGAGAAAAAATACAGCATCTGGAAAAATTAAAGGCTAGTGGGCTTTTTCCTGGCAAAGAAACTCGTTATCTTCCTTCAGTTTGTAAATGTATACATTAGATCTCCAACTAAACAGAACTTCCTTATGAGCCTGTGACGTCATCAATCATCTTCTAGATCTTCTACGAGGAAAAACAATATGTTGGCTTTTTACTCCACCAGTGAAAACCGCTGGGAAAAATCGCCCAAATGTACAAAGTAAAGAAAATTTGCCTGCTTAGCACGTAGTAAAAATAGTACCGCGCCACAGCGTGCCGCGTAAATGTGCAAGGGCCTTAACAGTTCAAACAAACACAGATTTGCTATAAATAGGCCTGTCTTGGAATGCAGAAAGCATAAACATTTGTATGAGATATTACCTCCTCCTATTTTGTTCAAGGTTCTTAAACTGTGATGGGAAAGTAGCCTTTCACTAGTGAAATATCTACATAAAACTAAGGATCTGTTGATAAATTCAAAAGTTGTCATTAAAATGTACTGAATACTGTTGTTTGCCTTTTATCACCGGTACTTCTATCAAGATAAAGTATGATGTAAAGTGAAATCAAAATATACAATTTGTTTTCACTTGCATAAATAATTTATCAAAGCATGATGTTGTAGTCAAATTTATTAAATTTATTTGAAAGAATCCTTAAAGTTCTAACTTTTAATAAAAGTCTTTTATATTATCAGTTCATGAAACAATTCATTATATAGTGGTCTTTCCTGCAGATAGTAGTTCAGTACTTGTTGACCATAAGTTTGGAAAATTTTAAGTTTTGGAAATTAGCTGGTTACATTTTTTTTCTAAATTTTTAAGCCTTTGTTGAGACTGAGAAAATTAAATGTGTTTGGTGGAAATTTTTATCAACAGTATATACTATAGTTTGGTAGCGGCATTCTGTATACTATGATGAAAGCA
Organism: Sabellastarte sp. h YS-2021; assembly: GCA_964017235.1. Classification (NCBI taxonomy): domain Eukaryota; kingdom Metazoa; phylum Annelida; class Polychaeta; order Sabellida; family Sabellidae; genus Sabellastarte; species Sabellastarte sp. h YS-2021. Next base: position 139,284,661 of record OZ024927.1, on the reverse strand, counting down.
TTGTTTACAGCCTCGATGGGAAACTTCTGAACTAATTTGGGGAACTTTTGTGATTATCCTTGCTTGAGGCCCAGTTCTAAAGACATTTATGTTGTATTTATTTCATCCCCTAGCAATAATTAGTTTTCAAAATTAAAAAATAACTATCAAAACTCATCTCACAGTTGAACCTGGTTGACTGCATTGTTTTTGATTTTTATCCAACTTGCTTATATACCTCTCTAAATATTTTTTTATCTGAAACAAATATAAAAGATGTTCTCCAGGCTATTTCAGAAACTTACAGCGCCAGAATGATGTGTTATAGACAAATAAAAGTCATAAAAACAGATGGCGACAGTTGTGCAAATCTTGAAAAAACAGTAACAAAGTGACTGGATATACCGTGTAACCTTGTCCAGACGCATTTTATTTTTACAAAAATTGAACTTTCATATGTATATGTTATTGTTGATGAATGATCTGACAATGTTTCCTATGACCTTTAATCAAAGATTATGAAGTCCTTTTTACAAATATAAAAAGAAGAAAACAAAGTAATATATGGTGTTTCTGCAACATCTAGGACCAATAACAAGCGAGTTATAAGCACTTTTAAGTTTGGGTATGCTCGTTGCACCTTGAACGAGGGGCCCAACATCAAATGCGATGTTGGTTTACCATCACAAACCTCTAGGACCAATAATAAGCGAGTTATAAGCACTTTAAGTTTGGCTATCCTCGTTTGACCTTTAACGAGAGGCCCAAGGTCAAATCCGACCACACCAGAGGGTTCCCAGCCCATGATTTCCTATATGTTGGTATACCATCACAAACCTCTAGGACTAATAATAAGCGAGTTATAAGCACTTTTAAGTTTGCCTATCCTCGTTTGACCTTGAAGGAGAGGCCCAAAGTCAAATCTGACCACACCAAAAGATTCCCTGCACATGATTTCCTATATGTTGGTATACCATCCCAAACCTCTAGGACCAATAATAAGCGAGTTATAAGCACTTTTAAGTTTGGCTATCCTCATTTGACCTTGAAGGAGGGGCCCTAGGTCAAATGCGACCACACCAGATGATTCCCAGCACATGATTTCCTATATGTTGGTTTACCATCACAAACCTCTAGGACCAATAATAAGCGAGTTATAAGCACTTTTAAGTTTGGCTATCCTCGTTTGACCTTTAACGAGAGGCCCAAGGTCAAATCTGACCACACCAGAGGGTTCCCAGCCCATGATTTCCTATATGTTGGTATACCATCACAAACCTCTAGGACTAATAATAAGTGAGTTATAAGCACTTTTCAGTTTGGTTATCCTCGTTTGACCTTGAAGGAGAGGCCCAAGGTCAAATCTAACCACACCAAAAGATTCCCTGCCCATGATTTCCTATATGTTGGTATACCATCCCAAACCTCTAGGGCCAATAATAAGCGAGTTATAAGCACTTTAAACTTTGCCTATCCTCGTTTGACCTTGAAGGAGAGGGCCAAGGTCAAATCTGACCACACCAGAAGATTCCCTGCACATGATTTCCTATATGTTGCTATACCATCCCAAACCTCTAGGACCAATAATAAGCGAGTTATAAGCACTTTTAAGTTTGGCTATGCTTGTTTGACCTTGAAGGGGGGCCCAAGGTCAAATCGGACCACACCAGAGGATTCCTAGCCCATGATTTCCTACATGTTGGTTTACCATCCCAAACCTCTAGGACCAATAATAAGCGAGTTATAAGCACTTTTAAGTTTGGCTATGCTTGTTTGACCTTGAAGGAGGGGCCCAAGGTCAAATCGGACCACACCAGAGGATTCCTAGCCCATGATTTCCTACATGTTGGTTTACCATCCCAAAGCTCTAGGACCAATAATAAGCAAGTTATAAGCATTTGTATGTTTGGCTATCCTCGTTTGACCTTGAAGGAGAGGCCCAAGGTCAAATCCGACCACACCAAAAGATTCCCAGCCCATGATTTCGTATATGATGGTATACCATCCCAAACCTCTAGGACTAATAATAAGCGAGTTATAAGCACTTTTCAGTTTGGCTATCCTCGTTTGACCTTGAAGGAGAGGCCCAAGGTCAAATCTAACCACACCAGAAGATTCCCAGCCCATGATTTCCTATATGTTGGTATACCATCCAAAACCTCTAGGACCAATAATAAGCGAGTTATAAGCACTTTTCAGTTTGGCTATCCTCGTTTGACCTTGAAGGGGGGGCCCAAGGTCAAATGCGACCACACCAGAAGATTCCCAGCACATGATTTCCTATATGTCGGTATACCATCCCAAACCTCTAGGACCAATAATAAGCGAGTTATAAGCACTTTTCAGTTTGGCTATCCTCGTTTGACCTTGAAGGCGGGGCCCAAGGTCAAATGCGACCACACCAGAAGATTCCCAGCACATGATTTCCTATATGTTGGTATACCATCACAAACCTCTAGGACCAATAATAAGCGAGTTATAAGCACTTTTAAGTTTGGCTATGCTCTTTTGACCTTGAACGAGGGGCCCAAGGTCAAATCCGACCACACCAGAAGATTCCCAGCCCATGATTTCCTATATGTTGGTATACCATCCCAAACCTCTAGGACCAATAATAAGCGAGTTATAAGAACTTTTAAGTTTGGGTATACTCGTTTGACCTTGAAGGGGGGGCCCAAGGTCAAATGCGACCACAGTAGAAGATTCCCAGGACATGATTTCCTATATGTTGGTATACCATCCCAAACCTCTAGGACCAATAACAAGCGAGTTATAAGCACTTTTCAGTTTGGCTATCCTCGTTCGACCTTGAAGGAGACGTCCAAGGTCAAATCTGACCACACCAAAAGATTCCCAGCCCATGGTTTCATATATGTTGGTATACCATCCCAAACCTCTAGGACCAATAATAAGCGAGTTATAAGCACTTTAAAGTTTGCCTATCCTCGCTTGACCTTGAAGGAGGGGCCCAAGGTCAAATCTGACCACACCAGAAGATTCCCAGCACATGATTTCCTATATGTTGGTATACCATCCCAAACCTCTACGACCAATAATAAGCGAGTTCAAGGCTTAATCTTAGCAAAATTTTTATGAACTTATAATCAATCGCCCGTCAATCGGTCAATTATGGCCCGACTGATCCCAATATCGACTGGCGCCTAGATTCTTTCCCCAGGAATGTGCATACCAAATTTGGTTGACCCACACCCAGTACTTTCTGAGGAAATCTAGTGAAAAGGAAGTAAATTTTTTTTTGAATTTTTGATAATGTGACCTTGATAAAGGTCAAAGGTCAAATTTATGCCTGTCAAAAAATTTCCCCACGCCTATAGAAGAACACTGCCACATATCATTTGGATAGGCCTAATAACAAGGGAGATATTCAAGGGAGACGATAATGCGGCGGCGGCGGCGGCGGCTGACTGAAAACCGGGGGTGAAACCAATAAGCGTCCCCTTTTCAAGGGACGCTTAATTATGAAAATGTAAAGCTTTGAAACAACTGTAACAGCATGTACCCCAGGGCTGGTATTCACAAAACTTGCTGAGACCAAATTTTGTCTCAAGTCTTAAGATTTGGTCTCAAATCTGAGACCGTTTTTGGTCTCAGACTTGTTAGCTCTTCACAATATAGTTGAGACCAGATTTAGTAAGACTGGTACATAGTTGTCTCAAATATTTTGGTAAAAGTCTCAAGCATTATTTCATCTTAACTGAGGTACACATTTCACTTTTCATGGCTTAAGGTAAAGTAGAAATAATTTACAATATTTGGCCTAAACTTTTGAAACTACTGATAGCACAAATTTTGGTTTCAAAAGTATCTTACTTTGAGACACTTTTCAACAGTGTTTTCTGACTCCAAAGCAACAAAGAAGTAGATCATGTGATATGCACAATAAAAACATTTGACACAATTTTCTATTTTATTCTTTATCTTAATAGTATAATTTTTGTTAAGAATTAAAACGCATAAAAACTTTTGATCTTTAAAAATGTTTTGATATATTTGCAAATTAATGGTTTGTTTACATAGGAAAGACTTGAGACTGGTTTCAGTTTGGTCTCAGCTGAGAACCTATTTGGGAATACAAAGTTGAGGCTTGGTCTCAACTGAGACCAAATCTCAAATCTTAGACTATTTTTTGTCTCACACTTAAGATCTTTTCTTGAATATGGTACCTGTTATTAATTGTAATGTATATCATTTGACAATCTAAAGGCAGAAGAATAAAATATAAAGCTGTTAATATAATTTACTGGTAGAATGCCAATATGAAACTAATTTTATGTGCACACCTTTAAAAAAAGATTGTTTGTGATATACTGCCTTGCTACCAATTATCACTGTGTACCAGTTACCGCCACCAAGAAATAAAATGTTCATATTTCATTAGCAGCCATATATCTTCAAAGCCTTATGATGTGTATTTGTTATAGTGGCTTGCTACTGGTGGGCGCTCACCATATATTTTTGTTAGAGGTCAAGCACAAAGGCTTCTATTTATCTACAAAATGGGTGTTCACTGAGATTTCTGGTGTGCGGTAAAAACGGCCGATAATAGAGATAAATTACGAAAATATAAAGCTTTGAAACATATGTAACAACATGCACCCCAGTTATTAATTGTAGTGTACATCATTTGACAATCTATTGGCAGAAGAATAAAATATAAAGCTGTTAAAATTATTTAATTTCAATATATTCACTTAAGCATTGGCGTTTACTGGTAGAATGCTACTATTCAGTTTGGAACCAGCTTTATCTTATTCACTAGACTTGGAAGGGATTATTTGACAAGTTATGTCTGAATTCTGTGTGGCGGTAATTGGTACCTAGCAATAATTGGTAGCAAGGCAGTAAATGTACTGTAACAATTATTCAGTTTATTTGTTAAATTGTTGATGTTAAAAGAACAGAGGAAAAAAATGGAAAGTTTTGAATATATTTTGAATACCTTTAATATTGATTTTATTTTACCATAGATAACATAACCATTTGTGATTAATGATTAACCAAAATCAACTAAAGTGATGATAACCAGATCACTGGGCCAAAAACGTGCCCCCCAAAAAAAAACAAAAAACAAAAAAAAACAACAATTTAAAATATTAACTACATTTGTTCTTGTCAAACAAACAAAATATTTTTAAAATTTTAATCTTAAAATGCGGTACGGACTTGTGACACAAACGAAAATTCATTAAAATATTGTATCCTTGTTTCTCCGTGTATCGACGGTCGTAATGTAAATCGATTGTTTATTTAATTTTATGCTCGAAAGGCAGTTTCTAATATAATAAACATAAGGACAAGTACTTACCACGTGAAATGCTGTGATATTTTGCCATAAACTGATGTGTTTACTTGTAATCCATCACTGAAGAAAAAAGTTCAAAACAGCAATGCCAAAAAAAGGTTCTTTTTGTATCGACGGTTCACTTCCTGCAGTAATGCAGTGAATATATGCCCCCATTAAGGTTATTAGGTAAAAAAAAACTTGTGAGAGAAACAAAAGTAATATAGAACCAGTAATATATATCTTTTATATATTTTCGAAAATCGTCAAGGATATGAATCAGTCCAAATGTTATTTGTGGGAACTGGTTGCAACAGGTGTAACTGGCCACTTAAAACTTGATTGTAAATAGTTATACACGTTTAAGGGACTATATAGTATTTTACATCGACACATTGCCTATCTGGCCAAAGACAGAAAACAAGTTTACTTTTTTCAGAAAAAAATCGCCATATCTCACGAAGACAGCCCATATATTAAATTAACGTAGCCGTCATATTTGTTTTATAATCAAGCATTGCTTTTTAAAAAACATCATACAAATAACTGACAAAGTCTATCATATTGTATCTTTAGAAGATAACTGTTGTATATTAGTAAAATAATATTTTCAGTATGAATATTGTCATTTTTTTCACACTATTACAGTTTTGTAAATATGACAAGTATACTTTAACCCACCTTGACTACTTTGATGACTCACCTGCTTTAGGTGATGAAAATAACTGATAGATAACAATGAGGGTACCTACCGTTAATTTCTTTACCTAATACTATTTTCTAAAATTTAAAAGGGAAAATTACCTAAAACCATTGTATGCTTGCAGTTTGATGAATTAATAATAGGTAGAATACAATTTTCATCAATTTTAACTTGCAACTGAAAACTTTGAAAACTACAGTTTACCCTTTAAACTTTCGACTTTAAAAAAACAGGTAAAGTGAAATTGATAAAAAGCAAAACAGTTGAAATTTTTCAGTGGTACCAACTGTTAATCTGGTGTATCTAAAATGGTTTAATGTGTAGTGAACCAGTCAATCAAGATACATACAGTTCATTACTTTAACTATTTATATATAAAGAAACACAAAACAGTAAAGCACTCACTTCCGTTTTACTGTTTTACTGTTTTATGGTTTCAGAATACAGAGTTCTCCTTATTTACAACTGTATAAATGTAAAGGTTCAAAACATAAAACAGCCTTTTTCCTTTAGACTGTTTATGGTATATTTTAGCAATTCATACTTTGTCACAGCCAATTAATCAAGTGAAGGTCATTTCCTTGGTAACCATGCTAAATTTAAAAGTATTATTGGCTTTTAAAGATTTTATATTGGCATATTGAAGGAATTGATTAATATTTTGTAAGTAGATGAAACAAACTATGGAGAGCACATCTACTTTATGGTGACCTTAAACTCTAGCCAAGAAGTTTATTATAGCAACTTTAAGGTTACTATTTACAGGGCCAAAAATAATAAAGGCTCAGTTATAATTGGTGTATGGGTGATATTTGCACCTTGAAGCTGTATAGTGTAAGGTGGCCTTAAATCAGAACAATAACAACTTACAAATAACTTTAAAGTTACCAATTCAAGGGTCATTCAATCAGAAGGGACTTGACAGATTTAATTTATTCATGGAATTATTCATTATGTGGCAATATAATTCTTTAAAGTCCATTCATATTTTTATTGCATTGTGATGTCACAATCAATATTACTGTGGTTGCTAGGGACATGACCTTCACCTAATAAGCTGTGGGAAAGTTAAAACCATCAAACAGTAAAACGGAAGTGGTTGCTTTACCATTCTACTGTTTCTATGTTGAAGTAGTGAATGGTATGGTATCTTGATTTGATTTACCTTGATTTACTGATTGTTTGTAAAAAGTTCTGAATATGGAATGGTTTTGATTTTAACTGTAGATACCTTGTGAGAGGGTTTTAAACCTACTCTTTTTTATTTTTACATATTCATCACACGCAAATTAATTATAGGTGTATTTCAGTTTGTTCAGACCAAAACAGTAAAAGGGTAGCAAACTGTTTACCATTTTAATCCCAATAAAAAGAGACATAGATAAAGAAATTAACGGTAGGTACCCTCATTAGATAACACTCTTTCATTGGTTTTCGAGAATAGACAACAAATATAATGAAAGAACCAGCTAAACCTTTGTAGGTACAAAACCCAATTGCAATCACACCTAAGGACCTAATTACTGAATTTGAATATGAGAGTATAATTAATATCATCGCAATAAATGCCACTGAATTGGGAAAGAACTATCAGTATCCTGTCCATAATGTTGAGTAATCAGACTGATTTTTCTTTTTTATTTATTTATTGTTAATTAATCACAATGACATTTTTCCCTTTTGGTGGTAAATGTTTATGATTTCCAATCCTTAGTAAAATTCAAATGTTTTAGCAGAATTAATTCTGATATTTTATTCATTTTAGAAGACAAAATTATAGTGCTATATACGATTATTTTATTAGTTGGCTAAATTGGAACTAAAAGTTATTCAAATTCATATAATTATGTAACTTCACATATTGACTAAATAAAACTTTGGGAATAAAAAAGTGTATAAATATACATATTTTAAAATAAATAGATAACTTTAAAATGTTATCACTTATTCTACATTTAAATTACAGAAAAATACATTGGCTAAATAGCCTTTTTAAGTTGCATTTGTCATATCATTATAATATTAAATTTATTCTTTTTTATTTCAAGGTGTCTGACAAGTTTCGTGAATTGATTTAGGTCTGTCTAATGTGAGCATGTTCCAAATGAGTCTGATGTATATTTTCTGTATATTATATATGATCAGGGTGACTACGCATGGTACTAGGTTTTGTTTATTTGGGGTTTAACGTCGCTTTCAACACTGTACAGGTCATATCACGACGGGTAGTTGGAAGGGCAGAGGAAACCAGTACATATAGTTCGCTAGGGTTCTGTACTGTAAACTGCCGACCAACGGCAAGCAACTACCAGCTTTCCCACTTACGGCCATGACGGGGATCGAAACCCGGCCGCAGAGGTGGGAGGCAAGAGTGTTACCACTCTGCCACCGTGGCCCCTCGCATGGTACTAGGAGATACATGGTAGGAGCAATTGGTAAGAGACAAGGATGGTCCAAACAACCTAGAACCACTTTGTAAAAATTCAAAAACCAATGTTGCAGTTTTATACATACAGTGGTAATTGACAGGCAGCCAGTGGAGATGCTTTAGGATGGGTGTAACATTACCATACTTTCTATGATTTCTGAATATACATGCAAGAGTATTCTGATGGGGGTCATGCTGGCAGAGTGGTAACACTCACGCTTCCCACCTCTGAGATCAGGGTTCGGTTCCCGGCCCAACCTCAAGTAGGAAAGCTGGTAGTTGCTTGCCATTGGTCAGCAGTTTACAGTACAGAATCTTGACCAACTGTATGCGCTGGTTTCCTCTGCCCTTTCAACTACCCGTCGTGATATGATCTGTACAGTGTTGAAAGCGACATAAAACCCCAATAAACAAAAAAATAAATAAGTAAATTGAAATAAAAATGTTGTATTTCCTTTTACTGACAGGGGGGCTTTAGTTCTACAGAGGGGGACTTTAGTCCTACAGAGTGGACCAGGGGGGCTTTTGTCAAGGGGGCTTATGTCCTACACTCCATTTAGATAAAGGGCTTTTATACTGAGGTATTTTCTACTGCAAGTTTTACTGAGGTTTTTTTGACTGGCGTTCTGTCCACTGGCATTGTGTCCGTGCACCACATGATATGCCCTGCTATGAAATGTCCAAGTATGAAATATCCATACCCTTGACAACCTACCCCTCTTTTTGGAAAATCCTGTATATGCCTCTGGCTTAATATTTGACCTTTATTTTACTTTATTTTTTTTTTTTTTGTTGAGAATTACAGACTTTTAAGATTACAACTACTCTAGCCGTTTAACCGTTAAATATCGATAACTGTTGTGAATTTTGGATAGCTGTAATTTCCCCTTCGGTTTCTGGTTACACTTTTCAGAAAACCATCCTATTAAAATGGCATATTAGAAGAAAGGGTGTTTATAAGCTTCAAATAGAAACAGAAACTACAAATTACAATTGGTATTAATTGAAAAAGTTTCTTACATAGCATTAAAATTGCCGTATTGTGTATATCTATGGTTCCTACTTCCGGTGATTGCTACAGTACTGTATCCTCGAACCACCGGTACTGTATATTTGCCCAAGGCTGAAGTAGGGTCCACCCACCGTGGACAAGGTGCTCTCTCGAAACTAATTCTCTTACAATTTTTATTAATGCATATAGCTATGTTGACAGAAATATGATAACACTGGAATTCTATCCGTGAACGCCCATATGAGGGATCACTTAAAATTTTCGAAGTGGCTGGAGTACGGTAAATCACCGCACTTGAGAAGAAATTCTACAGTACGGCAGCAGTCATTTGCCGTATTCCAGCAAATTAAGTAGAGTGCGGTTCAATCTGGTAACCTAAATATCCCATGGAGTGAAGGAAATATGAGGCTACTTGCACTTATACACGTGAAGACTTAAGAAAATATGAGACCAGATGGATTTTCTACCATTTTACAAACAGAAGTCTTGGCAACCAGTCTACTTTTCGTCTGCAAACGTGATTAATTTAATTGACCAATTAAATAATTTGTTACTGAAACCTCCACTGTTGAAGTTTTCCAGCAATATTTTACAAATAGAATATCAAATGCTGGTACTTGCACACACAGACTTAATAAAATATGAGGTTAAGATCGGTATTTCTAGCCATATTTTACAAATGGGGGGATATATGGTGTACGTGCAACTCGCTGACAAGAGATGTCGCTGACACTAACTCGCTGACACAACTCGCTGACAATATGCAAATTAGATATGGCAGATTAAACAAACGTTATACTAGTTTCCTAACAATATTTTATAAAATGGAAGCATAGACGAAGACTTTAAACTACAGAAATCATGGCAACAGCACCGAAGTCATTAATATTCATGAGAAGATATGAGGTCACGGGTTTCACCTTGCATTTCCTAACAATATTTTATAAAATGGACGTCTCGTCAAAGATTGAATACTTTAAATGACAGAACTCGCGGCCATAGCACCCAAGTCATTAATATTCATGAGAAGATATGAGGTCACGGATTTCCCCTGGCATTTCCTAACAATATTTTATAAAATGGACGTCTCAACGAATTTCAAATACTTTAAACTACAGAACTCACGGCCATAAGCAAATAAGATAACTTGTATATATACGCACATATATATTTCTTGTCAGCGAGTTGTGTCAGTGAGTTTCCGTTAGCGACTTCCTATGACAGCGAGTTGCACGTAAATCGGATATATATATACAGTAGCTAACCAATCTATTTTTCGTCTGCAAACGTGATTAATTTAATTAACCAATGAAAACCATTGTTACTGAAACCACATTGAAGACAAAGTTCTAGAGTGCGGCAATCCGTACTGTAGCTTATTTTCTAGGGAACGGTTTTACCGTACCGCAGCCATGCCCTAAAATTTTAGTGTATCCTCAATGGCCGGGTTTTCGATACAGTATGACAACGTAAATGGACAATGTTGAATATCAAAACCAACACGACCAAAATTATCAGACATGTAAACAACAAAATTAAATCGGGACAAGTGAAGATAGAGGCGCCGCTCGGCAAACCGACGGAAGATCTCCCCCTCGACCCTACTGCTTTGCTACCAATTATCGCCGGGTACCAATTATCGCCAGACAGAATTCAAATAGATATAACTTCACCAAAGTAGCATCCAAAGTCTAGCAAATAAGGTAAAACTATTTCCAAAGTGAACAGAACAAATACACAACAAAAAGCTTTTAAAATATATGACCATTACTGAAATATGAATGTTTTATTTTCTGGTGGCGATAATTGGTAGCCGGCGATAATTGGTAGCAAGGCAGTAGACGTGGTTACCTCGGCTCTACTTTACTTGTGTGTAGAGCCGTGGCACGACCCTACATAGAACTGGAGATTTGCAGAAAACACAAATATAAAAATGTGAACACATAACTGTTCGCACAACTATTTTGTTTCAGTTTCTTCAACAATCGGTCAACATGCAAACATGTTTGACAAAAAATAAATGACATTTCCTGATTTACCAGTGTTTTTGGACCATTTCTCCGAAAAATTAAAAATGTTCTTTTATTATAAAAGCTAGTGCTGCGACTCGGTCCGCAAAAATCACTCGATTATCGCCCACATGTGATCGATGCATCGGCAGACATTAAAATCATACAAAACTTACAGAGTAAATAACTAATCCAAACTTTTAGATAATATTTTTGTACATTTCAGCAATTCTAAGGCGATATCTTGGGGACAAAAACTGCTCCATGTTTATTTTACGGAAAATCACTTCCTCTTTTGTTTGATTTGACTGGAAACATACTAGAACTCAACCCTTTTTCGGCATCCCGAATTTTGGTTTTTTGATCGATGCATTAATAGAACGTAATGCCATCATCGATCAATGCATCGAATGCACCACTAATCGGCGCAGCACTAATAAAAGCTGTGCAAAATAGGATATATTTTGTACACCTATTCTATTTGTTGTGTCTTTGGCTTAAAATCAACTGTTTCTAACTATATTAAACCATTTTCAGTCATTTTATTAAGTTTTATTCAACAGAAAAAGATTTAATACAAATCTCCAGTTCTATGTGGGGTCGTGCCACGGCTCTACATGCAAGTAAAGTAGAGCCGAGGTAACCGCGTCTACCCTCGACCCATGTTTTAGTGGCGTTTCGACTGAATGTGCCCCTCTCTTCACTTGATCCATTAAATCCTGTGCATCGGCTATATTGTAAATTTTTTTTAGCAGAATCAATACTCTACTGCTCAGCCACCCAGATGTGTGGCCTACCAAAGTTTGTCACATTTTTTGACAACATTAAAACGTCTTCCCAGTTTATCTATCATTGCAGATTTATAAGCTCAGATAGGCAACAAACTTGGGTAGCTAAGCAGTACAGAGCCAACATTTCATGGAACTCTTAAAAACATTGCAGACCTGAGTGCTAATTTGGGCACCACTGTGTCATTTAGTATGCATAATGTTTATGACTGATGTTCATGGGTTAATTTTGATATGTCACAAAAGACGATGTTTACAATGGCAAACATGTTGCCCGTCATTTAATAACAATAGCAAAACTTCATTTTTATTTATATAATACTGCTGAACCACCCAAGTCCATTGCCTACCCAAGTTTGTCACATTTTTTGACAATATAAAAATCTCTTCACAATTACTTTCCCTTCTAGTGTTGTACATCACCATTGTAGAGTTGTGCATCATCAATTGTTTTTTTCAGTATCAATATTCCATGTAATTAACAGTTTTTATGGCAGGTGACAAACATGGGCTGGCGATGAACTTGGGTATGAGCTTGTAATAAGGGCCCTATGGCCAATACCTCTAAATTAGGCGCATCTCCTCAAAGACCACTGATTTCAACAAGAACGCTAAAATTTGCAAGGCTTCCACCCAACCTAATCCAAGAAGCCTGGGTCAGAGCCACATCTAAGGACAGACAACCCTTGCTTGCGCACACCATGCAAACTCACGCTGAGGGCAAAATAGAAAATCTATTTGCCATCTCAACTTACCAGCAAAGTACCGAGCGCCCAACTGTGGGGGAAGATATTGCACCTGCAAAGGAGTAAATTAGATTAGATTAGAAAATGAAAAATCTAATATAGAATAGAATATAGAATCGAAAAAATGTAATATTTGATCTCCTGAAACCTTTTTTGACGCATGCTTAAGTACACAGGTTGAAAGAGCTTTAACCCTTGTTATTTACAAGTGGGACTGTATCAAGTGTCCATATTACTCAACATTCTTTCACATTTAGCAATTAGTTTGCTCTTTTAGCCTCCACTTTTAAACCATGGCATAAAACTAAAAGTTTTATCTTAATTCTCTGTGATTTCATTTCGTCCTTTTTTCACAAGATCATAAAGATATCATAGTATTAGGATATATATCACCAGAGGGATAGTGAAGTGTGTGTCTGTGAGATCTTAGTTTTATTTCATTCAGTGCAATGGCTTGGTCCCATGGTTGGCAAGTGGTTGTTCTGGTTTTGCAATTAACCCTTAGGCATTACCATTATGTTTATGGGTTCTACTCCAGTCCAGGATAAATTTGTGGAATGCATAGAGGGCCTGACATCCTATGACTTAATGATGTAAAGGGACCTAAAAGTAAAACACACTGGCATTCCTTTGTTTCATGCATCACGCAGGTTTCCCCATTCAACTGATATAGTTCTATCTAGTTGGTTTTTACTGTCCACAAACAAACAGCATGTTATGGAATGATTATAGAGTTGTTGAAAATGATATTGCACATGGAAAATTTTGTGTGTTTTTACACATGTTTACAGTGCTATGGCAGACAGGATTACACTACCTGATGCCCTGCAGAATGTGGATGTTCTAGATGAGCTCCCTTTACCAGATCAGCAGCCATGTATTGAGGCTGCAATACTTTCTTTGCATTATCAGGTGAGACTGGAGTGTGATCTTCAGGTACAAATCATTACCAGATTAGAGGGTCAAGATTTGGTAAAAGTTAATGCATGTAAAGAAATATTTTTGTACATGTATAAAGTGCATTTAGTAACTTGCACTGATTTCATTTTGATAAATTGACCCTTAAAAATTTGTGGAAAGTGGATATTAGCTTTATAAAGTGACTAAAACAACCACAGATTTGTAAGAACAGGTGCATGGAGAATTATTAATTGTGTCCTCATTAGGGCAGGGTCGGTAGCAGATTTTTCATTTCGGTATCCCGCCAGTGTAAATCCGTACCGATTCCGGGATACCGAAAGAAGAAATTGTGTTCTAGCATATCCCCAATCAAATAGGCCCACCAACCGGAAGTAAGTTTCGCGAAAAGAAAACCTTGCAGTTCTGAAAGAAATCACTATAAAAGTGCTGAAATATATAAAAATAAGGGATAAAAGTTTGTAATTTCTTCAGATTTGAGGTTTGTTTCTAATACTTTACGTTTTCTCACAATATTATATACTGACTTTCGAAATACCGGCTGTAAAGTGTCACAACGTTGTTGAAGTGAATTGGTCTCGATACCGAGATACCGGTGTTACCGACCCTGCCCTAGTCCTCATTGACTATGAAGTAGCTTATCTGCAAGAAGTGTAGGAATTAAAATGCATTTTAAGAGTAGAGAAATAAAGCTGTATGATGTTGCACATCAATTTAAATTTAATTTTTTTCACAGAATGACAGCTGCTAATGACTTACTTATCCAAAACAAGTGTTTACATGAGTATGATATTTAAATTGGTAATTGATTTGAGACCAGATTGTCACAGTAAATAAATTTCATGATATGTCACCAGAGCAACCACATGAAGAAACTGATCAGTGAAGAAAGCATTGTGTCTGTTTCAGGCAAATCTTGATACAAATTTTGAGGACCGTGCAGCCTTTGTAACTGGTGTGGCAAAGTATATAGAGGAGGCAACGGTTCATGCAAAGTTGGTGAGTGCTTGCATAAGGTTTCTGATGTGCCCAATGTTACCCTGGTTTCCCCATTCCAGTTACATTTAAACCTTGTTAAGTGGAATCTGTAGGGACCAGAATTATATTTGTACTTTTAACCAGGCATTCTAGGTAACAGGATAACTTGCAGTGGAAAGCATCCTCTAAGTATTTGATATCTCTTTGTACTTGAAGGGAATTCTGCTGAACAGGTTTCCAGGTAAAGAAGTGTAATAGTTAAAGTGAGTGACAGAATTTCAGTAAATAAAAGAATATCCAACCCATTGAAACACAAGAGAAAACTTGTAGAAATAAGTAAAAGTAGTAGTTACAATGAAAGGCAAACTTTTGAATGACAAAGAGTTTTTATTGCGTTAATATATCCTATCCAATGGACAGTTGCTTTACTGGTTGGCACGACCAGTCCCGCCAAACGCCAGAAAAAAACGTCCTGTATATACTACCGGCAGGTCTGGGTGGCACATCATACTTCCTTCCTATCCAGACAGCGTGGGACTGGTCAAGCTGACCGGTAAAGCAATAGTCCATTGGATAGGGTATTAACTTAAATAAAATTATTTTACTTATTAAATTTGCAAAATAATGTTTGACTTGGCTGCCAATATATTGAGTGATATCCACAGACATTCTCACTTTAATAATTTCTTTAATTGTTTATTATTTCTATGTGTTTAGAATAAAGGATATTTCATTGAAGGCTTACAATAACATAATAAATGCAATGTATGAAATACAGTTTAGAGATTGGAATCTGAAATAATGTAAACACAAAATAGTGGTTTCACATAAAAATTTCTTGACACTGTAATAATATAATAACATTTGTAATAACTATAATAGTATTAAACAAAATGATAATTATATCCCCAGACGAAAGTCGGGGATATATTGGATTCAGGTCCATCGCGCCGCCGCCGCCGCCGTAGAAATTTCCTTGTGGACGCGATAACTCAAAAACAAATTAATATTTTTTTTTCAAACTTGGTACACATGTTAAGGGTGCCCAAAGGAAGATCCCTATTTTAAGGTGACCTTAAACTCCCAGTAAAAAAGAACTTATGGCCACCTTAAGGTCAGAAATTGCACTTTTGGCCACTTAGAGCCCTGTAGGTCACAAACTATGATGCTCAGCTGGCTGAAATTTTACCTGACAACACATTAATATGTTCTTAGTACATGTGCCGAAATTCATGACTTTAAGTTGAGGAGAAAATTGTGTTTGAGGCCCATAAATACCCCCACTTAGGGATTTTTTGCTATACTTTACACATATTTTGCCCTATAATTTGGAAGTGATAATTCTGATGAGTCTCAAACTGCGCTAGGTATAACTTTGATATGTAATCCTTGTCTGTAGAAAATTTTAGGGCTGTAGGTTTACCCAAAGGGGTCGACTTAAGGTCTCAAAAGTGCCCACAGAGACCCAATTTATGCACTTTTTGCCACTTTCAAGCACTGTAGCTTTCAAACTATGTCTCTCATCTAAGTTAAATATCATCTGGGAATATATCTATGTGTTTTCTTATATGTGCCCCAACATTTAGGCCTTTAATAGACAGTTAACCTGTGTATGAGGACCATAAACACCCACCCGAGTGACCCTTATAAGACATTTTTCACATCTTTTTCCCTGTAACTTGGAAATGGTAAGTCTGAGAAGTTTCAAACTGTATTAGATATATATTCTGTGTGTAATCTTAGTATGTAACAGATTTTAAGTCTGAAGCTTTAATTTTGAAGGTCAAATTGAGGTCTCTAAAAGGCTCCCAAAGACCCAATATTTGGACTTTTTGCTACTTTTAAGCCCTGTGACTGTCAAACTATGTGACTGATAGAGCTCAAATCCTATCTGAGAAGATATTAGTATGTTATTTTTATATGTGCCAAAAATTAAGGCTTTAAGAAGACATTTAACCTGTGTATGAGGACCATAAATCCCCACCCGAGTGACCATTTTTAGACATTTTTCACATATTTTTCCCTGTAACTTGGAAATGGTAAGTCTAAGAAGTTTCAAACTGTATTAGATGCATATTCTATGTGTAATCTTAGTATGTGACAAATTTTAAGTCTGAAGTTTTAATTTGAAGGCCACATTTAGGTCTCTAGAAGGCCCCGTAAAGACCCAGTATTTGGACTTTTTGCCAATTTTAAGGCCTGTGACTGTTAAACTATGTGACTGATAGAGCTGAAATCTCATCTGGGAATACATTATTATGTTCTTTTTACATGTGCCAAAAATCAAGGCTTCAAGTAGACATTTAACCTGTGTATGAGGACCTTTAACACCCACCTGAGTGACCCTTTTAAGACATTTTTCACATATTTTGCTCTGTAACTTGGAAATGGTAAGTCTGAGAAGTTTCAAACTTTATTAGATACATATTCTATGTGTAATCTTAGTATGTAACAAATTTTAAGTCTGAAGCTTTAATTTGAAAGCCACATTGAGATCTCTAAAAGGCCCACAATGACCCAATATTTGGACTTTTTACCACCTTTAAGCCCTGTAACTGTTAAACTGTGTGATTGATGGAGCTGAAATCCCATCTGGGAATGCATTATTGTCCTTTTTACATATGCCGAAAATCAAGGTTTTTAGTAGACATTTAACCTGTGTATGAGGGCCATAGACACTCGCCCAAGTGCCTTTTTTGACATTTTTTCCGTATTTTGCCCTGTTATTTGGAAATGCTTAGTGTGACAAGTCTTAAACTGTATTATATATGATTTTTGTTTGTTATGTATGTCCCCCCAAAAAGTTTCAGATCTGTAGTTTAATTGCTAAGGTCTCTTTAACAATTGTAAAATGCCCACAGAAACCCAATTTATGGATATTATGCCACTTTAAAGCCCAGTAACTGTCAAACTATGTGGGTTATAGAGCTGAAATCTTTGAATTTTTAAAAGGAAATGCCTGTCTATTTAAATTTTGAATATTAATAATGTTATGGCTATCTTAGTCTTTTAAGAACTTATTTTTGTGTGTTATACCTCTGCTTGCTGAGTTTTTCACTTTTTAAAATGAAACTGGTGAAACATATTGAAGTAGACAAAATGGACACTTTAAGTGAGCTTTAAGTCCCAATATTAATGAAATTATATCCTTATGTAGTAAAACTAGGGGATTTTTAACCCTCAACTAGCCCAGTTTTATTCAACTTGCCTCAGTTAATTTTGGCACAGCTCCTACAGTTATGAACTCATTTCAGTTGATAATCACATACTTAAAATTCTCAATTCTTTTTGTATTTGAGTACCCCTTTTATATAGATTGTTTACCATTTATGCTCAACCCACATCCCCCACCCGGATTCCCCCCACCCACCTCTGGGACCTCCAGCTATATTGAGTGACACTAAATAAACAAAGGTATTTAATGATATCAGATGAGAAACAAAGAACTCAATGGGGTTGCAGATCTTGTGTAATAGTGAGAGAGGTGTGGAGAAGGGGAGAGGGGTGGGGGTGGGAGGTGGTGGGCTTCATTACATATAACACAAAGGGGAGTCAGAACTGAGATTGTGTCACATATTTAGGTTGCATATATATGGACCACATATATAGGTATAGAGGAAATGAATAACTGAAAACAATTTGCAAATTCTAAAAATAATATAATAAAATAATAATATAAATAATTTTTTTTTAAATAATATTTTATTTGTGAACAAATATAGAAACAGATATGCGCTTTTGGGATTATGAATTTTAGAATGGACATTGAATCATCAATCATTTAAATACTTTGAAGGAAGATTGAAAAATATGATGAGTTGAGTTAAAAATAATATTTTATTTGTCAACAAATATAGAAACAGATATGCTCTTTTGGGATTATTATTTTAGAATGGACATTCAATCATCAATCATTTAAATACTTTGAAAATAGGTTCAGAGTTATCATTGCAGGAAGATTGAAAATATAATTTGAGTTATGTATTCGGCGTCTGGGGATGCACCATCTTCCTTGGGGAGATATAAACAGAGTAGATTGATGTGCTGAAGTTCATATAATAATGGGTAATTATGTTTTAAAAAATTCCCGATCAAAACCTGTGGCGTGAGTGATGACCTGTCTGGGGATATGTTGGCGCCGAGTTGGCCCAATCTAGTTGTAATTATTCCAGTATTGTAAAAATCTGTAACAACCCCCCCCCCCCAAAAAAAAAAAAAACAAAAAAACAAAAAAAAAAACTTGTGAAACTAGAAAAAGAAAATGCCAGGTACAAGGTGAAATATGCATGTGTATGGAAAATAATTATAATAATTTAATTGTTTTGGATTTTACAACTGGAACTCATCCAAACGTAGCAAGAAAAATGAAATTAGAATAAAGAGAAATTAAGAAATATAACAACTTTTCAATTTTTAATTTTATCTACCTTTTGAAAGAAAATATAAAGATAGATGATCTCAATTTAGAAGGAAAAGAGCTGAATAAGGAACAAGAGCCAAGTATTTTACACATATGAATTATTAGTTGATGATTAAATTCGTTTTTTTCAGTAGCATTTATATTTTATAAATCAGGGGCCTGTAAATGGAAGCATTCGTAAAATAAAAAACTAACTAGTACTTAATGACAATGCAATAACACTTTTACTAAAGAATTTAGACTGTAAATAGAAGCATTCTTTAACTAGTTATTACACTGTGGCTAGTCGTTAGAGATTCCAGATAATGTTAATTAAAATGTCTCAATTATTGTAAAATTTAGATGAATTCCACATCACCTTACTGTACAATGCTTCAGTAACTTTATTTTATACAATAATGATAGCTTTATATTTAGTCCGATGTGAAGAACTGATTGTTTATATAACCAATACTTAGCCAAAGGGTCTGAGTTATCTTAAATTTGAAGGGTTTTACAGGCCCCTGATTCATAAAATATAAATGCTACTGAAAAAACAAAAAATTAACCAACAGTAAACTAACTTCGACTATATTTTACACAAGAGTTTGGTAACTTAGGGTTAACTAAGAGCTAGCAAATTCATTAGTAGAATGAAGGCTTTGAATTACAGGCCCCAGTATATAGGAATGAAATAGCACCAAAGTCATACACATGTACATGTATGTGCAACTGTTCTGCATGTGCTGTGTGTTATGCAGGTATTGTGTAGTACAGATAATTATCAATAACCAAGCAATATAAGAGAGTGGTAATATACAGGTATAAAAATACCTTTAATATAGAAATGCAGTAATGTTTCATTAATTTGTATCCAGTTCCTGGCAGTTAATTTAATATAGGAATAAAAGACCTATTTGAGTGCTTTATGATGGTTTTAAACTATCGATCAGCTGAATGTCGGTTTACCATTTTAGAATATTGGATGTACAGTTGTCAGGTTGTAATATATTGTGTTATACTGTAGAATGAACTTCTGGAAGAAGGACAGGAATATGCGGTCATGTTATATACTTGGAGGTGCTGCTCCAGAGCGTTACCACAGGTATTCGGTCTTTCTTGAAATTCTCATTAACTGTAATCTACAAATATTGAGATTGTTGTCATCCCCTGTGTAGTCTGAGACCTATTTTGACCATTCACTGTATGACTCGTGTGTTGGTTACTATTTGAAAACTTGAAGAAATATTTGAAATACTTGTGAGAGTGTTTGTATTTACATCTCAAGAAAAGTGGTGTGTTGAGATCAAAGGCACTTAAGAATGGCAAGTAGATAAGAGACTGGCTTTTACACAGCTAGGTTAGATATACATACAGAAATTTCAACTTAAAAAGTAAATTTCAACAGCATTTTTTTGTAGGAAATGATATCCCCCAATCTCATTCTATCAACAACTCACTCTGAATATGGGCAGGTATTTTTTACTTAGGATTGAAATTCTGTGAATAAAGAGTCACTGAAGTCTCATTTCACATGAACATAAAAAAATATGAAGTTTTTATAAGAATGATTATTAAAACTCACAATCTTTTTCTTTTATGTTTACCTACTTTTACCAAAAAAAAAAAAAAAAAAAAAAAAAAACTTGAAAAATGTACTCCTGTTTGACATTAACAGGTCAAGTCAAATGAACAAGCAAACAGGGTGGAGATTTATGAGAAGACGGTGGAAGTACTGGGACCCCAAGTACAGAAACTCATGAACTTCATGTATTTCCAGGTATATATGCCACTACTTTTTACTCTCGTACCATATTATCTGAACTTATAGTTTAATGTTTAACAATCTCTTTGACAAGATATAGAAGAAAAATAATCATGCTTGTGTCTGTGTGGTAAGTAAGTCAGAATTCAAGAATATGGAGTCATATTAGCTTTACAATTTAAATTTTTATTGCGTTAATACTAGTGGTGTAATGATTAGACGTATTGTCAATTAATCGTCGGTGACAGTGTAGAATCACGGTCGATCACTGACATTTTCTAATGATCGATTATTAAGCTTATATCTTACCTTTCCTGATTTATATCAATATCCACGTATTTTAAAAATATTTTAGGTATTTTTATTTAATAAACTGACAGTTTTGTCTCGAATTTCATTGTTTATGTGTACGGCCATATTTACAGGAAGTGGGTTCTTTCGGTAGATTCTAAATGTCGAAACACAGTTATTCTTACCGGATTGATCTTTACTTTATCTCGGAAAGTCTTTTTAAAATAATAAACAATAATGGAGTAAAATAATTGATTATGGGTCGATCATCGCTCGGAAAAATGGACTACTAATCGACCATGAAAATTGGAGGCGATTCCCAGCACTAGTTAATACATCCTATCCAATGGACAATTGCTTTACCGGTCGGTGCGCCAAACGTCAGAAAAAGACGTCGTGTATGTAATACCGACAGGACCGGTCAGGAGAGCGCATATGGACCTCATAGCATCTTTTTCGTTTGGCGTGTGGAGAGAGTGAAGACGTTCTACACCGAATTCAACTGCTTTGATTCATCTTTATAGTGAGTCTCCTAAGCCTTCTGCTGGCAAGAAGAGATCTTCAAGCAGACCATCAGCTGAAGATTTAAAACCGCTGGATGCCAAGTGGGCAGATAGGTTCTCCCGACTTGAGGCGATGCTTCTAGCCAAGACTTTCACAGTGCCGGTTGAACCGGTTGTGAAGCCAGCTTCAGATGTGACTCCCACTCAGAAGCCATTTTTATGTCGTCACTCTGCGGCGTGGGCGTCCGCGTGAACAACTTCTTCTCCAAAACTACAAGGCCTAGAGACATGCTGTTTTTTTTTAAAAGATGCCTTATCTATCGAGGATGAAAAATTGTTCAAGGCATGCAAATCTGTCTGTTCGTCTGTTTGCTAGACACGTTACAAGGGAGGTACCCCCACCAAAAGTGTGAAAATTTCAACACTTTATCACAATTTTCTCAGTGACTATTGCAGGGATTTCTCTCATATCTTGCATATATGTACTAGGCCAGAGGTAGATTCTCTTGTGTGAGTATGAGACCTGGATCTGTGTTACTTTTTTTTTAATAAATTTTTTTAATAATTGTATCCCCGACGCGAAGCGGGGATACTATGGATTCATCATCGTTGTCGTCCGCGCCCCCGTCTGCAGAGATTTCTTGTTAGCGACCTACAGTCCACATTTCTTTCTGGATTTCTTTCATATTTGGCAGGTGGCTTGATATGGTAGAGGACTCGCCACCCTATCTTTTTGGTAGGCTTTATGTCTAAATTAGGCCTGTGGTAGACAAAAATGTCTAAAATGTGGAATATTGCTTGTTAGCGACCTACAGTCCACATTTCTTTCCAGATTTCTTTCATATTTGGCAGGTGGCTTGGTATGCTAGAGGACTCGCCACCCTATCTTTTTGGTAGGCTTTATGTCTAAATTAGGCCTGTGGTAGACAAAAATGTCTAAAATGCATTAAAAGTCATGAAATCATGCACTAAATCACTTATAACTTGAAAAGTGTTGCATTTAGAGCATTTTGTTAAAATATGTTATTCAGCTACTTTTTTCATAGCTACAACATGGTGAGTAGCTTGGGTGTCTATCTCAATAGCTAAGTGAGTAATAGCTACTTTTGGGCTTTTCAGTAACTTCCATCATGAGTAAAATCACTTGTAACTTGAAAACTATTGCATTTACACAATTTTGTATAAATATGTTATTCAGCTACTTTTGGGTCAGCTATAACATAGTAAAATTTCAGACCTGTAGCTCATGGCATAGCTGAGTAATAGCTACTTTTAGGTTATCACTATTCAGTAAATTACTTATAACTTCAAAAGTATTACATTTAGAGTATTTTGTTTCAATATGTTATTCACCTATTTCGGAGTCAGCTATAACATAGTGAAGTTCCACACCTGTGGCTCATTGCATAGCTGAGTAATAGCTACTTTGAAGTTCACACTGTTGAGTAAATCAGTTGTAATTGGAAAACTATTGCATTTACAGAAATTTGTGTAAATATGTTATTCAGCTACTTTTGGGTCAGCTATAACATAGTGAAATTACAGACCTGTAGCTCATGGCACAACTGAGCAATAGCTATTTTCAGGTACTGACTGTTGAGTAAATGACTTGTAACTTGAAAAATATTGCATTTGGAGTATTTTGTTAAAATATGTTGTTCACCTACTTTTGGGTCAGCTATAACATCGAGAAATTACAGACTTATAGCTCATGGCATAGCTGAGCAATAGCTATTTTCAGGTTCTCACTATTGAGTAAATCAGTTGTTACTTGAAAACTATTGCATTTACAGTATTTTGCTTAAATATGTTGTTCACCTAATTTTGGGTCAGCTATAACATAGAAAAAATCCAGACATGTAGCTCATTGTATAGCTGAGTAATAGCTACTTTGAGGTTATCACTGTTGAGTAAATCAGTTATAACGTGAAAACTATTACATTTACAGTATTTTGTTTAAATATGTTATTCACATAATTTTTGGTCAGCTATAACAGAGTGAAATTGCAGACCTCTATGTCATGGCATAGTTTACCAATATCTACTTTCAGGTTCTCACTGTTGAGTAAATCATTGTATCCACTGCATAGCCGCAGTGTGTAGAGAGATTTCACCATTACCGCTCTAACGAAAAAAAAATATTATAGCTAGCCTTCTCAAGTTTGCAAGGTATATTAGAGGGTGCACCACAGTATTCTATTGGTAGGCTTTATGTCTAAATTAGGCCTGTGGCTAAATTACTTGCCTACTAAAAATGAGTAATTCTGCATTTTCTCTAAAAGTATTGCAGATAGCAAATTTTTCTTAAATAACTCATTCACCTACTTTTGGGAGAGCTTTCACATGCTGAAGTTCCAGACCTGTAGGTAATTACTCCCCTACTCAAAATGAATAAATGCGAATTATCTCTAAAAGTATTGCAGATAGCCAATTTTTGTCAAATAACTCCTTCACCTACTTTTGGGAGAGCTTTCACTTGGTGAAGTTTCAGACCCGTAGGTAATTACTCACCTACTGAAAATGAGTAAATGCAAATTATCTCTAAAAGTATTCCCGATAGCCAATTTTTGTCAAATAACTCCTTCACCTACTTTTGGGAGACCTTTCACTTGGTGAAGTTTCAGACCTGTAGCTAATTATTCACCTACTCAAAATGAGTAAATGCTAATTATCTCTAAAAGTATTGCAGATATCCAATTCTTATCAAATAACTCATTCATCTACTTTTAGGAGAGCTTTCACTTGGTGAATTTTCAGACCCGTAGGTAATTACTCACCTACTCAAAATGAGTAAATGCAAATTATCTCTAAAAGTATTGTAGATAGCCAATTTTTCTCAAATAACTCGTTCGCCTACTTTTGGGAGAGCTTTCACTTGGTGAAGTTTCAGACCCGTAGCTAATTATTCACCTCAAAATGAGTAAATGCAAATTATCTCTAGAAGTATTGCAGATAGCCAGTATTTCTCAAATAACTCATTTATATGAAAACAACTTATAGGAAGTCATGGGCTGCAAATCTTTTCATGTGGTCAGATTTGACCTTGGGCCCCTCCTGCTTATTATTGGTCCTAGAGGTTTGCAATGTGAAAACGACTTATATGAAATCATGGGCTGCGAATCTTTCGATGTGGTCAGACTTCACCTTGGGCCCCTGCTACAGGGTCAAATAAGGTTAGCCAAACTTAAGTGCTTTCACCTTGCTTATTAACGAAAAATGCTGTTTATCTTCCAAACTATGTTAGTTGGCCTTTGTTGGAGGATACATCCAGCATCTGGCCACAGATGCGTCCTTGGTCTAGTTTTTAATGCATTAAAATTCATGAAATCATGCACTAAATCACTTATAACTTGAAAAGTGTTGTATTTAGAGCATTTTGTTAAAATATGTTATTCAGCTACTTTTTTCATAGCTACAACATGGTGAGTAACTTGGGTGTCTGTTTCAATAGCTAAGTGAGTAATAACTACTTTTGGGCTTTTCAGTAACTACCATCTTGAGTAAAATCACTTGTAACCTGAAAACTATTGCATTTAGAGAATTTCGTATAAATATGTTATTCAGCTACTTTTGGGCCAGCTATAACATAGTAAAATTTCAGACCTGTAGCTCATGGCATAGCTGAGTAATAGCTACTTTTAGGTTATCACTGTTGAGTAAATCACTTCTAACTTGAAAACTATTGCATTTAGAGTATTTTGTTTCAATATGTTATTCACCTATTTTGGGGTCAATTATAACATAGTAAAATTTCAGATCTGTAGCTCATGGCATAGCTGAGTAATAGCTACTTTTAGGTTATCACTGTTGAGTAAATCACTTATAACTTGAAAACTATTGCGATTACAGAAATTTGTGTAAATATGTTATTCAGCTACTTTTGGGTCAGCTATAACATAGTGAAATTACAGACCTATGGCTCATGGCACAACTGAGCAATAGCTATTTTCAGGTACTGTATGTTGAGTAAATCAGTTGTAACTTGAAAAATATTGCATTTGGAGTATTTTGGTAAAATATGTTGTTCACCTACTTTTGGGTCAGCTATAACATAGTGAAATTACAGACCTATAGCTCGTGGGATAGCTGAGCAATAGCTATTTTCAGGTTCTCACTATTGAGTAAATCAGTTGTAACTTGAAAACTATTGCATTTAGAGTATTTTGCTTAAATATGTTGTTCACCTACTTTTGGGTCAGCTACAACATAGTAAAATTTCAGACCTGTAGCTCATGGCATAGCTGAGTAATAGCTACTTTTAGGTTATCACTATTCAGTAAATTACTTATAACTTCAAAAGTATTACATTTAGAGTATTTTGTTTCAATATGTTATTCACCTATTTCGGAGTCAGCTATAACATAGTGAAGTTCCACACCTGTGGCTCATTGCATAGCTGAGTAATAGCTACTTTGAAGTTCACACTGTTGAGTAAATCAGTTGTAATTGGAAAACTATTGCATTTACAGAAATTTGTGTAAATATGTTATTCAGCTACTTTTGGGTCAGCTATAACATAGTGAAATTACAGACCTGTAGCTCATGGCACAACTGAGCAATAGCTATTTTCAGGTACTGACTGTTGAGTAAATGACTTGTAACTTGAAAAATATTGCATTTGGAGTATTTTGTTAAAATATGTTGTTCACCTACTTTTGGGTCAGCTATAACATCGAGAAATTACAGACTTATAGCTCATGGCATAGCTGAGCAATAGCTATTTTCAGGTTCTCACTATTGAGTAAATCAGTTGTTACTTGAAAACTATTGCATTTACAGTATTTTGCTTAAATATGTTGTTCACCTAATTTTGGGTCAGCTATAACATAGAAAAAATCCAGACATGTAGCTCATTGTATAGCTGAGTAATAGCTACTTTGAGGTTATCACTGTTGAGTAAATCAGTTATAACGTGAAAACTATTACATTTACAGTATTTTGTTTAAATATGTTATTCACATAATTTTTGGTCAGCTATAACAGAGTGAAATTGCAGACCTCTATGTCATGGCATAGTTTACCAATATCTACTTTCAGGTTCTCACTGTTGAGTAAATCATTGTATCCACTGCATAGCCGCAGTGTGTAGAGAGATTTCACCATTACCGCTCTAACGAAAAAAAAATATTATAGCTAGCCTTCTCAAGTTTGCAAGGTATATTAGAGGGTGCACCACAGTATTCTATTGGTAGGCTTTATGTCTAAATTAGGCCTGTGGCTAAATTACTTGCCTACTAAAAATGAGTAATTCTGCATTTTCTCTAAAAGTATTGCAGATAGCAAATTTTTCTTAAATAACTCATTCACCTACTTTTGGGGAGAGCTTTCACATGCTGAAGTTCCAGACCTGTAGGTAATTACTCCCCTACTCAAAATGAATAAATGCGAATTATCTCTAAAAGTATTGCAGATAGCCAATTTTTGTCAAATAACTCCTTCACCTACTTTTGGGAGAGCTTTCACTTGGTGAAGTTTCAGACCCGTAGGTAATTACTCACCTACTGAAAATGAGTAAATGCAAATTATCTCTAAAAGTATTCCCGATAGCCAATTTTTGTCAAATAACTCCTTCACCTACTTTTGGGAGACCTTTCACTTGGTGAAGTTTCAGACCTGTAGCTAATTATTCACCTACTCAAAATGAGTAAATGCTAATTATCTCTAAAAGTATTGCAGATATCCAATTCTTATCAAATAACTCATTCATCTACTTTTAGGAGAGCTTTCACTTGGTGAATTTTCAGACCCGTAGGTAATTACTCACCTACTCAAAATGAGTAAATGCAAATTATCTCTAAAAGTATTGTAGATAGCCAATTTTTCTCAAATAACTCGTTCGCCTACTTTTGGGAGAGCTTTCACTTGGTGAAGTTTCAGACCCGTAGCTAATTATTCACCTCAAAATGAGTAAATGCAAATTATCTCTAGAAGTATTGCAGATAGCCAGTATTTCTCAAATAACTCATTTATATGAAAACAACTTATAGGAAGTCATGGGCTGCAAATCTTTTCATGTGGTCAGATTTGACCTTGGGCCCCTCCTGCTTATTATTGGTCCTAGAGGTTTGCAATGTGAAAACGACTTATATGAAATCATGGGCTGCGAATCTTTCGATGTGGTCAGACTTCACCTTGGGCCCCTGCTACAGGGTCAAATAAGGTTAGCCAAACTTAAGTGCTTTCACCTTGCTTATTAACGAAAAATGCTGTTTATCTTCCAAACTATGTTAGTTGGCCTTTGTTGGAGGATACATCCAGCATCTGGCCACAGATGCGTCCTTGGTCTAGTTTTTAATGCATTAAAATTCATGAAATCATGCACTAAATCACTTATAACTTGAAAAGTGTTGTATTTAGAGCATTTTGTTAAAATATGTTATTCAGCTACTTTTTTCATAGCTACAACATGGTGAGTAACTTGGGTGTCTGTTTCAATAGCTAAGTGAGTAATAACTACTTTTGGGCTTTTCAGTAACTACCATCTTGAGTAAAATCACTTGTAACCTGAAAACTATTGCATTTAGAGAATTTCGTATAAATATGTTATTCAGCTACTTTTGGGCCAGCTATAACATAGTAAAATTTCAGACCTGTAGCTCATGGCATAGCTGAGTAATAGCTACTTTTAGGTTATCACTGTTGAGTAAATCACTTCTAACTTGAAAACTATTGCATTTAGAGTATTTTGTTTCAATATGTTATTCACCTATTTTGGGGTCAATTATAACATAGTAAAATTTCAGATCTGTAGCTCATGGCATAGCTGAGTAATAGCTACTTTTAGGTTATCACTGTTGAGTAAATCACTTATAACTTGAAAACTATTGCGATTACAGAAATTTGTGTAAATATGTTATTCAGCTACTTTTGGGTCAGCTATAACATAGTGAAATTACAGACCTATGGCTCATGGCACAACTGAGCAATAGCTATTTTCAGGTACTGTATGTTGAGTAAATCAGTTGTAACTTGAAAAATATTGCATTTGGAGTATTTTGGTAAAATATGTTGTTCACCTACTTTTGGGTCAGCTATAACATCGAGAAATTACAGACCTATAGCTCGTGGGATAGCTGAGCAATAGCTATTTTCAGGTTCTCACTATTGAGTAAATCAGTTGTAACTTGAAAACTATTGCATTTAGAGTATTTTGCTTAAATATGTTGTTCACCTACTTTTGGGTCAGCTACAACATAGTAAAATTTCAGACCTGTAGCTCATGGCATAGCTGAGTAATAGCTACTTTTAGGTTATCACCGTTGAGTAAATCACTTATAACTTGAAAACTATTGCATTTAGAGTATTTTGTTTCAATATGTTATTCACCTATTTTGGGGTCAGCTATAACATAGTAAAATTTCAGACCTGTAGCTCATGGCATAGCTGAGCAATAGCTACTTTGAGGTTATCACTGTTGAGTAAATCACTTATAACTTGAAAACTATTGCATTTGGAGTATTTTGTTTCCATATATGTTATTCACCTATTTTGGGGTCAGCTATAACATAGTAAAATTTCAGACCTGTAGCTCATGGCATAGCTGAGTAATAGCTACTTTTAGGTTATCACCGTTGAGTAAATCACTTATAACTTGAAAACTATTGCATTTAGAGTATTTTGTTTCCAATATGTTATTCACCTATTTTGGGGTCAGCTATAACATAGTAAAATTTCAGACCTGTAGCTCATGGCATAGCTGAGCAATAGCTACTTTGAGGTTATCACTGTTGAGTAAATCACTTATAACTTGAAAACTATTGCATTTGGAGTATTTTGTTTCCACATGTTATTCACCTATTTTGGGGTCAGCTATAACATAGTAAAATTTCAGACCTGTAGCTCATGGCATAGCTGAGTAATAGCTACTTTGAGGTTATCACTGTTGAGTAAATCACTTATAACTTGAAAACTATTGCATTTAGGGTATTTTGTTTCAATATGTTATTCACCTATTATGGGGTTAGCCATAAAATAGTAAAAGTTCAGGCCTGTAGCTCATGGCATAGCTGAGTAATAGCTACTTTGAGGTTATCACTGTTGAGTAAATCATTTATAACTTGAAAACTATTGCATTTACAGAAATTTGTGTAAATACGTTATTCGGCTACTTTTGGGTCAGCTATAACATAGTGAAATTACAGATCTGTAGCTCATGGCACAACTGAGCAATAGCTATTTTCAGGTACTGACTGTTGAGTAAATCAGTTGTAACTTGAAAAATATTGCATTTGGAGTATTTTGTTAAAATATGTTGTTCACCTACTTTTGGGTCAGCTATAACATAGTGAAATTACAGACCTATAGCTCATGGCATAGCTGAGCAATAGCTATTTTCAGGTTCTCACTATTGAGTAAATCAGTTGTAACTTGAAAACTATTGCATATAAAGTATTTTGCTTAAATATGTTGTTCACCTACTTTTGGGTCAGCTATAATATAGTAAAAATTCAGACATGTAGCTCATTGCATAGCTGAGTAATAGCTACTTTGAGGTTATCACTGTTGAGTAAATCAGTTGTAACTTGAAAACTATTACATTTAGAGTATTTTGTTTAAATATGTTATTCACATAATTTTTGGTCAGTTATATCATAGTGAAATTGCAGACCTCTATGTCATGGCATAGCTGAGCAATAGCTACTTTCAGGTTCTCACTATTGAGTAAATCATTGTATCCACTGGATGGCCGCAGTGTGTAGAGAGATTTCACCATTACCGCTCTAATGAAAAAAATATTATAGCTAGCCTTCTCAAGTTTGCAGAATATATTAATAACCATAAAATGTTGCCTGGGAATATTTTTGGCCTCATTTTGAAAAACAAGATGGCCGCCAGGGACGTTTATTCGACTTTAAACAAGGACTTTTGTTGGCCCTCTAGAGCAAAGGGTATTATAAGTAGAGATCTCATATTCACAGGATTTGTTCCTCATTATAAAATGTTGTCTGGGAAAAACAAGATGGCCGCCACTGGTGTTTCTTTGTCAGTCATGAAAAGTGCTTATATCTCCCTTATTATTGATCCTAGAGGTTTGGGATGATAAACCAACCTGTAGGAAATCATGGGCTGGGAATCTTTTGGTGTGGTCAGATTTGACCTTTGACCCCTCCTTCAAGGTCAAACGAGGATGGCCAAACTTAAAAGTGCTTATAACTCACTTATTATTGGTCCTAGAGGTTTGGGATGGTAAACAGACATATAGGAAATCATGGGCTGGGAATCTGTTGATGTTGTCCGATTTGACCTTGGACCCCTTCTTTAAGGTCAAACAAATATAGCGAAACTTAAAAGTGCCTATAACTCCCTTATTATTGGTTCTAAAGATTTGGGAT
The DNA here is from genome assembly GCA_964017235.1 of Sabellastarte sp. h YS-2021. Taxonomy (NCBI): domain Eukaryota; kingdom Metazoa; phylum Annelida; class Polychaeta; order Sabellida; family Sabellidae; genus Sabellastarte; species Sabellastarte sp. h YS-2021. Next base: position 139,253,508 of record OZ024927.1, on the reverse strand, counting down.
GGTAAACCATCCTATAGGAAATCATGGGCTGGGAATCTTTTGGTGTGGTCAGATATGACCTTTGGCCCCCTCTTCAAGGTCAAATAAGGACAGCCAAACTTAAAAGTGCTTATAACTCGCTTATTATTGGTCCTACAGGTTTGGGATGGTAAACCAACCTATAGGAAATCATGGGCTGGGAATATTTTTGTGTGGTTGGATTTGACCTTGGACCCCTTCTTCAAGGTCGTACGAGGATACTGCATTTGCAGTATTTCTTTAAATATGTTTTAACCTACTCTTTACACTTAAACAGTTACCTTGTTACTTTCTTTCATAATACCATTTGCAGGGCACAACTTTTTTGTCCTTTTCTTCTGTCAGGTTCAGAATTTCTTTTGAACATGCTGTTCAATTACCATTTACTGTACTTCTGTACAGCACTTTCCCTGATAATTATGCTTTCCTCTCATTATTACCTTCACAACTCAAAAACACTCAGTCAGCTGACACAGTGCCCGTTCACGGGCACTCTCTTGTTTGATCCTGGTGCCACCACCAGCAATCTGCCTGTTGATAAGAGTCTGCCTGTGGAGAAATCCGGTCCCTGCCTTGACCAGGCCACTGGTACTGCTGTAGAGGAGATGCAGACTGCCACCCAGCCCCTTTGGGCTCCCGGTGCAGGGATAGCAACCCAGTCTGTTCAGGCCCCCGGTTCGTTCCCAGAGGTTCAGCCCACTGGTGATGAAGATCTGAGTGCAGCCTCTGACAGTGAAGCTGACCAGCTCAGTGTTACCGGTTCTCTGGATGGTGACATGCACAGGGACCGGTCAACAGACGGAGATGCCTCCAGAGATGACCCTGACAGTGAACCCACTGAGGAGGCCAATTACAGAGAAACCATGAGGGGTGTGAGAAGTTTTATGAACTGGCACAAGGTTCCTGAGTTTGAAACTGTGTCCTCTACTGCAGATGACAACCCCTTTGCCGGTGCACATGTCCAGCCAACCGGTAAAGTCAGTGTGAAACTACCTGTGGACGACTGGTTGTGCAGGAAGATGTCCCGTCTTAACCTCACAATCAGAGAGGGCTAGCCCACCAGAAACACTGACAACACTGGCCTCCTCAGAGATCAGTTCATCAAAACTCCCAGATCTTCCAGATGGTACGGGATGCATGCTGAGAAGGACAATGAGAGTTCAACAGTACGCACCTGGTCACCGGACCCTGCCAAACTCAACCATTCCTTCAGCAGGGTTGCACGAAGAAACATTCCTTCTGCCCCACCCTCCCGGGCCCTCAGTCAAGAACTACTCAGATGTTGGGAGAGGGCAGCACGTGAACAGACAATAATGTGCAACCAGGCTGCTGGTTTGTCAAGGTGCTTGACTAGGGTTCAACACTCTATGACTACTCAGTTAAAAACCCTACATCTAGACAGTAAGGGAAAGTCATCAGAGAAGATGAGGCAAGCTGTGAGTGAACTAAAATATCTGACTACTTTCAACCGGTCAGTCTCCCAAGCTATGGCCAGAACGATGCAGGACTTATCTGAGGCAGTATTCATCAACATGGCCAACTTCACCCTAGCTCGCAGGGATAGTTACTGGGACTATTTACATGCTGGGGTGAAGCAAGATACTGTGAACTCCTTGAGAACGTCTCCAGTTCATCTAAACGCACTGTTCCCGGATCAGCTTATTGCCAAGGCTGAAGAGGAAATCAGTAAGAGTGAGGAGAGGCGTTCGTCCGGTACTTCACACCGACATCAAGGTCGCTTCCATCCATATGCGGCAAGTGACAAGTCTACTAGCCATCAAACTGACAAGAAGAACGTCCCTGCTTGGAAGCAGATTAAAGACAAACAGCAAGCGAGGAGAGGTCGGGGAAAAGCCTCCATATTCTCCCAGAAGCCGGCTAAGGGGTCCAAGTCTCATAAATGACAATTACTGTGTAAATTATGTGACCGATCAGAAGAACTCTGTATGTGTTACCGGTCAGGTAGACTTGGACCCAGCACCAGTGGTAGCCGGGAACAGCAAAGTGACTTTAAATTTGACTGTAAACTCTTGTGTTGCAAATGCTCACATTGTCACCGGGTTGCCACAAAGGAAAGGCTTAAATCCCAATGCATGTCAAATGTACACAGAAATAAAATATGTGAAAGATGTTTCTTGTGTAGGTCACTTGTGTTCTGTAAATCTTGTCACCAATGCCCAACATGCTGTTATAGATCCTCCTGTAGGGGCGAGGTTAAACCAGTGTTGGGAGAAATGGGAAGCCCTGGGTTCAAGTCCAAAAGTAGTCACCACACTGAGGGAGGGTTATACTCTCCCGTTCCAGTTCAGACCCTACTTGACAAGGTCCCCGACTGTAATAAGCAACTACCACAATCCAACCAAACAGTCCTTCCTTGTGGAGGCACTGTATCAGCTGATAAACAAAAATGCAGTCGAACCGGTAGAAAATCAAAACTCACTGGGTTTTTACAACCGGCTATTTTTGGTACCCAAACCCAACAACCGGTGGAGACCGGTCCTGGACCTGAGCACCTCGAACACCTTTTTAAACACAGAGTTGTTCAAGATGGAGACCCCAGAGACAATAAGAACCTCCCTACAGGCAGGGGAGTGGGTCACATCCATAGATTTCAAAGACGCATACTTCCACATACAAATTCACAGTCAGTCCAGGAAGTACATGCGTTTTCATCTCCAGGGTCGGTCCTACCAGTTCAAAGCCCTACCCTTTGGTCTATCCACAGCTCCCATGGAGTTCACAGTGGTGGCCAAAGAAGTCAAACTCATGGCACTTCAGAAGGGTATAAGGACCCACCAGTACCTAGACGACTGGCTGGTGAGAGCCTCTACCCACGACACCTGTCTCCAGCATACTCAAACCCTGGTCACACTTTGTCAGGAACTAGGGTGGCTGGTGAACAAGGAAAAGTCAGAACTGGTCCCCAAACAGGTCTTCAACTTCGTAGATTACCAGTTCGACCTGAAAGAGGGCAAGGTCAGACCAACAGAAGAACGTTGGCAGACCTTGACAAATGAGATCAGATCAATACTGTCAGATCCGCTTTGCCCGGTCCGACAATTCATGTCCCTCATAGGTCTACTCACAGCAACAGAAAAGCAAGTCCACTTAGGGCGACTACACATGAGACCCATACAGTGGCACTTGAAAAACAACTGGAGGGTCCCAGAATCACTGGAAAAGGTGATCCCTGTCCCCATGTCCCTCAACCCTCATTTAAGGTGGTGGCTGGAGGAAAGCAGTGTGCTACTAGGTCAACCATTACAGCCTCTAAAACATGCTCTGCAAATTTTTACAGACGCATCAAAAGAAGGGTGGGGTGCTCACTTAGACGAGCACACCGCAAGGGGAACTTGGTCCCTTCCAGAGAGCAAGTTACACATAAACCACTTAGAGCTAAAAGCAGTATTTCTAGCTCTAAAAGAGTTTCGAACCCTCGTCTGCAACAAGACAGTATTGATAGCTACAGACAACACAACAGTGGTTGCCTATATCAACAAAGAGGGGGGGATGAAGTCAGGATCACTGTGTGCCCTTCTGTGGAGAATCCTGTCCCGGTGCACCAGACAGCAGGTAACCCTCAAGGCACGTCACATCCCTGGCCGGCTGAACGTGATAGCAGACAAGCTATCCAGACTTGGCCGTCCATTCAGACAGAGTGGTCATTTCATCCAGATGTGTTCCAAGCTTTATGCCACCGGTGGCACCAGCCTCAAGGGGACCTATTTGCCACCAGGTTCAACAACAAACTTCCAAAGTTTGTCTCACCGGTCAAGACCCCCAGGCATGGGCAGTGGATGCACTCAGCCTATCCTGGGAGGACCTGGACCCATACGCCTTCCCACCGGCAGCCATCTTGGGCAAAGTGGTGGAGAAGCTCCAGGACTACCCCTGCAACAGAATAATTCTGATTGCCCCAGGGTGGCCCAACATACCCTGGTTTTGGGATCTAGTGGCAATGTCAAGTCAGATCCCACTGTGTCTACCCAACATACCCAACTTAGTGTCTCAGCCATTCAACCAGGTCCTTCACAGGAACCTGTCAAATCTGAACCTACATGCCTGGCTCCTGGAGCCTCAGCCATCAAGGAGCAAGGCTTCTCTGAGGCAGTGGCAGCACGAATTGAGGCTCCTCAAAGAGGATCAACCAGATCTGTCTATGAGGCAAAGTGGACCATTTTTACAAAGTGGTGCCTCAGTAATCAGGTGGACTTCAGGGCACCACCTCTGAAAGCCATTGCTGACTTCCTCCTGCACTTGTTTCAGGACAGGAAGTTACAACCAGGCACTATTGATGGCTACAGATCAGCCATTGCTGACAAACTGGGCAACTCCACCATTAATGTCAGTAAAGATGAGAATCTCACTCGTCTCCTGGACAGTTTCCATAGAGACAGACCCAAGGGCAGGAGGGGCATCCCCTCCTGGAACCTGTCCGTGGTTCTACACCAGCTGACAAAGGCTCCCTTTGAACCCCTTAAAGAGGCCTCCTTGAAACGTCTGACTTTCAAGACTGTTTTCTTACTGGCCTTGGGTTCAGGTAAACGCAGGAGTGAGATCCATGCTTGGTTATATAAGGACATCAGACAGCAGTCAGACTGGACTAAGGTGTCCTTGTACCCCTCACCCAGCTTCCTATCCAAGAATCAGCTGGCTAAGGAGGGTCCAGATAGTGTGACTCCAGTGGTCATTCCAGCCCTGGCACCATCTCTGGACAGGTCACTCAAGGGTGACAGGTCCCTATGTCCAGTTAGAGCCCTGCGCTACTACTTGGACAGGACTTCAGACCTCAGGCAGAATAAGGAGCTAGTCATTGTCTCCTTCAAGAAAGGCTTTGACAAAGACATCTCACCTGCCACCATCTCCTCATGGATCAAACAGACTGTCATTCTGTGCTATGAGCTCTCTGACCAGGAGGCCCTCTCCTTACATCAGGTTAAAGCCCATGATATTAGGGCCTTTGCCGCATCTAAGGCTTTCCAATCAGGGATCTCCTTAGATCAGATCTTGTCAGCCTGCCACTGGAAATCTCACAACACCTTCACCCAATTCTATTTGAAGGATGTTGCCTGGGCTGACTCAGAGCTTTTCCACCTTGGACCTGTAGTGGCTGCCCAACAGGTGCACCACCAGGCCCAGAAGTGAGGAGATATTGTATATACCGTATTTATTGTAATAAACGCCCCGGGGCGATGCATTTTTCCAAAGGGGGGGCGACTATTACAGATAAATAAAATCATATCTCGAGTCCAGTGACAATGGGCAATAATGAACACTTGCTGCCTTGATCTCGCTTGCTGGCATGTATAATGGCGAGACAGCTTAAAATATTTAAAACAAACCTTAAATCTGAAGAAATTATGTAGTTTTATCTCCTATTATTGCAGATTTCAATGCGTCTGTGACCAAAACTGCCATGTTTTGTTTTTATTTTCTTTATTTCTCGTAAGCGATATTCGCTTGGGAAGTACTAAAATGCACCATTTTTCGGAATCCCGGAATCGCAAAAGTGTTGGCTGTTGAGAGGCCCGAAACCCCGAAATATAAACTTTGCAAAGGTAGAGAAGAGGGGGGGGGGGGGCGATTAATAGGGTGGGGGCGTTTATTACAAAAAATACGGTATGTAAATATGTACATATTGTAAATATGTTAGATATGTACATAATGTAAATATGTTGAATGTACATATATTTTCAAAAAAAAACAAAAAAACTGTGACTTGCTTCCCTTGGGAAGTTTATTTCTTCTGGGACTGAACTCGGCCCCTTTCTCTCTCTCTCTATTTCCCTTACCAGTTCATCTCTGGGAAGGAAAGAAAAAGGGGGGGGGGGCAGTGTCGGTGGACTCCCTGTTTTCCGGTTAGTTGACAGCCGACCTTGACCTCTCAGGGTTCTCTGACCCTAGGTCAAATGGGCCTTCTCAGTTTTGTTTTGTTATGAGTTCATTTAAGTCCCTAGCTGCTTACCCGCCTACCAAGCGGTAGTTATTCAGCAATTGTCCATTGGATAGGATGTATTAACGCAATAAAATTGCAAATTTAATAAGTAAATTAAATTTTTATAAGTTAATACCCTATCCAATGGACAGGCAAGGGCCACCCAACTGGCCCCGCTATCAGCTTACTAGGGGTCTTACTAGGACTAGACACGAAAAAGATGCTATGACGTCACGTTGTCTAGACAGGAAGAGGAAGTACGATGCGCCACCTGGCGAATGCGCTCTCCTGACCGGTCCTGCTGGTATTATATACAGGACGTCTTTTTCTGACGTTTGGCGGGACTGGTCGGGCCGACCGGTAGAGCAATTGTCCATTGGATAGGGTATTAACTTATAAAAATTTAATTTATTTATTAAATTTGCAAGTTTGCTTTGTTTAAAGATAAATTTAATTGTTTTGTTTGTCAGTTTATTTGAAGTTTTGAAACATTTTATTTTTTATTTGAAGAAGATATTGCAAAATTGCAGCATACATAACTTGTTAATAATTTTCAACCACAACTAAACAAGGTATTGATTTAGAGGGTTTGTAAATTAAAAAGAAAGAAAAACAGAAACATATATTGAAACACAACCCTAAAAATCCCACTGGATGATAGTCACACCCAATTATGTTTTTTGTATACCTGTATGTATAAATTTGTGTAAAAGTAAGACCAGAAAAAAAATCCAAAAAAACAAAAAATTACCCCCAAAAATCAGTGTTAGAATTAATGTTATGTTCACTAGGGTGTATGGAACTCTATTTTTAGTCAAAACTGGTTATTTAATCACAGTAACTCTTGAAATTCAAGATATTGATAGTAGCTACATGTGTACCCTGTATTTTGTGCCAAAATGAAAACAAAACAAGTCAGTGTCCTAATTCACTTACATTCTTAGTGTTGGAATTATTACTCTTCTTCTTTAGGATTTTGTGAGAGATAAACTATTTTCTAGGAATTTTTATAAGGTTACATTCTTAGAGAATAAAAATTTCAAAAATTATAAGAATATTTAGATTTGTAAAAGTAAGGAACATTTGGAGTCAAAAGCTCTCTAGAAAATGGGTAGTGTTGGTTGGTATCATAGCTGTTGACACGGCAATTCCCCCCCACCCCCCACCCCCCGAAAAAAAAAAAAAAAATTTTGCTCAGAATTTATTTCTCTGAGAAATTTTTCAAAGAATTCCCCTATTTGAAAGAAAATTAATAAGAGCATAGTATGAATCAAATGATAAGTACAAATAATCGGGAAATGAAAATGTAAATACCGTATTATCGTCAAAAATGGCATGTTGTGTGAATTAAAGTAAGTGAGGTGTGTTATTTATGTTTCACTATGTAAAAATGCAACCAGTTCATTGGTATTTTATATACACATGTACATGCGAGCACTCAACCCTTAATAATGGGATTGAATTTTCATGAAATTTGACTCGTTGTTGAGCGTTGACTATTCAGTTACATCCCTATTATAAATATCCACCATATTGATGAAGATGCATACACTAATAACCTTTTTAATATTTAAACAAACTTCCAAAAGTGATTGGTAACCAGATGATATTGATTACTTTTGAAACAAAGACAACCTGTATTTGGGAAAGTATAACTTAAGTGCAACTGCATAAATTTACAAGCATCTGCAATGTTTTCAGAGAAGTGCAGTGGAGCGATTCAGTAATGAAGTCAAGAGACTTTGCCACAAAGAGAAGAAGAATGACTTTGTTTCAGAGGCGTACTTATTGACCCTTGGCAAATTTGTCAATATGTTCGCTGTACTGGATGAACTCAAGAACATGAAGGCTAGCGTCAAGAATGACTACTCTGCTTATCGAAGGTATGGACAGATGGTCCTCTGTATATAGTATATTAGAGCTGAAAGCAAAGGTGAAATCATTGAAATTAAATATTCGTTCTGTGATTTTAAAAGTTCAGACAGAGTCGAAACAGTGATCCACTGTGTCTGGTGTTAGTTTGGCAAATGTAAGGTGTTTGGTAAAGTTCAGAATATTGCAGCAATCTTAAGTTCAAGAAATTTATAACCCAAGCTGGTTGTTTAAATTAAAACCACATGGGCAGATTTTCAATGGGTGACCTACCTAGTTTCTTCTAAATTTTATTGCTACTGGTACACCATTATGTCCTGGATCAACATAAAATTGTACACATTTCTGCAAAAACATAGTTCCTTTTCAATGAATTAAATAGGTTGTCAAGAAGGTAAGTACAAAGAATGATACAAAATTATATTTTGATGGACATATGGTAAGGTGGGCATATGGACAGATAACAGGTCCACACATAGGATAAAGTATATTATATGAACACATGTGTTGTCCTCATGAAATTTTGCTTATTAACAGGAGCTGCAAATCAACCCAGCCTTGTCAACTTAATGCTTTGACATTTTTTTTCTGCATTGTATACTTATTTTTTGGTGTAGAACTGCTCAAGTCCTAAGTGTGCATAAATCAGCTGATTTTTGAGAAACACATAATAATATGATATTGCATTCCTGTTTTTTTTATTTTTTGTAATTTTAATAAGTGTTTACTTTTTATTTTGTAGTGTTAACCTTTCTTGAAAATTATATCTGACCTATGGATGCTGTCATGTTATTTCCAACTAAAGTAATACCAAATATTAACATAAATGAGTGGGAATGGCAGGGGTATGAGTCATTTTATTGTTCACCGCGAACCATATTTGACCCATATGGGGCGATAATCCCGGGATATATGGAGTGAGATATATTTATGTTGTATACAACAGTGTCTCCGTACCATGGATAATTAGTGTAAACAAGTTCCGGGTTTCTCAATAATATCTCGGAAACTTTGTAACTGACAAATAAATATATATTAATAGAAAGGTAATTGTACAGCGCTTCTGTTTGTTTTGTTGCGTAAAAATCCATGTAAAAATTGCTGAGAAATCGCAAGTTAAAGACTGAGATTTTTATATTCACTGGTCCCCATGTTTTTATAACAGCATTTTCACATTCTCTCTTTAAATATGGATTTAGTTAACTCATAAATCATACAAGATGGTGGATAATAGAAGTAACACATCGCTCATTAGACATATACTACTTGTATAATATTGTTATCTTTATTCATGATTTATTTACTCTATACATATCATTCAGGAAGTTTTCCTACTATGTTTTTCCACAAGTTAACTATGATATATTTTAGAGCTGCCCAGTTCCTTAAGGTGATGTCAGACCCTCAGACTCTACAGGAATCTCAGAACTTGTCCATGTTTCTGGCCACTCAGAATAAGATCCGAGTGATGCTGAAAGAGACACTCCAGCAGATCCCTGGGTATGAGGATCTGCTGTGTGATGTGGTAAACCTCTGTGTGTACATGTATGAGAGTAAACTCTACCTGCTGCCCAGTGAAAAGCATATGTTAGTCAAGGTTGGTCACTTTCTGAAATATTGTCAGGTGTATTAATTTGAAACAATCTTCTTAATCAGAGTGGTTTTTCTAATTAACCATATTTTATGCTAAAGTATTACTGGGTCATGAGTTACTGTGCAGTAAACTTAGTATAACTAGAACTTACAGTGTCCTTAGGATTTGGTGTGCCAGGTTGAATATTTTGGAGATATTTTCTGAGTATGAATTTCCTATAAAAAAAAAACAAGTTAAAACAGCGGTGTTTGTCTAGTTCAGTTACTAACTGAATGTATTACCTTGGAAGTTTTGGTGCAATTTTGAATCACTGTGCCATTGAAAATTTCACAGCATGAATATTGGATATTGAAGCTCATGATCTTTGGTATATATTGTCCAGTATGTTCATCCAGGTGGGCGGCTGTATTTCATAACATATTGCAGGAGCTATGTCCTGTGTAACTAAAACCTTCAATCTCCACAGGATTTAGTTACAGTTATGGCAAATGCTTTGTTAATAACACACATAGTCAATGGGGAGAATATTGGCAGGTATTAACTTGCTTCAGCTTGAAAATTAATGTTGGTCAAGGTATGTCATGCATTGATTGTCTTTTGTGACAAATATTGCCACTGTGTCACTGACTTGCTATTCCTTCCTTATGCCGCCCTAGCAATTTTTGCCAAATTGTAATATTTAAATATGTACAAACTCTAAAATGAAATTAATGCAGTTCAACCCATTTAAGTCAAATCTAAGGGGAGCTAAAGGATAGTCCTACTTAACCAGCAAGTCTTAAATTTCAATAGCAAATGCCTCTGAGAACAGATGTTTAGTTTTACTTCAATTGTAATTTTATTTAACAGATTTCTACTTAAAACTTGTTAAAAGAGTTTGACTGTATATATTGAGATATTAGGCGCTGTTTCATTGTGTACAATGTTGACAGGTGATGGGCTTTGGTCTTTATCTGATGGATGGGAAAGAAATTAACATTAACAAGTTGGACGGCAGACGGAGAGTCAACTTTTCACGCATAGACAAGATATTTAAAGTGGGTGTCACACTAATTGGTATTTTCATTCTTTCAGTGGGAGCATTATATATTTTTTTATTGCAGATGTTAAGTGGCACAATACTGAATGTATTTTTACCAGTTTAACAGTAATCATATTAGATAGACATAGGTGATTTTATGTCTTCATTCTTTTGTTCTTCGAAATCAGATGGTGTTTTTATGTCGTCACTCTGCGGTGTGGTGGTATGCGTCCGTGTCCGCATGAACAACTACTCCTCCAAAACTACAAGGCCTAGAGACATGCTGTTTTGTTTTAAAGATACCTTATCTATCGAGGATGAAAAATTGTTCAAGGCATGCAAATCTGTCTGTTTGTCTGTTTGCTAGAGACATTATAAGGGAGGTACCCCCACCAAAAGTGTGAAAATTTCAACACTTTATCACAATTTTCTCAGTGACTATTACAGGGATTTCTCTCATATCTTGCATATATGTACTAGGCCAGAGGTAGATTCTCTTGTGTGAGTGTGAGACCTGAATCTGTCTTATTTTTTTTTAATAAATAATTTTTAATGCATTAAAATTCATGAAATCATGCACTAAATCACTTATAACTTGAAAAGTATTGCATTTAGAGCATTTTGTTAAAATATGTTATTCAGCTACTTTTTTCAGACCTACAACATGGTGAGTAACTTGGGTGTCTGTCTCAATAGCGAAGTGAGTAATAGCTACTTTTGGGCTTTTCAGTAACTTCCATCATGAGTAAAATCACTTGTAACTTGAAAACTATTGCATTTAGAGAATTTCGTATAAATATGTTATTCAGCTACTTTTGGGTCAGCTATAACATAGTAAAATTTCAGACCTGTAGCTCATGGCATAGCTGAGTAATAGCTACTTTTAGGTTATCACTGTTGAGTAAATCACTTATAACTTGAAAACTATTGCATTTAGAGTATTTTGTTTCAATATGTTATTTACCTATTTTGGGGTCAGCTATAACATAGTGAAGTTCCAGACCTGTGGTTCATTGCATAGCTGAGTAATAGCTACTTTGAAGTTCTCACTGTTGAGTAAATCAGTTGTAATTGGAAAACTATTGCATTTACAGAAATTTGTGTAAATATGTTATTCAGCTACTTTTGGGTCAGCTATAACATAGTGAAATTTCAGACCTGTAGCTCATGGCACAACTGAGCAATAGCTATTTTCAGGTACTGACTGTTGAGTAAATCAGTTGTAACTTGAAAAATATTGCATTTGGAGTATTTTGTTAAAATATGTTGTTCACCTACTTTTGGGTCAGCTATAACATAGTGAAATTACAGACCTATAACCCATGGCATAGCTGAGCAATAGCTATTTTCAGGTTCTCACTATTGAGTAAATCAGTTATAACTTGAAAACTATTGCATTTACAGTATTTTGCTTAAATATGTTGTTCAACTACTTTTGGGTCAGCTATAACATAGTAAAAATTCAGACATGTAGCTCATTGCATAGCTGAGTAATAGCTACTTTGAGGTTATCACTATTGAGTAAATCAGTTGTAACTTGAAAACTATTGCATTTAGAGTATTTTGTTTAAATATGTTATTCACGTAATTTTTGGTCAGCTATAACATAGTGAAATTGCAGACCTGTATGTCATGGCATAGCTGAGCAATAGCTACTTTCAGGTTCTCACTGTTGAGTAAATCATTGTATCCACTGGATAGCCGTAGTATGTAGAGAGATTTCACCATTACCGCTCTAACGAAAAAAATATTATAGCTAGCCTTCTCAAGTTTGCAGGATATATTAATAACCATAAAATGTTGCCTGGGAATATTTTTGGCCTCATTTTGAAAAACAAGATGGCCGCCAGGGACATTTATTCGACTTTAAACAAGGACGTTTGTTGGCCCTCTAGAGCAAAGGGTATTATAGGTAGAGATCTCAAATTCACAGGATATGTTCCTCATTATAAAACCTTGACTGGGAATATTTTTGGCCTCATTTTGAAAAACAAGATGGCCGCCACAGGTGTTTCTTTGTCAGTCATGAAAAGTGCTTATATCTCCCTTATTATTGCTCCTAGAGGTTTGGGATGGTAAACAAACCTGTAGGAAATCATGGGCTGTGAATCTTTTGGTGTGGTCAGATTTGACCTTTGACCCCTCCTTCAAGGTCAAACGAGGATACCCAAACTAAAAAGTGCTTATAACTCACTTATTATTGGTCCTACAGGTTTGGAATGGAAAACCAACCTATAGAAAATTATGGGGTGGGAATCTTTTGGTGTGGTCGGATTTGACCTTGGACACTGCCTTCAAGGTCAATTGAGGATAGCCAAACTTAAAATTGCTTATAACTCGCTTATTATTGGTCCTACAGGTTTGGGATGGTAAACCAACCTACAGGAAATCATGGACTGGGAATCTTTTGGTGTGGTCGGATTTGACCTTGGACCCCTCCTTCAAGGTCAAACAAGGATAGCGAAACTTAAAAGTACCTATAACTCACTTATTATTGGTCCTAGAGGTTTGGGATGGTAAACCATCCTATAGGAAATCATCGGCTGGGAATCTTTTGGTGTGGTCAGATTTGACATAGGAGCCTGCCTTCAAGGTCAAATGAGGATAGCCACACTTAAAAGTGCTTATAACTCGCTTATTAATGGTCCTAGAAGTTTGGGATGGTAAACCAACATATAGGAAATCATGGGCTGGGATTCTTTTGGTGTAGTCAGATTTGACCTTTGGACCCCTCCTTCTAGGTCAAATGAGGACAGCCAAACTTAACAGTGCTTATAACTCGCTTATTATTGGTCCTAGAGGTTTGGGATGGTAAAGCAACCTGTAGGAAATCATGGGCTGGGAATTTTTTTGTGTGGTTGGATTTGACCTTGGACCCCTTCTTCAAGGTGGAACGAGGATATTGCATTTGCAGTATTTCTTTAAAAAATTTTAACCTACTTTTTACACTTAAACAGTTACCTTGTTACTTTCCTTCATAATACCAATTGCAGGGCACAACTTTTTTGTCCCTTTTCTTCTGTCAGCTTCGGAATTTTTCTTTCGAACATGCTGTTCAATTACCATATACTGTACATCTGTACAGCACTTTCCCTGGTAATTATGCTTTCCTCTCATTATCACCTTCACAAATCAAAAACACTCAGTCAGCTGACACAGTGCCCGTTCACGGGCACTCTCCTCTTGTCTTGTAAGTTATTCTCTTACCTTTTGGCAAAATTTTGCATGTCAGTGAATGAGATTTAAAGATAAACTTGTGTTAAGCAGTCAACCCGTTATCTAAAATGTCCTGTTGAGTAGGAACATTGTTCTGGCTCCTTGAGGTTCAAGTGGCGGGGTTTTACTGTGATTAATGACTATTGATCATTATGGGTGTAATTTCTTTGTTATTGGTGGTCATTTCCTTTTCACACATCTTATGCAGAATAAGAAATTTACCAGTGTGTGTGAAATTTGCCGTTGAATTAACCACCTTCTATTTCTGTGACTTGTAGGATGTGCACCCATCTCTCCATTTAGTATTGTTCATTAGACTATCCCAATGAGGGGGCCACGGTGGCAGAGTGGTAACACTCTTGCCTCCCACCTCTGAGGCCGGGGTTCTATTCCCAGCACGACCTCAAGTGGGAAAGCTGGTAGTTGCTTGCCGTTGGTCAGCAGTTTACAGTACAGAACTCTAACGAACTGAATGTACTGGTTTCCTCTGCCCTTCCAACTACCCGTCGTGATATGACCTGTACAGTGTTGAAAGTGACGTTAAAAACCCCAAATAAATAAATAGACTATCCCAATGGTGTATTTTATGTACTTTGATGGTAAATTTCATATTTGGTACAATTGAGTCTATTATTGTCTTGCTTTAGTCACTAGAAGTGGTGCCCCTATTTGGGGACATGCAAATCGCCCCCTTCCATTACATCAAGAAGAGCCCTAACTACGACTCGTCCAAGTGGCCTCTGTGTAACTCTAGTCAGACCAGCTCTCAGGCCAACCTGCTTGCCTACATAGAAAGCATGAAGGATGAGCACGACAGGTACATCAGTGAGCTGGCCAGACACAGTAATGAGGTGAGTGGTAAAAGGACTGAAGTGATGGAGTTACTGCACCAGGTGGTATAGTAATAAGTTATATGATACAAAGGTAAATTAGCATTGATTTGATATACATCCAATAGGTTTAAAGGTTTGGATGATAAGCTGCTGTGTGATAGATACATTAGTGAGCTAGTTAGATGTGGTAAATCAGGTAAGAGGTTTAATGAGTAAAATATAATAAAGGAGTGCTCTAGTGTGTATAGTAATAAGTTGAATGATCCAAAAGGTTAAGTTTCATTGATTTGATGGATAAGAAATGAGGTTGAAATTCAAGTGCGGATAATAAGTACAACGTGGACATCAGTGAGGTGGCCGGAGATAGTAATTACTTTAGGTGAGTGGTTGTAGGAGTAAAGTAATTTCATTTGTGCTTTAGGTTAGTAAGGTTAAGTATCACTGATTTTATACATAAAAAATAAGATAAAAATGAAGGTATGGATAATGAGCATGCAGATATAAGGGTAATGTGGCTAGATGTAGTAATAAGCTGAGGAGTTGAGATTCAACCAAATTATATTGAAATATTAACATGAAGTCATGTTGAAAATGTCCCCAATGTTCCGTCTTAATTATAAGTACAGCATAACCAGTTATCCATTGGGAGTGTAATAGTTGTAAAATATATGGAGGCTGTTTACTAATAAACAATTGGCAAAAAAAAAACCCAACAAAATAAATATTGGAAGAGTTCAAATGAGGTGTTAAAATTAAAACATTCTCATAATATACAAAATTGGATAGGTTCTACTGTACAAAGTAAGAAGGATGAAAATGATGATTCATCTGGTCAGGCTTATCAATAGGATAAGTTGTTGTGCAGATAGTACAGTATCAGCTTGTTTAACTACATTGGACCTGGCAAGGAGTCAGGTATAAACAATCAGTGAACTGGCCACATTTGGTAATGAGTGAGTAAAGGTCTCATTTATGTTTCAGTGAATTTCTGTAATTCCCAGAACATTTTAGGGAATTTGCCAATTCTCTACGTGAACCATTGATTTGGAGAAATCTCGCTAAAATGTCGGATATTTTATGAGATTCCTGGTTACAAAAATTCCCTGTAACCCGTAAAACCATATTCTATGCTATGCCTATAGTACAAACAAAAATGCCATGAAAATCTCAGACTGTGTTCATAGAAAAACCTAAGTCTTATACTTGAAATTTCAGATTTTCATTTATACTTATTTTTCCATTGTGCCCTAAAAAATTGATTTCTGCACACCTGAATTTATACTGATTCTACACAGTGAATGGTACTTTATGTTTTGTACAGGTGATCACCACACAACGAGATCATCCACGTAATGATGACGAGAACAAAGAGCTATGTGATCTTGCTCTGAGAGGAGTGCAGTTGCTCTCATCATGGAATACAAAACTCATGGAACTGGTAGGTCACAGTTAACTATATGTTAAACCTATTGCAGAAGTCTGAATTAAGTAGAATTTTGTTCTTATTATGTCTGGTGAAATACTGTGATGAGATTTTACAACTTGGCTTGTCAACTCGTATAATGGAAGGAACACTTAAAATATTGGAAACAAACCAGAAAATTTAAAGAAATTAGACACTATTTTCCCATATTTTTGTACATTTGGGGAGTTTCTTACGAATTTGTGGTAATTATGTGATGACACTATTTTACCTCCATCTCACTTGCCACCTCATATGATGAAGTGAAACCTTATCATGGACACAAACAAGAAATTGGAAGAAATTCAATGCTTTTATTCAAAAATGTTTGTGCTTCTGGGGACTTCATTTGTGATTTTGTTGAGAATAAACAGTTGTTTTGGTTTCCTGAATTTCACTGCCTCTGTTTGAATGGAGGTGTAGTAAAGCACGGAGTCCCAGAATAGGAACGGTTTCACATGGGCAAACTCCCGATCTACACGTTTTTTATACCGACCGATCCCGAATATGTATTATGAAGCATTATATCTTAGATTTTCATTATAAAATTTGAGTATTTTTCTATTGCAAACTTCATTGTAAAAAGGAATGCAACTTCCTTATTCTGGCCATTTGTTGGCTGACAATTCTCCTGTGTACTGTGTGACAGTAGTACATTAGTGATAAGTCGTATATACTACTTACAATAACTGTATTGGTGATCTGCTTCAAAGCTAGGTGCTTTTTTACATGACCCTTCTGGAAGTTAATTAAAAAAAATTATAGTTTATATTTAAATTTTACTCTAGCCTCCTATAATGCCTTATATAATCCACTATAGGGCCTTACATGAAGAAAATGTCCCACAACAGTGATAGGCTTTATTATTAAATACACAAATAAAAATATTGATGGGTATTCTTGATGTCAAATGTTCTCTTAAGTCCAGTAATCAGAGCAACAATCACAGAAATTCAACAAAAGGAGTGGATCAAGTCAAATGTCCAACCTTTTCACAGTTTGATATTTTTATACAGTAACTCATGGATAGCTATGGAATACTGAATAAAACTGGACAACTATAAGTTCAAATAAAAATGTGTTTTATCTCTATAGCTCTGGTATTTGTAGCTTCAGTCTTTACTAACATGTATAAAAAGTTTTCTTTCTTTGGTTTCATTATGAAAATTAGTTTTTCATCACCTCAACTGTTGTGTAGACAATTGTTAATTCTATGTCTTTTGCAAATACACAACTAAATATTGTCAAATAAAGAATGTGAGAAATTACAATTACAACAATTTCCATCAAAATTTAAAGTGGAGTTTGTTTTTGTAAATTCTTATTTCATGGGTCAGCTTCAGTCATACATTAACTGTAGGTCTATATGTCAGTTGGGGCGATTCATTAAAAAGTCAATGTGCCCATGCAAAAATTGAAACTTGAGATTTGCAAATGTATAAATGTTTTAAAAATATGTAATGTTAAGGCAGTATCATGGTTTCATATCAATGCATAATATTGGATATATGATACAGACTGCCTTGGAAATCTTATTTTCAAATATTTTACTAAATTATCATTAGGCAACTTAAACGGGTGATAATAGGCTGGGTTTTTATGCATTCGGGGAATTGAACTCTAGACAGTTACTGTATACAACCCTCTTCACTCTGATAAAAATATGAGATATCTGACTTATTCAGAATCAACCATACTGAATGTTTCTTACTGTTGTATAAGTTTATAAATCCCATTAAGTGTTGTAATTAAGTAGGAACTGAGTTTAACAAATATTTGATAGTTAATTGTTTGTTGTGGAGGCTTTTAATCAGTTGTTGTTTATGTATATTTTTCATTCATTGTTCCACTTTTTTTCTATTTTCAATTGTTTACAGTATTCATGGAAATTACTTCATCCTACAGACCCACACCAGAATCAGTCCTGTCCTCAAACAGCAGAGGAGTATGAACGGGTAATTCGAACCCATTTTTACTAGAATGCTTTCATGCAATTTCTGTAATCTAAGCAAATCAGTAAAGTAGTGCTTGGACAATCAGTGGTCCTTTTAATGCATTGATCAATGGTGGCATCACCTTCAAGTGTAACCAAATGGAATCAATCCAGGTTAAATCCCTATTTTCACCCAACTTGTAAAATAACATAATTTACAACACATAAAATTCATTCATTTTAAAGAAAATAAAATAAAAACTCTCCATTTTTGTCCAGATTTCACATCACGTTGCTATCTTTTATTTTCACTCATTGTGACAACCATTCAGAACTATTCCGCTGTTAATAATATGATGCATATATACAGACGTTTTGACTGCTGACTGGGTAAGGAAATCTTATAGGAAATACAACGGAAATATATTTCGCATATTTTATTTTCAAATATTGCTATTAGGAAATCCCACAGAATTCAAAGATCTCAGATTTTCTGAGTTGCATATTTTATTTTAAAATATTGCTAGGAAACCCCTGTCGATTAAATCGAATGGTTAATCGATCCGAGGTGGGTGATAATGGGGTCTCTACAAATGGCCGAGTCGTAGCACTACAGTAAAGGGCTCAGTCTTAGCAGATTCTGAGGCCCATAAAGGTGTGTTTCCCCCCCACAGATCACCAATGCCTATCATTGATGCATTTCTACCTATCCATTATATTGTATTTGTATAAAAATATTTTTCAGTTTTTAATATGCAGTGGGTTTGTTTTAGTGTTGGTATCGAATAATAATATGTATATCGATATCAAACCATTTTTTGCCTCTCGTATCGATCGATATTGAAATATCGGGTCAGAGATGTTTTCCGGTCAGAGACCTTCCAAACTCTTTTTTAGTTGTTTTTTAGTTTTAGTTGTTTCCCGAAACGTAAACAAATATGGCATTTCCGCTTTAGCGGTAAGTGAAAGTTTACAAAAATAATATGAAAACCTTTATTTTTATTGCGTAAAATAGCCTTATCTTATCCTCACAAGTGCTTGTTTTGGTTTTGTGGAGCAAAACACATCGACCGACAAGAATTTTTTAAGGGAATATTCTTGTCACGAGAGGTGACCCCTTGTCTGCGCATGTCCGCGCTTGCGCAGTAGTCGTTGTCGACAGACGAATGTCGAGAGTTCTTCATTATATTTTTGGTCGATATGGGAGCAACACGTCTCTTTCCTTATTATCGTCCATTCACGGATGAAAATCTATGAAGTTTTGAAGCGTGCAAGCGTGCACCTACCTGTAGTTATCTATTATTGGACTGGTACTACCACTAATTCTGCTTCCCTTGTCCTGAAAAGGGTCAGAATGAGAAGTTTATAATCTTCAGTGGAAGACGGTGATAGATTTGTTTCCGGCTGTGTTCATCTTTTATTCGATTGGAACTACTTCCTTGTTGAGGAAAGGTATGCAGAGAAGAGCTGCCATAAGTTTTCAGTGGAAAACTGCTTTTAAAAGGTCAGAAGAAGATGTGCAAGAAGATTTTGCTGTAAAGTTTTCAGTGGAAAACTGTTTTATTGTCCCTTAATTGATGGCACAACATGAGTATTAGCTTATGCTCGAAAACAAAGAAGAAAGAATGCAGTTGTCTTTGCAACGGAGGTCGTAGATCCTTTACTGTGGGTGGAGCGCCACTCTGGTACAGTAACAGGTCTCCCTCCAAAAGAACGACTACAGAAGCGTATCCACTGATCCTTGCAGTTATTAAGCGTCCCGCAAGGGACGCTTGTTTGAGTATGGGAGAGCTTCAGGCTCCGGCGGCTCCGCATTTTGTTTTCCTTATAACTCTGTAACCGTTAGGCGGATTCTTTTCAAATTTGGCAGGTTTAGGCAGTAGCCCTGGGGAATTTTTTTGAATATGCTGCAGTGACATTTCAACCAATCAGAGAGGTCACATGACCAAAAATGTCTTTTTTCGATGGGGAAGCTTGTCCGGATGATAACTTGAAAGGAATTTTATCAATTCACCTGAAACTTGGCAAATACATTCATTCTATTAAAATCTGGAAATCATTAGATTTTGGCATTGATTGGTCAAGAAATGGCCGAGTAATTAATGATTAATTAATCATTACGAATTTTCCAAATAAGGAAAACACAAAAATGCTTATATCTCGAAAACCGTGCTAGATAGAGCAATTTCGACGAAATTTTTGACCCGCAGGGTATCTCTGCAGAGTAGTTTTCCCGATTTTCAAAAAATGTTTGTCTCGCCCAAAATGGCGGCCATTTTGAATTTTCGAAATTTTCGCAAAAATTGCAAAACACAAAAATGCTTATATCTCAAAAACCGTGCTAGATAGAGCAATTTCGACAAAATTTTTGACCCGCAGGACATCTCTGCGGAGTACTTTTCCCAATTTTCAAAAAAATTTTTGTCTCGCCAAAAATGGCGGCCATTTTGATTTTCGAAATTTTCGCAAAAATTGCAAAACACAAAAATGCTTATATCTCGAAAACCGTGCTAGATAGAGCGATTTCGACGAAATTTTTGACCCACAGGGTATCTCTGCAGAGTAGTTATCCCAATTATGAAAAAATCTTTGTCTCGCCAAAAATGGCGGCCATTTTGAATTTTCGAATTTTTCGCAAAAATTGCAAAACATAAAAATGCTTATATCTCGAAAACCCTGCAAGATAGAGCGATTTCGACGAAATTTTTGACCCACAGGGTATATCTGCAGAGTAGCCATGCCAATTTTCAAAAAAATTTTGTATCGCCAAAAATGGCGGCCATTTTGAATTTTCGAATTTTTCACAAAAATTGCAAAACATAAAAATGCTTATATCTCGAAAACCCTGCTAGATAGAGCGATTTCGACGAAATTTTTGACCCACAGGGTATCTCTGCAGAGTAGCCATGCCAATTTTCAAACAAAAAATTTCTCGCCAAAAATGGCGGCCATTTTGAATTTTCGAATTTTTCGCAAAATTGCAAAACACAAAAATGCTTATATCTCGAAAACCGTGCTAGATAGAGCGATTTCGACGAAATTTTTGACCCACAGGGTATCTCTGCAGAGTAGCCATGCCAATTTTCAAAAAAATTTTCTCTTGCCAAAAATGGCGGCCATTTTGAATTTTCGAATTTTTGCGCAAAAATTGCAAAACACAAAAATGCTAATATTTCGAAAACCGTGCTACATAGAGCGATTTCAACGAATTTTTTTATCTTCAGGGTATCTCTGCAGAGCAGCTATCCCAAAGAGCTTTCACTTGGTGAAGTTTCAGACCCATAGCTAATTGCTCACCTACTCAAAAAGAGTAAATGCGAATTACCTCTAAAAGTATTGCAGATGGCCAATTTTTCTCAAATAACTCATTCACCTACTTTTGGAAGAGCTTTCACTTGGTGAAGTTTCAGACCCGTAGCTAATTACTCACCTACTCAAAATGAGTAAATGCTAATTATCTCAAAAACTATTGCGGATACCCAATTTTTATCAAATAACTCATTCATGTACTTTTGGGAGAGCTTTCACATGGTGAAGTTTCAGACCCGTAGATGATTACTCACCTACTCAATATGAGTAAATGCGAATTATCTCTTAAAAGTATTGCAGATAGCCAATTTTTCTCAAATAACTCATTCACCTACTTTTGGAAGAGCTTTCACATGGTGAAGTTTCAGACCCATAGCTAATTACTCACCTACTCAAAATGAGTAAATGCGAATTATCTCTAAAAGTATTGCAGATAGCCAATTTTTCTCAAATTGATCATTCACCTACTTTTGGGAGAGCTTTCACATGGTGAAGTTTCAGACCCATAGCTAATTACTTACCTACTCAAAATGAGTAAATGCTAATTATCTCTTAAAAGTATTGCGGATACCCAATTTTTATCAAATAACTCATTCATCTACTTGTGGGAGAGCTTTCACATGGTGAAGTTTCAGACCCATAGCTAATTACTCACCTACTCAAAATGAGTAAATGTGAATTATCTCTAAAAGTATTGCAGATAGCCAATTTTTCTCAAATAAATCATTCACCTACTTTTGGGAGAGCTTTCACTTGGTGAAGTTTCAGACCCATAGCTAATTACTCACCTACTCAAAATGAGTAAATGTGAATTATCTCTAAAAGTATTGCAGATAGCCAATTTTTCTCAAATAACTCATTCACCTACTTTTGGGAGAGCTTTCACTTGGTGAAGTTTCAGACCCATAGCTAATTACTCACCTACTCAAAATGAGTAAATGCGAATTATCTCTAAAAGTATTGCAGATAGCCAATTTTTGTCAAATTAATCATTCACCTACTTTTGGGAGAGCTTTCACTTGGTGAAGTTTCAGACCCATAGCTAATTACTCACCTACTGAAAATGAGTAAATGTGAATTATCTCTAAAAGTATTGCAGATAGCCAATTTTTCTCAAATAACTCATTCACCTACTTTTGGGAGAGCTTTCACTCTGTGAAGTTTCAGACCCATAGCTAATTACTCACCTACTCAAAATGAGTAAATGCGAATTATCTCTAAAAGTATTGCAGATAGCCAATTTTTCTCAAATAACTCATTCACCTACTTTTGGAAGAGCTTTCACTTGGTGAAGTTTCAGACCCATAGCTAATTACTCACCTACTGAAAATGAGTAAATGCGAATTATCTCTAAAAGTATTGCAGATAGCCAATTTTTCTCAAATTGATCATTCACCTACTTTTGGCAGAGCTTTCACTTGGTGAAGTTTCAGACCCATAGCTAATTACTCACCTACTCAAAATGAGTAAATGCGAATTATCTCTAAAAGTATTGCAGATAGCCAATTTTTCTCAAATAACTCATTCACCTACTTTTGGGAGAGCTTTCACATGGTGAAGTTTCAGACCCATAGCTAATTACTTACCTACTCAAAATGAGTAAATGCTAATTATCTCTTAAAAGTATTGCGGATACCCAATTTTTATCAAATAACTCATTCATCTACTTGTGGGAGAGCTTTCACATGGTGAAGTTTCAGACCCATAGCTAATTACTCACCTACTCAAAATGAGTAAATGTGAATTATCTCTAAAAGTATTGCAGATAGCCAATTTTTCTCAAATAAATCATTCACCTACTTTTGGGAGAGCTTTCACTTGGTGAAGTTTCAGACCCATAGCTAATTACTCACCTACTCAAAATGAGTAAATGTGAATTATCTCTAAAAGTATTGCAGATAGCCAATTTTTCTCAAATAACTCATTCACCTACTTTTGGGAGAGCTTTCACTTGGTGAAGTTTCAGACCCATAGCTAATTACTCACCTACTCAAAATGAGTAAATGCGAATTATCTCTAAAAGTATTGCAGATAGCCAATTTTTGTCAAATTAATCATTCACCTACTTTTGGGAGAGCTTTCACTTGGTGAAGTTTCAGACCCATAGCTAATTACTCACCTACTGAAAATGAGTAAATGTGAATTATCTCTAAAAGTATTGCAGATAGCCAATTTTTCTCAAATAACTCATTCACCTACTTTTGGGAGAGCTTTCACTCTGTGAAGTTTCAGACCCATAGCTAATTACTCACCTACTCAAAATGAGTAAATGCGAATTATCTCTAAAAGTATTGCAGATAGCCAATTTTTCTCAAATAACTCATTCACCTACTTTTGGAAGAGCTTTCACTTGGTGAAGTTTCAGACCCATAGCTAATTACTCACCTACTGAAAATGAGTAAATGCGAATTATCTCTAAAAGTATTGCAGATAGCCAATTTTTCTCAAATTGATCATTCACCTACTTTTGGCAGAGCTTTCACTTGGTGAAGTTTCAGACCCATAGCTAATTACTCACCTACTCAAAATGAGTAAATGTGAATTATCTCTAAAAGTATTGCAGATAGCCAATTTTTCTCAAATTAATCATTCACCTACTTTTGGGAGAGCTTTCACTTGGTGAAGTTTCAGACCCATAGCTAATTACTCACCTACTCAAAATGAGTAAATGCAAATTACATGTATCTCTAAAAGTATTGCAGATAGCCAATTTTTCTCAAATAACTCATTCACCTACTTTTGGCAGAGCTTTCACTCTGTGAAGTTTCAGACCCATAGCTAATTATTCACCTACTCAAAATGAGTAAATGTGAATTATCTCTAAAAGTATTGCAGAGAGCCAATTTTTCTCAAATAACTCATTCACCTACTTTTGGGAGAGCTTTCACTCTGTGAAGTTTCAGACCCATAGCTATTTATTCACCTACTCAAAATGAGTAAATGCTAATTATCTGTAAAAGTATTGCGGATACCCAATTTTTATCAAATACTCATTCATCTACTTGTGGGAGAGCTTTCACATGGTGAAGTTTCAGACCCATAGCTAATTACTCACCTACTCAAAATGAGTAAATGCGAATTATCTCTAAAAGTATTGCAGATAGCCAATTTTTCTCAAATAACTCATTCACCTACTTTTGGGAGAGCTTTCACTTGGTGAAGTTTCAGACCCATAGATAATTATTCACCTACTCAAAATGAGTAAATGTGAATTATCTCTTAATAGTATTGCAGATAGCCAATTTTTCTCAAATAACTCATTCACCTACTTTTGGAAGAGCTTTCACACACGAAAATGAAAAATTGTGAATATCTCGGAAAAGCTATTTCTTCTGCTTTAATGCTCGGTGGGAGATACACACCGCGGCAGTGGTCTTGAGAAAAATTTTTGTCTCCCCAAAAATGGTGGCCATTTTGAATTTTCAAAGTTTTTGCAAAACACAAAAATGCTTATATCTCGAAAACCGTGCTATATGGAGCGAACTCAACAAAATTTTGGACCTGCTGGGTATCTCTGCAGAGTAGCCATGCCAATTTTCAAAATATTTTTGTCTCGCCAAATATAGCGCACATTTTAAATTTTTTTATTTTTTGCAAAACACAAAAATGCTTATATCTTGAAAACCGTGCTAGATAGAGCAGACTGCGCTGACTTTGGTTGCCACAACAGTATAAGGCTAGAAACAAAGCATTTTCTTAATATTTTAGCACTCACCTTTATATCCTTTTCGGGACGCTTTGTTTTTGCTATGCAAAAACATTATCTTTTTTTTTTGCGAGCGATCCTCTAGTTATTTTACTTCCCAGCAGGTACAGTGAACTTCCTGCTTCTCAGACATGAAAATATGGACAGATTACCTTCCTTTGCTGTAAAATTGGTTGAAGATCCAACAGACATCTTTGGGCAGTATGTGCACTGCTTGTCTGTTCAGCCCTGTTGAAGAATTGCAATTACTAGATAATATAACCTTCCTATGGCCATGTCTCCAATGGAAAGAATACTGTGACTTTTAAGTTGATTCTTCTGCAAACTCAACGAAGATCTTCATATTATCACTCTTCCTAGTTTACCAGGAGAGATGGATACAGAGGAACGTGCCTACATTAATGCAAGTCACCATGGAGGCTCTTCTTGCAGTGTTACTGGCAGTGATGGGATATCTTCATTGCCATCCCAGAGTTGTGCGAATCTTGAGTTGGAGTTGTCGAATTACTCCCCAATCGAATTCGCCAATGCCTGTACTACCCACAATGCAAAGCGATGACGTCAGACAGGAAAACATGGCTACAGGACTAAATATACCGCTTAAATGCTTCAAAAGAAAGCGATTTATCCACTCAACAATTGCAGAACTTCAGGTTTCTATGGCAGTGTATTTCTTGTATAGAAACTCGGCTAATGACGACCTGTGATAGATCTCAGTGTCCTGAATTGATTTCTAACTACGACTTCAACGGTCATTGCCCACGGGTGAAGTTCGTTTACTATGTCCATAAATGCCTACTTGTCCCATCATTTAAACTGGAGACAGCAGAAATTATTAGAAATTCGGTTACAAAAGATGCGTTCTTCTATGCACTGACTCACCAAGATTTTCAACATCTACTTCAGTTTAATGTACACAGTCAAACCAATCAGTTCAAAGCAATATGAAATTCGGGTTAGCGACCCCTCTACAGTAACATGCGAGTAGTAAAGAAGCAAAACTCTTTCTTCAGTCTCACTGAATAGGAGTTCACCATATACCAAGACCACTGGTTGTTTAGTGTACATAAAAGACACCAGTATTGGGTTCAAACCAAAGAACTCATCCAATTATTCATCAACTGGGCTTCGTGATATCGATTTCCTAGGTTACCACTGCATTTTGGTACCAGGAAATTTCTTTCACCATATACCTAGACTACTGGTTGTTTAGTGTACTTAAAAGACACCAGTATTGGGTTCAAACCAAAGAACTCATCCAATTATTCATTAACTGGGCTTTGTGATATCGATTTCCTAGGTTACCACTGCATTTTGGTACCAGGAAATTTCTTTCTACCTCAAATAAATTAAATACCTGAGAATCTATTCAAGACATGGCGATCTCATCACAATCAACCCCAAGGTTACTTATATCCCAGGTAGGGATACTAGCATCTTTGGAAAAGACTATACCAATGGGTCAGTTATGTATGTGTGCCTTTCAGTGGTATCTAGAAAAAACTGGCAATATCTCCAGTCACTAGTTGTGAGAATTCCTGTTTCAAATCCTTCTGAAAAGGCATATTCAGTGGTGGAAAATACCAAAAAATGGGAAATAGGATGCCTTTTCTATACACAGGTGCACAATTCCCTTATTTTCGTAGATGCATTAAACCAGGGTTGATGATCCCATCTACAAGCATTACAGTCAGTGGCTTTGGCCAGTTAAAAATGTATATATTACATTTCAATGTCATACAACTGAAGGCAGTGTGTTCAGCCCTTAAAAGCCTTCAAGACAAATTCTACACAAAAGAATTCTGATAGCATCACACAACACCACTGTGTTCGGTTATCTGAACAAACGGGGGGGGGGGGGGGGGGGGGGGGGGGGGGGGGGGGGGGGGGGGGGGAGCGTATACCTCCTAGTTTGGCGCAGCTTGGCCTACTGCAATCCTTGAAATATACTCATTACAGACAGACATATTCTGGTTGCTTAAAGGTCATACCCAACATCATCTCCAGAAGGGATAAAGGTTTGGCGCATCCTGGCCTACTGCAATCCTTGAAATTTACTCATAAGAGACAAAAATATTCTGGGGTTGCTTAAATGTCATACTCAATGATCTCTACAGAAGGGACAAAAGTAATCTGTACAGAATGGTTCTTACTCCCTTTATGGTTCTAGACAACGTGCGAGTTTGGCACAAATCAACAATAGGTGTTTTATGCAGGTATGCTGCATCTTGGCCTACTGCAATCCTTGAAATATTCTCATATGAGCCAGATATATTCAGGGTTGCATAGATGTCATGACAGCCTCTCCACAAAGAACGAAATAATACAGACAGGATAGTCTCTTCATCTTTAAATATTCTATTTGATTTACATAGTTTGTCAAATACCAATGGTAGAGATGTTTGCCACCAATATGAGTCACAAACTTCCATTCTATGTTGCCAGTCCCGGATGCAAATGCTCTGAACATAGATGCATTAAACATCTTGTTGGAGGTTCTGGACTGCTAGGCCTTTTGTCCTATAACACTTATTCCAAAAAGTCATTGAACAAATGATCACCAGGTGCAAATGATTGTAGTGGCCCCTTGATGGCCCATGATGCATTGGCTTTGGGGTCTGGTGAGTCATTCAACCAAACCTCCATTTCAGCTACTTCACTGGTCTCAGAAACAGCCATTCAGTCAGAAATACCATCTGAATCTGTTGCATTGGCACCTTCATGCTTGGCACCTTAACACCACTCAGAATCTCTTATATCATTCTCTGAGCAAGGGGTAGAGAGATTTAGGGCATCTCAAGGACCCTCATCTTGGAATATATGAGTCATGATGGGCCATTTTGAGCTCTGGTACCCACAGAATAAGGTGGCCATCTCAGAGCCTACTGTCTCAAATATACCAGATTTTTTGATCCATTTACTTGCAAAAATCTGAAACCTGTCACTATTGTTGGCTTTGCAGCAGCCATAGCTGATCACTTACATTTTTTGTGCAGGAGTTGAGCAAAAGCCTGGATCTTTATAGGCCTATTACAAGTGTTTTTAGAGAGAAGCCCACTGCTAACAGAAGTGTAGCATCAAGGGATTTGCCTTTGCTTCTGTTGGTTTTCACAAAAGGCCCCTTATTAACCTTTAAAGGAGTTAAGTTAAAAAAAAAAAAAAGTTTGACTTGTAAGACTGTTGCAATGGCATTGGAAGTGTATTCTGGGACTTTGGCTCCTTCAGACACAAGCCTCATAGGAAGGAGGTTACAGTTTGTCCCTCCTACCTACCTTTCCAGCAAGGACCTATTAGCCTCAATTGGTCTAGATTGGCTCCAGTGGTCACTTCAGCTCTAAATCATTCCTGAACTCAAATTGCCTGGACACATGTTTTGTTGTCCTCCTACAGCACTTACATCCTTCTTGGACAGGACTACTGCTTGGAGAAAAGGGAAAGTCTCCTTCTCCTGCCTTTTAGCAAGAATCAGTTGGCTTCTGATGCCCCAGATGGCTCAAACCAGTAGTCATTCCAGCTCACAAACCTTTCTTGAGCTGACGTTGGACTGATGTTGTGACACTCTGCCCTCTTACAGTACTCACTTACCATCAAGATAGTACAAGTAGTTCAAGGAGGTGAAGAATCTCTTGCTCATATCTTTTAAGGAAGGCTTGATGGAGATATCTTGAGTTCTGCTATCTCTTCCTGGATCAATCTGGATGCATGATTAGATTGCCAGTCCTTTAATTCTGATTCTCAGAATCCATACATTGAGACACATATTACATCCATGGCTGCCTCTTTAGTTTTCAAGAGTGGGGTCTTACCTGAGCAGATATCAAGTTCTTGTTATTGGAAGACCCACAATTCTTTACTACATTCCACTTGAAGATGTAGCTTGGCAATCCCATGACCAGTCCATGAACAAATTGGGTCTTGTGGATTCACCTCAGCATGTAGTCAATTTTCTGTGTATTTATACATGTTATTCATATGACTCGCATATTCATGTTCTCTCCAGTTATACAAGTGTTGTGTCACTGACATATGTCTTTCTTAACTTACATATGGCCCCATTTCTGCAGTTTATGCAGTTCAGTTTGCCTGCTTGGAGATATTCTCATTGTCAGATGATGACATCTTGTTTGGGGAGTCATGCAGACATCTCTGGCCAATACTGGGTGATGGTTAATACTGTTATATGATTTGTTGTAAAATTGTCCACAACAGCAACAGCAGCAACAATGACGACCACATCATGGATCTCTTGTTGAGGTTAGCAAATTACTTATCTGTGAGGAAGAAGTAATATATAACCTAAGATGTGGCGGATGGAAGCTTATCTTATCCTCTTATCAAGTGCTTTATTTGGTGACCCCTTGTCTGACAATCATCTAACAGTGTGGCCAAAACAAATACCCTCCACCTGTTATGGTTGTACTCAAGCACTTGTGAGGATAAGGTAAGGCTATTTTACACAATAAAATGTAACAAATTTTATTGTAATTTAACTTTTTACAAGTTAAATACTTGCCTTATCCTCATAAGGATAAACCCACCCTACCTCCCCGCATAATTTGTTTTCTGGGGACCAAAAATACAATGAAGAACTCTCGATATTCGTCTGTCGACAACGACTACTGCGCAAGCGCGGACATGCGCATACAAGGGGTCACCTCTCGTGACAAGAATATTCCCTTAAAAAATTCTTGTCGGTCGATGTGTTTTGCTCCACAAAACCAAAACAAGCACTTGTGAGGATAAGGTAAGTATTTAACTTGTAAAAAGTTAAATTACAATAAAATTTGTTACAATTGTTAAAATATTGTCCTTTATTTGAATGAAAAACACCATAGTTGTACCTAGTATGTTTCGATATTGATAATGGACCCTACCTTATCGATATCAGCATATTTAGCATGGATCGATAAATATTTCAATATCGATAAACAATACCAGCACTAGTTTGTTTCTAAGTCATAATGTCTTAATTTCTTATAGATACCCTCTTTTCCACCAATGCCCTCAATATAACAAGGCAAGTGTGCTTACAATGTGTCATGGTGTGAAGTTCAGTTTGGTAGAATTTGTTATATTCTCTGTCATTCCCTAGTCTACACGGTACAACTATAACAGCGGAGAGAAGTTTGGGATCATTGAAGTGATGGCCATGATTAAAGGACTGCAACTACTGATGCTGCGGATGGAGTCTGTGTTCATGGAGGCAATACGACGTAACATCTACGCAGAACTACAGGACTTTGTGCAAGTTCAACTCAGGGAGCCATTGAGAAAGGCTGTAAAGAACAAGCGTGAGGTCATCAGAACGTGAGTTATCTCATTCTAATCTAATCTAATTAGTCTAAATTTTATGGCACCTAATCTTTGTTGCAGAAGGTTTTAAGGTACAGGAACCAAAATCATTGTTCTAGGCATGTGGTAATTGGACCAGTCTGAATTGTCAACTACAGGATACATTGGGTGTCAAATGAGTATTCAGGTAAAATAGCTCGTTGTGTAACATACAGAGAGGAATCCCTGTAAAAGTAAAGCTTGAAGTACCTGAAAATTAAAAAAATCCATATAACTGGGTAGGTTTAAGCTGGATTAGCCTTCAAAAACCTGATAGTTACTGGTACTTTGATGATGTCTGAAGAAGTTTATTAGTTTGCTCTATAAGTGCCCGAAAAAGAAAGTTCATTACAAACGTCTCAAATTCAGGCTCCATAAAATGATTAGAATTTATGACACAAAATTTTACTTTTGCCCAAACATTAAACAACAAAAAATATGTATGAAGATGTGATATTTAGTGAAAAGATCTATGGATAATATGTTTTATCATATTTTCAACGTACTTGCAAGATTTTATGGTTGGTTTCTATACTTTTATTACCCCACAGCCCTTAAGGGCTGTCGGGGTATTGTTTTCACCCATGGTGTCCGGATGGGCGGGCGGGCGGGTGGGCGGGCGGCGGGAAATAGTTTGTCCGGGCTGTATCTCAGAAACCGTAAGGTGTAGGAAGTTGATACTTGGTAGGGACATTGGTTAGGGGGTGTAGGTGTGCAACGTCATGGTCTGACCTTGATTTGACCTTTGACCTTGCCGTAGTGACCTTGAATTTGAAAATCTTGTCCGGGCTATATCTCAGAAACCGTAAGGTGTAGGAAGTTTATACTTGGTAGGGACATTGGTTAGGGGGTGTAGTTGTGCAATGTCATGGTCTGACCTTGATTTGACCTTTGACCTTGCTGTAGTGACCTTGACCTATAAAATCTTGTCCGGGCTATATCTCGGAAACCGTAAGGTGTAGGAAGTTGATACTTGGTAGGGATATTGGTTAGGGGGTGTAGGTGTGCAACGTCATAGGGTGACCTTGATTTGACCTTTGACCTTGCCGTAGTGACCTTGACCTATAAAATGTTGTCCAGGCTATATATCGGAAACTGTAATGTGTAGGAAGTTGATATTTGGCAGGGACATTGGTTAGGGGGTGTAGGTGTGCAACGTCATGGTGTGACCTTGATTTGACCTTTGACCTTGCTGTAGTGACCTTGACCTATAAAATCTTGTCCGGGCTATATCTCGGAAACCGTAAGGTGTAGGAAGTTGATACTTGGTAGGGATATTGGTTAGGGGGTGTAGGTGTGCAACGTCATGGTCTGACCTTGATTTGACCTTTGACCTTGCCGTAGTGGCCTTGACCTATAAAATCTTGTCCGGGCTATATCTCGGAAACCGTATGGTGTAGGAAGTTGATATTTGGTAGGGACATTTGCTAGGGGGTGTAGGTGTGCAGTGTTATGGTCTGACCTTGATTTGGCCTTTGACCT
The DNA here is from genome assembly GCA_964017235.1 of Sabellastarte sp. h YS-2021. Lineage (NCBI taxonomy): Eukaryota > Metazoa > Annelida > Polychaeta > Sabellida > Sabellidae > Sabellastarte > Sabellastarte sp. h YS-2021. Next base: position 139,221,796 of record OZ024927.1, on the reverse strand, counting down.
TGTCGTAGTGGCCTTAACCTATAAAATCTTGTCCGGGCTATATCTCGGAAACCGTAAGGTGTAGGAAGTTGATACTTGGTAGGGATATTGGTTAGGGGGTGTAGGTGTGCAACGTCATGATCTGACCTTGATTTGACCTTTGACCTTGCCGTAGTGGCCTTGACCTATAAAATCTTGTCCGGGCTATATCTCGGAAACCGTATGGTGTAGGAAGTTGATATTTGGTAGGAACATTTGCTAGGGGGTGTAGGTGTGCAGTGTTATGGTCTGACCTTGATTTGGCCTTTGACCTTGTCGTAGTGGCCTTAACCTATAAAATCTTGTCCGGGCTATATCTCGTAAACCGTAAGGTGTAGAAAGTTGATACTTGTTTGGGATATTGGTTAGGGGGTGTAGGTGTGCAATGTCATGGTCTGACCTTGATTTGACCTTTGACCTTGCCGTAGTGACCTTGACCTATAAAATGTTGTCCGGGCTATATCTCGGAAACCGTAAGGTGTAGGAAGTTGGTACTTGGTAGGAACATTGGTTAGGATGTGTAGGTGTGCAACGTCATGGTCTGACCAGGATTTGACCTTTGAACTTGCCGTAGTGACCTTGAGTTCAAAAATCTTGTCCGGGCTATATCTCGGAAACCGTAAGGTGTAGGAAGTTGATACTTGGTAGGGACATTGGTTAGGGGATGTAGTTGTGCAACGTCATGATCTGACCTTGATTTGACCTTTGACTTTGGCGTAGTGACCTTGACCTATAAAATCTTGTCCGGGCTATATCTTGGAAACCGTAAGGTTGAGGAAGTTGATACTTGCTAGGGACATTGGTTAGGGGCTATAGGTGTGTATTATCATGGTGTCACCTTAATTTGACCTTTGACCTTGTCGTAGTGACCTTGACCTATAAAATCTTGTTGCACCTTTGGGTCTCTCTTTTGATGCAGATTAAGCACTATTAAAGTCATATTAGAATTTATTAAGAATTTTACTTTCATAACTTCCCATTGTAAGAGATAGAATTTCATCAAGTGAGCCACAGATTTTGCTCCAACACCACACATAAGCATTCATTAAATGTATTACCACTTCTGTATGCATGGTAATATTCAAACCATCTAAACCATAATTCGGGCCTTGCAGATGTAGATAAAGAGGGTTGAATTTTAGTTTGCTGATTAATGCTGTCATCTTGTTATTGAATTGACTTGTTTTAATACTTCATCTTTACATGCATTATCTTTCTTTTAAACATTATTTTCTGCATTTAAACATTTTTTGGAACTTTATATAACTGACAGTGCTCTGAAAGTATCCAGAACTTTGCACTGGTACAGTGCTTCTGTATCTCATGGTGTTGAAAATATTTCCCTGGGCTGTGGGGTACGGGCATCTCTGATGCTATTTTATTATACAGTTTTACATGCATTATTTAGATGTTCAAACTAGATCGAACTTCACAGTTCCCCAGTAACACCAAACATTGAAACCAAAATTCAACCGATTTCACAGCAGTATAATTTACTTTACAAAAATTTATACTTCTTGTGAATTGTTAATGGAATACCAGTGTATCTCTATACCAGTATTTATTTGCTTTTGTAAACAAAATGAATGGAAACTGTTTCAGAGTTTTTCCATTTCTAAAGGTTATATATGTGTGCCTTGTTGTTCCAGTTTCTTTTCCAAGCTTTCAGTTTGTGTATTTGACTATATTTAGCTGTGTTAAGGTGTGTTTATACTAGTGCATTCTGTTCATGGTGAAGTTTTCCCCACTGCCTGAGTTATATTATTTTCATCTGTGGGTGTGTGTAAATGACTGGATGTGTGGGTGGTTTCGAGTAGTGTTGGGACTTGCCTCCAACTTTCATGGTTGATTATTCGTCCATTTTTCTGACCGATGATCGACCCCTAATCGATTACTTTACTCCATTGTTGGTCATCATTTAAGAAACACTTTCCAGGATAAAGTATTTAGTCAATCCGGTAAGAATAATGGTGTTCCGACATTTAGAATCTACCAAAAGCACCCTCTTCCTGTAAATATGGCGGTACATATGAACAAACTCGAAATTCAACACAAAAGTGTTAGTTTATTAAGTAAATACCTAAAATATATTAAAAATACATGGATATTGAGATAAATTAGGAAAAGTAAGATTTAAGCTGAAAATTCGATGATCAGAAAATGACAATGACCGACCATCTTTGTAAATTATCACCGACGATTGATCGAGCACATGTTTAATCGTCCCAACACTAGTTTTGAGTACTTTATCATGGTGTGATCATGATTTGACCTTTGACCTTGCCACAGGGACCTTAATGTTTAAAATCTTGTCTGGGATATATCTTTAAACCCATAAGGTGTAGGAAATCGTTACATTGTGGATATATTGCTTGAAGGTTGTTGGTGTGACCTTTGACCTTGGCTCTTCCAGAATGTTTTCTGCTTCCATATTTAAGACATATTTCTTTTACCGCAAAGATAGATTGTTTGTTGCAACTGATTATAATGGCTCTATGGTTCAGGCATTTCTAGTGCTATTTTTAATAACTAGTGAGTTACACATGATTTCACATTACCAGTATCAATTCTGTCCATAAAAATGTATACCAAAGGTGGCTGTGGTATATAGGTAACAATTAAAATTTTAAATATATTGATAACTAAAATGGATGAAACTTAATTTTCAGTCAAATGTGTGTACCTAATATTCCTCTTTCAGCTTGTCAGTCTTGGCCGAGACCTTCCATAGAGAAATTGGGTAGTTGCATGCTGGTGCAGAATTTTGATTAGCAAGTAGTATTGCTTTACTACAACCCCTGACCTGAGCCTGTGACCTACATAATTTGCTTAAATGTTTAACACAAGCATTTAATTAAAAATCTTAATTTTACCCAGAATTCTGAACTCAGTGCGAGAGACATGTGCTGACTGGTACCGGGGTATGGAGCCACATGACGACCCTGTTTTGAAAGGGAAAAAAGATCCTGACGAAGGATTCCACATACGTGTGCCTCGCCGAAATGTTGGCCCTTCAAGTACACAGGTATGGGACTAAGATTTGTTAAATGAATGTTACAATAACAAGGCTGAAAAGTCCTTCAGTCTACATGCGGGAGTTTTTTGAAACTCATCTGAGACATGAGGAGTACAATAGAATTTATGAAAGTCTGGTGACAAAAACAAATTCCAAGTCAGAAACCTCCCATACCTGGCCTAGAACTCATACGGTCACCCATCCAGTACTAACCTATCCCCATGCTGCATAACTTCAGTGATGAGGCAGATATTCATCATGCTATACCACAATTCATGATTTAAAATTTCTTGTCCGTACATATGTTAAGAGAAGGTACTTTACATATATGTGTGTGTGAGGGGTCATGGTGGTGCAGTGGTAACACACCTTCCACTTCTGAGGTCGGCGGTTCAAACCCTGGACCTTGTGCATTAAAATTGGTTGTTTTTTTTTCAGTATAGAACCTTGATCAACTGTATGTACTGGTTTCCTCTGCCCACAAAACTATCCGTTGTGATATGACCTGTACAGTGTTGAAAGTGATGTAAAACACCAAATAAACAAATTTACATATACGTGTCCTGCTTCATCTGGGAATACAAATGGCTACTGACACAAGTTTTGAAGTAGCCCCGAATCACTTCATACAGTAGAAGTGGACATAAGTACAGGCTATATGGACAACTAGACTCAAAGAATGATTTCACAGGGATGATGGTAGGGAATAGTATGCTCACGGATGTTAAAACGGATATAAAACCCAACTATTTCTATGTAATGGTTTGTGAACCATTGTAATGGTTCATACAGTCCAATGTGGATAAAACAGCGATGCATTACAACATTGGATCTATTGAAGGTATCTTGCATATTTTATACAGTGGGGCTTTTACACATTTCTGAACAGATAAAGATATTCTCTGAATACTCCCACTAAAAAGATTCACATGGATTGTGACAGGTAATTAGCTGATCTGATCATGGGTGAATGCATCCATATATTTCTTTGTGCAAGTTATGTCATCACAATTGAAACAGAGCTGAGCATTGCCATCTCATGATAGAATGTGAAGTTTAAACGGTGAGAGTGTATCAGTTATACAGCTGTACAGTACAGTAAGGAGATAGATCATGAAACTGCACCAAAACTGCTCCGTGTAACCTGTTCCTCCATTTGCAACCCATTGTTTTCTCAGTTTAAAGTGACTGATGAAGGTGGATCCGAGCATCTAAATTGTCAATTTATCCTACATTAGGGACAGGCTTACATATTCATATTAAGTTTCCAAATTGATGGCTATTGGGTGTCTTACCTAAACAGTGTAACAGGGGTGGTTTTTTTCACAACCGTTTTTGAGATGGAAAAACAAAACAGGGTGAAATCCAAAAGTCATTGTGGTATACAATGTTAACGTAAGCACTTTACAAGAATAATGCATGTATAAAATGAAATAGAATCAGTTACACCGATTGATAAAAAAAATCAGGTTGAAACATTAATTGATCTGATTGGATATAAAATGACTATTTTAATATTATTTTATAACCTTGCTCATAATACAGAGATCAACATCATCTGAATTGTAACCATGATATGAAGAATATTTTATGTAATGTTATGAAGAGGGTTACTGTCAGTTCCCTCCGATTTATCATAATGTCTGATGATAAATTACATTCCCATCTGTGCCTTAGTGTTGACAGATTGTACTTCCCATTTGTTCATTTTTTTGTCATTGATATGACGTCCTAAAGGTTCTCTCTATATGCCATAGTTATAGGAATCTACTTTATCGGAACACATTTGAAGAAACAAATGTAATTTTGTTCTAATATGAGTGGGGGTACCTATTTGAGGAGGTTACAGTAGATTAATTTTTCAGATTACTTTATTCAACAACAAATTAAAGAAGCTGGAAGTAATTGTATCCACCAGAGGCATCCGGTGGATACTTTGGTTTAGTGATCGCTATGCCGCCGCATTATTATTGGTCCTAGAGATTTGCAATGTGAAACCAACCTATAGGAAATCATAGCCTGCGAATCTTCTGATGTTGTCAGATTTTATCTTGGACCCCTCCATCAAGGTCAAACGAGGATAGCCAAAGTTAAAAGTGCTTATAACTTGCTTATTATTGGTCCTAGAGGTTTGGGATGGTAAACCAACCTATAGAAAATCATTGGCTGTGAATCTTCTGGTGTGGTTGGATTTGACCTTGGGCCCCTCGTTCAAGGTCAAATGAGGCTAGCCAAACTTAAAATTGCTTATAACTCGCTTATTATTGGTCCTAGAGGTTTGGGATGGTAAAGCAATATACAAAAAAATCATTGGCTGGGAATCTTCTGGTGTGGACGGATTTGACCTTGGGCCCCTCCTTCAAGGCCAAATGAGGATAGCCAAAGTTAAAAGTGCTTATAACTCGCTTATTATTGGTCATAGAGGTTTTGGATTGTAAGCCAACCCATAGGAAATCATGAGCTGGGAATCTTTTGGTGTGGTCGGATTTGACCTTGGGCCCCTCCTTCAAGGTCAAACGAGGATAGCCAAAGTTAAAAGTGCTTATAACTAGCTTATTATTGATCCTAGAGGTTTACAATGTGAAACCAACTCGTACAAAATTTTGGGCTAGGAATCTTCTGATGTTAGATTTGACCTTTGACCCCTCCTTCAAGTTCAAACAATGTTGTCAGTGTTAATAAAGTTATGTAACTAAGAAGACTCAAAAAATTGTTATGTGAATGAGTGTAATACATTTTTTTACAAGAATTTATTTATTAAGGGCAAATGTAATGTCTCATAAAGTAATTACTGTTTGTGTTTATATACTCACTATGTATATGTATGGTAATATATATATGTGGTAATTACTGTACAGAGTCTCCATTGAGGGTAGGCTACCCTCGCCCACCCGAGACTCTTTCTTTTTTTTATTGCAAAAGGGTAAATAAAATATATGAGAGCAAAAAAAAAAAAAAAGTTCAAACAATGGTTCACTGGCTTTGGTGAGTTGTCTTTCCGGTGGATACAAATTTGCATCGGTTCTCCAATGCATAGGTCTACTTTTGTGTATGTATGTAAGTTTGTCCATATTGATTTTGTTCTCAGGTACAGTGGCAATTTTTGAAGGCAGATCATTGTGAATTTAAAATTCTTTGAAGTTCATTGCAATGTCTTCATCAGTCCCCTGTCATCTCCAATCCTCTTACATCATCCTCCGTCCCACTATGGTGATCTACTGTTCAAAATATCATAGTATTCATACCCTTTGATGTTCACCATGACAATTTGCAACAATGGGTGGCACATTCTTTGATGTCATAAGTAACTAATTGTAACTTTGTAACAAAAATGTAGCAAATATTATTATTTATCTGATTTTTTATATCTTAGTTTCAGTCAGTTAATAAATTTATCTGGACATTTATGGTTATTTCTGATACATTTAAAAAGATTGAAATCCTGTTCACAGACACCACAATTAAAAAAAAATGATTTCTGTTTCATTCACTTTTAGAAGATGACAGGTAGCCAGATCATACAAAATCAATGTGCAGCAATGAATAAATAATAAAGACAATAAAACAAAGCATTTATAAATGGTACAGGGGATTTTGTATGAGTTTGCAAAATATTTGGGGATTTTTAGTCTGGGGATTTTCATATCAAATCAATATATTAAGGGGATCACTTAGTAATCAAGTGGTTAAGAACTTAAGTGTCCTTTCATCTATGTGGTTGTGGGTTTCAGTCCAGTTCAACCCAACATGTGGCATGACCTTTGCTGTTGAAAGGACTGCAAAGGGACATTTAGGTTTCTATGAACAGAAGCTCCAGTTTCAATTTCTGTCAAGTATATCTGACATGATTTCAAATTCTGTTGACAAAAAAAAAAAAAAAAAAAAAATCTAGTTTGAAGTTCTGTCATATCTTGTTAGTTTGAAGTTTCTGTCACAATATATACACAAAAAACTTGCCCATTACCCATTAAAAATACAGCATCAGTAAAGTAAGATTTTACTGATTAACTACAAGTACAGTAAACCTGAAAAAAAAAGAAACTACTTGCTAAATACAGGTCCATTCTACATTGTCTTCACCTTTTTTCTGATAGAAAAACCCGGTACAATTCCATTAAATGTTCCATTTGCTTGGAAATGCAGTTATGATGTGGTACTAAAGGGATTATTTGGTGAAATGATTCAGTTAATTCAGGGATCCAATCAATTTATGAAGTAGTGGCACAATGTGACACATATGTAATGACATTTTTAGACAGGCAGATCTTACATGTGTAGCTATTTACCAAATTAGGGTTGTGTTTTATTAATGAAACATTTGGCCCTTAAAGGGAACGTTTAGGTAATATCTTTAGACTACTGTAGAAGTTGAATGGGGTCATTTACCCCTTTAATTAGAGCTGTGGTGAGTAAAATTCACATCATACAGGAGATTCCATGTAAATTAACCATTTGTAGTAAAACCTCATCTATGCTAACATGCTGAGAAAATTAGATATTGTTTCAATTGGTGATGCTGCCGTTTCCTTACACTAAAACCAATTTTTGGGGGATGAAAATGAAACAATATCGAGTATTTCGTTTGGTTAAGTATTTGCCTTGGTGAAAAATGTAGCTGTTAGTACATGAGATATAGCCATAAATGCAAAAGAGAATGTGTAATATTTTAAAGCTAATTGATAATAGAATGTTTGGGTAATAGAATGTGTAAGGATCTAGGTGTCTGGATCTGGAATGTATGGTTTGGTTGAAATTTTAGTTAAATAATCAGTTGTGGCACAAACCAGTTTACATTCTGCTTCACTTGTTTGACCTCATAGTTTGCCATTTATTTGAAGCTCTTTGTGGGTTTGTGTTTTTGTAAGTTTAATGCTCTGTTTGAGAGCCTCTTTGGCTAAAAAAGATGGAAGCTTTGAGAGAGAAATTGTTGTCAAACTTTTGCTGCTCACTTAATATTAGCCATTCCTCACAAGTCTAGTCATATTTTTTGTTCAACACATTGAATTATTGATAATCAGGGATGTTCAGATGTCAAAACATTATATGATTTTTTTGCTTATCCCTATTAAGTTTGAGACCTGCGTCTTACCCAAATTCAGTTGAAAAATCTGAAGTCCACCCTTTTATAAAACAGAGCAAAACTAGAACTGAGAAGTTGAGGAATTATTGGGGGTTTCCTTGAAACCAATAGCTGACCACTTTATGCACTTATAGGTGACTCCTAATTTCAGTCTATCGCTTCTTTTAATTTATATCCATAAACATGTATTTCTATGTTCCATCCCACAAGTGACAAAGCTGCTCAAGACCTGTCCCAGTATATCCCTGGCTGTTGAATGCAATGTAAAACCCCAACTTTGAACTTTCTATATAGCAGTCACAGAGTTGTGCTTGGTTTTGATTTTTCAAAAATGGTTTTTTATTTTCCAAAAAACTGACAATGGTTAAAACTAGTGTTGAAAATGAATTACAAATGTGTTTGAAAACTATATATGAAGCATATACCGGTAGTTTCATCAGTTTGATGAATTTTTTGTTGTTGTTGTCAAAAGGTTGTCGTGTGAAATTTGTTCCCCTGTGAAATAAGTTCCTTAAGATTGAAACTAAACCACGGATAGAAATTATTGTTATATTTTATTGTAATTAAATGAGTGTTTAAGAATTATAATGTACAATTATCGATAGTTTACCAAAATATGTTGAATATTATGTCAAATATTGGGTTTTTTGGCTTATAACATAACCATTTCTATGTATGCGCAATAGCATAGAAATGGGTAAAAGGAACAAATTTCATGGGACAAGGGCATAGAAGGTGTTTTGTATCACACCACATTTTCTAAAAATATTTTATTCAAAATTTTGACAGAAAACTGTAATAAAATCAATATTAAATGCTAAATGCAACAACTGGTTTTAAAAATTTATGACTAAACAACAAGTAATAACTAGATAAACAGTGTTTCCGTTTACGCACAAACGTACGTAAATTTACGCCAAAACCAAGCGATTTACGCACATATTATTTACCAGGGGGTCAGACTGACGCAGAAGTATTTGTAGGAAGAAATATCGATATTTCGTCAATATATGAAGCAATTCTTTATTTATTCCAATTTCAAAACAAAAATGGCTGATTTCCTGCTGTTTACTTATCACTGCGCATGCGTGGTATCAAAAGGTCGAGAGGTGAAGAGTTCGCGAGGTCACGCATGCGCATTCGGGTTATTCAGTTACAAAATCCACCAAAGGACGCAAGATTTTTTACTGAAAGCGTAGATATACATGCAATAAAACAGCACTGAAAGTAAGCTGTATATTTTAAAATTTTTTTGTAAGGCGAGAGCTATGCATATGAAATCCATCTTAAACGGCCAGTGTTAGAATGTACCCTAGCAAATCTTATTCGAAACGTCACACATCGAAGGAAAACATGATCTCTGCAAGGAAACAATTGGAAACAACGTCTCCGAACGATGACAAATACCTTGTGCATTGGGAGACACGTTCTACTAAATCTCGGAAACTCTTGAATTTTTAACCCCGGAAACCTCCCCGGAAAATACTAGCTGTGAAATTCGAAAATATTCGCAAAAACACTATAACTCTGGAACCACTCAATGAATTTTGTCAAATAAAAAGCAAAATAAAGTACAATAATTTGTCTTTCAACCAGTATAAATATTATAGGTGAACTGATCAGATATCTTTATGAATATACAGCCATGTACAATGTACTGTATTTTTTTGTCAACGTCATAAATAAAACAAATTTATTGCTTTTTAGTAACTGGGCATATCTAAACATCTAAACATTATTTATTGAGGAAAATGTGGCAGAATATTACTTGTACCCCATTTTAAGTACCCCATGGGATACATGGTACCCCACATTTCATAACTCTAATGCGAACACCAGCTTTGCGAGGTATTTCAGCATTGTTTGTCTATTATTTTTCTACCCTGCAGTTTAACTAGAAGGGGTCAAGCCTAACTGACCCTCAAAAATTTGCATTGACCCCCGGTTTTCAAAAGCAGGGGTCAGTTGACCTCCAGAAAAACGAGGCTCAGGAAACACTGGATAAAGCAGTGTTCCATTTACAACCATAAGTAAAGATAACTGTGAAAACAGTGTGTCAATGTGGGATGTCGGCTTACAAGTATTTTTAAAAAAATGATAAACTTACCTAAATTCTTAGTAACCATAGCTAGGTTTATCCTGTAATCAGTTAGTATAATTTAGGACATGGAAACACAAATATCAGTGGTTTTGATTTGGTTGTTAGCAATTAGTTACATGGAGACCTGTACTTAGATTTAATGACTGATAATTCTTTTGTTTTCTGATGGAGTTTCCAACAGTGTTCTGAAAACTAGGTGTAAATTTCAGTGAAAATACAGGTATAACTGATCTGCCCTAGACAAGAGGTTTCCGAGAAGTGTAAGTGATTCATGAGTGCAGTGAAAGCTTGAAAGCAACAGGTGCCGCACAAAAGCCCCTTTTCCACATTCAAGGACTCTCCAGGAGCTACCCTGGATGGACTATCTATAGAGACCCCCCAACTGTGTCAGATGTGCCCCAAGATGTGGTCTGAGGACTGAGGATGAGGTGGAGAAGAGTAAATACTAAAAATGTGATAAAAGTCTGATCCAGCTTGTCCTGGATGTACACCACACTTGGGGCATCTGTGGGACCATCTATTAGCATCTAATCATAAATATCCAATGTAAAAGGTTAACTTTTTGGGTTGCGTTCAGACAGTGGACAATTTTTATATAGGAAACTTAGCATAGACCAATCAGAATTTCACTTGAAATATTTTTTTGCGGACAACAACTCAACTTTTCCGGTAACAGCAGGTAGTGATCCTGATCAACCAGGGTAGATTATAAACTGTACAAAATCTTCTGGGTGCTGATTTTCGCATCGGATGGTTCCAAAATACCTGGATCATGCCAGATCCATGAGGTATGTAGCCAATGGACACATCCAAGGATGGCCTGGGAGGGCCAAATTTGGGGGTGATCCTGATCTATCTTGGATTTGGAACAGCTACTTAATCTATACAGGGTATGATATTTTTATTATTTCCCCATACCTATTCTAGGATCCTATGTGGCCATTTTGACAATGTCTTGAAGTTACAAATCTATTTTCTTACATGTTTTAAGGGTTGATTTCTTCAAATAAACTATAAAAAGAACAAAAACTACCAAAATATGATTTGAGTTACATCACTATGTGTGACTTCATTGTCGTTCCACATGTTGTCATGAAAGTGTTTTTATTGAAAACATTTAAGAATTCTCTGAAAAAAATTAAAATTAATAAGTTAAATAATATATTGCAAAGGCTTATAATTTTTTTTACTACTCTATAGCCTCCTGTCAGCTAACTATTTGGATTTTTTCTTCATCATTTTCTCTTGGCATTAATTTAAGTGCTTTTAGCTTGGATTCTGTGGATCAGGGAAAGTTCTATTGAATTCTTGAGATTTTAAAGTTAGTGAAATTTCTTCCAGCTAAAGTTTGAGTAGCAACAGGCAGAGTGAAATATATATTTTTTTGATAATGAAAAATTATTACATCTTTATAGATCTCTTTGCTGACGTACTCTGTGGGCCTTAATGTATAAAAATGTAGTTTGGTGTGTTGTATGATGTTTGAATTTTATTGCTATGGATAGCACCAGTTTGAGCTATAGTACCACAAGATGTTTGGCTCCTCTTGAGAATTTGAGATGGGGGGGGGGAACTATAGGGAGTTTTGTATGTGATGAAACTGGTACATTTATTTTCTCACTAGATTAATATTTCAGGCGCTGCCAGAGTAATGTGAATTGCACCGATGTTCATATAATTCTATCATTTTATTGAATTATAGGTCATTCTTATGGCCTCCACCAGGAGATAATGTTTTTAGGTGTGTTTGTTTGTCTGGTCAATATCTTTCTGAAATGTGGGTATGGCATAACCATAAGAAGTGACTAAATTTGTGGAAAGATTGGGTTCATATTCTTGATACAAAAAACCCCAGATTTGTGAAGGTTCCATTTCCAGTATATTTTCTGTGACTTTGGCTTTCAAGTTGACATTACTCCAAAAGTAATGAGTCGATCTAGTTAAATTTTTATGTGGGTAAGGAAGGAAGGGAGAAGTGATTTTATTTTGGGAAGGTTCTGAATCATATTCTGGATTAAAAAAATCCAGAATTTTTGGAAACATGCACTGGATTCATTCAGGTCTACATTGTATGAGTGAATTCTTGTTCAATTTTTGACAGTTTTTTGAACCATCTTAACCTAATTTGTTGAAAAGTTACAGTGAACTTTGCTTCTTGTTCCTGAACTTGAAGCAGGTGGTCACAGTGGCACATATCTAACACAATGACTGCATATCTGCCATTATCTGGTAACCTTTTCTCAGTTAATTATTGCGGGACGCTTGTTTGTGTATGGGAGAGCTTCCGACTCCGCCGGCTCCGCCGGCTCCGCCGGCTCCGCCGGCTCCTGCGGCTCCGCATTTTGTTTTCCTTATAACTCTGTAACCATTAGGCGGATTCTTTTCAAATTTGGCAGGTTTAGGCAGTAGCCTTGGGGAATTTTTTTGAATATGCTGCAGTGACATTTCAACCAATCAGAGAGGTCACATGACCAAAAATGTCTTTTTTCGATGGGGAAGCTTGTCCGGATGATAACTTGAAAGGAATTTTATCAATTCACCTGAAACTTGGCAAATACATTCATTCTATTAAAATCTGGAAATCATTAGATTTTGGCATTGATTGGTCAAGAAATGGCCGAGTAATTAATGATTAATTAATCATTACGAATTTTCCAAATAAGGAAAACACAAAAATGCTTATATCTCGAAAACCGTGCTAGATAGAGCGATTTCGACGAAATTTTTGACCCGCAGGGTATCTCTGCGGAGTAGTTTTCCCAATTTTCAAAAAAGTTTTGTCTCGCCCAAAATGGCGGCCATTTTGAATTTTCGAAATTTTCGCAAAAATTGCAAAACACAAAAATGCTTATATCTCAAAAACCGTGCTAGATAGAGCGATTTCGACAAAATTTTTGACCCGCAGGATATCTCTTGCGGAGTACTTTTCCCAATTTTCAAAAAATTTTTGTCTCGCCAAAAATGGCGGCCATTTTGAATTTTCGAAATTTTCGCAAAAATTGCAAAACACAAAAATGCTTATATCTCGAAAACCGTGCTAGATAGAGCGATTTCGATGAAATTTTTGACCCACAGGGTATCTCAATTTTGAAAAAATTTTTGTCTCGCCAAAAATGGCGGCCATTTTGAATTTTCGAATTTTTCGCAAAAATTGCAAAATATAAAAATGCTTATATCTCGAAAACCCTGCTAGATAGAGCGATTTCGACGAAATTTTTGACCCACCAGGTATATCTGCAGAGTAGCCATGCCAATTTTCAAAAAAATTTTGTCTCGCCAAAAATGGCGGCCATTTTGAATTTTCGAATTTTTCGCAAAAATTGCAAAACATAAAAATGCTTATATCTCAAAAACCCTGCTAGATAGAGCGATTTTGACGAAATTTTTGACCCACAGGGTATCTCTGCAGAGTAGCCATGCCAATTTTCAAACAAAAAATTTCTCGCAAAAAATGGCGGCCATTTTGAATTTTCGAATTTTTCGCAAAATTGCAAAACACAAAAATGCCTATATCTCGAAAACCGTGCTAGATAGAGCGATTTCGACGAAATTTTTGACCCACTGGGTATCTCTGCGGAGTAGCCATGCCAATTTTCAAAAAAATTTTATCTTGCCAAAAATGGCGGCCATTTTGAATTTTCGAATTTTTGCGCAAAAATTGCAAAGCACAAAAATTCTAATATTTCGAAAACCGTGCTACATAGAGCGATTTCGACGAAATTTTTTATCTTCAGGGTATCTCTGCAGAGCAGCTATCCCAAAGAGCTTTCACTTGGTGAAGTTTCAGACCCATAGCTAATTGCTCACCTACTCAAAAAGAGTAAATGCGAATTACCTCTAAAAGTATTGCAGATAGCCAATTTTTCTCAAATAACTCATTCACCTACTTTTGGAAGAGCTTTCACATGGTGAAGTTTCAGACCCATAGCCAATTACTCACCTACTCAAAATGAGTAAATACGAATTATCTCTAAAAGTATTGCAGATAGCCAATTTTTCTCAAATAACTCATTCACCTACTTTTGGGAGAGCTTTCACTTGGTGAAGTTTCAGACCCATAGCTAATTATTTACCTACTCAAAATGAGTAAATGCTAATTATCTGTAAAAGTATTGCGGATACCCAATTTTTATCAAATAACTCATTCATCTACTTGTGGGAGAGCTTTCACATGGTGAAGTTTCAGACCCATAGCTAATTACTCACCTACTCAAAATGAGTAAATGCAAATTATCTCTAAAAGTATTGTAGATAGCCAATTTTTCTCAAATAATTCATTCACCTACTTTTGGGAGAGCTTTCACTTGGTGAAGTTTCAGACTCATAGCTAATTACTCACCTACTCAAAATGAGTAAATGCGAATTATCTCTAAAAGTATTGCAGATAGCCAATTTTTGTCAAATTAATCATTCACCTACTTTTGGGAGAGCTTTCACTTGGTGAAGTTTCAGACCCATAGCTAATTACTCACCTACTCAAAATGAGTAAATGCGAATTATCTCTAAAAGTATTGCAGATAGCCAATTTTTCTCAAATAACTCATTCACCTACTTTTGGGTGAGCTTTCACTCTGTGAAGTTTCAGACCCATAGCTAATTACTCACCTACTCAAAATGAGTAAATGCGAATTATCTCTAAAAGTATTGCAGATAGCCAATTTTTCTCAAATAACTCATTCACCTACTTTTGGCAGAGCTTTCACTTGGTGAAGTTTCAGACCCATAGCTAATTACTCACCTACTCAAAATGAGTAAATGCGAATTATCTCTAAAAGTATTGCAGATAGCCAATTTTTCTCAAATAACTCATTCACCTACTTTTGGGAGAGCTTTCACATGGTGAAGTTTTAGACCCATAGCTAATTATTTACCTACTCAAAATGAGTAAATGCTAATTATCTGTAAAAGTATTGCGGATACCCAATTTTTATCAAATAACTCATTCATCTACTTGTGGGAGAGCTTTCACATGGTGAAGTTTCAGACCCATAGCTAATTACTCACCTACTCAAAATGAGTAAATGCGAATTATCTCTAAAAGTATTGCAGATAGCCAATTTTTCTCAAATAACTCATTCACCTACTTTTGGGAGAGCTTTCACTTGGTGAAGTTTCAGACTCATAGCTAATTACTCACCTACTCAAAATGAGTAAATGCGAATTATCTCTAAAAGTATTGCAGATAGCCAATTTTTGTCAAATTAATCATTCACCTACTTTTGGGAGAGCTTTCACTCGGTGAAGTTTCAGACCCATAGCTAATTACTCACCTACTCAAAATGAGTAAATGCGAATTATCTCTAAAAGTATTGCAGATAGCCAATTTTTCTCAAATAACTCATTCACCTACTTTTGGGTGAGCTTTCACTCTGTGAAGTTTCAGACCCATAGCTAATTACTCACCTACTCAAAATGAGTAAATGCGAATTATCTCTAAAAGTATTGCAGATAGCCAATTTTTCTCAAATAACTCATTCACCTACTTTTGGGAGAGCTTTCACTTGGTGAAGTTTCAGACCCATAGCTAATTACTCACCTACTCAAAATGAGTAAATGCGAATTATCTCTAAAAGTATTGCAGATAGCCAATTTTTCTCAAATAACTCATTCACCTACTTTTGGGAGAGCTTTCACTTGGTGAAGTTTCAGACCCATAGCTAATTACTCACCTACTCAAAATGAGTAAATGCGAATTATCTCTAAAAGTATTGCAGATAGCCAATTTTTCTCAAATAACTCATTCACCTACTTTTGGGAGAGCTTTCACTTGGTGAAGTTTCAGACCCATAGCTAATTACTCGTCTACTCAAAATGAGTAAATGCGAATTATCTCTAAAAGTATTGCAGATAGCCAATTTTTCTCAAATAACTCATTCACCTACTTTTGGGAGAGCTTTCACTTGGTGAAGTTTCAGACCCATAGCAAATTACTCGCCTACTCAAAATGAGTAAATGCGAATTATCTCTAAAAGTATTGCAGATAGCCAATTTTTCTCAAATAACTCATTCACCTACTTTTGGCAGAGCTTTCACTTGGTGAAGTTTCAGACCCATAGCTAATTATTCACCTACTCAAAATGAGTAAATGTGAATTATCTCTAAAATTATTGCAGATAGCCAATTTTTCTCAAATAACTCATTCACCTACTTTTGGGAGAGCTTTCACTCTGTGAAGTTTCAGACCCATAGCTATTTAGTCACCTACTCAAAATGAGTAAATGCTAATTATCTGTAAAAGTATTGCGGATACCCAATTTTTATGTCAGCTGACTTGTCAGTCAGCTGACATTATGTCGTCACTCTGCGGCGTGGGCGTACGCGTACGCGTCCGCGTGAACAACTTCTCCTCCAAAACTACAAGGCCTAGAGACGTGCTGTTTTTTTTAAAAGATACCTTATCTATCGAGGATGAAAAATTGTTCAAGGCATGCAAATCTGTCTGTTCGTCTGTTTGCTAGAGACATTACAAGGGGGGTACCCCCACCAAAAGTGTGAAAATTTCAACACTTAATCACAATTTTCTCAGTGACTATTGCAGGGATTTCTCTCATATCTTGCATATATGTACTAGGCCAGAGGTAGATTCTCTTGTGTGAGTATGAGACCTGGATCTGTCTTACTTTTTTTTTAATAAATTTTTTTAATAATTTTTAATGCATTAAAATTCATGAAATCATGCACAAAATCATTTATAACTTGAAAAGTGTTGCATTTAGAGCATTTTGTTAAAATATGTTATTCAGCTACTTTTTTCATAGCTACAATATGGTGAGTAAGTTGGGTGCCTGTCTCAATAGCTAAGTGAGTAATAGCTACTTTTGGGCTTTTCAGTAACTTCCATCATGAGTAAAATCACTTGTAACTTAAAAACTATTGCATTTAGAGAATTTCGTATAAATATGTTATTCAGCTACTTTTGGGTCAGCTATAACATAGTAAAATTTTAGACCTGTAGCTCATGGCATAGCTGAGTAATAGCTACTTTTAGGTTATCACTGTTGAGTAAATCGCTTATAACTTCAAAACTATTGCATTTAGAGTATTTCGTATAAATATGTTATTCAGCTACTTTTGGGTCAGCTATAACATAGTAAAATTTCAGACCTGTAGCTCATGGCATAGCTGAGTAATAGCTACTTTTAGGTTATCACTGTTGAGTAAATCGCTTATAACTTGGAAACTATTGCATTTACAGTATTTTGTTTCAATATGTTATTCACCTATTTTGGGATCAGCTATAACATAGTGAAGTTTCAGATCTGTGGCTCATTGCATAGCTGAGTAATAGCTACTTTGAAGTTCTCACTATTGAGTAAATCACTTGTAACTTAAAACCTATTGTATTTAGAGAATTTCGTATAAACATGTTATTCAGCTACTTTTGGGCCAGCTATAACATAGTGAAATTTCAGATCTGTAGGTCATG
This sequence comes from Sabellastarte sp. h YS-2021, assembly GCA_964017235.1. Classification (NCBI taxonomy): domain Eukaryota; kingdom Metazoa; phylum Annelida; class Polychaeta; order Sabellida; family Sabellidae; genus Sabellastarte; species Sabellastarte sp. h YS-2021. The sequence goes on along the minus strand of OZ024927.1, from coordinate 139,204,155 downwards.
GCATAGCTGAGTAATAGCTACTTTAAAGTTCTCACTATTGAGTAAATCAGTTGTAATTGGAAAACTATTGCATTTAGAGTATTTCGTATAAATATGTTATTCAGCTACTTTTGGGTCAGCTATAACATAGTAAAATTTCAGACCTGTAGCTCATGGCATAGCTGAGTAATAGCTACTTTTAGGTCATCACTATTGAGTAAATCAGTTGTAACTTGAAAACTATTGCATTTACAGTATTTTGCTTAAATATGTTGTTCACCTACTTTTGGGTCAGCTATAACATAGTAAAATTTCAGACCTGTAGCTCATTGCATAGCTGAGTAATAACTACTTTGAGGTTCTCACTATTGAGTAAATCAGTTGTAATTGCAAAACTATTGCATTTAGAGAATTTCGTATAAATATGTTATTCAGCTACTTTTGGGCCAGCTATAACATAGTGAAATTTCAGATCTGTAGGTCATGGCACAGCTGAGTAATAGCTACTTTGAAGTTCTCACTATTGAGTAAATCAGTTGTAATTGGAAAACTATTGCATTTACAGAATTTCGTATAAATATGTTATTCAGCTACTTTTGGGTCAGCTATAACATAGTAAAATTTCAGACCTGTAGCTCATTGCATAGCTGAGTAATGACTACTTTGAGGTTCTCACTATTGAGTAAATCAGTTGTAATTGCAAAACTATTGCATTTAGAGAATTTAGTATAAATATGTTATTCAGCTACTTTTGGGTCAGCTATAACATAGTAAAATTTCAGACCTGTAGCTCATGGCATAGCTGAGTAATAGCTACTTTTAGGTCATCACTATTGAGTAAATCAGTTGTAACTTGAAAACTATTGCATGTACAGTATTTTGCTTAAATATGTTGTTCACCTACTTTTGGGTCAGCTATAACATAGTAAAATTTCAGACCTGTAGCTCATGGCATAGCTGAGTAATAGCTACTTTGAGGTTATCACTGTTGAGTAAATCGCTTATAACTTGGAAATTATTGCATTTAGAGTATTTTGTTTCAATATGTTATTCACCTATTTTGGGGTTAGCTATAACATAGTGAAGTTCCAGACCTGTGACACATTGCATAGCTGAGTAATAGCTACTTTGAAGTTCTCAATGTTGAGCAAATCACTTATAATTTGAAAACTATTGCATTTAGAGAATTTAGTATAAATATGTTATTCAGCTACTTTTGGGTCAGCTATAACATAGTAAAATTTTAGACCTGTAGCTCATGGCATAGCTGAGTAATAGCTACTTTTAGGTTATCACTGTTGAGTAAATCGCTTATAACTTGGAAACTATTGCATTTAGAGTATTTTGTTGCAATATGTTATTCACCTATTTTGGAGTCAGCTATAACATAGTGAAGTTCCAGACCTGTGGCTCATTGCATAGCTGAGTAATAGCTACTTTGAAGTTCTCACTGTTGAGTAAATCAGTTGTAATTGGAAAACTATTGCCTTTACAGAAATTTGTGCAAATATGTTATTCAGCTACTTTTGGGTCAGCTATAACATAGTGAAATTACAGACCTGTAGCTCATGGCACAACTGAGCAATAGCTATTCTCAGGCACTGACTGTTGAGTAAATTGGCTATAACTTGAAAAATATTGCATTTGGAGTATTTTGTTAAAATATATTGTTCACCTACTTTTGGGTTAGCTATAACATAGTGAAATTACAGACCTATAGCTCATGGCATAGTGGAGCAATAGCTATTTTCAGGTTCTCACTATTGAGTAAATCAGTTGTAACTTGAAAACTATTGCATTTACAGTATTTTGCTTAAATATGTTGTTCACCTACTTTTAGGTCAGCTATAACAGAGCAAAAATTCAGACATGTAGCTCATGGCATAGCTGAGTAATAGTTACTTTGAGGTTCTCACTCTTGAGTAAATCAGTAGTAACTTGAAAACTATTACATTTAGAGTATTTTGTTAAATATGTTATTCACAGACGTTTTGGTCAGCTATAACATAGTGAAATTGCAGACCTCTATGTCATGGCATAGCTGATCAATAGCTTCTTTCAGGTTCTCACTGTTGAGTAAATCATTGTATCCAACCTGTAGGAAATCATGGGCTGGGAATCTGTTAATATGGTCCGATTTGACCTTGGAACCCTCCTTCAAGGTCAAATGAGGATAGCCAAACATAAAAGTGCTTATAACTCGCTTATTATTGGTCCTAGAGGTTTGGAATGAAAACCAACCTATAGAAAATCATGAGCTGGGAATTTTTTGGTGTGGTCGGATTTGACCTTGGACCCCTCCTTCAAGGTCAAATGAGGATAGCCAAACTTAAAAGTGCTTATAACTCGCTTATTATTGGTCCTAGAGGTTTGGAATGGAAAACCAACCTATAGAAAATCATGGGCTGGGAATCTTTTGGTGTGGTCAGATTTCACCTTAGACCCCTCCTTCCAGGTAAAACGAAGATAGCCAAACTTAAAGTGCTTATAACTCGCGTATTATTGGTCTTGGAGGTTTGGGATGGTAAACCAACATATAGGAAATCATGGGCTGGGATTCTTTTGGTGTGGTCAGATTTGACCTGGGACCCCTCCTTCAAGGTCAATTGAGGATAGCCAAACTTACAATTGCTTAGAACTCGCTTATTATTGGTCCTACAGGTTTGGGATGGTAAACAAGCTACAGGAAATCATGGGCTGGGAATTTTTTTGTGTGGTCGGATTTGACCTTGGACCCCCTCCGTCAAGGTCAAACAAGGATAGCCAAACTTAAAAAGTGCCTATGACTCACTTATTATTGGTCCGAGAGGTTTGGGATGGTAAACCATCCTAAATTCTTTGGCTGGGAATCTTTTGGTATGGTCAGATTTGACCTTTGGACCCCTTCTTCATTTTTTTGTGTGGTCGGATTTGACCTTGGACCCCCTCCGTCAAGGTCAAACAAGGATAGCCAAACTTAAAAAGTGCCTATGACTCACTTATTATTGGTCCGAGAGGTTTGGGATGGTAAACCATCCTAAATTCTTTGGCTGGGAATCTTTTGGTATGGTCAGATTTGACCTTTGGACCCCTTCTTCATGGTCGAACGAGGATATTGCATTTATAGTATTTCTTTAAATATTTTTAACCTACTTTTTACACTTAAACAATTACCTTGTTACTTTATTTCATAATACCATTTGCAGGGCACAACTTTTTGTCCTTTTTTTCTGTCAGCTTCGGAATATCTTTCGAACATGCTGTTCAGTTACCATTTACTGTATTTCTGTACAGCCCTTTCCCTGATAATTATGCTTTCCTCTCATTATCACCATCACAAATCAAAAACATTCAGTCAGCTGACACAGTGCCCGTTCACGGGCACTCTCCTCTTGTTATCAAATACTCATTCATCTACTTGTGGGAGAGCTTTCACATGGTGAAATTTCAGACCCATAGCTAATTACTCACCTACTCAAAATGAGTAAATGCGAATTATCTCTAAAAGTATTGCAGATAGCCAATTTTTCTCAAATAACTCATTCACCTACTTTTGGGAGAGCTTTCACTTGGTGAAGTTTCAGACCCATAGATAATTATTCACCTACTCAAAATGAGTAAATGTGAATTATCTCTTAATAGTATTGCAGATAGCCAATTTTTCTCAAATAACTCATTCACCTACTTTTGGAAGACCTTTCACACACGAAAATGAAAAATTGTGAATATCTCGGAAAAGCTATTTCTTCTGCTTTAATGCTCGGCGGGAGATACACACCACGGCAGTGGTCTTGACAAAAATTTTTGTCTCCCCAAAAATGGTGGCCATTTTGAATTTTCAAAGTTTTTGCAAAACACAAAAATGCTTATATCTCGAAAACCGTGCTATATGGAGTGAACTCAACAAAATTTTGGACCTGCTGGGTATCTCTGCAGAGTAGCCATGCCAATTTTCAAAATATTTTTGTCTCGCCAAATATAGCGGACATTTTTAATTTTTTTATTTTTTGCAAAACACAAAAATGCTTATATCTTGAAAACCGTGCTAGATAGAGAGACTGCGCTGACTTTGGTTGCCACAACAGTATAAGGCTAGAAACGAAGCATTTTCTTAATACTTTAGCACTCACCTTTATATCCTTTTCGGGACGCTTTGTTTTTGCTATGCAAAAACATTATCTTTTTTTTGCGAGCGATCCTCTAGTTTATATCTAAACTGGTTTAAATGAGAAAGTATTGGGGATTCAGACAATTGTGGTACTTTGAAATTACCATCAATTATAGCTACCAGTATATCACATACCCGTCAAAAATGGAGTTTATCCTATCATTTCTTTGTATGGGGGGGTTAAAACTGATTTTTTTAGGCGGGTTGCATGTAACCAACCTGCCTATCAGATTGATGTGTCAGACGTCCGTCTGTCTGTCCGTCCACATTTTTGTTTCCGGACTCTAACTCGAAAACGGTGTGTCCAATTGAATTCAAACTTGACAGGGAGATAGATCACCATCATAGCTAGGTTCCTTTGAAAATTGGTGTAATTCCGTCTGTTTGTTTGTCTGTTTTTTGTCTGTTTGTCCGTCAAAATTTCCATTTCCGGACTCTAACTTGAAAACGGTTTGTCCAATCGAATTCAAACTTGACAAGGAGATAGATCAGCACCATAGCTAGGTTCCTTTCGAAATTGGTGTAATTCTGCATGTTTATTTGTCCGTTTGTCAGTCTGTCAACATTTCCGTTTCAGGGCTCTAACTCAAAATCCGTCAAAATTTCCATTTCCGGACTCTATCTCGAAAACGGTTTGTCCAGTCGAATTGAAACTTGACAGGGAGATAGATCACCATCATATCTAGGTTCCTTTCAAACTTGGTGTAATTCCGTCTGTACGTTTGTCTGTTTTTTGTCTGTTTGTCTGTCCATTAGCATTTCTGTTTCCGGACTCTAACTTGAAAATGCTTTGTCCAATCGAATTCAAACTTGACAGGGAGATAGATCACCATCATAGCTAGGTTCCTTTCAAAATTGGTGTAATTTTATCCGTTTGTCCATTTTTTGTCCATTTGTCTGTCCGTCAACATTTCTGTTTCCTGACTCTAACTTAAAATGCTTTGTCCAATCGAATTCAAACTGGGCAGGGAGATAGATCACCATCATAGCTAGGTTCCTTTCGAAATTGGTGTAATTCCGTCTGTTCACTTGTCCGTTCTTTGTCCGTTTGTCTGTCCGTCAGCATTTCTGTTTCCGGACTCTAACTTGAAAAATGCTTTGTCCAATCGAATTCAAACTTGAAAGGGAGATAGATCACCATCATTGTTAGGTTCCTTTCAAAATTGGTGTAATTCCGTCTGTTTGTTTGTCCGTTTGTCCGTCAACATTTCCGTTTCTGGACTCTAATTCCAAAACGCTTTGTCCAATCGAATTGAAACTTGACAGGGAGATAGATCACCATCATAGTGAAGTTGCTTTTGAAATTGGTGTAATTCCGTCCTTACATTTGTCCGTTTATAGCATAGATACCATTATGTAACCATGATTACAAGTTTTACATTTCTTAGCACGCCTAACACATTCACCTTAACTGGGTGACCTAACATTTCTTTCCTTGTTTCTAAATTTAATTACAGCAGTCACTAACCTTATTGCTGCCTGCGCAACACGCCTTTTGGGGCATCTTTGACCCTCTTATTAAGTGACTGTTCTCAATTGAGCTGATCTTACCTTTTCTTTTAGTAAACCTAGTGAACAATATAGCTTCTCAATTTCTTTCTCTAAATCAGGAAAAGGCCTTTAATTATAGAGACCATTGATTTTTACTTCATGTTACGTCTCTTATTATATTGAAAAAAACATGGAAGTTAAAGAGCTGTTGTCATGTGACAGAAACTTGGAATCCACGACGCGTGTTGCTTCCACAGGGCCATCAGTTCCATTCAGTGGATAGACGTTATTCTTTGCAGGGGAAAATGAGTAGCTATAGAAGTAATTTGTGGAGTAAATATCCTTGCCAACATTGGATTGTTCTTGAAATATGCAACACTTTCATTCTGAGTGGCTTTGTTTGATATACCAAAACCATCAGCAAAACCTTGCGTGTCAAAAGGATTGGACATGGAGCATAAAAGATGAGGGTAGTGTACAAAGGGTAGGGTGGCTTTAGAAATATACATGGAACATGGATTACATTCCAGTTTAAAAGAATGGGGGATAAAACTTTATCAGTAATTTCTCATTCTGTTCTTTATGTAGGTCCATTTGAACAAGAAAAAAAAATAAAGGTCATTAAAGTAAGGGTGTGCTGAGGTGCCTATATATCAGAAAATTGTCTGTGTACATTGAAAACTAGGTACAATCTAGCAAATCGAATTCTTGACATATTGATATTAAAATGTCTATAAATACAATGAGTTAAGCTTAACTGCGAGTCATATTTTGTTTATTTAGAACATTAGCTGCGGAGCTGAAATAATTAGGACATTTGACCAAGACCCATTACAAATGAGGTGCCCCCACCTAAAGTGTGAAATTTTCAGCACTTTATCACAGTTTTCTCATTGACTAATGCAGGGATTTCTCTCTTATCTTGCATATATGTACTAGGCCACAAGTAGATTCCCTTGTGTAAGTATCAGACCTGGATCTTTCTTAATCATGTTTTATGAATTTTTAGGCGGGTTGCCTGAAACCAACTCGCCTATTAGATTGATGTGTCCGACGTCCCTCTGTCCGTCCACATTTTTGTTTCTGGACTCTAACTCAAAAACGGTTGTCCAATTGAATTCAAACCTGACAGGGATATAGATCACCATCATAGCTAGGTTCCTTTCGAAATAGGTATAATTCTGTCTGTTCATTTGTCCTTTTTTTGTCCGTTTATCCGTTTTTTGTCAGTTTGTCCGTCAACATTTCCTTTTCCGGACTCTAACTTAAAAACAGTTTGTCCAATCGGATTCAAACTTGACAGGGAGATAGATCACCATCATAGCTAGGTTCCTTTTGAAATTGGTCTAATTCCGTCTGTTCGTTTGTCCTTTTTTTTGTCAGTTTGTCCGTCAACATTTCCGTTTCCGGACTCTGACTTGAAAATGCTTTGTCCAATCGAATTCAAACTTGACAGGGAGATAGATCACCATCATTACTAGGTTCCTTTCAAAATTGGTGTAATTCCGTCCGTCCGTTCGTTTGTCCGTCAACATTTCCGTTTCTGGACTCTAATTCCAAAACGCTTTGTCCAATCGAATTCAAACTTTACAGGGAGATAGATCACTATCATAGCTAAGTTGCTTTTGAAATTGGTATAATTCCGTCCTTACATTTGTCGGTTTATAGCATAGATACCATTATGTAACCTAGATTACAAGTTTTACATTTCTTAGCACGCCTAACACATTCACCGTAACTAGGTGACCTAACATTTCTTTCCTTTGTTTAAATATGTTATTCATCTACTTTTGAATCAGCTATAACATAGTAAAATTGCAGACGTGTAGCTCATCACATAGCTGAGCAATAGCTATTTTCAGGTTCTCACTGTAGATTAAATCAGTTGCAACTTGAAAACTGTTGCATTTACAGTATTTTGTTTAAATATGTTATTCACTTACTTTTGGGTCAGGTATAACATAGTAAAATTGCAGACCTCAATACACTTGACATTTGCCAGTGTAAATCACCTATCTTGCATTATTGTTGGTTGATTTTGTAGAAACACCTATGAGAGACATTTTTTTGGTCATCATCATGGCACATTTGACATTTGAAACTGTGATTGTAACCATCAATTTTCAATAGTTGTTCAGGTTTTGTCTCCTAGGTCATACTCTCAGTGATAGTATGTCAAGCCACTTAAACTTCTGTTTTTGCTACATCTGGAAGAACTCTATTATGCAACCCTGCTGGGAGAGTAATACAATTATTATGTTTGGGTAATATAGGGTTCTTAAAATGTAAGGAATATTTTACATGACATGAAAGTATAAAGAAATTGTAAAATAAATTTAAGACAGCAGTATTGAGTTTGTTAAATCATATATTCTGATGATAGAATATTGGTTAACAAAGGTTCCATTGTATTTCAGTTCAGTAAACTAAGTATACGTAAATTCGTAAGTCCCTGCATACATTAAGCAAACCTACACACAGTGTCCATTCGCTAGTAAAAGATGTATAACAAGAAGTCAATTGGAAATTTCTCTCGGGAAATCTAGTCAAAGGGGGAAGTGTGTGTTCTGTCATTTGAAACTACTGTTACAGAATATTTAAACATGTGAGTAGATTACATGGAATTAGTTCCAGCCTGCCTTAAACGCCATTGGTCTTGCCCATTCATGGCCTGAAATTTAACCTGCTTAGGAAACATGGCATGATTGTTAAGGATGTTTAAAACTGAGTAAAATTTAAATTGAAAAGACAGCTTTTGGTTTAAAATGTATCACATTTTACTACTTTTCTGTTACACGGGACTATTTCACTGTTATATTTTAGGCATTGATATTATCATATCAGAAATACATCAGAATTATATAGAAAAAATATAGATTACCATATTTATTCATATAAAAGCCCCGGGGGCGATGCATTTTTCAAAAGGTGGGGAGCGACTATTACAGATTAAAAAAAATCAACTCTTGAGTCCAGTGGCAATGGGCAATAATGGGCACTTGGAGCCTTGATCTTGCTTGCTAGCATATGTAATGGCGAGAGAGCTTAAATAGTAGAAACAAACCTTAAACCTGACGAAAGTATAAACTTTTAACTCGTATTTTTGCAGGTTTTAATGTGTCTTTGAACAAAATTGTCATGTTTTGTTTTGACTTTCTTTATTTTCCGTAAGTGGTATTCGATTGAGGAAGTACTAAAACGCATCTTTTTTTGAGAGTCCGGGAATTGCAAAGGTGCTGGCTGTTGAGAGGGATGTAAAACCCTGAAATATGAACTTTGTAAAGGATGAGAGGAGGGGGGATTAATAGGGATGGGGCATACGGATAAATATGGTATGTTTATCCCTGCAGCTGCTCACTAGCTTTGGTTAGTTGTCTTTTTGGTGGATACAAATTACATCAGTTCTTAATTGCCCTAGGTCTAGTTTGCAATATCTCTTTTGCCTAGGTATTTTTTTGTAGAAAAAAAAATTTCAATTTTTTATGTCGTCACTCTGCGGCGTGGGCGTCCGCGTCCGCGTGAACAACTTCTTCTCCAAAACTACAAGGCCTAGAGACATGCTGTTTTTTTTAAAAGATACCTTATCTATCGAGGATGAAAAAGTGTTCAAGGCATGCAAATCTGTCTGTTCGTCTGTTGCTAGAGACATTACAAGGGAGGTACCCCACCAAAAGTGTGACTTTATCACAATTTTCTCAGTGACTATTGCAGGGATTTCTCTCATATCTTGCATATATGTACTAGGCCAGAGGTAGATTGTCTTGTGTGAGTATGAGACCTGGATCTGTCTTATTTTTTTTTTAATAATTTTTTTTAATAATTTTTAATGCATTAAAATTCATGAAATCATGCACTAAATCACTTATAACTTGAAAAGTGTTGCATTTAGAGCATTTTGTTAAAATATGTTAATCAGCTACTTTTTTCATAGCTACAACATGGTGAGTAACTTGGGTGTCTGTCTCAATAGCTAAGTGAGTAATAGCTACTTTTGGGCTTTTCAGTAACTTCCATCTTGAGTAAAATCACTTGTAACTTGAAAACTATTGCATTTAGAGAATTTCATATAAATATGTTATTTAGCTACTTTTGGGTCAGCTATAACATAGTAAAATTTCAGACCTGTAGCTCATGGCATAGCTGAGTAATAGCTACTTTTAGGTTATCACTGTTGAGTAAATCACTTATAACTTGAAAACTATTGCATTTAGAGTATTTTGTTTCAATATGTTATTCACCTATTTTGGGGTCAGCTATAACATAGTAAAATTTTAGACCTGTAGCTCATGGCATAGCTGAGTAATAGCTACTTTGAGGTTATCACTGTTGAGTAAATCACTTATAACTTGAAAGTTATTGCATTTACAGAAATTTGTGTAAATACGTTATTCAGCTACTTTTGGGTCAGCTATAACATAGTGAAATTACAGACCTGTAGCTCATGGCACAACTGAGCAATAGCTATTTTCAGGTACTGTATGTCGAGTAAATCAGTTGTAACTTGAAAAATATTGCATTTGGAGTATTTTGTTAAAATAAGTTGTTCACCTACTTTTGGGTCAGCTATAACATAGTGAAATTACAGACCTATAGCTCATGGCATAGCTGAGAAATAGCTATTTTCAGGTTCTCACTATTAAGTAAATCACTTATAACTTGAAAACTATTGCATTTAGAGTATTTCGTTTCAATATGTTATTCACCTATTTTGGGGTCAGCTATAACATAGTAAAATTTCAGACCTATAGCTCATGGCATAGCTGAGTAATAGCTACTTTTAGGTTATCACTGTTGAGTGAATCACTTCTAACTTGAAAACTATTGCATTTGGAGTATTGTGTTAAAATATGTTGTTCACCTACTTTTGGGTCAACTATAACATAGTGAAATTACAGACCTATAGCTCATGGCATAGCTGAGCAATAGCTATTTTCAGGTTCTCACTATTGAGTAAATCAGTTGTAACTTGAAAACTATTGCATTTAGAGTATTTTGCTTAAATATGTTGTTCACCTACTTTTGGGTCAGCTATATCATAGTAAAATTTCAGACATGTAGCTCATGGCATAGCTGAGTAATAGCTACTTTGATGTTATCACTGTTGAGTAAGTCAGTTGTAACTTGAAAACTATTACATTTAGAGTATTCTGTTTAAATATGTTATTCACATAATTTTTGGTCAGTTATATCATAGTGAAATTGCAGACCTCTATGTCATGGCATAGCTGAGCAATAGCTACTTTCAGGTTCTCACTATTGAGTAAATCATTGTATCCCCTGGATGGCCGCAGTGTGTAGAGATTTCACCATTACCGCTCTAATGAAAAAAATATTATAGCTAGCCTTCTCAAGTTTGCAGAATATTAATAACCATAAAATGTTGCCTGGGAATATATTTTTGGCCTCATTTTGAAAAACAAGCTGGCCGCCAGGGACGTTTATTCAACTTTAAACAAGGACTTTTGTTGGCCCTCTAGAGCAAAGGGTATTATAGGTAGAGATCTCAAATTCGCAGGATATGTTCCTCATTATAAAATCTTGACTGGGAATATTTTTGGCCTTATTTTGAAAAACAAGATGGCCGCCACAGGTGTTTCTTTGTCAGTCATGAAAAGTGTTCATATCTCCCTTATTATTGGTCCTAGAGGTTTGGGATGGTAAACCAACCTGTAGGAAATCATGGGCTGGGAATCTTTTGGTGTGGTCAGATTTGACCTTTGACTCCTCCTTCAAGGTCAACGAGGATAACCAAACTTAAAAGTGCTTATAACTCGCTTATTATTGGTCCTAGATGTTTGGGATGGTAAAGCAACCTATCGGAAATCATGGGCTGGGAATGTTTTTGTGTTGTTGGATTTGACCTTGTACACCTTCTTCAAGGTCGTACGAGGATACTGCATTTGCAGTATTTCTTTAAATATGTTTTAACCTAGTCTTTACACTTAAACAGTTACCTTGTTACTTTCCTTCATAATACCATTTGCAGGGCACAACTTTTTTGTCCTTTTCTTCTGTCAGCGTCAGAATTTCTTTTGAACATGCTGTTCAATTACCATTTACTGTACTTCTGTACAGCACTTTCCCTGATAATTATGCTTTCCTCTCATTATTACCTTCACAAATCAAAAACACTCAGTCAGCTGACACAGTGCCCGTTCACGGGCACTCTCCTCTTGTTTTTATGACACTTTCTTCCAGTGCTGAAAATGGATATTTTATGTTGGCTGGGTAAATATTTTGACTGCTTTGCCAAATTGACACGAAAAGTCAGATACGTGGTTTCTTGAACTGGATTTTTCTGAATCAAATTACATTTCATATTAACCAGCTTTTTCATGAACTAATGACTTGTTGAATCATAAAGATATATTTAATCAGTTCATCAGGTGTAAACCACAGACATATGGAGATAAAATTAGAAAGACTGTTAACTTTTAGTATCCAAATATTAAATTTTTTATTAAGCCACTTTTTACTCTTGTTCTTCAAAAAAAAAAAAGTTTTGGTAAGGTTCTGCCTACTATGTTAAGATTAGGTTTGCCTTTCTTGAGATTTGAGTTAAAATTGTAAGTTTATCATAATCTTGGTAAAATTAAAAATTTTAGTCCAATGTCTTTTGAACAATTGAAAAATAAACATTAAGCTCCCATTGTATAGTTAACATTTTAAAAGTAAGACTTTTAGGTACCATATTAATTGTTAATATTCTCAAATTACATGATGTGGATTTCATATGCATGTATATTTCGTGGATATGGACCATAGAAATACCCAGCGGGAGATAATTGTCATGTCACTGATCTGGTTCTACAGTATGACTACAGCCATTGAGCCACTTTATACAAGAACTCTTTAAAATTGAGTTCCTTTCATTTCAGTTGAAAACGCTAATGCCACACTACAGGCGCGTCCCGCGGTTCAAACTACAGGCAGACAGCCACCGATTGGACATGGTTTTCTGATCATCAATAACAGTAGGATGACAGTACTACAAATGTTGGTCACCGAGAAGCAACCTCCATTAAGCTCAACTCACCTTTGGTAGCCATTGGATGAACACATGGCGAAACAACCCATACCTGAACTCACCTTATGTCGCTGTATTACACCGAAAGATGGCCGAATCACAACCTTATATACACCATGGACCACACCTTCGGTTACCTTAGTAAGATATTCATATGTGCATGCGCTGCAATCGTTTTTGCATGCCCACGGTACTGAATTCAGAGGCAAAAATTTAAAATATTTTAAAACTTCGGTAAGATGCGCAAGGTAATGGATAGTTCAACACTGACTCGCAAGGTTGCTAACGGACGTCAGACGGTGATCCCAGGACAGGGATGTTTCACCAAATGCGGGTTATCGTGGGTGATAACGCCTGTAGTGTGGAAGGGGTATAATAAAGAGATTTTGGTATGAAATTTACACTGTTCTGCAGAACTCCTTGACATTTGACATAACATAGTTCAACTGTATATTTGGTAGCTCTACATGGTGAGGACTATGCTCGAATCTCTCATTGCTGACAAAAGTGGAGGCCGTAAAACACTGAGGAAGGATATAGATGTGGGTCACCTCATGTGTATAGACAATTTCCACAAGAACTCATTCTACTGGAGTTACCTTCTCAAATTTGGAGGTAAGGATACAATCCGCTAAAATTCAAAATTCCCCCACTCTGCGTATTTGTCTATCTGCAAATGTAATAAGCCCAGAGCTCACTTTCAGTCATTACACTAATTGCATGAACTGTTCAGGCATTATGTTTAATAACTACTCAGATTGCCTGTAACATACCAGTACATATTTTAGTGATATACCGATATTATGAATTATATTTAAAAGGTATATTATATAATCTGTATTCATACTTTTTTACAGCTTAATAAGTTTAAGAATTCAATCTTTAACTATCATGACTGTGGTCATGGCTTTGTATCTAGCTTATGAAGGCTTTAGTGGATACTTGTCTCAGTTGTTGCGTGTGCTTAGCTTTTACCTTTGTAGCCATTACTCTATCATTTTGTAAGGTTGTGTCACAGTTTTACTTGTTTCTGTTAAGTTTTTGTACTTTGTCTAACAAATTGTATACTGAAGGCTTCTTAGACCGCTTGAAAATTCTATAATTCCAGAAACTTTGCAAGAAGCGTGTGACCTATCACAGCTGTGGTACCGAGAATTCTTCCTGGAAATGACAATGGGAAAGAGAATACAGGTAAAAACATGGGGAGAATGATTTATATTTGCCTGCAAATTGACCCCCCCCAACAACCATACCACCTTTGATTTGTTTGTAGATATTGACAAGACTGTTTGAGTGTGAAATATGAAACGAATATGTATAGTTGCTGCATGTGCATATTAACTGGAATGTTACACCTAAAAGAGTCTCAATTTTTTTTTATATTTTTGTACTCTGGAAAACTCTTTACTACTTTCTTTCATGATTATTTTTGTTATTTTTAGTCTTGTGGTAACTGATTGAGACTTTTGTTTTCATGTCATTTATCGATGTCACATTTTACAAGCAAACGAACAAAAAAATTTAACGTGTAATTGGTATTTAGTCATATATTTAAAATCACAAAGCAGTAAAAGCTGTCAAATTTTTATAATAAATTTTTCCCTGCTGATCTAGGTGAGATTAAACAAAACTTTCAGACATAGAATATGTGAATACTGTAGAAGTATTTATAATTTTAAACCAGACTCCTGTCTGATGGCATTTTACACTGAAACACCACACAATATAAAGTTAAGTGTGTTGCAGTTGGTATTGACATAAAATGAACCAAATTGCTCCATGTCACATGAATGTCAGGAATTATATTTTAATGGTATTTTCCTACTCTATCTAGCTGGCATCAGTGTGTTTGAGACAGTTTATACTCTGCTATTTCGCCCTCAACCCAGCTGTATGTTTTTGGGGGGGATATTGAAATATCTTCTGCCTATTATATCTGAATCATGTGGGAAGAGTACATTAGTATAACACTTAACTCCCACCTCGGAAGATGTGGGTTCAAACCTCTCCCAGACATATACTTGGAAATTTGGTAGTTGTAAATACTCAGACTGAGTGTCTGACCACAATTCTTGGTCAATTATGTATTTTATTGAAGGAATTATTTGAGATTTTCAAATTTGTAGGAAATACTAGAAGTTACTTTCTTTGTCATGGTATTGGTATCTCTTTTATTGGATAATTTACCAGTGATTTAGACATATGGAAGCAGGCTATTTGATATGTGTTTGTAAATTTGGTGAGTTTACACAACTTGATCTGCTGATCAGAGATAAAGCTTCCATTGTTTTAAAGTTCAGCAGTAACCATGCATTGATCGATATCTTCTTTGAAAGGAATTCCCATAACTTGACTCATAGACAAAAGCAGTGCTCTACTTGTGTGGAAAGTGATTTATTGTGAAGCAGTTGAACCATAATTTGTCTCTCCTAACTGATGGGATGTATTATTGGAAGATACCAGTAAGAAGAATAGAATAAAAAGATTTATGCATTGTATAGCGCAAAGTTAATGCACTATCCTCTAATGTGCCTGAGGTCAAAAGGGGGAAGGCCAGGGTTATGTCAGGTTATTTTAGGGTAAATGGGGACAACTTTTGAAAAAATAATTGTGTTCGTCATCTTGTTTTTAAGATGGCCACTGGCCAGTATTAAAGCTTGTGCATGCTCTAAGCCAAAGACTGCTTTCACCGATTGTTTTAAAACTTTGTACAGTCATTGGTATTACGTATTAGAGGAACCCTCTTGATTTTGCACAAAATTGCTAAAAAAGATGGCCACCAGTGGTGATTTTTGTAAAACGTGACTTCACCGACAACCATGCAAAATACCAGAAGGTTTGCTGCAAATATTTCAGAAATGTTCCCATGATCTTCTCACATCTTCTACGCCCATATAGAACATTTTTGGTATATTCAAAAACATGTGACTGTTGTAATAAAGTTTCAAAATTTGCTGCTGAGCACTTGTCAACTCTAGAATGGTCATTACAGCAAAACCATTAGAAATATCAACTTCGGGTTTCATTGTATTCATTTTAGGGTCAAGGTTAACAGCTTTTCTCCAAAAAAAAAAATTGTGTCCGCCATCTTGTTAAGATGGCTGCCACCTAATTTCAAAGCTTGTGGAAGATGTCCCAAGGCCCACAGGCATTGTTTTAGTTAAAAATTTTTATTTTAATAACTTGCTGTAAATATATTGCTTGTCCCAACAAACAACTGTAAATCTTTCTAGAAAACTTAGTCTTTATATTGTGTCAAAAACCATTGTAACTCTCTTCACCAAATAAAAAAAAAAAAAATAAAATAAAAAGAACAACCATTTAGGTCTAAACGTCTTACAGGTCTATTTACCATTCAGTCTGTGATGTTCTGCTGCGATTAACTCTTTTCAAGCCAGTACTCAAATTGGTGAATCTTAGCATGATGTGCATACTTTTTACTGTTGTAGACTGCTTCTGGTTTATAGTGTTTCAGAAGAACTTTTCTTTTTAAAGAGAGTTGGTACCATTGTATAACTTCTAAACTGGTCTTGTTTAGAATAACTCCTTAAATTTTTGTCTTTGACTCAACACAAACCAAGGTTGCCTCCGTGGTGCCGGTATAATTGTTTTGAGACAATTTTGAAACACCAAAATAATGTATGCGGCATCTCAATATTAACTGGCTTGATAACACAATGGATAATAAATTTCTAGAAATGATGACACTTTTATCTGTATTTTTGTCAAACTTTTTAGCTGTAGTGGGGTTGCTGATGAGCATGTTTTGTTTTCTCAAGTACTTGGGTCTATTCTATTCTGACAATAAATATAATAGAACATGGTATTCCAAAATTAGAAGCAATTTACATGTGCAGAATACCAATTCAGAAAATATGTTATCCACCCATCCCTACGAGAAACCATGTTTTGGATTACCATATACTGTGAGAGGTGAAAATGTGTTTATAGTTTTATTCTCAGTCCCAGTGAAGTGTAATTTCTATATATTTATCCCCATAAAGCTCCATGTGTAATATCTACAAAATGAGATCAGGATTTCTACCTTTCTGTAATTCTTTAAAGCCATAGTAAGGCAGGTATATAAGATTTGCCTGTATCATTTTAGTTATTATTTTCCCATGCTTTGTAGTTCCCCATTGAGATGTCCATGCCTTGGATTCTCACAGACCACATTCTGGAAACCAGAGAACCCTCAATGATGGAGTGAGTAACTTGTTATAGTAAGCCCAAATTTTTGTCCACGGGATAGCATCTGGTGAATACTCTGGATTATGAATGAGTACGCCACCATTGCCGTCAGCGCCGCAGTTTGTAGAGATTTTCTCGTTACCCCTCTGGAGGCCAGGGTATTATAGGTAAACTTCTCAAATTTGCAGGATATATTCAGAACAATATATTCTTGCCTCGGAATGTTTTTGACCTCATTTTGAAAAACAAGATGGCCTCCACGGGCATTTTTCAACTTTCAGCAAGGAATTTTGTTGGCCCTCTAGAGCTAAGGTAGAGATCTCAAATTTGCAGGATGTGTTCATTATTACAAAATCTTGACTGGGAATATTTTGGCCTCATTTTGAAAAACAAGATGGCCGTCACGGGAGTTCCTATGCCAGTCATGAAAAGTTCTTATATCTCCCTTATTATTAGTCCTAGAGGTTTGCAATGTGAAGCCAACCTATAAGAAATCATGGGCTGGGAATGTTCTGATATGGTCAGATTTGACCTTGGACCCCTTCTTCAATGTCAAACAAAGTTAAAAGTGCTTGTTCTTGGTTCTAGAGGTTTGCAATGTTAAATGTCCTTATTGGAAATCATGGGCTGGGAATCTTCTGATGTGATCAGATTTGACCTTGGGCCCCTCCTTCAAGGTCAAACGAAAATAGTCAAATTTAAAAGTGCTAATGACTGGCTTATTATTGGTCCTAGAGGTTTGCAATGTGAAACCAACCTATAGGGAATCATCAGCTAGGAATCTTTTGATGTGGTCAGATTTGAACTTGGGTCCCTTCTTCAAGGTCAAATGAAGATAGCCAAATTTAAAGGTGCCTATAACTCATATATTATTATATCCCCAGACGAAAGTCGGGGATATATTGGATTCAGGTCCGTCGCGCCGCCGCCGCCGCCGCCACCGCCGCCGCCGCCGCCGCCGTAGAAATTTCCTTGTGGACGCGATAACTCAAAAACAAATTAATATTTTTTTTTCAAACTTGGTACACATGTTAAGGGTGCCCAAAGGAAGATCCCTATTTTAAGGTGACCTTAAACTCCCAGTAAAAAAGAACTTATGGCCACCTTAAGGTCAGAAATTGCACTTTTGGCCACTTAGAGCCCTGTAGGTCACAAACTATGATGCTCAGCTGGCTGAAATTTTACCTGACAACACATTAATATGTTCTTAGTACATGTGCCGAAAATCATGACTTTAAGTTGAGGAGAAAATTGTGTTTGAGGCCCATAAATACCCCCACTTAGAGATTTTTTGCTATACTTTACACATATTTTGCCCTATAATTTGGAAGTGATAATTCTGATGAGTCTCAAACTGCGCTAGGTATAACTTTGATATGTAATCCTTGTCTGTAGAAAATTTTAGGGCTGTAGGTTTACCCAAAGGGGTCGACTTAAGGTCTCAAAAGTGCCCACAGAGACCCAATTTATGCACTTTTTGCCACTTTCAAGCACTGTAGCTTTCAAACTATGTCTCTCATCTAAGTTAAATATCATCTGGGAATATATCTATGTGTTTTCTTATATGTGCCCCAACATTTAGGCCTTTAATAGACAGTTAACCTGTGTATCAGGACCATAAACACCCACCCGAGTGACCCTTATAAGACATTTTTCACATCTTTTTCCCTGTAACTTGGAAATGGTAAGTCTGAGAAGTTTCAAACTGTATTAGATATATATTCTGTGTGTAATCTTAGTATGTAACAGATTTTAAGTCTGAAGCTTTAATTTTGAAGGTCAAATTGAGGTCTCTAAAAGGCTCCCAAAGACCCAATATTTGGACTTTTTGCTACTTTTAAGCCCTGTGACTGTCAAACTATGTGACTGATAGAGCTCAAATCCTATCTGAGAAGATATTAGTATGTTATTTTTATATGTGCCAAAAATTAAGGCTTTAAGAAGACATTTAACCTGTGTATGAGGACCATAAATCCCCACCCGAGTGACCATTTTTAGACATTTTTCACATATTTTTCCCTGTAACTTGGAAATGGTAAGTCTAAGAAGTTTCAAACTGTATTAGATGCATATTCTATGTGTAATCTTAGTATGTGACAAATTTTAAGTCTGAAGCTTTAATTTGAAGGCCACATTTAGGTCTCTAGAAGGCCCCATAAAGACCCAGTATTTGGACTTTTTGCCAATTTTAAGGCCTGTGACTGTTAAACTATGTGACTGATAGAGCTGAAATCTCATCTGGGAATACATTATTATGTTTTTTTTACATGTGCCAAAAATCAAGGCTTCAAGTAGACATTTAACCTGTGTATGAGGACCTTAAACACCCACCTGAGTGACCCTTTTAAGACATTTTTCACATATTTTGCTCTGTAACTTGGAAATGGTAAGTCTGAGAAGTTTCAAACTTTATTAGATACATATTCTATGTGTAATCTTAGTATGTAACAAATTTTAAGTCTGAAGCTTTAATTTGAAAGCCACATCGAGATCTCTAAAAGGCCCACAATGACCCAATATTTGGACTTTTTACCACCTTTAAGCCCTGTAACTGTTAAACTATGTGATTGATGGAGCTGAAATCCCATCTGGGAATGCATTATTATGTCCTTTTTACATATGCCGAAAATCAAGGTTTTTAGTAGACATTTAACCTGTGTATGAGGGCCATAGACACTCGCCCAAGTGCCTTTTTTGACATTTTTTCCGTATTTTGCCCTGTTATTTGGAAATGCTTAGTGTGACAAGTCTTAAACTGTATTATATATAATTTTTGTTTGTTATGTATGTCCCCCAAAAAGTTTCAGATCTGTAGTTTAATTGCTAAGGTCTCTTTAACAATTGTAAAATGCCCACAGAAACCCAATTTATGGATATTATGCCACTTTAAAGCCCAGTAACTGTCAAACTATGTGGGTTATAGAGCTGAAATCTTTGAATTTTTAAAAGGAAATGCCTGTCTATTTAAATTTTGAATATTAATAATGTTATGGCTATCTTAGTCTTTTAAGAACTTATTTTTGTGTGTTATACCTCTGCTTGCTGAGTTTTTCACTTTTTAAAATGAAACTGGTTAAACATATTCAAGTAGACAAAATGGACACTTTAAGTGAGCTTTAAGTCCCAATATTAATGAAATTATATCCTTATGTAGTAAAACTAGGGGATTTTTAACCCTCAACTAGCCCAGTTTTATTCAACTTGCCTCAGTTAATTTTGGCACAGCTCCTACAGTTATGAACTCATTTCAGTTGATAATCACATACTTAAAATTCTCAATTCTTTTTGTATTTGAGTACCCCTTTTATATAGATTGTTTGTTTACCATTTATGCTCAACCCACATCCCCCACCCGGATTCCCCCCACCCACCTCTGGGACCTCCAGCTATATTGAGTGACACTAAATAAACAAAGGTATTTAGTGATATCAGATGAGAAACAAAGAACTCAATGGGGTTGCAGATCTTGTGTAATAGTGAGAGAGGTGTGGAGAAGGGGAGAGGGGTGGCGGTGGGAGGTGGTGGGCTTCATTACATATAACACAAAGGGGAGTCAGAACTGAGATTGTGTCACATATTTAGGTTGCATATATATGGACCACATATATAGGTATAGAGGAAATGAATAACTGAAAACAATTTGCAAATTCTAAAAATAATATAATAAAATAATAATATAAATAATTTTTTTTTAAATAATATTTTATTTCTGAACAAATATAGAAACAGATATGCGCTTTTGGGATTATGAATTTTAGAATGGACATTGAATCATCAATCATTTAAATACTTTGAAGGAAGATTGAAAAATATGATGAGTTGAGTTAAAAATAATATTTTATTTGTCAACAAATATAGAAACAGATATGCTCTTTTGGGATTATTATTTTAGAATGGACATTCAATCATCAATCATTTAAATACTTTGAAAATAGGTTTAGAGTTTTCATTGCAGGAAGATTGAAAATATAATTTGAGGTATGTATTCGGCGTCTGGGGATACACCATCTTCCTTGGGGAGATATAAACAGAGTAGATTGATGTGCTGAAGTTCATATAATAATGGGTAATTATGTTTTAAAAAATTCCCGATCAAAACCTGTGGCGTGAGTGATGACCTGTCTGGGGATATGTTGGCGCCGAGTTGGCCCAATCTAGTTTGTCCTAGAAGTTTGACCTTGGACCCCTCCTTCAATAAAATCATGTGCTTGGAATCTTCTAATGTGGTCAGACTTGAGCTTGGGCCCCTCATTCAAGGTGAAATGAGGATTGCCAAACTTACAGGTGGTTATAACGTGCTTGTTCTTGGTCCTAGAGTTTTGAAATGTTAAACCTACTTCTAGGATATCATGGTCTGGGAATCTTCTGATGTCTTCAGATTTGGCCTTGGGTTACTCCTTTAAGGTCAAAATGAGGTTAAACTATAAGAAATCATGAGCTAGGAATCATCTGATGTGTTCAGATTTTACCTTGGACCCCTGCTTCAAGGTCAAATGAAGGTAGCCAAACTCGCTTGTTATTGAAAAATGTTTTTTATCTTAGAAACCATGTTAGGTGTCCTTTTCAGGTGGATACATCTTGCATCTGGCCACAGATGCATCACTGGTCTAGTTATTTATATGCTATCAATGATTTTTTATGTATTTTTTGCATGTAGCCAACCTGCCTATTAGATTGATGTGTCTGACGTCTGTCTGTCAACATTTTGGTTTCTGGACTATAACTTGAACACGCTTCCACCGATCGATTTGAAACCGTGGCGTAAAATAAGATGGCCACCATGACTGCCATCTTGATTTTCTGTTTCCGGACTCTCTCTGGAAGACGCTTCGGCCGATCGATTTGAAACTTAACAGGGTGGAAGTTGGTGCCATTTTGAAAAACAAGATGGCTGCCATCTTGAAATTCTGTTTGCAGACTACTTCTGCTAATCGATTTCAAACTTGACAAAGTGGAAAGACAGAACGAAGCATTCGTTTGATATGTCCAGGACCAGTGTCACAGCTGTCGCTGTTGCATACATCTGGCAAACATCCACATGGCAAATACTTGTATATGTTACCATCCCTGATACTGATTGTGCCACCCCCTTTTGGGATCTACAACCCCAATTTCTTGTTAATTAATGAAAATGAAAAAATATCAAAAAAGGAATAACAAAAATGTCCCTTATCTAAATGCATACTCTTCAAGTATAAGAACTTGTTTCCAATCTGCAACATTTCACTTTGCACTTTTTCTTTGCTAAATAACCTCTTGTATTTTGTGGACAAGGTTCATTTATCAAAATCTTGCTGTCTGAACATGTTTCAGGTGTTAAAGGTTTAACTAAAATCCTAATTTTGTAAATTCCAAAGAATAGGTTCATGAACCTCAAAATCCCTATATGATCATAAGGATTGACTTAAAATGGAAAAGATCGCTTTAAACTGTTACGATAGGTTTAAGACCTCTGATCAAAAAGATGACCGTGAATGTTCTGATTGGGTCCCGATTGAAAACTTCAGGTCGGGAACCAGTCTTGAATGGTTTGCAACCATTCTGATTTAGTTTACAGATGTTCTGATTGCCTCAGAATGACTAATTTACAGGTTCAAAACCTATTGAGGAGACCTGTTGTCACAGTGGAACACCCCTATAAGGCACAACACCAGTAACTAATGGAGTAATCATTATTCCATAAACATGATAGTAATAAGGCTGAACAATTTTATCCTACTTACCAATTGTTAGGTTATTATAGCAGAAGTCGATATCTGGCGAAAGCTGTTGGCATGACAATGCTTTAATACTTTTTGGTCTTAAAAGGCCTTAATTAACAAAAGGAGCACTATTAAAATCATGTTACTACAGTTCTTCATGTAGAAGAGGGGTCTTACATCAGACATCTCATGGTTTTGTATACTTCTTACAATTAAAGTTGCTTCTTAGATTTTCCCAGTTCTTGGCTGGTGAGACAGGTTATTTTCTCTATTGTATGTTTAAAATATAAAAATATGACATTATGTGCTGATTACCCAACAATTTAGGTGAAGCTTTTTACTTTTGTAGCATCACACCGTCTGCCATATTGTTTGTTTCATCCAAAACACATGTCAATGTGACATTTTCAGTATCTCCTCAAACATGCTTGATTTTAACCGATGGTTTTCTGCAATGAATTTTAAACAAATTGTATGCATGACTTTACTGGAGCCAACCTGCTTCATTTATATCTGGTGATAGATCCAATGTGGTGGCTTCATGGGAGGATATTGGAATATGGTTACAATCATAATTATCAAAATTTCACATTTCCTGTAAATCGAAAGGTCCAACAAAATGTGTTGTAGATAGACTCTATAAACACAAGCAAACTATTTATTTAACAAAAGAAACATTGTGACATTATTGGGAAAGTTATATTTGAAAGAGAACAACAACAAATGTTTTCATGTTATATTTAAAAGAGTGAGTAGTGAAACTAATACTTTCAGAACAATTTACAAAAATAGGGAATAACTTAAACTAATACTTTCAGAACAATTTACAAAAATAGGGAATAAGTTAAACTAATACTTTCAGAACAATTTACAAAAAATAGGGAATAAGTTAAACTAATACTTTCAGAACAATTGTAATAGGGCTGCCCATGCATCTGAAAAAAAATACAAGTCTCTCTTTCACCTCTGTATAATATACAAATACACTTGATTAAAGACATTTAACTCACAGTCTGGTGCCACCCACGTTTCTGCCCTAATATGAAATTTATATTCTCTGCCATTTCTCGTCTTCCCAAGTAGATTAGCCATCCTTAAGTGTTTAGGACTTGTTGTTTTATGAGTATTTGTCAGGCATTAACTCAACACAATTTGTTACGTATGAGTTTTACACAGGCTACAGACTCATAAAGAAGGCAGTTATAGTGTTGTTGAGTTATAATAATACAAAAAAAGAAAATCTAGGGATAAGTATGATTTACTCCAATGTAATTCCAGAAGGAACTTCACGAACCAAGTTATAAATGTCACAGTGAAATAGAACAGTGGCTGAGAAGAAGAGTCTGCCAGCATTGATAAATTCATCACCATAACCTTATAGATTGTGCAGAAAATTTCCTCCCTGTTACTTTAATCTCCTCGTATAATACCCAAACTCTTTCCTTTTTGTTCAATTTTTGTTGGCTTCTGTTTAGTTATTGGGGTTTCATTACACTTGAATGGAAAGTTCATTTGGACCTGTAAAGTGATACATTTTGATTCAGATGGTATTGACAACTAAAATTTTTCATGTACTTACAGTGCAAATACCCTCATCAATAAAACTCAGTTGATTGAGGTATAAATTACAATAGTATTTACAGCTGTTAAAGGTCAGTCTCTGATTCTTCATTTCTGTCTATGCATTTGAATCTTTTTCTTCCTCTTTGACGCAATAATAGTATCACATTCTTGTAGAACGATTCTTTGAAGTAGACGTATATGAGAAAGTTTACACAAGAATTTAAATGGTAGATTATCACAATCACGGCCCTCACATACTCTGCTTGGCAGACATTTTTTGAAAGGTGTGATAGCGTGGCTGGTACTGTTATCAGGATTGCGTAGATACAATAGGGGAAGTAACTTATCAGATACACCAGTACTATAGCTAGAACAGTTTTGGTGATGCACTTCAGTTGATGCGTTAAGGTTGGTATCTCTGCAAGATCTTGCTCTTGAAGGTTAATCAGGTGCTTCAGTAGTCTGAGATTAAAGAAGAGTAAGGGAATAGCTGGAATGATAAACATGAAGCCTGCATAGTAAGCGGCGGTGACCCAGCGTCTCCAAGGGACATACATATCCATGTAGCAGTTGTAATTAGTAGCTACAGTAGTAGAAGTATCATTATTGTCAATACCTCTTGAGGTAGAGTTGCTTAGATCTGGCTCACATTGAGCCATAAGCCCAGTATGGATGGCTTTAGCTACCATAGAGACCAGGACTGTCAACAAGATAGATGTCTTTACCCTTTTGTTAAGACAGGAATGTTTCATATGCAATGGCCTGGAAATCGCCAAGTAGCGGGAGAGAGAGAGAATGACAATGAGCCACACAGAGACCGACTGACACAGTTCATTGATGACAAATCGAATGATCAGTTTGGTGACTGCCAGAGCAAGCGGAGAGTACTTTTGGTTATTGCTTTCCACTATGGTAATGAGTATTGTTGACAGTAGGAAGGAACAGTCTGCCAAGGCTAGAGCTTTCAGGTAGATGTTGACAGAGGTCTGTGGATACCTCCAATGGAGTACCATAAAGCTGGTGGTGTTTGCCAGGATCCCAAGCACTGCCACTATTGTGAGGAGGATATGTTTCATTTCTTCGGCCCCACAGTGTGGTGAAGCTACCACAATATGGTCATCATGCATTGTTGTATTGGCTTTAGGGATGTGAGAGTAATTCCAATCAGCAGGTGTAATATTGCTTTCAGTGAGAGCCATATCCATTTTATCAGTGGTAATATAATTATGAGCCATTATTTTTCCGTTATTGTATAAAAGTCACTGATTAAAGTTAGTCTTTTATTTTAGTTTCACATTCAAGGACTTCTATTCACAGACAATTCAGATATTTGTGATTGAGGTTAGTAAGCCCCCTGGAGATCACTGATGAAAAGCTTAGATATGGCATGGATAACAAAGACATAGAGTAAGAAATCTAAAATTCGCCAGGAATCTAAAATTCGCCACCTCTAAAACCTTAGTTAATCTTATGGAGGAAATGATGTTTTTGTCCAAAAATTGGTATTTTTCAGTTCAAAAAGCTTTAATTTACTATACGTTCAACAAATCTCACCACAATTCATTTATTTTATTAGTATTTTCACATGTGGCGAATTTCAGATATGTGGCGAATTTTAGATTTCTTACTCTACTATATAATTCATCATACAGTACCTTTGTATGATCGTCCAATATTTTATTCATGAAATAAGAATTGACTGTTGGCATTAGTTGTTGACATTGTTGCTTATTTTTCTAGATTGATATCCTTCAAGTATGAAATGATTATCCAGTTTTTTATTTAAATTATTTTGTATAAAATCTTTACCACTTTGGAAATATGTTAAATGAGAAAGAAATCCCAAGTCATTTGTTATATTCTCTTACAAAAGGTGCAGATTTATTTACAACAGAATCACCCACACAGTTAAAAAACAAGCCTTGCGTAAGCATGATGCCTCTATTCACCGAAATTGGTGGTCAATAGGTTTGCTCACAGAAATGATAATGTTTGTGAAAAGTCTGTCAGTGATATCCTTGTATTTGCACAGATTCCACTAAAATAATAGTATCCTACTTTATATATTGAACACTGTTAAGTTCTTTTTGTCAGAATACAAATATTGCCATTAAAATGTTTGTACATATTTAGGTACTTAATAACTCAAACATTAACCCACTTCAAGCTCATACAGCAGACAAATTACTCCGCACGTTGATAGCATTTTAAAGCACACACTTGTCTTGTTTCAGTACATTGTGAAATGGAGTGCATGACTATATAGCTTTTTAACTGGTTCTCAGGCTGGTATTGGCGAGTATAATCAGCAGCTGCACACATATATAAACACTCACAGGCATAAAGCTTATAATACAGGTACAGGCGTATACGGGTAGAAGAAATTTTAATACCATATTACATGTAATAATTGAACCAAAATGCTGTGGAACAAATATTTTTTATTCAATTGAAAGAATAAAAGGTTCACTGGATGAAGTATAGGAAATGCTCACATTTACTCCTGCTTAACAGTAATAATTATAAAAGTAACAAACTAAGGAAACAGTTAAGCTCCATTAAGTTTAAGAAAGTGAATTATAATGCATGTTCAACTTCGTGTTTTATTTAGAAGCAGTAATAAAGTTATAAACATGATAATCATGAAAAGACAAAACTATGCAAGGTGTGGAAGACCAAATAAATGAGTTAGCTTTGGCTAGTTAGACTAGTTTTATTATGATCAGTGACTTGGTCCGTTGTAAACCAACTGGTGCTGTAGTCAACAAAATATCACTTTATATATAAAGGAAATTTCAGTGATAAAAGAAATAAATTTGTCACTGGAGCTTTTTAGCTGAGCAAATGTTGTTTTATAATGGTTATAGTTTGTCCAAAATAAGAAAAATTGTGGATTCTTATTTGTATTTTATCTATTCTTTATGTGACTAGAATAAAACATATTTTGATGCTTTTGTCATAGATTGGAAAATTGTGTTATTTATATTGTTTTGATAAATATAGCATGTTTGTAGCTTTTACCTAAATTAACACAAAACTTATTGTTTTCTTTAGTCCTTTGAAATTATATAGTCTGATGGCATCTCTAAAGAGTTATAATCAAACACACTTATGATTACATCTGTTGCTTAGACTAAGTATATGGTAGAAAGAGAAAATGTATCTTAATTTGTTTATGTTTGAAGTATGTAATTGCTTGTATCAATAGTGTTATATCTAAAATTCTAATTATATAATTATTAAGGTCAACCTCCATGTCATCTGTCACTTACTAAAGGGAATGTGTATTGTTTCACCATCTGGTTAGAATATTATTCTTCTACCTGTTGTCTATGTTGTATAAAACCATGTGGTTAGAGAATTGTTCTCACACCTATTTGTATATTAAGTATATTCTTTATTCTATTGAATTCTTGTGAAACCACACTGTTGAGCTTAGTATAAATATAGGTACAAACTACAGTTAGAGTCAGGGTAAAATTTAGAGAGAGTGATTGTAGAGATAAACTAGATATCATAGTGAAGTGATATAAGATATTCATAAATTATTAGAGAACTTAGGTAAATGAGAAATTGTGAGATCTAACATAGAAGATAAATATTAATATAATAAGAGACATTTCGGTACACTGTTGATTGAGACATTTGTTATTGAATTGTTATAGTTTTATGGTGATATTGTGGAAAACATTAACATCTAATAAACATATGAAACTTCTATCACACCTCTTACTACTAAAAGAAGTCAATTTGTGATACTTTTAACAGCTCGCCACCTTCATAGTTTTTATGATAATGTGTGTTTTAATGTCATAAATCACACCCGTCAAAATTAATCACAAGGGATTTCATGGGCTGACAAAACTATGTATGTTTTGTCATTGTTTATTTGACTGTCATGACTGCTGTATCCCATCTGTTTTTGAATGAAATAAAACAAAACATCATTTTACCTTTAATTCCTTAAATGGCCATATAATATGTAATTTATAATGAATGAAAAGAGAAGAAACAGAAACAGGGTGTCTTGTTTAGCCTTTAGTACATGCCCATAACTTCACTATGCAAAATATAGGTTCATTTTATAAGGTATTAAGTTTGTTTGCATCTTCAACTTGGTTTTATCATGGTTCAGTTTTCAATTGATGTACATTTGTTGTGTCACAAACTCAAATCTGACAGAATTCTAACAATTATTAACAGAGTATTGCCCCTGTTCCACCAAAAGATTAAGCCCCGATCCTGTCGGCGACCCTTAATCGTGGACAGTCGGTGGGAAAATAACAAAAATGGGCGGGAATACTGGGTCGGTACTCAAGTCTGGGATTAAGAACAGATCATCCCCAGGACGCCTCAGGACGCCTCAGGCGGCCGCAGACAGTCCCCGACTGGTCTGGGACTAAGAACCGACTAAGCCAGTTTTCAGGTCGGTGTCAACCACGATCCTGTCGTACACATACCGACTGGGTCCCAGGACGCCTCAGGCCTCCTGGGACTAAGCCCCGACTAACCCACGATTAACTACCGGCGTCCTCAGGCGTCCTCAGGCCTCCTCAGTCTTCCCCAGACCAGGATCCCCGATTATTGTTTTCCAAACTTGCTGGATTTTCTGGGTATATATATATATATAAAATTCGCGATCTAATCATCATTGCTTTTCTAGGAACACAGCAGGATGCCACCTTTTAATGGAAGACAGATTCAACAACAACTTAGGGCTTTTTTGGTTTTTATTCAGTTACAAATAATCATGTATTTCCATTTTTTACGTCGACCACAGCAACCACCACCAGCACCACCAGCACCCATACAGAGACCTAGAAGAAGGCACAACATGTGGGTCAGGCCATGGCTGCTACAGAGAGAGGAGAGGGGGGCCTACCACAACATTATGGCTGATCTTTATGCCACAGATATTCCAGGATTCACCAACTACATGAGGATGACCCCAGAATTTTTTGAAATGATTAAGACCAGACTGGAACCACACCTAGCCAGGCAGGCCACCAACTACAGAGCACCAATCAGTGTTGGTGAGAAGTTAGCCCTCACCATCAGATATCTGGCCACTGGAGAGTCCTACACATCATTGTCCTGTCAGTTCAGGGTTGGAAGATCCACCATCTCCAAGTTTATACCAGAGGTCTGCAGGGCCATCCAGGATGAGTTCACCAGGGAGTACCTGAAGTGTCCTACAACCCCAGATGAGTGGAAAGAACTGGAGAGGGAATTCAGGATCAGATGGAATGTTCCACATGCCCTGGGAGCTCTGGATGGGAAGCATGTGGCCCTGAAGAAGCCCATGAACACTGGAGCCCTCTACCACAACTACAAGGGATTCTTTTCCATTGTGATGTTGGCCCTGGTAGATGGACAGTACAAGTTTAGATGGGTGGATGTGGGTACTGAAGGATCCTGCTCGGATGGCCAGATATTTAATGCCTCTCAGCTGAAGAGGAGGATTGAGGATGGCAGGATAGGCTTCCCTGACCCAGCTCCTATAACACAGGGTGGGAGAGATGTCCCCTACTTCATCCTGGCAGATGATGCTTTTGCCCTGAAGAGCTGGCTCATGAAACCCTATGGCAGAAGGATGTTAACCAGAGAGGAAAGGATTGCCAATTATAGAATTTCAAGGGGCAGAAGAGTGGTGGAGAATGCTTTTGGCATCCTTGTGTCAAGATTCAGGGTGATGAGGACAACCATTGAACTACCCCCAGCAACAGTCAGGGAAGTGGTCTTGACCTGTGTTGTTCTACACAACATACTGAGAAGCCAGTATCAAGGTCAACCTGGTGGTCAGCAGCCTGGGGAGGACGATGATGATGATGTACCTGATGATTGTGGATTGATTGGGGGTGCTGCTGGTGGTGGCCAAGACAGAAACCCTGCTAGAGAAGCCAAAAGACAGAGGGATTACCTGAAGGACTACTTCAACAATGAGGGAGCAGTGGCCTGGCAAGATGGCAGAATATAAGTCCTGCTGCAGTAACCAGTCCTTTTCAGGACTAACTACAACAGTCCTTTTCAGGACTACCAATTATTCCAAAAACAATTAATCAGCTATGTTTGCTACAGACGGACAAACCCCATGCCAAACATAACTTGTTGAGACGGACAAACAGACAAACCCCATGCCAAACATAACTTGTTGAGACGGACAAACAGACAAACCCCATGCCAAACATAACTTGTTGAGACGGACAAACAGACAAACCCCATGCCAAACATAACTTGTTGAGACGGACAAACAGACAAACCCCATGCCAAACATAACTTGTTGAGACGGACAAACAGACAAACCCCATGCCAAACATAACTTGTTGAGACGGACAAACAGACAAACCCCATGCCAAACATAACTTGTTGAGACGGACAAACAGACAAACCCCATGCCAAACATAACTTGTTCAGACGGACAAACAGACAAACCCCATGCCAAACATAACTTGTTGAGACGGACAAACAGACAAACCCCATGCCAAACATAACTTGTTCAGACGGACAAACAGACAACGCCCATGTCAAACATAACTTGTTCAGACGGACAAACAGACAAACACAACTTTCTCACCCAACAAACAGACAAACCCACTGTTAAACAAAAGCCAAACACAAAGTCACACATTATATCCGAAATTAAATTATTTTTTTATATATTTTCAAATCCACATCATAATTTCACCAATTCTTTTTGTTCATGGCTTGGAAATTTATTTGTAGCAGAAAGGTTTTCATGAAAATCTTCAATTTTAAATCTTCACTTCTAATCACAAAAATGTGGAAAATATAACCATGGAACTAGTTTTGCTTTCAATAATGGGGGATTGTGTTTGCAAAATAGTTTGGCAGTTTGTTGGCATGGGTTCTATTTACTTTTGGGTTTGTGTGTTTGTTGGTTGGTGGTTACTGGGGTTGGGTTTATTTTTGGTAGTTGGGTGTTAGGTTTGGTACTGGGTTTGTTATTTGGGGGTTATGTTTGGTGTTGGGTTTGTCTGTTTGTGGGTTGGTAAGTATGTGATAATGCCTTTTAACTCTAGGGAAGGTGTAAGTGTTTGACTTTTCAATTACAGATTTTAAACTATCCCATGGATTTTAATCTAAAAATGGGCTGATTAAAGTCCATATTGGGAGTTATTTTTATTTTTTTTTATGTGGCCTTTTTTGTTATGTGTGGTACCATGGGTTATTTGTTTCATGTTTGGTTTGGTGTAGGTGTTGGACTTGAATTTTTTTTTTCTTGTGATAAGTATTTGTACTGAACTTTTTTGTTTTGGGAGGGGAATTGGAAGAACACGTAGCTGAATAATTGTTTTTGGAAGATTTGGTGGCCCTGAAAAGGGCCTGGCAGGTCAAAGACCCGCCCTGACTGGATGGCTACTGAGGAGGCTGCTGCTGCTGTTGAGGCGGTGCTGAAGTGGTGATAGTAAAGAGCTGCTGCTGCGGTTGTTGCTGCTGCTG
Source organism: Sabellastarte sp. h YS-2021 (assembly GCA_964017235.1). Lineage (NCBI taxonomy): Eukaryota > Metazoa > Annelida > Polychaeta > Sabellida > Sabellidae > Sabellastarte > Sabellastarte sp. h YS-2021. The sequence continues at coordinate 139,172,594 of OZ024927.1, read as the reverse complement.
CTGAGGCTGCTCGACGATCTGTGTTGATGTCAGATCTGGTAGCTGGCTTAAGATTCCACTCAGATTGTGTCTGCTCCCTTCGTCCTGTACAGTTAGGACAGATGTCGGGTTGCTGAAGCCAATGGGGCTTGGTGTATAGTACACAAAACTGCTGCTAGCTGCTGCTTGAGTGGAACTAGACGCCTGTGGAGTGGTTGTTAGCAGTAGGCCGACCCTCTGGGACTCTGTGGTAACAGTGGCTGATCTTCTGGGCAATGGTTGACGTCTGCGGTTACTCTTAATAGTTTCGATGTCTCTAAAAATCTTGCCCTTTAATTCTTCAAATTCTTCTTGAGTCATCTTCTCAGCCTCTGATGCCACGTAGTCAAAGAAGGGCTGCCTGTCTGACTTCTGATGCAGAAAACCAGAGATAAGTGTCCTCATCTGCTCAAAGTGTTCGAGAATCTTGGAGTCTGTAGTTGAAACGGGCGTTGATGTAATGATGGACTGACTCCTCTCCCTCAGGACACTGGACTCGAGGTGTTCTGTATCAGTAGTTGAGCCACGCGATTCGTCCTGCCTGCTGGTATTTGGACTGGCCTCAAAACCTGAACTTCTATTGGCCCCCTTTCTTCTGATGTGGGTTTTAAGAAAACCCATCTGTTGGTACACCCAGGACTGTCTCTTGGTCATCTCCCTCGGGGCTTGGCCAGATTGGAGCTTAGACAGCTTCCCATAACGGGTTCGCTGGGACTCGAACCATCTTCTCACATCAAAGGGCTGGAGCTTGAGTTCTGCAGATATTTCTGCCCAGAGAGCCTCTCTTCTGGTCCTGTCGTGGAAACGTGAATGTTCCTTGTCATACAGTTCAGGGTGCAGCTTTACAAATTCCACAATGGAAACTTCCTGGCTGTCTGTAAAAGTGGCACACACCCTGGCTCTCTTGGCTGAAGAATGGCACTCCGGATCTTCCTCACACCTCTCTTCTTCTTCTGCCACAGCTTCCCCAATAGCTGGATCTTCCTGAATCTCCTCCTCCTCTCTCCTCTCACTTCCTTCTTCTGTAATAACCTCACTCCTCTCCTCTACTTGACTTTCCTTCTCCCTCTCATCCATCTTTTTCCTTCCTCTCTTCCCTCCTTTCTCTTTCCTCATAATCCAGTCGACAAAATAATAAAAAAATAGTAAAATGTGTCTCCTAACTGTGAAATTTGCCCTAAGCTCAAGTATATAAAATATAAAATAAAAACTGAAAGCCCCTACAAATCAGTGACACACGTCTCTCAGTAGCCAAACAGTCAGTAACAACGAGAATGTGTGCGCGGTCGCTTATATAGTCCCAGACCCCCTCATTGCCTCGTTTTAATTTCCGACGCGCGGAAAACAGTCGGTTCTTAATCGGTTGTTAGTCCCAGGCCTCCTGGGGCGTCCTCAGGCCGCCGCAGACTGAAAATGCGTGGTCCCAGGCGTCCTGGGGAGGCCGGTTTGGATCGGTTAGGGTCGGTTACCCTTAGTCGGTTCTTAGTCCCAGACCTTGATTTTTGGGTCCCAGGACACCGCAGACGGTCTGAGGCTTCCGGGGACTAATGCAACCGACCCACTTTCAGACGCATGAAATTCATACGCATCATATTTGAGTCTGGGATTAACAACCGGCCTCCTGGGACTAAGCTAGGGAGGTCTGGGACTAAGGGTCGCAGGCGGCCTGGGACAACACACGACTGTGTAAATTTGGGTCTGAGGAGGCCTGAGGACGCCTGGGACTGGACATTTTGTTGAGGGCGGGAAATATGAATCGGTTGTAGTCGTGTGAAATATCAAACATGTTTGATTTTTCACACGGCCCCAACCAACCACAACCGACCCTTACAGAAGGTCTGGGACTAAGCAAATATTTCAAACCGACCCCCCAAAACCCTTAATCGGGAGCCTTAGTCGTGTGGTGGAACACCCACATATCAATTTTTTTCAAGACAACACATGAAATCTTTTTCTGAGATGATGTAAATTTATCAGACACATATAAATATATCGCCTAGACTCTTGAAATTCGTGACTAGGCTATTACTAATGATTTTTCTAAAAATAACCCAACGTGGAGTCATTTCCCTTGGGTTTTGACAATGCCACATCTCCCAATTCCCAGAAGAACCCTGCCTCTTTATGAAAAAAGCACTACTCTACAGCACATTGCCTTGATTTTCACAAGGAAATTTCTGTTGTAAGGAATCTCTAAGCTGTCTAGTCATTTGACTTTTGTGTCTCATGATAACACTGCTCTCTAATTTACAACAATACAAAGCCAGCAAGTAAAGACACACTTATATCTCTTCTTAAACTATTACTTGGAAAGACTGTGTGGGTGTTGTTTTCTCTCATGATTTTCTGCTGGGTTTGGGGCGGGGGTGTGTGGAGGTGGGGGTAGAGATTCTTGACCAGGCTGTATCTCAAAACATCTAGTACAGGAATTTCATACATGACTTGGAGATTGGTTATAGAGTGTAGATGTGTAAAGAAATTTGTGTAAGAAATTGATACTTTGTAGGGACATTTGTTGTGGGATGTAGGTGTGCAATATCCTAGTGTAACCTTGATTTGACATTTGACCTTATAGTGACCTTAAGCTTTCAAGTATTGTTAACTCCAGCCCATAAAGGCTGGGGTGAAAGTCGTCCCCTGCACCATCCGGGCAGCGGCGGCGGGCATAAAGCTTGTGGTTGTTCCATAGTCTAAACCCCTGCACGGATTTTCATGAAATGTTCAGGGAATGTTCACCCTAAGAGGATCTAGAGCTGATTAGGTTTTGGGGGGTATCCGGTAACAACTGTTGCCATGGCAACACTTTTAAGATTTTCTGGTCTTAAAGTTTGTGGTTGTTCCACAGACTAAACCCCTGCACAGATTTTCACCAAATTTTCAGGGATGTGTGCCCCAAGAGGATCTAGAGCTGATTAGGTTTTGGGGGGATCTGGTAACAACTGTTGCCATGGCAACACTTTTAAGATTTTTGGGTCTTAAAGTTTGTTGGTGTTCCACAGACTAAACCCCTGCTCGGATGTTCACCAAATTTTCAGGGGATGTTTGCCCCAAGAGGATCTAGAGCTGATTAGGTTTTGGGGGGTATCCGGTAACAACTGTTGCCATGGCAACACTTTTAAGATTTTTGGGTCTTAAAGTTTGTGTGTGTCCCACAGACTAAACCCCTGCTCGGATATTCACCAAATTTTCAGGGGATGTTTGCCCCAAGAGGATCTAGAGTTGACTATGTTTTGGGGGTATCCGGTGGCAACTGTTGCCATGGCAACACTTTTAAATTTTGGGGTTTTAAAGTTTCTTCTAATATCTATGATATTTTCTGTAACTAAAATATTGAAGCTAGCTTCATCAAATTTGCACAAAATGTAAATGGATATGAAAGCTTGCCTTAGAGTAATTGTGTCCTTGTTTTGGAAACAAAATGACTGCCATATCACATCTTTAATACCAAACAGGAGGGTCATCATCTCAAACAAGCCTTCTATCTCCCTTATAATTGCTTCTAGTGCTAAAAAATATGAAAACTACTTGTAAGAAATCATGGCCTGTGAATCTTTTGTACAACATCTCGTGGGTTCTCTGTACTTCTTTGTTCTTTGTTCTATATCTCAGAAACTGTAAGATATAGGAAGTTGATACTTGGTAGAGACATTGATTAGCGGATGTAGGTATGCAACATCATGATGTGACCTTGATTTGACCTTTGAATTTGCTGCAGTTGTGACCTACATCTAACATTTAAATTCATGTTCAGGGAATATCTCAGTTACCTTAAGGTCAAGAATTTGATACTTTGTAGGGACATTGGGGGATGTAGGTGAATAACATCATGGTGTGACGTTAGTGTGACCTTTGGCCTTCACTCTGCCAGAATATTTTCTGCTGCCACATTTGATGCATATTTATACTGTCACAAAGCTATAGATTGCTGCAACTGATAATTGTATGTACTTGTCATGGTAGAAAGTCCATTCTGGTAGAATTTCAAATTCTACTGGTACAAAGTCCAGTTGGACACTTCTACCAAGATATTTTATCTTTAGACACATTTTCTCTTTCATAAGACAAAGTGTTACTTTTCATGCACCTGTACATAACTTAAGCTGTCTGTTCTAAAAGACTCTTTTTACCTCTTCTATATATCATGGTGTCTATTTAAGCTCTTTTTGGGTCAGCTATAACATAGTGAAATTGCAGACCAGTAGGTAATGGCATAGCTGAGCAATAGCTACTTTCAGGTTCTCACTGTTGAGTAAATCTGTTGTAACTTGAAAACTATTGCATTTAGAGTATTTTCTTTAAATACGTTGTTCAGTTACCTTGGGTCAGCTATAACATAGAAAAGTTATAGACCTGTAGCTCATTGCACAGCCGAGGAATAGCTACTTTGAGGTTTTCTCTGTTGAGTAAAACAGTTGTAACTTGAAAACTGTTACAGTATTTCTTTAAGTCTGTTATTTACATACTTTTGCGTGAGCTATATCATATTAAAATTGGAACCCTTTAACTGATTTCATAGCTGAGCAAAAGCTACTTGGAGATTCTCACTGTTGAGTAAATCAGTTGTAACTCAAAAAGTATTGTATTTGCAGTATTTCCTTTAAATATTTTTTAACCTACTTTTTACACCTAAACAGTTTCTTTGTAACTTTACTTCTGAATACCATTTGTAGGGCACAACTTTTGTGTCCTTTTCTCCTGTCACTTCTATTCTGAAACTCAATACACACAGTCAGCTGACACAGAGCCCGTTCACAGGCACTGATTGCTTGTTTAAAGACATTATATCATAATAGCACTTTTGAGTTTATTTATCACTTATTCATATATGTAAACTAGAGACACAGAAATAGTTACAAGACATGCTTCCAATTTAAAAATATATTGATTGTCTACCTGTTGCAGACACTACAGAAATTTTATCTTTTGTGTATTAGTTAAATTGGATGAACTTACAAATCTTATAAATAAATTAAAAAAAACAAACTTTTCTATGTGTTAGTAAGAACACAAATGAAAAAATAATTCCAAAATAACATAGGTTTTTTTTGCTTGATTCAAAGTAGTTTTTACAGAATGTAATAAGCTTAAATATATTTCATTTTACATAATGGACAAAACATAAACATTAACCATTTCAGTCATAAAACTGACATTAAAAGATGAATTCCACTTCTGTAAACTGCAAGAAAAACCTGATGCATCTGGTTATCTGGATCCAAAATGCTAGATATTACAAATATGTTTTATTCACTTTTGTTTATATTTGATTCATGACATAAACTAAGTAGCCCCCCTCGTAAGGGCAAAAAGTGACCAATTTTGGGCAAACTTTCAGTTACATGGAAAAACCTGTGTATTATGAGTCGAAATTCTTCACTAAAGTTGCTATTAAACTGAGTGCTTCAATTATTAACCCCAACCCATAAAGTCTACGGTTATAGTCGTTATCTGCGCTGTCCAGACAGCATAAAGCTTGTGGTTGTTCCACACCTTAAACCCATGCACAGATTTTCACCAAATTTTCAGAGTATGTTTATCCCATGAGGATCAGGTTTTGGTTGGTATCTGCTAACAACTGTTGCCATAGCAACACTTTTAAGAGGTTTTTGGTCTTAAACTTTGTGGGTGTTCCACAGCCCAAACCCCTGCATGGATTTTCACTAAATGTTCAGGGAATGTTTACCACAAGAGGATCTAGAGCTGATTAAGGTTTGGGTGGTATCTGGTTACAACTGTTGTCATGGCAACACTTTTGAGATTTTTTTGGTCTTAAACCTTGTGGCTGTTCAACAGCCTAAACCTATGCATGGATTATCACCAAATTTTCAGGGTATGTTTACCTCAAGAGGATCTAAAACTGAATAGTTTTTCTGGGGGTATCTGGTAACAACTGTTGAAATGGCAACACTTTAAAGATTTTTGGATCTAAAAATATGTGGGTGTTTCACAACCTAAACCCATGCATGCATTTAGACCAATTTTTCAGGATATGTTTACCCCAAGAGGATCTAGAGCTGATAAGTTTTTTGAGGGTATCTAGCTACATCTGTTGCCATGGCAACACTTTGAATATTTTAGGGTTTTAACATTTGTGGGTGTTTCACAGCCTGAACTGATGCATGGATTTTCACCAAGTTTTCAGGATATGTTAACCTAAATAGGATCTACAGATGAGTAGGTTTGGGAGGGTATCAGATAGTGCAGTGATGATGCGACTTGACTTGGTCATAGTCCTTTCTGAGTGTTGAAATTATGATGCCTCGGTTCATACATTATAAAGATCAATTTTTCATCCAAACTTTTACAATACACCAATGTTACGGTCACGGGCAAGCACGGTAGCAATTACCGGTTGTCTTTAAGTTGTAACAGAAAAAAAAAGCAAAAAGCTTAACTTAACAAATTTATTTAGCGATTAACAATAATGATTACAGTCAACTGGTATGCCCTTAACTAAGCACACTAATACAATAACAAGATCTAGCTGACCTGACCACTGAGATTAAGAATAAGTTTATCCGCCGTATCCCGCAATCTGTTCTGTAATCCGTCCTGTGGTATATTCTGTGATCTGTCCAATGTCCTGTGGTCTGTCCCGTGATCTGTCCAGCGTTCACTCGCACACAGATATCTATATCTTGTGACCCGTCCCACACTCAACAACACAAAAGGTGCTTGTCCTGCTATCCTTTATATATCCAGTCACACAGAAGGTCTGTCTGGAGATTTTTAGAGAGTTAACACAATTGTACTGTCTGCTCCAAGATATGGACAATGTCCAAAATGCAGTAAATCCACTCTCTGTTATATAACTGTACAATATCCAAAAATATCCAAAGTGCAATAAATCTGTCCAGACAATGTATCTAGTTCACTCCAGTAAAAGTTCACAGCAACACAAGTTATATTATATTCCAAAACACAATAGCTCTCCTTATAGCCAGCGAATACAAAGTTCACTTGTGGTCAGATGTACATTCCTTATATACATTCACAGATTTCTCTGGAATTGTACAGAACCAACTCAAAAAAAGTTTGAGCCATCTAGGCCAAAGGAGGAAGTTCTAGAAACTACTGGTAATTGGGTTTCCCCAAATCTAACATAACCACTGAGGGGGGGATTTCCCCCAGTCTGTGAACAGATCAATAAACACTAAAACACAAAAGTCAATAACTCCCTTACTTTAAATGTCAACACACAAAAAGAACCAACAACACAATTATCTTTTATGACAATGTATAAACATAAAGCTTAAATTAAACAATGCACTAATATAGTGCCTAATATATGTAATATACAATGTACTAATATAGTGTCCAATATATGTAACACCAAAATATTACTTACCTAATAAAATCTTATGATAAGTAGCGTTTTTAAAGAAAACAATCACATTTTTAAGTTGTCACAGCTTTCAAGTGGAAACAACAATGGCTGCATCCCTCAATTTTTTAAGCACAACATAAATTCTCACAAAATTCAGTACTTTATCGGATAGGGTCAAAGATCAAATTACAACAATTCGTTTTTTATTTAAAACCCGGCTAATTAATAAAATATGTTTCTTCTTAAGTCCTTGACCAACACTAGTGGGACTTTCATCCGTTCACCCTCGTCTATGAGTTCTGATGCGTCGACTCGAGTATTTCTTGACAACTTACAGCACTAGTATCAGACAATACCTGTTGCCATGGCAATGCTTTAAATACTTTCAGTCTAAAAATTCTTAATTTAAACAGATGTTACCACAGTTGCATATCTTCACCAAATTTGCACAGCATGTTTATGACTATGAAGACATGTCTGTAAAAAATTATGGTACTCATTTTAAAAAACAACATGGCCGCCATAGCTGATTTGCTCAAAAATCTTTGATATGTTCTAAAGTTTAAAATATTGCAGCTAGCTTTGTCAGATTTGCACAAAATGTAAATGTCTAGGAAAGCTTGCCTGAGAGTAATTTTGGCCTTGTTTTGAAAACAAAATGGCTAGCTTATCTCCCTTATTGGAATGAGAAAACAACTTCTTGGAAATCGTGGTCTTCAAATCTTTTACAAGTGTCAAATTTGACCTTTGATCCCTGCTTCAAGGTCATGTAGTGTAATCAAGCTAAAGGGGCTTTATATCTCCCTATAATTTGTTCTAGGGCATCAAGATATGAAAACAACTTTTGAGAAATCATGGCCTGTGAATCTTACATCTGACAACATTTCACGGATTCTGTATACTTCTTACAACTGAATTTGTTCCTAAGATTTTCCCAAATCTCAATGTTGTTGCCTATTTAGTTATACCTGTGGGCTGGGGTTCTTGCCCGCCAAGGCTGGCTATTGTCATGCATATGTTCAGGTATTCTTGATTGTTATAGTCATGTTGCATGTATAACAATAATTTTATTGTGATTCAGCCATATACATCGTGCTTTTGCATCACATCGAGTATCTTTAATACATGATCATAGAAAAAGTCAAATTTGATTATTTTTTGCAACAGATGTATTTCCCAAATTCTTAAAACTGTACCTGTAACCTTTGGAAGATTCTTTGAAAGGATTCCGCATTTTGAAATGCTTTCTCTGATTTCAATTTAAGACATTAGTTATTTTTTTCCTGTGAATGACTTCATAGTTTCCACATTGCAGAAATTCCTCAGAAGTTAATGATTGTAATCAAACTTTGGTGAGGCCAAAATGTTGACTGATTCAGATGTATTGTTTTTTTTTTCTCCACTTTGTCATATAGTTTTGACTATTACCTGTCTCTCTGTGGAGTTATTATCAACCAATACATTCACTGTTTGCTACATTTGGCTGAGTAAATTACAGGAAATTGGTTGCTTTTATAGTGTTTCTATTGGCATCCTAAAAGGTTACAACAAATGCTCTCATAAATGTTGTATATGTTCCTGCTATAATATACCCACAATACAATGTATTTGTGAGGTAATTTGCTGAAATTGAAATATAGATGAAAAGAACTATTCACAATTTTTGCCCTTGAAATGGATGTTACTTGTTTATTTTTGCCAATCATTATTTAAAGAAAAAAAGGCTTTGTTTTCCAAAGTAACAAATTTCATTAGTAAGATAAATAAACCTGGCTGTTAAATATTTACTCTATGTGTGGCATTAATTTAAAAACCTGATGAAAAAGTGTAGAAATAGGAAACAAAATTGGAAAAAACTATAATATATGTTTTTACACATGAAACTTTTTCATTATCAGTTTATCATGCAATTTTACCCCATAGCCATTAAACACTGTGTAGGTATTGTTTTCTCTTAGAACTCTCAAAAACCAGATATTACAGTAACATGGTTAGGGAACATGAGGATAACCACAAGGCCTTCTGGAATTCCATAAAGAAAATCCTCCATAAATCACAAAAAATAGTACTCCCAGATCATACGACTATCACCAGTTTAACCAACACTTTTGGCAAGTACTTTGCAGACAAAATTGCTCAATTAATGTCTGGATTAATGTCAACTGATGCTGATCCCCCTGTCTCAGGTCCCAAGGGGATCATGTCAGAGGATAAAATTCTCAAAATCATCAAGTTGACACCATATAAATAACGTGACTTGGACCCAATTCCAGCCTCATTGGCCTGTGATTGTATTAGCATACTCTGGACCCTTGTTACAAACATTGTGAATTACTCCTAACAGGAGGACAGTTTCCTATCCAGTAGCAAGACTGCTCATGGTCCACCCCTTCTTGATAAAGCTGGTCTCGACAGAAAAATTCTCAAGAATTATCAACAGGTATCCAACCTCCACTATATCTCCAAAGAGGGCATATCAAACTTAAATCACTCGGCATATAGAGCTTCTTAAGGACAAGGCTACTACTGTTGGACTAGTCTTTTTTAAGCGGCCCGTCAGGGATGCTTATTTGTTTTCACCGAAGTTCGACTGATCGCCGCCGCCGCCGCCGGATTATGCTTTCCCTTGAATAACTTCTTAGCCTTTCAAATTTTTCTTTCCTTCTTATCTTTCTTTAAAACTATAGGGGCGGGAAAATTTTTTTGGGATACTTTGCGCAGACCTTAAGCTTTACTTAAGGTAACCTTAAGCATAACTCCAAAACACCCCGTCATCGCGTTTCGGGAAAAACCACACACACCTGTGCTATAAAATTTATCTGGTACATTCTAGACCAAATTTCCAGGGTTGGAAAGGATTTTCTCATCAATCGCACCATAGATACCTGAATGGGAGGCATTTTATTTTTGTAAATTTTTTAAAAATGGGTACTTGGTTTGTATCTCAAAAACGGTTAGGATTTCGGCGTTTTGTTGGAATAACTTATTCAGCTACTTTTTGATAATCTTTCACATGCCAAAGTTTTAGCTCTGTATCTGCAAACTTAAGGTCACCTTAATGACCAAAACGTGGGTTTTAACCCTCCAGTTCACTTAGTTTTCCACACTTTTCAACCAAACTTGGCATATATATTAAGATTCACCAAAGGATTATCCTGACTTTATGGTGACCTTAAACTGTTAATATTGTTAGGGCTATGGCCCCCCTAAAGTCATCAAATTGGAATAAAATTGTCTGGCCTGTTATTTTTCCATCTTTTTAAAAATCTAACATATATTGATATTGAGGTACATCAAAAGAACACTCTTACTACCTTATGATTCAAATATTAATAATGTTAGGGCCATCTTAAACTTAAAATGTAGAGTTTTTCAGCCCTAAGCTTAGTTAATGTGTACATTTTTCAAATAAAACTTGCGACATTTATAAAGGTTGGCAGAAAGGACATTCTGCTTTTATGGTCACCTTAAAGTCCTAATATGAATGAAGTTATGGTCACTTTTCAGTGAAAAAAGGAAGTTTTCGGCCTCCAGCTATCTTATTGTTCAACTGACCTCAGCTAAACTTTGTACACTTATAAAGGATGACAAAAGGGACATTCTCATTTTATGGTCACCTTAAAGTCGCAATATGGATGAAGTTATGGTCACCTTGCAGTGAAATTATGGAGTTTTTAATCTCCAGCTATCGTATTGTTCAGCAGAGCTCAGTTAAATTTTGTACACTTTTAAAGATGACATTAGAGACATTCTTATTTTCTTTCTACCTTAGAGTTCCAATACAAGTACAGTCATGGCCATCTTGACGTGAAAATGAGGATTTTCAGCCCCTAAGTGATTTACTGTTCAGTAACATCAGTTTAACTTGACATTGATTATACTAAAGTAAGATTTTGTATAACATTTCACTTAAAATTCCTGTACTTAAGAGGCTTTGGCCATCTGGGGTACGGACAAAAAGTATCTGGACAAAAAGTATTGTGTATACCCAGACAAAAAGTATTGGGTATAGGACAAAAAGTATTTCACATATATTTTTATATAAGCATTTGTGTGATATATATCTTTCAAATATGAACTGCATTTCAGTAATTTTTCAGTATTTTAAAGCATTTTTTACATTGCAAGATAGTGTTAGGGACTTTTGTACTCACATATGTTTCAATGTAGGCTTGGGGATTAACATTATTTGATGTGCCATTGTGCTATTTGGTTTTTGTCTCATTCAACTTTTACCAGTTATTATGGTGTAAATTCCTTTGAAACACATCCAATTAGGCTTCCCTTTAAATTGAAAGACAAGCTATTATGAAATGAAATTCTTTGAAGACTGTTAGATGTGGCTTCTCAACCTGCCCTCTATCCTTTGCAATCTTTGTGTTATATTACATTCCTTTGAAACACATCAAATTAGGCTTCCCTTCCTGCTTCCCTTTAAATTGAAAGACCAGCTATTATGAAATGAAATTCTTTGATGACTGTTAGATATGGCTTCTTACCCTACCCTCTAACCTTTTAATCTTGTGTTATATTACTTATACCTTCAAGGGAATCAGCTTTATTGCCTTTGAACTTTCTTTCCTTTTCAATCATATAACAGTTATTATTCCCAACACAAAAGCAACCATGTATGAAAACTAATCTATCATCATTGATAATGTAATTGTAATTAACTCCATGCAATTGGGGTTACCACTACAGGGTTTCTGACTAACAAATTGTGATAATAATGATTAAATAAGCCAGAACACAGATTAAAGGCATGAACCTGCTCCTGGGGATTAAGATGTGTCCTTTAAAGTTAGCTTAAAACAATAAAGCCTGAGCACAGATTAAAGGCATGAACCTGCTCCTGGGGATTAAGATGTGTCCTTTAAAGTTAGCTTAAAACAATAAAGCCTGAGCACAGATTAAAGGCATGAACCTGCTCCTGGGGATTAAGATGTGTCCTTTAAAGTTAGCTTAAAACAATAAAGCCTGAGCACAGATTAAAGGCATGAACCTGCTCCTGGGGATTAAGACTCATAACCTGGAGTATTGAGATCACTACTATAAAAGGTGGTCAGATTTTACCTGGTCATTATTCAAATTATTTTCATCATGGAGATAATTACAAGTAACAAGGGAGGATTAAAGTTATGTTTAGATGGATATATGTACACTAAGCATCAGACTAAGGCTTCTTCAATTATATGGAAATGTGCTCAGAAGGCAGCTCATTCATGCAAATCAACACTCAAGACTGGACTAAATGTAAGTTTATCACAGTTTTTAAGATAGATAATGTTTATCATAAAACATTGGAGGGAGTGGAGTTTCTTGAGGGAGTGGGACATACCATAAGACTGTTTTAATCCAGGCATAAAAACAATATTTGATCATGCTGTAATGACTAATTTTGTAATAGTGCTAAAATATATTATGATGTTGAAACAAAGTGTTCATGCACCCATATAACAGTAAATGTGCAGTCACTGATGAATGTATTTTGGTGTTTATTAACAATAAATGTTCACAAATATGTAAATATCAAAAACTTCTTTGTGCTATAAATGTGCTATAAATGTGCAATGACTTATATGTGTTTTATGTAACAATAAATCTAAAATAAAAAAAAATGATACTTTTTGTCCGGGTATGCAATACTTTTTGTCTAGATACTTTTTGTCCTAGTTATTTTCAGGTAAATACTTTTTGTCCAGATACTTTTTGTCCTACAATCGGCCATCTTAACATGATAAATATATACTTCTTGCTCCCTCCTCATTTATTTTAACACTTTTTAAAACCACACCTGGCATATGTCTACTTAAAAATATTTATGCTGTCTGGCAAACCTAATCTCTTAGTGTTTAAGAAGTTATGACATCTTCAAAGAAAAAAATGAGCTATTTATGATGCACTGATGTGGTTATTAACATAGTGCAACTGATCAGTGTTCACATAATATAAATTCCCAATTTTAGGCAGATTAAAAAACCACATTCTTCTGATTCCATTCTTTTGGAATTGTGGGGATATAACTTTTCCTTTTTGGGAAAAAAGCTTCAATTGATTCAACTTTTGTTTTGTAGAAGGAGTTGATGATCTAGCTACTTGTTCACATAGACTATATAAATTGGTCAAATGTATACACCTGACTTCTTTCACAATATAAGATGCTTGAAAAAAACACTTTCTCATAAACAGTTTTTCTTGTACAGCATTTTATGTATCTCCAGCTGAGTGGAAATGAATGACTTGTCCTTTTCTTCTTCCTCCCCAACTCTGTATTTGCTTTTGTGTGATATCTATCAAAAGGCACATTCATGGAAAGTCTTTCTATGCAGAAAGATCCCCCCCCCCCAACTCCCCTTTAGTGCACATAAAAAGCAAGTGGAAAAAAGAATGGCCTCAGTGGGGGAAGTGGGGGGGGGGGGGTGGACTAAGGGAGATGATAGATAGATAGATATATATATGTGTGTGTGTGAAGCAAAAGTGGAACAAAAAAAAGTGGAATATTTATGCTGTTCTTTCGAATGTATATTGTTTTCTTTTACTTTCTTCCATTTCACTTAGACTTCTACCTTTAATTAATTTTAGCTCAAGTGGGAAATGAATTTTTGAAACTTTAATGCATTCAAATTCCTTAAGTGATGCACTAAATCACTTATAACTTGAAAAGTATTGCGTTCACAGCATTTTGTTAAAATATGTTATTAGGCTACTTTTTCCATAGCTACAACAAGTCCAGTAACTTGTTTGGTCTTAATTTTGTGCATTATTGAAGTGTGGAATGGATCATGATCTCCTACTCTTATTCCTAAGCCTAGATTTTTAATTTCAATTGCTAAATCATTCATAAATATTGCAATATATAAACTCATACTTTTCTTTCCCAATAAATCCAGTAACATTTTTGTAGCGCTATAGCTTGACTTGTTTGTAACTTGATTTTTCTTGTAAGCAATAACTCTGAAGCAAAATCAGTAATTTTTGAACAAAAAGTCTAACACACTTTGGTTCACTGGATTTTATTAGTGGTTTTGTTAAGTTTTTAGTTGAAGCACAATCAGTAATTTTAAACAGTAGTTCTTAAGCATCTTAGTCCACTGCATGCAATTAGTGTTTTATACTTAAGTCTGACACTAATGACATTTTGAACAGAAATGTCTGTGGTCAGTGTACCCTTTCACTTGAGACCTCTTCTCCGAGAACATTACCAAAGAATGTAGGACATACAGAATCCGGGAAAAAAAATGCCTCCTGGACAAAATGCCTCACAGAAAAAAATGCCTCCTGGAAAAAATGCCTCCTAGAAAGAATGCCTCCTGGATATTTTGTGACTAGCAAAAAATGCCTCCTGAGAAAAAAAAGTTATTTCAACTTGTAAACATGTTACATATGAAACCTATAACATATAATATCAAAAACATGTTAATTTCAGATATGTACAGTCAAAACCAGAAGGTATAATATCATGAAGTACAAATTACAAATATCTTCTTGAAAGGGTATCCCTTCAGCTGTACTCTGGACCAGTTTAAAAGCAGGATTTATGGCTGTGAGGTTTCTTGATGAAATAGTTGTGGCCTTTATGGCTTACAATATGCATTCTTATCAAATTACAACATAGGTTATCCCCTCTGTAAGGAGTCATATTTTCTAGGAGGCATTTTTTCCAGGAGGCATTTTTTCCACGCATCGGACATACATTCTTTTGAGAAGTAAATTTCACACCTACAATTTCTCTTCTGCCAAGCTGTGGTCGTTCTTTCATTTGTTAAATATGGTAACATACACAATGCAATAAACTTTACATTTTCTATTCCTTGTGATGCATATCTTGACATCTTTTACGGCTTACTTCGCACTTTTTCATCAGGGCCACTTCGTTTTTGTCAGCAAAAACATTTTTCTAGTTGGACTTGTCAGCAACATTTGATACAATAGATCACTATCCTTTTTGACTGCCTTCAACATTGGTATAGCAATGTTGGGGTTGTGCTTAAGTTGGTACAATCATAGCTTGACTCATGGAAACGGAGCATTAAAATAGACGGACATGCTTTAGATGTTTTTTAACTCTCTTATGGGGTTCTCAGGTCTCAGTCTTGGGGCCACTCCTTTTCACCCTATACTCAGCTCCCCTTAGTACAGTCATATCTAAATTCAATGTCATCCATCATTTATATGCAGATGATACACAAATTTTACTCAGAACTTAACTCAAGGAATTTTAATTCTAGTATCACTGAACTGGCAAATTGCCTTTATGCCATCCATGCATAGATTGGACATAACAAACTCAAATTAAATCCCAACAAAACAGAATTTATTTTAATTGGCGATTATCAAAGAGATGTGGCTAATTCAGTCACATATGTTACTACCATCTCTGGGAACTACAGAGGGTCCGCAAGTATCTAACCCATAAAACCGCTGTGAAGGTGGCAAATGCCTTGGTAAACAGTCACTTGGGCTACTTCAATTCACTGCTTTATGACACAAACAGGGCATATATAAGGAGACTTCAAAGAGTTCAAAATACCTTTTGTCGCACCATGTGTCAACTAAATAAATTCAGTTATTTGACACCCTTCCTACACAAACTACACTGACTTCCTTTTAAGTACCATATACAGTTTAAATACAACCTTCTTACAAGGCGATAAATTTTAGCCAACTCCCATATCTGTTCTCTTTAATTAAGCTTAGTGATCTCACATGGGACAATCACCTCTCAGTTTCCTCAACCAGACCAAACAAAATGCATGAGGATACACAGTTTTACAATAGCTGCTGCGATAGAGTGGAACTATTCAGATTAGCCTGTCCTCCACAATAGCTTAGCTCCCCTATCAGACAAAAGCATGGACACTGACCTCTTTCTGAAACTGGACTATTCCCTTTTTGGACATCACCACCTTAGAGGATAGTTACAGCAATTTCGGCACTTTATAAATACCTCTTACTTCCTTACTTCTTACTTTTCACCCATGGTATCCAGCTCAGGAGTCATAGGGATGAGAACAATAATCTTATCTTGGCTGTATGTTGTAAACCGTAACGTGTAGAAAGTTGACTCTTGATAGGGACATTGATTGGGGGTTGTAGGTGTGCAATATCATACTATGACCTTCATTTGACCATTAAACCTTGCCATAGTGATCTTGAGTTTAAAAATCTTATCTGGCCTCTATCTCGACAAACACAAGGTGTTGGATACTGATACTTGGTAGGGATACTGATTGGGGTTGCATCAGTTTGCAACCTCATGGTGTGATCTTCATTTGACCTATGACCAGGCTGTGATGACCTTGACATTTAAAGTCTTGTCTGGGCTATATCTGGGAAACTGTAAGATGTAGAAAGTTGATATAGAATATTGGCAGGGACATGGGTTGGGGCATTTAGGTATACCATGTCATGTATGACCTTGGTGTAGTGTTTGGCTTTGTGAAAATGTTCTCTGCTCATTCAGTCTCAAACTGCAGATGGCAGCCATTAACTTAGTTAACTTGAGAGCCGCATATACAATGAAAATTAAGAAATAATTGCCTCCCTCCCAATCCTGTTAGCAGTTATTTGACTGCTGGGAAGAGAAACATTCAGTTGAGCCAAACACTGCTGAGGAGATTTATAATGAATACATCTTTTGTAATAAATATGTTTATTCAGGAATTCAACCTCTTCAATGTGAGCTTTTCACACTGCCAAAGAATGTACAAAAAGATTTGGTGATAGGGGACATATTGTCTGATCAAGGTAAAATACGAACATTGCTAATAAACTGCCCCATCCATACTATACATACTTTGTCAAAAATCCTAAGAATAATATTTCAGAAAACTGCATCTACAGAACTTGCACTGATAAAAAATTAAGTTCATTATTGGGCTGTGATTGATTAGAAAGAACAAGAACCTGAGTAAAACTTGACAAATTGATTGATTCATACCCATTCATGGAAGTTTTGTAACCATTGTGGGTGAAGAGACACTATGGATCGTCATGTATATTACTGTTTATTAGAGTATAAGGTATTCTTGAGTGAAGTAAAAAGATGGAGACAAAGCATATTAAGCATAACACACCATTAAGAATACTCTGCTTGTGAAAATCTTGTTTGGAATAAATATTGTTTTGCAAATGATATAATTCAAAATCTTATACTCTTTGTGGAGAAATGGTATGTAAGAAACAAGAAGTGAAAACGACCCGTTGCTTTCTGGACTTATTTGGGATTGTTAAAGTTAAAATTGGAAACATATGACAAAATTTTGGGGTACCCCAAAAACATTGAAGGAGTCAACAAGGAAATCAAAGATAAGATAAAAGAAATTCTCAAGCACTTTTAAACAGAGATACTGAGACAGCAGCCACCAAGGCAATTACTTTAAAGTTACTGTTTTAAAAAGTATTTTGTAATAACTCGTACTTATGTGTAATTAGCATTGATGTATTTGTATAAATATCTATATTATTATTTTAAAAAAATGTTTTCTATTGTCATATTTGAGAAATATTTCTATCACAAAGATAAATACCTTGCTGCAACTGAATATTATATGTGATTTTAGCTATTGTGCTGTCTCCTTTGACAGCCATACTTCAGTTGAGAAATTTTACAGCTTCATAACTTTCAGTTTACTAATTAATGCTTATTAATCAGCTCATAAAAATATGGTCCTTTGGATAATTTATGGTCAGTAGAAATTTTATTATTATCTGAACATTTCAGGAGGGTACAGCTCATCAGGATAATAGAATTCCAGAAATAAACTAGTCAGTGTAAGTCTGCCCAAAACTGTATCTTGTGGTGAGAAATGAGTCTTATGATATTGTATTACACAAGACATTTCTATACCAGTAGGGTATGCTTGGTATTCACCAACAATATGAGTCAAAAATAAGTTACAAGTCTGTTTTTGTGCTAAGCTTGAGCTGAATTTTTGCCTCTTAAATATACCCCCAAATGTTTTAATAAGCTTGAATTTTTTTATGGTGAATCAGTAAATATTAATAGTTATGATTTTATAGATCTGGACAATCTTTGTGTGGCCACAAAAGTGTATCGCGTGTGTCTGATTGAACTTGGTTTTGGCAAAGTGGTTTTGAAACATAGTGATTTAAGCTTCACTTGGAATGATGGTTTACAGAAGAGATATATTAAGAAATTCACACTGGAATTGATGTGATAGCTGATAGCAAATGCTGCTGACACTATCCGTGCAATACACTTGTGAGTTATCATATAATTCCAAAAAGCGGGCACCACACACAGAAGTCCCCAAGCCAAATATGGTGCATAACTGACTAAAAACACCACAACAATCCAGATCACAGTTTTAGTGATCTCCTTATATTCCCGTCTATGTCCTGGGATGTTTTCTGGCTGGTTTTCATTCATTTTCAAAAGTACACGCAAGAGTCCAATGTTGAATACAAGTAGTGGAATGGAAGGGAGGATGAACATAGAGCCCGTGAAATGTGCTACTTGTATGTAGACTGTCCACATTGGAATCATGCTCACCCAGCAGGTGTATGTCCCATTATCACTAGTGTGGCTTTCACATTGTACAAGGAGACCAGCTTTAATGGCTTCCAGAAGAATTGATACTAATACTATGAGTGATATAGATCTCTTAGTGGTTCTGTAACAAAGGTAGATATTGGCGTGGAATGGCTTGCCAACGGCCATGAAACGGGAGAAAGACAATGCAACTGTGAGCCACACTGACACAAACTGAGAGATGTCTCCAAGGATGAAAGTCACAACAAGTTTTATAACAGCCACAGGAAATGGGCCATACAGTGGTATGAAGTGATCCAACGCACTGCCAACTAAGGCAGAAAGTAGGAACAGAGTGTCTGCAATTGCCAAGGCTTTCAGGTATAGATTGGCTGTCGAAGATTTGTATCTAAACTGAAGAACAATAAGGCTCAAAACATTTCCAACTATTCCAAACAATGCTAATGTGGAAAGGAACAGTGATCGAAAGGTAGTGATATCATCACATGATTGTCTTTTTAAAGCTGTGTCTATAAATGCATTGGTGTTGTTGGAGCTGTTATTCCCAATGGAGTGATATGGAGTATTATTTGTGAAGAAGAAACAGCTCATGCAGTTATCGGATTCATTGCCATCACATAGGAAGGGTCCTCCTGCTTCCATCACCTGAAATATAGAGAAAAATTTTAGTAGAGATAACCATCATACAACTAGGCCTCTTCTGTGTAAGCAGAATATTAGGTTTCCAGCATTTCTGTTGTTTTAGAAAATGTTATTTCAGTGAAAGTTGGTGTTTTTTGTGATATAGGTTATATGGTTTTAAGAGGAAACCAGAAATGTGACTGAGGACCTAAATGTAATAGGAATCACATCAAATCGACTGAGAATTTTCTTATTGAGAGAGTATTACTAGTACAGCAAATGCTTGAGCTCTGGTAATAAGACCACTGGTTAAGAAAAAAATCAAGTGAAAATTGACAGTTGCTATAGTAAATCAAGTGATGCCAAGCCTCCTCTGTGACCAGCCTCCTTCATGTTTAAATGAAAAAGAATGATCTTATTGATAAAGCCCATGATCATTTGTCTAGTTTCCTGTTCATTACTACCAGATAGGATAGAAATTCAGTATTTGATTATCCACCACATACCATATTTAGACTAAATACGGGGCAAATAAGAGTAAATTACAAAAAACTTGAAAGTATTAGATTTATAGCATTTTCATAAAATAGGAAGCCCAGATAGTTAGTCATAGGAATGGCTATCACAATAGCTAACTGAGCATCAGCCATTTCCTCATTTTTACCCCACAGCCTTTAAGGGCTGTCAGGTCATTGTTTTCACCCATGGTGTCCGGATGGGCGGGTGGTCGAGCGGCAGGAAAATGTTTGTCTGGGCTGTATCTCAGAAACCATAAGGTGTAGGAAGTTAACACTTGGTAGGGACATTGGTTAGGGGGGTGTAGATGTGCAACATCATGGTGTGACCTTGATTTGACCTTTGAGCTTGTAGTGACCATTACCTATAAAATGTTATCTCGGCTATATCTCAGAAACTGTAAGGTGTAGGAAGTTGGTACTTGGTAGGGATATTGGTTTGGGGTTGTAGGTGTGCACCGTCATGGTGTGACCTTGATTTGACCTTTGACTTTGTCTTATTGACCTTGACCTATAAAATCTTAAAAGATATATCTTGGAAACTGAAAGGTGTAGGAAGTTGTTACTTGGTAGGGACATTGGCTGAGGGTTTTTATGGGTGCAACATCATGGTATGACCTTGATTTAATCTTTAACCTTTTTGTAGTGACCTTGACCTGTATAATCTTGTCCGGCCTATATCGAGGAAACTGTAAGGTGTTGGAAGTTGATACTTGGTAGGGATATTGGTTTGAGGTTGTAGATGTGCAACTTCAATTTGGGACCTTGATTTGACCTTTGACTTTGCTATTAGTAACCTTGACCTATAATATCTTGTCTGGGCTATATCTCGGCAACCATAGGGTGTAGGAAGTTTATGCTTGGTAGGGACATTGGTTAAGGGTGTAGGTGTGCAATATCATGGTGTGACCTTGATTTGACCTTTGATCTTGCCGTAGTGACCTTGTGTTTTAAATCATGTCCGGGCATTATCTTGGAAATCGTAAAGTATAGGAAGTTGATCTTCGGTAGGGACATTGCTTAGCTTCGTAGATGTGCAACATCATGATTTTGATTTTATCTTTGACCTTGTTGTAGTGTCTGTGGGTTTTAAAATCTTGTCCGAGCGGTTTCTTGGATTCCATAAGGTGCAAAAAGTTGACACTTTGTTCACTTACTATTTTGTGAACAATAAAATAGTAAAGTTTCAGACTGGTTGCTCAATGCATGAATGAGTAATATCTACGTAGTCAATTTTTAGCAGTTTAAATTATGAAAAAGTGTCTTTTATCTCCTTTATTGTTGATCCTACAGTTTTGGGATTTGATAACAACTTATGGGAAATCATGTATCTTGCATATTTTAGTTGGATTTAACTTGATCTTTGACTCTTCCTTCAAGGTCAAACGGGTTGTTGATACTTCCAGTGCCCTGTATCTCTTTGATTATTGGTCTTACAGGATTGGGATGTGAATATAGCTTACAGGGCATCATGTGTTCTGAATCTTTTGGTGGGTCTGATATGACCTTTGACTGTACCTTTAAGGTCAAAAGGGGTCTTTAATCATACTTTTACGTTTTAATTCTCTGTATCTCCTTTATTATTGGTATTAGAGGTTGGGATGTGAAGACAAGTTCTAGGAAATCATGTGCCCTGAATCTTTTTGTGGATTTAGCTTTGAACTTTCACCCTTGTTTCAAGGTCAAATTGGTCCTTACTACTTTTAATCCCTTTCCTTTACTTTTTTAATGTCAGTTGTTTATACTTCCAACTTGGAAGCAGTTAAATTAACCAATGTGAGAGGTGTGTCAGATGCTTTATTTTAACCAGCATCAGTGTGAAATTCCAGCTTTGTACGATCAGTAGATCTCAGTGGATACTATGCAAGATGTATAAATATGTATAAATAACTTGTATTAATTAAGGAAAAATAACATTGACATTGTGCAGTAGCATGAATTTTTACTTCAAAGATTAGGCACTATAAATCTATAAAATATAGAATTAATCAGTTATACAAAGAAATGAAAGAAATACATTGACTTTTTGTTTACTTACCTGTGTTATATATAATCACTATGTTATTTTCTTAAATTCTGTTGTTTTACAATCCTTAAAGTCACAAATCATAATCTACATGTTTTCCAGCACAAGTTGTGTACATTTTAATTGCTTGCTTGAATTCCTTGTTTATAGGGTGTTATTTCAAATCTACAGCATATAAGCTGTGATGTATGTCTTTTTTATAGAGAAAATGTGTATTTCACTTTATTTTTTGTTTTAGAAGACACAACATTTGATTAAAAACTGACAAAAACCAACTTGTAACACAGCTTCTAACACAAAAAATGAACAAAAGTTTGTGTATAAAACTGTTGCAATGCCCTATTTTCAGTTCTACGGATGTTACAACAAATAAACTGTATGATATGCATTTATCCATAGGATTCTCTCTTTTTAGCTCAATTCTTTCTCGTGTGTCAGTCCGCCCATTTCAGCATTTATCTGTGTTTATGATAGTGTTCTCCCACAAGTATTGTCTATTGAAGTCAAATAGAATTTGTGACATTAGCACATTGGTAAGCGTTACAACTTAAAGGAATAAATTAATCACACCAGCATTAGAGGCACATCTTAATTGAGACAAAAGCACTCAGAGAGTGCATATCTCTGCCATGACTCAACGCCTTCAATTAATTATTAGTATAATTATAAAAATCATTTGAAACATTCCTTGATCTAGACGATTACCCGGATCACCACCAAAATTTAATCCTCTGGCTCTTGCCATTGTTGGAATTTGCTGGAAATTTCATTAAAATCTGTTCATAATTTTTTCAGTTATACATACAGACAAACATTATTATTCCTCCAAAAAACTTGGTAGATCAAATAAATAGAACTCAAGTTATCCTTCTACTTCCATTTGAGTCTTTAGTGGTTTAAGGAACTTGCTTTGTGATCTGTAGGTAACTGACTTAAATTGTGGTATTGATCAAGCTAAACTAAATCCAAGGAAAGATTGAAGCTCACTGTTGAAATTTTTAAGATATTATTCCACTGTTAAATATGACATTAAGGTAAAACATAGTCACATATTCGTGCTTGTGTCACATTTTTAACACATTAAAATTTTAACTGTGAAAATAAGGATTTACAGATTAGATCTCATAGTGAGAGGTAACCACAGTAACTCTAATATAAAATTATAAAGTATTCACTGTGCTGTTAGCCAACACAGGAAATATACATGCTAAAACTCACTGTTTTTATTTGGATTATTGAAGGTTTATATTTTACCTTTGGTACATGGTCTATACATTTTTTATGCAGGGCTGCAGTAAAATTGAAGAGTTGTATAGAATCCCAAAATTGATTGGATAGAACATTATAGAGTGGAATAACTGGCAGTTGAATGGGGCGTAC
Organism: Sabellastarte sp. h YS-2021; assembly: GCA_964017235.1. Taxonomy (NCBI): domain Eukaryota; kingdom Metazoa; phylum Annelida; class Polychaeta; order Sabellida; family Sabellidae; genus Sabellastarte; species Sabellastarte sp. h YS-2021. The sequence continues at coordinate 139,149,192 of OZ024927.1, read as the reverse complement.
AAATGACCTTTAAACTTTTTATGGGGGAGGAAGGTGTTGCCATTCCAAAGCTAGAGTAAGAAAGTGAAAAAAGACATCTGTGAAGAAAAATCCTGATAAATGGATGGAAGATTTACAATGTCTGGTGAATTGTGTCTGTCACAAAATATAGCCAAGGACGACCCAGAATGAAGGAGCCTAGTATTCTATTAACTGGAGGGAAAGTCTCTTCTGTTCAGTGACTTCAGTCGTTATCCTTGCCATGTTAGTGGGTTACATTATTGATTGTGTGATATAGGGCTGAACCCTGTTTAGTTGAAACCCAAGGGACTGGAAATGTGCTTTACTTACCAAAGCAATTAGACATCATAGAGCAAAAATTTTAATGAAATTGAGCCAGTAAGGAACCTGTATGTTCCCTTGCCCATTTTAGTAGGACTTTAGAATTAACTTTTAATCAAAAGTGCCGTTAATATGTTGCCCATGTAGTGCTGGTATTTCAATTAGGGGTGGGACGAGTACAAATAATTCGGGTCGATTACTCGCAGATGAAAACTCGACTCGACATCGAGCCCTCGCGACATTTAGTATCCACCATAACAGGAAACGACATCCAATATGGCGGCTCCCGTAAACGAAAAAAATATAAAGATAAAAGCTTTGAAACGCTTGAATTAGCTATTGTCAGCACATAATATCATTAATTTTATGTTACAAATGGTGGATTATGCGATTTAATGAAAGTAAGGTATGCTATTTATGTTTAATTAACTAAAAAACGTAACTGGTTCTATAGGTTGTTATATATACACGAGTAATCGACCCTAAGAATTGGGGTCGAATTTTCGTGAAATTCGCCTCGCTCGGCGAGTGTCGACTGCTCGGTCGCACCCCTAATTTCAATATTGATAGATATGAAGGGTATGTACAGTTTGAGCTCATTTTGGTGGGACTGTGGAATTAACTTTAATGAAAAGTAAATAAAGTCATCTAGAAATCCTGGTTAAGTAGAAGTTTATGTGGTACCTGAAGATTTGACTTGACCCAGTTTAAGTGAAAGGGGGTTGACTATGGAAAAAAGTGAGTTTATTACGTGTAATAGTAGAACCTCTATGACCGGACCTTCTATTAGCTGTTCAGTTGTATGATCTCGATTTCATTTTATTTTACTACAATTTTAAACTTAAAGGTCTCTTCTGTTTTTATGGAACCTTCTATTATCCACCAACAAGTGCACTCTGCCACTGCTGTAATAAAATTCCGGCTTTTTATTTCTGTTACTTGTCATTTCTTATAACTGCATTTATATATCTGTTGTTTTGGGTTCTTTTATTCCCCTTCAAGTGTTGTAGGCAATAAGGGTTTTTTTATGTTAGATGGTTATAATTACCTTAATTTAATATATGCACATACTATTTTGACAGAAAAATATCCGCTTCAGCTGTTTGACATAAAAAATATAAAGTATTTGAGATTCATTGTTTGATATGGTCAAAATAAAATATCTTAAGAGGAACTTTATTTGTACATTTAGTAGTTTATCCCTTCCATTTTATGCACACTTCCAACATGTTTGGAAAACAGTTTCTACATTTTCTACAGTTACAGTTTCTACTGTTAGAGTGAAAATGACTTGCTACTCCCCTCTCTATATCCACAGACACATTTTAACTTTAAAGACTTTTAACATTTCCAGAAAACTTATTTTTGAGGATAGTTCTTTGTGAGTGCTTGTGCTTTAATGGAGGTTTAAAACCACCTTTGCTATGGAAAAACAGTCTACTCTTTTGACCATTTCCAAGAAACTCTCCCCTATATGAAACTGAAATGATTTTGTACAAATTCAGACGAGGTCTGGATGGTTTGTTTTCATCTATAATTTAGATGACCATAAAAATGGTTTGCCTTAGCACTCCCCATGGAAAGATAATGTCATATATCCAATATAAACTATTGTGAAAAGTCATGAAAAATTCATCCGTACATCTACAAAAATTGTAAACATCAGTTTGGTTTTGAAATAGAATCATGAATTAATGTGGGGAAAAGGACTCTTTACACAGTCTGTTTGAAGCCAAGAAAATTAATGTGACACACCTAAAAATATATTCAGGAAATTATTGTTTTTCAACTTGCTACAGAATCTTTGATTTGAATTTGCAAAATGCAGAGGAAATTTTTAATGCTTCTGAGTATCCTAAATATGTATGTTTTGTAGTTGGAAGCCAAAATACTAAAATCATCCGTAGTAGCCCCCCTGGGGATAATTCGAGAAAATATATAGTGGGGGATGGATTTGTCAGCATGAATGATGTCAGACAAACATATATGTATTACAAAATATATATATATATATATATATATATAAATAAAAACAATATACAACACAAAATTACAAAATAGTCTATTCAAGAATCCCCTTTTAAATCCCAGTATTTATCATTTTAAAATAAATATAATACTATGATCTCACAAAGGGACAACCTGAGTTAAATGCATTGTACTTACCACATTTATGCTCCGTTAAGAATCCCTGTCTTAAATCCCAATATTTCTCTTTTTAAAATAAATATATGATCTCACAAATGGACAGCCAAATGCATCTGACCTGCCACATTCATGCTCAGCTAATCAAAATCCTTAAAACTTTTCAGTGTAGAAAATTCTCAAATTTATTACTTGGTTATATTTACTTTTTGGCAATAAGACTAAAATTATGACCTTTTTGTGAAGTTAAGCAGATTAAACTTAAGTAAAATGTGTTAAAAAGCCTTGACCATGTATTTTGTTGAAAGGGATGGGCATTTATGCATAATTTACGTGTTTTTGTGGTGGGGGGATAATGCAGACATGTGCTGGATTTGAGACGACTTTGGTAGCATGTCTTTTGCTAACACTTGACAAGTTGTATACAAAATTTTGAAGATTTTGAAATTGCAGAAACTTTGATGTTCCGATTACATTTAAAGCTTTTGCATCATTTAATACCAGTTCAACTTTTCTTGACAATTATAGCTTATTGGGGCTTACCTTGTTAATATATGCTTAATCTTGTTGTAAAAAGTAAATACATTGTCAACCTGTTGTAAGTTCTGTTGAGAAACCAAATCCTTCTTGTTCAACGAAATCATAGTAGGATTGAAGTTTATGTTAATAGAACTAAAAAGTTCAGAATGTACTGGTGAGTTTTTACCCCACAGCCCTTAAGGGCTGTTGGGGTATTGTTTTCACCCATGGTGTCCGGATGGGCGGGCGGGCGTCCGGGTGGGCGGGCGGCGGGAAATAGTTTGTCCGGGCTGTATCTCAGAAACCGTAAGGTGTAGGAAGTTGATACTTGGTAGGGACATTGGTTAGGGGGTGTAGCTGTGCAACGTCATGGTCTGACCTTGATTTGACCTTTGACCTTGCCGTAGTGACCTTGAGTTTGAAAATCTTGTCCGGGCTATATCTCGGAAACTGTAAGGTGTATGAAGTTGATACTTGGTAGGGACATTGGTTAGGGGGTGTAGTTGTGCAACGTCATAGTCTGACCTTTATTTGACCTTTGACCTTGCCGTAGTGACCTTGACCTATAAAATCTTGTTCGGGCTATATCTCGGAAACCGTAAGGTGTAGGAAGTTGATACTTGGTAGGGATATTGGTTAGGGGGTGTAGGTGTGCAACGTCATGGTGTGACCTTGATTTGACCTTTGACCTTGCCGTAGTGACCTTGACCTATAAAATGTTGTCCGGGCTATATCTCGGAAACTGTAAGGCTTGGGAAGTTGATATTCTGTAGGGACATTGGTTAGGGGGTGTAGGTGTGCAACGTCATGGTGTGACCTTGATTTGACCTTTGACCTTGCCGTAGTGACCTTGACCTATAAAACGTTGTCCGGGCTATATCTCAGAAACTGTAAGGTGTAGGAAGTTGATACGTGGTACGGATATTGGTTAGGGGGTGTAGGTATGCAACGTCATGGTGTGACCTTGATTTGACCTTTGACCTTGCCGTAGTGGCCTTGACCTATAAAATCTTGTCCAGGCTATATCTCAGAAACCGTAAGGTGTAGGAAGTTGATACTTGGTAGGGATATTGCTTAGGGGGTGTAGGTGTGCAGCGTCATGGTCTGACCTTGATTTGACCTTTGACCTTGCCGTAGTGACCTTGACCTATAAAATGTTGTCTGGGCTATATCTCAGAAACCGTAAGGTGTAGGAAGTTGATACTTGGTAGGGATATTGATTAGGCGGTGTAGGTGGGCAACGTCATGGTCTGACCTTGATTTGACCTTTAACCTTGCCGTAGTGACCTTGACCTATAAAATATTGTCCGGGCTTTATCTCGGAAACTGTTAGGTACAGGAAGTTGATATTTGGTAGAGACATTGGCTAGGGGGCGTAGGTGTGCAGCATCATGGTGTGACCTTGATTTGACCTTTGACCTTGCCATAGTGACCTTGACCTACAAAATCGTCAGGGCTGTATCTCGGAAACCGTAAGGTGTAGGAAGTTGATACTTGGTAGGGACATTGGTTATTGGCTATAGGTGTGTATTATCATGGTGTGACTTTAATTTGACCTTTTACCTTGCCGTAGTGACCTTGATCTTTAAAATCTTGTTGCACCTTTGGGTCTGTCATTTGATGCAGATTAAGCAAAAGTCATATTAGAATTTATTAAGAATTTTACTTTCATAACTTCCCATTGTAAGAGATAGAATTTCATCAAGTGAGCCGCAGATTTTACTCCTGAACACCACACATAAGCATTCATTAAATGTATTACCACTTCTGTATGCATGGTAATATTCAAACCATCTAAACCATAATTCGGAAATGCAGATGTATATAAAGAGTGTTGAATTTTAGTTTACTGATTAATGCTGTCATCTTGTCATTGAATTATCTTGTTTTAATACTTCATCTTTATACGCATTATCTTTCTTTTAAACATTATTTCTCCATTTAAACATTGTTTGGACCTTTATATAACTGACAGTGCTCTGAAAGTATCCTGAAGTTTGTACTGGTACAGTACTTCTATATCTCATGGTGTTGAAAATATTTCCCAAGGCTGTGGGGTACGGGCATCTCTGATGCTATTTTATTTCATGAAGTGGGCAATTTCACAGATTGAGTGTAGCATACATAAATATATGAAATAGATATTTGTGATTTTCCAATTGATAAAATAATATTATAAAAAAAAAAAAGGTTACATACCTCATTATCCCGACTTTTATGTGGCAACAATCATGTCCGTGTTTTATGAAACCAGTTAATGACTAAAGAGTAACATGGAGACGGTATTTCCTTGTAAAGTAGATCTAGTCTTTGATCTTCCAGCAGATCCGGTTATAAACTATTAATGCGCTTCTACACTAACTAGCGTTTGTCCATCCGAGTCATTTTATATTCAGTTGTTCAGTTCCGGTATTAATTTCTGCAGACACCAGCAAAAAGGTGAATAATGCATTCAACTTAATAGCTGAATAAGTTTCCAAACAACCAGGGAAATCTACCTTCATCACCTTTCTTCCTATGTGTAGAATGATTTTTATATGTATCCATCCGTAGTAAAGTCTGCCTCATTCTTGTAGCATCCCAGTTTTACTTATAGTTGGGTATGATTTCCCCAAACACACTAACAATTTGCTAAAATATATAAAATAATATATATCTTTACATAAAAGAGAAAAAGAAGAAGAACTGGTTTATTTTATCAGTTTTAGCCTATTATTTTTTCGACAGTTGTGGGTGTGACAGTGATTAGGTTGTTTGTTCAGCAATGGATAAATAGAATAATGCAGTAAGAGATGCAAACATTGGCACATACATCGCATTAATGTCAAGATAAAAAGTGTGTTGATGAGTTTTAGTAGAATTGATGTTACAACAATGAGAAGGCACAGATAGTTTTCCTAATTAGTATGACACAAAACTCACTTAATGTGGCGTGGAGAGTCCATTTTTATTTGTTCATGTGTAACTTTAATACTGTTGAACGCCATTCTCATGTAGCCTGGATAGAGGTATGCTTTTCACTGAAAACAAAAACCTCCACAAACACAATAATTCTTTGAATCTACCAATCATAATCTTTATATTGATATATTTAGTCTATATGTAAGATATTGTTTTTGTTGATAAGAATAAATAGCATAGTCACAAGGACTGAGGGCATCTAAAGGTGCAAATTAACTTGAAAAACAAAATAGTTTTACTGTGTCAATTTTTCACAGAATTCTGTGAAAGTAATAAATCTCCAGTGAGGACGAATAAATCATTTTCTGGCAGAAGAAAAAGAAACATTTCTCTCAATAAAAAATTCAGAAATGCGTATCACTGTATACTGGAATGTTGGCAATCATTTATGTTTTACATATACCAATATTTCATTCATGGGAAAATTGTACTTTGTACAGAATGTTGTAGCACAATATGTTACAAACTTAGCTCACCATATGGTTACAACTGATCCAACAGATAAAACAATTAATTGTGAAGATGATAGGTAATGAATGGTTGAAACCTTTTAATTGCCAGATAAAGAAGTAGTGATTGTATTGAAATAATCATTAAAATGAAGGTTTAAATTGCCGGCCTTTGTGAATATGTATGGTATCTAAATTCTAAAATTTATAAAATTCTTTACTTTTAAAGGTTGATTTTTTTTTATTATGTCAGCTGACTTGTCATGAAATCATGCACTAAATCATTTATAACTTGAAAAGTATTACATTTAGAGTATTTTGTTAAAATATGTTATTCAGCTACTTTTTCCATAGCTACAACATGGTGAGTAACTTGGGTGTCTAACCCAATAGCTAAGTGAGTAATAACTACTTTCTGACTTTTCAGGACCTTCCATAATGAGTAAAATCACTGGTAACTCGAAAACTATTGCATACAGAGGATTTTGTAAAAATATGGTATTCATCTACTTTTGGGTCAGCTATAACATAGTAAAATTGCAGACGTGTAGCTCATTGCATAGCTGAGTAATGGCTACTTTGAGGTTATCACTGTTGAGTAAATTGCTAGTAACTTCAAAACTGTTGCATTTAGAGAATTATGTCCACCCTACTGGGGGGTGGACATATTATTATATCCCCAGACGAAAGTCGGGGATGTATTGGATTCAGGTCCGTCGCGCCGCCGCCGCCGCCGCCGTAGAAATTTCCTTGTGGACGCGATAACTCAAAAACAAATTAATATTTTTTTTTCAAACTTGGTACACATGTTAAGGGTGTCCAAAGGAAGATCCCTATTTTAAGGTGACCTTAAACTCCCAATAAAAGAGAACTTATGGCCACCTTAAGGTCAGAAATTGCACTTTTGGCCACTAAGAGCCCTCTAGGTCACAAACTATGATGCTCAGCTGGCTGAAATTTCACCTGAGAACACATTAATATGTTCTTAGTACATGTGCCGAAAATCACGACTTTAAGTTGAGGAGAAAATTGTGTTTGAGGCCCATAAAGACCCCCACTTAGGGATTTTTTGCTATATTTTTCACATATTTTGCCCTATAATTTGGAAGTGGTAACTCTGATGAGTCTCAAACTGCACTAGGTATAACTTTGATATGTAATCCTTGTCTGTAGAAAATTTTAGGGCTGTAGGTTTACCCAAAGGGGTCGACTTAAGGTCTCAAAAGTGCCCACAGAGACCCAATTTATGCACTTTTTGCCACTTTCGAGCACTGTAGCTTTCAAACTATGTCTCTCATCTAAGTTAAATATCATCTGAGAATATATCTATGTGTTTTCTTATATCTGCCCCAAAATTTAGGCCTTTAATAGACATTTAACCTGTGTGTGAGGACCATAAACACCCACCCGAGTGACCCTTATAAGACATTTTTCACATATTTTTCCCTGTAACTTGGAAATGGTAAGTCTGAGAAGTTTCAAACTGTATTAGATATACATTCTATGTGTAACCTTTGAATGTGAAAGATTTTTAGTCTGAAGCTTTGATTTGAAGGTCACATTGAGGTCTCTAAAAGGCCCACAGAGACCCGATATTTTGCCTTTTTGCCACTTTTAAGCCCTGTGACTGTTAAACTATATTACTGATAGAGCTGAAATCTCACCTGGGAATATATCATTATGTCATTTTTACATGTGCCAGAAATAAAGGCTTTAAGTAGACATTTAACCTGTGTGTGAGGACCATAACACCCACCCGAGTGACCCTTTTTAGACATTTTTCACATATTTTTCCCTGTAACTTGGAAATGGTAAGTCTTGAGAAGTTTCAAACTGTATTAGATATACATTCTATGTGTAACCTTTGATTGTGAAAGATTTTAAATCTGAAGCTTTGATTTAAAGTTCACATTGAGGTCTCTAAAAGGCCCACAGAGACCCAATATTTGGACTTTTTGCCACTTTTAAGCCCTGTGACTGTTAAACTATGTGACTGATAGAGCTGAAATCTCATCTGGGAATATATTATTATGTTCTTTTTACATGTGCTGAACATCAAGGCCTTTAGTAGATATTTAACCTGTGTATGACGACCATAGATACTCACCCGAGTGACCCTTTTTAGACATTTTTTACATATTTTGCCTTGTAACTTGGAATGGTAAGTCTGAGAAGTTTCAAACTATATTAGATATACATTCTATGTATAATCTCTGATTGTGAAAGATTTTAAGTCTGAAGCTTCAATTTGAAGGTCACATTGAGGTCTCTAAAAGGCCCACAGAGACCCAATATTTGGACTTTTTGCCACTTTTCAGCCCTGTGACTGTTAAACTATGTGACTGACAGGGCTGAAATCTCAACTAGGAATACATTATTAAGCGTCTTCTTTTTCCATGTACCGAACATCAAGGCCTGTAGTAGACATTGAACCTGTGTATGACGACCATAGACACTCATCCAAGTGACCTTTTTTGACATTTTCTACTGTATTTTGCCCTGTAATTTGGAAATGCTTAGTGTGACAAGTCTTAAACTGTATTATATCTAATTTTTGTTTGTTATGTATGTCCCCCAAAAAGTTTCAGATCTGTAGTTTAATTGCTAAGGTCTCTTTAACAATTGTAAAATGCCCACAGAAACCCAATTTATGGACATTATGCCACTTTAAAGCCCTGTAACTGTCAAACTATGTGGGTCATAGAGCTGAAATCTTTGAATTTTTAAAAGGAAGTGCCTGTCTCTTTAAATTTTGAATATTAATGATGTTATGGCTATCTTAGTCTTTTAAGAACTTATTTTTGTGTGTTGTACCTCTGCTTGCTGAGTTTTTAACTCTTTAAAATGAAACTGGTTAAACATATTCAAGTAGGCAAAATGGACACTGTTATTTTCTGGTGAGCTTTAAGTCCCAATATTAATAAAAGTATATCCTTATGTAGTAAAACTAGGGGATTTTTAACCCTCAACTAGCCCAGTTTTATTCAACTTGCCTCAGTTAATTTTGACACAGCTCCTACAGTTATGAACTCATTTCAGTTGATAATCACATACTTAAAATTCTCAATTCTTTTTGTATTTGATTACCCCTTTGATATATATCAGATTGTTTGTTTACCATTTATGCTGTAGTCCCAACCCACATCCCCCACCCACCTCTGGGACCTCCAGCTATATTGAGTGACACTAAATAAACAAAGGTATTTAGTGATATCAAATGAGAAACAAAGAACTCAATGGGGTTGCAGATCTTGTGTAATAGTGAGAGAGGTGTGGAGAAGGGGAGAGGGGTGGGGTAGGAGGTGGTGGGCTTCATCATATAACACAAAGGGGAGTCAGAACTAAGATTGTGTCACATATTTAGGTTGCATATATATGGACCACATATATAGGAATAGAGGAAATGAATAACTGAAAACAATTTACAAATTCTATAAATAATATAATAAAATAATAATATAAATAATTTTTTTTAAAATAATATTTTATTTGTGAACAAATATAGAAACAGATATGCGCTTTTGGGATTATGAATTTTAGAATGGACATTCAATCATCAATCATTTAAATACTTTGAAATTAGGTTAAGAGTTATCATTGCAGGAAGATTGAAAAGTATGATGTTGAGTTAAAAATAATATTTTATTTGTCAACAAATATAGAAAGAGATATGCTCTTTTGGGATTATTATTTTAGAATGGACATTCAATCATCAATCATTTATTAATAAATACTTTGAAAATAGGTTTAGAGTTATCATTGCAGGAAGATTGAAAATATAATTTGAGTTATGTATTCGGCGTCTGGGGATACACCATCTTCTTGGGAAGATACAAACAGAGTAGATTGATGTGCTGAAGTTCATATAATAATGGGTAATTATGCTTTAAAAAATTCCCGATCAAAACCTGTGGCGTGAGTGATGACCTGTCTGGGGATATGTTGGCGCCGAGTTGGCCCAATCTAGTTTTTGTTTTTTCCGGCGTCCAGCGTCTGCCCTCTGTCACGCTTGGTTTCCCGTCATTTCAAGAAAAAGTATGTATCCTATCTTTACCAAATTTGGTGTGGGTGTTTATTGGGTTAATAGCTTGCATGGGATTGCTTTTGGTGAAGATAACTCAATAGCTAACCGAGTAATAGCTACTTACCTACTGTTGTGTACTTCTTTTGTTTCTGGGCATTTTAAGGAAAAATATTTGACATATCTTTACCAAATTTTACCGGCCATTTTGAATTTTCAAATTTTTGCCAATAATGCAAAAACACAAATTTGCTTCTATCTCCTTAACCGTGCGAGATAAAGCGATTTGATCGAAACTTTCTACCCACAGAGATCTAAGCAATGTACTATTGACAATATTCAAAAAAATTTTCCTCTCCCCAAAAATGGCGGCCATTTTGAATTTTCGGATTTTTGTCAAAATTGGAAAAACACAAATTTGCTTCTGTCTCCTTAACCGTGCGAGATAGAGCGATTTCATCGAAATTTTCGACCCAAAGGGTATGTTAACAAACTACATTTTTGCAATTTTCAAAAAATTTTACTTTCTTCAAAAATGGCGGCCATTTTGAATTTTCAAATTTTTGCCAAAAAATGCAAAAACACAATTTTGCTTCTATCTCCTTAACTGTGCAAGATAGAGAAATTTCGTCGAAATCTCAGCAAACTACTCTTTTGCAATTTTTAAAAAAATTTCCTCTCCTCAAAAATGGCGGCCATTTTGAAGTTTCGAATTTTTGACCAATTGAAAAAACACAAATTTGCTTCTATCTCCTTAACCGTGCGAGATAGAGCGATTTCATCCAAATTTTCGACCCACAGGGTATCTCAGCAATTACTCTATGCAATTTTCAAAAGATGTTCCTCTCCCTAAAAATGACGGCCATTTTGAATTTTCGCTGAAAATTACAAATTTGCTTCGATCTCCTTAACCATGGGAGATCAGGGATTTCGTTGAAATTTTTGAGGCCCAAAGTGTCCAGAGTGTACTGGTGACTTTTTATAAAAAATCACTTTCCCTTTGGCGGCCATCTTGAATTTCTGTGTGAAATGTAAAACACCTATCTCGGAAATGGTGCGAGATAGAGTGATTTCTTCCCCACAGACCAGTTATCCTTGGAAAGAAAAGAAGGGGGGGGGGGGGGGGGGGGGGCACATCCGCTACAACAAAGTCTTCAGGAGTCTAATTCTAGGGTCTAGATATAGGTTTACCTCTCAAGATGTTACGGGTAACGTCATTTTTTTATTGTTAGTCTATCAGGCATAATATGTATTAAGGACTTATCAAGGTTGTCATTAATCTCATCTTAGGTGGCTAAAAATTTATGAGAATTCCAACCATAGGGCTGGTTTTTCACTCGTGGATGGCCCCTAAGGGCCCTGACAGTACTTAAGTGAGCACGGCTGCACTTCTCTCCTATAATCAAAACATCTCGACAGTTTTTAAGCACTGTCATTCATTCTATTCAGGTTTTTGGCTCTTTACAGGCCCGGTCTTTGGGATTGGGGCACTGTAAACGGGACTCAGACTGGTACTTTCAAATCATTCTAATCTATTACTTCAAAATCTAAGAAAAATTGACATATCTTCCAGTCTCAGCTGTAATCCCTCCACCGTGCGGTTGGATTCAGCATTCAGTCCCACATGGTAAGCTATTGTAGCGCAATAGAATTGAAAATTTTAAGTACATGTACTTAAATGTAGCTTTTATAAGCTACAAGCTTACCATGTGGGAATGAGAAGAGTCACACCCTGCCTCCCCGCTGTATTACAGCTGAGGGGTAAAGTTTTAAAATTGCAACGAGAAAGTAGGAAGAGATCTCATAGTGTACCACGAGAGGACAACTTGAGGCTACAGCCAACCATAAATGTCTATTTTTCTTAGACATTGGCCTAATGCCTTGCGGACATCCAAGATAGCATTCAGTCCCACATGGTAAGCTTGTAGCTTATTAAAGCTACATTTAAGTAATTAAGATTTTCAGATTTATTCCTCTGATTAAGGTTAATCTAATGATCAACATTAAAACCACTCTTTTATAAAATCTTATCTAAGGCTTCTCAACCGCTCTATCATAGCTGAAATGATCAGTAACTGTCTCTCCATTTCGAAGAGTAAGAATTGAAGTTGTGCAAGATTTCTGTCATGTCTGCCCATATTGGCATCTACTTTGTATCTGGTTAGTGACCTGGACCTTACGCCCTTTTATAGCCATTGGCACCAAGGCATCCAGATATCCAGTGGTCAGCACCTCCCATGGAGACAGGTGTAATGCTATGTTAATAAAATATCCTTATCAATAAGCTGACATTCGCGAGAGAAATAAAGATCCGTAAACCCCATGCATGAGTGTCCCGCAAGGTCGTAAACCCATCCAGGGTGTCCTTGAGACGTCCTGATGCATGGAACCATGGTCTATATCCGTGGGAGATCCGTGAAAGTGAAACTGGCCCCTTATGCATAACCAGATGTAAGAATTTGTCCAACAAAATATGTCAAAAATATGTTCAAAAATAATAATTTGTTGGTACTGGATTCTGACTAAAACAAATCATAAGTTATGGTTACTGAGTATCAATGTTCATGACTTTATTAAAAATCATATTAGACAAATCTAAAGCTTTTGTCTTTGTCAAGGATATTTTCTCAGGCAATATACTGGTAATGATAAAATTGCACTGTATCTTACTGTTATATATATTTTGCTGTATATTTTGCATTGGCCTTTGCAGCCAAGTGACAAGAAAGGATTTTCAAACACTTTATGTGTCATTGTTTTTTCGTGTAAAATGTTATCAGAAATGGGAACCTGGGAGCACTTAATCTGTCAGTTGTAACCCAGCAAGCTACACATATGCAACCTTTTAACAAATTTTGAGCTGCTAATGTTCTGTATAAAAGATCTAAAATAGCCCACAGATAACCTGATCATAATGACCTAGGGCCTTATGATGTGTATGTCTTTACTGTTTATACTCATGTTGTGGGCCTTTAAATGAGTAGCAATTACTGGTATTGAGTGAACCCCCATGCCAATCAGGGCCTAAAGCCTGGAGATTTTATGTTGCAAAGGAACCAATTAGGTAGTATTAGTATTAAAGTAGAAAAAAAAATTCAGATTTTCAGGAAATTGTTTTTGGCATAAATAGGCCTACCAGGCTTACTCAATATGCTGGTTTTTAAATTACGGTAGAACCTCTATTATCTGACCTTCTTGGGAGAGTAACAATTAGGATGGATAAAATAGAAAGGATAATAGAAAGGCTAAAATAGTGGGTTTAAATGGAGTTGGGGCGAGTCAGGGTTTGAGGAGGGAAAATTGAAAATAATTGAAAATTCGGATAATAGAGGGTTTGATAATAGAGGTTCTACTGAAAATACAAATGGTTCAAAGTGACTGCCTTTTGTTAGCCATGTTATACTGACTATTTATATCCACAGGATAGTATCCGGTGGATACTATGGATTACGCACGACTACGCCACCACCACTGCAGTATGTAGAGATTTTCTCTTTACCCCCAAGAGGCCAGGGTATTATAGGTAGATGTCTCAAATTTACAGGATATATTCATAACCATAAAGTCTTTTTTGGAATATTTTTGGCCTCATTTTGAAAAACAAGATGCATTTTCCCGACTTTTAGCAAGGAGTTTTGTTGGCCCTCAAGAGCAAAGGGTATTATAGATAGAGATCTTAAATTTGCAGGATATCTTCATCATTACAAAATCTTGACTGAATCTTTTCTAGTCATGAAAAGTGCTTATATCTCCCTTATTATTGGTCCTAGACGTTTGGCATGAAAAGCCAACCTATAGGAAATCATGGGCTGGGAATCTTTTGATGTGGTCAGATTTGACCTTGGGTCCCTCCTTCAAGGTCAAATGAGGATAGCCAAACTTAAAAGGGCTTATAACTCGCTTATTATTAGGGATGGGTGGGTGTGAAAACTATGTACATCGGGAGGCCACCAATGCAAAACCGTACCAATTTCAGGACTTTGCGTTTTAGTACACCCCAAACAAAGATGGATGTTTAATCTCATATTTTGAGCTGCAGGTTTGTATTTTCATGTTATATAATAATTCCCTCACTTAAGTTTATGATGTGATGGTAGGGAGGTGAGTGTGTTACCACTACAGAAACCTGTGTTGCCAAAGTATAGAACCTATATACTTGCATCCAATATATTTGCAAATTCATATAGCTGCTCTTGTACATCTCATTGTAGGCATGTTGTTCACACAATTGACATGAGTTAATAGATGTCATATACATTATAGAGCTGAAACGATTATTGATTTCGTACTAATCGATTCGTAGGTTGTCAAAGCACTAGTCGATGTCAATATTGCTGAACTGATTAACTGTTCCCTTGTGTATGTCACGCCTTTGGATTTCTGCGATCATTAAAACTATAAATATTTCAAGGTAAGACCTTAAAAGGTATCAAATTAAAGCATTTTATCTGTATTTGTATCCCCGGACGAAAGTCGGGGATACTTAGGATTCAGTACGGTCACGCCACCGCCGCCGCCGCCACAGAGATTTCCTTTTGGACGTGATAACTTAAAAAATATTTTAGTTAGAATTTTCAAATTTGGTATGTGGGTATATATGGGCAATGCCACGAACGCTATTGTTTTGTGACCTTGACCTTCAATCTCAAGGTCACTGGTGGCCTCTTAAAGGTCAGATTTTGGCCATTTTTTCACTTTTTGGCCCAGTTCTCCTATACAGAAAGTCAGATCATCCTATGGCTGGTATGTATAATACATATATATGTCCTCTGTAAGCATGCAGAAATTTGACCTTGAGGCTCTTCATTGAAGGTCATCCACTGACCGCCAAAGTACCTGACCAAGGGTCATTTTTGGCAAATTTGGAGATATTTTCACACTTAATGCTGACTACATTGCATGGAAACTATTGAAAATGGCTTTGGAGGTTGAGTACATGATGGAGTACCAGCATCCAGGCTTACCGGTTACAGATCTTCATTTAAGGTCATTCACTGACCACCAAAGTACCTGACCGAGGGTCATTTTTGGCCCTCTATTTGTTTGTTTGTTTGTGAACAAGATAACTCAAAAACTGACAGATGGATTTTGATAAAATTTTCAGGATATGTCCAAAATGGTAAAAGGAAGATATGATTAAATTTTGGGAGTGATCCGGATCACTGTCTGGATCTTCTGGATCCATGAAATTTTAGTTTTTAAAGACAGATACCTCAAAAAGTTATGGATGGATTGTGATGACATTTTCAGCAAATGACCTAAATGGTACAAGGAAAAAGTGATTACATTTTTGGAGTGATCTGGATCAGAATTTTGATGATATTTTTAGGATATGTTACAAATGGTAAAGGAAGAAGTGGTAAAAGGAAGAAATGGTTCAATTTTGCGAGTGATCTGGACCACTATCTGTATCTTCTGGATCCATGAAATATAATTTTAAAGACAAATAGCTCAAAAAGTCATGGGTGGATTTTGATGAAATTTTCAGGAAATGTCCTAAATGGGACAAGGAACAAGTGATTAGATTTTGGGAGTGATCTGGATCATCTGGATCCAGGCTGCCAGATGTGTTTATGTACAAGATAAATCAAAAACTTATGGACGGATTTTGATGAAATTTTCAGGATATGTCTGAAAAGGTAAAAGGATTAAATGATTGAATTTTGGAAGTGATCCGGATCACTATATGGATCTTCTGGATCCATGAAATGTAATTTTTAAAGACAGATATGCAAAAAGCTATGGATGGATTGTTTCAGCAAATGGCCTAAATGGTACAAGGAACAAGTGATTAAATTTTTGGAGTGATCTGGATCACTGTCTGGATCATCTGGATCCAGGCTGCCACATAATCTTGGGATGGACTTTAATATTTGTATCCACCGGAAGCATCCGGTGGATACTTTGGTTTAGCGTCCGCTACGCCGCCGCCACCGCCGCCGCGCGTAGAGAGATTTTCGGCGTTAACGCTCTAAGAGGAAAACAACAGCAGCTAGGTTCACCAAATTTGCAGGATATCTTCATTGGGGGGTAAGCTTCTCTGGGAAGGAAAATAGCCTCATTCTGAAAAACAAGATGGCCGCCACGGGCATTTCTTTGAAAATAATCTACATTTTTCTACTGGCTGTTCCTCATAGGTAGAAGGTCGAATCTCTTCATAGGTGATATGTATGACACATATACATGTCCTCTACAACCTTGCACACATTTGACCTTGAAGCTCCTAATTCAAGGTCATCCACGGAGTGCCGAAGTAACCCACATAGCGGGCTTTAAAAGTGCTTATATCTCCCTTATTATTGGTCCTAGAGGTTTGGAATGTGAAGCCAACCTATAGGAAATCATGTGCTGCGAATCTTCTGATGTGGTCAGATTTGACCTTGGGCCCCTCCTTCAAGGTCAAATGAGGACAGCCAAACTTAAAAGTGGTTATAACTCGCTTATTATTGGTCCTAGAGGTTTGGCATGGTAAACCAGCATATAGGAAATAATTGGCTGGGAATCTTCTGGTGTGGTCGGATTTGACCTTGGGCCCCTCCTTCAAGGTCAAACGAGGATAGCCAAACATAAAAGTGCTTATAACTCGCTTATTATTGGTCCTAGAGGTTTGGGATGGTAAAGCAACATATAGGAAATCATGGGCTGGGAATCTTCTGGCGTCGTTGGATTTGACCTTGGGCCCGTCCTTCAAGGTCAAACGAGGACAGCCAAACTTAAAAGTGCTTATAACTCGCTTATTATTGGTCCTAGAGGTTTGGGATGGTAAACCAACATATAGGAAATCATGGGCTGGGAATCTTCTGGCGTGGTTGGATTTGACCTTGGGATCCTCCTTCAAGGTCAAACGAGGACAGTCAAACTTAAAAGTGCCTATAACTCGCTTATTATTGGTCCTAGAGGTTTGGGATGGTAAACCAGCATATAGGAAATCATTGGCTGGGAATGTTCTGGTGTGGTCGGATTTGACCTTGGGCCCCTCCTTCAAGGTCAAACGAGGATAGCCAAAGGTAAAAGTGCCTATAACTCGCTTATTATTGGTCCTAGAGGTTTGGGATGGTAAACCAACCTATAGGAAATCATGGGCTGGGAATCTTCTGGTGTGGTCGGATTTGACCTTGGGCCCCTCCTTCAAGGTCAAATGAGGACAGCCAAACTTAAAAGTGCTTATAACTCGCTTATTATTGGTCCTAGATGTTTGGGATGGTAAACCAACATATAGGAAATCATGCACTGGGAATCTTCTGGTGTGGTCGGATTTGACCTTGGGCCCCTCCTTCAAGGTCAGACGAGGATAGCCAAACTTAAAAGTGCTTCTAACTCGCTTATTATTGGTCCTAGAGGTTTGGGATGGTAAACCAACATATAGGAAATCATTGGCTGGGAATCTTCTGGTGTGGTCGGATTTGACCTTGGGATCCTCCTTCAAGGTCAAATGAGGACAGCCAAACTTAAAAGTGCTTATAACTCACTTATTATTGGTCCTAGAGGTTTGGGATGGTAAACCAACATATAGGAAACCATGGGCTTGGAATCTTCTGGTGTGGTAGGATTTGACCTTGGGCCCCTCCTTGAAGGTCAAATGAGGACAGCCAAACTTAAAAGTGCTTATAACTCGCTTATTATTGGTCCTAGATGTTTGGGATGGTAAACCAACATATAGGAAATCATGCACTGGGAATCTTCTGGTGTGGTCGGATTTGACCTTGGGCCCCTCCTTCAAGGTCAAACGAGGATAGCCAAAGGTTAAAGTGCCTATAATTCACTTATTATTGGTCCTACAGGTTTGGGATGGTAAACCAACCTATAAGAAATCATGGGCTGGGAATCTTCTGGTGTGGTCGGATTTGACCTTGGGCCCCTCCTTCAAGGTCAGACGAGGATAGCCAAACTTAAAAGTGCCTATAACTCGCTTATTATTGGTCCTAGAGGTTTGGGATGGTAAACCAACATATAGGAAATCATGGGCTGGGATTCTTCTGGTGTGGTCGGATTTGACCTTGGGCCCCTTATTCAAGGTCAAACAAGGATAGCCAAAGGTTAAAGTGCCTATAACTCGCTTATTATTGGTCCTAGAGGTTTGGGATGGTAAACCAACCTATAGGAAATCATGGGCTGGGAATCTTCTGGTGTGGTCGGATTTGACCTTGGGCCCCTCCTTCAAGATCAAATGATTACAGCCAAACCTAAAAGTGCTTATAACTCGCTTATTATTGGTCCTAGAGGTTTGGGATGGTAAACCAACCTATAGGAAATCATGTGCTGGGAATCTTCTGACGTGGTCGGATTTGACCTTGGGCCCCTCCTTCAAGGTCAAACGAGGATAGCCAAAGGTTAAAGTGCCTATAACTCGCTTGTTATTGGTCCTAGAGGTTTGGGATGGTAAACCAACCTATAGGAAATCATGGGCTGGGATTCTTCTGGTGTGGTCGGATTTGACCTTGGGCCCCTCATTCAAGGTCCAACGAGGACAACCAAACTTAAAAGTGCTTATAACTCACTTATTATTGGTCCTAGAGGTTTAGGATGGTAAACCAACATATAGGAAATCATGGGCGGGGAATGTTCTGTCATGGTCGGATTTGATCTTGGGCCCCTTCTGCAAGGTCAAACAAGGACAGCCAAACTTAAAAGTGCTTATAACTCACTTATTATTGGTCCTAGAGGTTTGGGATGGTAAACCAGCATATAGAAAATCATGGGCTGGGAATCTTCTGGTGTGGTCGGATTTGACCTTGGGCCCCTCCTTCAAGGTCAAGTGTGAGGACAGCCAAACTAGAAAGTGCTTATAACTCGCTTATTATTGGTCCTAGATGTTTGGGATAGTAGACCAACATATAGGAAATCATGTTCTGGGAATCTTCTGGTGTGGTCGGATTTGACCTTGGGGCCCTCCTTGAAGGTCAAATGAGGACAGCCAAACTTAAAAGTGCTTATAACTCGCTTATTATTGGTCCTAGAGGTTTTGGTGCATTGTCTTTACGGTGGATACAATTTGCATCGGTTCTCCTATGCGCTAGGTCTAATTTTAGGATATGTTACAAATGGTAAAAGGAAGAAGTGGTAAAAGGAAAAAATAATTCAATTTTGCGAGTGATCTGGACCACTATCTGGATCTTCTGGATCCAAGAAATGTAATTTTTAAAGACAAATAGCTCAAAAAGTCATGGATGGATTTTTATGAAACTTTCAGAAATGTCTAAAATGGGACAAAGAACAAGTGATTAGTTTTTGGGAGTAATCTGGATCACTGTCTGGATCATGTGGATCCAGGCTGCCAGATGTGTTTGTGTACAAGATAACTAAAAAACTTATGGACGGATTTTGATGAAATTTTTAGAATATGTCTGAAAAGGTAAAAGGATTAAATGATTGAATTTTGGAAGTGATCCGGATCACTATATGGATCTTCTGGATCCATCAAATGTAATTTTTAAAGACAGATATAAGTGAAAGAACTAGTGATTAGCTTTTGGGAATAATCTGGTACTATGGAGAATCCTGACCTGGTGCTCCAGGAAACAGGCTCAAGACCGACATATTCACGCCTTAACTATGTCCTGTCCGGGGGATACACTGCGGCGAGCCGCAGTCTCTAGTTTATTTTTAAAATGTTAGATATATTTGACTTATATATATTTGTAGGTATGTCCTGTATCCACTTGACCTGTACAATGACAGTGCACACTATGCTTTACACAACTTCAAGAAGCAGTTTCTGTATGATGAAGTGGAGGCAGAGGTAATTGAAAATTGCTCTTATATAGAGAATATTGGAGGATTGATTGTATGGAATGGATCTATCTGATGGATATATAAGATAACAAATTGTTCTGCAGCAGAAAAAATTAATGTACTTAGTTTGGCTATAGTTTTACTATATCTTAATGGTATAAAATATTCACAGAGTCTCATTATTGAAAGAATAAAATGGCTACCACAGCCATTGTCTATTTTTAGATGAGATATGGTACCATAGAGTGCTATATAATTAAGCAGCCCGTCATGGACGCTTATTTGTTTTCACCGAAGTTCGACTGATCACCACCGCCGCCGCCGCCGGATTATGGTCTCCATTGAATAACTTCTTTCAATTTTTTCTTTCCTTCTTATCTTTCTTTAAAACTATAGGGGCGGGAAAAATTTTTGGGATACTTTGCGCAGACCTTAAGCTTTACTTAAGGTAAGCTTTACTTAAGGTAACCTTAAGCATAACTCCAAAACACCCCGTCATCGCGTTTCAGAAAAAACCATACACACCTGTGCTATAAAATTTATCTGGTACATTCTAGACGAAATTTCCAAGGTCGGAAAGGATTTTCTCATCAATCGCACCTTAGATACCTGAATGGGAGTCGTTTTGTTTTTGTAAATTTTTTAAAAATGGGTTATTGGTCTGTATCTCAAAAACGGTTAGGATTTCGGCGTTTTATTGGAATAGGTTATTCAGCTACTTTTTTATAATCTTTCACATGCCGAAGTTTTAGCCCTGTATCTGCAATCTTAAGGTCACCTTAATGTCAAAAAAGGGAGTTTTAGCCCTCCAGTTCACTTAGTTTTTCACTTTTTTCAACCAAACTTGGCACATATATTAAGATTTGCCAAAGGAATATCCTGACTTTATGGTGACCTTAAACTCAAAATGTTAATGGACGTATGGCCTGCTGAAAGTCATCAAATTGGAATAAAATCCTCTGGTTCCTTTCTTTTTCCATTTTTTTTAGATTGAAATTATCACTGGTATTAAAGTAGATAAAAATAATACTTATGGTCACCTTAAACTCTCAGTATGAATGGAGTTGTAGCCACCTTAAAGTGAAATAAGGGGGTTTTCAGCCTCCAAGTATCTTATTGTTCGACTGACCTCAGTTAAACTTTGCACACCTATAAAGGATGGCAAACCAAAGGGTTATCCTGACTTTAAGGTGACCTTAAACTGTTAATATAAGTTTGGCCCCCCTAAAGTCATAACATTTGAATAAAGCCGTCTGGCTCTTTTCTTTTTCCATATCTAACATATATTGATATTGAAGGGACATTCTCATATTATGGTCACCTTAAAGTCGCAATATGAATGAAGTTATGGTCACCTTACAGTGAAAAAGGAAGTTTCAGCCTTCAGCTATCTTATTGTTCAACTGACATGAGCTAAACTTTATGCACTTATAAAGGATGAGAAATGGGACATTCATATTTTATGGTCACCTTAAAGTCCCAATATGAATGAAGTTATGGCCACCTTGCAGTGACATTGTGGAGTTTTTAATCTCCAGCTATTGTATTGTTCAGCTGACCTCACTTTAATTGTGCACACTTATTAAAGATGAAAATAGGGACAAGTAACATACACAATGCAATAAAGTTCACAGTTTCTATTGCTTATGATGCATATGTTGACATCTTTTATGGGTGACTTCTTTTTCATCAGGGCCGCTTCGTTTTTGTCAGCAAAAACATTTTTTTAGTTAGATTCTCACCTCCCTGTCAGGATATTTTGTAAACTTATGCATCACTCCGTTATTGTAAAGAAACTTGGTGTGTGGTTTGATGCTAATTTTCCTTTGCTGATCGTGTACGCAAAGACTTACTTGTAAGACTTACTTCATTCGAATGTGTGATCTTGGGCAGGTTAGACAGTATCTGACAGATGAGGCTGCTAACCTGGTGGCAAATGCCCTGGTGAGTAGTCATCTGAACTACTGCAACTCTCTGTTCAAAGGTCAAAGTTGGGGTCAACAATGTTCTGTTCAACAGCCAGGGTCATATTGGGACAGGTCTTCAGCATTGCCACTTATGCCACCCACACAGAAGTGACTGCCTATGATTAGATTCCAAACTTCCCAACTACTAGGCTCTTTACACCATTTACATTTGAAAAATGTTGAAGACCTTTTTCTCTATGACCATTTATCTTAGTGACCACCTGTGTGAGGAATAACAATACTTTAATCTTCTTAGTTGTTATGTACAAAACTTATAACAGATTTACCAAATTGATGTATCTGTAAGCTTTGTTTCTAGATTTTGAAGAGATTTTTCAATCAATTTCAAAAGTAATTAATAAGTAGTTATCGCCTGTTTTTAGAAACCAACAACCGGTTTTGGAAAAATGAAAACCAACTGTAGCTCAACCTTTCCCACAGAAATTATCCTGTTATGTGGAATTCTAGGTAAAGGGGAAGTAGTATTCCAGTCCCACAAGGTTTGACTTTACAAGATTCAATTGTAGTTGCCTTCCTCTCTAAAAAATTAATTTATAGTATATTGTGTTAGTTACATCTCAGTGACAAAGCATATCTAGTCAAATTATCACAAATTAAATAAGGCCGAGTAAATCAAGGGAAATTGCATGCTCTGCTCTCCCTATTTGATCAGCAGTCACACATTGATCAGCAGTGACAGTTGTATATCAACACAGTACATGTCAGTAAATTACATGTCAGTACTCTGCATAAAAATACAGAAGATACTCAGGGATATATAATAATTAATGCTTTGGGGGTATCAGAATAACTCCTCTTTGGCAACAAAAATAGTGTAACCATTGCTAACATTGGAAACAAGCTTATTTGAAATTGCCCAAAGACTTTATATGAGAGAGATTCAGAAATTTGTCTTTTATAAGGTTGCATGGCTGAATGGATACAACAATTATGGTTGACTCAATCAGTTATGGTCACACCAGATATTTTTAAAATTTATTTCCAAATGTAAATGCAAAATTTCTTACGTGAGTTTGAAACTTTAGTTCAACAGTTGATAAATTGATGAGGGGTTAATTAACAGCAGCTGTCATAACTTAAATTATTGGTGACAAGGTAACATAGGGGAGGCCAAAATTTTTTATGTGACCCTAAATTGTTAGGGAGACGCTTACTGCACTTATACCCTATAATTTCGTTGCTTGGCTACACTGATAACCTCTATTTATCTTGCTCCAGAGGCTGTCCATGGGATTTGCACCATTAAGCCCAATGCCATTTGTGGTAAAGTTTGCTTTGTTAAATCTACTATTGATTTTATGTCTCTGAGATGACCCTGCCCAAATGTTTGACTGTATTGTCTATAATTTTGTCACCATTTTAACAGGAAATTAATGTCTGGTTTGGTTCTTTATTGTATCCACCGGGTAGCATCTGGTGGATACTCTGGATTTAGTTTTGTTACCCCGCCGCCCCTGCCGCTGCCGCAGTGTGTAGAGATTTCACCGTTAACAGTCTAAGGAAAAAAAGTACTATAGCTAGACTTCTCAAATTTGCAGGATATATTCATAAACATAAAATCTTGCCTGGGAATATTTATGGCCTCATTTTGAAAAACAAGATGGCTGCCATGGGCATTTATTCGACTTTCAGCAAGGCGTTTTGTTGGCCCTCTACAGCAAAGGGTATTATAGTTAGAGATTTCAAATTTGCAGGATATGTTCATCATTACAAAATCTTGACTGGGAATATTTTTGGCCTGGTTTTGAAAAACAATATGGCTGCCACAGGCGTTTTGTTAGCAGTCATGAAAAGTGCTTATATCTCCCTTATTATTAGTCCTAGAGGTTTGGTATATGAAGCCAACCCTATAGGAAATCATGGGCTGGGAATCTTATGATGTGGTCTAGTGGTCCTACGATTCGAAGGAAAATCGATTCGACATCTATTTAAAACTTTCGATTTAGAAAATCAATTCTCATGTTAAGAATCGATTATGAATCAAAAATAACATTTAAAAGCCGCTTAATTTTCCCTATTGTAGAGATATTCAACATTGTATTTTCGTAACATTTGTTTACATTATCTGCCATGTTTCTTTAAGTGGTACTTCCTGTTGGTTACAACTAAAACGCGAAATATATGTACGTTTTTAGAAGATCTTTTAATACAAATAAACTAAGTTAAACCTAAATTAAATTCAACTTCCAGTCCTCCACTGCTTTATACACAACATGCATCTCAATTTAAATGGAGAATAAGGACCTTGGTCATAATTCAAGAGCAGAGATCAGTCCTCATTACAGTAATACTTCAGCAATCTGCCATGAATATATCTGACAAATTTTGTTGCATAATAAAATTTTAAATTAAATGCTCACTACATTATCATACTTAGAATTGTACAGTTTTTAACAAACTATTATTATATGAAATGACTTGATCATATAGATCTGCTTAAAAAGGGAAATTCATGGAATATTTTTTTCAGGATGGGAGGAATTTAACAGAATAATAGGAAAACACTTTACAGTAACATATACACAAAAAAGAGTTCAGGGGTCTCACTCAGACTGTTTGAAGCTAGTTGGAGATATTTGCAGTCTGAAGTAAAATTAAAGACCAAAAGAAGAAGATACGGCTATGCGTTATAAAAACAGTAACATGGAGTGATGTTGAACAAAAGTGATTCAAATAATGTTTATTTTTAGCATATATATTTTGGTTGCTTTAATCTACTGAAGTTACACTCAAACACTATAAAAGATTTTTGTGTTGAAAAGAGTTGATGAAAATAAATATAAATTTGTAACTGTTAAGGTTACCTTAATAAATTATTACATTAAACATACTTCTTGAGTCTTTCAACCTACTGGTTTCCTAACATACCTTACCTTACCGCAAACTCCAACCAAATAACATAGAATTTATGACTGACCTATAGAAAGTGCTGTATTATGATTTTTGAAAATAAAAACAATTTTTTGTTTTTCTTGAAAAACAAGCAGAAAAACAATTATAATCGATCGCTAAGAATTACTGATTAATCGATTCTAATTTTTCAGACCGATTCCTAACACTAATGTGGTCAGATTTGACATTGGACCCCTCCTTCAATGTCAAACGAGGATACCCAAACTTAAAAGTGCTTATAACTCGCTTATTATTGGTTCTAGAGGGATGCAAGGTGGAACCAACTTATAGGAAATCATGGGCTGGGAATCTTTTGATGTGGTCAGATTTGAACTTGGACTCCTCCTTCAAGGTCAAACGAAAATAGCCAAACCTAAGTGCTTATAACTTGCTTATTATTGGTCTTAGAGGTTTGCAATGTAAAACCAACTGATAGGAAATCATAGGCTGGGAATCTTTTGGTGTGGTCAGATTTGACCTTGGACCCTTCCTTCAAGGTCAAATGAGGATAGCAAAACTTAAAAGTACTTACAGCTGGCTAATTATTGGTCCTAGAGGTTTGCAAATTGCAATGTGAAACCAACTTATAGGAAATCATGGGCTGGGAATCTTCTGATGTGGTCAGATTTGAATTTGGACCCCTCCTTTAAGGTCAAATGAGGATAGCCAAACTTAAAATTGCTTATAACTCGCTTCTTATTGGTCCTGGAGGTGTGCAATGTGAAACCAACTTATAGAAAATCATGGGCTGGGAATCTTATGATGTGGTGACATTAGACCTTGGACCCCTGCTTCAAGGTCAAATGAGGATAGACACCTTAAAGTGCTGATAACTCGCTTATTATTGGTCCTAGATGTTTGCAATATGAAACCAACCTATGGGAATTGATGGGCTAAGAATCTTTTGATATGATCAGATTTGACCTTGGGCCCCTCCTTCAAGGTCAAATGAGGATAGCCAAACTTAAAAGTGCTTATAACTCACTTATTGTTGGTCCTAGAGGTTTGCAATGTGAATCCAACATATAGGAAATCATGGGGTTGGAATCTTTTGATGTCAGATTTGACTTTGTGCCCCTCCTTCAAGGTCAAACGAGGATAGCCAAATTTAAAAGTGCTTATAACTCGCTTATTCTTGGTCCTAGAGGTTTGCAATGTGACCCCAGCCTGTAGGAAATCGTGGTCTAAGAATCTTTTGATGTGGTCAGATTTGACCTTGGGCTCCTGCTCCAAGGTTAAGCGATGGTTGATTGGCTTTGGTGAGTTGTCTTTCTGGTGGATACAATTTGCATCGGTTTTCCGATGTGCTAGATCTAGTTAAAATGCTGTTTATCTTCAAAACCATGTTAATTGTCCTTTTACGGTGGATACATCTTGCAGATGCATCCTTGGTCAATTTTTTGTGACATAAAATGCAGATGCTGTGGAAAGTAATGATAGTATTCAGCACTCACAAAAATTATGTAATGGCCTGAGATAGTTTCTAAAAAATTAGGAAGAAATTAAAGATATTTATATGTTGTGTATGTGAAGTAATCGACTATAATCCAGACTATATAGACCTGTAGCTCATGGCACAACTGAGCAATAGCTATTTTCAGGTACTGACTGTTGAGTAAATCAATTGTAACTTGAAAAATATTCCATTTACAGTATTTTGCTTAAATATGTTGTTCACCTACTTTTGGGTCAGCTATAACATAGTAAAATTTCAGACATGTAGCTCATGGCATAGCTGAATAAGAGCTACTTTTATGTTATCATTGTTGAGTAAATCACTTATAACTTGAAAACTATTGCATTTAGAGTATTTTGTTTCAATATGTTATTCACCTATTTTGGGGTCAGCTATAACATAGTAAAATTTCAGACCTGTAGCTCATGGCATAGCTGAGTAATAGCTACTTTGAGGTTATCACTGTTGAGTAAATCACTTATAACTTGAAAAATATTGCATTTACAGAAATTTGTGTAAATTCGTTATTCAGCTACTTTTGGGTCAGCTATAACATAGTGAAATTACAGACCTGTAGCTCATGGCACAATTGAGCAATAGCTATTTTCAGGTACTGTATGTTGAGTAAATCAGTTGTAACTTGAAAAATATTGCATTTGGATTATTTTGTTAAAATATGTTGTTCACCTACTTTTTTGTCAGCTATAACATAGTGAAATTACAGACATATAGCTCATAGCATAGCTGAGTAATAGCTACTTTTAGGTTATCACTGTTGAGTAAATCACTTATAACTTGAAAACTATTGCATTTGGAGTATTTTGTTTCAATATGTTATTCACCTATTTTGGGGTCAGCTATAACATAGTAAAATTTCAGACCTGAAGCTCATTGCATAGCTGAGTAATAGCTACTTTTAGGTTATCACTGTTGAGTAAATCACTTATAACTTGAAAACTATTGCACTTACATTATTTTGTTTCAATATGTTATTCACCTATTTTGGGGTCAGCTATAACATAGTAAAATTTCAGACCTGTAGCTCATGGCATAGCTGAGTAATAGCTACTTTGAGGTTATCACTGTTGAGTAAATCATTTATAACTTGAAAACTATTGCATTTACAGAAATTTGTGTAAATATGTTATTCAGCTGCTTTTGGTTCAGCTATAACATAGTGAAATTACAGACCTATTGCTCATGGCACAACTGAGCAATAGCTATTTTCAGGTACTGACTGTTGAGTAAATCAATTGTAACTTGAAAAATATTGCATTTGGAGTATTTTGTTAAAATCAGTTGTAACTTGAAAACTATTACATTTAGAGTATTTTGTTTAAATATGTTATTCACATAATTTTTGGTCAGTTATATCATAGTGAAATTGCAGACCTCTATGTCATGCTATAGCTGAGCAATAGCTACTTTCAGGTTCTCACTATTGAGTAAATCATTGTGTCCACTGGATAGCCGTAGTGTGTAGAGAGATTTCACCATTACCGCTTCAATGAAAAAAATATTATAGCTAGCCTTCTCAAGTTTGCAGAATATATTAATAACCATAAAATGTTGCCTGGGAATATTTTTGAAAAACAAGATGGCCACCAGGGACGTTTATTCGACTTTAAACAAGGACTTTTGTTGGCCCTCTAGAGGAAAGGGTATTATAGGTAGAGATCTCAAATTTGCAGGATATGTTCCTCATTATAAAATCTTGACTGGGAATATTTTTGGCCTCATTTTGAAAAACAAGATGGCCGCCACAGGTATTTCTTTGTCAGTCATGAAAAGTGCTTATATCTCCCTTATTATTGGTCCTAGAGGTTTGGGATGGTAAACCAACCTGTAGGAAATCATGGGCTGGGAATCTTTTGGTGTGGTCAGATTTGACCTTTGACCCCTCCTTCAAGGTCAAATGAGGATAGCCAAACTTAAAAGTGCTTATAACTCACTTATTATTGGTCCTAGAGGTTTGGGATGGTAAACAGACATATAGGAAATCATGGGCTGGGAATCTGTTGATGTGGTCCGATTTGACCTTGGACCTCTTCTTCAAGGTCAAACGAGGATAGCCAAACTTAAAAGTGCTTATAACTCGCTTATTATTGGTCTTAGAGGTTTGGGATGGTAAAACAACATATAGGAAATCATGGGCTGGGATTCTTTTGGTGTGGTCAGATTTGACCTTGGACCCCTCCTTCAAGGTCAGTTGAGGATAGCCAAACTTAAAATTGCTTATAACTCGCTTGTTATTGGTCCTACAGGTTTGGGATGGTAAACCAACCTGCAGGAAATCATGGGCTGGGAATCATTTGGTATGGTCAGATTTGACCTTGGACTCGTCCTTCAAGGTCAAACAAAGATAGCCAAACTTAAAAGTGCCTATAAATCGCTTATCATTGGTTCTAGAGGTTTGGGATGGTAAACCATCCTATAGGAAATCATGGGCTGGGAATCTTTTGGTGTGGTCAGATTTGACCTTTGGACCCCTCCTTCAAGGTCAAATAAGGACAGCCAAACTTAAAAGTGCTTATAACTCGCTTATTATTGGTCCTACAGGTTTGGGATGGTAAACCAACCTATAGGAAATCATGGGCTGGGAATGTTTTTGTGTGGTTGGATTTGACCGTGGACCCCTTCTTCAAGGTCGTACGAGGATACTGCATTTGCAGTATTTCTTTAAATATGTTTTAACCTACTCTTTACACTTAAACAGTTACCTTGTTATTTTCCTTCATAATACCATTTGCAGGGCAAAACTTTTTTGTCCTTTTCTTCTGTCAGGTTCAGAATTTCTTTTGAACATACTGTTCAATTACCATTTACTGTACTTCTGTACAGCACTTTCCCTGATAATTATGCTTTCCTCTCATTATTACCTTCACAAATCAAAAACACTCAGTCAGCTGACACAGTGCCCGTTCACGGGCACTCTCCTCTTGTTGATTTTGCCAAATTGTTTTATAACATATTGTTCATGACAATTTCCTGACAGTAGCTAATTGTGAGAACCATCCAACTCATTGGACAATGCCGATTATAGTCTAGAGGTCACATGATCACACCTGTTTACTTGTGGTCGGACCGTTTCCCAAAGTCAAAATTGGTATGAAACTGAATAAAATCCGGTATTTTGCATACTTGCTATTGATATGTTGAAACTTAACCACAAGCACATGAGCCATAGTTTAACACAGGAATGGTATTCACAAGATATTTTAAAGTTAATAAACTTCACTTATGATGAATGAAAGCATTTTAACAGAGTATTAACCAGTAAAAAAGTTTAAATAGTGATGTTTTCAATTACCATTTTTTAATGTTCTTTACAGATTGTCATCATTTATTTATGTACCTACAGATAAAACTGTGTTTTGACCAGTTTGTGTACAAGTTGAGTGACCATATCTTTGCACAGTAGCAAACATTAGGCAAAAAAAAATATAATCCGGTGGATACTTGGATGCTGCGTATAGAGAGATTTTCGACATTAATGTTCTCGGAGGAAAATTGTACCTGCTAGGGTCACCAAATTTGCAGGATATTTTCTTTGGGAGGTAATCTTCTCTAAGACTGAAATTAGCCTTATTCTGAAAAACAAGATGGTCGCCACAGGCATTTTTTTGAAAATTATCTACCTTTTCCTACTGGCTGGTTCTCATAAGTAGAAGGTTGAATCTCTTAACAGATATACACGTCCTCTACAACCTTCTGACATTTGTCCTTGAAACTCTTAATTCAAGGTCATCCACGGAGTGCCAAAGTACCCCATGTAGCAGACTTTGAAAGTGCCTATATCTCCCTTATTATTGGTCCTAGAGGTTTGCAATGTGAAACCAACCTATAGGACATCATGGGCTAGGAATCTTCTGATATACTCATGGGCTGGGAATCTTCTGATGTGGCCAGATTTGACCTTGGGCTCCTCCTATAAAGTCAAACTAGGATAGCCACTCTTAAAAGCGCTTATAACTCCCTAATTATTGGTCCTAGAGACTTGCAACGTGAAACCAACTTTTAAGAAAGAATGGGCTGGGAATCTTCTGATGTCAGATTTGATCTTGAGTCCCTCCTTCAAGGTCAAACGAGGACAGCCAAACTTAAAAGTGCTTATAATTCGCTTATTATTGATCCTAGGAGTTTGCTATGTTAAACCAACTTATAGGAAATCATGGGCTGATAATCTTCTGATGAGGTCAGATTTGATGTCGGCCCCCTTTTCAAGGTCAAATGAGTATAGCAAAACTTAAAAGTGCTTATAACTTGCGCATTATTGGTCCTAGAGGTTGCAATGTGAAACCAAGTAATAGGAAATCATGGGCCGGGAAATTTCTGATGAGGTCAGATTTGACCTTGGGCCCCTTCTTCAAGGTCAAATGAGGATAGCCAAACTTAAAAGTGCTTATAACTCGCTTATTATTGGTCCTAGAGGTTTGCAATGTGAAATAAACTTATAGGAAATCATGGGCTGGGATGTGGTCAGACTTGACCTTGGGCCCCTTTTCAAGATCAAACGATGGTTCACTGGCTTTAGTGAGTTGTCTTTCTTGTGGTTGCAAATTTGCATCGGTTCTCCAATGTGAAGATGTAGTTTGTTTTCATGTTTGCAGGTGAACCTATGCTTTGACCATAAAGCTGTAACAATTAGAATAATGCTACATGTTGTACTTGCATTTGTTATCAACTGACTGGTTAACTGTCCCCAACTTATAGAATTATAGAAGAAATACCAAAAAGGTCTGCAGGTGTCCCAGTTTTAAACAAACAGCATATAGAATTATAGAAGAAATACTAAAAATGTCTGGAGGTGTCCCAGTTTTAAACAAACAGTATGGCGGACCACGACATGCTAAAAAAATAGCAATTTTCCCCAGCTTGTTGCATAATATGCAAATAGTGTCATATTTTTAACATGAAATACAGATAATTACTTTAATTTGATACCTATTTAGGTCTTAATTATTATTAATTGTATCCCCGGACGAAAGTTAAATCATCCTATGGCTGGTGTATATAATACATATATATGTCCTCTGTAAGCAAGCAGAAATTTGACCTTGAAGCTCTTCATTCAAGGTCATCCACAGACCGCCAAAGTACCTCACCGAGGCCATTTTTGACCTTTTTGGAGATATTTTCACACTTAATGAAAAAAAATATTATAGCTACCCTTCTCAAATTTATCATAACCATAAAATCTTAACTAGGAGTATCTTTGGCCTCATTTTAAAAAACAAGATTGCCGCCACATTCTTTTTTTTCAAATTCGCAGGATATGTTCCCCATTACAAAATCTTGACTGAGAAAATTTTTGGCCTGATTTTGAAAAACAAGATGGCCGCCACGGGCGTTTCTTTGTCAGTCATGAAAAGTGCTTATATCTCCCTTATTATTGGTCCTAGAGGCTTGGTATGTCAAGCCAACCTGTAGGAAATCATGGGCTGGGAATCTTTTGATGTGGTCAGATTTGACCTTGGACCCCTCCTTCAAGGTCAAATGAGGAGAGCCAAACTTAAAAGTGCTTGTAACTCACTTATTATTGGTCCTAGAGGTATGGGATGGTAAAGCATCCTATAGGAGATCGTTGGCTGGGAATCTTTTGGTGTGGTTAGATTTAACCTTGGACCTCTCCTTCAAGGTCAAACGAGGACAGCCAAACTTAAAATTGCTTATAACTCGCTTATTATTGGTTGTAGAGGTTTGGAATGGTAAGAGGTTTTCGATGTAAAGACAACTTATAGGAAATCAGGTGCCCCGAATCTTTTGGTGGGGTCAGATTTGACATAATACTCTATATGTCACGCTTCAGCCATGTCCCGTCAGGGGATACACTACGTTGAGACGCAATCTCTAGTTTAGCCTTTTGCAAGCAGCTACAAGCTTCCCCCACAGGGTCAGGCTGAGATTGAACTCTGATCTCAGAGGTGGGAGGTGATTGTGTTACCACTGCGTTATCAATGCCCCACCCCCATGATGTAATAACGGGCTTGATCAGATCCTGGCTTATTACAAGTGTCAGGAGAGAAAGATAGACAAAGTGGTGATTTTTACCATATTTCTTTTTGTATGTGTGTGATTTTGCAGGTGAACCTGTGCTTTGACCAGTTTGTGTACAAGTTGAGTGACCAGATCTTTGCTTATTACAAGCACTGGGCTGGTAGTATCATGCTGGACAAGAGGTTCAGGGCTGAATGTGCCACATTTGGTTTCAAGATCCCCTACCCCACTGCCAACAGATACCACACCTTACTTAAACAGAGACATGTCCAGGTGAGAGCTAGACACCAGTGTATTGTGCTAATGCCACATTTGCTTTATGGTCAACTCTGTCCATGTATACTTAGCCGCACACATTCAAACCTGCCCTTTCATGGTGCAAACCACCCCCCTTATGTTAAAATAAAGCAGACATTATTGAAACATTATATTGTAATAACTTTATAACTTAATTATGACAAAATCACTCACCAGATAAGTTACTAGATACAGATTACAATAGTCTTAAATTAATTGAAACCTATAACTGTATGGTATCACAGATTAAACAGATGAAAAATGATTCAATATCCATATATTTCCTACCTTTCTCACATATTTTTGGCTACCTCTTTAATTAATTGTGAACAGGCCTCACAATTTAACTTATCATCACTGGTGCTGTAAGCTTGTAGAAATTATGATTATCCACCAACATTTTTGATAAAAACCTTTGTGAAAAATTACATATTTGAAAGATTTCATGTACTTATCAACAAAAATCTTTTGTCCATGTTTTGTCCATGGATAGAGTGTGCCATGTCTATTTTAGGGAACTGCTTATTAAAGTTGTTACTTCTTCAGACTACTGTTATTCAAAAAAGCGTTTTTTACTCTCTCATTGCAAGAATAAAGTCTTGTGCCAAATTTTTTTTATTTTTAACCATCGAAATCAGTATGACAGAAATTATAAAATGTAAATTGAAACTATATGTGTTAGCATTCCCCAGATGGAAAGATATGACTAAAGTTATATAAAATAGACAATAGTAATGCATTTACCTTATAATTACTAAGAAAACCAAACAAAAGTACTTTAATATTGACAAGCATGAGTGCCTACAGACTATGTATCTCATATGCAGGTGAGACTAAGTCCCCATTGTTGTGGTCTTATATTAACACTAATTATGATGGTCAAGCTTATTTTGTTCAACCAAAATAAATGGGTAGAGGGTTCTGGAACTGATCCGCTATGTAATACTATATGAATAATTACTAGTTCTGGCACAGTGTTTCTCATTTAAACCCTAATATTTTACAACCACTAACATTGTAAACACATATAATGGAAGAAAAATTTAAAATATTAGAAACAAACCCCTAATCTGAAGAAAATGCTAACTTTTATCACATAGTTATTTTGCATTTGCAGCCTTTTATAGCTATATCAATGACAACACTTTATAACCATGATATCTCTTGTCAAAACATATAAAAGAAAGAAAACATAAAATATTGGAAACCAACCAGAAATCTGAAGACATTACATCTACCTGTCTCATATATATTTTAATTATATCTGGGAAGATTTATTGCAATTTTGTTGAGTGGAAATGTGCATGGTTTGGTTTTACTTCCGGTCAGTGGCCTGTGTGATTGGGGTGTACTTTAACATGGAAGTCCTGGAATTAGAATTGTTTTACATTGGCGACCTCTTGATCTACTCATTTTTAACACCAACCCATCCCCAATAAATATGCTAAAAGTGAAAGTTAATAAGAATTTTGTTCTAGCACTAAAAATTTCCTGGTTAACTTTTATATTTCCATTGGTTTCAGTTACTGGGTCGCTCCATAGATCTGAACAGGTTGATATCTCAGAGAATAAATGCAGCACTACAGAAATCACTCGATGTAGCCATAGCCAAGTTTGAGAGTGGAGACCTCACAGGTGTAGTGGTAAGTCAAATTATTTTATCTTCCTTGGTATATTTTGTACACCACAACTGTGTAAGTGCCTGAAAACATTGAAAAATACTCAAAATTTAAGTAATAACTGAAGTCAGCCAGTATAACCATAGCCAAGTTTAAGCTTGGAAACCTCACAGGTATAGCAGTAAGTTATTAGTTTTTATCCTTTTTTTTGCATTATTTGTACATCACATCCATTAAATAGGCTGGAAACACAGAAATTGTTCCATCCATTGAATCATACATTGGCACTTTATAAATACTTCTTAGAGTAAGAAATCTAAAATTCGCCAGGAATCTAAAATTCGCCACCTCTAAAACCTTAGTTAATTTTATGAAGAAAATGATGTTTTTGTCTAAAAATTGTATTTTTCAGTTCAAAAAGCCTTAATTTACTATACAGTCAACAAATTTCACCACAATTCATTTATTTTATTAGTATTTTCACAAGTGGCGAATTTCAGATATGTGGCGAATTTTAGATTTCTTACTCTACATCCACAGTACAAGCACAGGCAGTAAAACACAATACAGATGATTTAGATACTTCATAAGCTGTCTATTCTCACTGATTGTTTTATTTCAGGAACTGAATGGCCTCATAGAATGTAACCAGCTAACTCATAAGCTTCTGTGCAAATACTTGAACCTCAATGATTTTGACGCCATGTTCCGAGAGGCCAATCATAATGTGTCAGCGCCATATGGACGCATCACTCTCCATGTCTTCTGGGAACTTAACTACGACTTCTTGCCAAACTATTGCTACAATGCAGCTACAGGCCGGTAAGATACACCTCACAAAACACTTAATGTGTAATAAACTAGGGCCAGAGTCACTGAAGGTCTCAATTCTTTTCCACAAAACTCTAAAAATCTCATACTTTTTAGCACTTAAATTTCACCAGAACACAGATCGAAAATTTTCTTTGAAATGATTACAACATTGTTAAGGATAATTTTGTGCAAAATTATTAGTATGGAGCATGGCAAGTGATTTATTTTCACTTCATCATTTTGGGACATGCAAAGTTTTAAGGTGAGTTTAAAGCTCCAATTTAAATTCATCATTGCACTAATTGGACTTCATTGCAAGTTTTCAATTAGAAGAAATAGATTGGACACTGCAAACTCCAGTGCAGCACTAATATTTACCTTTACTTTTTTTTAGTATGACAACTGCTACACTGGATTACAGTATTATCACAGGCCAGTAATATACACTCCTCATAATGCCTAGCTTATCAAATCTATGGGCTGAAGGCAATAAAGTACTCAAAGCTGAGCTAAAACTGTACTCAAGTTAAGATTCACAAGAAAAATCTCCGTAAAGAAATCTTAGAAATACCAAGGAGTCATTGTCAATATTTTGAATGTTGATATTTCCAATGAATATAAAAAAAAAACATCTATATTTAAATTTAGATTTCTCTGCCATTTCTGCATGGGTTTTGATGCTTTTACTGCAACAAAATTACCAGATGTAGAAATACTGATGTATGTAACATATGAGTAGGTAACATGGTTTCGGATATATTTATGAAAAATTGACACGTCAAAAAATTTGTAACTATGTTGTGAATGAAAAATAAATTTTTTCACATGTTCACGGTTTTGTTGCGGTATTATCACAGTGAATCAGATTAATGGACTATTGGACCAGTATTTAGCACTGCTACAAAGGCCTTGTGAAGTTTATACATGATTAATACACATATGTATATGGGTAATCATGGAGT
Organism: Sabellastarte sp. h YS-2021; assembly: GCA_964017235.1. Classification (NCBI taxonomy): domain Eukaryota; kingdom Metazoa; phylum Annelida; class Polychaeta; order Sabellida; family Sabellidae; genus Sabellastarte; species Sabellastarte sp. h YS-2021. Next base: position 139,113,020 of record OZ024927.1, on the reverse strand, counting down.
TTGTTTTATTTAAATAAAATTTGTGGAGGACATTTATATGCTAAGATTTCTTACATTTAATTATTCTATCATGATTAACTAAAAAAAAAAATAATAATGAAAAAAGGTAAATAAATAAAAAAAAAAAAAATGATGAAGTCAACCCTATTTGTATGAATTAATTGCAGTGCAACTGATACTCTTGGTTAAAAATACCATATAATAATGTCTGAGCAGTTTTTTGAAATAAGAAAAGTATAATTTTATAGAATGATTAAAAAATAACAATTAGTTGAAGTAATCAATGTCTAAATTAAAAATTGGTAATTTAGTTGTAATTATAAAATATGAAATTTCTTACAGTATAAAAATTTTACCATTAAGAAAAAAGTTCTTATTATATTTTAATAATGAGACCTTGTTAGCAAGGGTGTGATATTTATGAGAAATTGTATATTACTTATCAAATCTGACTCAGAATTTTTATGAAAGTTGCTTTCTGTAGCTTCATAGAAAGTGTATGATATCACTCACAAATTTAACCATCTGTAGACAATTTCAGATAAACAGCTATAGTCTGTACAAAAAGCATTAAGTAAAACTGTGTCTTTTCAAGAATACTAATTCTTCAATTTGTGTTTGTTTTCCTGACCAGGTTTGTGAAGACAACCATGTCTTTCAGTCAGTTTAGTCAGCAGGTCCAAAGGGACAAGCCACCGTCTGTTTCTTATCAGTATTTATGGGGTACAAAGGTAAGCTGAAAAGAAAATATTATCTTATGTGTCGAGTTGCAGGGGGAATGTGCCAGATGTAATTAAAGCAAACCTTTAAGTTCCTTGTTTTTTAACCTTTCTCAAAGTCAAAATTAGGGTTTTATGCCCTGTTCAACAGCCAAGGTGTTAATAGGACAGACCCTCAGCATTACCACTTGTGGAAGGTCATTCCAAAACAGCAGTGACAGCTTGTGATTACATGTAAAAACTTATAACAATTAGCCACCAAGGAATTTTTGACCCTTAAGATAGTAGAGAGGTTTTATCAGAGGAATTCTTTTAGTCTGGTTTTAAGCTACTTCTTGATAGGGTCGTAAATGAGTATGCAGATACTTGAATTAATGAGTATTCTGTAGTGCAGATTTGAGAGAAGGCTCCTCTTTTCTGGGTTAATTGTATCCACCAGAGACATCCGGTGGATACTTTGGTTTAGCGTTTGCTACGCCACCACCATGCATAGAGACATTTTCGGCGTTAATGCTGCAAGAGGAAAACTACACCAGCTAAGTTCACCAAATTTGCAGGATAGCTTCATTGGGGGGTAAGCTTTTCTGGGACTGAAAATAGCCTCATTCTGAAAAACAAGATGGCTGCCGCAGGCATTTCTTTGAAAATAATCTACATTTTTCTACTTGCTGTTTCTCATAGGTAGAAGTTGAATCTTTTCATAGGTGATATGTATGACAGATATACATGTCCTCTACAACCTTGCACACATTTGACCTTGAAGCTCTTAATTCAAGGTAATCCACATGCCGAAGTAACCCACATAGTGGACTTTAAAAGTGCTTATATTTCCCTTATTATTGATCCAAGAGGTTTGCAATGTGAAACCTATAGGAAATCATGTGCTGCGAATCTTCTGATGTTGTCAGATTTTACCTTGACAAACAATACCATTTCACTGTTTTCTCAGGATATACATGTTGTTGGATGTTTCTGTTCAGCCGTTTACTTTATTATTGATCATAGCTTATTCTGTTAAACTTTGAATTCTGCAGGATAAGTATTTCTGAACTTTTTCATTGTTGTGAGAGTTCCGGTTGGGATTACTCAGATTTATTGCTGTAAATATGTCCTCCCACCAAACGAGTTCTAACAAGTCCAGATCATCCAAATGTCTCCATTTTTGCTTTGCTTTTGAAGTTTTGATACACATAACTACTGTCCATCTTGCAGAGATGCTGGCAAAGGGGGATAACCCTTGTGTAACCAATAAAAAGCCGTGCAATATTTGCTCTGCTTTTAGTGAAGAACAGCTTGTCAAAATAAACCACAGACGTAGATATGTTAGGAAGCAAAAAGTGTCCGGTACTTATAATACATCTAAAAATGAACTGGACTTCTTGGGGGATGATGACATGGAGGTTGTTTTCTGGATCACAAGCAGACCTTGAGGTTGCTGCAGAAAATTTATTTACATCTCCTCCATGCCCCCAACCTTTACGTTTTGAGTCTTTGTCTTTATGGACACCTTAAACTGTCCCACCTACCCCAGGCACAGCTTTACAACATAAGATAGAAAGCAAACTAGAAAAATTCCTGGGTAATCAATTCAACATCCAACTGCAAAAGCAAATGGGGGTCTTTCAAGTGTGCATGCTGCAATTAATGAAAAAAGCGTCTGAAGTGGAGGTGGATTAGATCTCCGCTTCAACTTCAAAAGCTGGACCTAGTAAACAGTCTGTTGAATTGTCAAACCCAGACAACCAACCAAACCCTCGGACTTCCGATCACTCAGATGGTCAACAACCTATGGAAATGGACTTTTGTAGTCCCTCTCTTCCACCACAGTTCGGCAAAGTGCCCAGTCCGAACCATCGAATCATCATTCTGAGCACTCGGAAGAACCTGGAAGAATCTGTTGTTCCAGAGCCAAAAAACACTCGGACAAAAAGAAACACAAAGTTCGGGCAAAATACTTTTCACAGTCTTCATCTTCAGAGGATCAGTCCTCTGTCCCTATTAAAAAGTCTGCTAAGTCCCAAAGGGCTCCTGATGAGCAGGAACAACAACAAAATGATCCAGACCCAATCTTTACAGGGAGGTAGACATGTCTGACCTGCTTCACAGTATGCAGAGGAAGTTGAGACTTTTAGCCACATACTTGATCTCCCTGACCCCAGGGAAACTATGCCTAGGTCCTCTACTACTGTGCTGGGCCTGGATGATGAAAAAGGCCAACAGACTCTTAGGTCAAGAGGCCCTTCAGCTATGCCCCCCAAGTCCCTATCTCAAAGATGCCTTTGAGAAGTTTGAGCAGGACTTCCTGGCCTCTAATTTACCTGAGGGTAAATATACAAAACACCCTGCTGCAACAGCAAAATGGTACAAGGTGGGACAACCTTGTTTTGAGGACAAATTACAGGAGCTAAATTCAGATTTTGCCAAGATCTGTATTTCTCCTAACCCCTCTGGAGCCCCTATGGGCAAGGATCCCCTACAAGTTGTGAAGGAACTTGAGCACCAAGCTAGGCAGAATCTCTCTACCATCAACTTTGCGGCTACCTTTGCAAAGATTGCTTCTACTTGTAACACTACTATGGAGAAGTGTCAGGACAGTCTTAAGTCTACTTCAAAAAGGTTAAAAGCCAGAATCAGAAGGGTGCCAATCCTGGAAAAGCTGCCAGGCCTGGCTATGAAAATGCCTATTGTGAAACATTGAATAAGAGAATCCTTATTCAACAGAGAGCTTTAGCCTGCCTAAGCAAATCCTTAGCCCACATTCTCCAGAGGGAGCTGTATATCATGGGCAACACTGGCCTCCTGAGACGCAAGGCTGAGGTGACCCTCTTTCTACCACATCCAGGCGATTCGAGACGCCAAGAGCTCAGGAATTCGCCCTTTTGGCCTACACCTTTGTTCAAGTCCCAAATAGTCAAGGATGGAGAAGACTTCCTCCTTAAAAAGGCACCCCCTAAAGAATCACAAGGTTTTGGGCCCTCTCAAAATAAGCCCTTTCACGGTCCCCATCACAATAAGAAAAGAGGCTCCTACAGGAAGCCCCTATGGGGGCAACTCCTCCCAAAGCAGTAACCAATCGTTTTCCTTAGGTAGGGGCAAGTCGAACAACAGAGGCTTCAGAGGTCGTTTTCGGACCGATTCAAGGGGACGAGGGCGTGGAACCCCCTTCCCCCAATGACTCCTTAAAAGCCGCCCTCAGTCCACCAGTGGGAGGTCTCCTCCGTTCTTTCAGAAGAAACTGGCTAGCAAACAAATGTTCAAAACCATCTCAAAACCAAATTTAGTGGATTCATTCAGGATACAAGGCCCTTCAAAAATACCAAGCTCTGGCCTCTTGTATCCAGTCACCTCTTTCAAAGAACGCAATAGAAAGGGTGGAAAATGTAAAAGCTCTCAGGTTTTATAGTCGCCTGTTTCTAGTCCCGAAGCCTCACCAAAGGTGGAGGCCAGTAATAGACCTAAGCAGACTCAACACCTTCCTACTTGTAGAAAGGTTCAAAATGGAAACACCAGAGTCCATCAGGACCTCTCTGATTCCAAGGGAATAGGTGTCGTCGATAAATTTATCAGACGCCTACCTTCACATAACCATCCACCCAAACTCAAGGAAGTACCTAAGGTATTGCCACAAGTCACAGGTGTTCCAGTTCACCTCCCTTCCTTTTGGGTTAGCCACGGCCCCACAGGTCTTTATAATGATTGTAAAGGAAGTGAAGCTGATGGCCCTGCCAAGGGGGATCAGACTTCACCAGTACCTGGACGACTGGCTTATCATGGCCCAGTCTCAGAAAGAAGCACAAATGAACACTCAGACAGTGATAGATCTGACTCAGTCCTTAGGGTGGATAATAAATCAGGAGAAATCAGAACTAAAACCTACTCAAGTGTTTTTGTTTGTGGGCTATGAATACCATCTAGATTCAGCCCTCGTAAAACCCACTCAAGAGAGATGGCTCAAACTTCAGGATTTGATCCTACGACACAAGTCAAAATATGTTTTGACTGCAAGATGTTTGATGTCGCTAATTGGGTTGCTTGCCTCAATGGAGAAAATGGTCCTGGAGGGACGCCTTCACAAGAGGCCCTTTCAGTTTCACCTCTAGGAGCACTGAAGATATCCTCAGTTGTTGGACAGCCTCCTTCCTTGGACAGAAACCATTGCAGCACACCTAGAGTCATGGCAGAATCCCACAAACATGATGAAAGGTGCAGACCTTCATCCCAAAGACCACAGTATCCAACTCTTTACAGGCACATCAAATGAAGGCTGGGGTGCTCACTTAGAGCAAGCCTCTACAAAGGGTCTGTGGTCAGACAGGGTAAAAAGGCTACACATAAATGTTCTAGAGCTGAAGGCTGTTTTTCTGGTCCTTCAAATGTTCAAGGACCAGTGTCAAAACCAAACAGTGTTGGTTGCTATGGATAACTCAACAGTAACAAGGAGGAACTCACTCAGCAAAGATGTGTGCTCTCCTGTGGAAGATCATGATCTGGTGCCATCATTGCCAGATAACCTTAAAAGCCAGACACATTCCAGGGTGTCTGAATGTGATGGCTGACCTGTCCAGGGCAAACCAAGTCCAATCAACAGAATGGTCACTGGATCCGCTGGTGTTCAAACAGATCTGCCAAAAGTGGTTCACTCCTCGTGTAGATCTATTTGCCACTCGTCTGATCCACAAAGCTCCACTGTACGTGTTTCCCGTCCCAGACCAAAATTAAAAAGTTAAAAGAGTGGGACCCAAGATTGAGAGGCAGACAACACTGAGACATCTTGCAACTGGGGAGAATTGCATCTTACTGAATACTACTGGTTCAGGTTAGGCCGATTAAGCATATCAGTTGCAGTATGTGAAGCCAAAAATGTGCTCTTGTAAGAGGCTGGTCTGCCCAGCCACCCACTGGACAGGCTGGTCAAAGGGGTTGTGTTCGACAGATGGAATGTTCGACATGCCCTTGGGTCCATATATTCGAAGAAGACATCCCAAAGGTGGGGGAAGTTAATTTTTCAACTGTATGGGTTTCCACTCTTTGGTCATATTGGTATAGGCATAGTCATCTGGCATTTTTTGCCCAAAATTGTTTTCCAGTCTTTTTTGGAGGCCATCTTGAATTTCTGCATAAAAACACGAAAATACATTATCACTGAGCCAGTGCAAGATAGAGCGATTTCAACAAAAAAATTTTCAAGAAAGCATTTGCCTGTTGTACTTTGCAGCCGGTCTGGGTTTTTGCATAATGGAAGAACAGAGGAAAAGAGAGGGGTAGATTACTGAGTGCATTATAATCCAAATAATGGCGATTAAATGGAAAAACACATAAATCTGAAACAGAGCAAGATAGTCATTTCAGCAAAATCATTATTGCTGATTGGGACACTTTGTGTTTGCTGTGCAAAAACAATTGCTCCTTTTCTGGCAAAGCAATATTCTAGATCAAAGTTGAAAGTAAATATGAAACACAGATTTATGCCAGGGGTATTTATACTTGCATAAGTACCCCACTGAGGGTGGCAGTTATGACATAACCTTCCTCAGTGTTTCCAAATTCAGTTGATTGTCTTCAATCATTTGAGGCAGCAGAGAAGATTAGCCGGAACACTTGTACGTGTGTCATGGTTTATCTTTTTGGTTGATAAGATCACAGGGGTCCAAGTTTCTTCAGTCTTGCAGAAAAATTAGTGGCAACATGAAATATAGAATAAGTTGTGAGGCTGTTATGAGTGGACAAGATTAGTCCTGACCAGTTTGGATAGAGATGCTGCCTTGTGAAGGTTTTCAAACATGTTGACCGTTTAAAATGGACAGGCAAGACTGCCATTACTGGGATCCCAAAATTAACTAGTGAAAGGATAGGTCATACCACCTCCACATTTTGCTACCCATCACAAACGTGGTGGTTGAAAGGAAAACTTGTGACAGTGGAATCAGGGGAAATCATATTTTTGGTTAGACAGAGAGAGCTTTAAGAAAAAAAAGCAATAGCTCAGATTAATAACATGGGGGATTTTTTTACCTCGAGTTGGAATTAATTTGTTCTTACTGATTAAAATGGCTAATTTTTGTATACTCATCTCCACTTTGACACCTTATAATGAAGTAATAAGAGATATTTGACATTAAATTTCAAAATTCCCCCTTTTCTAGTACAGCTGTTAAGATGACATTATATGTTTTGAAACATAATTCTTCTCAAAAGTGCCCAGCTTTGTGTCTAAATATACAACATGTACCATCTGTGATTGGTGAAATTCTAACCAGCTTTTACAGTTCTTAATCTCCAGTAATAATAACTGTGAAAGTGATTTGGCCTACGTCTGTCTTCCAATGTTGGCAAGCAATTTCAGAAACGATAACCTGCAAGTCCTTCTCTCTTTTTCTTGTGAAATGAGTGTTGCACATGCCAATGATTGATTCTTACAGCAACATTTCCTATTTGTATAACATTTTCAATGTACATTGCACCAGAAGACCATCATATCAGCTTTTGGTTTTTACATTATCATTACACAACCTCCTGGGTCATCAGATGGCAGCTGATGACTTCCCTTGGTGGTTGTGATCCAGCCCAAATATATGGATTTCCCAGAACTCCATCAAGTTTAGTGCAAAAGATTGATTTCTCACTCCATGCCTTATGAAATCTGTCAAATATTTGACATAATCATGATCCCGTGGTAATTACTTTGAAATGTATATCCAAACTAGATAGGTATTGGGAGATTGCAGAGCGGCTCTTAATCACAGTATCCATAATTTTACTGGGTTCCAGTATATTATACTTTAGATGATGTTGTGGGAGGGTATTTTAAAAAAAAAAACAAAAAAAAAACAAAAACCAAGAAATATTTAAGGTACATTGAAGCCAATATAGCCATTCCTGAAATTAGTTTTCCAGGAGAATAATAATTGAGAAGACACAAATATCTATTTTTAATACTTTAGGGTCTGAGTTCCTCCTTTAGTCACATCTACAACCTCTACCTGAATTTTGTGGGTGCCCCACACTTCAGTTCAATAGCCAAACTGCTGGGTTACCAGGGCATTGCAGTGGTCATAGAAGAACTCCTCAAAATTGTCAAAAGTCTGGTAAGTCACTCAGTTTTATCTCATATTTTTGTTGTTTTGTTTTATGTCACAGAGATAGCTGTGTAATAAAAACTACTGCGGTTAATGGAAATTGTTTTACACAGTACATTAGAGCTGCTGAATCAGATCCAATTAAAGGTGTCAGAAGGAAAATGTTTTATGTTGAAAATTCAATTTTGACATGGGTTCTTGCTCTAGTTATTTCTGCTTAACTATCATTTGAAGAAAAGAGATATTGAAATTTATCTTCAGTTTGGCAAATACTTTAAATGTTTTTATAATAAATAAAATGACATTTAATCATCAAATATTCATGTGTGGTGTATTCCAAAATTCTTATCTTTGTATTGATTGAGTGCAAGTAGCTAAGTAATGTATGTAATATTAAGCAAGTAATAAGTAATAATTAATGTGAAGCATGACTGTATTCTGTATTATGGCTCACATAGAAAATTTAGAAAAACAGGTTGCAATTATGTGACTCCAAAGTGCTTTGATATTGATTTGGCACATGGTCCATTTTTACACCCACCAGTAAACCTCTTCTGTATATTTATTGTATCCCCGGATGAAAGTCTGCCACTGCCACTGTGGCCTAGCAGGTAACACACTTGTCTAGGAACTCAGAGGACGTGGGTTCAATCCCAGGTACAGGCAGATACAAAGTTGCTCGGATGACCACTTAAAATGGCGGTCGTCTGTCATTGGGTCCTATCCCCAGTGGCAGGTTAAAGAACCTCAAGGACGTTGATAATGGTCATCCTTGAGCCTCTATCTTCAAGTTAGGGGAATGTCAGTTACTTGTGAGTTGGGACTGTAGCTGTACTGTCAGATTGGTTAAATAGCACTTTGAGTCCTGTAGTATATGGAGATATTGCTCTGAGTATAAATACATAATAATAATAATAATAAAAAGTCGGGGATACCTAGGATTCAGTACAGTCACGCCTCCGCCGCCGCAGAGATTTCCTTTCAGACGCGATAACTTAAAAAATATATTAGTTAGGCCTTTCAAATTTGGTATGTGGGTATATATGGGCAATGCCACAAATCCTATTGTTTTGTGACCTTGACCTTCAATTTCAAGGTCACTGGTGGCCTGTTAAAGGTCAGATTTTGGCCATTTTTTTCACATTTTGGCCCAGTTCTCATATACAGAAAGTTAGATCATCCTATGGCTGGTATATATAATATATATATATGTCCTTTGTCAGCATGCAGAAATTTGACCTTGATGCTCTTCATTGAAGGTCATCCACAGACCGATAAAGTACCTCACCAAGGTATTTTTGGCCTTTTTGGAGTTGTGTATGGGAGAGCTTCTGGCTCCGCCGGCTCCACCGGCTCCTGCGGCTCCGCCGGCTCCACATTTTGTTTTCCTTATAACTCTGTAACCGTTAGGCGGATTCTTTTCAAATTTGGCAGGTTTAGGCAATAGCCTTGGGGAATTTTTTTGAATATGCTGCAGTGACATTTCAACCAATCAGAGAGGTCACATGACCAAAAATGTCTTTTTTCGATGGGGAAGCTTGTCCGGATGATAACTTGAAAGGAATTTTATCAATTCACCTGAAACTTGGCAAATACATTCATTCTATTAAAATCTGGAAATCATTAGATTTTGGCATTGATTGGTCAAGAAATGGCCGAGTAATTAATGATTAATTAATCATTACGAATTTTCCAAATAAGGAAAACACAAAAATGCTTATATCTCGAAAACCGTGCTAGATAGAGCGATTTCGACGAAATTTTTGACCCGCAGGGTATATCTGCGGAGTAGTTTTCCCAATTTTCAAAAAAAATTTTGTCTCGCCCAAAATGGCGGCCATTTTGAATTTTCGAAATTTTCGCAAAAATTGCAAAACACAAAAATGCTTATATCTCAAAAACCGTGCTAGATAGAGCAATTTCGACAAAATTTTTGACCCGCAGGATATCTCTGCGGTTTACTTTTCCCAATTTTCAAAAAAATTTTGTCTCGCCAAAAATGGCGGCCATTTTGAATTTTCGAAATTTTCGCAAAAATTGCAAAACACAAAAATGCTTATATCTCGAAAACCGTGCTAGTTAGAGCGATTTCGACGAAATTTTTGACCCGCAGGGTATCTCTGCGGAGTAGTTATCCCAATTTTGAAAAAAAATTTTCTCGCCAAAAATGGCGGCCATTTTGAATTTTCGAATTTTTCGCAAAAATTGCAAAACATAAAAATGCTTATATCTCGAAAACCCTGCTAGATAGAGCGATTTCGACGAAATTTTTGACCTGCAGGGTATCTCTGCAGAGTAGCCATGCCAATTTTCAGACAAAAAATTTCTCGCAAAAAATGGCGGCCATTTTGAATTTTCGAATTTTTCGCAAAATTGCAAAACACAAAAATGCTTATATCTCGAAAACCGTGCTAGATAGAGCGATTTCGACGAAATTTTTTACCCACAGGGTATCTCTGCAGAGTAGCCATGCCAATTTTCAAAAAAAATTTATCTTGCCAAAAATGGCGGCCATTTTGAATTTTCGAATTTTTGCGCAAAAATTGCAAAACACAAAAATGCTAATATTTCGAAAACCGTGCTACATAGAGCGATTTCGACGAAATTTTTTATCTTCAGGGTATCTCTGCAGAGCAGCTATCCCAAAGAGCTTTCACTTGGTGAAGTTTCAGACCCATAGCTAATTGCTCACCTACTCAAAAAGAGTAAATGCGAATTACCTCTAAAAGTATTGCAGATGGCCAATTTTTCTCAAATAACTCATTCACCTACTTTTGGAAGAGCTTTCACTTGGTGAAGTTTCAGACCCGTAGCTAATTACTCACCTACTCAAAATGAGTAAATGCTAATTATCTCAAAAACTATTGCGGATACCCAATTTTTATCAAATAACTCATTCGTGTACTTTTGGGAGAGCTTTCACATGGTGAAGTTTCAGACCCGTAGATAATTACTCACCTACTCAAAATGAGTAAATGCGAATTATCTCTTAAAAGTATTGCAGATAGCCAATTTTTCTCAAATAACTCATTCACCTACTTTTGGGAGAGCTTTCACTTGGTGAAGTTTCAGACCCATAGCTAATTACTCACCTACTCAAAATGAGTAAATGTGAATTATCTCTAAAAGTATTGCAGATAGCCAATTTTTCTCAAATAACTCATTCACCTACTTTTGGGAGAGCTTTCACTTGGTGAAGTTTCAGACCCACAGCTAATTACTCACCTACTCAAAATGAGTAAATGCAAATTATCTCTAAAAGTATTGCAGATAGCCAATTTTTGTCAAATTAATCATTCACCTACTTTTGGGAGAGCTTTCACTTGGTGAAGTTTCAGACCCATAGCTAATTACTCACCTACTCAAAATGAGTAAATGCGATTTATCTCTAAAAGTATTGCAGATAGCCAATTTTTCTCAAATAACTCATTCACCTACTTTTGGGAGAGCTTTCACTCTGTGAAGTTTCAGACCCATAGCTAATTACTCACCTACTCAAAATGAGTAAATGCGAATTATCTCTAAAAGTATTGCAGATAGCCAATTTTTCTCAAATAACTCATTCACCTACTTTTGGGAGAGCTTTCACTTGGTGAAGTTTCAGACCCATAGCTAATTACTCACCTACTCAAAATGAGTAAATGCGAATTATCTCTAAAAGTATTGCAGATAGCCAATTTTTCTCAAATAACTCATTCACCTACTTTTGGGAGAGCTTTCACTCTGTGAAGTTTCAGACCCATAGCTAATTACTCACCTACTCAAAATGAGTAAATGCGAATTATCTCTAAAAGTATTGCAGATAGCCAATTTTTCTCAAATAACTCATTCACCTACTTTTGGGAGAGCTTTCACTTGGTGAAGTTTCAGACCCATAGCTAATTACTCACCTACTCAAAATGAGTAAATGCGAATTATCTCTAAAAGTATTGCAGATAGCCAATTTTTCTCAAATAACTCATTCACCTACTTTTGGGAGAGCTTTCACTCTGTGAAGTTTCAGACCCATAGCTAATTACTCACCTACTCAAAATGAGTAAATGCGAATTATCTCTAAAAGTATTGCAGATAGCCAATTTTTCTCAAATAACTCATTCACCTACTTTTGGCAGAGCTTTCACTTGGTGAAGTTTCAGACCCATAGCTAATTACTCACCTACTCAAAATGAGTAAATGCGAATTATCTCTAAAAGTATTGCAGATAGCCAATTTTTCTCAAATAACTCATTCACCTACTTTTGGGAGAGCTTTCACTCTGTGAAGTTTCAGACCCATAGCTAATTACTCACCTACTCAAAATGAGTAAATGCGAATTATCTCTAAAAGTATTGCAGATAGCCAATTTTTCTCAAATAACTCATTCACCTACTTTTGGGAGAGCTTTCACTTGGTGAAGTTTCAGACCCATAGCTAATTACTCACCTACTCAAAATGAGTAAATGCGAATTATCTGTAAAAGTATTGCAGATAGCCAATTTTTCTCAAATTAATCATTCACCTACTTTTGGGAGAGCTTTCACTTGGTGAAGTTTCAGACCCATAGCTAATTACTCACCTACTCAAAATGAGTAAATGCGATTTATCTCTAAAAGTATTGCAGATAGCCAATTTTTCTCAAATAACTCATTCACCTACTTTTGGGAGAGCTTTCACTCTGTGAAGTTTCAGACCCATAGCTAATTACTCACCTACTCAAAATGAGTAAATGCGAATTATCTCTAAAAGTATTGCAGATAGCCAATTTTTCTCAAATAACTCATTCACCTACTTTTGGGAGAGCTTTCACTCTGTGAAGTTTCAGACCCATAGCTAATTACTCACCTACTCAAAATGAGTAAATGCGAATTATCTCTAAAAGTATTGCAGATAGCCAATTTTTCTCAAATAACTCATTCACCTACTTTTGGGAGAGCTTTCACTTGGTGAAGTTTCAGACCCATAGCTAATTACTCACCTACTCAAAATGAGTAAATGCGAATTATCTGTAAAAGTATTGCAGATAGCCAATTTTTCTCAAATTAATCATTCACCTACTTTTGGGAGAGCTTTCACTTGGTGAAGTTTCAGACCCATAGCTAATTATTCACCTACTCAAAATGAGTAAATGTGAATTATCTCTAAAAGTATTGCAGATAGCCAATTTTTCTCAAATAACTCATTCACCTACTTTTGGGAGAGCTTTCACTCTGTGAAGTTTCAGACCCATAGCTATTTATTCACCTACTCAAAATGAGTAAATGTGAATTATCTCTAAAAGTATTGCAGATACCCAATTTTTATCAAATACTCATTCATCTACTTGTGGGAGAGCTTTCACATGGTGAAGTTTCAGACCCATAGCTAATTACTCACCTACTCAAAATGAGTAAATGCGAATTATCTCTAAAAGTATTGCAGATAGCCAATTTTTCTCAAATAACTCATTCACCTACTTTTGGGAGAGCTTTCACTCTGTGAAGTTTCAGACCCATAGCTAATTACTCACCTACTCAAAATGAGTAAATGCGAATTATCTCTAAAAGTATTGCAGATAGCCAATTTTTCTCAAATAACTCATTCACCTACTTTTGGGAGAGCTTTCACTTGGTGAAGTTTCAGACCCATAGCTAATTACTCACCTACTCAAAATGAGTAAATGCGAATTATCTGTAAAAGTATTGCAGATAGCCAATTTTTCTCAAATTAATCATTCACCTACTTTTGGGAGAGCTTTCACTTGGTGAAGTTTCAGACCCATAGCTAATTACTCACCTACTCAAAATGAGTAAATGCGATTTATCTCTAAAAGTATTGCAGATAGCCAATTTTTCTCAAATAACTCATTCACCTACTTTTGGGAGAGCTTTCACTCTGTGAAGTTTCAGACCCATAGCTAATTACTCACCTACTCAAAATGAGTAAATGCGAATTATCTCTAAAAGTATTGCAGATAGCCAATTTTTCTCAAATAACTCATTCACCTACTTTTGGGAGAGCTTTCACTCTGTGAAGTTTCAGACCCATAGCTAATTACTCACCTACTCAAAATGAGTAAATGCGAATTATCTCTAAAAGTATTGCAGATAGCCAATTTTTCTCAAATAACTCATTCACCTACTTTTGGGAGAGCTTTCACTTGGTGAAGTTTCAGACCCATAGCTAATTACTCACCTACTCAAAATGAGTAAATGCGAATTATCTGTAAAAGTATTGCAGATAGCCAATTTTTCTCAAATTAATCATTCACCTACTTTTGGGAGAGCTTTCACTTGGTGAAGTTTCAGACCCATAGCTAATTATTCACCTACTCAAAATGAGTAAATGTGAATTATCTCTAAAAGTATTGCAGATAGCCAATTTTTCTCAAATAACTCATTCACCTACTTTTGGGAGAGCTTTCACTCTGTGAAGTTTCAGACCCATAGCTATTTATTCACCTACTCAAAATGAGTAAATGTGAATTATCTCTAAAAGTATTGCAGATACCCAATTTTTATCAAATACTCATTCATCTACTTGTGGGAGAGCTTTCACATGGTGAAGTTTCAGACCCATAGCTAATTACTCACCTACTCAAAATGAGTAAATGTGAATTATCTCTAAAAGTATTGCAGATAGCCAATTTTTCTCAAATAACTCATTCACCTACTTTTGGGAGAGCTTTCACTTGGTGAAGTTTCAGACCCATAGATAATTATTCACCTACTCAAAATGAGTAAATATGAATTATCTCTTAATAGTATTGCAGATATCCAATTTTTCTCAAATAACTCATTCACCTACTTTTGGAAGAGCTTTCACACAGGAAAATGAAAAATTGTGAATATCTCGGAAAAGCTATTTCTTCTGCTTTAATGCTCGGCAGGAGATACACACCGCGGCAGTGGTCTTGACAAAAATTTTTGTCTCCCCAAAAATGGTGGCCATTTTGAATTTTCAAAGTTTTTGCAAAACACAAAAATGCTTATATCTCGAAAACCGTGCTATATGGAGCGAACTCAACAAAATTTTGGACCTGCTGGGTATCTCTGCAGAGTAGCCATGCCAATTTTCAAAATATTTTTGTCTCGCCAAATATAGCGGACATTTTTAATTTTTTTATTTTTTGCAAAACACAAAAATGCTTATATCTTGAAAACCGTGCTAGATAGAGCAGACTGCGCTGACTTTGGTTGCCACAACAGTATAAGGCTAGAAACGAAGCATTTTCTTAATACTTTAGCACTCACCTTTATATCCTTTTCGGGACGCTTTGTTTTTGCTATGCAAAAACATTATCTTTTTTTTTTGCGAGCGATCCTCTAGTTTCACATTTTATGCTGACTATATACCATGAAAACTATTGAAAATGGCTTTGGAGATTGAGTACATGATGGAGTACCAGCATCCAGTTTGTTGACCTTGGCTATTGTTTTCAAGGTCACCTTAGGTCTGCTAAAATGACTCCAAATGGTACTTTCTCCATGTCTACAAGGTGGTAACTTTTTCAGAGGTCTGTCTCGATAGCTACATGAGTAATAGCTATATTCAGTTTTTACAC
This sequence comes from Sabellastarte sp. h YS-2021, assembly GCA_964017235.1. Classification (NCBI taxonomy): domain Eukaryota; kingdom Metazoa; phylum Annelida; class Polychaeta; order Sabellida; family Sabellidae; genus Sabellastarte; species Sabellastarte sp. h YS-2021. The sequence goes on along the minus strand of OZ024927.1, from coordinate 139,097,706 downwards.
TTTCCCCTATTCATACCCTACACTTTCCCTTCCTCAGCCACCCATTTTTGTACCCAGTACACATTGTGGTCACACATACAGTGGTATGCACCCTGCCAACCAGATTTTCACCTGCTCTAACGAAAAAATGCTATAGCTAGCCTTCTCAAATTTGCAGGATATATTCATAATCATAAAATCTTGCCTGGGAATATTTTTGGCCTCATTTTGAAAAACAAAATGGCCGCCTTGGGCGGTTTTTCAACTTTCAGCAAGGATTTTTGTTGGCCCTCTAGAGCAAAGGGTATTATAGGTAGAGATCTCAAATTTGCAGGATATGTTCCTCATTACAAAATCTTGAATATTTTGGGCCTCATTTTGAAAAACATGATGGCTACCACGGGCGTTTCTTTGTCAGGCATGAAAAGTCCTTATATCTCCCTAATTATTGGTCCTTGAGGCTTGGTATGTGAACCCAATCTATAGGAAATCATGGACTGGGAATCTTTTGATGTGGTCAGGTTTGACCTTGGACCTTTCCTTCAAGGTCAAACAAGGACACCCAAACTTAAAAGTGCTTATAACTTGCTTATTATTGGTCCTAGAGGCTTGTAATGTAAAACCAACTTGTAGGAAGTCATGGGCTGGGAATCTTCTGGTGTGGTTAGATTTGACCTTCGGGCCCATCCTTCAAGGTCAAACGAGGATAGCCAAACTTAAAAGTGCTTATAACTCACTTATTATTGGTCCTAAAGTTTTGCAATGTGAAACCACCCTGTAGGAAATCATGGGCTAGGAATCTTTTGATGTAGTCAGATTTGACCTTAGTCCCCTCCTTCAAGGTCAAACGAGGATAGCAAAATCTAAAAGTGCTTAGAAATTGCTTTTTCTTGGTCCTAGAGGTTTGTAATGTGAAACCATGCTATTGGAAATCATGGGCTAGGAATCTTTTGATGTGATCAGATGTGAGCTTTGGCCCCTCCTTCAAGGTCAAATGAGGATAGCCAAAATTAAAAGTGCTTATAACTCGCTTATTCTTGTTCTTAGAGGTTTGCAATATCACACCAACCTATATAAAATCATGGGCTAAGAATCTTTTGATGTGGTCAGATTTGACCTTGGGCTCCTCCTTCAAGGTTAAGCAATGGTTGATTGGCTTTGGTGAGTTTTCTTTCTGGTGGATACAATTTGCATCGGTTCTCTGATACGCTAAGTCTAGCTTTTCTTTACTTGCCAGTGATCTGTAATCTTCCTCAAAATTACTGAAACATGAAAACATAATACTCTGTATGCCATGCTTCAATATTGTCCCATCCACGGATACACTTCGTCGAGACGCAATATCTAGTTCCCATTGCAATTTACTGTTATGTCTTGGTGTTCCATGTTTGCACTCAGAAACTTTTAAAGAAAATGAAATTGAATTCTGATCATCATAACGTCTAATTGTGCAACAATTGCAGCTTCAAGGGGGTACAGTGATGCAGTATGTGAGGACTCTGATGAAGGTCATGCCGCGATCCTGCAAGTTGCTACGTTATGACTACGGCTCACCAGGTAAAATATTTCAGTGGCAGTGTATTGTATTGATACAGTCAACCCCATATTAGTAAAGCTCAGTTAAGAAGAACTTCCCTTCAGGTTGAAGTAGATACCTGGCCCACTCACTCTCCTAATCGCAAATGGGCAATAATTATATTAACCATTATATTCTCTCCCATTAAAAACGATTCTAAAAGGTTTATTGTTTGAATTTTATGTTGGTAAAATACATTCACAACTTGCACTTGTGTCAATGCATATTTTTATTGCGTTAATACATCCTATCCAATGGACACTCCCAAGGTGGCACATCGTACTTCCATCCTGTCTAGACAGAGTGACGTCATAGCATCTTTTTCGTTTGGCGCATGTACTGTACAGACGTGTTTTCAACAATCTCCAGAAGTTTTGAAGAAACGTGTGGTTTATGATGGATTTTCAACCTTATTTGCAAATGTTATAGTATAGAAGTGGTATCTTCATATCTGGCACGGATATACATTAAGAAATCTGCTGGAAACGCTCCCTAGTCGATTCAATTTAGTGTTGATGATGGGGCAGTAAGTGACGAGAAATTGCGGGCAGCCATTTTTCTAGTTTCATCCCGTTCGATTCAATCTTGTGTTGATAGGGGCAGAACTACAATATAAGGAAGTTTTTATTGGATACACAGCTTAAAGGTAATATTATCCGTGTTTATTTTGTAAATGTACCTTCTGTAACCTCCAGCTACAATTCACCAATGAAACGTCAGTCTTCTCAAATTTCAACTATAAATAGGAGGAATTCCCAATAGAAGAGCATGCAGTGCGTTCTTTGAAGTCACCTCTAGTGACTCCAGTCCCTCCCTTGCAGACCCGACTTTGCTGGTTAAGTATCACAGAAGAAGTACATCTACAGAGTTTCCTACCTCTTCCGAGCGCACTGGTACCGACTTCTCTGCTGCAAAGCATCAGTCCACCAGCCAGCTCAAGTCAGACTGACACCGACCAGGATGTTCACCTTCAAAGAACACGACCACTGACGTCATCTCAAGATAAAGAACTGCGTTTGTTCTACTCACGTCTACTGTGATACCAGTACTAGTTTCCTGGACCGACTTCTCTGCTGTAAAGCATCAGTCGACCAGTAAAACTCGGACTGACCAGGATTTCCTTCTTCAGAGTGCACTGGTACCGACTTCTCTGCAGTAAAGCATCAGTCTACCTGCCAGGTCTAGCCGGCCACACAATCGACCATGTTGTCGGCAGTGGGATTTTTTTGTGGACGGCCAGAATACTGTAAAGTTGCCTGTTGAGTATCACAAAAGAATGTGACCACTGACATTATCTACATTCAGCTTATCACGTGACACACACACCAACCAATAATTTCCAAGCTAAAAATAGCTCACAAGGGTTTCCCCACCAACTGTCAAACGACCAGATCACTGAGTAAGCTCTTGGTTTAATTGTCACGAAATAACATTTTCCTCCAGCAAGCTGGTCATGTGACACAGACCGGCAATTGCTTCTAAAAATAGCTCACAAGGGCTTTCCCGACTGTGGGATTCCTAATAGCATTGCATCAAAGTATTCCTATATTTCCTATATTCTCCTGTATTTCAGGCTCACATCCTGTATTTTAGAGGGAAGGAAAAAATTCCTATATTTTGCATAAATTCTCCTATATTTCCTATATTTTAAGGAAATGTCTCCTATATTTCCAGAACTGTGTATTCTTGTGTCAAAAGAGCAACTCCCGCAACAATTTCAGATAAAATTTTTGCTGCTACACAGCATATTTGATCATAATATAGCTTGTCTTGTGTTCAACTTCATTGCTAACCAGTATTTCCCTTCATGTTTGATGATTCACTTGTGTAATACTGGTAGCTAGATTTACCCATGAGGTACCATACATATAATGTGTGCTACCTTTAGAGTGGGCTTCCAGCATGATCAGTCCTGTATTTTTGGGTTACTTTAATTATATCCCCAGGCGAAAGTCAGGGATTTATTGGATTCAGGTCTGTCGCGTCGCCACCTTAGAAATTCCCTTGTGTATGCGATAACTCAAAAAGAATTAATATTTTCTTACCAAGTTTGGTATATATGTTAAGGATAGCCAAAGGAGGCCTATTTTCAGGTGTCCTTAAACTCCCAAGATTTAAGAATTTAAGGCCACCTTAAAGAAAGAAAATATAACACCCTAAATACACCAGATTTACCCAACAGCCCGTATTGTTTTCACCCATGGTGTCTGGATGGGCAGGTGGGCGGCAGGAAAAAGTTTGTCCGGGCTGTATCTCAAAACCATAAGGTGCAGGAAGTTGATACTTGGAAGGAACATTGGTTAGGAGGTGTAGGTGTGCAACGTCATAGTGTGACCTTGATTTGACCTTGCTGTAGTGACCTTGAGTTTGAAAATCTTGTTTGGGCTATATGTCAGAAACTGTAAGATGTAGGGAGTTGATACTTGATAGGGACATTGGTTAGGAGGTGTAGGTGTGCAATGTCATGGTCTGACCTTGATTTGACCTTGCCGTAGTGACCTTGAGTTTGAAAATCTTGTTTGGGCTATATCTCAGAAACTGTAAGGTGCAGGAAGTTGATACTTGGTAGGGACATTGGTTAGAGTTTGTAGGTGTGCAACATCATGGTGTGACCTTGACTTGACCTTTGACATCACCGTAGTGACCCTGACCTTTAAAATTTTGTCTGGGCTATATCTCGGAAACTGTAAAGTGTAGGAAGTTAATACTTGCTAGGGACATTGGTTGGGAGTTGTAAGTGTGCAATGTCATGATGTGACCGTGATTTGACTTTTGATCTTACCGTAGTGACCTTGCCCTTTAAAAATTTGTCTGGGCAATATCTCTGAAACCATTAAGTGTAGGAGGTTGATGCTTGGTAGGGACATTGCTTAGAGGTTGTAGGTATGACAGGGTATACTGAATTCTTGATTTGAGCATTGATCTTGTCATAGTAACCATGAGTTTTAAAATCTTGTCCGGGCTATTTCTTGGATTCCTTAAGATGTAGAATGTTGACACCAGGTAGGGACATTGGTTAGGTTCTATTTCTCATGGTGTTGAAAATTATTTCCCCAGGCTGTGAGGTATGGGCATCTTGATGCAATATTTCATCATTGTTATGTACCCGTCTTTTGGTATACAATTTTGCTTAGCAAAATAAAATATTTTCCATTAATATGATAAATTCTTTTATTAGAGGTCATACAGAAGATAGAAAATACCCGATCAATGCATGTGGCGTGGGTGAGGACATGTCTGGGGATATAATGACGCCCGAGATGGCCCAGTCTTGTTACCTTAAGCTTTTTTTTCAGTAAATCAACATAGACAATAAAAAGCACAATGCCTACTCACAAAACAAAATTTAACAAACAATGTCTAGCTTCAACAGATAAAAATAGAGACAAAATGGTGTATCCCTGATGACACTCTATGCACTTTCAGATGCATGTTTTGCAAAACCAATAAAGAGAATGATGCCTTGTGCTAACCAAGGTAAACAGCAACTGCTTTAATATGCAAAGGGAGAAAATCATAGAAAATATTCTCATTCAGAAAAATCTTCATCTTAATATGAATACGTGTATTGACTGTAATCCATTTATGAACTTATCACAAAAGTATGCATTTGAACAGTGTTTATCTGAGTGTTTATCTCATAAGAGTTACAATAAAATGGAGGTAAGGATGGCTGTGAGGAGTGGAGGAGGCCATAATATTAAAAAACCATGTATTTTTCATAAGATTGATGAGTGAAATAGGGTATTAGATCTCCTGTATTTTGCTCAAAACCACCCATATTTTCATTAGGTAACTTCCTATATTTCTATATTTTGAGAACTAAAAATCCCTTGATGCCATGTAATAGATTTCACCCTTACAAACAATCTGATAGACAAACACAGAAACAGAGACCTGACTAACCAGCATCTGCACCCTGCAGGCGACTGGCCCGGGGCAAAGAATCTGTAAAATGTGAAAAGTTGTGTCAGCCCCACCGGACCGGACCACAGCAAGGACAGAGAGAATGTTAACTTGGATCATTGTCACCAGACCGGACCAGTGTCTGGAGAGACAGAAAATGTTTGTTAGACTACCAAATGTCCCAAATGTGGCACACAATCTGCCTGTAGGGGCCAGACTAAATCCGTTTTGGGAAGCCTTGGGATTTCCTTATGTACCTTTTTCAGGACAGGAAACTGCAGCCCAGCACCATTTATGGTTACAGATCGGCCATTGCTGATAAACTGGGAAACTCGCCCATTAACTTCAGAAAAGATGAAAATCTCACTTGTCTCCTGGATAGTTTCCACAGAGACAGACCCAAAGGCCGGAGGGGAATCCCGTCCTGGAACCTCTCCCTGGTTTTACACCAGTTGACAAAGGCTCCATTTGAACCAATTAAAGAGGCCTCTTCGAATCTTTTGACCTTCAAGACAATTTTCCTCTTGGCCTTTGGGTCGGGCAAGTGTAGAAGTGAGATACATGCTTGGCAAAACAGAAATATTAGACACCAATCCAACTGGTCAAAGGTGTCCCTGTATCAATCACCCAGCCTTCTTTCCAAGAATCAGCTTGCCAAAGAGGGTCCAGACAGTGTGGCCTCAGTGGTTATACCAGCCCTGGCCCCAACTCTGAATAGGTCCCTTAAGTCTGACAGGACCCTTTGTCCGGTTAGAGCATCGCGGTATTATTTGGACAGGACCTTAGGCAGAATAAGGAGTTGGTTTTTGTCTCCTTTAAGAAAGGTTTCGACAAAGACATCTCACTGCTACTATCTCCTCTTGGATCAAGCAGACTGTGATCCTATGTTATGAGCTCTCTGACCAGGAGGTCCACACTTTACATCAGGTTAAAGCCCATGATGTCAGGGCCTTTGCTGCATCTAAGGCCTTCCAGTCGAGAGTCTCCTTAGATCAAATCTTATCAGCCTGCCACTGAAGTCACATAATACCTTCACACAGTTCTATCTGAAGGGTGTGGCTTGGGCTGATCCAGAGCTTTACCAATTGGGCCTGGTAGTGGCTGCTCAGCAGATCCACAAGTGGCCCTTAGATTGAGGAGATTTGTATATATGTACATAGTGTAAATAGTTCTACATGTACATAGTATATCTAAAAAAAATTAAGTGTGACATGCTTCCTTTGGGAGGTTTATTTGCATTCTGGGACTGAACTCATCCCTCTCTTCCCCTACCTCAGAGCAGGTCTGCTAAAAAGGGGGGGGGGGGGGGGGGGGGCTATGTCTGTATAGCCCCGGGTAACCGGCTGCTGGCAACCGACCATGACCTTACAGGGTTTCCTGACCTTAAGGTCAACCCAGGCCTGGACCTATAGGTCACCTGATGAAGTCAGCCTAGACCTTAGGTTAAATTTGCTATCATTTGTGAGTTCACATAAGTCCCTAGTAACTTACCCGCCGACCAAGCGGTAGTTATTCAGCAATTGTCCATTGGATAGGATGTATTAACGCAATAAAATTGCAAATTTAATAAGTAAATTAAATTTTTATAAGTTAATACCATATCCAATGGACACACAAGACCCTCCCACCGACCCCGCTATCAGCTTACTAGGGGTCTAATAGGTTTAGACAACGAAAAAGATGGTATGACGTCACTCTGTCTAGACAGGAAGGAAGTATGATGCGCCACCTTGTGAGTGCACAGTACTGGGACCGGCCGGCCGGTGGAGACACAAGACATTTTTTTCTGACGTTGGCGGGCCGGTCTGCACCAACCGGATTAGCAATTGTTCATTGGATAGAGTATTAACTTATGAAAATTTAATTTAATTATTAAATTTGCAATTTAATAAAAAGAAATCCACGAAACTACAAATAAAATAAGCAAAAAGAAGATGTTTTTTGTGTCCCAAGTTGTGCCAAGTTATGACGGGAAGCAGTACATGTTCTTTAAGAAGGCCCTTTCAAGAAGAGTTAACTCTGTTATCTTGAATCACTGGTTAATTTAAAGTAAATGTATATAAATGTATGTTTTAAGTGTACATAATGCTTTAAAATTGAAAAAGAAAAAAGAAGTATGCCTGTATTTAACAGTTTTCTAAGATAATAAATTGTAGAACTCTTAAAATTTAAGACTAGTGCAAAAGTGCTTTGATTGACCATTTCTTTTAGTTTTATTTCTGTTCATTGCAGTCATATCTGACGTTTTATTTATCACTTTTTTGTTGCCTTTACTGTTGCTACTCAGTCAGAGCCATAAAATGGAAGTATTTACAACTTTGGAGAGGCTTTGTAGGATTATGAATTGACACCCTGTCTGTAATAGTAGTGTTAAGTGCTCTGATAACCCTTGGGTCTGTGTTATATGCCAGGCCATTTGTGCTAGTGGTTCTCTGGTGCAGTACATGTATCTTTCCGGAGCCCATTATTGTCAGACCTAAATAGTAATTTGAAAAACAAAACTCAGTTAAACTTATCTGAGTGTGCCAGATGTTGATTTGATGTTAAATATTCATTCTAAAACAAATGAAATTTATGTTAATTTGCTATAGGCATTTCAGATTTGAGGCTCCAGATTCTTGCTTACTTTGTGTAACATTTGAGCTCACTGGCAACACTTTGTGTGCAAACTATCTGAGGACTGAAGGTTTTCATAATACTGTAAATTTCCATAAAAATAACCAGAGTTCCGATTTATGCCTTGTTTACAGCCTAGGGCAGTAAATCTTTATTTTTCATAAAGATAATAAAGTATGAAATAAAATTCAGGAGAAAATCCACTCTGGATTTAATTTTCCTGATCTTACACTTCCAAAAGATAAATAATGGGACCACTTTGTTTCAGGGGCATTTGCAGGTTACTGTGTCACTTGTATTTCATTTGTCCATGTCTTATAGGCAATTAGGCCTACCTGTCAACAACATGTTACAAGATTGAACATGAGACCTTCATTTTCTAAGCAGTGTGTACATCACCCTGTCATTTAGATGGCTGTAGTGGACATATTATTTCAGGGACATTTGTGGCTTTGTAAAGCTAATTGATTTCTGTGCAGCTTATTAGGACTTTTTAATTTGTGTTCTATATATTGTTAATTTTGACTCTGTATTGTTGGTTATGGCTGCACAGTTTATAATAGTTTTGTATAGTTTGTGACTAGTTAGTAAATAGTGGCTCTGTGAAGTTTACTGTGGTTCTGCGCTTTAGGAGTCCTTGGTTTCTACCAAGCCCAGTTGTCAGACTTAATCCAGTATCCAGACCTCAGAACAGAGGTTTTCCAGAGCTTCAGAGAAATAGGCAATGCCATCCTCTTCTGTATGCTGGTAGAGCAGAGTCTGGTAAGTATGCTTTTTACTGGAAGAGATACTAACAATCACAGTATTTAAGTAGTAAAACTATTGGGTCTTAACTGTGCTTTTGTTGAGCTTCAAAATCTTTTAATGGGGAAAGGTGTATCCAAAATGGTAGTCTCTTGAGCTAAATACTCCAGTTAAACATCTTTAATCTGACAGTGTGCATTGTGGGTTCAGTTAGATAATGGATGCTAATACCAGAAATTAAGTCTTTTGGGGAATAAAATGGGTTTTAAATTGGTTCATTATTTTCCACTGGAAAAGTCATGGTAACCAGAATGGAGATTTCCATGGATAAAATTTGTGAATTGATAGATTGGTTAAATGTAGTATTCAACAGTGTGTAAGGTTATATCATGAAGAGTAGTTGAGGGAGGTGAATGGAACAGAGCTGTGTAAACTAGAAAAGCACTCTGAGAGTGCAGACCTCCAAGACCTAATACCTCCAGTATGGCTTATGAGTACAATGATAAAATATCCTTTAAAAAAAATCTTGGATCCAAATGGTGCTCCAGATCGCTACCAAAATTTAATTTTCAGTTCCTTGTGCCATTTTTGACATTTCTTGAAAATTTCATCAAAATCTATCCATAACTTTTTGAGATTCTTTACAAACAAACAAGCAGTCAAACAATTGTACACTGGCAAAAGCGTATACTTGCTTGTCTGACGCTAATTAGTTGGTTAAGGGCCTGATTTAGTGTTCAAAAATGGTCAATACAGAGTATCTAATTTAAAATTTTAAAGTGGAGGTGGATCTGAGTAGAAAAGCCCTAAAAAGTAGGGAAAATTAAAATACATCCAGACTGTTGTAATTACACAAGCAACTACCTGATTTATGTAGCAAGGAATCACCACCAATACTGACAGAACTTCTCTCTGAGACTTTTGACCCTGACTTATAGGATTTCAATACAATTTCAGTATGATCAGACTGATTGTTGAGAAAACATGATAGGTTTATTACATGACCCTTCCGATCTGTTAGCACTAAATATGATAGAAGATGGTATGCATGTAGCTACTCTGGTTTATATTTTTGGTCAGTCGGAGCCTCTGATGTGTACAATTTTAATAAGGTTGGTCGTAACAATACGATTACACATATTGGTGTTATGATCTGACTGGAGTGTATCCTGACTTTAAGGATATGATGCAATGGCATTATGACGAGAGCTGATGAAGTCCCAAATTTGGGGATCTGGCATCAAAATTTTTTATTTTTTCCAAAAACTTCAAACGTGTGTGGTATCCTGACTTTGCTGACCTTTGCTGTTTTGCTTCCCAACATAATAATCAGCCAAACCTTGGTCTTGGTCTTGGTCAGCAAGAGGTGGGACCAAAGTCTGGAATATGAAGCCACCACTTACAATTCATCCTCAGAAAACCACGGTCATTAGCAAGCAATTGAAAGTTTCCCACATCCTGGTAGATCTACACAATGCATCTGTTTATACATAACATTGCAGAGAAAATTATCATTGTCAATAGAATAACTTTTCTTAGGCTTTGAATATTGTATGATTCAGACACATAATAGTGAAAGGTTTTTAGAATAGAATAGAAAGAATAGAAATATATATATACTGCAAAATTGATATAACATCCTCTAATGCACTTGAATGCAAAAAGGGGAAGTACAGAGGAAAAAAAACACTCCTGAAATGTTGACAAAAATAAAGGTAATGTGAAAAGGCATAACCATTATGTGGTTTAAGTTTGTATAAGTTGAACTGTCATCCACTCCATACATATTTCATACCCATTGTTAATTGATTTAATTCTCTCCCACTCAACTGCTGTCCTAAATATAACTGAATTAGCATATCAATATTAAAGTTACCACTCTAATGGCTAATAAGCTTAAGTGACTGCATGGATATCATTTATATTTAGTATATAAATAGATCTATACTCCAGGAAAGTGGGTCATAGGAATAGCCAACAGAAGTTAATTGAAACAGCAGTTTTCTTATTCATTCAGGAAAAAAAATCACTTTGTTAAAAACACAGATTTCTAAAGATTAAACATTAACTCTAGCTTTAAACAGATTATCTTCATCAGTGGATATAAAATGGCAAGAAACAGCTACATTTCAGAATTGTTCCAGTTTAAAACATCGGAGAAATTTTCTTCCAGATCCAAAAACAAGCTGATTACACCTTTAATATAACTATGGCACAAAGCATCAAACTTTAAAGACATGTTTCCAGATGAAAAATTGTTCAAGGCATGCAAATCTGTCTGTTCGTCTGTTTGCTAGAGCCATTACAAGGGAGGTACCCCCACCCAAAGTGTGAAAATTTCAACACTTTATCACAATTTTCTCATTGACTATTGCAGGGATTTCTCTCATATCTTGCATATATGTACTAGGCCACAAGTAGATTCCCTTGTGTGAGTGTCACCCCTGGGTCTGTCTACTTGTTTATGAATTTTTAAAATAACTTTTAATGCATTAAATTCATGAAATCATGCATTAAATCACCTATAACTTGAAACGTATTGCATTTAGAGCATTTTATTAAAATATCTTATTCAGCTACTTTTTCTATAGCAACAATGTGGTGAGTAACTTGGGTGTCTATCCCAATATCTAAGTGAGTAATGGCTACTTTCTGACTTTTCAGTACCTTCCATAATGAGTAAAATCACTTGTAACTCGAAAACTATTGCGTTTAGAGAATTTTGTATTAATATGTTATTCAGCTACTTTTGGGTCAGCTATAACATAGTAAAATTTCAGACCTGTAGCTCATTGCATGGCTGAGCAATAGCTACTTTCAGGTTCTCACTGTTGAGTAAATCAGTTGCAACTTGAAAACTAGAGTATTTTGTTTAAATATGTTGTTCACCTACTTTTGGGTCAGCTGTAAAATAGTAAAATTTCAGACCTGTAGCTCCTTGCATAGCTGAGTAATAGCTACTTTGAGGTTCTCACTGTTGAGTAAATAGGTTGTAACTCGAAAACTATTGCATTTGCAGTATTTTCCTTTAATATGTTTTTACCGTACTTTTTACACCTCAACAGTTACCTTGTTACTTTACTTCTGAATAACAGATGCAGGGCACAACTTTTGTGCCCTTCTGTCACTTCTACCCTGAAACTCAAAACACACAGTCAGTTGACACAGAGCCCATTCACGGGCACTGATTGCTTGTTTGTCTTCATGAGCTTCACTTGCTGTTAGTGAGCTATTTTTGGGGGGAAGTACTAAAGTTTACCTTTTTAGGGAATTCTGTAATCCGAACAGTTTTGAAGGAAAAAGAAAATATGCTACCAACCCATCCCTAGTCATTTATGCACTTATTGTTACAGTGTTCTGTGAAAACAAACATTGTAGACAGAGCAGAATATGTGAAGTATTCTCTTGGGATAGAAGCATTTAGTATCATTGTACATTGTTACATGATATGATTGTAATATATAACCTTGTGGCAAGGGCTTTTAGTTGTTTAGTGATTATAGTTGACAGTCATAAGCTCAATATAATAGCCAAATTATACATCTGACTGCAGGATATCCCAATCTCATATCCCTAATGGATAATACCATGTTAACAAGACAGGATGGAACACTATAAATACTTCACTGTTTAAAAGCATACCACAAGCCCCCACATAGGGTAATAATGGAAAGTTAATTGATTTAAAACCAAAGGTTTGTTTTCTGCAGTATTGATGTGATATATAAAAAGTTACGGGTGGGCTATACAAGATGTCATTTGATGGTTTTGGGCCCACTTTTTGATGTATTTAATATTTATTGAAAGATGTTTAAGGTTAAAACATTACAGCAGTAATGTTAACAAATTACTTTGTCAAATTGCACACTCAGGTTTGAAATTATAGTTGAACTCCACCTTAAGTAAGATTCTTACTGTGAACTCTCTTTGTAAAGGCCTAGAATGAATAGTAACAGTACTTTTTCTAATTAAGTTCTGTGTTGCCCTAACCCTACCCTTAAGTCATTTTTCTCAGTATGGCAATAGCTATTTTTAATCAATTTTGTAGTGAAAATTTCAAATATAATGACTGTTTAATGTCTCTTTTATGAGGATAATTGTAAAAGTGCCAGTTTTAACAAAAGTAAGACCAATCTTTTTGTAATTAAGCGGCCCATCAGGGACGCTTATTTGTTTTCACCGAAGTTTGACTGATCACCGCCGCCGCAGGATTATGGTCTCCCTTGAATAACTTCTTAGCCTTTCATATTTTTCTTTCCTTGTTACCTTTCTTTAAAACTATAGGGGCGGGAAAAATTTTTGGGATACTGTGCGCAGACCTTAAGTTTTACTTAAGGTAACCTTAAGCATAACTCCAAAACACCCCATCATCACGTTTCGGAAAAAATACACACACCTGTGCTATAAAATTTATCACGTACATTCTAGACCAAATTTCCAAGGTCGGAAAGGATTTTCTCATCAATTGGACCATAGATGCCTGAATGGGAGGCGTTTTATTTTCGTAAATTTTTTAAAAAATGGGTACTTGATCTGTATCTCAAAAACGGTGAGGATTTCGGCTTTTTGTCGGAATAACTTATTCAACTACTTTTTGATAATCTTTCACATGCCGAAGTTTTAGCCCTGTATCTGCAATCTTAAGGTCGCCTAAATGTCCAAAAAGGGGGTTTTAGCCCTCCCGTTCACTTAGTTTTTCACTTTTTTCAGCCAAACTTGCCACATATATTATGATTTGCCAAAGGAATATCCTGACTTTATGGTGACCTTAAACTCAAAATTTTAATGGACATATGGCCTGCTTAAAGTCATCAAATTGGAATAAAATCCTCTGGCTCCTTTTTTTTCCATTTTTTTTATATCGAAATTATCACTGGTATTAAACTAGATAAAAATAATACTTATGGTCACCTTAAACTAGTGCTGGGACAATGTTCGCAAACTTCTGTATTATCGCTCGCTGGCTCATTGCCAATCAATGATCGGCAAAATTTAAGTAAAACCGATATTTGCTAAATCCATTTCTTTGCAGCCTTTTGGTCACAATAAAATACTAACCTTAATAATATTTTGTAAAAATCTGAAATATCCATCAGTTAAAATCACAAAACTAGCCGTGAATGCAATAAAAATAACGTAATTAGAAACACCTTGGGGTTTTCCCACTGTTGTCAAGGTAATCAAAATCAGCCAATCACAAAGTGAGGATACATCAAGCATGGTCTGTTAGTGAGGGAGACGTCTGTGAATGGCTTTTAGATTATATTTTGGTCATATTTGTGGCAATTTGTGTGTATTTTACTTGATATAATTTAATATTAATATTTTATCTGTCTTTTTTACACTTCAACTCCATAATCGGAAATGTTCGAAGTTTGGTTACAAATGTCCGATACGAACATCGACAGGAAAAATCCAAGCGATCTCCCAGCACTACCTTAAAGTCTCAGTATGAATGGAGTTGTAGCCACCTTAAACTGAAATAAGGAGGTTTTCAGCCTCCAAGTATCTTATTGTTCGACTGATCTCAGTTAAACTTTGCACACCTATAAAGGATGGCAAACCAAAGGGTTATCCTGACTTTATGGTGACCTTAAACTGTTAATATAATTTTGACGACCCCCCCCAAGTCATAAAATATGAGTAAAGCTGTCTAGCTCCTCTCTCTTTCCATATCTAACATATATTGATATTGAAGGGACCTTCTCATATTATGGTCACCTTAAAGTTGCAATATGAATGAAGTTATGGTCACCTTACAGTGAAAAAGGAAGTTTCAGCCTCCAGCTGTCTTATTGTTCAACTGACCTGAGCTAAACTTTATGCTCGGTTAAATTTTCTACACTTTTAAAGATGACAATAGGGACATTCTTATTTGCTTTCCACCTTGGAGTTCCAATACAAGTACAGTCATGGCCATCTTGATGTGAAAATGAGGGTTTTCCCCCCCTAACTGATTAACTGTTCAGTAACATCAGTTTAACTTAACATTGATTATATTTAAGTAACACTTTGTATAACATTTCACTTAAATTTCCTGTACTTAAGAGGCTTTGGCCGTCTTAACACGATAAATATATACTTCTTGCTCCCTCCTCATTTATTTTAACACTTTTTAAAACCTCACCTGGCATATGTATACTTAAAAAATATTTATGCTATCTGGCAAACCTAATCTCTTAGTGTTTATGATGTTATGCCATCTTCAAAGACAAAAATGAGGTATTTATGATGCACTGATGTGGTTATTAACATGTTGCAACTGATCAGTGTTGGAATTGTGGGGATATAACTTTTTCTTTTTGGAAAAAAGCTTTAATTTATTCAACTTTTCTTTTGCAGAAGAAGTTGAGGATGTAGGTACTTGTTCGAAATTCATTTGTTCACATAGACTATGTAAATTGGTCAAATTTATAGACTACTTTCAGAATATAAGATGACTGTAAAAAAAGCACTCTCTCATAAACAGTTTTCTTGTACAGTATTTTATGTAGCTCCAACTAAGTGGAAATGAATGGGTTGTCTCTTTCTGCTTCCTCCTCAAACTCTGTATTTGCTTTGGTGTGATATCTGTCTAGAGTTACATTCATGGAAAGTCTTTCTAACCAGAAAGACCCCCCCCCCCCCCCCAACTCTCCTTTAGTGCACTAACATGCAGGTGAAAAAAGATTTGCCTCTATATGTGGGGGGTGGGGGGTGGATGGAGGGAGAGTGGGTATTAGTGTGGTTTAGATGATAGATATTAGATAGAGATATAAATATATGTGTGTGTGCACGTCATGGAAACAAAAAAGTCTAGCTGTTTATGCTGTTCTTTAGAATGTGTACTGTTTTCTTTTACTTTCTTCCATTTTGTGTGACACTTGTACATTTAATAAAATTAAGCTCAAGTTGGAAATGAATTTTGGAAATTATCCTTTAGTGCACTATTTTATTGCGTTAATACATCCTATCCAATGGACAATTGCTTTACCGGTCGGCGCGACCGGTCCCGCCAAACGACAGAAAAAGTCATTCTGTATACAATACCGGCAGGACCGGTCACAGAGTGTACATTCGCCAGGTGTCGCCTCGTGCATACTTCCTGTCTAGTCAGAATGACGTCATCGCGTCTTTTTTCGTTTGGCGCACGAGTGTACAGACGTGTTTTTCTACTGTGTTGGAACGTTTTGAAGTTTTAAAGACAACCTTTTTTATTGAACTTTATTTGAAGTTATATACATTTTATCTTACTTCTGGAGTGTTATGGCGTCCCCTGGACAAAGAAGAGGGACTTGTGGCCACGCAATGGCTTTATTCGACACACACACGAAGTGTGCACGTTGTCGTGACAAGGGTGTGGGCCAAGATGATTGTGTATTAAAGAAAGACTGTACTATTTGCAATAGCCTGACAGCTGAGCAGAAGCTACAGTTGGCCACCCCCACTTATAAAGCAAGGAAAGAGAAAGAACTTCAGAAGAAAGCTACCTCTCCCTCCCTAGTTGACCCGTCGACTGTTTCTGTGATAGGGAAGGTCGAGAGTGCTAAGGGTGATGCTGGTGATCGAGGTGAAACCCCTAAGAAGAAAAAGACCTCTCACAAATCCCCTAAGAAGACTTCCAAGCCTCCAAAAGCTCCAGATTTCCAGTCTGACCTGAAGAATTTGGATGAAAAATGGTCAGAACGCTTCACGCGTCTGGAGGCTCTCTTCTTATCCAAGACTTTTCAGCTCCCGGTTGAACCGGTTCAGAGCTCAAACGTGGTGGTGTCTGAGAAGCCTTTTATTCCACCAGTTGAACTTTCTGCTCATCAGAGTCCTGCTACCGGTGTGTCCGGTAAGAAGAAGAAGTCAGCCACCCAGCCTGTTGAGGCCCCCGGTGCGAAGAAACTTGCCACCCGGCCTGTTGAGGCTCCCGGTGCTGGGGTAGATCTTCAACTCACCGACCAGGCTGCCTTTTCATCTGCTGCTGCTTCTACTAGTGGTCGACCCGAGGTTCAGCCCCCAGGTCCCACTACACAGCCTCCCACTACTGATCAACCGGAAGAAGTTTCTTCAGAGGAAGATCAGTTCAGTGATCAACCAGAACTTAGTTTAGATGAGGGTGAACTGTCTGAAGTACTTTCAGTAGGTCAGGATCACGAAGAGCTTACAGAGACTGACCAGGAACTAAGCTCTGAACAGACTTACAGGGAAACCCTTCGCGGAGTGAGATCATTTATGGGGTGGGAGCAAGTACCGGAATTTGATTCCTCTTCCTCTGCTCAGGATGACAACCCCTTTGCCGGTACCAAACCTCATCTTCCTGGAAAAGTGTCCCTTAAAGTTCCGGTAGATGATTGGCTGTGCCGGAAGTTCGAGAAATTGAACATTACCATTCAAGAAGGATATCCCTCCAGAGCTTCTGAGACTTCCGGTTTGGTCAAGGACCAGTTTGTCAAACCACCAAGAACTCTTAAATGGTATGACATGCATACTGAGAAGAAGGAATTCTCCAGATCTAAGGTCACATCCTGGACCAACCAACCGGCACGCCTCAACAGCAGTTTCCCACGTATTGCTAACCGGTCACTCCCTTCAGCACCTGCTTCCAGGCCTGTTACTCAAGACACTTTAAGGAAGTGGGAGAGAGCAGCCAGAGATCAAACGTACATGTGTAATCAGGCTGCTGCCTTTTCCCGGTGCCTCACCAAAGTACAGGACTCTATGGCTTCTCAACTTAAAATTTTACAGAATGACAAGGGAAAGGGAAAGGCTACCGGAAAATCCCATCAGGCTGTCGAAGAACTAGACTTTCTGATAACCTTTAACAAAAGCATCTCTCAAGCAATGGCCAGGACGATGCAAGACCTATCCGAAGGCGTCTTCATCAATGTAGCCAATCTCACCCTCACCAGGAGAGACAGTTATCTGGACTATCTTAAAGCGGGCATCAAACAGGACACCTTGAATGCTCTGAGATCTGCCCCTCTGCACATGAGTGCCTTATTCCCGGATCACCTCATCAGCAAAGCTGAAGAAGAGATAAGGCACCATGAGGAAAAGCGTACACCCGGCTCCTCACATAAGGGTTCACACCGTTTCCACCCTTACCAAGCCACTAAACAGCAACAGCCGGAACAAGAACGCAAGCCTGGTCTACCTGCATGGAAACAACTAGGCAGAAGACGGGGACAAAGATCTCACCGGGGTCGTACTGCTTCTTTTGTCCAGCGACCGGCCAAGACACAGAAGCAGTATAAATGACAATTACTGTGCTCATCATGTGACAGGAAATTTGATTCCTGTAAGTGTAACCGGTCAGAAGTTTCCTCATGTTTCAAGTGTGGTGAAAAGTTTGAACTGTGTACCTGTGACCGGAGTGGACTGTTATGTGGCCAAAAGTATAAAGACAGAAACTCATTTGACTGTATTATCTCATGTTGCTCCTCATGTACCTTTTGCAGGAGGGTTGCCGCAAAAGAAAGGCGTAATGCCCGGTCATCAAGAGTCAATAAAATTTGTGAAAGGTGTTTCTTGTGTAGATCAATTGAGTTCTGTTCAAGTTGTCACAAATGCCCCACTTGCTGTAACAAATCCTCCTGTAGGGTCAAGATTGCACGAGTTTTGGGAAAAATGGGCAGCACTAGGCGTCAGTCCCAAGGTTATATCAGTACTGAGGGAAGGGTATATCCTACCCTTCCGGTCCAGACCTCACCTGACCAGAAAACCCACAGTAACAAGCTGCTATGTAGATCCTCACAGGAACAGCTACCTGTTAGAGGCATTGCATCAGCTGTTAGACAACAAGGCTGTAGAAGTGGTTCAAAATCCTCAGTCCCTGGGGTTTTACAACCGGTTATTCCTGGTCCCCAAACCCAACAACCGGTGGCGACCCGTCTTGGACCTGAGCAGACTAAACAACTATTTGAAAACACAATCTTTCAAAATGGAAACACCGGAAACAATACGAACCTCCCTCCAGACAGGGGAGTGGGTGACTTCCATAGATTTCAAAGACGCATACTTCCACATCCCTATAAACAGCCAGTCCAGGAAGTATATGCGTTTTCACATTCAAGGCACAACCTACCAATTCAAAGCTCTACCCTTTGGCCTGTCCACAGCCCCCATGGAATTCACGGTGGTAGCCAAAGAGGTGAAATGGCTTGCAATGAAAGAGGGTATAAGGATCCACCAGTACCTAGACGACTGGTTGGTCAGGGCCACCTCCCACCGGGTTTGTCTTCAACAGACAACAAATCTGGTATCCCTCTGCAGGAAATTGGGGTGGCTGGTAAACGAGGACAAATCAGAACTGGAACCCAAACAGATTTTCAACTTCGTAGGTTACCAGTTCGACTTGAGGGAAGGCAGGGTCAGACCCACCACAGAACGTTGGCAGACCCTACAAAGCAAAGTACTGGAGATCTTGTCACAACCAGTCTGTCCGGTCCGGAAACTAATGTCCCTGATCGGTCTATTAACTGCCACAGAGAAACAAGTACATTTGGGCAGACTGCGCATGAGACCCATACAGTGGCATCTCAAGAACAATTGGAGGGTACCAGAATCCCTGGAAAAGATAATCCCCATTCCAAAGTCACTCCACCCACACCTGAAATGGTGGCTGGAGGAAGACAATGTGGTTACAGGTCAACCCTTACACCCACTAGAACATGCTCTGCAAATCTTTACAGACGCATCAAAAGAAGGGTGGGGCGCACACTTAAACGACCATATGGCAAGGGGAAGCTGGTCACTCCCGGAAAGCAAGTTGCACATAAACTATCTAGAGTTAAAGGCAGTTCTTCTGGCTCTACAAGAGTTCCAAGCTCTCTGTATGAACAAGGTAGTTCTCATAGCTACCGACAATACCACTGTGGTAGCTTACATAAACAAAGAAGGGGGAATGAAGTCAGGCCCCCTGTGTGCCTTACTTTGGAGGATTCTCACTTGGTGCACAAGAAATCAGGTGACCCTCAAAGCTCGACATATTCCCGGCCGTCTCAATGTGATAGCCGACAAATTGTCCAGACTGGGTCAGACCATTCAAACAGAATGGTCCCTCAATCCGGAGATTTTTCAAGCAATATGCTCAAGGTGGCACACCCCTCAAGTGGACCTATTTGCCACACGATTCAACAACAAGCTCCCTCAGTTTGTCTCACCGGTTCCAGACCCCCAGGCCTGGACAGTGGATGCTCTCAGCCTGTCTTGGGAGGGGCTGGACCCGTACGCCTTCCCACCAGTGGCCATCTTGGGCAAAGTGGTGGAGAAGTTACAGGACTACCCCTGCAGCAGAATAATTCTGATTGCTCCAGGGTGGCCCAACATGCCCTGGTTTTGGGACCTGGTGGCAATGTCCAGCCAGATTCCACTATGTCTTCCCAGCATACCAAACCTAGTGTCCCAACCATTCAACCAGGTCCTTCACAGGAACCTGTCGAATCTGAATCTGCATGCCTGGCTCCTAGAGCCTCAGCGATCAAACAGCAGGGCTTCTCTGGGGCAGTGGCAGCACGAATTGAGGCTCCTCAAAGAAGATCAACCAGATCTCTCTATGAAGCAAAGTGGACCATTTTTACAAAGTGGTGCCTCAGTAATCAGGTGGACTTCAAAGCACCACCTCTGAAAGCCGTTGCTGACTTCCTCCTGCATTTGTTTCAGGACAGACAGTTACAACCAGGTACTATTGATGGCTACAGATCAGCCATTGCTGACAAACTGGGCAACGCCACCATTAATGTCAGCAAAGATGAGAACCTTACTCGTCTCCTGGATAGTTTCCATAGAGACAGACCCAAGGGCAGGAGGGGCATACCCTCTTGGAACCTTTCACTGGTACTACACCAGCTGACTAAGGCTCCCTTTGAACCCCTTAAGGAAGCCTCCTTGAAGCACCTAACCTTCAAGACAGTTTTCTTGATGGCTTTAGGTTCTGGCAAACGCAGGAGTGAGATCCATGCTTGGCTTCATAAGAACATCAGACACCAATCAGACTGGTCCAAGGTGTCTTTTTATCCCTCACCCAGCTTTCTGTCCAAGAACCAGCTGGCCAAAGAGGGTCCAGACAGTGTGGCCCCGGTGGTTATTCCAGCCCTGGCCCACACAATAGATAAATCACTCAAGGGTGACAGGTCACTGTGTCCAGTTAGAGCACTACGTTATTATCTAGACAGGACCTCTGACCTCAGGCAAAATAAGGAGTTGGTCTTCATCTCCTTCAAAAAAGGGTTTGACAAGGACATCTCCTCTGCCACTGTCTCCTCATGGATCAAACAAACAGTCATCCTATGTTATGAGCTCTCTGACCAGCAGGCCCTTACTTTACATCAGGTCAAAGCCCATGATGTAAGGGCCTTTGCTGCCTCTAAGGCCTTCCAAGCTGGAATTTCCTTAGAACAAATCCTATCAGCCTGCCACTGGAAATCCCACAATACCTTCACACAATTCTATCTGAAGGATGTGGCTTGGGCTGACTCAGAGCTTTTCCATCTAGGGCCGGTCGTGGCTGCCCAGCAGATCCACCACCAAGCCCGATAGGGAGGAGACATTCTTGTAAATATGTACATAGTGTATATACTTAGATAAGTATAAATCATTCAAAAAAAAAAAAAAAAACAAAAAAACTGTGACATGCTTCCTTTGGGAGGTTTATTATTTCTTGGGACTGAACTCATCCCTCTCTTCCCCCACTCAGAGCAGAAATGCTTGGAAATAAAAAAGGGGGGGGGGGGAGCAGTGTCGGTTAAACCATCCGGTTAACCGGTTCCGGGTTACCGACTTAGGCCATTAATGAGTAGCCTGCTTCAGGTCTACCTGGGCCAGAAAATTGTTAGTTTTGAGTTCACTCAAGTCCCTAGTAACTTACCCGCCAGCCAAGCGGTAGTTATTCAGCAATTGTCCATTGGATAGGATGTATTAACGCAATAAAATTGCAAATTTAATAAGTAAATTAAATTTTTATAAGTTAATACCCTATCCAATGGACGGACAAGACCCTCCCAACCGACCCCGCTATCAGCTTACTAGGGGTCTAATAGGTTTAGACAGCGAAAAAAGACGCGATGACGTCATTCTGACTAGACAGGAAGTATGCACGAGGCGACACCTGGCGAATGTACACTCTGTGACCGGTCCTGCCGGTATTGTATACAGAATGACTTTTTCTGTCGTTTGGCGGGACCGGTCGCGCCGACCGGTAAAGCAATTGTCCATTGGATAGGGTATTAACTTATAAAAATTTAATTTACTTATTAAATTTGCAAACTTGCAGGTGAAAAAAATATTTGCCTCTATATGTGGGGGGTGGGGGGTGGATGGAGGGAGAGTGGGTATTAGTGTGGTTTAGATGATAGATAGAGATATAAATATATGTGTGTGTGTGCACTTCATGGAAACAAAAAAGTCAAGCTGTTTATGCTGTTCTTTAGAATATGGCTGTAAGGTTTCTTGCTGAAATAGTTGTGGCCTTTATGGCTTACAGTATGGATTCTTATCAAATTACAACATAGGTTAACCCCTCTGTAAGGAGGTGATTGCAGTTAGATGCACTAGGAGGGGGAGAAATGTAATTACAAGAAAAACACAACACCTGTCATAATGGAAACCAGGGATGAACAGCCAGACAAAAGAGTGAGAAGCACCAGCAAAACCTTACAAGAGAAACTTACGTACCTTTGTACAGCTAAGCAAAATGGGTAAAAGACTGTGAATTTTTGACAGGCATTGGCGACTATAAGACTCAAGTGGAAAAATGAAGATGCCTCTGAAGTTGTAATGTGAACCTGTAGTGTTATGATACTTGAAAGAACTTTTTTTTCTTAGGAGGTATTTTTCCTGGTCACAAATTATTCATGAGGCATTCATTCTAGGAGGTATATATCCGAGGAGACATATTTTCTAGGAGGCATTTTGTCCGCGCATCGGACATACATTCTTTTGAGAAGTAAATTTCACACCTACAATTTCTCTTCTGCCAAGCTGTGGTCGTTCTTTCATTTGTTAAATATAGTAACAAACACAATGCAATAAACTTTATATTTCCTATTCCTTATCATGCATATCTTGACATCTTTTACAGATTACTTCGCACTTTTTCATCAGGGCCGTTTTGTTTTTGTCAGCAAAAACCTTTTTCTGGTTTTGTATGAATAATGTATCACTCTATTCTTTTGCAAGAAAAAAATACAGCCTACAACTTTTTCTATAAGCAACAGTCAGACCTTTCATCTGTGAAATTATTCAAATTATTAACCACATCATGTAGAACACCCCACTAAATAGAAGAAGTTTATTTTGTTCCCATGTGATTCAGTGTAACAGGGTTCAGCCGTTTTATGTTAGCCAGTCACAACACCATTAAACAATTTTTATTGCTGCACTTGATCCTAGTTCCAAATAAAAGTAACACTCCAATGACTATTTCATCATCTTGACTGCAAAATTGAATTGAGCTGGTGGTAATATGCAGACCACTGCTTTGGGTTTGAATCTGAACCTTGTTGGCAAGTAGAAAACCTGTGTGTTTCTTTCTCAAGGTTGCCAGTATCCCATACAAATTTCAGAGGCTTCATTTGCTGATTGATAATAGAACTTATTACTTGGCATTTTAAAACTATTAGATTGTGAGTTTTAATTTATAAACGATATGAATTTGAACCATTTTTGTGTGTCCATTATCTTAAAAATTTAATATGAAACAAGATATTTATGTGGAAAATATACAACAACTTGCATGAATTTACAACTTTTCTAGCACCTCAAGATCAGGCTTACTAATTGTAATGTTTACATCCAGGGCTCCTCCACACTCACAACCTTAAAGATATTACCAGGTATATATTGGAAACAGTTAATTGGTTAATCAGTGGCTTATATAAGCAGCTTCCCCATATTTAAAATAATGATAATCATTTCAACCTTAGTTGACACCACAGGTTTTACATTTAATGACTTGGCTTCACCTCTGTGGTCATTGTTTTGATTAATGGCTACATGTGGGATGCCTTGGTCATTTGCACTTATATGACCTCTCCTAAATAAAACGTAACATTAATTGTATCCACCGGCTAGCATCCGGTGGATACTATGGATTACGCACGAGTACGCCGCCACCGCCGTATGTGGAGATTTCTCGTTACCTCTCTAGAGGCCAGGGTATTATAGGTAGACTTCTCAAATTTTCAGGTTATATTCATAATCATAAATCTTGCTTGGGAATATTTTTGGCCTCATTTTGAAAAACAAGATGGCCGCCACGGGCGTTTTTCGACTTTCAGCAAGGAGTTTTGTTGACCCTCTAGAACAAAGGGAAGAGATCTCCAATTCACAGGATATGTTCATCATTACAAAATCTTGACTGAAAATATTTTTGGCCTCATTTTGAAAAACAAGCCCCCACGGGCGTTTCTTTTCAGTCATGAAAAGTGCTTATATTTCCCTTATTATTGGTCCTAGAGGTTTGGAATGTCAAACCAACCTATAGGAAATCATGGGCTGCGAATCTTCTGGTGTGGTCGGATTTGAAATTGGGCCGCCACTTCAAGGTCAAACAAGGATAGGCAAACTTAAGTGCTTATAACTCGCTTATTATTGGTCCTAGAGGTTTGGGATAGTAAACCAACCTATAGGAAATCATGGGCTGTGAGTCTTCTAACGTGGTCAGATTTGACCTTGGATCCCTCCTTCAAGGTCAAACGAGGATAGACAAACTTAAAAGTGCTTATAACTCCCTTATTATTGGTCCTAGAGGTTTGGGATGGTAAACCAACCTATCAGAAATCATGGGCTGGGAATCTTGTGGTGTGGTCGGATTTGACCTTGGGCCCCTCCTTCAAGGTCAAACGAGGATAGCCAAACTTAAAAGTGCTTATAACTCGCTTATTATTGGTCCTGGAGGTTTAGGATGGTAAACCAACCTATAGAAAATCATGGGCCGGGAATCTTTTGATGTGGTCAGATTTGACCTTGGGCCTCTCGTTCAAGGTCAAATGAGGATAGCCAAACTTAAAAGTGCTTATAACTCGCTTATTCTTGGTCCTAGAGGTTTGGGATGGTAAACCAACCTATGGGAAATCATGGACTGGGAATCTTCTTGTTGGGTCGGATTTGACCTTGGGCCACCCCTTCAAGGTCAAAAGAGGATAGCTAAACTTAAAAGTGCTTATAACTCACTTATTATTGGTCCTACAGATTTTAGATGGTAAACCAACCTATAAGAAATCATGGGCTGGGAATCTTCTGGTGTGGTCGCATTTGACCTTGGGCCGCCCCTTCAAGGTCAAACAAGGATAACCAAACTTAAAGTGCTTATAACTCGCTTATTATTGGTCCTAGAGATTTGGGATGGTAAACCAACCTATAGGAAATCATTTGCTGGGAATCTTTTGGTGTGGTCGGAATTGACCTTGGGCCCTCCTTCAAGGTCAAACGAGGATAGCCAAACTTAAAAGTGCTTATAACTCACTTATTATTGGTCCTAGAGGTTTGGAATGTCAAACCAACCTATAGGAAATCATGGGCTGCGAATCTTCTGGTGTGGTCGGATTTGAAATTGGGCCGCCACTTCAAGGTCAAACAAGGATAGGCAAACTTAAGTGCTTATAACTCGCTTATTATTGGTCCTAGAGGTTTGGGATAGTAAACCAACCTATAGGAAATCATGGGCTGTGAGTCTTCTAACGTGGTCAGATTTGACCTTGGATCCCTCCTTCAAGGTCAAACGAGGATAGACAAACTTAAAAGTGCTTATAACTCCCTTATTATTGGTCCTAGAGGTTTGGGATGGTAAACCAACCTATCAGAAATCATGGGCTGGGAATCTTGTGGTGTGGTCGGATTTGACCTTGGGCCCCTCCTTCAAGGTCAAACGAGGATAGCCAAACTTAAAAGTGCTTATAACTCGCTTATTATTGGTCCTGGAGGTTTAGGATGGTAAACCAACCTATAGAAAATCATGGGCCGGGAATCTTTTGATGTGGTCAGATTTGACCTTGGGCCTCTCGTTCAAGGTCAAATGAGGATAGCCAAACTTAAAAGTGCTTATAACTCGCTTATTCTTGGTCCTAGAGGTTTGGGATGGTAAACCAACCTATGGGAAATCATGGACTGGGAATCTTCTTGTTGGGTCGGATTTGACCTTGGGCCACCCCTTCAAGGTCAAAAGAGGATAGCTAAACTTAAAAGTGCTTATAACTCACTTATTATTGGTCCTACAGATTTTAGATGGTAAACCAACCTATAAGAAATCATGGGCTGGGAATCTTCTGGTGTGGTCGCATTTGACCTTGGGCCGCCCCTTCAAGGTCAAACAAGGATAACCAAACTTAAAGTGCTTATAACTCGCTTATTATTGGTCCTAGAGATTTGGGATGGTAAACCAACCTATAGGAAATCATTTGCTGGGAATCTTTTGGTGTGGTCGGAATTGACCTTGGGCCCTCCTTCAAGGTCAAACGAGGATAGCCAAACTTAAAAGTGCTTATAACTCACTTATTATTGGTCCTAGAGGTTCGGGATGGTAAACCAACATATAGGAAATCATGGGCTGGGAATCTTGTGGTGTGGTCGGATTTTACCTTGGGCCCCTCCTTCAAGGTCAATCGAGGATAGCCAAACCTATTGGTCCCAGAGGTTTGCAATGTGAAACCAACCGTATAGGAAGTCGTGGCTTCCAAATCTTCTGATGTGGTCAGATTTGACCTTGGGGCCCCTGCTTCAAGGTCAAATGAGGGTAACCAAACTTAAAAGTGCTTTCAACTTGCTTATTATTGAAAAATGCTATTAATCTTCTAAACTATGTTAGTTGGCCTTTTCCGGTGGACACATCTTGCATCTGGCCACAGATGCGTTCTTGGTTTAGTTTTAAACTTATTATCTTTAAATATTAATGTGGGTAGCTGGTTTTTAGCTGTGTGTTTAAGGAAATGGATTTTAATTGCCAGACCAGATAATAAGTTTCTTGTAGCTTATGTGTGCCATGTCAGGGCCTTAGATTAAATGGGCAGTTAATGGCATTAATAATGCAAATAGCTTAACCTAGAAAAAGTTAATCCTGTCTTTTTCTTTGTGCTTGTCTTTAAAGGAGGACAACATTCACAAAAGCCTTGTCAGTGTCGTGAATCGTGATATCATTATTTTTCATTATCCCCTGACAGATATCCATGACAAAAATATTGTTATTATAATGATAATGTGTACATTTTTCAGTCTCAAGAAGAAGTATGTGACTTGAAGCATGCGGCCCCTTTCCAAAACATCATTCCAAAGCCTTATATCCCCTTAAAAGGTAAGAACAGTTTCTGTTTGTTGTGACTTTCATTAGAAACATCAAGTCCTGAATTCTCCAGGATTGAAATCTGATAAGTAGAAGTTCCTACTTTTTGCTCTTTTCTGTTGAACTTTAGCCCAATGTCTAAACACCCTGCATAAGTAGTAGTATTTTTCTGGACCTGTGAGATTTAGTGGGGGTGCTCTGTGTGTATGTTTCTGTGATACTTGTTATTGCTGTTTGTGTCTAGTGTTGGTGTCATACGTATTTCAATGTCAAGCGATAATGGTTTAAAGTTTTATCATTTATATTAATACATGTAGTAACAATAATTTCAATATCATTTCCAAAAAAATGTGCCAACAAAGTTCTATAATTTATTACCACTAAACATAAAACCCTTAAGTTTTTATGGCTTGCTTTGTCTGTTTGGAGATATAATTTGACATTTAAAGCTTTACAGTTTTTATAGGTGTTAACGTAATTATGACAAATTGGTAAATTAACATGAGTTTTGTTGAAAAGGTATGCATTTTATGGCGAGAAACTAGATTTCAGTATTGATTCATATGGAAAGCCAAATTGAAGTCTGATTTTGATATTGAGATTTCATTTCAATATCGGGAGTATTTGTATCCTGACGCAATATTGATGTTAACAGTATTTATAAGTACGCCAATTACAAAGGTATCATCTACCTATTAAACAGTAAAAATGATTGATAAATTAAAATACATTTAAAGAGCATTACACACAGCGGATTTTCTTACATTTTGTAAGCCTATCATCTGAACATCCGAGTGATTTTACAATCCTTGTGAAGTTATTTACAGCAAACATACTAGTGTTGTTCAGTCTCATATATGACCATGTTGCATTTTACATCTTGGGTATAACATTATTAAATAAAACAGCCTTTCACTGAGTATTATAAATGTCTGGCTGATCCATACCCACTGTGTGATGGCAAAATGAGAGGTAAAGAATATGTTGTTGCTGTTGAATAGATGGGGATAACAAGAAGGAGAGGGAACAGGAGTTGAAGACCATGATGAAAAGACTGGAGGCAAAATACGCAGCCCTACAGGTGGTACCTGTCATCTCAAAGCTAGGCACACCACAGGTAGGCAATGTAGTGGTTTTCTAAACTTTACATACTACAGGTAAAAAAAAAATGCTCTATCATTGTAATACTAAGCACACCCCAGGTAAGTAAAGTATTGTCCCCTTTAAAACCTGGCACTCCAAAGGTATGCAATGCAGTATCATCTGAAAACTTGGCATCCCTCGGGTAAATAATGTATTTGTTATCTCAAAACTAAGGATGCCTCAGTTAATTATATAATGTCATCTCAAAGTAATTTTTTGGTAAGACCTTTAAACTAGGAAGGTAATAATGAAATACGAAAAAAAAGTGTAAAGCCAGTTACTTCACAGGTAAGACTCCTCTTTAAGCTGGATATATTTTATTTATTTCTTGACCCAAAAATGTCACCTCAGAATAAGGCATTCCTTGAGTTGTTGACACTTAACTTGCATGAAACAGACATAATTTTGTTGTTAATATAGATAAACTATAACATTTTTGAGAAAAAAAGCATAGCTTTCATATTTGTGTATCAGTTCAAACTTTGGTGGAATTGCTGATTATTACAGACTTATTACTGACTATCATTATATACACTGTGCTCCATGTGTGCATACAATCAGATTTTGATTTTTTTCCCTAACAGCAAGCAGACATCGCTGCAGAGGGAGATCTTTTGACAAGGGAACGTTTGTGCTGTGGCCTGTCTATGTTTGAGATTGTGCTGACAAGGATTAAGTCTTACTTAGACGACCCCATCTGGCAGGGTAACTCTCCGACCAATGGAGTGATGAACATTGATGAGTGTACAGAGTTCCACAGACTCTGGAGTGCCATACAGTTTGTGTACTGCGTACCTGTGGGAGAAAATGAGTTCACTGTCGAGTAAGTGATAAAGTAACATGAAAAGATCAGATAAAGGAATTTAACATCAGTCACCCCGGGGGAACCCCCCAACACCCCAAAAATACACAGGCATTGGAAATAAAATATTTTATTAATAAAACAGGCTATATTAGACACATACCTACATAACAAAGCCCTGGGCCATTAAAATTCAAATGATTAACATACACAAACCAACTTCGGGCCCAGGGCCAAAATACACAAAAGGTGTCATAATGCACCCATTTTGACATAAAAACCTTCATAATAGCACAGAATTAGCAACCAAACTACGCACCAGCCCTGAAAAGGGCCATAAGTTGCATAATGTGTAATCCAACATTAAAAGGTTACAGAGCCCCGAAGGGGAATTAAAACAGTTACAAGCTAAAAATAAATTGGTCAAAACAGGTAATATTGCTAATACATTGCTGTACGAATAAAATATGACCATTAATGCACTGCCAATGCATAACAGCCCAGTAGGGCATACATACAGTTATGATTCACATCAAGCCATAAGCTTACCAACAGAGTGATAGATTTACAAAACTCGTACATATTTCACAGACTACATCATACTCTACACAACGCTCCATATAAGTGAAGGCCCCCCCCCGACCTTGGGTGGAGGCAGCATATGCTACCCATATGTAAACCGCCCAACTTTTATGATATACACTCTACCACATTTCTGTGGAAAATTGAAAGGAAAACTACCAAAGAGCCAAATTATGTAGGATGTAGGAGGCGAGCAGGGATTGAAACACAATGTTAATGTCATTGGAAGTCCAATTAAGCGTCCCTGAAAGGGCGCTTATTTGTTTTCGCCTCAGTTTCCTTGCCGCTGCCGCATTATGGTCTACCTTGAATATCTCCCTTATTGTATCCCCGACGCGAAGCGGGGATACTATGGATTCATCATCGTCATCGTCCGCGCCCTCGTCCGCGTCCGCAGAGATTTCTTGTTAGCGACCTACAGTCCACATTTCTTTCCCGATTTCTTTCATATTTGGCAGGTGACTTGATATGGTAGAGGACTCGCCACCCTATCTTTTTGGTAGGCTTTATGTCTAAATTAGGCCTGTGGTAGACAAAAATGTCTAAAATGTGGAATATTTCTTGTTAGCGACCTACAGTCCACATTTCTTTCCAGATTTCTTTCATATTTGGCAGGTGGCTTGGTATGCTAGAGGACTCGCCACCCTATCTTTTTGGTAGGCTTTATGTCTAAATTAGGCCTGTGGTAGATAAAAATGTCTAAAATGCATTAAAAGTCATGAAATCATGCACTAAATCACTTATAACTTGAAAAGTGTTGCATTTAGAGCATTTTGTTAAAATATGTTATTCAGATACTTTTTTCATAGCTACAACGTGGTGAGTAACTTGGGTGTCTGTCTCAATAGCTAAGTGAGTAATAGCTACTTTTGGGCTTTTCAGTAACTTCCATCATGAGTAAAATCAATTGTAACTTGAAAACTATTGCATTTACAGAATATTGTATAAATATGTTATTCAGCTACTTTTATGTCAGCTATAACATAGTAAAATTTCAGACCTGTAGCTCATGGCATAGCTGAGTAATAGCTACTTTTAGGTTATCACTGTTGAGTAAATTACTTATCACTTCAAAAGTATTACATTTAGAGTATTTTGTTTCAATATGTTATTCACCTATTTCGGAGTCAGCTATAACATAGTGAAGTTCCAGACCTGTGGCTCATTGCATAGCTGAGTAATAGCTACTTTGAAGTTCACACTGTTGAGTAAATCAGTTGTAATTGGAAAAGTATTGCATTTACAGAAATTTGTGTAAATATGTTATTCAGCTACTTTTGGGTCAGCTATAACATAGTGAAATTACAGACCTGTAGCTCATGGCACAACTGAGCAATAGCTATTTTCAGGTACTGACTGTTGAGTAAATGACTTGTAACTTGAAAAATAGTGCATTTGGAGTATTTTGTTAAAATATGTTGTTCGCCTACTTTTGGGTCAGCTATAACGTCGTGAAATTACAGACTTATAGCTCATGGCATAGCTGAGCAATAGCTATTTTCAGGTTGTCACTATTGAGTAAATCAGTTGTAACTTGAAAACTATTGCATTCACAGTATTTTGCTTAAATATGTTGTTCACCTAATTTTGGGTCAGCTATAACATAGAAAAAATTCAGACATGTAGCTCATTGCATAGCTGAGTAATAGCTACTTTGACGTTATCACTGTTGAGTAAATCAGTTATAACGTGAAAACTATTACATTTACAGTATTTTGTTTAAATATGTTATTCAAAACAAAAAAAAAATATTATAGCTAGCCTTCTCAAGTTTGCAAAGTATATTACAGGGTGCACCACAGTACTCTATTAGTAGGCTTATGTCTAAATTAGGCCTGTGGCTAAATTACTTGCCTACTAAAAATGAGTAATTCTGCATTTTCTCTAAAAGTATTGCAGATAGCAAATTTTTCTTAAATAACTCATTCACCTACTTTTGGGAGAGCTTTCACATGCTGAAGTTCCAGACCTGTAGGTAATTACGCACCTACTCAAAATGAGTAAATGCGAATTATCTCTAAAAGTATTGCAGATAGCCAATTTTTGTCAAATAACTCCTTCACCTACTTTTGGGAGAGCTTTCACTTGGTGAAGTTTCAGACCCGTAGGTAATTACTCACCTGCTCAAAATGAGTAAATGCGAATTATCTCTAAAAGTATTGCAGATAGCGAATTTTTGTCAAATAACTCCTTCACCTACTTTTGGGAGAGCTTTCACTTGGTGAAGTTTCAGACCTGTAGGTAATTACTCACCTATTCAAAATGAGTAAATGCAAATTATCTCTAAAAGTATTGCAGATAGCCATTTTTTGTCAAATAACTCCTTCACCTACTTTTGGGAGAGCTTTCACTTGGTGAAGTTTCAGACCCGTAGGTAATTACTCACCTACTGAAAATGAGTTAATGCAAATTATCTCTAAAAGTATTCCAGATAGCCAATTTTTGTCAAATAACTCCTTCCCCTACTTTTGGGAGACCTTTCACTTGGTGAAGTTTCAGACCTGTAGCTAATTATTCACCTACCCAAAATGAGTAAATGCTAATTATCTATAAAAGTATTGCAGATATCCATTTTTTTATCAAATAACTCATTCATCTACTTTTGGGAGAGCTTTCACATGGTGAAGTTCCAGACCCGTAGGTAATTACTCACCTACTGAAAATGAGTAAATTCGAATTATCTCTAAAAGTATTGTAGATAGCCAATTTTTGTCAAATAACTCATTCGCCTACTTTTGAGAGAGCTTTCACTTGGTGAAGTTTCAGACCCGTAGCTAATTATTCACCTACTCAAAATGAGTAAATGCGAATTATCTCTACAAGTATTGCAGATAGCCAGTATTTCTCAAATAACTCATTAATATGAAAACAACTTATAGGAAGTCATGGGCTGCAAATCTTTTCATGTGGTCAGATTTGACCTTGGGCCCCTCCTGCTTATTATTGGTCCTAGAGGTTTGCAATGTGAAAACGACTTATAGGAAATCATGGACTGCGAATCTTTTGATGTGGTCAGACTTCACCTTGGGCCCCTGCTACAGGGTCAAATAAGGGTAGCCAAACTTAAAAGTGCTTTCAGCTTGCTTATTAACGAAAAATGCTTTTTATCTTCTGAACTATGTTAGTTGGCCTTTGTCGGTGGATACATCCAGCATCTGGCCACAGATGCGTCCTTTTTCTAGTTATTAGAAGGTTTCAAACCATATTTGGCAGTTATATACCTTAGGCGTGGGAAAATTTTTCTGCATGCTTAAATTTGACCTTTGACCTTTATGAAGGTCACATGATCAAAAACAATTTTTTTGAAGTATCTGAATCAAATCTGAATTCCTCAAAGAAAAAATTCGGGACAATCACCACAACCCACAAAAACTATGGCGAGTCCTGGGTGATGTGTTACACAGAATCCCAGCAAAGATTCTCCCATCTCTAAACCCCCCAAAGCTTTTGCTGACAGATTTGTCGAGTTCTTTACAGAAAAAATTGAAAAAATACACTCAATTTTCTCTTCAGCATGGGGTCCCCCAGGGCTCCGTCCTTGGTCCAATTCTTTTTTCCCTTTACACCAACCCAATCAGCTCCATCATTCAATCTCACAGTAGCATCAACTACCATTTCTACGCCGATGACACTCAGCTAAACATTTCACTCTCTCCAGCAAATTTTTCTCACTCTGTACAAAAACTAAAAAATTGCATAAACGACATCCAAAACTTCATGTTGACAAATAAATTAAAACTCAACCCTGATAAAACTGAGTTCATTTTGATAGGTTCGAAAAACAACCGTAAACAACTCCTTCCTCACTTTCCAATCAATATTCTTGGTAATCAGGTCCCACCAGCACAAAGTGTCAAGAACCTCGGAGTGGTGTTTGACTCCAATTTCACTTTCTCCGACCATGTGTCACAGGTCATAAAGTCCACTAGAGCTCATGCAAGGTCCTTCTAGACCTTAAAACATCAGTTCTTTTAGCCAATGCCTTGGTCAGCAGCAGATTGGACTACTGCAATTCCCTGTTTCTATCACTCACAGACTTTGAGCTAAGAAGATTGCAACTAGTGCAAAACTCACTCTGCATGGTTGTCACCCGTTCCTCAAAATTTTCTCACATCACCCCTCAACTGAAAAAACTCCATTGGCTTCCAGGTAGGTATAGGGTACAATTCAAAATAGGTCTCATTACATACAAAATCCTCAACCAAGGTCAGTCTGTTTACCTAAGAGAACTAACACACCCCTACACTTCCTTTAGAAATACTAGACGAAGTACCCCTAAACTCAAGTTCCTTCATACCCCCACTTTTGACCGTAGAGTTCATAAATCAATTAAACACTTCTCAAATTCTTTTAGTCACTATGCCCCAGTTCTTTGGAACTCTCTCGCCTTCCAAATAAGAAACAGTCCCTCTGTCGCATCTTTCAGGAAACACCTCAAAACCCACCTTTTCAACTCTAGCTTCCCAACTTAGCCTCCTTCCCTCTCGGTCCCACCCACAAACCTGGTACACTGACCTTGAACGCCCCTCGACTCTCCTTATAAGAAATGATTTTAGTTAACTAGCGCATTGAGTTCCCTTAGTGGGGAAGATATTGCGCCTGCAAAGCAGTAGATTAGATTAGATTAGAAGTACACCCCCCCGTCATCGGCAGCCTTATAATTTGACACACCTGTTCATACTATCGAAAACGCGAGCTGATTAGATTGTGGGAGCAATCCCTTGAAAAATGTCTCATTTATGAGTGATTTTCTGACACCTTCCAATCTGAAAGCCTTAAATTTAGGTCAACCCCCCTATTATCTTCTTAGGTATTGCATTTAGAGCCATAAAATGTACTGGGAGGTAATAGGAAAGCATATGTGGAGAGTCTAAATAGCCGGTCAGTTTTACCCCCCCGACACCCCCTTATGGGCCAAACTGGGGTCATAAATAGCTGCTTTGGAGTTTTTGCCTTATATCTCCTTTATCGTTGCTTTTATAGCTTCAGAATGTATTAAGAGGTATTGGGAAAGCACATATGGAGAGTC
Source organism: Sabellastarte sp. h YS-2021 (assembly GCA_964017235.1). NCBI lineage: Eukaryota > Metazoa > Annelida > Polychaeta > Sabellida > Sabellidae > Sabellastarte > Sabellastarte sp. h YS-2021. The sequence goes on along the minus strand of OZ024927.1, from coordinate 139,063,091 downwards.
TAAATAGCCGGTCAGTTTTACCCCCCGACCCCCCCTTATGGGCCAAACTGGGTCAGAAATAGCTGCTTTGGAGTTTTTACCTTATATCTCCTTTATTGTTGCTTTTATAGCTTCAGAATCTATTAAGAGGTATTGGGAAAGCATATGTGGGGAGTCTAAATAGCCGGTCAGTTTTACCCCCCGACCCCCCCCCGACCCCCTATAGGCCAAACTGGGGTCCTAAATAGCTGCTTTGGAGTTTTTGCCTTATACGGTAGACTCTGCATAATACGAATGTGTAAAATCCAGCTGAAATGGTTCGAATTAAACCAAGTTCGAATAATAATTTGCGATGGTGCCTTACAGGGTTAACTCTGTAAACACATGGGTGATAATAGGATTTTTATTGTAAAACACCCAAATGAACTCCTAAGTAAAATAAACTTTATCACCAAAGGTAGTTGTTTTCAATTTTCTATAAGATACATACACAAAATAACCATTATTTCAACATAAAAACACTTTACATTCCACTTTACATCCACTGAGATAGGATGTCAAACTTATCGCTCAGATTTACACACGAGGTTACTACTAAATGTTTTAAAAGTCCGAAATTTTGATTTGTCTCTTTGATGCTTCTGTGGTCGTATTCACAAGAATTTCTATATTAGCAAGACTTTCTAGTTCTTTGTGTGTGTTTTTCAGCGCTTCTATATATCTTCTCATTTTCTTGCACATTTCCTTCATCTCTCTGTTCCTAGGAATGGGGTCATCCTCAACTTCTCCTTCCTCCTGGTCACTTTCCTCCTCATTTTGTGTCCTCTTAACCTCCTGTACAATATCTTCATCTGAAGGGATCTCAGATGTTATCAGCTCATCATCCACATGAACATACTGTTCAAATTCTTCAGTAGAAAGGCCTGGCTGCTCATTCTCTGGAGCTATGAACTCCCTAGGAGAGCCATACTCTCTGAAGGCCATATGCATCCAACAGTTTGAGATGGTCTTTGGTGTCACTTTGGCCCAAGCACGCTGGGCCTCTCTTAGGGCTTCCAGTAATGACACACTAATCTCTGTGTCATTGTCTAAGGCTTCTATGTTTTTCTGTTGATAGCAGCCTTGTAGTGATGTTTAAAGCATCTTATTATTCCCTGGTCCATAGGCTGAAGGACACTGGTACAATTTGGAGGCAGAAAAAACATTTTCACAGAGTTCAGACCACTCACAGTCTTAGGATGGGCTGAACAATTATCCAGAAGGAGGGCAATCTTTCTCCTTTGGAGGGACATCCTGTTATCCAATTTTCTGAGCCACTCTGTAAAAATGTCACTGGTCATCCAAGCTTTGGAATTGGCCTTGTATTCAGTAGGCAGAGTCAGATGACCTCGAAAGGACCTTGGTTTCTGGGACTTCCCAATGCAAAGAAGATGTACCTTGTCAGATCCATCCATATTTGCACAATACATGATGGAAATCCTCTCCTTGGACATTTTTTCTCCTGCACATTTTGGCCCTTGAAAGCGAGAGTTCTGTTTGGAAGGATCCTGTAGAAGAGGCCAGACTCATCACAATTATAGATGTCCTTGGCCTCATACTCCTGAAGGATCTCTGTCCACACTGTCTGATGCCAGGCATCCACATCTTCAGTCTTCACATCCCTCTCTTCTCCCTGGATGGACCTCAGCTTGATGTTGTATCGCTCCTTGAAGCTGGTCAGCAAACCCTGGGAGCACTTGAAGTCATCATATCCCATGTCTGTAGCAAATTTTTGGGCCTTCTCAATCATCAGTGGCCACTAATTGAAGCCCCCTGATCCATCTTAATGGTGAACCACTTAATTAGGGCTGCACTCACGTCTTCATATTTTCCTATTTTTATTCATTTCCTAGCAAGGTTCTGGTCACCACTTTGAAAAGTCTGTTTAATTTTGTTGGCATTTTTAATCTATGTGCTCAAGGTTTTGACAGGGACTCTCATATTTTTTAGCTATGTCCTTCTTTTTACCACCATTCTCAACCTCAAGCAGAGCCTGATACTTTTCATGCATTGGCTTTGAAGAATATTTCCTTTTAGTTGCCATAATGTTCACAGAATAATCATAAGTATTAAACTGAATGAAGTGCAAGAGATTTGGACCTGTTTATATAGAAACAAGCCATGTCTAATTGGAATTAAGGATTTTTGTGATTAATCACTTGAAAGGTCATTGATCTGCTTTATTGTTAACTTTGGTGGTCTATGATCTGCAGATGAAACATTTTCTCGGGAACCTTAATTGCAATCAGGGGAGGATTAGGGTTTTACAGTTTAGACCTCGCCAAACACATCAAAGATGGCGGCGTCCATGTAATCTTCAAAACAATGGATAAAATTCGCTTTTCTAAAGGTTAATGTTAACTTTGATGTGTCAAAATGTACTCAGGTAAGTAGATCTGACATTCTATGAATGCCATTTAATCCCTTTGTCTATTGTGTAATGTTTACCGCTATTAACACAACACGGTCCCGTGGGCCAATTAATCCCCTCCCTAAACAAATATTTGTCAGTCTGTGTGGTAGTTCGAATTACCCTTATAAAAAAACATTGGAAATATGGCTTCATTGTCCTGAAAATAGGTTCGGAATATACTGAAATTCGAATTGTAATTTTCGAATTATCCCTTTATTTTTAACTGAATAATGTTCGTGCATGAATGACGGTTCGAATAATACCAAAATTCGAATAATGCTGAATCGAATTATACAGTCTACTGTATCTCCTTTATCGTTGCTTTTATAGCTTCAGAATGTATTAAGAGGTATTGGGAAAGCGTACGACTCAGCTTTGTGCATTCTTAACTTTACAGCATGGTTATTAAAACCACAAAGCATTTTAAACTTTCAGGGATGCTTCGCTTTTGTTAGCAAAAGCATTCCTCTAGTTTGGCTTTTATATCGACAGATATTGAAATATCATTTCTCCCCATAAAATGAATGGCATAAGTTCTGTTTTGTGCAGAAGGTACATAAAATTATCATAGATTTAAAAACAAGATTGCTTTGAAACTTATTAACTTAATGTGGATGTTGTATTTGTCATTTTCACTATTGATATTGAAATACAGGGACATATATCAAAGTATACCTATAAATATGGATGAAAAAATCCTTTAATATTATAAACTTAAGCACAGTAGATTGTTTATAAGTAGGACCAATGCTCAAATTTAGGTGTAAGCAGTTGATGTTGTCTTCCTTTGCAGAGAGTGGCCTAGTGCTAAGCAATTACTGTATCTAATCACAGCCTGTCGCATCTATGAGGGTTAGACTGCCACAAATGGTAATGCTGTGGACTTGTTCCAATATGACCCTGGGTGTTCAATGGTACATAAAACCCTAATGTTGACTTTGTCCTTTGCAGACAGCTGTTTGGGGAGGGTTTGAACTGGGCAGGATGCTGTCTTATTGTACTGCTCAACCATCAGCGTCGCTTTGAATCACTGGACTTTTCCTACCACTTACTGCGTGTGAACAGGGTGGACCAGAAAGATGAGATCTGCAAGGGAATAGTAAGTGTTGTTATGCTAGATAAACTGAATATACATGAGCAGATTAAATGAATATAAACTGGGACATTTAATTGTAAGTGCTTTTCATTTGGATGAATCATAACTTAGCTTCTGTTATCTGTATTAATAAATATGAAAGTATGTCCATCCGTCTGAAATCCCTAGCCAATTAAAAACTCCCATTGAGATAAAAGGCCCTTCATTTATATTTCCTGCACTCTTGGAGGAATACATACTAGATAAACAAATGCTGCACATTTTGTATACAATCTTCCTTGTTTTTAGTACACAGAAAGAACTTGGATAGAACACTTGCCAGAACAAATGGCTTTTTACCCAAGATTCAGTCCGATGATTTCCACTGTAATGCAAATTATATTTATAAACTGCACTCGTGTCCAGGTATATTTCTTTAAAAAAAATAAATTCTTATGTGTTTATTGTAAGCAAAATATTTTTACTAGCATCTCAATTGAGAGTACATGTAACTGTCGAAAAATTAACAACAAATGTGAAAAATTCCAGTCTTTCTCAACTTCCTGTAACTTCCTAGGCCTATTTAATTTGGACCCCCACCACACCCAAATGTTTATGTTTTTGTGAATGAGAACAATTTGACATTGACAGAATATCAGCTTGGAAGATATGCAACCATTATCCCCCAGTTAAAATACTCATATGCACAAAGTTAGATACTAGAAAAAAAAGACAGCTGTTTTAAATTGTCCATCAGATATTGTTATAAATGATTGACACTCTGAAAGAATATCTTGTATTGAAAATTAGTATGGTATAGGATTTAGCAAGTTGTGTATATGAATTTCCTTTACATGCTGACTATTAAACCTTGCCGTTGTTTATTAACCCAGTTGTGTGTTCCATGTCAAATCTCTATCAACCTTCCATTTGCAAATCAGCTTTATGGAGTGCTTATTTCTGTTTCATTTCTACCCTGACCAGTTACTACAATAATTCTCTTGATTAGTAGAATATCTCTTCATATGAATATATGGTATATATTTTGTCGAGTTGACAGTATTATTTTAAGGCATCAAGTACCAAAATGGTTTATTCAACTTTACTGTTGCCAGATACATTACTCAGTGTATTTGACAGATTTATCTGTCTGGATGTAAAACTTTTGAAATGGGATCATTTGCTGACATAGAAATCCAATATTCCAATTTGTCATGTATTAAGCGGATATCATTAATATTTATTGAGGAAAGATAAAGTGCATAGGTTAGTTTTTTGAGCTTGGACTCCAGAGACATTTAGACCTGAGTGTGCTGTCATAATTTTGCTTTCAGTGCTTTTAATATTGAGTGACCTACCTGTAAATATACTTAATGCGACCTATGTTGCCTCCTTTAGATAAAAAGCTCAAAACTTTTTGCAATAGCCTATCTGCCTTAGCCACCCCACATTAATATTCAGGTGTTGTGTTTGTTTTTTTTTTGTTTGTTTTTTTTTGTTCATTAGAGTATGTCACACGATGTACACCAAGCACTATAAAAGGTATTGGATTAGATTATCGGGGTACATACCCATTGCATGCCTGTTTTTGGACCAGTAAGAGGTCATGTTTTGATGTTCATGATTTATTACGTACCTTACCGCAACAGTGTTTACATTTAACGTACTTTAATGCTCAATTCTGTTGTATTAGCATAATATAGACACAATATTCAATTTTTTCTAGCGTTTGTTAGAAGTCAGAAAAATTTTTCTTATTTACCCAACCGTCGTGTCCCTAACAAAGAAATATATCCTTTTTTGTTTGACCTTGGGTCATGAGTCAAATCAGACCATTTAAGCACATCTGCAGCCCATAAATTTGCTATAGGTTGATATTATGTCCCAAATATGTAGTACCAATAATAAGTGAAATATAGAAACATTAATATTTGGCCTGGAAGGGAACTTCTGACACTCTGGTTGACATTGAATGAAGAGTGTAAAGGTCAAATGTCAAAAAGCTTGTGTTAAACCTATCACCCATTCACAGATTCAACCTTCCACAGCTGAGAAGTAGCCACAGTATCTGAGGTGATTGTTGTTGTATACCAAATAGCCCAAAATTTCCTTTTGCACACAGTCATGGTGTAAATAACCACACCGATTTCCTTAACATGTGGGAAGTCTTTTCAAATTAGTTATTTTTGTGATCACTTTAGGTCTCTGATCTCCAGTACTGCGGAGTTGGTAGAAAGTGCAGTTGTTTTTGTCTTGTCTTTTTAACGCGAGGCCCTTTAAGTGGTGCATTTCACATAATGTGCTGACTTTCACAGTTCTTACTCTTGCATTCAAGTGGTGGCTTCACACTCAGGGACTGTCAGGACAGTGGCTTCTCCACTTAAAAATTGGCTAGAGTCAGTGTAGAAAAGTGACAAAAACAGGGGGGAAATTGAAAATTCAAATGCATCCTAACTTTTGACCCTGACTCATATGACTTCAATTTGATTTCAATATGACTAGACAGACATGACATGATGGGTTCATATCCCAAACCTTCCCTATTTGTTGACAGTAAAACCGACAGTCAGGAAATGGCGAACTTGCCTCCGGACCTCTATAATTAGAACTAATAACATTAAGATAGGTTTTGCTGAAGATCCCAACCTTGGGAGTTAGGAAACAAACTCACTGACTTCTCCAATAATATTAAACATGTTTGAAATCCTTCCCAGATTTCCCAATTTTGATTCTTGACCTATAGGAACTCAAAAGAAACGGTCCCGGCTTCATCATTGGCAAGGATCAGGAACAAAGTCGGGAATATGAAAGCACCACTTTATTTGGAAAAAAAAATATCATGCCAGAGTAAATTACCATGAGGTCATGTTTCACATGTAAAGGCTATCCAGTCCAGGCAAAGAAAACAAAACTGGAAAATAGCTTTTTGTCATTTGATATGTATTAACGTGTGTCATTTGAAAAACTTAAAAATCGTGTCTGATTGTCCTTTGCTCTTGAATTGTAATAAGATTCGGGAATTTTGGGAGCTTTTTTTAAATTAGTTTTTTAACTGCTGGAAACTGTTACTTTTATCTGGAATAATTAGTAACAAAAATATTTCTTGTGTATTTTCGGTTTCCCTAAATAACATTGGTTTCACAGACATTTTTGCTTCAGTCATAGTAATAATAATGATGATAAAAATAGCAAAAAAGAAAATAGGAAAAATCGCGGTTCTAAAGCTTTCCCTTTAGTTTCTAATCTTATGAAGAACCAGATGGTGATTTGGATTTTTGTAAATCGCCTGAGCACTGAATAATAAAGTTCATTTAATGCAATAACCATCTATAAAAATGCCCAACATTGCAGAGATAAAAAGAGAAAAAAAAAATAATAATTTTAATGCAAGACATGAATTAAGGTTTTTACTATCAGTGATTGTACTACAGAATAAATCTCTTTTTTGTTGTTTTCTTCTTAAAAAGGATTACAGAAAAGAAATGTTAACAGAAAACATGGTGAAAATAGTGAGCTATAATTCAAAGTTATTGCGTGTTTTGTAGTTAATTAGTATGGGAGGGGAGAGAGTGGGAAATATTTTTATTACTTCAAATGAGAACATGTTCCTATTTCACATGCTAAGACATCATCAGTCTTGGAGTACATTTGCACCTGTCCACTGGCACTTTTTTGGCTGATTTGAATGATGTTAAATCAGTACCATGCATCTGGCTTCTGTAGATATTGAGCTCATTGCCAGTTTCCTGTGTAATATAGTTTTATTTAATAGCAAAGACCACTCATTATCACCAGATAAAGTGGAAAAAAATTCCAGTCATTGTTTTTTGGTAAGTCAAAAATTAAGGTTATAACTTGTAAGGCTCATAACTTCTTGTCATGTGAGATAACCGTAAATATATCACTGTTTCTTGATTGACACAAGAATGGCCTATGTTTATATCAGTTACAAGGTCACTGATATATTGTCATGGTCTTTGATTTTTGTACCTATGACACCTGACCATACAAAGGTATTAAATTTTGTTAAAGTCGGCTTGTTTGTGCGTTACAGTCTTGTATAAGAATGGTGGACCTGAAATTTGTGACTGGTGCTTAGTTCTAATGGAAATACTGTTACCTGCTTTGCAGTTTTTCACACTACCATATAAGGTATTAACATTGATTCATGGTACTTCTTTTTGTGTTGTAGCCTCTTAAGAGAATGGTTGACAGGATCCGCAAGTTTCAGATTCTGAACAACCAGATCTTTGCTGTGTTGAACAAGTATCTAAAGCCCAGTGACTCGGACAATCTACCTGTGGAACACGTCCGGTGTTTTCAGCCTCCAATGCATCATTCTCTCACAACAAATATCTGATTACACATATGTTGGCATATTATAAAGCAAATTAAAAAGGTGCCACAGTTTTACATGTACCACAAGTTATGCTTCTGTTTGTAAAAAGTATCTGATGAGTGTAAAGCCTGCTTGGTCTTTTAAATAGACTGCAAGTCAACCTTGTCTCATGATGAATATCTAATATGATATAATTTAGAACATTAAATGTACCTTGTCATATTAAAAGAATGACAAGTGATGTTTCTGTGTGTTATTTGAGTTGACAAATAGCATAAAAAGTGATGAAGGAAAGTACCGTACCATGTTAAATAAATGGTATGTAAGCTTTCTTGCCATAATAAAGGTGTATGTCATCCCATTACAACAAATATCTGAGTTGACAAGCAATATATAAGTCTCTGTGCCAAAATAAACCACAAACTTCTCTACTGTATCCAAACCAGCTTTTTCTATAGAATATATCAGCAATTTCCTTTTTCTTTGTACAAATATCTGATTAGTATTGAATAGAGCACACTGCTGCCTTACCATATAAACTAAACTACAAATTATTATTCACTCACTGCAAATATCTGATTTGATATCTGACAGAAAATACAATGAAAGTCACCTGTTAAATTATATGATTGTTGTACCTATTTCCAGTCTATTACAAAAATTGGACAATATCATTTAGCCGTCACTTCTGAAACATTTTAGTGCATTTTTCTTGTTCCAAAATATCGTTTGTATAACAAACAACACTTCTAGTATAAGAATATACAGTTTCTTTTAATATTTTTGCACAAAAACATGCATACGTCTGACTTTAAAACCGTTTAGACCGGAAAGTGGAATGGACCGGATTCTGGTTCAAGAATGATATAAGCCAAAAGTTATTATCGTCCTCCTATTAAGTATAGTCCTTCGATAAGTTGTAAGTGGCTGGGCAAAAAGTTCCTTCTGTATGTTTAAGCAACTAAATTGTATTTAACAAACAATTCAATATTGATTATATACGATTTAACAGTTTGAAAAGTTGAAGATGTGGGAACATGATCGAAAGGATTTAGTGAAATCAATTATCATATAACTGGCAGCAATTTTTGGGCAGGTTGTCTGTAACCTATTTGACCTATTAGATTGGTGTATCTGTCTCTCTGTAAACCTTTTGGTTTCCGTAATCTAACTCGAAAACACTTCCACTAATCTATTTGAAATTTAAAAGAGTGGTAGGACACCACATAGGCTTGATTGCTTTTGAAATTAGTCCAAGTCAGTGCATCTGTTAGTTTGCATGTGTTGGTCAAAATTTTGGTTTCCAGATTCCATACTCAAAAGATGCTTTCACCAATTGATTTGAAACTTGACAAGGTGGTGGACATCGTCTGGATGATATTGCTTTCAAAATTGGTGCCATGTTGCCAGGCTCTATCCCTGATCCCAATTGTGCAACTCACCATTTTGAGGTCCATAACCCCACTTTTCTTGCTACTCATTTAATCTCCTATGTTTTGAAAATCTAAAAAAACAAATGAACCTGTATTGTCCAGTGGGTGGAACAGGATGTTTTTGAGCAATAGAAAAAATAATCTAGTGTAAAACAGTAGGGAAATGCAAATTTCTAGAGTGGAAATGACATTAGAGAATCAACTAATCTGAAGACTAGTGAATATAAATTGATCGTATTATCCTCAGTAATACTACATGCCCGGAATGGGTTATGTACCATATTTAACCTAATCATAGACTTGGTGTTTTCACATCTTCACACTTCATTACAGAATACATTACTTTGAACTGGATAATCAGTTAAAATATATAAGCAATGCTGAAACTTCCAATCAGGATCCATATTTACTCAAATTTTTGTAATGGAATACTTGTGTTCTGAGAATCTTCATTGAAATGTAGGATTTTTTGAGAAAATATTCCAAGAAAATAAAATTGTAAGAATAATTTTTTTTTTTACTTTACAATAAAAGGGTATTTTCTGTACATTTTTCCATGAATAATACCTTTATGCTTGTCAGCAACTTATAAATCACTGTCGTCTATTCTTTTATACAGATGTTGTATACAATTTAACATTGATATTTTCATAATTTAAAAATTTATCTTAATAGAAATTTTTGCTTATTTAGAAAGTTTTCTGAGAAAATGGTTGTTTTTTGGTATATTATAAAAATAGCAGTAATTCTATGAATAATAATTTTAAGGCCTGTATATAGCAACAACAGTCGGGCCATTTTCACGAGCTATACTTGGAACATTCATAACTGAAATTCTGAAGAATTCTCCCCAGTTTTATTTGATCAATAACTATCATCTGTGTACATCATAGAATCCCAATTAAAACCATCAGGACTTTCTTGTCTCCATTCCATTTTGGAAACACAATTAGAGGGCTTGTAAATTGGGTGTATTGTGTGGGATCAGTTTGGTGTATTTTATATGGAACAAGGATGTTCTACACCTGTTGGCTGCTTGAACCAGTGGGTTATTTAAATCTGTTGAAGAATTCCACTGAATCCGTGCTGTGTAACCCTTGTTATTATGTAGTGTAAGGCTCTGTAGCTATCTAACCAAACCCTGTTTAATTGAAAGTCAAGGGACCATAAGGAATTACTCTTGCTTAACCTGGAATTCTAGATAATAAGTACATATAAAAGGAATGGAACTTCTGTTGCCTCCTTCAGGAAGAAACTCAAAACTTAACCTGTTTTTAAAAGCCTGTCCGCCCTAGCCACCCCACCCTCTCTGTGCTTTCTCTGGTGTGACCTGGTTATGTTAATGGAATAACTACCATTCAGTATATTTACGGATGGTTATATCTGTATCTAGACTGTCCGATGATGGACATTAAGAGCAAAGAAAATTCTTATTTGATTAGATTCTTGGGACATTATGTTGATTTCTATACTAAATAGGGGAATTGTAAGAAAGGGATTAAAGTGTATATAAATTATAAAAGAATTCTTGTTGAATATTGATTTTTACCCCACAGCCCTAAAGGGCTGTCAGGGTATTGTTGTCAACCAAGGTGTCCGGATGTGCGGGCAGCGGGAAGAAGTTTGTCTTGCCTGTATCTCGGAAACCGAAAGGTGTAGGAAGTTGATACTTGGTAGGGACATTGGTTAGGGGGTGTATGGTGTGACCTTGATTTGACCATTGACCTTGCTGTAGTGACCTTGATCTATAAGATCTTGTCCGGGCTATATCTCAGAAACCGTAAGATGTAGGAAGTTGATACTTGGCAGTGACATTGGTTAGGGGGTATAGGTGTGCAACATCATGGTGTGGCCTTAATTTGACCTTTCCATAGTGACCTTGACCTATAAAATCTTGTCCGGGGTATATCTCGGCAACCGTAAGGTGTAGGAAGTTGATACTTGGTAGTGACATTGGGTATGGGGTGTAGATGTGCAACGTCATGGTGTGACCTTGATTTGACCTTTGACCATGCCGTAGTGACCTTGACCTTTAAAATCTTGTCCGGGCTATATCTCGGAAACCGTAAGGTGTAGGAGGTTGATACTTGGTAGGGACATTGGTTAGGGGGTGTAGGTGTGCAACGTCATGGTCTGACCCTGATTTGACCTTTGACCTTGCCATAGTGACCTTGACCTATAAAAACTTGTCCAGGCTATATCTTGGAAACCGTACGGTGTAGGAAGTTGGTACTTGGTAGGGACAGTGGTTAGGGGTTGTAGGTGTGCAATGTCATGATGTGACCTTGATTTGACCTTTGACCTTGCTGTAGTGACCTTGACCTGTAAAATCTTGTCCGGGCTATATCTTGGCAACCATAAGGTGTAGGAAGTTGATATTTGGTAGGGACATTGGCTAGGGTGTGTAGATGTAAAACATCATGATGTGACCTTGATTTGACCTTTCCATAGTGACCTTGACCTATAATGCCTTGTGTGGGCTATATTTCGGAAACCATAAGATGTAGGAAGTTGATATTTGGTAGGGACATTGGTCAGGGATTATATGCGTGCAACGTCATGGTGTGACCTGGATTTGACCTTTGATCTTGCATATCTGATGCTATTTTATCTCTCTACGGGGATATCTGATACTATTTTATCTCTCTTATATCTCTCTTATATCTTTTTACTTGAATCTTGGTTGTTGCACCTTTGGGTGTCTTTTGATGTAGATTAATCACTGTTAAAGTCATATTAGAATTCATTAACCATTTTACTTTTGCAACTTCCCATTTTAACAGATGGTATTGCATCAAGTGAGCCACGGTTTTGCCCCAACTCCACATAAAAGCATGTATTGCCACATCTGTATGTATGGGTAATATTGAAACATTCAAACCATAATTCGACCATACAAATGAATATCAAAATGGGAGAAGTCTTAAAGCTTCATAATTTTTAGTTTAATGAATTGTCCTCTTTTAATACTTTTTAATATCTTAGATGTTATTTTCTCTACTTAAACATTATTTGGACACTGACACTGCTCTGAAAGTATCCCGTTCTTTGTACTGTTTGACTACTTTTATATCTCATGGTGTTGAAAACTGTTTCCCCAGGCTGTGGGGTACAGGCATCTCTGATGCTATTTTGGTTGTTAATAATGAAGCATAATGTCTTCTTAAGCAAATTATAGTGTTGAGTTACTGAATGATATACATATATGTGTGTGTTAAAAAATGTCTACAAATTTTATAAAGGAAGAAATCTCAATTTTATCTGCTACCAGATGTAAAATCTATTTATAGAATATATTATCAAGTGAAGTACAAACAGTTCATTTCACAGCTTAATATACCCAGCTCTTTTGTTGAACAGTTTTGTAAAAAGTTTTCCATGCAAGAAGTATTATTTTTTTTCTTTTGATTGGTTCACTGGTGGAAGCTACACTGACACTTGCAAATAGTTGAATAGTATTTAGAAGATTTTTATGGCGAAAATGTACTCACATAGTATTCTTGTTTGTTCATATCTTTTCAAACTGTGATGCATTTGGTTCAAGGTGTCCTTTATAATAAAATTAGAGCTTTTCATCTTGTTTAGAAATAATGTTACTTTCTACCTAATAAAGAGTTATAATACGAGTTATAAATCATGAATAATTGCTGTTAACTGTATTTTTTTTGTTATTATTTAAAGAGTATGGAATGTCAATAATTTTTGTATAGCTGACAAGATATATCAAAAGCATAAATTTATTTTATTGAAGGGATTAAAGAAATGTGTAATTTGTGAACGGAAGTTCCTTATGTTGTCAATCTTTGAAAACAGTTAAGTGTCAGTTGTCATATACATTTGAAAGAGTGACTTGTTTTTCAGTCTGGTAGTAGTTTTCTTTTGCCACTTTATTCTTTGTGAGCAAATTTTTCCTCATTAGCTGTCACTGACAAACAGTTATGAAAGTGAAGTCTCACGTGACAGCTACTGTCGCAATAGTGGGAAAGATATGTGAAGAATCTTTCATTTTTATCAAAGGAAATCTTAGCAACTATAGTCTTACAGCATTGAACAAACCCTCTGCAGTTTGATTATATTCAAGCATTGCCCGTGTGCGCAGGGCTTTGGGTGTTGATTTATATATCTGACAGTTCAAGAACATCTTGCTTGCTAACAGAGCTCTTTGCTTTCCCAAATACTTTTGCTGTTAAAGCAGAGAGATATAGGAGCAGTTGTTTGCCTTTTCAGTATCTAGTTTCCCAACCTAACTAGCTATCTAGTGTGAACTCATTCAAGTCTTTGACATCCGAGTTAGGACTGACGTCAGTAGCCTAATCATTATCCAGTTAGACTAATGACAACCGAGCTCTGTCCTGTGTAATCAGACTTCATATCCATTTCAAAAACATTCGGCAAATACTAATTACCTATGTGAATATTAAACTCCAGCAGTGAAAGATGGTGTCCAGAAATTCACTTTATACCTGAGTTGGATGTGTTGCTTTCGGGACTAGCAAATATATTTGCTGCTTAGGCTATGACCTCCTATTGGTGTGCATTATGCTTTACCCCCAAAGACTGCAGGGTGTAGTTCTGTGGGGAGACAGATGTTCTCCAATTTTTTTATCTTTAATCCAACAATAAAAGCCACCAGTCCAACATCAGCCCCCCTCCCCATACCTCTCCCCACCCCCAACTTACACTGTGCTTAGAATTTAGCCATCTTAATTGATGGACATCCAATGTAAAACTTGTGACCAAAGTGTGCTTAGGTCTGGAGCTTAAAGTTTCTGCGGAACACCTTTCTTCTGATTGGCTGATTGCATTGTCCAATAGTCAGTCATTTTTTCCAAGTATGTGGTCTTAGCCTATTCAAACATAGTGAGAAGTAACAAAGATCCACTAGAGAATCTATTTTTAGAACAGCTGTATTTCTTAGGAAGTTTTTGATAGTACAATTCTTGCTAGCCAGAGTATCGCTGATAATGCCAGTCAACCACCCTTTAAGTTGAGGTCTGTCCTGTAGGAATCTCGTTCAGGTAATAATCCCAACCTTGAGGTTCTTTCTCATTGCAATTTCCTTGTTATATTAAGTCTGGGATGAGTAGAAATATTGTCTTATCTCCTTTGAGTTTTGACTTTTGGAGATTGAACTTCAATTGTTTGAAGCTGGTTTGTTGGTATTTAATAAAAACCATCATTGTTTCAGCAGATGTAATTGTATGTGTTATTCTTTAAAAGGTTGTGCAATTGTTTTTATTGAAGCAATGTAATGAAAATATGTTTGTGTTGGAAAAAAAATTGTTTTACAATATTTAATAACCTTTATTTCAATTTTTTGAAATTAAATTTTTTATTCGTGCATGGTACACATGTTTAATTTTTGTGATTTTATGCATTATTGTAAATCTATCAGTAACATTACATGTAGATGGTATGTATGTTGATAAAGTACTCGGCCCTTTTTGCTAATTTTTTGCAAGTCTAGTCATGTGTAATTGTGTACATAAATAAATGTATCTATGAAATAAACCACTTGTGAATATAATATATATCATAGGTAAGGGCTACATGTATATTTTATGGGAGAAAATTGCCAATACAGAAATAATTAGCTAAAAACATGAGAAGTATTTGTACTGGCCAGTAATATTGTTATTTACAGAGAAGGAAATAAATCTGTTTCTCAGTAAAATATTCCCTGTGACTGTGTGATTTTGTTTAATATTGTGTATAATATTAAAATATAAAACAGATACTAAAGAATACTGTAACAATAATAATTTTAAAAAAAACACCATTACAACCACTGTACCACTCTTGTAGTTTATAATTACTAAGGTTTATCTGACAGTTCTAGTTATACCACATATTTGTGTAAGTTGATGTTTACTTTTACAAGTGAAATAAATTTCTGCTGCACATTTATCATAGAACTATATGTTCACCTAAAATTCCCTTTTTTTACTCACTTAAATTACAACTGATACACATTTGTAGCACCACTGGTATAAATTGATGTCCTTTTTCACCTCAGCAAGTTTGTAATTTTTGCATGTTGCTTATTGTCAGAGTAGTCTGTCTTTTAGATCTGTATCTAATCAGTGTTTTGTCTTCTGTATATTGTATACCAGACTTCCATTTTATAGATGTCATGTTTTTCCACCAAATATATAAATGTACAGTACTAGTATTTTTGTATTATTTCATTAGTAATTGTCTACTAATGTATGTGTATAGTATATATATTTCTACTTTACAAATTTGTCCATTTTTATTTATTTAGTTCTGTTGCATTTTTAGACAGTAAGGATGCTTCATGGAACAAAAAATTATATGAGTTAGAAATTATTTTTGCCTGTTTGTAATGATGTACCTAGTTACACTCAGAAATTATGTGTCACACCAAATATTTCGGGAGCTTTGCCGGATGAGGCAGAAAGTGCCAGGAATCTTCCAGAATGCTCCCTGATCAATTAGGAAGCTCTCCAGGATGTCCACAATCGCCAAAAAAAATTGCAAATTTCCGGATTTGGGAGCTAATACGTGGAAGTGGAATGGCTACTTAAGTGCATGCAGTTATGTGTATTTATATGACGAGATGAAAATAGCGTAAGCATTGATATTTTACATGCATTTGTAGTTATTAGGTTTTAGCCTCAGATACAGTAGAGCCTCCTTTAGCCAAACATCCAGAGAGAGATTTTGTCAGATTGTAAAATGTTTATGAAAAAAAAAGAGATATTTGGAAACTGTAAAATTTTAGTAGAACTGTGATTATAATATGAAATATTTGGAAAACATTAATTTGGAAATAGAAGCTTTATTGTATTGAGGATATGCTTGCTTTGATTAACCTTTCTATATCATGTCCTATTCCCTGAGTAAACACGCACCAATAGCCAATACATTGATAGATTTTAAAACTTGTAACTCCACCTGAGAGAAAAGAGGTAAGCAATCTTTCCAACAGCCAAAAGCTTGTGCACTGCCATAGTATTGCCAGAGTACTACTGAAGTATAAAACTCTATTATATGTGTATGGCTGTTTTTTGTTTTTTTTTTGTGGTAGGTAGCTGTAAACCTGCGTGTAGTGCAAGTAGTTTAATATATTTATGTCGAAGTCTTAGATTTTATGTTAGAGAAATGTAATTTAAGTTGTGAGTTAGAGTTCAGCTCATGTTAACATGTGGCATTCATGGTGGGTCTGTTCAGATGGACATAAACCCCCAACTCGAAACTTTGTTAATTGTGTATCTGTTGCCCACTACAGAGATTTGTGCAGTAAATAATATTCATTTATATAAGAAAGCTAAGTATATTTGCACATCCAACTTTAACTCTGAAATTACCAGGTCTTGTATTCATCAAAAATCTCAAACTCAAATATAATCCCTGTCATTTTTATGGTTTAAAACCTGATTTTTTTTGGTCTGTTACATCTAAGTGCAAAATAATGCTGTTATACTGTGGTGTAAACTTAAAATAAATCAAACAGGAAAATGAGAAGGTTGATCACATGGAGTGTGCTACAGTGACTTCATTGTTACACCAAAAAAATTAGCGGAAAGATTCAAGACAGGTCTTTGTTGTTGGATCCAGATAAAAGGACATTAAAGAGTGATTTTCTTGTTAGTGGTTGGTAGTGAGAAGAAATCCAAACTACACTTATTATGTTTCTGAAAAAAATGTGAATATGTAAGGTACATACTACTCTATACCTATGACTGGAAATTTTTTTATAGAAGTATAGCTTTCACACAAAAAATGCTGAAACTTAAAAAAAAATGTGTAAAAGAATATCACTTCTATATGAGGTATGCCATGTATTGGCTACATTGTCTAGTTCTTACTGCAAACATTTTTTGTATAGGAGCAAATTGAGCATGTATTCAACTACACAGCATGTTTGTCATATTTTTTTTGTTTGTACTATTTATAAATATTGATCTACTGTGTATACATCTTTTGTATTTATCAATAAACATAACACAGTAACTTATTCACTTGGTATTATTTCATTTGTGTCAGAACCTTTCACAGAATATCTGTTGCCGGGTTATTTGTTTTCTCTAACTGCATTAAACTGAGTTCTTACAGTTGCGAAAGTTAGAGCCCTCAACATTGCAAAACAGCCAACAATAATATACTTTGATGGACCATAAGACATTTGACTGCAGTGACTTTTAGCAGGTTTTAAGTACTTAATGCACATGGTAAATAATTATTGTGCTTTTAATGCAATTCTAATTGTATCCACCGGAGGCATCCGGTGGATACTTTGGTTTAGCATTCGCTAGGCCGCAGCCGCCACGCGTAGAGAGATTTTCGACATTAACACTCTAAGAGAACAACTACATCAGCTAGGTTCACCAAATTTGCAGGATATCTTCATTGGGGGGTAAGCTTCTCTGGGAAGGAAATTAGCCTCATTCTGAAAAACAAGATGGCCGCCGCTGTTTCTCACAGGTAGAAGGTTGAATGTCTTCATAGGTGATATGTATAACAGATATATATGTCCTCTACAACCTTGCAGACATTTGACCTTGAAGCTCTTAATTCAAGGTCATCCACAGAGTGCCAAAGTAACCCACATAGCGGACTTTAAATGTGCTTATACCTCCCTTATTATTGGTCCTAGAGGTTTGCAATGTGAAATCAACCTATAGGAAATCATGTGCTGCGAATCTTTTGATGTGGTCAGATTTGATCTTGGACCCCTCCTTCAAGGTCAAACGAGGATAGCCAAACTTAAAAGTGCTTATATCTCACTTATTATTGGTCTAAGACACTCGGGATGGTAAACCAACCTATAGGAAATCATGAACTGGGAATCTTCTGGTGTGGTCGAATTTGACCTTGGAATGGTTTGGGATGGTAAACCAACTTATAGGAAATCATGGGCTGGGAATCTTTTGATGTGGTCAGATTTGACTTGGACACCAGGCTATGGTGGGTATGCTTTGGTGTACAAGTAGGTTTATGCTGCTTTCTGAAAGAGGCCAAGGGTGGAGAGACACAAATCTCATCTGGAAGAGCATTCCAAACAGTGGGAGCATCAAAAGCAAAACTATTATTAAACTGCTTGACAGATTTATGAACATAAGGGTAGACCTTTGGAATGATAAGGAAATTGCCACCACTTTGGCTGCGCCTGGTGCTATAAGAACTGCTGTAGGAAGAAAGATATGGAGCAAAATACCTAGGAAAACTTGTGTGAAGAAACTTCTAAACAAGTGTGGCTGTCTTAAACACCATGCGTTCTTCAACAGGAAGCCAATGCAATTTCTTAAGCACAGAAGTTATACTGGTGTATAGACAGGTGTTTGATACAATTCTGGCTGCACTATTTTGGATCCACTATAATTTACGTAGATTGAACTTAGAGAGGCTCCTGGAAAGTGAGTTGCAGTAATCCAACCGACTACTAACAAGAGCATTAGCCACAAGTACAGAAACATCATGAGTAAGAAACCGCCTGACATGTCTGAAATCACGGAGTCACAAAACAACTTTTGCAAACATTCCGAATATGTTTGGACAAGGAAAAATCTGAATTGAACCACACACACAAATTCTTGACCAAGTCAACAGAGCAGAGTGGACTGGCCAAGATATCAATTGGAAAACAGTCTCGTCAGGATTCAATTTGAGCTTGCTAGTAGACATCCACCCTTTAACATCATTTAGGCACCTGTTCAACTGTTCAAAGGCAGCAGATGCATTCTTCTGGGATAAATGCACATAAACTTGGCCGTCATCTGCATAAAAATGAAACTTTATTCCTTCTGTTTTTCTATAATCAAAGTGAGGGGGGTGGTGTACAATGAGAACAACAAAGGGCCCAGGATAGAACCTTGGGGAATGCCAAATAGGAGATTACAAAAATCTGATAAAGTAGAACCAATTTTTGACTAATAACGGTATTAGGTAGGAAGTGAACCATTTCAGAACAGAGCCACCAACGCCAAACCAAATACGGAGGCAATTGAGAACGGGACTGATCTATGGTATCGAAGGTGACAGACAAGTCGAGCAATACTAAGGCAGTGGGTTCACCTCTTGACAAAGATAAATGAACTTTGTTTTTTATGGAGAGAAGAGCTGTTTCCATTGAGTGAGCTGCTTTATATGCTGACTGGTACGGGTTGTCTAAGTTGTGGACATGGATATGTTCTAACAGCTCCTTAAGTGCTTGATAAGAAATGTTGGTGAGGTTTTAATTATTTTACCAACAGCATCTTCAGAAACTTGCCTAAAGACACTAATTTTGGAGGATCTGATGGAGGGTGAACCTCATTTTCAGTGCCAGAGGGAGGGAAAGCGTCTCTAATTTTCTTGATTTTGTTTGAAAAAAAAGGAGGCAAACTGGTCAGCCAATGACTTTTCAAACTCATGCAATGGAAGTGTCGCATTAGAGACCCTGTTCATGGTTTTATGCAGCTCCCGCCATAGTTTTCTAGAGTCATGACTATTGTCTGAAATCAGTTTGCTGAATAAACTGACTTATCCTTAATTACAAGTGCATTGCACCAAGCAATTTGGCAACAAAGCAAATTCTGTTCAGTGGATTTTTGGCCGTATGGCAAGTTCTCTCAAACTGGTGCCTAAGGGACTTTCCATGTCGATAATCATCAGACATCCAATCTGCAGAATCTTTGTCGGTCTAGATATAAGAGGTGCATGCCTGTCAAGAACATTGTGTAAATCATGTACATATTGTTTATAAAGATCAACTACAGCATCAGCAGGGGACTTGACGAAGGAAGTATTTTTGAGATCTGGGCGGAAGTCAGACGTGTTGACATGGTGGTACATTCTATATTTAACTTATTTGGAATGTGAGCCATTTGACAAGTGAAGGCAAAGTGAGCATTTGACTAATGCATGATCAAATACAAAATCGCAAATTTTGACATCAACAATAGTATCCTGATCACTGGGAGATAGAATGAGGTCTAATATGTGACCGTGCAGATGAGTAGAACTGTTTCAGATCACACGAATGAAGAAAAGTCATAAATTTATAACCATCACCAACTGGAACAACAACATGAATGTTGAAATCACCATAGATATAATATGAAGAGTTAATAGATGACAGGAAACCAACAAATGACATGAATTCTTCTAGAAAGTTACAGGTACATGATCCTGGAGGGCGGTAGATGCAGGCAAGCAACAATGAACGGCCATGAAGCCCAATTGACACCACCATATTCTCAAATGACTGGTAGAAAGGAGATTCAATTTTATGGGGTCTGTAGGAGGACCTAATGAAAAAACCAACACCACCACCAATACCTGAGGGATGAGGCCCTGTGAGGAAAAATAAAATCAGGAAGAATTTTAGACCATAAAAAGCTGTCTGAATCAAACGGACGAATATGGGTTTCCATAAGGCAGAGAAAGTCAAGGTAATTTGAAGCAACCATATCGGCAAGTGTGGACCCTTATTCCTTACGCACCTGGCATTCTGAACACCGAGTGTAAGAGGACCAGGGTTGAGGGACACATCTCCCAGTAGCAGTAACCACAAAAGCCCTCTTCTATTAACCATGGTTGAAAATTTTCGACAAGAACAAATATATGAAAATATTTTTGCAATTCTAATGTGGGTGACTCACAGGCACCCTAACACCCCACACTACAGCCTCACCTTATGCTAATTGACAACACCACCAGACACCACCAACAGGAGTAACAATCAACTGATGCAACCCCTTGAAGTACTGATAGTAATATTACCTTGCCACTGTATTTTTTCTAATTCTAATGATTCTTTCATAATGCTTGGTCTTGAATCAAAACTCCAGGGTCATTAAAATGGAGTTAGCACCACAAAGGAAACTGAAAACACACAATAGCACTTGGAGAACACATACCTCCACAGAGGCCCAACAACTGAAATAGTGCTTGTGAGTCTAATGATAAAAAAGTCTTTTAAAAAATCCCTGGATCCAGATGGTGGTCCAGATCTCCACCAAAATTGAGTCTTCTGTTTCTTGTGCCATTGTCAACATTTCCTGAAAACTTCATTTCAAATATGCCTGTAACTTTTCAAGTTATTTTGCAAACAAACAGACAAATGCTTGCTACAAAAAACATCACCTTCTTTCCTGATGTAATAAACCTGAGGTGGATATACTTTTGCAAATAGGATTTTAGCTTCTTAATGAGAAATGATAAGTAGGCAAGTGGATATTATCAAGCAGTTCATTCCAAGCTTTTTGGGCATCATAGGCAAGACTGAAACCAAAATGCTTGGCACATCTATGTACTGATGGAAAAAACTCGAACCTCAAAAGTATCACCATATAACTTTACCTTATATAGTACATAGTATTTCTCGTCGAAAGGAAAAATGAAGTCGTTTTACTATTGCCATTTTTTAAACATGTTGTCATTTAAGCTTCAATACATTATAAAAATACAGAAGATTTACACAAAACTTTAGCAGAAAACTGTGTTAACATATACTTCTCTCATTTACATATATTTGACTCTAAAAATCATAACTTTTTCAGTTTTAAGAAAATGAGAGGTGAAATCTATTGCTTTTTGCAAATTAATATATTACACAGGTTGTTCCATTATGCCCCTGTTCCACCAAAAGATCCTGTCTGGGACCCTTATTCGTGCACAGTCGGTAGAAAAAAAGCAAAAATGGGCGGGAATACTGGGTCGGTACTGAAGTCTGGGATTAAGAACAGATCGTCCCCAGGACGCCTCAGGTCGCCTCAGGCGGCCCCAGACAGTCCCGACTGGTCTGGGACTAAGAACCGACTAAGCCAATTTTCAGGTCGGTTTCAACCACGATCCTGTCGTACACATACCGACTGGGTCCCAGGACACCTCAGGCCTCCTGGGATTAACTACCGGCGTCCTCAGGCGTCCTCAGGCCTCCTCAGTCTTCCCCAGACCAGGATCCCCGATTCTTGTTTTCCAAAGTTGCTGGATTTTCTGGGTATATATATATAAAATTCGCGATCTAATCACCATTGCTTTTCTAGGAACACAGCAGGATGCCACCTTTTAATGGGAGACAGATTCAACAACAACTTAGGGCTTTTTTGGTTTTTATTCAGTTACAAATAATCATGTATTTCCATTTTTTACGTCGACCACAGCAACCACCACCAGCACCACCAGCACCCATACAGAGACCTAGAAGAAGGCACAACATGTGGGTCAGGCCATGGCTACTGCAGAGAGAGGAGAGGGGGGCCTACCACAACATTATGGCTGATCTGTATGCCACAGACATTCCAGGATTCACCAACTACATGAGGATGACCCCAGAATTTTTTGAAATGATAAAGACCAGACTGGAACCACACCTTGCCAGGCAGGCCACCAACTACAGAGCACCAATCAGTGTTGGGGAGAAGTTAGCCCTCACCATCAGATATCTGCCCACTGGAGAGTCATACACATCATTATCATGTCAGTTCAGGGTTGGAAGATCCACCATTTCCAAGTTTTTACCAGAGGTCTGCAGGGCCATCCAGGATGAGTTCACCAGAGAGTACCTTAAATGTCCTACTACCCCAGATGAGTGGAAAGAACTGGAGAGGGAATTCAGGATCAGGTGAAATGTTCCACATGCCCTGGGAGCCCTGGATGGGGAGCATGTGGCCCTGAAGAAACCCAAGAACACTGGAGCCCTCTACCACAACTACAAGGGGTTCTTTTCCATTGTGATGTTGGCCCTGGTAGATGGACAGTATAAGTTCAGATGGGTGGATGTGGGTACAGCTGGATCTTGCTCAGATGCCCAGATATTTAATGCCTCTCAGCTGAAGAGGAGGATTGAGGATGGCAGGATAGGCTTCCCTGACCCAGCTCCCATAACCCAGGGTGGTAGAGATGTCCCCTACTTCATTCTGGCAGACGATGCTTTTGCCCTGAAGACCTGGCTCATGAAACCCTATGGCAGAAGGCTGTTAACAAGGGAGGAAAGGATTGCCAACTATAGAATATCGAGGGGCAGGAGAGTTGTGGAGAACGCTTTTGGCATCCTGGTCTCAAGATTTAGAGTGATGAGGACCACAATTGAACTACCCCCAGAAACAGTTAAAGAAGTGGTCATGACCTGTGTGGTTCTGCACAACATACACAGAAGCCAGTATCAAGGTCAACCTGCTGGTCAGCAGCCTGGGGAGGATGATGATGATGATGTGCCTGGTGATTGTGGATTGATTGGTGGTGCTGCTGGTGGTGGCCAAGACAGAAACCCTGCTAGAGAGGCCAAAAGACAGAGGGATTACCTGAAGGACTACTTCAATAATGAGGGAGCAGTGGCCTGGCAAGATGGCAGAATATAAGTCCTGCTGCAGTAAACAGTCCTTTTCAGGACTAACTATAACAGTCCTTTTCAGGACTAACAAACAGTCCTTTTCAGGACTACCAATTATTCCAAAAACAATTAATCAGCTATGCTTGCTACAGACGGACAAACCCCATGCCAAACATAACTTGTACAGATGGACAACCAGACAAACCCCATGCCAAACATAACTTTTTCAGACGGACAAACAGACAAACCCCATGCCAAACATAACTTTTTCAGATGGACAAACAGACAAACACAAGTTACTCACCCAACAATCATACAAACCCAGTGTTAAACAAGAGCCAAACACAAAGTCACACATAATATCCTAAAATGAATTATTTTTTTATATATTTGGAAATCCACCTCCTAATTTCACCAATTTGATTTTGTTCATGGGTTGGAAATTTATTTGTAGCAGAAATGTTTTTATGGAAATCTTCAATTTTAAGTCTTCACCTCTAATCACAAAAATGTGGAAAATATAACCATAAAACAAGTTTTGTTTTCAATAATGGGGGATTGTGTTTGCAAAATAGTTTGTCAGTTTGTTGGCATGGGTTCTATTTAATTTGGGGTTTTTGTGTTTCTTGGTTGGTGGTTACTGGGGTTGGGTTTATTATTGGTAGTTGGATGTTGGGTTTCTTACTGGGTTTGTTATTTGGGGGTTATGTTTGGTATTGGGTTTGTCTGTTTGTGGGTTGGCAAGTATGTAATAATGCCTTTTAACTCTAGGGAAGGTGTAAGTGTTGGACTTTTCAATTACAGATTTTAAACTATCCCATGGATTTTAATCTAAAAATGGGCTGATTAATGGCCATATTGGGAGTTATTTTTAATTTTTTATGTGGCCTTTTCTGTTATGTGTAGTACCATGGGTTATTTGTTTCATGTTTGGGGTGGTGTAGGTATTGCAATTTAACTTTTTTTTTCTTGTGATAAGTATTTGTACTGAACTTTTTTGTTTTGGGAGGGGAATTGGAATAACATGTAGCTGAATAATTGTTTTTGGAAGATTTGGTGGCCCTGAAATGGGCCTGGCAGGTCAAAGACCCGCCCTGACTGGATGGCTACTGAGGACGCTGCTGCTGCTGTTGAGGCGGTGCTGAAGTGGTAATAGTAAAGAGCTGCTGCTGCGGTTGCTGCTGCTGAGGCTGCTCGACGATCTGTGTTGATGTCAGATCTGGTAGCTGGCTTAAGATTCCACTCAGATTGTGTCTGCTCCCTTCGTCCTGTACAGTTAGGACAGATGTAGGGTTGCTGAAGCCAATGGGGCTTGGTGTATAGTACACAAAACTGCTGCTAGCTGTTGCTTGAGTGGAACTAGATGCCTGTGGAGTGGTTGTTGGCAGTAGGCCGACCCTCTGGGACTCCGTGGTAACAGTGGCTGATCTTCTGGGCAATGGCTGACGTCTGCGGTTACTCTTAATAGTTTCGATGTCTCTAAATATCTTGCCCTTTAATTCTTCAAATTCTTCATGAGTCAGCTTTTCGGCCTCTGATGCCACATAGTCAAAGAGGGCCTGCCTGTCTGACTTCTGATGCAGAAAACCTGAGATAAGTGTCCTCATCTGCTCAAAGTGTTCGAGAATCTTGGAGTCTGTAGTTGAAACGGGTGTTGATGTAATGATGGACTGACCCACGTGATTCGTCCTGCCTGCTGGTATTTGGACTGGCCTCAAAACCTGAACTTCTGTTGGCCCCCTTTCTTCTGATGTGGGTTTTAAGAAAGCCCATCTGTTGGTAGACCCAGGACTGTCTCTTGGTCATCTCTCTCGGGGCTTGGCCAGATTGGAGCTTGGACAGCTTCCCATAACGGGTTCGCTGGGACTCAAACCAATGTCTCACATCAAAGGGCTGGAGCTTCAGTTCCTCAGATATTTCTGCCCAGAGAGCCTCTCTTCTGGTCCTGTCGTGGAAACGTGAATGTTCCTTGTCATACAGTTCAGGGTGCAGCTTTACAAATTCCACAATGGAAACTTCCTGGCTGTCTGTAAAAGTGGCACACACCCTGGCTCTCTTGGCTGAAGAATGGCACTCCGGATCTTCTTCACACCTCTCTTCTTCTTCTGCCACAGCTTCTCCAATAGCTGGACCTTCCTGAATCTCCTCCTCCTCTCTCCTCTCAGTTCCTTCTTCTGTAATAACTTCACTCCTCTCCTCTACTTGACTTTCCTTCTCCCTCTCATCCATCTTTTTCCTTCCTCTCTTCCCTCCTTTCTCTTTCCTCATAATCCAGTCGACAAAATAATAAAAAAATAGTAAAATGTGTCTCCTAACTGTGAAATTTGCCTTAAGCTCAAGTAAAATATATATAAAATAAAAACTGAAAACCCCTACAAATCAGTGACACACGTCTCTCAGTAGCCAAACAGTCAGTAACAACGAGAATGTGTGCGTGGTCACTTATATAGTCCCAGACCCCCTCATTGCCTCGTTATAATTTCCGACGCGCGGAAAACAGTCGGTTCTTAATCGGTTGTTAGTCCCAGGCCTCCTGGGGCGTCGTCAGACTGTCGCAGACTAAATTTGTGCTGTCCCAGGCGTCCTGGGGAGGCCGGTTTGGATCGGTTAGGGTCGGTTACCCTTAGTCGGGGCTTAGTCCCAGACCTTGATTTTTGGGTCCCAGGACACCGCAGACGGTCTGAGGCTTCCGGGGACTAATGCAACCGACCCACTTTCACACGCATGAAATTCATACGCATCATATTTGAGTCTGGGATTAACAACCCGCCTCCTGGGACTAAGCTACGGAGGTCTGGGACTAAGGGTCGCAGGCGGCCTGGGACAACACACGACTGTGTAAATTTGGGTCTGAGGAGGCCTGAGGATGCCTGGGACTGGACATTTTGTTGACGGCGGGAAATATGAATCGGTTTGAGTCATGAGAAATATCAAACATGTTTGATTTTTCACACAGCCCAACCGACAACAACCGACCCTTACAGAAGGTCTGGGACTAAGCAAATATTTGAAACCGACCCCCCAAAACCCTTAATCGGGAGCCTTAGTCATGTGGTGGAACACCCACATTAAATGATGTACTTGATCTTTTTTAAAGAAAACTATTAGTTAGCAAAACCGATCTTATATGCCAATATATACCATTTCATAGTCTGAAAAAAAGTTTATAAATATGTTTTTTTTCAAAATATTCCACTGATTCACACATTACACAATAGTAATATTTGGGTGATGGGGTAATTTGAAAGAACTGAACTTGCTCCAGATTTTCTAAAAAGGATAGAATCCAACCCACTTATTTTATACATTAAGGAATTGATTTGGACAAAGTGGGGTTTTTAACCCCAGCCCATAAAGGCTGGGGTTATAATCGTCCCCTGTGGTGTCTGGGCATTGGCAGCAGAAGGGATAATGCTTCTGGATATTCCAATGCCTAAACCCATGCACTTACTTCCATCATATTTTCTGCTGGGGTAACAAGTTGGGTGTCGCCCAACTCAGCATGCATATTTTTGAAACTGTTCTTGTTCACTGACCTTTATTAGCCATAGGTCAAGACTAACCTAATTCAATTCCAAATTCCTGCCACCAGCAGCCATATTCACTTTAAAATTTGATTTTAAGCTGGCGGCACGCCTGTTTTATAAAAAGAAAATTCCCGCAAACCCACCCAAATAGCCCAAAAGCCAGGTAGTTCCCCATCTTATTTTACGTTTTGTAGTTGTAGATGAAAGGACACTGGGAGCCTGTCAGGCCATGGTGTCACCTCTCCAGGTGTCATTATCAGACATCCTGCTTCTTGGCTCAGCAAGTTAATTTATGGAAGTATATGTGTAATGAACAGTCACCTTCCTCTACAAACTCAGAACAAGTTAAACACAGCCTGTAGTGTACCAGTGATTTTGACACCAAATCAGGTGCAGGAAGTAGTCCTCAAAGAAGTCAAACTACCAACCAAATAGCCAGCCAACTCATGCACATTTATCACAAGCGTCGACATGGAGGCTGCGAACCACCCCATTCACAGACAGTCTGTTATATACATCATCTCATATGGGCCCGCAGCAATGATAATGTTATGTTATAATATGACTACTTATTGCCATCACATGTGATTCTGGATCATCCAGTAACTGTCCAGTGTAAAGGCAGCACACATAGTTTTTATGTAGCATTATTTACTTTATTAACAGCATGAGGCTGCAGCAATAGAGACTGCTATGTGCCACTATTTTAAATAATTGCCATATATGAGTATGCATGAACTATATAGTAACTGTTGAATCCTCAAAGTCATTGGCTGATCGTTTTGCTACATTTTTCTCAAATAAAATCATGAAAATTCGTGAGAGTTTTTCCTCATCTGAGTCCTGTAACATGGTGCATCCCCGCCTTTGACCCTCCTAAATTAACAGTCTTTACTCAAGTCAATCAAGATGAAATCAATAAAATAATCAGCAAATCACCCAGCAAATCATGCCTGTTGGACCCATTGCCCACATTCCTCATTAAGGAATGCATTGACATCTTTCTACCATCTATAACCAAATTGGTCAATTGTTCACTCTGTGAGGGACTGGTTCCAGATGGTTTCAAAAAAGCTGTAGTCACTCCACTTATTAAGAAGGCCTCTCTTCCTGTTGAGGATTTGAAAAACTACCGCCCAGTGTCTGGACTTAGCTTCATTTTTAAACTGGTGGAACGTGTAGTTGCTAAACAGCTGGTTGATCATATTCATCGACATGGCTTGGATAACTCATACCAGTCAGCATATAAGTCAGGTCACTCAACGGAGACAGCTGTGCTTTCCATCAAAAATTATATTCATTTGTCACTATCTCGGGGTGAAGCTACAGCCATAGTACTTCTGGATCTCTCTGCTGCCTTTGATACGATTGATTATTCCACTCTCCTCAGCTGTCTCCTGGATTGGTTCGGACTGTTAGTGGCTCCGCTCTCAAATGGTTCCCTTCTTATTTGACAGAACGCTATCAGTCTGTTAAGATTGGTTTGTCGGATTTACAAAAACTGCTGTTCGGCGTACCTCAAGGTTCTGTTCTGGGTCCTCTGCTATTCTCTCTGTACACATCTCCCCTTACAACTTTATGTCCATCTGTCACACACATGAATGCCTCAGCTACTTTTGATAAGTTGAACAGATGCCTTCAAGATGTCAAAGAATGGATGTTGACTAGCAAACTTAAACTCAATCCCGATAAAACTGAGTTCATACTTTTTGGCTCCAAGAAACAGAGAGAAAGGTTAAATGCATGTTTCCCAATTGACATCTTGGGCAACCCCCTTCACCCCACTGAGTCAGTCAGGAACCTTGGTGTGTGGTTTGACTCTGATTTTTCCTTCTCTAAACACGTCCAGAATGTTTGTAAAGCCTGCTTTAGTCAACTGAGGGATTTTAGAAATATTAGGCAGTTCTTGACTCAGGATGCAGCTGTGTCGGTTGCCAATGCTTTTGTTAGTAGTCGGTTGGACTACTGCAACTCACTTTTCAGGAGTCTCTCTAAAGTCAATCTTCATAGATTACAGTCTATCCAAAATAGTGCTGCTAGAATTGTTACAATTTCATGTAAATCTGTTCACTGCCGTTTTGACCCCCAAGCCGTTTTAAACGGCGGGGTCCGCCGTTTTAAATGGCAGGCCCTGCCATTTACATCCACCAGGTTTATATAAGGGGTTGTAAATGGCTGAGCCATTTAAAATGGTGGACTCCAGGTCCCAGCCATTTAAACCTTATCAGCCCAACTTAAAATAACAAAATTCAATAATGTTTTTTGTGCTGAATATAATATAAACTATTAACAAGGAAATTATTTTTCATGAAAAAGGTTACATTAACATTGTTTTATGAGTACTTTGTACTTTTTATTTTATATAAATATGCTAATCTTATCTCACCTCAACAAAAAGTGTTTAATAATCTAAAATGAATTGTGTTTCCTGAGTCTTTATAGGCATTAAAATGGTCCTAAATTGATGTTGATTTCATTGCCTTTCATTGGAATGATTTCTTAATTGGATTTGTGCTTATTGTTTCAACATTCTATTGGTGTTGATTTGTTTCACTTGGGTGGGTGAAGTACACAATAGTCAAACACATAGTCAAACAAATAAACTTAAAAGGAATGTTGAAACAATAGATATATCATGGTCTAATCCAGTTGCCTAATCACTAGCCACAAGTGAAACAAATCAAGTTGAAAGCAGTGGCTGAACAATAGACACCTTATGACTTAATGACCCTCCAATTGTCAGATTAACTAAAACAGAGTCTTGGAACAATAAAGGAATTGAGACTAATCCTATTAATGCATAATCAGTTAAAGAAAAAATAAGTAGAAAAATAAGTAAACAATGTCATTTTAATTTCAAAAATAAAAACTATGTGTGCAAATTATCAATTGTGCTAATACATGTTATCAAATATTCAGATAAGATATGCACAAGAAATCTTAAATAATATTTCGCAAAGATATACTGTATAATTGAAATTTCAGTATTTAAATAAACTGGCATGGTTATATTCAGTTTCATCATTAAAACCCTCCAACAGATATACTTCAAACACTAGAGTATGTATACTTCAAACACCAGTGCAGGCATTCTTCAAACACCCTTGTAATTTTCAACTTGCTCAAAAATGCTTTAGACTAAACTAACATCAATGATTTTGGTTGCTAACAAAAATATATGTATTCTGAAACTAATATTTCATATCTGTACTAAACGTGAAACATAAAACATAATAAACTAATGTCTTATGATGACTTTGTTTCTATCATCTAGTTGGCTGAGCCGTTTAAAACGGCAGCCTGCCGTTTAAAACGGCGGATGGGGTCAAAATGGCATGTAACAAATACACTCGGATAACTCCGGTACTCAGGAAACTCCATTGGCTCCCTATTCAGTTTCGCTCAGGGTTCAAACTGGCTATCCTGCTGTACAAGTTTATTCATACTGGTTTCCCTAAATATTTCGCTCCACATCTATCCACATACCGCTCTACTTACAATACTAGACATTGTCAGAGTGTTGCCAATTTCCTCAATGTACCAAAATTTCAACCTACAATTCACAAGTCCACTAAGCAGTTTGGCTTCAGTTTTGCCTTTGATGCTCCCACTGTTTGGAATTCACTTCCTGAAGACATTCGTGCATCACCCACTATTGCGTCTTTTAGAAAGAAGCTCAAAACCTATCTCTATGCAAAGACATATCCTCCTTAGCTCATTTTCTGTTATGGCTTCTCCGTGGTGCTGACCTATTTCTGTCCCTGGACTTTGAGTTTGCATATTGCTATTGTCTTGTTGCGCCTTAGAGTCCACTACTCAGTGGAGATTAAGCGCTATAAAAGTCGAATTAGAATTAGAACTGTTCAGACGTTAGATTTACCAAAACTGTAACATTTCCAATGTATTTTATATTATATATATTTTATATTGTGTAGTTCCATGTCATAAAATCACAGGAACTACTTCTTTTATTTCACATTCATTTACATATTCAGCCTAAGGTGACTCACATTAGGTCAAAGCCCCTGTTACTCACAGATCAAATATAATTTATATCAACTGTGCTCCAGTGTGGCCGCCGTGCAATGCATCCTCAGGGTTCTTAGTTTTTTATTGAAAGTAGGGGGCCGCAT
Organism: Sabellastarte sp. h YS-2021; assembly: GCA_964017235.1. NCBI lineage: Eukaryota > Metazoa > Annelida > Polychaeta > Sabellida > Sabellidae > Sabellastarte > Sabellastarte sp. h YS-2021. The sequence goes on along the minus strand of OZ024927.1, from coordinate 139,031,875 downwards.
AGTGCTGGCTACTTAAGGGTTAATACTACTGAGCTAGGTGGGTGCATGGCCACATAGTAAGAGGGCATCAGGAGTTCAGACTCCTGCTTTACCGACTACTAAAATCTTACATTAGGGGGGGCCACACTCACAGACTCGAACCCAAAAACTGGGGTTCACAGTATTTCTAAAACTCCACCTATCACATAAATCTAACAAGATGCACTCAGAGAGAGCAAAACGCTCGACTCGATGTGACCAGTCTCACAAGTGTTATAAAGTATAACACGCATCCATCATGGTGGCATTTCCAGAAATTCTGGAGGCTTCTTGGTATCCAATATATTAATTGGATCTTTCCTAAACTATAATCACTCCTTCCCATGGCTAGTCCCTTCCTACTTCAAATTTGACATCAAAATTTATTACCGGTAATTACTTTTGAAGAAATATGAAGTAGAAAGCTAAAATCATTAAAATACATTGAAATGGGACCTATGAAAATTCATGATTTTTTTGTATCCAAAATATGATCCACGTCTTTCCCAAAAATTAGTAATTTCTTCCTTTCACCAGGTCCTACTCACAAATTTTTTATAAAGATCTGTTCATTAGTTCTGGAGTAATCTAAACACCAAAAACAGGCAGACAAATAGACAAAAAAGCACACAACAAACATACGGTAAATTCCTGGTAGAGGTAAAAATATTGGTTAAAAGCCACTTCTTGGTCAAAATTACTCAGGGTAAATTTTTGTGATGGACTGTCAAGAAATTGAAACAAACAAACAAAAAAAAAAAACAGAAATAAATAAACATGACAAATACACCACTTCCCTCTCAATTGTATTTATGTCAATTTCACGACATAAATTTAATGAGAAGAAGTATACCACACGTATCACAAGCTAGGTTTTGTGACCTCACAATGACAATTGCATTGTGACATCATTAAGTAATGACATCATCAGACAGCAAAATATTGATTTTTTTACTTATGCAATAAAGAAAATCAGATTTCTCTGTATATGCCCAATTGATCTATTATTGTCCATCAAGTTGAACACTTTATCTTGGTTAAAGTTTTTTTTTTGAACAGTAAAATTTTAGATGCTGTGTTTTTTCTTTTCTTTTTAAAAGACCTTTAAAAAAATTGCTAAAAAAAACCTAAAAACAAAAATTAAAAAAAAAAAAAATTTAGAATTGACTGGTATTGAACCCCAACCATGAGATTACAAGTTCTACACATTACACTCACAGCCACAGAGGATATCTGATAAGGCAAGAATTTATGAGGAGGAAATCCTATCATGATATTGTAGGTTTCACTGTATATACCCAATTAAAAATTTAAAAACCTGTCTCCTGACTTTAATTTTCAAACAAATTACACCAAATTTGGAAGATTCCGTCTGTACCCCATGAAATATCTACCCACCAAATTTGAGCTCGATTGATGGTATAGTTTTTGAGTTATAAGGGCAAAACGGTGCACAGACAGACAGACAGACAGACTGACAGAAACAAACTGATTACAATAACCCTCTCCTATCGTCGAGCGTTAACAATTAATTTATCAATCTTTTAAAATGTGTGGGCTTAACCCTCACTTATCTTGTAGTTTTAGTAACTCTTCTAAAGGTCACCTTACCGTTGGTTAAACTTCACTTATCATACATCTGTAAAATGGCTTGTGATACAATTTTGCCTGTTGTTAAAGTTGGCCTTAAACTGTTAATTGAAATCCAGTAATCTTAAAAGTTGCTATATATGTTTCTGGCCTGCTGTTAAGGCTGGATGTAAAATTTAAATTAAAGTCTATATATACATCTTTTACACTTAACTAGATATAATACCTGTATCTTTTACTAATCTTCTTGAATATGTAAATATATCAGAATTAGAGATAACATAGAATAAAAACTAATAAATCCCAACATGTGTATATATATATATATATATATATATATATATATATATATATATATATATATATATATATATATATATATATATATATATATATATCTGTGTAATCCCTCCTTCAAAAGTAGAATGCTGAGGATATGTTAACCCCACAAGGATCTAGAGCTGATTAGGTTTTAGGGGATATTCAGCAATAATTGTTGCCATGGCAACACTTTTAAGATTTTCGTTTCTCAAAGTTTGTGAGTGTTCCAGAGTTTAAACTTATGCGCGAATTTTAACCAAGTTTTCAGGATATATTTACTCCAAGAGGATCTAAAGCTGATTAGGTTTGGGGGGTATCTGGGAACAACTGATGCCATGGCAACACTTTTAAGATTTTGGTTCTTTAAGATTCTGGGTGTTCCACAGCCTAAACCCATACACAGATTTTCACAAAATTTTCAGGATATGTTAACCCCAAGAGGATCTACAGCTGATTAACTTCTGGAGGGTATCTGGCAACAGCTGTTGCCATGGCAACTCTTTAAATACCTTTTGGTCTTAAACTTCTTAATTCAAAAGGGGCATTATTAAACCGATATTACTAAAGTTGGATTTTTATCTTCCATCAGCCAAAGGCCAAGGTTGGAAGATTATGAAATGACTTCCATACCTTCATGCATCTATGCATGTGTGTGTTTGTCACATATTTACATAAACATCTATAGCTCATTCATTTATGAAGATATCTTTACCAAATTCGCAGAGAATGTTTATGGCTGTAAAAACATGTCTGCAAAAATATTCTGTCATAATTTTGAAAAACAACATGGCCGCCATAGCCGATTGTTCAAAAACAATTAATATGTTCTAAAACTTAAAATATTGCAGCTAGCTAAATCAAGTTTGCACAACATGTAAATGGCTAGGAAAGCTTGCCTGAGAGTAATTTTGGCCTTGTTTTTAAAACAAATTATCTGCCATATCGCATCTTTACTGTCAAATAGAGGGTCATCATATTAAAAAGGCCTAATATCTCTCTTATAATTGGTCCTTTTAGAAAACAGCTTCTAGGAAATCATGGCCTGCAAATCTTTTAACCTCTGACCCTGCTTCAAGGTCAAGCAGGGTGATCATACTAAAAGCTCTTATACCTCCCTTATTATTGGTTCTAGGACTTCCAAATGTGGAAACAACTTGTAGGACATCATGGCCTGTGGATCTTTCGCAAGATTCAAGTAGGGTCATCATGCTAAAAAGGCCTTATATCTCACTTATAAGTGGTTCAAGGGCTTCAAAATATGAAAACAACTTCAAGTTGCTAGGAAACATGACTTGTAGATCTTTTGCAAGTGTCAGATTTGACCTTTAATCCCTTCTTCAAGGTCGAGTGGGGTCATCACACCATGAATGAATAAAATATGTAAGTTTTCAACCTTCTTCAACTACATGAAAGTTACATTTCTGTTTTTGAAAGTTTAGCTTATGACTCTTACGTGGAATGGCCAACTTTTGCATGAAATATAAGTATGAAAAGTGGCACTTATGTGAAAGTCCTCTGGCCTTGTTAATTTGAACAGATGATGATGCGTGCGCCACTCACTGATAAAGAATCAAGTACAAAATATACCTGCTAATACATTAACACTCTGACCTCATTAATGACTTTATCAGTAACATAATACCCATATTTGCAATATCAAATTAGTATTAACTATATCTAACAGTCAATGCAGTCAGTTGAATCTGTAAATAGGTCATCCTTTGAAAACAAACCTTCACAGAAAACCTGAGGATTTCTGAGAATTTCTCCAAGAACAGCATACCACATTTGTTAACATTTAATCTTTATATTTTGGTCATACATACATACAAATAAATCTAAAATGCAGAATTTGATAAGTGACATATTTGAAAGATTGCAGCTTTTACATGATCTGTTGTCTCGACTTGTGTATTTGCATTGTTGACACATATTAACCAATGAAAATGTGCATTTTCACTTGTCCAGTTATTACACCATAGCAAGTTTTCTGTAGCATTAATGAGATAAAAGGCTTGTTCAGTTTGAACATTTTTTTAATCTCAAATTTAGCAGCAGATTATCTGCAACAGTAAATGATATTTATTTGTTACATCTTTATGTATAGATTAATCTTGTACAATTACTAGATTATCTAATGAATCAATTTTGTCAGGATACAAGTGAGAAGTAATGAATTCTTTCACATATTCATAACTTAATTGGGTTTGGTGGTTGTCCACTTTTACTTTCAGGTGCTAAATTTGTGACACAGTAACAGCATATCTGTTGGGGCAAAACTTGAGATTTCGCCAATCTTAAGACTTTGTTGTTATCCCAACTTAGGATCCTAAGTTTGGCTACCAATCTTGATCTTAAGATGGGACATTTATACCAGCGCCTTTTCATACAGTTTTTCCACTATGAAGACTTATCAGAAGACCTCGTAGCTTTCTGACTCAGAAGACTGTTATAACTTATTCTGTTGATAAAAAACAGCAGGAAAACTGGCCAAACCATGTGAAAATATAAGTCGTGCAACCCACAAGACTTACTATTCACAGAAAATCAGTATTAACCTCAAGCTCCAAAACCTCTTGTGCAGTAATTTGTATTGAGGGAGGGGCTCATGCAACTAATCTTCTCTTTGTACAAGATGAACCGATTTCACTTTTATACAGAGGAGTGCATAAGATTGATTGAAATACCAGAAAGGAAAGCTATACTTGACCAATGTAAATATTGGTTGTGATTACTTGACAGAAATGCTCACTGGCAAAGGTTTTTAAACATTTGATGCATTGATTAAAATTTATGTGGCACTTGCTAAGTGTATGTCAGGATTTTTTTTTCAACACAAAAGAATGAGTGATTTTGAATGATCTTTAATCACATGACAAGTGAAGAATCAACTTTATCTTTGACTAAAAATTGTTGTTGTTTTTCCTTATTTTCTGGGTTTTTTTCTCGTCTTTGATAAGAAGTTAATTAGCATTCATAGTTTTTATTTTCTTTTGACCATCCCATATTGATGGAACATACCATAATTATGAGCAAATGTGTGCACTATATAGAACTTCCATGAGAAATCCCCAACAAAGTATTGAGAACTGTTTAATTTGAATTTTTGAAAGAAAAATGAGGAAATTTTTTTGTAGTAGATGTAATGATAAAGTAAAATAAGTGTTTTAAACTAGAAAAAAATGCAATAAGTATCAATCATATTCAAATTAAGGTTTGCGGCAGATTTTTTTTTTAAATACAGGTCAATGTTTCTAATTTTGCATTGCCTATGTAAAACTGGAGGTGGTGTTAGTTTTATTAACTCATGCACAATCTGAAAAGGCTGAATTTATTTCTTAGATAGTTACACTTATACATGAGACACATCCACTCTGTTTCAACAGAGACTGTGCCAAAAAAAAAAAAAAATCTGTAAATTTGTAGATTAAACATCGGTTTGGGGAAAACATAAATGATGACGTTATACTGCTTTTATGGGGGTGGGGACATTATGTAATTGTGTCGGCTTTTATCGAGTGCTTTTATCTCCAAGGAAATGGCAGAAGCATATATTTTAACCATTTTCAGAACACTCTACAAATTTAGTAGGTACAAATATAAATTCGTCTCAGATACACATATTTTTTTTGGTAATGTTCTGAAAATGATAACGACATTTTGATAATGCCCTACTGTACGTAGACCTCTGCCCCGCCCCCTTCTCCCAAATATTACATGGGTGGTCACTGAGATAAACGGTCCTGGAAATAAACGGTCTTAAGGCATTATCACACCAAAAAACGGTTGAGGATTTAAAAACAATAATACAACACAAACCAAATGTCATGGTAAGTATATTGTTTATAAGTATATTTTGTTATTTAGTTTGTGCGATTTTGTTATTTACACTATTGCAGTACTTCGATCTGAAAGGTGTGAAAACCATTTATCTCTTCCCCTTATCTCTTTGACCACATGTGTAATTCTTATCTTTGCACTCCCTTGAAATTTAACATTTTCCAGTACAACATAACAACCTCAGTCAAAATTTCCCATTCATAAACCTGGGATAATTTGTCTTGTATGCTTTCAGCACAGTATACTGAACACTGACACAGGACAGTATTTCAGCAGATGTACTTCTGATCTATTTGTTTAGACGTCATCATTTAAAGTGTCCACATATAAACTATTCAATAAGGCGTTATATGCATAAGTATACATGTACACACATATATGTACCATTCGTGTCTCAACCAGGAAGTTAGCAAAGTATTTTAGAAAGTGGATTCCCTGGCAAACTACAAACAAACTTTAAATATGAAAAGCCTTTTTGACGTACACACATAGCATTAAGGAAGGTGGCCAAAGTTTGTTGTACAAATATTATATTTGGACGTTTATTCTGTGCGAGTGTTTCAATGAGACATTAGAGTGTTGTATGTGCGAAGAAATATCACAAAACACAACTGGTAATTCAGAAATATTCTCTGCAAGTATCTGTGACATTTACAAAACTATTGTGGATATGCATAAGTAAAATTACCTTTCAGGTAATCATGCAAAAGTTTTGATATAAAAAGGCAGGTTTGTTTTTATCAGTCAATTCAGTTCTATAACAGAAAGTTAATTTACTGTAGAGGTGGTGGACCAGTCCAAACCCATGTACGTACTTGTGTCCACCCTCAATTATCTGAAAGATTTACACAATTTGATAGAAAACATATATTTAGCACTTCATGTAGATAATTATAAAATTGATCATATACATTTGTATGTTATTTTGTAGCTGCGATTGTCTTTGGTTAATTTAGGGGCGAGCATGAATGGGTTCATGGGCGTGAATTGACCCACCACCACTACAACATAAATTATTTACTAATTGCCTATAATCATACACTTGCTTTCCACTACTCAGATCTGGAGTTTGATTCCTGGCCCGACCTGAAATGGACAAGTTGGTACTTGCTAGTTAATGCCCAATGATTTTCAGGTCATTATGTGTGCACTGGTTTCTTCAATCCCCTCAGATACCTGGTGTGATATGACCTGCGCAGTGTGATGAGGGCCTGTTTATTCAGTAATACATAAATTTCTTGTGTTCATCATGATCTTAATGGGGAATAAATATGAATTTCTCTAAAGCAAAGAAGTGTTTCAAAACTGATCATAGATGCAGTATGGTGTGTTGTACACATGTTGGTCCTCGGTGTCCTAGTAATTAGCAAGTTTGGCATCTAATCACTGGCTGTCAGGCTGTCACCTCTGTGTGGGTTTGACTCCCACACCTGTATTGCTTATAAGCATCTGTCCAAATAAAAGCCTTGCTGATGAACGGTACGTAAAAACCCAACTTTGACTTTTTGCCTCTTGCCTCTGATTATTATTATTATTACTTTTTTTTTTTTTTTTTTTTTTGGGGGGGGGGGGGGGGGGGGAATCATAGCTAGGTAACACACTAAAGTAATAGCTCACAGGTACTGGGTAAGATTCCCAGCTAGCCTGACTTGAAGTGGGAAAATTGTGATCTGCTTACCATTGCTTTCTGGTTTTCAGTGAAGAATCATAACCAATTAATATGTATAACCTCTTCCCAGCTACAAATCATGACCTAAGACAACCAGACTGACTTCTGAACAAGCTAGGTGTGGGTTCAAATCTTGGCTAATGTAGGCCATCTCAATGTGGAGGTTTGCAGTTGTGGTTGATGATTGAGATTCTTCACAAACTTATGATACATTCTACTTTTCTCAGCATGGAATTTCTGTGACCAAGACAGTTTTAACACATGGATGGTTGGCTGTTGAGCTGCATTCCAGTGCAAGAGAGCTGTTACTGGGACAGACTTATCTTCCTCCAGTATAAAAACAAACCATTGTACGATTTTGTGCATATTAATTTGCTGAGATTGAGGTTTATTTCATAATCCAAATAAACTGAAGTTATTGGCCACCCAAGTTAAATGCCTAAAATATACTAAATAGCATAGAAAGACTATTTGCCATGCCTATGCTTTCATTGATTTCCAAAAGTGTAATGATAAATCTGTTGACATAAGTATATTAAAAATATGTTATATGTTTTGCTTATTTCTGTTATGGTTGTATGGTATCTATGTGTTGAAGCATTAACTGGTTCAGCTCCAGCCATTAAAAAAATATAATGATAAAATACCCATTGAAATAAAACTTCCTGAATTGGTATTTTATTTCACACACAACTGTCTTCTCTGTTTGCTTTGGTTCCCCAAAAAACTGCAGTAGTATGAGATTGTAGGCAATAAAACAAAACAACTTTTGTCAATAAATCAATAACTGACACTGAATATTGAAGTTGATTAACTGATTAAAACATCCCTTTTAAAACCCAATAGATATGTATATGTTACAGGCAGTCTGACTTGTGTAACCAAGAACTATGTTTAAAGAATGAGAATTTCACAAATTACATGAAATGCCTAAACAATTCAGGCATTTTGCATGACTGAAATGAGGCTTCAGGCATTTCACATAATGCCTGAACGTAGTTTTCTATCATGTTTGATCATAATCTGAAGATTACATTTTTTTATATTGATCACATTTTGAATGCACATTGACAAGTCATAAGATACTTCAATATAACCATAACGTACAAAATACGAAGAATAATATGAGTATGAGACAAAAAAGTTCTTCCCCAATGACAAGTGATAGTGTTATTCTGCAACCATATCCCAGAAACAATAAGACACAAAAAAAGTCATGTTTTGTGTGAGAAAGTAATAGAATTGTGGTCTGACATTAAGCAGAAGATATTTATAAAAACTGGAATAAATGTTAACTTTTCAAAATAAGTTAAACTACTAGGATTTCATGAAATAAACCATAAGTACGGGCCTTTAAATCTTGTAATATTGCCAACAAAAATATATTTTCACTTGTGCATGTAAAGAACTCCGATTAAAGATATTCAGTCTTCAAAATGGGGTATCAAAAGTATTTTAACATCACCATTTAATTTTGATAACCATGGTATATGCAGAATTTTACCATGGTTTGAGATTATAAATCCCGAAGGCGAAGCCTGAGGGGTTTATTGCCTCAAACCATGGTAAAATTCTGCATATACCATGGTTTGGAGGGCGTTATTCCTATTTTAACATGACAAAGCAATTAAAATACTTGTAATTTCCTTATATTTTGCAAAAAATCATGCCCATTTCACAAACGTTCGAAACAAATCAGGCTGTTCTACCAATTGTACATTGTGGCAGTAGCATTTTTAAAAAATTTTTTTAGGTTCTATATATTTTCTTTTCATTATCAGAATTATATTCAATTAAAAGTGCTTTTATGAATAATAATAAGTTCTGTTCCTTAACTGTCAAAAATCGGAAGCATGTACTTGGTTATTGTTACTTGCGGTGAGATGACAATGGAACAGCCAACATGTATATCGAGGTTTTACCATAGCTCTCGACCAATCAGAATCGCGGACACAGCCGTGTCGGGTTAGAATACACATTTTATTTGTTCATAAAAGCCTACCTTGTCAAAGCTCAGATATGCAGTTCCCTGTGTTTTGTTTTTCATTTGAGAATACTAAATGTCAAGGAAACAAATCTTTCAGGTTGGCCATGCTTTTGTAAATTTCTGGTCAGTATTATTCATCTTTTAGAAAGGGATTCTTTCCCTAAATATTTGCTTTTTATTATGTCAGCTGACTTGTCAGTCAGCTGACATTATGTCATCACTCTGCGGCGTGGGCGTACGCGTCCGCGTCCGCATGAACAACTTCTTCTCCAAAACTACAAGGCCTAGAGACATGCTGTTTTTTTTAAAAGATACCTTATCTATCGAGGATGAAAAATTGTTCAAGGCATGCAAATCTGTCTGTTCGTCTGTTTGCTAGAGACATTACAAGGGGGGTACCCCCACCAAAAGTGTGAAAATTTCAACTTTTTATCACAATTTTCTCAGTGACTATTGCAGGGATTTCTCTCATATCTTGCATATATGTACTAGGCCAGAGGTAGATTCTCTTGTGTGAGTATGAGACCTGGATCTGTCTTACTTTTTTTTAATAAATTTTTTTAATAATTTTTAATGCATTAAAATTCATGAAATCATGCACTAAATCACTTATAACTTCAAAAGTGTTGCATTTACAGCATTTTGTGAAAATATGTTGTTCAGCTACTTTTTTCATAGCTACAATATGGTGAGTAAGTTGGGTGTCTGTCTCAATAGCTAAGTGAGTAATAGCTACTTTTGGGCTTTTCAGTAACTTCCATTATGAGTAAAATCACTTGTAACTTAAAAACTATTGCATTTAGAGAATTTCGTATAAATATGTTATTCAGCTACTTTTGGGTCAGCTATAACATAGTAAAATTTCAGACCTGTAGCTCATGGCATAGCTGAGTAATAGCTACTTTTAGGTTATCACTGTTGAGTAAATCACTTATAACTTGAAAAGTGTTGCATTTATAGCATTTTGTTAAAATATGTTATTCAGCTACTTTTTTCATAGATACAATATGGTGAGTAAGTTGGGTGTCTGTCTCAATAGCTTAGTGAGTAATAATTACTTTTGGGCTTTTCAGTAACTTCCATCATGAGTAAAATCACTTGTAACTTAAAAACTATTGCATTTAGAGAATTTCGTATAAATATGTTATTCAGCTACTTTTGGGCCAGCTATAACATAGTAAAATTTCAGACCTGTAGCTCATGGCATAGCTGAGTAATAGCTACTTTTACGTTATCACTGTCGAGTAAATCACTTATAACTTGAAAACTATTGCATTTAGAGTATTTTGTTTCCATATGTTATTCACCTATTTTGGTGTCAGCTATAACATAGTGAAGTTTCAGACCTGTGGCTCATTTCATAGCTGAGTAATAGCTACTTTGAAGTTCTCACTGTTGAGTAAATCAGTTATAATTGGAAAACTATTGCATTTACAGAAATTTGTGCAAATATGTTATTCAGCTACTTTTGGGTCAGCTATAACATAGTGAAATTATAGACCTATAGCTCATGGCACAACTGAGCAATAGCTATTCTCAGGTACTGACTGTTGAGTAAATCAGCTATAACTTGAAAAATATTGCATTTGGAGTATTTTGTTAAAATATATTGTTCACCTACTTTTGGGTCAGCTATAACATAGTGAAATTACAGACCTATAGCTCATGGCATAGCAGAGCAATAGCTATTTTCAGGTTCTCACTATTGAGTAAATCAGTTGTAGCTTGAAAACTATTGCATTTACAGTAGTTTGCTTAAATATGTTGTTCACCTACTTTTGGGTTAGCTATAACATAGTAAAATTTCAGACATGTAGCTCATTGCATAGCTGAGTAATAGTTCCTTTGAGGTTCTCACTGTTGAGTAAATCAGTTGTAACTTGAAAACTATTACATTTAGAGTAATTTGTTAAATATGTTATTCACAGAATTTTTGGTCAGCTATAACATAGTGAAATTGCAGACCTCTATGTCATGGCATAGCTGAGCAATAGCTACTTTCAGGTTCTCACTGTTGAGTAAATCATTGTATCCACTGGATAGCCGCAGTGTGTAGAGAGAGATTTCACCATTACTGCTCTGATGAAAAAAAATATTATAGCTAGCTTTCTTAAGTTTGCAGTATATATTAATAACCATAAAATGTTGTCTGGGAATATTTTTGGCCTCATTTTGAGAAACAAGATGGCCGCCACAGGTGTTTTTTGTCAGTCATGAAAAGTGCTTATATCTCCCTTATTATTGATCCTAGAGGTTTAGGATGATAAACCAACCTGTAGGAAATCATGGGGTGGGAATCTTTTGGTGTGGTCAAATTTGACCTTCAATGACCCCTCCTTCAAGGTCAAACAAGGATAGCCAAACTTAAAAGTGCTTATAACTCGCTTATTATTGGTCCCAGAGGTTTGGGATGGTAAACAGACAGGAAATCATGGGCTGTGAATCTGTTGATATGGTCCGATTTGACCTTGGAACCCTCCTTCAAGGTCAAATGAGGATAGCGAAAATTGAAAGTGCCTACCACTCGCTTATTATTGGTGACAGAGATTTGGGATGGTAAACCATCCCATAGGAAATCATTGGCTCGGAATCTTTTGGTATGGTCAGATTTGACCTTTGGACCCCTCCTTCAAGGTCAAATGAGGACAGCCAAGCTTAAAAGTGCTTATAACTCATTTATAATTGGTCCTAGAGGTTTGGAATGGTAAACCATAGGAAATCATGGGCTGGGAATGTATTTGTGTGGTTAGATTTGACCTTGGACCCCTTCTTCAAGGTCGAACGAGGATATTGCATTTGTAGTATTTCTTTAAATATGTTTTAACCTATTTTTTACACTTAAACAATTACCTTGTTATTTTCCTTCATAATACCATTTACAGGGCACAACTTTTTTATCCTTTTCTTCTGTCAGCTTCGGAATTTCTTTCGAACTTGCTGTTCAGTTACCATTTACTGTATTTCTGTACAGCCCTTTTCCTGATAATTATTCTGTCCTCTAATCACCTTCACAAATAAATCAAAAACACTCAGTCAGCTGACACAGTGCCCGTTCACGGGCACTCTCCTCTTGTTATTTGTTGCAATTGGTAAATACTAAGAACTGGAAAGATCCTTGTCCTGGTAAATATATAATATTGCGTTACATATCAACATAAAAGTCAGGGGCCAAAAATATGGGAGTTCAAAACATCCTAAAGTTTTTAATGTTTTTTTTAGTTATTTTGACTTTGATCGATTCACTCCACAATATCACATTTTCCTAAAGATCATTTGATATATGACATGCAGAAAAGAGAGAAGTTATTTCTGTATTTTGATTACACAGTCTGCAGTATCTGAAATTTTTGTTTTAAACCGCCATTCCTGAACACCAATAATTCTTTGCAAAATTTTGCATTGGAGCCATATATGGTTGTTGTCATCTACAGCATAGAAACAATTCTTAAGTATAGGTTAATGGCCAAGTAAGTGTCCAATATTGGAAAATAATGGATTGTTTACGAGGTCCTGCTTAAATTACACCTTTTCCTTAATTTATAATTTTTGAGATGTTGTTTAACATCATTACTTTTCATTTCCATATTCCTGGTGTGTATTTTTTCGGTTTTTATGATCATTTTAGTTGAAATAAATGTAAAAGGGTTTCTTTGAAACTGTGCCAAAAAGACTTCTGTGTATGGTCAGAATCACAAAGTGACCAATAGTAAAAGATAATGGACACTTTTAACAAAGGGAAAACTCTCAGGTGTAATTTAAAGACTACTCTTCATACATTTTAATGTGGTTATATATTTGTAAAATTAATTCTTACTTAACTTTAATTTTAATCTTTTGAATGCAAGAATCTTGAAGCCTGAGATGTATAGATTTAAAACTCTCTTACATCCCAATGCATGTGCATGTACGTCCTGGTTACAGAGAAAATTGGCTGATTTGCAAGGGACACTTAAGCTACACTTGCAATTTTATAACAGAATATCAAGGTCTCACAGACCCTGCAATGAAAATTGGCATGCACATTTTCTCTGCATGCATGCAGTATGTCTAAAAATCCATCCATGTCTCCATGAATATACCTTATATATCTACTACCCCATGACCAGGATATACTCGTATTTTTCAGCAAAATTTGCAGCACACTTACATGTGTATACAGGTACGATGGGATGTAAGAGAAGCTTTTCTTCCAACAAAATATCCTGTAAGAGCCTTTAATGGAAAGGGAATGGGAAAAGTATATTCAGTCTTCGTTATAAAGTTTTGTACAAGTGTTTAAACCATATAGTAGTAGTTCAATATATTCACAGAAAATTAATATTTTGCCTTCATTTTTTCCAATTTCATTATTTTACCTTCTGAATTTACAATAAACCCTGATAATGTACGCCATGTTTAAACCATTCTATAAAGTGTATTTAGGACAAAAGCTGAACTAGATTTAGTAAATTAGTGGATATATTTCATCAATTCAATCCCAATAAAAGAAAATTTACTTGGTGGAGAAAGAAGCCAATAAAGCAAGGAAGGCTCGACTACTATTTGACATCGAGGTCAGTGACTGACATAGTTGATTATTGTTCTATTCTGCTGAGCTATGGTTCTGATTATTTGTTAAAACTGATGTATATCACTATCAGTAATTTGTCACTGGTTGTGACACCTGGAAACATAACAGGTTTGCTGAAAAATCTGAACTACCTGAATTTAATCAATTCTGTTATGGAAGAGGAAAGAAAGAAATATTTACCACCTTTGTACAATGTCAACTACATAAAAGAAAACTGTTACAATATTAATTTTTGTACAGCCAATGATACCTTTTAAAATCTTATTTATGAAAATATGGAGTACGGACAAAAGCCCTACGGAGAAACGACCTATAGGAGAAAAGCCCTACACTCCTGGCTTCGAAAATATGGGGTGAAACAATCCTATTTGCTACACATTTAAAAAAGAATCAAAACCAACAAGAAAAATTCTATTGACAGATATTCATTATTTGTATCCACCGGATAGCATCCGGTGGATACTATGGATTACGCATGAGTATGCCGCCGCCGCAGTGTGTAGAGATTTTCTCGTTACCCCGCAAGAGGCCAGGGTATTATAGGTAGACTTCTCAAATTTTCAGGTTATATTCATAGCCATAAAATCTTGCCTGGGAATATTTTTGGCCTCATTTTGAAAAACAAGATGGCCGCCACGGGTGTTTTTCTACTTTCAGCAAGGAGTTTTGTTGGCCCTCTAGAACAAAGGGAATTATAGGTAGAGATCTCAAATTCGCAGGATATGTTCATCATTACAGCATCTTGACTGAAAATATTTTTGGCCTCATTTTGAAAAACAAGATGGCTGCCATGGGCGTTTCTTTTCAGTCATGAAAAGTGCTTATATCTCCCTTATCATTGATCCTAGAGGATTGGAATGTCAAACCAACCTGTAAGAAATCATGGGCTGCGAATCTTCTGGTGTGGTCGGATTTGACCTTGGGCTGCCCCTTCAAGGTCAAACGAAGATAGGCAAACTTAAAAGTGTTTATAACTCGCTTATTATTGCTCCTAAAGGTTTGGGATGGTAAACCAACCCATAGGAAATCATGGGCTGGGAATCTTGTGGTGTGGTCAGATTCGACCTTGGGCCCCTCCTTCAAGGTCAAACTAGGATAGCCAAACTGAAAAGTGCTTATAACTCGCTTATTATTGGTCCTAGAGGTTTGGGATGGTAAATCAACATATAGGAAATCATGGGCTGGGAATCTTGTGGTGTGGTTGGATTTGACCTTGGGTCCTCTTTCAAGGTCAAATAAAGGATAACCAAACTTAAAAGTGCTTATAACTTGCTTATTATTGGTCCTACAAGTTTGGGATGGTAAACCAACATATAGGAAATCATGGGCTGGGAATCTTGTGGTGTGGTTGGATTTGACCTTGGGCCCCTCCTTCAAGGTCAAACGAGGATAGCCAAACTGAAAAGTGCTTATAACTCGCTTATTATTGGTCCTAGAGGTTTGGGATGGTAAACCAACCTATAGGAAATCATGCGCTGGGAATCTTTTGGTGTGGTCAGATTTGACCTTGGGCCTCTCGTTCAAGGTCAAATGAGGATAGCCAAACTTAAAAGTGCTTATAACTCGCTTATTATGGGTCCTAGAGGTTTGCAATGTGAAACCAACTTATGGGAAATCATGGGCTGGAAATCTTCTGATGTGGTCAGATTTGACCTTGGGCCTCTCCTTCAAGGTCAAATGAATATAGCCAAACTTAAAAGGTCTTATAACTCACTTATTATTGGTCCTAGAGGTTTGCAATGTGAAACCAAGCTATAGGAAGTCATGGGCTGCGAATCTTCTGATGTGGTCAGATTTGACCCCTGCTTCAAGGTCAAATGAGGGTAGTCAAACTTAAACGTGCTTTTAACTTGCTTATTATTGAAAAATGCTGTTTATCGTCTAAACTATGTTAGTTGGCCTTTTCCGGTGGATACATCTTGCATCTGGCCACAGATGCATCCTTGGTCTAGTTTAGAAATTACTTAAAGCCAGATAAATTTTTCCATGTTAAAAGATAAAAAAAATTTAAGCTTGAAAATATCAGACATGAAAAGGCTAAAGGTTATATGACTTGAGCCAGAATGTAGTGGTTGACTGAGGGTCAAAAATCGCCTTAAAGTAAACACTTCACTGAAAAAAAGTATTAGGAAATTATAAACAAATAACAATGGCACCATATATCTGATAAGAAACATGGAAAAATACTTAAGCATATGAAAAACAATAAAATCCCCTGTATATCTGCTGACTTCATAAGTTTTACAACAAATAATCTCCCAGAGTTTTTCAATAGTCAAAATGCGTGACGCTATTTATCTAAAATTAAAACCTCCACAATGCATGTACCAACCGAACATACCCAGTTAAAATTTGCGTAATATTTTAAATAAAAATGATGATATTCATAGGTATGGGGCAAATAAGCAACAATTAGAGTTTCAGTTACATTTTATTACACAAATATATTAAACTATATCATCAATGAATACCAACGTCTATATTAAGTGCATAAAAAAATTTTTTCTTCAATTATTGCCCACTCAGTAACCCATAGACAGCGAATTTCAGTTTCCTTCATCTATCCAAACCCCTCGATTATCCGGCTGTATTGTATGTCTCCTACTAGGTTCGGATAATCGAGGTTCTACTGTATTTTGGAATAAACTAAAATTTTTATTACCAATTCTATTAATTCATGTTACTCTAAAGGTATTGTTACAATGAGACAGATGATGTCCAATTTCAAAATGTGGTCAATAAAATGGCCTCTTACGTATTAGAAGAAACATTAAAACCCACTTTAAAAGATATTATCTGAACACACTTGAATGAGTTTTTATCTGGAAGCTCTATTAGTGATTCCACTAGATTATTTTATGACCTAATGTTTCATACTCAAGCATAAAATTCCATGACATTTATTCAATTAGAAGAAAGTAGACTTCCTAAAGGCCTTTGATTCTCTTTCACGGAAACTCCTTACTCTGTACTAGAAAAGTTTGGTTTTAGTGAAAAGTTCATTAAATAAATAAAACTTTTTAACAAAGAGATAAAAGCATGTGTAACACAGTGTGATTTCTTGTAACCCTATAGCAATTAGAAAGGGGGGTGCAGACAGGGAAATCCGATTGTCCCATATCTCTTCTTACTTGTGAAAGTTTTAGGGTGTTTGAAAAATCCTCAGAAATTGGAGGTGTTAAATTGGTACAAATATGTACAAGGTCACACTATTTGCAGACAGTACCTAAAAATTCATTACCATCCATGCAGTAGTTTTGGAGTTATGCTGTAAACAAACAAACTTACATATAAATGATCTCATTGACTTCTATTGTAACTGTTATGGTCCTCGGACAAGCACAGTAGCAATCACCAGTTGCTTTCAAGTTACAACAAGAAAAGACAAAAGTTTTACCTGTAATTTATTTAACAATTAAAATAATGATTACAGTCAACCGAGATGCTCTTTATTGTTCGTACAGTGATACAATAAAAAACCCGGTCTCACCTGACCACAGTCCCATCCACGTAATAAGCAGTTAAGTTTATCCATTGTATCCAGCAATCTATCCTGTGATACGTTTGGCGTCCACCAGCAAAAACGTCTGTATCCTGCGATTCATTCAGCATCCACTTACACAAAGTGTCCGTATCCAAATATTCAGAGAGTCTAAACAACTAAGCTGTCTGCTCCGGGATGCAAACAATGTCCAATATACAGCAAATCCACTCTCAGGTAGATCATCAAATTATATCCAGATATAAACATTATCCAAAATACAGCAGATCCACCCTCTGGTAGGTCCACATACTTTTTCCATTTCAGTCCAATGTGTTCACCACAAAATGAATATAACAAACAGTTTATATTCACTTGGTACAGCAATGAAGTGGTTCACAGAATAGCAGTCCGTATAGCACACTAACTTAAAACACTCTGCTGTGGCCAGGTTTTCAGTCCTTCATATACTGGAGATTATAGAAGGTTCGAGAAATATGTATACAGTACAGTGACCAGAAGGTTCTAGAAAAAATATGCAACATATTTCCAGGAAAATGGGCATTTCTTACGAGATGTCAGCACCAGCTAGACCAATTCTGTAGAGTATATAAAAAAAATCCCAGCATCCACATACAACATAGTCCTCTTTATAAGACATGCTGGCAGAATGCAACTGAACATAATGTAACATAATGTAACTGAAAAATTTCTCCAGAGGATATTGATTGACCTGATCACGCCCAAACTTGAAGTTCTTCTTTGTAACAGTTATGCTGTAAACAAGAAACAAAGAAACTTACAAACAAGCTAACAGAATGAGTAATATACTTTGTAAAAATTTTGCAAAATAACAAGCAAACAGAATGAGTAATACACTTTGTAAAAAAATTGCAAAGTCTTTTCCTACAGTTAAAAATTTCTTACTCTGTTTATCTGAACTGTTTTTACTGAAAAAAAAAATTCTTGATAAATCAGAAGGTGCAATTTATATTCGTGAAAGTTTCATTGGTACTTTTACAGCAACATATAAATTCTTCATTCTTTTATATCACAGATTACCTGCTAAGAATGGCCAGTTCCCCTCCTACCATTGACCTCCCTCCTGGTATGGGGCCATCCTTGACCCTACAGGATGCCCTTTCCAAGGTCAAAGCCCTGGGGAAACTGGAACTCCCACCAGACAGATGCCCAGATATAGATGGTACTTCAGTGTCTGTGGAATACATAGCTGTAAAAAATGCCATGTTTGTCGACAAGGAAGCTTTTCGAACAGGCCCTGCTGCCTTCTTGGAGCAAGCCACAAGACAGGCTAAGCTGGTTAGTGAAATGACATGATGAAGTTTTGAATTTCATTGATTCTTTTGATTACAGCAAAGTCTTCATGCCTAATGACCAATATTGCCAGTACTTAATTCTGGTTTTATGTAGCCTGTCTGACTCAAAGTATTATAAATAGCATGGGCACTCCCAGAGCATTTTGCATTTGTACAAGGACAAATATGACTGGCGGTTGATGTATTGCACACCATCAGTTTATAGTAAAATCCTCAATAAACCCTTATGTATTCACATCAGTTTTAATGCTTTGACAATAATTGTGTGACGTTTGAAATCAAAATACATTAGGATGTTTATTTTAGCATTATATTTGAGCAACAAATGATTTTAAATGATCTTTGACATCCCAGTTTTGGGCTTTAAAATAGAATGTATTTTATTGGACATTCTATAAAATTGTAATGTTAAATATTTAAACACTGCAGTAAAAATTTGAAGCTAAACATTTACGTTCCGTTTGTTACAATTATTGAAATAATTAAAGTTTGTATCATTTTGACAGGATGAGCTTCTTGAAGAAGGCAATAAATTTTCAACAATGGTCTACACATGGAGAAGTTGTTCTCTTGGAATTCCCCAAGTAGGAAATGAATTATATAATAAAACAAACATACATTAAACTCCATTCAGTCAGTTCATATCATGTGTATGATGGTTTATACAATAAACAGTTTGTTCAGTGTAATTAAGTATCCACTGAAAAGGGTGTTTTAGGGTCGAGTTTCCCTACAGCTACCACCACGTCCGCTGCATTATTATCTTTTTTGAATATCTCCCTTATTAGTGGGCACTTTTTAACAATTTTTGGCACTTAGTTGTGGGAACATTTCTTCACATGCTTGCATTTGACTTTTATCAAGGTCACTTGATCAAAAATAAGTTTTTTGGGGTACACCCACTTGTCATCACCGCTCAGCCAAAACTGTTTACTGAATTAGGCTCTTATATATATGTCAGTACTGTTAAAATCTCAAGCTGTTTGAGTGATTTATGAGTGTTTTATACTAGTTAGTAATTAGAAAGCTTAAATTCGTTAGACCTCCCCTATTATCCCTTCATCTGTTGCATTTAGCGCCTTAAAATGTATTGGGAGGTGATAGGAAACCATGTGCAGAGAATATAAAAAACGTCCGCTCCCCCTAATGGGCCAAACTTGGGTCATAAACTCACAGATTTTGAGTTTTTGGCTAATACCTCATTCATTATTGGTTGTAGAGGTTTTGAATGTACATGTAGAGTATGTAAAAATGCTGAGATTTACCCCCTTGTCCCCCTTCTCTTGTGGGTCAAACTTGGATCATAAACTCACAGTTTTGAGTTTTGGGCTTATATCTCTTTCATTATGGCTTGCAGATATTTTGAATGTATTAGCAGGTAATTGGAAACCATATATAGGGAGTCACCTGTGTGAGTCAAACTGGGTTAATAAAATAGTAAAGTTTGTATTTTGGCTTTTATCTCCTTTGGTCAAAGCTTTTAGAGATTTTGAATGTATTGGGAGGTAAAAATATTTTGCCTTGTAACTTTAAAATGGCGAGTCTGACCAGACTCAAACTGTAGTAGATATAAGTTCTATAGATGGTCTTTCTTTGTAAAAAATTTGAGGCTCTGTAGTTGTAATTTTAAGGTCATCTTAAGTTTTCTAAAAATGACCAATTTTACTTTTTTCCCATTTTAAGTCTTGTAACTTTCACACTATGTTCCTCATCCAAATAATATCTGATAATATATTAATATGCTCTTCTTATATGCCAAAAATTAAGGCTTCAAGTTGACATTTAACCTGTGTATGATGCTCATAAAGACCCCACATGAAAGACTTTTTTCTGCTTTTTTCATAACTTCTACATTGTCGCATAGAAACAGGAAGTCTGGCCAGCCTGACACTGTACTAAATATAACTTGTTTATTTCATCTTTGTCTGTGGAAATTATAGCTATGTAATTTAGAATTTAAGGTCACCTTTAGGCCTAAAAGAATGTTCAATCAATGTACTCAAGTACAAGTGCATTGGAAAATACTTGAGTAGTGGTGGTGGACCAATTCACACCCGTGTAATTATTCACACCCACTCTGTACTCACATTGTATGATTACTAAAATCAATTAAAATATGTTCTTTGATTCACCCACATGTGTCCATAAAAAAAATTGATGTAGTTTCTCAGAAATAACTTGACTACAGTGTTTGCCCCGTAAAGCTCTTGTATAAACTTGGTTGGCTCAAACAAAGCCCGTTAATATGTACTAAACAGATGTATCAATACTTTCAGGTTACCAGTCATGACCAAGCAAATCGTATGGACATTTATGAAGCTACAGTGGAAGTATTGCAGCCTGAAATTGATAAGCTAAAAGCTCTCATGAATTTTCGTGTAAGTTTTGTCATTGTGCATACCATTGCCTATGTGCAGAAAGTGCTAGCATTAATTATGCTTTGTAAATTTCAAATGTGTTATCATAAATGTTATCAGTAGATCAGAATAGTCGGTGTGATTGTCTGGCTTGATTATTAAAGAATTGCTCTGTAGAAACAGCATGGCTACACTTACGTTTCTACAAATGGTGTTATTTAATGTCCAACTTGAAGGACAATCTGTTACCATTGAATTTGATGCATACATTTCATTACTTAACATTTGTTTGTCAGTGATTCCAAATGAGGACCTATGCGGTCACATGTCCAAATTTCACCACTGGCCTTGTGTGGGAAAACTATGTAGGTATTTTACAATACATAGTCTTGACTAACTGGTGTGCACAACAATTTTTACCTCTAACAGGTACACACTGGGACCTTTACATTGTAACATGTTTGTATTTTAACACAATTCATACTATTGCCAGCGCTGTCTGTTGTGATATAATATAAACCTATGTTCACCTATGATGTCCCATGGGTTCTGACCTATAAGTGTGGTGATCTGTTTGAATGCAGCCAGCAAGACCAGAGTGTGCATGGAATTATTTGCAACGTACTGAAATATTGTGAAAGGGAATGTTAAAATGTTGGTTTTCTCTATGTATCCAGTTGATGCCATTTATTGATCAATCCACATATTAATTCCCTTTAGTTTCAGTTTCCCCACTTCCTAATGATGTTTTGTGTTTTGTTTTTCTGAATCTATGCAGGAGAAAGCCACAAGTCAGTTTTGTGAGGAAGTGGCCAGAATCTGTAAAGACCCCAGCATGTTTGTATCAGAAGCCTATCTCCTGTCCCTGGGAAAACTCATAAACATGTTTGCTGCACTCAATGAACTGAAAAACATCAAAGCCAGTCTGAAAAATGACTTTTCAACATACAGAAGGTGCTGGTAATTTCTGTTAGTGTGAAATAGACATGGATAAACCTGATTATATTTGTTTGTATACAGTAGAAGCGGCTCCGTCGGATCCGCATTTTCTTTTCGCAATAGCTTCGGAGCCATAAGGCGGATTCTTTTCATATTTGGTAGGTGTATGCAGTAGCCCTGGGAAATTTTTCTGAATATGCTGCAATGACATTTTCACCAATCAGAGAGGTCACATGACCAAAAATGCGTTTTTTGGAAGGGCGTCCTTGTCCGGATGATAACTTAAGAAGCATTTTATCTATCCACCTGAAATTTAGCAAATACCTTCCTCATATAAAGATCTGGGCGACATTAAATGGTTGCAAGGACAGGTTGAGAAATGACTGAGTTATTGATGATTAATTAAGCATTAACAATTTTCTGAACGAGTAGAACACAAAACTGTTTGTATCTCCTTAACTGTGTGAGATATAGTGATTTTGATGAAATTTTCTAAGCACAGGGTATCTAGGGAAACTACTCTCCAATTTTCCAAAAATTTTTTCATCACTTAAAATGGGGGTCATAATTCAGTTTTCGAATTTTTGACAAAAAAATGCAAAACACAAAATTGGAAATATAGGCTCATAAGGTACACATGTAGAACAATACTGATATATGAGTACTTTTTGAAACCATTTTCTTCATAAAATAAAAATTTACTTGTAGGATTTCGGCAAAATTTTTGACCCACAGGGTATCTGTGAAGACTAGGCTTTTCAAGTTTCAGCGAATATTTCACTTGCCAAAAAATGGCGACCATTTTGAATATTTTTCAAAAATGCAAAACACAAAAATACTTGTATCTCAAAAACCATGCCAGATAGAGTGATTTCGGCAAAATTTGTGACCCACAGGGTATCTGTGAAGTCTAGCCTTTCCAAGTTTCAACAAATATTTAACTTGCCAAAAATGACGGCCATTTTGAATTTTCGAATTTTTGCCAAAATGGATAAATACACATTTCCTTCTATCTCCTTAACCGTGCGAGATAGAGCAATTTTGTCAAAAATTTCGACCCAGAGGGTATCTTAGCAAACAATTTTCAAAAAAATTTATTCTCTTCAAAAATGGTGGCCATTTTAAATTTTCGAATTTTTTCCCCAAAATGCAAAAGTACAAATTTTCTTCTATCTCCTTAAGCGTGCGAGACAGAGCGATTTCGTCGAAATTTTCGACCCACAGGGTATCTCAGCAAACTTCTCTTTGAAATTTTCAAAAAAGTTTCCTCTCCCAAAGATGGCGGCCATTTTGAATTTTTTTCGAATTTTTTGCCCAAAATGCAAAAGTACAAATTTTCTTCTATCTCCTTAAGTGTGCGAGACAGAACGATTTCGTTGAAATTTTCGACCCGCTGGGTATCTCAGCAAACTACTCTTTGCAATTTTCAAAAAAATTTCCTCTCCCCAAAAATGGCGGCCATTTTGAATTTTCCGCAAAAATTGCAAAACACAAAAATGCTTGTATCTCGAAAACCGCGCCAGATCGAGTGATTTCGGCAAAAGCCTTTGCAAGTTTCAACTAATATTTCACTTGCCAAAAATGGCGGCCATTTTGAATTTTTTGCCAAAAATGGAAAAGCACAAATTTGCTTCTATCTCCTTAACCATGCGAGATAGAGCGATTTTGTCCAAATTTTCAACCCACAGGGTATCTTAGCAAACTACTCTTTGCAATTTTCAAAAAAATTTCCTCTCCCCAAAAATGGCGGCCATTTTGAATTTTTGCCAAAAATGCAAAAACACAAATTTGCTTCTATCTCCTTAACAGTGCGAGATAGGGGGATTTTGTCGAAATTTTCGACCCCAGATTGTTTAGAGTGTACTGTCGACTTTTCACAAAAATCACTTTGATGCCACTTTTGGCGGTCATCTTGAATTTCTGCGTGAAACATTAAAAACACTTATCTCGGAAATGGTGCAAGATAGAGCAATTTCGATGAAGTTTTTGGCCCGCAGGGTATATGAAAAGTCTACTGGCGACTTAAATCAAAAATCACTTTCCAGCCACTTTTGGCGGCCATCTTGAATTTCTGCATAAAATGCAAAAATGCATTATCTCAGAAACGGTGCAAAATAGAGCGATTTAGACAAAATTTTTGACCCACAGGGTATATGTAGAGTCTACTGGTGATTTTTTGTAAAAATCGCTTTCCCACCACTTTTAGCGGCCATCTTGAATTTCTGTGTAAAACGCAAAAGCGCATTTATCTCGGAAACAGTGCGAGATAGAGCGATTTCGACAAACTTTTGGACCCACAGGGTATCTGCAGAGTGTACTGGTGACGTAAAACACATTTATCTGGGAAACCGTTTGAGATAGATTGATTTCAACGAAATTTCTAACTTGCAGGTTATCTGCAGAGTCTACTGGTGACTTTTCACAAAAAACGTTTTCCCGCCATTTTTTGGTGGCCGTCTTGAATTTCTACATAAAACGCAAAAATGCATTTATCTTGAAAATGGTTCGAGATAGAGCTATTTTGATGAAATTTTTAACCCACAGGGTAGCTGCAGAGTGTACTGGCGACATTTCACAAAAATCACTTTGCCGCCATTTTTGGTTGCCATCTTGAATTTCTGTGTAAAATGTGAAAACGTATGTATCTTGGGAATGAGATTTTGGCTGCCATCTTGAATTTGGCGGAAATTGAAAATGTCATTTTTCTCAAAAACCCTTAGAGATAAAGTGATTTCGAGCAATGTTTGGATCCTTTGGGTTCTAGAGACCTTAGATATAGTGCCTGTGAAAAAAAGTTGAATTTCCAGAATTTTGTCCGCGATCTTGAATTTGGGCGGAAATTGAAAATGTTGTTTATCTCGAAACTGTAAGGGATAGAGCAATTTCAAGCTAATTTTTGACCATTTTGATATTAGAGATCTTTGGTATATTGCTTCTGAAAAATATGAAAATTTCTCAAATTTCGCCCACCATCTTCAATTTTATCGGAAATCAAAAATGTTGGTTATCTCAAAAACCTTTAGAGACCGAGTGATTTTGAGCAAATTTTGAACCAATGCAAAAAGGCATGATGCTTAAATAATTTACATGTATACTAATAAATATTTAAGCATCATTGATATATTTTACAAATGAAACAGGGTCTTGTAAGACTACTGTACAATTTTGGCAAAACATTCATGGGGTGGGCATTACACATGATAATGTGTGTTCTTTTATGCTCTCCTGTTTCTTTTCATAAGTTGCAGCTACTGTTAAGAGGGCATCCTGTTTCTAGTTTATGCATAAACCTACAAAACACAGTATCATCTGATGCTGGTATTAAACCCTGCAAATTGTTCCACAGAATAACAGTAGTGATACTTGCACAGGGTCCACTCCACATAGCGTTTAATTTCACTGGACCAGAAAAATATTTTTATGCAACTATTACTTCCAGATAAAATGGTGAATTTCAATGGAATTCCAATTCCAATTCAACTTTTATAGCGCTTAATCTCTGCCAGAGTGACAGACTCTAAGACACAACATCATAGGTATAGTCACAAAAATCATCGTCCTTATCCATAGCAATGGTCGACATCACAGAGAACACCATATGAGGTGGAAAATACTAAGGAGGATAAGCTTGGCAGAACAGGTATGCCTTAAGTTTTTTTCTGAAGGAAGCAATGGAAGTGGCAGATCGTACATCATCAGGGAGTACATTCCATATTTTGGGAGCATCATATGCAAAGCTTAAACTAAACTGCTTTGTGGATGTGTAAATAGATGGTTGGTATTGAGGAACATGAGGCACATTGTCTAACTTTGAGAAATGGGCTGAAATATTTAGGACAGTTAGTATGTAGGTATTTGTTTACCAACAAGGCAGTCTTGAAGATGCAACGGTGCCTTATGGGTAGCCAATGAAGGGCTTTTCTTAGTGGAGTGGTGTGAGAAAGACATGTGGCTCTACAAACAGTTCTGGCCAGACTGTTTTGAATGCATTGTAGCTTGCGTAGGTTGGCAACAGATAGACCCCTAAACAAGGAGTTACAAGTGCGTTTGCAGCCATAAGAGCAGCATCACGAGTCAAGTACTGTCGAATTTGTCTAAGATCCCTCATCTTGATGAAACAAAGTTTACATACATTTTTAACATGTTTGGTGAAGGAAAAGTCTGAGTCAAACCAGACACCCAAATTCTTAACGGCATCAGAAGGTATCAGTGATTCACCCAATATATTTACTGGAAAGAATGGGTTTAACTTTTTTTGTTGAGACTTGGAGCCAAATATAATAAAATCGGTCTTATCAGCATTCAGCTTTTTTTGTGTGTCATGTGAATGGAAAAGGTCATCCTCTATTTATTACTGAAACTGATTTATATTTATCACAGTTTCTATTTGAATTTGTTTGACTATATATTGTAAGAATATTTACAAAGACTATTCTTGTTGTTTGCTTTCTACCAGAGCTGCAGACATCACTAAGAGGCTGAAGGACCCTGAAGCCCTGACTGAAGCCCAGAAACTCTCCATGTTTCTGGCCACAAATGACAGCATTGTCAATGACATCAGAGAAAGAATACAGAAAATCCCCAGGTCTCAACTCTTGAGTTCTCTGCATTAAACCCTTTCAGAGCCAACATGCTGGATTTCGTAGACCAGGTTTCTTATTGCTAAGGCACTTGTATACTGTATCCAAACTGACAATAGATCACATCAGATGAAATCATTTCAATTGGCAATGAAAGTGTGTTTGAGTAAACTTGTTTGTTCACAAATTTACATGTCTTCATAGACATACACTAAGTTACATTCTTAGTTATATAAGTTCTCCAATAAGAGAAGCTGATAATAATTAAGCGTCCCTGAAAGGGCGCTTATTTGTTTTCGCCTCAGTTTCCTCGCCGCCGCCGCATTATGGTCTCCCTTGAATATCTCCCTTATTATTAGAAGGTTTCAAACCATATTTTTTTGGCAGTTATATACCTTAGGCATGGGAAAATTTTTCTGCATGCTTAAATTTGACCTTTGACCTTTATGAAGGTCACATGATCAAAAACAATTTTTTGAAGTACACCCCCCCGCCCCTGTCATCGCAGTTCAGGAAAAACTACTTGTTACACAGCCTTATAATTTGACACACCTGTTCATACTATCGAAAACGCGAGCTGATTAGATTTTGGGAGCAATCCCTTGAAAAATGTCTCATTTATGAGTGATTTTCTGACACCTTCCAATCTGAAAGCCTTAAATTTAGGCCAACCCCCCTATTATCTTCTTAAGTATTGCATTTAGAGCTACAAAATGTACTGGGAGGTAATAGGAAACCATATGTGGAGAGTCTAAATAGCCAGTCAGTTTGTCCCCACGGCCCGCCCTTATGGGTCAAACTGGGGTCATAAAATAGCTGATTTTGAGTTTTTGCCTTATGTCTCCTTTATTGTTGCTTTTATAGCTTCAGAATGTATCAAGAGGTATTGGGAAAGCATATATGGAGAGTCTAAATAGCCTGTCAGTTTTACCCCCGACCCCCCCTTATGGGCCAAACTGGGGTCATAAATAGCTACTTTGGAGTTTTTGCCTTATATCTCCTTTATTGTTGCTTTTATAGCTTCAGAATGTATTAAGAGGTATTGGGAAAGCAAATGTGGAGAATCTAAATAGCCGGTCAGTTTTATCCCCCAACCCCCTCTTATGGGTCAAACTGGGGTCATAAAATAGTTGCTTTGGAGTTTTGCCTTATATCTCCTTTATTGTTGCTTTTATACCTTCAGAATGTATTAAGAGGTATTGGGAAAGCATATGTGGAGAGTCTAAATAGCCGGTCAGTTTTACCCCCCGGCCCCCCCTTATGGGTCAAACTGGGGTCATAAAATAGCTGATTTTGAGTTTTTGCCTTATATCTCCTTTATTGTTGCTTTTATAGCTTCAGAATGTATTAAGAGGTATTGGGACAGAATATGTGGAGAGTCTAAATAGCCGGTCAGTTTTACCCCCCGACCCCCCCTTATGGGCCAAACCGGGGTCATAAATAGCTGCTTTGGAGTTTTTGCCTTATATCTCCTTTATCGTTGCTTTTTTAGCTTCAGAATGTATTAAGAGGTATTGGGAAAGCATATGTGGAGAATCTAAATAGCCGGTCAGTTTTATCCCCCGACCCCCCCTTTATGGTTCAAACTGGGTCATAAAATAGTTGCTTTGGAGTTTTGCCTTATATCTCCTTTATTGTTGCTTTTAGACCTTCAGAATGTATTAAGAGGTATTGGGAAAGCATATGTGGAGAGTCTAAATAGCCGGTCAGTTTTACCCCCCTGACCCTCCCTTATGGGCGAAACTGGGGTCATAAATAGCTGCTTTGGAGTTTTTGCCTTATATCTCCTTTATCGTTGCTTTTATAGCTTCAGAATGTATTAAGAGGTATTGGGAAAGCATACGGTGCAGCTTTGTGCATTCTTAGCTTTACAGCATGCTTATTATGTCCACCCCACTGGGGGGTGGACATATTATTTTTGCTTTCCCACTTTTTGCGTCCCACTTGGTTTCCAGACATTTTAGGCAACAGTTCTTATCCTATCTTTACCAAATTTGGCATGCAGGTTTATTGGGTTAATAGCTTGTATGGGATTGCTTTTGGTGATGATAACTCTATAGCTAACTGAGTAATAGCTACTTTGCTACTTTTGAGTAGCTCTTTGCAGACATTTTAAGGAATGCTATTAAGCCTAGCTTTCTGAAATTTGGTATGGAGGTTCATTGGGTTAATAGCTTGTATGGGATTGCTTTTGGGGGAATTGCTTCATAGACGAGTGAGTAATTAATTAAATAAATGAGTAATTAGCTATTTTGAATACTGAAAAAGGCAAATGTGCTGATATCTCCTAAACCGTGCGAGATAGAGCGATTTTGTCGAAATTTTCGACCCACTGGGTATCTAAGGAATGTACTCTTTGCAATTTTCAAAAAATTTTCCCCTCCCCCAAAATGGCGGCTGTTTTGAATTTTCGAATTTTTGCCAAAAATGGCAAAACACAAATTTGCTTCTAGCTCCTTAACCGTGCGAGATAGAGCGATTTCGTCGAAATTTTCGACCCACTGGGTATCTAAGGAATGTACTCTTGGCAATTTTCAAAAAATTTTCCCCTCCCCAAGAATGGCGGCCATTTTGAATTTTCGAATTTTTGCCAAAAATGGCAAAACACAAATTTCCTTCTATCTCCTTAACCGTGCGAGATAGAGCGATTTCATCGAAATTTTCGACCCACAGGGTATCTGAGCATTGTATTGTTGGCAATTTTCAAAAAATTTTCCCCTCCCCAGAAATGGCGGCCATTTTGAATTTTCGAATTTTTGCCAAAAATGGCAAAACACAAATTTGCTTCTATCTCCTTAACTGTGCGAGATAGAGCGATTTCGTCGAAATTTTCGACCCACAGGGTATCTAAGGAATGTAATCTTTGCAATTTTCAAAAAAATTTCCCCTCCCCAAAAATGGAGGTCATTTTGATTTTTCGAATTTTTGCCCAAAATGGCAAAACACAAATTTGCTTCTATCTCCTTAACCGTGCGAGATAGAGCGATTTCGTCAAACTTTTCGACCCACAGGGTATCTAAAGAATGTAATCTTTGCAATTTTCAAAAAATTTTCCCCTCCCCAAAAATGGCGGCCATTTTGAATTTTCGAATTTTTGCCAAAAATGGCAAAACACAAATTTGCTTCTATCTCCTTAACCGTGCGAGATAGAGCGATTTCGTCGAAATTTTCGACCCACAGGGCATCTGAGCATCGTATTGTTGGCAATTTTCAAAAAATTTTCCCCTCCCCAAAAATGGCGGCCATTTTGAATTTTTACCAAAAATGGCAAAACACAAATTTGCTTCTATCTCCTTAACTGTGCGAGATAGAGCGATTTCGTCGAAATTTTCAACCCACAGGGTATCTAAGGAATGTACTCTTTGCAATTTTCAAAAAATTTTCCCCTCCCCAAAAATGGCGGCCATTTTGATTTTTCGAATTTTTGCCAAAAATAGAAAAACAGGAATTTGCTTCTATCTTCTTAACCGTGCAAGATAGAGTGATTTCGTTAAAATTTTCCACTCAACCAATGCAAAAAGGCATGAAGCTGAAATAATTTACATCTACACTAATAAATATTTAAGCATCATTGATATATTTTACAAATGAAACAGGGTCTTGTAAGACTACTGTACAATTTTGGCAAAAGGTTCATGGGGTGGACATTACACATGATAATGTATGTTCTTCTATGCTATCCTGTTTCTATTCGCATCTACTATCAACAGGGCGTCCTATTTCTAGTTAAAACCACAAAGCATTTTAAACTTTAAGGGACGCTTCGCTTTTGTTAGCAAAAGCATTCCTCTAGTTTTTCTTAGAATTACTGATATTTTGAAAAGTCTTGGAAATATGGAAATAAGAATATCCATTTGCATAAATGTTTACAGCTTTGCTTGTATTCATAAGTTTTCACTTTCTTGTAATTTTCTTGTGATAACAAAGTTTATGAGCATTGCTTGACCTTGCTTTGAAATTAGATTTTTTTATGTTTAAATTGTAATGGATTATTACCAGGTAAAAACGGTGCTCATTGATCAATTGAAAACTAGTATTATTGTTTTGAAACTCAGAACCTCCATTGATCAGTTAATAAATAGCGACACGTAATAGTATAACATCCACCCAGTAATGTATGAATTTCCAGATCAGAAGATGTCATGTCAAATATAGCACAGATCTGTGTTGAGATGTATGACAACCATCTGTACCTTCTGCCAGCAGAAAAACATGCTTTGGTCAAGGTGAGATCACAAAACTCTGGTGACATTGGAGACTTTACAAGTTTATGTATATGAACATAAATTTCAATTTTGTAGTTTTTGTCCCTTTCAGCACATAACAACGAGTAGATTTAAATCAATATTGTGGCTTGATGTCCCCATTCAGTCAACATTTTGGTTTCATGTCCCTTCCTGCAGATAAAGACTGGTACATTTAAATCAAGGTTGTGGCTTGATGTCCTTTTCTGCAGATAAAGATTGGTAGATTTAAATCAAGTTGTGGTATTATGTCCCTTTCTGCAGAGAAAC
This sequence comes from Sabellastarte sp. h YS-2021, assembly GCA_964017235.1. Taxonomy (NCBI): domain Eukaryota; kingdom Metazoa; phylum Annelida; class Polychaeta; order Sabellida; family Sabellidae; genus Sabellastarte; species Sabellastarte sp. h YS-2021. The sequence continues at coordinate 139,000,672 of OZ024927.1, read as the reverse complement.
TGTCACATTTAATTCAAAGTTTTGCTTTTATGACCTTTTCTGCAGAAAAAGACTCAGTCTGGCAGATTTAAATCAAAGTTGTGGTTTTATGTCCCATTGTGCAAATAAAGATGGCTAGATTTAGATCAGAGTTGTGGCTCTATAATATCTCTTGCTGCAGATACAAACTGGTACATTTAAATCAGAGTTGTGCTTTTATGTCCCTTTCTACAGATAAAGACTGGTACATTTAAAACAAAGTTGTGCTTTTATGTTCCTTTCTACAGATAAAGACTGGTACATTTAAATCAGAGTTGTGCTTTTATGTCCCTTTCTACAGATAAAGACTGGTACATTTAAAACAAAGTTGTGCTTTTATGTTCCTTTCTACAGATAAAGACTGGTACATTTAAATCAAAGTTGTGCTTTTATGTCCCTTTCTACAGATAAAGACTGGTACATTTAAATCAAAGTTGTGTGAAAAGGATATATACCTCAGTTTACTTTTATATCAGTGTGACTATCTTTGATATGTAAGGTAACCCAAGTTTAACAATTATCTATGTCCCTTATATGGTACATTATGAATGACTTACAACAGCCTGAATGAACTGTGTTTTTATTGGGATGTATTCAAATCCATATTTATGTAGCAAGATGCCAATTCTCTTCACTCTGAACTAGTTTTGAGTAGAATAGCACTTATGATTATCCTAATTCTACAAAACATTTAGAAATCTCTTTATTATGCAAAATTAAGCTCTATGCAATTTGACATCATATATTTTTTGTGAGAAAAACTGACTTGTTTTTTGAAGGTGGTTGCATTTTGTCTCTTCTTGATGGACGGTCAAACAACAAACATCAACAAACTGGATGGTAAAAAACTGAAGCTGGGAAGGATAGATAAAGTGTTCAAGGTACATACTACATTTATGATAAATTCTTTTAACCATACCTCAAAACTTTAAATTCTCTATGTTTACTTGTGTGTTCCACTGGAACTGACCGGTGCTGACTCAAGGGTCGGTTTACTTTGTTAACAGTGTCAGGGTCAGTTATGGATTCCCAGCTTTACTTTGAGAGTCGGTAAAATATCAAACTTGTTTCACCCACAAGGAAACTGTTGTCCTAATCACTTCACATCTTATCCCATTCACTTATCCTTATCACGTCATGTCTTATCCTAGTCACTTTACCGCTTATCCTAGTCACTATATCCTCTCTTAACCTGCAATGAAACAGGTCTTTGTCTCTTCACATCTTATCCAGCTCATTTGCAGTCCATTTCCAGTATGATATGAGTTAATTATATTGCAATTAATTTCTCAAATAAGGAGAAAAAACAGTGTAAGTAATCTGAATCTCAAAATTAACAGGTATGGTGTAATTAATAAGAAACTTGAAGAGGTGTTTTTTGTCTCACAATCATGTCTCAGCCTTTTTAACTTAGCAATTTCTGGGAATAGGAGGGATCAAGTGTCGACCAATCAGAAATTCGATAAAGTTAGGTCATGGAAATTCAGCTTAGTATTTGGTTCCCATCATGTAACAAGAACTACATCATTGACATTTTATTTTTTAATTGTGGTTTTTAGGTTTGGACTTTAAAATTGTAAACCTTAAAATTCATCAACCTGTTTCTGATTCTGATTGACAAAAAATAGCAACTTAAAATAGAAAAATTTCATTAACAATATTGCATCTTTCTCAACATACAGATGGATATATGCTTTTGTGAATATCTCGTGACAATGTTAACCCTTTTGCTTGTTCCTGGCTTTTATACTCTCAAATTTGGACCTCTGGGAAAGAAACCCCTACCTTTAAATTTTCATCTATGTGAGCAATTTCTCTACACATTTATGCCAGATAATTCCTAGAATCTTGGAAATACCCATTTCTGGATGTAATTGTATAACATGCAATGACGATGATGTGATGGGTTCCAAATGGTATGTTGACTCTCCTTGACCTAATTATAACAAAAAAAATTCAGTTACCCTGTCTTACATCCTGGTTTTCCCGACTCTAGAGTCAGTTAGGGTCAGGGAGAGTCAGTTCCAGTGGAACACCCCCATTAGTGACTTCAAGATCAGACCCATTTCTTTATTTCAGAAAGTAGAAGCAGTTCCCTTGTTCGGTGACATGATGATAGGGCCGTTTCGTCAGATGGAGAAAACACCTAATTACTGTGAGTCTAACTGGCCGCAGTGTAACTCCATTAAAGACAGCACACAGGCTGACATCCTCAAGGCCATGCCTCAGATGCGAGAAGAGTACATGAGTTTGATGTCTGACCTTGCAGTGAATGGTTCAAACCTTGAATTCTACAACAGTGTCTGGAAAAAGGTTCATTGATATTTGTTCAAAATTTCACTTTGGTGAAGCGCCCGGGTAATAATTGACAAAAAGTTCATAATATTTTGATAACAGTTGGCAGCATTGTCTACATGTATATATTTTGTCAAAAAAGAGGCAAAGTTGTGCAATTGTAATACACTCACCTCTCATCTCTGATGATGTTTGGTTTAAATTTGCCCTTGACCTGAAGTGAGAACTTTTGTTATTCAATCTGATATTCACCACTATTGAAGAAACCGTATAAAAGTGAGAAACTGTAACATAATGGATGTAACATGAGCATACTTTCTGTTCTTTATGACTACATGCAAGATTATTCTGAATACCCTGCAGCTTGACACATGAGAAACCTCTAAACAGAGAGTTACAATAGTCCAGATGACTACTAAGCAAGGCACTTGCAGCAAGGACGGCCACTTCTTGAAATTCAATACGGTACCATATAATTCTATGAAGGTCACACATCTGGAGGAAACAGGCTTTACAAGTCTTCTTTACATATTTTGAGAAAGTTAGCTTAAACACACCTAGGTTTTGATAATGTCAGGAAGATGAAGAAGACTTAAAAATATTGACAGGAAAGTGAGAGAAGAGTTCTGAAATTGCGCCTTAGAAACTAAAACAATGAATTCAGTTTTATCAGGGTTAAGTTTCAATTTATCAAGAACCATTCATCATTGTACTTCATGCAGGCAGGCATTCAGCTTGGTAAGAGCAGCAGAAGCATTCTTGTGAGATAGATGGGCATAAAGTTGCATGACATCTGCATAGAAGTGGATGAAGGCCAGTGAATTTACTTAGTGGAGTTGTATAGAAGGAGAATAAGAATGGACCCAGAATATATTCTTGGCGAACTCCATATATGAACTTGCTTAGTTCAGATTGTGTAGAACCTAGTTTAATGGCCTGACAAGGATTATTTGGGTAGGAGACAAACCACTCTAGGACAGTTCCACAAAAATCAAACCAGGATTTGAGATTGCCAAGGGGAGTATTGTGATCAATAGTGTCAAAAACTGCCTACAAGTCAAGCAACACTATTGTATTGGATTCACCTCATGCCAGAGAAAGTTGGACCTCATTTTTAGTTGACAGTAAAGCATTTTCTGTAGAGTGACCCAGTTTATAAGCAGACTGATGAGGATTGTCCAACTTATTACTATTAATATGGCATGTTATTTGCTCAGCTACAACCCGACAGCAATAATTAAATAACTTCGGTACTTTCCATATGCAAATTTTGCCAAATTGGGGTGCTGATTTCATGTAGAAATTATATTATCTCCCATTAAAAATGAGTATAAAAAGTTAATTCTTTTGATTTTATTTTAGTAAAAAATGCTTTTATATATTGCGCTTGTGACAATTCATATTTTAATAAAAGAAGTCTAGAAACTACACTTAACACAAGCAAAAATAAGGTTTTTGTGTCCACGTTGCACCAAGTTACAGTGTGAAGCAGTAGCTTCATAGTGCCTATAATCTCTATAATGGCAGATACTGAGTGACAGGAAGAAAATCTTTATTCAGAATTCTTCCAGCCATTGGATTTGTTTAGACTTGCTATATTTGTGTTTTATATCAATTGCAATTACAGCATCAGATTCGGCCTGGCTCTAACAGGATGTATTATGACTTGGCTCTACGCACTCTACATACACTCTCTTCCTGGACGACTAAAATTACAGAAATGGTGAGTAAAATAGAGCCATATTCTCAACTTGTTACATTGAATTACACCATTTAGTTTTCCTCTTTATGTTTCTGTATTTTTGTCTGTACTGACTAAATTTATTTTCGCCGTATAATTTATAGTTGTATCAGTACTATTTGAATACAATGACTTCCTTGATTATATAAATGCTCCTTGTTGTATCACATAATTTTCTATTTTGGTAAAACGAAAGTGAACATTGTAAAAACATTACATACTACTTCAGCATTTGTTGGTAAAACTGCAGAAAATAATTTTCGTGAACATTTGGTGATAAACTGATGGAATCCCATTGATTCCCATCAAAGATCTCAACCAGGTCTTTACTTTAAACCTGTGGTAAATGTTTGGGAATAATTATATCCACTGGATATGGATTTTGCTTCGTTACGCCGTGTGTAGAGAGATTTCACCATTCTGCTCTAACGGAAAAAATATTATACCTAGCCTTCTCAAATTTGCAGGATATATTCATAACCGTAAAATCTTGCCTGGAATATTTTTGGTCTCATTTTGAAAAACAAGATGGCCACTACAGGCGTTTTTTATGACTTTCAGTAAGGACTTTTTGGTGGCCCTCTAGAGCAAAGGGTATTATAGCTAGAGATCTCAAATTCACAGGGTATGTTCCACATTACAAAATCTTGACCGGGAATTTTTTTGGCCTTATTTTGAAAAACAAGATGGCCGCCACAGGCGTTTCTTTGTCAGTCATAAAAAGTGCTTATATCGCCCTTATTATTGGTCCCAGAGTTTTGGGATGGTAAACCATCCTATAGGAAATCATGGGTTGGGAATATTTTGGTGTGATCAGATTTGACCTTGTACCCCTCCTTCAAGGTCAAACCAGGATAGCCAAACTTAAAAGTGCTTATAACTCGCTTATTATTGGTCGAACAGGTTTGGGATGGTAAACCAACATATAGGAAATCATGGGCTGGGAATCTTCTGGTGTAGTCAGATTTGACCTTGGCCCCCTCCTTCAAGGTCAAACAAGGATAGCCAAACTTAAAAGTGCTTATAACTCACTTATTATTGGTCCTAGAGGTTTGGGATGGTAAACCAAGTTATAGGTAATCATGGGCTGGGAATCTTATGGTGTGGTTGGATTTGACCTTGGACCCCTCGTTCAAGGTCAAACGAGGATAGCCAAACTTAAAAGTGCTTATAACTCGCTTATTATTGGTCGTACAGGTTTTGGATAGTAAACCAACTTATAGGTAATCATGGGCTGGGAATCTTATGGTGTGGTTGGATTTGACCTTGGACCCCTCCTTCAAGGTCAAACCAGGATAGCCAAACTTAAAAGTGCCTATAACTTGCTTATTTTTGGTCCTAGAAGTTTGGGATGGTAAACCAACCTATATGAAATCATGGCCTGAGAATCTTTTGGTGTGTTCATATTTGACCTTGTACCCCTCCTTCAAGGTTAAGCGAGGATAGCCAAACTTAAAATTGCTTATAACTCGCTTATTATTGGTCCTAGAGGTTTGGGATGGTAAACCAACCTATAGGAAATCATGGGCTGGGAATATTTTAGTTTGGTCGGATTTGACCTTGTACCCCTCCTTCAGGGTCAAACGAGGATATCCAAGCCTAAAAGTGCTTATAACTTGCTTATTTTTTGTCCTAGAGGTTTGCAAACTGAAACCAACCTATAGGAATGGGCTAGGAATCTTTTGATGTGCTCAGATTTGACCTTGGGCCCCTCCTTCAAGGTCAAGTGGGGATAGTCAAACTTAAAAGTGCTTATAGCTCGTTTATTATTGATCGTACAGGTTTGTAATGTGAAACCAACCTATAGGAAATCATGGGCCAGGAATTTTTTGATGTGGCCAGATTTGACCTTGGGCCTCCTTCAAGGTGAAACGACAATAGCCAAACTGAAAAGTGCTGATAACTTGCTTATTATTGGTCCTAGAGGTTTGCAATATGAATCCAACTTATAGGAGGTCATGGGCTGGGAATCTTCTGATGTTTTCAGATTTGACCTTGGGCCTCTCCTTCAAGGTCAAACGATGATTCATTGGCTTTGGTGAGTTGTCTGTTCGGTGGATACAAATTTGCATCGGTTCTCCGATGCATAGGTCTAGTTCGATATTTGATTTTGTTTTCACCGTTGATTTAAGTGCTATTTGCGAACTTTGTCAAAAGCATAAATTTAGAACTGAGAAAATCAAAAGCTTAACTTTTCATAACCTGTGTTCTTGTTAAGTTTAGAACATCAGTATTAACATATTTAAATGGTGCTAAGGCAAAAACTTCATTTATTTAAAGATTAATGATGAATTCCACCCACGGTAATATAAAAAAATCATCCACAACTGTCTCAGTACTTTGTCTATTACTTCAAAAACCGCAAAACTGCCTTGAAATAGAAATATGTTTGCTAGAATATTCTTTCAGACTGAACTAAAAATCAAATCTTTTTAAGGGAGTTCCCCATTAAAGTTTAAACAATAATCTGAAATTCATGAGATGCATTATTTGGTATTATTTCGGTACTACAGTACTATTCTCATTAATCAATGGATCAAAAAATGCAAACTTAACTCTCAATAACAAGCATTATACTGGTCCCTTGAGATAACCTTGCTTAAGGCTCAAATTTGTTCCATATATTTCAAACATGTACACAACTGTTTGGTATTCATAAAACACTCATCTATGTTAGGAGATGCAAGGTCATCATAGGACAAATTTCAGTGAGATGACATTTGTTGATTCATATCAATTAATGTCATTTCTGCAACAAACCCCCTCTCTAATTTGGGCATCCACACACTTTTACTGAAAATTTTTAGTGAGCAAGGATCAAAAATTAAATAGTTCTCTACAGGGAAAAGCTTATTTAGAGAATGTTTTTAAGCACGAGCTCTAGTGAGGGTGGCACTTCTAGAGATCACTTTTTAACCGCAGAACATAAAGGCTGGGGTTGTAGTTGTCCCCTGCGCCATCCGGGTGGTGCCGGGCATAAAGTTTGTGGGTGTTCCACAGCCTAAACCCGTGCACGGATTTTCATCAAATTTTCAGGGTATGTTTATCCCAAGAGGATCAAGAGCTGATTACTTGTCAAGGGTATTTGGTAACAACTGTTGCCATGGCAACACTTCTAACATTTTGGGGTCTAAAAGTTTGTGGGTGTTCCACAGCCTAAACCCATAAACAAATTTTCACCAAACTTCAGGGTATGTGTATCTCAAGAGGATCAAGAGCTGATTATGATTAGGTTTTGGTGGGTATCCGGTAACAACTGTTGCCATGGCAACACTTGTAAGATTTTGAGTCTTAAAGTTTGTGGGTGTTCCACAGCCTAAACCCATGCAGAGATTTTCACCAAATTTTCAGAGTATGTTTATCCCAAGACGATCTAGAGCTGATTAAGTTTTGGGGGTATCTGGCAACAACTATTGCCATGGCAACACTTTTAAGATTTTTGAGTATTAAAATTTGTGGGTGTTCCACAGCCTAAACCCATGCACAGATTTTCACCAAATTTTCAGGGTATGGTCACCCCAGGAGGAACTACAGCTGACTAGGTTTTTTGGGGGTATGCGGTAACAACTTTTGCCATGGCAACACTTTGAAGAATTTTGGGTCTTAAAGTTTGTGGGTGTTCCACAGCCTCAACCCATTCATTGATTTTGACCAAACTTTCAGGATATCTTTACCCAAAGAGGATCAAGAGCTGATTAGGTTTAAGGGGGTATTTAGTAACAGCAATTTCCATGGCAACACTTTGAATATTTTGGGAGTTTTAACATGTTTAGGTTTTCCACAGCCTAAACTGATGGATGGATTTTCACCAAATTTTCAGGATATGTTAATTGGAGGGTAGCTGACAAAACCTGTTGCCATGGCAGCATTTAAAATACTTTTCTGTCTTAAATTCTTAATTGATAAAGGGGGGCTATTAAACCTATGTTACTACAGTTGCATTTTTATCTCTCGCTGGCCAAGGCCGGGGTTGGGAGATTATGAAGTACGTTATGTGCATGCATGCATGTGTGCATTTGTCACATTTTTGAATCAAGCTTTATACCTCATTCAGTTATGAAGATATCTTCACCAAATTTGTAGGGAATGTTTTGTCTGTGAAACCATGTGTATAAAAAATATGGTACTCATATTAAAAAACAACATAGCCACCACAGCTGATTTCTCCAAAATCATTGATATGTTGTACAATTTAAAAATTGCAGCTAGCTGTGTCAGATTTGCACAAAATGTAAGTGGCTAGGAAAGCTTGCCTGACAGTAGTTTTGGTGTTGTTTTGAAAACAAAATGGCTGCCATATCACATCTTTAATGTCAAATGGGGAGGGGGTCATATAAAAAAGCCCTAATATCTCCCTTATCCTTGGTCCTGGGGGTTTGGAATGAAAAAAAACAACTTCTTGGAAATCGTGGTCTGCAAATATTTTTCAAGTTTCAAATTTGACCTAAGACCCCTGCTTCCAGGTCATGTAGGGTCTTCATGCTGAACATGTTGTTGCCCATTTAGTTGTATCTGTGGGCTGGAGTTCTTGCCTGCCGAGGCTGGCTATTTTTTATTGTTTTTTTTTGTGAATTTTCATGAAATGTGGTGTAGCGTGATGGGTACCTGTCTCTTCACTGAATTTAAGGGGCAATGAGCTATGTTAATACTGGGATGAGGGTGACCTCTTGAATGCACTACACTTGTCTCTGATGGCTTTGTGGCTAAGCCAGTAGACCGAAAACCCTTTCAACCTTGTTACAGTAGCTATTCATATTTAAAGAATGCAGTAACATACTGTAACACCCACAGGAAGAAAATCTAACCAAGGAAGTAAGTACAACAAAATACAAGAAAGAGAGATTTAATTAAACATTTTGAGGAAGTTCATAACTTACAGTAAAAATCTTATACCACAGTTTTTTATTGTGATAAATACCCTACATTTGAAAATAAAATGTGTTTATCATAAAACCGATTGTATCAGAATCTTGTGTTTGCAGTTCTCATGGAAACTGTTGCATCCAACATCACACGAGTATAACAAGGAATGCCCAGAGACTGCAGAGAGTTATGAAAAGGTAATAGAAAGGACATTTGAAATGATATTTTCAGCATTGTTGAGTGTTTTTAATACTTCATAATTTATGGTTAATGTATTATAGTTAATCTAAAAAGCGTTTTAATTGACGAGTGTAAGACAGATGTTTAATATGTGACTAATATGTTTTTGTACAAATATCGAAACAAAATAAAAATACAAAATTTTGAAGTCATGTTTCCACTGATTACTAAAGAAGATGAATCACTTTTAATACAGAAAGACCTCTTTTGTCCACACTTTTAGTAAACATGGGAACACTTATTTTTCACTCCTTACACATCTGCATTGTATGTGACTGTGTTCAAAGGATTTAAATGTTATTTCTTGATAAAAGACATTATTTTGTTTTGTTCAATGTGATATGACAATGTTTTGTATTATTTTTGTGATGTTATATATGTGACATAGCATCTTGTTGCATGATGAATGTGTATTCATATTTGAAGAAGCTTTTTTTGCAATGCATGTACAACAACATTGTGACAGAAGTTGTAAACAGACAATTTCTCCTGGCGGACTCATCAAAGGCTTAATACTGCAATGCTATGTTGTGTATAATTCATAGGTAGACTTGTACGTGTCCTGTTTGTGAATTTTGAAATGTTTTTTTTTGCAAATAAATCATAGGTAGGTCTTCCATTATCTGAACTACAGTTTTCCTAATATAGTATTTTCTGTCAAGCTACATAGTACAATTATTGAGACGCACCATTTTTGTTTCAAAAACCTTTTTCCAGTTTTGAAATGTGTTTTTGTTTGCAAATAATTCATAGGTAGCTGTTCCGTAATCTGAATGTCTGTTGTCCTAATACACTAGTTTCTTTCAGGCTACACGGTACAATTACACTCCTGCCGAGAAAACAGCAATGACTGAGATGGTGGCCATGATCAAAAGTGTTCACAAGTGTGTGCTAAAGATGGAGAAACAGTTCACAGAGTGTGGTGTGAGATATATCTATGCAGAATTACAGGACTTTATACAAGTGCAACTCAGAGAACCATTGAGAAAAGCAATGAAAAGTAGCACCAATAAAAAGAAAGACCAGACTCTTCTTGTGTAAGTCATGGTTAAAGTGACTCCAGTCATATTTGAGACCATTCTGGAAGTCTCAAATTTTATAGAATTTTTGTAGTTGCTTGCCGTTGGTCGGCAGTTTACACTACAGAACCCTAGCGAACTGTATGTACTGGTTTCCTCTGCCCTTCCAACTACCCGTCGTGATATGACCTGTACAGTGTTGAAAGCGACGTAAAACCCCAAATAAATAAATAAATAAATATAGAATTTTTGTAATATTACCATAGATTATTACCAAATTGAACATTACCTTTGATTTTCTAAATTACTGAACCAGGGATTCAGATTAATGTTGGGTGTTCAAACCATCCACACACTGATATGTTTTTGAATGAAAAGAAACCATCACAGAAACTAAAATTCTGTGAACAAACGAGAACTATTTATCACAACTGTTATATCATTATTATTTATGTTATTGTCACATATATTTAACTATAATTATTGTAGAATGTGTATAGGTAATATTATTAAGAGTATTAGTTAAAGTGTTATCATGGTCTAAAAAGGCTATAGACATTACAAAGTCCATAGATACTACAAAGGTACTAGACGCAGTATCTACTTGAACAAGAATTTTAAATATTCTAGGGTTTCTGGTTTTTGCTTTTGACCATGTTAGAAATAATTAAAAAATGTGGAGAATTTTATGAAGTTGTTATTGTTAACATTTATACCTTAGCCATTTTCATGACTGATATTTCATGTAGACATCAAAAACCCTTAGGCTAATAATTTAGACTAAATATCTTACATTTTGGATTCTAAGTGGTTTGTATTAACCTTAGAATATCTAATGAAGATATAGTTAATATTTTAAACTGTTGCTTAAGTATAGTAGGTGCTGGAAATTTCAGTATGATCATCATGTGACCACTTTGGCCTGGTGGGTAACACACCCGCCTAGGAACATAGAGGACGTGGGTTCAATCCCAGGTACAGAGAGATACATAGTGGCTTGGATAACCACTTAAAATGGCGGTCCTCTGTCATTGGGTCCTATCTCCAGTGGTAGGTTTAAGTACCTCAAGGACATTGATAAATGGTCATCCTTGAACCTCTGTCTTTCAGTTTGGGGAATGTCAGTAATTTGAGAGTTGGACTGTACTTGTACAGTCAGATGGGTCATATAGCCCTTTGAGTCCTGTAGTACATGGAGATATTGTGCTGAGTATAAATTCACAATACAATACAATATAATGTCAATTGGTTGAATTCAGCTGCTTTGCAATGAATAAGTAACCTTGTTTGGCAAGTATCATTCCTTGATGTGTTTTTTCTGCAAAAGTATCCTTGCAGTGTGTTCTAGGCAAGGAGATTTTTGTATTTTCTAATAATGAAGCTTAAGTGTTAACTGAAGATAGTTTTAAAACATTTATTTTTTTACAGTAGGTTTGATCATTCCATAGCAACCCTGTCATCTTATTTATACCAAAAAAATTCCAAAAAGTATTTCAAATGTCACGGTATCAGCTAATCGACTTACTGATCATTCTTATAACTGCCTGCTTTTTTTGTATTGTCAAACCCAATTATAAAGTTGCTCTGAAAAAAACCTTACAGGACTTGTAATTTTTTGCGGTTACTTTATGAGGTAATATTATGATTTTTTAAATATTTTACTGTTGATTTATTTAACAGTTCTTTAAAGCTCTCTTCTGTGGTCAACATTACCATCATGTACAATAATGTATATGTGTAAGTTTTCATGTTATCAGTAACAAGTAAGCAAATTACCGGAAAGTGTTCATTTCAAAGCCCTGAAAACCAGGTTTGACTTTTGAAAATGGTCCCCCAGTACTTACACTTATCTGGTTATTGGGTGTTGTGTCCACAATAGGGATCACTGAAAAACATCTTGAGTTTACAAAAAAAAGCATTATACCTGAACAGGATTTTTTACTGATATCTATTCCTGAATGCAAGCCTTATTGACTGATTAATTAGTTCAATATAATTGATTCTTCAGGACTCTGAATGGTCTGAGAGATGTATGTTCTGACCTTAGCAGAGAGTATGATCCCAAGAAAGATCCTATGTTGCAAGGAAAAAAAGACTCTGACACTGGATATAAACCACCCATTGGCCAGAGGACTGTGCCTCCATCCAGTACACAGGTCAGTCAAAAGTATCAGACTAGACAATGTTGGTAAATAATGCATTAGACTCTGTGGAGAAAGAAATAGAGGAGACTATGTAACTAGAACATCAAGTAAAAGTGGAACCTGTTTTATATTTAATGCCCAACATCATTTTAAAATAAATTCCCAACATCAGAAAATGCTGTATTATTTGTATGTGTAACTTGAAGTTTGTCATGCCTAGAATTCTAATAGTACAGAGTCAGTTGTGGGGTAAATCTCAAATATTTGAAATTATAATGCCAGAAAATGCATTATTTTTGGATGTAAGCCATAACGTACAAATAATATGATATGTTGGTAATAACTAGAACTGGGCTCTTATTGTAGAAAGTCCACTTTTATGATAATAGTAAGTTTATATTTGTCATCCCCCTAACATAAAAATGATTACTCAGAACAAGAACTGGTTGTTGACAATTATGGCATAAAGATAGTTATTGATTTCATTTTCAATTGAACATGGTGAATTGGACTAGAATTATACATAACCAAAGTTTTCATAACTCGGGTACATTTCAATGGATGTGGAATACCAAGCACCATAAATTTGAATACAAGTCTGCATAGTTCCATTGTATTGTCCACTACCAGCATTTCTGTATATTCTCTCAGCCTGTACTTGTGTACTGTAAAATTGAAATTTCAGCTGAACAGAAATTTTGGTTATTTTGAAATTTTAAGAAATTTAAGCCAATTAATTTTTGCCCATAGTCTGTATCTGTTAAAGAGTATAATCCATTCCTTCACTGGAGAAAAGACGGTTGTCAGTATCTTTACATGGCATAATAGTAGTTATATTTAATATCACCGTTATTGTATTATTTATCATAAGATAAAATGATGCGTATAAAAATGTACATATTCACCACTTTACATTGGATATGGCAAATGACAGTTAAAAACCCTATAAGTAGGTTATTGACGAGTAGAATTAATTTTTGCCAGGAATTTAATAATCAATGCTTTGATAGCCTTTTATATATCATCTGGATATTTATTTCGTGTAGAAATTGTTTTTTCTGCGAGTGTGAGTATTTTTCCTTTTCGGTATTCTAGCTGTATCTGCTTCGTACCATGCTGGAGAGTCTAGTAGACAAAAGTGCGGGTAAGAAATCAATGAGAAAAGAGCTGAAAGACACACAGATTGCAGCTATAGAGGGTTTCCTTAAGACATCTCACTTCTGGACTTACATCATCAATTTCTCACGTATGTTTACAGTTTAAGATTCTTGTTATGGCTAGTACGTGTATGGCAAAACCTCCAAGTTTCTGTGTATGTTTCACATTGTATTTTTTTCTCTTTGAGATACAAGTATTATGTGACAAAAGACAGATGATATGAATTGTGAAGAAAATTGGTATAAACTACATATAAAATCTATGTATATTTTATGATATTTCAATCAATTATTATTTAGAGCACTTACATATAAAAACCAAATCCAATAATGATAATATCGCTTATGTCCACACCACTGATACCTTTTCAGACCATTTTACAATTCGTTTCACTTTAAATCTCACAACTCCTAAGCCCCAAATTGATGCTACTGCCACTTTCGTAAAATATCATACAATTAACAAAGAAAAATTTAAAACAGATCGTCTCACTTCCGAACTCCTTAAAAATCCTTATAGGGAAGCCGATACTTTGTACAACCAATACGATCATTCAACATTGTGAAGACTGATTGACAAACAAGCTCCACCTCAGACAATGTGTCAAGCAAGGCACAGTACATCCCAGGATGGCTAAATAAAAGTGTAATAGTGGCTAAAGAAATCAGACGTGTGTATCAACGCATTTGGTACAAAAATAAATCCACCTTCAGTAGATCACAACACATGCAGAAAGTTCATCAGTACAATAAAGTTTAAAGTTCAAAGTTGGGGTTTTAAGTTCCGTTCAACAGTCAGGGTCATATTGGGACAGGTCCTCAGTACTGCCACTTATGCGAGTTGAACCCCACACAGAGGTGACAGCCTGTGATTAAATGCCAAACTTACTAACTACTAGGCCACTGTGGACCTCATCAGTACAATAAAATCTGCACGAAGGCCAAATCTGAATACATTAGGACAAAACTTCAAGAAAATCATCACAACCCACACAAATTATGATGAGTCCTACATGATGTGTTACATAGATTACCAGCCAAGTTTCCCATCTATAAACCCTGCTCAACTTCTGGCTGATAGAGTTGCTTTTAGTTTTTCACAGACAAAATTTTAAAAAATCCACTCAACTTTCCCTGCATCCTTCACTACACAACACATCTCCATTGATATCCCTCTCCCTATGTTTTCAACTTTCTCCGCTGTCACTGAGGACCAAGTTATCAAAAACATTATAACCTCTCCAAGAAAATCATGTTCCCTTGAAGTTGACCCACGGCCAACAAGGTAAGTGGCCTGTGTTTTTTAAGTATGCCCATGTTATTCCAATTCTCATAAAATTATCCTTAGACAAAGAACTGTTCAAAAATTACAGGCCTGTTTCCATTCTCAATTTTATTTCAAGGATACTTGAAAGGGTAGTAGTCTTCCAACATCAAACTCGCCTTGACAAAGGTGGCCTTGTGACCAGTTTTCAGTCAGCTTACAGAAAACATTATTCCACTGAAAGTGCCCTCCTTAATATTCAAAATGATCATCTCTGCAATATGGCTAAAGGGTTTGTCACAGCCCTCACCTTCCTGGATCTCTCTGCCACTTTTGATACCATAGACCACACCATTCTCCTGGACAAGTTGCACACATACTGTGGAATCAGTGAACTGGCACTTGGCTGGTTCAAGTCATACCTGTCGAATAGGACACACTGGGCAAGGTAGGTAGCTTTTTGTCACATCCTGCTGAGCTGCAGTTTGGTGTGCCCCAGGGTTCTGTTCTTCGCCCAATACTTTTTTAAGTGTGAGCTCTAGCAAGGCTCGTGCTTCTAGGAATCACTTTTTTTTCGTCTTTTTTTTTTGTTTCCGGACTTTCATGAATTGTGATGCAGCATGTTGAGTATGTATCTGTTCTCTGAAGTTAAGCGGCAATGGGCAATGTTAGTACTTGGATGGGTGACCGCTTCGGTGCTGTAGTTGTGTCTCTGATGCCTTTGCAGCTCACGCTAGTAGACTGAGACCCCTTTCTTCCTTGTTCTCTCTATACAAACCCAATCAGCTCAATATTTCATACAGAAGTATCATATATATCGATGACACCCAGTTATACATAACACTCTCACCAGCAAACTTTTCTCATTCTATGCAAACAAATCAGGAATTGCCTTAATGACATTCAATATTTTATGTTCACAAATGAATTAAAACTAAACCCTGACAAAACTGAATTATCTTGATAGACTCCAAAATCAATCATAAACAACTCCTTCCACACTTTCCAATCTATAGTCTTGGTAATCAGGTCTCATCAGCACAAAATGTCAAGAACCTTGGAGTGATGTTTTTAATTTATGTTTCTCTGACCATGTTTTACAAGTCATAAAATCCACCAGATTCCATGCAAGAGACCTGTACAGGATTTGTTCCCTCCTGGACCTTAAAACATCAGTCCTCCTGGCAAATGCTTTGGTGGGCAGCAGATTGGACTACTGTGATTTCCTGTTTGTTTCACTCTGATTTTGAGATAAGAAAATTGCAGTGCATCCAAAACTCACTCGGCAGGGTTGTCACTCACTCCTCTAAGTTTTTTTACGCCCCCTCCCAACTAAAAAAACTTCATTGGCTTCTAGTCAAGTACAGGTTATTTTTTAAAATAGGCCTTATCACATACAAAATTCTAAAACACAGCCAACCAGCCTACCTAAGTGAATTAATTCACCCCTACACCTATTCTAGAAATGCCAGACACAGCAACCATAAACTTAAGTTCCTTCACATCCCCACCATTTACTGTAGAGTTCACAAATCACGCAAACATTTTTCAAATTCCTTCAGGCATTATGCACCAGCTCTCTGCAACTCATTCCCCTCCAACTAAGAAATAGCCCGTCTGTCACATCCTTCAGGAAACATCTGAAAACTCATCTGTTTAACTCTAGTTTCACCCCGTAGTGCCTTTCCCTTTGATCACAATCATAACTCCGGATTACCAACCTTGACCGCCCCTCGATTATCCTAATGATAAATGTTTTTGTTAAATTAGCACACTGAGTTCCCCATTGTGGGGAAGATATTGCACCTACTATGCAGTAGAGTAGATTAGATGAGATAAAAGTGAGTTTTAACACTGAAAATAGAAGTTAAACATACACATTTTCAATCAACATCTGCAATGTTTTTTTACCCCACAGCTTTAAAAGAGTGTGTTGTATAATTTTCACCCATGGCGTTTAGCTGGTCAGTCGGGTGATTGGCCAGCAGAGAAAATCTTGCTTGGGGCTGTATCTCAGAAACCATTAGGAAGTTATACTTGGTGGGGACATTGGTTTGAGGTGTAGGTGTGACCTTGATTTGATTTTTGTCCTTGCCATAGAGACTCCAACTTTTAAAATCTTGTCCAGACCATATCTTAGACACTATAACATACAGGAAGTTGATACTTGACAGAGTTATTGGTTGACCGGTTTAGGTGTGTAACATTATGGTATGACCTTGGTGTTTTACCTTGCTGTATTGATCTTGAACTTTAAAATATTGTCGGGGTATATGTCGTAAATTATAAGGCATAAGAAGTTTAAATATTGGTGGGGACATTTGTTGGGAGGTGTAGGTGTGTAACATCATGGTGTGATCTTGATTTGACCTTTGACCTTGCCATAGTGACCTTGACCATAAAAATCTTGGAAACTGGAAGGTATAGGAAGTTGATATTTGGCAGGTTATTGATTGAGGCGTGTAGGTCTGCAACATCATAGTGTGACCTTGCTTTGACCTTTACCTTGCTGTAGTGACCCTGAACTTTAAAATATTATCTTGGCTATATCTCTGAAGTTGTAAGGTACAGGAAGGTTTTACTTATTGGGTATATTGCTTGGATGGTATAGGTGTGCAACATCAATGGTGAACTTTGCGCGACCTTGGACCTTGGCTCTGCCAGAATGTTTTCTGTTGCCATTATTAAGCGTCCCTGAAAGTTAAGCGTCCCTGAAAAGGCGCTTCTTTGTTTTCACCTCAGTTTCCTTGCCGCCGCCGCCGCATTATGGTCTCCCTTGAATATCTCCCTTATTATTAGAAGGTTTCAAACCATATTTGGCAGTTATATACCTTAGGTGTGGGAAAATTTTTCTGCATGCTTAAATTTGACCTTTGACCTTTATGAAGGTCACATGATCAAAAACAATTTTTTTAAGTACACCCCCCTGTCATCGCAGTTCAGGAAAAACTACTTGCTACACAGCCTTATAATTTGACACACCTGTTCATACTATCGAAAACGCGAGATGATTAGATTTTGGGAGCAATCCCTTGAAAAATGTCTCATTTATGGGTGATTTTCTCACACCTTCCAATCTGAGAGCCTTAAATTTAGGTCAACCCCCCTATTATCTTCTTAAGTATTGCATTTAGAGCCATAAAATGTATTGGGAGGTAATAGGAAACCATATGTGGAGAGTCTAAATAGCCGGTCAGTTTTACCCCCAACCCCCCCTTATGGGTCAAACTGGGGTCATAAAATAGCTGATTTTGAGTTTTTGCCTTATATCTCCTTTATTGTTGCTTTTATAGCTTCAGAATGTATTAAGAGGTATTGGGAAAGCATATGTGGAGAATCTAAACAGCCAGTCAGTTTTATCCCCCGACCCCCCCTTATGGGTCAAACTGGGGTCATAAAATAGCTGTTTTGGAGTTTTGCCTTATATCTCCTTTATTGTTGCTTTTATACCTTCAGAATGTATTAAGAGGTATTGGGAAAGCATATGTGGATAGTCTAAATAGCCGGTCAGTTTTACCCCCCGGCCCCCCCTTATGGGTCAAACTGGGGTCATAAAATAGCTGATTTTTAGTTTTTGCCTTATATCTCCTTTATTGTTGCTTTTATAGCTTCAGAATGTAGTAAGAGGTATTGGGAAAGCATATGTGGAGAGTCTAAATAGCCGGTCAGTTTTACCCCTGACCCCCCTTATGGGTCAAACTGGGGTCGTAAAATAGCTGATTTCGACTTTTTGCCTTATATCTCCTTTAATGTTGCTTTTATAGATTGAGAATGTATTAAGAGGTATTGGGAAAGCATATGTGGAGAGTCTAAGTAGCCGGTCAGTTTTACTGCCTGACCCCCCCCCTTATGGGTCAAACTGGGGTAAAAAAATAGCTGTTTTGGAGTTTTTACCTGATATCTCCTTCATTGTTGCATTTATAGCTTCGGAATGTATTAAGAGGTATTGGGAAACCATATCTGGACAGTCTAAATAGCCGGTTAGTTTTACCTCCTGACCCCCATGTATGGGTCAAACTGGGGTCATGAAATAGCTTTTGCCTTTATTGTTGCTTTTATGCTTTCACAATGTATTAAAACCTATTGCAAAACCCTCTGGACAATCTAAATAGCAATACATACTTGCACACATGATTATATATGAAGTTATCAATACTCGTTACTGAAATGCTTTGTAGCATTTACACAAAATTTACTAAAGTTACATCCAATGTTGTACATCCAATGTACAACACTTTCTCCAGCTTGTCTATGTCTACAACGCTTGTTTATGTTAGTTAAAGAAGACCTTTGTAGGATTTTCCCTGTCATGATATCACTAAGGGGGTTGGTTTATGTACCAGTATGGTCACCGTGCAGCTTTGTGCATTCTCAGCTTTACAGCATGCTTATTAAGACCACAAGGCATTTTAAACTCTCAGGGACGCTTCGCTTTTGTTAGTAAAAGCATTCATCTAGTTTGAGATATGTTTCTCGTCTCACAAAGCTATATGGATTCCAGCAATGGATTATTATATTTATTTTTACCTATTTGTGCAATCTCCATTGACAGCTTCCTCCATTGACAGTTGTAATTATGCGATCAGCCCTATTTTGAATTATACCCTACATTTTATTGTGAGCAAATTGAGTTTTGTTTCTTAATTGTGGGGTGATGTGTGAAGACCTGGACGATTTGAGTGACCACCCAATTGAATGCATTTTGAACATTTTGCAATATCGTGAACTCACAATCATTTTGAACATTTTGCAATATCGTGAACTCACAATCTGTGAGACTAAAGGGAATTACTGTTGTCCAGTTGACTACTTACTATACTTACTAGACCATTTGCTAGGAAAATGATGTATTTAGGTCTAGAAGGTGAAGGCCTAGTTTATTAGAACTAAATCCCCTGGCCTCATATAAATAATTTTGTTGATATTCTATTGCTTATACATTTGCTTGTACTGATCACTGTGTAATGATGTTGTATGCTAGTACTATCTATTAGCACTACCCAGTTCACCAAACCAAAATGCAAGACTGGACATATGTGTTAACTCCTTGTCACTATCCCAAAACTATACTTTGTAACAGTTTATACTGAAATTGACACTTTTAGTTGATTTATTTTATGTAAACAAAATGTCTTTCTCTTCTGACAGTTTTCTGTTCTACTGTACCCATAGCTAGTGCAAAATCTAGTTAAGTCCAGTCATATTTTGTGACACCTAAGCTCTGAATCAACAAATTTGTAAGCAAATACCACATAATAATTTTCCTAACAATCATCTAGCCACTGCACAGACATGTTAAGCTGAAAAATATCTGTTGATTTAGCATGTTTAATGCTTGTTTGAAGCAAATCAGAAACATGGCAAAGTAAATGTCATTAATGAATATTCTAATTCTAATAACACTTTTATAGCGCTTAATCTCTGTCAAAAGACAGATTCTAAGGCGCATCACACAAAAACATTGTTCAATATTCAAAAACCAGAGACATAGCAGGGGTCAGCACCGCGGAGAAAGCAGAATTATCATTATACCATGTGCATGTTTTATTTTTTTCACTTTTGATGATGTAATATAACTACTTTTGAGGACAATTTTTAAATTTTTTATACCAGCATAATTTCTATGAACTATAAAATTATTCCTGGGCATAATATTTTTTAATCCAGCAATGAAAATGACTCGGGAAGTACTTCGTGTCACCAACACACGTAATTTGGAACACCCAGCTTAAATGCTTCAGCATGGAGTTACTTCACAAGTGGAAATGTTCACTTGACAATAATGTTAGAGTAAGAAATCTAAAATTCGCCACATATCTGAAATTCACCACATGTGACAATACTAATAAAATAAATGAATTGTGGTGAGATTTGTTGAATGTTTAGTAAATTAAGGCTTTTAGAACTGAAAAATACCAATTGTGAGACAAAAACATCATTTTCTTCATAAAATTAACTAAGGTTTTAGAGGTGGCAAATTTTAGATTCCTGGCGAATTTTAGATTTCTGACTCTAGCTATTTTTGAATAGTGAATATTCATTCCCAGTGAAATTATATATGTATTAATTTTTTAAGCAGAAGCTCATCATTAGTGAAGATTAATTCAATTGAATTTCTTCAAATTTTAGAATTTGTGCAACTTCATTTTAGCTACACTTTCTGCAGATCTGGTTACACAGTATTCAAGTACTGCTGTTGTAATGGGTATTTCTGATGGTTTGTTAGCATGAATAGGAGCATTCACATAAATGCTTCTCATGATATGTAAAATTTGCTTGCATCTGTATCAGTAGTTTTGACATCTTATTCCATTATACCTAGTGCACACTGCTCTTTACTGGTCTCCCGAGCTGCATGTGACCTGAATATACTTAACTTGTCTGAGCTCATTTGTGGCTCAATGTGTTTCATGTTTTAGTAATATCCATTAGGTTTCATAAGTTGGGATTCATATTTGACAGAACACAGAGGGGAGTGAAAAACAGTATGTGACAACTTTCTCAAAATATTTGACAAACTTGCCATAAGGTCTGATGTGGTAAACTAAAATGTACATACCAGGGGGGTGAAGAGTGTTTGAAAAGTGCAGAACAGCATTGTCATGACAAGTTATTTCTGTTAATTATGCGTGGGACCAATTTTGCTGTATATTTATACAGATATTTATATTGTAAATTCCCATATGCATCGTTTACAGGCAGTCTGTCCAAGTGCTGTGACCTGTCTCAGTTCTGGTACAGGGAATTTTACCTGGAAATGGAGAAAAAGATGCAGGTAGGGAAAAGCTTCATAACATCCAGAAGTTTAGTCTGCTTACTAGTTCTCTGTACCACAGGATGAACTTAAAATGTCTTATAACCCAGACAACATGAAAAACATTTCCATTGCAAATTATAAAGGTGAGTGAGTATATTCATCACATTTTTTTTTATTTGAACAGTTGCTTAAAATCTTTTATTAATTTAGTATATCGGTGAACTTAGACCCCAGAAAGATGTCAGCTTTATTGTAACATTAAAGACTAAAATATAACTTATTTATAGCAGCTCTTAAGGTTACCACTGCAATAGCTAATACTAAAAAATGACTGGATGGATTTCATTCATGGTAGATGTGGGAATATCTATACCGTCAGAATTACATACCATAGGAATATCCAGTCAAAGATAACTGCTACAGTAATGGTCTGGTTATTTTTTTATGTCAGCAGATGTGTTTGTAGGTATATTGTTATGGTCTTGTAGCCTTCTTGTCCATCAACTTCTCTGACATAAGTACAAGACCTACAAAGGAGCTGGTTCTTTTTTTGTGATGGCATATGATTTTGGTATGAAAAATGTCACTGTGCCTGTATCTCTGTCTGCTTATCTGTTTTGCAGTGCCTTAAAGTATTCCATTACTCAGAGTATCCCTCATTTTTTTGTGTTATAATTTCAACAGTTTTTTCATCATTTTCTCCTATATGGAGGAAACATTTTTTTAAGTTGTGCATCTGGATAGTGCTTTGCTAGTACTTTTACATGTGTAAGTTACACTTTTGGATCTTGTTTAAATTTTTTATGAATTTTTGCAAGGTGTTTCTTGAAAATGTCATCTCACACAGTGCTCAGAAGGCACCCTGTTCTTATTTTTTTATTGGTTCAACTGAATTTAAATCTATGACAGTCCTCAACCAGTCAGGGATATCTATCATCCATGATTTCTGTGTATGATTAAACAACTTGAAATGTTCATTTTTTCCCACTGACAAATATGCTGCTAAAACTAGTTGGCTCAAAGTCTTTTCAATGCTTTTAAAATTGAAAAAAGAGACGCCCATTCAATGGCAATATTGACACAAAGCTTGCTGAATTCGTTTTGTAAACTTTAAAAGGTTGACATGTGGAAGAATGTACTACATACATATTTTAAGTATACATCATTTGCTGTGACAAATACAGTGGCCAAAATAGCACATATAAACTAACTGTTGTGATGTGGGTTTCAGTGTATCTGTTGTAATATCGTAACAGTATTGTGCTAACATTTATCATGTCATGAAAATAGCACATCCTCTTTTCTGGTGAAAAACTAACTATGTATTTTTCCACTTTTGCCTGAATACAGATTCAAAGCAGTAAAATATATGATGTGACATTTCCTAATACTTTTTGACAAGTGAGAGTTTTGGTTGTCTCCCCATGATGTCATTATGGACATGCTAGACTGTATTTATGCAGATTTATGCACTAGTTAGCATGCTTGTACTTTCAGTTTCCAATAGAGATGTCGATGCCTTGGATTCTGGCCAATCATATCTTAGAATCCAAAGATCCAGTCATGATGGAGTAAGTTTTGTTGGCTAAAATTTTTTATCATTGAAAAATATACAATCATGTACATCTCAGTTTATTGTGCTTAATTTTAATGTTTGTTGACTTAAAGCCATGTTATGTTTTGTTAAGTGGAATTAGTTTTCTGCAGAACTAACTATTAGGTCCTGAAAGGGCCTTTTCCAATGAAACTTTTCTTTTGTTTTCAGGATTTCCTGGTTAAGTAGTTAATTTTGTGGTTTCATGACAGTTAATATAACAAGCCTGAATCATTTATTTACATTCACTCAACATTCCTTTGGATGCACTAAATATTGCCTTTTCCATGGATGTGCAAAAAAGGTGTGCTGTATGGTGGTTTGAACAGAGTATTGATATTATTGTGTATATCAGTGTCAAAAACTTGTTGTATTTCTGGGTAGTAAATAGTAAAGGTACAGAGAGCTACAGCAACTAAGAGTCTGACATTTTTTTTTTTTAACTATTAAGAGTCTAACATTGCCACAGTATAAATAAACTGCCTTTGCTAGGATTCATTTCTAGAATTAAACAAAAGTCAGTGTTTGTATTTTCAAAAAAGAGATCAGACAAGTATTAGTGAAGCTATACAGTTTTTATGCTGAACTTAAGCTTATTTGTCTTCCTCTTTATTCCCTTGTGAATAAAGCTTCCATGACATCTACATCTAGTGTTAAAAATAAAGAAAATTCATGCAAGTTTAAAGTATGTCTGGCAAAGAATAAGGATGTTTGAAAAATGAAATTTTCCATAGTATGTGAAATTTTCCACTCATGGAATCCCCTTCTATTATCCATCTGTGTTTGTGTCACCACATGAGGCCTCTAATTTCACATGATTCAAAATAGACACAAAAACGGATTATTTAAGGTGTCCCCCCCCCCCTTGTGTTAAATGTACTGTACTTAAACTCATTAATTTTATTTCATAAAAATGTAATATACCCTACCATATGAAAACACTTGGGTTAAGCAATAATAGACAATAAATTCACCAGAAATCGAAGTAAAAGGTAGATAAAATGGAGGAAAGGTGAATAAAACAGCAGAAGTGTACTTACAGAGCATCAAAAACGTGTAAATGCAGGTCTTAATGAGGTAGCAAAAACGCCTGTGGACACTTCAGCTGCCACAAAAAGAATGAACTACTTCTGTATTACTGCGCATGGCAGAGTGCATCAGGTCACCAGGGGTCAAAGGGTAGCAAGTACATAGGTTAAAAGAGGGTCTCCCCTCATAGTTTAAATTCTATGTACAGTGTACGTGGCGGTCACCGGACGCCAAACCAAGCTTAACCCAAGTGTTTTCATATGGTAGGTATATACATTTTTCTTCATAAAAATGTATTTTACATTTAAAATATGAAAATTTGTATTTAGCCTCACCCAGAAGGGGATAGCCAAGGGTATTATAATCCTGTCTGTTTGTCCCCATTCATAACTCACAACTGATGTCAGATTTTGGTCATCTCACACATGGTGGGGTCTACCAGTGGGTCCATCCCCCACAGAGGTGATCTGGATCCACTTTGGGACCTGGGAATTTTTTTAGGGATTTTTCACCAATATCTGGATCTGGATCCCCAGCCTGCTGCCTCAGGCACATCTTGGTGGTATCTATAGCTATAGGTGGTGTTGTGATATTTTGTAATCGTTAGTCCTTTTGTTCTTTTCAAAATGACCTTCAGTTAATTTTTTGTTCAGATATATAGTTTTACCCCACAGCCCTTAAGGGCTGTTGGGGTATTGTTACATTTACATATCTTTTGGGGTCACCTAAAGAATATTAACAGACAAATATGATGCATATATCTACTTCCAGGTATGTACTGTACCCACTTGACCTGTACAATGACAGTGCTCAGTATGCACTACACAACTTCAAGAAGCAGTTTCTGTATGATGAAATAGAGGCAGAAGTGAGTCTTTCCTATTGATTTTCAATGTATGTGTCATGACAGAACTTCAAATCTGACAGAATTTTAAATTCTGTCTATAAAACATCCAATTGGAAGTTGTGTTGACAGAACTTCTAATCCTTGTGTTTCATTAGTTTGGAGAGATTTGAAGTTCAGGGGCTGATTTCACGAAACCTCCTTCCTTAAAGGAGATCTTGAGAACTCCCTTAAATTTCAAGGACGCTAATGACCTACCTAAAATTTAAGGTCCAGATTTTGGATGTATTTGAAGTTCTGTCAACAGAATTTGAAATCTTGTTCACAGAACTTCAAATCCTGTATAAAACATTGATGGTATTCCTCTGACATCCAGATTAAATTACTACTCACTATTCAGTATTATTTTTAAAATCAATCAATTTACTACTTGAACTATTTGAGCACCCTCAGATAGCCCCTGATACCTTAACAGTCTTTTTTAAAAACATTGGCATACCCTGGAAATTAACTTAAATGGCATAATCATTTGAAATTGCAATGTCATTTATGAACCAAAAATTGATAGAATGCAAAACTAGCAACGCACACGTAATTACAAGGATTATTTACAAGTAAGGTTACAAGTTCCTTGTCACCAGAACTTCCCATTGGAAGTTTTGTCAAGATACTTTGCAATAGTTTCAAATTCTGTCAGATTAGAAGTTTGTCATGACAAAAACATGACATATAAACATGCTTGAGTGTGTTGTTACTTTGATTTTTAAGTTATAGTTGTGTCCTTTTTGGTATCCAGATTCACACGACATTTAGCAATTTAGAGTGTCTTTGAGCTAATTTTCATATATTTATTTTGCACTTTTTCCCTTTTCAATCTGTTTAAAGGAAGAAATGTGATATTTACAACAGTACTTCTTGCAACCGTAATAAACATAAACAGAACACGACTTCCTTTTAGTTTTCTGTGTAATTTCTTTGGATTAAATATAATCACACCATATAAATATATCAGACACAAAGAATGTGTATAAGTTAACCTTTAAAGTGCTAGCTGTTTAAGGGGCAATCATGGAATCTCTGCATGAAAGGCATATGCTCCCAAATTCGCACACACTCTATCAAATTTTACTTATAACTACCACAGTTTGTATCAGTGACCCCTAATTGGTTAAAGCTTGATTTTATTGTCTACCCTAGTTTGTGCCAATTTGAAAATGTGTGCCAAACTATCACACAAATTGTTATATACAGTTATAACTGCAGATCAACACCTTTATTTTACTTTCAACTTTGTAAAATCTTATAAAGTTTTCGACATTTTTTACAACTTTTGGCTGGCTAGCTATTGCAGAATGGGGAAATAAGGTCAGAGAGAGAGAGCGATTTTTTTTTCAAATTAGTTAGCATATTGAGGATGACCTTACAGTGGAATAATAGATGAGGGTCATCAGGCCTGAATTCATTTTGCTGGATTTTCTTTCGGTCAATAACAGAGACTGGTTATGCAGAATTTTGCACAAAATATCAAATATTGGTCAACTTACTTGGAACTATTTTACACCTTTCACTTCCTTTAGACTACTTTCCTCAGCATCAAACAGATGACTCATAATGGACAGCTATGGATTGCACCTTGATAGATTTTGTGTGGTTAATTACAATTTTTGCTTTACTCTTTTTACCTTGTAATGTCATTGCTTAGTAAATCAATAATTTAACTGTTTACTGAAATGAAAGTTTTGACGTGTTTGCTATACATATACCTAATTAATAATGTTTTAGATTGATCTTGAATTATATTTTTAGGAAATTGCATTTCACTATTTAAAATATTCATTTATAAATACAGTTCTTGTTCAAAATTTTGAAGGAACTGAATTTCATTGACATATATTTTGAAACTAATTTGAAAAGGAAAAGAAAAACAGACACCATTTTGCTTATGAACAAAATTGTGGAATAAATTAATTCGTTGAAATTAAACTGAGGATTTTCTTCTGCTTCTGCTTGAAATAATGTTACTCAAACATACCTGTACTTGTTTGTGGGTACCGAGTATTCTAAATGTGTGTGATTATTTTGTTGACAGGTGGATCTGTGCTTTGACCAGCTTGTGTACAAACTCAGTGACCAAATCTTTGGTCACTATAAAAAGATGGCCTCCATGTATGCATGTTTTATGTTCTTTCTCTGACAAACTTATTGTACTGTATTTGATTCTTTTTTAAACCGTTTATAGTATGTTTTTGCATGGTATTTGTAGAAGGTCACAGTTCATTTTTGTCAACCTATTTATATGTGAAGCTAAATGTCTTTTTTAATTTATATGGCAGTGATATAACAAATATTTTTACAAATGTGTAGTTGTAATCTTCTGTAATACTTATGTACACACTGACTTAATCAAAGTTTTAATAATGAGCATGAAAATAGTGAAGTTAGAAAACACTTTTCTTTCAAATATAGTACATAAAGAAAACTAAGTATTCACATTTGGGACCAGTAGTTATCAGCTGCTAAATATTCTATAAATAATTGTTATGTCCTGGGTCATGTTTATAAATGAATCAGTACAAGGGTGTAGAAGGGGGATTATTTTAGATCTCAAGTTGTGTTTAATTGTAACAAGCAAAAGTCATTCATTTTTTCTGTGAAATAGAATTATTATCAGAAAATGGCCTTAATATTCATATAACTCCAGCCCACTTCAGAGAACTAGGTTACTTTTGTGCAGAAATAATGATAATAAAAGTAATCACTGTCTCCTTTACTTTCTTATTCATAGTATTTACATGGGAAAAGCCTTTAGAGAGAAACTAGCTGTAGCTCTGAGAGCTGCATCGAAGGAAGCAGGCGAGAAAATGACCAAACAGGAGGCAAGGAAGTTTGCAGAAATCATGCCGACAAGATACGCCACCTTGTTAAAACAGCAGCATGTCACTGTATGTTAAAAAGATAATCCAAGAAATGTTAACTCTGCTACTACTTGAACAAACATCATTTTGTCCGGTTTAATTGATGCACTGTCAATACCTCCATCAAGAGGTTAATTCTTTGAGTGCATTCATTGGCTGTATGGCTGTTTGTCTGTGTTATAACTCCAAAAGTCAAAAAATGGATCTTTCTAAAATCTCAATGTATTTTCAATGACTTTGGTTTTCTGGTTGACATTACTCCATAAGTAATGAGCAGATCTTGATTACATTTTTGTGTGGATATTGCCTGGCCAATGGAACAAGTGATTACATTTTGGAAAAGATCCAAATAATGCTCTTGATACAAAAAAAATAATCCTGAATATTTGGAAATGCACCCTTGTGGAGGCCTGTGCATTACAAGTGCATCCTAGTATTAAAATTGTGTTGTGTTTTGTACAAAGTTGAGGTGAGTGCCAAGCATTATAAACTGACAAATATCTTTTCAGTTACAATAGGGGAGTGTAGTAGACATTAGGACACATAAGGTGTTCACTGATAGGGTAGTGAAAAGGCTCAAATTGCCAGTAGCAAACAGTTTTGAATGGCAGTTAATTGATACACTATATTCAAAGATAATATTTGAATTTGAGCTATTGTGAAGGCTTTTGGGGGTTGAATTTTCAGTGGAGTGGGGTTAATACATTCACCCTGTTCCCTGTTGTTTGGTAGATACTTGGGCGTGAAGTGGACCTCAAGAAACTGATTGGACAGAGAATTAACATAGCATTTGTGAGGTCACTTGAGGTGAATATTGGCCATTTTGAAAGTGGTGACATCACCAAAATCATGGTAAGTGGCTGATTATTTGGAAAGTATACATGTATGTTATTTGTTAGGATATATTTTGTATTTACAAAATGCAAGTTATGTTTTGTTTTATTGATTGAGGTAGTAAGGCAACATTTGTCACAGTAAACGAGACCACCCTATTTTTTATCGGGGGACTTTTTTGTCATGGTTAGGATAAGGGTGCTTAAAAAGGTACTGATGCTCTTCCTTGATTCTGACTTGGAGAAATTTGTGCATTTTAGCTTGCCATCACCACAGTTGATGATCCAAAACTTGTCCTATAACTTTGTTACTCTGAGTCAAAATCTACTGTTTGTAACAAGCCATGATGCCCATCCTTTATTGTCCCACTGACTTTATCTGTTTTACTAAGATGAATTCCTGTGATGTTTTATGCTGTTTTAATATCTGTTATAAGTGAGCTGTGCTGTTATACATCATCTTAATTGCCCGTAAAACCTATTCTTATGAACGCTTCTGTGAACAGAAACATAGTATAACCTCTGTTATCCAAGCATACAAAGATTCATAAAGAAGGCAAATTATTGTACTGACTCCTTTGGCATGTTTGTGTTTATGCATGACCATGCTTTAAATGACTTGAAATTAGTGAAATAATTGTTGCAAAACAAAGCAAAGCTTAATTACAAGGATAACCCAGGTAAGTAGGCATGAGTGTGATGCCATAGCCAAAGGTGCGGTCATAATGATGTGGCATCACAGATACATACTGATGAATCTACAATTTCCAGCTAGCACAATTTCATTGGAAAGGCTCATCAAACATTTAACTAAGATTTAATTTGTATGCAGCTTAAAATTATGTCCTGTTGCAGGTTGACTGTGGTGAGCCCAAAGTCTAATATTTACTCAAATTAGTGGAAAAATATTTGTTGTGGATTGACTTAACTTGGGATGGTTACTTCCAATTGATACTAAATGTTTGTCAAGAGGGATAACAAACAAGCTTTAAATGGAGGACTCAGCATTTATCTGGGACACAATTTTTTTTACCTTAAGGAACTGGTACTCTAGTAATGACCAGGATGAGTGATGACCTTGCTTGCCTTATTGATAAAAATGTAAGAATTGGTAGAGTCTATGGTAGTCGTTTATGTTGAGGCTTTATGTTGTGTATATGCTGCATTGCAAATTCATCTCAATGTTTTGGTTGTGCAGTCTTTAGGTACTCAAAATATGCATGTAGGAAGTAATATTTCTATGTCAAAATGCCATTGTTGCCAGGTAGGTTGCCAGGCTGTTGCATCTAGGGTATTTTTTCCGTTGACATTTTTTAACTTTCCTTAAAATCAGGCCACTAGTCTTTGCTTGTCTTTTTCTTTTCTGTATATTGGATCACAGTGTTTGAAGATGATACAGTAAAAACATAATAAAATATTAGAGTAATATTTTCTTGTCATGGTTTAGGGTTGATGAAAATAGCAGAGACATATTGTGATTTGCCGTCTCTGTAATTATGACCCAAAGACATTTTTTAACAATTTCTATGGCCAAAGATGAGAACTTAAAGCAAACAGTACTAGTGAAAAGCTGAGGTGAAGTTTTGTAAATGTTTAAGTTTCTTGGTCTGGTTCATATATGTCATATAAAGGTAAAGAAAATCGTTATTGAAAATGAATAAATATTTCTAGTTAAGTTTTTTCACAGTAGCTCTACACAATTAAGAGTACGTAGTAAAGTACCTGACATTTTAAATTCTGCTGACCAAATTTACCTATTACACCCACAGGAATGAAGTCCAGAGGGAACCAAGTGAAACATTTTGAAATAGTAGTTTAACTAACATGAAAAATCTCATACCAAAAATTCATTGCCGCTGGGCATTTATTACAGAAATTACAGTATTTGTATTTAAAACAACAAATCTAGAAGGGGGTTAATGATTTCCTGGACATATATGTCTACAGATAAAAAGGGTAGATAACATCTAATCTAATCTAATGTTTTGCATGTGCAATATCTTCCTCACAAGGGGGAACCTAATGCACCAAACTAACGAATGAAAAAAAGGTGATAGTCAGCAGATGTTCAAGGTTCTTCAAAATGTAGTGTATGTTATCCTGTTTTACAGGAACTGGATGGTCTATTGGAAGTGAATATGCTTGCTCACCAGCTGCTTGCAAAGTATTTAGAACTGGACACATTTGAGGCCCTATTCCAAGAAGCCAACCAGAGTGTCACCTCACCACTGGGAAAGATTGGCCAGAAGATCTTCTATGAAGTGACATCTGACTTTCTCCCACAGTATTGCTACAATGGGACCACTAACAGGTTACTTGGGGCATAGTTGCATTCATCTTCTTTCAAGGTCTTAATGCTGAATGAAATTAAAACCTACTCCCAATTGTCGGAGATTGGAAACTTTTCTCACTGACCTGTATCTGTCTAGAATTAATAGTCCTGATGTCCTGTAACTTAAGAAACCTATTCAAGTACATATGTTTTCGTCAAATTTGACAAGATTTCCACTTTTAACATTGATTTCCGTGTCATTATAGAAAATAGTATTAAACCATTTATTCTTTAGCACTGGCTGCTTGGTCAGTTTTGAAAGTTATTATTGATTTATTGTCTATTGCAATGTGGACTGGCAACTTTTGCTGCTGACGTGTAACATTTTTAGCTGCAGGTGCCATGTACTGTCAGAGATTTCTTGAGTAAGAATTTCAGGCCTGACAGTATGTGGAAAAGGGTAGTACTGCCTTCCTGGCAATGAGGGTCATTGCAGAAATTGTAGACACTGCTATTCTTCTGTTATAAGTTTGGACATACAACCACTTTTTCACATTAGTATATTGACTTAGACAACAAATAAAATAACATAAAATCCCATAAATATTAGCAATTGAGCCTTTACAATTGGAACAAAACTTAAAAACTATGAGAATTGGCAATAATTGGAGTACTGATCATAATTCCTTGGCATACAGTAGGCTCAATGGTTTACCAGCCAACTGGCATGCACTGTTTACCTTAATCCTCTGAACTACTGGTTGTGATGTGGCAAACAAACAATGTGTTAAAGTGATAATATGCCTGAGCAAGTCAAATCTGTTTCTGTTGATTTTATTCTGTAATTTCACCCATTGGGTAAATGTGTTGGATAACGATATCCAAATGCATTCTTGCACTGAAAATATGAAAACTCCACTATTAGTAGACAATGCGGATCAGGATAGATCAGCCAGTGATATCATTATATACCTTTCAAAATGACCAATCAGATTTTTATGGTCACAGCTTTTTTTCCAATCAAAACGTGTTTATTTATATGGGCAATAATTCAGTCTGGAAAATTGTGGGGATTTCCAACGCTAGCATAGTCCAAATCAATTCTTTCAAGTATACGAGGGTAACAGTTTTATTGTTTGTCATGGTAAAAACATTTTTAGCTAAGCAATATTGTTTTGTGCTACTCTTGATTGATTTAGATATGTGAGGGCCAAATTTTCATGGGCAGACAATGTACAACGTGACAGTCCCCCAAGTGCGGCACAGCATTACTTCTGGGGAACCAAAGTAAGTTTAAACAGAACATCATTATGGTATTACTATGTGCACTCCACTAAGGGGGTGGACCTAATATTTAAGCGTCCCGTGATTGTATATGGGAGAAGCGACTCCGCTGGATCCGTATTTTCTTTTCGCAATAGCTTCGCAGCCATAAGGCGGATTTTTTTTTCATATTTGGCAGGTGTATGCAGTAGCCCTGGGAAATTTTTTTAATATGCTGCGATGACATTTTCACCAATCAGAGAGGTCACATGACCAAAAATGTGCGTTTTTTTTTAAAGGGTGTCCTTGTCCGGATGATAACTTACATTTTCACCAATCAGAGAGGTCACATGACCAAAAATGTGTGTTTTTTTTGAAGGGCGTCCTTGTCCGGATGATAACTTACGAAGCATCTGAAATTTAGCAAATACCTTCCTCATATAAAGATCTGGGCGACATTAAATTTTGGCAGGGATAGGTTAAGAAATGACTGAGTTATTGATGATTAATTAAGCATTAACAATTTCTTTAATGAGTAAAACACAAAACTGCTTGTATCTCTTTAACCGTGTGAGATAGAGCGATTTCGTCGAAATTTTTGACCCACAGGGTACCTACGTACTACTCTCTT
Organism: Sabellastarte sp. h YS-2021; assembly: GCA_964017235.1. Taxonomy (NCBI): domain Eukaryota; kingdom Metazoa; phylum Annelida; class Polychaeta; order Sabellida; family Sabellidae; genus Sabellastarte; species Sabellastarte sp. h YS-2021. Next base: position 138,967,793 of record OZ024927.1, on the reverse strand, counting down.
CAATTTGCTAAACTTTTTCCTCCCCAAAAATGGGGGTCATATTCAATCTTCGAATTTTTGACAAAAAATGCAAAACACAAAATTGGCAATATAGGCTCATAAGGTACACATATAGAACAAAACTAAGTGATATATGAGTACATTTTGAAACCATTTTCTTTATAAACTAAAGATTTACTGGTGAGATTTTGGCAAAATTTTTGACCCACAGGGTATCTGTGAAGACTTGCCTTTCCAAGTTTCAACAAATATTTCACTCGCCAAAAATGACGGCCATTTTGAATTTCCGAATTTTTTTTTCAAAAATGCAAAACACAAAAATGCTTGTATCTCGAAAACCTTGCTAGATAGAGCGATTTCTACAAAATTTTTGGCCCACAGGGTAGCTCTGCTGAGTAGCTGACCCAGTTTTGGAAATTTTTTTTGTCCTGCCAGAAATGACAGCCATTTTGAATTTTCGAATTTTTTTCGCAAAAATTGCAAAACACCAAAATGCTTGTATCTCGAAAACTGTGCCAGATAGAGCAAATTTGGCAAAATTTTTGACCCACAGGGTATCTATGAAGACTAGCCTTTCCAAGTTTCAACGAATATTTCACTCGCCAAAAATGGTGGCCATTTTGAATTTTCGAATTTTTTGCAAAAATGCAAAACTCAAAAATGCTTGTATCTCGAAAACCATGCTAGATAGAGCAATTTCGATGAAATATTTGACTCACAGGGTAACTCTGCTGAGTAGCTGGCCCAATTTTCAAAAAAATTATGTCCCGTCAATAATGGCGGCTTTTTTGAATTTTCGAATTTTTAAAAAAAAATTGCAAAACACAAAAAAGGCTTCTTCTATCTCGAAAACATTAAGCTGCCATTACTTCTCCTTTTCGGGACACTTTGTTTTTGCCATTCAAAAACAATTGCTTTGTGTTGCAAATGATCCTCTAGTTTTTTGTTTTTTTTCTGTTGTCCGTTATCACATTTTAAGGAAAGTATTTTAGTTATCTTTACCAAATTTGCTATGCAGGATAACTTTTGCTTGATATTTCCCTTTGGTTACCATAGCTATATAGTTAACTGACTAATAACTAATTAGCTAGTTTCAGTAGCAATTGGTTTCTGTAAATTTAATTGTATACACCAGAAGAACCTACTGGATACTTTGGTTTAGCATTCACTGTGCTGCTGCACTCGGAGAGATTTTCGAAATTAACACTCTCAGCAGAAAACTGGCCTAGATAGCTTCACCAAATTTGCCTGATATCTTCATTGTGAAGTAAACTTCTCTGCAACTGAAATTAGCCTCATTGTGAAAAACAAGATGGCTGCCCTGGGCATTTCTCTGAAGTTATCTACTTTTTCTGGCTGGCTTGTTCTTGTAACTAGAAGGTTGAATCTTCATTCAAGGTCCTCCGTGGAGTCCCACATATTGTACTTTAAAAGTGCCTATATCTCCCTTATTATTGGTCCTAGAAGTTTGGCATGTAAAGCCAGTCTGTAGGAAATCATGGGCTGGGAATCTTCTGATGTGGTCCGATGAGGGTAGCCAAACTTGAAAATGCTTATAAATTGCTTATTATTGGTCCTAGAGTTTTGGGATGTCGAACCAACCTATAGGAAATCATGGGCTGGAAGTCTTCTGATGTGGTCAGGTTTGACCTTAGGTCCCTACTCCAAGGTCAAATAAGGGTAACCAAATTTAAAAGTGCTTATAACTTGCTCAGTATTGGCCATAGAGATTTGTAATGTCGGCCAACCTGAGGAAATCATGGGCTGGGAATCATCTGATGATGTCAGATTTGGCCTTGGGTCCCTCCTTCAAGGTCAGGTATAACAGGTCCTAGAAGTTTAGAATCTGAAGCCATCCTATTGCAAATCGTGGGCCAGGAACATTTGATTGCACTGAGCCTTTGGTGCTGGATCAACTGCTCACTGGCTTTAGAGAGTTGCCTTTCCAGTGGTCAATATTGGCCCTGGTCAATATTGATCCTAGAAATCATGAGCTAGGAATCTTCTGATGTGGTCAGATATGATCTTGTGCCCCTCCTACAAGGTTAGATGAGGTTAGCCAAACTTAAAGCCTATAACTTGTTATTATTGGTCCTAGAGTTTTGGGATGTGAAACCAAATTACAGGAAATCATGGTCTGGGAGTCATCTGATGTGATCAAGTTTGACCTTCAGGGCCCCTCCTTCAAGGTCAGATAAGGGTAACCAAATTTAAAAGTGCTTATAACTCAGTTATTATTGCTTCTAGAGTTTTTGGATGTGGGATAAACCTACAGGAAATCATAGGCTGGGAATCTTCTGATGTGATCAGATTTGACCTTTCGCCACTCCTTCAAGGTCAAACAATGGTAGCCAAACGTAAAATACTTATAAATTGCTTATTATTAGTCCTAGAGTTTTGGGATGTGAAACCAATCTATAGATCATGGGCTGGTAATCTTGTGATGTTATGAGATTTGACTTTGGGCCCCTCCTTCAAGGTCAAATGAGGGTAGCCAAACTTAAAAGTGCTTATATCTCCCTTATTATTGCTATGAGGAGTTTGGAATGTGAAACCAGCTAATAATAAGTCATGGACTAGGAATCTTCTGATGTGGTCAGATTTGACCTTGAACCTCTCCTTCAAGGTCAAATAAGGGTAGCCAAACTTAAAACTGCTTATGACTCACTATTGCTCCTAGAGGTTTGGGATGTGGAACCAACCTATAAGAAATCCTGGCTGGGGATCTTCTGATGTGGTCAGATTTGGCCTTGGGTCCCTCTTTCAAAATCAAACAAGGGTAGTCAAACTTAAAAGTGGTTATAACTGGTCACATTGCAAATCATGGACTTGAAACGTTTGATTTCACTGATCCTTCGGTGCTGGCTCAACTGCTCACTGGCTTCGGTGAGTTGTCTTTCCAGTGGATACAATTTTCATCGGTTCTCCGATGTGCTAGGTCTATTTTATTTTATTTTGTCTGGTACCTTATTGGTTATATTGTGACAGGTAGTTTGAAAGGCAGAGGAAAACAGTACATATGGTTGGTCAAGGGTTTGTACTGCAAACTGCCCAACAGCAAGCAATTACCAGCTTTACCACACCCCTCTGTGCATTTAAAGGATAAGGATTCAAGATATCTGAATAAAATTTAGTACAGAAGAGTATTGGGTTAATGGCTTGCTTGGATTGTTTCTGAGATTCATAATTCTGTAGCTGAGTGAGTAATATCCTTGTAGCTACTTCATTAGCTATTTTGAGTTATACTTAATTTTGTGCTTTTTCTGCTCTTTTTAAAGGAAAAGTGCTGGAGATTATCTTAAACCAAATTTGGTATCATGAATTATAAGGTCCATAGCTTGATTGGTATTGATTAGGATTGTTATAGCTCCATAGCTGTGGTATTAATAGCTAATTAGCTATTTTGAGTAAATTTCTTACCATTCATTTAAACCATTCATGCTATTGCAAGTAAGTAATCACAAGCTCACCTAATTTCTCCCTAGCTAAAATGTGGTAACTACTGTAGAAATGTATTACTGTAAGTATGTGAATAGTTGCTATTTATCTTTCACTGACCCACTAAAACTACTATGATAGTTCACAATTGAGTAATCAAAAACAAAATGAGATAGAGGGATTTTCAGTGAATTTGTTTACTCCCTAGGGTTCTGTCTGCTGTGCATCATATTTGAAAAATGCCTTTGGGTTACATGACCCAAAAAGTTATTTTTTTAGAAAATGGGGGATATCTTGAAAACAGAGAAAAAACTTGGCCAATGTATCCAAACAATAGAACTATTTCAAGCGAATTTTTGATCCACTAGGGCCCTGTTGCATGTAACATGTTTTATGTGAAAAATCAAACATTATAGGGTTACATGCCCCAAAAAGCCATTTTAAAAAATGGCCGATGTCTGCCAGATAGAGCTATTTAGAGCATTTTGTGACAGAATATGGCTTTGCCAAATGTACTTTGTGTCATGTAAAAAGTTAGCTTTTCCATATTTGGGCATTCTTGGTTCACATGACCTAAAAAGCGTTTTTCTTTTCAAAAATGGCTGATATCTCAAAAAAGAAGCAAGATAAAGCTATTTTGAGCAAAATTTTAACCTGCAAGAGCTCTACTTAGTCTGCCTTGTATCATAAGTGAAAAGTTAACTTTTTCCATAAGCGTCTTTAAAGACTACTGTACACCTTTCAACAAAGTATTCATGAGGTGGACATAACACTTGGTAATGTGGTGTCCTGTATACCATCCTGTTACTTTTCACATGTTGCAGTTACTGTTAACAGTGCATCCTATTTTGAGTTCATCAGTATCTATGAGTATTTTCTGAGGTAAATTAAAAGTATACAATCCTTACAAATGAGTGGATTTGACTGAGGAGAGATGAAAATAACTACCGGTAGTTAATTTCTGTCCTGAATGGTAACTGAATCTTGTTATTAAAGGTATTGGGGGTATTTGTCACAGAATTTACAGCATGTAAAGTAGAACCGTCCTTTTCGGACATGATTGGACTGTAAAATTATATTACAAGAAGATTTTTTTAAATATATGAAGCATTTGAATATAAAACAACTGGGAATTATTAATTTTGGATAGTAGAAATGAGTTTTTATAATGTATCAGATAAGGAAAAGTTGTATAATACAGGCTATACTGTACATGTTTTTTTTCAGCAACTGGGCACTTATTACAAGGTGATGTACGAGCGATACAGTAACTTTGTGGGACAACCTCACTTTGATGCCATGGTCAAATGGATCGATTACCAGGAGATTGCACTGGTTATACGAGAAATGATCAATGTCATCAAGAATGATGTATGTACAATGAATCAATGTTGAACCGCTGTTATATAGAACTTTGTTTTGTATACTTCCCTTTCAAAGTAGATATAAATGTGAGGTCCTTGAAGACCTTCCATTGAAATGAAGCCTTTTGTATGGAATTCGTAATTAATGTATTTTTGGTCCTTTGAGAAATCCAACTTAAAATAGGGGGCGGTGATGGTGTAGTGGATAACATACTTTACTCTCACCTCTGAGGTTGGTGGTTCAAACTCCAATCCTGATCCTATGTGGAAAGTTGCTTACCAATTCACCGTAGTTTACCAATTATTATGTACTAGGTTCCTCTGCCCTTAAAACTACTCTGGATATAACCTGTACAATGTGTTTATGATCCCTTTGAATTAACTGTTTCTGTTTACAAAATCTCTGATAAACTACACAACGAATCTGTGAAAGTGTTATATAACCAAAAAAATCATAGATCAAATTTAATACTATAATGTAGACTTAGTAGAGTTTTATGACACTTTTATCAACTCAGCTATGTCCAGACTTTATGGTATGAAACAGTTCTGCAGTAACGCAAACCACTGGGCTGGATTATTATTTTTATCCCACAGCCCTTAAGGGCTGTCGGGGTATTGTTTTCACCCATGGTGTCCGGATAGGCTGGCGGGTGGGCAAGCAGGCGGGTGGCAGGAAGAAGTTTGTCTGGCGTGTATCTCGGAAACCATAAGGTGTAGGAAGGTGATACTTGGTAGGGACAGTTGGTTAGGGGGTGTAGGTGTGCAACGTCATGGTGTGACCTTGATTTGACCTTTGATCTTGCCGTAGTAACCTTGAGTTTGAAAATCTTGTCCGGGCTATATCTCGGAAACCGTAATGTGTAGGAAGTTGATACTTGGTAGGGACATTGGTTAGGGGATGTAGGTGTGCAACGTCATGGAGTGACCTTGATTTACCTTTGACCTTTCTGTAGTGACCTTGACCTATAAAATCTTGTCCAGGCTATATCTCGGAAACTGTAAGGTGTAGGAAGCTGATACTTGGTAGGGACATTGGTTAGGGGTTGTAGGTGTGCAACATCATGACGTGACCTTGATTTGACCTTTGACCTTGCTGTAGTGACCTTGACCTATAAAATCTTGTCCGGGCTATATCTCAGAAACCGTAAGGTGTAGGAAGTTGATACTTGGTAGGGACATTGGTTAAGTGGTGTAGGTGTGCAGCATCATAGTGTGACCTTGATTTAACCTTTGACCTTGTTCTAGTGACCTTGACCTTTAAAATCTTGTTGCACCTTTGGGTCTGTCTTTTGATGCAGATTAAGCACTGTTAAAGTCATATTAGAATTCATTAAGAATTTTACTTTTACAACTTCTCATTGTAACAGATGGAATTTCATCAAGTGAGCCACAGATTTTGCTCCAACACCACACATAAGCATTCATTGAATGTATTACCACTTCTGTATGCATGGTAATATTCAAAACAACCAAACCATAATTCGGCCATGCCAAATGTAGATAAAGAGTGTCATAATGTTTAGTTTACTGATTAATATAATGCTGTCATCTTGTTATTCAATTGTCTTGTTAATACGTCATCTTTACATGCATTATCTTTCTCTTAGACATTATTTTCTCTATTTAAACATTGTTTGGACCTTTATATAACTGACAGTGCTCTGAAAGTATCCTGAACTTTGTACTGATACAGTACTTCTATATCTCATGGTGTTAAAAATATTTCCCTAGGGTGTGGGGCACGGGCATTTTGTGTATGTCACATGTATTGACAAAGATATGTTGTCATGAAGCTGGATCTGTTAAATTTGTCAATACAGCAAAAGGTAGCTCACTTCTTTCCACTACCCCATCTTCTTAAACATAACATGCTTCAATAATGTAATGAAAGTTTTGTTTGACAGTGTTTTCTAATTTAAACAGATTTATCAAGAATTAGCTGTCACATTCGTCAGGAGAGTAAATACCAGGAAAATTTTCCACTCAACCCTCTTTAAACTATGACTTCAGGATCTGTTTTCCATCGTTAAATGAATGTTCTGTATGACTGTGCTTTGTAACAGATTAACAAGGTAGTGATCCCCTACACCAGAACCATGATGGAAGTGTTCCCCAAACGGTGCATTTTACCTAAAATGGCATACACCTCCACAGGTAAAATTCCTCTTGTTGATAGTAATACTACCAATACTTAAAGCATTTTAAAATTTAAATATTGATGAGAACATCCACTTAAGAGCTGAATTCCCCAAAAGGAAACTCCAATGCTCAAAAAGAATCATTAATAAAAAAGCCATTCATTGGCAAGAGCCACTAAAAAAAGGGAATATGCCAGGTCGCCAACATAATGGCTTTCCTGATGAAGCCAAAAAATACTTTCATTGTATCCTTAACAAGGAACAGAATAAATGAATGTTGAAGCATTAATTTTACAGGATTGGACAAAAGTCATTCCCACACCCACCCACCCCTAAAAAATTTTTTAAAATTAAAATTGGGCGTCAAAGGCAAATTTCGTAAGATATTGTTTTAACAGACCAGTTGCACACACTGACCTTCCTCCATCCCCTCCATTACTTGTTGTGACAGTACTTTTGATAGCCTTTCCAACAACATGTTTGGCAAGAGTAATCAGAGAGTGTAAACCTCTGCCAAGGTACATTATGTACATTATATTGAGTATATGGGAAAATCTGAATTTTTTTCATCTAGATGCAGATCCAGATCAGTCACAATGTTTAATGGAATCTAAGTTGGGCCTAGAACCATCTTATGATTTTGTTTCGTGAAGTTCCAGCCGGTAGTATGTGTGAAATCATGCTATCAAACAAACAAACACCCAAATGGTCATGAAAATAATGCCTTCTAATCAGAAGTAAAACATGATGATAAGGTTATACAGAACATTTAAATTACTTGACAATGTGTGTCAGTCACTCTAGATCTCAGCCTGTACTTGTGGATGGGTCATATAGTGCTTTGAGTCCTGTAGTACAAAGCGATATTGCGCCGAGTATAAATATACCATTTTTACAGGTATTTTGAGGTACTATCAGGAGAACCTTGAGAGTATCATCACATACACAGACTTGTCCAAGTTCTTTCATAGCCTCAGGGAGCTGGGGAATGCTGTGCTGTTCTGTCTCCATCTGGAACATGCTCTGGTAAGTTTGATGGTTATCATTAACTACAGTGACATAGTCATTAAGCTCAGTCTTGTCATCATTTAATAATTAATCATTTTCTGTTAAGTTTCACCTCTTTGTAGTGAGCTTAGGATTTTTAGTTATGATTGTTCACACTGAGACAGTGTGAAATTTATAATATTCACTGCCATTTAGAATTTTTTATATAATTGTTGTGTGATGGAATTATTTAAAAAATAATTGTTTAAATTTCTTCATTGGTTTGATCTAATATCAAAGTTTCATGTACAAATTACTCATTGTTAAGTCTATAAAACAATAATCCGCCATGATATGACTTGTTATAAGACAGAAGCAACTTTTTAACAATTTGTTAAAATTTGCTAGGATTAACAGTTAATCTTTGAATAGAGTTATTAAACTGGCTGACATTATGTCAGCCTATCAATAAAACAAACCTTGTCACAGTACATCCTTGTATATCAACAACACTTTGACATTGCAATGTACTGTACTATTTAAAGCACAAGGGACTACACCTTTGCATATGCCTCACCTCAATAGACTCTGAAGCAAATTTTTCAGTTATTTGTGTATTGTTGTGCATTTATTTTGTCAGACAAGGCAAGAAGTGACAGAACTGAAAGAAGCCAACATCTTTATGAATATGATTCCCAAGCCATTCATTCCTAAGACAGGTTCATAACTTTATTGCATTGTTCAACCTACAGTCCTTTTTACTGTAGTTGTTCTGTCACACCTGTTACAGTAAAGGTTACACACAATGTAACAATGTATTCATTGTTCTGACTATCTATAAAATAATATTCAATAGATTTTGTTTAACAAAAACCAAAGTAAGTGGAATTGTTGTATAAGCCGAACCAGTTTTGAAGTTTGAACGTCGGAAATGCCATATTTTTTGAGAAATAAAAAACAGTAGAATCAATGAGGGAGGAAGACAGGGTGGAGCGTGCGATGCAGTTGAAACACACACTGACCACCGACATCTGCTGCCATGGTTTTCAGCAGTTATTGGGGAAGGTTAACCTCACTTTGGGTGATTGGTTATCATATAGGTTGCATTCATCTGATTGAAACATTGCATTAAATACCATTATGCCTCCATTACACACATTTAGAGAGATTTCCTTCATTAACACTCTCCAAGAATAGTTCCTTTGTTCATTTATTTTTTCAACTCTCAGAATAACCATTCTGCCCAACTTTTATCCAAGGTGCTTATTTCACCAGACTTTTATGAGGTTTGGCCCAGTATGATGAGTACCCATCTCATCATTGATCACTGAAGTTACAGAGCAGTGGGCTGCGATAGTACTTGGATGGGTGACTATCTAAGTGTCTTTGTCACCAGGGGCGTTATTCACTAACATTCCTATCTTAGTCTTAGTCCTAACTTTACGATTTTTGTCATAAAAATGTCATGAAATTTGTCCTTGTGAAATTGGTATTCACAAAGCATCATAGTCTTATCTTAGTCCTATCTATGGTCATAAGTCTTGTTCAAAACTCCTCTCAACTGTACTTAATCCATCCATTGTGCCACAAAAAGCAGACAAGAATGGTTACATCAAGTGATGAAATCTCAGTGATTATAATGTGGTTATACAAACTCTCACGAAATTTGCAATAGTGGACTAAGATAGGATTAGGAAAATTGTCCTAGCTAGGGCATGCTTTGTGAATACCAAGTTGGGACCTATCTTAACTAAGACAAATGTCATAAATTTTATGACTAAGATAAGACGAAGATTAGGAATGTTCGTGAATACCAACCCAGGCTTTCATAAACTCTAGTGCACTACTCATATCTCTGAAGGCTTTGCAGTTTGAGCATGTAGACCATCAAACTTTTTGGCCTTGTTTTTGTAAAGCACCTTTTCTGAAAATGCAGCAATCTCCTTATGCAAGTGAGAATTGAGGCCCCATACCTTTTTGCTTGAAAGTCCAACACTCTGTCTACTAGGCAACAGAGGCTACATGGGACTTGATTAAACATTGTTTATTCATCTTTCATCAAGATGCTGCTGGGAATCCAAAAGACAAAGAAGTTCAAACTGAAGAGTTTAAGAATTTGATGACCAAACTGCAGAAACGTTATGAAACTTGTCATGTGTTGCCAACCATTTCCAAATATGGCACTAAAACGGTAAAACAAAGATTTTTTTATATAATTTATCTGTAATAGTAATATTCTGTTGTTCTACCATGTCTTCTAGTACATTATACCTACATTCATATAATAATGTATTGGTAGAAATTAGCTAATGTCATTTTAGCTATATTACAAGATTTGATTGGAAAAATGAAAATTAATTCCTGGGGAAATTTTTAATCTGCATGTTATCTCTTATGTAAAAACTAACTATCTATTTTATAAGTTGTTGAAAATTTGCTCCAACAAAAAATTCCACTGATGCGGTTTATTTTCTGTGAAACCGTTGCCTTTTTCTAAATCTTTAACTTAAAAATTGCTTTCTTTACTGGTATATTTCTTTTTAAAAAGCAAACTGAGGTTAGTAAAGAGAATCTAACCTTGACCAGAGAGAAACTTTGTAGTGGTTTGTCCATCTTTGAGATGGTGCTGAAAAATGCGCAGAAGTCTCTAGATCCACTGGATGAACTATGGGCTGGACCACAAACAGATGAAATCTTTGAAGTGTGTACCTTATACCTCATTAATTTTTTTCTGTTCAGGCTCTATCATGGAATCCTGTTTTAAGTACTGTTTTGAAGTTAACTTTTCTTTCTCAAAATATAATATCTGATGTTTATTAATTTGGACTGAATTGGATGTAATAATGGAGAATGGTATTTTTTATCAGAGTTGAAAGTCTTCCCATCATTTGAGAAATAATTCTCCTTGTCTTCTTTGACTTGTTAGAAGTGTGCATCAACTTTGACCTTTTTGTCACAAAACTTTTTGTTTGATGCAGAAGTTCAGCGAATTTCCTTTCCCGGTTAGAATTTTTTTGAGGGTGTCCTTTTGGCCATGAATGGATTGAGTCCCATTTATTCATTCTATAGAAAACAAACCATGAGGATTTTCTTATTTTTGGTCATTCGTATGATAAGTCTCAACCTAATGTTTTGAATGCAATACATGTAGAGTGGATAAAAATCAATTTAATTTTGATCTGAACTATCAAAACACCAGTCAGTGCACCCTTCTCAATGTCCTTTTGAGCCTATTCCTTAAATATTAGCCTGCATTATGCACCTATATCCTCAGAAAGTACACAAAAAGCAAAAAAATGACATAAACAAAAGCATTTCATAAAATATGAGTAACTTTATATGAAATCTCTGTCAGTGTAGAATATTATGCCAGCTGGAAATTCTCCATTATAGCTCAGTTCAAACCATGTTCATAGGTATGAAAATGTATAGCTTTGACCTTGTGAGAATACCAACATTTTTATTTTGTTTACATCGTTAATAGTGTATTTATTTTGCAGGTAAATGATAACAAAGAGTTTCATCGGCTGTGGAGTGCTCTGCAGTTTGTGTATTGTCTTCCACAAGGTGCAGGCCAGATCACCCCAGAGTAAGTAAAAACATTCAAAACAAGGGGCATTCTCCCACTACTCAAACAGAAGTGGAGGAACTAAAAATGTGGTGGCTTATTTCTTAACTTTTTTCTTGTCTCCATCCTTAAGGTAATGATCGATGCTATGCTTTATTTTGTATTATGGGATGTTACAACCATAACTTGTGTTTTGAGTAAATAACATAGATGTGATTTCTTTTAAAATGAACGGGATCATGAAACCATGTCAAAAAGAAGCAACACATGTATGTTGGAACTCTTGTTCTTGCCAGTGTTTCACTGTCTGGAAAATGCCCCCCTCCTTTTGTTTCTAACATCTCCTGCATGTCCCTAACCTAAAACATGTTTTCTATACATCTTGTAGCCCAAGACTTTGATGAAATCTACATTTGTAGACAAAGAAAGGTATTTTAATTAACACTGATCATATAGTTTCCTACTTATGTATCCTCTATGATAATATCAAATAAGGCTATCACAGGACTCCCCACCTCTAAGATCTTCCTTGTGATCTTCTCCCATCTAGAGGTCACATTAAGCCTTTCATGATGTGACCAATGGACAGTTTGGAATTAGACTTATAATAATGTCACCTTTGATGATGTGATCAATGGAGAGTTTGGAATTAGACTTATAATAATGTTACCTTTGATGATGTGACCAATGAACAGTTTGGAATTAAACTTATAATGATGTCACCTTTGATGATGTGACCAATGGCCAGTTTGGAATTAGACTTATAATGTTATCACCTTTCATGATGTGACCAATGGATAGTTTGGAATTAGACTTCTAATATTGTCACCTCTCATGATGTGATCAATCGACAGTTTGGAAGGGGGGTGGGTGGGTTAGGTAGCTTATATGTGGTCAGCCATTAATAATTTTGAGGTAAACATTTTATTCTGTTCTTTTGAAACGGTTTTACAGGCCAAATCTCTTCCCTTTGTTACACTTGTAAAGCTTATTTTAAGGTCACCCTGATTTGAAACTTGGAAGGCTGCTACGATTGATCCTGTTGAAAAAAGGGCGGCAAAACTGACAAACCATGATTTGTCACGAGACTTATATGACTTGTTACGATACGTCATACTAACGCTTGTGCAGTAATTGAGAGGGGGGGGGGGGGGGGGAAACTCGTACAACTTATCTTCTCTTTTGCTAAGGTCACTCCACCACATTTTTACAGAATTAGCTACAGCTGTAACACCATAAATTGAAGTTGTAGCACCATTAAGATAAGTCGCCGTACCAGTTACATAAGACATAACTGCCCTACAACCAAAGAGATTGCTCATGACTACTCATGAGAGAAATTGGTATCTACGATCAAGACAATTGCATTTCTCACCTTTTATGAGTTAAAAAATAAATCAAAGTACCAATAACAGCACACTTACATACTCAGAGTGATCAGGTGGTAAACTCACAAAAGTGGGTTTGTTAAAATTTTGAGTCATTGAAACCGAAATTCAAATCTGAGATGTAAGCCAAAGACTTAAAAAGTCAAAATCTGAACTACCAACTATGCATAAGTTTCCCCCATCAGTGAACTGATGAATTAACAAAATGATTAAAAATATATTTGATCAAAATATTTGACACCATAACAGGGAGATGTTTGGTGAAGGACTACAGTGGGCTGGTTGTACACTGATGGTATTACTGGAACAACACCGACGTTTCAATATGATGGACTTCTGTTACCACCTGGTGAAAGCACATAGGCTCGATAACAAAGATGAGATGTCAAAGAATGTGGTATGTCGATTATTCAGCATCCCACGAGGGACGCTTGTTTGTATATGGGAGAAGCAACTCTGCCGGATCCGCATTTTCTTTTCACAATAGCTTTGCAGCCATAAGGCAGATTCTCTTCATATTTGGCAGGTGTATGCAGTAGCCCTGGGAAAAAATTTCTGAATATGATGTCATGACATTTCAACCAAATCAGAGAAGTCACATGACCAAAAAAATATGTTTTTCAAAAGGGTGTGCTTTTCCGGATGATAACTTAAAAAGCATGTCACCTATTCACATAAAATGTGGCAAGTACGTTTGTTATATAGATGTCTGGAAATCATTAACTTTTGGAAGTGATCCAATACAAAATGGCCGACTTATTAATGATTTACTAAATGTCACAATTTTTCTTAACGCTGAAAACGCATTTATCTCGGAAACGGAGCGAGATAGAGCAATTTCGACAAAAAATTTGTTTCGCAGGGTATATGGAGTCTACTGGAAACTTTTTTGCAGAAATCATTTTCCTGCCATTTTTGGTGCCCATCTTGAATTTCTGCGTTAAACACAAAAACACGTTTATCTCGGAAATGGAGCGAGATAGAGCGATTTTAACGAAATTTTTGACCCGCAGGGCCTCTTTAAGTCTACTGGCTACTTTCCTCAAAAATCATTTTCCCGCCACTTTTGACGGCCATCTTGAATTTCTGTGTTAAACGCCAAAACGCATTTATCTCGATAATGGAGCGAGATAGAGTGATTTCGACGAACTTTTTGACCCACAGGGTATCTGCAGAGTCTACTACCAACTTTTCGCGAAAATTGTTGTCCCCCCACTTTTGGTGGCCATCTTGAGTTTCTGCGTTAAACGCAAAAACCCGCTTATTTCAGAAACGGAGCGAGATAGAGCGATTTCGACGAAATTTTTGACCCACAGGGTAGCTGCAGAGTGTACTGGTGACTTTTCTAAAAAAATGTTTTCCCACCACTTTTGGTGGCTATCTTGAATTTCTGCGTTAAACAAAAAAACATGTTTATCTCAGAAACGGAGCGAGATAGAGCGATTTCGGCCCACAGGGTATCTGTGGAGTCTACTGGTGACATTTTGCAAAAATCATTTTCCCACCACTTTTGGTGGCCATCTTGAATTTCTGCATTAAACGCAAAAACCTGTTTATCTTGGAAACAGAGTGAGATAGAGCGATTTCAATGAAATTTTTGACCTGTGGGGTATGTGGAGAGTCTACTGGCGACTTTTCCCAAAAATCGTTTTTTTTTTTGCTGCCACTTTTGGCAGCCATCTTGAATTTCTACGTTAAACTCAAAAACCCGTTTATCTCGGAAATGGAGCGAGGTAGAGCGATTTCCATGAAATTTTTGACCCGTAGTTTATCTACAGAGTCTACTGGTGATTTTTCCCAAAAATCGTTTTCCCGCCACTTTTGGTGGCCATTTTGAATTTCTGCATAAAACGCAAAAAAAAATAAAATAAATTTAAAAAAAAATAAATAAACAAGCCAGATTCATCTAGGAAACCTTGCATTTTGTCATAAATGGAAAAACATATTAAACACAGGAAGACAGTCATTTCTACAGACTGATTAATACTCATTGCTGTGCAAAAACAATTTCTTTTTCTCTTGCGAAGCAATACTCTAGTTATTTTGGTAAATGGACTTCTAGGATATGTATCTTTTGTTATCCATGTATATATCAGAACTAATAACAGCTTAAACTTCCTGGAATTAAGTCAGCCGTTTACATTTTGCTGTTTAGCAAAAGATTTATGTTTATTGTGCATGACTGGACAGGATCCCATTAAAACTTGTTTTCTGTACATTCTGTGAGATCTCTAGAACATCCCTGAGTTGTCATAATTGACGGGCCGCTTATTTGTTTTCACGTAAGTTCGACTGATCACCGCCGCCACGGGTTATGGTCTCCCTTTAATAACTTCTTGGGCTTTCAAATTTTTCTTTCCTTCTTATCTTTCTTTAAAACTATAGGGGCGGGAAAATTTTTTGGGATACTTTGTGGAGACCTTAAGCTTTACTTAAGGTAACCTTAAGCATTTTTCAAAAACACCCCGTCATCGCATTTTGGAAAAAACCACACACACCTGTGCTATAAAATTTATCAGGTACATTCTAGACCTAGATCTGCAGGTCAGAAAGGCTTTTCTGATTAATCGGATCATAGATGCCTGAATGGGAGGCATTTTATTTTCGTAAATTTTTTAAAAATGGGTACTTGGTCTGTATCTCCAAAACAGTCAGGATTTCGGTGTTTGGTTGGAATAACTTATTCAGTTACATTTGGTAATCTTTCATATGGCGAACTTTTAGCCCTGTATCTGCAATCTTAAGGTCACCTTAATGTCCAAAACGGGGGCTTTAGCCCTCCAGTTCACTTAGTTTTTCACTTTTTTCAACCAAACTTTGCATATATATTAAGATTTATCAAAGGATTATCCTGACTTTATGGTGATCTTAAACTGTTAATATAATTGGAACTATGGCCCCCGCCTAAAGTCATAAAATTTGGAATAAAGCCGTCTGGCCCCTTTCTTTTTCCACATCTAACGTATATTGAAGTAGATCAAAAGAAGACTCTTACTACCTTATGATTTAAATATTAATGATGTTATGGCTATCTTAAACTTAAAATGTAGGGTTTTTCAGCCCTAATCTCAGTTAATGTTTAAATTTTTAAAATAAAACTTGGCACATTTATAAAGGTTTGCAGAAAGAAACATTCTCATTTTATGGTCACCTTAAAGTCACAGTATGAATGAAGTTACCTTCACGTTACAGTGAAAATTGCAAATTTAGTCAGTAAATTAAAGTTTTATAAGTTAATATCCTATCCAATGGACAATTGCTTTACCGGTCGGCGCGACCGGTCCCGCCAAACGCCAGAAAAAGACGTCCTGTATATAATACTGGCAGGACCGGTCAGTAGTGTGCATTCGCTAGGTGGCGCATCATATTTGCTTCCTGTCTAGACAGAGTGACGTCAGTTCATCTTTTTCGTTGTCTAAACAGATTTAGACCCCTAGTAAGCTGATAGCGGGGCCGGTTGGGTGGGCCTTGCCTGTCCATTGGATAGGGTATTAACTTATAAAAATTTAATTTACTTATTAAATTTGCAATTTTATTGCGTTAATACATCCTATCCAATGGACAATTGCTAAATAACTACCGCTTGGTAGGCGGGTAAGCAGCTAGGGACTTAAGTGAACTCATAAACAAAAAACTGAGAAGGCTCATTTGACCTAGGGTCAGAGAACCCTGAGAGGTCAAGGTCGGCTGTCAACTAACCGGTTAACCGGGAGTCTACCGACACTGCCCCCCCCCCCCTTTTTCTTTCCCTCCCAGTGATGATCTGGGAAGGGAAGAGAGAGAGAGAGAGAGGGGCTGAGTTCAGTCCCAGAAGAAATAACAACTTCCCAAAGGAAGCAAGTCAATTATGTACATTTAACATAATTACATTATGTACATATTTAACATATTTACAATATTTCCTCATATCTGGGTCTGGTAGTGCATCTGTTGGGGAGCCACCACAGGTCCCAGGTGGAAGAGCTCTGAGTCAGCCCATGCAACATCCTTCAAATAGAACTGGGTGAAGGTGTTGTGGGATTTCCAGTGGCCGGCTGACAAGATCTGATCTAAGGAGACCCCTGATTGGAAGGCCTTAGATGCAGCAAAGGCCCTAACATCATGGGCTTTAACCTGATGTAAGGAGAGGGCCTCCTGGTCAGAGCTCATAGCACAGAATCACAGTCTGTTTGATCCATGAGGAGATGGAGGCAGGTGAGATGTCTTTGTCAAACCCTTTCTTGAAGGAGACTAAAACCAACTCCTTATTCTGCCTGAGGTCTGAAGTCCTGTCCAAGTAGTAGCGCAGGGCTCTGACTGGACATAAGGACCTGTCACCCTTGAGTGACCTATCCAGAGATGGTGCCAGGGCTGGAATAACAACTGGAGCCACACTATCTTGGCCCTCCTTAGTTAGCTGATTCTTGGATAGGAAGCTGGGTGAGGGGTACAAAGACACCTTAGACCAGTCTGACTGGTGTCTGATGTTCTTATGTTACCAAGCATGGATCTCACTCCTACATTTACCTGAACCCAAGGCCAGCAAGAAAACAGTCTTGAAAGTCAGATGTTTCAAGGAGGCCTCTTTAAGGGGTTCAAAGGGAGCCTTTGTGAGCTGGTGAAGTACCAGGGAAAGGTTCCAGGAGGTGATGTCCCTCCTGCCCTTGGGTCTGTCTCTATGGAAACTATCCAGGAGACAAGTGAGATTCTCTCCTTTGCTGACATTAATGGTTGAATTGCCCAGTTTGTCAGCACTGGCTGATCTGTAGCCATCAATAGTGCCTGGTTGCAACTTCTTGTCCTGAACAAGTGCAGGAGGAAGTCAGCAATGGCTTTCAGAGGTGATGCCCTGAAGTCCACCTGATTACTGAGGCACCACTTTGTAAAAATGGCCCACTTGCCTCAAAGACAGATCTGGTTAATTCTCTTAGAGGAGCCTCAATGCCTCAGAAAAGCCTTGCTCCTTGATTGCTGAGGCTCTAGGAGCCAGGCATGTAGGTTCAGATTCGACAGGTTCCTGTGAAGGACCTGGTTGAATGGCTGAGACACTAGGTTGGGTATGCTGGGCAGACACAGTGGGGTCTGGCTTGATATTGCTACCAGGTCCCAAAACCAGGGCATGTTGGGCCACCCTGGTGCAATCAGAATTATTCTGTTGCAGGGGTAGTCCTGGAGCTTCACCACTTGCCCAAGATGGCTGCCGGTGGGAAGGCGTATGGGTCCAGGTCCTCCCAGGATAGGCTGAGTGCATCCACTGCCCAAGCCTGGGGGTCTGGGACCGGCGAGACAAACTGTGGGTTTTTGTTGTAGAATGTGGTGGCAAATAAGTCCACTTGATGATGATGCCACCGGTTGCATATAGTTTGGAACACTTCTGGATGATTTTGTTTATTTGGGGTTTTACGTCGCTTTCAACACTGTACAGGTCATATCACGACGGGTAGTTGGAAGGGCAGAGGAAACCAGTACATATAGTTCGCTAGGGTTCTGTACTGTAAACTGCCGACCAACGGCAAGCAACTACCAGCTTTCCCACTTACGGCCATGACGGGGATCGAACCCCGGCCGCAGAGGTGGGAGGCGAGAGTGTTACCACTCTGCCACCGTGGCCCCCACTTCTGGATGAAGTGACCACTCTGTTTGAATGGTCTGGCCAAGTCTGGATAGCTTGTCTGCTACCACGTTCAGCCGGCCGGGGATGTGACGTGCCCTGAGGGTTACTAGCTGCCTGGTACACCAGGACAGTATTCTCCACAGTAGGGCACACAGGGAGCCCGACTTCATCCCCCCCTCTTTGTTGATATAGGCAACCACTGTAGCGTTGTCTGTAGCTATCAGTACTGTTTTGCTACAGTAGAGGTTCGAAACTCTACTGGAGCTAGAAAGACTGCTTAGCACTACATGGTTTGTGTGCAAATTGCTTTCTGGAAGGGACCAAGTTTCCCTTGCAGTGTGCTCGTCTAAGTGGGATCCCCACACTTCTTTTGGTGCATCTGTAAAGATTTGCAGAGCCTGTTTTAGAGGGTGTAATGGTTGACCTAGCAGCACATTGCTTTCCTCCAGCCACCACCTTAGGTGGGGGTGGAGAGACTTGGGGACCTGTATAACCTTTTCCAGTGATTCTGGTCAGGTGAATTCCGGTACTTCCTTGTTGGTGGAAAGCGGAGAGGGAGTAGGGAACCTTGAAGTAATCCACTCCCCTGCTGAAGAGGTTAATATAGTTCTCAAAGTTTCCCAAACTGAATTACTCAGGGTACTGGGCCACTTCTCCAGCCTAGAGATCTGGTCATCTCCGGAAGGTGAGGGTGTGGCCTTCCTGGGAGATTTCTTTCGAACTTGGGCTAGCCCCTAGGACGGCCCAAGTTTGAGGAGGCATAGTTAGCCAAAAGTAGTGTCAACACTGGTGACAGACTAGACCTCACTCATCCCCATAGCCATTTATAACATCGGTGACCCCTGGTCAGATGATATTTTACCCACTGCTTGAGTTTTGAAAACTGGCAAAACAGGTTATAATCTTGAGAGGAAGGCTGAGCTTACAAACTCAGGACCCCTTGAGGCAGCTGACACTGGTCCCAGGTTGGGTAAAAGACAAAATGGATGGCCAGTCTACAAGGTGTGAGGTCTGATAAGGGGAGGTAGACTGGTAGTGGACAAAGCCTGCTGGACAGTCTCCCTCTTATCTATAGCCACTGTCTGACCAGCTGGGTCCCGAAAGGGTAAGCTGGCTGACTGGTCAGGTAGATTGACAGGCATTTCACCGGGACCAGTGACTGGTCCAAGAATTCCTCTGCAACCAGTTCCTTAGGCTGCCACTGGTTGGCCTAAACAGCTGTTTGGGCCTTTAAGGAACCTCTGCTGGTCTGTTAGTCAGTCCTGGAGACCTGCCCAGTACCAGGCGTTAAACGGTTATACGCGAGGCAATGCTCTGTAACCGGTTTCTGGTGGCTCCATAGTTCTGCATAAACTCGCCAGAGTTGGCAGAACTGGGTGACCTACTTCTTAGCAGGGAAAGGCTCATATGAGGTTTCCTTCTTCCTGTCCACAGTGATGGTTCAGCAGCTCTGTAACCGGTTCCTGGTGGCTCCACAGTTCTGCATAAACTCAACAGAGTTGGCAGAACTGGGTGAACTACTTTTTAGCAGGGATAGGCTCATATGAGGTTGCCTTCTTCCTGCCCACAGTGGTGGTTCAGCAGCTCTGTAACCGGTTCCTGGTGGCTCCACAGTTCTGCATAAACTCACCAGAGTTGGCAGAACTGGGTGAACTACTTCTTAGCAGGGATAGGCTCATATGAGGTTGCCTTCTTCCTGTCCACAGTGGTGGTTCAGCAGCTCTGTAACCGGTTAAACCGGTAGGCTCTGGGAGAAGGTTCTGCAACCAAAGAATTGGGGCAGCACCGGGCAGAAACCTCTGTAACTGTTGAACCTGATGTCAGCACTGATTTGAAGATGGTTCCTTGCCAGTAAGGATGGGAACAGCAGATTTCTTGTAACCAGCAGCACTCCGGTTCCGGAACTGGCAACCCTCCGGAGCCGGCAACACTCCGGAACCGGCAAACCTGTTGTCAGCACTGGATTAGAAGCGGGTACAACAGATTCCTCTGTAACCAGCAATGCTCCGGGACCGGCAACACTCAGGAACCGGTAACACTCCGGAACCGGCAACACTCAGGAGCCGGTAAACAGTAAACCTGCTGTATGTCACCAGCAACTCTGTAATCCTGTTTTAACCGGTAGCCCTTGCTGGATTTCTGACCACAACCGGCAGTCTGAGCAGAACTGGTGCCGGTATCCCTCATCACTGGCTGGTGACCCTACCGGTAGCCTGAACAGGACTGGTACCGGTCCAAAATTCTGCACTGGGGAGATAAGGGTCAATGGTCACTGCGACTTCTGGTAGGTGAACCCTCTGAGCAGCCGCACCGGTGGTCTGAACAAGACTGGAACCGGTACCCCCACAGTCACACCAGTGGAAAGGCCTCTGGTGGGGGTTCCAGTATCAAACAGGGCTGATCACTGGAAACCACTGAGGGGGGGGGGGGGGGGTCCTTGACAGCTTCACAGGAACATGACTGGAACCAGTACCCCCAACAGTCCCACCAGTGGAAAGGCCTCTGGTGGAGGTTCCAGGATCAAGCAGGACTGATCACTGGCAACTACTGAAGGGGTTCTTCACAGGAACAGCACCCACCGGTAGTCTGTACAGACCGGAACCGGTACCCCAAACAGTCCCACCAGTGGAAAGGCCTCTGGTGGAGGTTCCAGGATCAAACAGGCCTGATCACTGGCAACCACTGAAGGGGTTTTCCACAGGAACAGCACCCACCGGTAGTCTGTACAGACTGGGACCGGTAAAACTCATCACTAGTGCTCCCACACCGGTAGTCTGGGCAGAACTGGTGCCGGCAAAACTCCTCACTTCTTGTCAGCTGAACCGGTCACGCTTGGGGATTTGCTTGCCGGTAGTTGTGTTGAGATCTGTGAAGTCACATGACCGGCACCGGCAAAAATTGCAGAGTTCAATGGCCACTTGTCATTTAATTCTTCAGGCCAACAGACGAGTTGCTGGATATCTTCTTGCCAGTTAAAAAGTGGTTGTAGAGTAATAAATACTCGTCTTTTCTTCTAAAACTTCTGTTGAAAATATGATTCCTCCATTGTTGATGCGTATCACGTGATCAGGTTCCTGTCACGTGACAAGCATAAGCTGGAAGTGATGACGTCAGACGATGCATTCTTCTTTCCTTCTAAATTCTTCTCGTCGACATACACGCAGTGTTACTCGACCACGAAGATTTAAATGGAGGGTAAGTAGTGGCAGATACAACATTCAGTTCAAAAGAAGGAATGCTGCAGGGAGGACACACGAGCTCTCACCCACGACTTCGTCTCGACGACAAGTACACAGAAAATCTTCAAAACTGGCTTTAAATTGCTGGATAATGCCTCGTTAAAGTCCTGGAGAGGCACTGATATGTATGTAACACAATATATATATTTTCAGATGAAAATAAGGTTTAAATTCGTAGAATAAGCCGCGTTTTCTTCAAACTTGTAGATCACTTCAAAACACGTCCGCACACTACACGCGCCAAACGAAAAAGATGAACTGACGTCACTCTGTCTAGACAGGAAGCAAATATGATGCGCCACCTAGCGAATGCACACTACTGACCGGTCCTGCCAGTATTATATACAGGACGTCTTTTTCTGGCGTTTGGCGGGACCGGTCGCGCCGACCGGTAAAGCAATTGTCCATTGGATAGGATGTATTAACGCAATAAAAAGTTTTCAGCCTCCAGCTATCTTATTGTTCAACTGACCTCAGCTAGACTTTATAAACTTATTAAAGATGAAAATAGGGACATTCTTATTTTCTTTCCACCTTGGAGTTCCAATACAAGTACAGTCATGGCCACCTTGAAGTAAAAATGAGGGTTTTCAGCTCCCAACCGACTTACTGTTCAATGGCATCAGTTCAACTTGACACACTGATTAAGTTTAAGGAAGACTTTTAATGACCTTTTTCCTTAAAATTCCTGTTTTTATGTCAGCTGACTTGTCACAATTTTCTCATTGACTATTGCAGGGATTTCTCTCATATCTTGCATATATGTACTAGGCCACCAGTAGATTCCCTTGTGGGAGTATCAGGCCTGGATCTTTCTTAATTATTTTTTATGAATTTTTGATGCATTAAAATTCATGTATTCATGCACTAAATCACTTATAACTTGAAAAGTATTACATTTATAGCATTTTAAATGTGTTTTTCATATAGTTTTGTGTCAATTATAACATAGTAAATTTTCAGAACTGTAGCCCCTTACATAATTAAGTAATTGCTGTAAAACCTAAACAGTCTACTGCAGTAAATAATCTTTTTCTCACCTGCATTTTATTTCAGTGAGGGGAGTGAGGAAGAGGCAGTCTTTTTCTGCACAGATCTTCCCACAGATTCCCACTCCCCTCACTCAAATAAAAATGCATGCGAGAAAAGAATTGCCTCTGTGTATGGGGGTGGGGGGAGTGAGATGGGGAAGTGAGATTATGTGTGTGTTGCAAGTCTCACTTCCCCCCATTCAAACAAAGAGGGGAACATGTGTGCAATGTGTGTATCTTTTCTGTCTTGCAAAAAAAAAAAAAAAAAAAAGAAACTGAAAAAAAATGGAAAGGTTCACTCTCACTGAGCTTTATCAAGCCTAACTGTGCCTGCTGTTATTCTGCTTACTCCAGTTTTTAGATAATCCACTTTCCCTTCAGATACAAAGTACAGTAAAGCTTACCTTTTCCTTACAGTCTTATACCACAACTACTACAGCTTTATTAACTCAAGTCTCCATCCGGGCCGCTCGTTTTTGTTAGCAAAAACCTTTTTCTAGTTGAGAATTCATTATAGGTCTTTGAAAGGCCCGTCCCAGCAATATCAACTAAACTTTGAAAGGACCAGATGTTTGGTTACTGTGTACAAATCAAAAAGACCTGGGATAATCTAGAAGTTGACATTGCCTACTTTTGTTGCTCAAGATTCCCCTCTCCTGAGCGGAGTGAGTTGTCACAATCAGGTCATCAAAAGAACTGAGTGTGGCCTTTTCCTATGGTTAGTTATGGGATATCCCTGTCTACATCAGCACTATACACTATAAGCAACACATTACAATTCATATTCCATATAGGACTATAAGTTAATGCTTGTAGAATGCATAGCACAGCTAGAGAACAAAGATAAATCTTTTTCGGTTCTACATGTATAAACAAGAGAAAGAGCCATTTTTTTTGGGGGGGGGGGGGGGGGGAAGTTTTTTGGTTTTTAACAGCTTCAAGTTTTAGTTCAATTATATGTGTTAGCCATGTACAATTGGGACAGTGGAGACAGGTGGGATGAATTTAGAGACAGGTGCAGACAGACTAGCTGATCATTGTTGGACTTGATCTGTATATTCTGTCATTCAAACTATGTCATCTCTTATTTCAGAATGTGAGGAAGATGGTTGATAGAATCCGGAAGTTCCAGCATCTCAATGATGAGATTTTTGGCATCCTGGAAAAATATTTGAACAAACCCAAACCTCCACAACAAGATGCCCCTCCACCTAAGTACTATCATCCTTTGTACTTGAATGCAAGCATCCACCACTTCAACCCACCCACAGAAGACAGTCCACAGTCAGCTACCAGGGCTTCTCCAGCTCCTTTGAGACATAAATCAGAACCAGAACCGCCTAGTGCTTATCGATCCTCAGACAGGTACTCAACTGTACCAGATAGAAGCAGTGCAGCAGTACCTGTAGGAATGACATCCCCACGAGCTACACCAAGTCAGGCTCCTTCAAGTACCATCCCACCAGTTCCAAAAAATCCTCCTGCAACTACTCAACCGGTAGGGCCCTCTGGCAATGTTCCGCCACCCCCACCACCACCACCAGCCCCGGCACCACCCAGCACTCAAATACCAGCCCCGCCCCCTCCTCCACCCCCTCCTCCACCCCCACCCCCACCTACCAGTCAAACGTCAGTCCCGCCTCCTCCTCCTCCACCACCTGTCAATCAAGTATCAGTCCCACCACCACCTCCTCCTCCTCCTCCTCCACCACCACCACCACCTGCCAATCAAACATCACCCCCTGCCCCTCCGCCACCACCTCCTCCCCCTCCCCCTCCTCCACCTGTAGGAGGCTCAATGCCCCAGAAAATGTCACTTGGACACAAAGGCTCTGTGCGAGAGAGTATGGCCTGAGTCTTGGCTTAAACATTATGAAACACATCACCTATGTATTAAATACAAGCCTAAGTTATACTGTACAAGACCTTGCCCAGAGAAGTACCTGCCCTGGAGTTGCCATACATAAAAGACTTAAACAATAGCTGCACACTAGTCGCAAAAAATTAAAAAAAGACTAGTTCAGCAGGCACTGAACTCACAACCTGATAATTAAACAAGGCTCCACATACACTGAAATAACCATCCAAAGACACAAACACCTGAGAATTACATACCAACCCACACCTAGTCTGATATACCAGACAGCCTTGTGGCAATTGAGATGAAGTTTCCTGCACACTCTTCAACAAGGTGACAAAGTCCTCAAACAGGCTTCAGAGACAACATACTGACCACCCACCTCAGAAATCAGAGTTTAAAATTTGGATTGTGTTATCTGCAGAAAGCTAAACCCTTACACTCCACTGCTTTCCTTCACATTATAGATAGAACCTCTGTTGTGGTACAACACTTCATACCAAGTTCAAAACAATATTGAACCAATTATTATTGAGGCATCATCAAATCATTAAAGAGGAAATAACAACCTTTTTATTTAGGATAGGCTGGATAATGAATTTTGCTCAAAGCTCATGGGCATCTTTTTTTTTTTTTTTGCTTCAAATTTAATAGAATAGTGCATTAGCTGTAATTTCATTTTATATACATATATTGTAATATCCTTACGCAATAAGTCCAGAAACACTTATGTTCAGCTTAATTTGCAAGTACAGTGGTTAAACTTGATCTGTGCACAACTTGCTTGTGCCTTAACAATGTGCTGCTTGATTGTGTTTATGCCACGGTGAAGTCAGTAAAAAAACTAGTTATTCAGGATGCAACATTCTGTAGTCACCTTTTATGTTCAAATACAAGACCTTTATGGTACTGGGAGAATAATATAGCTTGGAAAAAGGACGATTCATAAAATACAAGAGGCATTTAGTGTAAAACAAGTAGGGAAGCATATTTTTAGGAGAGTGGAACAGAGTTCATAATATCAAGAATTAAAAAAAAAGTTCTTTTGAGGTTTTACAATATTGTCAAAAGTTTTCTGTTGTTTGATTTGCAATGTCATTTGTTATAAATTTCCATGCCAACCTTATTTGCAAAATCTGCTTCCTTCATTTTTATAAATCTTTGCAAGACTGTTGATAACTTGGACTAGTATTATTTTTTTCATAACGGACATATATGCATGGTTATAGATACAGTGAGCTCAGTTTAAGATAAACTCTGTAGAATAGAATTCTGTTTTAAGTAGAAATAAATAATGAGCCATCTGAAGACCTTTTCTGTTGAAATTGGAAGCATTTTTCCTGGTGCTTGGAGATTCAATATAGCTTGGTTCACCTTTTTGTATAGACATATAGTGTATTATAATACATAAATGTATATTAAAAATGGTCTCACAGTCTTAGTTACATGGCTATGACTCTGCACACTGGAAATTGTACAGAGAAATGATTAAGTTTTTCTATGAAATTGTATAATAAGAGTGAAATAAATGTGTATGGATAAATTGTGTTAAAATGTTAAGGTGTGTAGATTATAACAAAGGCGGCAAGTAGTATTGGTATATAACTGCATGTAGATTGCAAAATAAACTTCAGTTTTACAGCCATTTACATTTCTAAGCAACAGTGAGTTATGCAAAGGTACTATTTCTAGACATGCTTGTAGAATGTCGTGTTCTTTAAACAGTGATGCACAATACAAATAAAATACTTGGCTTTTTATAGTTAAAAATAATTCATTCTTCAAGCCTGGTTGCTCAAATGACTGGTGATTATTTCAATTTTTGTGGCTTGTAGGGAGTATTTTTAATTACCTGAACAGGATGCCAGTGTATAGGTTTACCTCCCCAGAGCTTTACATAGACGTGTTTGCAAAGTAGTGTAGGTAAAAGTTATGTATGATATTAATCTGTTTACTACTTGTGTCTTAAACATATTGCATGTAGAAAGTCATAACTCGGAATGTAGTCTGTATGGAATATCCAGGTTTACAACTGCTATAACTGATAGAACCCATCCTTATCATAACGGTATATTAGTCCACCAGCTATGTTAGTGAAAATTTTCACTGAGCAAAAATTATTTCAGCTAGTGAATTTGTTAACTTTAAAAAATACTGAATTTTTTTCTTTGTAACACTACCATCAGTGCAATATTATCAACAAACAAATTGTTCACTTTTCAAGGAAATATAAATATCATTCCTCCATCAGCGATGCCTTCAGATAATGGTGGGTACATACACCGTGTACTTGCTAAGAGATTTATGAAGGCTTAATTCTGCAGCATCACCTTGGGACTTTGGTTTGAATATTGATCCGGACATCATGCAGAATTCACCGAGTCTGTCCTACAACCTTAGTTGTTGAAAGGGACATAAAACCCCAACTTTTACTTTGTTAGGAATGCACATGAATGACACACTAGCTTTGTAACTTTATATTCATTAACAAGTAGAAGTAAAATGTACACATTGTGTAAAAACCCCGGAAAAGTGAGTTGCAGTTCCATAATACATTGTTCCTCTAGCACTATATGACCATGAAAAAAATAGGACTTCTGGTGTTGAAAGTGTTGAAAAACTCGGCCAAAGACTGAATCAATGTAATAATAATTACAGTACTTGTAAGAAAATACTGCAGATTCTGTACAAGTAGAATCAGAACTACATGCAAGTCAAAACCATGCATAAAAGGAAGCAACTCTTAAGTTCAAGCATAAAAAAGAGCTGGGTTTATGTAGGTACATCTACTACATGTTTAATTTGCATTTAGCGACCACTAAAACCAAATTTTGTGGAATTTAAGTTTCCATTTACTATTGCTGAGAATTGCTGTACCTTTTGTGGGTCAATTCATCGCTCAGTGTTAACCAATGATCAAACCAGAATTGACCATTCATCAGTTCTGTTACACTGTTACTCATTATACCATAAAACACATTCCAGCAAGAATATTTCAATCTGTTTACAGTGTTCATTCTACAGTTGGAGCTACTTGAGTCAAATGACTCCTTTACTAAATTTTGGTGGGACATTTAGTAAATGCGATGAGTCAAATGACAAAAATTAACCTTACAGTTGAGCAAATTGACTTAAATAGGAGAGAGGAGAAAAAAAAGTACTATTAGTCTATCTTCAAAGTGAATTTGCAATACTAAATCAAATTCAAGTCTACTCACTGTGAAAAAAACTTTATTTCAATTCAAGACATATTTGTAGTCAGCATGATGTACAAGATTTCCTATGATGTACATGATTTGCAATAATTAAAGTATTTTTTACTGATTTTTTTTTTATTTTTATTTTTTGTTTTTGTTTCAATAAATATGGTCCAACCCTGCTCTATCTAAAACTAGAAAAAAAAATTAACTCACCTTGACATAGGTTCACTCAGGGAGTTGTTTTTATTTCATACAAAAAAACTGCTGACATTTATTTATGTAAATGGATATAAATTCGCCACTTTTTGAAAAAAAAAAAAAAAAAAAAGAAGCTGGTTTTAAAGCAATAACATACCATGTAAAGTTTAAGTTAAATTATTATTTAACTTTTTCCCAGCTGAAAATTTGTTATTAACATAGATGCAACTTTTCAAGTTTGTCCCACAGTAGTTTAAAGTGTTTGTTGTTACCTGTTAACAATTGTCTTTGAAGTCACTTGTAAGAGTGCATTATGCAAAAATAAACTTTAAAAAGTGAAAATATTAAAAAGCTGGATAATAAAATCTTGTTGTGCAATAGATATTTATTTCTATATATATTTAACAAAACTATGAAAAAAGTGGAAATTTACAGCTACTGGTGAGTTTAAATCACTTACTATAAACGTGTTATCTGTTGATAAATACTGAATTTTTGTTAAACAAAGTATGATTGGACAGTGCCGTTTCCGCTCAACCAATCAAATTAAGGCATTTAGAAGCAAGGAAACATGGAGGAATTGGGTTAAAAACACAATATATGTGTCCTTTTAGTCTAATTTTCCCAATATTTACAGCGAAAACGCGGGCGATAATGGAAGATTTATGCGTCACCGCGACCCGGGATCATAATGTGTACGCGTCTTTTCGCCCCAGTATAGCGACAAAAGACGCGGAAACGCGTTGTAAAATGAACACTGACTGTTAACAATTTTAAGGAATCAAGTTATTCGATGCTTAGAATCTACTAAAATATTAACTTCCTGTAATTATAGTGATAAATAAAAAGATTTGTGAGAAGTTTGTCCACTTTAAAATCTATGTTAAATGTATGCAGATATTTAGTTATTGCTCTTGAATAATCAATTATTTAAAGTTGTAAGTCACTGATTATGATGGTTCACTGTTACCAATGACTAACTGACTGCACACCTAATGGCCAAACCAATACTGTTTACAGAGTTTACTGTACCTGTAGTACTACTTGTAGACCCTTCTGGGCATTTTCTTCTAATTCACAGTGCAATACAAACATGACAGCAATGTGTACATATATATTTGTTAAGAATATATATATAAATATCTTTATTTTTTTAATATTTTAATGTTTTTTTTTCCTATTTTTGCAGGCATATGTTAACCAATAAATACAATAGTTGACAGCTGCTTTGTATTTTTATTCCATAGTTCATTATAAGATATGTTACACCAGTGCCATCCCAATAAAACTGGGAAATGTCTGGTCCCTCAATCCTTTCACTTTCAAGGAACTAAATTTCCGTAGTACCAATACTTATTAAATCATTAAAGAAAGAAAAAAACTTCCATCAGATACCTGTACCCCAAGGACTGGGGAAATAGTGTTGGCCAACATGAGATATAGAAGAGTTGAAAAAGTACAAAGATCAGGAGACTTTCAGAACAAACAGGCTCAAAGGACAGAAAGTTGAAAATTTTAATTACTTAAATGTAGCATTTATAAGCTACAAGCTTATCATGTGGAAATGAATGCTGATCTCGGATGGCTGCAGGCCCTGGCCAAAGTCCAAGAAAAATAGACGTCTAGTACTGGCCGGTGCCTCACAGGAAGGTGAGCTTCCTTGTGAAATATCGCTTGATCACCCTTCTTTCAAGTTGTAATTTTGCCCGTACCCCCTCAGCTGGAATACAGCCGGGAGGCAGGGTGGGACTCTCTTCAGTTCCACATGATAAGCTTGTAGCTTATAAAAGCTACATTTAAGTAATTAAAAGTTTCAATTTTATTGCGCTACAGTAGCTTACCATGTGGAACTGAATGCTGAATCCAACCGCTCAGTGGAGGGATTACAGCTGAGACTGGAAGTATTGTCAATTTTTCTTGGATTTTGAATTAGGTTAGAATGAATGTATTAGAAAGACCAGTCTGAGTCCGGCTTACAGTGCCCCGATTCCGGGAACTGGGCCTGTAAGAAGCCAAAAAACCAGAATATTTGAATGAATGACAGTACTGCCCTATCAACACTAAATTGAGTCAGCTGGGGAGCGTTTCCAGCAGATTTCTTAATGTATATCTGTGTTTGATATGTAGATAACACTTCTGCACTAAATTATTTGCAAATAAAGTTGAAAATCCGTCATAAAGCACACTTTTTCCTTTAAAAACTCTGGAGATGTTGAAAACACGTCTGCACAGTACACGCGCCAAACGAAAAAGATGCTATGACGTCAGGTTGTCTAGACAGGAAGGAAGTA
This sequence comes from Sabellastarte sp. h YS-2021, assembly GCA_964017235.1. Taxonomy (NCBI): domain Eukaryota; kingdom Metazoa; phylum Annelida; class Polychaeta; order Sabellida; family Sabellidae; genus Sabellastarte; species Sabellastarte sp. h YS-2021. Next base: position 138,937,497 of record OZ024927.1, on the reverse strand, counting down.
TGAGGTGCCATCTGGGGAGTGCACAGTACTGGGAACACAGCGACGTCTTTTTCTGGCGTTTGGCGGGCCGGTCTACGCCGACCGGATTAGCAATTATCCATTGGATAGGATGTATTAACGCAATAAAAATATAAACTTCTTTCCTTGCAATAAAAGACGTCTATACATATGGTGGCCAACGAGAAAGAAGGGGGATCAAGTGGTATTTCATGACAAGGCTCGCCTTCCTGTGAGGCACCGGCCAGTACTAGACGCCTATTTTTTTTGGATGTTGGATGTGGCCTGCGGCCAACTGAGATCAGCATTCAGTTCCACATAGTAAGCTATTGTAGTGCAATAAAATTGTCCCTACAATGTCCCTACCAAGTATCAACTTCCTATTCCTTAGAGTTTCTGAGATACATCTTGGACAAGATTTTTTCCCAGGTCACCCACCTGCCCAGGCAGATGCCATGGGTGAAAACAATACCTGCACAGCCTTTATAAAACTTTCACTAACCTAAAAAAATAAGCCAGATATAACATCAAAGCTGATATACTATAGCTAATTCTATTCAGCTTCACTGGAAGAATCTATGTAATGTAAGCAACATGGATGATCAGCCATCACATGTAATTAACCAACATGGCAGAGAAGAGTAAAATTAGTGGCTGAATGGTTTACAAATCAGAAAATCGGTTTTCCACTGCTTTGAAATGAACAACATTTAATTCTTTGTATGCTGTTACCAATGTGGTGAAACTGGACTACAATCATAGATGAACCATATTTTCTTACTGAAATGGCTTTGGAAGATATTCTTAAGCTAATACACTTTATTGTTTTAATCAATGTAAACTAAAAGTATGAGCTCTTTCATTGTTTTATTGTTTTGTTGAAATACCAGCAATTAGGCAAATCAATGTTCTCAATAACAGGTTTTTTCATACTCTGAGGATTTTGTTATTTCTGCCACAATGAAATAACATGTTTGGTAATATTACTTTAAAAAAAGGAAATTTCCTCAGTTTATTCAGCTATTCGTGCCGCTGTATCTCACTTTACATTCATGTAAAAGAAAAACTGACAGAAATGTGGTTCCACTGCGTAGTTATTAACTCTGAAAGACAAGCACCTTCATCAGCTGAAATTATTTGTGCTACCAGAATAATAAGTTCCTACAGAAGCTTGTTCTGTAAGGGTATAAATCATCAAAAAAAAAACAACATATCCTTTACAAGTACTTTCAGCAAATAACTTTATGGACACAATGTTGCTTTCAGACACTCCGTGTAAATTACCATGCATAAAGACAACTAGGGTAGCAAAGAGAAGTACTTTTTGCACAAGTACCTTCAGAGCGAGAACTGAAATTTGCAAGTAAGGAACCACAGGTTATACTAATTTTATGTGCATATTTAATTTGAAAAAAGTAGGGTATTAAGTCAGGGTTGCCAGTGGTCAGGAAAAAGTCCGGGAATTTTGTTCTGGGTCAGGGAATTTTGAAAAAAGTCAGAGAAATTTGGGAAAATCCTTAGAAAGTCAGGGAAAATTGACTTTCTTGAGTCGCGAGCATAAGGTTAGAGGAAGGAATGAGGCCACAAATTGGACACATGTTTATAGCAATACAACAAAAATTGAAATGCAATGTTGATCTAGAAGAACCTACATTAATAGGCCTATACAATTTGAATAATGCATCATGTGTACATTATTATGTAATTTTAATGCCTTTCAATTAAGCATTGACTATGGCAAACTTTTGTTACCACAAATGGTGTATAGTAGTTTTTGTTGCATAGGTAGGCCTTAAAGTATTAATAACTTATATTACACACAGGACATTATTTTGTTTAACTTGTCATGCTGAAGCAACATATTTTACTACATGTCACAAGTTTTGTGCAATCACAAAAAATAAGTAAATAAATAATATTAATTGTATTGAATTAAGCAATACTCATTTACTGAATATAATTGTTGTTTTCATGATTGTGTCATGGTGTGATCATAACTGTGTTGATCAGAAAAGGTTTTTAAAACAATGATCTATGCAGCAGTTATCGTCATCATTTCGCCGTGACGCTCAGGGAAATGAAGGTGTCAGTCAGGGAAAAGTCAGGGATTTTTTAAAGCACTCATGACTGGCAACCCTGTTAACTGGTAAAAATGGGATATCTCTGTACAAAAACAGGTCAAATGGCACACTTGTCATATGTTTCAATGTACATATGTTAAAACAGATAGATAGCCAAAGAAGGTGATAAGACACACATAAATTTATATTACAAGACTGACAAATTTGTTGTGGAAAAACATCATCTTTGGACCATTCATTTGTTTTGAATGTATATTTCAGGTTTCTGGTTCAGTGAATAAACTCTGAACCTATATTTTTAAACTATAATTTGCTCAATATTTAACTCCCATTATCAGAATCTTCAGAACTTGTCTCTGTTGATCTTGCTTCTCTGTCCATCTGTTTGCTGTCAAAACGAGTCTTCTTTTGCTCTCTACTTTCACTTTCCTCAGAATCTTCACTGTCTTGAACATTTTTACTTGTCCTTTCAACTCCTTTGTGAGTTCTTTTCAGGTTATTTGTATCAATATTTCCTTTCTGGCTTTTGTTTTCATCTTTTTCATTGTCACTTTCTTCCACTTCACTTTCATCCAGATTTTCCGCACTTTCACTTTCATCAGAATTTTCCCCACTTTCACTTTCATCTGAGCTTTCCTCACTTTCACTTTCTTTCTTTTCGCCATCTTGAGCAAAACCAGCAAAGAAATCATCCTTAGCTGCTTTTCCAAGTAGTTTATTTTTATTTCCTTTCTTGGCCTTTTTCTTTGTGCTCACTTTCTCTTTTCCAGCATCCTCAATGTTCCAGAATTTGACAAGCTGGTCATGTGAACAGGAAGTGAGGTAAGTGCCGCAGTGTGAGAGCGACATGTTTTCTATTGGAAAGTCCCCGTGTTCACCAATCTTCCCCAGGAACCGGTTTGGTAAGATGTTTACCGCTCTGTAACATAAACCACCAATAAATACAACAGCAATCTTCAGACTGTGTAGAGGATGAAGATATGTAGAATTTTGGCTGCATGAGTGGAATAATTTTACAGGTCTTCACATCAATCTAGGACTGTGACAGGGTAACCAGGATACTCAAAATTAAAGCAAACTACGTTGGGAAACTGAGTACAAACCAGGCAAACTGAGTACTTAAACTGTTAAAATATTGTTTATTTCCATAAAAACAAGGGAATACTTAATTATCATAAAGATTTGTCTCCCAAATATTATCATTGTTGTGTAAGGTTTGGTATTTTCACAGATGCATAACATAGAATTTTAATAAACTTGTTAAGAAGAGTCACCACATTTGATTTACTAAAAGCTGGTTACTACAAAAACATGAGTTCCAAGGATTTGGAGCAATTATTGCAATATCTGGTCCTGTTTGCTTTACATCATAAAATGTTAAAGGTCCTCAATGGCCTAGTGGCTAGCAAATGTGGCATCTAATCACAGGTCGTCACCTCTGGGTGGGCTCCACATCCACATAACAATGCTGAGGACCTGTCCCAATATGACCCTGGCTGTTTAACAGGAGGCAAAACACCAACATTGTACCTCAAATAATATTCTAAATTGTGTTTATTCATATAGATTATAGACAACACCTCTAAATACACAAAAAGTGATAAAAACTTTCCATTTTAACTTAAATTAGGTGTTCTATGAATCTCTTAACCTTTCCTTAAACAGGATTTCAGAAAACATTTTTTTAACTTCACTTTACCAGGGTTCTACATGAAAGGCTTTGGCTGTATATAAAACTAGACCTACGCGTCGGAGAATCGATGCAATTTTGTATCCATTGGAAAGACAACTCATCAAAGCCAGTGAACCATCGTTTGACCTTGAAGGAGGGGCCACAGGTCAAATCTAACATCAGAAGATTCCAAGATTTCCTGTGAGTTCGTTTCACATTGCAAACCTCTTGGATCAATAAGAATCGAGTTATAAGCACTTTTAGGTTTGGCTGTCCTCGTTTGATGTTGAAGGAGGGGCTCAAGGTTACACCAAAAGATTCCTAGCCCATGATTTCCTATTAATTGGTTTCACATTGCAAACCTATAGGACCAATAATAAGCAAGTTATAAGCACTTTTAAGTTTGGCTATCCTCATGTGACCTTGAAGGAGGGGGTCCAAGGTCAAATCTGAACACATCCAAAGATTCTTAGCCCATGATTTTCTATGTGTTAGTTTACCATCCCAAACCTCTAGGACCAATAATAAGCAAGTTACAAGCATTTTTAAGTTTGGCTATCCTCGTTTGACCTTGAAGGAGGGGCCAAAGGTCAAATCCGACCACACCAAAAGATTCCTAGCCCATGATTCCCTAGAGGTTGGTTTACCATCCCAAACCTTTACGACCAATTATAAGCGAGTTATAAGCACGTTTAAGTTTGGCTATCCTCATTTGACCTTGAAGGAGGGGCCCAAGGTCAAATCTGTCCACATCAAAAGATTCCTAGCCCATGATTTTCTATTAGTTGGTTTCACATTGCAAACCTCTGGGATCAATAATAAGCAAGTTATAAGGACTTTTAAGTTTGGCTATTCTTGTTTGACCTTGAAGGAGCGGTCCAAGGTCAAATCTGAACACATCCAAAGATTCTTAGCCCATGATTTCCTATAGGTTGGTTTACCATCTCAAACCTCTACGACCAATAATAACCGAGATATAAGCACTTTTAAGTTTGGCTATCCTCGTTTAACCTTGAAGGAGGGGCCCAAGGTCAAATCTGTCCACATCAAAAGATTCCTAGCTCATGATTTTCTATTAGTTGGTTTCACATTGCAAACCTCTGGGATCAATAATAAGCAAGTTATAAGGACTTTTAAGTTTGGCTATTCTTGTTTGACCTTGAAGGAGCAGTCCAAGGTCAAATCTGAACACATCCAAAGATTCTTAGCCCATGATTTCCTATAGGTTGGTTTACCATCCCAAACCTCTCCGACCAATAATAACCGAGATATAAGCACTTTTAAGTTTGGCTATCCTCGTTTGACCTTGAAGGAGGAGCCAAAGATCAAATCCGACCACACCAAAACATTCCTAGCCCATGATTCCCTAGAGGTTGGTTTACCATCCCAAAACCTCTACGACCAAATATAAGCGAATTATAAGCATGTTTAAGTTTGGCTATCCTCATTTGACCTTGCAGAAGGGGCCGATGGTCAAATCCGTCTACATCAAAAGATTCCTTGCCCATGATTTTCTATTGGTTGGTTTCACATTGCAAACCTCTGGGATCAATAATAAGCAAGTTATAAGGACTTTTAAGTTTGGCTATCCTTGTTTGACCTTGAAGGAGTGGTCCAAGGTCAAATCTGAACACATCCAAAGATTCTTAGCCCATGATTTCCTATAGGTTGGTTTACCATCCCAAACCTCTACGACCAATAATAACCGAGATATAAGCACTTTTAAGTTTGGCTATCCTCGTTTGACCTTGAAGGAGGGGCCCAAGGTCAAATCTGTCCACATCAAAAGATTCCTAGCTCATGATTTTCTATTAGTTGGTTTCACATTGCAAACCTCTGGGATCAATAATAAGCAAGTTATAAGGACTTTTAAGTTTGGCTATTCTTGTTTGATGTTGAAGGAGGGGCTCAAGGTTACACCAAAAGATTCCTAGCCCATGATTTCCTATTAATTGGTTTCACATTGCAAACCTATAGGACCAATAATAAGCAAGTTATAAGCACTTTTAAGTTTGGCTATCCTCATGTGACCTTGAAGGAGGGGGTCCAAGGTCAAATCTGAACACATCCAAAGATTCTTAGCCCATGATTTCCTATGTGTTAGTTTACCATCCCAAACCTCTAGGACCAATAATAAGCAAGTTACAAGCATTTTTAAGTTTGGCTATCCTCGTTTGACCTTGAAGGAGGGGCCAAAGGTCAAATCCGACCACACCAAAAGATTCCTAGCCCATGATTCCCTAGAGGTTGGTTTACCATCCCAAACCTTTACGACCAATTATAAGCGAGTTATAAGCACGTTTAAGTTTGGCTATCCTCATTTGACCTTGAAGGAGGGGCCCAAGGTCAAATCTGTCCACATCAAAAGATTCCTAGCCCATGATTTTCTATTAGTTGGTTTCACATTGCAAACCTCTGGGATCAATAATAAGCAAGTTATAAGGACTTTTAAGTTTGGCTATTCTTGTTTGACCTTGAAGGAGCGGTCCAAGGTCAAATCTGAACACATCCAAAGATTCTTAGCCCATGATTTCCTATAGGTTGGTTTACCATCTCAAACCTCTACGACCAATAATAACCGAGATATAAGCACTTTTAAGTTTGGCTATCCTCGTTTGACCTTGAAGGAGGGGCCCAAGGTCAAATCTGTCCACATCAAAAGATTCCTAGCTCATGATTTTCTATTAGTTGGTTTCACATTGCAAACCTCTGGGATCAATAATAAGCAAGTTATAAGGACTTTTAAGTTTGGCTATTCTTGTTTGACCTTGAAGGAGCAGTCCAAGGTCAAATCTGAACACATCCAAAGATTCTTAGCCCATGATTTCCTATAGGTTGGTTTACCATCCCAAACCTCTCCGACCAATAATAACCGAGATATAAGCACTTTTAAGTTTGGCTATCCTCGTTTGACCTTGAAGGAGGAGCCAAAGATCAAATCCGACCACACCAAAACATTCCTAGCCCATGATTCCCTAGAGGTTGGTTTACCATCCCAAAACCTCTACGACCAAATATAAGCGAATTATAAGCATGTTTAAGTTTGGCTATCCTCATTTGACCTTGCAGAAGGGGCCGATGGTCAAATCCGTCTACATCAAAAGATTCCTTGCCCATGATTTTCTATTGGTTGGTTTCACATTGCAAACCTCTGGGATCAATAATAAGCAAGTTATAAGGACTTTTAAGTTTGGCTATCCTTGTTTGACCTTGAAGGAGTGGTCCAAGGTCAAATCTGAACACATCCAAAGATTCTTAGCCCATGATTTCCTATAGGTTGGTTTACCATCCCAAACCTCTACGACCAATAATAACTGAGTTATAAGCACTTTTAAGTTTGGCTATCCTCGTCTGACCTTGAAGGAGGGGCCCAAGGTCAAATCCATCCACACCAAAAGATCCCCAACCCATGATTTCCTATATCTTGGTTTACCATTCCGAAACCTCTACGACCAATAATAAGCGAGTTATAAGCACTTTAAGTTTGGCTATCCTCGTTTGACCTTGGAGGGGCCCAAGGTCAAATCTGACAACATCAGAAGATTCGCAGCACATGATTTCCTATAGGTTGGTTTCACATTGCAAACCTTGGTTTACCATCCCAAATCTCTAGGACCAATAATAACCGAGTTATAAGCACTTTTAAGTTTGGCTATTCTGATTTGACCTTGAAAGAGGGGTCCAGGTCAAATCTGACAACATCACAAGATTCACAGCACATGATTTCCTATAGGTTGGTTTCACATTGCAAACCTCTAGGACCAATAATAACGTGCAGCACATGATTTCCTATAGGTTGGTTTCACATTGCAAACCTCTAGAACCAATAATAAGGGAGATATAGGCACTTTTAAAGTCCACTATGTGGGTTACTTTGGCACTCCGTGGATGCCCTTTTACCTATGAGAAACAGCCAGTAGAAAAATGTAGATAATTTTCAAAGAAATGCACGCGGCGGCCATCTTGTTTTTTAGAATGAGTCTAATTTCAGTCCCAGAGAAGCTTACCCCCCAATGAAGATATCCTGCAAATTTGGTGAACCTAGCTGGTGTATTTTTCCTCTGAGTGTTAACGCCGAAAATCTCTGTACGCACGGCTGCGGTGGCAGCATAGCGAAACCAAAGTATCCACCATACAATTATAACATAGTGAAATAGACTATGAATTTTAATCAATTTGTTTATTGACAATTTTCAGTTGAATTACAAACCAAACTTGAGTTTTGTTTTTAAATTTAGTGTATTTTTGGCTTTAATTTGTCCTTGCACAAGGAATTTGTGTCAAAGAAATTGAGTAACCTTATATCAAATCAGTAAAGAATTGCATAGCCTTAGAAATTCATTCACAGCATTTTCTTAATTCTATGCTCCAAATAACCCATCTCTATAGTCTTCAACAAGTGCCGTGATCCTCTTCATCATCCTTACATCAAATCTGAATTTAATTTATTGACAAAATTTCATTCAACAAAACATACACCTAAAATTAATTTACAAGCACTAACTGACCTTATGACACCATCCATTGACCCTGTGACAACCTTATCCTGGGATATGGGTAGCAGGCAGTCTATGGACATTGGATGACCAGGAAAGCGGTCACTGAGGTTCCCCCATTCACCCCAGTTAAAGATGTTAAGCACCCCCTCTCCTGAACCACATACCACTTTCTCTCCTCCCTGTAAAACAAGTGTTAGTTAACTTTTCAGAATTCTCCACCATGTCTGGTTAACAATAACAAGCCATACAGTGCTATGCAATGTTGGGAGTTACAATCTACTGATACGGAGATTAAGCACCATAAAGGTCTGATTAGATCAGATTACATTACACAAACAAGGAAATACCCCTTGAAAAAAATTTCATGGGTGATATCAGTCAGTACCCATGCAACCTTAAGAGTTATGAGATATAAACTGATATGGACTGATATGTTAAAGTTCAAGGTTACTATGGCAAGGTTGATGAAGGTAGTGTTGGATACCTACACCCCAAAACCTATGTCCCAACCAAGTATGAACTTCCTAAAATATATAGCTTCTCAAAAATACCTGACAAATTTCTTCTGCCACCTCACCACCCACCCATCCTCATACCACAGGTGAAGCTAGTACTCCCACAGGTTTTAACAACTGTTGGGACAACAACTGATAAAAATGGATGTTAAAGCAAATTTAAAAAAATGATAACATGCCTTTATGATAGCCACTGACAAGAGTTCAGAGTCAAACAGCTCTGACTGTAACTTTAACTTGTGCTTTCGGATGTCAAATGCCGAGAGGGTCCCATCTCCACTGGTGGCCACCAGGTAGCGCTTGTTCTTCTCCACATCCATATCACTGATAAACTCTTCATGTTCCTTCACATCCATCACTGCCTTATTTTGCCTCATGTCCCATACCTTTACAGTAAAAAAAGAGAAAGATTTATGTCCATACATTCATAGTAATATTAGATATACCACCTACTCATGTATATAGTGAATTAAGATACTAAAACACTGAGAACGGCAGTCAAGGACCTAAGTTCTAAACCTGTGAAGTGAAACACGATACACAATCATCTAGTTTTGGTATCCTTTACAAAAATCAAAACCAGTGACCAGGGCTTTGAAATGAACAAAATCTGGCATTTCTATGCTTGCCAGTGATATGGTGAAAATTAAATACAAGCATACATGAGCCCTATTTTACAACTGGAAATAGGTTTTCGGGAGATATTATGAAGTGAACCAATGTTATTTTAACCAGAATGAAGTTCAAATTTGACTTAGCAAATATTTACATTTTTCACTGTTTTGATAAAGTACAGCCATTAGAAAGCACAAAATAATATCTGTGCCCAAATACTCTTTGTGAATTTCAGTGTTTCTACCATAACAAAATGATATACTGGAATACCGTTAACACACTACAACCGTCATATGTATGTAATGTCGTACACTTGTGAAATTACAGGAACAAGAATTTTCTGTGAATAGCCATTCAGATAACATGGGTTAAACTACACATCCTACTAGCTCATCAAACATGTCAATATGGGACTCCTGTGACCTAGAGCCTGTACAATGTTAAGAAGCTATTCCATATCTCTCTGGGCAAAAAGGGTACATCAAATCTACTTTAACTTTTTAACATTTTTTAAGCGTGAGCTCTAGCGAGGCTTGTGCTTCTAGGAATCGCTTTTTTTTTTGTCTCCGGACTTTCATGAATTGTGGTGCAGTGTTGTGAGTATCCGTCTGTTCACTGAAGATAAGTGGCAATGGGCTACATTAGTACTACTGGGATGGGTGACCAATTCGGTGCACTACTTGTGTCTCTGATGGTTTTGCAGCTCGCACTAGTACACCAAAACCCCTTTTGACCTTGTTATTACACAATTCAATATCCAAAGAAGATGTGTGACAATACAGGTATAACTAGAAATAGGATGCACTGTTGATAGTAGATGCGAATAGAAACAGGATAGCATAGAAGAACACACATTATCATGTGTAATGTCCACCCCATGAACCTTTTGCCAAAATTGTACAGTAGTCTTACAAGACCCTGTTTCATTTGTAAAATATATCAATGATGCTTAAATATTTATTAGTGTAGATGTAAATTATTTCAGCTTCATGCCTTTTTCCATTGGTTGGGTCGAAAATTTCGACGAAATCACTCTATCTCGCACAGTTAAGGAGATAGAAGCAAATTTGTGTTTTGCCATTTTGGGCAAAAATTCGAAAATTCAAAATGGCCGCCATTTTTGGAGAGGGGAAATTTTTTGGAAAATTACAAAGATTATATTCCTTAGGTACCCTGTGGGTCGAAAATTTCGACGAAATCGCTCTATCTCGCACGGTTAAGGAGATAGAAGCAAATTTGTGTTTTGCCATTTTTGGCAAAAATTCGAAAATTCAAAATGGCCGCCATTTTTGGGGAGGGGAAAATTTTTTGAAAATTGCAAAGATTACATTCCTTAGATACCCTGTGGGTCGAAAATTTCGACGAAATCGCTCTATCTCGCACGGTTAAGGAGATGGAAGCAAATTTGTGTTTTGCCATTTTTGGCAAAAATTCGAAAATTCAAAATGGCCGCCATTTTTGGGGAGGGGAAATTTTTTTGAAAATTGCAAAGATTACATTCCTTAGATACCCTGTGGGTCGAAAATTTCGACGAAATCGCTCTATCTCGCACGGTTAAGGAGATCACTCTATCTCGCACGGTTAAGGAGATAGAAGCAAATTTGTGTTTTGCCATTTTTGGCAAAAATTCGAAAATTCAAAATGGCCGCCATTTTTGGGGAGGGGAAATTTTTTTGAAAATTGCAAAGATTACATTCCTCAGATACCCTGTGGGTCCTCTATCTCTCACGGTTAAGGAGATATAAGCAAATTTGTGTTTTGCCATTTTTGGCAAAAATTCGAAAATTCAAAATGGCCGCCATTTTTGGGGAGGGGAAAATTTTTTGAAAATTGCAAAGATTATATTCCTTAGATACCCTGTGGGTCGAAAATTTCGACGAAATCGCTCAATCTCGCACGGTTAAGGAGATAGAAGCAAATTTGTGTTATGCCATTTTTGGCAAAAATTCGAAAATTCAAAATGGCCGCCATTTTTGGGGAGGGGAAAATTTTTTGAAAATTGCAAAGATTACATTCCTCAGATACCCTGTGGGTCGAAAATTTCGACGAAATCGCTCTATCTCGCACGGTTTAGTAGATAATTAATTACTCACTCATCTATGAAGCAATTCCCCCCAAAAGCAATCCCATACAAGCTATTAACCCAATGAACCTCCATACCAAATTTCAGAAAGCTAGGCTTAATAGCATTCCTTAAAATGTCTGGAAACCAAAGAGCTACTCAAAAGTAGCAAAGTAGCTATTACTCAGTTAGCTATAGAGCTATCATCACCAAAAGCAATCCCATACAAGCTATTAACCCAATAAACCTGCATGCCAAATTTGGTAAAGATAGGATAAGAACTGTTGCCTAAAATGTCTGGAAACCAAGTGGGACGCCGGAAAAAGCAAAAATAATATGTCCACCCCCCAGTGGGGTGGACATAATGACTGCTATAGGTGTGAAGAAATGAAGTGGACTTGTACCTTTAAGAATCCATCATCATCTCCAGTTGCCACAATATTCTCATCAACCACCAAAAGACTGTAGAGTGGTGAGCTGTCAAAAATATAATACACAATCACTGTGCAAGTCAAACAAACACCAATATGGATTAATTTCCACATCATTTGAAAGCACCATTATTCATTATTGCAGAGTGATAGTAAGAAAAAGTATTTTAGTAAAACAGATATGCAACACACATTAAACCCAATTATATTTATATACTTTATAGGGGTCTGATGAGTATACATAATTGGGGTCGATTGCTTGCTGATGAAATTTAGACTCGACATCGAGCCCTGACAAAGTTTAGTGTGCACATTGACAGACACAACATCCAATATGGCATCTCCCATAAACAAAAACAAAAAAAGAAAATTGGTGCTGCGACTCAGCCATTTGTAGAGACTCGATAATCGCCCACCTGAGATCGATTAATCATTTAATTTAATTGATACACATTAAAAATAAAAAAGTCATTACATAAGTATAACTAAACATATTGATACTATCAACCAACAAAATAATAAAATCTTACTTGAAGAATATCATTGTTAAAAATATGTAAGTTAGAAAATGTGGGGTCTCTGAATCAGGTGGGATTTCCTAGAAATATGTTAAAAATAAACTGGACCTACGCACCAGAGAACCGAAGCAAATTTGTATCCACTGGAAAGACAACTCACCAAAGCCAGTGAACCATCTTTTGACCTTGAAGGAGGGGCCAAAGGTCAAATCTGACATCAGAAGATTCCCAGCACATGATGTCCTACAAGTTGGTTTCACATTGCAAACCGCTAGGATCAATAAGAAACGAGTTATAAGCACTTTTAAGTTGGCTCTCCTCGTTTGATCTTGAAGGAGGGGTCCAAGGTTAAATTTCACCACATCAAAAGTCCATGATTTCCTATAAGTTGGTTTCACATTGCACACCTCTAGGACCAATAATAAGGGAGATATAGGTACTTTTAAAGTCTGCTATGTGGGTTACTTTGGCACTCCCTCGATGACCTTGAATTAAGAGCTTCAAGGTCAAATGACTGCAAGGTTGTAGAGGACATGTATATCTGTTATACATATCACCTATGAAGAGATTCAATCTTCTACCTGTTAGAACCAGCCAGTAGAAAAAGGTAGATAATTTTTAGAGAAATGCCCACTGCGGGCCATCTTGTTTTTCAAAATGAGGCTAATTTCAGTTCTAGAGAAGCTTACCCCCCAATGAAGATATCCTGCAAATTTGGTGAACCTAGGTGGTGTAGTTTTCCTCTGAGAGCGTTAACGCTGAAAATCTCTCTACGTGCGGTGACGCGCGTAGCGAATGCTAAGCCAAAGTATCCACCGGATGCCTCCAGTGGATACAAATATGCAAATTAGAAAATGTGAAGTCAAGGAATTCCGTGGGATTTCCTAGCAATATTTTAAAATAAAATATGAGGAAAAGACGATCATTACGTCTGTATACATGCATTTAATCAGGCCAAAATAGGGGTTTATGTTTGAGTGATACCATGTGATTACACTCGATGCATCGAATGGACCACTAATCGTCCTAGCACTAATAAATATTATGTCGCACCCCTAATACTGTAAGTGCCATACTCATGAGCCTTCTTAAGCTTCAGTGCCACAGAGCCAGCATTCATGTCCACCATCTGCAGGGATTTGTCCTTGGACACAGTAAAAAGTCGCTCACCACTAGGCGAGAACCGTAAGGCTCGGCATGACTTCTTGTGGTGTGGCAGGGTCAGCAACTGATGATTCTCTTCAGAGGTAGAATAGGAAAAACTGTGACAAAAACAAATGTCTTTCAGATATTATGCAAACTAGATCGATTGACATAAAAGGCAAGTGTATCACACACTTGAGTACATTAAAAATAAACAAAATTTGATGGGTTTTCTTGAGCAGTAGAATATGAGAGAAAATGTTAACTAATGATTATGTGCTTAAATATGGTAGATTTAGATTTATTTGTTGTTTTACGTCGCGTTCAACAGCCAGGGTCATATTGCGACGGGTAGTTTACAGGTGGAGGAACCAGTGCATACTAGTTGGTCAAGATTCTGCACTGTAAACCACCGGGCATCGGCAAGTAACTACCAACTTTCCAACATGAAGCACCCGGCCCGAGATTCGAACCGGCGGCCTCAGAGGTTGGAGGCGAGCACTCTAACCGCTACACCACCGAGACCCCTTTAAATATGGTAGAACTGTATGGCTTAAATTTATTTCTAAGAACAGTGTAACACATGCAAATACAACAGTACAAAATGTAAGTGAAGGGTCATCATATGCATATGGTGGTGTAAACATCTTGAAAAATCAATTGCATCAGAGGCAGATTAAGAATTTGCTCTTCAACAGGGGGATTTCTGGCACAAAAATCTGCTACACACACAGACCCTTTGGGTATGGCACCCCCAACTCTGAACTTTAACTACTTGTACAAATGCAAACAAATAGTGTAAAAGCCAAACTTATTCCCATCTGACTAAAGTAGAACTATATGAAATCACCAAGAGATATTTTAACTTAAAAAAAAATCAATAATTACATTCTGATCCCCAAAGGCATTAAAAAATCTCTCCCCTTACCTTGTATATGTGTAAAGCAAAAGTATTTATATTTTGCCAACTAAATAACATAAATATGTTAAGTGAGGTGTAAACAGTAATTTAAAATATGCTGGTTAGTGGTTACACATGACCTTTTACATAGAAAGTAGTTCAGAGTACTACAATATTGCCGTCATTTCTTTTTTGTGTGAATCCTTAAATACAACTTTTTCTGATTTATCAAAACAAATTTATATTTGTATTTAAAATTGACATACACAGTGACATTTCCATCGATATCCCCAACTGCTATGACATCTTTTGATGGATGGCAGCAAATATCTACCACTGATGTGTCAAAGGTGATGTTCTTTGGGGCATCTAAGCTCCCTGTCGCCATTCTTAAAGAAAAACAGTAATTTAATGCATGCTGTGTAATTACTGTACCAGCTAATTTTTGTGGAAAATGCATAAAAGTAAAATAATAAACAATCATGTCTCAGTTTTACAAAAAAGGCTTATTATTAAGCCTAAAATGCTCTAAATCTGAATGAACTGAATGTATAATCTTAACTAATTATAACCTAATTATAGTATATATCACTTCATCTCTGTACTAACAGACTTTAAGGTGAATTAAGCAAAACAAATATCCCCAAATGAAATAGCAAGTGGATAAGCATGTTCATCAGGTGTACAAGATTGTGTCTGAATGACTGAAAATGAGTTTAAGTTATATGGGGGTAGCCTGGACACCAGGACTCCTGGACCAAAGAAATTGGAGAATTTAAAGGTCAAACATAATCATTTGGGAGAAGATGAGGATGTTAGGGAAGATAAGTGACAGCAGGTGTTGATGACATAATTCTAACAGCCCCTTCACCTGTGATGTCATAGGGGAGTGTCGATTCATGAGTATGAATGTTAATAAATTTGAGGGTGTGACATAGTTTCGACAGACGCTCATCAGACACATGGAGTAGTTGTTCTGAGTGTATGCTGCCAATACCTTTCTCTGATTCTTTCAATGTTCAGACTATTGGGCCAATCTGGGTGTGCATGTATGAGATACACTATATGAATTTCAATGGCCAATAAACCCTTGTGTGCAGTGGACTGAAATAGTGAAATAATGTTTTTATTTTTGATGGTAATGTTGTAGAAATTACCCTGGAATCTATCTGTGAGCCTTCTCTTAGCTCGTACATATTGGATGGAACACATTTACCATGTACTATTTATTTATTTATTTGGGGTTTTACGTCGCTTTCAACACTGTATAGGTCATATCACGATGAGTAGTTGGAAGGGCAGAGGAAACCAGTACATACAGTTGGTCAAGGTTCTGCACTGTAAACTGCCGACCAACGGCAAGCAACTACCAGCTTTCCCACTTGAGGTTGTGCCAGGAACCGAACCCCGATCTCAGAGGTGGGAGTATAGAGTATTACCACTCTGCCACTGTGGCCCCTCATTTACCATGTAATGCAGAATATAACATTACTGTTTTGCAGTCTACCCTCATTTTAGAAGTTTACGTTCAGTTTATTTGGTAGCTTGATGTGTGCTACTGAGCCAGATATTTTCCATTTTGGGTTGGGTACATGGGTGGGTATTTAATTTGTGCTCTAAACAACAGATCTCTGAGGTTAAGATAACATCTATACCCAAAAATAATATTGCATTTGTGAATAGGTTGTATGTCAAAAAGGACCAGTACTTCGTTACAGTGTCTTTTAGACCAGAAAAGTCCTGATGGAATGTACTGATGACAAATATATCCCTGTGGGTTTAGGGTGAGCTATATGAAGACACTGTTTGAAAGTTGTCGCATTGTAGTTAAGACTTGGAGTTGTTGGCATAGGAAGGAGCCAATTTGGTCCCCATGGCTGAGACAATTTTCATTATTGAACTGAAAATTAATTTTAGTAAGTACCATGAATAACTAGACCTATGCATCGGAGAACCGATGCAAATCTGTATCCACCGGAAAGACAACTCACCAAAGCCAGTGAACCATCGTTTGACCTTGAGGGAGGGGCCAAAGGTCAAATCTGACATCAAAAGATTCCTAGCCCACAATATCCTGCAAGTTGGTTTCACATTGCAAACCTCTAGAATCAATAATAAACGAGTTACAAACCCTTTTAAGTTTGGCTGTCCTTGTTTGACCTTGGAGGGGCTCAAGGTCAAATTTGACCACATCAGAATATTCCCATCCCATGATTTCCTATAAGGTGGTTTCACATTGCAAACCTCTAGGACCAATAATTTGCAAATTTAATAAGTAAATTAAATTTTTATAAGTTAATACCCTATCCAATGGACAATAGCTTATCCGGTCGGCGCGGACCGGCCCGCCAAACGTCAGAAAAAGACGTCCTGTGTCTCCACCGGCCAGGCCGGCCCAGTACTGTGCACTCGCCAGATGGCGTGTCGTACTTCCTTCCTGTCTAGACAACACGACGTCATAGCATCTTTTTTGTTGTCTAAACCAATTAGACCCCTAGTAGACTGATAGCGGGGTCGGTGGGAGGGTCTTGTGTGTCCATTGGATAGGGTATTAACTTATAAAAATTTAATTTACTTATTAAATTTGCAATTTTATTGCGTTAATACATCCTATCCAATGGACAATAGCTGAATAACTACTGCTTGGTCGGCGGGTAAGTTACTAGGGACTTAGATGAACTCATAAAATAAACTAACAACTTGTCTGGCCTGGGTCGACCCTGAGGTCAGGAAACCCTTAAGGCTATAGTCGGTCAACAGATACCGGTTAACCGGTCCAACCGACTTACCCCCCCCCCCCCCTTTTTGACAGACCGGCTCTGTGGTAGGGGAAGAGAGGGCTGAGTTCAGTCCCCTGAGAAGAAATAAACCTCCCTAAGGAAGCACGTCTGAGTTGCTTAACTGTATGTACACTATTTACATATTTACAAATCTCCTCTAGGTCCTAGTTGTTTGGTGGATCTACACTACAGGACCTAAATGGTAGAGCTCTGAATCAGCCCAGGCCACGTCCTTCAGATAAAACTGTGTAAAGGTATTATGGGATTTCCAGTGGCAAGCTGACAAGATCTGTTCTAAGGAAACTCCCGACTGGAAGGCCTTAGAGGCAGCAAAGGCCCTGACATCATGAGCTTTAACTTGATGCAGGGTGTGGGCTTGATGATCAGAGAACTCATAGCATAGGATCACAGTCTGCTTGATCCATGAGGAGATAGTGGCAGGGGAGATGTCTTTGTCGAAGCCTTTCTTGAAGGAGACAAAGACTAACTCCTTGTGCTGCCTGAGGTCTGAAGTCCTGTCCAAATAGTAGCACAAGGCTCTGACTGGACACAGGGATCTGTCAGACTTGAGGGATTTATCTAGAGTAGGAGCCAGGGCTGGTATGACCACTGGGGCTACACTCTCTGGACCCTCTTTGGCCAGCTGATTCTTGGAAAGAAAGCTGGGAGATGGAAACAGGGACACCTTAGACCAATCGGATTGGTGTCTGATGTTCTTGTGCTGCCATGCATGGATCTCACTCCTTCTTTTGCCAGAGCCCAGGGCCAAAAGGAAGACAGTTTTGAAGGTCAGATGCTTCAGAGATGCCTCCCTAAGAGGTTCGAAAGGAGCCCTTGTCAGCTGGTGTAATACCAGGGAAAGGTTCCAGGAGGGTATTCCCCTCCGCCCTCTGGGTCTATCTCTGTGGAAACTTTCCAAGAGACAAGTGAGATTATCATCTTTGCTGATATTGACTGTTGTATTACCTAGTTTATCAGCAATGGCAGACCTGTATCCATCAATGGTGCTGGGCTGTAACTTCTTGTCCTCAAAGGGATACATTAGGAAGTCAGCCACCGACTTTACAGGTGGTGACCTGAAGTCCACCTGATTAGTGACGCACCACTTTGTAAAAATGGCCCACTTTGCCTCATAGACTGATCTGGTAGATCTTCTTTGAGGAGCCTCAATTCTTGCTGCCACTGTCTCAGAGAAGCCCTGTTCTTTGATTTTTGTGACTCTAGGAGCCAGGCATGGAGATTTAGATTTGTCAGATTTCTGTGAGGGATCTGATTGAAGGGCTGTGTCAGCAGATTGGGCAGGCTAAGAGGGGCCTGACTGGACATGGTCACCAAGTCCCAAAACCAAGGCATGTTGGGCCACCCCGGGGCAATCATAATGATCCTTTTGCACGGGGAGTCCAGTAGCTTCTCCACCACTTTGCCCAATATGGCAGTCGGTGGGAAGGCGTATGCATCCAGATCCTCCCATGGCAGAGTAAGTGCGTCCACTGCTACAGCCAGGGAGTCCGGTACTAGAGAGACAAACTGAGGTAACTTGTGGTCGAACCTCGTGGCAAATAGATCTATTTGAGGCAGGTGCCATTGGTTGTATATTTGTTGAAAAACTTCCGGAAGGAGGGACCACTCTGTTTGGATGGTCTGACCCAGCCTGGATAGCTTGTCTGCTATCACATTTAAACGGCTTTTAGAGTCACTTGTCGCTGGGAACACCAGGTCAAGATTCTCCACAGTAGGGCACACAGTGGGCCCAACCTCATTCCTCTTTCCTTGTTTATGTAAGCTACTACTGTAGTATTGTCGGTTGCTACCAGAACTATTTTGCCTACACAGAGATTTTGAAACTCTTTTAAGGCTAGGAACACTGCTTTTAGTTCCAGATAGTTTATGTGCAGCTTGCTTTCCGGCACCGACCAGGACCCTCTTGCAGTGAACTCGTTTAAGTGGGCGCCCCACCCTTCTTTTGATGTGTCTGTAAAAATTGCAGAGCATGTTTTACTGGGTGTAATGGTTGGCCTTGAAGTACATTGTCTTCCTCTAGCCACCATTGTAAGTGAGGGGGCAGGGACCTTGGTAGAGGGATAACCTTCTCTAGAGATTCTGGTACCCTCCAATTGTTTTGAGATGCCACTGTATGGGTCTCATGTGTAGTCGGCCGAGGTGAACCTGCTTTTCTGTGGCTGTTAGAAGACCTATCAAGGACATGAACTGCCGGACCGGACAGGCCGGTAGTAATAAAAGTGCTTGTATCTTGTCCTGAAGGCTTTGCCACCGGTCCGGAGTCGGTCTGACCCGGCCGGACCTGAGGTCGAACTGGTAACCTACAAAGTCGAATACTTTTTTGGGTTCCAGTTCTGATTTCTCTAAATTCACCAGCCAACCTAGGTCCTGGCACATTTTGACCAGGATTTGGGTGTGTTGGAGACAAATGTGCTGGGATCTGGCTCTCACCAACCAGTCGTCTAGGTACTGGTGGATCCTTATACCCCTGTGTATGGCCATCAGTTTCACCTCCTTTGCTAATACAGTGAACTCCATGGGCGCTGTGGACAGACCAAAGGGCAGTGCCTTGAATTGATAAGTCCGGCCCTGGACATGGAATCTTAGATATTTCCGGGATTGTTCCTGTATTGGTATGTGGAAGTAGGCATCTTTGAAATCTACTGAGGTGACCCACTCCCCTTGTTGGAGGGATGTTCTGATGGTTTCCGGTGTCTCCATTTTGAATTTTTCCACCTTGAGGAAAAGTTTAGGTTGCTTAGGTCCAGTATTGGCCTCCATTTGTTGTTGGGTTTTGGGACTAGAAATAGTCGATTGAAGCAACGCAGAGATGTTTGATTGTGGACCAGTTCCACTGCATTTTTGTTTATAAGCTGATGTAATGCCTCCAACAGGTAGCTGTTCCTGTGGGGATTGACATAACTGCTTACGACAGTTGGAGACCTTGTAAGAGTTGGCCGGGTCCAGAAAGGAAGGGTGTAACCCTCTCTCATGATTTGAGCTATTTTCGGACCGGCCCCTAGATCCAGCCAAGTTTGCCAAAAGTTTTGAAGCCTGGACCCTACAGGCAGAGTTTTTGCAACAAGAGGGACATTGACCACATGTTGGACACAAGACAATTGAGTGACAGAAGAAACCGGTAATTTCCTGTAACCAGTAATTCTCTGTAACCGGCAAACTGGTAGGCTGGAGTCACCCCTGAATTTAGACAGCTACTGGTCTATATTTAGCTAGTTGGGTAGACTCTGTAACCGGTTTTGGTGAAGCAAGGTTGTATAGCCGGTACGTTGTCGGCAGGCTCTGTAACCAATGGTTGAGGTGATCACTCTGCAACCAGTTTTGGTGAAAATAAGGCTGTATAGCCGGTAAACTGGTCTGGTGATTTGAAGACTCTGTAACCAGTCAGTTGAAGCCATATTTGTAGATACTTGCTGTCTACCTGCCCCAGAATCAACACAGAGTTGAATGGACTGGGTCGGATGACTCTGTAACCAGTTGGGGTCGGGTAAGCTGTACCAAGGTTTTGTAGCCGGTACCTGGTCGGTACACTCTGTAACCAGTTATTAAAGCAACTGTACAAGGCTGTGTAGCCGGTCGGTACACTCTGTAACCAGTTGTTGAAGCAAGTGTACAAGGCTGTGTAGCCAGCACCAGTCAGTACACTCTGTAAATAGTTGCTAAAGCAATTTTACAACTATCTTTTGTGTTGAATTCAGCTTTATTTCTTTAATCCCACGTCTTACTTGTAGATTTGACAGTTGCTGGGAAAGCCCTTGTGAGCTATTTTTAGAAGCCATTGTTGTTTGGCGTGTCATGTGACCTGGACGGAAAGACACGCGATTGGCTGATTGGAGCTCGTCAGTTGTGGCGTTCTTTTGTGATACTTAAACATGCAAATGCGCAGTATTCTGCTCATCCACAAACCCCACTACCGACAACGAAGCCGGGTCTGCAAGGCAGGGACTGGAATCACAGTAGACGTGAGTTCTGAAGAACGCACTTCCGACCTTCCTGGTCCGTGAATCACGTGACCAGCTTCGTGATTGTTCGGAAGGACACGCGATTGGCTAACTGGAGATGATGTCAGTATTCGCGTTCTTTGTGTGATGCCTTACTGGCAACTTACAGTCCACAAAACCCCACTACCGACAACAAGGTCAGGTCTGCAAAGCAGGGACTGGAATCACAGTAGACGTGAGTTCTGAAAGAACGCACTTCAGATCTTCCTGGTCGGTGAAAACACCTGACCTGCTTCGTGATTAGTCGGAAGCACACGCGATTGGCTGACTGGATATGACGTTAGAGGTCGCGTTCTTTAAGCTGGCCAGCCGGCTGATGCTTTAAAAGCAGGGAAGCCTGGACCAATGCGCTCTGAAGATTTGTAGATGAAATTCCTTCTTCCTTCCATGATAAAACCAGTGAACTGGCCATCCACAACCCTCACTACCGACAACAAAGCCGGGTCCGCAAGGGAGGGACTGATATCACAATAGACGTGTGTTCAAACTTCATGTTCTTCTGATGGAATGCCTTCTATGTAGATATATATATATATATAAGCTTGCCGATCGACTAATGCTTTGCAGCAAAGATGTCTGGACCAGTGCGCTTTGAAGAAATCTGAAGAATTCATCTATTGCTTCTGATGAAAAAATACTTGAGCTAGGCTGGTGTGACTGATGCTTTACAGCAGAGAAGTCTGTACCAGTGCGCTCTGATGAAGAATGCACCTTCCATAGGGGAATTCCCTCTATATACAGTGTTCAAAAATACGTAGACTGAAGATTCCCGGGATTTGCATATGTAGCACTAGAAAAGACGTTTCTATGGTAACTGTGGCTGGAAGGTTACAGAAGGTTCATTCAAACAAAAGACACGGATAAAAATACCTGTAAGAAGTATATCCATAATTCCTCCATGTTGTCGATCTGCCCCTAACAACACAATGGTTGAATGGGAGGAAACTAGCAAAATGGCTGCCTTCATATTTCTTGTCGATTACTGCCCTATCATCAAAATTAAATTGAGTCAACTAGGGAGAGTTTCCAGCAGATTTCTAAATGTATATCCGTGCTTGATCAGTAGATAACACCTCTACACTGAAACTATCCACATATGAAGTTGAAAATCCGCCATAATGCACACTTTTCTTTAAAAATCTGGAGATTGTAGAAACTACGTCTGCACAGTACACGCGCCAAACGAAAAAGATGCTATGACGTCGTGTTGTCTAGACAGGAAGGAAGTACGACACGCCATCTGGCGAGTGCACAGTACTGGGCCGGCCTGGCCGGTGAAGACACAGGACGTCTTTTTCTGACATTTGGCGGGCCGGTCCGCGCCGACGGGATAAGCTATTGTCCATTGGATAGGATGTATTAACGCAATAAAAAAGCAAGTTACAATCACTTTTAAGTTTGGCTATCCTCGTATGACCTTGAATGAGGCGTCCAAGGTAAAATCTGACTACATCAAAAGATTCCCAGCTCATAATTTCCTATAAGTTGGTTTACCATCCCAAACCTCTAGGACCAATAATAAGCGAGTTATAAGCACTTTTAAGTTTGGCTATCCTCGTTTGACCTTGAAGGAGGGGCCCAAGGTCAAATCTAACCACACCACAAGATTCCCAGCCCATGATTTCCTACAGGTTTGTTTACCATCCCAAACCTCTAGGACCAATATTAAGCGAGTTATAAGCACTTTTAAGTTTGTCTATCCTCGTATGACCTTGAAGAAGGGGTTCAAGGTCAAATCCGACCATACCACAAGGTTCCCAGTTCATGATTTCCTATAGGTTGGTTTACCATCCCAAATCTCTTGGACCAATAATAAGCGAGTTATAAGCACTTTTAACTTTGCCTATCCTTGTTTGACCTTGAAGGAGGGGCCCAAGGTCAAATCCGACCACACCAGAAGATTCCCAGCCCATGATTTCCCATAGGTTGGTTTACCATCCCAAACCAATAGGACCAATAATAAGCGAGTTATAAGCACTTTTAACTTTGCCTATCCTTGTTTGAACTTGAAGGAGGGGCCCAAGGTCAAATCCAACCACACCACAAGATTCCCAGCCCATGATTTCCTACAGGTTTGTTTACCATCCCAAACCTCTAGGACCAATATTAAGCGAGTTATAAGCACTTTTAAGTTTGTCTATCCTCGTATAACCTTGAAGAAGGGGTTCAAGGTCAAATCCGACCATACCAGAAGGTTCCCAGTTCATGATTTCCTATAGGTTGGTTTACCATCCCAAACCTCTAGGACCAATAATAAGCGAGTTATAAGCACTTTTAAGTTTGGCTATGCTCGTTTGACCTTGAAGGAGGGGCCCAAGGTCAAATCTGACCACACCAGAAGATTCCCAGTTCATGATTTCCTATAGGTTGGTTTACCATCCCAAGTGTCTTGGAACAATAATAAGTGAGTCATAAGCACTTTTAACTTTGGCTATCCTCGTTTGACCTTGAAGGAGGGGCCCAAGGTCAAATCCGACCACATCAAAAGATTCCCAGCCCATGATTTTATGTTGGTTCGTTTACCATCCCAAACCTCTTGGACCAATAATAAGCGAGTTATAAGCACTTTTAAGTTTGGCTATCCTCGTTTGACCTTGAAGAAGGGGCCCAAGGTCAAATCCAACCACACCAGAAGATTCCCAGCCCATGATTTCCTATAGGTTGTTTTACCATCCCAAACCTCTAGGACCAATAATAAGCGAGTTATAAGCCCTTTTAAGTTTGGCTATCCTTGTTTGACCTTGAAGAAGGGGCCCAAGGTCAAATCCGACCACACCAAAAGATTCCAAGTCCATGATTTTATGTTGGTTCGTTTACCATCCTAAACCTCTAGGACCAATAATAAGCGAGTTATAAGCACTTTTAAGTTTGGCTATCCTCGTTTGACCTTGAAGGAGAGGTCCAAGGTCAAATCTGACCACATCAAAAGATTCGCAGCACATGATTTCCTATAGGTTGGTTTCACATTGCAAACCTCTAGGACCCATAATAAGGGAGATATAAGCACTTTTAAAATCCACTATGTGGGTTACTTTGGCACTCCGTGGATGACCTTGAATTAAGAGCTTCAAGGTCAAATGTCTGCAAGGTTGTAGAGGACATATACATCTGTTATACATATCACCTATGAAGACATTCAACCTTCTACCTATGAGAAACAGCCACTAGAAAAATGTACACAATTTTCAAAGAAATGCCCGCGGCGGCCATCTTGTTTTTCAGAATGAGGCTAATTTCTTCCCAGAGAAGCTTACCCCCCAATGAAGATATCCTGCAAATTTGGTGAACCTAGCTGATGTAGTGTTCCTCTTAGAGCGTTAACGCTGAAAATCTATCTACGCGCGGCGGTGGCGGCGGCATAGCGAATGCTAAACCAAAGTAATAATAATTTGATAAGTCAGCAGGTGTTTGAATTCGGAGATAGTTTTAGTTGCTGCTCTAATACCATCTTTGTGTGGGACATTGGGATATAAGGGAGTGATATCTAAGTTGACCATGAGTTTCCCATGAGACATGTCATTTCCATCTTGAGAGCATATGATGGTACAAAAGTATCCTACTATCCTAGCAAGATTTTTTGAATGCACTGCAATTTGTGGAGATCTGACCTAGTAAGACTTTTAAAAGAATTGAGAAGAATTTTCTACTATTTCCCCCCCTCCCCCCCCCCCTCCCCCCCCCCCATGTGTGTTATATCTGCTATAAACAAGACCAAAGATGTATCTGTGGCTAGAAGCAAGCCGTATCCACCAGAAAAGAACAAGTAACATGGTTTTGAAGATAACATTTTATCTTTTTTGTCTTGAAGAAGACAAAGTCTGACCTCATGAAAAGATCCCCAGCACATTCTTTCCTATAGGCTGGTTTAACATGCCAAACCTCTAGGACCAATAATAAGAAAATTCTTAATCATTCACATGAATTAAAGGAGTAGACCTTATTATCCAGTGGGGCCAACATTTGCTTGAAATCACTCTATGTACTACAGTTTTTGAGATAAATGACATTTTCCATTTCCGTTAAAATTAAAGATGGCAGCCAAAATTTGGAAAAGTCTCAATTTTTCAGAGGTTCTAGAGGAGTAGTCTTTAGTACCCAGGGGGTCCAAAATTTGGCACTCTATCGCTTACGGTTTTCAAGATAAACAGCATTTTTCTATTTCTGCTAAAATTCAAGATGGCAGACAAAATTTGGAAAGTCTAAATTTTGTTTGACCTTGAAAACGGGGTCAAAGGTCAAATCTGATAGCATCAAAAGGTCCATAACACAAAATTTCCCTTTGATTTGTTTAAAATCCTAAACTTCTAGGACCAAAAATAAGTGAGTGTAAGACCGTTTAAAGATGGTTGACCCCTGTCTGACCATGAAGGAGGGGTCAAAGGTAAATTCTACCTCATTAAAAATCTGCAGCATATGACTTCCCATAGGTTGGTTTAACATCCCAAACCTCTAGACCAATAATAAGCATGTTTTATGTCCTTTAAAGATAGTTGACCCCAATTTGACCTTAACGGAGGGGGTCAAAGGTCAAGTCTGACCCCATGAAAAGACCCCCAGCACATTCTTTCCTATAGGTTGGTTTAACATGCCAAACCTCTAGGACCAATAATAAGTGCCTCTTAAGGCCTTTAAAAATGGTTGACCCTTGTTTGACCTTGAAGGAGGGGTCCAAGGTCAAATCTGACCTCATGAAAAGATCACAGCACATGATTTCCTATAGGTTCGCTTAACATGCCAAACCTCTAGAACCAATATTAAGTGAGTTATGGGCTTTTGAAAGATGGGTGACCCCCATTTGACCTTAAAGGAGGGGGTCAAAGGTCAAGTCTGACCTCATGAAAAGATCTCCAGCACATTCTTTCCTATAGGTTGGTTTAACATGCCAAACCTCTAGGACCAATAATAAGTGCCTTTTAAGGCCTTTAAAAATGGTTGACCCTTGTTTGACCTTGAAGGAGGGGTCCAAGGTCAAATCTGACCTCATGAAAAGATCCGCAGCATAATTTCCTATAGGTTGGTTTAACATCCCAAACCTCTAGAACCACTAATAAGTGAGTTTTAGGCCCATTAAATATGGTTGACCCTCGTCTGACCTTAAAGGAATGATCAAAGGTCCAATCTGACCTCATGAAAAGATCCGCAGCACATGATTTCCTACAGGTTGGTTTAACATCCCAAACCTCTAGGAGCAATATTAAGTGAGGTTTAGTTCCTTTGAAGATGGCTGATCCATGTTTGACCTTGAAGAAGCGGTCAAAGGTCAAATTATTGATGGCAAAAAGCATGTGTTATTGCTGTTCTGTAACAAAAACAATTTCACACTTTATCTTTACAATTCATGCATTTAAATTCTGAAAAAAAGAAATAATGCCAGATTTCCTCTAAGAGAGCAAATGCAGTTTAAAAATAATGTTATTTTGAGTTTCAATTTTTGATCATGGAAAATGTACATGATAAAAAATGCATCTAAAATAAATGAATATGTTGTCAATTTTCATTCTGTAAAACATAAAAATTTATTCAAGTTCAATGTGCTGTATCTCAACAAAACCCCAGCTTAGTACTATTTTGTAAAAAAGACCAGATAGGACAGTGATCGTTCTTTTACGTGTTTAGATTTAAAGTCAATTCAATAATTGGTTAATTTATAATGAATATTTAAAATTGAGTATCTACCCATGTATCACAGATATGTCAGTTCAATCGTCCATTTCAAAGAACTAACATTGTGATGTAATTTGTATGGGTTTATTCATAAAAAACAATCTCTGTTGATAGTGTATATTGAGGACTGCCATTGACAGCAGCTTTTGAGGTTGACCAATGAAACTGTGTCCCTCATAGACTACGTTTGCGATGGGCGATAATAGAAGAACAGGTCCTGGAGTTTGTTGTTAAATGTTCGAGTAAATACTTCCTATTTTCTGGCTGTTTCTGGTGTAATTTAATTTTTAAACGTTTATATGTCCTAATTCCTTGCTTCAAACACTTGGTAGGCCGGCGGGCCACAAACTCTGAAGAGTTACTGGATCGTCTCCATAGTTAGTGGTCTCAGGCTGAGGGACCAGCATGAATTTCGAACACTGGGTAAACATGGCCGATAATAAAGATAAATTGTCAAATACATCACTTTCAAGGAAATTTAATGTTCCCCAGTATGGCTTTCTACCAGTAAACGGCCACCTACCAGTGAACGCCCGCCTTATATTTCTTTGTTGGAGGTCAAGGAGAAATGCTTCTATTTATCTACAAAATGGGCGTTCACTGGTATTATAGGAATATATCACGAAAAAACCGTCCAAACACAGAATTTTAGCATGGGTGGCATTGTCAAAGCACGAAGGCGATGACTGTTTAAAATAAAATACCCTAAAACACTTGTAAAATTAACAAAATTATCCAACTGAATGCAATAGGGTGCCGCCATGTAGGCTGTTCCATCAAGTGAACAGCTGGGTAATTTTTTTTCCCAAAAATATACTGTAAACTTTTTCTGAATCAAGGTACAAGCAAACAATTAAAACGTGCACAACTTTATACACTATCTCATAGTATTTTGAATATAATTATGAAAACAAACTTATAGACTATTGTTTTTCAACCAATAATTATGCATGGAGAAGTTTATAACAGCCGTAATGTTGATGCAGAATTTTAGATGGTTTAGAAATCGCTCTCGACCAATCAGAATGACGGACACATCCGTGTCATGTTAGAATTCCGCTTTGCGGTCAAAACGGCCGATAATAGAGATAAATTCTGAAAATATAAAGCGTCTGAATGGACCTTTCCACGGTGTCAATCAAAATACCGCAAATCGGCAAATATCCTGTTTACCACAATTGCAGCAACCAATCATTTCCTCCGATTTTCATCGGCGCCATTTTGAATTACAAAAACGTGGCCATTTTTAGGGACATATTTGTAAATATTATTGCTTTCTGATAATCGAACTAAATGAAACTAAAGTGTAATTTGATAAAAAAATTTATATCATCAATCCTACCTACTTTAAAATGTCTGAAATGTATATATATGTCCCCAAGCTGCCATTGTTTACATATTACTGCAAGGCACGAGGATTTGTTTTGATCATTAAATTGTTTATTTATTTATTTTATAATTTTTGTCACAATAAAACACATATACTTTATTATATAATTTCTCATTCTATGCTCAATACAATCATTTATAATACGTGTTATTTCTCATATAACTTGAAATACTCAATGTTTACGTTTGATTTCCCGCCATTTTCGCCATTTGTTTGTCAGACAAGGCCTGACATGGAGACAACTAAAATACCGTAAACCAGGAAGTGGGCGTGGCCTATGGAACGGTCCATGCAGCATTACAACAGTAGGGGCAATTGAAGAATGCAGCATATTAGGGACAAGTGAAGATAGAGGCGCCGCTCGGCAATCCGACGGAAGATTTCCCCCGAGAATTATAATGTACAAATATCGATAATGCACTAGTGAGAAATGGCATTCACGACATAATACGTTATTAAAAAAAAATTCGAACCTCGTTTGGGCGATAATAAACGACAACTATTAAATACCGAATTACTTGAATATGGCGAACGCAACGAAATCGTGTCTTTCGGGATGTTTAATTAAATTTTTTGTTTGTTTGTTTATTCTGTGTCATTTGTGTGATTATAGTTTTTCAAAACTATAATTTTTCATATTTTTAAAATTGTAACAGAATATGAATTACTAAAAATTTCCCCCAATATTATGATCATAGGAGGTAAACCTTCCCAAACTATTCATTTATCAGAAAATAATTTTATACTGCTTTTAAGGGGCTATCAACGTAAGTACATAAAATTTGTTTACGTAACGCTCACCAGACGGTGTAGCAGACAGAGTCACTGTTGCTATGCACGGACTATTATTTACGAGAGGGACAGTTACGTCATTTTCTTTCAGCCGTTGAAAAAGATCTGGGGCCGTATTCACGAAAGGTCTTAGCCAAGTCTTAGGCTTAACTTTTGTATAAAAATATAGCCAACCAGTATAAATGATAAAATACTGCATATAGTATTACGTTTTGTAAACATTGCTCTTGGCTTCTTAATTATATATATGTATAGGACCCACTTGGAAAAATCAATAATCCTCTTGTTGATCTTGCCAGTTTACTACTGTTACTGTACATGAGTGCCAGTCTTTTCTGCACTGATAAAATGAACCCACATTTTTCAAACATGCACTGCGTGTGTATATAGCCTTTCTTCTTACAGTGAAGCATTTCTTTTTTACACACGGAATCTATATTTGTATCACCTTAATTGTTAATACAATAAATTTATTGAGTGTTCTACTATTCTGATGAAAATTTCTTACATGTAACAATAATTTACAAAGCTTTGTTTTTATTAGTCAAGGCACTTCTTACATTGAAAGATTATCTGTTCATATAAAATATAATTCTCACTGATGGAACACAAGATGTACATATATTCCATGAAAATGGAGTAGTTTACTTATAAAAATATAGACATAACATGTAAGGAAAAATGTTTTTATTTAGAGATATATACACTAAGATATAGGAAGCCAAATTAAAAATAGAATATTTTGTATAACTACGCCTTAGTTACTGGTGAGAGGTTATAAAAGTTGGCTCAGAGAGAAGGGAGAGGCTCATATACTGTGACACAATATATAAACCATGCTGTTCTAAATAAAGATCTAAATACATACACAAGCCACCAAATGCATTCAGATTAATTTGAATGATTTACAATTTTAAATAGTGGTTTCTTGACATTTTAAATGAGTGTAATGTGAAATAGTGATGAAAAAATGAAAACACAAAATGTTATATTTCTTTGTTTTTTTATCTCTGCAAATAAATGCCCAAATTAAATAAAAATCTAATTCATTCAAAATTTGTTTGAAACATTTTTCTTTGGAATAGTGTATAAAAAACTGTAGTTGCTTTTCTTTTTGTATGCTAATTGTGTCACAACAGGAAGGTATGCACTGTTTTAGATGTCCAGAAATAGAACATATTTATTTCACATTTATCTTTGTTATTTGCTGTTTTTATGTATATATATAAAACTTTAATACAACAAGGACATTTTGTTGTATAACTTTATTTCCCTTATTCAACATATCACAGAACAAACAAATATATTCTCCTCAATAATTTGTGACTTTAAGCCTAAGAATTATATATCCCTGAAAAAATCTTCACACGTTTAAACCACTTTCATCGGGCCGTAAAAATAATGCCTTACGTTGATAGCCCCTTAAAAATATTGTGGTTTTCTACAAGTATCTTATGAAATATTTCTATGCTCCACATTTTGTAGTAATATATAAATTTGCAATAGGGTCATTTAAAAGGCAGCAGTTTTTGCGTCTCTGCCTTCTTGCTTAAGGTCACAATTATGGTAATGTAAAACGATCAGTTCCATTTTTTGATATTTTCAAATTCCTAAGACAAAAATAGTCAGCCATTTCCAATTTAATAAAAAGGGTTATCTATATTCTACAAATGTAGGAATGAGTGCATTCTTTAATTTGATCAAGGGGCCACGGTGGCAGAGTGGTAACACTCTCGCCTCCCACCTCTGCGGTCGGGGTTCGATCCCCGTCATGGCCGTAAGTGGGAAAGCTGGTAGTTGCTTGCCGTTGGTCGGCAGTTTACAGTACAGAACCCTAGCGAACTATATGTACTGGTTTCCTCTGCCCTTCCAACTACCCGTCGTGATATGACCTGTACAGTGTTGAAAGCGACGTAAAACCCCAAATAAATAAATAAATAAATTTAATTTGATCAATTTTATTAACACTTTTCTTGAGATATACTTCATCACATCAACTTAAAATGACTGTAGAAGTCCCATACTAGATATACCTGATGGTTTTCACTTTCACATGGTTTCTGGTAGTTGAAACTTTCTATTAGACAACCATGACAAGTTTGACACCACCTCTCAATGCCACCTATTATTTTAGGTCACCATACTTTTTTGTCTTCAATTACTAGTAACTCCTTGTTTTCACTATAGCCTGATGTTATCTATGGGCAAGTTTTGGCACTTATTATATCTCTACGTACACATCAAGCTTTTGCAATGACTGTTTTTTAACCATGCAAAACAAACTTTCCAGTGCATCAAACATATGTTTTTGACTTACAGATAATATATTGTCAGACAGCAATCGACTCAGGATCTGTCTCAGATTTAAGTTCAACCTGTCATGCAGACAATGCAAAGGTATTAATGTTTCTCCTATACATAAAAAACATATTCCACGTCCTACCCAGTTTATCTCTGTAACTAATGGAATTTAATCAAGAAAGTGCATCTGCAATGTGTGCCTTCGCAAGGTGAGACACCATTTTGTAATCATATCTCTCTAACCGCAGCACCCATCTTTTAATTCAAGGAGACAACTTTGATATTTTACAATATATGTGCTCCAAGGCCTTGTGGTTTTGACCTGTGTTTAGTTCAAATGGATGACTTTGTTTTCACAAAATCAATGTTCAACATGATCAGACTAGAGCCAAGTTTTCATTTTCTCTCTGAAAATAATGTCTCTTCAGACATGTTAAACATGTGAGGCATATACAGTTGCAACTTCCAATCCTGTAGGTAATGCATCTACAATGATTTAAATTCTCACAGTCATTCTGAAAATATGGAAGTGTTCGGTTGTAGTAGACATAATAATTTAGTTGAATTTACATAATGCCTGTTACTGCGTGTGCCAGATTCAAAATATTGTTTTTTTCCTGGCAAGTTGTTTGAAGTGGTTCCATATATATGACCTAGCTATATATATATATAGCTAGGTCAGGAAGAAAGTGTGATGAATACTGTAATAGTCCAATACATGACCTTACCTCAGAACTATTTTATGGTGGCAATGCATTTCTGCATGCAGTCAAACTTGTTCAGCCAGGAGAAATTCCTGATCTGTAAAGATTGTATCCAAAAAAATTCAACTTAGGAAGACAAAGCTGACACTTGTCACCATTCAAGAAAAAAGCACAAGCTTTGGGTAGGTCCAGTACAACAACTTTTCATGGTCCTCTATGCCCTTTCAATGTATAATCATGTCATCAGTAATTTTTGTGATTTCTGGACAACATCTTCGAGCTGATATTATTACCTCCGCCAGGAGGTTATGTTTTCGCCTGGGTTTGTTTGTGCATTTGTTTGTGGACAAGATAACTCAAAAACTTATGGACGGTTTTTGATGAAATTTTCAGGATATGTCTGAAAAGGTAAAAGGAAGAAATGATTCAATTTTGGGAGTGATCTGGATCACTATCTGGATGTGGATCCATGAAATGTAATTTTTAAAGACAGATAACTCAAAAAGTTATGGACGGATTTTGATGAAGTTTTCAG
Organism: Sabellastarte sp. h YS-2021; assembly: GCA_964017235.1. NCBI lineage: Eukaryota > Metazoa > Annelida > Polychaeta > Sabellida > Sabellidae > Sabellastarte > Sabellastarte sp. h YS-2021. The sequence goes on along the minus strand of OZ024927.1, from coordinate 138,904,878 downwards.
AATATGTCCTAAATGGGACAAGGAACAAGTGATTAGATTAGACCCAAACTGCAAAGGCATGCCCCTAAGCCAATGCTACGAGGAAGACTGTTTTCCATGTTGTGTACTTAAGTGAGGCCTCCTCTAAGGGTTCAAAAGGAGACTGACTGAGTTGATGAAGAACTAGTACTAGTTGTAAAGCACTGGAGGGGTAGAATTATTTCTTTAAGTTTCAAGAGGTTTATGTGCAGCTGTTTTTCTTCTTGGGAAAATAAGATGTTGATCCAAGAGTGTGCCCTGACCTGTGTTTGGGGTGTCTGTAAACATTAGAACGTCTTCACCCCTGGGGTGCAAGAATTCTCAGCATAGGACGTTTTGTGGGTTCAACCACCATTCCCCGTGATGTTTTATTTTCTGAGTCCAGGGAAAGGGAGAATTCAGAGGCATTGGGAACTTCCAGTGAATCTTGAGATGCCACTGAAAAGGTCTCAAGTGAACCCTGTTTTCTCTGTGAATGCTAGTATTCCAATGGTTGACATAAGAGTCCTTGCACTGATAACAGATTTCTTTGAGATCCTGTGGACCCCACAAGAGCCAGATTTTGTGAAAAAAGAGTATCTTACAAAACCGAACCTCTGCTGTGAAGTGAGCTCTGATTTATGTAAGAAACCTAGTTTCTGGACCTAAGGGAGGTGATTTTTTGGGTGTGTTATGCGGTTTTTGTTTTAAAGAGCATCTGATCAGCCTGTCATCTAGGTACTGGTGTATTCTGTTGTCCTGTTTTAGTGCCAAGAGGTTAATTCCCAGTGAGGTGAAGACCAGAAGGGCAGTAGGAGACCACTGGATCAGTATGAGACACCCTTGTGATGAAACCTGAGGAATTTTCTTGATTTAGGGTGAATAGGAAGATATAGGTATGCATCTGAGAAGTCTGTTGAGGTGACCCATTCCCCTTTCCTGAGGGAGGAGCAGATTGATTGTAGAGTCTTAATCTTGAACCTTGGCACTGTAAGGTACTGGTTTAGAGAGTTGAGATCTATCACTGGTCTCCTACAATTTCGTGGTTTTGGTACCAAGAATAGTCAGCTGTAAAAACCGAGACTGTAATCCCTGTTTACCTTCTCTATAGTGCTTTTGGACAGGAGGTCAAAATAGAAGTCGATAAGGCATTGTCTTTGTAGACGTCGCTGTAACAGCTGATCATGCATCGATTCCTGGGTAATTTTAGATGGTCTCTGGAGGGTAAACGGTGGCCTTGGCTGATGAGTTTCACTTGGAAGGTGTGGGAGCCATGTTCCTCCCACTTTAGCCTGCCTCCCACTGGAAGGTCTTTTATATTGTCTTGGATAGGGATTTGCTTGACTGTACACAGTTAGGGTGTGATCGCACAGAGACTTTAACCTCTCTGGAAGGAATTGAACACTAGGAGTTTTTGACCTCTCCGGAAAGGACCGGATTCTCAGAGTCTGCCCCCCTCCCCCTGGTGAGGTGAGTGAGTGTTGGCATTCAAGGTATGCTCTGAAAGATTGAATGATGTAATCCAGGATCGTGGGGGAGACAGTTGAAGATTGTCCTTGTTGGGGTAGCTGTTGTTGAATTTGCTAACCTCCATCTCGCTCACCCTTGTGGTTTCCCATAGCCTGGTGGCAGCCACAAAATCCGCCTCTCTGCTGCTGGGGATAGAACTGTGGTGGTACGGGATACTGTGGGGGAGATACCTGGACTTGGTAATAAACCCCTTGATGGTATGCTTATGCCTTTTGTTTTCTTTTTAGGTTTTCCATAGGGTGGAATCTGGACTATTACTGCTTTCCAGTTTTAACCCTGAGGCCTATTAAATGTTGCTGCATCAGGCAGTGCTTGAATAGATCCAGGCCTGAGATAGGAGCTGCTCATAGGGCCAGGTTCTCCAGTTCTGATTCTTCGACTTGATTGAGCCTTTGGATGGGGTACTAAGATTGAGGTTGTGGCTGTCGAGGAGGTGGGGATGCTATCGCCTTGATGGTGGATGGTGCGATAGAGGCTGTGCCTTTAATCCCTTTGAGCCCTTTTTTGATTGCAGAGGATGCCTAGCTGTGGAATGGGTTCTTGAGCCACTGGTTGAACTGGGTTGTGCGGTTTGTTGAGGGGCCTGAATGACCTGACTGGGTTGGGCCTATGCAGATGCCTGAAATGTTTGAGTATCAGTAAGAATGGGATGAGATAAAATCTTTTTAAACATTTGCTCCATAGAGGAGGACACAAACTGTTGGAGTCTGTGCTGTATTTGAGAAGATATGTCCTGGATCTGCCTCTGATGTTATTTAGACAGGTTTTGCATCACTTGCGTGTTTTGTTGTTTAAAATGCGCCTTTAACATCTGTGTGCTAGGTGTAGGTGGAGAAGCAAGTTTCTGTGGCTGTGCTAGGTGTAGGTGGAGGAGCAAAACTACCTCCTGCAAAGACTGGATCCTGGTTAACTTTAGATTTGACTGGCTCCGGAGTCTTGAAAAAGACTGTGGTAGTTGGGGTAAATACCAGCTGAAAAGCAAAAGACCTTGGGAGTGTCAGAGTGGGTTATTGGAAAGTCTGTATCCCACTTGTGGTAGAGGTCAGTTGTAGATGTGACAGTCTTGTTAGTGCTGATACACCCGATTGAGACATATATCTGGTTGGTGATGGTTGCTGGTCATCCACATTTAGATCCAAGATGGAAGCGTCAATTTCACCAGCATCCGGCTCTCCCTCACTATTTGGTTTTGGTCAACTAATTGAGTCTTTGCAGCATGTTTAGCACTTCCTTTTTGAAAAACAATCCTCAAAAGATTCCACTCTACCTTACTTAAGGAAGAGCAGGCTGAGCAAGCCTCAGAGTGGCTCCTGAGGTACAGGGGTCATCCAATGACCACATTTCCCTCTCTTCTGATAAGGAGGAGTGCCTACCATGATGAAAACATGTGTCACAATTATATACTGCATAAGGCAGAAGTTTCACTGAACATTATATCAAAAGTGTCTATGCACAAACAGAACCTAAAAGATGTGAAACTTTAAGTAATAACACAAATAGAACTGTCTGTAAAACTATCACAAAGTGAGAGCAAATCTAAACCGTCTAGCAATATGGTTACCAATGGAAAGAAGGAAGATCATGTGAGATGTTGTGAAGTCTTCATATATCCAGTCATATCAAACACTGGTGATCCCAATGAAATAAGCCAGCTCCATTGAGACCCGGGCCGTCTTCTCACATTCAGCCTGGAAAGTTTTCATTTTTTTAACCCTTTGGTAGCTTTGCAGTCATCAATGGAATACCATTCTGTTTCAAATTGTAAGTATATTGTAGCACTGTAAAATCTGAGATTTTATGATCCTAGTTTGACTCATAAAGGGTCCAGAGGTAAATCTCACCAGTTTTCAAGACTCTCTGCATATGGTTCCTTTTAACCCCAATACATTGTAAGGCTCCAGTAAATGAAAAAAAAAAAAGATGAAGAGTTAACAAGGGGAGGTTCAGATGAATTTAAGCTTTCTGACTGGTAAAATATCGCTCATAAATAGCTCAATCTTCTAATCGGCTCATGACATTAAAAGTATTAACATAATGTAAGATCATACCCTAACTGAAGTAATTACTTTTTTTTTGGTGAGCGACAAAGATCACTGAGTACGAAAAACTTTTTTTTATTATGTTACCTTGACACAGGTCAAATGCGAGTATGTGTAAAAATTCCCTATGCTTACATTTATAAGGCACACAAATGTCAAAATTGTTACCAAATGTTAGCTAATAGTGGCGACATTAAACTGAGACCACAACGTGGCAGTATTGGCCAGGAAATTCAACAAAACAAACAAGTGTTCAGTAAGCCTTCATTTTCAGTAATTTGAAAAATAAATATTTATTAATATTCTCAACGAAGAATAAATCATTTAACATTCAAGTAAAGGCAAGCTGATATCATGATACACAAGCATTTTACTTTCCTCTTGAGTCACGTATATAACAAAGCAATTGCACATAAATGTTTGTATATCAGCAGAAGTCAATATGTCATAGCATATTTTGTTAATCTGTACAAAGTTTATAAATACAGTCTGATATATAAGTGGGTGTTACGTTATACATATATTGTTGTTTATTCTTGTTTTGGTTTTATCATGACCATATCAACTAATAGACAAGAAAAAACTGTATTAGACTTTTACCAGCCGGGGTATTTTTGAGTTATAGGTTATTCTCCACATTATGATAATAAATATCAGTTGATAGGTGGATACACAATCAGTCTAACTATAAATATATCTTATACAACTTATACTGACGACATGTTGTCTATTAGGGAAATATGATCCAAAACAAATGAACTGTCTGGGAGGCTTATAATTGTCAGGTTTTAAACAAATCTAAAAATGTGACATGTTTCGATTTATGAACATTTTTAATGAAGAAGAAATCATTTTAAAATTGTTACATTCTAACACAGTTACGTCATGCATATATATTGTTGGTTTATTCTTGCTTGCATGGGTATTACAATGACTATGTCAACAAATCGACAATGAAAATGTATTAGACTTACGCTAGTTATTTTTGAATCTGAAGTTATGGCGCACATTATGGCATAAGTGGATACATATTCAGTCAAATCATATAAAACTTAGAACTGTCCTCTACTGGCAACATCTTGTCTATGAAGACGCTACATTTACCTACATGGTGGTACAGTGTGCGTTAAATTGACTGGTTTATAAACTTGAGAGGATTATATGAGAGGTTATATATATATTGAGAACACATCGATTTAGTGTCGATTTAGTGTTGAAAATCGTTCCTGCCACTGACAATTTCAATACATAATCAAAGTTAGTGTTTCGACATGAAGAAGTGGTGTATGCATTTTCAACCGGATTCTAAAATTAAGTTGCTTGCTTGCTGGGATGGCACTTCAAGTCCTTTAGGTGTCTGTGGTTGTTCATAGCAGTTCACTACATTTTTAAGCGTGCACATGAGCTCTAGTAAGGCTCGCACTTCTAGAGATCACGTTCGGCTACGTAAGTACTTGGATGGGTAACTACTTCAGCGCACTACTCATGTCTCTGATGGCTTTGAGGCTTGCATTAGTAGACCGAAACCCCCTTTTTCATTTCTTTGTCTCCAGAGTTTCATGAATTGCAGCATAGCATTATGAGTACTTTTCTCAATCATCACTGAAGTTAAGCAGCAATGGGCTTCATTAGTACTTGGATGGGTGACCGAATCAGTGCACTACTCGTGTCTATGATGGCTTTGCATCTCGTGCTAGTGGACCGAAACCCCTTTCGCTGTTGTTTTTTTATGTTCTGCTAATGTGTTCCAGGTACACCACCTGCATGTATCGCAGTGCATGACGATTTAGGACTGGCAATATTTGTTTAACTTGTATTTCAGTGAATGTGAAAGTGAATGGACTGCTTGTATCTTTGGTTATTGTGGCCAACATCCCGAATGTTCTGTGTAAAGAGACATTTTGGTCATGTGATGTTTTTTTTTTGTTTCAGCTTTCCCTTGGGTTAACTGGCATATTTTGATTGCGCAATAGCCATAGAATCAGCATTGCCTGAAACTGCTTCACGAACACTACTGTTACTGCAGTTCACTTTGCAAATCAATGGGTGTAACTTTACATTGAAAAATGTTGGGTTGCCATCTGGTATTAAATATGTGGCTTGGTGTATAAGAATTGACATTCAAAGAAGGCACGGTTTTTTTCTACAACTGAGGGAACCAGTGATGTGACTGCTTAATTTCAAAGTTCTCGCCTAATCAATGTTTGTAGGTGGGAGACACGGTGTCGCAGTTGTCACACACTTGCCTCCCACCTCTGAGGTCTCCAGTTCAGAGCCCAGACCCTATGTAGTAAAGTTGTAGTTGCTTACTGATGGTCGGCAGTTTACAGTACAGAACCTTGACCAACTGTATGTACTGGTTTCTTCGGCCCATAAAACTACCAGTCATGATATGACCTACATGGTGTTGAAAGCAACATTGAAACCCAAATAAAAAGACTAATCAGTTTTCTGGCATTGTTCATCAAAGATGACCTTATACTGGTCACAGATATTTGCATTTTGTCGACGAGTGGAAACTTACTGTATTTATCCATATGTTTTAGGTACATATATATATATGGTTATTTTATTTTACAGGATTTATTTAGTCAAATTATATGGTAAACATGCATGTCCAAAATGGCTCCTATTCGGCGATTATGAATGCAGATATTTAACGTCCTGTTTCAGTAGTTGGGATGAGAATATACATTTTTTTACACCACTCAAAACAAAAGTGATTCATTCTATGTATGGGAGGACGAGACCTATATGTGACCCGAAACATCAATATTTTAACAGCCAGATTTCTCTTTACCTATTGTGGGAGCTCAATGGTGAAGAGGTTAGAGTGCTTGCCTTAAACCTCTGAGGTCACCAGTTTGAATATTGCCCCGGGCGCCACATGTTGGAAAGTTATTGACTGAATTTTGGTGGGTACACAATAAACAATTTCAGATGGAGAAATCAGGTGCTGTTATTAATATACAACATATAAATTAACATGAAGTCAAGTGATAGTCTGTGAGATAAAGCATGAGATAAAACATTTCCACATCACCATTGTTTCACCAGATAAAAGTTGATTGCAGCTGACGGGCATGTTATTTAATATCTAACAGAAAAAATTCATGAAGTGATACATTATGCAAAAGTTAGTGTAGTTAGGATTATAAAACACAAGCAATAGCACTTTTGAATAGTTTTTTAAAACCTTATTGTTGTTTCATTAACAAATCTTAACAAACAAAACCCAAACAGTTCAATCACACAAATCCACATACACTTCATATGTAAGTGTTGGAGTTGGAATCATTCTGCAGCAAACAACCATCTCACACTTTACAAGCAATAATGAGATTTTTCTGGTAAGTAATGCTATCAACTGTAATTTGCAAATTTAATAAGTAAATTAAATTTTTATAAGTTAATACCCTATCTAATGGACAATTGCTTTACCGGTCGGCGCGACCGGTCCCGCCAAATGTCAGAAAAAGACGTCCTGTATATAATACCGGCAGGACCAGCCAGGAGAGTGCATTCGCCAGGTGGCGCATCGTACTTCCTCTTCCTGTCTAGACATCGTGACGTCACAGCATCTTTTTCGTGTCTAGTCCTAGTAAGACCCCTAGTAAGCTGATAGCGGGGCCGGTTGGGTGGGCCTTGCCTGTCCATTGGATAGGGTATTAACTTATAAAAATTTAATTTACTTATTAAATTTGCAATTTTATTGCGTTAATACATCCTATCCAATGGACAATTGCTGAATAACTACCGCTTGGTAGGCGGGTAAACAGCTAGGGACTTAAGTGAACTCATAACAAAACAAATTATGCAAGCCCATTTGACCTAGGGTCAGAGAACCCTGAGAGGTCAAGGTCGGCTATCAACTCACCGGTTAACCGGGAGTCTACCGTCGTTGCCCCCCCCTTTTTCTTTCCCTCCCAGAGATGATCTGAGTAGGGGAAGATAGAGAGAGAGAGAGAGGGGCTGAGTTCAGTCCCAGAAGAAATAAACTTCCCAAAGGAAGCAAGTCACAGTTTTTTTTTTGTTTTTTTTTATAAAAACTTATGTACATTGAACTATTTACACTGTACATATCTGGCATATTTACAATATGTACATATTTACATATATACAATATCTCCTCACTTCTGAGCCTGGTGGTGCACCTGCTGGGCAGCCACTACAGGTCCCAGGTGGAAAAGCTCTGAGTCAGCCCAGGCAACATCCTTCAAATAAAATTGGGTGAAGGTGTTGTGAGATTTCCAGTGGCAGGCTGACAAGATCTGATCTAAGGAGATCCCTGATTGGAAAGCCTTAGAGGCAGCAAAGGCCCTAACATCATAGGCTTTAAACTGATGTAAGGTGAGGGCCTCCTGGTCAGAGAGCTCATAGCACAGAATCACAGTCTGTTTGATCCATGAGGAGATGGTGGCAGGTGAGATGTCTTTGTCAAAGCCCTTCTTGAAGGAGACAAAGACTAACTCCTTATTCTGCCTGAGATCTGCAGTCCTGTCCAAGTAGTAGCGCAGGGCTCTAACTGGACATAGGGACCTGTCACCCTTGAGTGACCTATCCAGAGATGGTGCCAGGGCTGGAATGACCACTGGAGCCACACTATCTGGACCTTCCTTAGCCAGCTGGTTCTTGGATAGGAAGCTGGGTGAGGGGTACAAAGACACCTTAGACCAGTCTGACTGGTGTCTGATGTTCTTATGTAACGAAGCATGGATCTCACTCCTGCGTTTACCAGAACCTAAGGCCAACAGGAAAACAGTCTTGAAGGTCAGATGTTTCAAGGAGGCCTCTTTTAGGGGTTCAAAGGGAGCCTTTGTCAGCTGGTGAAGCACCAGAGAAAGGTCCCAGGAGGGGATGCCCCTCCTGCCCTTGGGTCTGTCTCTATGGAAACTGTCCAGGAGACGAGTGAGATTTTCATATTTGCTGACATTAATGGTGGAATTGCCCAGTTTGTCAGCAATGGCTGATCTGTAGCCATCAATAGTGCCTGGTTGTAACTTCTTGTCCTGAAACAAGTGCAGGAGGAAGTCAGCAATGGCTTTCAAAGGTGGTGCCCTGAAGTCCACCTGATTACTGAGGCACCACTTTGTAAAAATGGTCCACTTTGCCTCATAGACAGATCTGGTTGATCCTCTTTGAGGAGCCTCAATTCGTGCTGCCACTGCCTCAGAGAAGCCCTGCTCCTTGATTGCTGAGGCTCTAGGAGCCAGGCATGTAAGTTCAGATTTGACAGGTTCCTGTGAAGAACCTGGTTGAATGGCTAAGATACCAGGTTTGGTATGTTGGGCAGGCACAGTGGGATTTGACTGGACATTGCCACTAGATCCCAGAACCAAGGCATGTTGGGCCACCCTGGGGCAATCAGAATTATTCTGTTGCAAGGGTAGTCCTGTAACTTCTCCACCACTTTGCCCAAGATGGCCGCTGGTGGAAAGGCATATGGGTCCAGGTCCTCCCAGGAGAGGCTGAGTGCATCCACTGCCCAAGCCTGGGGGTCTGGCACCGGTGACACAAACTGTGGCAATTTGTTGTTGAACCTGGTGGCAAACAGGTCCACCTGTGGCTGGTGCCACCTTGAGCATACAGCTTGGAACACTTCTGGATGAAGTGACCACTCTGTTTGAATGGTCTGGCCAAGTCTGGATAGCTTGTCTGCTATCACGTTCAGCCGGCCGGGGATGTGACGTGCCCTGAGGGTTATCTGCTGTCTGGTACACCAGGACAGGATTCGCCACAGTAGGGCACACAGTGAACCCGACTTCATCCCCCCCTCTTTGTTGATATAGGCAACCACTGTTGTGTTGTCTGTAGCTATCAGTACTGTCTTGTTGTAACAGAGGGTTCGAAACTCTTTTAGAGCTAGAAAAACTGCTTTTAGCTCTAAGTGGTTTATGTGAAGCTTGCTCTCTGGAAGGGACCAACTTCCCCTTGCAGTGTGCTCGTCTAAGTGAGCGCCCCACCCTTCTTTTGATGCGTCTGTAAACATTTGCAGAGCATGTTTTAGAGGGTGTAATGGTTGACCTAGTAACACATTGCTTTCCTCCAGCCACCACCTTAGATGGGGGTGGAGGGACTTGGGGACCGGGATCACCTTTTCCAGTGATTCTGGGACCCTCCAGTTGTTTTTCAAGTGCCACTGTATGGGTCTCATGTGTAGTCGCCCTAAGTGGACTTGCTTTTCTGTTGCTGTGAGTAGACCTATGAGGGACATGAATTGTCAGACCGGGCAAACCGGATCCGACAGTATTGATCTGATCTTGTCTGTCAAGGTCTGCCAACGTTCTCCTGTTGGTCTGACTTGCCCTCTTTCAGGTCAAACTGGTAACCTACAAAGTTGAAGACCTGTTTGGGGACCAGTTCTGATTTTTCCTTGTTCACCAGCCACCCTAGTTCATGACAAAGTGTGATCAGGGTTTGAGTATGCTGGAGACAAGTGTCGTGGGTAGAGGCTCTCACCAGCCAGTCGTCTAGGTACTGGTGGGTCCTTATACCCTTCTGAAGTGCCATGAGTTTGACCTCTTTGGCCACCACTGTGAACTCCATGGGGGCTGTGGATAGACCAAAGGGTAGGGCTTTGAACTGGTAAGACCGACCCTGGAGATGAAAACGCATGTACTTCCTGGACTGACTGTGAATTGATATGTGGAAGTATGCGTCTTTGAAGTCTATGGATGTGACCCACTCCCCTGCCTGTAGGGAGGTTCTTATTGTCTCTGGGGTATCCATCTTGAACGACTCTGTGTTTAAAAAGGTGTTCAAGGTGCTCAGATCCAGGATGGGTCTCCACCGGTTGTTGGGTTTGGGTACCAAAAATAGCCGGTTGTAAAAACCCAGTGAATTTTGGTTTTCCACCGGTTCGACTGCATTTTTGTTTATCAGCTGATACAGTGCCTCCACAAGGAAGGACTGTTTGGTTGGATTGTGGTAGTTGCTTATTACAGTCGGTGACCTTGTCAAGTAGGGTCTGTACCGGAAGGGGAGAGTGTAACCCTCCCTCAGTATGTTTACCACTTTTGGACTTGAACCCAAGGACTCCCATTTTTGCCAATACTGTTTTAACCTCGCCCCTACAGGAGGATCTATAACAGCATGTTGGGCATTGGTGACAAGATCTACAGAACACAAGTGACCTACACAAGAAATATTTTTCACATATTTATTTCTGTGTACATTTGACAAAAGGTGGGATTTACGCCTTTCCTTTGTGGCAACCCGGTGACAATATGAGCATTTGCAACATGTGAGTCTACATTGAAATTTAAAGTCACTTTGCTGTTCTTGGAAACCACTGGTGCTGGGTTCAAACCTCCCTGACCGGTGACATGTACAGAGTTCTTCTGACCGGTCACAGAATTTACACATTGATTGTCATTTATGAGGCTTGAACCCCTTGGCAGACTTCTGGGAGAACGTTGAGGCCTTGCCACGACCTTTCCTGGCTTGTTGCTTGTCTTTAATCTGCTTCCAAGCCGGAAGGGTAGGTTTCCTGTCGTGGTGACCCGTAGATCTATCACTTGCAGGGTAAGGCCGGAAACGATTTTGTTGTCGGTGTGATGTACCCGACGAACGCCTCTCGTCATTTCTACTGATTTCCTCTTCAGCCTTGGTGATCAGCTGATCCGGGAACAGTGCGTTTAGATGTACTGGAGACGTTCTTAGGGCGTTCACAGTGTCTTGCTTCACTCCTGCATGTAGGTAGTCCAGATAGCTATCCCTGCGAGCTAGAGTGAAGTTGGCCATGTTGATAAAAATACCCTCGGATAGATCCTGCATGGTTCTGGCCATTGCTTGTGAGATTGACCGGTTAAACGTGGTCAGATACTCTAGTTCATTGACAGCTTGCTTCATCTTCTCTGATGACTTGCCCTTACTTTCGAGATGAAGAGTTTTGAGTTGAATGGCCATAGAGTCTTGAACTCTAGTCAGACACCTTGACAAACCAGCAGCCTGGTTACACATTATTGTCTGTTCTCTGGCTGCTCTCTCCCACCTCCTGAGTAGCTCTTGACTGAAGGCCCGGGAGGGTGGGGCAGTAGGTAGATTTCTTCTAGCCACCCTGCTGAATGAATGGTTGAGTTTTGCAGGATCCGGTGACCAGGTGCGTACTGTTGTGCTCTCAGAGTCCTTCTCAGCATGCATCCTGTACCACCTTGAAGATCTGGGAGTTTTAATGAACTGATCTCTGAGGAGACCGGTATTGTCTGTATTTCTAGTTGGGTAGCCCTCTGTGAGTTTGAGGTTAAGACTGGGACATCTTACGACACAACCAGTCGTCCACAGGAAGTTTCACCGACACTTTACCGGTTGGTCTAACACGTGCACCGGCAAAGGGGTTATCCTCAGCAGTGGAGGAAACAGTTTCGAACTCGGGAACCTTGTGCCAGTTCATAAAGCTTCTCACACCCCTCATAGTCTCCCTGTAGTTTGCCTCCTAAGTCGGTTCACTGTCAGGATCATCTCTGTCTGCTGACCGGTCCCGATGGATCTCATCATCCAGGGAACCGGTATCACAGAGCTGGTCAGCTTCACTATCAGAAGCTGCACTCACATCTCCCTCACCGGTTGGCTGAACTTCAGGGAACGAACCGGGGGCCTGAACAGGCTGGGTTGCTATCCCTGCACCGGGAGCCCCAAGGGGCTTGGTGGCAGTCTCCATATCCTCTACAGCCTCACCGGTGACCTGATCAAGGCCGGGACCGGATTTCTCTACAGCCAGCTTGCTGGTGGTGGCACCAGGGTAAAAAAATGGCTTCTGGCTGGTAGTTACATCTGGAGCTGGTTTCACAACCGGTTCAACCGGTACTGTGAAAGTCTTGGCCAACAACATTGCTTCAAGACGGGAGAATCTTTCTGCCCACTTCTCATCCAGTTGCTTCAAATCTTCAGCTGATGGTTTACTGCTGGAAGATTTCTTCTTACTGGCAGAAGGCTTGGGTGATTCACTACGCTTCGTCTTCTTGGTAGTAGGGGTAGAATGAACAGCCTTGACCTTCTCCACTTTACCCAGCACACTAACGTGTGCAGGGTCCACGAGAGTGGGAGTGGAGGAGGACGCAGTCGCCTTCTTGTCTTTCCTGTCTTTATAAGTAGGGGTAGACAATTGCTGAATCTGTTCAGGGTTAAACCCTCTACAGATAGTACATTCCTTCTTCTGGACTCAGGGGTCGTCGCCTAGCCCTTTGTCCCTACAACGTGCACACTTGGAGTGGGAGTCGAACCCAGCCATAGCGTGTCCACATGAACCTCGTCTTTGTCCTGGAGATGACATAGTTGTAGGTAATACTTCTAAATAACTTTAAAAGTGAAAATAAAAAGTTGCGTTCGGTGTAGAACAAAATATTCGCTTGTCGAGAAAACACGTCTTCACTCTCCAGGCGCCAAACGAAAAAGATGCTATGACGTCACGATGTCTAGACAGGAAGAGGAGGTACGATGCGCCACCTGGCGAATGCACTCTCCTGGCCGGTCCTGCCGGTATTATATACAGGACGTCTTTTTCTGACGTTTGGCGGGACCGGTCGCGCCGACCGGTAAAGCAATTGTCCATTGGATAGGATGTATTAACGCAATAAAAATATACTTTCATCTGTCATTTGTTTATTAACATTTATGCACAGAGCTATAATTTTAAACAAACCATTCATATTACTGCAATAAAATACCCTCTGGACGGACTAGATATCTACTGGATTAAAGAAATTTACTTTGTACTTAGAAATTACTGCAAACCCACTCTCATTATCAAACCAGTTTATCAGAGCACATCTAATCATTTAATACGTATGATTTAACTTTTCCAATTTTTCAAATGTTTTGCTAACAAACTTAAGCATATGAAAAATATAAAATGTTACGTGTTGACATCAAAGGCTACACACCAGTAAAATTAATTTCATACAGTAGATTCTGTATTAGTATAAAGCGTAAGCACTGTATGTTAAATTTAAGTGTTACCAATTATTTCCTGGCATCAGAAAATACTATTCTTTTGTTGCTTTAAGTGGAAGTTAACTTTAATCATAACTACTTTCTATAGATATTGAACGTTTTAGTTATACAGAATCTGCTATATTAAAGCACCAAAAGTAAGAGAGTATTTTTCAGTGAACTAACATTCTGTGTTAAATTTTATAATAACTAGAATTGCCAACTTCATGTGTCAAGATAATGTGTGTTAATACTGTAATGCATTAGTCAAATGTGACTGGAGCTCACTGTGTACCAATATTTTACAAATGATTCACACAACTGATGAGATAAAAATCAGGGACAGCCTGGGCCTACCTAAGCCCTTAAATAAAATTAGAACCTTATATTTTTCACAAGATCTCCCTTAAGATGGCTGACAAAGGGGGACCAGTTCTAAAGAGTTGAAGCCCTCCAAAAAATTGGAGCCTTAATATTCAAAGAAGAACTCCCTGGTGGTCGGGAACAAGAGGAGACTTATTTCTGTCACAATTCTTAATATTTAAATATTGATAAACTCTCTGCTAGTTTCTGTAACATTATTGTTACTAACTTTTTATCTCCTGCTGGATGAAAGATGATGAAATTTCTTCTGTGAATGTGTCCATCGGCCTGTCACGTTATCAAATAAGCATTCATATCTCATTCATTTATGAAGACATCTTCACTAAATCTGAAGAGACTTTTTATGTCAATGAAAACATGTCTGCCAAAACACATTTGGCATCTTTTTGAAAAAGAGAGGTGGCTGCTAATGGCCAATTATTCTAGATTCATTAAGATGTTGTAAAAGTTAAAATATTGCAACTAGTTTCATCAGATTTACACAAAATGTATATGGCTAGAAAAGCTTGACTGAGAGTAGTTTTGGACTTGTTTTGAAAACAAATGGCTGCCATATCAAATCTTTAAGGTCAAGTGCAGTGATCATACTCAAGAGGCCTTTCATTTCCATTTCATTGGTCCTAGGGGTTTGGAATGTGAAAGCAACTTGGAGGAAGTTATGGCCGCTTAATCTTTTGCAAGTGTCGAATTAGACCTTTGACATCTACTTTAAAGTCAACATGGGTCCTCCACACTGCAAAGGTATTTCCTTGTAATTGGTCCTATGGGTTTGAAATGTGAAAACAACCTAGAGGAAGTCATGGTCTGCAAACCCTTTGCAACTGTGGAATTTGGATTTTTGACCCCTGCTTTTCAAGTGGGGCCATCATACTTAAAAGACCACAATATCCCTAATTATGGGTCCTATGGATTCTAGATATGAAAACAACTTTTTTTTGTATCATTTGAAAAATAATATGTCCATCATCTTGGATTCCATGTAAAAATTAAAAATCCGAAATTCTTGTAAACTGCAAGAGATAGAGTCCTTTCGATCATATATTTTGAAACCCTTATAGTAGCACTAGAACACACTGTTAAAGTTCAGAAAAATTAGATTTACTGTGTCAAGGTCAAACTTATTCCACTTTTGGTTTACAGCCAGTGGGAGATAACAACCGTAGCAATAATCTTGTTCAATAGATGATACTACAATCTGCATTTTACAGCAAGAGTGATGTACATGAATAAAGATTTTAAGATGTACTGCTGGACTTCCATGGTACTGCGCAAACCATGCAGTTTAATGTTAAAGTTTCTTGTCACTTTAACCTGCTGTAGATCTTTAAGTGTTTGTTAAAATACCACTTTGGCAGCGCTTCAACTCATAATCTCTCACCATTTCTTTTCTGATGTTTAACTGAAAAAAATGAGATACAATAACATTGGTTAAATATCAAGATATCAGTTCAGTTTCATGTTCATGGAATCACAAAAGACCAAATCATACAGTGAATGAGTTTAGAAATATACAATTTACTCAGGTATATTAAATTAACAGGGAGCACCCCTTAAAAATATGACCAATTGTCAAAATTTTCATCTGTGGAGGCTAGAGACCTAATATATTTCCAAAAATACTAATCTGCAAAGAATTACCCATATTATAAAGGGTATTTCTTCATTTGGTAATTGTACACACTGTGGTTCAGATACTAAAATAAATTTACATTTTTAACTTCTTACAAAACTTTTAAGTTTTGCACAACTGGGGATATTTAAAGTGTTATACTTACTGTTCAGTAAACCCAGTGCAAATATGAGAACAAAATTCCAACTAATATATGTTTTCATAATACTTATTAGGAATACCAAAGTATTATTCAAGTGAGAATCGTTCAATTCAATTTTAATCTAGCACAGCTACAACATCTTTTCAAGAAACAATACTGGCAAATAAAAAAAAATAGCATCAGAGATGCCCATACCCCACAGCCTAGGGAAATATTTTGAACACCATGAGATATAGAAGTACTGTATCAGTACAAAGTTCAGGATACTTGCAGAGCACTGTCAGTTATAGAAAGGTCCAAACAATGTTTAAATAGAGAAAATAACGTCTAAAAGAAAGATAATGCATGTAAAGGTGAAGTATTAAAACAAGATAATTCAATAACAAGATGACAGCATTAATCAGTAAACTAAAATTACAACACTCTTTGTCTACATCTGCATGGCCGAATTATGGTTTAGATGTTTTGAATATTACTCTACATACAGAAGTGGTAATACATTCAATGAATGCTTATGTGTGGTGTTGGAGCAAAATCTGTGGTTCACTTGATGAAATTCCATCTCTTACAATGGGAAGTTTTAAAAGTAAAATTCTTAATAAATTCTAATATTACTTTAACAGTGCTTAATCTGCATCAAAAGACAGACCCAAAGGTGCAACAAGATTTTAAAGGTCAAGGTCACTACGACAAGGTCAAATTAAGGTCACACCATGATAATGCACACCTATAACCCCGAACCAATGCCCCTAACAAAGTATCAACTTCCTACACCTTATGGTTTCCGAGATATAGCCCGGACAAGATTTTATAGGTCAAGGTCACTACGGCAAGGTCAAATCAAGGTCAGACCATGACGTTGCACACCTACACCCCCTAACCAATGTTCCTACCAAATATCAACTTCCTACAACTTAAAGTTTCCGAGATATAGCCCGGACAAGATTTTATAGGTCAAGGTCACTATGGCAAGGTCAAAGGTCAAATCAAGGTCAGACCATGACGTTGCACACCTACACCCCCTAACTAATATCCCTACCATATATCAACTTCCTACATCTTACGGTTTCCGAGATATAGCCCGGACAAGATTTTATAGGTCAAGGTCACTATGGCAAGGTCAAAGGTCAAATCAAGGTCTGTGGTGTAACAATTGATATTGCTACCACAACCTTAGATATTCAAGGAAGACCATTCTGCAAAAAATAAACAATGAAACCAAACCAGCATTTTAATTTGTAGCCTAAAATCCCTAAATAAACAAACAAACGTGAAAATTAGAAATATTTTTGATAATAATTTATAATTTAAAATGATTAAAAATAGCATACCTCTTGCAGATCCTGCCAGAACTGAAGTTTCTGTGCTGATAGTCACACCAGAGAGCTAACCCAGTTTGTCAAAAGTTGTTGGTGTGAAAAAAGCAATTTGTTAGCGCTATATTTAAAATACTAACCAGGTTGCAGAGTAATAAAAACCTAACATTAAAAATTAAAGATATGATTTTTTAAAAGCTTATTGGCAAAGGAAAAATTGTGACCATATTCGGACAAACTTGTGTAATATGTGTTTTTTCCAGTCAAAAAGTAAATGTTTGGTAGGGAATACATTGACTGTATTGTTTGTCATTATTTTGGAGATTTAACACCAATTACACCTCATTTGCTGTTGTTTAAAATAATTAATGTGCTGCTAACTTTTTATAAAAATATGGTATATCTTAGCCAGGAAATAGAGATCAAAATGCATTAAATGGGAACTAAGGCTTTCCAGTAGTAAAGCAAAACTGAGACAAAACACACCAATTTCTGGCAAGAATAAAAACAGCAATCACGAAAAACTGCCATAAATTTGGACATTCAATCTGACTTCTTATATCAACTGTTCCAGGAACAAGTATATAGATTATCTCAATCAAGAACAGTCCACTGAGTTGAGCATTTTCCAGATGACATAATAGACTGGCTATAGTCTTTTTTCACTATTGCCTACTATTTCATTGTCAATTGGCTATCTGGTAAGATAACAAAAAGCAGTCTTAGTGACCTGTCTATACTGCCACTGGCTTATAGTAATAATCCAAAATATATATTGTCCAGCAATTATAAGACTGAAAATCTTTGCCCATTTTTCAAATTTTAAAAGCAAAGACATCTTATGGCAAGAAGGTTTTCATTATTCGAGAAAATCTTTGCCCACATTGAGGACACTGGGTAACTTTCTTAGCACAATCCTCACACGAAACAAGATGGCGGCAGGGTATGAACAATATATTCACCTGAAATAGAGATACACAACAGATTAGTTAACATAAATCCTGTTCCTTCAAGTTTAAATGTTATAACCACTAAAAAACATGTTTAAATATTGGGTTAATCTATTTAGCTCTGGCATAAAAATCTAAAAAGTTATTCTAAAAAAGAACAGCAGCCTATGATTTCCTCTTAAGTGTTAACTTTGACTTTCCTTATTCGACCTTGAAGATTGAAACGCCAAGTTAAACTTCCCAAATCAGTAATGAAGAACACATAGGTACTTTACAGGTTTGCCTAAAATTGACTGTGAGGCTAATTTGGCACTCTGGATATACATCAATGAAGCGATTCAAGGTCAAATTTCTGCATGCTAGTAGCTGATGTGTTATACAAATCACCCATGATGAGATTACACCGTCTACTTCCTAACCCAGCCAGGAGCAAAAATTTAGATAAATTTAAAAGAAATGCCTGTGGTGGCATTCCCTTTTTTTCAAAATGTGACTAAATTCAGGCCCAGAAAAGCTGATAAGTCAAAATATTCTAAAAATTTGATCAGGCTGGCTAGTCTAGTCTTCCACTGCGAGAGAGGCCTCCTGTAGATACAATTATTATTATTATTATTATGTATTTATACTCAGCGCAATATCTCCATATACTACAGGACTCAAAGCGCTATTTAACCAATCCGACTGTACAGGTACAGCCCCAACTCACAAGTAACTCACATTCCCCCAACTGGAAGATAGAGGCTCAAGGATGACCATTTATCAACGTCCTTGAGGTTCTTTAACCTGCCACTGGGGATAGGACCCAATGACAGAGGACCGCCATTTTAAGTGGTCATCCGAGCCACTATGTATCTGCCTGTACCTGGGATTGAACCCACGTCCTCTGAGTTCCTAGACAAGTGTGTTACCCAAAGTACCTTTACTATTATTACAGTATTAATACAGTAATAAATCTATCAGTTCTTATCAGGTAAGTTGTTCAGGCTGGTAACATGTCAAGACCCTTTTTGAGACTGAAATATGTTTTCTGCAAGTAAACTATGACCAAAAGCACTGAAAAACAGCTTGACTTACATCTTTCTGCTTGCAAACTTTGCACAATGTAGCTCCTCTGAGTTTTTCATTTTCTTCTTTAAGTGATTTGATCACTGGATCACTTATCACCTCTGGACCCTTATTAGCGTCCAGCACAGTATCCATTTGTTCATGTGACATGCCTGTGGCCCCAACGTCTGCATTATCGTCAGCTTCTTCCAGTTCATAGATCAGGTCCAGGATGTTATCTGTTGATGCTGGCATGTCTAAGTAGGATGGAAAAGATAGAAAATGACAGATTAATATTTAATCTTTCTATTTGCAGATCATGTCTAAAGGGTTTGAAGTCGTTAATGAATTGACAAATCATAAAAGTTAAAGTCATGGTTTGTACATTTATACACAGTTTCATGGTTTCAATGGAAGCTGACATTATACAATCAAACCTTTTCAAGAGGAATTTAGTTCATTTTCTCCTTTTCAGTCTGATTAAAATAGGTCATGGGACGTTTTCCATTATGATTTACCCTGTTATGTAGAATTTTTGAAAAAGTAGAAGTATTTTTCATGTCCCGATATTCAAGTTAAAAGAGTTCAAACTGTGTAAAGGGAAAGCCACTCAGTGATTTAAAAGAGAAATATAAGGTTATAATTAAGTACTTCATAGTATCTTACCCCTTGGCAGATTTCTTATAGCTCTGGTGATCAATTCACGTTCATATCCCATTGACTCTAAGATAACTAGAGTTAACTGCGCATTCTGACTATTTGGTGACTGTACATTTACTTGTGGAGTAGGCCGACCCTGAATTGGTTGTTGAATGAGGTTCTGCTGCTGAGGTTGTATGAGGTTTTGATTTTGAAGCAATTGATGTATTTGGGAGTTTTCTTGACTGAATGTTTGCTGTGGATTTTGTGGTTGCTGTTGTGGGGTTTGATGTTGCCTCCTTGGTAAATTAGTCCGTAAGGTGTCCTCGGTATTTACAGGATTGCCTGGGGGTGTAAAATGCTGCCCTCCCAGCATAGCTCTGAGCTTCTGTTTTACAAATGGACACTGTGGAAAATGTCTGCTATGTTCTCCAAAGGCTGTGTCATTTGGTTCCCAACCATAGAGACCCCCACGACACCAGGCACATTGCACCCGATCATTTGGGCCAGTATAGTATAATCCTGCCTCTGCTAACTCAACTGGCTGTACTGGACTATCTGATGACCATACACCTGAATAGCTGCTGAGTCTCACTGAGTATTGTGTGTAATCCAACACATGTTGGGAAGTTTCAAACCCACTTCTTCTGGTGTACCAATCTTGGCCTTGCTGAGATTGTTGTTCCAGGTCATCCACAAATTCCATAGCTTCATCATTCGACTGGACCAGATGTGGTTGAGATGAATGGTTTCTTGTGGTGCTTTGAGGGAGAGCATTAGTAACATCAGACAAGTTATACGGATTTCTCTGCGTTGGTGGAATATCTTCTAACAGTGTGGGTCTCTGATTTGTAACAGAATTAGGAGATACTGGACTAGTTCTTGAAACAGTTGTATTTGTTCCAAAATAATTTCTTTGGGGGTTTAACACATTTGACACAGGTGGCGTATAATTAAAATGTTGGTCACCGAAAACATTTCTTTGATGAGTCACAATGGTATTAGATGTTGGAGGTATTATAGTACTATTAAAATTGTTTCCACTGAGATCATTACTATGATGATTTACACTAGTATTTGACACAGGAGACACTGAAGAATTATTAAAGTGAGGATCTCTAATCTCATCATGTTGATGACTAATACGTGATTTTTGATATGTTCTGGTATCTGCTTGTTGTCTCAAAGAATCATAATTATTATGAGACCTACTACCCTGTCTGATACTGTTAATTTGGTGATGCTGCACAGACAAGTCTGGTGCACTGTATATGTCGTCTTCATGTATAAACTGATTCATGTTTCCTGGTCCATTACCACGATTCTGGCTGAGCGAATTGACTGAACCATGACCAAAAGACTGAGGTGGATGGCTATCTGATTGATTTATTTGCGTACGCTCATTTCCATGTAACCTGTGTTGTGATACATCACTCTTTTTGCTAATAAATGGACAAGCTGGGCTTAAACGTATGTGTACTTCCATGGGATTATCGTCTGCATTCCAATTTTTATATGTTAAATTACACGATTTACACATTACCTCATCATCATTACCTGTAGATACAAATCCAGCTTTAGCAAGCTGAATTTCTGATGCATAAAGAGTGTTGGGAAAATTCTTGAAGGTACAGTACCTTTCAAACTCATCTGGCTTTAATCCTCCAGCCATACTGTAAGATTTCTATTATGTACTTCAGTGTTTAAATTATGAGAGAACAAACTGATACAAATATACTTTTTACTTCAGCTACTGAGAGCATCTTATCTTTTAAAGTAAAAAAATATATTCCCTTTCTCTGACAATAGAACCTTTCTGCCACTTTTGCTGATATAGTTGAGAATAATTTGTTTCTTGATTGTTCAGTGTTCAACAGTGACGAACAAATATTCCTCTTTCACTGTTTTACAAGGTATTTGTTAATATATTTACATTTAAATTTTTTCATTGCCCTTTCTCTGACAATAGAACCTTTCTGCCACTTTTGCTGATATAGTTGAGAATAATTTGTTTCTTGATTGTTCAGTGTTCAACAGTGACGAACAAATATTCCTCTTTCACTGTTTTACAAGGTATTTGTTAATATATTTACATTTAAATTTTTTCATTGAAGTCAGACTTCCACTTGACAATGTGATAAGCAGATATTCCTATGTAATTGAGTCATAAAGTAATTTAAAGAATGAAATTTTAAGCAGCAGCTATAAAGAAATGACACCATGCACTTTAATGTTTCCAATAATAATGGTTACCTTAAATTTTCCTGTTTTACTACGAGGAAATAATCCAGTTTTCACATTTGTTAGAGACCTTGTAAAATTTCAGTTCTTTCAAACTTTATTGCAATATGTTCTAAATAATTGTCCTCTTCTACTTTTCCTCTTTTATTTTTATAAAAGATATATCACACTCCAGGTGTTTTATTATTTAAGAAATGAATACTCAATGCTCCTTTCTTTGAACGTTTGTTGTCATATAGAGCAGCAGTTCTTTAGACAGAAGCATATTCTTAATCAGCAACTCTGAGATGTTCAGATTTCTGTGTTTCTGCAGAATAAACAATACCAATTCATTAGGTTATAGTACACTGCATATCAAAATCAATATGTTTCAATGGTAATGATATTATTAGTAGAAAAGAAAATCAGTTTACAGTCTTCTCACTTCTCACTAAAAAAATAATAGGGAAAATTCTTTGTTTCAGACTTTCCAAATGAAGGTTAAAAATTAATTTTGGAAAGTTCAAGGAAAATTCTGACAAGAGTAGAGTCAGCTGCAATTTCTTGGAAACAGCTTGCACCATTTGGCTGCATCAATAGAAATCAAGAGTATCCTCAAAATAAGAATTTCGATAGGTTCTATCTTCAACAATTTCCAAAGTATTTGGTATTTTCAAAACCACTAAAAATGGCAAAACAATCAAAGTTTAATATTTGAAAACAATGATTCCCAGAATTCTAGAATATAAATTTTGAGTCAAAATATATCATCAGAGATGCCCGTACCCCACAGCCTAGGGAAAAAGTTTTCAACATCATGAGATACAGAAGAAATAATACAATAAGGCCACTGCTGCAGCAGTTATCTCCTGTCTTAGAATCAGTAATAATGACATTCCCAACTTCGGCCCGATTCTTGCCAATTTTGAAGTCAGGACTAAAATTACAAAAATTGTATAGGTCAGCAAGTAAAATCAGGAAGGATAGTATAAGAACTGCAACTCAGTAAAAATCATCTTTGGTCAAATTGTACAGGTTGGGAAGCAATAAGATCACATTGCATCACCAATATATTAAATCAGGTCACTGTTAGATCTAATCATTATAGAATCATATAGGTTGGGTACTTTCTGCTCAACTTGGACTATATAAATGGAGTGGCAACATGCTGGCCATCTGATTATCATTTTTTATTGCTAACATGATGAGAGGATTGGGAATGTAAACTTGTCATATCATCATATCATCTTGTCATGTCAAGGTCAATGGTGAAATCAAGGGCAGACCATCCGATTGCAGACCTACACTCCCAACCAATGACACTACCAAGTATTCGGGATATAGCCCGAAAAATATTTTAAAGGTCAAGGTTACTATGGCAAAGTCCAAGGTCACACTATGATACAGCCCAGCTACACTCCTCAATGTCCCTACTACGTATCAGTTTCCTACACCTTACAGTTTCTGAGATACAGCCTTGACAAGTTCCCCCCCCCCCCCCACTTAACTGCCCACCTGCCTGGCTGGATGCCTTGAGTGAAAATAACATCTGCACAGCATTTAAAGTCTGTGTGTCAGGTCCTCAGTGGCCTAGTGAGTTAGCAGGTTTAAATTTGGCATCTAATAACAGGCGTTCACCTCTGTGTGGTTTTGTCTCCCACAAGTTACAAAGCTCAGACATCAGGACCTGTCCCATTATGACCCTGGATGTACAGGACATAATGCCCCTGTTCCACCAAAGGACTAAGGCCCGATCCTGTCGGCGACCCTTAATCGTGGACAGTCGGTGAAAAAAAAGGTAAAATGGGTGGGAATACT
This sequence comes from Sabellastarte sp. h YS-2021, assembly GCA_964017235.1. Lineage (NCBI taxonomy): Eukaryota > Metazoa > Annelida > Polychaeta > Sabellida > Sabellidae > Sabellastarte > Sabellastarte sp. h YS-2021. The sequence goes on along the minus strand of OZ024927.1, from coordinate 138,881,239 downwards.
GAATCGGTATCAAAACCTGGGATTAAGTACAGATCGGCCTCAGGAAGCCTGAAGAGGCCCCAGGCGGCCCCACACAGTCCCCGACTGGTCTGCGACTAAGAGCTGACTAAGCCAGTTTTCTGGTCGGTTTGAACCACGATCCTGTTGTACACATACCGACTGGATCCCAGGACGCCTCAGGCCTCCTAGGACTAAGCCCCGACTAACCCCTGATTAAGTCCCGGCGTCCTAAGGCGTCCTCACGCGTCCTCAGGCCTCCTCAGTCTTCCCCAGACCATGATGGCCGATTCTTGTTTTGCAAAATAACAGGATTTTCTGGGTATATATATAAATTCCGCGATCTAATCATCATTACTTTTATGGGAACACAGCAGGATGCCACCTTTTAATGGAAGACATCTTCAGCAACAACTTAGGGCAACAAGCAGCACCACCACCACCACCACCAGCCATACAGAGACCTAGAAGAAGGCACAACATGTGGGTCAGGCCATGGCTACTGCAGAGAGAGGAGAGGGGGGCCTACCACAACATTATGGCTGAACTGTATGCCACAGACATTCCAGGATTCACCAACTACATGAGGATGACCCCAGAATTCTTTGAAATGATAAAGACCAGACTGGAACCACATCTAGTCAGGCAGGCCACCAACTACAGAGCTCCTATCAGTGTTGGGGAGAAGTTAGCCCTCACCATCAGATATGTGGCCACTGGAGAGTCCTACACATCATTATCCTGTCAGTTCAGGGTTGGCAGATCCACCATTTCCAAGTTTCTACCAGAGGTCTGCAGGGCCATCCAGGGTGAGTTCACCAGCGAGTACCTCAGATGTCCTACTACTCCAGATGAGTGGAAAGAACTGGAAAGGGAATTCAGGATCAGGTGGCATGTTCCACATGCCCTGGGAGCCCTTGATGGAAAGCATATGGCCCTGGAGAAACCCAAGAACTCCGGAGCCCTGTACCACAACTACAAGGGGTTCTTTTCCATAGTAATGTTGGCCTTGGTAGATGGGCAGTACAAATTCAGATGGGTGGATGTTAGTACAGCCGGATCTTGCTCAGATGCCCAGATATTTAATGCCTGTCAGCTGAAGAGGAGGATTGATGATGGCAGGATAGGTTTCCCTGACCCAGCTCCTATAACCCAGGGTGGTAGAGATGTCCCCTACTTCATTCTGGCAGATGATGCCTTTGCCCTGAAGACCTGGCTGATGAAACCCTATGGCAGAAGGATGTTAACCAGAGAGGAAAGGATTGCCAACTACAGAATATCAAGGGGCAGGAGAGTTGTTGAGAACACTTTTGGCATCCTGGTCTCAAGATTCAGAGTGATGTTGACCACTATTGTACTACCCCCAGAAACAGTCAGGGATGTGGTCATGACCTGTGTGCTTCTGCACAACATACTGAGAAGCCAGTATCAAGGTCAACATGGTGGTCAAGAGCCTGGAGATGATGATGATGATGTGCCTGGTGATTGTAGACTGATTGGTGGTGCTGCTGGTGGTAGTCCAGACAGAAACCCTGCTAGAGAAGCCAAAAGACAGAGGGATTATTTCAGGGACTACTTCAATAATGAGGGAGCAGTGGCCCGGCAAGATGGCAGAATATAACTCCTGCTGCAGTAACCAGTCCTTTTTAGGACTAATAACCAGTCCTTTTCAGGACTACCAAATATTTCAAAAACAATTAATAAGCTATGCTTGTTCCATATATCACAACCATTTCCCACCATAATTCACCCACCCAACAAACAGACAAACCCAATGCCCACCATAATTCACCCACCAAACAAACAGACAAACCCAATGAGCAACATAATTCAACCACCCAACAAACAGACAAACCCAATGCCCAACATAATTCAACCACCCTACAAACAGACAAATCCAATGCCAAACATAAGTCACCCACCCAACAAACAGACAAACCCAGTGCTAAACATAATTCTCAAAAGAAACACACAAAGCCAAACAAAACTTTCTAAATGGAATAAATATTTCATATATTCTGAAAGCTATATCCTAATTTTACTTCATTTGGCTTTTCTTGGGGAAATATATTTGAAACAAATGTTTTCCTGGAAATCTTAAAATTAAAATCTTTTACTCCAGTTCACAAATCTTTAGGAAATATAATCACCAAACAGGTTTCCTTTACAATGATGGGGGGGGGGGGGGGGGGGGGGGGGGGGGTTATGTTGGCAAAATAGTTTGTCAGTTCTTTGGTTTGGGTTCTGTTTGCTATTGGGTTTGTCTGTTTCTTGGTTGGTGGTTATGTTTGGCATTTGGTTTGTGTGTTTGTTAGATGGGGGTTAGGTTTGGTATTGGGTTTGTGTGTTTGTGGGTTGGTAAGTATGTGATAATGCCTTTTAACTTTAGGGATGGTGTAAGTGTTGGACTTTTTTATTAAAGATTTTAACCAATCCCATGGATTTGAAGCTAAAAATGGGCTGATTATTGGCCATATTGGGAGTTTATTTATTTTATTTTTTTTTCCATGTGGCCTTTTTGGTTATGTGTGGTACCATGGGTTATTTGTTTCATGTTTGGGGTGGTGTAGGTGTTGGACTTATTTTTGTGATAAGTATTTGTACTGAACTGTTATGTTTTGGGAGGGGAATTGAAATAACTTGCAGCTTGAATAATTGTTTTTGGAATATTTGGGTGGCCCTGAAAAGGGCCTGGCAGGTCAAAGACCCGCCCTGAGTGGATGGCTACTGAGGAGGCTGCTGCTGTTGAGGCGGTGCTGTAGTGATGATAGTGAAGAGTTGCGGCTGCTGCTGCTGAGGCTGCTCAATGATCTGTGTAGATGTCAGATCTGGTAGCTGGCTTAGTATTCCACTTTAGTTGTGTCTGCTGCCCTCGTCCTGTAATGCTAGAACTGATGGAGGGTTGCCAAAGCCAAAGGGACTTGGTGTGTAGTAGACGTAACTGCTGCTAGCTGCTGCTTGGGTGGAAGTAGACGCCTGTTGAGTGGTTGTTGGCAGTAGCCCGACCCTCTGGGACTCCGTGGTAATAGTGGCTGATCTTCTTGGTAGTGCTTGATGTCTACGGTTGCTTTTAATGCTTTCAATATCTCTAAAAATTCTGCCCTTGAGGTCCCCAAACTCCTCTTGGGTAATTTTTTTGGCCTCTGATGCCACGTAGTCGAAGACGGGCTGCCTGTCTGACTTCTGCTGCAGGAAACCTGAGATCAATGTCCTCATCTGGTCAAAGTGCTTGAGTATCTTGGAGTCTGTTGAAACTGGTGTAGATGTGAACATAGGTTGACTCCTACTCTCCCTGAGGACACTGGACTCAAGGTGTTTTGTATCAGTAGTAGACCCACGAAATTCGTCCTGCTTGCTGGTATTTGGACTGGCCTCGAACCCTGAACTTCTGCTGGCCCCCTTTCGTCTGATATGGGTCTTAAGGAAACCCATCTGCTGGTAGACCCAGGACTGTCTTGGTGATCTCCCTTGGGGCTTGGCCAGATTGTAGTTTTGCCAGCTTGCCATAACGTGTTCGCTGAGATTCGAACCATCTTCTGACATCAAAGGGCTGGAGCTTCAGTTCTGCAAATATTTCTGCCCAGAGAGCTTCCTTCTTCTGTCTGTCGAGGAAACGTGCATGCTCCTTGTCATAGAGCTCTGGATGCTCCTTCACAAACTCCACAGTTGCAGTTTCTTGGCTGTCAGTGAAAGTTGAACAGACCCTGGCTCTCTTGGCTGCCGAATGACTCTCTAAATCCTCCTCACACCTCTCTTTTTCCTCGCAAGCTTCCTCAGTAAGTTCCAATCGCTCCTCAATCTCTTGTGTACCCTCCTCTGTACCCTCCTCCGTCCTTTCCTCACTCCTTTCCTCCACCTCTCCACTTTCCTTCTCCCTCTCCTCTTGCCTCTCATCCATCTTCTTCTTTCCTCTCTTCCCTCCTTTCTCTTTCCTCATAACTCCAGTCAATAGCAAAAAAAAAGTATTATATGATATTTAAAAAAATGAAAACCCCTACAAAACAGAGACACACGTCTCTCAGTAGCCAACCAGTCAGTAACGAGAATGTGTGCGCGGTCGCTTATATAGTCCCAGACCCCCTCATTGCCTCGTTTTAATTTCCAACACGCGGAAAACAGTCGGCTCTTAATCGGTTCTTAGTCCCAGGCCTCCTGGGACGTCCTCAGACCGTCACAGAGTAAATTTGTGTTGTCCCAGGCGGCCTGAGGAGGCTGGTTTGGATCGGTTAGGGTCGGCTTCTCTTAGTCAGGGCTTAGTCCCAGACCCAGATTTCTTAGTCCCAGGACACCTGAGACGGTCTGAGGTTTCCCGGGACTAATGGTCGCAGGACGCCTGGGACAACATAGGACTGTGTAAATTTGGGTCTGAGGAGGCTTGAGGAAGCCTGGGACTGGACATTTTGTTGTCGGCGGGAAATGAGAATCGGTTTGGGTCGGGAAAAATATCAAACATGTTTGATTTCTCTCACAACCGACAACTACCGACCCTTACAGGACGTCTGGGACTAATTTTTTAAACCGACCTTAGTCGTGTGGTGGAACACCCACATAAAGAGCCCAACATTAAAGGCTGTGGAGTAAAAAGTGCTCTATGTGTACCAAATCAAATATGCCCACTGACAATCAAGAAACTACTGTAAGTAAGTAAAGATGGATGAGAACAAATATAGATTGGGCAAATATTAATACAAAATTTAATATAAATAGTTTGATCAAAATTATATACTATATATATAGTTTCATTGCCACAACATATTTTCATTACTTTACACAGAGATTGCAAAATATTTATGCAGTGATCTCTTACAGTATCCTTTCTAAATCTCTTAAAATGGCCCTCCTGTGCGATGTATCAAATTTAAACAGAAACATATTTGAAGCTCAAACACCAATAAGTTATTTTAATATTATAAGTATATAGCTTATATTATAATAACTAAGTTATTCTGGCTAAATATTCTGTACTTATAATGATGATCTAATTAAACACATACAGTTGGCAGTTTTTATCGTTTAAGTACATTGTTAAATCCTGATGACATGCAGGTTTTGAGGTGGTGTCACTTTTAACTTGAAACGCGAACATGGATATTTTGGGACATACCATATTTTATACAAGTAAACACGTATGTAATATTGCAACTAAATGGGTATCAACAGCAAGAAGTACCATATGGAAGCCCAACAGTGACATTGCCACAAAAATTCTAATCTGTGATAATGACTTACAGATTTAGTTTTTGAAAGGTTAAAAAAATATAAGCTGAGACAATGAGATGCCATTATTGTTGTTGAAAGGTTAAAAAATGTAAGTTGAAATAATGAGATAACTTTTTTTTGTTTTGAAGGGTAAGAAAAACTATATTCCGTGATAATGACTTAGAAACTTTGTTTTTAAAAGGTTAAAAATATATAAGTTGAGATAATGAGATAACTTTTTTTGTTTTTGGTAGGTTAAAATTTCGTGTTTCATGATAAGGCCTATGGAAATTTTGTTTTGAAAAGGCTAAAACTACATAATGAAATAAGTGTTTTGTTTTGGTGGGTTAAAATTATATTTTTTTCACCGCGCAAAAACAAATAATTATGCTGCAATAATTAACTAGACAAATATTTTAAACCTTTCAAAAACAAACAAAAAAAATATCTCGTTATCTTTTCTATCCTTTCAAAAACAAAATCTGTAAAATGTTATCAAGAATTAGAAATTCTACCCAGCCAAAAAAAAAAAAAAAAAAAACCAAACCAAAAAAAAAACAACAAAAAAAAAAAAAAACAAAAAACAAAAAAAAAAACAAAAAAAAAAACAACAACAACAAAAAGTTATCTCGTTACCTCAACATTCTTAATCCTTGAATAACCAAAATCTCATTTCATTTTTACAACTTACTATATACATAATTACTACTTATTATGTATAATATTTCTTTGATCCTTCAAAAACAAAACAAAGTTACTCAGTATCACGTTAACTCAACTTATAAATTTATTTTAACCTTTCCAAAACAAAAATCTTGTTTCGTTAATTATCACAACTTGATATTTCTTTAACCCTCCAAAAAAAACTTTTTGGATCGTCACGAAATATGTATTTTTCATGTTATGTTACTATTGGGCTTCCATAGTAACTTATATTTGCGGCCAAAACTTTAATTATCTGGCGGAATCTTAGACAATATATATGCTGTACTTATCGAACTGGAAGTATCGATCCGATGAAACAAGAAACATCACGTGACTCAATATATCCATGGCGAAGCGACAAAACATTACCTTTTATAGAAATCTCATTAGCATGTACAACTTCCGCTTATATTTTATCTGCAGAACAGACGAGAATTTATCCAAATTTTAATATCTTTTTTCAATATGTCCCTGAACTATTTGAAGCCAACAAATCCTCGACAGAGAAACAACAAAAATATTTTATAGTTTTGTAACATTTGAGGCCAAATAACATGAGAAAATTCCAAAAAAACAGCAATCAAATTGTTTTCTGTGTATCTTCGGAAGAGGAAAAATCATCAAGTCTGGAATTTCCAAGTCAGTTTTCCTTGATTTGCACGTGTCATAATGGACCGTTCCATAGGCCACGCCCACTTCCGCGAGAATTTGTTTACTAAACATTTTACTAAAATGGTGGTTCCGGTTGTCGACTTTCATCAAAATCTTGACTGTTTTTCCCGCAAAGAAAGTCACAATTAGATCTACGCACGTGTCCTTTAACTTTGTACTTAACGTGAATGTACTCAGTTTGAGTGTTTAGTGCAGTTTTTAAAATTTTTTCATGAAATAAAAGCAATGTCAAGGGGATTAATTTGAAAAAAAATTCAAACTTTTGGCTACACCATTTTACAAATAAACTCCAATAAAAACCGGACATTATTAGGAATCGGACACAATTGTGGACCACCCGGCCGTGTACATTTTTTTTAAACAAAGAAGACTCTCAGGCGCGGCAACTCCAAAACAGACAACCAATTTTGGTCTCCACAACCACGTCATTCCTGGACTGATCCACAGGGTCGGGTTGTATTTGAATTCGCCACCTTTGGGGGTTCTTTTTGGCAAATTGATAACGTACCTGACTGTAGCCGATTTTGAAGTCGGGGACTCTGTCCCAACGATCCCTGAACATAGGACCACTTAAACCAGAACAAATTTAATAAGTAAATTAAATTTTTATAAGTTAATACCCTATCCAATGGACAATTTGCTAAACCGGTCGGCGCAGACCGGCCCGCCAAACGTCAGAAAAAGACGTCCTTTGTTTCCACCGGCTGGCCGGTCCGTAGTACTGTGCACTCCCCAGATGGTGCCTCGTACTTCCTTCCTGTCTAGACAACCTGACGTCATAGCATCTTTTTCGTTGTCTAAACCTCTTAGACCCCCAGTAAGCTGATAGCGGGGTCGGTGGGAGGGTCTTGTGTGTCCAATTGGATAGGGTATTAACTTATAAAAATTTAATTTACTTATTAAATTTGCAATTTTATTGCGTTAATACATCCTATCCAATGGACAATTTGCTGAATAATTACCGCTTGGTCGGCGGGTAAGTTACTAGGGACATATGTGAACTCATAATAGCAAATTTTAACCTACGGTCCAGGCTGACTTTGTCAGGAGACCAATAGGCCCAGGCCTGGATTGACCTTAAGGTCAGGAAACCCTGTAAGGTCATGGTCGGTTGCCAGCAGCCGGTTACCCGGGGCTATACCGACGTCGCCCCCCCCCCTTTAACAGACCTGCTCTGAGGTAGGGGGAAGAGAGGGATGAGTTCAGTCCCAGAATGTCAATAAACCTCCCAAAGGAAGCACATCACATTTTTTACTATGTACATGTAGAAAATGTTTATACTATGTACATATATACAAATCTCCTCAATCTAAGGGCCACCTGTGGATCTGCTGAGCAGCCACTACCGAGCCCAATTGGTAAAGCTCCGAGTCAGCCCAAGCCACACCCTTCAGATAGAACTGTGTGAGGGTATTATGTGACTTCAGTGGCAGGCTGACAAGATTGGATCTAAGGAGACTCCCAACTGGAAGACCTTAGGAGCAGCAAAGGCCCTGACATCATGGGTTTTAACCTGATGTAAAGAGTGGACCTCCTGGTCAGAGAGCTCATAACATAGGATCACAGTTGCTTGATCTAAGAGGAGATAGAGGCAGATGTCTTTGTCGGAACCTTTCTTAAAGGGTCAAAACAACCACCTCCTTATTCTACTTGAGGTCTGAGGTCCTGTCCAAATAGTAGCGCAATGCTCTAACCGGAAAAAAGGACCAGTCAGACTTGAGGGGTCTATCCAGAGAAGGGGGCCAGGGCTGTTATAACCACTGGGGCCACACTGTCTGGACCCTCCTGACCAGCTGATTCTTGGATAGAAAACTGGGTAATGGATACGGGGACACCGTTGACCAATTGGATTCATGGATTGGTGTCTAATATTTTTGTTTTGCCAAGCATGAATCTCACTTCTGCGTTTGCCTGACCCAAGGGCCAAGAAGAATACCGTCTTGAAGGTCAAATGCTTCAAGGAGGCCTCCTTGATTGGTCCAAACGGAGCCTCATTCAGTTGGTGCAAAACCAGTGAGAGGTTGCAGGAGGGTATGCCCCTCCTGCCTTTGGGTCTGTCTCTGTGGAAACTATCCAGGAGACGAGCGAGATTTTTGTCCTTGCTGATGTTGAAGGGTGAATTTCCCAGTTCATCAGCAATGGCTGAACTGTAACCATCAATGGTGCTGGGCTGTATCTTCCTGTCCTCATAAGGTACATAAGGAAGTCAGCAACTGACTTTACAGGGGTACCCTGAGGTCCACCTGATTAGTGACGCACCACTTGTAACAATGGTCCACTTTGCCTCATAGACTGATCTGGTTGATCCCTTTTGAGGAGCCTCAATTCTTGCTGCCACCGCCTCAGCGAAGCCCTGCTCCTCGAATGCTGAGGCTCCAGGAGCCGAGCATCAAGATTAAGATTTGTCAGATTTCTGTGAGGGATCTGATTGAATGGTTGTGTCAACAGGTAGGGCAGATTGGGCAGGCTCAATGGGATTTGGCTGGACATGGCCACTGGATCCTAAAACCAAGGCATGATGGGCCACCCCGGAGCAATCAGAATGATCCTCTTGTATGGGGAGTCCTGCAACATCACCGCTTTGCCCAATATGGCTGATAGTGGGAAGGTGTATGCTTCCTGATCCTACCATGGCAAACTGAGCGCATTCACTGCTGTAACCGAGGGATCCGGTACCGGTGACACAAACAAGGGCAACTTGTTGTTGAACCTCGTGGCAAATAGGTCTATTTGAGGCCGATGCCACCTGTTGCATATTGTGTGGAAGACCTCCTGAAGGAGAGACCACTCTGTTTGGGTGGTCTGGTCTAGCCTGGATAGCTTGTCTGCGACCACACTCAGCCAGCCTGGAATGTGTCGGGCTTTTAGAGTTACTTGATTTCTGGCGCCCCAGGTCAAGATTCTCCATAGTAAAGCACAAAGTGGGCCTGACCTCATGCCTCCTTCCCTGTTTATGTATGACCCCACTGTGGTGTTGTCTGTCTCTACAAGTACTATCTTGTGTAAACAGAGGTCTTGGAACTCTTGTAAGGCTAGAAAGACTGCCTTGAGTTCTAGGTAATTGATATGCAACTTGCTTTCCAGGAGGGACTAGGTGCCTCCTGCAGTGTGTTCGTTTAAGTGAGCACCCCACCCTGCTTTTGATGAATCTGTAAAATTTGCAGATCATGTTTTATTTGGGTGTAACGGTTGGCCTTTAATGACATTGTCCTCTTGCAACCACCCTTGTAAAAGTGGGTGCAATCACCTTGGTATTGGAATCACCTTTTCTAGTGACTCCGGTACCCTCCAGTTGTTTTTGAGATGCCACTGTATGGGTCTCCTATGAAGTCGGCCTAGGTAGGTGAAATTGCTTTCCTGTGGCTGTTAGTAAACCTATCAGACATGAACTGCTGGACCTGACAAACCAGTAGTGACAGTATTTCTAGTATTTTGTCCTGAGGGTTCTGCCAATGGTCTGGTATAGGTCGGACCCGACCGACCATGAGGTCGAACTGGTAACCTAAACTTTGGCATATTTTCACTAGATCTAGTGTATGCTGGAGACAACCCCGCTGGGATGTGGCTTTCACCAACCAGTGGTCTAAGTACTGGTGGATTATTATACCCTTGTGTATGGCCATCAGTTTCAACTCCTTTGCTACTACAGTGAGCTCCATGGGTGCAGTGGACAGATCGAAAGACAGTGCTTTGAACTGGTATGTCCGACCCTGGACATGAAATTTGATATGTCCTGGACTGTTCCTGTATTGGTATATGGAAGTAGGCGTCCTTGAAATCTAATGAGGTAACCCACTCCCATTGTTGGAGGATGGTCCTGATGATCTCCGAAAGGTTTGGTTTGCTCAGACCTAGAATAGGTCTCCAATGGTTGTGTGGTTTTGGAACCAAGCAAGGTTGAAGAAGCCCAGAGATTTTGAAATTGGCTCGACTGCACCATTCTTTGTCCATAAGCTGATGTAATGCTTCTAACCAATAGGTTCCTGTGAAGATGTGCATAGCAGTTGATAATTTGGGTGACCTTGTCAAGCTTGGTCTTGACTGGAAAGGGAGAGTGTAGCCCTCCTTCAACATTTGTACTACCTAGGGTCCAGCCCCCCCCCCCCCCCCCCCCAAGGCTTCCTAAGTCCCGAAACGGGGTTAGTCTGGACCCTACAGGCAGATGTGTGCCACATTCGGGACATTTGCTAGTCTGACAAACATTTCTGTCCCTCCGGCCTCCGGACACTGGTCCGGTCTGGTGACAATGATCCAAGAAAACAGTCTCTCTGTTCTTGCTGTGGTCCGGTCCGGTGGGGCTGACACAACTTTTCACATTTAAAAGACTCCTGCCCCAGGCCAGCATCCTGCAAGGTGCAGCATTTACAAGAATTTGAGATGGCTGACCCTTGGCCGGACATGATGAAGAACTTGTCTGACTATCGACCACTTTTTTTTTTTTTTTGATTAAGACCTATTTCCTTTCATGCTGGTTATTCAGGTCTGTGCTTGTCAAGGTGAAATCTATTATCTCTCCAGTCAAGTCCAGCACCGATAACAGGCTGTTGAGACAGCTACTGGTCTATATTTAGCCAGCTTGGGGTGAAGCCCTGTACAGTAAGGACTGTGTAGCCAACACCCTGTTAGCAGACTTGTAACCGGTAGGTTGAAGCAAGTGTACAAGGCTGTGTAGCCAGTACCAGTCAGTACACTCTGTAACCAGTTGTTGAAGCAAGTGTACAAGTATCTTGTGTGTTGAATTCAGCTTGCTGTAGGTTTCCTCCATTAATTAAAATATTTCCTTAATCGCACGTCTTATTTGTAGATTTGACAGTTGCTGGGAAAGCCCTTGTGAACTATTTTTACAAACACTTGGTGTTCGGTGTGTCACATGACCAGCTTGCTTGTCGGAAAGACACGCGATTGGCTGATTGGAGCTCGTCAGTTGTGCCGTTCTTTTGTGTTACTTAAACATGCAAATGCGCAGTATTCTGCTCATCCACAAACCCCACTACCGACAACGAAGCCGGGTCTGCAAGGCAGGGACTGGAATCACAGTAGACGTGAGTTCTGAAGACGCACTTCCGACCTTACTGGTCGGTGAAAACACGTGACCTGCTTCGTGATTGGTCGGAAAGACACGCGATTGGCTGACTGGAGATGACGTGAGTATTCGCGTTCTTTGTGTGATGCTTTACCGGCAACTTTACAGTCCACAAAACCCCACTACCGACAACAAGGCCGGGTCTGCAAAGCAGGGACTGTAGTCACAGTAGACGTGAGTTCTGAAGAACGCACTTCCGACCTTCCTGGTCGGTGAAAACATGTGACCTGCTTCGTGATTGGTCGGAAGGACACTCGATTGGCTGACTGGATATGACGTCAGAGGTCGCGTTCTTTTGAGCTGGCCGGTCGGCTGATGCTTTAAAAACAGAGAAGCCTGGACCAGTGCGCTCTGAAGATGAAAGTCCTGGTCGATGCCGGTCTGGTCGGTTGCTCAGCCGGCTGTGCACTCAAACCAGTGTCCTGGCCATCCACTGCCCTTACTACCGACACAAGTGTCGGGTCCACAAGGGAGGGACTGAGAGTGATTAAAGATGAAGTTCCTTCTATGTAAATACTAGGTGAGGTCGGCTGAACATGAGCTTGCTGGTCGACTAATGCTTTACAGCAAAGATGTCTGGACCAGTGTGCTCTGAAGAAATCTGAAGAATTCATCTCTTGCTTCTGATGAAAAAACACTAAATACTCGAGCTAGGCTGGTGTGACTGATGCTTACAGCAGAGAAGTCGGTACCAGTGCGCTCTGAAGAATGCACCTCTTGGGGAATTCCTTCTATTTGCAGTGTTCAAAACTACGTAGACTGAAGTTGTCCGTGATTTCTATTCGTAGTACTAGAAAAGACGTTTCTATGGTGATTGAACTGGAAAGTTACAGAAAGTACATTCAACAAAAGACACGGATAAAAATACCTGTAAGTAGTATATCCATTATTTCCTTAATATTGTCGATCTGCCCCTAACAACACCATGGTTGAATGGGAGGAAACTAGAAAAAATGGCTGCCTTTATATTCTCGTCTTAACTGCCCTATCATCAACACTAAATTGAGTCAGCTAGGGAGTGTTTCCAGCAGATTTCTAAATGTATATCCATGCTTGATCAGTAGATAACACTTCTACAGTGAAAATATCCACATATAAGGTTGAAAATCCGCCATAAAGCACACTTTTCCTTAAAATTTCTGGAGATGTTGAAAACACGTTTGCACAGTACACACGCCAAACGAAAAAGATGCTATGACGTCAGGTTGTCTAGACAGGAAGGAAGTACGAGGCGCCATCTGGGGAGTGCACAGTACTGTGGACTGGCCAGCCGGTGGAAACACAGGACGTCTTTTTCTGACGTTTGGCGGGCCGGTCTGCGCCGACCGGTTTAGCAAATTGTCCATTGGATAGGATGTATTAACACAATAAAAATGACGTCTTGGGAGAGATCCCGGCCCAACGTGATATGTGGTCAGCAGGAGAGAGCTATGCAAATTCACTACGACCTGCATAGAACATGGTGCATCACAGATATGACTATAGATGGCATCATATCCCCGAAACTTGCAATTTTACTAAAAATCAAGCTTCTGCCTCTCAATTTTGTTTTTGTCAAAGAAGGGATCAAAAGCCTCCCCAACTTACCTGATTTTATTAGCACTGACTGTGCGAGTAATAGGATCAGTCCTTTTGGTGATGACCTTCCAACCTCTATGATTGACCGTATCATGACTACAACCTGGTTGGGACTGCTCGCAACCATTAGAGTCGGGGAACAAAGTCGCAGACTTTTAAAGATATATTAAACATGTCTGGAATAAAGTCACAGACTTTTAAAGAAACATTTAACATGTTTAAAATATTTCCCAACTTGCTGAACTTTCTGATTTTGTCTCTCGACCGACTATTTCAAAAGATCGAACTGCTCATAGTCTGAAAATCGAGAGGTCAGGACCAAAATAAGGAATATGGAACCACCACTTTAGGTTTTATTAATCACAATAATTTATATTGAATATATATATATATATATATAATTCTAACATGACACGGCTGCGTCCGCGATTCTGATTGGCTAAGACACGAAAAAATTGCTCTGTAAAACCCCGCATAACCTCATGAGTTCTATTTTATCGCTCACAATGCTGCTCCGCAAAAAGAAAACTTGAAGTAACAGCTTGGATTTTCTTAATCAAATAGACAAATAATAGTAAACACGATATTCAGGAATTCTTATATTTGAACATAGAATATACTGACATGAATCTGCTAAAGTTTAAGGACGTTTAACAAAGAAAAGGGCTATCTTATTTTGTGGCTCTTCCAATAATTCAACTGCACCCTTTGATTAAAAAATCTTTATAAAATATTTGTATATTTTTCTTTAAAACAGCTTCAAAACTAATTTTTATAAGATCTTCTAAAATGTCATGTTAGAATAGAAATAGACAACTCCGAGTTCGGGGTTATAGGCGATTTTACAACGATTAGGGCATTAGAATCACTCAGGCTTCGCCTTCGTGATCCTAATATCGCTAATCGTTGTAAAATCACCTATAACCCCTCGCTCGTCGTTGTCTATTTCTATAATAATACTGTCTCCCGAATTTGCTATGGTCAAAGTTAAGGTTCTACTTCCAGTTTAGCTGGTCTGACTGTTAAAAATATTTACCATACACACAAGCTGAATCATCAGCCTTCACCCGTTTAAATCATTACTATTATTATCATCAGTTAAGTAATATATAGTAAGTCATAAATTGGCTTAGAATATCCGAATTTCTGCACACCAGGAAGTGTGTAAATAAGTAAATTCTTAAATAACTGCATGATATCAAAACGATTCGTGACAAGATGATCCATAGGGCTTTGATGGTAGCGAAAACATTCAAAATAACTTGTAACAATGTTACTGATCAATTTTGACTTTACAACTGTTAAAACGAACATTTAAGTGTCCCTTAAGGGATACTTGTTTGTATACAGGAAAAATGCACGTAGAACGGTCCACCGGCTCCAGCATTTTTTATTGTTTATAGCTTGTCAACGACTCGGCAGATTCTCTTCAAATTTGGCACATGTATGCAATAATTTTCTGAATATGGTGTCATAACATTTCGACCAATCAGAGCAGTCACATGACCAAAAACATGTTGTTAAAAGGGATCTGCTTGTCTGGACAATAACTTAAAAAGCACCTCACCTATTCACAATGAATTTGGCAAGTAGGTTTGTCATATAGACGTCTGGAAATCATTAACTTTTGGAAGTGATCTGATGCAAAATAGCCGACTTGTTAATGATTAACTAACACAATTTTTCTAAACGAAAATGAAAAATCTCTAATATCTCGGAAACGGTGCAAGATAGAGTGATTTTGACAAAATTTTTGGCCCACCGGCTATACCCAGAGCCTTATGTGACCTTTTCCAAAAGTCGCTTTCCAACCATTTTTGGCGACCATCTTGCATTTCTCAATTAAATGCAAAAGGCATTGATCTCAGAAACGGTGCGAGATAGAGCGATTCCAATTTTGACGGCCATCTTGAATTTCTGCGTAAAATGCAAAAATACATTTATTCTGAAACAGACAGAGATAGAGCGATTTTGATGAAATTTTTGGCCCCAGGGTATACAGAAAGTCATCTGGTACTTTTTGCCAAAAATCGTTTTCCTACCATTTTTGAAAAACTCATTTATCTTGGAAAACAGTGCTAGATGGAGCGATTTTGACAAATATTTGGCGCACAGTGTATACACAGAATCATCTGGCACTCTTTCATGAATGCATTCCCTGCTATTTCTTGCAGGCTGGTTGAATTTTTGACACATTTTGACACTTCTTTTTCGCAAGCAAAGCAATGCTCTAGTTTAACGTGATTTTCTTAAAGATGTTTGAATAAATAATTTTTAAAAATAATGATAACTGGACAAAAAAGGAGAGAAAAAAATATTGCACAAAATTGCGTGTATGTTTGAGCAGAACAGAATAGCTGGGCGGAGCTGATAGAAAGATCCATATTAACAAAAAAAACATGAACAGATGTACATGGTGAACCAAAATATACTATCTGGAAATGCTCAATAGATTTTGTTCACATAAACAGCAACACAGGTTAAGAAAGGAGCCCTCAGAGAGCACATAGCAGTGCCAAGGCACATGATAATAAGTAAATAGGAAACCCCACATACTTTTTGTCCTTCCCAGACGGCAATCCAGATCACTCTCAAAACTTATGTGGGTGCTTCCCGATTAAGGGTTTTTTGTAGTCGGTTTCAAAAATTTGCTTAGTCCCAGGCGTTATGTATGGATCGGTAGTTGTCAGTTGGGGCCATGAGATAAATCAAACATGTTTGATATTTGTCCCGACCCAAACCGATTCTTATTTCCCGCCGTCAACAAAATGTCCAGTCTCCGGCTTCCTCAGGCCTCCTCAGACCCAAATTTACACAGTCCTATGTTGTCTGAGTCTTCTTGTGACCCTTAGTCCCAGGCGTCCCTGGCTTAGTCCCAGGAAGCTTGTTGTCAGTCCCCGGCTCATAACAGACCTTTGAAGTTTCATGCGTGTGAAAAAGAATCGGTTTCATTAGTCCCGGGAAGCCACAGACCATCTCAGGTGTCCTGCAACTAAGAAATCTGGGTCTGGGACTAAGCCCCGACTAAAAGAAGCCGATCCAAACCGATCCAAGCCGGCCTCCTCAGGCCACCTGGGACCACACAAATTTAGTCTGCAACGGTCTGAGCACGCCCCAGGTGGCCTGGGACTAAGTACCGATTAAGTACTGACTCTTTTCCGCGCGCTTGAAACCAAAAAGAGGCAATGAAGGGGTCTGGGACTATATAAATGACCACGCACATGCTTTCTGTGTTTAGACTGGTTGGCTACTGAGAGACGTGTGTCACTTACTGCTAGAGGTTTTCATATTTTTTTACATTTCACATTTTACTTGACCTTAGGGCAAATTAAACAGCTAGGAGACACATTTCAGTTTTTAAACTTTTTTTGTGATATTCATGGAGTTATGAGGAAAGAGAAGGGAGGAAAGAGAGGAAAGAAGAAGGTGGAGGAGAGGCAAGAGGAGAGGGAGAAGGAAGGTGGAGAGTTGGAGGAGAGGACAGAGGAAAGGACAGAGGAGGGTACAGAAGAGAGGATAGAGGAGACAGAGGAAGGATTAGAAGTTACTGAGGAAGCTTGTGAAGAAGATGAGAGGTGTGAGGAAGAATCAGAGTGCCACTCAGCAGCCAAGAGAGCCAGGGTTTGTGCGACATTCACTGACATCCAAGAAAATGCCATTGTTGAGTTTGTGAAGGAGCACCCAGAGCTGTATGAGAAGGAGCATGGATGTTTCCACGACAGACAGAGGAAGGAGGCTCTCTGGGCAGAAATCTCTGCAGAACTGAAGCTCCAGCCCTTTGATGTCAGAAGGTGGTTTGAGCAACAGAGAACTTGTTATGGCAAGTTCTCCAAGCTACAGTCTGGCCAAGCCCCAAGGGAAATGACCAAGAGACAGTCCTGGGTCTACCAGCAGATGGGTTTCCTTAAGACCGACATCAGACGCAAGGGGGCCAACAGAAGTTCTGGGTTTGAGGCCAGTCCCAACACCAGCAGGCATGAAGAATCTTGTGGATCTACTACTGATACAGAACATCTTGAGTCCAGTGTCCTGAGGGAGAGTAGGAGTCAACCAATACTTATATCTATACCACATTCTACAGATTCCAAGATACTTGAGCACTTTGACCAGATGAGGACATTAATCTCAGGTTTCCTGCAGCAGAAGTCAGACAGGTAGCCCTTCTTTGACTATGTGGCATCAGAGGCTGAAAAGATGACCCAAGAGGAGTTTGAGGACCTCAAGAGCAGGATTTTTAGAGACATTGAAGCAGTAAAGAACACTCATAGGCGTCAAGTACTACCCAAGAGATCAGCCACTATTACCAGAGAGTCACAGAAGGTGATACTGCCAACAACCACTCAACAGGTGTCTAGTTCCACCCAGGCAGCAGCAGGCAGCAGTTCCAGCAGTTACCCACTATTACCAGAGAGTCACAGAAGGTGATACTGCCAACAACCACTCAACAGGTGTCTAGTTCCACCCAGGCAGCAGCAGGCAGCAGTTGTTCCAGCAGCTACGTCTACTACACTCCCAGCCCCACTGGCTTTGAAAACCCTCCATCAGTGGTCACAGTACAGGACGAGGGCAGCAGACACAACTTAAGTGGAATACTAAGCCAGCTACCAGATATAACAACAACACAGATCATTGAGCAGCCTCAGCAGCCACAGCAGCAGCTCTACACCATCACCACCACAGCACCGCCTCAACAGCAGCAGCCTCCTCAGTAGCCAGCCAGTCCGGGTGGGTCTCGTACTCCCCATAGGCCCTTTTCAGGGCCGCCCAAATCTTCCAAAAACAATTATTAAGCTGCAAGTTGTTCAAATTCCCCTCCCAAAACATAACAGTTCAGTACAAATACTTCTCACAAAACAAAACAAAAAAAAAACAACAAAAAAACAACAAACCCCCCCCCCCAAAAAAACACCCACACCACCCCAAACATGAAACAAATAACCCATGGTAATACACATAACAACAGAAGGCCACATAGAAAAAAATAGATAAATAAACTCCCAATATGGCCAATAATCTGCCCATTTGTAGCTTAAAATCCATGGGATTGGTTTAAATCTGTAATATAAAAGTCCAACACTGACACCATCCCTAGAGTTAAAAGATATTGTTATCACATAGCCACCAACCAACAAACAGACAAACCCAATACCAATAGTAAACATAACCCCCAACCAACGAACTGACAAACAAATTTGCAAACATAACTCCCCACAACCAACAGACAGATAAACCATACTGTAAAGAGAACCATTTGGGTGGTTATATTTTCTATTTCAAATTTGCAAACATAGCTCCCCACAACCAACAGACAGATAAACCATACTGTGAAGAGAACCATTTGGGTGGTTATATTTTCTAAATTTTCTTGAAGTGGAATGAAAAAAATTAATTTTGAGATTTGCAATAAAGGAAAAATTTTAGTTTCAGTTATTTTTCCAGAATAAAAACCAAATGTAAGTGAAATTAGGGTGTAGCTTTCAAAATATATGCAATATTTATTCCATTTAGCAAGTTATCTTGGGCATTGGGTTTGGCTGTTTCTTGGTTGGTGGACTAATATTTGGCATTGCATTTGTCTGTTATTTTTGGGAATTATGTTTGGCATTGGGTTTGTCTGTTTGTTGTTTGGGTGACTTATGTTTGGCATTGGGTTTGTCTGTTTGTTGGTTGGGTGACTTATGTTGGGCATTGCGTTTGTCTGTTTGTTGGTTGGGTGACTTATGTTGGGCATTGCGTTTGTTTGTTGGTTGGGTGACTTATGTTGGGAAATGGTTGTGTTATTTGGAACAAGCACAGCTGATTAATTGTTTTTGGAATATTTGGTAGTCCTGAAAAGGACTGGTTATTAGTCCTGAAAAGGACTGGTTACTGCAGTAGCAGTTATATTCTGCCATCTTGCCAGGCCACTGCTCCCTCATTATTGAAGTAGTCCTTGAGGTAATCCCTCAGTCTTTTGGCTTCTCTGGCAGGGTTTCTGTCGAGACCACAATCAGCAGCACCACCAATCATCATCATCATCACCAGGCTGTTGACCACCATGTTGACCTTGATACTGGCTTCTCAGTATGTTGTGTAGAACCACACAGGTCAAGATCACTTCCCTGTCTGTTTCTGGGGGTAGTTCAATAGTGGTCATCATGACTCTAAATCTTGAAACCACGATGCCAAAAGCATTTTCAACAACTCTCCTGCCCCTTGATATTCTGTAGTTGACAATCCTTTCCTCATTGGTTAACATCCTTCTGCCATAGGGTTTCATCAGCCAGGTCTTCAGGGCAAACACATCATCTGCCAGGATGAAGTAGGGGACATCTCGACCACCCTGGGTTATGGGTGCTGGGTCAGGGAAGCCTATGCTGCCATCATCAATCGTCCTCTTCAGGTGACAGGTATTAAATATCTGGGCATCTGAGCAAGATCCAGCTGTACCCACATACACCCATCTGAACTTGTACTGTCCATCAACCAAGGCCAACATTACTATTGAAAATAATCCGTTATAGTTGTGGTACAGGTCTCCAGAGTTCTTGTGTTTCTTCAGGGCCACATGCTTGCCATCAAGGGCTCCCAGGGCATGTGGAACGTTCCACCTGATCCTGAATTCTGTTTTCAGTTCTTTCCACTCATCTGGAGCAGTAGGACATCTGAGGTACTCTCTGGTGAACTCATCCTGGATGGCCCTGCAGACCTCTGGTAGAAACTTGGAAATGGTGGATTTGCCAACCCTGAATTGACAGGATAATGATGTGTATGACTCTCCAGTGGACAGATATCTGATGGTGAGGGCTAACTTTTCCCCAACACTGATTGGAGCTCTGTAGTTGGTGGCCTGCCTGGCTAGACGTGGTTCCAGTCTGGTCTTTATCATTTCAAAGAATTCTGGGGTCATCCTCATGAAATTGGTGAATCCTGGAATGTCTGTGGCATACAGTTCAGCCATAATGTTGTGGTAGGCCCCCTATCCTCTCTCTGTAGTAGCCATGGCCTGACCCACATGTTGTGCCTTCTTCTAGGTCTCTTTCTGGCTGGTGGTGGTGGAGGTGCTGCTGGTTGCTGTGGTCGACGTAGAAATAGCAAATACATCGGTATATGTAACTGAATAAAAACTAAAAAAGCCCTAAATTGTTGCTGAAGCTGTCTTCCATTGAAAGGTGGCACCCTGCTGTGTTCCTAGAAAAGTAATGATAATTACATCCCGGAATTTGTATATATACCCAGAAAATCCAGTTATTTTGCAAAACAAGAATCGTCCATCTTGGTGTGGGGAACACTGAGGAGGCCTCAGGACACCTGAGGAAGCCGGGACTTAATCGGTTAGTCAGGTTAGTCAGGGCTTAGTCCCAGGAGGCCTGAGGCGTCCTGGAACCCAGTCGGTATGTCTACGACAAGATCGTGGTTCAAACCGACCAGAAGAATGGCTTAATCGGTTCTTTGTCGCAGAACAGTCGGGGACTGTGTGGGGCCTCCTGGGGCCTCCTCAGGCTTCCTGTGGCCGATCTGAACTTAATCCCAGGCTTTAATACCGATTCAGTATTCCCACCCATTTTACCTTTTTTTTCACCGACTGTCTACGATTTAGGGTCACGGACAGGATTGGGGCTTAGTCCTTTGGTGGAACAGGGGCATTAGTGGGATGTAATTTTGTTGTTCCACTGGAGCCGACCATAACTGACTTAAACCGACTCGGTTAGCTGAGTCTAGGATCAGAGACAAAAATCCAGAAAAAAACGCATGTAAAAAATATATGGGTTGGTTTCACCTCCCCGACAGAACATAGTGCATTCTGGCTTGTCTTGATCCAGACCCCAACCTGACTTGGGGTTGGGATGTTTTTCTCCACAAATCTATGAGAACGAGCGGTAAAGCCCAAACTGAGAATGACCAATCGACAAGACTGGAGCAATGTCCCGATCCACTCAGACCAGACTGATTAATTTCTGGAGTCGGGATCACGAGTTTGGATCAAAGCAACACTATATAAATCCCTTGTTGCTGTTTTTACTCATCTTTTATCACTGCAAAGATGCCAGCTATACATCAGAGATACTTTCTACAGAAGCTTGGGGCACAAAGAACACATCTGAACCCAGGACCAGCACCTGCCATATAGCCAGCACCTTCACCACATCACACACCACCACTCGGTGAAGAAGGAAGCCACAAAATCCCTCAGTCATGCCATGGATTGGATCCTTCAAAAGGAAGAAAAAGGATGCTCTTGGAACCTCCTGGTTGACTTAATACAGACTTATATCCCAAGTTACCAGATTTTTGTCAGGGTGCCCCCTGCAGTTTTTGACCTCATTGAAGAATGTACACACCAATGCATCCATAAGGAACCCACCAATTTTAGGAAGCCCTTAGAAAGTGGATTGAAAATGGTAATAACATTTAGACACCGGGTAACAGAAGAAACGTACAACTTATTACAGTAAATTCATGCCTATTATCTGCAGGGCCAGAACCAGATCGAATGTCCTCCATGCTCTTGGGGCACGAGATGGGAAGCATATTGCCATGATGCAGTCAAAGAAACCTGGGAGTGAATTTTACAATTATAAAGACTTCTTTTCCTTGGTGCTGCTAGCCCTGGTCAATGCAGACTACAGATTTCTGAGGGTAGATGTTGGGTCAAGTGGATCTCCATCAGATGCACAAATATTTGACCACTGCAAGTTGAAGAAAAAGACAGAGAATCACATCTAATTAGGAACTTCTGCAACCTGAACCCCTCGGCCCGTATTCACGAAAGGTCTTAGCCAGTGCTTAGGCTTGAAGTTGAGACATTTGTCTCAAGTTTCTGCCCAAAAACTGCTAAGACTTTTGTCTTAGGCTTAGTGGTATTTACAAAGAATTTAAGACCGGTCTTAGGCTGAGCCAAGGGCTCAACTTTTAGACTGGTTGGTAGTGGGCTTAAATTTTGTAAAGAGGACTTAAATATGGCCGCCATAAACTTTTCTCCACTTCAAAATTTGATATGGCTGTAAATAAAGTTTAATTATACAGAACACCTCACTAAAGCAGTCTTTGGAAGTTTATAGGTGGTAACAATGTTTTCCATTTCAAAACAGCACTTTTCCTTAGATAAAATGCCTTAAATGAAGGATATATGTCACCAATAGTATAGTTTGAATAGAAAATGAAGGTCACATGACACAGAAAACCACTGTGGTTATTTGATAATCTTGGACTTAACTAAGTCACCCTTTGTGTATACGGTTTTAAGACGAAACTTCGCTGAGACAAAAGTCTTAACTTTAAGACTGGATTTAAGCCTAAGACCTGGCTAAGTCTAAGACCCTTCGTGAATACCAGCCCAGGGAAGGGCGGGCCAGCTTTGCACTAGATTTTGCCATGGCTTTTGAAACTCTATAACAGATGCCAACATCTTTCGCCATATATTAGAGCACTTTAAGGTCACCTGAATTTTCTTGCTTAAGTTTGCGTTTATCTAAACTCGACATTAAGCTTTTAATACATGTGGCAATTGAGTTAAGGCTACCTCAAACTGCTGACTATGTTAGATTCTATTACTATGATAACTACTGACTTTATACATTATATGCAATAAAATATAAATGTTCTTACTGCCTATCCTAAGGTTTATGTGGCGAGGTTTAAAAACAGCAATTTGGTATGACATCACACTTGACCATGCAGGGTCGGTTAAAAAACAAAAAGCCTCTTTAAGGCTGTAACAATTTCTACCCGCTGGGGAGGGCGGGTAGTAAACTTGCTGCCCCTTTGGATTTGAATTTAAAACTGACTTATACAATGGCAGCGACCTCAAAGCGAGGCTACCCTGGTGGGGTTTTGAGACATTGCCTTAAGGCTACCATTTCTGCATCCTAAAGCGACAACTTAGTTGGAATTGTATGTCCCTTTAACATTATGTTTTTCACTATCGAATGCCTTCTGAAATTGGGGGTGGGGGCAATGTTGGATATGCACAGCAGAACGCTAACATAAAGGTTGTCTGGTAGATGTATGTACTCTCAAAGACATCACTAAAACGTGAGATTTCTCTGATCTGTAACATGGAGAACAACCCTTTGGGAGAAGGCTGCTTGTGAACTGAGAGCTTGATGCCTTTCAACATTCTTATAACAGGGGAATCCAATGTATTTACATTCCATTAAAAATTGGTGATTTAATATTTCAGAAATGAAAGATAATTTAGAATGACCCTGGAAGACAAAGAGTTACTACCCGGAAATTCCCAAACAGAATTACAGAGGTTACAAAATCCCCTTGTTTCAGGTCTCGTGAGAAAAGGAAAGCTACGTACAATCTGAATTGTCTCAGATATCTGGTATGGGGTCGCAGACCTGGCTATGTCTTACATAATGCCATTTGTCTATTTATTTGGGGTTTTACGTCTCTTTCAACACTGTACAGGTCATATCACGACGGGTAGTTGGAAGGGCAGAGGAAACCAGTACATACAGTTTGTTAGGGTTCTGTACTGTAAACTGCCGACCAACGGCAAGCAACTACCAGCTTTCCCACTTGAGGCCGTGCCGGGAACTGAACCCCGGCCTCAGAGGCAGGAGGCGAGAGTGTTACCACTCTGCCACCTTGGCCCCCATAATGCCATTTGTAGTGACAGCGGTAAAGTGATATGGATACATACAAAAAACGTATGACATACTTTCAGTCACTTTTTCCACCTGTAACTCCATAAACTTGTGGTGGGAAAACGCATCTTCCAGAATATTATTGTTTCAAGGTATGTGGCTGATTCTCAGATCTATATTATGACTAGAAGCCATCGGCCAAATTTCTTGTGAACATACATTTAAAAATCTATTCTTTGTTTTTCCCCGAGTTACATACTGAGACCAAACTCTGGTTGTCACACTTGATACATCTTACCTTATTTTGCCAGAGAATATCCCGCAACTTAAGTGCTACTAGAACGTTGTACATCTCGTTTTGTGTTAAGGAGCATTTGCCAATGAGATATTGTGGAATGCAAGCTGCATATGCATAATGAGTGACTGGGTCTCTTTTTAACTTAATCACCCCGTTGAATTGAAACAGGAATTTAATAAACCACTATACCTCCCAATAAAATTATAAATTTTATTTTAAATCCTACCTATTGTAACAATATGCTTTACCGGTGGTTAACCAAGGGAAGCTCCCAACCAGAGTAAAAGTTGAAAACTTATTACCTGTGCAATTCAGATAGCCGGGGCTACGGGGTCATGGGGAATGTTGGTGATATGATACCGGTGTGGGTATATACGCACCTGCTGGCTTGGCCACGTGACCTAAGGAACCTATCAGATGCTTGACTGAGCCCTTCCTCAATTTTTGATGGAACCAAACCCCCCAGGCCAGTGATCTGTCTGGCAAGTGGGGAGGACCAGGGAGGGTATGAAAGCTACATTTAAAATAAAATTTCCAATTTTATTGTGCGACAATAGTCCTACCAATTGTAACAATATGCTGAATCACAGTATACTTGGATGGCTGGGTAGACTGACACTGGCTGAGGAGACATAATTCTGGCAAAGGCAGCAACCATCAAAGGTGAGCATTCGGAAACCAGGGTGGAGGAACAAGTCAATATAGCCCAGTGAAAAGGGAGCCCATCGAAGACTGAGGGGTTTTCTCCAGCTCTCCCGAGGTTGAAGTGAGGCACCAAGGGGAGTCGGCACCATTTTGGTTTGGCACATCCAGTGCAGGCACTCCAAGCAGCAAGAAAATCTACAAAACAAGGTACATTGAAAAGTACGATGAAAAAGAAGATAAGGAAACACTGATACGACACAAGAAAATTTTTTAAGACAATAAGATCAAGGAATACAGAAAAAGTATAACTTAAGT
Organism: Sabellastarte sp. h YS-2021; assembly: GCA_964017235.1. NCBI lineage: Eukaryota > Metazoa > Annelida > Polychaeta > Sabellida > Sabellidae > Sabellastarte > Sabellastarte sp. h YS-2021. The sequence continues at coordinate 138,856,170 of OZ024927.1, read as the reverse complement.
TACATTTTCAAGACAATTGGAAGAAAATTATTCTTGGTAACATTACGAAAAAGCAGGTATTTTGATATAGCAGGCAAAAGATTTAAAAAATAGTAAGAGAATAATAGTTACCTTAAGCAGGGTGGAAGGCATGCTCTATGGTGCCAGAGGATTCTGACACACCCAGTCTATGTGGTTCCCAGCATCATGCCTCCTTTCTTTTGTCCCAGGAACTTGTTTGGAAGGAGGCATCACCTGCCGTGCTGTGACAAAGGTACCCAAGTGGTAGGAGCCTTCTGTTTGGTCTTGTCCAGCAAGGTCCTTGAGGTAGAACCTGGTGAAGGTGTTGTGTGTGATTTTCAGTGGCAGGCTTGCATAATATGGTTCATTGAAACCCCCCATAGAAGGCCTTGGATACATTGGATGGCATTTTCCACCTTGACATATCAGAATTTGATGGTGTTTTTAATCCAAGACGAGATTGTAAAACACTGAATAGCCTTAGTATGGCCCAGTTTGAAGCAGATAAGCAATAATTATCTACCCACTCTGGAATCCTTGGTTCAGTCCAGATAACACCCGAGGGCCAAGACAGGGCAGAGTAAAATATCAGTGTCCTGAGAGTCTTGATTACACTTCAAGGCTGGAATAACCTCTGGAGAGATGGATTGCAGTCTTTCTTTTGCTAGTTGATTTTTGACGAGGATTGACGGAGATGGTGATAATTGGACTTGCTCCCAATCTCGCAGGCATAATAGTCCGTCAAGAGTCCAGCAGTGAATCTCACTGCATCTATTACCTGATGCTTAAGGTAAGAGGAAACTGTTTTCCAGGTGAGGAATTTGAGAGCCACATCCTCCTATGGTTCAAAAGGAGGCTGAGTGAGTCTATGTAGAACAATAGATAAATTCCATTTTGAGATGGCCCTGGAGCTCTTGGGTTTGTCCCTGTTAAAACTGGCCATCAGTCTGACAATGTCCACGTTGGTACCACTGTTTAGTTTTGAATTCCCTAGGGTATCTGCAATTGCTGGTCTATACCCTTCAATGGTACAAGGGCATGTATTAAGTATGTTAAAGGGATACCAGAAAAAGTTGCAGGTATCACCTATAGAGTGATTCTTGAAGGCCACCTGTTGCTCTGTGCACCATCTTTGGAAGACTGTCCACTTGGAAGTTTAGATGACCCTTGTTGAGTATTTGAGCAGCAATTCTTTCTGCCAGCTTTGCAGTGAACCCGTGTTCTAGGAGAGTTGAACTCCTAGATACCAAGCATGGAGATTCAATGAAGTTGGGTTGGCATGGTAATGGTTGCTCAGTGGCTGTTTGAGTTCGAATGGGTGCTAGTTGTCTGGGTATGTCCAGAAATATCTCCACTAGGTCCCAAAACCACGGTTTTGTTGGCCAGCCTAGGGCGATTAGTTTTATCCTGCACATTTGAGATTGAAGTTTTTTACAACCTTGGGCAGAAGGGTGGTGGGAGGAAAAGCATACTCAACCAAATTTTCCCATGGGGTGTTGAGGGCATATACTGCCCATGCCTGAGGGTCCGGGATAGGAGAGACATAGAGAGAAAGCTTTGTGATCATGTTGGTTGTGAAGAATTCCACCTGGGGACTTTCCCATAATTTGGAAATTTTCTTGAAGATCTGTGGAAAGAGGGACCACCCTGGCGACTGGATCTGATTCCTGCTGGAGAGGCCATCCGTGATAACATTGAATGAACCTGGTATGTGCCTTGCTCCGAGTGTTATGTTGTTGTGGTACCAGGTGAGGATTATCCACATCAGCGGGCGGACAGCTGCTGACTTCATGCTGCCCTGTTTGTTGATGTATGACACCACTGAGGTGTTGTCTGAGGCAATGATGACTAATGCCCCTGTTCCACCAAAAGATTAAGCCCCGATCCTGTCGGCGACCCTTAATCGTGGACAGTCGGTGGGAAAATAACAAAAATGGGCGGGAATACTGGGTCGGTACTGAAGTCTGGGATTAAGAACAGATCGTCCCCAGGACGCCTCAGGACGCCTCAGGCGGCCGCAGACAGTCCCCGACTGGTCTGGGACTAAGAACCGACTACAGAGCAGGATTCAAATGAATAGCAATAATAATGCACTTTACAGTCCTTTGTGGTATAATCCGGAAATATCAAAAGCCCATTTATACTTACCGCACTGGTATAAAAAGGGAATAATATGTCTTGGGGATATGATAAGCAATGAGGGTGTCTTTGTGACCCAGAATTTGTTGCAAAGCATGTTCGGCATTAAAACAAACTTCCTAGAATACCATAGAGTAATTACCTGTATCAAAGGTACACTAGCAAAGCTAAGATTGAAATGCACAGTAAGTGTGAAACCAATTTATCCAAAGAATATAAGACTGCTCAAAAAGTCTAAAAAGGGTAGTAGGGACTTTTATAAAGTACTTACTGATTTTGACAATCAAGACAATAAGCCAATTTATTCCTTCTGGGAGGAATGTTTTAGGACAACCATGTCAAGCTCTGACTGGCATAAAATCTTTAACATATGCTTCAAAACTGTGAAAGACAATTTCCTTGTATGGACTCAATATCGCATTTTATATAGAATCTTGGGAACAAAGGACTATCTGGCTACTGTCAAGATAACTACTGACAGAACTTGTGGTATTTGTGGCAATCATGTTGAAACAATTAAACATTTGTTTGTTGACTGTGAAAAAGTTAAAACTTTTTGGGGGGGAATTCAAACTTTTATTAAGGTAAATGCTGAAGCTGACTTTCGAGTAAATGAAAAAGATATTATCTTTGGGTCAATAGAAAATAGTTCAAACATTGCTCTTAATACTATATATTTTGCAGCAAAAACTTACATATTTCAAAATTCAAAGCATAATAGTCAACTATTCTTGCACAATTTTATCAATTATTTAAAGAAAATATACCTAGAACATGAATATGTGGCCAGGCTGGACGAAAAACATGATGTTTTCCTAAAACAGTGGCAGAGCCTTAGTAAAATATTTGTAGGTATGTAACTAATTTCTTCATTATTTTATAGTGTTCATAATCAGTGCTTATCACAAATATGTGAATTTCATTGTATGTTTAAATGGAATAGCTGGTATCCAGTTTGAATAACAATTGATAAGAAATTGTACCATTGTAATGTGTTTTGTATTTTGTTTGTGTGCATTGTATGTAACTGTGACTTCTCCACTCTAATTGAAAACAAAGTTAAAAAAATGAATAGATAACAATTATAACTAAAATATGATATCAAAAATATTGTAGAAATAGCACACATATATACATGTATATGTAAGTTGTATCGTGTCTTTTTTGTTATTGCTATCGTATTGTTTACTGTAATATTTGTCTTTGATATGTTTAAATGTGAATAAAAAAAAAAAAAAAAAAGAACCGACTAAGCCAGTTTTCTGGTCAGTTTCAACCACGATCCTGTCGCACACAAACCGACTGGGTCCCAGGATGCCTCAGGCCTCCTGGGACTAAGCCCCGACTAACACACAATTAAGTCCCGGCGTCCTCAGGCCTCCTCAGTGTTTCCCAGACCAGGATCCCCGATTATTGTTTTGCAAAGTTGCTGGATTTTCTGGGTATATATATATATATAAAATTCGTGATCTAATCACCATTGCTTTTCTATGAACACAGCAGGATGCCACCTTTTAATGGAAGACAGATTCAACAACAACTTAGGGCTTTTTTGGTTTTTATTCAGTTACAAATAATCATGTATTTCCATTTTTTATGTCAAGCACAGCAACCACCACCACCGCCACCAGCACCCATACAGAGACCTAGAAGAAGGCACAACATGTGGGTCAGGCCATGGCTACTGCAGAGAGAGGAGAGGGGGGCCTACCACAACATTATGGCTGATCTGTATGCCACAGACATTCCAGGATTCACCAACTACATGAGGATGACCCCAGAATTCTTTGAAATGATGAAGACCAGACTGGAACCACGTCTAGCCAGGCAGGCCACCAACTACAGAGCTCCTATCAGTGTTGGGGAGAAGTTAGCCCTCACCATCAGATATCTGGCCACTGGAGAGTCCTACACATCATTATCCTGTCAGTTCAGGGTTGGCAGATCCACCATTTCCAAGTTTCTACCAGAGGTCTGCAGGGCCATCCAGGATGAGTTCACCAGAGAGTACCTCAAATGTCCTACTACCCCAGATGAGTGGAAAGAACTGGAGAGGGAATTCAGGATCAGGTGGAATGTTCCACATGCCCTGGGAGCCCTTGATGGCAAGCATGTGGCCCTGAAGAAACCCAAGAACTCTGGAGCCCTCTACCACAACTACAAGGGGTTCTTTTCCATTGTCATGTTGGCCTTGGTAGATGGGCAGTACAAATTCAGATGGGTGGATGTGGGTACAGAAGGATCTTGCTCAGATGCCCAGATATTTAATGCCTCTCAGCTGAAGAGGAGGATTGAAGATGGCAGGATAGGCTTCCCTGACCCAGCTCCTATAACACAGGGTGGTAGAGATGTCCCCTACTTCATTTTGGCAGATGATGCCTTTGCCCTGAAGACCTGGCTCATGAAACCCTATGGCAGAAGGCTGTTAACAAGGGAGGAAAGGATTGCCAACTATAGAATATCAAGGGGCAGGAGAGTTGTGGAGAACGCTTTTGGCATCCTGGTTTCAAGATTCAGAGTGATGAGGACCACCATTGAACTACCCCCAGAAACAGTTAGAGAAGTGGTCATGACCTGTGTGGTTCAGCACAACATACTCAGAAGCCAGTATCAAGGTCAACCTGCTGGTCAGCAGCCTGGGGAGGATGATGATGATGATGTGCCTGGTGATTGTGGATTGATTGGTGGTGCTGCTGACAGAAACCCTGCTAGAGAGGCCAAAAGACAGAGGGATTACCTGAAGGACTACTTCAATAATGAGGGAGCAGTGGCCTGGCAAGATGGCAGAATATAAGTCCTGTTGCAGTAAACAGTCCTTTTCAGGACTAACTATAACAGTCCTTTTCAGGACTAACAAACAGTCCTTTTCAGGACTACCAAATATTCCAAAAACAATTAATCAGCTATGCTTGCTACAGACGGACAAACCCCATGCCAAACATAACTTGTACAGGCAGACAAACAGACAAACCCCTTGCCAAACATAACTTTTTCAGATAGACAAACATACAAACCCCGTGCCAAACATAACTTGTTCAGACGGACAAACAGACAAACCCCATGCCAAACATAACTTGTTCAGACGGACAAACAGACAAACCCCATGCCAAACATAACTTTTTCAGATAGACAAACAGACAAACCCCGTGCCAAACATAACTTGTTCAGACGGACAAACAGACAAACCCCATGCCAAACATAACTTGTTCAGACGGACAAACAGACAAACCCCATGCCAAACATAACTTTTTCAGACGGACAAACAGACAAACACAAGTTACTCACCCAACAATCATACAAACCCAGTTTTAAATAAAAGCAAAACAGAAAGTCACACATAATATCCTAAATTGAATTATTTTTTTTATATATTTGGAAATCCACCTCCTAATTTCAACAATTTTTTTTGTTCATGGGTTGGAAATTTATTTGTAGCAGAAATGTTTTTATGGAAATCTTCAATTTTAAATCTTCACTTGTAATCACAAAAATGCAGAAAATATAACCATAAAACTAGTTTTGTTTTCAATAATGGGGGATTGTGTTTGCAAAATAGTTTGTCAGTTTGTTGGCATAGGTTCTATTTACTTTTGGGTTTGTGTGTTTCTTGGTTGGTGGTTACTGGTGTTGGGTTTATTTTTTGTAGTTGGGTGTTAGGTTTGGTACTGGGTTTGTTATTTGGGGGTTATGTTTGGTATTGGGTTTGTCTGTTTGTGGGTTGGTAAGTATGTAATAATGCCTTTTAACTCTAGGGAAGGTGTAAGTGTTGGACTTTTCAATTACAGATTTTAAACTATCCCATGGATTTTAATCTAAAAATGGGCTGATTAATGGCCATATTGGGAGTTATTTTTAATTTTTTTTATGTGGCCTTTTTTGTTATGTGTGGTACCATGGGTTATTTGTTTCATGTTTGGGGTGGTGTAGGTGTTGGACTTGAACTTTTTTTTTCTTGTGGTAAGTATTTGTACTGAACTTTTTTGTTTTGGGAGGGGAATTGGAATAACATGTAGCTGAATAATTGTTTTTGGAAGATTTGGTGGCCCTGAATAGGGCCTGGCAGGTCAAAGACCCACCCTGACTGGATGGCTACTGAGGAGGCTGCTGCTGCTGTTGAGGCGGTGCTGAAGTGGTGATAGTAAAGAGCTGCTACTGCGGTTGTTGCTGCTGCTGAGGCTGCTCGACGATCTGTGTTGATGTCAGATCTGGTAGCTGGCTTAAGATTCCACTCAGATTGTGTCTGCTCGCTTCGTCCTGTACAGTTAGGACAGATGTCGGGTTGCTGAAGCCAATGGGGCTTGGTGTATAGTACACAAAACTGCTGCTAGCTGCTGCTTGAGTGGAACTAGACGCCTGTGGAGTGGTTGTTGGCAGTAGGCCGACCCTCTGGGACTTCGTGGTAACAGTGGCTGATCTTCTGGGCAATGGCTGACGTCTACGGTTGCCCTTATTAGTTTCGATGTCTCTAAATATCTTGCCCTTTAATTCTTCAAATTCTTCTTGAGTCATCTTTTCGGCCTCTGATGCCACATAGTCAAAGAAGGGCTGCCTGTCTGACTTCTGATGCAGAAAACCCGAGATAAGTGTCCTCATCTGCTCAAAGTGTTCGAGAATCTTGGAGTCTGTAGTTGAAACGGGTGTTGATGTAATGATGGACTGACTCCTCTCCCTCAGGACACTGGACTCGAGGTGTTCTGTGTCAGTAGTTGACCCACGTGATTCGTCCTGCTTGCTGGTATTTGGACTGGCCTCAAAACCTGAACTTCTGTTGGCCCCCTTTCTTCTGATGTGGGTTTTAAGAAAACCCATCTGTTGGTAGACCCAAGACTGTCTCTTGGTCATCTCCCTCGGGGCTTGGCCAGATTGGAGCTTAGACAGCTTTCCATAACGGGTTCGCTGGGACTCGAACCAACGTCTCACATCAAATGGCTGGAGCTTGAGTTCTGCAGATATTTCTGCCCAGAGAGCCTCTCTTCTGTTCCTGTCGTGGAAACGTGAATGTTCCTTGTCATACAGTTCTGGGTGCAGCTTGACAAATTCCACAATGGAAACTTCATCACTGTCTGTAAAAGTGGCACACACCCTGGCTCTCTTGGCTGAAGAATGGCACTCCGGATCTTCTTCACACCTCTCTTCTTCTTCTGTCACAGCTTCCCCAATAGCTGGACCTTCCTCAATCTCCTCCTCTCTCCTCTCAGTTCCTTCTTCTGTAATAACTTCACTCTTCTCCTCTACTTGACTTTCCTTCTCCCTCTCATCCATCGTTTTCCTTCCTCTCTTCCCTCCTTTCTCTTTTCTCATGATCCAGTCGATAAAATAATAAAAAAATAGTAAAATGTGTCTCCTAACTGTGAAATTTGCCTTAAGCTCAAGTATAATATATATAAAATAAAAATTGAAAACCCCTACAAATCAGTGACACACGTCTCTCAGTAGCCAAACAGTCAGTAACAATGACAAAGTGTGCGCGGTCGCTTATATAGTCCCAGACCTGCTCATTGCCTCGTTTTAATTTCCGACGCGTGGAAAACAGTCGGTTCTTAATCGGTTGTTAGTCCCAGGCCGCCTGGGGCGTCCTCAGACCGTCGCAGACTAAATTTGTGCTGTCCCAGGCGTCCTGGGGAGGCCGGTTTGGATCGGTTAGGGTCGGTTACCCTTAGTCAGGGCTTAGTCCCAGACCTTGATTTTTGGGTCCCAGGACACCGCAGACGGTCTGAGGCTTCCGGGGACTAATGGAACCGATTCACTTTCAGACGCATGAAATTCATACGCATCATATTTGAGTCTGGGATTAACAACCGGCCTCCTGGGACTAAGCTACGGAGGTCTGAGACTAAGGGTCGCAGGCGGCCTGGGACAACACACGACTGTGTAAATTTGGGTCTGAGGAGGCCTGAGGACGCCTGGGACTGGACATTTTGTTGACGGCGGGAAATATGAATCGGTTGTAGTCGTGTGAAATATCAAACATGTTTGATTTTTCACACGGCCCCAACCGACAACAACCGACCCTTACAGAAGGTCTGGGACTAAGCAAATATTTCAAACTGACCCCCCAAAACCCTTAATTGGGAGCCTTAGTCGTGTGGTGGAACACCCACATTAGTTGTTGATGCAGTTCTTCTTGAAGAATTGCAGAGCCAGAAAAACCGCCTTCAGTTCTAGTAGGTTGATATGTAGGTGTTTTTTGTGTTGAGACCAGAGCCCTCCTGTAGATTCTTGATTTAAGTGAGTGCCCCAACCTGTGTTTAAATCGTCTGTAAAGATGATTTTTTTGGTGGAAAAACTATCCTTGTAGCACGTCTTGAGGGTCTAACCACCATTCCCCATGTCTTATCATCCCCTGATTCCAGGGGATTGGTGTGTCCAGAGGCATCGGTTATTTCCAGTGAGTCTTGAGATATCACCGAAAAGGTCTCCTATGTATCCTGCCCAGTTTCACAGTCTTCTCTGTTGATGCAAGCAATCCAATGGTGGACATAAGAGTCCTTGCACTGATAATAGACTCCAGAGAGAGGCGATGGAACATCTCCTGAAGGTCCACCTGTCTTGTGTGGGCTTCACGAGAGCCAAATATAGTAAAAAATGGTATCCTAGAAAGTCGAATCTCTGAGAGGGGATGAGTTTTGACTTCTTGAAGTTTACCACAAAACCTAGGTCCTTTATTAGTTTCTATGTTTACTTGATGCAATTCTCTTTGGAAGAATTCGAATCAACCAGTTGTCTAAATATTGGTGGAGTCTGATGCCCTTTATGTAGAGCTATGAGCTTGACTTCTTTCACAAGATTTGTGAACACCAATGGGGCTGTGGCCAGCCTGAACGGGAGGCTGGTAAATTGGTTTAATATTGCCTTTGTGGCAAAACCTGAGATGACAGGGTATAGATAGGGACATGTAGGTAGGTGTCTGTTAAATCTATCTATTCTCCTTTCCTGAGAAGGCACGTTTTGATTCTGGGGTTTTCAACTTGAATTTGGGTAAGGCCAGGAATTTGTTTAAGGAGCTGAGATCTATGACTGGTCTTCATCAGTTGGTTTGGGAACCAGGAACAGTCAGCTGTACAACCCTAGACTGTTTTGGTATGCACGACTTTGTCAGCAGGTCTTTAATAGAGGTCAACAAGGCACTTTGTTTGTTGGAGACTGCGTAACCGCTGATGATGCAGGGAAACCTGGATAGTTTGGGGTTTCGTTGAATGTAGTTTGTATCCATCCCGGATGAGACACAAAATTGACCAGTTGGCCCCTTGTTTTTCCCACTTGGGTAGAAAACAGTTGAGTCTGCTCCCTACTGGCACAACTTCCGATTTTTCCTGAGTAGATATTTGAAAATACTGATCCGAAATAAATACACTTTGAGACTGTACACAAGGAGTCTTTTCCCTCTCCTGTAGGGATTGTACACAAGGAGTCTTTTCCCTCTCCTGAAGGGGTTGTATACAAGGAGTCTTTTTCCTCTCATGAAGGGACTGTATACAAGGAGTCTTTTCCCTTTCTTGAAGGGGTTGTATACAAGGAGTCTTGATCCTCTCCTGAAGGAATTGAATACCTGGAGTCTTTGATCCCTCTGGAAAGGTTAAAGCACTCAGAGACTTTTTCCCGTTTTCTGAAGGTGTATTCTATTTTAATCCAGGTTGAGATGAGAGTAACACACTTGGTTGAGTGTCATTGAGGAGGTTGCTGCTACTTTGTTTTAGGTGGCCGCATCCTCTGCGACTGCCTCGACCTCCTCTGCGACGTTCTTGTGGGTGGGGAAAAAAGGGCTGTTTGCCCCATATACTGAGATGCTGGCATGGGTTGATAGAATAACCCTTGTTGAGTGTGTTGCCGTTGATGATCACTCCTGCCCTTCTACTTCTTGTATGGATGGAAATGCTCCTTTTTGATACCTGTCTTCACTCCTAGGCCAATGAAGTGTTGTTCATTTTCCTGCATCATTGCCCTATCAAATAAATCCACCCAGATATTGGGGCTGAAAGCGGCCCTCATTCCAGAAAAAACCCCAAAAATTTACAAGCAGAAAATAATGAAAGCAATACCATGTCACAGAAAATATCCAGGACTGGAAAATCTGTCCTTGTTTGCATTCAACCAAAAGCTCCACTATCAGGATCTGTGATCTCAAAGTTTAGGATTTTTCTTTAACGAGTCTGGCTGTTTGTTTGTAACCAGTAGTCTCGATCTAGAGAAAGGACGCAAAAGGGTAAAACCCATTTTAATACAGAGATACATCAGAGCACCAGTACTGCAAAGTGATGTAATGCAGTGAAAGGATTTAGTAGCCAATATTGGTTTTCAAGTTCAGCAAGTCATCACTCAACTCAGACATTTGTGTTTGTAGGTTCAAATCCAGTTTGTGACATAATGTGAGAAGAAACTTATGGACGGTGGCAATGTGACCCTAGCTGTAAAATCCCACTTTGCAGAGATATGAACCCTACTTTCAGGGAGTCAAAGTGCCACACCACTGAAATATTGGATAACCTCAATTTTTACAAAGATATTTGGCAATGTGTTGTTTCAGTAAGCCTCTTGAAAGTTATGACTCAGACTAAATATTTTGCTGCGATTTATTTGTGAGCATGTTAGGTAAACTTACCTTGATATTGTGAGTCTTGTACGTTGTACGTCCTGTCTATAAGTAACAAAAAATAATAGTGTCGAGAGGGGATAGGAGAGGTGTCTTAACTTAGAGACCTACAACATTACATTTCTGTTGAAACTGTAAATCTCTCAGTTAAAACCAGGGGGTCATCTTTATTATTGTAAAATAAACATTGCACATTTTATCACTGACACTGAGTGAATATTTCTCAGTAATTCGGGCCTTAAAGCCAACATTCTGCCCTCACACCCTTTCCCCCTTCTTTTAGAATTTGAAAATTTCAAATAACAAAGTCTTCCACCTTCCTCCCTGGAGTATGACCTTACTCCACCCGCTTCTCACCGGTTATTCACCAGCATCACAGCTTTTCAGAGGTTACATGCAGAATCTCATTTTTATTGTATTTACATTTATTTCTTGTTTAAGAAAACTTTCACAGTGTGTTCCATGTCTGATCATTTTATGTCCACTAATATGGGGTCTTAACATTTTTAACATACGTAGAATTTATTGCATATTGTCATGTAAGAAAGGGCTAACTTTCCCAAAATATTATTATCATTAACTTCTATATATATATATGTTTTTTTTTACTTTTTGCTACTACTCCTAGATTTTCGGTTTTGAGGAAGATAGTACACACTATTTGCTCAAGATTCCCTACTGTAAACCAGTTTGTTAGTGTTTCATACGTTAATTGTATTCAATTGGGGGAAAACAAACACACACACACCCCCCCCAAAAAAACAAAACAAAAACCAACCAAAAAAACAACAACAGCCGCACCCACCTGGATGGTCACATCTCAAATTCTTGAGATCTGTACTTGCAACGTAAAATCTTTTTTAAACTTTGTAAAATGAATAAAACCCTTGATATTTTTGGATAGTTTTATTTATTCTGCAACACTGGAACATAACAGAAATAAAATGAACAGACAACACATAGCCAGTTTCCGTTAGTAGCATCATCAGAATTAGCATCATAGGAAGATATAAAAAAACATAAACCATGGAAAAAAATACTACAGTAGAGTCTCCATCAAACCAACCTCTATTTTTTCTGAATACTTAATTTTATGAACACCGATTTACTCATTAAATTTTTTTCTATTTCTTGCACTTTCCTGCATGACTGAAACATCTGTTCTATGTTATGACTATTTGCTTATCCGAACAAGCATGATTGTATAATAGAAAAGCTTCTACTGTAGTAACTTTTTTCTACTGTAGTAACTAACAGAAACTGCATTAACATAAAAACTTTATTTTCTATCTGCCTCTTATTAATACATAAAGCAGTATAATGTAAATAGCTGAAAATAATATTTAAACCGAACATTTTGATACCTTTTCTTTTTTATATTCTGAAATACACTTTCTCACCAATTAGTAATATACTGTCATACCGTATTGAAGCTCAGAGCTATTTTTTTCTCGGACAAGTGTACGGTTTAATAACTTTTATGTGTGACTAATTAAGTTGTATGTATGACTTGGTTTCTTATATGTACAGTGTATTGAGTCATATATTCCTCTTGTATTGGTATAAATATAATTTTTAGAAAGTCGAAAGTACGACTGTAAGGTAGGATTTATGACTTCCTTCTTTATACATATAACTTATACTTATTCATATGTATGACTTTCTTATTTGTATATTTGAACTACAAGCCTGTGTATGTCAGTTACCAAGTCATCAGTCAAATATATTACTTAATAAGTCAAATATTCAACGTAATACAAACTTAGTTTTAGAAGCTCAGAACTTCCTTAATATTTTACTCATTTTCTACCCTCCTTATGATCAGAGCAAATATTATTTCTATAACTAATTTTTTAGAACTGGGTTTAACATAATTTCAGCTCACTGTATATTGGCGATGGGTAGACAAGACAACACTGTGGCGCCAATTTGTTAAAATACTTGGATGAGCTCAAGTAAATATGAACATTCCGACAGCATCAAAGTGCCTAACACCCTTTATTTTGTTACGACAAGCTACTGTATGTCAATGGTAGATCGATTTGTGCAACTGTTAAAATATGTCTTTTACATTGCCGTTAAGAGATTTAGAAATTGAAATGCACACAATAAAACCTTGACATGAAAGATGTGTAATAGAGAAACGTAGTTATTAAAATATAAAAAAATATCCAGTTCACTTCTTGTTTTAAGAAATGTTGTTTTATCATTCAGCGAATTTACAAATAGTTATCAATAGTTTTATTCTTATTGATGTAAATGCTGTAACTTCTAATAAGCTGGACAGTTTAGCCATGGATCTGCAATGGAGGTAATAGGCTACAATCGAAAACACACTGAAAAAAATAAAGCTACAACTACACTAACAGCAAGTCAACCAACCGGTATAAATGTCACTTCTTATAAGCCGAGACTGTTGAAAGACGTATAGCCAACGTATTCAGGTTGGCCATATTTGCCCATAAAAAGTTACATATGCAATTCTATACATATTTTCCCCCTTAAGGTATATATATCTGTCATTATAAGTTTCTCACACATTCAAACAAGCGTTAACATGTTTTATTTGTTAACAAAAGGTATATTTTCGCCCAGTTTACAGGCAAATCAGCAAAACTCGTTCACGCCCATACCTTTTCTATGGTCATACAAAAAGTTATGCCTCCCTCTTATATTTGTATCATTACTCATTTACATTTGTCGAGACCGTTACTTAAATAGCTGTTGAGTCAACCAATAATATAGAGCTCTGTGGTACATACAATAAAGTGGTAATATTATATTTGATAAAAGAGAGCATTATGAATTTTCTCCACATTCTTTGTAATTTGCTATTCTTACAATGAATAACAAATAAGTGTCACAATGTGCTCATTTACTGTCGCCAATAAAACGGAAACACAGGACTAGTGACTATCTAGTAACTTTTGGGTTTTATATATATAACTGTATTACAGTATACACAAGCCACAACTACAACAAAATCTTGTCCAAGATATGTTTGTGGATGTTTTAGTGCTCAAACTGACATAATTGCATACTAATCATTTATTTCCACACGAATGTGTAACACCTTGGAGCAATTTACCTGGGACCAATTTCACAAAGGGACTTTAGCCCAGACTTAGACTTAAATTTAAGACTCTGGTCTTAAATTTTGTCTTAACTTTAAGTCTGGTAGGTAGTGGGCTTAACATTTGTAAAAAGGACTTAAATATGGCCGCCACTTTTCTTAAACTTTTCTCCACTTCAAAATTTGAAATGGCTGTAAATACAGAAATGGCTGTAAATACAGAACACCTCACTAAAGTAGTCTCTGGGCAGTTTGTATGTGGTAACAAGGTTTTCCATTTCAACACTGATAAAATGTATCAAATGAAGGATATATGTCACCAGTTGCATATTTTGAATAGATATAAAAGGCACAAAAACAGTGTGATTATTGGGAAGCTTGGACTTAGCTAAGTCACCCTTTGTGAAATCCATTTCAGTCCCAGATACAGCTAAGACCAAAGTCTTAGATTTAAGTCCTTGACTTAGCCAAAAACTTGGCTAAGTCTAAGTCCCTTTGTGAAATTGGTCCCTGAATTGCTGTTTCAAACTGGTATTTGTTGGCGTGGACTTTATTTTTGTTTGTACTTCATATTAATTTTGCAGCTAATATCATATCGGTACTGGCCTCCAGTATGTCCTCTATGTTAAACTGGACCCACTTAATAGAAAGGTGAGTTTGAGTTTCAAAAAAGACCTGGATTATGGACCATTCGCTTGACTAAGCTATTCGATTGAGCTCAATAGCATTTTGGTATTTTGTTCAAAAACTACATACTAACATATCAGTTTTCAGGCAAATACTAAGCATATTTTCAGCAGCCTTGTAAAAATATAAATGTGAATATTTAACCGACTTATAAAACAGTTCAAAACACAAACTAGGGACAAGCAAATATAAACTAACATTATAATATTAATGTTAATATATTTCTACTAATTATTTTGCAAACACTAACTGTTTCTGGGTTAACTTTCACAATTCTAAATAAAATAGAAAGTATCTTGCAAAAATTATATTGTTAAAATTCAAAGAAAATTAGCAAACAGAATAGACCCAATAACAATATAATATGACCGATTTAATGGAGTGGTTTTACTTTAATTACAGAATGTATTAAATATAAAGGAAATTGAATTAATCTGTTTGATGGACCTGTACATTGCCATTTCGAACAGAATGAATATAAAATAGTAAATAATTCAGTAAACTACCACTACAAATTACACATGCAGAAGTGTTATGCACTTTTTTGGCTAAAGCAAAACATTACTCTTTGAATGCTGTGCAAAGCATAAAAGGGTCATCAAAAATAATACAATTACTACAATAACACATTTTATATGGCACTCCCATCCACATCTCTCTCTCTCTCTCTCTCCAAAAAAAAAAGCTTATTTCACAAAGGAATGGACATTGTTAAATAAGGTCTAGTGAATTAGCCTTTTAAAATATTAAACTCATTTTATTATTACAATTAGTTTTTTATGTTTTGATGATGAATGTATTACTAGTAACTTGTCTCTCAAGGTTGTGTCACATGATTTGAACATGCTCTCTGTTGCAAATTTTGCATCTCCACCGACTTAGCTAATAAATGAGACCATTCCTAATCCAACAAGATTTCTCACTTTTAAAGAAATGTCAAAAATATTAATCTGCTACCATAACAAATATTGATTTTGAATTTTACAAAGGAGTTTTCACTGCAGTATACATTTCTATGTTTAGGATTTGTGATCTGTAAGATATTGGCATATATTTTCAGAACCATTTCCAATTAAACACTTCCATGTCCGTGGGTGATAAACCGTTATCTGTAAAAACTAACCCGAAATTAAGGTACCTGGGTTTTTAGTAGTAACCAACAATGAAAAAACTTTGGTGGATGATGTAAACATATATATTAAAAATAATAGGCTAAATACCGGTGTAAACAGGAAAATTATGCAAAAAAATTATTACATCAAATATTATCTGCTACAGCAATGGGGTTAATTATATTTTATTGGATGTTAAAAATATTTAACTGTCTCTATGTAGTAACTATCATTTGCTAGTTTGAACTTGTTGTTCTCTTGTTACAATTTTTGGTATTTTTGTCAACACTCGTTAAATTGCTATATAAAATTAATGGGATTTAGGGTTTACTTGTGAAAGAACGTCGTTAATTTTGTTACATTGTGATCATCCACCGCCGAGCACTGGTTACAAACACACAAATTTACAAACTATTTTAAGATTATATAAAGTGTTTAATGTGTACATGTTTGACCTTTTAAAACCCACATAAGATTTTACACCTTCAACAAGTCACATTTGTACTGATAAATATTATAACATATCACGAAAAAAACATGACATTTGCTTAACAATGCCTCGAAAACAGAAACATATGAATTATAAGAAATAATATTTTGGTTCTAAATTGCCAATATTTAAAATACCGCTACAAAGACAAACACACCCACTCACTGTTCTATATTAGTTATTCTTCGTGTGACAATAATTAAGACAATGCAACTTCTAACTGATAAATACAATGGAACAACATTTGTACTACTGCTTAATGAATGCCACGACAAAGATCAATGACATGTAAAAAATATGGCAGACTAGAAACATGGAAAGGAAAAAATCACCTCGTAAGCATGATCAATTGAATTTTCGTGGTAGTAAAACAACAACAATAAAAATAATTTCTGATAATGTTACAAATCAAATCAATTTCAACGGTTTAAATACATAGAATATTGGGATTTAAAAAATGAGATTATTATAAAAGTAGGAATTTTCATTCTTTCAGTATATTGGAGAGTATTTACTGCGGGGTTTCCATATCGCATGATTATTCTTTACCGAGCAGGTGCTTCCCTGCTGATTATTACATTGAAATGTCACTGGTTGGTCATGAAATAACCCACATTAAATTATGCATGGATATAATTGCATGGATATGGATAAAATTGCAATTCTAAATTACATAAAAAAGCGTATTTAACCAGGAAAGTATAATATTGGGGCAGAACAGGTCCTTAACCTTAGGGTAAGTAGCAGAACTAAGATCATTAAACTTTTAATGACAAGAAACAACCCACAGGCAACTGTAACAACTAAACACCTAAACATATATCAAATCAATACAAAAGAATCCTTTACAACCCCCACTGAGTGGAATGAGCTGTGTGGCTTAATTTCCGCATGTAGTTCATGAGATGAGTGATCAGATCTTTGTCCCAGAGATGCTTTGTTAATCTTGGTGTGTTTGATGTTAAGCATTCGGATTTAGGGATTTCGAAGTCTTCCAAGCGGTGACCTTCAAAACCTCGCCCGTAATTATACTGGCGCACATAGCACAGGATGCTTTCGATTCCAAATGTGACATCTTTGATGATCTGCCATACAAGAGCTGTATGTTTCACACCATGACCCATGGATTCATTCAGATGCTTGTGAGTAAGTCTCATGTGACATAAAAGTTTGAAGAGCGTTTGCTGGACCTCAGGCATGGTCAAGTTCCATGTTGTCTGAAGAAAAAAGACCAACAATGCATATCAAATGCATCGCAAATGCATTTTAAACATCTCTTAAGGAGATTGAACGATATGAAAATGTATATTTATCTGACCTTTATATTATGTTGATAACAATGCTATGATCAAAGCCACCCACCCTTCATTGTGTAGCCATATGTACCATATATACCAATTTGCAACACCTGACATACTGTGGAAGGTTTGCCTTTTTCGAAAATGTAATACAGGAATCAACTTACTGGGTCCTAGTCCGTATGTTTGAATATCTTTTCTAATTGAATGTCTGTGTGGGTTGTATAAGAGTATGGATATAACTGTACAGATTTTGTATCTAAAGTCATCATTTGAATTATTATCAGTTTCTTATTCCCTGACAATAATAGCTTCAAAGAGGTGAAAAAGTATAAAGACAAGAGAAATAGTAAAGAAGTATGTAAAGATAAAATATTAAAATAAGATATTTATATTATTAAGACGACAGCATTAATTTGTTCACTAAAAGCTATGAAGTTGTATAATTAATTGAGTCATATATTTATTTATTGAAGTACAACTGTCATTGGTTATAACACAATGAGGTTAAAGTACATGTAATAATCATTTGAAGCAATCCACCCAGAGAGGAACATATTTCCTCAAATGCCTCAAATGCTGCAGTAGAAGACATTTTTGCAGAGTCCAGGTCAAAGGTCATACCAGTGTGACACCATGATGTTGCACATCTGCCCCCACCAACCAATTTACCTGTGAAAAATCAACTTCCTACCCCTTATGGTTTCTCAGATACAGCCCGGACAAGATTTTATAGGTCAAGGTCACTACAAGGTCAAAGCCAAATCGATATTACACCGTGACATTTCACACCAACATCCCAATATTCCCACCTAATATGAAATTCCTACAAATGACAGTTTCTGGTTTCTGGATACCTTCCTAGACAGATTCCTCGAATGAAAACGACGCCCTAATAGCTTGTAAATGATGAGGGGTAAAAAACCCCAGTAACTCTAGAAATAGATAATTTTATCATAAAGTGTCAAATACCAAATGTCCCACTTGAGCAAAGAACAAAACAACAATAATAAAAAACAATTTCTTTAGCCCTTGTTTTCTGGAGAGAGACACTAAAACCACACGTGTTGCCATTAGTTGGATCCACACCCATAACCACAAACGTTAATGACAAACTCTTCATTTTTTGTATGCATTATTCTGAATTCTTTTTCACTGATTATTGAAGTAAATTATACCTACACTGATTAGGTTGTTTACTTCATTTTCCAATTCTCGAACACATTTGTGTTGGTGTACAGCAATACAGTCGGAATTAGGCTGTTCAAAAATAAATAAATTAATAAAAAATGAAAAAAAAACACACCAAAACACTCATACACTTTAAACAATGATGTCAAATCTTCAATCAATTCACTACAATAGGAAAGTAAATTTTAAGCCATCTAAGAAGATTGTGTTAAGTAAGTAAAAAACATTATACCTATGTTCCATTGTAAATTGTTACCCCTGACTGGCCCAATACAGTCCCCTCAAGAGTAAATCGCCTGGTTGCCAAATATGGGTAAAGACTGGCTGCGAATTATTATCTTGCTGGCCACATTGGCAGGCAACAGGTCTTTCACCACCACAACCAACATTTTGAAGAGGTGGACTGTAATGGTAATCCAGTGGGTTATCAATCGAGTTTCAGTGGGTCTGTATAGGTTCACCTAGTTGTTGTTGAATTCAGTTACTATCTCGAGATAAGTATTAATACTTTGTTATTAAATGTGTTTTTAATTATTTTATACTAGGTAAAGACCAAGGAGTCACTGTTTACCTGATCACCATGGCAACCACCCTCTAGCGCCTGAACTTCTTCATCCATCTGTAGGAAAATAGAGGAAATCAGCTATCATCAACATTTTTATATTGTTCGGCAAAATATATTTACACAACTTGTATTTATGTTTAGAAGTAGGTCAGTCTACTCCTTTAGTCTTTCCTTGTTTGGTTGCCACTTTGGGGTTTTTCTTTATTTTTGAACTTTTTGAACATGAGTATGTAAGAGGAGGCTTTGATCAATTAGGCATTTTACAAATGCAGATTCTGCCTTCTTAATACACACTGACTTCACTTTAATTTTGTCTCAATAAGAAGTATGTGGATATATGTCACCCTTGTTGTTAGTGAAACCGGGTATGAATAGGAGCTGGGGGCAAATTTCTATATCTTACCCTTGGTGGCAATCTGAAAGTTATAAATAAAAATAGGACTAGAAAAAGATTAAAGGTGACCAAACCCTACTGGAGTGATGAATTGACAAGTTTATGGAAAAACATGTGTGAATCTGAAAAGCGGTATACAAAATGTAAATCTGATAAACACTGTAAAAGAGTAAACTTTCAACTATTTAAAATATCTAGAAACAAATTTGATAGAGCATTGAGACAAGCACAACGCAATTATAAGAAAAAACTTGTTAATGATTTGGAGAACTTCAACACCAGAAACCCCAAAGATTTCTGGAACCACTTAAAGTCATTGGGTCCTAAGAAAAAGGCAGAAATTCCAATGCAAGTTCAAATTGAGGAAAAAAATGTTTTTGAAACAAATACTATTCTCCAAAAGTGGCAAACTGACTTTTGTAATCTATATAATAAACTGAACAATATCAATTTTGACAGAGATTTTTATATCAATATATTAAGACAAAAGTGTGCACTGGAAAATAGTGATTACATAAATTATGAAATTCAAAATGACCCCTTAAATAAACCTTTTTGTCATGATGAATTGAAGCAGGTAATAAAAAGGCTTAAAACTAATAAAGCTGTTGGTTGTGACAATGTTCCAAATGAGGTGCTTAAACAAAGATCAGTCTCGGAAATGTTGCTAAAATATTTTCAGACTTGTTTCGAAAGTGGGATAGTACCCACAATCTGGCTCAAATCAATCATAAATCCAATTCCAAAAGATTCTAAAAAGAATCCATATGTCCCGTTCAATTACAGAGGAATCAGCCTTTTATCTTGTGTGTCAAAAGTATATTCATCTTTAATTAATAAAAGGATAACATCCTATTGTAATATTTCGGATTTAATAGTTGATGAACAAAACGGTTTTCGTTCAGGACGATCATGTGAAGAACACACATTTACACTAACATGTCTTTTCAGCAATCAATTGTCAAAATCGAAATCGGTATTTGCAAGTTTCATTGACCTTGAAAAAGCCTTTGACTGAGTAGATAGAGATTTGTTGTTTTATAGACTATTAACTTATGGTATTACTGGTAAAATATATAAAGCCATAAAATCACTTTACAACAATACCTTCTCATGTGTCCGTGTAAATAACTGGATGACCAGTTGGTTTAGTGTCAGTTCAGGGGTAAAACAAGGAGACAATTTATCCCCAACATTATTTTCTATCTATATAAATGATTTAGCAGTAACATTAAAAGAGTTAAACCTGGGCATAGATATAAATGGTAAAAAATTATGTATCCTTCTTTATGCAGATGATTTAGTTTTAATTGCTGAAAATGAGAAAGATTTACAAACCCTGCTGAATAAAATGAATGAATGGTGTTTACGATGGAAATTAAATATTAATATTAATAAATCTAATGTTGTTCACTTCAGACCTGTCAAAAAAAGGCAATCAAAATTTAATTTTCAATATGGAAACACTCAGCTTAATTACTGCTCCTCTTACAAGTACCTAGGCACATACCTAGATGAGCATTTAAAGTTCACTCAGTGTATCAGTACATTGTCAGATTCTGGAAGTAGATCATTAGGTAGTATCTGTTCAAAACTGAAATACCTAAAAGATGTAAGATTCAAAACTTACACTAAACTCTATAACACACATGTATGTCCTATTCTTGACTATGGTGCCTCTGTATGGGGTTATAAAAACAGTGCACAGTGTGACAGTGTCCAAAATAAGGCGATACGATATTTCCTGGGTGTTCATAAATTTACCTCTCTGGCAGCAATAAATGGAGAAATGGGATGGCTCCCTTGCAAATATAGGCACTATCTATGTATGCTTAGACTATGGAACCGCTTGATAAAAATGGACTCCAGCAGAACTGGAGGTTATGTGGTTACCATAGTTTTTCCAGTTTTGGTGTTTTGGTCGAGATAGCTAGTATCACTGCATAAATCAAGGAAAGATTATTGTGATATTTGCTTGTGTTGTTGATTCAACAACAGGTGGTATAAGTTCAGTAAACAACAGTTATATCCATACATTCAACCTACCAACATCCCGGTATGGCCTCAAGTGGGAAAGCTGATAGTTGCTTGCCGTTGGTCAGCAGTTTACAGTACAGAACCCTCATGAACTGTATGTACTGGTTTCCTCTGCCCTTCCAACTACCCGTCGTGATATGACCTGTACAGTGTTGAAAGCGACGTAAAATCCCAAATAAATAAACCTACAAACACACACATATCCCTTAATGTGTTTAGACAAGCCTTTAAAACCTGCTTACTCAACAGCAATATTAAAAGCAAAAACATAACAATCTTACCAAGGAACAAAGAAAAGGCCTTAAAGAATTATACGACAACAAGGAAATAGTAATAAAGAAAGCAGACAAAGGTTCAGCTGTAGTAGTCATGAACACTACTGACTATTTACAAGAAGGATATAGACAACTCTCAGTGATAAACATAACTACACCCAACTCAAAAATGACCCTACACAGTCAGTCAGTGACAAAATCACTCATACACTAATTACTATGAAAAATATGGGATTAATTAGTGAAGAAAATCTAGATTACCTTTCTCCTGACAATACCCCAATAGGTCACTTTTATTTGTTACCACAAATACATAAAAAGGATATACCTGGAAGACCAATCTGCAGTTCTGTCACTCACCCTACTGCCAGAATAAGCAAGTTTGTCTATGCACATATCAGAAACTATGTACCAAAAACCAAATCGTATATTAAGGACACCCAGGATTTCATTACAAAGATTAAAGAGATTGGTCCTATACAAGAAGGAGCATTTCTAGTAACACTAGATGTGAGTTCATTATACACCAACATCCCAAACCAAGAAGGTATTGTAGCTGTAGTAGATCAATATAGAAAGGACCCAACTAAAGCCGGAATCAGTCAGTATATACTTGACCTACTGAAATTAGTACTACATAATATGCACTTCGAATTCAATGGGGATTACTTGTTACAAACAGGAGGTACAACAATGGGCACAGCTTTAGCACCAAACAATGCCAATATCTTTATGGATAAGTTTGAGACAAAAGCAGTACCAGAGTACCCATTGAAACCACTATTATGGAAAAGATTTATAGATGACATATTTATGGTATGGACCCATGGTGAACAACAATTAAAAAAATTTGTTGAATATTTAAATGGCATTCATCCCACCATCAGATTCACCCATGAACAAAGCCTAGAAGAAATTAATTTTGTAGACACCACAGTAAGGATCCTACCAAACAGAACATTGTACACAACACTACAGAACAAACCCACAGACACTCATCTATACTCCATCATGATTCAGCCTACCCACATAGAATATGCACCCTAGACAGTGACTACCAAATCAATGGTCAAAAATTGATAAAATATTACCTAGACAGAGATTATCCAAAGAAAATTCTC
The DNA here is from genome assembly GCA_964017235.1 of Sabellastarte sp. h YS-2021. Classification (NCBI taxonomy): domain Eukaryota; kingdom Metazoa; phylum Annelida; class Polychaeta; order Sabellida; family Sabellidae; genus Sabellastarte; species Sabellastarte sp. h YS-2021. Next base: position 138,833,198 of record OZ024927.1, on the reverse strand, counting down.
GAAGAACACTACAAAAGGGCAGCTAGGTTCTCACAAAATGACTTACTTGAAACAAAAAAAAACAAGAAATTAAAGACCCCACAAATACTAGTCACAACATACAATCCTAGCAATCCTAATATCACACAAATCTTCAGAAATAATTGGAACATTATAGAAAACACAGAAAAATTACATAAAATCTTCTCAGACAAACCTCTCATAGGATACAGAAGACTCCCCAACCTAAGGGACATGCTTACTTCGAATAAAATCAGCAACCCCCACCAGTGACATTTCCTCACTCCAACCAGTATACACCAGATTGGCAAAATGCACCTATTGCCCAAAGTTGCATAAAATAACCAATTTTACGAGTACACACACACAAATAACACACAAAGGTAAAACATTACCAGAAAAACATAAAATCACTTGTGAGATTTACAATGTGATTTATCTAATTCAGTGTACCAAATGCAACAAACAATATATTGGTGAATCAGGGAGACCTTTCAGAAACAGGATTTATGAACACATATCAAGTGTTAAAAATCCAAAAAAGTTTTATCAACACCAGTATGAAGACACTTCACTGCTGAAAATCATTCTTAACAACACATGAGATTTAGTGTAATACAATGGTTGGGAAACCAAACAGGACCAGATTGTATGAGAAGCCGTAGAAAGCAAGAACTCAAATACATTTGGTATGTCCCCACCAATGCTCCTATAGGCATCAACCAATACGCAAAAAACTACCTTTCACTGATATTCTTGTCAAAATACCACCCTTTAACCCTCATATTAAGAATATTACATGCCTTTAAAAATCTTCATTTGTGTGCCTATTTCATTGCGGGGGAGGAATGAGAAAGGTCACCTTCTGTAGTTTTATCCAAAAAAAAAAAAAAAAAAAAAAATCTCAAGCATAGACGTATTTGACATATCTGAGATGTCAAATATAGATTACTTTGACCATCATTATTTTTTAAGATCTGTTTGTTTTGTTCTTCTGAATGGTTAACCACATTTCCGTAATGTGTTAATTATATCTATCTGGGTCAAGTTCACCCATTAGGTCTAACTGGCATATGTTCATATTATGAACATTTTTATACTATTGAAAGACATATGTTATATGTCTTTTAGACGTTCCCATTAATTAGCCCAAATAAAGCTACTGGCCTGGAAAAAAATCACTTTGTGTCCGTTATTCCCCTTTCATATTACAGGCGGTATCACCCGCAGTCACCCATGTTTGGTGAAATGTTCCTGTCCTTGGATCACCGCCTGACGTCCTTATGCAATCTTGCGAATCAGTGGCGAACGGCCCATTACCTTGGGCGTCCTGTGGAATTTTTAAAATATTTAAAGTTTCCGCCTCTGAATTCTGTACCGTGGGCATGCACAGACGATTACATGCATGTGCATATAAATTTCTTACTATGAGCGTATTTGGCAATGTACGTCAGTGTATGAGGCGCACGAAGAATTATTGTCGAACGCCTCAGAAAATCTCCAACTTGTGAGGGAGCACTCGGAATTCAAGATGGCGACATAAACAAAGCGGGGTAAAACACCAGTAAATACAGGTTATTTTGTCACATTTATGCACGCTTAGTAGCACTATGAAGGAAAGTTCACCCATAATAATTTTTATTATAATTGTTACATTACTTATTGCACAATCAGAAACTGAGCATTTTCTGCCATTGCCATTTGTTTACTTTAATCTGAGAAGATGTTCCGAGCTGTTTGTCTTTTCCTCTTGGAATAAGCCACCTGCGCATGCTCAAGATTTCTCCAAGGAGTAATCGACTTTCATTGCCGAATATGCTCTATGGTAACTAAAGGTGTGGTCCATGGTGTACATAAGGTTATGATTCGGTTGACTTTCAGTGTAATATGAAGACATAAGAATGAGCCAATGTATTGGTCATTTCGCCATGTGTTCATTTGATGGTTACTGAAGGTGAGTTGAGGTTAATGGAGGTTGCTTCTCGGTGACCAACATTTGTAGTACTGTCATCCTACTGTTATTATGGTTAAAAATGTTGTCCAATCAGTGGCCATCTGCCTGTAGTGTGAACAACTCAGACAAAATGGGGCAACCTGGCTCGGTTTCGCCGCCGAGTAAAACTTCTGTGTGACGTACTGCCTGTAGTGTGAAAGGGGCATTATATGCTTGTCCTATGGAGAAGGATGTTATTTTTTGGTACTGATTCATGATAAAATTTAAACATATTAGTTACATGTAGTATTTATTTGTAGATGGAACCTTGCTGTCACGTAACTTTATTTATTACAGGTGTTCCTTGCATCTTACTTAGTTGTATATATTGATTTCTACACTTTATTTCAATGATCACTTAAGTTGATTGACTATGGCTCCTATAATGTGTCACTGTGGTCTAGTGGTAGCCTTGCTGAAGGCTCAAGTTTCTTTGCAGTTAGGGAAAGTTTTCAGTTCAGATAATGGAGTTTCAGTTTCTATAATGTACTCATACATGTACTGACTTTTAAAGCAACATACAGCTCTCTGTCTGATAAGCTTCTATCTCATAACATGTATGAGTGCTTTATGAATACCAAATATTTGTGTGCATGTTTGAAAAGATATCATGCAAATTTGAGCCTTAAGTAAGGCTAGTCTAGTAGAACATTCAGTCAGCTTTGTTAGGGGGATGTCAGTCACAAGAGATTGGGTTGTACTTGAACAGTCCTGATGAGTTGAATAGTGCCTAGCGTCCTGTACTACTGGCCTGGTACTCACAAAAGGGATCAAGCTCAAGTTGAGCCAAAAATTGGCTCAAGTTCACAGCTGTTTATACCAAATTGAGCTGATTTTAGCTCAACTTGAGCTTGATCCCTTTTGTGAATACGGCCCCAGGAGATAATTTTCTGAGTAGAAATATATACCAATAGCACTAAATCACTGAAAGCAGTTTTCCATACTCACTGTCCAAGTAATCCAGGCAGCAGGTAAACAGGTGTTCTCTCCCGAAACACCCCCAGTATGAAGTAAAAGAAATGACAATAAATATTTTGTTTTATCCTCAAATAAATCCTGATGCAATTTTACAGTTTCCGTTCAAATTTCAAAATGATACCTCTTATCTTGTATATGTGGTTTTCAAGACTCTAATGCAGAAGACAATTTCCAAATTTTAGGGGCTGTCAATTCGACATTTGTCACTATATCTATTGTGCATATCCTGACAAACTGACACTGTAGTATATTGTTTGAATGGACTGCTGAATTTGATTTTCTGTGAGAGGCCTGTTACATTTTACAACATAAACATAAATTGATAAACCTTGCTCCCGATTGTCAATTTTCAGAAATCTGGAACTGAATCTTATCCATCTTAATGGCCTTACAAGCCATTTTACAGACATCCTGTACATCTATACCGAAAATATGGAACTTCCCGATAGGTTTACGAGTACAGCCCTCGGGAGTCCATCGGGAACATTGTACGAAAATTTCAAACCTTTTGAAATTGTCGCAGACCTTTCCCGATTCTTATCAGATTTATGACATCATAAACCCATTGTACTATCATTGAATTATTCTTACAGCAGATTGCAGATTATTTTTTTTTCAGATTGTGATCTAAATCACTCTCAAAATTTTATGGGATATAAATTTGACCGAAACCCATCTTCTGATTTTTTTGCTTGACTTTCCAACCAGTAGTATTTGCGCAATCCCACCAACAAACAGACAAACAAACGGTCATGAAAATAATTCCTCTTTGGTGGAGGCAACAAAACACAAATCTATCCAAAGTGCAAGACTAGGTCGGCAGTTTGCACTCTTCAGGCGAAATTGTGTCAAGGACCAATAAAATACATAGTTCTATGTACTTTTTTTGCGCTACAGTTGTACCCGGAATGGATCATGTGAACATCATATACAAGTAAGGGGGACAAGTAAGGTATATTTAGCTAAATACCGGAAGTCGTGGGTGTGGGGCAGCAGGTGGCCTGAAAAGTTTGTAATACACTTCACTCTTATTCAAGTTTAAAAATCGAAATGTTAATGTAGGCATATCAATTGAAAAATGAGAAAAATCACGGATTTCCTGTCAGTTTTTGTAATGTTTGTATTCCCTCTTAGGTGATAGCATGGCTCTGTGTGCTTAATAAACTGACGCTGAAACAGAAGCTATAAAATTATTCTTGAATATACATTAAGGAATGTAGATAAAAGTTACACTTTGTGAAGCTATTTTAAGTACCGCCCACCACACATTAACATGTGTTTCAAACTTTTGAACAGGTGGGCGGTTGGGGGTTATTGTGCTGTCTAGACCAACATAGATTTTCTCAGAATTGTATTGTTAGCCCAAATTCTCAGAGTGTGTTCACCTGTTTAATCCAACACCATTTGTGTAGGGTGAAAGTTCACTTGAAATAGCTATCTTTTTGACTCTTAATATTTTATTATGTGATAAAGAATGTTGGATATGTACAATTAAATCAAATTTGATTCATGCTGATCTGCTTACAGAATATGTTTTCGTGATTGTTTTATTGTTTTATTTTTTTGTCAGAAGAGGAGTTAACATGAGTTTATATTAGCATTGAATATTTTGCTTCCAAATGAACTAAAAGCTTTACAAAAATTAAACCAGAAATAATTTGACACAAGAATTTAGTAGAATTGTACTGTGTCACAACTTTGGTTAAAGACCGAAGCAGATGAAATTTGAAAGGACAAAAATTATGCTGGGTAGACAAAATTAATTGGCTGACTGGCAGTACTTTTGCAGATTTCACTAGATATCAGCAGTCAGAAGAAAATTCAATAAAGTGTCATTTTAGTAAGCTCCTGTTGAACTGCTAGTCATATGACTATACAAGTTATTGCATTGACCAAGATGGGTCCTGTCTTGTCTGCCTCCTCTCTTCATGGAGGAAAGAAGGACTTACATTTGTCTGCTCCCTCTCTTAACAGAGGAAAGAAGGACTTATATTTGTCCGCCCCCCTCTCTTCATGGAGGAAAGAAGGACTTATTTTTGTCCACCAGTTTGTGGGAGAGCAAACAAGTTTATTGTCTAATCTTGTGGAGTGTTAGGTTACATTACCATACAAGGTCTTCTTCAGGACTTTTTATATCTACAACCTAGAAACAGAAAAAAGTGTTGCCATGGCAACACTTGCTGCCAGATGTTGCTGAAAAGCTAACCTGCTGCTATTCATGCAGGGGTTTGGAATACAAAGAACCCACAAAAATGTAAGAAACAAAAAAGGTGTTGCCAAAAAGCTAATCTGCTCCAGTCTGTGCAGGGAGATGGAAAGCAAAGAACCCATAAAATATTTAAAAGTCCAAGAAACAGAAAAAGCATTGCCATGGCAACACTTGTTGCCAGTAATTGTTAAAAAGCTAATCTGCTTCAATCCATGCAGAGGTTTGAAATGCAAAGAACCCCAAAAAGAATTTTAAGCCCAAGAAACATGAAAAAAGTGTTGCCATGGCAATACGTATTTCCAGATATTGCCAAAAAAGCAATCACACACAAACTCTCATGCCATTTAATTTCTATACCAAATTTAGCTGAGACACGTAAAAAACTGTACCTTATCTTACTGCTGGGAGTTTAAGGGCATCTAACAATTGGGCACACCTTGAGAACCAGTTACATCCACTTTCCAAATTTAAATTAAATCTGACAAGCCATTTTTGAGAAACTGTCCAGAATACAAAGTGTGACGATGACAGACGATGGCAACGCTGATGCCACAAAATGAGATGACGAAGCAATCCCTATATGCCACGCAGCATAAATGCTGGTGACACAATAAAAGGTGACTGGAAGCAGAGCTGCCTCAGCAAAATTTTCTTGGATTGTGTGTGGAGATGCACGCTTATTAAATATCTGGCCACCCAACAAACCGACAAACCAATCTATTGGCTAAAACTCTGTTGTTCAGTTAATTTCCACCATCCAATCTCATTACCAGAGCTCATTAGATTTTTGATTAACCAAAGTAGTTGAAAATTTCAACTAACTGGACAATGGGAACAACAAATCAAGTAGTAAATATAATTCTGACATGAAAGAAGGTTATTGCCTGTTTAAAACAATAAACAGTGGTTTTGTAATTTGTTTTGCCTATCTCATACCAAAACTATGAGTACTTGACTTCCTGAAAATTTCCCATTCCGTCGATTTAAAATACTAGTAGTTTGTACAAAAGTTTGTACACTGTGTAGCCTTGTTTAAGGCTCGAGTTTCTTTGTAATTAGAGAAAACTTATGAAAGATACACTGAATTTTAGTTTCTATTATGTATTTATATAACATATACTGGCTTTTCAGTCAGCATACCACTAAGAGAGAGTCTCTGTCTGGTGACCTTATACCCCTGTAACATCTGTTGGTGCTTTATGAATACCACGTACATGTTTTTTTTAAATAGAGTACAAATTGGCACCTTAAACGAGGCTACATTTCGGTGTTTTTCAGTGGGGGAATTAGTATTCAAATCCTTCCTGTTTTTTTTCTCCAAAGAATTTGTGTTGTCTCTGCCATGCCCAGCCTCAAGTTTGTACCATAACCAGTCTCTGTCGAAATAGCATAGTGAAGTCAAAGAACATATCTGCTAACTGATAGAATATATTCCAAGATACAAAGAAACTCCAGCCTAACAGAAGGTGTTTCACTCAATCGACTTTGTGTATTCCCTGTGTATATTGTTATAGTTTTTGATAATAGACTCTCTGGGTGAATGGACAAAATTTCAGAACATCATTCAGCAATTTGAGTAAGTCCACCACTCATGAAAATGTCTAAATTCTCTTATTTTAAGATGTAATTTTACAATGAAATACGGAGAATAAGGTAGTTATAAAGTGTTAAGCCCATTGTACACTAGCGCGGCGCAATGCGGCGCGGCTGAGTAAAATAGAAATAAAAGAAATAGTTTTCTGCTTATACATATGTACAGCAGCAGTTAGCGGTGCAGCACGGATTTTTCCATTTAGAAATTTTGCCAATTTTTATAAAAACCGCGCAGCTTTCACTGTTTTTCCCAAATTTTCATAGATGTTTCAATTTCCCACATGTTTAAAATGGTAATATGTTACAGAACTCTACCCAAATATATTAACTGGAAAACAAAATGCAAGCACACAGGCTCATTGTGAAGGGATTAACTACTGGTAGATAGATGACAAGACATGGTGTGTGTCCATACAGACACATAAAAGGGTTGAACTGAACGAGGATGGCAATTAACAGTAATTTTTAAAAAGGGACACACTGGATAAGTGTCTTGTTTGCAGATGGGTTAGGTACTTATAATGTAGAAAGGATGTCCAGTTAGGGGTGTAACAATATATGAAGACATAACACAGCCAGAAATTAATTACTTGAAAGCGGGTGTAATCACCAGTATTATAAAAGGAACACGGGGCCACGGTGGCAGAGTGGTAACACTCTTGCCTCCCACCTCTGCGGCCGGGGTTCGATCCCCGTCATGGCCGTAAGTGGGAAAGCTGGTAGTTGCTTGCCGTTGGTCGGCAGTTTACAGTACAGAACCCTAGCGAACTATAAATACTGGTTTCCTCTGCCCTTCCAACTACCCGTCGTGATATGACCTGTACAGTGTTGAAAGCGACGTAAAACCCCAAATAAACAAATATAAAAGGAACACTGGTCAAGGGCAAGGCTCTTCATTGTGAAGAGATTAACTGTATGTAAGGGTAGGATAGATGTTGAAGTGGAGATTGTGGAAATGTACTGTGGGGTATTGGATGTTTAAATATATGTGATTATTTTAACTATTCTAGTCACTTGGGCTATATGTTAAAAATATTTTGTTAATTTACTGAAAACCGCTGTTAAAAATCGCCCAAATGTGCAAGGTAAAGAATATTCATCTATTCAGCATGCAGTAAAAATCGTATCGCGCCGCACCGCGCCGCGTATATGTGCATAGGCCTTTAGAATCGTTCACTCCATACTTCAGATACTGTGGCAGTGCTATGTGGTGTAGTAACATGCCTCTATCAAGTTTCCGACACACCTGGACACAAACATTTTGAAGAGCTTCAAATATTCGTGAGTAACGTTTGGCACACATTCAAAAATGCTAGCTATTCCTTATACATGTATACCCCGAAGTCAGGAGTTCAAATAGTATTTAAATGCTGCCATTCCTCTGTTAAATCAGATGCCCGAGTAAATACCGATTATGGGATAAGTTATATCTCAGAAAACACTGGTGCTTGTTAATATTTTAGATAAACCCTCTGAAAGCATCAATATTGTAATTCAGTGGCATTTTCGCCCCCGGAACTGAATCTTTATTATTTCAAATGTTGCAACACCTGTTCGACTTTGGAGACCCTATTTTTTATTTATTGTGTATTTATTTTATTGTGTATTTATACTCAGTGCAATATCTCCATATACTACAGGACTCAAAGCGCTATTAAACCCATCCGACTGCACAGGTACAGCCCCAACTCACAAGTAACTGACATTCCCTAAACGGGAATATAGAGGCTCAAGGATGAGCATTTATCAACGTCCTTGAGGTTCTTTAGCCTGCCACTGGGGATAGGACCCAATGACAGAGGACCGCCATTTTAAGTGGTCATCCGAGCCACTATGTATTTGCCTGTACCTGGGTTTGAACCCACGTCCTCTGAGTTCCTAGACAAGTGTGTTACCCGCTAGGCCACAGAGGCAGACCCTAGTTACATTGAGGGACATTCAGAATTAGGCCAGATTGACAAACAGGAAAATTGTTGAGCAATATGTGACTCACCAGATTGCAAAAGCTTGAATGGTGTGTAGAATAAAAAAAAATGTTCAGACAATAGTGAACAAATAAATATTGATGAGGAACATTTATTGTTCTCAGTGACCGTGTGAGAATTTTTTTCACAAACTGTACAGATAATTGTGTCAATAGATAACAAATGTGAATTTAAGTCGGTGTGATTCACTATTGCCCAATATTTTCTTGTTACTCAGGCAAGCCTTTTACAAACCTATGTCTAAAAATACACTCTTAAGTAATTTGTGGGTTTTAACTGCTGTAAATTGTTTAGACATAACTCATAAATTAAATTTAATGAAAATATGAGTTGTAACCACAAAACGACCGGAATAACATTATTGTGACGTCCTTTTGGGAGGTGCACCTGGATTTTAAAGATAGTGAATTAGTTTACAATAAGAAATATCTGTGAATCAGTCACTGCTGTAATCAGTCATAAATATTTGTGATGGCGTCAAAACAAAGAAACAATATAGAACATGATTGGCTATATTTTACCAAATTAAGAGAAGGTAGAGGACAGTCTAGACTTTCCTCAAGTCCTTTTGTCTTAGGTGTTATATGAGGACCGAACGACTTTTTGGCCAGAATGCGGGGCTGACAAAAGTATTTCACCCCTCAGTAATTTCCCCACCCATCATGATGGGTTCATAATGATTCCATGTATGTCAGATTTGGTGGAATAAGAAATACAGAGACTTGGAGCAAGTCCAAGGTCATTCAGGCTAGCATGTAACTTTTTGTTTCAGACAGCAGAAAGACAAAACTTGTTGATTCTTGCTGTTATATTCTAGTGTAACCAGCAGTGGCGAAAAACACCATTGATATGGAAAGAGGAAATGATTCTACTGTGTTTAAAATGAGTGAATGTATTTTCCTGTTCTGTCGGATCACCTTCATTATTTTGCCAGCTATATACAAACTTGGGGATTTAATTACAATTTTAAGACTGGTTACATAGTATTTTAATCCAAACAAGATTATAACTTATTTCGAACTTTGAAATATTGATGTTTGCGAATCATTGATGGCTTTTGTGTTTTAATTGCAGTTCCAATCTTTGTAATAACATTATGAGCAATAACTTATCATTTGCTGCTAGTCTACTATAAGAAATGGTACTACTTAAGTATTTATCAGTACGTGAACCATTAACATTTTATTATATAATATCAGCCTGGATTATCTGGTTACATAGAAGTGTTGCAGTCACCCATCAGCTATCGTGCATTGGTAGTCAGCATTGGTGGAACAAAGCCTTACAGAAAGCATTACTACAAAAACAAAGGGGTTTTTAGTTGCAAAACATTCCTCGCTTAGTACAAAATATGAACCTATGTAAAATGTATGCTTTTGTAACTAGAGAATAATGAGTAATTAACAAAACAGCTTTTAAATTAATATAGGTAAAAAAACAAATAGCAGAGAGGTTGTCTCATCAGATTGCTGATCATACTGGTTTTTGTCCTAAAATATCAGTAAAAGATGTTTCTGGATCTTTTTTATGTCAAAAATTCCCAACCTTGAATAATTCCAGGAAACAAGGGTAGCAGTAAAAGTGCCTAATTTCCAGGTGTGTAAAATGGTGCACAGGATCTATTCAGAGTCAGTTATCCAGTGCAGTGTACAAAAATTGTATCACTCCAAGATCCATTTGAAGGTTTTGCTCTTGACAACCTCAATGCTATTGGTTGTTCTTGCTGGCTATTAAAAGGCTAATATATCCAGTTTAGATATTAGGTATTTAATACAGATACATAGTCTATATTCTAGCAAATCGCAAAGTACATAGAGCAATGTTTATATTCTAAAATCATGTAGCCAATGTATTTGCATGGGCTCAAAAGGCAACTTTTGTATTTATTTGGAAAAAATTGTTTAATTAGGTCAACCTTTGACCTAATTAGATGCCATTCAAAATAATATTAAAAAATCCTTGCTTTTGAGACATGAAACACTTTACTTAGTTGATCTAACTATGATCCATTTGGTTTAAAGATGATACATGGTCTGTTGATAGAGACATGGCCTTATATTTAATAAAGATAGTTCCTGTTATATGGCAACAGAAAGTAGTCCGTAGAAGAATCATAACTGATATATCACTCCACATTTCACCTGTTTTCACTGCTGTGTTTGCTAACAATCTACGGATTAAGCAAAAACCTAACACTTTCTGGTACTCATGAGTCAAAGGAAAGTGGGCTAAAATACTTTCCAGGGAAGGAAATGTTCCAATAGAATACTGTATAAGTGGTTTTTTTCGCGGGTACTTAAGTTCGCGAATGTACACTGTAGGCCTGGTTCGCGAGAATTTATTTTCGCGGTGAAATATATTCAATTATCGCCCAAACTAACAACATGTTCAAATTAAAATATTACGCGGACTTCTGCTGGTTTGATTGGAAATGCATAGTTAACGTCTTTTCTTTTATACACGTTGTCAGTGTGTGAACCTACTCTGGGAGATTATAAATTTACGAACCCAATCGAACACACTTTCATTGATCGGCGCATTATCAAAGAAGTTGTGTAGCGGGGTCGTGTAATTGAATTAATCCCTCCCTATTGGTGATAAAGATCAAAGAAGTTAGGCGTTTCTGTGAATGGTACATTTGATAAAGCAATGGAATTTATTGTTTCCGTGGCAGTGTCAAATATTGTATCTTGCACGATCTTGTATTATCGCTCACGCTAGACTGGTTCTGATAAATATTGGCTAGAAGTTATTTTCGCGTTTTGTAGTCACTCGCGAATATAGCGAAAATTAATTCCACGCGAAAATAACCACTTATACAGTATCTCTTAAATATGTGTGTCAGCAGTCAGTAGAGCAAGAGCACTTGGGGAATAATAAACTCCGCTAAGGAACAACAATATTGTATCTGGCATCAGTGTTATTTTGTGTGATTTAGCCATTGAAAGGAACTTAAAACTACAAATTTGACCTTTGACGTTTATGTTACTACCATAATTGATGTGCAGTAATTTCCAATTATAATATTAATATTGTAAAATAATTTGATTTATGATTTTAAAATTTATTAGGGGATGTATTTGATGGCTTGGGTGCCAGCATAACGTCCTTGTAAGTACAGTAGGGTGGCTCTTCTATATTGCAAACAATTAGCATACCTTTGGGGTACACAAAAATCATATGACATTAGCATTTGAAATCATTCAACACAATTATTTGAAGCCATCATTCAAATCATTCAAGGCAAATTTTGTTAGGAGGTCTCGGCGCCAGAGCAGAACAATGACATAAGGGTTAAAGCATCAAACTCCCAGTTTTGCCTCCATGTACACTTACCACATAAAAATTCCTTACTTTTGGGGTTATGAGTGGTGAACATAGATGAGCAAACAGACAGACAGACACAGCAATATATAATCTCCTTGTTGAAGTAATTATTGAGGTACATACATAATTTTACTGTGTGGGTGTACCTAGGGCGAATTTAACGAAAGGCCTTAGCCTGGTCACAGGCTCAAACTTGAGACTTTTGTAAATTTTTGGAACATTTTTCTTGAGCCCATGGGTTCGTCCTTCATGGATTTCACAAAAGGTTTCAGTCTCAGTTTAGACTGAGTCATTGGCTCAAATGCCGAGACTGGTAGGTAGTGGGCTTAAGTTTTGTAAACAGAGTTTCAAATATGGCTGCCATAATTCATTATCCACTTCAAACTTTGAAATGGGTGAAAATAAGATACGACTATATAAAACAACCTCCTGAAGTATTTGATTAGAACTATTATGTGTCAAACAAGAAACATATATGTCATCAGTAGAATATTTTGACTACAAAAATGGTCACATGACACAGAAATCCACTGTGGTTGTTTGACAAGCTTGATCTCAACTGGGATCCCTTCTGTGAGAACTGTTTGAGACAAAGACTTAGATGAGCAAAATGGCTCAGATTTGAGCCAGTGGCTCAAACTGAGACTTGGCTAAGTGTAAGACCTTTCATGAAACCGCCCATGGGAAATAAGACAGTTACAGTTTAAAAATGAATATATTTTAGGTTGTTGTAATGTGAATATATATTATCAGCATGTGTTATCTGGTTACATAGTAGTGTTGGGGTTACCAAATTGGCGATCATGCATTGGACAGTCAGCACTGAGAGAACAACCCCCCCCCCCCCCCCCCGCCCCGAAAAGCCTTACAGCATTACAACCATAAAGGGTTTCTAACGTTTTCAAAACATTCTTCTTTCAGTTCATGTGAACCTATAAAAATGTATACTTTTGTAACTAGGGAATAATGACTAATTAACAAAACATTGAGATCATGAAAGGGATTTGTTTTGCTTCCATTCTAGTGTACTTAATCACTGTAAATAATGTCACAATACCCAGGCCACATAGTGAAGAGGGCAGTGCTATGGTGATTGTGAATGAAAAGAAATGATGACCAACTGCTGTTGTCATAAAAGAGGGTGACCTATCATGAGAGGTGGAGAGTAGCCAGGATTCACCGAAAAGACACCCCAAACTCCAGAGAATTAAACTATTGCATCTCACTTTAAACATTGCTACTGTTTGACCTAGGTGCTAGATCCAAAACAAAAATTATGGTTATGGAGTGTGGGATTATTAGGTGTAACATCTGTAGCAAGTTACACTACAGACAATGGTTGCTGAGTTTATTTTAGCACTGTAACATGAAACATATTCAGTGTACTGAATTCCTACATAAAACACACAAAAAGATGGTGAAAAGATAGGATTCTTCACCCTTTCAGTAAAAATACACAAGGCAAGTAGAAGCTCTGTGTTAAAACTTTGTAAGATGAAGCCAATTTTCGTCGTCAGATCAACTTTTAAACACTGTTCATAAATAAAAAAAATAAATTGCTATTTACATTAACTCAAGTTAATTTGAGAATGGGTTTAAAAGTGACAACCTGGATTAAAAAAACAGCAAAAATAACTGTTTATGTTTCAGGAGAGGTATTTTTGCTCAGGCCATTTACTTTTAACTTAACTTAATAACAGTAAACTTTGATGTCTTGTCACAACCAAGCGCATACTCTATGGTCCCTCAGTTATTCAATAAAACTTGAAACTACATCAGTTTAATTAAAATACATGATCCAATAAAATGAAAAAAAACCCTGGAGATTGCTTTATTATTCATGACACAATCTGCCTCATGTTGTTATTACAATTGGGGGAGATGCTATGTTAGAAGGAAACTCCAGTTATAACAAAAGTTCTCTTTCTGTAATTGTTACAAAGATTAATATTTCCTCGCTTGACTCTTACCTCTCTGCCGTTGGGTCCATAGTGGGCCCATAGCATCAAGTAACATACAGTGAGGGTGTGTCTTGAGATGACCTTGGTAACTGAAGCGGAGACTATATCGAAGCTTTGACCTTTGGCCCATTGTATCAAACTGATGAAGGTCACAGATTACTGAGAATAATTCTTTCAAAAACAACTCACTACCATAATGTCTGATTTACGTGAACGTTCTTTGATCAACCCATGACCTCTCTGATTTTGTCACTGATCTAGCGACTGGCTAGATGATTTACTGACTAGTTGACTGGCTGGATGATTTGCTGACTAACCGGCTGGGTGGTCTACTTACTAACCTGGTCATATACTGATGAACCCATTGGCTGAAAGATAGATTGACTGATTTGCTGACTAGCTGGATGATTAATTGACTGCAAGATTTACTAATCCACTGATTGGAAGCATTGTTGTCTGGCTAAAATACATGAAGTGACGATGGCTGTTTGGTTCAGTCAAGTCCGAATTTTCAACTAGACCAGGACGTATCTATGGCCATATGCAAGATGTATCCACCGTAAAAAGACAAGTAACATGGTTTTGAAGATAAACAACATTTTAATAATTAAGTTATAAACACGTTTAGCTAGTTTGACCTTGAAGGAGGGGCCCAAGGTCAAATCTGACCACATCAGAAGATTCCCGGCCCATGATTTCCCATAGGTAGGCTTCAAATACCAAACATCTTGGACCAATAATAAGCGAGTTATAAGCACTTTTAGGTTTGGCTATCCCCATTTGACCTTGAAGGAAGAGCCTAAGGTCGAATCTGACCACATCAGAAGATTCCCAGCCCATGATATGCCATAGGTTGGTTTCACATTGCGAACCTCTAGGACTAATAATAAGCAAGTCATAAGCACTTTTAGGTTTGGCTATCCTCATTTGCCCTTGAAGGAGGGGCCCAAGGTCGAATCTGAACACATCAGAAGATTCCCAGCCCATGATTTCATAGGCTTCACATACCAAACCTCTAGGACCAATAATAAGCGAGTCATAAGCACTTTTATGTTTGGCTATCCTCATTTAACCTTAAAGGAGGGTCCCAAGGTCGAATCTGACCACATCAGAAGATTCCCGGCCCATGATTTCCTATAGGTGGGGTTCACATACCAAACCTCTAGGACCAATAATAAGGAAGATATAAGCACTTTTCATGACTAACAAAGAAACACACATGGCAGCCATCTTGTTTTTTTAAATTGAGGCCAAAAATATTCTTGTCACGATTTTCTCATCATAAATATATCCTGTGAATTTGAGAACTCTACCTGTAATACCCTTTGCTCCAGAGGGCCAACAAAACTCCTTGCTGAAAGTCGAAAAAACACCTTTGGCGGCCATTTTGTTTTTCAAAATGAGGCAAAAAATATTCCTAGGCAAGATTTTATGGTTATGAATATATCCTGCAAATTTAAGAAGTCTAGCCATAATATTTTTTTGTTAGAGCAGAAATGGTGAAATCTCTCTACACACTGTGTCAGCGGGGCCCGAAGTGGGTACAATTAATTGACCTTAAACCGACCTCAAACCCTCTCTCCCAACTCCATTTAAACCTGTTATTTTAGCCCTTCTATTATCCAACTGTTCTATTATCCGATGTAATTGATACTTTCCCAAGAATGTTGGATAATAGAGGTTCTACTGTGTTTTGGTAAGATGCCTTTGGCTCAATTTGATTTGAAATACCTGTCACAAGCCCTCATGTGATGTACTGAAATATACACGCTATGAGTGGTAAAGGAGGGGGGTGGGTGGGGAAGATTGATACATGGGACAGCTTATTCTTCATAATTCAATGCCCAGATAGAGGTCTCTTTTTAAGCGCGAGTCGCAGTAGAGCTTGTACTTCTGGAGATCACATATTTTTTCTTTTATTTTTTGTCTCCAGACTTTCATCAGACCTTTTCAACAAACAAAGGCAGTTTTCAGTCACGTGATCCCACTGAGGTAAGCAGAGATTTACTGTGTGTAGATTTCTGCATTGACTCTAGTGTATACTGTGTGTTGTTCTTTTTTATGAGGGGTTAATTTTCAAAATACAACAAATATTTCTCCAGGAATATATTTAACTTTACATATTTTTAAATGTTACATGTGTTAACTATGGGTTTTTAGTGTCAAATTTTGAATTGTTGCTATAAAGCAAACATAGATGCATTTTTCCACAAAGTGTCCCAAAGAACAAAGAACATAAAATTAAGTTTTTTTTTCTTTGTCCTACTATAGCTCACTATTCCCAGAAATTCTAACTAGTGGCATCAATATTAATAGAAAATTTTAAAAAAGTAATAGTGTTACTTTGATTTGAAAGAAACTTTATTCAATTAATTTATTCCTTCATAGAGTTTCAGCTTCACAAGTTTATTCTTAGTGTACTGATCTCAAATATTATTGTGATAAATGTATATTTCAGATAAAACATTTTACTCCTGATAAAATTGTGAAAGAGTAGTGAAGACTGATTTTAAAGCAGCTTATATTTTAAAGTTTGGTCTCTCATGATGAGATAAACTGGTTGAATGTGTTTAACTCCCATCATCCAAATTCTCAGTATACCAAGCCATTGAGAGCTCTTGGAAAGCTCAGAAACATTTCGAAATCTCAAAGAAAGATGTCAATTTTAATTTGGGGACAATTAATCAGATAAAGATAGGTATTACATGTTTGTACTTGAATCTCAAATTTTAAGATCACCTTCAAACTTTAACTAGAAACTGCGTCTATTAGAGGTGTTTCCAAAAATTCAAGATTTTATTTTGTTTCTAGAACATGATCGGGTCTTTGCAAAACTGTATTCCTTTCTTCCTACCTATTTGAAAAAATGTCATGAAGATCTGCTGATTATTTTGGAGTAATATTAACCAGAAAGCAAACAATCATTTGAAATACATTGAAAATTTACCCTTTGAAAATTCAGGGTTTTTTTGTATCCAGAATTGGATCTGGATCTTTCACAAAATTTTATCCCTTTTGCCTTTGGTCAGACCCTATGTTCATGAAAAAATTCTTAAAGATCTATTCATTTCGTTTGCAGTAATCACAGAGATACAAACAAACAAACACATCCAAAAACATAACCCCCTTATGAAGGTAGCATTGAGAACACATATAAATATAAGGCAATGTTTCTGAATATTTAAAAATGTGAATTTAAAATATTCTTCATTGATCAAACACAAATTATGCAGATGAGGAGGAATTTTTAAGTATTTTATTTATTATTGCATTCATGTTGAATGTCCGCAAAGTACAGTAGACCATGATAAGCTAATTGTTTTTAGTTTCTGGGAAATTTGTCAAAATAATTTCAACTTTATTGCATCCCTGCTCCATTGAAACACCTGGTACTATGTGAAAGCAGGACAATATTGCACACTGGCTTTAAATGATAACTAAATCTTTTTAAAGCTAACATTGAACACAAGATAATTTAGACTGTTAAATATCACAGAATTTAAGTGATATTTATGCCTGAAAAATGTGTACTGAGAAAAAAAAAGAATGTTTGTGCACACACTGCAGTAAAACAGTATCTGCAGGAGTGTGTGTGTTTACCTCAGATCAGTCACGTGAAGAGATGTTGAGAAGGCTGTGTTTTACAGAAGTTAAATAGCGATGGGCTACATTAACACAGGGATGGGTTACCGCTTCAGTGCAATACTTGTGTTTCTGATGGCTTTGCACGTTAGCATCTGGAATTCTGGAAACATTAGCCTAATGGGCCTGTTCCACCAAAAGATTAAGCCCCGATCCTGTCTGGGACCCTTAATCGTGGGTAGTCTTGGAAAAAATGGAAAAAAAATTGACCAATGGGGTGGAAGACAGAATCGGTATGAAGGTCTGGGATTAACTACAGATCGGCCTCAGGACGCCCCAGGAGGCCCCAGACAGTCCCTAACTGGTCTGGGACTAAGAACAGACTAAGCCATTTTTCTGGTCGGTTTCAACCACGATCCTGTCGTAGACAAACCGACTGGGTCCCAGGACGCCTCAGGCCTCCTGGGACTAAGAGCCGACTAATCCAGGATTAAATCCCGACCCCACAAGGTGTCCTGAGGCGTCCCCAGGCGTCCCCAGACCGAGATAGCCGATTTTTGTTTTGCAATGGGACTAAGGGTCGCAGGAGGCCTGGGACTAAAAATAGAGGGTCTGGGACTAATGGGCCTGTTCCACCAAAAGATTAAGCCCCGATCCTGTCTGGGACCCTTAATCGTGGGTAGTCTTGGAAAAAATGGAAAAAAAATTGACCAATGGGGTGGAAGACAGAATCGGTATGAAGGTCTGGGATTAACTACAGATCGGCCTCAGGACGCCCCAGGAGGCCCCAGACAGTCCCTAACTGGTCTGGGACTAAGAACAGACTAAGCCATTTGTCTGGTCGGTTTCAACCACGATCCTGTCGTAGACAAACCGACTGGGTCCCAGGACGCCTCAGGCCTCCTGGGACTAAGAGCCGACTAACCCAGGATTAAGTCCCGACCCCACAAGGTGTCCTGAGGCGTCCCCAGGCGTCCCCAGACCGAGATAGCCGATTTTTGTTTTGCAATGGGACTAAGGGTCGCAGGAGGCCTGGGACTAAAAATAGAGGGTCTGGGACTAAGGGTCGGCGACTAAGGGTCGCAGGCGGCCTGGGACAGCATAGGACTGTGTAAATTTGATCTGAGGAGGTCTGAGGAAGCCTGGGACTGGACATTTTGTTTATGGCGGGAAAAAATAATCGGTTGGGGTCGTGTGAAATATCAAACATGTTTGATTTCTCACACGGCCCCAACCGACCACAACCGACCCTTACAGGACGCCTGGGACTAAGCAAATATTTCAAACCGACCCTCAAAAACCCTTAATCGGGAGCCTTAGTCGTGTGGTGGAACACCCACATAAGGGTCGGCGACTAAGGGTCGCAGGCGGCCTGGGACCACATAGGACTGTGTAAATTTGATCTGAGGAGGCCTGAGGACGCCTGGGACTGGACATTTTGTTTATGGCGGGAAAAAATAATCGGTTGGGGTCGTGTGAAATATCAAACATGTTTGATTTCTCACACGGCCCCAACCGACCACAACCGACCCTTACAGGACGCCTGGGACTAAGCAAATATTTCAAACCGACCCTCAAAAACCCTTAATCGGGAGCCTTAGTCGTGTGGTGGAACACCCACATAACCAGAATGTTTCCAGATTTCCTAGGTACCAAAGTGATTTGTTGTCACTGCAGTGTCCACATTTGTCCTATATTAAACATTGTTTTTCTGTTATCTTAGATGCAGGATGTTTGTGACAATTTAATATTACTGTCATGATTACTGTCCCGTTTACCTTACGCTTTTTTTCGGGCTGTCTTACACATATTTCATATTTTTCTTGTTTTAGACACAACCAGTCTGTAGTGTCATTGTGACACTTCAAGCGGAATGTTCAAGGCTACACATAAGCAGGAGAACAAAAGGCTGACTCATCAACTGTGGTATTTTCCCATGACCACCCACGCATGATGTCATAGAAATAACACAAAGATCCCTCAGGTGAAGACCAAACCTGTTTACAGTTACTGCTAGATTTTCCTGTTGACTTTGGTTCATATAATTTAATAGTTTTACTGCTGGAAGGATGTTGGTGTATATATAAGTGTTAATATATGTTGGTGTGTAAATTTTTTTAAGTTTGCAAAACTCTGTCAAACAACAAGGCCACTGCCGGGGCGGTTATCTCTCGCCTTAGAATCAGTAATAATGGAGAACTAAAGGAGATATAAGGCCTTTGTAGTAAGATAACCCCACTTTACATTGAAGAAGGGGTCAAGGGTAAAAGTCAGCAATTGGAAAACAGTCTCAGGCCTTGACTTGGTACAAGTTGTTTTCACATTTAGAACCCCTAGTAGCAATGATAAGGGATATATAAGGCCTTTTTAATAGGATTATCCCATTTAATATGTGATATGACCGCCATTTTGTTTTTGAAACTAGGCTAAATTACTATTAGGCTAACTGTCCTAGTCATATATATTTTGCGCATATTTGATGAACCTAGCTGCAATATTTCAAGTTTTAGAGCATCTTAATGATTTTTAAATAATTGGCTATGGCGGTCATTTTGTTTTTCAAAATAAGGCCAAAATTTTTCTCAGGCAAAACATTTGAAGGCCAGGACTTTTGATGGTCTGTCTTTATATTCTGAAGCCATAGCACCAATAATAAGGGAGAAATAAGGACGTTTTAGTGTGATGACCTCATTTAACCTTGAAGCAGGGGTCAAAGGTCAAATTCAACACCTGGAAAAGATTCCCTGGCCATGACTTCCTACAAGTTGTTTTCACATTCCGAACCTCTAGGAGCAATATTTGGGGAGATATAAGGCCTTTTAAATAGGATAACCCTGTTTGACATGAAACATGTGATATGGCAGCCATTTTGTTTTTTTAACTTTTTTGGCCAAAATTACTATCAGGCTAGCTTTTCTAGCCGTATAGCTTTGGTGCAAATTTGATGAAGCTAGCTGGAATATTTCAAGAATTAGAGCACCTTTATGATTTTCAAACAATTAGCTATGGTGGCCATTTTGTTTTTGAAAATGAGGCTAAAATTTTGCAGAGACAGGTTTTTATAGCCATAAACATTCCCTTCAAATTTGGTGAAGATATCTTTATAAATGAATGAGATATTAAGGTTTATGCAAAAACATGACGAACAGACAGACGGACAGACGGACGGGCGGACAGACGGAAGGTGTTTTATAATCTCACGACCACGGCCTTCGGCCGAAAGCGGGAGATAATTATAGTACACTTCTTACTATCCCCGAACTAAATATAAATCACTGAATGATTCCATTCATCTGAATAGTACAAAACTAATTGAGAAAACATTGTGATTCATTATAGTAAAATATATTGTTGACACAAGTAAGGCTTAATTCGAACTTAAAGTACATGTTATTAACCGGCATTACGCATATAATATATATTTATACCATGATGTTAGTAAGGCATTTGATACAGTGAAGTTTCTCCCAACTTCTTTTAAATAAAGATGAGTGATATCTATCTTTTATCAGTCTTATTTATGTAAAATGGAAACACAGCTATGTTCACAACAAAGCAGGGAGGAATGTTTTCCCTAAATTGCTTGTTATGCATGTAGATGTCTTATTACCTCCTCCAGAGAGGTATTATTTTTATGTCTGGCCGTTTCCCTGTTAGCAGGATTACACAAATACTACTGTTTAGATCTTCCTGAGAAAAAAAGAGGAGATGGATCTTGGTTCGACTTAGACCCAAATAAAATTTGAGAGTGATCGTAATCACAATCTGGATACAAATATAATAATCTGGATCTTCCAATTTACTTATTATTATGTGCCTTTCTTTCAGTATTACGCAAAACTACTGTTGAGATCTTCTTGATAAAATCAGAAGATGGGTCTTCGTCAAACTTACATCAAATTACATTATGATATTAGTTCGGGTTACTGCCTGGATATAAGAAATATCATAATCTGGAGTTTGCCATTTGCTTATTAATTAGCCTTTTCCCTAAAAATTATAACTTCAGAACTATGTATCTAATTCGCCACTGCCAAGGAGGTATTTGTTTTGTCTTCTTCTCTGTTTGTCTGTTTGTTAGCAGGGCTAAGCTAATACTACTGCTTTGATGGAAGATGAAAATGGGTCTTAATCCAACTTAGATTCCATTAAATTTGAGAGTGATCTTGATCACCATCTGTATACCAAAAAAATCTAGATTTTCTCATTTACCTATTGTTATGTGCCTTGTTTTTTGTTTTTGTTTTTAAACCCCTCAAATCCCCATTTGAAATTAATTTAATTTTCAAAATACATGAAAACAAGAAAACTACCTGTCCCTAATCAACAGTTTTGCTATTGATACAAACTTGTTTCAATCCACAATAACCAGTTGCTAACTGGAAATCATCCTTGGATTATGGAAGGTTGTAATGATTTCCTAAAGATACAAAATGGCGTATACAGTAATACGCTAACGTTGTCCGTGCTAATACATTCATAGTACTGGCCACAAATCTGTATGAAGTCACTCATCCAGTTGGAAAGTGTTAAAATGCTTACAGCCTTTGTTAATACATTTATATCCATCAAACTAGTGATAATTTTGGATCCAATTGCACCAAAGTGATATTAATAATAAAATTGTTTACACCATACAAATGATGAGTTAGCACAATGGCATTTGTGTAGATATGTACTTACTGTGTTCTATTCCATTGTGTTATTTGCATAGCTGCTCAATTGTAGTTATTGTATATACATTTAATTTGTATTATGTATGAATACATGTAGAACTAAATAAATCAGCCACAGCAGTCCCTGAATGCAACATTAGTTAGTTAAACACATATGATTGATGATTCAATTAGCAAAATTCCCTCTCCACCTCACTTTACTGGAAATTTATCAAATAACAATGCCCAACTATCTCCAGAATTTTAGACATTCAACATCCAGTTTCTATGTCACTGAACAAACTGTTGAAAAATAAATATAAATATGTCTTTTGTCAACAATGGGGATTTCCAATTTCACAGTGAAATATAAGTAATGACTAAATTTAATTCCCCAAGACAAATTTTCTAACAACCAACTAGAATCTTAGGTTTTGGTTATTCAGTGAGGATATGGTATATCTTCGCTTATGACAGGCTATAAAATTTGAAGCTTTCTGTTTTTGAAATATTACTTATTCTTGAATTCTGTATGAAACCTAAAGTAAAGTACATAACACCATTTAGCATGTTTTTACTACGTGTATGAGGAATCTCTTTCATGCTTTGGTACCTAATATCTAACAAGAGTTATTAATATGTATGATATCATTTAACAAATGCATGTTCCTGGGGTAAAGAGAAAGGATCATTAGCGCAATCCATGAAATGCCTTAAAAAGTTCCAGGCACTGTACGAAACTTGTGTCTGACTTATGCACTCTATTTAACATTGCGCTGTGTCTTTTGAATTTAGTCTATTTAAATTTTACACTGAATCCTGGATATAACTGTGGTTTTGCACTTTGGATACTAGTTAATTTTGAAACAACCTTTAAAAAGTCCATATAGCCCTAAAAAGACAAGGTTCTACTCACCATGTTTGACGTTTTATTTATGAATTTGATCAGCTGTCTGACACTGTTTCGTATCTTGTAGATTATTGTGGAATAATTGGTCAAGGTACACTGTAAATTGGAAATATTGCAGCGGTGATGATCCCCGGTGGAATCTATGTGTCTAGCTTGAGGAGTTGAACCGATCCGTTTCTTTTGGGGTGATGACAATCTGGTGTTTACTTCTTGTAAGTTATTTCCATTTGGCTTCAACAAAAGAGCAGTGATATTTAATATAGCTGACAGATCGTGACTTCTTTTATCTAACCCTCTTTGTAGTAGCAGTATGTTGTCTTCATCTAGATCATCATTGTCTTGATCATAACCCGATGATTCATATTCATCATTGAGAGTTTCTTGTGTGGGTAGTTCATCTAGAAGGTCATCTGGATCCATTAATCTGTCTTTGTCGATAACAAAACGTGCACCTGGTAAGGTTGGTGACTGTCTTTCTAATTCTACATTTGGTAGTTCTTCTTCATCTAGGATATAAATTTCTTCTGTAGGGTATTGTAAATCAATGTGGTCTGCATCTAGTGGCTCATATATTATTTTATCTGGTTCATAGTATTTTTCTATCATAAATCCATCTCTGTCTTGATTTCCTGATAGCAGGTCTTCAGAATCATACTCAGATTCTTCTGGTGAGTATTCTTCTTCCAGCCAAGCTTTATTCTCAGCAATCTGGATTCTTTTAAGCAATTCTCTATTCATAGCCGGCTCTCTGGCATCCGGTAATCCTCTTTTATTTGGACTGTAGGGAAATAGTAGCAACCTTTGAAGTATTGACTTTAAACTGAAAGTGTCCACTGCTTCTGGATCAATATTGTCTTCATCTAACTCATCAGGCCTGTAGCCAGAAGCAAAGTAATCAATGTCATAATCTTGCTGCTGCTGTAGATTTTCAGGAAATATTCTGTCCCCAAATCTTTCTGCCATAGTTAACAATCGCTTAAGTTCTTCCAAGGGATAGGCATTGACCGATGACAGCATGATGGTTGAAATGACTAGAGGCAGCACAAAAGAGGGAATAGGTGTCCTCTTCTGGGTTGCTGGAAATACAGGTATGTAACACATGGATAAACTTTGTCCCTAGCACAAAACAACCCATATGATGTGTTGAAGATGGTACCAAAACAGCTTATGCCATGAGTATACACAGCTTGATAAAAATCATCTGGAAATCTAGTATCTCTGAAGGATAATGATTTTCACATTCATCTGACGTCACCAATTTTACACACGTCATATACACACAAATTGACAAATTATCTTTCACATTAGCAAGTCATGGTTCAGAATTTGTAGAAAACGTATTGTTTCCAGCCTTATTGCCCTGCAAAATTTCCATTATTATCACTGGAAAACATTGTATAGAGAGACTGTTTTGAGACTGAAAATCTTCTGAAATCTTCGCAGTTTATGTCACATTAATAATTGTAAACACGAAACAGTATTTTAGTGCATTGTGTTATAGTAAAGTTTACTAACAGTGCTACAAGATTAGTTTTTGTTGGTTGGTTCCAGAAAAATGATGTCTATTTTAAGTAGCTTCTACAGAAAATAGCTTCCAAGTGACCTTGTTCAAATATTAACTCCTTTTTTTCCTATTATTCAATATGATCATTTATCTATAAACAATGTGTTATTCTGAGGATTCCCACTTCAAATTATTACTGTTAATGTATCAGCAATTTAGGAAATTGCTTGTTATGAGATAGACACCCAATGTCAATTTTTTGTGCTGTCTGATGCTTTGCAAGTTTTGTAATATGCATTTCATCTCCTCACTTATATATTGTAAAAAGTAAAAAAAAATTGTCTTTGTCTGGCATATGGATAAATATAATCTCTCCAAATCTTATTGCATTTCTCGCGGGGTTATCTTTTACCTTGAATGGCATTTCTTTATCCTTTTATTGGTTAATCTGTTTATCAGTTAGCAGGATGGCTGAATAAATAATTAACTATTTTTGGTGAAATACTAAGGGAATATATAATTACAGCTCGTTCCAAGGAATAACAGATAAAATTGGTGACAATAAGAAATAACACTTTTTTTTAAAACTTTATTACATTTTTTACAATGGGAAACATTTAACGACAATGGGAAATGCACAAACCTGTGGTTTTATATTATCTGACACATACACAAACTTGTCTAGTGACAACATGATTTAGGATTTGGTTTGACACCTATTTATAAAATAATGTTGTCACAGAGATTAAGCACTGTAAAAAATCACATGTGTAGTGCTGATAATGTGAATAATTTATATTTTGATTTGATCAACAATGGAAGTTGCTCCAGTGTTTGAAAAAAAAACTACTAAATTTTTAATGAAAACAAAACTATATTCAGGGGTGATCTATCAGCTTTCAATGTACACTTACATGGTGTAATATATGTCAATGCCACAAAAATCATGTTGAATAGAAAGTACTCATTGAGCGCAGATCTCCACCAGGGTACATTTCTGAAAGTTTAGGATTATTTCAGTAATGTCACCCAGAAAGTCAAAGTCATAAAAATATATACTGAAAATAGGACCTTTGAATATTCCGGATTTCTTTTTGGGGGTGGGTGGGGGTGAGGGGTGGTAGGTGGTGGTAGCAAGAATTTGATTCACATCTTTCCTAAAATTAAGTCACTCTTTCCTTTTGACATCAGAAATATGTGCTCATTAACACAAACAGACACGCAAACAGAAAAAAATGAACTCGAAAACATAACCTCCTACTAGAGGTACTGACAGATAAGAGAAACTTTCCTTTTCACTTATTTTCTACACAATAAAATATTGTATGTTTAACTGATTTATAAGAATGATTTGATTGCTGTGTACTTTGGTTATATAGGAAACATTGGTGTCCCCTTATCAAAAGACTACAGTCCAAATCCCACAAATTCTTAAAATACTTGCCAGTTATTTGCTGTACACAAGTGGTTTACAATAATTTAGCACTAGTTTGACCAATCATTACAACTAACTAATATGGCTGAAGATGTTAGTTCAGGATTATATATATATGTGTGTGATCATCCATATCCAAATAAACCATTTGGAGTTACTGTGCAAAATGAGATGAATGTTTTCATTTGGTTTTTATTAGGGGGTCGTTCTGATGGTATGTCTCTACTTACAGTGGGTGTTTCACTTTTCAGAATCTATAAGATTAGTTAGCCCTGGGTCCTTCTAATGTAAACGATTTTTTGACACAGTTTATTCACAAAATATGGCTTTAAAGCAGTGATATACTATTCACAAACTAAATACACCACCACTTGTATTAGTGGTAAATGTTCTTGTTCCTGTAACAGTCATTATAAACAACTTAAATATTGTGTTATTTTGCCAAAGTTTTTATGTTTGGAACTTTAACACTGAAAATTTAATTCAAACATACAGCGTACTTAATACAAACTGAAACTGTCCACAAAACTATTAAAAATCTAATTAAAAAGATGCCTTAAATAATAATAATAATAATAAAAATAATGCCACTGTCAGTCAATAAAACACATTGATAATAATCAAAAGATGCCCCCCATATACCGGGTATACACATATACACGTATACTTTTAGGTGACAGTCATACCAAAAATGATTTTGTTTCATTGTTTAAAAGGATATTCACGTTATTATTGTTTACACTTCACTTTATTTTATCTTTTGGCCGTTTCTTTTCACAAGTATTAACACAACTTGTGTTCCTATCAATTGCCAATTAACTTATCAAATAATAAGTGCATTGTGTGGTCTATCCATGAATACTATCTCAAACATTCTGAAATACACAGTGTGAGAGCAGCTTCAAAGATACTATTTTATAATATAAGTATAGCTATATACAAAAGACTCGTTGCTGAATATTGGATGCAGTTAAAAATAACAAGCTCAATTTATCACACAATATATTGTCTCATTTTCCCCAGATACTTATGAAAGTATTGTCGCTGTATATCCACAAGTATTTCTTATCTTACTTAACCACGACTGAAATAGAACGCTTAACACAATTGCAAACATGTTTTCATTCTGAAGATTATTCGACAATAAACTGACATAATTTCGGAAACAATACCCGTGAAATGGTTATACATGGATGCATATATTTATGCTTATATTAATCACAACATTCTAACATTTCTGAGAAATCTATAATGTCAGATTTTCAAGAATTCCTGAAAAAGAGTAAAATAGCCACTCTACTCACCTGAAGTCTCACTTTTCATCATTGAAGTAATTATTGCTGACAGTTTCTCGTTGTTAAATGGTCCTCTTCAGGCCAATGAAAAACTTCCCGAGTTAAAGACTAAATCACTTTGTTATATTAATCTAGTTGAAGATACTAAAACCACAGTCAGTGCAAGGTATTCTTCAGTAAGAGTGTATTATGTTCTTTGTTGGTCTCCAGATGAGAAATGACAAGGTTATAGCCCAAATATCTCCTTTTATACCTATATCTCTCTCCAAAGACAGACATCACACTAAATATATGTGCAGAGTTCCATTAAATTGAGATTTTAGAGTTCACTGTAACACCGGAAGTAAGCCACTAATGTGATTAAAATAAAAACTACTCAATTGAAAGCAGACAACATATAAACGGCAAAAGGTAATCAGGTAATAGCAAATTTGTCAACAGGCGACAATTGTTACCTTTTGAACCTTTATACTAGTTATAGTTTACTGAAATAAATTAATATCAAATAGAAGCAATCAGGAAGAATAATTTATAACACAAACAATCACACTTTTTAACATTTTTTTTTTACTTCTGATAACTTATTAGCCCACGTAGGCTGAAGAAGTGTAAAAAAAAAAAAAGAAAATCAACAAAAAAATTTATATGTATACAAAAAAAAAAGAGCTTAGAGAAAATTCCTTTCCAGCTTTGTATACGTATACAGTATATCTATGTATTGTTTCTGATATAAATAAAATGTAAAACTGGGATTGAGACACAAACTTCTTTGTATACTCTTTAGCCAATTCGTTAATAGGTCAGGTCCGTGAGTCATGTTTTGAGGGGAATTCCCTGAAAGTAACTGGATTCTTGGATTCAAGTACCAATCCTAAGATGTTGCCTTGGTACTGTAAAAAGTATATTTATTTCAATTCTCTCCGCACATTTTTCGCGTGGTGGTAAAACTATTTCGTAATATGAGGCTTGGAAGATTTTATTTATACAAGGCAAACTGTCAACATGTTAAATAACTGACTTTAAACATTTCCCTCCATTTACTATCTCTGTCAGTATCTCACACTGATAGTTTAAACTTTATTGCAGTATTGGCAGTGCAGGTCAAAGGTCAAAAGTGCTAGGGGTATCAACTGCGAAGTTTGATAGTTTAGGATTGAATGAAAATTAGTGTAGGTTGAAAGTTCATTAAGTTGGAGACTGAAGAGACTTTGATATATTTAGTCCCTCCTTATTATTAAGTCGATGCTTAAAAAAACATCTACTTTTATTGTTGTGTTCAAATAGGGAGGGGAAAAAATAAAACATTTGAAATTACACTCAGTTATAATGGGTTGTTCACGTCAATAATGCAAAACCCACTGCTCAGCATCAATTAAGTATGTGGGCACATTTCCTGTCTTAAAGTAAAGAATGATACCATTTTAATATATTCTCTGACACAAATGTCTAGCGTGACCCGTACCACACTGACCTTATGTAGTACGATGTGATGTGTTCAGATATTAGCACTCTTTGAACTGATCAAAATGGTAAAATGAGAAAAAATCGCGGAAAAGACGACTCTGAAAACATACAACAAAGTTCGGCTTTATCTCGGTGTGAGGCGGTCAGAAGCGATTTTCAATAACCGGACAGAAGTTTTGAACAGAGCTAAAATTTCCGCGCAAGGACAAATGCTGGAAAGGTATCTAAAGGTAGAAGGCAGAAGTATAATATTTTAGAATATGTAATGCCCCCTTCTCATCTTGGCGGTAATGTAAGGCGGCGATTTGCGGTCGAATCCCCGCGGTTTTTGTTCTAAAAATCGAGTGAAAAAATGTAGCAGATGGTGGTGTTTTGATGACACCTATTGTTCCTGCACAGTCGAATATAACCGCCTCCTATTCCCTACAGTCGAGCCATTAAGTCCCAGTAGGTCTACTGTTTCCCTAATAAACCGAGACCCAACTGTGTGTTTCCTTTTATGTGTATGATATATCTTTTCAAGGCGCCAAAATTCACGGAAAAAGACGACCTTAATCTCGGAAAACATACAACAAAGTTCGGCTTTACCATGGTGTGATGCAGTCAGAAGCAATTTTCATTAACTAGACGGAAGTTTTGAACATAACCAAAATGTCCGAGGCAAGGAAAAAGGCTGGGAAGGTGGTTAAAGGTAGAGGGCGGAAGTATAAGATTTAATGTGGGTGTTCCACCACACGACTAAGGCTTAAGGGTTTTGGGGGGTCGGTTGCAAAAATTTGCTTAGTCCCAGGCGTCCTGTAAGGGTCGGTTGTGGTCGAGGCCGTGTGAAAAATCAAACATGTTTGATATTTCTCCCGACTCCAACCGATTATTTTTTCCCGCCATAAACAAAATGTCCAGTCCCAGGCTTCCTCAGGCCTCCTCAGACCAAATTTACACAGTCCTATGTTGTCCCAGGCCGCCTGCGACCCTTATGCCCTTGTTCCACCAAAGGATTAAGCCCCGACCCTGTCGGCGACCCTTAATCATGGACAGTCGGTGAAAAAAAAAAAAAAAAAAATGGGCGGGAATACTGGGTCGGTTTCAAAGTCTGGGATTAAGTACAGATCGTCCTCAGGAAGCCTCAGGACGCCTCAGGCGGCCCCAGACAGTCCCTAACTGGTCTGGGACTAAGAACCGACTAAGCCATTTTTCTGGTCGGTTTGAACCACGATCCTGTCCTAGACAAACCGACTGGGTCCCAGGACGCCTCAGGCCTCCTGGGACTAAGCCCCGACTAACCCAGGATTAAGTACCGACCCTACAAGGTGTCCTGAGGCGTCCCCTGGCGTCCCCAGACCAGGATCGCCGATTTTTGTTTGGCAATGGGACTAAGGGTCGCAGGAAGCCTGGGACTAAGTGATAGAGGTCTGGGACTAAGGGTCGGGGACTAAGGGTCGCAGGCGGCCTGGGACAACATAGGACTGTGTAAATTTGATCTGAGGAGGCCTGAGGACGCCTGGGACTGGACATTTTGTTTATGGCAGGAAAAAATAATCGGTTGGGGTCGGGAGAAATATCAAACATGTTTGATTTTTTACACGGCCTCAACCGACCACATCCGACCCTTACAGGACGCCTGGGACTAAGCATATTTTTCAAACCGACCCCAAAAATCCCTTAATCGGGAGCCTTAGTCGTGTGGTGGAACACCCACATTAGTCCCCGACCCTTAGTGCCTTAGTCCCAGGCCTCCTGTGACCCTTGGTCCCATTGCAAAACAAGAATCGGCCATCTCAGTCTGGGCAAGCCTGGGGACGCCTCTGGTCACCTTGGAGGGTCGGGACTTAATCGTGGGTTAGTCGGGGCTTAGTCCCAGGAGGCCTGAGACGTACTGGGACCCAGTCAGTTTGTCTACGACTAGAAAAATGGCTTAATCGGTTCTTAGTCCCAGACCAGTCTGGGGCCACCTGGGGCCTCCTCAGGCCGATCTGAACTTAATCCCAGACTTTCAGTAGTCCCGCCCATTTTACCTTTTTTGTCACAGACTGTCCACGATTTAGGGTCGGGGACAGGGTCGGGGCTTAGTCCTTTGGTGGAACAGGGGCATAAAGAAGATGTTAGGAAGGTTGGAGACGGCTTTATAATCGTCATTAGCCGCCTATTAAAAACTTGTATATGAGAAGGGGCTTAAGGAAGGTTGCAGACAGCTTTATAACCATCAGTCCCTCCCCCCAAGACAGAAATAGATAGGATTGCGGTTAATCTTTATTAGAATATATAATAAATAATGTATAGTATTATTATACGTAAATATATAAAACTAACTAATAGTATTTATAGTTTCTTTAAAAATTACACAAATCCTACCTCTAGTTGAAAATTTAAAGTTCATTAGAGTCCATAATCTGACTAGAGTAATAATATATGAGAGTAATAATATATGATGCAATTACAGATAATACATGATGGCTCCAGTCTCAAAGTAGAGTTCATTACAGTTCATAGTAAATACTGGAGCCAAGTTATAATAAAAGATATACAGTAAAATACAATTTAAAAATATGTAAAATACAATGTAAAATGAACAGCCCTGTGGGACAACTAAAGTGAGGCAGTGGTTTTACAGGACCCCCCTCTTTCAGTGAGGTTATACTAGCCCGTCATTTGGGTTCAAACCTAACATCTACATGACCAAAGACCAATGACGTGGACAAGGAAAGCTGCCACAGAGAAGGAGGCCCACAAGTTCACAATCACAACATCACAGCTTTTAGCCATGACAATATTTGAAACCCAGCAGATCTACAGATCAATTCTAAGGAATTTACAGATTATATTTACAACCATATTTTGAGGGCTTGGGTGGGTGGGAAATAAAATGTTTTTCCATGTCTCTCGCTTGCTTGCAAAATTCAAACTGAGAAGCCTAGAAACCCCAGTCACAGATTTAGGAAGGGAGCCAATTACATAATTTTGTTTATAGATCACCCCTAGCAACTGAGTAAAGTACGCCACAGTACAACCAAGGTTCTTGTGATGTCATTTGTACACCTTTAGACTGGTACCCTGTCCTGCATTTTAAGGCAGGACACAAACTATCCCTGCCTTGGAGGGAGGCCATAGCACATTGTCACTTGTGGGAGTCGAACCCACACAGAGGTGACAGCCTGTAATTAGGTGCCAAATGCCAAACGTGCTAACCACTAGACCACCATGGACTCCAGTAGTCTGATTGAAGTTGGAGATTTCTTCAAATAGAATTGTTTGCATTGTGTGGGATGTAACGTTTCTGGTATGCCATTCTGGTATGATCGACTTGTATCATGTCACAGGAACTTACAGATCTGGTATTCACTAATGTAGATCAGTGAAGATCAGATCACATTTGAGTGAAAAAGATCTACTCTTGATCAAATTTTCAAATCTGCTCAGCCTGGTATTCAACAAAAAGACCCCCCCCCCAAAAAAAAAAACAAAAAAAAAAAAAACAACCCAAAAACCCCCAACATTTGATCTAATTTTTCGATGAGTTTTGAATTAACATTGATCCATGCACTTTGATGGCTTAACTTTCGGATCAAAAATAGTTGATAAAAGATTTTGCAGGGAAGAAGTAGAATATTTTAATCTGTTATTACAGAGGCAAGGGGTAATTTTCAACTGAATAAACTGCTTAGATTCATGGAATGATGAAGATTTGAATTCAAAATTATGACAAATAAAAATCATAAAAAAATCAGATCATCTATTCAATCTTTTCAGCTCAAGTGATCCACAGTTTGTGAATAGCTGTTTGATCCACTGGCTCACTTGAAACTTTTTTTTCTCAAATTTGTTCTGATCTTGATCTGATCTTAATCCACGTTAGTGATTACAGCCACAGATATTCAAAACTGTTAAACAGTGACAAGTCTTGTATTTATAGTGCCCATTTATCTACTGGGCTAGTAGGGTTTGTATGTACATTTGACTATAGTTTAGGCTCTGTTTTCTTAAATCTGACAGACAATGCAAAGTCACTGATGAACAGTGCAATTTATCTGCACATCAGTTATTGAAGACTAATCTTGTAGATTCAAATAACTGAAAGCCTCCCTTTTTTCAAAAATTCAACCAAAAAACTCGGTTAACGATTTCAAAAATTTTTTCACCTAAGTCAGTGAGAAAGTAAAGAGTTTAACACCATGTTCTACTTTGTTAAATAAAATGTGCCCACACAGTTGTTTTATATTTGTTCTTTATTTATTTGCAGACTACAGATTTTAGCCACATGCAGAGAAACCTTGGATTAACCTGCGTTTGTACGGTTATTATATCTTTTCATTTTTCTTTTAAATTTTTTTTAAAACGTCTATTTTGACGGATGGCTGGAAGAGATCTAATATCCTATTGGGCTTATATGGGTTCATTTTGGCTCCAAAAATAATGGCAAAATGTTATTTCCAAATATGTTTAAATCTACTGACTTGTATTCTCACTGAATAATATACTCCAATAAATATTTGGATCACTATACTCACAATTTCTTTAGTTTGTAAATATTGAGATCAATTACTTATATTAAGAGCCCTTTTCCACCATGGCGATTGTCTTCTATGAAGGTCTAACTGAAAATGAGCTATTCAAGAGCATTTGTGAGGTTGATCTTTTCGTTTGGGAGGTTTGGAAATCATGGTCTTAATTGGTGTTTTAGAATAGTTAGTGACCGGCAGTTAAACTTCAAGATCGTTCGGGAGTCAATTGAATGTGTACATGTTTGAAAATTATTAGGTTCAAATTTGGGCCTTAAGCATGATTATTTTTATGTGTGTGATTCATTGTTTTACCCAGCATGTACAAGACCATTTAAAGATAAAAATGTTCAATACAGTTTCACAAGTTTGGTTGCGAAGACCTTCAATTGGGTGATCTATTTGATGCCAGATTTTTAAGTATTTTCAACTAAATAGATAAGGATCGATTAAGTATGTGATAGGTGACAGAAACACTTTCCGGTACACTTCAAATAAGGTCATTTCTGCACTTGATGTGTAATACATCATAATTTTGAAATATATTTCAAGTGCATTAAAGTGTGAAGAATTTTTAAAAAAATTATTATATTTTATAACATCTTCAAAAATAAGCATACGTAATTTCTGATAATATATGCCATCCTGTTGAGAAGAGGCTATAAATATGTGCCCTTAGGTCAAGATGCTGATTGGTGTTAGTACCATGCCAGAATGTGTGTAGTTACAGTGTTTGTTCAATAAGAGTACATTGGCTCTGAAATACCCAGCTCATTGGTTCAGTTTTTTGTCCGATGGGGATTAAGCTCTAGAAAGTGTCATTTAGTCCAGTTTTGTGCGAGTATGTGAGCACATACATTATATGAAAAGCCAAATAAAAACACAAGTTGAAACAAAAATTATTTTACATGTAAATGTTTATAACAATTTATAGTCTGGTTAATTTCTTTGTAAGTTTTATCATTGTTCGTGTTGCCCTAGGATCAATGACCCCAGAGGTCAGGATGCCTGCAATTTCATTTTAAACCTTTCATTTACTTAGAATGCATAATGAGGTTAACCCCTGGGTGATATTATACTATTGTCTTAACGACTCCTCCACTTACTGGCTAGTTGAAGAGTTACTTACTGTTGCAGGTTACTTGGTTTGCACTGTAACAACTTTACATGATTATATATGCACAAGACGGTTGATTGTAAAGACTAACTGGTCTGAGATGACCTCTGGTTCATTCTAAAGTGATACAACTATGACAACTTCCTTATCCCGCTGGCTTGGCACAGATGATGCATATAACTTATTTACAGTTTTTTTGACTTGGAACAACTTTTTTTTCATATTCACAATAATGAGTGCACCTAAGGTCAAGCAGACGGTACATAAAGATGTAATAATTCTCATTTTTTGGGCGACTGTGCAGATGTTTAGGTTGCAGGTAAGAGGAACTGCTGCAGCCTTTGTTAAGCTCATGCTGGTGACACCGCAAGGACACAACTGTTTTCTCATGACTATTACAGCATGTAGACAATGCTATTGTCACCTTTAAAACTGAGAGTGTGGAGCTGCAGACTGGAACCAGAGTCTTCCCAACCTCTGTGATGTACGTATGGAAGTCTTCAGCTTAACCATCCCAGGACTAGGGGTGAACCTTTGAATATCTGAAACCATAGACTAGAGGGTACAACTGGTCAAGACGTACAGAATGGGATAAGTGGGACATAAAATTAAAATTTTTAAAAAGGCATGTTAGCCTTTTGGTACCTGATTTTTGAATGAATATGTCTTCCTTTTGACGGGAGAACAAAGGTCAAAGGTGACCATTAAGAGGGCAATAGTGCCTGCACAAGTGGGTGAGTTAAACAAGAACACTTTTTGTTAGCACTGAATTGGGTAGCAACCTACTTGTTATCCAAGCACAGTGCCCTGCTTTACATACTAAAAAATGACACATAATTATACACACACTGGGGAAGTATTACTTTTATTTCAATGTTAGATGACTAGAGTTTATATGCAAAGTTACAAACATAACATGAAATACATCAACTGAGGCCACATTAAAGGAAATATAAGGTTAATAAGATAAGATTACCTTAAGTTAAGGTGTAACTATATACAAAGGGGTTAAGGGTCACATGACCATAATGGTTATCATTACACATTAAAGAAAGGTGGCCTTAGTTAAGGTGTTATATGTGAGCACAACTTTGATTTACGGTGATCAGAAAGTTGTGTTGTAGTATTTGTGAATTTTTGATGTAATTACATTTACTAGGATTATTACTGTGTCAGTTCTGGTGGGTTAACCATCATTGGTAGTTTCAGACTTAATACTACGTAAAAATAGGTAAATATGTTGTGTTTTGAGTAAAGTAAAGCCCCAACCCCCAGAAGTGTAGTTGTGAATGCAGGGTGTTGGAGAAGGCTAGTGCTACCTTGTCAGAAGCATCATGGTCCTGTGCTATGTAGGACCAGATGCAATCTGACGTCCAGGTGCCATGGCCTTTATATCCTGAAAAGGGACACTTGAGTTGAAATCCAGGGTGGCACCTTAACACTGGAAGGATTGGAAGGTAATATTAGAATCCTCAAGATTCAACTTGGCCAAAACTAGGTGCAAATTTTTTCTATGTCTACAATCAATAAGAGGAACCCATTTCATATGATTTTTTTACCCGGAAAAGGGGGAAATTATCACTGCCTGGTGTGATGCTATCAATATTCTAATGGCTTTAACTGGGCATATTGGGGAAGAGTCCAGTTTTGGGATTTTTAGTACTTTGAACTGCATTTTGCTTCTGTAGGGCTTTTGTCCACTTAACCATAATGTGGGCTCCAGGGGCAGCAAAAATAATATCATCACAAGCTAGTTATTGTAATGGGTTGTAAGTGGCCATGGAATGGGGGACCAGATTCGAAATTCTTAAAAAAGAATAAAACGAAAGGAGTAAAGCTGCCTTATATACTAATCCCATATGTAAAGTGTGACAATGTAATAGCTTTCAATAAGGGGATATCTATGATTGTATTTTTAGCGGCCCGAAAGGGGCATTGATTGCAAGTGATCTTTTAAAGTACTTTATCCTAGGGTCTGAGAAGGGGGGTGGGTCTAGGGCCAGTATCGTGAGTTTTGTTTTGATGAGTGACAGGCAATTATTAATGCTTGCACTGGAGACCTCGTTGAACACCAAGAATTGTAAAAGTCCTATAAGAGCTGTATAGGTATCCTGTTGGTGAGTGAAATTTACAAAGATGGAAAATGGCACAAAGATTTTGAACATTTGGCCATAAGCTTTGGTTGTAGATTGCCTGAGTGGCCTCTGTAGTCTGGCTGTTGCTTTGGGTTCCAGGAGGATTAGCTGTGGATTTTTCCCTACAAATATAGTTAAATAGACCAGTCAATGTCTAATACTTTACTATTAGGAGTGAGCTACTGAGGGTTGGGGGCTAACTGTTGAACTTTTTGCCTATATAGTGGTGACAAACTATATCTAGATAGGCTGTCTGCTACTATGTTCTACTATGTTCTTATATGAATGCTTTTAGCCCAATATATGCTTAAGCCATTTCCATGCAAATGTTTGTGTTTATGGCTGCCAGGATTATGTCTCTGGTTTTTCCTGAAGAAATAACTGAAACAACTGCCTGATTGTCATATTGGACAAGTATACTTTTGCCTGCACATACTCCACACTTTAATGGATACTAAATATGGCTACAAAAATATTTAGCATTTCCAAATACACTATATCGAATTTTGTGTCAAGCCCCACTATGTCGTCTATATAATTTGAGACTGAATAACCTTTTGATGCTATGATGAACCTGATGGCGTCACTTGTATGCTGGAAAATGGGCGATTCTTGTTTGTACCCAAAAGATAAACAAGAGTTGAAAAAGTATTTATCTACTTTCAAACCAAGGAAGGAATTCTGGCCAAGTCTAACTTAATATGTCTGAACACCCTGGATATATCTATCTTGTATAACAAGGCACTTTTCCCAAATTTTCTGGCTTGATTGGTAATGCTATCAATAGTTGGCAATGTGAGGAGAAATTTAGTGTTGAGATATTGATCACTTTTGATTCGTTAATTTACAGAATAATCTTTGGGGAAACTTATGTCCACAATAACATGAAGGTGAGGGGCATTTTTGGGGATTTTTCACGGGGAAATATGCAAGTTTTCCATTGGTGGTTGGTGAAATGGGCCTAAAAATGTCTGGAAATCTCTTTCTTCATTCAAATAATGTTTAACGTCTTCTAACGTCACTGGCTGATTTGTGATTAGTTAATTTTGATCGAAGGGGTGGATTATGGTCAAAATCTAATGGGAAGCCATAACATAGGAGATAAATTAGCTGGATGTCCCAGGAATTTGGAAAGGTGGAACATTGGGCTCCACCTTATTCAGTGCACCACAATAAAGAAGTTTCTTGTTATGCAATACCTTCGATTGGGTATTGAGGTATTGGTTATTTGTTTGGCGCCAAATTCCTGGCAACCTTCAGTCAACACTGCAAAGTCAAAGGGGCAAGACGTAGTTTACAAGCAATTTTTAGCCAGAACTTTTAAATTTTAAACTTTATCGCCCTCAGTGTTGATGTTTGTTATCTGGCTATACATTTCGTTTGTGTGCTAATCTGCTGCTACAGGATTGTCGCCTTGGAGGAGTACAGATTCTGGATTCAGTGCTCTTATTAATGCGAGACTTGCTCTGGGATGCTGGAGCCAAGATAAAGGAATGAGTTTACTTTATTTTTATGTTATCTAAACTGTATTTTACAATTATTTTAGTATTT
This sequence comes from Sabellastarte sp. h YS-2021, assembly GCA_964017235.1. NCBI lineage: Eukaryota > Metazoa > Annelida > Polychaeta > Sabellida > Sabellidae > Sabellastarte > Sabellastarte sp. h YS-2021. The sequence goes on along the minus strand of OZ024927.1, from coordinate 138,795,011 downwards.
TAGTATCGTTAAATTTTAATATTTTATCACGTTTTACATGAATATTGCCTTTATAGCCCTAAGTAGCTGATGAGCTAACTATCTGATATATGAATCAGGTCACAGTTACATGAATGTGACATCTTGTGGGGCCATGCCTACGGTCTAATGAGTACTTTTGCCTCATCCTTAATCCACAAACTCATTCATTTTATGATCTCTCATTATTAAGAGCACGGCGATTTCTATATATTGAGTTTCAGAGACAGAGACATATTAAAATTGTATAAAGAACTGAATAACAATGCCATCAAAGGAGTTTTTATGTAAAAAGTGTGGAGATATGCACAAGAGACCCATAAACAGTAAATGCCCATTTGTTGACGCTCATGTAAGCAGTGAAAGTGAAATTGAAAAGTCACCCATAGCTATTGGGGGACCTGGGCTGTCAGACAATAATGACTTAAATCTGCAGATTTTGGCAGAACTTAAAAGCCTGGGAGGAAGAATGACTGCCATGGAGCAGAGGATGTCAGACACAAATGCAACAGAGGTCAGCCAGAGGTCAACAGCGTCAGCCGTGTCACCTGCAGTTGGAGCACCAGCACAGATGGATCAAGTGGTGGTACCGTCAGTGGCAGCGTTGCAAGGGGCGTCACACATCCAAGTGGAAGTGGATCGACGCATAAAGCATTTAACAGACTTGAATGAATCAGGCAAGTTAAAATCTCAAAGGGGTGGAAATGATACAGTTTTTGTAAAAAGGCAGGTGCCATGGCCCCAAAATTTTGTACTGGGGGGAAACAATAAAAGTAGAATTTCATACGACAATCTTAGCTGGTGTCAGTGGGTCTCGGGCTTTGCTATGATAGCCAGGGAAGAAAGTAATGTGGACACAAAAAATTCCATGCTTGATTATTTAAGCGAGATCATGGAAGATGCCAATGACTTTAGTTGGCAGTCTGCTAAAGCATCACATGCTGTTCTTTTATGTAGGATGGAGGAAGGGAAAGTTGAATGGTCTGAGACCACAAAAATTGATAGGATCAGGCGTGCTCATGCGCAAAGACTTCCTCCTCAAAATAATATCATTCACACTAAGTTCAAATCTGAATCAAAAACCGCGGTTTGTCGCTTCTACCAGAGGGCCATGTGCCAACATCAAAAAGACCATGAAACTGGGGGTACTTTTTACAAGCATGTATGTGCCACCTGCTTTACTATGGGAAAGGAACACAAGCATATGGCCAAAGATTGTCGGGTATCAGTAAAATCAGCAAAAAACGATTAGGGCACTGCCAACAGGCAGTGCAGAAGTCTGTAAATACTTGTGTAACAGTTAAAAATGGTAAAACAAGAGTAGTGTATTCTAAGAATTTGCAAAATGGTTGTAGTTACAACTGGAGGGCTGACTGGGCCAAATTTGTAGGAAAAACATACGCCCAAGTAGTTCAAGTAAAAAATGACCTTCAAGGTCAAACTCTGACTCAGCCAACACAGGCTGTAGCCAAAAGACGATTCAAAGCTACACCTTTCATCAATAACTCTAACATGGCCTCAGTCAGCTGTCCGGTGGTAAAAAATGTTCAAAACATGAAACATGTTAAGTGTAAGGTCACAAGAACCACAGGTGTCAAAACATTGTTCAAAACACAAAAACCACGTGACGTGTTTCATTGTGAAACCAAAAATAGATTTGAATTCCTGCCCCCTTCTCCTGAAGCTTCAGACAATTGTCTTAATACGGTCATGGACAATGTCCCAGGAAGGTCAGAAAGCAGAGACCATGCAAAAGCACATAGCACAGTGAATAGTGGTCATATTAAACCCAGTACAAATCTGGTCCCAAAACCTCGTCAAAAAACTTGTGAAAATCATAGTGAAAATATTACCGAGGATTGTCAAAAACATTCAAAATTGTGCTCGGAAAATAGCGCACCCGATGATAAATATGACTTAGCCTTGCAAACCAAAAATAAAAATAAAATCAAAATGCAACAAGCCAAGGGGGATCCCACTTTTGACTTATGGTCTCAGCAGACTGAGGAAAAATTTGGCTATATACCATTGGGTCCCCTTCTCCTTCCCACATCGGATAACAAAGTAAAGATGGGGTCAGATCCGATAAAGCTGTATGATATCATGAGAGATCAGAATACATTCAATTTTTTATCAACCCAAATACAGGTACCTTCCCAACTGAATCCGGATCTCTGGCAGGAACTGTTAGAAGGCTACTGGGACAAACAGTTGCCCTTTCTAATCAGATATGGCTTCCCCTTGGATTTTGACAGACACTCTAAATTGGGAAAAAACACCAAAAATCACGCTTCAGCATTAGCCTATCCAAAGGATATTGAAGCTTATTTGGCAGAAGAAATCCAACACGGGGCAATTCATGGGCCTTTCAAAGATTCACCCTTAGACAACCTTCACACCTCCCCCTTCATGACAAGGGAAAAGCCAGGGGCACCACATAGAAGAGTGATTATAGACTTAAGTTTTCCCCATGGGGAAGCTGTTAACTCAAACATTAGCAAAGATCACTATTTGGGAACCGATTTTATTCTGACTTTACCCTCTATTGACCTCATTACGGATAAAGTAAGGAAATTAGGCAAGGGCTCACTTTTATATAAAATAGATATAAGTAGAGCCTTTCGACATGTGAAAATCGACCCCAGGGATTATTTTCTTCTGGGTTTAAGGCACCAGGACTACTTTCTGGACACCTGTTTGCCGTTCGGATTCCGGCACGGATCCGGAATTTTTCAGCGACTCAGCGACGCTATACGCTTCATTATGAGGTCAAAAGGTTATGACGTCATCAATTATATTGATGACGTCATCGGATTCGGTACAGTTTCCACAGCAAAAGCATCATTTGACACCTTACAAGACCTACTTCAAAAACTGGGTTTTCAGATTAGCCTTAAAAAACTAGTTGAGCCCACCACCAAGGTCACTTGTCTGGGAGTCGACGTAGACACCAAAACATTCACCATCTCCCTCCCTGACGAAAAATTAACCAACATAATTACCATGTGCAAAAAATGGTCAGGAAAATCCCAATGTACAAAGAAAGAGCTTCAATCTTTGCTAGGTTGTTTACTATATATTTCAAAATGTGTGAAAACATCCAGAACCTTCTTAAACCGCATGTTAGATACCCTAAGAGCTCACTTTGGCAAGGAAAACATTGCCCTAGATATCAATTTTCATAGGGATCTAAATTGGTTTCAAAAATTTTTGTCAAAATTTAATGGTACAGCCTTTTTTGTTCATCGCCCTGTCCAGGCTACTATTGAACTGGATGCGTGTCTTCAAGGTCTTGGAGCTGTATACATGAATCAAGTATATGCTATACATATTCCCCAATATTGCAAAAATTTTTCAATAGTTCACCTCGAAATGCTAAACATATTGGTGGCAGTTAGAGTTTGGGGAAAAAATTGGAAAAATCAACGTATTTTGATAAAATGTGACAACCAGGCAGTCGTTTCCGTCCTAAATTCAGGCAGAACCCAAGATTTAACATTGGCTGCAATAGCCAGGAATATATTGATGGATATTTCAGAGAATGACATTGATTTACAGGTGGTTCACATCCTAGGCATACATAATAAAATTGCGGATTTACTATCAAGGTGGTATATTACTCAAAATCCAGCTAACATGTTGAAAAAATTGTTAAAAAATCCTGTCTGGCTTCATGTCCCAGACCACATGGCTAATTTAGACTGGTCTATATGACAGGTTTGAACCAAACGGCGACACATCTGGCGTCCAGGGCTACAACCAGGCTTCATCAAGCGTTCAGGCCAGCCACCATGGCTTCCTATACCAGAAAATTCAGATTATTTGTAGCATTTTGTTCTTTCATCAATGTTCACCTCCATAACCTTACCCCACTCATTCTCCTTGCGTTTCTAGAATTCTTAGTGGTAAATCAAACCTCTCCCTCAAATATTGCCAACTACATGTCTGCAGTGAAAACAACTTTGGCCATGCATGGTGTGTCCACCATTGCGTTTCATGATCAAAGAATCATGCTGTTTCAAAAATCTCTCAGAATGACAAGGCAGTTCGCAGTAAAAATTAAAAAAATCATTGACATTGATATGTTAAAACATATTGTAGGTATCTGCGACACCATGTGGATGGGCCAAATTTTTAAAGCTTTGTATTTAGTAGCCTTTTTCTCCTTCCTACGCATTTCCAATCTGGTTCCTCACAAAATTGCTGCTTTTTCACCATTACAACAACTTACCAGGGGTGACGTATTCTTTGCCTCACCTGGCCTTCATATTTTAGTAAAGTGGACCAAAACAATGCAGACGAGAGACTCAGTTAAAATCTTAAAACTACCACTTCTTTCCCATTCTCCTCTGTGCCCAGTCACAGCAGTTAAAAATTTGTTAATGTTAACTCCTGGTCATCAGGATACGCCATTGTTTCAAATAAAAAATGCAAAGGCTCAGTGGGTGCCATTGACAGATTCCCAGACTAGACGAAATTTTATCCAGATCCTGACCAGACTTGGTTTGCAGGACTCTGGTATGTCTCTCCACACCTTCAGGCGTTCAGGTGCCTCACTGGCATTTAACTCAAATGTAGCTCTGCAAAATATTCAGAGTCATGGCACCTGGACGTCTGATTGTGTCTGGAGATACATTGTTCAGGATCACAATGCCTCTCAACAGGTAGCCGATGCGTTTCAGGCTTTGTTGGCTGGTACTACCTCCTAGTTGGGCATTGGTGAGGTTGGCATCTACCTCGTTTCACATATATATAGATATATACATATATATAGACATTTTTGTATTAACAGTATCAGTAAATCTTTTCATTAGGGTCACCTTATCTTGGCTATAAGTAAGTAGTAAATTGTATGTCATTGTTTAAGGCCACCTTAGCTTGAATCCTCACCTTAAACTGAGTAATTTTTCATGATATATTGACTTTATGGTTACATTAAAGTGATTGCACAAGTAATCTTCACTTGAGGTGGCCTCATACTCAGCTTCTTCTAACTCTCTTAAGGTGACCCTAAATTATAAAGATGCCTGTAGTATTGTACATAATAATAGAAAAAATAGAAATAAAAAATATAATCCCACATGGGCGTTATTTTTCAATAAAATAGCATCAGAGGTACAGGTTGTCATCCTTATGTATGGTCATAGTCACAGGTAGGGGCACTGTGGAAAGGTGGAACATTGGGCTCCACCTTATTCAGTGCACCACAATAAAGAAGTTTCTTGTTATGCAATACCTTCGATTGGGTATTGAGGTATTGGTTATTTGTTTGGCGCCAAATTCCTGGCAACCTTCAGTCAACACTGCAAAGTCAAAGGGGCAAGACGTAGTTTACAAGCAATTTTTACCCACCCCCCACCCTGGTTCATCCTTCATTTCACCTGGAGCAACATCCAGGAGGTGGGCTTTCTGTGAACCTAACTTAACACCTTCTTTGGCGCAGGGGAGGGGGTGAGTTCCATGTATGTGCTCCTAGCTTGTTACCAATGGGGTTCACAGCATTGGCGCTTGTTAGCTAACAGGGGGCCCCCCTCCTTGTCTCCTTCAAAAAGCTTGCTTCCAAACTTTCATTTCTTTTTCATTTCATTAATCCTCAGGGTTTCATGGTCTGGTTCCTCTGGGTTAAGTCTCCACAGGTTAATCTAACTCAGAGTGTTAAGAAGTGAAACATATATAAAAAGCTTCAGGTGCTGGGGTAGAAGTAAATGTGCTTATGGTATTATTCATGGCATGAAGCTTGTGTAGTATTAGTAGCGATGTAAATAATTGTTCATTTAAATCTCATCTGTGCTCTATTGTGCACCTAGGTGCGCCAAAAAATTGTGGAAAAATACTAACAAATTGTTTGTAGTTTCAGTGCATGTGCAAACCAACATCTGGGTACTGCAGTGAACCAACTTCATGCATTGATGCAGCTGCAAGCAGTCAGACAGATGCATACACATATATAATATTCGATTTCATGGCTATTGTATATAAGGGCTAGACCAATCACAAAACATGTTCACTTGATGTTAAGGAGTCGAAATATTCGGCTACTTAAGGAATAAGGCCACATGGACTTACCTGATGGACTTTTAGTCGTTTTATTTTAGATTTAGCTAGGAACATGTTTTACCATTTTATTAATAGTGGAGGTTGGCATCTACCTCGTTTCACATATATATAGATATATACATATATATAGACATTTTTGTATTAACAGTATCAGTAAATCTTTTCATTAGGGTCACCTTATCTTGGCTATAAGTAAGTAGTAAATTGTATGTCATTGTTTAAGGCCACCTTAGCTTGAATCCTCACCTTAAACTGAGTAATTTTTCATGATATATTGACTTTATGGTTACATTAAAGTGATTGCACAAGTAATCTTCACTTGAGGTGGCCTCATACTCAGCTTCTTCTAACTCTCTTAAGGTGACCCTAAATTATAAAGATGCCTGTAGTATTGTACATAATAATAGAAAAAATAGAAATAAAAAATATAATCCCACATGGGCGTTATTTTTTAATAAAATAGCATCAGAGGTACAGGTTGTCATCCTTATGTATGGTCATAGTCACAGGTAGGGGCACTGAGTTATCTTGTGCAGCTGTCGTATTTACCTTAATTGATGTGTGACTTGTATTTAGGTTTTTATTTTTTCACACATTATTTTTTTTGTACCCCTGGCTCTGATTTTTAAGTCATCAACAGTGCTTTTGGCCTGTGATTTGGATCTTTTTTATTGTGGTACAATATTTGTGGATCTGTGCATAAGTTCTATCGGCAAATCTGTAATAATCACTATGCCACTGAGTACTGTGAACATGGGTAGTTGGAAAGGCAGAGAAAACCAGTACATACAGTTGGTCAAGGTTCTGAACTGTAAACTGCCGACCAACTGCAAGCAACTACCAGCTTTCCCACTTGCGGTAGAGCCGTGAACTGAACCCCGGCCTCAGAGGTGGGAGGCGAGAGTGTTACCACTCTGCCACCATGGCCGCTAGAATTAGTTATAATTCTTGAACTGGTGTTGGCTTTGATTTTTGACTTTGGCACTGCATTGCTGTAGTGCCCTAATCATTTTTTGTTTTGTTTCTGTCCTCTTTGGCTGAATGATTTAAGGATTTTCCTTGAGAGAAACAATAATCACAAGCAAATAGTTTTGACCATTTGTGTCATGATCACCTTTGTGAGAACCAGCAGCTCTCTAAAAAATTTACAAGGGGTGGTTCTATCTTTTGTTAAGATTTTTCCAGTGTTTTGAATGGGAAGATTTTGGGTTTTTGTACATGTACCCATCTTATTTTATCAATCTGAGTAGTATTATCCCATGAAATTTTGTTATCTTCCATCTTGCATAGAACGGCATGACTGCCTTGAGCAACCTGCCAGCCAAAGTCATGACTCTCCTTCATTAAGTCAGTAAAGTAGTCTAACGTGATTTTATATGGATGAATCAGATTCTTCCTCAATACACTGACTAAAACCTGCTACCTACTGACTAAGTGACAGATAGTCATATGAAATGCATGATTTTTTTTGGAATCTTCAAGAATAAATTTTGAGGCCAGGCTACCTCCTTTTTCACCCAAGCTGTTTCAAATCAGGGATTTGAACTTGTCTTGTTCATTTGCTGCTTATAGTTTGCTTGATCCTGGCCTGAAATTCTGCCTGCGTGTTGGAAAACTACCTAAGCTGGTCCAGTGAGGGTAAGATGAGGTCATCACCAGCCTGGTGAGCCGTAGGCTGGTCCTGTGTGGTTTCCTGCTTGCCATTTTTTACTACCTTGTCTTTGTAAACTATTCTTCCATTTCTGCCATACGGCCATTAAGATTTTTAAGTTTTTGGAAAATTAATTGATTTGTTGCCTGAGAGTCCGAGGTATTGACCTCTGCTGTGTCACTATCAGAGTCACTGCCTATTATAACCTTACATTTTGAGTTTATGGGTCTTTCATGAGTCCCATGCATTTATTACATTGAAACTGTTTTTTGGTGGCATTTGAGCTGCAATACACAATTTTATATGTGCGGGTATAAGGGGTAGAAAATTTGATGGAAAAATTGAATAAAGTAAATAAAATAGATTAAATTTGTTGATAAAATATAAAGTAAAAACAGCCCTTAGCATTGTGCTCCCAGAAACCCCAGAGCTGTACTCCATGACTCAAAAGAGCATATATAGCCGGAACTTGAAGATCTACAGGCTGCCAGAATCCCAGTATTTTGTGACAGAATGTTATCCCAATGTTATCCTGTGACTGTGAGTATAAAAATATTTTATTATGGACATATCATAAGAATCTATCATGCACCATAAGAATCTATGCTCTATGCAAATTTAGAGCACGAATTTTGTGTTTAGATTACTCAGGCTACACCTTTGTGATCTAAATCCAGAATTTGCGCTCTAAACTTGCGTAGATTTATTTATTTATTTGGGGTTTTACGTCGCTTTCAACACTGTACAGGTCATATCACGACGGGTAGTTGGAAGGGCAGAGGAAACCAGTACATAGAGTTCGCTAGGGTTGTGTACTGTAAACTGCCGACCAACGGTAAGCAACTACCAGCTTTCCCACTTAAGGCCGTCACGGGGATCGAACCCCCAACCTCAGAGGTGGGAGGCGAGAGTGTTACCACTCTGCCACCGTGGCCCCTAAACTTGCGTAGAGCATGGACTGGTATGGTATATACCTATATCACCCCCCACCCAACTTGACGTAACAATGACATATCCAATAAACAACATTTAGTTTATTTACACTACACGGTTGTCATTAATGTTAGACGTCATTAGTGTTAGACAAGTTGTCACTATATTGTCGTATTTTACGTAATTTCCATAAATTATTAAGAAATTCAACAATTGAACCCTGTTTTATATGTATCAATGTATATGTATCACATAGAATGGGTTTAGATACCCGTTTTTTATCACTGTCTAACATTGATGACGTCTAACATTAATGACCCCCCGTGTACAAGACGAAAAAAGGGCACCAGAGTGATATTTTGTCCAAAATGGGCAGTATCACGCCATATTACCCACAAAACTGCAATCTGATTGGATGAAACTCAATTGCGGTATAATAATGACTTTTAAAACACTCTTTCATTAGGGTCACTTCTAAGAAATGTGGCCATTTTAAAGCTTCTCATATTAATGACCCCAAAGAAAGATGTTTTTCCCACAGATATTAATTTAAATGAGGGAATTTTTTTTATCCAAGAAAACAGTTCAAAACCTTGAATTCTGGACCCAGTGCCCATAATCCAATGCTCTCGTCAGCATTTTATCTAATTTCCAGTTGATTGGGACAAAATTAAAAATAATCCAATGTACCAGATAAGTGTGAATAAGCATTTGAAATTTTAAGAATCTGGACAAGTTTATACTTTTTCATAAATTAAACAGTTTGTGGTAGATCTTTTCAAAGGAATCAGTAACCAAAATAAGTATATGCATGCTTTGTACAAGGGACAAGGTTAAAATTTCCTTTTCTAAGCTGGTTAAAAGGAGGACTAATAATTGTTTAATATATACCATTTTTCTTATATTTACGAGTAAATACCCTGACTGCCCTGGTTAGGGGGTTTGGACACATTCTTGTCTGTGATGGGACTTATCTTGTCACTTGTCCAGGTTGATAGTATAACTTTTCATGGATCTCAACCCGTTTCTCCAAACATGTCCATAAAACTTTTTACATAACTTAGAGCCAATCCTTTTTATTCTCTAATAACCCAATTAATCTTTTTTTAAAAAAAAGATTTTGTTACCTAAACAGACAAGCTGTAACATAATTATAAGTTGGCAATGCACGGTGCCGGAGGGCTAACTCTATTGTCGTCGTGACTGAGATCCAAGAGGCTGAAAAGAAGGAGGCCCAGACCACTGAAGCTGAGACCTAAAGCTGAGATCTTCCCAAAGGATAGAGCTGGGGGGGGGGGGGGGGGGGGGCTGGGCTAAGACACTGGATGATATAGACCATGTTGTTCATTCACCAAGCCCAAGAAGTTGTTTTAAGGGCTCGCACTGGAGAGACTTGCACTTCAAGAGATCACTATTTTTTTGTCACTGGACTTTCCTGATTTGTGGGGTAGTGGGCTACATTAGTACTTGGATGAGTGACCATCTAAGTTCTAGGTCAGGTATTGGATATATCTAACTCAGAATTTGGTTTTGTGCCATACTGTCATCAATTTTTGAAAGGTTTCTTGAGATAATCCCAGAATTTTTGGTAAAATTCAGGAGCAAGACCATCTGGTCCAGGTGATTTATTCTTGTTCAATTTTGTTACTGCCTCAGTTATCTCCATAATAGATAGTTTCTCATCACATGCTAATTTTTCTTTATTTGACAGAACATAGGTTTCAGGGTTTTTTTAAAAGTAAATATTGATTGGAGTTTTACTACTTGTATATAGATCTGAATAGAATTTATGTGCTTCTTTTAAAATATCTTTATCTGAGTGGACAATTTGACCTTTGTCAGTCTTTAATGCTTTGATTACATTGTGGTTCTGACATTTTTTCTCAAGACTTAGGAAGTATTTAGAGCTTATATCTCCTTCATTCACCCATCTTGCTCTTGATCATATTACAGAGCCTTTAACTTTTTCATTATAATAGCAGTTAATTTCTGCTTCAATTTCTTTTTTCAACAATATTTGCAATATAGTACTATGAAGTATTTTAAGATTCAAGTTATCTAGCTCCTTTTGAAGCTCATTAATTTTGTCCCTGTTACTCTTACTTAGTGTTGAGGCATAAGATATACTATATTGCTTTATATTGCACTTAATAAGTTCCCAAATTAGTCGCTTTGATTTGATGTTGTTGCATTGTACAATTGTATTTGATATATTATTTATAATGCCCTTAATAAAATCTGTAATTTGTAAGTGTTGATTGTTGAATTTTCAATATCCAGGACCACGGACATTTGTTGTGTTCATTTGAAAATTGCAAACCACTGAAAATGATCAATAATGTGATTGTCTCTTACTTGTTGACTAATGTATGTTTTCATGAGTTTATAACCAAAATCTTTAGACATAAATATATATTCCTACCTGCTATACTGATTTGTTGATTTGTCATAGTATGTATATGTGGTTTCATCATTAAGAACACTCCAGGTATCTACACAATGAAGATTGTTTACAATTTTTTGCATTATTTTTCTACTCTTGTCATTAACATGTTATTTTACAGTATTATGACAATAATTCAAAGTGCAGTTGAAATCACCACCTATAATAAGATTATTTATACCTAATGCTGACTTTTTTATCCAATCTTCTAGCATATTAAAATACTGTATTCTCTCAGTTTCAATATCTGGTGCATAAACAGATACCACGGAAAATATTTTGTTTTGAAATTCGACATTTACCAAAAGATTTCTTCCCTCTGGACTAGAGTGGATATGCAATATTTTAATATCTAGATTTTCTTTAAATAGAACTGCTACCTCTCTGCTGTGGTTTGAGTCAGTACAAGAATTAAACATGGCACCTTTCCAAGTGGATTTCATAATATATGCAGTTTTGCTTGTGCAGAAGGTTTCTTGCACAAGTATTATGTCTGCTTTTATATTTTCAAACCAATGAAATGATTTTCTACGTTTGATACTATTTTTTAAACCTCTTGCATTTAACGTAAGAACTGAAAGCTTATATTCTGTTATATTGAATATCATTATAAGACAAATCACAGGCAATACATGTACACATAGCATGTACTAAAACACATAATTGAACTGCACTTGTCAATATTCATAATCTGATTCTGAATCAATTACATTGTTCTTTTTTGAAGTTTACTGAGATGGTAAAGTCTTTTTTCCTGTTTTTTCTATGTTCCTCAGTTTTGTCCTCAGCTCACAAAGCAGATTTCCAATCACATTTTGTCCAGGCCAGTATCTGTTTTGGTGCTCATTAATAGATCTTTATCAGCCCTGTGGACCAGTAAAAGTCTTCACGCACAGCTTCAGCAAGAATGTTGTTTTCTGTTTTCAGTAGGGCTGTTTTAAATTCTGGACCCAATTTCGCTTTGACTTCAAGAACTTGTTTCATTGTTTCTTGTTGTATTTTATACCAGTCAGGGTTGTATGGCATGAAAATGGCTTCATCTTTTGCTATTTTTCCATTTTTTGATTCCAGGATTATTTTGGCTCTTATATCTTGCCCAGTTTGCATTGCTTTGCTGTATTGGTAAGCATGCTCAGCGATTGGTAATTTCTGACCAAAAATGCTGACTCCATCTTGGACTGGGTAGAAGTTACTTAGTGGGTCCGTATGACCCTGGAAAGGTATTACAGTCTTGTGAGCCTTTTTGGCCTTAGCAATGCAGTATCCATCACTAGCTTTGTGTCCTGGTTCTTTGCAGAGCATACATGCAGTGCGGTTTGGACAAGATTTTCGTAAGTGGCCTTTCTGGAAACAGTTGGTACACAGTGGGGTTTCAGTTGACTGTCCCTTGTGACAAATCAGAGCAAAGTCTCTGATTCTTGCCCTCCTTGGAAGTGGCTTTGAGAATTTGTCCACATAGGCAATCCTATCTACACTGAATACATTCAATAAGGCATTGATTTTATCCCTCAACTTTCCATTCTAAATAGCTTTTCTTAGATTGATATTCTGCTACCCTAGAAAATTCATTAATTAAGTCACTTCCCTTGGACAGTGGAATTCCTTTGATCAGTATTTTAACAATGTCATTGTCATGCTCCCCTGCCTTTAGACCCACTCTAAGTGGGTTATTTGAGAAAGATTCAATGGTCTGTTCACCAATGCCAATGTGTTGTGTTAAGAGTGTCAATCTACTCTCTTGATTAGTAATGTAAATTCTACAGACCATTCCAGTACGCTGTATTCCAAATACATTCTCTGGTCTGAATTTTTCTGACTCTGCCTCAAACATGTCTATTTCATTGATAGTTATAAAGTTAATAATGCCCTTTGCTTTTACAAATACAGGCTCCACATGTTGTAACTCCATTGTTCTTTCTCAATCTTAGTAATTAATTAATTAATTAATTAACTGACCACTGTCAAAACACTGAACACTATTTTCTATCACCAGTGAATTCAAAATTTCTGAAAAGTTTAAAATTAAAACTGTCTGAATTATCCTTTAAAAATTTGAATTTTAAGTTGAAACTTTGACAATGTATCCTCTGAATATTGTTCTTCGATATTATTGATAATTTATCCAACTGTAGATCCGCTTTCTCCAGAAATAAAAGAAAAAGAGCACTGCAGAAAAAAAGTGTGTCCTCTCTTCCTGACATGAATTTTGATTGAAATTTACTTCACCCCGGAAAGTGTTTCATGATATATTGACCAACAGTGGAGTAATAAAGGCAATTTTGGGTCGATAATTGAATGGAATAATGGATGAATAATCTACCATGAAAATCGAGGCAATTCCACTCACTAGTGGTGAGATAGGAACTGGTCAAGCTACACCACATACTGGTAGTCAGATTTGGCTTTTCCACTTCACACCACTAGCTCTAGCATCACCATTTGAAGACCCATCTACCTAACAAGCATTCGGAGCAGTATTCTTGAATCATGGTTAAAATTATGAGGCAGTCCAAACCCATCACCTTTGACTTTTTTCAGTGGGGATTCTACAATTTATCTACTTGGTCATGACGCAGTGTCCTATGGCCGGAACATAGAATTAGTACACATATAAGACAAAGTATGATAAAAGTTAGTTTATTCTGTATTAGTACACCATGATTGTATGCCAGCTGAATCTAAGGACACCTTGGTTGAAATTAAGATTAGCAATAAAAAATTTATTTTATTTGAGGAAAAGGTGGCCTTATAATCAGGTTTCAGGATACCATACTATAAAAGCCAGTTTCCATTGTTCTTGATTTGGAACAGTGGTTTATTTTTCCTTGGACGCTGGAAGTGGGAGCAGGCCTAAGTTCTCATGAAATGGAAGAGCATCATTAGTGAAACCAAATTCAATCCTAGGAGAGAAGAAAACCAAATAATTAGTGGAGGAACAGTGAAATGATAATCTTGTAAACTTGGATATGAAATGCAAGAGATGAATTGATCTGAACTTCGTTTGATTTTATTGTCATCATACTAAAGTGACAGAAAGAAAATACATAAAGCCGCCACAGTTACAGTTGGATTATTGTTAGAACAGTAGATATGACTCAGTGCCGGTACAAAAAAATTCTTAATAATATACATAATATTCCATACCTATCACAGTTTTATTACTTTTTCATTAGTCATTGAGTATTTTTTTAATTCCTAGAATGTCATAAACTTCAAAATTATTAGGGTAAACTTTTTCAGATAAAATGTTTCAAACGTCATAAATTTCATTCTTAACCACATTCAGTCCATTATAAAACAAGATTGTGGTACTGTATTTGTAAATTAGGTTTTGCAGTTGCTGTCATATCTACTGGTTTATGGGAAAACGCCTCTGTTGAGCATTTAAGTAAATTACTACTATTGTCTTTACTAAAATGAATAAGTGATGTTTAGATAGCTAAACACTGTCTGATTGTTAATATTTATACCAAACAAATATAGTAGAACCTTTATTATCCGACCTTCAAAGAGAAGTAAAAATTAGGTCAGATAATAGATATGTAAGATAACAGATGAGTACTGTATCAAGCAAAAGGAAAATGATATCACTACTTTTTGTAACATAAAATATTATGAACATGTTAATGCAATGCACCCATTGTATAGACTACTCTAATGTAGCTGTTCCACTGTCAAGATAGAATGGGAACAACCCCAATTTGTTCTAGTTTGTCATTGTATCTCATACTTTCCATTACATTTCATACATTTAATCTTGGAGAACCTTAATTCACCCTGAGTAGGCCATGATTATTCCGGCTCAGATCAAACAAGACAACCGGTAAAACTAGGGACTGTCCAGCGTGGTATTCTACTAATTCAAAAACCTTGCACTCCCTGATTGACTCATTTGACCTAAACCAGAAAGTTAACTTCCCCACTCATATTCATGGACATACTCTTAACCAGGTTTTAACCAAATCCAACAATGACAATATTTCTAATGTCCATACCACTTACGCCTTTTCTGACCATTTTTCAATTAGCTTCAATCTTTCAACTCAATGCTACTGTTACCTTCCACAAATACCATAAAATTGACAAAGAGAAAATAAAAACAGATCTCCTTACTTCTGAACTCCTTATCAATCCTCCAAAGGAAGCTGATACTCTGTACAACCAATCTCACTCAACCTTGTCAATCCTTATTGACATGCACTACCTCACACCAAACATGCCAGGATGGGTAAACAAAAGCATAATAGTGGCAAAAGTGACCAAGCATTTGTTCGAACGCATCTGGTGCAGAAGCAAATCTACCTTCAATGGATCCCAATACATGCAGAAAGTTTACTAGTACAATAGAGCCTGCATGCAGGCCAAATCTGAATTCCTTAAAACAAAAATTCAGGACAATCATCACAGCCCACAAAAAATATGGCCTAGGTAATGTGTTATATAGACTATCAGCCAAGTTGCTCCCATTGATAAATCCCCTCAGCTTCTGGCTAACAGATTTCTGGAGTTCTTTAAAGAAAAAAATGAAAAAAAATCCGCCCTACTTTCTCTGCTTCGCTGAATTTGAAACGCATCACCCCAGACTCTTCTCCCACATGTTTTTCAGTTTCTCCACTGTTACTGAGGATCAATTTGCCAAAATCCTTCTGAACCCTCCAAGTAAATCATGTTCCCTTGACCCTTGGCCCACTTTTCTTGTCCTTGATTATCTGGACACCCACTTCAATAATCAATGCCTCACTTGAACAAGGTAAGTGTCATAACTTCTTCAAGCAGGCCCATGTTATCCCAATCCTCAAAAATCATCCTTACACAAAGACGTTTTCAAAAATTACAGGCCTGTTTTTAATCTCAATTTTACTTCAAAGATACTTGAAATGGTAGTAGCAGTCCAGCTCTAAACTCATCTTGATGAAGCTGGCCTTATCACTGCATTTCAAACAGCTTATAGAAAACATCATTCATCTGAAAGTGCCCTCCTTAATATTTAGAATAATCTCTCAACATGGCTAAAAGGGTCTGTCACAACCCTCACCCTCTTGGATCTCTCCATCACGTTTGATCCCATTCACCACAGCATTCTCCTTGACAGACTCAGTACCTACTATGGAATCAGTGAACTAGCACTTGGCTGGTTCAAATCATACCTGTCGAGAAGGACACACTTGGTCAAGATAGGTAGCACTCTCTCAAATCCTGCTGAGCTGCAGTTTGAGGTGCCCCAGGGTTCCGTTCTAGGTCCAATACTTTTTTCTCTATATAAAACCCGATCAGCTCAATCATTCACCCTCTCAGTAGTATTAATTGCCACTTGTATGCTGATGATAACCAGTTATGCATAACACTTTCACAAACAAATTTCTCCCACTCTATACGAACACTAAAGAGCTACCTAAATGACATTCAAAATTTCATGTTAACAATTAGATTAAAACTGAACCCTGACAAAAGAGAGTTTATTTTGATAGGCTCCAAAAACAATCGTAAACCAGAGGCAGATACAGGATTTCCCGAAAGGGGGGGCGTGGGTTATCGCCGGTATAGATTTTCATACTTGGACCTTTTGTAGCAGGACATATCACGCGATGCATGGACAAAATGTCAACGGACAAAATACTGGGGGACAAAACACCAGTCAAAATTGCAAGGTGGGACAAAATGCTGTCCATTTATGGGACAGGAAAAGCAAAATGCCAATCTTATCAAAAAAACTGTACATATGATACTGATGGTCAAGTAAACTGAACAAGCCTCTAGCAGAAAAAAGCCTCTGTAAAATCCTGCAGTAGAAAACCTCAGTATAAAAGCCCTCTAACTAAATGGTTCATAACACATTTACACAAGCACTGCCAAATAGTGTACTTAATGTAACAAAGGTGGGGCAAAACCGCACTGGGCAAAACCCCACTCAGACCAAACCCCATCAAGCAAAAACCCCATTCAGACACAACCCCACTCAGATAAATAAGAATGAGGACAAAACCCCACTCTTCATGAAAAAAAAGAAATATTTTCTACTTGGATTATTTGTTCATACACAATTTTTCTACTGTGACTGTTTTTGCAGAATTTTTTTTCTACTGGGGCTTTTTCTACAATCAATTGTCAGACCAACACAGCAATAAATGTCAGACCAATACTGACATAAATAAAAACACTTGAAACCTAAAATAAACTCAAAGGGGCTTCCCATAATAAACAATGGTACAACTGAAAAAAAATGGAGGGAAACATACTTGAATGTTAATATAAATGCCACATTTTTTCTTTAACATTTTTATTTTAAAATAACTGATTCTTTCATTGTTTTTCTTTTAAAAACACATGCACCAATTGATTAAATTTGATGAAACGTTTTCAGAATTTAACTTTTTTTGAAACACAGAAGTGAAATAATAAATTATTAATTGGGGTGAGTGATTCTAGTTTTTGTAAACTGTATATCTCATGTTTAAACATACACTAGTAAACAAAACAGGTTTATAAACAAAGTTATTCACAAAAGATGTAATCCCCAGTTTGTTTGAGGATGAGACCTAACTTAGTATAAACACAAAAGAGCTTAATTCCCTTTGATTTTAGACAGTGACACTTGTATAATCAGTTTCTGAATGCAGGGTAGAGGTAAAATAAGAGGTTAAAGCCTAAGGTCAAGTGAAGGTCAAAATTTTGTTTGAGGAATATTTATTTACATGTTAGTATTACTACAAAAAAGGTAAAAGTTTTAAAAATTTCACAAATTATTTTTGGAATTTTTAAAAGCCCTAAAACACATAAAATAAGCAATTATCACAGTAAGTACAGCAACTCGTGCTAATAAGTACGTAAATATTCTAATATTCAACTATGTATCGTAACTCGTACCTAGATCACAGCAATTAGTCATAGTCAAGAGGGGGGAATAGGGTCATGCCTATCCCTGCCTATACTCATACACATTCTGGTGACTTCAAACGATAGGGGGCTACCAGGGTAATGCCTGGCCCTGCCTTGGATTAACAGTATCTTGTGCCTAGTCAAGTCAGTTTGAGAGGGGTACCCCAGGGTCAGCCTGGGACTGCCTGTAGCCAAACTCATCACTACCTTATCCTTGGGAACTCCCTAAATTGGCTAAACTTAGGGGACCAGTAGAGATGATATCTTGTACCAGGGTTGGGAAAGGAGGGTTCTTTTGGTTACTTGTTTATCCTTCAAAACCCAGTTTAAAAATGGCCACCCTTGTGTGAACCCTAACTACAAAGGGGGATATTGAATTCTATTGGTTGCTATGCAGAGGCAAACCTAATGGTGCTATATGTGTGATAAATTAAGGTAGGGTAGAAACTGAGTTAGCAGGCCCCTATTCAGGCCGTGCTATGCACAGTTTCTGAATGCAGGGTAGAGGTAAAATAAGAGGTTAAAGCCTAAGGTCAAGTGAAGGTCAAAATTTTGTTTGAGGAATATTTATTTACATGTTAGTATTACTACAAAAAAGGTAAAAGTTTTAAAAATTTCACAAATTATTTTTGGAATTTTTAAAAGCCCAAGCCCAACTAGAAATGAGATGGAATGATGGAGGCGAATGTAGAGGGAATGACTGAAGGAGCTACAGATGCATTCTGGAGATAAGTCCATACAGCCGAACTTCTCCATAATCCATGGGACATAATGTGTTGGAGCTGGACATTATTGTCAAAAGCTAAGGTAGCTCCAGAACGTCTAAAGGTGTGGAATCCGTGGCCGGAAAGTGGAATTCCAAGGTGATCCAAAATTTTTCTAAGACCATCCCGAATGGTGGTATCAATAACTGGATTGAAAGGTGGAAAGAGGTGTACAAACAAAGGTGAGGAAGGAGGTAATGGACGAGATTGGAGGAGCTGTTGAAGAGCATTGACTGGACAAATAATCTGGTTCTGCAGAGAAGGGATCTGAACAAAATGGTGTGCAGACCTATCCTGAAGGGTCTTGGTCCATTTCAATAAAATATGGGCCCCAGGGTCCGCAAAAATGACATCCTGCCTCAAAAAATGTCTATTAGAGTCAAACTTGAACCTAGAATGTGGGGCCATATTGGACATTCGCAAGAAAGCGAAAAAGGCTACCAGGAAAATGGCTCTGAATAGGATAGAATCATCAAGAATGTCACAATTTTTTGAAATAAGAGCCAAGGTATGGAGGTCAAAGATGCCTCTAGGGGTAGGGGCAAACCTGGTATTAATGGAGATGCTTCTCAAATATTCCATAACCAATGAATGAGACAGAACCTGGGATTGCCACTTGTACTTGATAGCAGCTCTTTTCAAAGATGATATGTAATTCAACATAACTTTATATGATATCGAGTTAATATGCAAGTATTCCAAAAATGCCAGGATGGAATGCAAATGTAATTCCACTGGCAGATCCATGAATAGGACAAAAGCCAGGTAAGTCTTTAGGTGCAAGCGCTGTGCATTAGTGGTAGATGGTCTGTAAGCTCCTCTGGTTCGAACCAAAGCTGATCTCAACAGAGATGAAGATGGAAGGTCCAAATCTGAAATTACAGATGTAAGTTAAGGTCAAAATACTGGCTAGGTATAATATCCCAGGTATAATTGTCCTGTAAATCTTGTAATATATTCCTATTTACTGGCTTGTCAGAGTAAATCCTAGATAAAGCATCAGCTATGCCATTATGAACCCCTGGTACATGATAAATGTGTAATTGAATATCCAGGGAAGCAGTGAGCAACCAAATGTTTCTGACACATAAAGCTAAAAATTGGTCTCTGGTCTTTCCGGTCTCAACCACCTGAACCACCCCAAGGTTGTCACAATAGATATCAACAGCAGAGTGACACCAACGGTTACCCCATGTCCTAAGGGCTATGACAATATTCAGCATTTCTAAATGTATGATCTTCAGATCCAAACCACCACAGTTATGGATGGGTGTGGCATAGACCCTATCTCTCCACACGGCCCCCATCCCAGTAAGGCAAGCATCCAAATAAAGGGACTGACCACTGTCCAGCTTTTGTTTTTGGATGTAAGAAATGCCATTATAACCAGGGAGGAAGGTCAGAAACCATTGAATGTCTTTATGAAAGTCATCTGATAAAGGAATAGTTTTCAAGTGCGAGTTGATACGAAAGTTAGCTAAAAGCCTGTTAATGAACACTCTTGCTGGTTTAACGCATTTTTGAATGTATAGAAGTTTTCCCAAGAGTGACTGATATTTTCTTTTCAAAAGTGAAGTTTTAGTGCTAACCTCAACACATTCTGCATAAATAGCCTCCAATTTATCTTTGGAAATGCTGATAATATTATTTTCAATATCGAAGTCAATGCCCAGGCAGGTCAAGTGTTTGGTAGGGGGTGTTAATTTGTCACGGTTAATAGGTAGGCCGAGTTCGTTCAGTACTTCACATAATCTTCGAAAAGCATGGTTCGCCTTGTGGTACAACCGCAATGTAGTCATCTATATAGCATCTTAACGTGACCCCTTCCTTACTCATTATATATGCTACTGCGTCGCTTAAAAGCTGGAACGAAGCTGAACCGTGCGTCCAGCCGAACGCAATCCCTACGTCCACGTAGAATGCGCCACGCCAAGCAATACCAAACTTCAAACTATCTACAGGGTCTACTCTGAGATTTCTAAATGCACGAGCCACGTCCACCTTAAAGAGGAGTGTATCCTCTGTGCATTTGATTATATCTTCTGCTATATCATCTACTGTTGGAAATTTCAATATGAAGGGTGAACCATCGAATTGATTGGCATCTACATGACTATTTACAGAATTACCATATGGGTGGGACAAATTTAATATAACTCTTCTTTTGTCAGCATCTTTGGGCCGTGTTAACAAAGGTGAACAATGAAAGTGGCTGTCAATAATGCTGTCAACCGGGCCTAATAAAGCACCTAATTTAATTTCTTTATCAATATATTCTTGGACTTGTTGTGGATATTGACAAGCAGAAAAGTGGTTAGTTACTTTTGTATTATTCAATTCATGGGGGTCAATCAAGGACAATGGATTTGTTTATTTGGGGTTTTACGTCGCTTTCAACACTGTACAGGTTATATCACGACGGGTAGTTGGAAGGGCAGAGGAAACCAGTACATAGAGTTCGCTAGGGTTCTGTACTGTAAACTGCCGACCAACGGCAAGCAACTACCAGCTTTCCCACTTACGGCCATGACGGGGATCGATCCCCGGCCGCAGTCAAGGACAATGGAAAACCGAATTTAATGTATTGGATAATTCTCTTATCCGAATAGTTTTCCAGATATTTTTCCCAAGCTGCTATATTCAAGCCCGATTCTATGGGGATTCTGGCAACTTTGTAATTCGGTTGACTTGTATCTCTGATAATACTCGCAGTTTTCAATAGGGTATCTACTGAATCGAGTTGAATAGGACATTTATCTGGGCCTATAAAGACAAAATCGGTATTCGCTTGGGCCAAATAGCCCATAGTCTTATCTGAGTAGTTGAAATCTTTAATTTTAGACCTGTCAGGCTTCAACCTACTGAAACTAGGTTTAGAGATGTTCATGTCACTAGATTCAATGTTATTCCCCTGATTAGCAGGAGAGTTTACTTTAATGTGAAGCCTACAGTCCTGGCTACCATTATTGTCCTCATCGAGCTCTAGTTCAGTTTCACATTTGATTAATTTGTCCATCACTTGATCCATATATGAATCATAATCACATTCATATTGTTGCCAAGATTTTAAATCCTGACAGTAATTGTCATAAGCCAATTTGGCCTCAATATTGGCATTTGTATACATTTGGTTATCTTTACACTGAAGTTTTACCATTTTGCAAGAAACACTTCCAATCACTTGCAAGTATCCCTCAGGAAGATGATCACACCTGAACAGACTGCACCGAGAACCATTAGTTACCCTTGCCAGTTCATAGTAACCATTAACTTCCATTTCTGTATCCTGAACGTAAACTATTTGGACCCACTGATCATAATAGAGTTTACTCATATTGAAAAAGGTTAAAGTTATGGTTTTGAACTCTATCAAATTATAGTCTGATATATTGGTGTGATCATCTGACATGCCATACCACAGTAAATGCGTCTGAATACCATCTATGTCAAATATTTCAGCCAGCATCCTACCAGCTGACCAGTTATCAACGATCTTGGTATTAGTTTGATCCAGTAACTGATTACAGTTACCAATATTCATGTTGTTGTGATTATAAACATTTTCATAGTCATAATTGACAACATCACATATGCCATAATCCTTAAATATAGCACCTTCACCACCACAATGTTATGATATATAATCATATTTTAACTGCTCCCTACCGTTAAGTTCAAAATGCTCATTACTAATAATATGTCCCTTACACTGCTCAGTTAAATTGTCTGTATTATTGTCTTGCAAATTGTTCTCAATATATAAATTAATGTTATATTGTTTATTTACAGGCTGCCACCCCTTCAGATCAAGCTCGCCCACAGGGTGGTCAGGGGTCTGACCTGGATCCTATTTAGTTGCAGTTTGCTTCTGATCCTGGATACGTCCTGCACTTCGAGACATACATCTAATCTCTGGATGCATCAGCGATCGTCCTTGTTTGTGACAATGAGCACAAAAATGCCTGTATATCCCATGATGACCTTCATTATTGCAGTTTCCTTCATTATAAAACCTGCAGATCTTGGATCTTTGTCCTCCAGAAGTAGTAGTATGAGAGTTTAACACTGCTAGCTGCGAATTGCTGATTCTGTTCAGTGCCCACTGTGTCGAATCTGCCCATCCGAGTCGCCCTTCCTCAACCTCGGACATGGACACTGCCCATGCTGATCTGACCGCCGGCCAAGGTAGAGTGATAGCATCTTTCATAGCCATGGCCACCTGTGTAAGCACATTCCTCACAATTACAGGGTCTTCAATCAGCAGTACGTTGTTGATCTGGCCTGAAATCCATTGGGCCATGGATAAGTCATCATATGGTGGTTTCTTTAAGTGTGAGTTCGAAACCAGGCCCTCGTTAGGCCACCTAAACTGAGGGTTAGCTATTGGATTGTCTGTAACATTATATCTACCAGACTTCTTCCTGACAGTATAGCCCTTACCTGGCAAAGCTTCTTGGTCAGCCTGGTCATCATAGTGCGCCAGTAACTGTGAAACAGCTGAAGAGATGGAAGGAATTGACCTCATAACGTCCAGTTTAGGGGCCATGGCATCCCTCGCCTCCTGAGTTGGGAACCCAACACTTCTGTGGCTGCTCTGAAGGCCCTGAGTTCGAACCATCGGTAGCTGATCAGCGCTGCCTTGCTTCATGGTGGTTAAATGTTGGTTAAGGGCTGAACTTGCCTGAGTGGCTGATGCAGCTGCCCGACCCTGAAGCTGTGATATTGTGTTAACTGTTCCTGACGGCTGGGAAGTTGGTGATGACAAGGGGGTAGAACTAACAGCTGCCTGACGCTCAAAGAGATCCATCCTTTTCGACAACGCCTGGTTTGACGCATCAAGCTTCTGGAGCATAGCCAATATTGCTTGACTAGTCGACGCTGAAGTTGCTTCTTGGCTACATTGATGGCTTACAGCGTTATCAGTAACAGTACTCACGCTTATTTGTGATGAAACACCTTCCATATTGTTAGTTTGCAAGTATGAACCGTCATTCACTGTAATAACTGCCTTTTTCTTACCAGATTTCTTAACAGAGTTCTTATTCTTAGTAGTAGCTGAGTTTTCTTCTTTGCCGCAGATGCAGGCGATTTTTTCCTGGTAGAAGGCATATCCTTGCACGTGTGTATATGATAGCACAAATAAAAGAATCTAAAACTAAAACAAATTTTCTTTTGGTTACTTGTTTATCCTTCAAAACCCAGTTTAAAAATGGCCACCCTTGTGTGAACCCTAACTACAAAGGGGGGTATTGAATTCTATTGGTTGCTATGCAGAGGCAAACCTAATGGTGCTATATGTGTGATAAATTAAGGTAGGGTAGAAACTGAGTTAGCAGGCCCCTATTCAGGCCGTGCTATGCAAACTGTAACTCTAAAGAGATATGTAACCCTAGTAAAAACAGATCTTGGGGTGGGGGATTGGGGGGGGGGCGTGGGCAGGGACAAAAATCCCCATGACTAAAGTTTCAAACTCTGAAAGGGGGGGGGGGGGGCGTGCGCCCTCCACGCCCCCCCCCCTAGATCTGCCTCTGTAAACAACTCCTTCCTCACTTTCCAATCAATATTCTTGGTAATCAGGCCTCACCAGCACAAAGTGTCAAGAACCTCGGAGTGGCATTCGATTCTAACTTCACTCTTTCAGACCATGTGTCACAGGTCAGAGCAGCTGATTGGACTCTTGCAATTACCGGTTCATATCACTGATTTTGAGTTAAGGAGATTGCAGCGGGTCCAAAACTCACTCTGCAGGGTTGTCACCCATTCCTCTAAATTCTCCCACATTACCCCTCAATTGACATTATTCAATAAGCGGTGTTTTACCCCACTCCAATGTGATTTGCATATCCCCCAGTCCATTAAAATCAATGTAAACATGGTGTTTCTACCAGAGTTTACAGCAAAACTCCTGTTCATTAGTATGCTAATTGGTCATGTGTCACAAATGGGAAAGGTTATTCTTTAATCATGTTAGGGATGTAAGGGAATCAGACTGGTTTTAATTCTATGTTCACTGAAGAAATGACCTGAAACTTAAAGTGAAAAGGTACAAATAATTTGATATACTTGAATATGAATATCAATGTATGTCATTTGAAATAATTCACTAAATTTTAATCTTTGTTTTAAAAGTTCAATAAAGAAAGATCAGCAAACTTCTATGCATTATATAATATTCATTCTTCACTTAATAACTAGAAACTGTTAGTGAACAAATTTGACATATTGACAAAAATACACTTAGTTTGGTTGTAAAAGTTTCTTTACCTTTGGCAAAATCCACCTCTTAAAGTTGCAACTTAAATTTAAAAACCTACATTTTAATGCATTTATTGTGTGGTTTCAACCAGCCTCACACACCAAATAGTTATATGTGTGTTGCAGGTGAAATAGATATGTGGAAATAAAAATATTAAATCTTCTTATTGTCATAATCTTGCATAAACAATGTATTAATAATTAAAGATTTGAGTCCTCACTGCCCTTTTATTCATCACTTCCTTTCACATCACTGACCTACATCTGAAATTGAATACAGATCATGACAGATACCGTGAATTTTGTAATAAAATATCCCTTCTTAATAAATGCTCCTTTTATGACAATCTCAGAACAGAATCAGTCAATAATTACAATATAAAGACAATGTGGATGTTTTAATTGTTTCAGTAGATAGCTTATTTTTAGGAGCAATCTGAAACAATATGTTGCTGGTTCCTGCATTGAACATGAATTAAATGAATGTCAAATATGCTCTCACTAAGAGCGATGTTGAAGGCCTGTCCCAATATGATTGTGGCTGTTTCAACAGGTTGTGAAAACCCTAACTTTGACCTTTGAACTTGGCTCTTTTTATGTATTGTTGGGGAACAGGTTCACTGCAAAACCTGAAATGATATTCACGAAGGGTCTTAGCCAGGGCTTGGGCTCGAAGTTTAGACTTTTGTATAACTTTCTGGGAAAAATATACTGACTTTTGTAACCTTTCAACTTTCTATCTTATATTTTTGTGCAGATGATTTCTACACATTTTTATTTATGGGCAGAACTTAATTCTGCAGAGAAAATCCCAGACATAAAAGAAAAACTAGCAGATGTCCGTTTCTTGCAATTACATAGACTAGATTTTGGTAATAACTGTATGGTATGCTGTAGTTTCATTTGCTGGCTGATATCATTTATTTTCTTGTTGTCTGAAATTTTAAGACCATAGTATTAGCTAATTCATCTTTTGTACACACAGATTTAAGACAAAACTTAGCTGAGACAAAAGACTGAGCCCATAGTTGAGTCTAAGGCCTGGCTAAGTCTAAATCCCTTTGTGAATAAAGGCCATGGGCCCTATTCACAAAGAGTCTTAAACTTAGCCTAGACTTAGGTTAAGTCGTCGACTTCAATTTGAGCCTTTTGTCTTAGCTATGTCTAAGGACTTACATTGATTTCACAAAGGGTGACTTAGTAAAGACCAAGCTTTTCAAATAGCCACAGTGGTTTTCTACATCATGTAATCCTTTATTTTAAGACAAAACATTTTACTGGTGACACATATCCTTTGTTTCACTCGTTTTATCTTTGCTAAATTGCTGTTTTCAATATAAAGCCTTTTAACCACATACAAATGTCCAAACACTAATTAAGGGAGATTTCCTATATGTTTATTCTTTCTTTTAGGCATTTCAAAAAAGTGAGAAAAAGTATGGGGTCATATTTAAGTCTTTGTTTAGAAGAGTTAAGCCCACTCCAGAAAGGTCAAAACTGAGACTGAGCTTTCTGGAAACCCTCTAAGTCTAAGACCACACACTTAGCCGAGTTTACTAAGACAACAGTCTTAAATTTAAATCTTAGTCTGGGTCTGCTTTCACAAAAGGTATAAGACTTAGCTAAGTTTTGGCAAAGCCAGGAACTTAAATGTAAAGCTTTGGTCTTAGCTATGTCTAAACTTAGCCTAGACTTAGGTTAAGTCGGGGACTTCAATTTGAGCCTTTTGTCTTAGCTAAGTCTAAGGACTTACATTGATTTCACAAAGGGTGACTTAACAAAGGCCAAGCTTATCAAATAAGCATAGTAGTTTCATGTGACCTTTTTTGAAACAGGCCCCGGGTGTTTATCACATAGAATATGGTATATGGAGTATTTTCATAGTCACAAGTTTGATGTACACATTTATTGCTGGATTAGATTGGAACAAGGTAATATCATGAAGGAACTTAGAGCTTTAGATCTGTCCTGAAAAAGAAATGCCCCTGAAAATGGAGAGAAATTAAAAATTAGCTGTCCCTCTACCAAAAAAACAAACAAACCAACTTTCCAATCTAAGCTGCCCTATGACTAATTAATTTGTAAAATAACATGTACTGTCTATTCAATAGTAATGCCTTGAATGAAAATTGCCTCTTCCAAATATGTAAATTTTTGGTGTTTCTCCAGGTGTTTGGGTTAAAAACCAAAATCAGGGTAAAACACCGCTTATTGAATAATGTCTAATTGAAAAAAACTCCATTGGCTCCCAGTTAGAGTAAAATTTAAAATAGGCCTCATTACATACAAAATTCTAAACCACGGTCAAACGGCTTACCTAAGTGAATTAATTCACTCTACAGCTCTTCCAGAAATATAAGACGTAACACCCCCAAACTTAAGTTCCTTCATACCCCCATTTTTGACCGTAGAGTTCATAAATCCAATAAACACTTTGAGTCACTATACCCCTGTTCTTTGGAACTCTTTCCCCTTCCACATTAGAAATAGCCCCTCTGTCACATCCTTCAGGAAACACTTCAAAACCCACCTGTTCAACTCCAATTTCCCAACTTAGTCTCCTTCCCTTTTGGTCACACCCATAACTCTGGATCACTGACCTTGTCCTCCCCTCGACTATCCTTATTATAAATGCATTTAACTAGTGCACTGAGTTCCCCTTTGTAGGGAAGATATTGGACCTGAAAAGCAGTTGATTAGAAAGGAGCACATCTCAAAGACTTGGGAAATGAGCCAACAGAGGGGGAGCTAGGAAGAGCCAAAACAGGATTTGATACAGTCATCTGCATCAACATCAAATAGGTATAACATAACATAGACGAAGCTGTGGCTCTCTAACATACAAGAACAAGCCTTGCTGGATTTGATTAGGGACCACCACATGCTGTTCAACAAGAAGTCATCTGATTACAAAGACACTGGCAAGAAAGATGCCTGCTGGGAAGAGAGATCCTCAAACATAAATTGAGATCCTGAACAGCTGAAGGCGTGATTTGCCACGTGAAGGACACAGTTTGGGAAATTCACCATTTTCAAAGCCATGGCAGCTTAGTCACTGAGTCACACAGTTGGGTAAAAGACAAATTGGATTTCATCAAGCCCCAGGTGCCAGAGGGTCAGGTTATCATGCTTCATGCTAAATAGACCATTGGCAGCTGTCAGTCACCCCTTAGACATGTCAACATCTCAGTTGTTGACATGGGAACATCTTGATCGGAGTCTGCCTTAGCAGTACTTTTCACACAGAGTTGTGTGCGCATAATCAGCTGCAGCAGTTTTGCCCGCCCATCACGTATGACATGGCACCACTACTGAACTGGCTAGCACCACCACAGCCTTATGCACATCCGCAGCCATCATATAAAAAGCCTGTCTATCAACCAACAAGAAGAACACCAGAACAGACTCAATATCAGCAGTGCCCAACACAATAACAACAGCCGTCTACATCAGCACAACAGCAGTGTCAACAGCCACCTGCACTAACTCACAAGAACTAAGGCCAAAGTACTACACCAATGAAACAAAACAGTAGGCACCACAAGTAGTTCCGGAGCATGAAAAGGGGACATTTCTTCCTTATCCATTGGGTTATGGACAGCTAGGTATTCAGTGACCACCATGTAAACCTTACATAGAATTTAAAATACAAGGGGAGACCCTATTTAAACCTATTTATGTACTTGTTCCCTTTGACCCCTGGTGACCTAATTCTTTCTGCCATGCACAGATATACAGAAGTTCATTCTTTTTGTGATGGTCGAACAGTAAACAGGTGTTTTTGCTTGCTCATAAAAACCTGCATTTACACAGTTTTCATGCTCTGTGACTCTTCCTTGTTTTTCACCATTCTTAAATTTTATTTTCAATTTTATTCGATTTCTGGTGTCTTCATTCCCTGTTTTTTGCAATATTCCTTTCCTTTGGTAATATTGCTCAACCGGTCATGTGGTGTCTGAATGTAGGTTTGCCTTTTGAAATAATTATTTCAATTTATGGTGTTCCTTCATTCTTAACTCAAAATTCTTCATTTCACATTGTTTTGGAAATACTTTTGGGCTTTCTATGAATCACTCACCAGATTACATGATGATGTCACATCCAAAATGGAGGTTAACCGATTGGGTGCTAGAAAATATTCATTTCCTGTGTCATTACAGCTATTCTATGCCTGCTTCATACATTTTTCTTAAAATACTTTGTGCATTATTGTTTCAGTGCATGCTGTGTAATATTTTCCATTCTTAACACAACATATTTAGTGTAAAATTACGGTACCGTCCATTCACGTTTCATTCTTGTACAGGGCTTTCATTGACATTTCTGGGGTTTGTACCCTGGTTTTAGTTTTCCGGTTTATTTCTGAACCTAGGTTCTCCACTTTTCAAAACTGGAATTTTTGTGGTCAATGGCTCTCTGGATTGACACATTCTTCCCCTGTGAAGAGCCATCTCACTGTTGCCTATTTCTTTCTCACCCCTTCATGTCTGTTTGGTCTGCTGGTTTCTCATCCTTATTTTCCTCAAATAAGCCGTATGGCCTCTCTTGTGCCTAATGCCCCTGTTCCACCAAAGGATTAAGCCCCGATTGGGTCTTGGGCCCTTAATCCTTGAGAGTCTGTGAAAAAAAACAT
The DNA here is from genome assembly GCA_964017235.1 of Sabellastarte sp. h YS-2021. NCBI lineage: Eukaryota > Metazoa > Annelida > Polychaeta > Sabellida > Sabellidae > Sabellastarte > Sabellastarte sp. h YS-2021. The sequence goes on along the minus strand of OZ024927.1, from coordinate 138,765,381 downwards.
GAATGATGGGTGGGGCAATGGAATCCTGATACAGGTCTGGGATCAAACCGAAATTATCCCCAGGAAGTCTCAGACCTCCTCAGACAACTCACAATCGTTCCCCTACTAAGATCAGATTAAGCCACGATTGGGATATGATTCAACACTGATCCTGTCTGGGACATACCCACTGGGTCTCAGACTGGTCTGAGACTTCCTTAGACTTTCTGGGACTAATAACAGATTTCCTCAGACAGCAATGGCTGATTTTTGTTTTTTCTTTTGCATAGTGGGTCGGGGAAGAATCTAGGATTAAGCCCAGACCTCCTGGGATTAAAACTAAACCGACCTGGCATTAAGAGTCCCAGAAAGTCTCAGACAACATAAGATTGTGTAAATTTCTGTCTGAGGAGGTCTCAGGAAGTCTGAGACTGGAAAATTTGTGGGTAGGGGCGACAGTGAATCAGTTACAGTCCTGAAAAATATCAAACATGTTTGATTTTTAAACAGTCCCCAACAGATCCAAACAGATTCAAGCAGACAGTCTGGGACTCTACATTTTCAAGAAACAGATCCCTCAAAACCTTAATCGGGACCCTTAGTCGTGTGGTGGAACAGGGGTATAAGGCTCAGCCTGACGAGGCTGCAGTTTCTGTGCTGGGATAATTTTCTCAAGACCTTGTCATATTCAGGGCTCTTGACTTTTCTACTTTTTCCAAAATCTTATTTTTAACAGTATTGTAGTTTCTACCTTATGCATCGTGCACCAGGACGTACCTAAAGGTTCCATAGTTCATACCTTCAATGTACATAAAGCATTTTAGCCACAACTTTTCACATGATGCTCCGGCTTTATGGATATCCAAACTGCAGTTTCACCGTCATCTTTCAGGCACTAATTGAAGACACACCTCCTTAAAGTATGATACCCTCCATAGCACCCCTGCTTACCTAGCACCTATGTTTCTGGCCTTCTATGTCTCTAGTTTCTGATTATTTTTCCTTCTCTAATTGTGGGTGAAGAATCTGTCATATGATGGAGATTGAGAGCTATAAAACGTACGCGACTGAGTCACTAATCACCTCAGACTGTTTCATCTGCAAAGCAGGAACTTACTTTTGAACTGAAAAACGGTTTTATATTTTAATCAAATGATTTTTACAGTATCTTATATCTATTATTTGCTTGTGCACCATCAACATAAAAATACTTTTTATCTCTTTAACAGGCCTCCGTAACTATAAACAAAGGGTAACAAAATAGTGCACTTTTATGGGCTGTAATGTCCAGCAATCAAAGCATCCATAAAGCCAAACAGACTGGTATAATTAATGTTGGCATAAGGTCCCAAAAGAAAGTTGGCCTGAAGGTTAACTTAAGGCAGAGGGACACCCAACTAAAGCCCCTTTGGGAGATGTACCAGAAGGTAATCAGATTTAAAACCAGGTGAAAGTGAAATAAAAAACCTCTAAATAACAGATATATTCAAAATATCCCCAAAAATAATCTAGCAGCTAGGTATAGGAGAAGGTACAGGAGTGGAACTTTATGTTTTTGTGCCTGTTGATGAATCTGGTAAGTGGAGATGTGTACAGGGAAACAGTATTGGTCTCGGTACGACTACTACAAGGAACATTTACAGTCAAACTTGTGTATAACCTCCAAAGGGAAATGCTTACATTGGTCTTTCGCTGGGGTCGGTCTTAAAATGAAACTGTTTTCTTTCACTGAATTTCCCTCCCATTCAATAAGTATTGCAACCTACAATCTTTTTGACATTGCTAAGACACATTAGCATGTCAAAGAACGGTGTTGAATGGTATCAATAGACCTAATAAAATTTGAACCACTGTTATGCAACACCACATACTCCAAACCAAACAAATGAGTGTGAAATGATCTATAATGTCAAATCTGCTGACAAGTCAAGCCACAGCCAGGGCGGTAGGCTCACCTTCAGATAGAGACAAGTGAACCTCATTTTTTATGGGCAGTAATGTGTTTTTTATTCTATAAAATCTAATTTTTCCATTGCTTGAAAGAGAAACATTTCTTTGCATAATTATATATGTCCAGTTTTACTTGCATTTGAAAGTTCTCCTTTTGCGTTCGAATATTTGAGGGGTGAAGCAATGCCAAAGAAACCTGTCTCAGAAATAGCGGTGCCAATTTTACACATAAACATAACTTTATGTTTACACCTGATATTTATACCTGATATTTATACTTGATATTTATACCTGAATATATGTTCACAACAAACATTATCTCACTCTACAAATTATGTAGTATATAGAAAGGTCTAAATAGTTCTCTACTCTCTGCTCACAGAATACCTCGTGATGTCTGTGACAGTTTGTTTCTGTTAAAAAAAATATGACCATGTGAGAAACCCAAATGACTCAGATACATTTTTATTTGTAAATTATTTCTTCACTTTCCATACTGTTAATCAGTGTATCTTTGAAACTAAAGACCTAGTTGTGATTAACTTCAATTAAAGCACACAAATTGAAATCTGATGCAACTTTTTTCTCTCTTATCAAATATCATATGGGACATATCTAAGTGCAAAACACCGGAAGTTAATTAACCCAAAAACAGAAGTCAGGTATCTATATATATCATTCAACTTATCAACGAAAATTGTGAAAAAATATTGGACAAAAGAAATTTGCATATTTCATTGGCCTTACTGGAACAGTTTATGTTGATCAGTATCAATGTGAATAATAATAAGTGAATAATAGGCATACACATTTTTATTGGTTAATTTCATTTAAAAGGTGGTGTTCTTTAAATATCACCATCCAGAACTTCCTCTGTTACAGATTAAGCAACTTGAAAGCTCAACTCACCCCCCACCCCCACCCCGCCAAAAAAAAAATTGGAAGCTGGCAAATTGGCAAAAAAAATTAAATCATCTCTATATCACATCGTCTCAACTATGTATCGTCTAACTCCAAACAAAAAATACTTTATCAAATTTAAGACTACTTGATCCATAGCCAATAACCCCATACTCCCCCCTCAATAATATTATGTAAAAATCACTTTTCTAAGCAAGGTATGGTTTTAGTCAAACAACAATATTTTATCATATGACGGAACACTTATACCTAGCTTCCTTGCACTTTGTAACCTAACCTTCGGCTTCAAAAAAACTCACACCCAAAGCAGTATTTTAGGATTACATACCAACAGAGTAGTATATTATGTGACATTAAAATCAATAAAATATCACGAAGTCTTTAAATCTTTACACTGACTTATAAAAGTTCAATTCTAGTCCAAATAATTCTCATCTTTAAAATATATGTTCATTTGCAGTTTGGTTACACAATAACATTTTAGAATTGTCGATTGCAGTGCGATGTTCAGTATAGGAATACAATGCCACAATCAGCTATACGCCCCCTGGTGATTTATATGATTTATCATATCCAACCTGGATCCTTATATATAGGGGTCACTAAAATCATTGATGAATTCAATACTGTCCAAGACGAGTAATAAATAACCTGCTACAAATACAAGTGATATATCTGAGACTGTTCAGAGAAATTTCGGAGTTAGATTAACTAATTATGAGGTACAGGCAGAGAGTTGTTCCAAGGCAGAGGCGGAGGAGAGCACCAGCTGTTTGGGTTAGAGAGTGGCTCAGGAGGCGAGAGGACAGGTGTCAATATCACAACTTCATTGTAGATTTGCACCAGGAAAACTAGACCCACATTCACAAATTTCACAGAGATTTTCACAGAGTTTGAGCACCACCTGACACCTGCCGAGGCAGACCTCATTCTTCCCTGATGCCAGGCCCTAGGTTGGCCATTACATTAAGACATCTGGCCACAGGAGAAAGCTAGGTCTTCATTCAGTACACCTTCAGGGTAGCATGCTCCAACATAAACCACATCATCCCTGAGGTGTGTGATATTATCATCAGGTATTACAGAGATGATTATGCTGGATGTCCCACCGGCCCCGAGGATTTTAATGAGACAGAGCAGGGATTAAGGGACAGATGGAACGTCCCCGACACCATTGGGGCCCTGGAGGGCAAACATATCTCAATGAGGTGTCCCAGATGAGGAGGGAGCACATACAATAAGGGATTCCGATCCCTGGTCCTGTTGGCCATAGTAAATGCTGAATATAAGTTTATATGGTAAGACATTGCTGCCACTAGATCCTGTTTTGATGGCCAGATTTTTAACTATAGCGACCTGAGGCAAGAGATAGAAGACAACACCATTAGCTTCCCCCAGCAGAGGCCGTTGTGGATAACGGGCTCAAAGTCCACTACATACTCCTCTGTGACGATGTGTTCCCACTGAGAATGTGGCTCATGGAACCTTTCTCCTGAATGGACCTGAATGAGAGGGTTTTCAATCACCGGATCAGCTGCAGGAGAAGGGATGCTTTCGGGATATGGGCCAGCAGGTTTTAGGTGATGCAGTCAATGATGCAAGAGGAGCCAGGGCAGCTTGCGTCATCCTGTGTCAACAACAGGTCATGGTCCTTTTTATTTAGCCAGTAAACCACCAGTCAGATTATCAGCAGCAGCTTTCTTTTTCTTCTTCTTACCCCCATCCCAAGTGCAGTCGTTGACAGTGGCCTCACTGGTATTAGTTTTGGGTAGTTTGGGTTATTAGGACATCGGCATTTTTGTCTCAGGAATGACCAAAGTCTCTGGTCGTATTTTGGATGCGTCTTTGTCCTCCTGCACTGTGTCCCTTCTTTGTCAGGTGTCCTGTGCAGGTCCCTCCCTGCAGTCTTCCTACTGTCACCCTTTTTTGTTCTGCCTAACTGGCATATTTTTAAACTATTTGCAAAATACTTACCATAAAATTGTAATGGTGTTGGTCTTCCGATCATGCAGATGAAAATGAATGATTCTTCTGAAAATCTTGGAGTTTGTATCGACCACCAACATCTGAGAGTAATACAAACCACCAACATCTGAGAGTAATATGCAGAAAGATTTGAAAGTTTCAGGGTATGTTTCGAAACAGTATGTGATTGGTTGTGGCCTACTCGAGGGCTACATGAGTGGTCAGGTGACCTGAAACTTCTACGATTTATCCAGGATGGTCCTGGATCACAAGCAGCCATGATGTCAACCGATTGCCAGAAAAAAAACTCTCTTGGTTCAGAAGCTCATCCATGGAAATGGAACTGACCTATTATCAATATTAAAAGAAAAAGCAGTATTTGGGTAAATCAAAATTGGGTAAAATGGGGGCACTAAACTGCTTTCGTGGACTGTGCTATAGGAGTGCCTATAGGTTATGGTTAGGAAGGCAGTAGATTCTATATGTTAAAGGGAAGAAGTCTAATTGACAACAGTGAAATAACAAAAGACGAATCAAGTTACACTGGAATATCACAGATCAAATGCACAAGTATAACCTGTTTTAACAGAGAAACCTACGGGCCAAAGGTCAAAATTAAAGTTTTAATGCTTAAGTTTACATTAGAGCTGCTCTGGGAGGGGGTCTGATCAATGTTTGTTCTAAAATTATTCTCCCTAATGGGGGTGTTCCACTGGAACCAACCTGTTGGTAAGTAGGTATTGTTCGAGGGTCGGGAGCTATGTTTACAGAGTCGGTTAGGGTCAGTTGTAGTTTCCTGGCTTGTTGCAGTGGATCGGCAAAATATCAAACATGTTTGGTATTTCACTGACCCTCCATGACTCTGCATCCAGACTGTGGCTCCGCCCGCCTGGAAACCATCCTGTCATGGATGTTTAGAGCCTGTCGGTTTCACTTCCTGTCTTGCCCTACACTGTTACTGTCTTGTATTGAAGAACTTCCTGTCCTGTCCTGGTTAAGTACCAGAACTCCACCTCCAGACAGACTGGCTACACTAACTGACTGTACTTGAAAGCAAACCTGCCTGTTGTAAACATAACCAACCTGACTTGCACACTTCCAGTCAAGATTGGAAATCTCCCTGTCTTCAGATGTAGGGTCGGTAACATCTCAGCAGGACAAGCTGGGAACACTAACTGCCAAGAAGGCTGATGACTTGCTGAGCCCCTTGTACACAACAGACAAGCAGGGAACTGTGTAGGACAAGCTGGCTTCATGTTTACGACCCATTGCCTGTCTGCTGAAAAAGATCTGTGACTAGGGGTTTGCTACAGCTTGTCTGTTAGGGGTTTATGGCTTGCCCTGATAGTTTCCTCTCTTGTGAAGAAAATAATATCGATCCCAAGTCATGTCAGGATGTTAATCCAGACAAGCCGATATGGTCTACGTTCTGCTGGGAAGATGTAACCAACCCATCATTTTCCATGATTCTACGACTTTTGCTACGGACCCTTGTCATAGAGTCGGTTACTGGGTCGGTTCCAGTGGAACACCCCCATAAGGTACAGCTTAATTGGGTAGAGTTGGAAACTGATAGATATTATGTCTGGATAATTATCTCAATGTATCAGAATAGCGACTGGACTTCAAGATATTTGATTTTTTTGGCCCTGCTTTTTTCATACTTTAAGGCTCAATTGTTTAATAAGCATAATTTATTTCCAGTTCCAACAATTTCATTGGAACTGTTAAAAGTTCAATGGTAAACTAAGAAAATTAAGGGAGGAAAATCATGCTAAACAAGCATGGTCAAAGATCAATGTTGGAATTTTTACATCATTTCAGGACATACATTATCACACCACATTTTGACAGACTACATTTAAATTTAGAAAGGCTAAATTTGTCATGTTGATGTGAGACTGTACTAAAATATTTTGATATCCGACAAGAAGGTTACGTCTTTTTTGGTGTGTTCGTTTGTCTCTATTTGCAAACTAATTCAAAACTATTGAACGCATCCTTGGGAAGTTTTTTTTGAAGGGGGGGGGGGGGGGGGGGGGGGGGGCTGACCAAATGAAGCAGTGACTAAATTTTTGGAAAGATCGGGATCATACACATGAATTTCAACACTTTTTTCAATGAGTATATGGGTGAAATTACAATATGGTCATTCTCGCTTACCTTGACAGGGCTCCGCACTCTATCAGTGCTTATTACTTTCTAACAGATCAATGATGATCAAACAAGAACTCTTTGAGCTGTCTTTTTGTGTATGAACTGTCTTTTTTATAGTTGGAAGACAGGAAATGTTCACAGGTAGAATTATGCATGGGAGGAAGATTGAGGGGTCCATAATTAGTGACCACAAATACTTGAAAGGTAGTTGAATAGGAATGAGTCTCACGCCCAAGTACATATGAAAAGAATCATAGCCACCACTGGGTCTATCGTGTATATGGACAGTGTTTCTAAAAAAATATTTAAAAAACTGTGTCACCAAAAAAGTAACCCACAGGCTGCAGAGCTACACCTTGTTTGTGAAATCAATTAGAACAACAGATCAAATTTGGTAAATTGTTTTCAAGTAAGTGAGTCACACACTTGGTGATATTCAGTGAATATAGGATGTGATATACCTGACATTATATATACTGCTGTTAAATGACTGTGCTGGAATAAAGAATTAAAACCATTTGTGTGACAAACTATAGACATCAATTCAGAGTAACGTCATATATTAATGGCCTGTGTACGGAGCATTCAGAATAAATTTTACTTGAATTTAGCAATTAACAAAAAAAATAGTCCGAGTTTTGCTGAACGCCATGACATCAATAATTTAACCACATAAACAAAAATATACATATTCCTGTTCTTAAATCCAGTCCGTTCAACAATTGGCAAACCCACGTATGATGGAAATGTCAGCCTTCCTCCACATAAACATCCTTCCGTGTTTGAAGTTACACTGACCTGTCATAAAATACCTTAAAAACAATAAAACACATACTGTTATCTGGTGCTTATGCATCTCTGGGTGAATGGTTCTTTTCTGTGAATGTCCCTGGTTGAAACGGTGCAGAAATGTGTTCCAAGGTGGGTGAAACTGTCTACATGTTTTATCTTCCAAATTTTGAGTCAACCATGCTCAACCTGGTTCTACTTTCACAGGATGTATAGCAGCATAGTACCAAACGTGCAAACAACCCTAAACATGAAACCTACAATGTGTATGGCCAAGGGTCAAAGTATGGGTTTTAGTAACAGAGTTGATATTAGGACAACTATTTGTGAATCCCTTTTGCTGCCATTAGTTACGTTAAAACCCATGAGTGAGGGTTGAATATTTGAAAACAATTATTCTTGTTAAACAATGCATAATATTCACAGTAATTCCCTTTTAGAGCAAATTCATATGCTTTTACAGCTAAACAAACTGGGGGGTTCAGCAATACCAAAAAGAAAAAAAAAACAAAAAAACAAAAAAAAAAAAACAATTCTGGGTGGATCCCACCTTATGTGAAGATATGACCCTGATCTAGTTTTTTAGTAAAGTACGCTAATAAACAAACAAACAAACAAACGAGTGAGCGAGCGAGTGAACATACGGATGAATGAACAAACAAACAAACAAATGGACACAATTACAATACCATTGTTTCTCCTTTTCAGGGGGCAATGATGAATTTTATGCATTTAACTTTGGGCCCTCTTTTTGTGTAGACTAGGACCCCGATTTCTTTGCAGTAACGAGAATGGTATGAACTGCTGACGACACTTCATACATTAAAATACTTACAATTAAAGTATATATTCTAGATGCTATATATATTCACATTTACATCTACAGCTTTATTTCCTGATACAAAAAGTCAGATAAACATAAAGGTGGTACAAATGGAGTACATAATATTGTTACTGCTTGACTGTTTGCTGAAATAGTTGACTATTGGAGATATATAACCTTTAATTTGATGCACTGACCCTTTGTTGTTTGTTTTGTCATATTCTGTTTGCAAGCAAGAGATTGAATATAACTTGAAACTGTGCAAAGCAGAGTTTTAGAAAAACGAAATATGCTTTTGAAAAGATTTTGCAGACACCAATTAATCAATATGGCGGTGGATACCTTACCTTGCTTGTTTAAAAGAGCCTTATTCACATAGATAAGCCAAGATTAGTTTTTATACTAAACGTAAGCTAATTTTGCCTCTGACTTATGGGGCTGTCGTCTCCCATTGGAAAAGTAGCAATCGGCGAAGATCCACAGAAGAACAGGGGTGGATTTTATGCATAAACAAGGCCAAAAGGTGTTTTGGTCCCCTAGCGCGAGCGCAAAGCCATCAGAGACAGGAGTAGTGCACTAGAATTTATGAAAGTCTGGGGACACAAAGAAATTCCAACTCAGACACGAAAAAAAGTTCTTTTGAGGCTCGCGCTTGTCTCGTGACTGGCTCTTGATATCTTCTGATTGCCTCCTACAAACCTTCCAGTTGGTTTCCAAATCCTCCTGAACGGGTTGTAAACCTTACAAAGGTGAATACAATTGTTAAAATTGACTTAATGTAGAAAAGATTGCATAAAAAGGTTAAGAAATCTTTAGGATTGAGTCCTTGAACGCAAGATCTGATAAGGGTCGAAGAAGATTGAAGGAAATTTATAAAAAATTCAAATAGTTTGAACTCATCGGGGACACAAGTGTTTCATTGCCAAAGGTTCCTGAAGTTTAAATGCTCGTCCTGAGCCCTTTCTGAATACTAAGAATGTAGTTTACGAACAACCAGAAAATAATAAGGTTGACCTCCTGAATGGCAAATTTCATAATTGTTACCAAACCAGAGAGGTCAACAGCCCTATTATTCATCTGACATTACAAAAACGGGGGGGGGGGGGGGGGGGGGGGGGGGGATATGGGGATGCTAAAATTCATTTATTCTTTTTTCTTTCCGCTTCCACAAATAAAATCTGAATACCACCTATTCATTAATCAAAATGAATAAGGATGTTTACCAACAGTATATTCTTGACAAAACATGTCTATATGTCTTTGTAATAGTTTTTAGAAACAGTATTTCTTTCCTAAAAGGATTGTTGATATAAATAGAAAAAAAGTTAATGTGATATACACAATATACTTCCTCGTTGCTAGTATCAAGAAGTGCATGTTTATGCTGGTTAATCTATATTTTTTGTGTATCAGTGTTTTTGTTTCTCTAAAATGAGGATTATAAAACTGCATTAAACACTCAGGCTCAATGAAATTCCAAGGAAATTTGTAGTATCATACCACATTTAAAAAGCCGAAATTCACCTCCTCGGAGGCGAAAAAATCTCAGAAAAAAAAATTAAAGAAAAAGCCAGCCTCCTCTCCCCCGGCACCTCTCTGTTTCAGTGTTTATAGTCTGGTTTAGCAAACCAGATTCAGCTTGTGTCCTACAAATAAACCCGGGAATAGTTTGGGCATGTGGTGTACCCAGATGGTTATTCTGGGTGAGGTAATATACCTCCCTTCCCATATTTTTCCCAGGTGTAGATTGGGCATGATATTAATGCTGGCACATAAACATTTAAAATTTAGAGAAGACAAATAGTAAATTAGCAATAAATGTAGATATTGTTAGCATCTTTTTGAAGTCTTTGCTCTAGCGTAAGCGATATCTTTTTAAGCACGAGATCTAGCGATGCTCGCACTTCTAGAGATAACCCTTTCCTCTTTTTTTGTCTCCAGACTTTAATGAATTTTGGTTACAGCGTGATGAGTACCTGTCTCTTCACTGAAGTTAAATGCAATGGGCTACGTTAGTACTGGGATGGGTGACCGCTTCATGATCAGTGCCCTTCTGTCTCTGATGGTTTGCGGCTCGCGCTAGTAGATTGAAACCCCTTTTCGGCTTTGTTTATGTTCCATTTAGTAACATGACCCAATTTAGTATAACTAACTAATGATATGGGGCAGTATTCACAAAAGGGATAAAGCTCAAGTTGGGCCAAAAATCAGCTGAAGTTTAGGATAAGCAACTGTAATCTGGAAGTGATTTTTGGTTCAACTTCAGCTTGATCTCTTTCGTGAATACCAACCCTGCAACTCAAAGTTATGGTCCTTTTTGTGAATTAGGCTTTTTTGCTGTATAATGAAGAATGATTATCTTCTGACAACAAATAGATGCCCTACATTGGAATAGTTTTGAGTTTATTCTTCCTAAGTCCATTTTATGCCTTGATATAATGTAACCTTTTACAGTTTAAATAATTGTGACTTTCTTGGCCCATGCTATTTAACACCAAGGGTTACTCTTGGCTAGCCCAGCATAAAATAAACCTGGGGCTGATTTCACTAAAGGACTTAACCTAAGTCCCTTTATTGTCTAAGTCAGGGATGTAAATCTAAAACTTTAGTCTTAGCTAGGTCTGATACTTAAATGGATTTCACAAAGGGTGACTTAGCTAAGTCTTGGCTTATCATATCACCACAGTGGTTTTCTGTGTCATGTGACCTTTTATTTTTGTTCAAAATATAATATTGGTGATATATATCCTTCATATAATGCATTTTATCAAAGGATAAGTGTTGCTTTGAAATGGAAAACCTTGTTACCACATATAAACTTTCCGAAGACTACTTTAGTGAGGTGCTCTGTATAATTATACTTTATTTACAGCCCTTTCAAATTTTAAAGTGAAAAAAGTTTATGGCAGCCATATTTAAGTCCTCTATACAAAATTTAAGCCCACTACCTACCAGACTTAAAGTTAAGTCAACTGACTTAGCAATTTCATGGACTTAGCTGCTATGTGAAATCCACTAAGTCTAAGACCACAGACTTAGCATTCTGTTGACAAAATTTAAGACCAAAGTCTCAAATTTAAGTCTAAATCTGGGCTTAAGTTCCTTTGTGAAATTGGCGCCTGGGCTTATTCTGGCATTATTTTGAATTAGGGAGTTAGGCAAAAGTAACCCCAGGTAGGGTCGTGGCTAGGCAGGATGTAATTTATACTGGCCTAATTTCACCCCAGAATGTAATTTAGGCTGGCCTGTTTTAACCAAGAGGTTAATTTTGTACTGACCTATCTTAACCCTGGGCCGTATTCAGTAAATGTCTCAGCAAAGTCTTAGCCTTAACTTTCGTATAAAAATTGGCTACTTAAGCCTGACGTTTGGCTAAGACCTTTTGTGTATACCACCCATGGGGTTAATATTTTTCTGGTGGATAACTATGGCATGTTACAATTGTACCCGGGACTGTCTATGAAAGGAGGCATTATATATTTATTCAGAACCTTTTCTGCTTGGTTTGGTAATTAAGCAGAGGCCTTAAATTGGCATTAATTTGGAAATAAACACATTCCATCTATAGCCAATCGGGATTCAAACTTTTGAATTCAGAATGACAGTTGGTCATGTGTTTGTTTCTCATGTTCAAGTTATCATCCCCTTATATACTGTTCAAATATTCATTCTTTTTTCCTTTGGAAAATATTATTAACAGGACGTGCTTGCATCAATGAACTTATATAATCAGACACACATCCCCCCCCCCAAAAAAAAAAAAAAAAAAAAAAAATTCCTGGTGGATATACATATAAGTGTGAACGAACTTAAACTTAAGACTTCTATCTTAATTTCAGATTAAGTATGTGGTCCTAGATTTAGCGGATTTGTTAGAGCAGAAAATCCTAAGGTTTGGCTAAGCCTTGGGCTTAGAGTTAAGTTTACCTGGGAGTGGGCTTAGCTTTTCTAGAGCAGACTTAAATATGGCCACCATGGATTTTTATCCACTTCGTAATTTATGTCTGGAAATGAAGAATAAACAAATAGAACACAAATGAAGTTAAGCAAAGTAAACATGTTACCAGTCGAATATTTTGAGTTGAAATAAATGGTCACAGGACATAGAAAACCACTTTGATTATTTAATAAGCTTGGACTCAGCTAAGTCACCCTTTGTGAAATCCATTTAAGTCCAGGACTAGGCAAAGACAAAAGACTCATATTTAAATCCCATGGCTTAGACTAAAAGTGTGAGACCCTTTGTGAAACCGAGCCACAGCTGAGCTGAATTATGTCAGGGAGTTTGCATACTGTACATGTTTCATTAGCCTGGCCTTCCAGGCTGTCTCAACCATAATGCAAACGTGAAATATTTTTTGCCATAATGCACACTGTATCAGAGGCCTTTCTAATCAACAAGCTAGGCTAAGTGTATGTATGAGAGCATTATGAAAAATAGTTATAATGCAATCAAACAGTTGTGTCTATATTATACATATAAACGCCTGTGGCAAGGCTAATGTTTCATGTCTGAATGGCCTCTAATAAGGAGAGTACACATGTACCTTTGATAACAGTGACACATTCTGGGCCACGCCTTGTTGATTTATATTTGACTTATATATGATTTGTTGTTATCTCTGTCTTAGCAGTGTGCCGATAAAGAATCTACCATACATATTTATGTAGGGGGTAAATGATATACACCGTAACGCCAGAATACTACTGACAAACCCAGCTTTGTGTCACATTAAAATAGTGTAATAATTGTGAGGCCTCAATAGTAGAGTGTTCAACATGTTTGGCATTTAATTATTGAGCACTCACCTGCGATTCCCAATCCAATTCATGTCAATATTTGGGGCACAATAAGATTTGTCAAAATATGACCTTGGTTGATAACAAGTAAGATAAAACTTTGACTTTGATCTATCACATGCCTGCATGGGAGAATTTATAGAGGCATTTCTAGGAGCTGTTATACTTTAGAGCCGAACCAGAGATGTACTTAGTTATCTGCAAATGAGAACAAAAGGAAAATGTTGTAAGGAAATCCCGAATTCTCAGTTTTCACATGATAGCAATCACTTTCCTTTTCCCAAACAATGACAACAGGAACACGTGAACTTCATATGTGTTGTCCTAAATATGTAGGGGGAAATTATGCTTTACTTCTTATGCAAATGTGGAACTCGAATGTTAATTTATGAAAAGTCACATTTTCTGACTCCAATTCATGCAATTATGCTTTGGTACTGTAAATAAGAATTTTTGGAAAGTCATCAGGCCCTGACATTATGTCTTGAAACAAGGGATCTGAATTGCACAAAGATCCATCATCAATTTTTTTCATGAAGATCCAACCATTAGTATTTGCGTAATCCTGTGATCATCATTGGTAAGGTGTTGAATTTATTGATGACACTATTTATTGTGATAAATTGAGACGTGTGCCAAGTTACTAAGGCAAGAAGCAACTACTTTTTGTTTTTTTTATTGACCATGTCTTCTATAGACTCCGTGGCATAATACTAATATTTGAGAATTTGTTATAGTCCCACCAAACAGAACACTTATGTAGATATATAATTTGACAGGTACAGTGACCTATTTATACAGTAACACACTGGTGGGGTTTATATTTTTATTATTATTTACTATATTAGACTATAACACAATCACTAAAAATTATTTACATTCTGTTGTAAACTTTACCAATTACATTCTGCATCAACAGCAATAGCTGGACAACTAATATATAAACTACTTTTGACTAGATATGTACATGAGGTGACCTTTTGAATCAACCTTACATTTAAGGTGACCCTAAATAAAAAATTAAAGTGAGATAATTAACGTTACTTGATACTATCAGACCTAGGCCCAAAGGGGCCATACTAAAATATACATAAGTTAAGGTTACCACTAATATCACAGTAGCCATTAAGGTGGCCATAACTAAGATTAACTAAGATAAGGTAATATTACTGATTGATGGTCACTTTAAGAATGTGTAAAATTTGGCCCTAAGAAGGGACCATAAGTAATGTTACATTGCACTAGTGAGTTTAAGGTGACATTAACGTTACATGGCCCATTAAGGTGGCCTCAAATAGGTTATAGTGGGTTCAAGGTCATATCAGTGTTATGAGGCCCATTTAAGGTGGCCAAAGTGACTAGTTCAACATTTAAAGCTAGATATTTGGTTCAAGGCCACATTATAGGCAAATTACAATATTTTAAATCCAGTTGTGATTAGAGAGGTAGGAGTATGAACTCCAAGCTTTATTCTTAGTACTAAGATTATTTGTATCCAAGGTCATAGGCGAGGTCAGATCAGGGTCAGACAGATCCCAGTTGGAACACAAAATAAAACAAATATAAATATGCACACATAATAACAACATTTTTAAGTATTTAGAAGAATTTCTTGCAGACTGTCGGACACTAGCTCATGATATGACTCCCTACGTGGCAGAGCAATACAGCCTCTTAAGCTCATACAGGAACAGCCCTACATGACTTCCGGATGGCGATGCTGCCAGCCAGCCAGCAAGAAAAACAGGAATTTATATGAGTTAAATATATCTATAACTTTGTTAAACTGTGCATTATGGTTAGAGTCCATGACAGCTCATACTGATGCAATTACTTAAACTAATCAATGTTTTTTGAAGCATATGTTAAGGTATTGTGCCTCTAGTTGATTGGCCCCAAGACAGGAAGCCACCCTTTAAACTTCTACTGAGCATTGAAGGAATTATGGAAAGTCAGGGGTCAACCTGAGGTCAACCAATTAGAATTTAGGACACTAAAAACAAGAACAATCCACACAGTAGCCACTGACTGGGCTGGCACCCGACATGCCATCCCCACAATCACGTTGCCCCAAACAAAATAAAACTGGTAGAATCTAGAGCAGTATATAACCTTTAACCACAAAGGACTATACCTCATAGTGATGGTAGCTGACTGGTACTTGCAGTAGTAATAGCAGTACTTCAACTTAGACCATAAAGGGCCACACCCCATGATGGCAACAGTTGTCTAATACTTGCAGTTGTCAGGGCAGTATTTCACCTTAAGCTATAAAGTGCCATATTCCATGATGGCAATAGTTGTCCAATACTTGCAGTCATCAGGGCAGTATTAATACAGATAAACTTCAAAAAAGTGGCCAATACCAGAAAATATTGGAGAACAAGGCCCGATAGGGCCGAGATTTTCAACATTTTCTGGTATTGGCCACTTTTGAGGAGTTTGGCTGTTGTAAACCCCACTCTATATACTATTTAATGCCTGGTCCCCAGATATAGGATTGTCTCCAAATTCTGGTATTTCTCTTTTCACAAGAATAAATTAATTCCCCCACAAAATGGTCATGGAGAGAAACTGCCCAGTACTGATTAGTATTGGACATATTAGTCAATAGTGAAAACTCCCAATTGGGGTTTACTTCACCTTAAACTATAAAGGCCGTACCCCATGATGGGAACAGTTGTCTAATACTTGCAGTCATCAGGGCAGTAATCTTAAACCACAAATAATCATACGCAATGAGCATGATAGTTGCCCCCTCCAAATAGCTGCTTCTAATCTAGAATGATCCACATGTTGTTAATAAAACCAGTTTTGAATCCTCGTCCCAGAAGATGAATCCACGTGGTCATCTGTAAATCTTAAGATTCACAGAGGAGATTGCCAAAATACAAAATCTCAATAAGAATGATAGAGAAATTAAATGAAAGATTAAAATGTGTTTCACAAAAAGAAGAAATTTACTGATTGCCATGGAGGAATAATACAGATAATCACAGATTTATAGTAGTTCCTACAACAGTAATTTTTCATGAGGTGTTGATTTGATTTGATGTGAATAATTTACATAGTACCAAATTGATGTGAACGTCATCTAAGGTGCTGTTTGTCCTGGACAGGGATGGTTCAACAGTAAGTAGGAGGGCAACACCAAAAAGAGCATTTCCCAAAGGGACAGGTGGTTATGGTTGGTGGTGGGGGGGGGGGGGGGGACAAACCTGGAAAAAATGATTCTTTAGTTTGTTCCTGAAGAGGCCATGGCTGTTCTGGCCTGGCTTCAATTTGTGTTTTATTCCAAGTGGATGGTATTGAAGCTACAATGGTCCGGTCACCTACTAGTTTGCAGATACAGACAATTGAAAAGGACAATCTTTTGCCATAACTAAGTTCGTTGGAATTCACCATTGCAGATAGACAAGGAAATTGATTTTAAATTTTGAGCTTAAACATGTAATCATTTGCAATTGAAATTCATGTGCTGTTGGGCAGGCAGCCAGGGGAGATGGTCTTGGATAGGGGTCATTTGAGATCTGATTTCCAAATGGTAGACAATTCTGCAAAGGCAGTTTTGAATTTATCAAGGTGAGTACAGATTTAAGTTTTTTGGTGCTGGTGATTTTTTTACACACACAAAAAAAATTACCTGTTTGTTCAGATTTGTACCAAAACACCATTTAGAACATATACACAAATGACTGGTATTAATAAAGCATCTGTATATGATTAGGGGTATTTAGTTCACTTGACAGTCAATCTATTTATCAATATATTAGTGTTAAAACCAGCATGAGTAAAAGTATGTGATGTGAACTGGTCTGCCTTGTTATAAAGAAACGTGTTGCCGTTGGTCAGCAATTTACAGTACAGAACCTTGACCAACTGTATGTACTGGTTCCCTCTGCCCATAAAACTACCCGTTGTGATATGACCTATACAATGTGTTGAAAACGGCATTGTAACCCACATAAATAAATAAATACAAAGAAACATGAGCTGTAAGCCAGGCTAGTTGTTTCTACAATATTTATTATTGTGTAAACATTTCAGTGGAAGCTGGCACATAAAATGTAATAACATGAGCTAATTCTCAGATGCAGAGTGAATGTCTGTACTCTTATCCTTCAAAATTCCAGAAAATAAGAAAGTTTATGTTATACACAATGACATACTTGGTATCTAGATTAGAGTCATCTGACATTATCAATCTTGAAAGGTAAAAGATCTCTTTCCCGTTGAAAACAATTCCCATTTTATCATGTGTGACACCAATTATTTAGAGATTCCTAGAATTTCCAGTACCTGTTTTCTGTGAATGTAAATTCTATGTTCAGTGAATACTCTCCTTACAAATCTTATAGTGTTTAGTGAAATTAAGTAATTGGATATCGTGTGTAATTTGTACTTATGTATATTTCCTTAGAATTGATTAAAAACAGGAAGGACAGCCAAAGATGTAAACAAAGAAAGTATACAATGGGAAAAAGTCGGCGGGGGATGCTTTTCTGAAGAAAGTGTGGGACTGGATTCACTAAAGAACTTAAAGGGGAAAGTTTTCGTCCAGGGACAAAATTCTCATTAAAGTTCACTCTTGGAATATTAATGTTAGATGTTCTCTACAAAAAATAAACAAACCCAACTGACTGCTCACTGAGGTATTGCATATTATCTGTGTGACGGTGAAATCTTCTATAAACCCTTATCCTTCGTCCTGCATCAACTGACCACGCCCCCTTTTGAACTTGTAAGAAAGGCACTACAGTTTCGAGTTGAACCCAAGAGGTGAAAAAGGTCAAGTTGAGAGAAGATATGTTAAAATATATTATAATAACAAGCCCGACTTGCGGAAAATTATTTTATTTTATTAAATTAGTATTGTTAATACACTGATCTATTCTAACACATATCTAGCCATCTAATGTGGGTGTTCCACCACACGACTAAGGCTCCCGATTAAGGGTTTTGGGGGGTCGGTTGCAAAAATTTGCTTAGTCCCAGGCATCCTGTAAGGGTCGGTTGTGGTCGGTTGAGGCCGTGTGAAAAATCAAACATGTTTGATATTTCTCCCGACCCCAACCGATTATTTTTTCCCGCCATAAACAAAATGTCCAGTCCCAGGCTTCCTCAGGCCTCCTCAGACCAAATTTACACAGTCCTATGTTGTCCCAGGCCGCCTGCGACAATTAGTCCCCGACCCTTAGTCCCAGACCCTTAGTGCTTTAGTCTCAGGCCTCCTGCGACCCTTAGTCCCATTGCAAAACAAGAATCGGCCATCTCAGTCTGGGGAAGCCTGGGGACGCCTCAGGACACCTTGGAGGGTCGGAACTTAATCGTGGGTTAGTCGGGGCTTAGTCCCAGGAGGCCTGAGGCGTCCTGGGACCCAGTCGGTTTGTCTACGACTAGAAAAATGGTTTAATTGGTTCTTGGTCCCAGACCAGTCTGTTACTGTCTGGGGCCGCCTGGGGCCTCCTCAGGCCGATCTGAACTTAATCCCAGACTTTCAGTAGTCCCGCCCATTTTACCTTTTTTGTCACAGACTGTCCACGATTAAGGGTCGGGGCTTAGTCCTTTGGTGGAACAGGGGCATAACATTTATAATATGTGGTAAATAAAATATTTTCAGTAAAATGCTGTTTACTCGTACATGTTTAAATATTAAGTAACATAAATATAAAATTTCATTTACAGCAGTATATGAGTACTTTATGTACATTATATGTAAGCTATTCATAATGTACTGATATGTATAAGGTTGACTGTAAATGCTGCCAACCACACTGCTTGTATGTTTAATCTTAAAACCAGTTACATATAAAATTACACGTTTACATACTTGTTCACATAATTACCCACCAAACCCCAAAGTAGGTAGCAGTAGGTGGTAGGCGGTATGTGTAAGACTTATGTTTTACTTAACAGTGCTTTAAAGGAGTCTGCTACCATGGCGGCTTTGCCAGGATCTGATACAATGTATCTATGGACTGTATCACTAGTCCAAGTCCCATGTCTTTGTATAGCCTGAATACTGACATTATTGTTATAAGCCAGAGTTGCTCCAGAACGCCTAAATGTATGGAATGAGTATGATCTTTGGTCTAAGTTTAAGCATGTTAAAATCTTAGATAAGTGAGCACGAACTTGGGACTGTGTTATGACCCCTTGACTTGTGATGAATAATGGAGCATTTTTGTGGGCTGGGGTTGCACCCATCATTGACTGTAAGGCTTTAACTGGATACAAGGGATGATCTGATAAAGTAGGTATAACAATAAAAGTGCCCTTACGTAGAGTTTGTAGAGTCTTTGTCCATTTAACTATTACAATAGCTTGGTGAGGCTGAAATATGATATCACCTCTACAAAGATGTTTTCTTAGATCAAAAGAGGATTTTGCAATGGGAACAAGGTTGGACAACCTAAAGAAGCAGAAAAATGCTAGCAAATAAAGGGCTTTATATGTCAGACTGCAAAGTGAAATTTCACACAATTTTACAATACAAGACAACATATGTATATCAAACACCCCTTTGTGTAACGGAGGGGCCGTACAGGTGTATTCCACTGCTTTTAGCATGAGTTTGACTCTGGAATGATCGAATATGGCATCAGGTAGATTAAATCATTTCATTTGTGCTCTTACTGCCGTGATGTAGTTAGCAATAGAAGCTGGTCTGAGACCATTAAAGCACAAAAACTCAATAAACATGAGTACTGTACCCAAGTTAGGAGTAGCCAATTGCAAACTTGAGAACTCACAAAAAGCAATATACTTCAAAAACATGGCTTTGTATGCACCCCAGGTCTTAGGTTTGTATGCATTTGACAGTCTTTGTGTAACTTTTAGGCTTAGGCATTTCACCACAGGATTGGCATCTACAACACAAAACATGATTTCCCTTTACAGGCTTATGAACACGCACTTTATATGTCGAAATTGACATCTAGATATTCTATCTTGATATCATGCCAAATAGAATTGTTAACCAATTTTCCTAATTTTTGATAATCACCAATAGAACCTTCCCATCTTGACAACAAATCAGGGGGCTGTAAATCAAAGCCTTCGTTTTGCTAACTAATTGGTTAACTCTAAGTTAACCCTAAGTTAGCAAAGTGTCGTGTAAATCAAAACCTTAGTTAGTTTACTCTTGGTTATTTTTTTCGTAAAAACCCTCAAATTTAACGATAACTCTGACCCTGTTGTTAAGTGTTAGTTGCATGAACCCTTTGTCTTTTACTTCCACATAAATATAAAGTTATCATTGTTATATAAAACAAAGTTAGTGAATATTGTGCATAAAGGTAATGTGAATATAAATGGTAATTTACATTGGATTTGGTTGAGTGAGTGATGCATTTCAATGAAGATTTATGAATTGAAGGGGATCTCTACTAACATATCCTGGGTATCCCAAATCAATTTTAGATAAATATCACATTTTTTAAAGATGTTTGGTCAACTTTTCCCACATAGTACATGAATCTCACAAGTTTGAAATGCTAAGAATTTTTTAATGATTATCTTAATTTTTTGTAAGTTTTGACTATCTTTGTTTTAAGTGTAGATCTTACAATTTTACTCATCTTTTATGTTTACACCTTTTAATAGTTCATTTATACATATTTATGAATATTCATCATTTTTAATCTGCCTCTTTTGTGAACAAAACAACAATGGGATACTTATTAGATTGTTCACCACAGTATTTACTCCTTAACCCACTCTACTTAACCAGAAAATCTAAATTATGATACTATTATCATAAGTAAATGCTTAAAGTTATACATAACCTTAGCTTGGCCCAAAATCTATGTTGGTAAAGTAAAATTACTCAAAAATTGACTTCACTCTAAGTTTCAACCTAAATGTCATCCTGTCCACTAGTTACAAAGACTCACAAAGACAACTAATTGGGCCAAGCTACGGTATGGCCACCTTAACATAATCTATGTTGCTATCTTAGTTTATTGCAAATATATCTCAGTATACTCAATATAAAGTATGTAAAATGTTTAACTATATATTTTTATTAAGTTGGCCTTAATCTCTGATTACACCAGTAGGTAGATGGTATTTTAGATCTATGTCAATGTTAGTGATTAAAATATGTAAACCCCACTCTTGTGTGTCTACCAAATAAGGTACTGTGGCAAAGGACACTGCTACACAAACACACAAGTAACCAAATACAAGCACACATTTAGTCTATAGTTACCAAACGAAAGCATAATGTAACGAAAACATAAAGAGTGCTTTCCATTTACCCACTGAATGCTTTAGTTAATATGTCATTATATTGTCGTTAAGTATTGATTAGTTAACTATTTTACGAATGCTTCGATTTACAGGCCCCAGCTGTGTTATTTGCTTTACCTTGAATATGAACTACCACTAATTCAATGTCATATCTAGCTGTCAATGCCCAAATGTTTCTGACATACGCCGCTAAGACCTAAATTGTCTCTTGCGTACCCACTTCTGCATATATTAACCACAGCCATGTTGTCCGTTTTTATTTGAACTTTTTGTTTTTCCAGTGTACACCCCACACATTCAATACTACAATAATATTCAACATTTCATAATGTGTAATATTCAAGTTTGAATCACGAACTAATTGATCTGTTAATTGACAAGCAAACACATTGTTATTCCATACCCCGCCTAGGCCCCGTAGACGTGCATCAATTTCCAAAGTGTGTGTATATGGGATATTATCATGCTTGTACGTGGTGACACCATTAAACTTTGGTAAAAAATTTATGAACCACATAATGTCTCTTTTCATATCTTGTGACACTTTAACCGTATTTGTTGACGCATTTCTTAGTGCCTCTAATAGTCTATTCACAAAAAATCTACTTGGCCTAACACATTTATGAATGAACATTAGCGAGCCAAGTAGTGACTGTAACACCTTTACTTTTATTTCAGTGCATCTTGTGATGCGTTCGCATTTGCCCATTATTTCCTGTAATTTTAATTCTGGTACTGACAATGTACATTTGTCCGTATTGACTATGATACCCAAGCAGTTACACCTGGTAGTTGGACTTACGAGTTTGGATTCACTGATAGGAAAACACAAATTTTTTAACAGTTTTACTAAATACGTGAAAGCCTCCATTGCCATAGGTGTACTTTCTAAACCAATTACATCATCCACGTAATTGTAAACCGTATAATGGCGTTTTCTCATGAGAAACCTGAAGAAATCGCTGACCCTTGTACACATCATGCTACCTCCTCCATATCCAAACGGACAGAATGTGTCCACATAATAAGAACCTTCCCACTGCAAGCAGAGAAGGTTATAATCTATTGGGTCGATACGGAGCTGTCTAAATGCTCGGGATAGATCCACTTTATAAATTACAGCAGAACTACCCAATTTTAGAAGACTATCTGTGATATTATCTATAGTTGGGTACTGCAATTTATACACCGTACCTAAGTATACTTCTTTGGCAATGAATTTGTTAACTGAGGCCCCTATTGGCCAACTTAAATCTATGATGATTCTACGATTATCTGAATCAGGTTTTTCTCTGCTCATAAACGGTGATGTGTGGGTATTAGTGCCAGATGGTGGTTCTGAATAAGGACCAAAAATAGCCCCATGTTGTTTTTCATTATGAAAATACGTTTTGACATGTTCGGGATATTTTTCTGCAGATTGGTGATTACCCTGCATTTCACCTAGGCCTGTTGCTTTTTCATGTGGGAAATCCAAAGGGAAACCATATTTCAACATGTATGGTAACTGGTAATCCCAATAGTCCTGACATAGTTCTTCCAGTAGTTCAAAATTTATTTTTGAAGGCAATTGAAGTTTTGTACTCATAAAATTGTAATTTTGAGATTTTGCGACTTGTTGATGAACCTTGACTGGGTCAAATTGGTGTTCTGTTATGATACGATTGGGTTTTAACGAACTCGCAATGTTGAATCTTTTCAGATTTGAAATAAGTAAAAATCCCAAAGGAGTACTTTGCTGTGATATTGCTTTTTTCAAATCTAAGCATTTGTCTTTAATGTTTGTAACTCTTACTTTATGCATGCAACTTCTGCCATTTTTCACAGCCCTGACAATAGAAGCTGTCCTTGTTATGTCTACTGATTCATCTCTCATATTTCCCGTACCACCATTCTGTGGTACTTGTACATGCATGTCACTGATCACTTCACTAACCTCCTTTACATTCGATTTTTGAGATTTATTGTCAATGTTTTTACACTTTAAATTCACCTTATGACCTTGTTTACCTTCATTGATTTGTTTACCTTTCCTTGTACTACTTTGTGCACTCTGCACTTTTATGTCATTATTTTCCTGTTCTGTGATATTAATTAACGGAGAGAATCTATTGCTACATGCTATGCCCTCCCACTGATATGTAGTTTTTGCCTGAGGTATAACCCCTGTGCCATTTTCTGGAACCTTTTTATGCGACACCTTATTTTTTAGAACTTTACATGTTTTCATTTTTATATCAGAGTTAACAAACACTCTAGGATATACTTTTATACATTTGCTGGAAGGCTCACTAACTTTAACACTTCTGCTCCGGCCCTTTTTTCCAAACTTTAAACTGTTTTGAAACTGTTTATCAATTTTGCTATTGAAGAAAACTCTAGTATTGACAAAAGCAGTGGAGGCAGCTTTTACATGTTTTTTGTCTGTTCTTTGGGAGCCTTGCAACAGTCCTTACGAGCATGTTGCTCAACTTTACCGTATGTTGTGAAACAATACTGACACATGTGTTTTAACATTCTATCTTTCCATTCGTGGTCACCTGTGCGTAAACATGCACCCTTATTGAACTTTAGGCAGGGGACTACTCTAGGGACCTTGCTACTTTTCTCCTGTACATTGTTGGTGGAAGTGGTGTGAGCATACCTTTTACGTATCTTGTGTAACCCTTCAGTTGAGTCCAATCTACTGCCCCATCCGCCATACGGTGGAGTAACACAGCATGTGCCCCCTTTGCACTTTCCCATGAGTAGTCACAGGCGTCTTGCAGAAGTTCTGTTACATAGTCTATCATATTTTCTTTGATGTTTTGGTCACTTTCTTCCTGCCGTATGCGCACTGGCATGTGGTTAACTGGTAGTAATTTGGTCGTTTTCGCATACTCCCAATGAACGCGAGGTCCTGTGGCCACTTGACTTTAATTTTTTCTTGTTTCTGCATTTTACTTAATACTTCCAAGAGTAATTCAATGTTACCTTGATTCGTGGTCCCTGTTGCCTCTTCCAGCTCTCTGTACCTCTGTTGCACCCGTTCATTGACTTGTGATGACTGTCTCAACGCTTGTAACGATGGTATGACTTGCTCATTGACGCCTTGCTGTCGCCCCATTGCTGTGGCCGTTGTTAGTGCCATCCCTAGTTGGCTTTCTTGATTACTGTGTTGGTTGTTGACTCTGTTGTACACCTGTGGCATCCTCACTGCTCCACCAGTATTGTTCTGCTGAGCTGTCAAAGAAAAAACATTAAGATGTTTGAAGTACCATTATCTGGTGTGCACATATTGTGGCCTATGAGTTGGGGTTGAACTTCTGACCATATGATGTTAGGTACTTGTACTGCACCCAATCCAGTGTGGACGTTTTGTGAGTCCAACCCACTAATACTTCCCCTCTGTGGCTGTTTCAGCGTTTGTGTTGTGATAACATGTACTGGTGTAGTAGCCGCCTTATGGTCACTAAACATAACACTCTGTGATGGTGTGTTGACACTTGATAAACTATTTGACACGTCATAACTTTGACATTTGTTCATTTGTGCTTGACTTATCACACTTGTTACCCGGTTTATTGGTTCTATTGTCTTTATTTGTGGGCCGCTAATGTTCTGAACATAGGTTTGCATCATGTTGTTTGACAAATTACTACCTGTGAACTGCAATTGTTCCTGTTCTTGACTTAATGTTACCATTGGTCCACTTTTTTTCCTACTGCGAGTTTTGTTACTCTCAAAGTCACTGGTTTTTGGCGAAAACAAGGATGAGGTGATTGAAGATGTAGTTACCTGTGTACTAAGTGCACTTCTCCCTTGTTGATTGACCTTAGTTACTAAGCTTGCTAAGACTTCTCTGTCCTTGGCCGCTTGATTTTCTAACTGACCAAATCTTTGAGAAATAGTCTTCAGTTCTTGTAAAATCAAATCTTGTCCTGTATTTACCTCTGATCCTTGATTTTCTGCAGAACTTGCCCCACCTTTTACATTGGTTTCTACCTGCTCGGCAACTGCTCTTGCTTGTTCCTCTGATACCAGTGATTCATAAGAAGTAACGTTACTCGCCTGATTTAAGTCCTCTTGTAAAGATTCCAGCTGTTCCTCATTGAATCTCTGGCATTTGCTCCCTGTTGGTCCTTCGTGCGAGCTGTGGCAGTTTTTAGACCAACGAACGCCTCCCATTTCTTTGTTAGAAATAGTATGAATAACTCCTTAAGCTTCTGTATCAGTCATTTGATAAGAACCAAAATAAAAATTACTGTAAGAAACTGATAAAAATGGCGTCAGTGCCAAATAAACTTGATATTGATACTTTGTTATTTCAAAAGTGGCGGGAGTTGAGGAGATGCCAGGTTATATACCCACAGTTTCGGGCGTATGGATACTAGGAAATAGTTCCTAAATTAGCGGGGGGAGGTTACTGTTCATAGAATAAGGTAGTGGATACAGGGTCACTCCAAACTGACACGCATTGGCCGTACTCGTCCAATGCCATTACTTTGATATGTACTGACGATGTATTTTCACAGCAGTATTTTGGCCTTGTTATGAAGAAATTATATGGCATTTGGCATGTATATGTTAGGATATTTACCTTTTTTGCATCACATATAATTGGAAGAATGGGTGATTTTGAATCCTCTCAGGCCTCCCGACTTTCGTTAGGATTTGGAGTTAAGTTTAAAATTCTGGTCTCAGCTAATTTTCAGCTTACGTCATGATTCATGAAAAAACTTATGCCCAAACTTAGCTGAGACCTAGCTAAGTCCCTCACAACCACTGTCTTATACAGCTATGGTATGAATATCCAACTAAAGTTGCTATGTCTAGGCAAGAAGTATTAAAACACTGAAGCTAATGTAGTAGAGGTGCAAACATCGTAGGTTTAACTATGTTAGGAAAGGAGAGCTAAAAGAAAAAAGAAAACTCGGTGTACTAAAAAATTCAAGTAGATATAGAAAAAGAGTAAATACATTCACTTGCTTTGACAAAAATATCATAATACACAAACTGCACTGACACCCTATCAAGAGCAGGTGTTGTTTTTAGGACAAATAACACATAAGATCCAGTAGTTGTAAATACTTCGATCAGAAAAACAGCAAGTTTTAAAATTTGTTCACAATAAAGGTCACACTGGGTTATACTTTACTTAATAATGAGTTACAACTAAAAGAAAAAAAAGAACAATATTAAATACCAAACAATAGCATGAATAACTCAAACTTTAACATTGTGAAGTTTATATTACATGTGTTTAGATTACTATTTTTTAGCATCAGCAACTCCTTATCTGGCTGTCAGAACTTCATCCGTGTGACTATCCCAATCTGTTTAATCTATTAAATAATGAATGATCATCACTTATATCCAATGAGCCATTACTGGGGGTCAGTGACTTTAGATGGAAAATTAAGACCATGGCATCGCAACGAAAGTCACAGCATATTTTCTTCAGATTTCTAAAACTTCTCAGGAATAAGAAAATTGGAATCATAAAATGTTAGTGAAGAAGTTCTCATATTACATTTCCCAATTAAGTAAACTGACTTACTCGTTTTCAGTGATTTTTGTTTCTACTAACCATATGTGTACATTGTGTAAATGCCTGAAATGACACCAGGTGATCATTTTGCCCTCATATAAGGTATTTCATAATGTACCAATGTGTCATTTCAAAGGCATTTCATTTAATTATATTTGATCAACGATGAGTAAATTTTAACCCCAGTCCATAAACGCTGGCCAAAAGTCGCCCTCTGCTTCCTCTGAAGATCTACAGCTGATAAAGTTTAAGGGAGTATCCGGCCAAGGCTGTTGTTATGGCAATGCTTATTTCAACCGCCAGACCTATGCAGGGATTGTCACCATATTTCAGGATTTATTTAGGCAATGCTTATTTCAACCGCCAGACCTATGCAGGGATTGTCACCATATTTCAGGATTTATTTAACCGAAGAGCACCTAGCACTGAATAGGTTTTGAGAGGATGCAGTTGCAATGGCAATGCTTTTTATGTTTTTTTTATCTTAAAGTTTGTCGGTGCAGTAAGGGCAAAGTCCATACACAATTGTTCATTGCCAGAACAAGCTAAATAGACAAGTTTTCTCCCTTCTTCAACAACATGAAAGCTCTAATATTTGAGAGCAACTGGTAGCTTCTGTTTACCTATTGCATTTTGAGTTGTTCCTCATATTTTCCAAAATCTCAATGATACTGCCCATGTAGCTATACCCGTGGGCTGGGATTCCCGCTTGCCGAAGCAGGCTATTTTTCAATATAATATTAGCAGCATTTTACTGCAGGGGAGAAGCTAGGAATTTTAATTAGGGACGCCCTGATGTTGTACAAACTTGTGGTTATATGAAATATATGTTTGGGGATGGGTATAGTATATCTCATAAATGATTCCACTAACAAACTGCAAAGCATGTGCATACTGGCTACGCCCCTGAACTATTTGAAAAAATCTGGATCATCTGAGATCAATACCTTTTATAAAAAGTGCTTTCTGGTAGTAATTAATTTTACGGCCTGTCAATTAATTTGCTTGGGGTTTCTTCTAAACAATATATTATGTTGTAACAAAATGATAGACATCTTAGGTAGATTATACAAAGCCTTCTCAACAAACTATCAAAGTTTTTAACAAATAAAAGACATACCTCAAAAGAAATATAACAAATATGACAAGGGAAAGATAACAAATATGATAATAGAAATATGGTTAGGTGAAAAAGTACAAACGGTACTTCTACACAAATCAATTGTAGTCGTTAAAAATGTGTGCAGTGCTTCAAATAGGGTTTTATAAGGTTTTATTATGTTCTAAAGAAATATTGTCACTATCAAAAATGATCATAGTTTTGGCTTCTTAAGGATAATTGTAAAAAAATCATCATACTTATAAGATGCCGATATTTTCAGTTTTATTTGGGAAAGCAATTTAGCGTATTGTTTCATTATTGTTTATATCTTTATTTATTCATACAGGAAATCTTCTAAATTGCAAACCCGAACCCACCAATAATATGCTCCATTAAGAAACACGGTAAAAGTCCATGGTTATTAATAA
Organism: Sabellastarte sp. h YS-2021; assembly: GCA_964017235.1. NCBI lineage: Eukaryota > Metazoa > Annelida > Polychaeta > Sabellida > Sabellidae > Sabellastarte > Sabellastarte sp. h YS-2021. The sequence continues at coordinate 138,736,684 of OZ024927.1, read as the reverse complement.
AATCAAGCTTTCGAACCCCGATCAACAGATAAGGCACCATCAGTACTAACCTTTATGCATCTATTGTCATGGAGTGGATTCGTGCAGACAACATGTAAAAGTGCAAAAAAAAAAAAAAAAAAGGTTGCAATGATGTACCACGAGAAAGGAGAAGAACTTACAGATGACTCCTTTTGAAATTAGTATACAGATTAAAATACTATATATTCTCAAATATTTAGGAAGTTTTATTTTATTATATTTATTTATTATAGTGACATGCAATATACAATATACAAATAAGATAACAAGCAGAAATACAACATTGCCCAGCCCTGAAGACCTTATAATTCACTCTTAATTAAGATAATAATTAACATGGTTATAGTGTGAAATAAATTACAATAGTATCAGCATTAGGCAAAAGATGTTTTTGAGTAGAAAATTGTACCAAATAGTAACAGTTACATTAATGAGAAAGTATATCTACTACAGAGAATATAACAGACACCAATATAGAACGAATAAGTATGTTTTATTTATTAAGCAAATCGTTCTTATTCTCCATGCTTGGTAACTAAAATCAAACAGTTGTTTCTCGTATGTATTGACAATTATAACAAATTTGTCATTGTCCGATAAACTCTGAAACTGTGGAATATTTTGTATAACCGATTTGAACAGGTATGATCATAGACTTTCATAGGCAACACAGTGACACAGAAAGTGTATTTCATCCTCCACTTCATTTGATTTACATAATAGGGAAGTACGGTCATCTACATTTAATTTTCTAAGTTTATTGGAACTACTGTCCTTTATAACATGAAACCTTCCAGTTTCTATTCCTAGTGGCAACACTCCTGTTCTGAATTGAACTAACAGTGAAATCCTTTTGATTTTGATATGTATGTGTTGAGGTAGTGTTCTGTTTCATATTTATTTTAAAAGTTTTGTACACTCTTAATTTAGGCTTTGGTTCCAGCTCTAGCTTCCAATCATTCTCTGTTTTCACCATAAATAGTTCCTTTACAAATTTAGTATTTACAGGGGTTTTAGAAGTAAAATGATGCTGCATGTTTATATATGTTTATAGTATTTCTCTTATATCATTTGACCAATTTCCTGTGCATTTTTCACAATCCCATATGAAAACTTTTTTAGTAATTCTGCTGGAGTCCATTTTTATTAAACTGTGGCATGCATAAGTAGTGCCTATATTTGCAAGGAAGCCATCCCATTTCTTCATTTAATGCTGTCAGAGGGGTAAATTTATGCCCCTGTTCCACCAAAGGACTAAGGGCCGATCCTGTCGGCGACCCTTAATCGTGGACAGTCAGTGAAGAAAATGGTAAAATGGGCGGGAATACTGAATCGGTATCAAAGCCTGGGATTAAGTACAGATCGGCCTCAGGAAGCCTGAGGAGGCCCCAGGCGGCCCCAGACAGTCCCCGACTGGTCTGGAACTAAGAACCGATTAAGCCAGTTTTCTGGTCGGTTTCAACCACGATCCTGTCGTACACATACCGACTAGGTCCCTGGACACCTCAGGCCTCCTGGGACTAAGCCCCGACTAAGTCCCGGCGTCCTCAGGCCTCCTCAGTCTTCCCCAGACCACGATCGCCGATTCTTGTTTTGCAAAAAAGCTGGAGTTTCTGGGTATTTATATATAAATTCCGCAATCTAATTATCATTACATTTATAGGAACACAGCAGGATGCCACCTTTTAATGGAAGACAGCTTCAGCAACAACTTAGGGCTTTTTTAGTTTTTATTCAGTTACAAATAATGATGTATTTCCTATTTCTATGTTGACCACAGCAACCACCACAAGCAGCACCTCCACCACCACCACCACCAGCCATACAGAGACCTAGAAGAAAGCACAACATGTGGGTCAGGCCAAGGCTACTGCAGAGAGAGGAGAGGGGGGCCTACCACAACATTATGGCTGAACTGTATGCCACAGACATTCCAGGATTCCCCAACTACATGAGAATGACCCCAGAATTTTTGAAATGATAAAGACCACACTGGAACCACATCTAGCCAGGCAGGCCACCAGCTACAGAGCTCCAATCAGTGTTGGGGAGAAGTTAGCCCTCACCATCAGATATCTGGCCACTGGAGAGTCATACACATCATTATCCTGTCAGGTCAGGGTTGGCAGATCCACCATTTCCAAGTTTCTACCAGAGGTCTGCAGGGCCATCCAGGATGAGTTCACCAGAGAGTACCTCAGATGTCCTACTACTCCAGATGAGTGGAAAGAACTGGAAAGGGAATTCAGGATCAGGTGGAATGTTCCACATGCCCTGAGAGCCCTTGATGGAAAGCATGTGGCCCTGAAGAAGCCCAAGAACTCTGGAGCCCTCTACCACAACTACAAGGGCTTTTTTTCCATAGTAATGTTGGCCTTACAGATGGGCAGTACAAATACAGATGGGTGGAATGTGGTACAGCTGGATCTTGCTCAGATGCCCAGATATTTAATGTCTGTCAGCTGAAGAGGAGGATTTAGGATGGCAGGATAGGCTTCCCTGACCCAGCTCCTATAACTCAGGGTGGTAGAGATGTCCCCTACTTCATTCTGGCAGATGATGCCTTTGCCCTGAAGACCTGGCTGATGAAACCCTGTGGTAGAAGGATGTTAACCAGAGAGGAAAGGATTGCCAACTACAGAATATCAAGGGGCAGGAGAGTTGTTGAGAATGTTTTTGGCATCCTAGTCTCAAGATTCAGAGTGATGTTGACTACTATTGAACTACCCCCAGAAACAGTCAGGGATGTGGTCATGACCTGTGTGGTTCTGCACAACATACTGAAAAGCCAGTATCAAGGTCAACATGGTGGTCAAGAGCCTGGAGATGATGAAGATGATGATGTGCCTGGTGATTGTCGACTAATTAGTGGTGCTGCTGGTGGTGGTCCAGATGGAAACCCTGCTAGAGAAGCCAAAAGACAGAGGGATTACCTCAAGGACTACTTCAATAATGAGGGAGCAGTGGCCTGGCAAGATGGCAGAATATAACTCCTGCTGCAGTAACCAGTCCTTTTCAGGACTAATAACCAGTCCTTTTCAGGACTACCAAATATTCCAAAAACAATTAATCAGCTATGCTTGTTCCAAATAACCCAAACATTACCAAACATAAGTGAATCAACAAACAGACAAACCCAATGCCCAACATAATTCACCTACCCAACAAACAGACAAACCCAATGCCCAACATAATTCACCCACCCAACAAACAGACAAACCCAATGCTTGACAGAAGTCACGCAACCAACAAACAGACAAACCCAATGCCCAACATAATTCACCCACCCAACAAACAGACAAACCCAATGCCCAACATAATTCACCCAACAAACAGACAAACCTAATGCCCGACAGAAGTCACGTAACCAACAAACAGACAGAAATAAATGCCTTACAGAAATCACACAACTAACAAACAGACAAACCCAGTGCTAAACATAATTCTCAAAAGAAACACAAAGCCAAACATAACTTCCTAAATGGAATAAATATTGCATATATTTTGAAAGCTACATCCTAATTTTACTTACATTTGTTTTTTTGGGGGGAAAATATTTGAAACAGAAATGTTTTCCTGGAAATCTTAAAATTAAAATCTTTTACTCCACGTCACAAATATTTAGGAAATATAACCACCAAACTGGTTTTCTTTACAATGATAGGGGGTTATGTTTGCAAAATAGTTTGTCAGTTCTTTGGTTTGTGTTCTGTTTGCTATTGGGTTTGTCTGTTTCTTGGTTGGTGGTTATGTTTGGTATTTGGTTTGTGTGTTTGTTGGTTGGTGGTTAGGTTTGGTATTTGGTTTGTGTGGTTAGTTGGGGGTTGGGTTTGGTATTGGGTTTGTGTGTTTGTGGGTTGGTAAGTATGTGACAATGCCTTTTAACTCTAGGGATGATGTAAGTGTTGGACTTTTTTATTAAAGATTTCAACCAATCCCATGGATTTTAAGCTAAAAATGGGCTGATTATTGGCCATATTGGGAGTTTATTTATTTTAATTTTTTTTCTATGTGGCCTTTTTCGGTTATGTGTGGTACCATGGGTTATTTGTTTCATGTTTGGGGTGGTGTAGGTGTTGGACTTTTTTTGTGTGATAAGTAATTGTACTGAACTGTTATGTTTTGGGAGGGGAATTGGAATAACTTGCAGCTAAATAATTGTCTTTGGAATATTTGGGTGGCCCTGAAAAGGGCCTGGCAGGTCAAAGACCTGCCCTGACTGGATGGCTACTGAGGAGGCTGCTGCTGTTGAGGCGGTGATAGTGAAGAGTTGCGGCTGCTGCTGCTGCTGAGGCTGCTCAATGATTGGTGTAGATGTCAGATCTGGTAGCTGGTTTAGTATTCCACTTAAGTTGTGTCTACTACCCTCGTCCTGTACAGTTAGAACTGATGGAGGGTTGCCAAAGCCAAGGGGGCTTGGTGTGTAGTAGACGTAACTGCTGCTAGCTGCTGCTTGGGTGGAAGTAGAGGCCTGTTGAGTGGTTGTTGGCAGTATCCCGACCCTCTGGGACTCCGTGGTAATAGTGGCTGATCTTCTGGATAGTGGTTGACGTCTACGGTTGCGTTTAATGCTTTCAATATCTCTAAAAATTCTGCCCTTGAGGTCCTCAAATTCCTCTTGGGTCATTTTTTCAGCCTCTGATGCCACATAATCAAAGAAGGGCTGCCTGTCTGACTTCTGCTGCAGGAAACCTGAGATCAATGTCCTCATCTGGTCAAAGTGCTTGAGTATCTTGGAGTCTGTTGAAACTGGTGTAGATGTGAACATAGGTTGACTCCTACTCTACCTGAGGACACTGGACTCGAGGTGTTCTGTATCAGTAGTAGACCCACGAGATTTGTCCTGCTTGCTGGTATTTGGACTGGCCTCGAACTCTGAACTTCTGCTGGCCCCCTTTCGTCTGATATGGGTCTTAAGGAAACCCATCTGCTGGTAGACCCAGGACTGTCTCTTGGTCATCTCCCTTGGGGCTTGGCCAGATTGTAGTTTTGACAGCTTGCCATAATGCGTTCGCTGGGATTCGAACCATCTTCTGACATCAAAGGGCTGGAGCTTCAGTTCTGCAGAGATTTCTGCCCAGAGAGCCTCCTTCTTCTGTCTGTCGTAGAAACGTGCATGCTCCTTGTCATAGAGCTCTGGATGCTCGTTCACAAACTCCACAATTGCAGTTTCTTGGCTGTCAGTGAAAGTTGAACAGACCCTGGCTCTCTTGGCTGCTGAGTGACTCTCTAAATCCTCCTCACACCTCTCTTCTTCTTTGCAAGCTTCCTCAGTAAGTTCCAATCGCTCCTCAGTCTCTTGAGTACCCTTCTCTGTACCCTCCTCCGTCCTTTCCTCAATCCTTTCATCCACCTCTCCACTTTCCTTCTCCCTCTCCTCTTGCCTCTCATCCATCTTCTTCTTTCCCCTCTTCCCTCCTTTCTCTTTCCTCATAACTCCAGTCAATAGCAATAAAAAAGTAAAATGTGTCTCCTAACTGTAAAATTTGCCTTAAGCTCAAGTATTATATGATATTTAAAAAACTAAAAACCCCTACAAAACAGGGACACACGTCTCTCAGTAGCCAAACAGTCAGTAACAACGAGAATGTGTGCGCGGTCGCTTATATAGTCCCAGATCCCCTCATTGCCTCGTTTTAATTTCCGACGCGCGGAAAACAGTCGGCTCTTAATCGTTCTTAGTCCCAGGCCTCCTGGGGACGCCGGCTTGGATTGGTTAGGGTCGGCTTCTCTTAGTCGGGGCTTAGTCCCATACCCAGATTTCTTAGTCCCAAGACAACTGAGACAGTCTGAGGCTTCCAGGGACTAATGAAACCGATTCCCTTTCACACGCATGAAACTTCAAAGATCTGTAATGAGTCGGGGACTGGCAAACAGGCTTCCTGGGACTAAGCTATGGAGGCCTGGGACTAAGGGTCGCAGGACGCCTGGGACAACATAGGACTGTGTAAATTTGGGTCTGAGGAGGCCTGAGGAAGCCTGGGACTGGACATTTTGTTGACGACGGGAAATGAGAATCGGTTTGGGTCGTGAGAAATATCAAACATGTTTGATTTCTCTCACGGCCACAATCGACAACTACTGACCCTTACAGGATGTCTGGGACTAAGCAAATATTTGAAACTGACTCCCAAAAACCCTTAATCAGGAAGCTTAGTTGTGTGGTGGAACACCCATATTATGAACACCCAGGAAATATTGTATTGCCTCATTTTGAACACTGTCACACTGTGCACTGTTTTTGGAACCCCACACAGAAGCACAATAGTCAAGAATAGGACATACATGTGTGTTATAAAGTTTAGTGTATGTTTTGAATCTTAACTCTTTCAGGTATTTCAGTTTGAACAGATACTATCAAATGATCTACTTCCAGAATCTGACAATGTACTGATACACCGAGTGAATTTTAAATGCTCATCTAGGTATGTGCCTAGGTACTTGTAAGTAATTAAGCTGAGTATTTCCTTATTGAAAATCAAATTTTGATCGCCTTTTTTGACAGGTCTGAAGTGAACAACATTAGATTTATTAATATTAATATTTAATTTCCATTGTAAACACCATTCATTCATTTTATTCAGCAGAGTTTGTAAATCTTTCTCTTTCAGCAATTAAAACTAAATCATGTGCATAACGAAGGATACATAATTTTTGACCATTTATATCTATGCCCAGGTTTAACTCTTTCAATGTTACTGCTAAGGGGCAATTTATACACCCAAGGTGTCTTTAAGTTTTCTTATTCAAAAGTAAACTTTATGTTGGTATATATATTCATTGGGAACAACTTTTAAATTTTGTAGTAAAATATCAATTGCTGGTAAAAGTATTTTTAAAAATGTTGGCCATGGGTTTCAGGATGACTGTTCTGAATTATAGGCATAATGGAGAAAAAAGCAATCTGTGCCCGTGAACAGGCTCTGTATCAGCTGACTTTGTGTTTTCAACTTCAGAGTAACAGTAGAAAAGGACGCAAAGGTTGTGTGCTGCATATGATATTCAGAAGTAAAGTACAAAGTTAACTGTTAAGGTGCTTCCTAAGGAGCTAATGAGGACCTGTTTTTATACAAAGGTGGAGAGTTCAAAAGGTCGGTGCACAGTGACTACAGATGTAGAGCCAATAACTTCACAAATTAATCTTCCTCTGGCATAGTATATATTAGCAAAATAACATAGAAATCCCTCTCATGTTCAAAGAAAAAATGAAAGGGTGTTAAAATTTTAACACTACATAGGGGACGTCACTTGTAAGAGCTCTTCATCACACTCAAAATTCTAGGACCAACAATAAAGGAAAAGGATTGAAAGTACCAAGGACAAATTTGACGTTCAAGTGAAAGTAGCTATTACTCACTTAAATATCCTGTTCACACTACAACCCGTGTTGACAAGGATTGGGGGTTGAAGCAGATTCATCTCAATCCGGGTTGAGTGTCCACACTACAGAGTTTAATCTGGATTGAAAATTGTCAAAAACTGAGTACAGTAAGGCATCTTAAATGCACTTCGTGTAGTGCATACAATTCTATAATAACAATTATTTTTTTCTGATTTTTACAACTGTATGAAAGATTAACGCTTCCTATAGTTTATACTACACTTAATTAATTTATGAACTAATTTTAATAAATCACACACAATTATTTTATAAAGATTGCTTATTAGCAATTGATAAATTGCAATTGTTTGGAATATATCTGTTCATTCAATTATCATGTTATATTTGTAAATTTACATTTTATGGTAAATTGCAATCATGCAAGGCAATAAGTCAATTGTTTACAGTACAAGTCCACTCTACCCTTGTCAACCCGGATTGAGAGGGTTCACACTACAAAGGGGGTTGAGCCAATCTGCTTCAATCTGCTTCAATCCACCTCTTGAGTGGAGTTGAGATTTACCCTTGTCAACCTGGATTGTGAGCGTTCACACCTAATCCCAATCTGCTTCAATCTGTGTCAACTCGGGTTGAAACACTAGTCTGAACGCTAGGTTAGCTATTGGGATAGACTCCCAAGTTACTCACCGTGTTGTATCTATGGAAAAAGCAGCTGAACAACATATTTTAACAAAATGCTCTAAATGCAATACTTTTCAAGTTACCAGTGATTTACCCAACACTGAAAATAACTATTGCTCAGCTATGTAATGAGGTAGTAGTCTGCAATTTTACTATGTTATAGCTAAACCAAACGTAGGTAAACAACATATTTAAACAAAATGCTCTAAAATTTGAATAGGTTTCAAGTTACAAGTGATTTACTCAACAGTGAGAACCTGAAAGTAGCTATTGTTGAGCTGTGCAATGAACAACAGGTCTGCAATTCTACTATGTTATAGTTGACCCAAAAGTAGGTGAATAACATATTTAAACTAAATACTGTAAATGCAATAGTTTTAAGATACAAGTGATTTTGGGAGGTACTGAAGAGTCAGAAAATAGCTATAATTAACTCACTTAGCTATTGGGATATGCTCCCAATTACCATGTTGTAGGTATGGAAAAAGTAGCTGAACAACATATTTTAACAAAATGCTCCAAATGCAAAACTCTTCAAGTTACAAGTGATTTAGTGCATGATTTCATGAATTTTAATGCATTAAAAATTATTTTAAAAATTCATTAAAAATAAGAAAAGATCCCGACCTGATACTCACACAAGGGAATCTACTTGTGGCCTGGTACATATATGCAAGATAAGACACAAAGACCTTCATTAGTCAACAAGAAAACCAGAAAAATGTTTTTGTTAACAAAAACAAAGTGTCCCCAAATGTAATATAGTATAAAGTAGAAAAAGGTTTTTGAAAAGAAAAACATGCAACACTAAGTGAAGAAGTGAAGTTAAGCAGACAGTGTGGAGGTTTATGTATTAACAGGAAAGAAAAATGTAAGCTTTATTTTGTTTTCTATGGTCATAAAATGTGAAAAGTTAATTTAATAAATGCTATAGTTTGTGAGAAGAGTAGTTTTAAAGGAGATATAAGGCAAAAACAGAAAATATGCTCCTTTATGACCCCAATTTGACCCATAAGAGGGGGTCAGGGGTAAATCTGACTAGCTATCTAGACTCTTCTCATATGGAATCCATTCTAAAGCTGTAAAAGCAATAATAAAGGAGATAGAAGGCAAAAAGACAAAATCTGCTATTTTATGACCCCAGTTTGACCAATAAGGGGGGAGGGGGTAAATCTGATTGGCTATCCAGACTCCTCACATAAGGTTTCCCAATACCTCTTAATACATTCTAAATCTGTAAAAGCAATAATAAAGGTGATATAAGGCAAAAACACAAATTTGCAAATTTAATAAGTAAATTAAATTTTTATAAGTTAATACCCTATCCAATGGACAATATGCTAAACCGGTCGGCGCAGACCGGCCCGCCAAACGTCAGAAAAAGACGTCCTGTGTTTCCACCGGCTGGCCGGTCCGTAGTACTGTGCACTCCCCAGATGGCGCCTCGTACTTCCTTCCTGTCTAGACAACCTGACGTCATAGCATCTTTTTCGTTGTCTAAACCTCTTAGACCCCTAGTAAGCTGATAGCGGGGTCGGTGGGAGGGTCTTGTGTGTCCATTGGATAGGGTATTAACTTATAAAAATTTATTTTACTTATTAAATTTGCAATTTTATTGCGTTAATACATCCTATTCAATGGACAATATGCTGAATAACTACCGCTTGGTCGGCGGGTAAGTTACTAGGGACTTATGTGAACTCACAAATGATAATAAATTTTAACCTACGGTCTAGGCTGACTTTGTCAGGAGACCTACAGGCCCAGGCCTGGATTGACCTTAAGGTCAGGAAACCCTATAAGGCCTTGGTCGGTTGCCAACAGCCGGTTACCCGGGGCTATACCGACGTCGCCCCCCCCCTTTTTAACAGACCTGCTCTGAGGTAGGGGGAAGAGAGGGATGAGTTCAGTCCCAGAATGTCAATAAACCTCCCAAAGGAAGTACATCACATTTTTTCTATGTACATGTAGAAAATGTTTGTACGATGTACATATATACAAATCTCCTCAATCTAAGGGCCACCTGTGGATCTGCTGAGCAGCCACTACCGAGCCCAATTGGTAAAGCTCTGAGTCAGCCCAAGCCACACCCTTCAGATAGAACTGTGTGAGGGTATTATGTGACTTCAGTGGCAGGCTGACAAAACTGGCTCTAAGGAGACTCCCGACTGGAAGACCTTAGGAGCAGCAAAGGCCCTGACATCATGGGTTCTAGCCTGATGTAGAGAGTGGGCCTCCTGGTCAGAGAGCTCATAACATAGGATCACAGTCTGCTTGATCTAAGAGGAGATAGGGGCAGATGTCTTGTCGGAACCTTTCTTAAAGGAGACAAACCAACCACCTCCTTATTCTACTTGAGGTCTGAGGTCCTGTCCAGATAGTAGCGCAATGCTCTAACCGGAAAAAAAGGGGACCAGTCAGACTTGAGGGATCTATCCAGAGAAGGGGGGCCAGGGTTGGTATAACCACTGAGGCCACACTGTCTGGACCCTCCTGACCAGCTGAATCTTGGATAGAAAGCTGGACAATGGATACAGGGACACCGACCAATTGGATTCATGGATTGGTGTCTAATATTTGTTTGTCAAGCATGAATCTCACTTCTGCGTTTGCCCCACCCAAGGGCCAAGAAGAATACCGTCTTGAAGGTCAAAGCTTCAAGGAGGCCTCCTTGATTGGTCCAAACGGAGCCTTATTCAGTTGGTGCAAAACCAGGGAGAGGTTCCAGGAGGGTATGACCCTCCTGCCTTTGGGTCTGTCTCTGTGGAACTATCCAGGAGACGAGCGAGATTTTTGTCCTTGCTGATGTTGAAGGGGGAATTTCCCAGTTTATCAGCAATGGCTGAACTGTAACCATCAGTGGTGCTGGGCTGTATCTTCCTGTCCTTATAAGGTACATAAGGAAGTCAGCAACTGACTTTACAGGGGTACCCTGAGGTCCACCTGATTAGTGACACACCACTTGAAACAATGGTCCACTTGCCTCATAGACGGATCTGGTTGATCCCTTTTGAGGAGCCTCAATTCTTGCTGCCACCGCCTCAGCGAAGCCGTGCTCCTTGAATGCTGAGGCTCCCGATTTGTCAGATTTCTGTGAGGGATCTGATTGAATGGTTGTGTCAACAGGTTGGGCAGATTGGGCAGGCTCAGTGGGATTTGGCTGGACATGGCCACTGGATCCCAAAACCAAGGCATGATGGGCCACCCCGGAGCAATCAGAATGATTCTCTTGTATGGGGAGTCCTGTAACATGACCGCTTTGCCCAATATGGCTGACAATGAGAAGGTGTATGCTTCCTGATCCTACCATGGCAAACTGAGCGCATTCACTGCTATAACCAGGAGATCCGGTACCGGTGACACAAACAAGGGCAACTTGTTGCTGAACCTCATGGCAAATAGGTCTAGTTGAGGCCGGTGCCACCTGTTGCATATTGCTTGGAAGACCTCCTAAAGGAGAGACCACTCTGATTGGGTGGTCTGGTCTAGCCTGGATAGCTTGTCTGCGACCATACTCAGCCAGCTTGTGTCGGGCTTTTAGAGTTACTTGATTTCTGGCGCCCCAGGTCAAGATTCTCCATAGTAAAGCACAAAGTGGGCCCGACCTAATGCCTCCTTATCTGCTTATGTATGACACCACTGTGGTGTTGTCTGTATCTACAAGTACTATCTTGTGCATACAGAGGTCTTGGAACTCTTGTAAGGCTAGAAAGACTGCCTTGAGTTCTAGATAATTGATATGCAACTTGCTTTCCAGGAGGGACTAGGTGCCTCCTGCAGTGTGTTCGTTTAAGTGAGCACCCCACCCTGCTTTTGATGAATCTGTAAAATTGCAGATAATGTTTTATTTGGGTGTAATGGTTGCCCTGTAAGGACATTGTCCTCTTGCAACCACCCTTGTAAATGTGGGTGCCACACCTTGGTATTGGAATCACCTTTTCTAGTGACTCTGGTACCTTCCAGTTGGTTTTGAGATGCCACTGTATGGGTCTCCTATGAAGTCGGCCTAGGTGAAATTACTTCCCTGTGGCTGTTAGTAAACCTACCAGACATGAACTGCTGGACCGGACAAACCGGTAGTGACAGTATTTCTAGTATTTGTCCTGAAGGTTCTGCCAATGGTCCGGTATTGGTCGGACCCGACCGACCATGAGGTCGAACTGGTAACCTAAACTTTGGCATATTTTCACTAGATCTAGTGTATGCCGCAGAAAACCCCGGAGGGATGTGGCTTTCACCAACCAGTTGTCGAAGTACTGGTGGATTATTATACCCTTTCTATGGCCATCAGTTTCAACTCCTTTGCTACTACAGTGAGCTCCATGGGTGCAGTGGACAGCCCAAAAGACAGTGCTTTGAACTGGTATGTCAGACCCTGGGCATGACATTTGATATGTCCTGGACAGTTCCTGTATAGGAATATGGAAGTAGGCGTTCTTGAAATCTATTGAGGTAACCCACTCCCGTTGTTGGAGGGTGGTCCTGATGGTCTCCGAAAGGTTTGGTTTGCTCAGGCCTAGAATAGGTCCCCAATGGTTGTGTGGTTTTGGAACCAAGCAAGGGTGAAGAAGCCCAGAGATTTGAACTGGCTCGACTGCACCATTCCCTGTCCATAAGCTGATGTAATGCTTCTAACCAATATAGGTTCCTGTGAAGATGTGCATAGCATTTGATAATTGGGGTGACCTTGTCAAGCTTGGTCTTGACTGGAAAGGGAGTGTAGCCCTCCTTCAAAATTTGTACTACCTAGGGTCCAGCCCCCCCAAGGCTTCCTAATTCCCGAAATGGGGTTAGTCTGGACCCTACAGGCAGTCTGACAAAAATTTCTGTCCCTCTGGCCTCCGGACACTGGTCCGGTCTGGTGACAATGATCTGAGAAAACAGTCTCTCTGTTCTTGCTGTGGTCCGGTCCGGTGGGGTTGACACCACTTTTCAAATTTAAAGAACTGTTGCCCCAGGCCAGCATCCTGCAAGGTGCAGCATTAAGAATTTTCTGTAACCAAATCTACCAAGGCAATTTGTCCGGTACCAAGACTCCATAACCGGTAATTCACTGTAAACAGTTAAGTCTCTGTAACTGGCACAAAAAAACTGGCAGGCTGGGGTCACTAATGAATTTAGACAGCTACTGGTCTATATTTAGCCCTGTACAGTAAGGACTGTGTAGCCAGCACCCTGTTTGTAGACTTGTAACTGGTAGGTTGAAGCAAGTGTACAAGGCTGTGTAGCCAGTACCAGCCGGTACACTCTGTAACCAGTTGTTGAAGCAAGTGTACAAGGCTGTGTAGCAAGTACCAGCCGGTACACTCTGTAACCAGTTGTTGAAGCAAATGTACAAGGCTGTGTAGCAAGTACCAGCCGGTACACTCTGTAACCAGTTGTTGAAGCAAGTGTACAAAGCTGTGTAGCAAGTACCAGCCGGTACACTCTGTAACCAGTAGTTGAAGCAAGTGTACAAGGCTGTGTAGCCAGTACCAGCCGGTACACTGTAACCAGTTATTGAGGCAAGTGTATAGTGCTGTGTAGTCGGTACCTGTCAGTACACTCTGACACCAGTTGTGGAAGCAAGTGTACAGGGCTGTGTAGCCGGTACCCTGCCGGTACACTGTAACCAGTTGTTAAAGCTACTGTATAAGGCTGTGTAGTCGGTCGGTGCACTGTAACCAGTTGTTGAAGTAACTGTACAAGGCTGTTTAGCTGGTAGTGGGTCGGTACATTCTGTAACCAGTTGTTGAAGTAAATGTACTTACAACTATCTTGTGTTGAAATCAGCTGGCTGTAGGTTTCCGCCATTAATAAAGTATTTCTTTGAAAGCACGTCTTATTTGTAGATTTGACAGTTGGTGGGAAAGCCCTTATGATCTATATTTAGAAACAATTGTGTCACATGACCAGTTTATTGGTCGGAGGGAGAACGTGATTGGCTGATTGGAGATGACGATCAGCTTCGTGATCTGGTCGGTGAATCACGTGACCAGCTTCGGATCTTCCGACCATTTCCGACCTTCTTGTTCGGTGAATCACGTGATTAACTTCGTGACCTGGTCGGTGAAAACACGTGACCAGCTTCGTGATTTGGTCGGAAGGACACGCGATTGGCTAACTGGAGATGACGTCAGTATTCGCGTTCTTTGTGTGATGCTTTACCAGCAACTTTACAGTCCACAAAACCCCACTACCGACAACAAGGCCGGGTCTGCAAAGCAGGGACTGGAGTCACAGTAGACGTGAGTTCTGAAGAACGCACTTCCGACCTTGCTGGTCGGTGAAAACACGTGACCTGCTTCGTGATTGGTCGGAAGGACACACGATTGGCTGACTGGATATGACGTCAGAGGTCGCGTTCTTTTGAGCTGGCCGGTCGGCTGATGCTTTAAACGCAGAGAAGCCTGGGCCAGTGCGCTCTGTAGATGAAGTCCTGGCCGGTCTGAAGTTGATTCTTCTTTTCAGCCGGCTGTACACTCAAACCAGTTTCCTGGCCATCCACCTCCCTTACTACCGACATAAGTGCCGGGTCCACAAGGGAGGGACTGAGAGTGATTAAAGATGAAGTTCCTTCTATGTAAATACTAGGTGAGGTCGGCTGAACATGAGCTTGCCGGTCGACTAATGCTTTACAGCAAAGATGTCTGGACCAGTGCGCTCTGAAGAAATCTGAAGAATTCATCTCTTGCTGCTGATGTACATATATATATATAAGCTTACCGGTCAACTAATGCTTTAAAGCAAAGATGTCTGGACCAGTGCGCTCTGAAGAAATCTGAAGAAGTCACCTATTGCTTCTGATGAAAAAACACTAAATACTCGAGCTAGGCTGGTGTGACTGATGCTTTACAGCAGAGAAGTCGGTACCAGTGCGCTCTGAAGAATCTGAAGAATGCATCTCTTGCTTGGGGAATTCCTTCTATTACAGTGTTCAAAACTACGTAGATTGCAGTTCCCCGTGATTTCTATTGGAAGTACTAGAAAGACGTTTCTATGGTGACTGTAGCCTCAAACAAAAGACACGGATAAAAATACCTGTAAGTAGTATATCCATAATTCCTCAATATTGTCGATCTGCCCCTAACAACACAAAGGTTGAATGGGAGGAAACTAGTAAAATGGCTGCCTTTATATTTCGCGTCGTAACTGCCCTATCATCAACACTAAATTGAGTCAGCTAGGGAGCGTTTCCAGCAGATTTAATCATGTATATCCGTGCTTGATATGTAGATAACACTTTTAAACCAAAATATCTGCAATTCAGGTGAAAAATCCATCATAATGCACACTTTTCCTTAAAATATCTGGAGATTGTTGAAAACACGTTCGCACAGTACACGCGCCAAACGAAAAAGATGCTATGACGTCAGGTTGTCTAGACAGGAAGGAAGTACGAGGCGCCATCTGGGGAGTGCACAGTACTACGGACCGGCCAGCCGGTGGAAACACAGGACGTCTTTTTCTGACGTTTGGCGGGCCGGTCTGCGCCGACCGGTTTAGCATATTGTCCATTGGATAGGATGTATTAACGCAATAAAACAGCTATTTTATGACCCCAGTTTAACCTATGAGGGGGACCAGGGAGTAAATCTGACCGGCTATCTAGATTCACATATGGTCCCAATACCTGTTAATACATTCTAAAGCTCTAAAAGCAAGAATAAAGGAGATATAAGGCAAAATGTCAAAACTGGCTATGACATATGGTTTCCTACTACCTCTCAATACATTTTATGGGTCTAAATGCAATACTTAAGAATATAATAGGGGGTTTACATGAATTTTAAGCTTTCTGGATGGTACCTGTAAGAAAATTGCTCATAAATAGGTCAATTTTCATCAGATCACTCCCAAAATCTAATAAGCTCGTGTTTTTAATAGTATAAACACGTGTATGAAATTACAAACCTCTGTGATCAGTAGATTTAGCCGAGTGGTGATGATGTCACATTATTTTTGATAATGTGACCTTGATAAAGATCAAATTTAAGCATGTGACAATATTTTCCCGAGCCTAAGGTATATAAGTGCCAAATATGGTTTAAAAGCTTCCAATAATGAGGGAGCTATTCAAGGGAGACCATAATGTGGCGGTGGCAGCAGCAAGGAAACTGAAGCAAAAACAAATAATCGCCCTTTCAAGGACGCTTAATTATGATAAAGTGTCGAAATTTTCACATTTTGTGTGGGGGTACCTTGCTTGTAATGGTTCCTGGGAACAGAAAAACAAAATGATATGCATACCTTGGACACTTTTGCATCCTTGTCCGATAAAGTATCTTTTAAAAGAAACAGCATGTCTCTAGGCCTTGTACTTTGGGAGAAGTTGTTCACATGGTTTTGAACAAAACATACCAGCCTGGGACCATAATTGTTAAAGACAGACATGAAATATTTGATTATTCATCAAGTGTCATGACCAAATTTTCTACTAATGATTTTGCTATTCCTTGCCAGCCTTCAAAAATATACTTTTTTTGTATACACAGTGTCTCTCTGTATCTACTATGTAACCTTATTTTTATGTTTATCTGGATGGCTAGGTGACACTAACCCTTTATTTTCTATTTGCCAATGAATCAACTTTATTTTTGACATTCAAAATATAACCTGGAGTAATTGTAGCCCTTTCTAATGCAAAGGTCACACTGTGCCAGGTGATGACAAGCAAGATAATGTAACTTTTTAAAACACAAAGCAAAACAAACATTACTCAGAATACATTTATTTGTCATACATAATTTCTAAAAAGTGTGAAACATGAGTTCCAAATAATGTTAAGGTGAAACGAAAGTACAATTAACCACTTACTTAAGATACTTACCATTTATAACACACAGACAAAAAAGAAATATGAAGATACAGTAAGGAATTACAGACATACCTTAAGTACTTGATCAGACTATGCTACTGCTCTTACCCCCAAAAAGTAAAAGTTATAAAAACAGAAACAAGAAAATATGCAGATATAAAAGTTCAGTTATGGAGGATATTAAGATAGTTTTTTTGATGACAGACGGTGTATGAAAATGAAACTCTAAAAATTTGGGATAATTTGGACAATTTTATTTAATTAAACACCAGTATACACCATCCCATGAATATTATTTCTACAATTAGGTGAAAAACAGTGAATAAATTTGAGACAAAAGCACACACAAAGATTGGTAGAACAAAAAGTGAAGGTAATGGAAGGTAATCTTGAATGCTTGCAACTTATCACAAGTAAATATATAACTCATCTGAGGTGATCTATGAGTATTGAGTTTCCTTTATAAAAATCATTACACCATATAGCAGCATGGGCAAGGCAACTACCTGAACAAAAGTGCTGTGAAGTTCATGTGTGACAGATATTGGAGTTTCACTGATCCACACATTACAGATCATTAATTAACAAATCATAGTGTACAGCATCAGTAGAGCAAGTATAAGTTGAATTTATGTAGAAGTGGAACCTGGTTTGGGGTGTCGTCATAATAGCTTTTCCATTTTTCTGTCTTCATCAGTGGAAGTTTGCCTCAAGTAGAACCAGATCTTGGGGCTGAAAGTCAAACATTGATTGTTTGGCAAAAGTACCACTTGAATATCACTTCACAACAACAAAGATTTGGTATATTTTTACATCCCCATAACCTTTGTTAATCCAAGTTAAACAAAAAAATATGAAGCGATTATATTCAAAAACACTTTTCCTGTTGCACTAGATCTCCTTTGTTAATACTTCATTAATAAAATACAAACTTTAGACACATAATTTTTCTTTTCGTTACAAGTTTTTTTCTGTTGGCAATTGTCAGATTTTTATATCCATTTAAGGTAACGTGACAGTAAGCTTTCACTTGGGTAGCTAATCAAAATATCTTGTTTTTTCTAGTTAATTTTAATTTGTTTTTGAGAAGCAGAAGCCAACATATGGATTTACTGAGAGACTGACTGAGTTGCATCAACTTTTGACAGATACCAAATATTTACAAATTTCCTACATACCGGTCTTGATTTCAGCTTTACCAAATGCTACATAACTAATACAGGATCTAGATATACAGTCTTCTTTGTCATAAAAAAATGACTGGGTTGAGCTGAACGCCTGGTGCACAAAACCATGGCTAAATGTTTGGTAATATTACTTTTTTTAGAATAGACAGTTTCTTCAAATAAATAAATGGGGCAATATCATTAAGAGATCACTAAAACAAGTACCAAAAAATTAGTTTAACTTTTACACAAAAAGCCACAGAATAAAACTGGTTGTGTTGGGCTGATTTTTTCGCAGATAATTTTTTGCGAATATGGAACCTGGTCTTGTGGAATATGAAAATACTCCGTGCATAGGTCACATTTTAGACAAAAAAAGATTAACTGACACACATAAACAGTATTAGTTCTACTACACACAGAATTCATGATCTGATGTTCACAGAAAGGGATCAGTAACAGAGGAGTGAAAAAAAAATCAGGTCACGTATACACATTTTTATGCTAAACTTTAGCCGATTTTTTACTTAGCTTTTGCTAAATAAAGTCCCTGAGCTGTTAACCTGCCGTAACCTTTCATGCACAATAAATACATTATTGCATAATACTGTCAAGATTAAATTGTTTGTACATTGCATAATGTAGCATATATTGAGCAAACTATTTCTGATATGATAAAACATCATTGCTTATAATATTGTCCAACAATGTCTTCATCACTGACCAACTTAGCCATGACTAATTCTGTGCATCTAACTCCCTGGTTATATATTTACAACAAAGCAAACCTTTTGGTGAACCCCCGGTTTTCAAACACATTTTAACTAAAACAAATCAATACTTTTACTAACAGAAGAAAAACCAAAACCAAAATGAACATGTGTAAAACAACCATTGTTTTTTAAATCTTCTGATACTTTATTACTTTATACCATAGTTTTGTTTTCCAGTAGCTATCACATGTTTGAAACAGATTAGGAATAACAATTAGCTTTTTACTGTGTACTAAAGATGTATGTGCCTGAGATCATGTGTATTTTTACATAATAAGCAGATGCTTTTTTTTGTTGAATATTCAATTATCCCCATAAATTTGAAAGCAATTTTTTAATTTCTGACTATTTATGACATGTAGGTTTTTACAGTAGCTATCACCTGTTTTCCACAAATTGGACAACTATCAGTCATTTCCCCACAGGTTTCACAACATGCAAGGTGACGGCAAGGTAATAAAAGGATATTAGCAAGCTCTGAATTACACATTCTACAGTACTTTGCAGATAAGAGTTTCTTATTTTCTTCAACAAGTTCAGTTACATCTTCCTTAGTTTTACTGTTCTTTGTCTTGCAAATTTTGTCAGGATTTTGAGACTGCTTTGGTCTAACATCCACCCAAACATCTTTTGTATCTTGAGTTTCATCACCTGATGATGGCTGATGCCTTTGTTCAGTTTTCTTTGGTTCTGTATCAATGTCACTACTGGCACTGCTCTTCCTTTTAGTTTTGGAACCTTTCTTTTTCTTCTTGAGTTTCTTCTTAGATGCAGTATTCCCTCCTTTATACACCTCACCATCATCCACTGGCAGCTTCTCTGTAGCATTACTCTCTTCTAGACTGTCCTCTGGTTTGGAAGCAGATGGTTTTGAACTAGTTACATCATGCGTTGGCATTTCATTGACTCTTCCTTCAGCCTGACTACTTTTTCTCTCTTCTGAATGCTGTTGATCTGAATGTAACTCACTCATCTCATTACCACATTTAGGTTTATTATCAACTGCATCTAATGTGTCATGTTTATTGTGTTTATTAAGTTCAGGTACATTTTTAACTGTAGAGACTATGGAATCTTGATTTGGATTACTATCACTACTGCTGCCACAAGCAGTATTAGTGGTCAAAGAAACAGTGTGTTGAACTGGATTATTCCTTGTTTCATGTATTTTGTTGGTGTGTGGTACTTCATGTAACAATATATTATCATCTTTTGGTTTATTCTTGCCTTCTGTATCATCTTCAATCTTGTAAATAACATCTAAGATGTCCTCGGATGTGTATTGTTCGGCTGTAAATAACAAGAAAAGCATATACTATGGGTGGTGTCAGATCATAATGTCCATCACAAAAGACAGCTTTACAAAGACGCAATTGTTTTCACCAAATAAAAACCTAAATCAAAATAAAATGTTAAGATAAATTTACAATATAACCTCATAAAATGAAAAATCAACAAAATGCTCCAAGTATTCTAAGATATCTTTAAACATTAACTTTATGTTTCGGTCACAGAATTTTGGGGCATAAACATAGTTAGCACAGATTTTTCATGTATAATTACAGGAATGAATTACTGATCCAAGTGCAAGGGAATTCAAGACTGAGTTTAGAGTTCTTGAAAATAATCAAAACACATCTGAGGTTCTTGTTGAGATATTATTATTTTTTATGTGGATTGGTTCAAAGTATTTTTTTGCCAAAGATGCCAAGTTATGGCACATACCAAAAGTGGAGGCTCGAATTTAGGGCAACATGTGTAAAACAAATTATTATATTCTTACATCTGTTATAGCTCAACACTTCTGTAGCTTTTTGAATGATGTCTTCTTGGAAGCCCAGACTCTTCACAATGCCCGCTACCACTGTACTATCCAGTGGCCATCGTCTAAACAGAGCCACCTTTGGACTCTCAAGCTGCTTAGTATGCCAGGAATGGTTATTTTGGATGAGGCCACTGCAAAATGTCCCTCCTCTCATGGATGTGCGTCGGTGTAGTGGGTTTTCCATGTTAGTAAATTTTAGTGTTGAGTCTTAGAAAACTGAAAATAGTGGCATACAAAAATACTTAAAATGCAGTTGGGGAAAAATACATCCAAGTTTTAGACAAATGAAGTAAAACTTGTTAACAGCTGTGGTTATATTGGGAAAGGCATCAATATGTTGTCACTGAATGCTATATAAGTATAATGAATAAAATGAAAGACTGTTAAATAATTATACGTACATGCCATTCTTACATTATGACAGGCATGCAAAGTACCAGTCTGATAAATTGGTCATATTGCAAAACATAGTACTGCTTACCGTCGCATTACGGGTCTAGTCGCAATATGGGTCTAAAGTTATTTTTAGCCACGTAAATACGAAATAATGCTCAGAAAGCAGTCACCAAAAAACGTTGAAAGTGTTAATATGTTGAATATATTTTAATCACAGCATGGTACATCTATGTGGCAATAAAAGAAATAATCACAGAGCTTTAAATATTGAAGAAACATGTCCGCCATTGCAGTCAAAACATCCGTTTCATGCACATTGTTTACAATTGCTGGGAAAGCAGTATTGAAAAATATGATAAAAATGACGAAGATTTACCATTGAAAAAAGGTTCCTTGCATAGATTAACTATTTATCTTTATGTTTACATATTCGTTTTTGCATATTCCTTTCTGCATTTATGAATTTTCAATGTTTACTTTTATAAACAACTTGAGCTGCTCATAATCACACATGTAAACAGGAAACAGGAAGTGACCTTTTGGGTTCTTACTAAAAATCATGTATAATCAGTCTGGAAAATACGAAAGAGAGAAAAGTAGCCTGTAGGTTTATGTTAATCATGATTAATTAAATCAGCAAAGATAATCATAAATTGATAGTGTATAGTAAAATTAGGATTGCTGTAACCTTTATAGGGCTTAATCTGTACTGTAAGGACACTGTTACTTCTAACAATTTTACTTATATTTATTTTTCCACACCAAGGTGACCAATACATTATCCCTTTACCCAGATGCTATTATTGGAGGGATAGACCTACTGAGGCAATGGTGGAATTCAAGATATAACAATTTACTATATACAATTTACTATGTACTTGACAAAGCAACTGAATAATATTCTAACAAACTGTGGCAGTGATGTTAAGGTTGATGTCACTGCTGTTAATACTTGGAAGGTGATAACATTAAAACAAATTTTTTCTTCTATCAATGCCCTTGTTATATGGAGGGATAATTGGGGGACAGATGATACATGCTGCTTTTAGTTTCAGATAAATGATAACTTACCATTGGTAAGTAGTGGCTGTCAAGTGGTAGCACTTCAGGATTCCCTCTCTTGCAGCTGTTGCTTACTATGCCTGCAGTTGTGAGGCTGTTGGTCACCTGATACCTTCCCAGATGTAGCCAATTTAGGCCTTGAGTATAATATTGTCAATCTTTATTTTCACTGCTAACTTGTGTACAAATCTGATGTATACTTCTTGTATTACAGATATATGATCAGTGCTTTCTTTACAACTGGGACATATAACTATATCATTCATGAGTACTTATTTTTGCTGAATTTATAATTTCTCACATGGAGTTTTGTTCCATAATGATGTAATTTTGTGTTTGAAAATGGTTTTACCTATATGTGGAAATTGGTAAGGTGGTAGTTGTTTTGCATTGGTTGCCGTTTAAAGTTCATAAATTTGACCAACTATATGTATGGGTTTTCCTTGGGCTTCCAGCAGTCTGGCACAGTATATGAAATCTATTTTTTGGTCTTCCTTTGGTTATGCATTGCACTTTCTGGTTCTGTGTTTACTTTATGGTGCTTGTTCGGGCAACCAATACCACCAGTGATAACCAATCGAATCATCTGCCACAGAAGGCAGAAAAAGAAATTGTGATTGGAATTTCATTCAAATTGCTGCATTGCAATGAATGTCAAGCATACTATAATATATAAAGACAAATGAGATGATGTGCAACCTAAATCCCATGCATAATCAGGAGAGATAGGCTACACTGCTGAAGTTATGGGATAGGAATATAAGGAGATTAATATTATAGATTACAATAATCTATCGACCTGGCAACGCAGGCGGACACAGTACCCCACAGGGATTATGTCGAATGTGACAGCCTCACAGACGTTACTATTCAGCTGGCAGAGAGGACACAAGTGATGTTGCTCGGAATTTGGTTGAAATATCCAGAAATGCAAGATGAAGCTAGCCAGTTAGATGTACAGGAACAAACAAACCTGGAGGGAAACTGCACACCTTGTAACCCTTATCAGAGGCAGCAAGACATGTAGTGGCAGTAGTTATATAATGCCTAAAAGATTTGTGCACCTGAGATTGTAAGTGGCCGTAAGATGGCACCAGATCAGCTGGCCCAGTGGATAAAAATACCGATAGTATAGTCAGCCATGTAAGCAAGGTGAGGTAATAAAACACAACAAGCCCTTTATGAGCAGTATAAATAATACAGTACAACAATAGTAAATGATGATAATATGTACATGCTTCTAAATCATTGACTAGTTTGTACAACTGGATTGAAAAGAAAATTTGTTGCAATAACAGTAATTAATTGTAAATATATAAGCATTCAAGAAGTGGTACACAAACAGAACATAGGCAAACTAAGGAGTATGGTATAAAAGTAAGCTGTTGTGTCTCTTTGCAAGAGGACCTAAACACAGAGTCATGCGGTCTGTAGCCAGTCCAGGCTCAGGGAAGGCTCTTCAGGTGCATCTGAAATTAAAAAACTGATTATACTTTTAACAATTAAGGGTGGAACACTAGTGTGGAGGGAAAAATATAATTTGATTTCCCAGATGTTACCCCTTCCAAGTCTTGATTACAAATGGAAGAGTGAATGCAAATGCCTTGCCTCAAAATGGAGGCAACCAGTAAAATTGTTGTTTACAAAATGCATGGTGTGCTTGCTAAGACCCAGAGCCCCAAAAGTTGAGGTCCTCCATAGGAATTAACATGCATGCACCTGGATGCCTGCCAGCAAATTGACATATATGTGTCTCTTCTGTTACCTAATAATTTGACGAAATCACATTTATCATGGATGGAATTAATTAATATAAATGTGAGAAATTCTGAGGATTTAGTTTCCACAATTTATGACTTCATCAAGCTCAAACATACATGCAATAATGTACAATATCTTGTAACATTGATAATTCCTAAGAATAATATGCATAATTATTTCGAAATTAATTTTGGTATTGTAACTAACATACAATTATCCAATGAAGCAACACAAATTCAACAGCTTCAGAATTTACAACTTAATACTACAACCAAAGTTATGTGTGCTAATTCGGATGATGGAGGAAAGACATTGTTTACTTTGTTTATGCGGTTACGTAATTTTGCAACTAAACTGTAAACAGCATAAAGACAGCACCTTTGGTTTTTATGGTAAAAAGTTCATAAAATCTTCGTATTTGGAGTGGAATTAATGTTAAATATATAAATAACTATCTATACCATCTTGTGCCTTATTATCTATGGCTAATAAAGTGGCAATAGACCCATATTATGCACGGGTGATATTTGGATATGTGAGCGATAATTGCATATTTTTGGTATTTTACTCAGCTAATATCTATTTCGAGGCTGTAAAACGGACTTTATAAATTATGGGATGGATTAATTCAACTGTTTTTATAAACAAAGTGACCGCTAATGCTGTGGTTTGTGTACTGCCTTCCGTTTTTACCGTCGTTAGACCCGTAATGCGACGGTAGGCAGTATAAATTTTATCACTTTTTTTTCAAATCGCAAAATTCAGTTCATTGTATATATAATCATCTATTTTCAATAAAAGCTTTCTGTTATAAGAATATGTAAAACATTTTCTTATATGCCGTAGTCGCCATTGTAACATTTAACGGGACAAATTAAAGGTTAAATGCCAAGTTTATCATTATAGCTTGGCTTGTATATTAATTGGTACAACTTTACAGAACATTCCATATGCATGAACAACCACTGTATAACCATCTATTTATCCAATAGTCCCGCAGGGAATTTTTTTTTTTCGTGCTCTAATCTGATTGGTCAAAAATTCCTTTTTCACACAAGATGGCGGAAGTATAACCACTTTCTTTGTTTACACGAGTCACGTGCTAATGCGTCTAATTTTAGTAAGATGGGAAATTTTGTTGTTTGTGCACTTGAACCAACCTTTTAAAGTCCTTATGACAATACCCTATTACATATTTTAGACCTTTCTTTACTGAAAATGTAATAAACAAATAGTAAAAAAAATAGTAAATACATATCGATTTTTAAACTAACAATTAAATCATCAGCACAAATTCTACGCATTTGTCCTTATTAATTCCACTCAGGTTTGTAAGTACATGTATCCTGAAAGTTGATGACGAAATAGTCGGAAATACGTACACAAATTTTTAATAAGGAGATATAGAAACCAATATAGAAACTTTAATCAATTAAAGTATATATAATAAACTGACATTCGTGGAATACAGTCTCAGTTTACAATTATATCAGATAATTCAATGCATACTATACAGGTATGTACAAGACACTCGATCTGATCATACGTAGCAATAAAACTGATTTTGTAGAACATTTTATGTCCCTTTTGAACAAATACAAGTTGTATATATATAATACTTAATTGTTTGAAAATTGAGATACATAATTGCTTACACCGGGCCATTAGCTCAAATTAAAGCACAGAACAATTAAATAAATAAACCAAATTCCAGACATTTGAAACGTGACCTTCAATATAGATACACCATGTACAGTACTCGCACATATATCCTGAAGAAGATTCGTGCATTATAGTGTAATAAATCTATTAATAATCACTCACCAGAAATAACCAATCTTGTAAATTCTAAATAGCTTAAACTGTCCTTTGTAGTTTGTAGTCACTGAATTTCAAGTGTGAGGAGATGTGTTCGCCGCAATGTTTTATATACCAAATGTGGGTTAGTCATGGAAAGAAAGCTTCGTCTGTCGGGAAATCCCAATATCTCTGAAATGATTCAATCACCAAATAACCACATCCGGAACAAGCAAGAAAACTGGAGTACTTTCGAGAAATTTCCCGTTCCGACTGTTTTTGTGTCTGCGCGTGTGTGGTTTTATGCTGTAAATGTATGAAATCATTTGATACATTCGATTGTGAGCTTGGAAAATTACGTGACATTTTCATGCGTTACTTGCTCTAAATACTATTTAGGATTTTTGTTGTGCTTATCTAAACATTTACCAACAGAGATATTAGCCTAAATTAATTATAATTTGCACAGGTAGTTTTTATTTTGAAATTGCAAATGCTATATTATTTACTTATTCATCTACTTATATATGTTTATCTCTTTTATTTACCCCAATATGTATTGATGGGATAAATTATTAAAAGTATACCAGCAATTTTGGTTGGTTTTAAACGTGAAACTTCCCAGTTTTATTTCATTACTGAAATTTAGATAAAAATTCCATTCTGAAAAAAAGACAAAAAAAAAAAAAAAAAAAGCAAAAAAAAAAAACAAAACTTGTTTACATCAACACATTAGCTGTTGTTTTAGTTCAAACCTGGGGTTTTACCTTCCGTTCAGCGTCAGGGTAAAATTGGGACAGGTCCTCAGCATTGTCACTTGTGGGAGTAGAACTCGTACAGAGGTGACAGCCTGTGATTAGATGACAAACCGAATGTATATTATAATACATCACTGCAAAGGTATTTTAACAGAGCTTCTGTTCATTTTATTGTTTTGAAATATATATGGTAAGCAAAATTATAGTCCTTTTTTCACTCCCTGGTAACCCAATATATACAAAAGCCTTTTTGGCAATATTTATTTAACATATGGACTTATTTTACTTTTTATACATACAAAATAGCGGATAATAAAAGTAAAACAAACGCTTTTCATAAGCATAAAGAAGATACTTGTACTGTGCACTCTCATAATTTTTCCAGCTTCATTTTTGATATAGATTTCCTCATATGTCATTCGAGAAGTTTTCCTATTGCATATGTGTATTGTTGTACACATTTTAATCTCTTAAAGGGCCACTCTTTTTAACTCAAGCATCAGCTATACATTAAAGCATATATTTATTGCATATGAACAGTATTAGAACAGTGTCCTCAGTGTTTATTATTCACAATCCATGAAATTGTCCATTTTGTGAGCCTTAGTCAAATAAGACATATGAAAATCCCATGAAAATATGCAAAAAAATAAAAATTACAGTGAATTGTGAATAATAAACACTGAAGACACTGTTCTAATACTGTTCATATGCAATAAATATATGCTTTAATGTATAGCTGATGCTTGAGTTAAAAAGAGACATGTTTTATTTAAATTAATAAAATGCCTAATTGTATGAATTATGTCTGTTTATTGCAAATCTAGAACTATGATTATCAATTTCTGTGGTAAAATAGGATTTTTTTTTTGCATAAACATTTGAATGTAAAGTGTACGTTAATGTTCACAGTAATAGTGAAGCAATATAATACTTTTATGCAAGAAACTTTCTTTTTTCATACATGGTACTGCCTATTTATGGATGGGCAAGCAAAAACTGGACATATTGGCTATTTTGCGATCATTATATGACTTTAAAATGGCTGCAAAAACTGGTCCGTATATTGCAGATGCTGAACATAAAGATAATTCCAAATAATGATGCTATAAATGCTTTGTAATCTAAGAAAACACAAGGCTTTTAGACTCCAAAATACTACACACACACTGTTTTTATACTGATGAATGAATACAGGAAATGAGTTGTGTTCATGTGATGACGTGTGTACACGTGATCCAGAGGTTAAATGTCCTGTGAGGCAGATTTCTGCAGGAAAGCTAAACAAAAGCATTTTTTGTGGCTTTCCCAGTGGTTGTGTGTATATTTATCTACTGGATTGGGTACTATGTGTTTTGATGTACTTATACTGAGAAAATAGTTTTTTGGTTGCAGTGGCCCTTTAAGTTGGTATACATCCTTGTACCAAGACCGTATGTATACTATGCGTTTTCTAATAAATTTTATGATATCAGCATTAAGCAATGTATTATCTGTTGTCATTCTATGAGTCACATGCACGCCATTTCATACATTAACTATGCTGTAAGTGCACCCACTATATGTGTTTGTCCATAGAATATGTATGTATAACCACCTAGGTCAAATGTTTCTGTGCTGGGATCTCATGCTACATCCCAGTGGGCTCGTCAACCTTCAGTTGATGGTTCGGTCAGCCTTTGGTAGGACACACAAAATTTAATGTTATTCGATGGGATTTTCATTTAGGTAGGACATGTTTGGAACGATTTGACAGCAACATGGAAAGCTATTTTCATTTGGGACCACCTTTTTCAAATGTTGAAAATTGTCATTATGTCCTTCAACCTGCTGTATAGACATATATAGGAGTAACGGGTAACATGAGGGGTGGTGGGGTGGGGTGGGGTGGGGGTGGGGGTTGTATTGACATATGATTGACTCTCCTTTTTTGACATGCACTACCCAGATATAAGATTGCGTTTCAGAAAGATGAGGTTGTCAATCAGAAAGCAAATACATAAAGAAATGAGCATCAGGAAAAGTGTGACCTCAGCATTAGCAAGTTGCTGGTATGTCTTTGTTCTTTGTTCTAGAGTGATTCTGTTACTTTTGGGAAACACCTCCGAACAAAGTGGCTGATGCACTTTTGTATCTTTTGTCATCTTAGCAAATACCTAGAAGACTAAGGAAACCTTTAAAAACGGTAATTAAATTCAAAAGGGTTTTAACAATTCACTTTTGAATAGAATTACAATGTGTGAAACAGCAGACGGAAACAAGGCCGAAAGGGGTTTCGGTCTACTAGCGTGAGCCACAAAGCCATCAGAGACATGAGTAGTGCACTGAGGCATCTCTGATCCAAGAACTGACGTGGCCCATTAATTTGCTGCTTAACTTCAGTGAAGAGATGGTACTCGCCATGCCACAATTTATGAATGTTCGGAGACAAAAAAAATCCTCTAAGTCTAAGACCACAGACTTAACATTCTTTTGACAAAATTTAAGACCAAAGTCTTAAATTAAGTCTAAATCTGGACTTAAGTCCCTTTGTGAAATTGGTCCCAGAATGTTAAGTCTGTGGTATTAGACTTAGCAGATTTCACAAAGCAGCTAATTAAGCCCATGAAATTGATAAGTCAGTGGACTTAACTTTAAGTCTGGGAGGTAGTGGGTTTAAATTTTGTAAAGAGGACTTAAATATGGCCGCCATAACTTTGCTCTGCTTCAAAATTTGAAATGGCTGTAAATAAAGTATAATTATACAGAACACCTTTCTGAGGTAGTCTTTGGGAACTTTATATGATGTAACTAGATTTTCTATTGCAAAACAGCACTTATTCATAGATAAAAGTCATCAAATGAAGGACATAAAAGGTCATATGACACAGAAAACCACTGCGTTTATTTGGTAAGCATGGACTTAGCTAAGTCACCCTTTGTGAAATCCATTTAAGTCCCAGACCTAGCTAAGACCAAAGTCTTAGATTTA
The DNA here is from genome assembly GCA_964017235.1 of Sabellastarte sp. h YS-2021. Classification (NCBI taxonomy): domain Eukaryota; kingdom Metazoa; phylum Annelida; class Polychaeta; order Sabellida; family Sabellidae; genus Sabellastarte; species Sabellastarte sp. h YS-2021. The sequence goes on along the minus strand of OZ024927.1, from coordinate 138,707,334 downwards.
AGTCCCTGACTTAGCCAAAAACTTTTCCGTGTGCAAATACATATAAGCCAGGGAGCAATTATATGCACAATTATTCATCACGTGGAATTAAGTCACACACATGAGTCATACTCAATTGTACATTCATTTCAGCACACCAAAACAGGAAATGTAAGCTTTTATCAGATCCCTTCACAGTAAAACCATATTTAGAAAAAAATGTATTTTCACTTTCCACAAGATCGTTTTAAAAAGGAACACCTGGTCACGTTTTATTACTATTTTTTGTATAAATATATGACCCTCTGATTTTTGGCTTATCTACACAAGCACTGCCCACTGAAGATTGTTACATAACCACAACAGTTTTAGGTGTTGGAGCACGATTGAACTGAAGTTTGTGTTATTTAATATTAGGTGCGTCACCAAATATTTTTGTGTGTCCTGTTATATTTAGCTTTTGAGTAGCTGAAGTTTGGTTAATGTTATGCAGTATGGATGTTTTTTACCCAAAATCTTGGTTGAGTTTTAAGACCCTTTGTGAAACTGGCAATAGTTCTACTTTCACGACTCGAAGTAAGACCTCACCAATTTATAATTCTACAGACTGTTTGAAAAGAGTATGAAAAGTAACTAACCATATTGGTCCTGAGTAAGTTAAAAGACAGCAAAGTCTGGACTAGATCTTTATCAAGAATGTTTATGTTGAAGTGTTTTTGAGCACAGATCACTTTTTTTTTTTGTTCCTGACTTTGATGAAATTTGCCTGTGCATTTTGAATTTCCCTCTCTTGTGCTCCAATAGCTAAAATGACACATGTCCTTTTGGCTTTTGCCCATACATATGTCCTTTTGTCTGCGGACTTTGATGACATTGAAAACACCCCAATAGCTAAAAGGACACATGTACTTTTGGCTTTTGCCCATACATATGTCCTTTTGTCTGCGGACTTTGATGACATTGAAAACACCCCAATAGCTAAAAGGACACATGTCCTTTTGGCTTTTGCCCATACATATGTCCTTTTGTCTCCCGATTTTGATGACTTTGACAACGCCTGTGCATTCTGAATTTCCATCTCTTGCTCTCCAATGTGTCCTTTTGGCTTTTTCCCATACATATATCCTTCTTGCATTGGACTTTCAGGGATTGTGGCACAGATTGATGACTATTTGTCTGCTCACTGAAGTTAAGCAGCAATGGGCTGTTAGTACTTGGATGGGTGACCATCTCAGTTTGAGACCAGCTGTGGGATGTATCTAAGTTTAAATTTCTTTCTGTCACGAGACTTTTGTAAATTCTAGTGCACTACTTGTGGCCTTGTTTTGTCATATAATCAGCATCGTTTAGATGCATTTTTTATAATTTGAAGTACATACCTTAAAACCGTAATTGGAGATATAAAAGGTGTCAGTACTGTAGTTATAGCCCAAATTTGATCTAAATTTTATATTGACCTTGCTTGACCTACTTTCACCAGGTTGTCGTGTTTCGATTTCTTTGATTGGTGAATGCTTGATCCCCAGTTTTTCCCCAGAATTTTTATTTTCTCAAAACCCCCCTGGCAGTATTTGGGATAAGCCAGGGGCGAATTTCACGAAAGGTTTTTAGCCTGGTCTCAGGTTCAAACTCGAAACTTTTGTCTCAAATTATTGGAACATTTTTCTTGAGCCCATGGGCTCAGCCTTTTTTGAATTTCACAAAAAGGTCTCAGTCTCAGCTTTGGCTAAGCCTCTGGCTCAAATCCTGAGACGGCAGGTAGTGGGCTTAAGTTTTGTAAACAGAGGCTCAAGTATGGCTGCCATAATTAATCAATTCATGCTCCACTTCAAAATTTGAAATGAATGAAAATAAGGTACAAGTATATAAAACAACCTCCTCAAGTAGTCTTTGGGCGTTTTTACATGTTTACAAGGTTTCCCATTTCAAAATAGCATTTGACCACAGATATAATTTGTCAAATAAGGAACATATATGTTATCAGTAGAATAGTTTGACTTCAAAAAGGGTTACATGACATAGAAAACCACTGTGGTTATTTGATAAGCTTGATCTCAACTGAGATACCTTCTGTGAAAACCGTTTGAAACAAAGACTTAGCTGAGCCCAAAGGCTCAGGTTTGAGTTAGTGGTTCAGTCTGAGACTGGGCTAAGTCTGAGATCTTTCATGAAATCCACCCCAGAAAGTCGATAAGACAAGTTGGAAGGTATAATTGACAAGCCGTTTCATGTTTTAACTTTGTTGGGTAGGGGCTTGAGTCAGTTTGATCAGATTGTAAGTAGTAGAAATATCTAACATGTTTGATTTTTACAGACCCATTCTAAATTAGAACGACTTTTAACCGACCCTTTAAGACCCAAGCTTGACATCTAATTTGCTTTACCGATCTCAATATTGGCAAGGACCAGGAAGGGTCAGCCTAAATTTAACAGCTACTTAATTGGCTTCGCAAAGATAAATCATAACAGCAAAAAATTAATCTGTGCATCATGACGGTAAGACCTGGCTGCGTTATGAATGAAAACATCGTTCATTACAGAAGGGACAGAATACCTCAATCACAAAGGTTACCACCATTATGTTCCTAACCTTAGAAGCTGAAATATAATTTGTATGCTTAATAAGATTATGCTCAGAATAATTTATCTGGGCAGTTGGCATGCGGGTTGTGGGTGACCAAAGGAAGAAATGATTTAATTTTGGAAACGATCCTGATACAACTCTTGAAATTAAAAGAATTATATATCCTGACGTTTTAACATTTGTATTTGTTTTCAGTATTTTGGTGAAATTACAATTTGGAGATAATCAGATGCACTGGTGAATGTCTGTCCTCTAGGAGAGCTTTCTAGTTACAGACTGGGACAGAATACAAAGATAAAGTCTTGTTAATCTTCTAATGTCATTAGTTTTTAACATTATGGGAAATTAAGAAGTTTATACATGATGTGTTTGTCTTTGTCATCTCAGTTTTCCTGAAAATATGTTTCAGGGGGGTTTCCCTTACTGACTGATATGGACAGTGTGTTAATGACAGGGAATATTTCCAGCACGTGTTTCTGTCTTGCTGTTTTCCTTGAGTGATGGCATGTACACAAGGCAACTTTTTGTCCGTTATGACTCTTCATGTCATCCTGTTATAAATATATTGTTGGGTTTTCACTTTCTCTTTTTCTGCTGGTGTGGCCAATTTAATTTCAGGCAGAATTTCAGTGAATATGTTACTTGCCGTTTCAAAACCTTTGGCCGTTTTGAAACGGCCATGCAAGTTTTAGAAATGGCTTGGCCGTTTTGAAACGGCCAACTTTTCCTCTTGGCCGTTTTGATACCTCACCAGTTTGACATTGGTGGACAAGTTTGTTCTGTTGCTTTTAAGTGTAACAGTTGTATTACAATAAAAAACACTATATTTATTAAAACTGCATTTGGTATATTATGAAACATATATCTAACAGAACATATAACAACATTTATTGGTGCATATAAACACTTTTTGTAAAGACTATAGTTATTAATATATATCAATATTAAGAAGAAAAAAATGAAATAGGATTAAACAATATTTTATCACTAATCCCTTTTATGCACCCCACCCATATGGAAAATGAAACAAATCAACATCAAGAGATATCTTCTAAAGTAATAATAATACAAAGCATTATAATTATATGTCAGTATTAACTGAGTAATATTAAGCAAAAAAAGGTGTCAAAAAGCAAATCTGTTCTAGCTCATCTACAATAATTCTTTGGAAAGTTAAACAATAAATCCCTCCTTGATTGATCTTCCTGTTATGTAAATTTGTTAAACCTTTCATATTTACCTTTTAAACAGCCCACTAATATTTAAGTGAAACAAATCAACATAAAAAGACAGCTGCAACAATAGGAATAAATCCAATTAAGCACTTCTGACAATCAATGGTAAACAAATCAACATCACAGAGTTAATATTTATCATGGCTTCTCTTTGGCTTATTAATTAAGCTGGCAAGTCAAACAAACAGGTTTAAAGATACAGCACCTTCATGCAGATAGATTGATGAGATAATTTTTATGATGCAGACTTTGTGTCATACAACAACAAAATACAATTTGTTTAAAGAAAACTTTTTAAGTAAAAAGACCTAATTGAAGATCACAGGTTAACTGCAGTTACCCCCATACCTGAGTACCTACTCCACAAGTTATGATTATAGAAAGTTGCTGAGTAGCCCATGCTCAGGAATTTTTTTTTAGAATCAAAGGACAGATTTGAAATTCACACAAAAACACATGCTATAGAAATCAGATGAGGTTTCAAAACGGCCAGGTTATTGATTTGGCCATTTTGAAACCAGGTTTTGAACTGGCCAGGCCGTTTCAAAACCAAGGAAGGTTTCAAAACGGCCAAGTAAATAATTTGGCCGTTTCAAGTTTCGAAACGGCCAGGGTTTCGAAACGGCCAGGAACAAAACCACCAATAAGAAAAAACATCAAGTTCTAATTCATCAAGTATATTGCTTTCTTTACACAGTTCTTTTATAAACATAATATACAGTTATATACTATTTTATGTACATGGCTAGTTACCAAGCTCTGATCACTCTGCCTGATCTCTCTCAGATCCCTGCCTCTCTGATCTGTCTCTTTGATCCCTAACTCCACTCTCTTTAACACTTTTTCATGTGATAGCTACCCGCATCTCACTAACCACCAGGACTAGTTCTACATGTACTGGACCTGCAGCCCAGTGCCTACAGATTCTGCAAATTTTGGGCTCCCATTAATTCTTGGGTCCAGCAAAACTGCCAGGGCTCGCCATTCTACAGGGCCTGCAATACTGTGGGGGCCCCGCAAATCCCAGATAAGAGACAGTTACTGACCTATTTATTTTCAAACACTGCAAGACTAATTTAAAACCATAACAATATATATGTTACAGTAAATATGTGAAATCAGTAAATACGTGTATTTTCTGAAAATTTCAGTAAATACAAGTATTTACTGATTTGGTCAGTAAAAACGCGTAGTCCCTAAAATTTTCAGTAAATGCATGTATTTACTGATTTATGACCTTTGTTATTTGACAAGTTTACTGGTATGACTTTCAGTAAATATGTGAAATGAAATTTTGATGTTTATTGGTTGTACATATATAATATTGAACTGTAAACCAAAACATACATTGTATTGGAACATTTTAGTCTGTTATGTTGACTTTTACGATATACTTAGCAATACATTTCATGCAATATTTTATGTCAAACAATAGCACTAGACTTTGAAATATTTATGTTTACAAACTTTGGGTATGTGCTTTCAGTAAATATTTAATTTAAGCCTATATTATTTTCGATCCCACAGCTACAAAGGACCTATGACATCCCTAAAATGATTAAAGATCATTAACTTTTCACCATTTTATGTGACTGATACATAAAAAGTGTTTTATCGGTAGTAAATAAAACTTTTAGAAATTAATAGAAATTTGAGTTTCAAAATCTTAACATAGTCTAACTATACTTTCATTCAGCAGAAATTTTGCCTTATCATTTAAGACAAAATGATTTACACCCAAACAAATCTACATGTATTCTTTAAGAATCTATTGTTAACCAGAGATGATTATTTCAACCAGGGCTTAATATTTTGCCAATTTCTGGTAGATATATGACTTTAATGTACGTACTGGGTACTTGATCAAAGGATTGTTGTTCTTAAACAATAAATATATGTTAATCTTATTACCTTGCTTGTTCTTCCTCATACAGAAAGTATCACAATTTGACAAATATTTGGATATTTAAATTTATAAACTTGTTGATTTACATTACAATTTATTTTACATGAAAAAAATTACAAGTTTGTATCACAAATCACATTTTGAAATTATAAAGTGATCTAAAATAGTTATCCCAGTGCTGGATTGTAAACAAGTATCAAACTTTGAATATGACAAAGACATTTAAAGTTTTAAATAACTGTTAATATGAAAACATAGCAGATAACACCCAACTATTAAAGATATAAAGTCTTCATTATGATATTAGTAAATACGCGTATTTACTGGACCAAAAAACCAGCAAATATGCGTATTTACTGAAATTTTCAGGGAATACTTGTATTTACTGACCAAATCAGTAAATACGCATATTTACTGAAAATTTCAGTATATACACATATTTACTGATTTCGCATATTCACTGTAACAGATATAAAGTGACTATTTTGTTTTTCACAATTTTCCGAGTAATATCTAATAATATTTGACAATACAATGTAAGGTTGACAAATGTTTCATCAAAATCTTCTTTAATGATTTACTTGTAATGCTTGTGTGTAACTATAATTTATCATTTTAAATGTTTCAATGTTATGTCTATTACTTTTAATGGAATAAACATATGTATAGCTGAATGCGCAGGAATATATGAAATGGTGATATAAATCTCCATCCGAAATTATATATTACAATTTAAAACTTTATGTCAACATGAGAACAGTTGAGATAGTGTGATTCGAAGGCTTGGGAACTACATTTAAAAGTTTATTTTCCAGACACAGACAGAACTAATTTGTTGAGGTTCTTGGCTTCATCACACAACCACAACATGGCATGTATATAACCACAAAACAATAAAAATCTCGAGGGTTACAAACAATCCTTGCTTAGTCATTTTTTCCTGGTAAATATGAGGCCTACATGTTGTAATACACGCAAATCAAGTAGGTTGGTAAGATGACATCAGAATTTTATAATAAACTGAGTGAGAAAGTACGTTTACAACCGAAAATAGAAAAACTTCACCATGCAGAAAAATTGATTGTGAGAATAATTAGTAACAGGGAATAAAACAGTACCTATATACTTGAATGTTGATGCTTAAAACTGAGTCGTGAGCACAGTGTCTAACACTGAATCAGTATTTATACTTCTCATCACGTGATATATCTAGATGAACTAAGTAGGCCTGAAGTCCAGTTCTGACTTTGCATTAATTGAGTTGAGTCATTACACAACTAAACAGATCTATAACGAAAAGAGGTATTTACTTCACGTTTCCAGTAGTGTGTGAAACAGCCTTAACTTCACATTAGTAAAATTTAGAGAGCCAAAACCTGTGGGGGCTCCCACACTGCACAGGAAAACCGTAACATGGGCACGTAGTGAAATTTGACACAAAGGGATGGACATTATTTTGTAAATTTATATTGTCACTTTATACTGTATACGGTCTCATATTTTAGGATGTATTTAAATATTCAGTTGACAATTTTCGAAATCTCTCTACACTTCTTGATTTTCTGTTGTTTTGTCGGATTCACAAAATTGTCAAAGTGAAGGCCTATTTCATTGAGCATTATTTATTATGGACTTGTTAAAGTTTAACATGCAACATTTGAAAAGAACCTGAATTCGAGATCAAGTGACTGAAGGCAAACCAATTCCTTATTATTTTTAAGTCCTGCAATGAGATCACTTAAAAATATGATGATCAATGCAATGCTTTTTTTCTTGGCGGAAAAACATATGCACCATTAAAGTCAGATTGGAAAAAAATGTGACACACACGTGGTATTAGTAGTGATTTAATTTGAGGGCAAGTTTTCCGGGGAACAAACAGTCGTCACTAAAACAGGGTAATCTGATAAATCATTTACAGCAGCACTAGAAAAGAGTAATGTTCAGAGAAAGAAATTTCTGGGTAACATGTAGTTTCTGAATGTTCTCCCACACAGAGAAAAATATGGTATTCTAATTTCATTTTTAATACATCCAAAGATAAATGATGTCAGAGTTAACTTCGTTTCTAATTAAAAAAATGGTTGGGTTTTTATTTGCAAAACAATTAATAATTCATCACTGCTACAAATAGATCTGTTGAATAACATAATACATTGGTGTGATCAGCATTTTTGCGTCTATAGTTAGGAATAATATGCTGGTCATTTGTATATGAAAAGGTTCCTGTTGTCAGCTACACAGAAAACTATGACTCATATGGTGTGTAGTTATAACTTCCCAAGGACCATCGCCACAAAATACTTTCAACAATGACACATATGGTGTGGTTATAACTTCCTAAGGACAATCGCCACTAAATACTTTCAACAATAAGAATTTCACCAAAGTTTGAAAATAAGTTAATCTTGATGTTTTATATTTAGAACAGGGATAAAAATTACTTAATTTTATATCTATAAAAATAACTTAATTCAAAGTAATCTCTGCTGACGCAGATACAATGACGATGGTGCATGATCGTGGCATTATGGGGGATACAATTAAACTGGAACATTGCTTGCAACCAAAAAGTTCCCAAACAGGTGTTTTGCAATTTTTGTAAAAAATTCGAAAATTTAAAATGGCCATCATTTTTGGCAAAAAAATTGTGAAAAATAGGTAGGCTAATCTAAAAAGATATCCTCATTTTTACGTTTTGCAGTTTTTGCGAAAAATTTGAAAAACGAATATGGCCGCCAGTTTTGGCGAGACAAAATTTTTTTGAAAATTGGGTTCACTACTTTGCATCGATACCCTATAGGTAAAAAAAAAAATTCATCAAAATTGTTCTATCTCGCACGGTTTTCAAGATACAGGCAATTTTGTGCTTTGCAATTTTTGCAAAAAATTCGAAAAATTCTAAATGGCTGCCATTTTTGGCGAGACAAAATATTTTTTGAAAATTGGGTTTACTACTGTACAGAGATACCCTATGGGTCAAAAATTTCGTTGAAAATGCTCTACCGTGCACGATTTTCAAGATACAGGCCTTTTTGTGTTGTGCAATTTTTGCGAAAAATTCGTAAATTCTAAATGGCCGGCATTTTTGACAAGACAAAATTTTTTTGAAAATTAGATTAACTACTCTGCAGAGATAAACTACAGTCAAAAATTTTGTTGAAATCGCTCTATCTCGCACTGTTTTCAAGATACAATCATTTTTGTGTTTTGTAATTTTTGCGAAAAATTCGAAAATTTAAAATGGCCGCCAGTTTTGGTGAGACAAACATTTTTTGACAATTGGGTTAACTGTTCTGCAGAGATGCCCTATGGGTAAAAAATTTTGTTGAGATTGCTCTATCTTGCACCGTTTTTAAGATACAGGCATTTTTGTGCTTTGCAATTTTTGCGAAAAATTTGAAAATTCAAAATGGCCGCCGGTTTTGGCAAGACAAATTTTTTTTGACAATTCAGCAGAGATACCCTATGGGTAAAAAATTTTGTCGAAATCGGTCTATATGGCACGGTTTTCAAGATACAGGCATTTTGGTGTTTTGCAAATTTTCATGATAGTGCTCTACCCGAGGAAGCTCCATACCAAATTTTAAAAAAAAATCAGTGAAGTAGTTTCTGAAGAGAAGAGGCTGGAAAAATTGTTGATGATGCCAACGATGACGCCAACCCATGCCAATAGCTTATGTCCGATGGCCAGTAAGCTAAAAATAGGAGGTCACCCATGAAACTTTTTTGTTATAGTTGTTTAGTTGTAATGTTCACTTTCACATTTATGTTTCCCATCTAGTGTCCAAGAGCATGGGGGACATTCTATCTGGTTCTGAACTTCTCCTCCACCTTTTTAAAGTTTTCAGGTTCAGTGGGGCATGTCAAATATTCTGCCTGGAATTCAGCAAGTATGGTTCAGCAGACAAAAATGACGAATTTACATATGCTGGTTTAGCCAACCAGCCAGTATTACGGCAAGGATGTGTGGGTCTCTCCTGTTGCCAGGTGTCTCAGCCTTATTGCCAGTTTCAGTCTTACTTCTAAGGGCTTCTTTCTTGAGGTGGTGGCATATACGTTACTAAATGAGGTAAAGAATGCTGAGGGTCACGTGACGAAATTCTGGTAGTCTGGGATATCAGTCTGTATTCAGTTGGCCTGAAGGGTTCCATAACGTCCTCTTTCTTCGCTTTGAAGGAAGGTGCTGGTTCTGGGTTCAGATTCCTCCTTTTCTGTCTACAAATCATAATGAAAATCAAAATATTAAACTAAAAAGTACCCTTAGCTTCTGTAAAAAGTCTCTCTGATGTGTAGCTGGTATTTTTGTAGTGATAAATGATAATTTACTGCAGCCAGAATGGCTTTATCTAGTGTTTGTTTGAACCCAACTCACAATGTGGATCAGGATACTGGTCCAATCCTGTCGGTTTGTCACTACGACTTATCAGGGTTTGATACAGCTTGTCTGTTAGGGGTTTATGGCTTGTCCTGGTAGTGTCCCATCTAGATGTGGAAAAGTTCAAAGTTGTTGCTTTACATCCCATTCAACAGCCAGGGTCATATTGGGACAAGTCCTCAGCGTTATCAATTGTAGGGGTCAAAACCAAACAGAGTTGACAGTCTGCGATTAAATTCCAAACCTGCTAACCAATAGACCACTGAGGAACTCTGTCTAGTCCTGGAGAAAAGCACCCCGACCCCAAGTCAGTTGGGGAGGTAGATCCAGACAAGCTGGGATGTACTACGACCTGTTGGGGATATGAAACCAGCCCAACTTTTTTGCTTGCTTTTTTCTCTACTTTCACCCAAACTCCCGACTTCTGCAAGCAACCTAGATTCATAGAGTCAGTTGTAGGGTCAGCTCCAGTGGAACGCCCCTTAGGATGCAGATTGTCATCAAAGTTGTTTGTGCTGTGGGGAAGAATGTTTTTACTAAGGTATTGGCTAAATAATACCAGACGGCTCCAAAATGCACCAGGCCAGCCACATCTTGGAGAACCCATAAAGCTAGGGCAGTGAGACTTTACTGTGTAAGGAGATGGTTTCCGGAGAGACAAACATTTGTTCACTAAGAAATATTAGATTCTGGGTCATAACTAACATGGTTATAACGATTTTGACAAGCCCTTTCTAGAACTTTTCCATGGATTGCTAGAGTTACTCTTTGCCAGCTGGCCTGAGCTATCAGTTACTGTGGAAGGGTTGTTGGCAACAATGGAAACTGTCTCAACTCTGAGATCTTTAATAGTTTGAAACTAAAATTAGTGTGCCGTCTGAGGGCGATTGTAGGGGTTCCATCTGAGAATGTGTGGTGAAGATCTTGGAGCTAAACTTGAGGTCTCGCCAATCTAGAGATTTGGATTTACACGGATATTATTGTTGCTTGGACCCTCTAGTCTCAATTGATTTCTTCACTGTCTTCATATTTAAGCTTTATTACCGTGTGGTTAATCAGTGTATGGCGCAACAATAGAGCGGGTAAACTTGATAAAATAATGAAGGGAAGTGGTAGTCATATTAAATCATAACCTTATATTACAGGGTCTTACACATTTACTTATTTTGATATTACTCTAGTACACAGGAATAGCTTTCTGCAGTTGTATATTTCAAAATGACATTGTCTCACAAGGGGCCAACCTTGTCGAATAGATACTGTGGTTTTCTATGTGATATGTTCCTTTATTTCTACTCAAGATATTCTTTTCCCCAGAGCCATTACGAGTCAGGTACCCCCACCCAAAGTATGAAAATTTCAACACTTTATCATAATTTTCCCATTGACTATTGAAGTGATTTCTCTTGCATATATGTACATATGTAAGTAGATTCCATTGTGTAAGTTTCAGGCATGGATCTTTTTAAATTTTTTTGAAATAATTTTATACTGCACCTTAATTTTTAACTAACTTAATTTGTGGGCTGAACCTTATTCTTTGACTGACATTTGTGATTGCCTGCAGCAAAAATCATAGACATGGCTGAAAAAGTAGCAGATGCCTGTAGGCTGTGTTTACATAGACCAGACTTTGGAAATAACCTTATTGTAAGTTGTAGTTTGATTGGCTGGCTGATATCATTTTGTTTGTCGAGTTCTTTAAACTTAAGACCAAAGTCTTAGCTAAGTCACCTTTTGTAAATACGGATTTAAGACAAATCTTATAGCTGAGACAAAAGTCGTAACTTTGAGCCCACAGATAAGCCTAAGGCCTGGCTAAGTCTAAGACCCTTCGTGAATATCAGCCAAGGATTTAGCAAAGACAAAAGGCTCAGATTTAAGTCCCTGACTTAGCCTAAGTCCAGGCTAAGTCTAAGAATCTTGGTGAAACCGACCCCAGGTTTCCTGTGCAAGTGGATACTAAATTAAATTAGGGCTATTTCCTTTTCCTATAATTAAATATTTATCAGACACCCCAATTTAATTGCATTTTCAAAGTTGCAGACATTTACCATTTTTAGTCCCCTGGCTTTGTTATCTTTATTTAATGTAATTCTACATATTTTAAGCCTCTCTACATTTCACATTATGTGTTCCTACATGCTGGCAACTGGGAAAAGTAAGGTCTTCTCAAGGTTTTTGAACACATCTGTGTGCAAATATACTTTGTGTGGTTGCAGGAATAATGGGGGTGTTCCACTGGAATCTACCCACTAACTGACTCTACGACTCTAGGGTGATAGCAAAAGTCGTGGGATTGGGGACCAAAACCACAAAAAAGTGTATGAAAATGTTAGGTTGGTTACATCTTCCTGACAGGACTTAGCACACACCGGCTTGTCTGGCTGAGGATCCCGACCTGATTTGGGATCGGGATAATTTTCTTCACAAACAGTACGGGAAAGTAACACAAGCCATAAACTCCTAACAGATAAGCAGTAGTAACCCCGACAAGCTGTACTGACAAACAGACAGGACTGGAGCATTTTCCCGATTAAACTGACTAAATCCTGGAATCGGGATCCAGAGTTGAAATCAATCCAACACTATATAAACCCCCTTTGGCTGAAAAAACATCATTTGTCAGGACTTACTACATCAGTTTAGGGTACTTTAGGTTTTTATTGAGGTTAATATTTTGATTTGCATCATGATAGAGAAGACAGAGGACACATTTGAACCCAGTACCATCATCTGCCTTACCGCCACCACCACAGTCTCAGTCCCAGCCAGCCCCCAGAAAGCCCCAGGTGAAGAAAGCCCCCAGGAGAAGAAAGCCACCAAACTCCTGGGTCATGCCCTGGATACTTCAAGGACAAGAAAAAACGATGCTACAGCAACCTCCTGGCCGACCAAATGCACACCAACATCCCAGGATACCAGAATTTTGTCAGGATACCATCTGCCTTTTGACCTCACTGAAGAACGCATACACCACCACATCAAGAAGTCAGTCACTAATTTCAGGAAGCCCTTAGAAGATGGACTGAAACTGGCAATAACACTGAGACACCTGGACACAGGAGAAGGGTGGAGAAGTTCAGAACCAGATGGAATGTCCCCATGCTGTAGGTTCCATAGACGGGAAGCATACTGTCAAGAAGCCAAAGAAAACAGACAGTGACTATTACAACTACAATGGCTTATTTTCGCTGGTTCTCCTGGCCCTGGTTGTTGCAGAATAAAGATTCCTGTGGATAGACAGCGTGTCAAGTGGTTCTTGCTCTGATGCACAGATTTTCAACTTAAGCTTTTTGATGGAGCAGATGAAGGAAGGCAGTTTGGGGCTTCCAGCACCTGAAGCCCTGGGAGAGGGAGGGCCAGACTTACACTACATCTTGCTGGGTGACGACGCTTTTGCATGGATACCATGGATGGTGAAACCCTAGAGCAGAAGGCAACTGACAAGGGAAGAAAGAACAGACAACTACAGGATCTCCAGATGCCAGAGGGTGGTTGAAAACACTTTTGGAATCTTAGTGAGCCGGTTCAGGGTACAACTGGGCACCATGGAGCAAAGGCCAAGGGGTGTCAGAGACATTGTGTTTATGTGTGTGGTGTTGCACAACATGCTGAGGACACACTAGGCCGGGGCACACAGCGAATCAACCCCAGCAAACAATGGAGTGGCCCAACAAAATGAACAGGCGTGTATTTGTCAATGAGAACTACAGGAATCCTTCAAGGGAACATCAACGAGGACTACTGAAAGACCACTTCAATGTGAGATGTGCAACCAACAAACTCTGTGGGAAGAAGCTAGCATCTATCAGTCCTTTTCAGGACCAACCAATTATTCCTAGAACTTTAAGCTGGTGTTGCTCAAACCTCCAACAAATTTCCAAAGAAAATCCAATTCATTTCCAACAACTTTCCAAAGTATTTCTAACCAAGTCACCAGTTCCCTGTTTAAAACACTACACTCAAGTTATGTCCAAATGACCCCCCTTTAAATGTAAAAAATTCTAAACATATTTTAATTTTACATTTTTTGTGCAAAATTGCAATATATTTTAAAGTTGAAAATCTACCAAATGTCTTAGAGGAAACAAAAAAGTTTCTCAAAGGGTCAAAGATCACGAGTTTTAATCCAAAGGCCCAAATACTTCCCCTAAATGTCAGACCTTGTCTCAAGTCAAAGTTTTAAAAATATTTTGCCAAACTTCATTATCATTTTCTTTTTAATTTTTTTTTAAACTTGTTTAAGATATTTTTTTTAACTTGTTAAAGAATATTTTTTAAGTTCAAAATATTTGAAGATTATTTTCTAAAAGTTTGAATATTTTTTAGTATCACTCAGTCACTCAGTCAGTCAGTCACTCAGTCAGTCAGTCAGTCACTCACTCACTCACTCACTCACTCATTTTGTTTTTTTGTGTGTTTGGGGCCAAAGTGTTCTATGTGGGGCAGTGTAATGCTTCTTGTTTGGGTCTTTTTAACAGTAGCTGATAAATTGTTTTTAGAAGATTAGAGTGGTCCTGAAAAGGATCTTTAAATTGTTTATAGTACAAAAGGACCGATTGAGGCATGGCAGGTGTTCTACTGCAGCTGCTGTTTGGTGTTTGACATTCTTGTTGTGAGACAGTGGGGGTTGGAGGAGAGGTGGCTGGTACTGGCATGTCAGCTGGTGAAAACGGATGCGGTGTATCAATCTGTTGGTAGCTTATCACAGACTGAAGATTTCCATAAAGATTGAAATTCCTGATATGTTGTGTTGGCTTTCTTCGCCTGTAGCAGAAGCAACTGACGGATTGTTGAAGTGTCAATGTGAACATAAGTGGTCTTGAAGGTCCAGGCTGTTGGTCGTCAACAACAAGGAAGGAAGTTGGCTGTCCTCTTGATTGCTGCTACTGTCCTTTGCTTGCTATTCAACTCTGCTGAGTGGGTTGGATGACCTGGCTTGAAGGCATCTGTGTCTCTGAAATAGTTAAGCTGTATTCCCTTGCAATTGGTGCTGGCTGCTGTGGCTTTTGAAATGTCTGTGGCACATAGTTGAAGTTGCACTTGAGCTTTATGAATGTGTCTGTTGGTGTGGCTTTTGGTTTTCTTTTGCCTTACTTTGAATGTTGCTAAGGAGCTTTACAGCCTCGTCTCTAAATGTCAGAAAGTTTTTTTCCTCTAATCCCTCCACATTCGATGCCAGGTGGTTACAAAAGGCTCTTTGTGTTGTTGTCTCCTGCTTTTGCCTGAGGGATGATGACAGCATGCTTCTCATCTGTGTGAACTGGTCCAAGACCTGCTGGTTGTCTGAAGAGTACCCTAAATCTGTGGTGGGGCTCTTGACGTGTTGAGGCTGTAATGTGGTGTCTGTTGACCACATGTTGGATATGTTGTGTACTGTAGAAGCTGATGCACTGGCTCCTCGGGCCTGGGACTTGAAGCCTGCCGATTTGCTGAGTCTCTTGCATCTAATGTGCAACCTCAGGCATCCAAAGCGGTCTTGTAACCAATTCTGACATTCTGTCATCTCCTTCTGGGCTTGTTCAGACTTTGATTGCAAGAGCTTGTATAATGTGTCCTTAGTGACTCAAACCAGGTCATGCACACCTTGACCGACAACTTGCGACCTGACGAACTGCTCCCAGAGACACCCCTTTATTGCTTTGTCCTCTAAATGTTCATTAGTCTTGTCATACAACTCCTTGTGGTCCTTCAAAATGTCCATAATAGCCGATGTGGGTCATGTGCCCCTTCTTGTATTGTGACTCTGATGGCCCGCCTCTCTTCCAGCCTCTGTTTCAGTGTCACTTTTTTTTCTGTTTTTGCCTCCTCCATTCCTGCCTCCTCCTCCCTCTGTTGCTGTGCCTCCTCCCTTTCTCTTGCCTCCCTCTCTTGCCTCCTCCACTGGATATCCGCAAATTCAGAAACATTGTCAGTGGGAACTTCTATCTTCCTCACTCTTCTGCCTTTCTTAGGACCCATTATCAAATAATAAGCAGCGTTTTTATTAAAAAAAGTCTAAATTCAACAGTCAGCCAACTTCTAAAACTCAACACTTCCCTAGATAATTAGTTTAAAAAACTCCTATTCTTGAATCGCTGCCCCATGTAATCTGTCAGATGCCAGATTCCAAATGATGCATTGTGCAAACTGACTTGCCTTATATAGTCACAAATTTCATCAGCAGAAAGCCATGGGCCATAAAAATGAAGCCGACTTGTCCTACACAGTTGTGTGCTGTGTAACCGCCTTGCCAGTTACGTGTTTATGGCCTGTCTGTATGTGTTCCTGGCTTGTCCTGCTGAGATGTTATCAGCTCTACGTTTGAAAAGTGGGAGACTTCCCATCTTGACAGACCTGTTTGCTTTCAAGTACGGTCGGTTTGTGTTGACGGCCTGCCTAGAGAGGGAGTTCTGGTACTTAACCAGAACGACAAGTTTTTCCAGCTAAGATTGTAATTGTATAGGACAAGATCGGAAGTGTAACTGACAGGATGATTTCCAGGTGACCAAAGACACAGTCCAGTTATAGAGACGTGGAGGGTCAGTGAAATATCAAATATGTTTGATACTTTCTCTCTACCATGAGAAGCCAGGAAACTACGGCCTTTGAAAAATACCTAGTTACTGACAAGTCGCCTCCAGTGGAACACCACCATAACTGACATGCAGCCAGGCCACAAGATTCACTTGCTTTATAAGTATGACACACTTGCAAGAATCTAGTCCCCTCACAAACTGGCCATTACCTGAAAATTTAACAAAAAACTGTAGGTCTCATGTATGTGCTTATGTGTACGGTTGGATGTAAGAGTAGCTTTATCTACCTTGCCATCCCATAGATTTATTTATTTATTTGGGGTTTTACATCGCTTTCAACACTGTATAGTTCATATCACGACGGGTAGTTGGAAGCGCAGAGGAAAGCAGTACATACAGTTGGTCAAGGTTCTGTACTCTAAACTGCCGACCAACGGAAATCACCTACCAGCCTTCCCACTTGAGGTAGAGCCGTGAACCGAACCCTGGCCTCAGAAGTGGGAGGGGAGAATGTTACCACTCTGCCACTGTGGCCCCTGCCATCCCATAGAAGCCTGAAAAATGTTTTATTTTTCTGGGGCTGTATACATGAAAGGTCTTAGCCAAGTCTTAGGCTTAACTTTTGTACAAAAATACAGCCAACTTAAGCCTGAGACTTGGCTAAGACCTTTCGTGAATATGGCCCCTGGTCTAAAATTTTATCCTGTACCAAAGTAAAAGTAAATGAATGATTAAACTGAGGAAAGACGAGGGTTTTATGAGCATTATTTTCTCAATCAGTCTGGTGTTTTCTATTTTCCAGTGATTTATGATAGAATTTACTTTGTCAATAGCAGTTACATATTATATCTATTGGGAATATTATCCAAGCTTACAGAAAATTCTCAAAATTAATAACCTTAAATATGTCTCTTCCCAGTTTTTACAGGTAGCAAGATCGGTAAACTTGGGACAGAGAATGATATTTAGTAAATTTACCCCTCAAAACTTTGCAATGTAATTGAAGAGTGTATCTTGAAACTCATTGTTTTATATGTATTGCAGACACTATGTAATACCCAAACTCTTACTGTATGTAGATCCCCATGCGTGTCCCGGGAAGTAGATTAAGCCCAACGTGTCCTCCTGTGTGTCACTAAATAGAGGTGTGATAGAGGTGCAACAGTACAATACTAACCTTGACTGGATTTTATTGATGTTTTGTTTTATTTTACTCCTTTTGAGAATTATATTCTATTCATGTTTGTGTACCTGTTTTGTTGTTTCTGTACCGTTAGTATTTTAGTCAGTTTTAATCTGTATATCTAATCATGAGTTTTTTTTGTATGTTTGATCATGTTATACATATTGTTTAAAGTATTGTTATTCTGTATTTATCCTTTCTCTAGTTTTTTTTCAAAGAGTGTTTGCTTAATGCCTTTTTGTTTTTATATTATATGAATCTAGTCAGATGTTTTATTTGTATATTTGTTCATGTAATACATATTGTTTAGTTAATGTATTTATTAATTTTAATGGTGCTGCATATCAAGAAGGTGTTCTGGCACTTTAAATTTTAACTTTACTTTTCTATATGTAGAAATATAAATACATAGTAGAAATCGTAAAACTACGAAAGAGGATTAGCGCCACCATAGTTTCAAAAACCATCATATCATTTTTGTTGCAAACTTTATACTCTATATCTTCGCCAACAACAATGAAAACTTCGCCGATAACAATGAGAACTTTGGGTATGGTTGTGTTAACACCATGATTCAGTTGAACCAAAAAATTAACTCCACTAATTTTACTTGCATTGGCCTTATTCACTAGTGCAGTGACCTGTCACTATATTTAGCAAAATGTACTGGGGGTGAGTAATTCAACGTCTGACCACTGGTCTGTTAATAGTTATTGAGGTAAAGTGTGGTCCACTTTTTGGTCATTCTGAAATGGGCAGAGCACATGGCCACCAGATTTTCTGTTTTTCGGCTTGTTCAAGCAATTGCTTGGAGAATTATAATATTTTAGGGATAAAATACCAAGTTCAAAACTTTGCTTTAATTTGGTTTTATTTAAAACTTGGTATTTTTAACAAGCCAGGTTTTGCTGTGGTGCGTGATCTACTCTCATTACAGATGGCGAAATTCTACTGTAAATCTTGTAATCTCCTGGGGAGGGAGTCACAGCACCCCAGGGCTGGGATTCACAAAAGGTCTCAAGTTTAGGCAATTTTTTTGCTTAGATAAATCTTAAAGTTATGACTTTTGTCTTAGCTAAGATTTCTCTTAAATTGGGATTCACAAAGAATGCTTAGCAAAATCTTAGCTGAGACACAATTTATGCAAAAAGTCTTAACTATTTTAAATTCAAATGAACTAATCTTAGTAAAACAAAAATATTTTTCATTAATAAATACACCAAACATGCTCTTTAAAATTATAAAACAGATTTGTTACTTTTTCTTTGTAAAATTATGTAAAAATAGTAGTATTTGTGTTTTATTGTGAGTCAGCCATTTTTATGACATTATTTTTACCACAAGAAGGTAAAATGTGGAAATTTACAGGTAATTAAATGGTGTAAATTTCTATTACAATCAACAGAGATTACTTTTATAGGAAAATCTAAGACAAATTTTTGTCTAAGACCTTTTGTGAATCCCATTTTGTCTAAGCAAAAAAAAGTCTTAACTTTATGACAAAATTCTTGCAGAGTTAAGACTTTTCTCCTAAAGTTATGACAATTTTTTGCTTAAGACCTTTTGTGAATCCCGGCCCAGACCTGTGGGGAGAAATTGTAGACTAAATTCCGCCTCCCACCTCTGAGGCCGGGGTTCGATCCCCGTCAAGGCCTTATGTGGGAAAGCTGGTAGTTGCTTGCCGTTGGTCGGCAGTTTACAGTACAGAACCCTAGCGAACTCTATGTACTGGTTTCCTCTGCCCTTCCAACTACCCGTCGTGATATGACCTGTACAGTGTTGAAAGCGACGCAAAACCCCAAATAAATAAATAAATAAATGTAGACTAAATTCATCTGCACCTGTGGGGGAAATGGTACAGGAGACGTCACAGAGTTGTACTGCAGAGCAGCCAGGTGCTGTTGGTGGTAATCCAGCTGTGTCTCCAGTAGCAGTCCCAGCTCAGGGTGGTAACGATGCACTTGCACTGATTTTAGAAAAAAATACAAGCCTTGGAGGAAAATAATAAAAGACTTGAGTCAAAAATTGACAGTAGATCACATTCCTTAAGTGGTGTGTCACATAGTTCACCAAAGAAATCACATCAGTGCTCACAGCAATGCAGAGTTAAAGTACAGCCCGAAAGAACTCAGTCTGAGTCTGAAGATGAGCAAGATAGTTTGCTGCCAGGAGCCAAATTTTTGAAGGAGAATGAGCTCATTCAAAGTCAGGTTCACGAGCAGATCAGGCGCCTGCGTGGCAAACCGAGAGATACAGGTACGGTAAACTTTAAATCTGGTTTACTTAGAGCAAATGAAAATGAGAAAAAGGTAGAAGTAGCCTGGCCCCATGAGTTTTGTTATTCTGGCATTAGTAGGAAAAATCCTCAATATGAAGAATTGAGTCAATTTCAATTTATTTTCGGGCATATTGGGTGTATACAAGAGGAACAAAGTCAGGTAGTCCAAGATAATATGTTGGAATATTTAAAACTTTTAATGCAGGATGCCATTGAGACAAATTGGGCTACAGTACAAAGGGCTCATAGTGTAGTGCTACAGACAATGGAAAGGGGCAGATGTTCATGGGATAAGTTTGAGTCTGTTGATAGAATCCGTATGAGATGTACATAACGTACGTTGCAGCCCAATGGTAAAGCAAATAGTGGCCAAAAGAAAGAAATCATTTGCTCTAGGTTCAATAGTAACAGTTGTTCTCATAATGGAGATCATCAAGAAGGTCAAACATGGTTAAAACATGCATGTGTCATTGTTTTTCATTGACTAAGAGGTTCTTGAATCACAGACAAAGTGATTGTTATAAGTTGTCAAAAAACGGAGAAAAGAAAGATGTAAAAAATTAACGCATTTAAAAAAGTTTAGGAAATTTAAAGGTTGCAATGGTCGTAGTTATGGAAACAACCTCTTTTGTGATAGAATTTGCAATTTTAATCTCTCACGATCATTAGAAGACGTGAAGGACTTTAGTTGTTATTCAAACACTGCCTTGTCAGAGCAGCCCGATTTTGTGCGTGTTCAAGAGGAAAGTTGGTCTGATGTATCTAGTGGTGACATGTATGTAAATGATGTTAAATTAAGTCCAGTGTTTCTACACAAGCGATCTGGTGACACGTTTCAGAGTTGCTCTGCCATTTTGTATGTAGATACTTGTAACTATCAATTCTTTTATGATGATTTTAGTTGTGACAATAATAATCAATGTCAAAGTTACAGTAACCTTTGTATCCATCTTTGCCATATGGGTTCATTAGCACATAGTGGTTGTAAGGACAAAAACTACGATGACAGGAGCTATAATTTGTCAGGAAATAGTTTGTCATTGGATTTAAATGACGTTCTTTTAGACCAAAAATCTTATAGGCCATTGCCTGAAGCTATTGACCACAATAATGCAATCGGAAACTATAATAATTATAAAAACTTGGAAGAGAATTTTGAAATTGCAAATAATAGCCCTCGAGCTTTGCCATCAGTCCCTACTGATCGAAAACAAGTTACGCTTGACAATAAAAAATAAACTGTTGTTCCTGATTTCAACTTCAGTACAGGAATGCAGGAATTGCTTCAAAAGCAGCATAGTTCATGTAATACTACTGTGAGTAGTAGTTTTAATCAACTTAAGGGCCAACATGGGTATTTGAGTCTATGTAATAAAAGAAACATTTTAGCTACTTTTAATGATATCAAGCACAGACAAAAGATCTTACATAAGAAAATAGGCTTTGTATCAGTCCCTATTACAAGAACACTCAGTTGGGAGCAGGGTAATAAAATTATTGCAACATCAATGTTACAATGGGCTGTTAAAGCACATAAACTGGTGGTTCACACTAAGGTTGATCACTACAAAGATGCCAGAATTATAGTTCCTTCTGATTTAAATATTGATAATTGGAAAACTTTGATGAAGAATCATCCTGATAATGTTTTAGTCCAATACTTGGAATATGGTTTCCCACTAGGTATCGACAAACAAAAATTCAATTATAATCAACATGTTGAGAACCATCCATCAGCCAAGGCCTTTCCTGAAGATGTTGAGATTTATTTAGAGAAGGAAATCAATTGTAAGGCTATGGTGGGACCCTGCCCCAAGGACATTTTTAATAATTTACATATCTCACCCATGTTGTCCAGACCTAAACCTAATGCCAGTCCACGCATAATAGTGGATCTGAGCTGGCCTAAGGGTCACTCAGTTAACTCTGCAATTGAGGATAACTGCTATGATGATCAAGACTATATATTAAAATACCCTTCAGTTGATGACATTTTGAATGATATAAATCAAATTGGTAAAGATGCTTATTTACTTAAGATAGACATTAGCTGAGCATTCCGCAACTTGCGTTTAGATCCTAAGGATTATGACGTCATGGGCGTCACTCATAAGCAGCAGGTGTTTATAGACCACTTTGAAGTTGTTAACATACTGGTCGCACTTAGACTTTGGGCGCATTGTTGGGCCCACACAAAAATTCATATCTCTTGTGACAACCTGGCAGTAGTCAACGCTTTAAACTCTGGTCGCATACAAGATGAATTTCTCATGGCCTGTGCTCGCACTTTGTGGGCTATTGCTGCACAACATGATATAACTCTTATCTATAGTCATATCTATGGTATCAATAATAAATATGCTGATTGCCTTTCGAGGTGGGGAAAAAGGGTAGATAACCACATTGTCAGGGAGTTGAATCAGTGTAATTGGTGGACAGTTCCTGATCACTATTTCTACCCAGATCTTTCTATATAACTGTTTTCTAGGATCTCAGCTGGCCAATCTTCTGTTACAGAATGCTTCTGCTCGCATAGAAACAGGGATAAGACCTCACACAGCCACAGTTTATCAAGGCAAATTCAAATTTTATTTAGCTTTTACAAATTTTTTAAAATTACAATTTGATACTGTGGAAGTAGTTCTCATGTTCTTTGAGTATTTGGTCATATTGGGAAATACAGTTTCTTCTTTACAGAATTACCTGGCTGTTTTTAGGCACTTTGCTAAGATTTATGACTGTAATACTTCATATTTGTACAACAGGAAGCTTGATTTGTTCCTTAAGTCAGTATACATGAATGCTCCCTATCAACCAAAGTTAAGGCCTGTATTTACTATCTCTGATCTAAGAAGTATTTCCATGCACTGTGATGCTGTTGCCAATGGCCTGGTTTATAGGGCAATTTTTCTGTTAGCATATTTTGTTTTTTTCGCCTTTCTAACTTGGTGTCCCAATCTCAGGCCGGGTTTGATGTCAGAAGACAGTTGACTGTAGGTGATGTCATTTTTGGACACCCTGGGGCCCATATCTTACTTAAATGGCATAAGGCTATGCAAGCATCCCAGGCTCTTAAAGTCATACAGATTCCTCAGCTGCAAGATCCCTATCTTTGTCCTGTCCAAGCACTGAGAATGTTGTCAAAGCAGAGAAACTGCTCTGAATTAGACCCCTTGTTTGTTACACCCAAAGGCAAAACTGAATGGGCACCTGTCTCAGCTTACAAAGTTAGGGCTACTTTGGCTACTATCCTTGTAAATCTGCATCTTCATGACAGAAACTTGGGATTTCATGCTTTTAGGCGCTCTGACGCCTCCTTTGCGTTTAATCAGAATGTACAACTCCAAAATATACAGGCCCACGGGGGCTGGCAAAGTGATGCCATTTGGACCTATTTACACAACACTCCAACAGCGGCTTCGCAAGTTGCACAAACTTTTAAGGCTACTTTAAACACACACTAGCTTGGGTTTGGGGACTTCATGTACATAAAGTAACACGTTAACATGATAGTCTAATTTTTAGTTGTTTCTTTTAACATTGTACTAAAAGACTAATAAAATTTCCCCAAGGCTTGTTATCTGTGTGGTTTAGCTTATCTGATTGCTTGTTTGACATTGCACCAGGTCAATTTCCACATCTTTGGTTGGTTGACAACTTTCCTGCAATTGGTTGGTTTTTGGTCATAACTGAATTGGCATCTTTGTCATGTATACAAAACAAGTCCACAATTATATGGAATCTTCCTTTCCACAATAAAAATACAACTTTGTCATAGGCCTTGTGTAGATCTACAAACTAGTGTAAACCACTTGGGGGGCAAGCCAAGTGTTGGTGATAATTAACACTTATGAAGTTCAAAGGCCTGTGATGTCACACATGTTGATGATGTCACAAATGTAGTGTACTTCATATTGTACATGGAGATTTAACAGCATGGTGGTACAGTGGTAACACACTCAACTCCCACCTCTGAGGTCTGTGGTTCAAACCCCAGACTGAAAATATGTTTATTTTGCAATGAAGTAGCATACATTACAGATGATTTAATATAACAATTATTATGTAGTATATACCCGTGAGTAAATTTCAATTTTAAAAATATTGGTACAAGATGCATTAGCATCCTTGTACACTCTCCATTTTCTTATAAACTTAAACAATTTAAATAATATGTATTAACATATAAACTGAAGTTCACAAAATAGTTTTTTCTTACTGGCCTTTAAGAGGTAACCTTAAAGTTAGCACAATATAATTATTGTCAGAAGTTTAAGGTCGGCATTAACAAATGTTCCAAGGGCATTCGATTTTTACCTACTAACTATGATCTGAACCTGTCATGTAGTTTTGAATTATTTATTATTTTGACCATAGAAAAATTATAAACCTTAACCACAATGTCAATCTTGAATTGTGACGTCACCAGCATGCATGACGTCACAGGCCTTTGAAGTGCCAGGACAAGCACTATTTCTCACAAAAAGATGCCCCCCTCAATCCAACACAAAAATTTTTGCAGGGACCTGGGGCCGGTTTCATGAAAAGACTTGAGCCTTGAGTCAGACTCAAAAGTTGAGACTTTGTCTCAAATTTTGGAAATATTTTGCTGAGTCTGTGAACTCAGACTCAATGCATTTCACAAAGCTCAACTTGAGACCTGGCTCAGTCACAGGCTCAAATTTGAGCCCATGAAGGAGGTGTCTCAAATTTGAGTCCAAGTTTTGATGCCAAAAAACACATACATAAAGCAATACAATTTGTTCCAAAATGAAATTGATAAATCTTGAAATCTTCTATTTTCATTTTATTTTGTAATTACAGCCACATATTCAATATTTACTGATAACAAAAGTCAATAGAATTGACATGCTTTATAGGCTATTATCAAGTGACAGGGTTCAAGGGTGGACTCAAAGCCAGACTCAACCTCAGTTGAGTCTCAATCTTATGGATCACTTAGAATAATATATTATCATATAATTTATTTGTATTATGAGTATTAAAGATATTTAAAATGATAATAATCATGAAATATAACTTTTTAAACTAAAAATAAGCCCACTAAATATATGAAATGAGATTAAAAAGTTGAGACCATAACTTGAGACTGGTCTCAGCTGATCCACCCTTTGTGAAATCCATTTGAGCCAAAAGCTCAGCCGAGACAAAAGTCTCAGATTTGAGACCCTGACTCAGCCTTGAGTCTGGCTCAGTTTGAGACTGAGCATTGATTCCCACATTGATTCAATTTTCCAAAACTATGAAATGTACTTATTACCTATTTTAATGCTATACATAGAAAAACAGACATTGAATCAATGTGGGAAGATGCCTGTTTACCCATTTTCTAAAAGTAAGGCAGGCTGTTAAGTAGGAAGACAGTGTTTTTCCAGAAAAAAATATAATAGTCTCAACTTTTGAGTCTGACTCAAGGCTTAAGTCTGTTCATGAAACCGGCCCCTGTATTCTGAGAGATGGTATGATTACTAAATTAACAGTTGGTCCCTCCACGCCATGATTTCGCTCAACTGTTTGTTAATTTATCAATTGCCACATTAACTCTAAGAAATCTGTATGTTTGGGGTTGTAAAAGTTAGGGTAGAAAAACAGTAAATTGCAGTTTCCCAACTTTTAACTAATGAAGTCATAAGTATTGAAAAGATAGACCAGACTCTTCTGAAAAATTGTAAGAATATTGGTAATAGGAACACAAATTAATGGTAGGTCCCCTCATTCATATATGCATCAATACACACTTTTGCCTATTTTCTCACAACAGAATTTTAGAGTTCAAGCTCAAAAAGACCCTGTATCCATCTCAAATGATTAGGTTTGAGACAGTAGCAAAGTTTGGTCGTGGATGAATTCAGTTTGTTTAGTACTATAGATTATAATAGAACTGAATGTCCGAATCAAATAAAAAAGTACAAATTAAGTCTTGAACAAACATATTTGGCTTCACATTAACACCTGTGTGCCAACAAGTGGTCATATATTACCCCCCCCCCCCCCCCCCCCCCCCGCACACGAAACCCTAGTTATATTGAATATGTGGAATACCTCATTAACATTTAGAGTATTCCTTTTGGCACTGAAATATTATATTGAAATAGTTTTCTGTACTTACCTTTGATCATGAGAAAAAAGGACGGCACGTGGACACAATTCTGAAAAGGATAAATTGAAGAAACGCAGGTATATTTTTTCCATGATAACGTGAATTTTGAAAGTCAACGTGGTTGCTATTAATGTAAAATGTAATTGTACTAGATTCCGTCATGAAGTTATATATGCAAATCTATGTAATGTAATGTCACTGTCTCGTTGACAATTATGGTAACGGCAGAAAAATGTGTACAGTAGTAGACTAATTAAGACAACCAGCCAGTGTTCAAATAATATTTACCACCAATGTAGACGTGGAAAAAACTTCATAAATGACTCAAACTGGTTTGATATAGTTAAAAGCAGTTGATATCAAGCCAAAAACACAACAATACAACATGTGTACAAAATATATGATATTTAATACAGCTTTTATAATAAAAGAACATTTTCAATTTTTTTAAGAAACGGTCCAAAAATATTAAAAAGGAGGAAATATCAATATATGTCTGCATGTTGACTGAATGTTGAGGTAAATGTAACAAAATAGTTGTGGGAACAGTTGTTTGTATAACTTGTATGGTATTTGTGTTTTATTCAAATCCCCAGTTCCATGTGGGGTCAGGCCACGTACGGCTCTACACGCAGTAATGCAGGTGTTGAAACTGACCCTACGACTCTAGGGTCAGTTGCAAAAGTTGTACTGCTCAGCTACCCAAGTTCGTCGCCTACCCAAGTTCGTCACTTGCACTTTTTGACAATATTAAAACCTCTTCACAATATCTTTCCTGGTAGAGTTGCACTTCATCATTATTCGTATTTGTTCCATTTGTTTCAGTATCAATATTAACTGTCCTTAACAGTTTTTGAGGCAGGTAGCGAACTTGGGTAGGCGACGAATATGGGTAGCTGAGCAGTAGGGTCGTGGGAAAAAGTGCGCGAAAATGCTGAGTCGGTTATGAAATAACTGACAGGACGGTATAGTCATAGACAGGACGTGAACCCCATCACGACAAGACGTAGGGTTGGGAACGTATTTTACACGGCCAGTCGTAGAGGTACGACAAGCCTTAAACCCCTAACACACAAGCCGGATCGCAAACAGACAAGCCGTAAAGACAAACAGCAAGCCAGAAGCATGCTCCCGACCCTTTCCGACAAGACTGATTGTTTTTGTGGGTCGGTATCTAAAAATCGGGATCCATATCACACCATATAGAGCCCCCTCCCCTGTGATGTGCCATTCATTTCACACTTCAAAGATGACAGGAACACATCAAGAGCAACTGATAGATCACTTGAGGGTCTTTTTGTTTTTATTTAGTTTAATTTTTTATTGTACATGATATTTTCAAGACACAGAAGACAGCAGAACTCAGCACCTGCCCAGCCAGCATCACCACCACCTCCACCACTCCCAAGGAGAAGGAAGTCACAGAATCTATGGGTCATGCCCTGGATACTGCAGAGGGAAGAGAGCGGTTGCTACAGAACACTCTTGGATGAGCTAATCACTACTGACATAGCAAGCTACAGAAACTTTACCAGGATGCAACCAGCATTTTTTTATTTGATTGAAGAAAGAATTACCCCCCCCCCCCCCCCCCCCCATCTCAGGAAGTCAATCACCAACTTTAGGAAGCCACTGGAAAGCGGCTTGAAACTGGCAGTTACTCTGAGACACTTATCCACAGGGGAAAGCTAGACTTCGCTGCAATACTACTGGAGGTTGGAAGAATGACCATCTGCAGATTTGTCCCCCAGGTCTGCAAAGCCATTTTGAAAGAGTTTCAACATGAGTACTGATCTCACTGATCCTGAAGACTGGAAGAAAATTGAAAAAGATTTAGAAACAAATGGACTGCCCCCCATGCAGTTGGTGCACTAGATGGAAAACCCATTGCTATAAAGAAGCCCAAGAAGTCAGGCAGTGAATATTTCAACTACAAGGGCTACTTCTCCCTGGTACTTTTGACTTTACTCGATGCAGATTACAAGTTCCTGTGGGTCAACGTCGGGGCCAGTGGGTCATCATCTGATGCTCAGATATGCAACTGCAGCAAACTGAAAAGAAGAATTGAGAATGGAACCTTGGGACTACCACCACCTGAACCACTTGGACCTGGGGGGCGAGAACTACACTACTTCCTGCTGGGGGATGATGCCTTTGCCCTGATGCCTTGGCTGATGAAGCCTTACAGTAGGTGACAACTGACCAGGGAGGACAGAATAGCCAACTACAGGATATCCAGGGGGAGGAGGGTGGTCAAGAACTTATTTGGTATACTTGTTAAGAGATTCAGGGTGCTGTTGACCACCATGGAGCAGAGGCCAAAAGTAGTCAGAGACATTGTGTTAACATGTGTGGTATTACATAAAATGCTGAGAGGCCATCAGGGGGAGCATACAGACCACCCACTCCAGCCGACGACATACTAGAACCACAGGCAGACCAGGGGAAACAAGGACACCAGGAGAACTTTAGAAACCCATTGAGGGAGGCCAAACATCAGCGAAACCTACTGAAAGACTATTTCAATCGGGGCGCTGGCTGAGCAGGACAGAGTATAAGAAGACTGAGGGGTTGAACATGCTGTCATCTATCAGTCCTTCTCAGTACTACCCAAATAATCCAAGAACTTTTATTTCTTTTATTAGTGTTGCCTCCAAAATAACCCAAATTTTATAACAATTTAATGCCAATTCAGTTTCACCAAAAATAATCCCCATCACAAACAGTTCCTCCCAAACTCAGTTCACCAAATTAAATATCATCTCATACAGAATTTTTTTGGCCTGTTTTTGAATTCTTATGGACCAAATTTTATTTAACTTTTTTAAAAATTTTGTTTTAAGTTTTTTTTTGATATTTTAAAATTTTTTTTAAAGATTATTTTATTACTTTTAAAAATTTTTGTTTTTGTTTTGTGGTGGAACTTTATTAATGTTTGTTCAACATTCACTCATTCATTCACACAATTTTTTTCGTGCACTGTGGTGAAGTGTTGGACGGTGTAGGGACTTAGTACTTGATACTTAGTAGGGACATTGGTTAGGGGGTGTAGGTGTGCAACGTCATGGTCTGACCTTGATTTGACCTTTGACCTTGCCGTAGTGACCTTGAAAATCTTGTTTGGGCTATATCTCCGAAATCATAAGGTGTAGGAAGTTGATACGTGGTAGGAACATTGGTTAGGGGGCGTAGGTGTGCAACATCATGGTCTGACATTGATTTGACCTTGCCATAGTGACCTTGACCTATAAAATCTTGTCTGGGCTATATCTCGGAAACTGTAAGGTGTAGGAAGTTGATATTTGGTAGGGACATTGGTTAGGGGGTGTAGGTGTGCAGTGTCATGATCTGACCTTGATTTGACCTTTGACCTTGCCATAGTGATCTTGACCTATGAAATCTTGTCCAGGCTATATCTCTGAAACGTAAGGTGTAGGAAGTTGATATTTGGTAGGGACATTAGTTAGGGGGTGTAGGTGTGCAGTGTCATGGTCTGACCTTGATTTGACCTTTGACCTTGCCGTAGTGACCTTGACCTATAAAATCTTGTCCGGGCTATATCTCGGAAACCGTAAGGTGTAGGAAGTTGATATTTGGTAGGGACATTGGTTAGGGGGTGTAGGTGTGCAGTGTCATGGTCTGACCTTGATTTGACCTTTGACCTTGCCGTAGTGATCTTGACCTATAAAATCTTGTCCAGGTTATATCTCTGAAACGTAAGATGTAGGAAGTTGATATTTGGTAGGGACATTAGTTGGGGGTGTAGGTGTGCAGTGTCATGGTCTGACCTTGATTTGACCTTTGACCTTGCCGTAGTGACCTTGACCTATAAAATCTTGTCCGGGCTATATCTCGGAAACCGTATGGTGTAGGAAGTTGAAATTTGGTAGGGACATTGATTAGGGAGTGTAGTTGTGCAACGTCATGGTGTGACCTTGATTTGACCTTTGATCTTGCCGTAGTGACCTTGACCTATAAAATCTTGTCCAGGCTATATCTCAGAAACTGTAAGGTGTAGGAAGTTGATATTTGGTAGTGACATTGGTTAGAGGTTGTAGGTGTGCAGCATCATGGTGTGACCTTGATTTGACCTTTGATCTTGTCGTAGTGACCTTGACCGTTAAAATCTTGTTGCAGCTTAAATTTGGGTCTGTCTTTTGAAGCAGATTAAGCACTTGTAAAGTCATATTAGAATTCATTAAGAATTTTACTTTTATAACTTCCCATTGTAACAGATGGAATTTCATCAAGTGAGCAAAAGATTTTGCTCCAACACCACACATAAGCATTCATTGAATGTATTACCACTTCTGTAGGCATGGTAATATTCAAAACATCTAAACCATAATGTGGCCATGCAGATGTAGATAAAGAGTATGTATTGTGTCGTTTACAGATTAATGCTGTCATCTTGTTATTGAATTATCTTGTTTTAATACTTCATTTACATGCATTATCTTTGTCTTAGACATTATTTTCTCTATTTAAACATTGTTTGGACCTTTATATAACTGACAGTGCTGTGAAAGTATTTGAACTTTGTACTGATACAGTATTTCTATATCACATGGTGTTAAAAATATTTCCCTAGGCTGTGGGGTAAGGGCATCTCTGATGCTATTATTTTGCTTTTGGGCAACAACAGTTGATTAATTGTTTTTGGACGATTCGGGTGGTCCTTAGAAGGGCTGGGTTTGGTGCGACTTGTGTGGGCTAATCCGCTGATTCGGTCTGACTCTGCTGGCTGGACTGGCTGGGAGGTCTCGATTGTTCTTGATTAGTGGAAGATGTCATTGGTGACTTTGCTAGTTAAAGTTGAGAGGGTGAAAATGGCTGTGGTGTGTCAGTATGCTGGTACTGTAGTATACTTGGAATAGCTCCAATGAGACTGGATAATCCTGAAGCGTTGTGTTGACTCTCCTCCTGTTGTGAAGCTGCAACTGAAGGGGGGTTGAAATCATCTGTCTGGAAGTCCCAGGTTTCTGGTCATCCACAACTACATAAGAAGTGGCATGCTGTGTTAACGCTGATGAAGAAGGGCTTGATGGTTGCTGTACTTTGGCAATCACTGTAGCAGGCTGTATTGTGGCTGTGTAGGCTGCACAACTGGAATGGACACTGGTTGAGTTTCTGGTATGGTGAGTATGTATTCACATCCTGCTGTGGCCTGTGTGGCTTCTGGAAGTTGAAAGGTGGTGACCTCTTGCGTTCATCGGCCTTGTACTGTATTTCACTGAGAAGCTTCACTGTCTCATTCCTGAAGGTCAAAAAGTCTCGCTCCTCCAGGTGTTCAATCTCAGAGTGGAGATAGTCGCAGAACGACTGTCTTGGACTTGGAATGGGGTCCTGACATGCACCCAGAAATGTGGAAATCATCGACCTCATCTGCTGGAACTGATCTAAGACTGGATCTGCAGCAGTGGTGGTAGTCGCGACTGGAGGCTGTCATCGCTTAGGACTGGTGCTCAAAGGCTGATGAGTAACATCTGATGCAATGCTGATTTCCATCTCAGATTCTGTGTCTCTGGATGTATCCGGAACTGAAGCTGAGGCTGCAGCTGCAGAAGGTCTCTGGGGTGACTTGAATGCAGAAGACTTGGAAACTCCCTTCCTTCTGATGTGACCTCACAGAAAACTGAATCTGTCCTTCAGTCAGGCCTGTCATTCTGTGCTCTTCTCAACTACTTGTCCTGACTTCGTCTGAGTGAGCTTTCCATATCTGGTACGTTGAGTCTCGAACCACTTCTTCACAGTCTCGACAGGCAAGTTCCTGCTAGCTGATAGCTGCTCCCAAAGTTGTTCCTTCTTCTGCTTGTCTTTGAAACTGTCATTGGTCTTGTCATAAAGTTCCTTGTGCTGTTTAATGAACTCCGCGATGGCTTCTTCATCTGAATCACTCAGGAAAATGGACTTCATCTGGCCCTTCTTCTGTCTAGATTGAGGTGATTCTACATCAGTATCTGTGTCAGTTCGTGCTCTCTTCTCTCCCCTTTCTCTCAGGCAAATAGACTTCATCTGGCCCTTTTTCTGTCTCGATTGAGTTGATTCTACAACAGTATCTGGGGGCCACGGTGGCAGAGTGGTAACACTCTGGCCTCCCACCTCTGAGGCCGGGGTTCGATTCCCGGCACGGCCTCAAGTGGGAAAGTTGGTAGTTGCTTGCCATTGGTCGGCAGTTTACAGTAAAGAACCCTAACGAACTGTATGTACTGCTTTCCTCTGCCCTTCCAACTACCCGTCGTGATATCACCTGTACAGTGTTGAAAGCGACGTAAAACCCCAAATAAATAAATAAATACATCAGTATCTGGGTCAGTTCGCACTCTCTTCTCTCCCCTTTCCTCCTCTTCCCTACTGTCTCTTTCCATCCTCTCTCTGTCCCTCTCTTCCTGCTCTATCCTGTCTCTCTCATACCTCTCCTCTCTCCCTCCTCCTTCTCTCTATATCCTCAGCTGTATCTCCTAACTCAGACTGTGGTTGAGTGTCACTTGGTACTTCAATCTTTCTCCTTCTGCCCCTTGGCATGATGATCAATCAATCAGTTGTACAGCTTGTTTAAAAAACAAAACTTAAATTAAAAGTGAAACCTCATAGAACAGATTTCACTCCCAGCCGGTCCAGCCTGTCTCACACTTAAGATAAGTTGTAAAAAAAAACTAAAAATCTGAAGAAAAGCTGCACACCTTGTTGTCTCTCGACAAGTCAAAGCCCAAATATATGCAGATTGTCTACTGACTCGCCTTTTTATACCCACAGATTTTGAAGCCGACAGGCCGTAAGAAGCACTAATATTGCCGGCCTGTCTGTTTCAGTTCCCGGCTTGTCAGTGTTACAGGCCTGGCAGTTTTTACCCCACAGCCGTTAAGGGCTGTTGGGGTATTGTTTTCACCCATGGTGTCCGGATGGGTGGGCGGGCGGCGGGAAAAGAGTTTGTCCGGGCTGTATCTCAGAAACCGTAAGGTGTCGGAAGTTGATACTTGGTAGGGACATTGGTTAGGGGGTGTAGGTGTGCAACGTCATGGTCTGACCTTGATTTGACCTTTGACCTTGCCGTAGTGACCTTGAGTTTGAAAATCTTGTCCGGGCTATATCTCGGAAACCATAAGGTGTAGGAAGTTGATACTTGGTAGGGATATTGGTTAGGGGGTGTAGGTGTGCAACATCATGGTCTGGCCTTGATTTGACCTTTCACCTTGCTGTAGTGACCTTGACCTATAAAATCTTGTCCGGGCTATATCTCGGAAACCGTAAGGTGTAGAAAGTTGATACTTGGTAGGAATATTGGTTAGGGGGTGTAGGTGTGCAGCGTCATGGTCTAACCTTGATTTGACCTTTGACCTTGCCGTAGTGACCTTGACCTATAAAATCTTGTCCGGGCTATATCTCAGAAACTGTAAGGTGTAGCAAGTTGATACTTGGTAGGGATATTGGTTAGGGGGTATAGGTGTGCAACGTCATGGTCTGACCTTGATTTGTCCTTTGACCTTGCCGTAGTGACCTTGACCTATAAAATCTTGTCCGGGCTATATCTCAGAAATCGTAAGGTGTAGGAAGTTGATACTTGGTAGGGATATTGGTTAGGGGGTGTAGGTGTGCAATGTCATGGTCTGACAAGGATTTGACCTTTGACCTTGCCGTAGTGACCTTGAGTTCAAAAATCTTGTCCGGGCTATATCTCGGAAACCGCAAGGTGTAGGAAGTTGATACTTGGTAGGGACATTGGTTAGGGGGTGTAGTTGTGCAACGTCATGATCTGACCTTGATTTGACCTTTGACCTTGCAGTAGTGACCTTGACCTATAAAATCTTGTTGCACCTTTGAGTCTGTTTTTTTTGATGCAGATTTAGGACTGTTAAAGTCATATTAGAATTTATTAAGAATTTTACTTTCATAACTTCCCATTGTAAGAGATAGAATTTCATCAAGTGAGCCACAGATTTTGCTCCAACACCACACATAAGCATTCATTAAATGTATTACCACTTTTGTATGCATGATAATATTCAAACCATCTAAACCATAATTGGGCCATGCAGGTGTAGATAAAGAGTGTTGAATTTTAGTTTGCTGATTAATGCTGTTATCTTGTTATTGAATTATCTTGTTTTAGTACTTCATCTTTATATGCATTATCTTTCTTTTAAACATTATTTCTCCATTTAAACATTGTTTGGACCTTTATATAACTAACAGTGCTCTGATAGTATCCTGAAGTTTGTACTGGTACAGTACTTCTGTATCTCATGGTGTTGAAAATATTTCCCTAGGCTGTGGGGTACGGGCATCTCTGATGCTATTTTTGTTTACTTCTTGTCTCTTTGAGTTTAAGGTCTGTCGGTCACATATTTTTATTTCATGAAAATGTAAATATACTATACCATATGAAAACACTTGGGTAAGCTTTGCTTGGCATTCGGTGACCGCCACGTACACCATACATAGAATTTAAAATATGAGGGGAGACCCTCTTTAAACCTATATACTTGCTACCCTTTGACCCCTGGTGACCTAGTTCACTCTGCCATGCGCATTAATATGGAAATAGTTCTCTCTTTTTGTGGCGGTTGAACTATCAACTCGGCACTTTTGCTGCTCAAATTTTAAGACTTGCTAGGTGTTGTGGTGCTCTGTAAGTATGGTTATGCTGTTTTTAATCACTTTTCCTTCATTTTTATTCGATTTTATCGATTTCTGGTGTGTTTATTGCTTGTTTTTTGCAATATTTCTTGTCTTTTTCGTAACTTAGCTCATGTTGTCACGTGGTGTGGATGTAGGTTTCCCTTCGGAAATAGTCATTTCCCTGGTGGTTTTCATTAGATTTTTAGTTCTAAATGTTTATTTTCACCTATTCAGGGTATTCCGTCATTCATTCTTCAAAATTCTTCGAATCACCGCAATTTTGACATTAAACTTACTAGCTGTTGTACGAAAATTTCACCAGATCTCGTGACTGTGATGTCACATTCAAAATGGAGGTTAACCGTGAACTTTCTGAAGAATAGTCATTCTTTCAGTGAGTACAGCATATTTCCTTATTATTTTGCTTCATTATTATGTTCATTATGTGTACTTTGTTTTCAGAGCAATTATTTTTCTCAAGTGTCACAAAACTCAAATATTTGTGTTTTTTCACAACTACCTACCACACTCGGTTCCTTATGGATCCTCCCCTTACTACCGGTACTTCAGTTCCCTCTGGTTCGTGTTTCTCCACCTTGCTTTCTGGCTTACAGCCTGGTATGACTTCTTTAGAAGCATGCACTTCTTGGCTTTTGGGGGTTAGTCAATCCCCACCGGTGGAGTCACGTCCAGTGACTGGTGTGCCTTTACCCCCACAACCCTGTGTAATGTCACCTTGGTCTGTGAATTCCTCAAATTCTTTGGGTAGACCGATTTCCCAGCAACCGGTTTCTGTGGGTAACTTTGTTTCCTCAGCTCAGCCTGTTCAGGCTGTCCCGGTGCCGGCAGGCTATCCTGTTTATGACCAATCATTTCACAGGCCCCCTTATCAGCCTCAGGCGGATTTCTTCAATACTTTCTCATCTTTCATGTCATCCATGTTAGATAGGGTTCAGGGTATTGCCAACCCTGCTGTTACTCAACAGCCAATGGCTAGTCAGGATCTGTCGCAACCTTCGGGTGCGAGTATTAATGACTCTCAGGACTCACTTCAGACTCAGTCTCAGGTTAATCTTGAGGCTGAGCTGCAGGTCATACATTCAATGCCAAACATCCCTTATGTCCAGTCGGTCAATAGGGACTACAGGGAGGCCTTAGACTCTGTCTTATCAGATAAGATCTCCAGGCCTTCGGTTCAAAATCACGATCCTGAGGATTGCTTGGAGCTCTACCCCGACCAATCAAAGTCCTCACCCATGAGTCTCCCCATCAGTTCTAGACTCAGGAGTTCCTTCAAGATGGCTGATGCTTATCTATCTGATTTGCATTCACACTCTTCTAATGTGGGAGCTTCCCAAACTAAGTTGAGGAAGTTGGGAATTTTCCCAAACAAACCCTCAAAGCTTAGTTTTGCCAGGTACAAACCCATGGTTTCTGATGTTTGGTCTGATCATTTGAAAGATCCGGATCAGGGGTCAGGTTTGCCATCTCCTAAAAAGGAGATTTACTTGTCCAGGAATATAGCTCATGCCCTGGAGAAGAGTCTCAGATCAGATTTAATGATTCTGAATTCCCTGGACTTTTTTCGGCTTTTTTTTTTGGCTTTATCGGTCAGTCATACCAACTTATTGAAGTTGGTTGACCAAAGTGAGTCCAACCTTTCTCTGGACATTCAGCAGGCCTTGGACGTCAATTCTTTGCTGATCAATCAGGTGAAGTTTCACTTAATTGATTTGTTGGCTTCCATCACCCATTCTATCTCTACTTTGACCTTGGCAAGGAGGGATTCCTTTCTTTCCACAGTCCCTAAACATGTGCCAGATCATATTGTTAGGGAGCTTAGGTGTCATCCTATCTATGGGTCTTCTCTCTTTGGGGAATCTGCCTTGAAGGCTCTTTATTCCCACACTAAAGAGTATAAACAGGAACAGTTCCAGTCTGTCCTCACTAAAGGAGTGTCCAAACAACTTTCTGCTTCTGCATCCAGGGGCAAGTCTTTCAAAAGACAACAATCCCAAGATAGGGATTCTCAAGATAGGAAAGTTCAGAAGGGTTCTACTTCTGGTTCTGGTTCCTTTCGAGGTTCCAATAAACCACGTGGTGGAAAGTCTTCCAGGGGGTAGGGGCAAAAAGCCCCAACCTCAATCTCAACAATGATGTCCTACAGGAGGTAAGAGTGCGCTTGGAACTCTCCAAGGTCCCACTCATACCTCCAGACCCCACCACTTTGCCAGTGGGAGGTCGACTGGGTTATTTCCATCTCAATTGGAAGTTTCTAGGGGCCCATCCTTCTATTATCAAGACCCTGGAATTTGGACTTCAACTTCCAATAGGTATAGTTCAAATTCCTTTATCCAGGGTTCCTTTGATAAACAGCCAGTATTCTTCCCTAGAGAAGAATGTAGTTTTTTGCCTAGCTGTTGTGGATATGCTACTCAAAGGAGCAATCCAGGAGGTCAGGGATTCTTCATCCCTGCCTTTCTACAGCAGACTTTTCCTTGTGGCAAAGAAGACTGGAGGATGGAGGCCAGTAATAGATTTGAGTCATTTAAATCTTTATCTGGACTTCCCCACTTTCAGGATGGAAACTACTCAGTCCATCAGAAACTCCCTTCAAGTTGGCCAGTGGACAACTTCTCTGGACCTCAAGGATGCACACTTCCACATTCCCATGGCTCCTTCGGTACACAAACTACTCAGGTTTCAAGTCTTGGGCAAGTTGTATCAGTTTGTGGCAATGCCTTTTGGCCTAGCCACAGCTACTAGGGAATTCACTACCTTAGTCAAGGAAATGAAAAGGATGGCCTTGAGGTTGGGCATCTCAGTTCACATGTACCTAGACGATTGGCTTATCAAAGCCAACAGTTGTCAGGAGGCTCATTCTGCAACTCTAACTTTGTTGGAGTTGACTCACAAGCTGGGGTGGATTGTAAACAGGGAGAAGTCAGACTTGCTTCCAAAGCAAGTTTTCACCTTCCTGGGCCAGGTTTTTTACCTGTCCAAGGGGGTTTGTTATCCAACAGAGGCCAGGTTTCTGTCCATTCAGGAGGCTATTCATCCTCTGCTTTTCAACCCCCTTACTACTCCACGCCAGGTTATGCACCTTTTGGGTCTACTAGCCTCTACAGAGAAGTTAGTGCCTCAGGGTCGCCTTCATATGCGACACCTTCAATTTAATCTCAGGAGGAATTACAACTGCCACCTGAAAGGTGCCCTGGATTCTCCATTCGCCTTGGACCCTTCAGTGAAGGTTCATCTAAGGTGGTGGCTACTGAGGAACAATGTCATGGTGCAAGCTCCCCTGCACCCACCCAAATATGTAACATCCATTTACACGGATGCCTCAGCTCAGGGTTGGGGAACTCATTGTGCTCATATGATTGCCCAAGGTCATTGGTCGACTCAGCAGTCCAAATTGCACATCAGTGTTCTGGAGCTCAAAGCTGTGCTCCTGGCTCTCAAGACCTTTGTCCCTCAGTTATCCCTTCATCAAAGGATTATTCAGGTAGCCTCAGACAACACAACAGTCTGTGCTTACATAGACAAACTAGGGGGCACTCGCTCCTGGGACATGTTTGCCCTCACTTGGCACCTGTTTGCCTTCTGTCGCAAGAACAAGGTTGTTCTTACAGCAAGACATGTTCCAGGGGTCATGAATCTTGTGGCAGACCATCTCTCCAGGTCTCAACAGACCCTTCATACAGAGTGGTCTCTCAATCCCAAGATCTTCAGGTGGCTGTCACAAATAGACTTCCAACCTCAGATAGATCTTTTTGCAACAAGATTCAATCACAAGCTTCCCCAGTATGTTTCTCCAGTGCCAGATCCCAAGGCTCTGGCAGTAGATGTCCTGGAGATGAATTGGTCCGGACTTCATCTCTACTCCTTCCCTCCTACAGCTCTTTGTCCACTTGTGGTCAAGAAGTTAATCAACTCTCAGAGCTGCAGGATGCTTCTTGTGGCCCCTCTCTGGGAAACCAAAGAGTGGCTTCAGGATCTATTGGCACTGTCAATAAGAAGACCAATCGCTCTTCCTCTAAAAGAAAATCTCTTAAAGCAACCTCATCTCGAGGTGTTTCATCAAAATCTAAGGAGTCTAAACCTTCATGCCTTTTGGCTGAAGTCTCCTAAGAGAAAAAAGGGTTTTCTCAGGAAGTGACTAATAGGATTTTGAGTCCTATTAGAAAGTCTTCTAAATCAGTGTATGAAGCAAAGTGGAACGGCTTCTGCACTTGGTGTGAGGAACATGGCTTCTCTGCCATGCACCCTACTGTCCCCATCATAGCTGAATTTTTCTTATTTCTTTTCTCTGAAAAGAAATTACTTTTTCAGACTATAGAGGGATATAGGTCAGCTCTCTCCATGAAGCTTGATGCAGATTTGGAGTTGGGTTCTAATAAGGAGCTCAAAAGACTCATTCAGAGCTTTTACAACTCCAGGCCTAAGGCTACTCGTCACATTCCTTCCTGGGACTTGACCTTGGTTTTGCAGGCTCTTATCAAGGCTCCTTTTGAACCTTTGTCTCTTGCTGAGCCAAAGTTCCTCACTTGGAAGATGGTCTTTCTTATTGCCCTTGCATCTGGAAGGAGAAGGAGTGAGATTTATGCCTTTACTTTTAAGGGTTGTTCTCACTCTAAAGGATGGTCAAAGGTCATCCTTAAAACAGATCCTGCTTTTCTGGCTAAGAACCAGTTAGCTTCAGAGGGTGCTTCAAATTTTTCTTGCCTTGACTAAGTGCCTTGGTCAACAGGATACAGAAGACAGGTCTCTATGTCCTGTCAGGGACCTTAGACATTATCTGTCTAGGACTTCTGACCTTAGGCATGGTAGATCTCTTCTCTTTGTTTCACTCTTGAAGTCAAAACAGGGTGACATCGCTGCCCAGACGATTTCTAATTGGATTAAAGACTTAATTCATTTCACCCTTAAGAACTGTTCCACAGATAATGCCTCTCTTCATGGTGTCAGGGCTCATGATGTCAGGGCACAGGCTGCTTCCTGGTCCTTTAGGGGTGGAATCCCACTCCTAGACATCATGAGATCCTGCATGTGGAAGAGCCATTCCACTTTTACATCCTTCTACTTTAGGAATGTAGCTCTCAAGAATCTCGAGGATACATATAGACTGGGGGATATTGTGGCTGCACAACGTGTAGTCTCCCTTTCTACTTGATCTTCCTTTTTCTTGATCCTTTCTGAGGCTTCTTAGCCTCAGAAAAGGGGGGTATTCCCTTTTTGGGGACTTCCTTTTTTGGGGACCGTGCTTGGTAGTGTACTTTTGGGACATCTGGGTTTTGACACTTTTGTGCTTATCCTCCTAGAGCTGACCTCTTGGGTGTAGACAGCAGTGCTGAAGGTAATAAGTAGTTCTCTACTTCACACTTACTCAAGTTGCACCTTCATCACAGGGGTTTTGGTTATGCACCAGGAATTTTCCTATTTTAGTGCACTTTAACCATGGGTGGTTTCCTCCTGAGTCTGTCTTTTTTCCCACCATCCTTCCATGTGGGCATTCAACCCAAGTATTTTCATATGGTATAGTGTATTTACATTTTTATGAAATAAAATTTCATATTTTTAAATGTAAAATGCATTTTTATGAATAAAAATGTATATACTTACCATATGAAAACAGCAAATCACCCTCCCGCCTGCCCTGCTTTTTTTTACCTTTTTCCAGCATTTATGTTTATTCACAAAAAGAATGAACTATTTCCATATTAATGCGCATGGCAGAGTGAACTAGGTCACCAGGGGTCAAAGGGTAGCAAGTATATAGGTTTAAAGAGGGTCTCCCCTCATATTTTAAATTCTATGTATGGTGTAAAAATGCATTTTACATTTAAAAATATGAAATTTCCTGGCTCTGGGACCCAGTTGTACTGTAACATTTCCTGCACAGTCTGTTTCTCATCAAGTACAGTCAGGAAGTCCATATTTGGGACAAGCCGGATACTTGGTAGAGACAGGCCTGTTTGATTAACCGACAAGCCGAGAAGTGTAACCGACAGGCCGTTAAGTTAACCGACAGGCCTGTTGCTAGGTGGCTGAAATAAGGGTCAGATACAAGGGTCAGTAACGGTCATAGAAATATCAAACATGTTTGATATTTTACCGACTCTTGTCAACAGGCCAGGAACTTACAACTGACCCTAACCGACCATGTAAACATTGGTTCTGACTCTCCAAAAATGCGTAGTTATCGGCCGGTTGGCTCCAGTGGAACACCTGCATAAAGTAGAGCCGAGGTAACCACGTCTACCACCGATGTTACAGAATCTGTCAATTGATATTGTACTGTATATGTGTTACGCCCAATCCATGAAATTGCCCATTTCTGTATATAATCCACCAGATTCCAGTAAATGTGATGATTTTTGCCCAACTACCCTTTTTATATCCAGACACACAGAAAAAAAACAATGTTCTTTTTCAGACTTACACCCTGGCCAATCGGATAGTCTATCGGATTAATTTAGCGTCTGTCTGGGTGTTTTCCAGTTTAAATAGGTTCATTGTTTAATCCTAGCTAAAAGGATAACGTCCGGGACCCAGACATGATGGAAGGTATTACATTTTCCAGATCTGTCTAGGTTTAAAAGTTTGGATATTTTACCCTGTTCTGTCTGGTATGATATATTACTTTTCTTGAGCGTGGTCCGACTTATTCAACTGTTATATCACCATTGGAATCACCAGTTTTGGAAGTAAGGAAGCAAATTTGCTGATTTTTCTAAATTTGGTGTGACCTTGATTTGATCTTTGACCTTGCTATAGTGACCTTGAGCTTTAAACTCTCGTCTGAGCTATACCTTTGTCACCATAAAGTGTAGGATGTTTAAACTTCATTGGAATATTGGTTGGAGATTGAAGGTGTACTGCATCATGGTGTGACCTTGATGTCACATTACTGTAGTGACCTTGACTTTAAAATCCTGTTTGAGCTATATCATGGAAACTGTAATGTGCAGGAAGTTGATACTTACTAGGGACAATGGTTGGGGGTGTTGGTGTGCAATGTTATGGTGTGACCTTGATGTAACCTTTGACCTTGCCTCTTCAAGGATGTGTCTACTGCCATGTTTCAAGCATATATTTCTCCTATCACAATGATATATGGATTGCTGCAACTTATTATTAATTGTACTTTAATCGTGTTGTGCTATCTCCATTGCCAGCCATACTGCAGTTAATAAATTTTATAGCTTCATAACATTTAATGTACTTATTAATGCTGTGAATTTGATGTTTTCTTGTTTTAATACTTTTTCCTTACATACATTTTGTCTCTGTTAAGTGTTTTTGCTGTTGTACCCTTGCATAACCAGTTTTGTAAGTTCTGTATGTGCGTCTCTGATGCTGTTTTGTTAAGTATTGCTCTTGTTTTACAGTAAAAAAAGGCAAACAATGTCAGTATCAGTGGTTGAAAATATGTGTTGTACCACAGATACGTTTGTGATAAAATTTTTATATAAGAAAGTCAAGCACATTATCGTGCCAGGGGGGATACATATTCTCTTGTTGGATGAGGTTTTGTAAATTCTTCTGTGAGGTTCTCCTTTCCGTCTGTCAGTTGATGTCCCAGCCTGATGTGTGCTTAATCAAAGTCCAGAATCTTGACCATATTGTATACACTTGTCCTGTTAAAACCTAACCCTAGTGCAATGTCCTGTATTCATGCACAGTGACTGAATGAGACAACTGACTGACACAGAACATTTTATGAAAATTAATGAGAAAAGTCTTGAAAAAATGCATTTATGATTCAGCTAGAAAATCTAGACAACACTGGCTAAAAAAGCCAGTTGGGTTTCTGATACAACTCTTCACTTGTATGAGCCAGACTGTCTCAAAAATATAACAAAGACTCTGGGGCAAAAGTTTAAAAAATACTTTTTAAATGTAGTTTTCAGCAATGGTAAACATTTTTTTATGTTTCTACTATTGTTTTTAAAGCACAGAACTTTGGCATGTTAGTGTATATTGGAGTCCCAAATACTAACTGCTAGGTTCGAATCTATGCTCGGTAATTATCAGGATTTGCTAAATTTAGAATGAGCTTTGTATTTTTGGTAAAATTTGTGTTCCCCTTTGTTCCCAATATTGTTTTTGTAACAATCTATACCAAAGTTATCAGAACATTTGGTGGCTATAATAAGAGCGAATTATAGCAACTGAAAAAGAAATCAAGGTGAGCAAATGAGGCAACTGCATTGGGTAAGTATATAATCCAGTTTTCAAGGTTATTTTTCTTTCTATTCCTTTTCTTAAAATATTATTGTCATTATTATCACTAGGTTAAAAGGAAGGAAAGAAGTATACAAGTCTGACTTAGACTTCATCAGGTTTCAACTTGAGACTGCAGGGTGAGTAAACATTTGTATGTTTCTTAATGTTAATTTTGTGCCATAATATTTATGGTAAATTATACTGGGCAACCACAGTGAAAAACCATACATATAATTAAATTTTGGTGTCACCCCTGTTTTCAGACGGCCTATGCAGTCACAGTATTTTCTAGTTGAATATCTCCCTTAATATAAGGCCTATCACATAATTTTTGACAGTTATAATCTATAGACATGGAAAAATCTTTTTTAACCATTACGAATTTGACCTTTGACCTTAATCAAGGTCACTTGATCAAAAACATTTTTATTCTTGTACTTCCCTTTCACATTATTTTCTCCAAAAGTACAACATATGGATCCACAAAATTTGGCAAGCCCTTTCCTAACCTCAAAATCTAGGTGTCAGTTGCATTTCAAATCAATTAAGCCTTATTTGACGAATTGAGAGCCAATTGATTAGTTAAAAACACACTGGAATTAACCCTTTTGGGCATTTACTGTGTTTATCTAATCATATTTTGTACCTTAACATAGGTTCAGTATGTTACTGAAGCATGAAAATTGGGTTAATAGCTTCAAAGTTACATAATCATGGTATTACGTCACCTTTAAATCGGCCAAATTAGGTGTATCTGGTATGCAGTATAGGGGCAGAAGAGGTTTGTAAAATGTCAAATATTGCTTTTATTTAAAAGATTTAGTGATTTGGAATGTATTTGGAGGTAATAGGAAACCATGGCCTGGGATTCCAAAAATCACATTAAATATTCTCCTGAGCTAACCCTCGCAGGTTAAAACTCTTGTCTTTTGCAGTGTATCTAAAAATATTGCCTGAAATCCTATAAAACTTAATTATTTTATTGCGCTACAATAGCTTACCATGTGGGACTGAATGCTTTACTGGTTGCCGCGAGGCACAGACGACCAACGCTCGAGAAAAACAAGCATGTAGTTGGTTCGGCCTCATAGGTTGTCGTGACGTCATCACTTCCTGTGTACCAGCCTCCTTTTCGTTGGTCGCCGCCATATTGGATGCTCTGCTAAGTTTTCAAAGCTGTTTTCTATTATATCTCTGGATATATTGTTTGTCATTCGTCCATAATTCGGCTTTTCCTTTATTTAGCAGTATAGAATCTTATACCCAATTTTCAGCACTTCCGGTGCTGTATTTTGTCAGTTTTTTAACGTCTTCTTAATTCACGTGTTGTGTGCTCGCCACTACACTAGTACTGCTCGAATCTACGGTTCGGAGTATTTCATATTTTATTGCATTAAAACATGGCCACCGCCCACCAGTCTTCTAAAGATAAACCCAGATCCAGCAAATGCAATCATTTCTGTCAGCCATTCGACAGTCATGGCTATTGCCCCTCCTGCAGAGATGCAGGGAAGGGCGATGATCTGTGTGTTACAAAAGCTGGTACTTGTCAAATCTGTGCGTCTTTCACAGACGAACAGTCCACTAAAAT
The DNA here is from genome assembly GCA_964017235.1 of Sabellastarte sp. h YS-2021. Lineage (NCBI taxonomy): Eukaryota > Metazoa > Annelida > Polychaeta > Sabellida > Sabellidae > Sabellastarte > Sabellastarte sp. h YS-2021. Next base: position 138,662,710 of record OZ024927.1, on the reverse strand, counting down.
TGCTAATAGAAGACGATACAAGAAAAAACATCCCACTTCACAGGCATCGGACAAAGATCGGGACGAGGTACTTGGCGATTCTTTTGAATCGTTTTCTGGATCGCAAGCCGAACTTGAGGCTGCGGCCGATCATTTGTTTACTTCACCTCCACGTCCCAGACCCTTATCTTTTGATCCTTTGCCTCTTACTACACCAGGGCGTACTGTTCCTCCCACTCCCAGTACAGCCTTACATCATAAAGTCCATTCTTCTGTAGAAAAGTCTTTGGACCAAAAATTTGATCAGAAATTTGGTGTTTTTCAAGCCAACATCTATGATGCCCTTAAATCTATGCGTGAAGATTTCCTAAAATCTCAACAAGGGCTGGCTGATAAGATCGCCTCTTCGGCTGTTCGCACCGAACCTCAGACCTCTGTCAGTGCTTCAGAACCCATGGATATTGAATATGGCCCTTCTCTTCCTTCTCGCCTTCAGGCCGAGCAAGGTTCGGACGTTCGTCTTAGCTCTTCCGAACATACACAGTCTGTTCGCCCCAAGACGTCCACTCACAAGGTTAGCCATGCTCCAATCTCAGGTTCGGGATCTGATTCCGATCATGATCGCCCTTCATATTCTAGACCTAAAAAGCACTCTGACAAGTCTAAACATAAGTCAAGGTCTGCATATTTGCCCTCATCGTCAGAGGAGGATCAGTCCCCTAGACGTAGACACAGGTCCCCCAAGCCCCAGAGAATGGCCTCTGATGATCAGGAACATCCTCAAATTGACCTTGATCCGCCCTACTATAGGGATGTGGCTCTGGCTGACATCCCAAATCAATATGCGGAGGAGGTAGATACTTTTCGACGTATCCTCAAATTACCTGATCCGAGGGATTCAGTCCCCAGACCTGCTACTGCTATCATAGGTATCGATGACGAGGTGGCCGTCCAAGAGCTGAGACCTACGGGTCCATCAGCTATGTTGCCCCTCAACTCTGGTATAAGAGATGCCTTTGACAAATTCAACAATGACTTTATGGCTGCAAACCTGGCAGAGGGCAAATACCCAAAGCCCCCCCCTTCCACTTCTAAGTGGTACAAGGTTGGACAACCTTGTTTTTCGGAGAAACTCCAAGATTTAAATGCAGACTTTGCCAAGATCTGTATATCTCCTAAACCTTCGGGGGCCCCTTTAGGCAAGGTCCCACTCTCTGTCCTCAAGGACTTAGAACAACAGGCAAGGTACAATCTAACCACATTGAATTTCACGACCACTTTTGCCAAGACATCCTCCTCCTGCAACTCTACCATGAGGAGGTGTCGTTATGGACTAAAAGAAACCTTCAAGAAGGTCAAGTCCCAGGTCAGGAAAGGTGCCGACCCTGAAAAAGCAGTAAAACGTGGTTATGATGAGGCCTATGACTACTTTGATCTCTGGGAGAAGACCCTCACTATTCAACATAAGGCCATAACCTGCCTGAGCAAATCCCTTGCCCATATTTTACAAAGGGAACTTTACACAATGGCAACTTCCGGCTTGCTTAGACGCGAAGCCGAAATGTCCCATCTGCAGCCACAATTAGGGGAAACCAGACGTCAAGAGCTCAGGAATTCCTCTCTCTGGACTCGTTCCCTGTTCAACTCCCAGTCAGTGAAGGAAGGCGAGGACTTCCTTCTCAAAAAAGGCACCTCAAAAGATGCTCAGGGTTTCGGACCCTACCAAAATAAGCCCTTTCGTGGTTCCCACCACAATAAGAGAAGAGGCTCCTACAGGAAACGCCCCTTTGGGGGCAATTCCTCCCAAAGCACCAACTATTCGTTTCCCTCTTCTAGAGGAAAACCAAACTTCAGAGGCTCCAGGGGTCGTTTTCGACCCCACAACAAAGGAAAAGGGCGTGGAAACCCCTCTTCCCAATGACTCCTATCAAGCCTCAATCAATCCACCAGTAGGAGGTCGCCTCCGTTCTTTCAGGAGAGACTGGCACGCAAACAATTGCTCAGCCAACGTGTTAAATATTATCACCAATGGCTACGTTCTGCCATTCCTCTCAAGGCCAAACTTGATAAGATTTCCTCTGATTGTGTCAGAGTACAAGGCCCCTCAAAAAGACCAAGCCTTGGCCGATTGCATCCAGTCTCTCCTGTTAAAGAACGCTATCGAAAGGGTGGAAAATGTAAAATCTCTCGGGTTTTACAGTCGCCTCTTTCTTGTACCCAAGCCTCACCAAAGGTGGAGGCCAGTAATAGACCTAAGCAGGCTCAACACTTTTCTACACGTAGAAAAGTTCAAAATGGAAACGCCAGAGTCCATCAGGACTTCTCTGATTCCGGGGGAATGGGTAGCGTCAATAGACCTGTCGGACGCTTACCTCCACATCCCCATCCATCCAAACTCAAGGAAGTACCTAAGATTTTGCCACAGGTCACAGGTGTTCCAGTTCACCTCGCTCCCATTCGGACTAGCCACAGCCCCCCAGGTATTTACCATGGTCGTAAAAGAAGTGAAGCTCATGGCCCTCAGCAGAGGACTCAGACTTCATCAATACCTGGACGACTGGCTGATCAGGTCTCAGTCCCAGGAGGAAGCATTAGTGAACACTCGGACAGTGGTAGATCTCACCCAGTCCTTGGGATGGATCTTAAACCAAGAGAAATCAGAACTGAAACCAACTCAGGTGTTCTCGTTTGTGGGCTACGAATACCACCTAGATTCAGCCCTTGTAAAACCCACTCAAGAGAGATGGCTCAAACTTCAGGATTTGATCCTACGACTCAAGTCGAAACATGTTTTGACTGCAAGATGTTTGATGTCTCTAATTGGGTTGCTAGCCTCAACGGAGAAGATGGTCCCGGAGGGACGCCTTCACATGAGACCGTTTCAGTTTCACCTGAAAGAGCACTGGAAATTTCCTCAGTCGCTGGACAGCCTCCTTCCCTGGACAGAAGTCATTTCTGCTCATCTGGACTGGTGCCAGAATCCTGCAAAGGTGATGATAGGCGCCGACCTTCATCCCAAAGACCACAGTATCCAACTCTTTACAGACGCCTCAAACGAAGGCTGGGGCGCTCACTTAGAACAAAGTTCTACAAAAGGTCTGTGGTCACCTCAGGAAAAAGGACTTCACATAAACGTCCTAGAATTGAAAGCTGTCTTTCTGGCTTTGAGACACTTCAAAGACCAGTGTCAGGACCAAACAGTGCTAGTTGCCACGGACAACTCAACTGTGGTAGCTTACATAAACAAACAAGGGGGAACACACTCGGCGGAGATGTGCGCACTCCTGTGGAGACTCATGACCTGGTGCCACCACTATCACATAATCTTGAAAGCCAGACACATTCCAGGGTGCCTGAATGTGATGGCCGACCTACTTTCCAGGTCGAACCAGGTTCAGTCGACCGAATGGTCACTCCATCCACAGGTGTTCAAACAGATCTGCCGAAAGTGGTTCACTCCCCACGTGGACCTTTTTGCCACTCATCTGAACCACAAGCTCCCTCTGTACGTGTCTCCTATCCCAGACCCCCAGGCCTGGGACATAGATGCTCTAAACATAGACTGGACGGGTCTCACTGCTTATGCTTACCCTCCAACGGCTCTCCTTTACAGGGTGATCCAAAAAATCAGGCAATGCACCTGCCTGATCATACTAATAGCCCCAGGCTGGCCAGGGATGCCCTGGTTCTGGGACCTAGTGCAGCTCTCAACAGAGATCCCTCTGCAACTCCCGGTGTCGACAACACTCCTCAAGCAGTCCCACAACTTCGTGTTCCACAGCTCCCCGCAGCACCTCAACCTCCACGCCTGGTCTCTAGGAGTGGACAACTCCAAGAACAAGGCTTCTCTGTGGAAGTGGCAGAGAGAATTGCTGCACCTCAGCGGTCTTCAACAAGGAACATCTACAAATCAAAGTGGGCCCTATTTGAAAAATGGTGCAGAGATAATTCGGTGGATTTCTCCTCACCATCTGTGAAGCAAATCTCAGATTTCTTTATGTATCTGTACCAAGACCTAAACTGGCGCCCCTCTACCATTGATGGTTACAGGACAGCTATTGTTGACACTCTGGGCCCTACGGCCCAGCATATTGCCCATAATGAGGACCTTCACAGGTTGCTCTCCAGTTTTCACAGGGATCGCCCCAAGAGTTCCAGAAACCTTCCTCAGTGGAACCTATCTGTTGTCCTCAATGAGCTCACAAAAGCGCCCTTTGAGCCTATGAAAGACACAGACCTCAAACATCTCACTCTCAAGACTGCTTTCTTGCTAGCTCTGGCCTCCAGCAAGCGCCGCAGTGAAATCCACGCCTGGGTCGCAAACAAAGTATCTAATCTAGGCCAATGGGAAAAGGTAGCCTTGTTCCCTTCATCAGATTTTATAGCCAAAAACCAGCTAGCAAGAGAAGGTTCTCAAAGTGTGTCTCCGGTGACTATTCCTGCCTTGACTACCATTGTAGATAGACAATTCAAAGAAGACAGGACCTTGTGTCCTGTACGGGCTTTGAGGTACTATCTGGACCGAACCAAGGACCTGAGAGGGTCCCGGTCTCTTCTTTTCATCTCCTTCAAGAAAGGACATACCTCAGATATCAGACCCGCTACTCTCTCTTCATGGTTGAAACAAACCATTCTACTTTGTTATAAGCAAGCAGACCAGCAAGCCTTGGACTTAGTCCAAGTTAAAGCGCATGACATTAGGGCCTTCGCAGCCTCTAAGGCTTTTTACGGTGGGGTATCGGTGGACCAGATCATGCAAGCGTGTCACTGGAAAGCTCACAACACGTTTACCAATTTTTATCTAAAAGACCTTACTTGGTCGGACAACGACAGCAACATGTATCTGGGACCAGTAGTAGCGGCTCAACAGGTCCTAGACCCTTCTCCTCAGTGATGTCTTCTTCGGAAAGAAAAGGGGGGGGGGGCACGTCCGCTACAGCTAAGCCTTCAGGAGTCTCCCCAGGTCTAGGTATAAGCTACCTCATCAGGGTGTTACAGGTAAGGTCTCACATATTAAATTTACATTAACTTTAAATTCTTGGGACCATAAGGTTGTCTTATAAATAAGGTTGCAAATAGCAATTCTCGAACCTTGACCTCATTTCTGACGTCATAGCCCTTAGGGGTTCTTCCTATCTGTGTACTCCGGGTACACAATCCTCCTTCCAAACACCCTACAGTGTACGACACTGTGTATTCTCATCAGGTTTTTGGCTCTTTACAAGTCCGACCTTCAGGATTGGGACTCTGTAAATGGGACTCTTGGAACTATTTTTTATTACTCTCAATTCGAGAAAAACAACATTCAGACCTTCCAGTCTCAGCTGTAATCCCGCCACCGGGCGGTTGAATTCAGCATTCAGTCCCACATGGTAAGCTATTGTAGCGCAATAAAATTGAAAATTTTAATTACTTAAATGTAGCTTTTATAAGCTACAAGCTTACCATGTGGGACTGAGAAGAGTCCCACCCTACCTCCCCGCTGTATTACAGCTGAGGGGACATGGGTTTAATCTCAACGAAAAGGAGGCTGATACACAGGAAGTGATGACGTCACGACAACCTATGAGGCCGAACCAACTACATGCTTGTTTTTCTCGAGCGTTGGTCGTCTGTGCCTCGCGGCAACCAGTAAAGCATTCAGTCCCACATGGTAAGCTTGTAGCTTATAAAAGCTACATTTAAGTAATTAAAATTTTTAAAATTATTCTTCAGGACTATTCAAACCTAGGGATGTGAGTTTTTGCCTCCTTGTTGCCTTTCAAGATAAATTTTATGACCCTAACTGGGTAGATGGTAGATCTCTTCTCTTTGTTTCACTCTTGAAGTCAAAACAGGGTGACATCGCTGCCCAGACGATTTCCAATTGGATTAAAGACTTAATTCATTTCACCCTTAAGAACTGTTCCACAGATAATGCCTCTCTTCATGGTGTCAGGGCTCATGATGTCAGGGCACAGGCTGCTTCCTGGTCCTTTAGGGGTGGAATCCCACTCCTAGACATCATGAGATCCTGCATGTGGAAGAGCCATTCCACTTTTACATCCTTCTACTTTAGGAATGTAGCTCTCAAGAATCTCGAGGATACATATAGACTGGGGGATATTGTGGCTGCACAATGTGTAGTCTCCCTTTCTACTTGATCTTCCTTTTTCTTGATCCTTTCTGAGGCTTCTTAGCCTCAGAAAAGGGGGGTATTCCCTTTTTGGGGACTTCCTTTTTTGGGGACCGTGCTTGGTAGTGTACTTTTGGGACATCTTCTGGGTTTTGACACTTGTCTTTTGCAGTGTATCTAAAAATATTGCCTGAAATCCTATAAAACTTAATTAAATTATTCTTCAGGACTATTCAAACCTAGGGATGTGAGTTTTTGCCTCCTTGTTGCCTTTCAAGATAAATTTTATGACCCTAACTGGGTCAGACTTTCACCTATTACTTAACATCTCTAATTTTTTAAATTAGAGTTGTGGAATGTACTGAGAGGTTCTAGGAAACCAAGTCCGTGGATTCCAGAGATCACATCAAATTTTGCACAGAGTTCCCCTCAAGGTCACACTGGGGTAATAACTTGAATTTCTTGTACTTTGCAGTGTATCTGAAAGAAAAAACATTTCCTGATATCCTATAAAAGTTAAATAAATTATTCTTCAGGGCTTAGTAAGTCGGACCAAGTGATATTTTTGCTTTTTGGCACCTTTATATTTTAAGGTCTATTTTATGACCATAAATGGGTCAGGGGTGATCAATAGCTTTATGGTCATCTTTGTAATAGCAAGAAATTTATCAACTTAAATTGATATGTGGATTTGGTTATGATGTACATTTATACAATGAACAAATTTGTGTTCATAGAAAAAAGATCCTTTACAAATTTGATATAATCAGTGTGTTCAGTTTGAAGTACTAAATATCAAGGAAATGAATTTTCCCATAGTCACCATATCAGTGTCTCATGGATCTTCCTTTAGCCTTATCACTTGATGAATTGGCAGGGAATTGCTAGGGGGGAATCCAAAACATAAACATACTCCTTGTTATCTTTTGTTTTATCATTGAGTGAAATTCATTAATTAATTGAATGCCTTTTACAATGTGCTGTCATATTAATACTTTTTTTTTAAAAAAAAGTTTATGATCTGGTTTGCTTGGGTAAATATTATGATATTTGTATTTTCAGTATTGAAATTGGGTTACATGTCGTAAATTGAAAATATAAATGCATATTACTGTTACTATTTTGTTAGATAAACAAGATATTGATTTTCAGGTAATAATATACATAGTATGCAGCATATTTTATGTAGCTTATAGCATAACTTGTAATTCTTTATTACTGCTGACAATTTCAGTCATGTATTTTACAAGGCTTCAGCTGAGGGACGTGTATTATTCCCTTCATGAAAACCTTTTTTGGTAGATCTGTTAGTATTCTAGATGATTATTGGTACCTTTATCCCCATCCGACAAGGCTCTTGAATATTTGGTGTGACATGTAATTTCCGGGCATAAACTGGGAGCCAAGACATTTGTAGTTCATCAAGGCTGGTGTTAGCACTAAAGTAGTTACTGGCAAGGGGTAGTGGAACCATCATTAATATTTAATTATTCTTTGCCATCTTACAATTGGGAAAGGGGACCTCCCATTGCTTTTCATCCTGAATTGCTCTCGGACATGTACGACCACATCCCAAAGGACAGGGATTAGTCCTGTACATGTCCTGTATCTCCCACGTACCTGCCATTAGGTCACAGGCCATGCCCCCAAATACCCTCCCTATTGTCACCAGTCCAGTCATGTACTATTCAAGTAGCATTTCCTTAGGCCCCGAACAGTCACATCCTGCTTCCGACCAGACCCCAACCCTTCCCAGTCTGTCTGCGTATTACTTCTAGATGTTGGCTGCCTATACAAACCCACACATTTCTGCTGAGGTGAGGCAGTCATTTTCATGTGTACACTGATAGGATCTAAACCTCACATTTCAATTTTTGGAGGAATATTTTATATAATATTGACATACCAGTCAAGAAGAAGAATAGAGGTGAGAAAGTTACAACAAGACTGGGGAGAAGGAACTACATACCCCCTACCTGATCCAAACTGACACAAAACTGACACAAACGCACCCACCACCCAATGGGAGAGAGGTGTAGTTATTTCTGAGACACAGATGCCACAGATATCACAGAGTTTCATCCAAACCACCTAAGATCCTGAGCAAAGCAGTTGAGGCCAGTGACAAGAAGGACACCGAGAGGCTGAAAAAGAAGAGGAAAGATTCAGACCCAGGCCCAGCAGTAGAAGAGACTAATAATGAGACATCCTCTGATACCCTATCACAAGTTATTAAGAAGAGGTGGACTTCCATCATCATCACCTTCACCACCAGCACCGCTGCCACCACCGCCACCGCCGCCACTGCCACTCCTGCTGTATGGTGTTTTGGGGTACCTTGAATCAGCTGGCTAGTATACCAATTATTTTCTCCACAACTTGATCAGTTCAACTCAGTCTGTAGTTAAACACCTGTTACGGAATGTTCATATTTCTGCTGGAATATGGCTTCCTTAAACTGCATCTTCAGGGCAGAGGCATCGTAACCCAGAAATAAGGAAGGGAGGGCACTGTGTCCTGGTACAATAGGTTCTGGGGCTCGGATGTTTCTTTAGTTGGTGAATATATTTATGAAGCTGGAATTTGTTGAAGATGGCTGCATCTGAGTTTGCTCCTTTGGTGTCCATGTTGGTGTTTATCAATGTTAAACTCAAATTTTTCAAGAAAAATAATTTCCTTGTAAATAGATGATATTATATTCCATATAAAAATCATTCTTGAATTTTATTGTCTTAACTTGGCTTGTATGTTCTGGCCCATGTTAAGATAGGCTACCCAACTTAGGCTCCTAAGTTGGACTCCAATATCCATCCTGACCCAAATAAACGTATAATAAACTTATAATCCCTGTCTGCCAGGGCTAACGTGACATCAGAATGGAACCATTTATAGTTGAAGTAATGGCTTCCACCATTTCTTGGGTATCCGATGACAATATATCCCTTTCAAGGCTGCTAGGAGATATGACATGTTTCATCTTTCTATGAAGAAACTCTCTATATCTAGCTGTTGTATATTTATGCTTTTATATTTTGGTAAAGAAGTGGCTAAACTGACACAAGTCATGCTTAGACTTCTTTGTCATGTGAGTGTGGGGTTAGTATATATTATTTGTCAATTTTTTACGTTTCTGCCACCAAATCAACAAACTTTTGTTATTTTGCAACTAGACAAAACAAAGGTTTTTGAAACCTCTGATTTTACTGAAAAGTGCTGAATTTTAGCACTTAGTTAAGAATTCAGTTTAAGTAAATATTCATACACACAAGTCCTTCTCAGACTTCCTTGTCATGTCTTGACATGTGTCTGCAGTGTACCATGGTAAGTATGTATTGTTATGTTTCTCAGTGTCATAATTGCATGTTTTGTTAATTTGTTTCATACTGAATAAAACTGTTGTTTTTTGCAACTACATTAAGCAAAGGTTCTTGAAATATTTTATTTTTCTGAGAAGAGCTGAGTTTTGGCATAGATTTAGGCATTCAAGGTAAGTATATGTTCTGTTGTTTTTAATGTCATTATTTTTGTTTTTACTGTACTTCAAATATTATTTTCTTTTATTTTGTGGTAGAAAAGCACTGAAAGCAAACAAGTCCTACGTAGACTTCTTTATTTATCTCAGTATGTAGCTGAAAGGTAGGTATTAAATTGTTATATTTCTTAATTACTTCAATCTTTTCTTTTCGTTTTGCAGTGTTTAATAACTTTATTCTTTGAAAGGTAACGGCAAGGCCGAAAAGTTTATGGTCTACATGTTTGAGCTTGAAAGCCATCAGACACATGAGTAGTGCACTAGAGTTTATGAAATTGTGATGAAAAAGACAATTTCTGTGTTGGATATATCCCATACTTGGCCTAAAACTCAAACGGTCACCCATCGAAATACTAACATAGCTCATTACTGCTTATCTCCAGTGATGAGATGGGTAGCCCTCATACTATGCCACAATTCATGAAAGTCTGTTGACTTTCTAAAAAAAAATATAAAAAAGTGATCTCTAGAAGTACAAGTCTTGATATGGCTCATGCTTTAAAACACACATCCTACTTTAATTTTCTTTACATATGTAATATGTGACGGCAAATAAAGTGTTTGTCCTTTGCAACTATTCTCTCCCAATATGACCCTGGCTATTGAACAGGATGTAAAACACCAACTTTGAAGAAAAAGTTCTTGAAATATTTGGTGGGTCTGAAAAGTGCTGATTAGCCACCAAACTTGAATTTCAAGGCTGAGTAAGTACATACTCTTCATTTTATAATGTCATTATTTTTCTTTTTATTGTTCAGCTTAGAATACATATCATTATGCTTTTATATTTTGTAAATGAATTAACTAAAAGAAACGTATTGATTTCAAGGTAGGTACTTTTTAAAAACATTTTAATGTCATGCATTTTCTCTTTGTTGTTCTTCTTTAAAGTATTATTATGTTTTTTTTCTGTGAAAAAAGGACAAACACACACAAGTCATACTTAGATTCTTTTTCGTATATTATGCGACTGCAAGGTAAGTATGTCTTGTTAATTTTTCTGCACATCAATATTTGTAAGTTATTCAAGGATTCTTTTTCGGTGCCAAAAGCAATGATTGGCTTTTTTGAAAACAGCTCTTTGTTTGAAAATATAAGCATTATTTTTATTTTATGGAATGACCACTGAAAATGAACACGCATGTCTTACTTGGAATTCTTTATCATGCCTACATGTGTAACTGAGAGATAAGTATTATGTTAATATATTTTTAAATTCCATAACTTCTCTTTTTGACTTTTCAGTAATATTTTTGTCTCTGTTTTATGAAAGAAACTAAAAGGACTGAAAACAAACCTAGAAGTCTTAATTTGACTTCCTTATAACATCTCAAAATTGACTGCAAGGTAAGTATATATTACATTTCTTAATGTCACAATTGCAAATTTTTGAATTCAAGGTAAGTATATTCTCATATTTTTTGTAAGTGATCAGGTTTCCTTTTACCATTCTTTTTAAAATCTTTTACATTTTGTGAAAGGAAAGTAAAGAATTGAAAACAAATACACAAGTCCTACTTAGACTTCTTGTTTTTGTTTTAGCATGTGGCTGCTAGGCAACTATCTAATGTTATGTTTCTTAATGCCATTGTATACAGGAGAAATTCCCATGGAAGGGGCCATAGGCTTCACTGGATCCAGTGGCTCCTGCATTTTCTTGGCTATAGCTTGGCAACCACTAATCGGATTCTTTTCAAATTTGGCACATGTATGCAGTACCCCTTGGAAATTTTGTTGAATATGGTGTCATGACATTTCAACTAATCAGAGAAGTCACATTACAAAAAACATGTTTTTAAAAAGGGTATGCTTGTCCGGATGATAACTTCACCTATTTGCCTGAAATTTGGCAATAGCTTTGTGTTATAGATGTCTGGAAATGAATTAATTTTGGAAGTGATAAAAACGGCTAACATATTAACCATTAAGTAAGCGTTGCAATTTTTCTAACAATGAAAATGAAAAATTTTTAATATTTCAGAAATGGTGCAAGATAGAGCAATCTGTCACTTCTTTTCCAAAAAATGTTTTCCAGTAATTTTTGGCAGCCATCTTGAATTTCTGCATAAAATGCATTTATCTAAGAATCAGTGCAAGATAGAGTGATTTGCATGAAATTGTTGGTCCACAAGGAATAGGCGGAGTCATCTGGCACTATATTCCAAATGGTACAAGATAGAGCAATTTGGGCTGAATTTTTGTCCCCAAGGAATGCTCGGTCATCTGAATTTTTGCTTAAATGGAAAAGCACATTAATGTTGAGCAGAGCAAGATATAATTATTTCAGCAACTTCATTCTTGCTCTTTGGAACACTTTATTTTTGCTGTGAAAAACAATTTCTCTGTCTTTCACAAAGCAATGATGTCATTATTATTTTTTTACTGAACTTCTTGCAGCCTTGTTACTCTTTTCATTTTGTTGAAGGAGAGGACTGAAAACAAACCTGCATGTCTCAATATGTAACTGCAAGGTAAGTTTATATTTTTATGTTTTTTATGTCAAGTCTCTGGCTCAGAATCCTGGCATCAGGTGTGCATTTTCTTTGTTACTATTTTAATGTTATCATAAATTGTCACTCCTATGGTATTGTGTATTATTTTTCTTATTCCCCATTTTAAATATTACTTGTATCAAATATTACTCCTGTATACTTTATTATCTTTCTTACATTTCTTGCTCATTAAACATCATCAACTGTTCAGTTATTTTCAACCTCTTGTCTGATCTCTTTGTGACTTCTTTAGGAGGGAGGGCTTGACAGATGATGAAGGGTAACAATGGTCCATCTCTTATCATTGGGTGAGTGAGAATCTCTAAACAGGGTGACTATACATTTTGACAGTGTCATCTACTGCTGGGCCTCTCATAATCCAGAGGCCTAGAAACTGTAGTTGTTGCAGAGGTGGAAGGGTGTGGCTGGTTTGGCAGTGACTGTGGCTGTAACTTTGTTACCATGGGCCCAAGAATGCTTCATAGAATACTCTGTCTCTTGATATGTTGCTTCATGAAGTCAAACTTTTACATGACTGACTGCTGCCTCTCAGTCATCTGTTCTCTACCCTGCTCTGACCTGGTGTGACTCAGCTTGCCATAAACTGCCCTTTGCGTAGAAAACCACTGCTTCAGCAGTGGCAAGGAGACTTGCATAAACTTCCACAGATCCAGCCAGGCCCTCTCTCTCTCTTGGTAGTATCCTTGTAACCTATTCACCTCTTGTTATACAAAAGGTTATGGTCCTCATCCTTCATTCAGTTTACCACTTGTTCCTCTGTGTATCAGACAGATTGGCAGCAGCAGCTTCCTTCCTCTCCTTCTTCAGCCCCTGGGTGTTTTCCTTGTCAGTGGTGCCACTGCCATCTCAAGGGCCTTGGGTGATTTGGGTGCAGATCTGTGACATCTATGGCATTTGTGTCTCAGGAATAACAACAGTATCCCTCTGTGACTGGGTTGTGGGTGTGTTTTTGTCCTCTTTCTCCTATTCCTCCTGTGCCCCACTTGTGCACCCTTTTGCTCATGGGAAGGTGTGTGCAGTTTCTTCTCCCCAGTCTTCTTGTGAAAAAACTGTCACTTCTCTTCTTCTTGAGTGGCACCTCAGTGTTTATAAAATGTTTCCCCAAACATTGTGATATGATGCTAGCCTATCTTTGTACACATGAAAAAAATGATTCTGCAGAAATCTGCAGAAGGGTGTTATATAGGCCACCAACATGTGGGAGTAATATGTAGACAATCCTGGAAAGTTTGGGCCTGTTTGGGTGCAGTACATGACTGTTGGGGCCTACAGGAGTGCTACATGAGTGGTACATAGTTGAACCGGGGATATTCAGGAGTGTAAATTAGTGGTGTGGCCTATGACCTTGGCAGGTCTGTGGCAGATATGTGACTCTTATGGAACTGATACTTGTCATTCAGGAAATGATCCTACATGTCTAGAAGCAATTTGGGATGGAAACGTGGTGTAATCCCCATTTTGGTGCAAGATGACAAAGAATATTATAGTACTAATGATGGTATGCTCCCTCCATCCTGGTAGCTCATGTAGTGCTTACATACCAGCCCTGGATGTGCTGAGAATGTCTTTTCTCCAAGAGTGCTCCCAGAAATTATGTATCACACCAAATATTTGGAAGCATTGCCAAGAATCATCCAGGACGCTCGGAGATCATTGAGGAAGGCCTCTAGGATGTCCACAATTGCCAAAAAATGTCTGTAAAGCATAATCCATCCCTTTACATAACCCAAGGTAAGCAAACGTTTTGACTTTGCAAATAATTTTCTGGTTGCTGCAAATATTTTGAAATAATAACATAACTGTTGTTAAGAAATCAAAAGTAATTTCATGATTTGATTTTTTGTAGCTTTATGTAGCTGTTTCAGTTTAAAAGTGTGACCATTGAAGGGATACTTTCTATGGCACACATCTACTAATATTTATGTTTTGGAATTTCACAGTGGCATTAAGTATGAACAAGGCTGAAATTTTCATGGTCTGTGCATGTGTGCTACCTCCTCAGTAGCCTAGAGGGTTAGCAGGTTTGGCATCTAATCACAGGCTGTCACCTCTCTGTAGCTTTGACTACCACAAGTGGCAAATGCTAAGAGTGTGAGGGACCTGCTGTTCAACAGGATGGGTAAAACCACAACTTTGACTTGGCTGTGTGTGAGCTGCAAAGCAATCAGAAACATGAATAGTGCACTAAAGTAGTACACAAGGCATGGGAGTCGGGGAAAAAACAGTGACCTTTAGCCTTAGAGAGAGCTTGTGCTTTAAATATATATTTCTATTCCACAGTGATTCTGTCTGTTGAAGCAAGACTACCCATAATTTTGCAGGTGATTTAACTGAAAGGTCAGAACATCTGCCAGGTGAAGTTTCCAGACCTGAAGCAGTACTTTAAACTGGCCAGTTTTTGAGTTTATCTAGAATATTGACATTTACAAATTGTAATGTCTTTTCTATGACTCTTTTTTCTGTTAATAGATCTATGTAAAAATAAAATCTAAAGGTTATAATAATAAACCCTATTCAGAAATTAGCGTCACCTAAAACTCTGTCATATTCCCTCTATATCCAAATAGCTGGGTAACCATTCTAAAGTTAATTTGAGGGTATTCCAGAACAAAGTTGTAACATCTATTGGCAAAGTAATATAATAACTACAGACTGATATGTCAGTACACTAAAATATTTTGTGTGATTCCAGGTGCAAGGGTTTTTAATGGATTTGCTTACACTTCAGAGGCTGTGATGGATATGCCAAAATGTGAGGGGTTATTTGAGATGGCAGTTATAACAATGCCTGCATTATTGTAGTGATGGAGTTCTTGCATGCCAGACATGATGCCTACAATATCTACTCTAGACATCCTTGCATATATATGTAAAGTAATGGTTATGCTGGTGAACTGGTCATGAAACTATAATTTCTGGGTTTTTGCCTTTCTTGCAATGGTGATGACATAAATGCATTGTTTGGTGATGACATCCATGTATACCTAATGAAATGTCTAACATCATGCCTGCAGGCCTGATATGGTGACGATGATTATTGGACTCCATGCCTGATGTAAGGATGGAGATTTGATCCTTTCATGCCTGATGCTACATAATGCTTTGCACACCCAAAGACATGGTGAAGACATGCCTGGAAATTGGATGCAGGGCCACGGTGGCAGAGTGGTAACACAGTCGCCTCCCATCTCTGAGGCCGGAATTCGGTTCACAGCTCCACCTCAAGTGGGAAAGCTGGTAGTTGCTTGCCATTGGTCGGCAGTTTACAATACAGAACCTTGACCAACTGTGTGTACTGGTTTCCTCTGCCCTTCCTACTACCCATCATGGTATGACCTGTACAGTGTTGAAGGCGACATAAAACCCCAAGTAAATAAAGTAAACTGGATGCTGTGATGGAGGCGTGATCCCTGCATGCTTGAAGCTATGATAGAGATGGGATGTCTGTACCATTATTATCGTTCATCACATGACTTCAGTTGAGTAATACATAACATTTCACAAAAATATCCCTAAGTTAAAGTATTTTTAACATGGTCACAAATTTGGATACTGCCTGAAAACTGTTCAGACTCATGTGAAGTGAGATATTGTAAATACAAGAATTCAGTAGAATTGTAGTGTTTCAATAGATTTATTATAGATTATAAATGGATGAAATTTGAAAGCACACACATTTTACAGGACTGACAAATTCTAATTCTATTCTATTCTAGACTTTTATGGCACTTAATGTCTGTCCAAGGCAGTCTCTGAGGTATAACACCGGAAACCAATTGCATAATAATTATTTTGTAGACAAAGCCAAGTCTACCACAAAGACATTGGGTAGGGTAAACTGACTGACAGCTGACTGGCAGTATTTTTGCTTTTGAAGAAAGAAAACACAGGTAAGTATAGACAGGAGTAAAGGTAAGACTGTACACAAAGCTTTGTGCAAGCTAAAAGTTACCACAGAGTGTTGTGATAAAACAGTATTCACATGTAATAATGATGGTGTGTGCATACTAAACAAATCAGTGTGAGGATATTTCTCAATATCTTCTGATAGTAAAGATTTTAGTGTACTTTAATAGCCTCAAACATCTGGTATGATGAGACACAATTAGGATTTTACATCATTTCAACATCCAGGCTCATATTGGGACAGGTCCTTTGAATTGCCACTTGTGGGAGGCATCTGGCATGAAGTTTTTTCTAAGCAGTTGAGAAACAATACATAAAATATCTTTTTATTTTTTTTTGTAATTTTTATGTATATTTGTAATCTTTTTATCTGTTTTGTTATTTAAAAACTGGAGAGCAAAGACCACAGTCACTGCTTGTACAATAGACTAGCCAAAGTGTGCAAATAGAATCCTTGTACAGGTCAACAAAATACTAAGAAGGAAAATTGAATGATTGGTTTAAATACCTGTTCATAGTTTTCAAATATATTCTTATTTGGATTTGTTTTACCTTTTTTGCATGTGGTTTAGTTCAAAAAGTCTTTGATAGAGATGTGGTGCATATTCTTTATGGTGATGACATGACTGCTGCCTGATTAAATGATGGAGATAGAATCCCTTTAAAATTGATTTGGTGATGGTAAGCGCATCCTTGTGGTGATGCCATGCTCACAAACCTGATGAGATCATATGGCTGTGATCTCACCCCACAATTGCTGAGTTTATATGATAAATATTAAAAGAAACTGTTATATTGGCTTTTAACGTTGACATTTTACTGCGTAATCATCAACAGTATGTTAGTACAGTTTTTAACCCTCCCTCAATGAAAGTTCAACCTGAAAAGTTTTGTAAGAACTATGTGACAAAAAAACATCATGCTGTTTATCATTTTTACCCCACAGCCCTTAAGGGCTGGCAGGGTATTGTTTTCATTCATGGTGTCTGGATCGACAGTCGAGCATTTGGGTGGGCTGTCAGTCAGTCTGTCAGTCGGGTGGCAGGAAATAATTTGTCTGGGTTGTATCTCAGAAACCATAAGGAGTAGGAAGTTGATGCTTTGTAGGGACATTGGTTATGGGTGTAGGTGTGCAATGTCATGGTGTGACCTTGATTTGACCTTATACCTTACTGCAGTGTCCTAGAGTTTGAAAATCATGTCCGGACTATATCTTGGAAGCTGTAAGGTGTAGGAAGTTGATACTTAGTAGGGACATTGGTTAGGGTTTGTAGGTGTGTAATGTCATGGTGTGACTTTGATTTGACCTTTGACCTTGCCGTAGTGACCTTGATATATGAAATCTTTAACTTTGGCTCTGTGAAAATGTGTCCACCTGCCATATTTGAGACATGTTTCTCTTATAACAAAGTTATTGGGACTGCTGCAACTGATTATTGTATGCACTTTTGCATAATTGTGCTATTTCCATTGACAGCTATTCTCTAATTAATAAATTTTGCAGCTTCATAACTTTTAGTCTACAGATTAATGCTGTCATCTTGCTGTTGAATTGTCTTGTTTTAATACTTTATTTTTACACACATTTTCTTTCTCTAAGATGTTATTTTCTCTACTTAAACATTATTGGGGTCTTTATATAACTGACACGGCTCTAAAAGTATCCCAATCTTTGTAGAGTTTCACTAATTCTGTATCTCATCGTGTTGAAAACTATGTCCATAGGCTGTGGGTTACGGGCATCTCTAATGCTATTTTTAAGCATTGTTATTATGTGGGTGTCTGCAGACCAACCTGCTCAACAGATCTGTTTCAGATTTTCAGGACATCTTTATCCTTAGGTAGACTTGTGATTGTAAGGCCTTGGACCATATCTGCCTACAACTGTTGCCATGGTAAAGTCACATTTTTCACTTCAGACGTCTCTGCCAACAAACCGTCTTTTATAGATTTTTGTGAAGTTTCAGCATGTGTTAACAGTTAGCAATAGGTCAGAGCAAATGCAAGGGTAATTATGGTAATGCAACCTGAAACCCCAATTAAAATCCTATCACTAAAATAGTCTAGAAATCAATATTTTGGGATTCACCAACCAGTGTACAATTTGGAGAAACGACTAATATTTTACTGCATTCCAGAGCCAGAATTAGTACCTCAGGGAGTCGTTCGAGTTCTCATAAGCATCTGATAAAAATACATCCAAACTTAAAAAATAAAAATATAAGGCAGCACATACACTCTATATCAGGCTATCTATCTTCACTTACACATAACCATTTTATAACATATTTGTGTGCCAACTGTTTTCAGTAGGTTAAGAAATATTACACTAAATACAATTTCAAATCTTAATTATTGTAATCTTTCAGCAATTTGTTTTTTTATTCAGAAGCTTTAGTCATTAGCTTGTAGACGAATAGATTCAAGCCAAGTGTGTGCAAACAGAATCCTTTGGGAGCTCAACAAAATAATGAGAAAGGTATGTTAGACGAGGATTAATTTTCCTTAATGATAATTTTTACTAATTTGGGTTTTTACCCCACAGCCCATAACGGCTGTCGAGGTATTGTTTTCACCCATGGTGTCTGGATGGGCGGGTGGGTGGGCGGGCTTTTGTCCAGGCTGGCGGGTGGGTGGGCAGCAGGAAAAAGTTTGTCCGGGCTGTATCTCAGAAACCGTAAGGTGTAGGAAGTTGATACTTGGTAGGGACATTGGTTAGGGGGTGTAGGTGTGCAACGTCATGGTCTGACCTTGATTTGACCTTGAGTTTGAAAATCTTGTCAGAACTATATCTCGGAAACCATAAGGTGTAGGAAGTTGATACATGGTAGGGACATTGGTTAGGGGGTGTAGTTGTGCAATGTCATGGTCTGACCTTGATTTGACCTTTGACCTTGCCGTAGTGACATTGACCTATAAAATCTTGTCCAGGCTATATCTCGGAAACTGTAAGGTGTAGGAAGTTGATATTTGGTAGGGACATTGGTTAGGGGGTGTAGTTGTGCAACGTCATGGTCTGACCTTTATTTGACCTTTGACCTTGCCGTAGTGACCTTGACCTATAAAATCTTGTCCGGGCTATATCTCAGAAACCGTCAGGTGTATGAAGTTGATATTTGGTAGGGACATTGGTTATGGGGTGTAGGTGTGCAACGTTATGGTCTAACCCTTGATTTGACCTTTGACCTTGCCGTAGTGACCTTGACCTATAAAATCTTGTCCGGGCTATATCTTGGAAAGTGTAAGGTGTAGGAAGTTGATATTTGGTAGGGACATTGGTTAGGGGGTGTAGGTGTGCAACGTCATGATCTGACCAGGATTTGACCTTGCCATAGTGACATTGACCTATAAAATCTTGTCTGGACTATATCTGGGAAACCGTAAGGTGTAGGAAGTTGATACTTGGTAGGGACATTGGTTAGGGGCTATAAGTGTGTATGATCATGGTGTGACCTTGACTTGACCTTTGACCTTGTTGTAGTGGCCTTGACCTTTAAAATCTTGTTGCACCTTTGGGTCTGTCTTTTGATGCAGATTAAGCACTGTTAAAGTCATATTAGAATTTATTAAGAATTTTACATTCATAACTTCCCATTGTAAGAGATAGAATTTCATCAAGTAAGCCACAGAGTTTGCTCCAACACCACACATAAGCATTCATTAAATGTATTACCACTTCTGTATGCATGGTAATATTCAAAACATCTAAACCATAATTCGGCCATGCAGATGTAGATAAAGAGTGTTGAATTTTAGTTTACTAATTAATGCTGTCATCTTGTTATTGAATTATCTTGTTTTAATACTTCATCTTTACATGCATTATCTTTCTTTTAAACATTATTTTCTCCATTTAAACATTGTTTGGACCTTTATATAACTGACAGCACTCTGAAAGTATCCTGAACTTTGTACTGGTACAGTACTTCTATATCTCATGGTGTTGAAAATAGTTCCCTGGACTGTGTGGTACTGACATTTTTGATGCTATTTTTCATTGTTTTTGGGGTGAATTGCATGGAAACAGCCTGCCTATTAGATTGATGTTTCCAAATTCTGTCTGTCCATCCATCAGTCAACATTTGGGTTTTCAGACTCTAACTCAGACACTTGTACTGATCGATTTAAAATTTGTCAGGATGGTAAGACACCAACTGATTGATGTCATGTTGCTGGACCCTATCCCAGATACTGATAACACATCCCCACTTTTTTGTTGCATTTTTTCACATGTCTCAAGGTGTTATAGTAACTACAGGTGTATGTAATGTTAGTAAATCTACTTTTTTACAGGCTATACAAAAAGCAATTATTTTTGTTCAGCAAAAGAAAATGTGTTTATGTCTCTTTGCTTAGCAATCCACGCTAACATAACGTAATCCAGACTCTGGGTATGGATCAAAATTTTCAAGCATTTTTAACTTTTTAATATGTACTTACTGTCCAGATTTCAGTGTTAAATTTCCACTTTTGACTGAGTTATGGATTAACAAGAAGCATAAGATGCTTGAATAATAATATCCTGTACAAATTTCAGGTTTATATCTCAATATTTGACTTTGGTATGGTGTAAATAAGGTGTTAAGGGTAGTTGACATTGGAGAGAGACTAGAGACAAATGGGACTGTACCACAAAGATGTTAATGTCAGCTGTTCCTAAGTAGCAAGGGCCAATTTCTGTACGTACTGTCCAAATTTCAGCATTATACCTTTAATATTTGATTTAATTGTGATATAAATAGGTGTTTAGAGTGGTCGTCCATTGGAGCCAGATGATAGTCTAATGTGACCTTGACACTGTGATGCAAATCTGAAAGCTATTTCAATGTTTTGAGTGTCATTTTCCATGTGTCCTGTTCAAATTTCAGCATTACACATTAATATTTGACTTAGGTACCAGGAAAATAAGGTGTTAAAGATAGTTAACTGTTCAAGCCAGATGAGAGTCTTATGTGACTTTCACACTGAGATGCAAGTCTGAATGCTATTCCAAAGTTGTGAGTTAGCCTTTCATTATGTCCTGTCAAAATTTCAGTGTAAAGTCCTAATATTTGACTTAGTTATGGCATAAGTAAGATGGTTAGGGTATTTGACTGTTGGAGTCAGATGAAAGGCTAATTTGACGTTGACTCTGAGTGTGAAAGGTATTCCAAAGTTTTAAGTGCCACTTTCTTTTTAATTACGTCTTGCCTAAAGTTTAATGTTAAATGTTAATATTTTAGAAACTTAGTTACACATTAAAAAAAGTCTTAAGGGTATCTTAATGTTAGAGCCAGATGTGATTCTAATGTTACCTTGACACTGAGATGTAAGTGTAAAATCTATTCCAAGGGTTTAAGTTCCATTTTCCTTACATCCTGTCTAAATTTTAGTGTTACATCTTAATATTTGACCCATTTATGATGTAAGTAAGGTGGTAAGGGTGTTTGGCTGTTTAAGCCAGATGAGAGGCTAATGTAATTTTGACTCTGAGATGTAAGCCTGAAAGCTATTCCAAAGTTGCAAGTGGCACTTTCCCTACGTTCTGTCCAAATTTTAGTGTTACATCTTAAGATTTGACCTAATTATGGTGTAAATAAGGTGGTCAGGTTATTTGACCATAGGAGACATATGAGAGGCTAATGTGTCCAAATTTCAGGTTTTCAGCTTTACATCTTAATATTGAACCTTGTTATTGTGTAAATAATGTGTGAAAGAGCCAGATGAGAGGCTAATGTGACCTTGACTCTGAGATGTAAGTCTGAAAGCTATTCCAAAGCTGTGAGAGCCACTTACCTTATGTCCTGTCAAAATTTCAGCGTTACATGGTAATATTTGACTTAGTAATGGTGTAAGTAAGGTATTAAGCGTTATGAGTCGATCATTGGATTCAGATTAGAGACTAAGGTGATCTTGAGACTGAGATGTAAATCTGAAAGCTATTCCAAAGTTGTGATTGTCACTTTCCTTACGTCCCCTCCAAAATTCAGGCAGGGTATATATTAATATCTGACTTACTTGCAGTGTAAATAAGGTGTTAAGGGTAGTTTACTGTTGGAGCCAGATGAGATTCTAATATGACCTTGACACTGAGATGGAAGTCTGACAGTTATTCCAAAGTTGTGAGTGCCACTTTTGTTACATCCTGTCCAAATTTCAGAGCATAATATTTGACTTAGTTGTGGAGTGAGGTGTTAAGGGTAGTTGACAGTTGAAGGCAGATGAGAGGCTAATGTGATGTTAACTCTGAGATGCTATTGCAAAGTTATGAGTACCATTTTCCTTACAACCTATAAAAATTTCAGGGTTACATCTTAACATTTGACTCAGGGAGGAAAAAAGGCACTCCGGGTACTTGAGTGATGGAGGAGGGACAACTTGCAACATGAGTTTCCCACCTAGATGTAAGTCTGAAATCATTGTTGTAGTCACTATTGCCAGAAAACTAATGTGCTGCATGAATTCCAGCGTTACATCTCAATATTTGACTGTGTTACAGAGGAAAGAAGGTTCTCCCTGTACTTGAGTGATGGAGGAAAGACAAGTCGCAACATGGGTTTCCCACCTTGATGTTAGTCTGAAATTGTGTCTGTTATCACTAGTGCCACAAAACTAATATCCTGTCTAAATTCCAGTGTTA
The DNA here is from genome assembly GCA_964017235.1 of Sabellastarte sp. h YS-2021. NCBI lineage: Eukaryota > Metazoa > Annelida > Polychaeta > Sabellida > Sabellidae > Sabellastarte > Sabellastarte sp. h YS-2021. The sequence continues at coordinate 138,640,046 of OZ024927.1, read as the reverse complement.
CAACTCAATAATTGACGTAGTTACGGAGGAAAAAAACGGAAAAAAGGCGCTCCGGCTACTTAGGGTATGGAGACTTGACAAGTCGCAAAATGAGTTTCCCATGTAGATATAAGTCTGGAATTGTATCTATTATCACTAGTGCCATGAACCTAATTTCCTGCCCAAATTTCAGTGTTACATCTCAATAAGTGGCTTAGTTACAGAGGAAAAAGGCATTTTGGGTACTTGGGCGATGGAGGAAGGACAGTTCGCAGCATGGGTTTCCCACATAGATGTAAGTCTGAAATGGTTTCTATTATCAATAGTGAAAGAAAATTAATATCCTGCCCAAATTCCAGTGTTACATCTCAATATTTGACTTAGTTACGGAGGAAAAAAGGCACTTTGGCTACTTGGGTTATTGAACCTTGACAAGTCGTAAGATGAGTTTCTCATGCAGATGTGAGTCTGAAATCATTGCTATAATCACTATTGTCACAAAGCTAATGTGATGCCCAAATTCCAGCGTTACATCTCTTTTTTTTTTTTTTTTTTTTTTAATGTGTTTATTGGATATATATACCACATTACAATACAAGAAGTCAGATTACAAGACATAATACATTACTTGAAGTGCCAAGACAAAAACACACAATCAGACGGCTACAAGAACTAACACATTTAATATTAGACAAAAAGTACACATTATAAGTACTCCAGTAAACTCCATAAACTTTTGACTTTAATACATTATAACTACCAAAGATGCAACATTAAGGTGATATTAATAACATTATAATGTTCTTGTTGTACAAGAAAGATATTTCAGCTTAAATGAAAATGAAAATTATGGGGACCAGTTTATGTTTTCTATCCTATCTAATAACTCTTTATTATTATCAGCAACAGACTTTTGTAAAATTATTTTGTAATGCTTAATTCTTGACTTTGCAATACTTAAAAACTCTACAAAATTAGTATTTTTTTTGTCTGTTCTGCAAAAATTCAAGTAATGTTTTCCAAAGAGGATGAAAATATTCAAAAATTTATAAAAGGATGTTTTAAGCTGATTTATTCCTATGCCAAAGATGACTTCACAAATAGTGAATTGTATTCTATCTGGCATATTATTTTGTTTGTTAAGCCAAACCTCCATTTCCTCCCAAAATTTCTTAGAAAGTGGACACAGAAATAAGTGATGCTCTATGGTGTCTATCGCTATGACACAACTGTCACAATATGGTTCTGATTTAATTTTCCATTTGTATAAATTAAAATTACAATTTATTAGTCTATTTAGTATTTTATATTGAAATGTTTGCAAATATGTTTCTAGTGTTATGTGATGCGTTGCTGAGAAAATTAATTTCCATGACACACATTCTAAAAGAGGAAATAGGTCTGTCCAGGTATTCACTGCAGTTGGTTCTTTTATTTCATTTCTGAGTAATTCCAAATATAATTGTTGGTTACTCACTTCAGCTATACTAAGGAGGTGTCCCTTTCGACTTATATATATTTCACTTTGCATATTCATACTTGGTGGTGAACCTTTTAGTTTTTGCTTCCACAATTTTGGTATAGAGGTTATTAAAGTGTTATACATGTGTATATTTAATTTCCAGTCAAATTTATGCTTTAATTGTTGGAATGTTTGAATATGACCATTATTATCTAATAAACTTTTTAATCTTAAATCATCAGATAAAATCGTACTACTTTTTACCCCACAGCCCTTAAGGGCTGTCGGGGTATTGTTTTCACCCATGGTGTCCGGATGGGCGGGCGGGCGGCGGGAAATAGTTTGTCCGGGCTGTATCTCAGAAACCGTAAGGTGTAGGAAGTTGATACTTGGTAGGGACATTGGTTAGGGGGTGTAGGTGTGCAACGTCATGGTCTGACCTTGATTTGACTTTTGACCTTGCCGTAGTGACCTTGAGTTCAAAAATCTTGTCCGGGCTATATCTCGGAAACCGTAAGGTGTAGGATGTTTGTACTTGGTAGGGACATTGGTTAGGATGTGTAGGTGTGCAACGTCATGGTCTGACCTTGATTTGACCTTTGACCTTGCCGTAGTGACCTTGAGTTCAAAAATCTTGTCCGGGCTATATCTCGGAAACCGTAAGGTTGAGGAAGTTGATACTTGCTAGGGACATTGGTTAGGGGCTATAGGTGTGTGTATTATCATGGTGTCACCTTAATTTGACCTTTGACCTTGTCGTAGTGACCTTGACCTATAAAATCTTGTTGCACCTTTGGGTCTCTCTTTTGATGCAGATTAAGCACTGTTAAAGTCATATTAGAATTTATTAAGAATTTTACTTTCATAACTTCCCATTGTAAGAGATAGAATTTCATCAAGTGAGCCACAGATTTTGCTCCAACACCACACATAAGCATTCATTAAATGTATTACCACTTCTGTATGCATGGTAATATTCAAACCATCTAAACCATAATTCGGGCCTTGCAGATGTAGATAAAGAGGGTTGAATTTTAGTTTGCTGATTAATGCTGTCATCTTGTTATTGAATTATCTTGTTTTAATACTTCATCTTTATATGCATTATCTTTCTTTTAAACATTATTTCTCCATTTAAACATTGTTTGGACCTTTATATAACTGACAGTGCTCTGAAAGTATCCTGAAGTTTGTACTGATACAGTACTTCTGTATCTCATGGTGTTGAAAATATTTCCCTAGGCTGTGGGGTACGGGCATCTCTGATGCTATTTTAAACAATTTATGGTCCAATGGTTTACCATTGCAACTGATATATTTATTATCAAAAATGTATTCATTCATTATTTCTTCAATACTCGATGGGGGTCTGCATTTAATTTTTTGCCAACATTTCAAAACCTGGCAATGAAATTCTGTTTTACATTGTTCAGTATAATAAGCTGGCGTTTTATGGTTTATTTGGTGTTTTTCTATGTTTAACAGGTACCAAGTTGGCTTAGTCCATTTCATATTATCACTTTTTAGTATTCTTTTAAGAAATCTAATTTTGGCGCTTTCATGCACTAGAAATACATCAGTCATTTTCAATCCACCATCACAATAGTTTGCAATTATCGTTTCACGTTTTATTTTTGGTGTTTTATTGTCCCACAGAAAACTGAAAAGTATTTTATCTAATTTTTCAAGTATTTTTGTTGGACAAAAAATTAAACTTAATGCATAAACTATTTTTGGTATGACAAGAGTTTTAATGATGGATACTTTGCCTTTCAGACTGAGTCTCCTAGATGACCATATTTGCAAGGTCTTTTCAATGGAGGCCAGTTTTTTTTCAAAATTTAACTTTGTCATTTCTTTTTGGTCATAGGAAAACCAGATACCTAGTGTTTTAAAAGCTGCATGACTAACACAAAGTTGCTTTATTTCTTTTGGTAGGTTTATTTGTTTATTAGTGCAACTTCCAATGGGTATTATGGTGGATTTTTCTAAGTTAATTTTAAGCCCAGAATACTTTGCAAATCTGTGAAGTATTGTGACAGAGGCTATTACTGACTTCATGTTACTAATAAATAATGTGGTGTCATCTGCCAATTGGCAGTTTCGAAATTCTTCGTTCATATGCTTTATTCCACAGATAAATCGGTTTTCCCTTATTTGTATTGCAAATATTTCAGCAACCAGGATGAATAGCAGCACTGAGATTGGGCACCCTTGTCTTACTCCACGACTAAGATTGAATGGTTGGGATAGGTATCCATTATTTGTTACACAAGATTCAATATTTTTATGTAGGAGCTGAACCCAGCGTATAAAATTTTCTCCAAAGTTATAAAGTTTTAAACATTTAATCAAGAAAGGCCATTCTATACTATCAAATGCTTTTTCGAAATCAATTAAAAGGATATAACCAGGGAGATTCTTTTTTGCTGTATATGTCATTATATCCTTTATAATCCTAATATTTTGACCAATATACCTTCCCCTGATATATCCTACTTGATCTTCGTTTACTAATTTTGGTAATACCTTTTGTAATCTATTTGAAAGAGTTTTGGTTAAAATCTTATAATCTGTGTTTAAAAGACTTAATGGTCTCCAATTTCGTAAATATCTTAGGTCTTTACCTTCTTTTGGAATAAGATTGATAATTCCCCTCTTTTGATCATTTGTCAATTCCCCATTTTTAAAAGAGTAGAGAAAGCTTTCATGTAGGAAGTCTTTTATATCTGGCCAAAAGAATTTATAAAAATTTGTTGTGAAGCCATCACTCCCTGGAGACTTATCATTTGGTAGCTGTTTTAATGCATTTGCAACTTCGTCTATTTTTAAATCATTTTCACAAATTTGTTTCTCCATGGCTTTTAATTTTGAGGTGTTTACTTGTAAAAATTGCCACAAAACTAATGTGATGCCCGAATTCCAGCGTTACATCTCAATATTTGACTTAGTTACGGAGAAAAAGGTGCTTCGGCTACTTGGGCTATGGAACCTTGATAAGTCGCAGAATGAGATTCCCATGTAGATTAAGTCTGAAATCAGTTCTGTTATTACTAATGCCACGAACCTAATGTTCTGCCCAAATTTCAGCGCTACATCTCAATATTTGACTTAGTTACAGAGGAAAAAGGCACTCCGGCTACTTGGGCTATGGAACCTTGACAAATCGCAACATGAGTTTCCCATGTAGATGTAAGTCTGAATTCAATTCTATTATCACTAGTGCCACGAACCTAATGTTCTGCCGAAATTTCAGGATTACATCTCAATAATTGGCTTAATTACCGAGGAAAAAAGGCGCTTGGGGTACTTAGGCTATGGAGCCTTGACAAGTCTTAACATGTGTTTCCCACATAGATGTAAATCTGAAATCATTTCTATTAACACTATTGCCACGAACCTAATGTCCTGCCCAAATTTGAGCATTACATCCCAATAATTGACTCAGTTACCGAGGAAAAAAGGCGCTTCGGGTACTTTGACGTATCGTGACATGAGCTTCCCACCTAGATGTAAGTCTGAAATCATTGCTATAATCACTATTGCCACAAAACTAATGTGCTTCCCGAATTCCAGCGTTACATCTCAATATTTGACTGTGTTACAGAGGAAAAAAGTTGCTCCCTGTACTTGAGTGATGGAGGAAGGACATGTCGCAGCGTGTGTTTTCCACATAGATGTAAGTGTGAAATTGTGTCTATTATCACTAGTGCCACAAAACTAATGTCCTACCCAAATTCCAGTGTTACATCTCAATAATTAACTTAGTTACGGAGAAAAAAGGCGCTCTGGCTACTTAGGGTATGGAGCCTTGACAAGTCGCAACATGAGTTTCCCATGTAAATATAAGTCTGGAATTGTATCTATTATCACTAGTGCCACAAACCTAATGTCCTGCCCAAATTTCAGCGTTACATCTCAGTAAGTGGCTTAGTTACAGAGGAAAACAGGCACTTTGGGTACTTGGGTGATGGAGGAAGGACAGGTCGCAGCATGGGTTTCCCACATAGATGTAAGTCTGAAATCGTTTCTATTATCAATAATGAAACAAAACTAATGTCCTGCCAAATTCCAGTGTTACATCTCAGTATCTGACTTACTTACGGAGGAAAAACGGCACTTTGGCTACTTGGGTTATTGAGCCTTGACAAGTCATAAGATGAGTTTCTCATGCAGATGTGAGTCTGAAATCATTGCTATAATCACTAGTGCTACAAAACTAATGTGATGCCCGAATTCCAGCATTATATCTCAATATTTGACTTAGTTACGGAGGAAAAAGGCGCTCCGGCTACTTGGGCTATGGAACCTTGACAAATCGCAACATGAGTTTCCCATGTAGATGTAAGTCTGAAATCAATTCTATTATCACTAGTGCCACGAAGCTAATGTTCTGCCCAAATTTCAGTGTTACATCTCAATAATTGGCTTAATTACCGAGGAAAAAAGGCGCTTCGGGTACTTAGGCTATGGAGCCTTGACAAGTCGTAACATGTGTTTCCCACATAGATGTAAATCTGAAATCATTTCTATTAACACTATTGCCACGAAACTAATGTCCTGCCCAAATTTGAGCATTACATCCCAATAATTGACTCAGCTACCGAGGAAAAAAGGCGCTTCGGGTACTTTGACGTATCGTGACATGAGCTTCCCACCTAGATGTAAGTCTGAAATCATTACTATAATCACTATTGCCACAAAACTAATGTGCTTCCCGAATTCCAGCATTACATCTCAATATTTGACTGTGTTACAGATGAAAAAAGGCGCTCCCTGTACTTGAGTGATAGAGGAAGGACATGTCGCGGGTTTCCCACCTTGATGTAAGTCTGAAATTGTGTCTATTATCACTAGTGCCACAAAACTAATGTCCTACCCAAATTCCAGTGTTACATCTCAATAATTAACTTAGTTATGGAGAAAAAAGGCGGAAAAAGGCGCTCCGGCTACTTGGGGTATGGAGCCTTGACAAGTCGCAACATGAGTTTCCCATGTAAATATAAGTCTGGAATTGTATCTATTGTCACTAGTGCCACAAACCTAATATCCTGCCCAAATTTCAGCGTTTCATCTCAGTAAGTGACTTAGTTACAGAGGAAAACAGGCACTTTGGGTACTTGGGCGATGGAGGAAGGACAGGTCGCAGCATGGGTTTCCCACATAGATGTAAGTCTGAAATCGTTTCTATTATCAATAATGAAACAAAACTAATGTCCTGCCAAATTCCAGTGTTACATCTCAGTATCTGACTTAGTTACGGAGGAAAAACGGCACTTTGGCTACTTGGGTTATTGAGCCTTGACAAGTCGTAAGATGAGTTTCTCATGCAGATGTGAGTCTGAAATCATTGCTATAATCACTATTGCTACAAAACTAATGTGATGCCCGAATTCCAGCATTACATCTCAATATTTGACTTAGTTACGGAGGAAAAAGGCGCTCCGGCTACTTGGGCTATGGAACCTTGATAAGTCGCAGAATGAGATTCCCATGTAGATTAAGTCTGAAATCAGTTCTATTATTACTAATGCCACGAACCTAATGTTCTGCCCAAATTTCAGCGCTACATCTCAATATTTGACTTAGTTACAGAGGAAAAAGGCACTCCGGCTACTTGGGCTATGGAACCTTGACAAATCGCAACATGAGTTTCCCATGTAGATGTAAGTCTGAAATCAATTCTATTATCACTAGTGCCACGAACCTAATGTTCTGCCGAAATTTCAGGATTACATCTCAATAATTGGCTTAATTACCGAGGAAAAAAGGCGCTTGGGGTACTTAGGCTATGGAGCCTTGACAAGTCTTAACATGTGTTTCCCACATAGATGTAAATCTGAAATCATTTCTATTAACACTATTGCCACGAACCTAATGTCCTGCCCAAATTTGAGCATTACATCCCAATAATTGACTCAGTTACCGAGGAAAAAAGGCGCTTCGGGTACTTTGACGTATCGTGACATGAGCTTCCCACCTAGATGTAAGTCTGAAATCATTGCTATAATCACTATTGCCACAAAACTAATGTGCTTCCCGAATTCCAGCGTTACATCTCAATATTTGACTGTGTTACAGAGGAAAAAAGTTGCTCCCTGTACTTCGAGTGATGGAGGAAGGACATGTCGCAGCGTGTGTTTTCCACATAGATGTAAGTCTGAAATTGTGTCTATTATCACTAGTGCCACAAAACTAATGTCCTACCCAAATTCCAGTGTTACATCTCAATAATTAACTTAGTTACGGAGAAAAAAGGCGCTCTGGCTACTTAGGGTATGGAGCCTTGACAAGTCGCAACATGAGTTTCCCATGTAAATATAAGTCTGGAATTGTATCTATTATCACTAGTGCCACAAACCTAATATCCTGCCCAAATTCCAGCGTTACATCTCAATATTTGACTGTGTTGCAGAGGAAAAAAGGCGCTCCCTGTACTTGGGTGATGGAGGAAGGACAGGTCGCAGCATGGGTTTCCCACATAGATGTAAGTCTGAAATCGTTTTTATTATCAATAATGAAACAAAACTAATGTCCTGCCAAATTCCAGTGTTACATCTCAGTATCTGACTTAGTTACGGAGGAAAAACGGCACTTTGGCTACTTGGGTTATTGAGCCTTGACAAGTCATAAGATGAGTTTCTCATGCAGATGTGAGTCTGAAATCATTGCTATAATCACTAGTGCTACAAAACTAATGTGATGCCCGAATTCCAGCATTATATCTCAATATTTGACTTAGTTACGGAGGAAAAAGGCGCTCCGGCTACTTGGGCTATGGAACCTTGACAAATCGCAACATGAGTTTCCCATGTAGGTGTAAGTCTGAAATCAATTCTATTATCACTAGTGCCACGAAGCTAATGTTCTGCCCAAATTTCAGTGTTACATCTCAATAATTGGCTTAATTACCGAGGAAAAAAGGCGCTTCGGGTACTTAGGCTATGGAGCCTTGACAAGTCGTAACATGTGTTTCCCACATAGATGTAAATCTGAAATCATTTCTATTAACACTATTGCCACGAAACTAATGTCCTGCCCAAATTTGAGCATTACATCCTAATAATTGACTCAGCTACCGAGGAAAAAAGGCGCTTCGGGTACTTTGACGTATCGTGACATGAGCTTCCCACCTAGATGTAAGTCTGAAATCATTACTATAATCACTATTGCCACAAAACTAATGTGCTTCCCGAATTCCAGCATTACATCTCAATATTTGACTGTGTTACAGATGAAAAAAGGCGCTCCCTGTACTTGAGTGATAGAGGAAGGACATGTCGCGGGTTTCCCACCTTGATGTAAGTCTGAAATTGTGTCTATTATCACTAGTGCCACAAAACTAATGTCCTACCCAAATTCCAGTGTTACATCTCAATAATTAACTTAGTTATGGAGAAAAAAGGCGGAAAAAGGCGCTCCGGCTACTTGGGGTATGGAGCCTTGACAAGTCGCAACATGAGTTTCCCATATAAATATAAGTCTGGAATTGTATCTATTGTCACTAGTGCCACAAACCTAATATCCTGCCCAAATTTCAGCGTTTCATCTCAGTAAGTGACTTAGTTACAGAGGAAAAGAGGCACTTTGGGTACTTGGGCGATGGAGGAAGGACAGGTCGCAGCATGGGTTTCCCACATAGATGTAAGTCTGAAATCGTTTCTATTATCAATAATGAAACAAAACTAATGTCCTGCCAAATTCCAGTGTTACATCTCAGTATCTGACTTAGTTACGGAGGAAAAACGGCACTTTGGCTACTTGGGTTATTGAGCCTTGACAAGTCGTAAGATGAGTTTCTCATGCAGATGTGAGTCTGAAATCATTGCTATAATCACTATTGCTACAAAACTAATGTGATGCCCGAATTCCAGCATTACATCTCAATATTTGACTTAGTTACGGAGGAAAAAGGCGCTCCGGCTACTTGGGCTATGGAACCTTGATAAGTCGCAGAATGAGATTCCCATGTAGATTAAGTCTGAAATCAGTTCTATTATTACTAATGCCACGAACCTAATGTTCTGCCCAAATTTCAGCGCTACATCTCAATATTTGACTTAGTTACAGAGGAAAAAGGCACTCCGGCTACTTGGGCTATGGAACCTTGACAAATCGCAACATGAGTTTCCCATGTAGATGTAAGTCTGAAATCAATTCTATTATCACTAGTGCCACGAACCTAATGTTCTGCCGAAATTTCAGGATTACATCTCAATAATTGGCTTAATTACCGAGGAAAAAAGGCGCTTGGGGTACTTAGGCTATGGAGCCTTGACAAGTCTTAACATGTGTTTCCCACATAGATGTAAATCTGAAATCATTTCTATTAACACTATTGCCACGAACCTAATGTCCTGCCCAAATTTGAGCATTACATCCCAATAATTGACTCAGTTACCGAGGAAAAAAGGCGCTTCGGGTACTTTGACGTATCGTGACATGAGCTTCCCACCTAGATGTAAGTCTGAAATCATTGCTATAATCACTATTGCCACAAAACTAATGTGCTTCCCGAATTCCAGCGTTACATCTCAATATTTGACTGTGTTACAGAGGAAAAAAGTTGCTCCCTGTACTTCGAGTGATGGAGGAAGGACATGTCGCAGCGTGTGTTTTCCACATAGATGTAAGTCTGAAATTGTGTCTATTATCACTAGTGCCACAAAACTAATGTCCTACCCAAATTCCAGTGTTACATCTCAATAATTAACTTAGTTACGGAGAAAAAAGGCGCTCTGGCTACTTAGGGTATGGAGCCTTGACAAGTCGCAACATGAGTTTCCCATGTAAATATAAGTCTGGAATTGTATCTATTATCACTAGTGCCACAAACCTAATATCCTGCCCAAATTCCAGCGTTACATCTCAATATTTGACTGTGTTGCAGAGGAAAAAAGGCGCTCCCTGTACTTGGGTGATGGAGGAAGGACAGGTCGCAGCATGGGTTTCCCACATAGATGTAAGTCTGAAATCGTTTTTATTATCAATAATGAAACAAAACTAATGTCCTGCCAAATTCCAGTGTTACATCTCAGTATCTGACTTAGTTACGGAGGAAAAACGGCACTTTGGCTACTTGGGTTATTGAGCCTTGACAAGTCATAAGATGAGTTTCTCATGCAGATGTGAGTCTGAAATCATTGCTATAATCACTAGTGCTACAAAACTAATGTGATGCCCGAATTCCAGCATTATATCTCAATATTTGACTTAGTTACAGAGGAAAAAGGCGCTCCGGCTACTTGGGCTATGGAACCTTGACAAATCGCAACATGAGTTTCCCATGTAGGTGTAAGTCTGAAATCAATTCTATTATCACTAGTGCCACGAAGCTAATGTTCTGCCCAAATTTCAGTGTTACATCTCAATAATTGGCTTAATTACCGAGGAAAAAAGGCGCTTCGGGTACTTAGGCTATGGAGCCTTGACAAGTCGTAACATGTGTTTCCCACATAGATGTAAATCTGAAATCATTTCTATTAACACTATTGCCACGAAACTAATGTCCTGCCCAAATTTGAGCATTACATCCTAATAATTGACTCAGCTACCGAGGAAAAAAGGCGCTTCGGGTACTTTGACGTATCGTGACATGAGCTTCCCACCTAGATGTAAGTCTGAAATCATTACTATAATCACTATTGCCACAAAACTAATGTGCTTCCCGAATTCCAGCATTACATCTCAATATTTGACTGTGTTACAGATGAAAAAAGGCGCTCCCTGTACTTGAGTGATAGAGGAAGGACATGTCGCGGGTTTCCCACCTTGATGTAAGTCTGAAATTGTGTCTATTATCACTAGTGCCACAAAACTAATGTCCTACCCAAATTCCAGTGTTACATCTCAATAATTAACTTAGTTATGGAGAAAAAAGGCGGAAAAAGGCGCTCCGGCTACTTGGGGTATGGAGCCTTGACAAGTCGCAACATGAGTTTCCCATATAAATATAAGTCTGGAATTGTATCTATTGTCACTAGTGCCACAAACCTAATATCCTGCCCAAATTTCAGCGTTTCATCTCAGTAAGTGACTTAGTTACAGAGGAAAACAGGCACTTTGGGTACTTGGGCGATGGAGGAAGGACAGGTCGCAGCATGGGTTTCCCACATAGATGTAAGTCTGAAATCGTTTCTATTATCAATAATGAAACAAAACTAATGTCCTGCCAAATTCCAGTGTTACATCTCAGTATCTGACTTAGTTACGGAGGAAAAACGGCACTTTGGCTACTTGGGTTATTGAGCCTTGACAAGTCGTAAGATGAGTTTCTCATGCAGATGTGAGTCTGAAATCATTGCTATAATCACTATTGCTACAAAACTAATGTGATGCCCGAATTCCAGCATTACATCTCAATATTTGACTTAGTTACGGAGGAAAAAGGCGCTCCGGCTACTTGGGCTATGGAACCTTGACAAATCGCAACATGAGTTTCCCATGTAGATGTAAGTCTGAAATCAATTCTATTATCACTAGTGCCACGAAGCTAATGTTCTGCCCAAATTTCAGTGTTAGATCTCAATAATTGGCTTAATTACCGAGGAAAAAAGGCGCTTCAGGTACTTAGGCTATGGAGCCTTGACAAGTCGTAACATGTGTTTCCCACATAGATGTAAATCTGAAATCATTTCTATTAACACTATTGCCACGAAACTAATGTCCTGCCCAAATTTGAGCATTACATCCCAATAATTGACTCAGTGACTCAGTTACCGAGGAAAAAAGGCGTTTCGGGTATTTTGACGTATCGTGACATGAGCTTCCCACCTAGATGTAAGTCTGAAATCAATTTTGTTATCACTAGTGCCACGAAACTAATGTTCTGCCCAAATTTCAGCGTTACATCTCAATAATTGGCTTAATTACCGAGGAAAAAAGGTGCTTCGGGTACTTAGGCTATGGAGCCTTGACAAGTCGTAACATGTGTTTCCCACATAGATGTAAATCTGAAATAATTTCTATTAACACTATTGCTACGAAACTAATGTCCTGCCCAAATTTGAGCATTACATCCCAATAATTGACTCAGTTACCGAGGAAAAAAGGCGATTCGGGTATTTTGACGTATCGTGACATGAGCTTCCCACCTAGATGTAAGTCTGAAATCATTGCTATAATCACTATTGCCAGAAAACTAATGTGCTTCCCGAATTCCAGCGTTACATCTCAATATTTGACTGTGTTGCAGAGGAAAAAAGGCGCTCCCTGTACTTGAGTGATGGAGGAAGGACATGTCGCAACATGGGTCTCTCACCTTGATGTAAGTCTGAAATTGTGTCTATTATCACTAGTGCCATAAAACTAATGTCCTACCCAAATTCCAGTGTTACATCTCAATAATTAACTTAGTTACGGAGAAAAAGGCGGAAAAAAGGCGCTCCGGCTACTTGGGGTATGGAGCCTTGACAAGTCGCAACATGAGTTTCCCATATAGATATAAGTCTGAAATTGTAGCTATTATCACTAGTGCCACAAACCTAATTTCATGCCCAAATTTCAGCGTTACATCTCAGTAAGTGGCTTAGTTACAGAGGAAAAAAGGCACTTTGGGTACTTGGGCGATGGAGGAAGGACAGGTCGCAGCATGGGTTTCCCACATAGATGTAAGTCTGAAATCGATTCTATTATCAATAATGAAACAAAACTAATGTCCTGCCAAATTCCAGTGTTACATCTCAGTATCTGACTTAGTTACGGAGGAAAAACGGCACTTTGGCTACTTGGGTTATTGAGCCTTGACAAGTCATAAGATGAGTTTCTCATGTAGATGTGAGTCTGAAATCATTGCTATAATCACTATTGCCACAAAACTAATGTGATGCCCGAATTCCAGCATTACATCTCAATATTTGACTTAGTTACGGAGGAAAAAGGCGCTCCGGCTACTTGGGCTATGGAACCTTGTCAAATCGCAACATGGGTTTCCCATGTAGATGTAAGTCTGAAATCAATTCTATTATCACTAGTGCCACGAAGCTAATGTTCTGCCCAAATTTCAGTGCTACATCTCAATAATTGGCTTAATTACCGAGGAAAAAAGGTGCTTCGGGTACTTAGGCTATGGAGCCTTGACAAGTCGTAACATGTGTTTCCCACATAGTTGTAAATCCGAAATCATTTCTATTAACACTATTGCCACAAAACTAATGTGCTGCCCAAATTTGAGCATTACATCTCAATAATTGGCTTAATTACCGAGGAAAAAAGGCGCTTCGGGTACTTAGGCTATGGAGCCTTGACAAGTCGTAACATGTGTTTCCCACAGAGATGTAAATCTGAAATCATTTCTATTAACACTATTGCCACGAAACTAATGTCCTGCCCAAATTTGAGCATTACATCCCAATAATTGACTCAGTTACCGAGGAAAAAAGGCGCTTTGGGTACTTTGACGTATCGTGACATGAGCTTCCCTCCTAGATGTAAGTCTGAAATCATTGCTATAATCACTATTGCCACAAAACTAATGTGCTTCCCGAATTCCAGCATTACATCTCAATATTTGACTGTGTTACCGAGTGTTATATATGTGTGTGCTCCACTATTTGTAATGTACCAACTATTACATATTGTACATACAATGTATATATAAGACTTTGTTATGTGAAATCTGGGAGTTTAGAATAAATGCTTGTAGTGTCAAGACCTATCTTGTTGTCTGTTCTTAAATGAATATTAACATTAATTCAGCTCCATAGAAACCCACCAAATAACACATGGTGTCAGAGTGGTAACTTACATATACTTTGGATATTTTGTGTACAACTGGATACAATTTTGACAATGGATAGGCATGTAACAACACCTGTAATGGACTGGGAAGGTAAAAACTTGCCAGAAGTCTGGAAAAAATTCAGGCAACATACAGAGTTAATGTTTTCTGGTCCACTCCGAAGGCTTGGTGAAGAAGCCAAAGTCAGTTTTTTACTGATATGGGTAGGTGAAAAGGGAAGAGACATTCGGAATACTTGGACTTTGTCAGATGAAGAAGGGAAGAGGTTACAAACCTTCTATGACAAATTTGAAGCTTATGTCACCCCAAAAAGTAATGAAGTTTTCGCCCGCTACAAGTTCCAAGCTCGAGTTCAGGCTGAAGGTGAGCCTTTTGAAAACTTTGTCATCGATCTGAAGTTATTAGTAAAAGACTGTTCATATCCAGAAGATGACAAAATGGTGCGTGATCGTATTGTGTTTGGTGTGCACAACCCAAATATACGTGAAAAACTCATTAATAAAGGAAATGAACTCACCCTGGATAGCGCCATTGAAATGGCCCAAACCTACGAGGTCTGCAAGCAACAACTGAAAACTATGGCCAGTCCACCTGAAGAAGTACATGTAGTTAGGAGGAAAACTTCTTATGGAAAATCCAGCAAAAGTAAGAAAAACCATCAAAACACAAGACCTAAAAAGGAATGCCCCAGGTGTGGTGGTCAACACAGCCCAGGTGGAACCTGTCCTGCGATGGGGAAAGAATGCTATAGATGTGGAAAAGCTAATCACTTTGCCAGCAAATGTAGGTCAAACCCACCAAAAGTTCATGCGGTTAATGAAAGTGCAACTGAAAGTGACACAGACAGCGACCAAGGTGAAGACTTCTATATAGGTGAAATAAGTGCCAATTGCAAACAAGATGAAGTATTTGTCCCTGTAAAACTGTCCACTGGATCAAAAGCAAAAGCAGTCAGTTTCAAGCTGGATACGGGAGCACAAGTAAATGTTTTGCCATTGAAGCTTTACAGAAAATTAGGTCTTCCTGCTATACTCTTAAAGCCAACTTCCATCCGCCTGACAAGTTACAGTGGCAACCCATTGAAAGTAGAAGGAAAGGTCTCTTTGCAAGGCCAGTACAAGGAAACAACAAAGACTCTGGATCTCTATGTTGTTCAGACATCAGCACCACCAGTGCTAGGTCTCAAGGCATGCACAGATATGGGTCTGATAAAAGTCATCCTCTCGGTGGACAAGGACAAGCCAACAAATTTCATGGAAGAATTTAAAGATGTCTTCAGTGGTCTTGGTATGTTTGAAGGAGAATACCATATTCATGTGGACCCAAACTACCAACCAGTTGTTCACCCCCCACGACGAATACCTGTTGCAATAAAGAATAAGGTTAAATCGGAGCTAGACCGTATGGAGAAATTAAATGTGATTGCCAAGGTTACCGAACCGACAGCTTGGGTCAACTCCATGGTTGTGGTCCAGAAAGCTAACTCAGATATTAGAATTTGCCTTGACCCAAAGGACCTAAACCAGGCCATAAGGCGACAACATTACAGAACCCGTACCTTACACGACATCCTGCCAAACCTCAAGGATGCAAAGTATTTTGGTACTTGTGATGCCAGAAGTGGCTATTGGACAATAAAACTTGATGAAGAAAGTGCAAAACTGACAACCTTCAACACAGCCTTTGGCAGGTATAAATTTCTACGCCTCCCATTTGGTTTGATTTCTTCCCAAGATATCTTCCAACAGAAAATTGATCAGGCGTATGAAGGGTTAGAAGGTGTAAAACCAATTGCTGATGATATTCTGATCTGGGGAAATAGCCTTGAGGAGTATGAGGCCAATCAAAGGAAAATGCTGCAGAGATCCAGGGAAAAAGGCATCAAGTTAAACAAGGAAAAGTGCAAATTTGGCTCAACTGAAGTCTCCTTCTTTGGACATGTGCTATCAAAAGATGGCCTGAAGGCTGACAAGAAAAAGGTGGAAGCAATCAAGAATATGCCAAGCCCTACAAACAAAGGTGAACTAGAATCAGTCTTGGGAATGCTCAACTACCTGTCGGCATTTGCCCCTATGCTCTCGGACATGACAGCCCCTTTGAGAGAACTAACAAGGAAGAACACAGTATTCAAATGGGACTGTAACACGGAGTCAATCTTCCAGAAGGTAAAAGATGTGATCACAGCTTCACCAGTACTTGCTTATTTTGACCCAGAAAAAGAGACCCACATTCAAGTGGACGCATCTAAAAATGGATTAGGAGCAACTCTAATGCAAGATGGCAAGCCTGTGGCTTTTGCGTCCAAATCCCTGAGACACAAAAGGCCTATGCACAGATTGAGAAAGAACTGCTTGCAATCCTATTTGGCTGTGAAAAATTTCATGAATACCTCTATGCGAGAAAGGTGATAGTTGAATCAGACCACAAGCCACTAGAAGCCATCACAAAAAAGCCACTTGCTTCAGCTCCCCCTCGATTGCAGCGCATGCTATTACGACTACAAAAGTATGACATTACTGTCATCCACAGGCCAGGAAAAGAAATACCTGTCGCTGATGCTCTGTCACGTAAGCACATGAAAAGCACTGACAACCTAGGGGATGAGGACATTGAAGCGCAGGTCCATGCTGTTGTGCAAAATCTGCCAATCAGTGATAATCGACTTAATGAAGTCAAGTTAGAAACCAAGAAAGACAGACAGCTGCAAGTTTTAGCCAATGTCATAAATACAGGATGGCCAGATCACAAAGCCAACTGTCCTGCAGAAACCCTTGAATATTGGTCAGTGAGGGAAGAATTGTGCATCATTGATGGAATCATATTCAAGGGAGACAGGATACTGATGCCACAAGCCCTGCGAAAAACAATGTTGGATAAACTCCATATTGGTCACAAGGGCATTGAGAAGTGTAAACAGAGAGCCAGGACACTGTTCTATTGGCCCAAACTTAATTCTGACATATATAACATGATCACTAAATGCATCATATGTCAGATCCACAGGAAATCAAACACCAAGGAACCACTAAGACAACATGACATACCTTTAAATCCATGGGCAAAGATTGCAACTGATCTGTTCAGTTGGAATAATGACAACTATTTGGTTATAGTGGATTACTTAAGCAGATTCTTTGAAATGGAAAAACTGGGGTCTATCTCGAGCAAAGCTGTCATAACAAAGATGAAAAGAGTGTTTGCTACGCATGGGATTCCACAGCAAGTTATCTCAGACAACGGAACTCAGTACACTTCACAAGAATTCCAGAGCTTTGCAGAGGACTATGGATTTATCCACACGACAATTAGTGCAAAACATCCTCAGTCAAATGGTCTAGCTGAAAAAACTGTTGGGATAGCTAAGGACCTGTTACAGAAATGTAAAGACAGTTCCCAAGATATAAACTTAGCCCTACTTGAATATCGTAACACACCTGTCGACCAGATAGAGGCACCCAGCGTTCTCCTCATGGGCCGAGAACTTCGCTCCATTCTCCCAACCCATAGTAATCACCTGAAACCCCGTTATGTGTCTCCACAACACATGAAGACACGACTGAGATTAAAACAGCAAAGGCAAAAGAGGTATTATGACCAAGGCTCTAAACCCCTGCCTAAGCTTGCCGTAGGAGAATACATCATGATGCAACAACCAAACAAACGCTGGAAACAAGCTGTTAAAGCAGTCCACAGTGATCGTTCTTACATTGTCACAACAGAGGACAGGGCAGAATACAGGCGAAATAGAATCCATTTACAGAAACTGCATCACTAAAAATGTGGAATACAGTTGAAATATAAATCAGTTCACAGAAACCTTATTACAAGAAACTTTCTGGGCAATACTGGAAGTTTTGTGTCTAAGTGGATACTTTGTATATATAATTCAACCTGATTACTAGATCTGTAGCTATTTGTGCATTTATTAAGCTAGGCAAATTACTATCACACCAATAAAAGGGCAGAATAATCCCTTGGGTGATAAAACAGAGAAAGGGCAGTCTACCCTGTTTCTCAGCATTGGAAAATGCATGTTAGTTCCTTGATAAAAAAAAATAGGGGAACATTTTAAACATATTAAATAATGCAGTGACACTTGATTTGTACTAACCCACTCTCTTGTAAGATCCACTCTACAATATTTGGTGCACCAGAATTAATACCAGAGAGGAGAAAATTCAAAGGCAAATATATCTTTCACAGGAAATGCTACATCTGTGAAAACAACTTTCCAACAAATGATTATCTCAGTGCATAAATTTAAAGTAATTGTAGAAGCTACTGATGTATTACATTTTATTGTGTACAGTAACAGCATTTCCTATGATGTCAGGAAGCTCTTATATCAAGATAAGAATAACATAATTTATCACTTTAAAGGAACACTACACAGATCTGACAAGCCATTAAATCTAGTCAACCTTTTCTAGCTACCATAACATCTCCAATAGAACCTATATGCTTATATTTTAAAGAATAATCTTGATAGACATTTATAAAGATAATTCTGTATTAATTAATTAAACAATTAAATTTTAATAAAAGAGGGGCATGTTATATATGTGTGTGCTCCACTATTTGTAATGTACCAACTATTACATATTGTACATACAATGTATATATAAGACTTTGTTATGTGAAATCTGGGAGTTTAGAATAAATGCTTGTAGTGTCAAGACCTATCTTGTTGTCTGTTCTTAAATGAATATTAACATTAATTCAGCTCCATAGAAACCCACCAAATAACACACCGAGGAAAAAAGACGCTCCCTGTACTTGAGTGATGGAGGAAGGACATGTCGCAACATGGGTTTCCCACCTTGATGTAAGTCTGAAATTGTGTCTATTATCACTAGTGCCACAAAACTAATGTCCTACCCAAATTCCAGTGTTACATCTCAATAATTAACTTAGTTACGGAGAAAAGAGGCGGAAAAAAGGCGCTCCGGCTACTTGGGGTATGGAATCTTGACAAATCGCAACACGAGTTTCCCATGTAGATGTAAGTCTGAAATCAATTCTATTATCACTAGTGCCACGAAGCTAATGTTCTGCCCAAATTTCAGTGTTACATCTCAATAATTGGCTTAATTACCGAGGAAAAAAGGCGCTTCGGGTACTTAGGCTAAGGAGCCTTGACAAGTCATAACATGTGTTTCCCACATAGATGTAAATCTGAAATAATTTCTATTAACACTATTGCCACGAAACTAATGTCCTGCCCAAATTTGAGCATTACATCCCAATAATTGACTCGGTTACTGAGGAAAAAAGGCGATTCGGGTATTTTGACGTATCGTGACATGAGCTTCCCACCTAGATGTAAGTCTGAAATCATTGCTATAATCACTATTGCCACAAAACTAATGTGCTTCCCGAATTCCATCATTACATCTCAATATTTGACTGTGTTACCGAGGAAAAAAGACGCTCCCTGTACTTGAGTGATGGAGGAAGGACATGTCGCAACATGGGTTTCCCACCTTGATGTAAGTGTGAAATTGTGTCTATTATCACTAGTGCCACAAAACTAATGTCCTACCCAAATTCCAGTGTTACATCTCAATAATTAACTTAGTTACGGAGATAAAAGGCGCTCTGGCTACTTAGGGTATGGAGCCTTGACAAGTCGCAACATGAGTTTCCCATGTAAATATAAGTCTGGAATTGTATCTATTATCACTAGTGCCACAAACCTAATGTCCTGCCCAAATTTCAGCGTTACATCTCAGTAAGTGGCTTAGTTACAGAGGAAAACAGGCACTTTGGGTACTTGGGCGATGGAGGAAGGACAGGTCGCAGCATGGGTTTCCCACATAGATGTAAGTCTGAAATCGTTTCTATTATCAATAATGAAACAAAACTAATGTTCTGCCAAATTCCAGTGTTACATCTCAGTATCTGACTTAGTTACGGAGGAAAAACGGCACTTTGGCTACTTGGGTTATTGAGCCTTGACAAGTCGTAAGATGAGTTTCTCATGCAGATGTGAGTCTGAAATCATTGCTATAGTCACTATTGCTACAAAACTAATGTGATGCCCGAATTCCAGCATTACATCTCAATATTTGACTTAGTTACGGAGGTAAAAGGCGCTCCGGCTACTTGGGCTATGGAACCTTGACAAATCGCAACATGAGTTTCCCATGTAGATGTAAGTCTGAAATCAATTCTATTATCACTAGTGCCACGAAGCTAATGTTCTGCCCAAATTTCAGTGTTGCATCTCAATAATTGGCTTAATTACCGAGGAAAAAAGGCGCTTTGGGTACTTAGGCTATGGAGCCTTGACAAGTCATAAAATGTGTTTCCCACAAATTCTATTAACACTATTGCCACGAAACTAATGTCCTGCCCAAATTTGAGCATTACATCCCAATAATTGAATCAGTTACTGAGGAAAAAAGGCGATTCGGGTATTTTGACGTATCGTGACATGAGCTTCCCACCTAGATGTAAGTCTGAAATCATTGCTATAATCACTATTGCCACAAAACTAATGTGCTTCCCGAATTCCATCATTACATCTCAATATTTGACTGTGTTACCGAGGAAAAAAGACGCTCCCTGTACTTGAGTGATGGAGGAAGGACATGTCGCAACATGGGTTTCCCACCTTGATGTAAGTGTGAAATTGTGTCTATTATCACTAGTGCCACAAAACTAATGTCCTACCCAAATTCCAGTGTTACATCTCAATAATTAACTTAGTTACGGAGATAAAAGGCGCTCTGGCTACTTAGGGTATGGAGCCTTGACAAGTCGCAACATGAGTTTCCCATGTAAATATAAGTCTGGAATTGTATCTATTATCACTAGTGCCACAAACCTAATGTCCTGCCCAAATTTCAGCGTTACATCTCAGTAAGTGGCTTAGTTACAGAGGAAAACAGGCACTTTGGGTACTTGGGCGATGGAGGAAGGACAGGTCGCAGCATGGGTTTCCCACATAGATGTAAGTCTGAAATCGTTTCTATTATCAATAATGAAACAAAACTAATGTTCTGCCAAATTCCAGTGTTACATCTCAGTATCTGACTTAGTTACGGAGGAAAAACGGCACTTTGGCTACTTGGGTTATTGAGCCTTGACAAGTCGTAAGATGAGTTTCTCATGCAGATGTGAGTCTGAAATCATTGCTATAGTCACTATTGCTACAAAACTAATGTGATGCCCGAATTCCAGCATTACATCTCAATATTTGACTTAGTTACGGAGGTAAAAGGCGCTCCGGCTACTTGGGCTATGGAACCTTGACAAATCGCAACATGAGTTTCCCATGTAGATGTAAGTCTGAAATCAATTCTATTATCACTAGTGCCACGAAGCTAATGTTCTGCCCAAATTTCAGTGTTGCATCTCAATAATTGGCTTAATTACCGAGGAAAAAAGGCGCTTTGGGTACTTAGGCTATGGAGCCTTGACAAGTCATAAAATGTGTTTCCCACAAATTCTATTAACACTATTGCCACGAAACTAATGTCCTGCCCAAATTTGAGCATTACATCCCAATAATTGAATCAGTTACTGAGGAAAAAAGGCGATTCGGGTATTTTGACGTATCGTGACATGAGCTTCCCACCTAGATGTAAGTCTGAAATCATTGCTATAATCACTATTGCCACAAAACTAATGTGCTTCCCGAATTCCAGCATTACATCTCAATATTTGACTGTGTTACCGAGGAAAAAAGACGCTCCCTGTACTTGAGTGATGGAGGAAGGACATGTCGCAACATGGGTTTCCCACCTTGATGTAAGTTTGAAATTGTGTCTATTATCACTAGTGCCACAAAACTAATGTCCTACCCAAATTCCAGTGTTACATCTCAATAATTAACTTAGTTACGGAGAAAAAAGGCGGAAAAAAGGCGCTCCGGCTACTTGGGGTATGGAGCCTTGACAAGTCGCAACATGAGTTTCCCATGTAGATATAAGTCTGGAATTGTATCTATTATCACTAGTGCCACAAACCTAATGTCCTGCCCAAATTTCAGCGTTACATCTCAGTAAGTGGCTTAGTTACAGAGGAAAACAGGCACTTTGGGTACTTGGGCAATGGAGGAAGGACAGGTCGCAGCATGGGTTTCCCACATAGATGTAAGTCTGAAATCGTTTCTATTATCAATAATGAAACAAAACTAATGTTCTGCCAAATTCCAGTGTTACATCTCAGTATCTGACTTAGTTACGGAGGAAAAACGGCACTTTGGCTACTTGGGTTATTGAGCCTTGACAAGTCGTAAGATGAGTTTCTCATGCAGATGTGAGTCTGAAATCATTGCTATAGTCACTATTGCTACAAAACTAATGTGATGCCCGAATTCCAGCATTACATCTCAATATTTGACTTAGATACGGAGGAAAAAGGCGCTCCGGCTACTTGGGCTATGGAACCTTGACAAATCGCAACATGAGTTTCCCATGTAGATGTAAGTCTGAAATCAATTCTATTATCACTAGTGCCACGAAGCTAATGTTCTGCCCAAATTTCAGTGTTACATCTCAATAATTGGCTTAATTACCGAGGAAAAAAGGCGCTTCGGGTACTTAGGCTAAGGAGCCTTGACAAGTCATAACATGTGTTTCCCACATAGATGTAAATCTGAAATAATTTCTATTAACACTATTGCCACGAAACTAATGTCCTGCCCAAATTTGAGCATTACATCCCAATAATAGACTCAGTTACTGAGGAAAAAAGGCGATTCGGGTATTTTGACGTATCGTGACATGAGCTTCCCACCTAGATGTAAGTCTGAAATCATTGCTATAATCACTATTGCCACAAAACTAATGTGCTTCCCGAATTCCATCATTACATCTCAATATTTGACTGTGTTACAGAGGAAAAAAGACGCTCCCTGTACTTGAGTGATGGAGGAAGGACATGTCGCAACATGGGTTTCCCACCTTGATGTAAGTGTGAAATTGTGTCTATTATCACTAGTGCCACAAAACTAATGTCCTACCCAAATTCCAGTGTTACGAGCCTTGACAAGTCGCAACATGAGTTTCCCATGTAGATATAAGTCTGGAATTGTATCTATTATCACTAGTGCCACAAACCTAATGTGCTGCCCAAATTTCAGCGTTACATCTCAGTAAGTGGCTTAGTTACAGAGGAAAAGAGGCACTTTGGGTACTTGGGCGATGGAGGAAGGACAGGTCGCAGCATGGGTTTCCCACATAGATGTAAGTCTGAAATCGTTTCTATTATCAATAATGAAACAAAACTAATGTTCTGCCAAATTCCAGTGTTACATCTCAGTATCTGACTTAGTTACGGAGGAAAAACGGCAATTTGGCTACTTGGGTTATTGAGCCTTGACAAGTCGTAAGATGAGTTTCTCATGCAGATGTGAGTCTGAAATCATTGCTATAGTCACTATTGCTACAAAACTAATGTGATGCCCGAATTCCAGCATTACATCTCAATATTTGACTTAGTTACGGAGGAAAAAGGCGCTCCGGCTACTTGGGCTATGGAACCTTGACAAATCGCAACATGAGTTTCCCATGTAGATGTAAGTCTGAAATCAATTCTATTATCACTAGTGCCATGAAGCTAATGTTCTGCCTAAATTTCAGTGTTACATCTCAATAATTGGCTTAATTACCGAGGAAAAAAGGCGCTTCGGGTACTTAGGCTAAGGAGCCTTGACAAGTCATAACATGTGTTTCCCACATAGATGTAAATCTGAAATAATTTCTATTAACACTATTGCCACGAAACTAATGTCCTGCCCAAATTTGAGCATTACATCCCAATAATTGACTCAGTTACTGAGGAAAAAAGGCGATTCGGGTATTTTGACGTATCGTGACATGAGCTTCCCACCTAGATGTAAGTCTGAAATCATTGCTATAATCACTATTGCCACAAAACTAATGTGCTTCCCGAATTCCAGCATTACATCTCAATATTTGACTGTGTTACCGAGGAAAAAAGACGCTCCCTGTACTTGAGTGATGGAGGAAGGACATGTCGCAACATGGGTTTCCCACCTTGATGTAAGTCTGAAATTGTGTCTATTATCACTAGTGCCACAAAACTAATGTCCTACCCAAATTCCAGTGTTGCATCTCAATAATTAACTTAGTTACGGAGAAAAAAGGCGGAAAAAAGGCGCTCCGGCTACTTGGGGTATGGAGCCTTGACAAGTCGCAACATGAGTTTCCCATGTAGATATAAGTCTGGAATTGTATCTATTATCACTAGTGCCACAAACCTAATGTCCTGCCCAAATTTCAGCGTTACATCTCAGTAAGTGGCTTAGTTACAGAGGAAAAGAGGCACTTTGGGTACTTGGGCGATGGAGGAAGGACAGGTCGCAGCATGGGTTTCCCACATAGATGTAAGTCTGAAATCGTTTGTATTATCAATAATGAAACAAAACTAATGTTCTGCCAAATTTCAGTGTTACATCTCAGTATCTGACTTAGTTACGGAGGAAAAACGGCACTTTGGCTACTTGGGTTATTGAGCCTTGACAAGTCGTAAGATGAGTTTCTCATGCAGATGTGAGTCTGAAATCATTGCTATAGTCACTATTGCTACAAAACTAATGTGATGCCCGAATTCCAGCATTACATCTCAATATTTGACTTAGTTACGGAGGAAAAAGGCGCTCCGGCTACTTGGGCTATGGAACCTTGAAAAATCGCAACATGAGTTTCCCATGTAGATGTAAGTCTGAAATCAATTCTATTATCACTAGTGCCATGAAGCTAATGTTCTGCCCAAATTTCAGTGTTACATCTCAATAATTGGCTTAATTACCGAGGAAAAAAGGCGCTTCGGGTACTTAGGCTAAGGAGCCTTGACAAGTCATAACATGTGTTTCCCACATAGATGTAAATCTGAAATAATTTCTATTAACACTATTGCCATGAAACTAATGTCCTGCCCAAATTTGAGCATTACATCCCAATAATTGACTCAGTTACTGAGGAAAAAAGGCGATTCGGGTATTTTGACGTATCGTGACATGAGCTTCCCACCTAGATGTAAGTCTGAAATCATTGCTATAATCACTATTGCCACAAAACTAATGTGCTTCCCGAATTCCAGCATTACATCTCAATATTTGACTGTGTTACCGAGGAAAAAAGACGCTCCCTGTACTTGAGTGATGGAGGAAGGACATGTCGCAACATGGGTTTCCCACCTTGATGTAAGTCTGAAATTGTGTCTATTATCACTAGTGCCACAAAACTAATGTCCTACCCAAATTCCAGTGTTGCATCTCAATAATTAACTTAGTTACGGAGAAAAAAGGCGGAAAAAAGGCGCTCCGGCTACTTAGGGTATGGAGCCTGGACAAGTCGCAACATGAGTTTCCCATGTAAATATAAGTCTGGAATTGTATCTATTATCACTAGTGCCACAAACCTAATGTCCTGCCTAAATTTCAGCGTTACATCTCAGTAAGTGGCTTAGTTACAGAGGAAAACAGGTACTTTGGGTACTTGGGCGATGGAGGAAGGACAGGTCGCAGCATGGGTTTCCCACATAGATGTAAGTCTGAAATCGTTTCTATTATCAATAATGAAACAAAACTAATGTTCTGCCAAATTCCAGTGTTACATCTCAGTATCTGACTTAGTTACGGAGGAAAAACGGCACTTTGGCTACTTGGGTTATTGAGCCTTGACAAGTCGTAAGATGAGTTTCTCATGCAGATGTGAGTCTGAAATCATTGCTATAGTCACTATTGCTACAAAACTAATGTGATGCCCGAATTCCAGCATTACATCTCAATATTTGACTTAGTTACGGAGGAAAAAGGCGCTCCGGCTACTTGGGCTATGGAACCTTGACAAATCGCAACATGAGTTTCCCATGTAGATGTAAGTCTGAAATCAATTCTATTATCACTAGTGCCACGAAGCTAATGTTCTGCCCAAATTTCAGTGTTACATCTCAATAATTGGCTTAATTACCGAGGAAAAAAGGCGCTTCGGGTACTTAGGCTAAGGAGCCTTGACAAGTCATAACATGTGTTTCCCACATAGATGTAAATCTGAAATAATTTCTATTAACACTATTGCCACGAAACTAATGTCCTGCCCAAATTTGAGCATTACATCCCAATAATAGACTCAGTTACTGAGGAAAAAAGGCGATTCGGGTATTTTGACGTATCGTGACATGAGCTTCCCACCTAGATGTAAGTCTGAAATCATTGCTATAATCACTATTGCCACAAAACTAATGTGCTTCCCGAATTCCATCATTACATCTCAATATTTGACTGTGTTACAGAGGAAAAAAGACGCTCCCTGTACTTGAGTGATGGAGGAAGGACATGTCGCAACATGGGTTTCCCACCTTGATGTAAGTGTGAAATTGTGTCTATTATCACTAGTGCCACAAAACTAATGTCCTACCCAAATTCCAGTGTTACGAGCCTTGACAAGTCGCAACATGAGTTTCCCATGTAGATATAAGTCTGGAATTGTATCTATTATCACTAGTGCCACAAACCTAATGTGCTGCCCAAATTTCAGCGTTACATCTCAGTAAGTGGCTTAGTTACAGAGGAAAAGAGGCACTTTGGGTACTTGGGCGATGGAGGAAGGACAGGTCGCAGCATGGGTTTCCCACATAGATGTAAGTCTGAAATCGTTTGTATTATCAATAATGAAACAAAACTAATGTTCTGCCAAATTTCAGTGTTACATCTCAGTATCTGACTTAGTTACGGAGGAAAAACGGCACTTTGGCTACTTGGGTTATTGAGCCTTGACAAGTCGTAAGATGAGTTTCTCATGCAGATGTGAGTCTGAAATCATTGCTATAGTCACTATTGCTACAAAACTAATGTGATGCCCGAATTCCAGCATTACATCTCAATATTTGACTTAGTTACGGAGGAAAAAGGCGCTCCGGCTACTTGGGCTATGGAACCTTGAAAAATCGCAACATGAGTTTCCCATGTAGATGTAAGTCTGAAATCAATTCTATTATCACTAGTGCCATGAAGCTAATGTTCTGCCCAAATTTCAGTGTTACATCTCAATAATTGGCTTAATTACCGAGGAAAAAAGGCGCTTCGGGTACTTAGGCTAAGGAGCCTTGACAAGTCATAACATGTGTTTCCCACATAGATGTAAATCTGAAATAATTTCTATTAACACTATTGCCACGAAACTAATGTCCTGCCCAAATTTGAGCATTACATCCCAATAATTGACTCAGTTACTGAGGAAAAAAGGCGATTCGGGTATTTTGACGTATCGTGACATGAGCTTCCCACCTAGATGTAAGTCTGAAATCATTGCTATAATCACTATTGCCACAAAACTAATGTGCTTCCCGAATTCCAGCATTACATCTCAATATTTGACTGTGTTACCGAGGAAAAAAGACGCTCCCTGTACTTGAGTGATGGAGGAAGGACATGTCGCAACATGGGTTTCCCACCTTGATGTAAGTCTGAAATTGTGTCTATTATCACTAGTGCCACAAAACTAATGTCCTACCCAAATTCCAGTGTTGCATCTCAATAATTAACTTAGTTACGGAGAAAAAAGGCGGAAAAAAGGCGCTCCGGCTACTTAGGGTATGGAGCCTGGACAAGTCGCAACATGAGTTTCCCATGTAAATATAAGTCTGGAATTGTATCTATTATCACTAGTGCCACAAACCTAATGTCCTGCCTAAATTTCAGCGTTACATCTCAGTAAGTGGCTTAGTTACAGAGGAAAACAGGTACTTTGGGTACTTGGGCGATGGAGGAAGGACAGGTCGCAGCATGGGTTTCCCACATAGATGTAAGTCTGAAATCGTTTCTATTATCAATAATGAAACAAAACTAATGTTCTGCCAAATTCCAGTGTTACATCTCAGTATCTGACTTAGTTACGGAGGAAAAACGGCACTTTGGCTACTTGGGTTATTGAGCCTTGACAAGTCGTAAGATGAGTTTCTCATGCAGATGTGAGTCTGAAATCATTGCTATAGTCACTATTGCTACAAAACTAATGTGATGCCCGAATTCCAGCATTACATCTCAATATTTGACTTAGTTACGGAGGAAAAAGGCGCTCCGGCTACTTGGGCTATGGAACCTTGACAAATCGCAACATGAGTTTCCCATGTAGATGTAAGTCTGAAATCAATTCTATTATCACTAGTGCCACGAAGCTAATGTTCTGCCCAAATTTCAGTGTTACATCTCAATAATTGGCTTAATTACCGAGGAAAAAAGGCGCTTCGGGTACTTAGGCTAAGGAGCCTTGACAAGTCATAACATGTGTTTCCCACATAGATGTAAATCTGAAATAATTTCTATTAACACTATTGCCACGAAACTAATGTCCTGCCCAAATTTGAGCATTACATCCCAATAATAGACTCAGTTACTGAGGAAAAAAGGCGATTCGGGTATTTTGACGTATCGTGACATGAGCTTCCCACCTAGATGTAAGTCTGAAATCATTGCTATAATCACTATTGCCACAAAACTAATGTGCTTCCCGAATTCCATCATTACATCTCAATATTTGACTGTGTTACAGAGGAAAAAAGACGCTCCCTGTACTTGAGTGATGGAGGAAGGACATGTCGCAACATGGGTTTCCCACCTTGATGTAAGTGTGAAATTGTGTCTATTATCACTAGTGCCACAAAACTAATGTCCTACCCAAATTCCAGTGTTACGAGCCTTGACAAGTCGCAACATGAGTTTCCCATGTAGATATAAGTCTGGAATTGTATCTATTATCACTAGTGCCACAAACCTAATGTGCTGCCCAAATTTCAGCGTTACATCTCAGTAAGTGGCTTAGTTACAGAGGAAAAGAGGCACTTTGGGTACTTGGGCGATGGAGGAAGGACAGGTCGCAGCATGGGTTTCCCACATAGATGTAAGTCTGAAATCGTTTCTATTATCAATAATGAAACAAAACTAATGTTCTGCCAAATTCCAGTGTTACATCTCAGTATCTGACTTAGTTACGGAGGAAAAACGGCAATTTGGCTACTTGGGTTATTGAGCCTTGACAAGTCGTAAGATGAGTTTCTCATGCAGATGTGAGTCTGAAATCATTGCTATAGTCACTATTGCTACAAAACTAATGTGATGCCCGAATTCCAGCATTACATCTCAATATTTGACTTAGTTACGGAGGAAAAAGGCGCTCCGGCTACTTGGGCTATGGAACCTTGACAAATCGCAACATGAGTTTCCCATGTAGATGTAAGTCTGAAATCAATTCTATTATCACTAGTGCCATGAAGCTAATGTTCTGCCTAAATTTCAGTGTTACATCTCAATAATTGGCTTAATTACCGAGGAAAAAAGGCGCTTCGGGTACTTAGGCTAAGGAGCCTTGACAAGTCATAACATGTGTTTCCCACATAGATGTAAATCTGAAATAATTTCTATTAACACTATTGCCACGAAACTAATGTCCTGCCCAAATTTGAGCATTACATCCCAATAATTGACTCAGTTACTGAGGAAAAAAGGCGATTCGGGTATTTTGACGTATCGTGACATGAGCTTCCCACCTAGATGTAAGTCTGAAATCATTGCTATAATCACTATTGCCACAAAACTAATGTGCTTCCCGAATTCCAGCATTACATCTCAATATTTGACTGTGTTACCGAGGAAAAAAGACGCTCCCTGTACTTGAGTGATGGAGGAAGGACATGTCGCAACATGGGTTTCCCACCTTGATGTAAGTCTGAAATTGTGTCTATTATCACTAGTGCCACAAAACTAATGTCCTACCCAAATTCCAGTGTTGCATCTCAATAATTAACTTAGTTACGGAGAAAAAAGGCGGAAAAAAGGCGCTCCGGCTACTTGGGGTATGGAGCCTTGACAAGTCGCAACATGAGTTTCCCATGTAGATATAAGTCTGGAATTGTATCTATTATCACTAGTGCCACAAACCTAATGTCCTGCCCAAATTTCAGCGTTACATCTCAGTAAGTGGCTTAGTTACAGAGGAAAAGAGGCACTTTGGGTACTTGGGCGATGGAGGAAGGACAGGTCGCAGCATGGGTTTCCCACATAGATGTAAGTCTGAAATCGTTTGTATTATCAATAATGAAACAAAACTAATGTTCTGCCAAATTTCAGTGTTACATCTCAGTATCTGACTTAGTTACGGAGGAAAAACGGCACTTTGGCTACTTGGGTTATTGAGCCTTGACAAGTCGTAAGATGAGTTTCTCATGCAGATGTGAGTCTGAAATCATTGCTATAGTCACTATTGCTACAAAACTAATGTGATGCCCGAATTCCAGCATTACATCTCAATATTTGACTTAGTTACGGAGGAAAAAGGCGCTCCGGCTACTTGGGCTATGGAACCTTGAAAAATCGCAACATGAGTTTCCCATGTAGATGTAAGTCTGAAATCAATTCTATTATCACTAGTGCCATGAAGCTAATGTTCTGCCCAAATTTCAGTGTTACATCTCAATAATTGGCTTAATTACCGAGGAAAAAAGGCGCTTCGGGTACTTAGGCTAAGGAGCCTTGACAAGTCATAACATGTGTTTCCCACATAGATGTAAATCTGAAATAATTTCTATTAACACTATTGCCACGAAACTAATGTCCTGCCCAAATTTGAGCATTACATCCCAATAATTGACTCAGTTACTGAGGAAAAAAGGCGATTCGGGTATTTTGACGTATCGTGACATGAGCTTCCCACCTAGATGTAAGTCTGAAATCATTGCTATAATCACTATTGCCACAAAACTAATGTGCTTCCCGAATTCCAGCATTACATCTCAATATTTGACTGTGTTACCGAGGAAAAAAGACGCTCCCTGTACTTGAGTGATGGAGGAAGGACATGTCGCAACATGGGTTTCCCACCTTGATGTAAGTCTGAAATTGTGTCTATTATCACTAGTGCCACAAAACTAATGTCCTACCCAAATTCCAGTGTTGCATCTCAATAATTAACTTAGTTACAGAGAAAAAAGGCGGAAAAAAGGCGCTCCGGCTACTTAGGGTATGGAGCCTGGACAAGTCGCAACATGAGTTTCCCATGTAAATATAAGTCTGGAATTGTATCTATTATCACTAGTGCCACAAACCTAATGTCCTGCCTAAATTTCAGCGTTACATCTCAGTAAGTGGCTTAGTTACAGAGGAAAACAGGTACTTTGGGTACTTGGGCGATGGAGGAAGGACAGGTCGCAGCATGGGTTTCCCACATAGATGTAAGTCTGAAATCGTTTCTATTATCAATAATGAAACAAAACTAATGTTCTGCCAAATTCCAGTGTTACATCTTAGTATCTGACTTAGTTACGGAGGAAAAACGGCACTTTGGCTACTTGGGTTATTGAGCCTTGACAAGTCGTAAGATGAGTTTCTCATGCAGATGTGAGTCTGAAATCATTGCTATAGTCACTATTGCTACAAAACTAATGTGATGCCCGAATTCCAGCATTACATCTCAATATTTGACTTAGTTACGGAGGAAAAAGGCGCTCCGGCTACTTGGGCTATGGAACCTTGACAAATCGCAACATGAGTTTCCCATGTAGATGTAAGTCTGAAATCAATTCTATTATCACTAGTGCCACGAAGCTAATGTTCTGCCCAAATTTCAGTGTTACATCTCAATAATTGGCTTAATTACCGAGGAAAAAAGGCGCTTAGGGTACTTAGGCTATGGAGCCTTGACAAGTCATAACATGTGTTTCCCACATAGATGTAAATCTGAAATAATTTCTATTAACACTATTGCCACGAAACTAATGTCCTACCTAAATTTGAGCATTACATCCCAATAATTGACTCAGTTACTGAGGAAAAAAGGTGATTCGGGTATTTTGACGTATCGTGACATGAGCTTCCCACCTAGATGTAAGTCTGAAATCATTGCTATAATCACTATTGCCACAAAACTAATGTGCTTCCCGAATTCCAGCATTACATCTCAATATTTGACTGTGTTACAGAGGAAAAAAGACGCTCCCTGTACTTGAGTGATGGAGGAAGGACATGTCGCAACATGGGTTTCCCACCTTGATGTAAGTCTGAAATTGTGTCTGTTATCACTAGTGCCACAAAACTAATGTCCTACCCAAATTCCAGTGTTACATCTCAATAATTAACTTAGTTACGGAGAAAAAAGGCGGAAAAAAGGCGCTCCGGCTACTTAGGGTATGGAGCCTTGACAAGTCGCAACATGAGTTTCCCATGTAAATATAAGTCTGGAATTGTATCTATTATCACTAGTGCCACAAACCTAATGTCCTGCCCAAATTTCAGCGTTACATCTCAGTAAGTGGCTTAGTTACAGAGGAAAACAGGCACTTTGGGTACTTGGGCGATGGAGAAGGACAGGTCGCAGCATGGGTTTCCCACATAGATGTAAGTCTGAAATTGTTTCTATTATCAATAATGAAACAAAACTAATGTCCTGCCAAATTCCAGTGTTACATCTCAGTATCTGACTTAGTTACGGAGGAAAAATGGCACTTTGGCTACTTGGGTTATTGAGCCTTGACAAGTCGTAAGACGAGTTTCTCATGTAGATGTGAGTCTGAAATCATTGCTATAGTCACTATTGCTACAAAACTAATGTGATGCCCGAATTCCAGCATTACATCTCAATATATGACTTAGTTACGGAGGAAAAAGGCGCTCCGGCTACTTGGGCTATGGAACCTTGACAAATCGCAACATGAGTTTCCCATGTAGATGTAAGTCTTAAATCAATTCTATTATCACTAGTGCCACGAAGCTAATGTTCTGCCCAAATTTCAGTGTTACATCTCAATAATTGGCTTAATTACCGAGGAAAAAAGGCTCTTCGGGTACTTAGGCTATGGAGCCTTGACAAGTCGTAACATGTGTTTCCCACATAGATGTAAATCTGAAATCATTTCTATTAACACTATTGCCACGAAACTAATGTGCTGCCCAAATTTGAGCATTACATCCCAATAATTGACTCAGTTACCGAGGAAAAAAGGTGCTTTGGGTACTTTGACGTATCGTGACATGAGCTTCCCACCTAGATGTAAGTCTGAAATCATTGCTATAATCACTATTGCCACAAAACTAATGTGCTTCCCGAATTCCAGCATTACATCTCAATATTTGACTGTGTTACAGAGGAAAAAAGACGCTCCCTGTACTTGAGTGATGGAGGAAGGACATGTCGCAACATGGGTTTCCCACCTTGATGTAAGTGTGAAATTGTGTCTATTATCACTAGTGCCACAAAACTAATGTCCTACCCAAATTCCAGTGTTACATCTCAATAATTAACTTAGTTACGGAGAAAAAAGGTGGAAAAAAGGCACTCCGGCTACTTAGGGTATGGAGCCTTGACAAGTCGCAACATGAGTTTCCTATGTAAATATAAGTCTGGAATTGTATCTATTATCACTAGTGCCACAAACCTAATGTCCTGCCTAAATTTCAGCGTTACATCTCAGTAAGTGGCTTAGTTACAGAGGAAAACAGGCACTTTGGGTACTTGGGCGATGGAGGAAGGACAGGTCGCAGCATGGGTTTCCCACATAGATGTAAGTCTGAAATCGTTTCTATTATCAATAATGAAACAAAACTAATGTCCTGCCAAATTCCAGTGTTACATCTCAGTATCTGACTTAGTCACGGAGGAAAAACGGCACTTTGGCTACTTGGGTTATTGAGCCTTGACAAGTCGTAAGATGAGTTTCTCATGTAGATGTGAGTCTGAAATCATTGCTATAGTCACTATTGCTACAAAACTAATGTGATGCCCGAATTCCAGCATTACATCTCAATATTTGACTTAGTTACGGAGGAAAAAGGCGCTCCGGCTACTTGGGCTATGGAACCTTGAAAAATCGCAACATGAGTTTCCCATGTAGATGTAAGTCTGAAATCAATTCTATTATCACTAGTGCCATGAAGCTAATGTTCTGCCCAAATTTCAGTGTTACATCTCAATAATTGGCTTAATTACCGAGGAAAAAAGGCGCTTCGGGTACTTAGGCTAAGGAGCCTTGACAAGTCATAACATGTGTTTCCCACATAGATGTAAATCTGAAATAATTTCTATTAACACTATTGCCATGAAACTAATGTCCTGCCCAAATTTGAGCATTACATCCCAATAATTGACTCAGTTACTGAGGAAAAAAGGCGATTCGGGTATTTTGACGTATCGTGACATGAGCTTCCCACCTAGATGTAAGTCTGAAATCATTGCTATAATCACTATTGCCACAAAACTAATGTGCTTCCCGAATTCCAGCATTACATCTCAATATTTGACTGTGTTACCGAGGAAAAAAGACGCTCCCTGTACTTGAGTGATGGAGGAAGGACATGTCGCAACATGGGTTTCCCACCTTGATGTAAGTCTGAAATTGTGTCTATTATCACTAGTGCCACAAAACTAATGTCCTACCCAAATTCCAGTGTTGCATCTCAATAATTAACTTAGTTACGGAGAAAAAAGGCGGAAAAAAGGCGCTCCGGCTACTTAGGGTATGGAGCCTGGACAAGTCGCAACATGAGTTTCCCATGTAAATATAAGTCTGGAATTGTATCTATTATCACTAGTGCCACAAACCTAATGTCCTGCCTAAATTTCAGCGTTACATCTCAGTAAGTGGCTTAGTTACAGAGGAAAACAGGTACTTTGGGTACTTGGGCGATGGAGGAAGGACAGGTCGCAGCATGGGTTTCCCACATAGATGTAAGTCTGAAATCGTTTCTATTATCAATAATGAAACAAAACTAATGTTCTGCCAAATTCCAGTGTTACATCTCAGTATCTGACTTAGTTACGGAGGAAAAACGGCACTTTGGCTACTTGGGTTATTGAGCCTTGACAAGTCGTAAGATGAGTTTCTCATGCAGATGTGAGTCTGAAATCATTGCTATAGTCACTATTGCTACAAAACTAATGTGATGCCCGAATTCCAGCATTACATCTCAATATTTGACTTAGTTACGGAGGAAAAAGGCGCTCCGGCTACTTGGGCTATGGAACCTTGACAAATCGCAACATGAGTTTCCCATGTAGATGTAAGTCTGAAATCAATTCTATTATCACTAGTGCCACGAAGCTAATGTTCTGCCCAAATTTCAGTGTTACATCTCAATAATTGGCTTAATTACCGAGGAAAAAAGGCGCTTCGGGTACTTAGGCTAAGGAGCCTTGACAAGTCATAACATGTGTTTCCCACATAGATGTAAATCTGAAATAATTTCTATTAACACTATTGCCACGAAACTAATGTCCTGCCCAAATTTGAGCATTACATCCCAATAATAGACTCAGTTACTGAGGAAAAAAGGCGATTCGGGTATTTTGACGTATCGTGACATGAGCTTCCCACCTAGATGTAAGTCTGAAATCATTGCTATAATCACTATTGCCACAAAACTAATGTGCTTCCCGAATTCCATCATTACATCTCAATATTTGACTGTGTTACAGAGGAAAAAAGACGCTCCCTGTACTTGAGTGATGGAGGAAGGACATGTCGCAACATGGGTTTCCCACCTTGATGTAAGTGTGAAATTGTGTCTATTATCACTAGTGCCACAAAACTAATGTCCTACCCAAATTCCAGTGTTACGAGCCTTGACAAGTCGCAACATGAGTTTCCCATGTAGATATAAGTCTTGAATTGTATCTATTATCACTAGTGCCACAAACCTAATGTGCTGCCCAAATTTCAGCGTTACATCTCAGTAAGTGGCTTAGTTACAGAGGAAAAGAGGCACTTTGGGTACTTGGGCGATGGAGGAAGGACAGGTCGCAGCATGGGTTTCCCACATAGATGTAAGTCTGAAATCGTTTGTATTATCAATAATGAAACAAAACTAATGTTCTGCCAAATTTCAGTGTTACATCTCAGTATCTGACTTAGTTACGGAGGAAAAACGGCACTTTGGCTACTTGGGTTATTGAGCCTTGACAAGTCGTAAGATGAGTTTCTCATGCAGATGTGAGTCTGAAATCATTGCTATAGTCACTATTGCTACAAAACTAATGTGATGCCCGAATTCCAGCATTACATCTCAATATTTGACTTAGTTACGGAGGAAAAAGGCGCTCCGGCTACTTGGGCTATGGAACCTTGAAAAATCGCAACATGAGTTTCCCATGTAGATGTAAGTCTGAAATCAATTCTATTATCACTAGTGCCATGAAGCTAATGTTCTGCCCAAATTTCAGTGTTACATCTCAATAATTGGCTTAATTACCGAGGAAAAAAGGCGCTTCGGGTACTTAGGCTAAGGAGCCTTGACAAGTCATAACATGTGTTTCCCACATAGATGTAAATCTGAAATAATTTCTATTAACACTATTGCCACGAAACTAATGTCCTGCCCAAATTTGAGCATTACATCCCAATAATTGACTCAGTTACTGAGGAAAAAAGGCGATTCGGGTATTTTGACGTATCGTGACATGAGCTTCCCACCTAGATGTAAGTCTGAAATCATTGCTATAATCACTATTGCCACAAAACTAATGTGCTTCCCGAATTCCAGCATTACATCTCAATATTTGACTGTGTTACCGAGGAAAAAAGACGCTCCCTGTACTTGAGTGATGGAGGAAGGACATGTCGCAACATGGGTTTCCCACCTTGATGTAAGTCTGAAATTGTGTCTATTATCACTAGTGCCACAAAACTAATGTCCTACCCAAATTCCAGTGTTGCATCTCAATAATTAACTTAGTTACGGAGAAAAAAGGCGGAAAAAAGGCGCTCCGGCTACTTAGGGTATGGAGCCTGGACAAGTCGCAACATGAGTTTCCCATGTAAATATAAGTCTGGAATTGTATCTATTATCACTAGTGCCACAAACCTAATGTCCTGCCTAAATTTCAGCGTTACATCTCAGTAAGTGGCTTAGTTACAGAGGAAAACAGGTACTTTGGGTACTTGGGCGATGGAGGAAGGACAGGTCGCAGCATGGGTTTCCCACATAGATGTAAGTCTGAAATCGTTTCTATTATCAATAATGAAACAAAACTAATGTTCTGCCAAATTCCAGTGTTACATCTCAGTATCTGACTTAGTTACGGAGGAAAAACGGCACTTTGGCTACTTGGGTTATTGAGCCTTGACAAGTCGTAAGATGAGTTTCTCATGCAGATGTGAGTCTGAAATCATTGCTATAGTCACTATTGCTACAAAACTAATGTGATGCCCGAATTCCAGCATTACATCTCAATATTTGACTTAGTTACGGAGGAAAAAGGCGCTCCGGCTACTTGGGCTATGGAACCTTGACAAATCGCAACATGAGTTTCCCATGTAGATGTAAGTCTGAAATCAATTCTATTATCACTAGTGCCACGAAGCTAATGTTCTGCCCAAATTTCAGTGTTACATCTCAATAATTGGCTTAATTACCGAGGAAAAAAGGCGCTTCGGGTACTTAGGCTAAGGAGCCTTGACAAGTCATAACATGTGTTTCCCACATAGATGTAAATCTGAAATAATTTCTATTAACACTATTGCCACGAAACTAATGTCCTGCCCAAATTTGAGCATTACATCCCAATAATAGACTCAGTTACTGAGGAAAAAAGGCAATTCGGGTATTTTGACGTATCGTGACATGAGCTTCCCACCTAGATGTAAGTCTGAAATCATTGCTATAATCACTATTGCCACAAAACTAATGTGCTTCCCGAATTCCATCATTACATCTCAATATTTGACTGTGTTACAGAGGAAAAAAGACGCTCCCTGTACTTGAGTGATGGAGGAAGGACATGTCGCAACATGGGTTTCCCACCTTGATGTAAGTGTGAAATTGTGTCTATTATCACTAGTGCCACAAAACTAATGTCCTACCCAAATTCCAGTGTTACGAGCCTTGACAAGTCGCAACATGAGTTTCCCATGTAGATATAAGTCTGGAATTGTATCTATTATCACTAGTGCCACAAACCTAATGTGCTGCCCAAATTTCAGCGTTACATCTCAGTAAGTGGCTTAGTTACAGAGGAAAAGAGGCACTTTGGGTACTTGGGCGATGGAGGAAGGACAGGTCGCAGCATGGGTTTCCCACATAGATGTAAGTCTGAAATCGTTTCTATTATCAATAATGAAACAAAACTAATGTTCTGCCAAATTCCAGTGTTACATCTCAGTATCTGACTTAGTTACGGAGGAAAAACGGCAATTTGGCTACTTGGGTTATTGAGCCTTGACAAGTCGTAAGATGAGTTTCTCATGCAGATGTGAGTCTGAAATCATTGCTATAGTCACTATTGCTACAAAACTAATGTGATGCCCGAATTCCAGCATTACATCTCAATATTTGACTTAGTTACGGAGGAAAAAGGCGCTCCGGCTACTTGGGCTATGGAACCTTGACAAATCGCAACATGAGTTTCCCATGTAGATGTAAGTCTGAAATCAATTCTATTATCACTAGTGCCATGAAGCTAATGTTCTGCCTAAATTTCAGTGTTACATCTCAATAATTGGCTTAATTACCGAGGAAAAAAGGCGCTTCGGGTACTTAGGCTAAGGAGCCTTGACAAGTCATAACATGTGTTTCCCACATAGATGTAAATCTGAAATAATTTCTATTAACACTATTGCCACGAAACTAATGTCCTGCCCAAATTTGAGCATTACATCCCAATAATTGACTCAGTTACTGAGGAAAAAAGGCGATTCGGGTATTTTGACGTATCGTGACATGAGCTTCCCACCTAGATGTAAGTCTGAAATCATTGCTATAATCACTATTGCCACAAAACTAATGTGCTTCCCGAATTCCAGCATTACATCTCAATATTTGACTGTGTTACCGAGGAAAAAAGACGCTCCCTGTACTTGAGTGATGGAGGAAGGACATGTCGCAACATGGGTTTCCCACCTTGATGTAAGTCTGAAATTGTGTCTATTATCACTAGTGCCACAAAACTAATGTCCTACCCAAATTCCAGTGTTGCATCTCAATAATTAACTTAGTTACGGAGAAAAAAGGCGGAAAAAAGGCGCTCCGGCTACTTGGGGTATGGAGCCTTGACAAGTCGCAACATGAGTTTCCCATGTAGATATAAGTCTGGAATTGTATCTATTATCACTAGTGCCACAAACCTAATGTCCTGCCCAAATTTCAGCGTTACATCTCAGTAAGTGGCTTAGTTACAGAGGAAAAGAGGCACTTTGGGTACTTGGGCGATGGAGGAAGGACAGGTCGCAGCATGGGTTTCCCACATAGATGTAAGTCTGAAATCGTTTGTATTATCAATAATGAAACAAAACTAATGTTCTGCCAAATTTCAGTGTTACATCTCAGTATCTGACTTAGTTACGGAGGAAAAACGGCACTTTGGCTACTTGGGTTATTGAGCCTTGACAAGTCGTAAGATGAGTTTCTCATGCAGATGTGAGTCTGAAATCATTGCTATAGTCACTATTGCTACAAAACTAATGTGATGCCCGAATTCCAGCATTACATCTCAATATTTGACTTAGTTACGGAGGAAAAAGGCGCTCCGGCTACTTGGGCTATGGAACCTTGAAAAATCGCAACATGAGTTTCCCATGTAGATGTAAGTCTGAAATCAATTCTATTATCACTAGTGCCATGAAGCTAATGTTCTGCCCAAATTTCAGTGTTACATCTCAATAATTGGCTTAATTACCGAGGAAAAAAGGCGCTTCGGGTACTTAGGCTAAGGAGCCTTGACAAGTCATAACATGTGTTTCCCACATAGATGTAAATCTGAAATAATTTCTATTAACACTATTGCCACGAAACTAATGTCCTGCCCAAATTTGAGCATTACATCCCAATAATTGACTCAGTTACTGAGGAAAAAAGGCGATTCGGGTATTTTGACGTATCGTGACATGAGCTTCCCACCTAGATGTAAGTCTGAAATCATTGCTATAATCACTATTGCCACAAAACTAATGTGCTTCCCGAATTCCAGCATTACATCTCAATATTTGACTGTGTTACCGAGGAAAAAAGACGCTCCCTGTACTTGAGTGATGGAGGAAGGACATGTCGCAACATGGGTTTCCCACCTTGATGTAAGTCTGAAATTGTGTCTATTATCACTAGTGCCACAAAACTAATGTCCTACCCAAATTCCAGTGTTGCATCTCAATAATTAACTTAGTTACAGAGAAAAAAGGCGGAAAAAAGGCGCTCCGGCTACTTAGGGTATGGAGCCTGGACAAGTCGCAACATGAGTTTCCCATGTAAATATAAGTCTGGAATTGTATCTATTATCACTAGTGCCACAAACCTAATGTCCTGCCTAAATTTCAGCGTTACATCTCAGTAAGTGGCTTAGTTACAGAGGAAAACAGGTACTTTGGGTACTTGGGCGATGGAGGAAGGACAGGTCGCAGCATGGGTTTCCCACATAGATGTAAGTCTGAAATCGTTTCTATTATCAATAATGAAACAAAACTAATGTTCTGCCAAATTCCAGTGTTACATCTTAGTATCTGACTTAGTTACGGAGGAAAAACGGCACTTTGGCTACTTGGGTTATTGAGCCTTGACAAGTCGTAAGATGAGTTTCTCATGCAGATGTGAGTCTGAAATCATTGCTATAGTCACTATTGCTACAAAACTAATGTGATGCCCGAATTCCAGCATTACATCTCAATATTTGACTTAGTTACGGAGGAAAAAGGCGCTCCGGCTACTTGGGCTATGGAACCTTGACAAATCGCAACATGAGTTTCCCATGTAGATGTAAGTCTGAAATCAATTCTATTATCACTAGTGCCACGAAGCTAATGTTCTGCCCAAATTTCAGTGTTACATCTCAATAATTGGCTTAATTACCGAGGAAAAAAGGCGCTTAGGGTACTTAGGCTATGGAGCCTTGACAAGTCATAACATGTGTTTCCCACATAGATGTAAATCTGAAATAATTTCTATTAACACTATTGCCACGAAACTAATGTCCTACCTAAATTTGAG
The DNA here is from genome assembly GCA_964017235.1 of Sabellastarte sp. h YS-2021. Lineage (NCBI taxonomy): Eukaryota > Metazoa > Annelida > Polychaeta > Sabellida > Sabellidae > Sabellastarte > Sabellastarte sp. h YS-2021. The sequence goes on along the minus strand of OZ024927.1, from coordinate 138,598,937 downwards.
CATTACATCCCAATAATTGACTCAGTTACTGAGGAAAAAAGGTGATTCGGGTATTTTGACGTATCGTGACATGAGCTTCCCACCTAGATGTAAGTCTGAAATCATTGCTATAATCACTATTGCCACAAAACTAATGTGCTTCCCGAATTCCAGCATTACATCTCAATATTTGACTGTGTTACAGAGGAAAAAAGACGCTCCCTGTACTTGAGTGATGGAGGAAGGACATGTCGCAACATGGGTTTCCCACCTTGATGTAAGTCTGAAATTGTGTCTGTTATCACTAGTGCCACAAAACTAATGTCCTACCCAAATTCCAGTGTTACATCTCAATAATTAACTTAGTTACGGAGAAAAAAGGCGGAAAAAAGGCGCTCCGGCTACTTAGGGTATGGAGCCTTGACAAGTCGCAACATGAGTTTCCCATGTAAATATAAGTCTGGAATTGTATCTATTATCACTAGTGCCACAAACCTAATGTCCTGCCCAAATTTCAGCGTTACATCTCAGTAAGTGGCTTAGTTACAGAGGAAAACAGGCACTTTGGGTACTTGGGCGATGGAGAAGGACAGGTCGCAGCATGGGTTTCCCACATAGATGTAAGTCTGAAATTGTTTCTATTATCAATAATGAAACAAAACTAATGTCCTGCCAAATTCCAGTGTTACATCTCAGTATCTGACTTAGTTACGGAGGAAAAATGGCACTTTGGCTACTTGGGTTATTGAGCCTTGACAAGTCGTAAGACGAGTTTCTCATGTAGATGTGAGTCTGAAATCATTGCTATAGTCACTATTGCTACAAAACTAATGTGATGCCCGAATTCCAGCATTACATCTCAATATATGACTTAGTTACGGAGGAAAAAGGCGCTCCGGCTACTTGGGCTATGGAACCTTGACAAATCGCAACATGAGTTTCCCATGTAGATGTAAGTCTTAAATCAATTCTATTATCACTAGTGCCACGAAGCTAATGTTCTGCCCAAATTTCAGTGTTACATCTCAATAATTGGCTTAATTACCGAGGAAAAAAGGCTCTTCGGGTACTTAGGCTATGGAGCCTTGACAAGTCGTAACATGTGTTTCCCACATAGATGTAAATCTGAAATCATTTCTATTAACACTATTGCCACGAAACTAATGTGCTGCCCAAATTTGAGCATTACATCCCAATAATTGACTCAGTTACCGAGGAAAAAAGGTGCTTTGGGTACTTTGACGTATCGTGACATGAGCTTCCCACCTAGATGTAAGTCTGAAATCATTGCTATAATCACTATTGCCACAAAACTAATGTGCTTCCCGAATTCCAGCATTACATCTCAATATTTGACTGTGTTACAGAGGAAAAAAGACGCTCCCTGTACTTGAGTGATGGAGGAAGGACATGTCGCAACATGGGTTTCCCACCTTGATGTAAGTGTGAAATTGTGTCTATTATCACTAGTGCCACAAAACTAATGTCCTACCCAAATTCCAGTGTTACATCTCAATAATTAACTTAGTTACGGAGAAAAAAGGTGGAAAAAAGGCACTCCGGCTACTTAGGGTATGGAGCCTTGACAAGTCGCAACATGAGTTTCCTATGTAAATATAAGTCTGGAATTGTATCTATTATCACTAGTGCCACAAACCTAATGTCCTGCCTAAATTTCAGCGTTACATCTCAGTAAGTGGCTTAGTTACAGAGGAAAACAGGCACTTTGGGTACTTGGGCGATGGAGGAAGGACAGGTCGCAGCATGGGTTTCCCACATAGATGTAAGTCTGAAATCGTTTCTATTATCAATAATGAAACAAAACTAATGTCCTGCCAAATTCCAGTGTTACATCTCAGTATCTGACTTAGTCACGGAGGAAAAACGGCACTTTGGCTACTTGGGTTATTGAGCCTTGACAAGTCGTAAGATGAGTTTCTCATGTAGATGTGAGTCTGAAATCATTGCTATAGTCACTATTGCTACAAAACTAATGTGATGCCCGAATTCCAGCATTACATCTCAATATTTGACTTAGTTACGGAGGAAAAAGGCGCTCCGGCTACTTGGGCTATGGAACCTTGACAAATCGCAACATGAGTTTCCCATGTAGATGTAAGTCTGAAATCAATTCTATTATCACTAGTGCCATGAAGCTAATGTTCTGCCCAAATTTCAGTGTTACATCTCAATAATTGGCTTAATTACCGAGGAAAAAAGGCGATTCGGGTACTTAGGCTATGGAGCCTTGACAAGTCGTAACATGTGTTTCCCACATAGATGTAAATCTGAAATCATTTCTATTAACACTATTGCCACGAAACTAATGTGCTGCCCAAATTTGAGCATTACATCCCAATAATTGACTCAGTTACCGAGGAAAAAAGGCGCTTTGGGTACTTTGACGTATCGTGACATGAGCTTCCCACCTAGATGTAAGTCTGAAATCATTGCTATAATCACTATTGCCACAAAACTAATGTGCTTCCCGAATTCCAGCATTACATCTCAATATTTGACTGTGTTACAGAGGAAAAAAGACGCTCCCTGTACTTGAGTGATGGAGGAAGGACATGTCGCAACATGGGTTTCCCACCTTGATGTAAGTGTGAAATTGTGTCTATTATCACTAGTGCCACAAAACTAATGTCCTACCCAAATTCCAGTGTTACATCTCAATAATTAACTTAGTTACAGAGAAAAAAGGTGGAAAAAAGGCGCTCCAGCTACTTAGGGTATGGAGCCTTGACAAGTCGCAACATGAGTTTCCCATATAAATATAAGTCTGGAATTGTATCTATTATCACTAGTGCCACAAACCTAATGTCCTGCCCAAATTTCAGCGTTACATCTCAGTAAGTGGCTTAGTTACAGAGGAAAAGAGGCACTTTGGGTACTTGGGCGATGGAGGAAGGACAGGTCGCAGCATGGGTTTCCCACATAGATGTAAGTCTGAAATCGTTTCTATTATCAATAATGAAACAAAACTAATGTCCTGCCAAATTCTAGTGTTACATCTCAGTATCTGACTTAGTTACGGAGGAAAAACGGCACTTTGGCTACTTGGGTTATTGAGCCTTGACAAGTCGTAAGATGAGTTTCTCATGTAGATGTGAGTCTGAAATCATTGCTATAGTCACTATTGCCACAAAACTAATGTGATGCCCGAATTCCAGCATTACATCTCAATATTTGACTTAGTTACGGAGGAAAAAGGCGCTCCGGCTACTTGGGCTATGGAACCTTGACAAATCGCAACATGAGTTTCCCATGTAGATGTAAGTCTGAAATCAATTTTATTATCACTAGTGCCACGAAGCTAATGTTCTGCCCAAATTTCAGTGTTACATCTCAATAATTGGCTTAATTACCGAGGAAAAAAGGCGCTTCAGGTACTTAGGCAATGGAGCCTTGACAAGTCATAACATGTGTTTCCCACATAGATGTAAATCTGAAATAACTTCTATTAACACTATTGCCACAAAACTAATGTCCTGCCCAAATTTGAGCATTACATCCCAATAATTGACTCAGTTACGAAGGAAAAAAGGCGATTCGGGTATTTTGACGTATCGTGACATGAGCTTCCCACCTAGATGTAAGTCTGAAATCAATTCTATTATCACTAGTGCCACGAACCTAATATTCTGCCCAAATTTCAGCGTTACATCTCAATAATTGGCTTAATTACCGAGGAAAAAAGGCGCTTCGGGTACTTAGGCTATGGAGCCTTGACAAGTCGTAACATGTGTTTCCCACATAGATGTAAATCTGAAATCATTTCTATTAACACTATTGCCACGAAACTAATGTCCTGCCCAAATTTGAGCATTACATCCCAATAATTGACTCAGTTACCGAGGAAAAAAGGCTCTTCGGGTAGTTTGACGTATTGTGACATGAGCTTCCCACCTAGATGTAAGTCTGAAATCATTGCTATAATCACTATTGCCACAAAACTAATGTGTTTCCCGAATTCCAGTGCTATATCTCAATATTTGACTGTGTTACAGAGGATAAAAGACGCTCCCTGTACTTGAGTGATGGAGGAAGGACATGTCGCAACATGGATTTCCCACCTTGATGTAAGTCTGAAATTGTGTCTATTATCACTAGTGCCACAAAACTAATGTCCTACCCAAATTCCAGTGTTACATCTCAATAATTAACTTAGTTACGGAGAAAAAAGGCGGAAAAAAGGCGCTCCGGCTACTTGGGGTATGGAGCCTTGACAAGTCGCAATATGAGTTTCCCATGTAAATATAAGTCTGGAATTGTATCTATTATCACTAGTGCCACAAACCTAATGTCCTGCCCAAATTTCAGTGTTACATCTCAGTAAGTGGCTTAGTTACAGAGGAAAACAGGCACTTTGGGTACTTGGGCGATGGAGGAAGGACAGGTCGCAGCATGGGTTTTCCACATAGATGTAAGTCTGAAATCGTTTCTATTATCAATAATGAAACCAAACTAATGTTCTGCCAAATTCCAGTGTTACATCTCAGTATCTGACCTAGTTACGGAGGAAAAACAGCACTTTGGCTACTTGGGTTATTGAGCCTTGACAAGTCGTAAGATGAGTTTCTCATGCAGATGTGAGTCTGAAATCATTGCTATAATCACTATTGCCACAAAACTAATGTGATGCCCGAATTCCAGCATTACATCTCAATATTTGACTTAGTTACGGAGGAAAAAGGCAGTCCGGCTACTTGGGCTATGGAACCTTGACAAATCGCAACATGAGTTTCCCATGTAGATATAAGTCTGAAATCAATTCTATTATCACTAGTGCCACGAACCTAATGTTCTGCCCAAATTTCAGTGTTACATCTCAATAATTGGCTTAATTACCGAGGAAAAAAGGCGCTTCGGGTACTTGGGCTATGGAGCCTTGACAAGTCGTAACATGTTTCCCACATAGATGTAAATCTGAAATCATTTCTATTAACACTATTGCCACGAAACTAATGTGCTGCCCAAATTTGAGCATTACATCTCAATAATTGGTTTAATTACCGAAGAAAAAAGGCGCTTCGGGTACTTAGGCTATGGAACCTTGACAAGTCGTAACATGTGTTTCCCACAGAGATGTAAATCTGAAATCATTTCTATTAACACTATTGCCACAAAAGTAATATCCTGCCTAAATTTGAGCATTACATCCCAATAATTGACTCAGTTACCGAGGAAAAAAGGCGCTTTGGGTACTTTGACGTATCGTGACATGAGCTTCCCACCTAGATGTAAGTCTGAAATCATTGCTATAATCACTATTGCCACAAAACTAATGTGCTTCCCGAATTCTAGTGCTATATCTCAATATTTGACTGTGTTACAGAGGATAAAAGACGCTCCCTGTACTTGAGTGATGGAGGAAGGACATGTCGCAACATGGATTTCCCACCTTGATGTAAGTCTGAAATTGTGTCTATTATCACTAGTGCCACAAAACTAATGTCCTACCCAAATTCCAGTGTTACATCTCAATAATTAACTTAGTTACGGAGAAAAAAGGCGGAAAAAAGGCGCTCCGGCTACTTAGGGTATGGAGCCTTGACAAGTCGCAACATGAGTTTCCCATGTAAATATAAGTCTGGAATTGTATCTATTATCACTAGTGCCACAAACCTAATGTCCTGCCCAAATTTCAGCGTTACATCTCAGTAAGTGGCTTAGTTACAGAGGAAAACAGGCACTTTGGGTACTTGGGCGATGGAGGAAGGACAGGTCGCAGCATGGGTTTTCCACATAGATGTAAGTCTGAAATCGTTTCTATTATCAATAATGAAACCAAACTAATGTTCTGCCAAATTCCAGTGTTACATCTCAGTATCTGACCTAGTTACAGAGGAAAAACAGCACTTTGGCTACTTGGGTTATTGAGCCTTGACAAGTCGTAAGATGAGTTTCTCATGCAGATGTGAGTCTGAAATCATTGCTATAATCACTATTGCCAAAAAACTAATGTGATGCCCGAATTCCAGCATTACATCTCAATATTTGACTTAGTTACGGAGGAAAAAGGCAGTCCGGCTACTTGGGCTATGGAACCTTGACAAATCGCAACATGAGTTTCCCATGTAGATATAAGTCTGAAATCAATTCTATTATCACTAGTGCCAGGAACCTAATGTTCTGCCCAAATTTCAGTGTTACATCTCAATAATTGGCTTAATTACCGAGGAAAAAAGGCGCTTCGGGTACTTAGGCTATGGAGCCTTGACAAGTCATAACATGTGTTTCCCACATAGATGTAAATCTGAAATAATTTCTATTAACACTATTGCCACAAAACTAATGTCCTGCCCAAATTTGAGCATTACATCCCAATAATTGACTCAGTTACCAAGGAAAAAAGGCGATTCGGGTATTTTGACGTATCGTGACATGAGCTTCCCACCTAGATGTAAGTCTGAAATCAATTCTATTATCACTAGTGCCACGAACCTAATATTCTGCCCAAATTTCAGCGTTACATCTCAATAATTGGCTTAATTACCGAGGAAAAAAGGCGCTTCGGGTACTTAGGCTATGGAGCCTTGACAAGTCGTAACGTGTTTCCCACATAGATGTAAATCTGAAATCATTTCTATTAACACTATTGCCACGAAACTAATGTCCTGCCCAAATTTGAGCATTACATCCCAATAATTGACTCAGTTACCGAGGAAAAAAGGCTCTTCGGGTACTTTGACGTATTGTGACATGAGCTTCCCACCTAGATGTAAGTCTGAAATCATTGCTATAATCACTATTGCCACAAAACTAATGTGCTTCCCGAATTCTAGTGCTATATCTCAATATTTGACTGTGTTACAGAGGATAAAAGACGCTCCCTGTACTTGAGTGATGGAGGAAGGACATGTCGCAACATGGATTTCCCACCTTGATGTAAGTCTGAAATTGTGTCTATTATCACTAGTGCCACAAAACTAATGTCCTACCCAAATTCCAGTGTTACATCTCAATAATTAACTTAGTTACGGAGAAAAAAGGCGGAAAAAAGGCGCTCCGGCTACTTAGGGTATGGAGCCTTGACAAGTCGCAACATGAGTTTCCCATGTAAATATAAGTCTGGAATTGTATCTATTATCACTAGTGCCACAAACCTAATGTCCTGCCCAAATTTCAGCGTTACATCTCAGTAAGTGGCTTAGTTACAGAGGAAAACAGGCACTTTGGGTACTTGGGCGATGGAGGAAGGACAGGTCGCAGCATGGGTTTTCCACATAGATGTAAGTCTGAAATCGTTTCTATTATCAATAATGAAACCAAACTAATGTTCTGCCAAATTCCAGTGTTACATCTCAGTATCTGACCTAGTTACAGAGGAAAAACAGCACTTTGGCTACTTGGGTTATTGAGCCTTGACAAGTCGTAAGATGAGTTTCTCATGCAGATGTGAGTCTGAAATCATTGCTATAATCACTATTGCCAAAAAACTAATGTGATGCCCGAATTCCAGCATTACATCTCAATATTTGACTTAGTTACGGAGGAAAAAGGCAGTCCGGCTACTTGGGCTATGGAACCTTGACAAATCGCAACATGAGTTTCCCATGTAGATATAAGTCTGAAATCAATTCTATTATCACTAGTGCCAGGAACCTAATGTTCTGCCCAAATTTCAGTGTTACATCTCAATAATTGGCTTAATTACCGAGGAAAAAAGGCGCTTCGGGTACTTAGGCTATGGAGCCTTGACAAGTCATAACATGTGTTTCCCACATAGATGTAAATCTGAAATAATTTCTATTAACACTATTGCCACAAAACTAATGTCCTGCCCAAATTTGAGCATTACATCCCAATAATTGACTCAGTTACCAAGGAAAAAAGGCGATTCGGGTATTTTGACGTATCGTGACATGAGCTTCCCACCTAGATGTAAGTCTGAAATCAATTCTATTATCACTAGTGCCACGAACCTAATATTCTGCCCAAATTTCAGCGTTACATCTCAATAATTGGCTTAATTACCGAGGAAAAAAGGCGCTTCGGGTACTTAGGCTATGGAGCCTTGACAAGTCGTAACATGTTTCCCACATAGATGTAAATCTGAAATCATTTCTATTAACACTATTGCCACGAAACTAATGTCCTGCCCAAATTTGAGCATTACATCCCAATAATTGACTCAGTTACCGAGGAAAAAAGGCTCTTCGGGTACTTTGACGTATTGTGACATGAGCTTCCCACCTAGATGTAAGTCTGAAATCATTGCTATAATCGCTATTGCCACAAAACTAATGTGCTTCCCGAATTCTAGTGCTATATCTCAATATTTGACTGTGTTACAGAGGATAAAAGACGCTCCCTGTACTTGAGTGATGGAGGAAGGACATGTCGCAACATGGATTTCCCACCTTGATGTAAGTCTGAAATTGTGTCTATTATCACTAGTGCCACAAAACTAATGTCCTACCCAAATTCCAGTGTTACATCTCAATAATTAACTTAGTTACGGAGAAAAAAGGCGGAAAAAAGGCGCTCCGGCTACTTAGGGTATGGAGCCTTGACAAGTCGCAACATGAGTTTCCCATGTAAATATAAGTCTGGAATTGTATCTATTATCACTAGTGCCACAAACCTAATGTCCTGCCCAAATTTCAGCGTTACATCTCAGTAAATGGCTTAGTTACAGAGGAAAACAGGCACTTTGGGTACTTGGGCGATGGAGGAAGGACAGGTCGCAGCATGGGTTTTCCACATAGATGTAAGTCTGAAATCGTTTCTATTATCAATAATGAAACCAAACTAATGTTCTGCCAAATTCCAGTGTTACATCTCAGTATCTGACCTAGTTACAGAGGAAAAACAGCACTTTGGCTACTTGGGTTATTGAGCCTTGATAAGTCGTAAGATGAGTTTCTCATGCAGATGTGAGTCTGAAATCATTGCTATAATCACTATTGCCAAAAAACTAATGTGATGCCCGAATTCCAGCATTACATCTCAATATTTGACTTAGTTACGGAGGAAAAAGGCGCTCCGGCTACTTGGGCTATGGAACCTTGACAAATCGCAACATGAGTTTCCCATGTAGATGTAAGTCTGAAATCAATTCTATTATCACTAGTGCCACGAAGCTAATGTTCTGCCCAAATTTCAGTGTTACATCTCAATAATTGGCTTAATTACCGAGGAAAAAAGGCGCTTCGGGTACTTGGGCTATGGAGCCTTGACAAGTCGTAACATGTGTTTCCCACATAGATGTAAATCTGAAATCATTTCTATTAACACTATTGCCACAAAAGTAATGTCCTGCCCAAATTTGAGCATTACATCCCAATAATTGACTCAGTTACCGAGGAAAAAAGGCGTTTTGGGTACTTTGACGTATCGTGACATGAGCTTCCCACCTAGATGTAAGTCTGAAATCATTGCTATAATCACTATTGCCACAAAACTAATGTGCTTCCCGAATTCCAGCATTACATCTCAATATTTGACTGTGTTACAGAGGGAAAAAGACGCTCCCTGTACTTGAGTGATGGAGGAAGGACATGTCGCAACATGGGTTTCCCACCTCGATGTAAGTGTGAAATTGTGTCTATTATTACTAGTGCCACAAAACTAATGTCCTACCCAAATTCCAGTGTTATATCTCAATAATTAACTTAGTTACGGAGAAAAAAGGTGGAAAAAAGGCGCTCCAGCTACTTGGGGTATGGAGCCTTGACAAGTCGCAACATGAGTTTCCCATGTAGATATAAGTCTGGAATTGTATCTATTATCACTAGTGCCACAAACCTAATGTCCTGCCCAAATTTCAGCGTTACATCTCAGTAAGTGGCTTAGCTACAGAGGAAAACAGGCACTTTGGGTACTTGGGCGATGGAGGAAGGACAGGTCGCAGCATGGGTTTCCCACATAGATGTAAGTCTGAAATCGTTTCTATTATCAATAATGAAACAAAACTAATGTCCTGCCAAATTCCAGTGTTACATCTCAGTATCTGACTTAGTTACGGAGGAAAAACGGCACTTTGGCTACTTGGGTTATTGAGTCTTGACAAGTCGTAAGATGAGTTTCTCATGCAGATGTGAGTCTGAAATCATTGCTATAATCACTATTGCTACAAAACTAATGTGCTTCCCGAATTCCAGCATTACATCTCAATATTTGACTGTGTTACAGAGGGAAAAAGACGCTCCCTGTACTTGAGTGATGGAGGAAGGACATGTCGCAACATGGGTTTCCCACCTCGATGTAAGTGTGAAATTGTGTCTATTATTACTAGTGCCACAAAACTAATGTCCTACCCAAATTCCAGTGTTACATCTCAATAATTAACTTAGTTACGGAGAAAAAAGGCGGAAAAAAGGCGCTCCGGCTACTTGGGGTATGGAGCCTTGACAAGTCGCAACATGAGTTTCCCATGTAGATATAAGTCTGGAATTGTATCTATTATCACTAGTGCCACAAACCTAATGTCCTGCCCAAATTTCAGCGTTACATCTCAGTAAGTGGCTTAGTTACAGAGGACAACAGGCACTTTGGTACTTGGGCGTTGGAGGAAGGACAGGTCGCAGCATGGGTTTCCCACATAGATGTGAGTCTGAAATCGTTTCTATTATCAATAATGAAACCAAACTAATGTTCTGCCAAATTCCAGTGTTACATCTCAGTATCTGACTTAGTTACGGAGGAAAAACAGCACTTTGGCTACTTGGGTTATTGAGCCTTGACAAGTCGTAAGATGAGTTTCTCATGCAGATGTGAGTCTGAAATCATTGCTATAATCACTATTGCCACAAAACTAATGTTATGCCCGAATTCCAGCATTACATCTCAATATTTGACTTAGTTACAGAGGAAAAAGGCAGTCCCGCTACTTGGGCTATGGAACCTTGACAAATCGCAACATGAGTTTCCCATGTAGATATAAGTCTGAAATCAATTCTATTATCACTAGTGCCACGAACCTAATGTTCTGCCCAAATTTCAGTGTTACATCTCAATAATTGGCTTAATTACCGAGGAAAAAAGGCGCTTCGGGTACTTGGGCTATGGAGCCTTGACAAGTCGTAACATGTGTTTCCCACATAGATGTAAATCTGAAATCATTTCTATTAACACTATTGCCACGAAACTAATGTGCTGCCTAAATTTGAGCATTACATCTCAATAATTGGCTTAATTACCGAAGAAAAAAGGCGCTTCGGGTACTTAGGCTATGGAACCTTGACAAGTCGTAACATGTGTTTCCCACAGAGATGTAAATCTGAAATCATTTCTATTAACACTATTGCCACAAAAGTAATGTCCTGCCCAAATTTGAGCATTACATCCCAATAATTGACTCAGTTACCGAGGAAAAAAGGCGCTTTGGGTACTTTGACGTATCGTGACATGAGCTTCCCACCTAGATGTAAGTCTGAAATCATTGCTATAATCACTATTGCCACAAAACTAATGTGCTTCCCGAATTCCAGCATTACATCTCAATATTTGACTGTGGTACAGAGGGAAAAAGACGCTCCCTGTACTTGAGTGATGGAGGAAGGACATGTCGCAACATGGGTTTCCCACCTCGATGTAAGTGTGAAATTGTGTCTATTATTACTAGTGCCACAAAACTAATGTCCTACCCAAATTCCAGTGCTACATCTCAATAATTAACTTAGTTACGGAGTAAAAAGGCGGAAAAAAGGCGCTCCGGCTACTTGGGGTATGGAGCCTTGACAAGTCGTAAGATGAGTTTCTCATACAGATGTGAGTCTGAAATCATTGCTATAATCATTATTGCCACAAAACTAATGTGATGCCCGAATTACAGCATTACATCTCAATATTTGACTTAGTTACGGAGGAAAAAGGCGCTCCGGCTACTTGGGCTATGGAACCTTGACAAATCGCAACATGAGTTTCCCATGTAGATGTAAGTCTGAAATCAATTCTATTATCACTAGTGCCACGAACCTAATGTTCTGCCCAAATTTCAGTGTTACATCTCAAGAATTGGCTTAATCAATGAGGAAAAAAGGCGCTTCAGGTACTTAGGCTATGGAGCCTTGACAAGTCGTAACATGTGTTTCCCACATAGATGTAAACCTGAAATCATTTCTATTAACACTATTGCCACGAAACTAATGTCCTGCCCAAATTTGAGCATTACATCCCAATAATTGACTCAGTTACCGAGGAAAAAAGGTGCTTCGGGTATTTTGACGTATCGTGACATGAGCTTCCCACCTAGATGTAAGTCTGAAATCAATTCTGTTATCACTAGTGCCACGAACCTAATGGTCTGCCCAAATTTCAGCGTTACATCTCAATAATTGGCTTAATTACCGAGGAAAAAAGGCGCTTCGGGTACTTAGGCTATGGAGCCTTGACAAGTCGTAACATGCGTTTCCCACATAGATGTAAATCTGAAATCATTTCTATTAACACTATTGCCACGAAACTAATGTCCTGCCCAAATTTGAGCATTACATCCCAATAATTGACTCAGTTACCGAGGAAAAAAGGCGCTTTGGGTACTTTGATGTATCGTGACATGAGCTTCCCACCTAGATGTAAGTCTGAAATCATTGCTATAATCACTATTGCCACAAAAGTAATGTGCTTCCCGAATTCCAGCGTTACATCTCAATATTTGACTGTGTTACAGAGGAAAAAAGGAGCACCCTGTACTTGAGTGATGGAGGAAGGACATGTCGCAACATGGGTTTCCCACCTTGATGTAAGTCTGAAATTGTGTCTATTATCACTAGTGCCACAAAACTAATGTCCTACCCAAATTCCAGTGTTACATCTCAATAATAAACTTAGTTACCGAGAAAAAAGGCGGAAAAAAGGCGCTCCGGCTACTTGGGGTATGGAGCCTTGACAAGTCGCAACATGAGTTTCCCATGTAGATATAAATCTGGAATTGTATCTATTATCAATAGTGCCACAAACCTAATGTCCTGCCCAAATTTCAGCGTTACTTCTCAGTAAGTGGCTTAGTTACAGAGGAAAAGAGGCACTTTGGGTACTTGGGCGATGGAGGAAGGACAGGTCGCAGCATGGGTTTCCCACATAGATGTAAGTCTGAAATCGTTTCTATTATCAATAATGAAACAAAACTAATGTCCTGCCAAATTCCAGTGTTACATCTCAGTATCTGACTTAGTTACGGAGGAAAAACGGCACTTTGGCTACTTGGGTTATTGAGCCTTGACAAGTCATAAGATGAGTTTCTCATGCAGATGTGAGTCTGAAATCATTGCTATAATCACTATTACCACAAAACTAATGTGATGCCCGAATTCCAGCATTACATCTCAATATTTGACTTAGTTACGGAGGAAAAAGGCGCTCCGGCTACTTGGGCTATGGAACCTTGACAAATCGCAACATGAGTTTCCCATGTAGATGTAAGTCTGAAATCAATTCTATTATCACTAGTGCCACGAACCTAATGTTCTGCCCAAATTTCAGTGTTACATCTCAAGAATTGGCTTAATCAATGAGGAAAAAAGGCGCTTCAGGTACTTAGGCTATGGAGCCTTGACAAGTCGTAACATGTGTTTCCCACATAGATGTAAACCTGAAATAATTTCTATTAACACTATTGCCACGAAACTAATGTCCTGCCCAAATTTGAACATTACATCCCAATAATTGACTCAGTTACCGAGGAAAAAAGGCGCTTCGGGTATTTTGACGTATCGTGACATGAGCTTCCCACCTAGATGTAAGTCTGAAATCAATTCTGTTATCACTAGTGCCACGAACCTAATGTTCTGCCCAAATTTCAGCGCTACATCTCAATAATTGGCTTAATCACTGAGGAAAAAAGGCGCTTCGGGTACTTAGGCTATGGAGCCTTGACAAGTCGTAACATGTGTTTCCCACATGATATAAACCTGAAATCATTTCTATTAACACTTTTGCCACGAAACTAATGTGCTGCCCAAATTTGAGCATTACATCCCAATAATTGACTCAGTTACCGAGGAAAAAAGGTGCTTTGGGTACTTTGACGTATCGTGACATGAGCTTCCCACCTAGATGTAAGTCTGAAATCATTGCTATAATCACTATTGCCACAAAACTAATGTGCTTCCCGAATTCCAGCATTACATCTCAATATTTGACTGTGTTACAGAGGAAAAAAGACGCTCCCTGTACTTGAGTGATGGAGGAAGGACATGTCGCAACATGGGTTTCCCACCTTGATGTAAGTGTGAAATTGTGTCTATTATCACTAGTGCCACAAAACTAATGTCCTACCCAAATTCCAGTGTTACATCTCAATAATTAACTTAGTTACGGAGAAAAAAGGTGGAAAAAAGGCACTCCGGCTACTTAGGGTATGGAGCCTTGACAAGTCGCAACATGAGTTTCCTATGTAAATATAAGTCTGGAATTGTATCTATTATCACTAGTGCCACAAACCTAATGTCCTGCCTAAATTTCAGCGTTACATCTCAGTAAGTGGCTTAGTTACAGAGGAAAACAGGCACTTTGGGTACTTGGGCGATGGAGGAAGGACAGGTCGCAGCATGGGTTTCCCACATAGATGTAAGTCTGAAATCGTTTCTATTATCAATAATGAAACAAAACTAATGTCCTGCCAAATTCCAGTGTTACATCTCAGTATCTGACTTAGTCACGTAGGAAAAACGGCACTTTGGCTACTTGGGTTATTGAGCCTTGACAAGTCGTAAGATGAGTTTCTCATGTAGATGTGAGTCTGAAATCATTGCTATAGTCACTATTGCTACAAAACTAATGTGATGCCCGAATTCCAGCATTACATCTCAATATTTGACTTAGTTACGGAGGAAAAAGGCGCTCCGGCTACTTGGGCTATGGAACCTTGACAAATCGCAACATGAGTTTCCCATGTAGATGTAAGTCTGAAATCAATTCTATTATCACTAGTGCCATGAAGCTAATGTTCTGCCCAAATTTCAGTGTTACATCTCAATAATTGGCTTAATTACCGAGGAAAAAAGGCGATTCGGGTACTTAGGCTATGGAGCCTTGACAAGTCGTAACATGTGTTTCCCACATAGATGTAAATCTGAAATCATTTCTATTAACACTATTGCCACGAAACTAATGTGCTGCCCAAATTTGAGCATTACATCCCAATAATTGACTCAGTTACCGAGGAAAAAAGGCGCTTTGGGTACTTTGACGTATCGTGACATGAGCTTCCCACCTAGATGTAAGTCTGAAATCATTGCTATAATCACTATTGCCACAAAACTAATGTGCTTCCCGAATTCCAGCATTACATCTCAATATTTGACTGTGTTACAGAGGAAAAAAGACGCTCCCTGTACTTGAGTGATGGAGGAAGGACATGTCGCAACATGGGTTTCCCACCTTGATGTAAGTGTGAAATTGTGTCTATTATCACTAGTGCCACAAAACTAATGTCCTACCCAAATTCCAGTGTTACATCTCAATAATTAACTTAGTTACAGAGAAAAAAGGTGGAAAAAAGGCGCTCCAGCTACTTAGGGTATGGAGCCTTGACAAGTCGCAACATGAGTTTCCCATATAAATATAAGTCTGGAATTGTATCTATTATCACTAGTGCCACAAACCTAATGTCCTGCCCAAATTTCAGCGTTACATCTCAGTAAGTGGCTTAGTTACAGAGGAAAAGAGGCACTTTGGGTACTTGGGCGATGGAGGAAGGACAGGTCGCAGCATGGGTTTCCCACATAGATGTAAGTCTGAAATCGTTTCTATTATCAATAATGAAACAAAACTAATGTCCTGCCAAATTCTAGTGTTACATCTCAGTATCTGACTTAGTTACGGAGGAAAAACGGCACTTTGGCTACTTGGGTTATTGAGCCTTGACAAGTCGTAAGATGAGTTTCTCATGTAGATGTGAGTCTGAAATCATTGCTATAGTCACTATTGCCACAAAACTAATGTGATGCCCGAATTCCAGCATTACATCTCAATATTTGACTTAGTTACGGAGGAAAAAGGCGCTCCGGCTACTTGGGCTATGGAACCTTGACAAATCGCAACATGAGTTTCCCATGTAGATGTAAGTCTGAAATCAATTCTATTATCACTAGTGCCACGAAGCTAATGTTCTGCCCAAATTTCAGTGTTACATCTCAATAATTGGCTTAATTACCGAGGAAAAAAGGCGCTTCAGGTACTTAGGCAATGGAGCCTTGACAAGTCATAACATGTGTTTCCCACATAGATGTAAATCTGAAATAACTTCTATTAACACTATTGCCACAAAACTAATGTCCTGCCCAAATTTGAGCATTACATCCCAATAATTGACTCAGTTACGAAGGAAAAAAGGCGATTCGGGTATTTTGACGTATCGTGACATGAGCTTCCCACCTAGATGTAAGTCTGAAATCAATTCTATTATCACTAGTGCCACGAACCTAATATTCTGCCCAAATTTCAGCGTTACATCTCAATAATTGGCTTAATTACCGAGGAAAAAAGGCGCTTCGGGTACTTAGGCTATGGAGCCTTGACAAGTCGTAACATGTGTTTCCCACATAGATGTAAATCTGAAATCATTTCTATTAACACTATTGCCACGAAACTAATGTCCTGCCCAAATTTGAGCATTACATCCCAATAATTGACTCAGTTACCGAGGAAAAAAGGCTCTTCGGGTAGTTTGACGTATTGTGACATGAGCTTCCCACCTAGATGTAAGTCTGAAATCATTGCTATAATCACTATTGCCACAAAACTAATGTGTTTCCCGAATTCCAGTGCTATATCTCAATATTTGACTGTGTTACAGAGGATAAAAGACGCTCCCTGTACTTGAGTGATGGAGGAAGGACATGTCGCAACATGGATTTCCCACCTTGATGTAAGTCTGAAATTGTGTCTATTATCACTAGTGCCACAAAACTAATGTCCTACCCAAATTCCAGTGTTACATCTCAATAATTAACTTAGTTACGGAGAAAAAAGGCGGAAAAAAGGCGCTCCGGCTACTTGGGGTATGGAGCCTTGACAAGTCGCAATATGAGTTTCCCATGTAAATATAAGTCTGGAATTGTATCTATTATCACTAGTGCCACAAACCTAATGTCCTGCCCAAATTTCAGTGTTACATCTCAGTAAGTGGCTTAGTTACAGAGGAAAACAGGCACTTTGGGTACTTGGGCGATGGAGGAAGGACAGGTCGCAGCATGGGTTTTCCACATAGATGTAAGTCTGAAATCGTTTCTATTATCAATAATGAAACCAAACTAATGTTCTGCCAAATTCCAGTGTTACATCTCAGTATCTGACCTAGTTACGGAGGAAAAACAGCACTTTGGCTACTTGGGTTATTGAGCCTTGACAAGTCGTAAGATGAGTTTCTCATGCAGATGTGAGTCTGAAATCATTGCTATAATCACTATTGCCACAAAACTAATGTGATGCCCGAATTCCAGCATTACATCTCAATATTTGACTTAGTTATGGAGGAAAAAGGCAGTCCGGCTACTTGGGCTATGGAACCTTGACAAATCGCAACATGAGTTTCCCATGTAGATATAAGTCTGAAATCAATTCTATTATCACTAGTGCCACGAACCTAATGTTCTGCCCAAATTTCAGTGTTACATCTCAATAATTGGCTTAATTACCGAGGAAAAAAGGCGCTTCGGGTACTTGGGCTATGGAGCCTTGACAAGTCGTAACATGTTTCCCACATAGATGTAAATCTGAAATCATTTCTATTAACACTATTGCCACGAAACTAATGTGCTGCCCAAATTTGAGCATTACATCTCAATAATTGGTTTAATTACCGAAGAAAAAAGGCGCTTCGGGTACTTAGGCTATGGAACCTTGACAAGTCGTAACATGTGTTTCCCACAGAGATGTAAATCTGAAATCATTTCTATTAACACTATTGCCACAAAAGTAATATCCTGCCTAAATTTGAGCATTACATCCCAATAATTGACTCAGTTACCGAGGAAAAAAGGCGCTTTGGGTACTTTGACGTATCGTGACATGAGCTTCCCACCTAGATGTAAGTCTGAAATCATTGCTATAATCACTATTGCCACAAAACTAATGTGCTTCCCGAATTCCAGCATTACATCTCAATATTTGACTGTGTTACAGAGGGAAAAAGACGCTCCCTGTACTTGAGTGATGGAGGAAGGACATGTCGCAACATGGGTTTCCCACCTCGATGTAAGTGTGAAATTGTGTCTATTATTACTAGTGCCACAAAAC
Organism: Sabellastarte sp. h YS-2021; assembly: GCA_964017235.1. NCBI lineage: Eukaryota > Metazoa > Annelida > Polychaeta > Sabellida > Sabellidae > Sabellastarte > Sabellastarte sp. h YS-2021. The sequence goes on along the minus strand of OZ024927.1, from coordinate 138,580,766 downwards.
TAATGTCCTACCCAAATTCCAGTGTTACATCTCAATAATTAACTTAGTTACGGAGAAAAAAGGCGGAAAAAAGGCGCTCCGGCTACTTGGGGTATGGAGCCTTGACAAGTCGCAACATGAGTTTCCCATGTAGATATAAGTCTGGAATTGTATCTATTATCACTAGTGCCACAAACCTAATGTCCTGCCCAAATTTCAGCGTTACATCTCAGTAAGTGGCTTAGTTACAGAGGAAAAGAGGCACTTTGGGTACTTGGGCAATGGAGGAAGGACAGGTCGCAGCATGGGTTTCCCACATAGATGTAAGTCTGAAATCGTTTCTATTATCAATAATGAAACAAAACTAATGTCCTGCCAAATTCTAGTGTTACATCTCAGTATCTGACTTAGTTACGGAGGAAAAACAGCACTTTGGCTACTTGGGTTATTGAGCCTTGACAAGTCGTAAGATGAGTTTCTCATGCAGATGTGAGTCTGAAATCATTGCTATAATCACTATTGCCAAAAAACTAATGTGATGCCCGAATTCCAGCATTACATCTCAATATTTGACTTAGTTACGGAGGAAAAAGGCAGTCCGGCTACTTGGGCTATGGAACCTTGACAAATCGCAACATGAGTTTCCCATGTAGATATAAGTCTGAAATCAATTCTATTATCACTAGTGCCAGGAACCTAATGTTCTGCCCAAATTTCAGTGTTACATCTCAATAATTGGCTTAATTACCGAGGAAAAAAGGCGCTTCGGGTACTTAGGCTATGGAGCCTTGACAAGTCATAACATGTGTTTCCCACATAGATGTAAATCTGAAATAATTTCTATTAACACTATTGCCACAAAACTAATGTCCTGCCCAAATTTGAGCATTACATCCCAATAATTGACTCAGTTACCAAGGAAAAAAGGCGATTCGGGTATTTTGACGTATCGTGACATGAGCTTCCCACCTAGATGTAAGTCTGAAATCAATTCTATTATCACTAGTGCCACGAACCTAATATTCTGCCCAAATTTCAGCGTTACATCTCAATAATTGGCTTAATTACCGAGGAAAAAAGGCGCTTCGGGTACTTAGGCTATGGAGCCTTGACAAGTCGTAACGTGTTTCCCACATAGATGTAAATCTGAAATCATTTCTATTAACACTATTGCCACGAAACTAATGTCCTGCCCAAATTTGAGCATTACATCCCAATAATTGACTCAGTTACCGAGGAAAAAAGGCTCTTCGGGTACTTTGACGTATTGTGACATGAGCTTCCCACCTAGATGTAAGTCTGAAATCATTGCTATAATCACTATTGCCACAAAACTAATGTGCTTCCCGAATTCTAGTGCTATATCTCAATATTTGACTGTGTTACAGAGGATAAAAGACGCTCCCTGTACTTGAGTGATGGAGGAAGGACATGTCGCAACATGGATTTCCCACCTTGATGTAAGTCTGAAATTGTGTCTATTATCACTAGTGCCACAAAACTAATGTCCTACCCAAATTCCAGTGTTACATCTCAATAATTAACTTAGTTACGGAGAAAAAAGGCGGAAAAAAGGCGCTCCGGCTACTTAGGGTATGGAGCCTTGACAAGTCGCAACATGAGTTTCCCATGTAAATATAAGTCTGGAATTGTATCTATTATCACTAGTGCCACAAACCTAATGTCCTGCCCAAATTTCAGCGTTACATCTCAGTAAGTGGCTTAGTTACAGAGGAAAACAGGCACTTTGGGTACTTGGGCGATGGAGGAAGGACAGGTCGCAGCATGGGTTTTCCACATAGATGTAAGTCTGAAATCGTTTCTATTATCAATAATGAAACCAAACTAATGTTCTGCCAAATTCCAGTGTTACATCTCAGTATCTGACCTAGTTACAGAGGAAAAACAGCACTTTGGCTACTTGGGTTATTGAGCCTTGACAAGTCGTAAGATGAGTTTCTCATGCAGATGTGAGTCTGAAATCATTGCTATAATCACTATTGCCAAAAAACTAATGTGATGCCCGAATTCCAGCATTACATCTCAATATTTGACTTAGTTACGGAGGAAAAAGGCAGTCCGGCTACTTGGGCTATGGAACCTTGACAAATCGCAACATGAGTTTCCCATGTAGATATAAGTCTGAAATCAATTCTATTATCACTAGTGCCAGGAACCTAATGTTCTGCCCAAATTTCAGTGTTACATCTCAATAATTGGCTTAATTACCGAGGAAAAAAGGCGCTTCGGGTACTTAGGCTATGGAGCCTTGACAAGTCATAACATGTGTTTCCCACATAGATGTAAATCTGAAATAATTTCTATTAACACTATTGCCACAAAACTAATGTCCTGCCCAAATTTGAGCATTACATCCCAATAATTGACTCAGTTACCAAGGAAAAAAGGCGATTCGGGTATTTTGACGTATCGTGACATGAGCTTCCCACCTAGATGTAAGTCTGAAATCAATTCTATTATCACTAGTGCCACGAACCTAATATTCTGCCCAAATTTCAGCGTTACATCTCAATAATTGGCTTAATTACCGAGGAAAAAAGGCGCTTCGGGTACTTAGGCTATGGAGCCTTGACAAGTCGTAACATGTTTCCCACATAGATGTAAATCTGAAATCATTTCTATTAACACTATTGCCACGAAACTAATGTCCTGCCCAAATTTGAGCATTACATCCCAATAATTGACTCAGTTACCGAGGAAAAAAGGCTCTTCGGGTACTTTGACGTATTGTGACATGAGCTTCCCACCTAGATGTAAGTCTGAAATCATTGCTATAATCGCTATTGCCACAAAACTAATGTGCTTCCCGAATTCTAGTGCTATATCTCAATATTTGACTGTGTTACAGAGGATAAAAGACGCTCCCTGTACTTGAGTGATGGAGGAAGGACATGTCGCAACATGGATTTCCCACCTTGATGTAAGTCTGAAATTGTGTCTATTATCACTAGTGCCACAAAACTAATGTCCTACCCAAATTCCAGTGTTACATCTCAATAATTAACTTAGTTACGGAGAAAAAAGGCGGAAAAAAGGCGCTCCGGCTACTTAGGGTATGGAGCCTTGACAAGTCGCAACATGAGTTTCCCATGTAAATATAAGTCTGGAATTGTATCTATTATCACTAGTGCCACAAACCTAATGTCCTGCCCAAATTTCAGCGTTACATCTCAGTAAGTGGCTTAGTTACAGAGGAAAACAGGCACTTTGGGTACTTGGGCGATGGAGGAAGGACAGGTCGCAGCATGGGTTTTCCACATAGATGTAAGTCTGAAATCGTTTCTATTATCAATAATGAAACCAAACTAATGTTCTGCCAAATTCCAGTGTTACATCTCAGTATCTGACCTAGTTACAGAGGAAAAACAGCACTTTGGCTACTTGGGTTATTGAGCCTTGACAAGTCGTAAGATGAGTTTCTCATGCAGATGTGAGTCTGAAATCATTGCTATAATCACTATTGCCAAAAAACTAATGTGATGCCCGAATTCCAGCATTACATCTCAATATTTGACTTAGTTACGGAGGAAAAAGGCAGTCCGGCTACTTGGGCTATGGAACCTTGACAAATCGCAACATGAGTTTCCCATGTAGATATAAGTCTGAAATCAATTCTATTATCACTAGTGCCAGGAACCTAATGTTCTGCCCAAATTTCAGTGTTACATCTCAATAATTGGCTTAATTACCGAGGAAAAAAGGCGCTTCGGGTACTTAGGCTATGGAGCCTTGACAAGTCATAACATGTGTTTCCCACATAGATGTAAATCTGAAATAATTTCTATTAACACTATTGCCACAAAACTAATGTCCTGCCCAAATTTGAGCATTACATCCCAATAATTGACTCAGTTACCAAGGAAAAAAGGCGATTCGGGTATTTTGACGTATCGTGACATGAGCTTCCCACCTAGATGTAAGTCTGAAATCAATTCTATTATCACTAGTGCCACGAACCTAATATTCTGCCCAAATTTCAGCGTTACATCTCAATAATTGGCTTAATTACCGAGGAAAAAAGGCGCTTCGGGTACTTAGGCTATGGAGCCTTGACAAGTCGTAACATGTTTCCCACATAGATGTAAATCTGAAATCATTTCTATTAACACTATTGCCACGAAACTAATGTCCTGCCCAAATTTGAGCATTACATCCCAATAATTGACTCAGTTACCGAGGAAAAAAGGCTCTTCGGGTACTTTGACGTATTGTGACATGAGCTTCCCACCTAGATGTAAGTCTGAAATCATTGCTATAATCGCTATTGCCACAAAACTAATGTGCTTCCCGAATTCTAGTGCTATATCTCAATATTTGACTGTGTTACAGAGGATAAAAGACGCTCCCTGTACTTGAGTGATGGAGGAAGGACATGTCGCAACATGGATTTCCCACCTTGATGTAAGTCTGAAATTGTGTCTATTATCACTAGTGCCACAAAACTAATGTCCTACCCAAATTCCAGTGTTACATCTCAATAATTAACTTAGTTACGGAGAAAAAAGGCGGAAAAAAGGCGCTCCGGCTACTTAGGGTATGGAGCCTTGACAAGTCGCAACATGAGTTTCCCATGTAAATATAAGTCTGGAATTGTATCTATTATCACTAGTGCCACAAACCTAATGTCCTGCCCAAATTTCAGCGTTACATCTCAGTAAATGGCTTAGTTACAGAGGAAAACAGGCACTTTGGGTACTTGGGCGATGGAGGAAGGACAGGTCGCAGCATGGGTTTTCCACATAGATGTAAGTCTGAAATCGTTTCTATTATCAATAATGAAACCAAACTAATGTTCTGCCAAATTCCAGTGTTACATCTCAGTATCTGACCTAGTTACAGAGGAAAAACAGCACTTTGGCTACTTGGGTTATTGAGCCTTGATAAGTCGTAAGATGAGTTTCTCATGCAGATGTGAGTCTGAAATCATTGCTATAATCACTATTGCCAAAAAACTAATGTGATGCCCGAATTCCAGCATTACATCTCAATATTTGACTTAGTTACGGAGGAAAAAGGCGCTCCGGCTACTTGGGCTATGGAACCTTGACAAATCGCAACATGAGTTTCCCATGTAGATGTAAGTCTGAAATCAATTCTATTATCACTAGTGCCACGAAGCTAATGTTCTGCCCAAATTTCAGTGTTACATCTCAATAATTGGCTTAATTACCGAGGAAAAAAGGCGCTTCGGGTACTTGGGCTATGGAGCCTTGACAAGTCGTAACATGTGTTTCCCACATAGATGTAAATCTGAAATCATTTCTATTAACACTATTGCCACAAAAGTAATGTCCTGCCCAAATTTGAGCATTACATCCCAATAATTGACTCAGTTACCGAGGAAAAAAGGCGTTTTGGGTACTTTGACGTATCGTGACATGAGCTTCCCACCTAGATGTAAGTCTGAAATCATTGCTATAATCACTATTGCCACAAAACTAATGTGCTTCCCGAATTCCAGCATTACATCTCAATATTTGACTGTGTTACAGAGGGAAAAAGACGCTCCCTGTACTTGAGTGATGGAGGAAGGACATGTCGCAACATGGGTTTCCCACCTCGATGTAAGTGTGAAATTGTGTCTATTATTACTAGTGCCACAAAACTAATGTCCTACCCAAATTCCAGTGTTATATCTCAATAATTAACTTAGTTACGGAGAAAAAAGGTGGAAAAAAGGCGCTCCAGCTACTTGGGGTATGGAGCCTTGACAAGTCGCAACATGAGTTTCCCATGTAGATATAAGTCTGGAATTGTATCTATTATCACTAGTGCCACAAACCTAATGTCCTGCCCAAATTTCAGCGTTACATCTCAGTAAGTGGCTTAGCTACAGAGGAAAACAGGCACTTTGGGTACTTGGGCGATGGAGGAAGGACAGGTCGCAGCATGGGTTTCCCACATAGATGTAAGTCTGAAATCGTTTCTATTATCAATAATGAAACAAAACTAATGTCCTGCCAAATTCCAGTGTTACATCTCAGTATCTGACTTAGTTACGGAGGAAAAACGGCACTTTGGCTACTTGGGTTATTGAGTCTTGACAAGTCGTAAGATGAGTTTCTCATGCAGATGTGAGTCTGAAATCATTGCTATAATCACTATTGCTACAAAACTAATGTGCTTCCCGAATTCCAGCATTACATCTCAATATTTGACTGTGTTACAGAGGGAAAAAGACGCTCCCTGTACTTGAGTGATGGAGGAAGGACATGTCGCAACATGGGTTTCCCACCTCGATGTAAGTGTGAAATTGTGTCTATTATTACTAGTGCCACAAAACTAATGTCCTACCCAAATTCCAGTGTTACATCTCAATAATTAACTTAGTTACGGAGAAAAAAGGCGGAAAAAAGGCGCTCCGGCTACTTGGGGTATGGAGCCTTGACAAGTCGCAACATGAGTTTCCCATGTAGATATAAGTCTGGAATTGTATCTATTATCACTAGTGCCACAAACCTAATGTCCTGCCCAAATTTCAGCGTTACATCTCAGTAAGTGGCTTAGTTACAGAGGACAACAGCCACTTTGGTACTTGGGCGTTGGAGGAAGGACAGGTCGCAGCATGGGTTTCCCACATAGATGTGAGTCTGAAATCGTTTCTATTATCAATAATGAAACCAAACTAATGTTCTGCCAAATTCCAGTGTTACATCTCAGTATCTGACTTAGTTACGGAGGAAAAACAGCACTTTGGCTACTTGGGTTATTGAGCCTTGACAAGTCGTAAGATGAGTTTCTCATGCAGATGTGAGTCTGAAATCATTGCTATAATCACTATTGCCACAAAACTAATGTTATGCCCGAATTCCAGCATTACATCTCAATATTTGACTTAGTTACAGAGGAAAAAGGCAGTCCCGCTACTTGGGCTATGGAACCTTGACAAATCGCAACATGAGTTTCCCATGTAGATATAAGTCTGAAATCAATTCTATTATCACTAGTGCCACGAACCTAATGTTCTGCCCAAATTTCAGTGTTACATCTCAATAATTGGCTTAATTACCGAGGAAAAAAGGCGCTTCGGGTACTTGGGCTATGGAGCCTTGACAAGTCGTAACATGTGTTTCCCACATAGATGTAAATCTGAAATCATTTCTATTAACACTATTGCCACGAAACTAATGTGCTGCCTAAATTTGAGCATTACATCTCAATAATTGGCTTAATTACCGAAGAAAAAAGGCGCTTCGGGTACTTAGGCTATGGAACCTTGACAAGTCGTAACATGTGTTTCCCACAGAGATGTAAATCTGAAATCATTTCTATTAACACTATTGCCACAAAAGTAATGTCCTGCCCAAATTTGAGCATTACATCCCAATAATTGACTCAGTTACCGAGGAAAAAAGGCGCTTTGGGTACTTTGACGTATCGTGACATGAGCTTCCCACCTAGATGTAAGTCTGAAATCATTGCTATAATCACTATTGCCACAAAACTAATGTGCTTCCCGAATTCCAGCATTACATCTCAATATTTGACTGTGGTACAGAGGGAAAAAGACGCTCCCTGTACTTGAGTGATGGAGGAAGGACATGTCGCAACATGGGTTTCCCACCTCGATGTAAGTGTGAAATTGTGTCTATTATTACTAGTGCCACAAAACTAATGTCCTACCCAAATTCCAGTGCTACATCTCAATAATTAACTTAGTTACGGAGTAAAAAGGCGGAAAAAAGGCGCTCCGGCTACTTGGGGTATGGAGCCTTGACAAGTCGTAAGATGAGTTTCTCATACAGATGTGAGTCTGAAATCATTGCTATAATCATTATTGCCACAAAACTAATGTGATGCCCGAATTACAGCATTACATCTCAATATTTGACTTAGTTACGGAGGAAAAAGGCGCTCCGGCTACTTGGGCTATGGAACCTTGACAAATCGCAACATGAGTTTCCCATGTAGATGTAAGTCTGAAATCAATTCTATTATCACTAGTGCCACGAACCTAATGTTCTGCCCAAATTTCAGTGTTACATCTCAAGAATTGGCTTAATCAATGAGGAAAAAAGGCGCTTCAGGTACTTAGGCTATGGAGCCTTGACAAGTCGTAACATGTGTTTCCCACATAGATGTAAACCTGAAATCATTTCTATTAACACTATTGCCACGAAACTAATGTCCTGCCCAAATTTGAGCATTACATCCCAATAATTGACTCAGTTACCGAGGAAAAAAGGTGCTTCGGGTATTTTGACGTATCGTGACATGAGCTTCCCACCTAGATGTAAGTCTGAAATCAATTCTGTTATCACTAGTGCCACGAACCTAATGGTCTGCCCAAATTTCAGCGTTACATCTCAATAATTGGCTTAATTACCGAGGAAAAAAGGCGCTTCGGGTACTTAGGCTATGGAGCCTTGACAAGTCGTAACATGCGTTTCCCACATAGATGTAAATCTGAAATCATTTCTATTAACACTATTGCCACGAAACTAATGTCCTGCCCAAATTTGAGCATTACATCCCAATAATTGACTCAGTTACCGAGGAAAAAAGGCGCTTTGGGTACTTTGATGTATCGTGACATGAGCTTCCCACCTAGATGTAAGTCTGAAATCATTGCTATAATCACTATTGCCACAAAAGTAATGTGCTTCCCGAATTCCAGCGTTACATCTCAATATTTGACTGTGTTACAGAGGAAAAAAGGAGCACCCTGTACTTGAGTGATGGAGGAAGGACATGTCGCAACATGGGTTTCCCACCTTGATGTAAGTCTGAAATTGTGTCTATTATCACTAGTGCCACAAAACTAATGTCCTACCCAAATTCCAGTGTTACATCTCAATAATAAACTTAGTTACCGAGAAAAAAGGCGGAAAAAAGGCGCTCCGGCTACTTGGGGTATGGAGCCTTTACAAGTCGCAACATGAGTTTCCCATGTAGATATAAATCTGGAATTGTATCTATTATCAATAGTGCCACAAACCTAATGTCCTGCCCAAATTTCAGCGTTACTTCTCAGTAAGTGGCTTAGTTACAGAGGAAAAGAGGCACTTTGGGTACTTGGGCGATGGAGGAAGGACAGGTCGCAGCATGGGTTTCCCACATAGATGTAAGTCTGAAATCGTTTCTATTATCAATAATGAAACAAAACTAATGTCCTGCCAAATTCCAGTGTTACATCTCAGTATCTGACTTAGTTACGGAGGAAAAACGGCACTTTGGCTACTTGGGTTATTGAGCCTTGACAAGTCATAAGATGAGTTTCTCATGCAGATGTGAGTCTGAAATCATTGCTATAATCACTATTACCACAAAACTAATGTGATGCCCGAATTCCAGCATTACATCTCAATATTTGACTTAGTTACGGAGGAAAAAGGCGCTCCGGCTACTTGGGCTATGGAACCTTGACAAATCGCAACATGAGTTTCCCATGTAGATGTAAGTCTGAAATCAATTCTATTATCACTAGTGCCACGAACCTAATGTTCTGCCCAAATTTCAGTGTTACATCTCAAGAATTGGCTTAATCAATGAGGAAAAAAGGCGCTTCAGGTACTTAGGCTATGGAGCCTTGACAAGTCGTAACATGTGTTTCCCACATAGATGTAAACCTGAAATAATTTCTATTAACACTATTGCCACGAAACTAATGTCCTGCCCAAATTTGAACATTACATCCCAATAATTGACTCAGTTACCGAGGAAAAAAGGCGCTTCGGGTATTTTGACGTATCGTGACATGAGCTTCCCACCTAGATGTAAGTCTGAAATCAATTCTGTTATCACTAGTGCCACGAACCTAATGTTCTGCCCAAATTTCAGCGCTACATCTCAATAATTGGCTTAATCACTGAGGAAAAAAGGCGCTTCGGGTACTTAGGCTATGGAGCCTTGACAAGTCGTAACATGTGTTTCCCACATGATATAAACCTGAAATCATTTCTATTAACACTTTTGCCACGAAACTAATGTCCTGCCCAAATTTGAGCATTACATCCCAATAATTGACTCAGTTACCGAGGAAAAAAGGCGCTTCGGGTATTTTGACGTATCGTGACTTGAGCTTCCCACCTAGATGTAAGTCTGAAATCAATTCTATTATCACTAGTGCCACGAACCTAATGTTCTGCCCAAATTTCAGCGTTACATCTCAATAATTGGCTTAATTACCGAGGAAAAAAGGCGCTTCGGGTACTTAGGCTATGGAGTCTTGACAAGTCGTAACCTGTGTTTCCCACATAGATGTAAATCTGAAATCATTTCTATTAACACTATTGCCACGAAACTAATGTCCTGCCCAAATTTGAGCATTACATCCCAATAATTGACTCAGTTACCGAGGAAAAAAGGCGCTTCGGGTACTTTGATGTATCGTGACATGAGCTTCCCACCTAGATGTAAGTCTGAAATCATTGCTATAATCACTATTGCCACAAAAGTAATGTGCTTCCCGAATTCCAGCGTTACATCTCAATATTTGACTGTGTTACAGAGGAAAAAAGGCGCACCCTGTACTTGAGTGATGGAGGAAGGACATGTCGCAACATGGGTTTCCCACCTTGATGTAAGTCTGAAATTGTGTCTATTATCACTAGTGCCACAAAACTAATGTCCTACCCAAATTCCAGTGTTACATCTCAATAATAAACTTAGTTACCGAGAAAAAAGGCGGAAAAAAGGCGCTCCGGCTACTTGGGGTATGGAGCCTTGACAAGTCGCAACATGAGTTTCCCATGTAGATATAAATCTGGAATTGTATCTATTATCAATAGTGCCACAAACCTAATGTCCTGCCCAAATTTCAGCGTTACATCTCAGTAAGTGGCTTAGTTACAGAGGAAAAGAGGCACTTTGGGTACTTGGGCGATGGAGGAAGGACAGGTCGCAGCATGGGTTTCCCACATAGATGTAAGTCTGAAATCGTTTCTATTATCAATAATGAAACAAAACTAATGTCCTGCCAAATTCCAGTGTTACATCTCAGTATCTGACTTAGTTACGGAGGAAAAACGGCACTTTGGCTACTTGGGTTATTGAGCCTTGACAAGTCATAAGATGAGTTTCTCATGCAGATGTGAGTCTGAAATCATTGCTATAATCACTATTACCACAAAACTAATGTGATGCCCGAATTCCAGCATTACATCTCAATATTTGACTTAGTTACGGAGGAAAAAGGCGCTCCGGCTACTTGGGCTATGGAACCTTGACAAATCGCAACATGAGTTTCCCATGTAGATGTAAGTCTGAAATCAATTCTATTATCACTAGTGCCACGAACCTAATGTTCTGCCCAAATTTCAGTGTTACATCTCAAGAATTGGCTTAATCAATGAGGAAAAAAGGCGCTTCAGGTACTTAGGCTATGGAGCCTTGACAAGTCGTAACATGTGTTTCCCACATAGATGTAAACCTGAAATCATTTCTATTAACACTATTGCCACGAAACTAATGTCCTGCCCAAATTTGAACATTACATCCCAATAATTGACTCAGTTACCGAGGAAAAAAGGCGCTTCGGGTATTTTGACGTATCGTGACATGAGCTTCCCACCTAGATGTAAGTCTGAAATCAATTCTGTTATCACTAGTGCCACGAACCTAATGTTCTGCCCAAATTTCAGCGCTACATCTCAATAATTGGCTTAATCACTGAGGAAAAAAGGCGCTTCGGGTACTTAGGCTATGGAGCCTTGACAAGTCGTAACATGTGTTTCCCACATGATATAAACCTGAAATCATTTCTATTAACACTTTTGCCACGAAACTAATGTCCTGCCCAAATTTGAGCATTACATCCCAATAATTGACTCAGTTACCGAGGAAAAAAGGCGCTTCGGGTATTTTGACGTATCGTGACTTGAGCTTCCCACCTAGATGTAAGTCTGAAATCAATTCTATTATCACTAGTGCCACGAACCTAATGTTCTGCCCAAATTTCAGCGTTACATCTCAATAATTGGCTTAATTACCGAGGAAAAAAGGCGCTTCGGGTACTTAGGCTATGGAGTCTTGACAAGTCGTAACCTGTGTTTCCCACATAGATGTAAATCTGAAATCATTTCTATTAACACTATTGCCACGAAACTAATGTCCTGCCCAAATTTGAGCATTACATCCCAATAATTGACTCAGTTACCGAGGAAAAAAGGCGCTTCGGGTACTTTGATGTATCGTGACATGAGCTTCCCACCTAGATGTAAGTCTGAAATCATTGCTATAATCACTATTGCCACAAAAGTAATGTGCTTCCCGAATTCCAGCGTTACATCTCAATATTTGACTGTGTTACAGAGGAAAAAAGGCGCACCCTGTACTTGAGTGATGGAGGAAGGACATGTCGCAACATGGGTTTCCCACCTTGATGTAAGTCTGAAATTGTGTCTATTATCACTAGTGCCACAAAACTAATGTCCTACCCAAATTCCAGTGTTACATCTCAATAATTAACTTAGTTACGGGGAAAAAAGGCGGAAAAAAGGCGCTCCGGCTACTTGGGGTGTGGAGCCTTGACAAGTCGCAACATGAGTTTCCCATGTAGATATAAATCTGGAATTGTATCTATTGTCACTAGTGCCACAAACCTAATGTCCTGCCCAAATTTCAGCGTTACATCTCAGTAAGTGGCTTAGTTACAGAGGAAAAGAGACACTTTGGGTACTTGGGCGATGGAGGAAGGACAGGTCGCAGCATGGGTTTCCCACATAGATGTAAGTCTGAAATCGTTTCTATTATCAATAATGAAACAAAACTAATGTCCTGCCAAATTCCAGTGTTACATCTCAGTATCTGACTTAGTTACGGAGGAAAAACGGCACTTTGGCTACTTGGGTTATTGAGCCTTGACAAGTCGTAAGATGAGTTTCTCATGCAGATGTGAGTCTGAAATCATTGCTATAATCACTATTGCCACAAAACTAATGTGATGCCCGAATTCCAGCATTACATCTCAATATTTGACTTAGTTACGGAGGAAAAAGGCGCTCCGGCTACTTGGGCTATGGAACCTTGACAAATCGCAACATGAGTTTCCCATGTAGATGTAAGTCTGAAATCAATTCTATTATCACTAGTGCCACGAACCTAATGTTCTGCCCAAATTTCAGTGTTACATCTCAAGAATTGGCTTAATCACTGAGGAAAAAAGGCGCTTCGGGTACTTAGGTTATGGAGCCTTGACAAGTCGTAACATGTGTTTCCCACATGATGTAAACCTGAAATCATTTCTATTAACACTATTGCCACGAAACTAATGTCCTGCCCAAATTTGAGCATTACATCCCAATAATTGACTCAGTTACCGAGGAAAAAAGGCGCTTCGGGTATTTTGACGTATCGTGACATGAGCTTCCCACCTAGATGTAAGTCTGAAATCAATTCTGTTATCACTAGTGCCACGAACCTAATGTTCTGCCCAAATTTCAGTGTTACATCTCAAGAATTGGCTTAATCAATGAGGAAAAAAGGCGCTTCAGGTACTTAGGCTATGGAGCCTTGACAAGTCGTAACATGTGTTTCCCACATAGATGTAAACCTGAAATCATTTCTATTAACACTATTGCCACGAAACTAATGTCCTGCCCAAATTTGAGCATTACATCCCAATAATTGACTCAGTTACCGAGGAAAAAAGGCGCTTCGGGTATTTTGACGTATCGTGACATGAGCTTCCCACCTAGATGTAAGTCTGAAATCAATTCTGTTATCACTAGTGCCACGAACCTAATGTTCTGCCCAAATTTCAGCGTTACATCTCAATAATTGGCTTAATTACCGAGGAAAAAAGGCGCTTCGGGTACTTAGGCTATGGAGCCTTGACAAGTCGTAACATGTGTTTCCCATATAGATGTAAACCTGAAATCATTTCTATTAACACTATTGCCACGAAACTAATGTCCTGCCCAAATTTGAGCATTACATCCCAATAATTGACTCAGTTACCGAGGAAAAAAGGCGCTTCGGGTATTTTGACGTATCGTGACATGAGCTTCCCACCTAGATGTAAGTCTGAAATCAATTCTGTTATCACTAGTGCCACGAACCTAATGTTCTGCCCAAATTTCAGCGTTACATCTCAATAATTGGCTTAATTACCGAGGAAAAAAGGCGCTTCGGGTACTTAGGCTATGGAGCCTTGACAAGTCGTAACATGCCTTTCCCACATAGATGTAAATCTGAAATCATTTCTATTAACACTATTGCCACGAAACTAATGTCCAGCCCAAATTTGAGCATTACATCCCAATAATTGACTCAGTTACCGAGGAAAAACGGCGCTTCGGGTACTTTGATGTATCGTGACATGAGCTTCCCACCTAGATGTAAGTCTGAAATCATTGCTATAATCACTATTGCCACAAAAGTAATGTGCTTCCCGAATTCCAGTGTTACATCTCAGTATTTGACTGTGTTACAGAGGAAAAAAGGCGCACCCTGTACTTGAGTGATGGAGGAAGGACATGTCGCAACATGGGTTTCCCACCTTGATGTAAGTCTGAAATTGTGTCTATTATCACTAGTGCCACAAAACTAATGTCCTACCCAAATTCCAGTGTTACATCTCAATAATGAACTTAGTTACCGAGAAAAAAGGCGGAAAAAAGGCGCTCCGGCTACTTGGGGTATGGAGCCTTGACAAGTCGCAACATGAGTTTCCCATGTAGATATAAATCTGGAATTGTATCTATTATCACTAGTGCCACAAACCTAATGTCCTGCCCAAATTTCAGCGTTACATCTCAGTAAGTGGCTTAGTTACAGAGGAAAAGAGGCACTTTGGGTACTTGGGCGATGGAGGAAGGACAGGTCGCAGCATGGGTTTCCCACATAGATGTAAGTCTGAAATCGTTTCTATTATCAATAATGAGACAAAACTAATGTCCTGCCAAATTCCAGTGTTACATCTCAGTATCTGACTTAGTTACGGAGGAAAAACGGCACTTTGGCTACTTGGGTTATTGAGCCTTGACAAGTCATAAGATGAGTTTCTCATGCAGATGTGAGTCTGAAATCATTGCTATAATCACTATTACCACAAAACTAATGTGATGCCCGAATTCCAGCATTACATCTCAATATTTGACTTAGTTACGGAGGAAAAAGGCGCTCCGGCTACTTGGGCTATGGAACCTTGACAAATCGCAACATGAGTTTCCCATGTAGATGTAAGTCTGAAATCAATTCTATTATCACTAGTGCCACGAACCTAATGTTCTGCCCAAATTTCAGTGTTACATCTCAAGAATTGGCTTAATCAATGAGGAAAAAAGGCGCTTCAGGTACTTAGGCTATGGAGCCTTGACAAGTCGTAACATGTGTTTCCCACATAGATGTAAACCTGAAATCATTTCTATTAACACTATTGCCACGAAACTAATGTCCTGCCCAAATTTGAGCATTACATCCCAATAATTGACTCAGTTACCGAGGAAAAAAGGTGCTTCGGGTATTTTGACGTATCGTGACATGAGCTTCCCACCTAGATGTAAGTCTGAAATCAATTCTGTTATCACTAGTGCCACGAACCTAATGTTCTGCCCAAATTTCAGCGTTACATCTCAATAATTGGCTTAATTACCGAGGAAAAAAGGCGCTTCGGGTACTTAGGCTATGGAGCCTTGACAAGTCGTAACATGTGTTTCCCACATAGATGTAAACCTGAAATCATTTCTATTAACACTATTGCCACGAAACTAATGTCCTGCCCAAATTTGAGCATTACATCCCAATAATTGACTCCGTTACCGAGGAAAAAAGGCGCTTCGGGTATTTTGACGTATCGTGACACGAGCTTCCCACCTAGATGTAAGTCTGAAATCAATTCTGTTATCACTAGTGCCACGAACCTAATGTTCTGCCCAAATTTCAGTGTTACATCTCAATAATTGGCTTAATTACCGAGGAAAAAAGGCGCTTCGGGTACTTAGGCTATGGAGCCTTGACAAGTCGTAACATGCGTTTCCCACATAGATGTAAATCTGAAATCATTTCTATTAACACTATTGCCACGAAACTAATGTCCTGCCCAAATTTGAGCATTACATCCCAATAATTGACTCAGTTACCGAGGAAAAAAGGCGCTTCGGGTACTTTGGTGTATCGTGACATGAGCTTCCCACCTAGATGTAAGTCTGAAATCATTGCTATAATCACTATTGCCACAAAAGTAATGTGCTTCCCGAATTCCAGCGTTACATCTCAATATTTGACTGTGTTACAGAGGAAAAAAGGCGCACCCTGTACTTGAGTGATGGAGGAAGGACATGTCGCAACATGGGTTTCCCACCTTGATGTAAGTCTGAAATTGTGTCTATTATCACTAGTGCCACAAAACTAATGTCCTACCCAAATTCCAGTGTTACATCTCAATAATGAACTTAGTTACCGAGAAAAAAGGCGGACAAAAGGCGCTCCGGCTACTTGGGGTATGGAGCCTTGACAAGTCGCAACATGAGTTTCCCATGTAGATATAAATCTGGAATTGTATCTATTATCACTAGTGCCACAAACCTAATGTCCTGCCCAAATTTCAGCGTTACATCTCAGTAAGTGGCTTAGTTACAGAGGAAAAGAGGCACTTTGGGTACTTGGGCGATGGAGGAAGGACAGGTCGCAGCATGGGTTTCCCACATAGATGTAAGTGTGAAATCGTTTCTATTATCAATAATGAAACAAAACTAATGTCCTGCCAAATTCCAGTGTTACATCTCAGTATCTGACTTAGTTACGGAGGAAAAACGGCACTTTGGCTACTTGGGTTATTGAGCCTTGACAAGTCATAAGATGAGTTTCTCATGCAGATGTGAGTCTGAAATCATTGCTATAATCACTATTACCACAAAACTAATGTGATGCCCGAATTCCAGCATTACATCTCAATATTTGACTTAGTTACGGAGGAAAAAGGCGCTCCGGCTACTTGGGCTATGGAACCTTGACAAATCGCAACATGAGTTTCCCATGTAGATGTAAGTCTGAAATCAATTCTATTATCACTACTGCCACGAACCTAATGTTCTGCCCAAATTTCAGTGTTACATCTCAAGAATTGGCTTAATCAATGAGGAAAAAAGGCGCTTCAGGTACTTAGGCTATGGAGCCTTGACAAGTCGTAACATGTGTTTCCCACATAGATGTAAACCTGAAATCATTTCTATTAACACTATTGCCACGAAACTAATGTCCTGCCCAAATTTGAGCATTACATCCCAATAATTGACTCAGTTACCGAGGAAAAAAGGCGCTTCGGGTATTTTGACGTATCGTGACATGAGCTTCCCACCTAGATGTAAGTCTGAAATCAATTCTGTTATCACTAGTGCCACGAACCTAATGTTCTGCCCAAATTTCAGCGTTACATCTCAATAATTGGCTTAATTACCGAGGAAAAAAGGCGCTTCGGGTACTTAGGCTATGGAGCCTTGACAAGTCGTAACATGCCTTTCCCACATAGATGTAAATCTGAAATCATTTCTATTAACACTATTGCCACGAAACTAATGTCCAGCCCAAATTTGAGCATTACATCCCAATAATTGACTCAGTTACCGAGGAAAAACGGCGCTTCGGGTACTTTGATGTATCGTGACATGAGCTTCCCACCTAGATGTAAGTCTGAAATCATTGCTATAATCACTATTGCCACAAAAGTAATGTGCTTCCCGAATTCCAGTGTTACATCTCAGTATTTGACTGTGTTACAGAGGAAAAAAGGCGCACCCTGTACTTGAGTGATGGAGGAAGGACATGTCGCAACATGGGTTTCCCACCTTGATGTAAGTCTGAAATTGTGTCTATTATCACTAGTGCCACAAAACTAATGTCCTACCCAAATTCCAGTGTTACATCTCAATAATGAACTTAGTTACCGAGAAAAAAGGCGGAAAAAAGGCGCTCCGGCTACTTGGGGTATGGAGCCTTGACAAGTCGCAACATGAGTTTCCCATGTAGATATAAATCTGGAATTGTATCTATTATCACTAGTGCCACAAACCTAATGTCCTGCCCAAATTTCAGCGTTACATCTCAGTAAGTGGCTTAGTTACAGAGGAAAAGAGGCACTTTGGGTACTTGGGCGATGGAGGAAGGACAGGTCGCAGCATGGGTTTCCCACATAGATGTAAGTCTGAAATCGTTTCTATTATCAATAATGAGACAAAACTAATGTCCTGCCAAATTCCAGTGTTACATCTCAGTATCTGACTTAGTTACGGAGGAAAAACGGCACTTTGGCTACTTGGGTTATTGAGCCTTGACAAGTCATAAGATGAGTTTCTCATGCAGATGTGAGTCTGAAATCATTGCTATAATCACTATTACCACAAAACTAATGTGATGCCCGAATTCCAGCATTACATCTCAATATTTGACTTAGTTACGGAGGAAAAAGGCGCTCCGGCTACTTGGGCTATGGAACCTTGACAAATCGCAACATGAGTTTCCCATGTAGATGTAAGTCTGAAATCAATTCTATTATCACTAGTGCCACGAACCTAATGTTCTGCCCAAATTTCAGTGTTACATCTCAAGAATTGGCTTAATCAATGAGGAAAAAAGGCGCTTCAGGTACTTAGGCTATGGAGCCTTGACAAGTCGTAACATGTGTTTCCCACATAGATGTAAACCTGAAATCATTTCTATTAACACTATTGCCACGAAACTAATGTCCTGCCCAAATTTGAGCATTACATCCCAATAATTGACTCAGTTACCGAGGAAAAAAGGTGCTTCGGGTATTTTGACGTATCGTGACATGAGCTTCCCACCTAGATGTAAGTCTGAAATCAATTCTGTTATCACTAGTGCCACGAACCTAATGTTCTGCCCAAATTTCAGCGTTACATCTCAATAATTGGCTTAATTACCGAGGAAAAAAGGCGCTTCGGGTACTTAGGCTATGGAGCCTTGACAAGTCGTAACATGTGTTTCCCACATAGATGTAAACCTGAAATCATTTCTATTAACACTATTGCCACGAAACTAATGTCCTGCCCAAATTTGAGCATTACATCCCAATAATTGACTCCGTTACCGAGGAAAAAAGGCGCTTCGGGTATTTTGACGTATCGTGACACGAGCTTCCCACCTAGATGTAAGTCTGAAATCAATTCTGTTATCACTAGTGCCACGAACCTAATGTTCTGCCCAAATTTCAGTGTTACATCTCAATAATTGGCTTAATTACCGAGGAAAAAAGGCGCTTCGGGTACTTAGGCTATGGAGCCTTGACAAGTCGTAACATGCGTTTCCCACATAGATGTAAATCTGAAATCATTTCTATTAACACTATTGCCACGAAACTAATGTCCTGCCCAAATTTGAGCATTACATCCCAATAATTGACTCAGTTACCGAGGAAAAAAGGCGCTTCGGGTACTTTGGTGTATCGTGACATGAGCTTCCCACCTAGATGTAAGTCTGAAATCATTGCTATAATCACTATTGCCACAAAAGTAATGTGCTTCCCGAATTCCAGCGTTACATCTCAATATTTGACTGTGTTACAGAGGAAAAAAGGCGCACCCTGTACTTGAGTGATGGAGGAAGGACATGTCGCAACATGGGTTTCCCACCTTGATGTAAGTCTGAAATTGTGTCTATTATCACTAGTGCCACAAAACTAATGTCCTACCCAAATTCCAGTGTTACATCTCAATAATGAACTTAGTTACCGAGAAAAAAGGCGGACAAAAGGCGCTCCGGCTACTTGGGGTATGGAGCCTTGACAAGTCGCAACATGAGTTTCCCATGTAGATATAAATCTGGAATTGTATCTATTATCACTAGTGCCACAAACCTAATGTCCTGCCCAAATTTCAGCGTTACATCTCAGTAAGTGGCTTAGTTACAGAGGAAAAGAGGCACTTTGGGTACTTGGGCGATGGAGGAAGGACAGGTCGCAGCATGGGTTTCCCACATAGATGTAAGTGTGAAATCGTTTCTATTATCAATAATGAAACAAAACTAATGTCCTGCCAAATTCCAGTGTTACATCTCAGTATCTGACTTAGTTACGGAGGAAAAACGGCACTTTGGCTACTTGGGTTATTGAGCCTTGACAAGTCATAAGATGAGTTTCTCATGCAGATGTGAGTCTGAAATCATTGCTATAATCACTATTACCACAAAACTAATGTGATGCCCGAATTCCAGCATTACATCTCAATATTTGACTTAGTTACGGAGGAAAAAGGCGCTCCGGCTACTTGGGCTATGGAACCTTGACAAATCGCAACATGAGTTTCCCATGTAGATGTAAGTCTGAAATCAATTCTATTATCACTACTGCCACGAACCTAATGTTCTGCCCAAATTTCAGTGTTACATCTCAAGAATTGGCTTAATCAATGAGGAAAAAAGGCGCTTCAGGTACTTAGGCTATGGAGCCTTGACAAGTCGTAACATGTGTTTCCCACATAGATGTAAACCTGAAATCATTTCTATTAACACTATTGCCACGAAACTAATGTCCTGCCCAAATTTGAGCATTACATCCCAATAATTGACTCAGTTACCGAGGAAAAAAGGCGCTTCGGGTATTTTGACGTATCGTGACATGAGCTTCCCACCTAGATGTAAGTCTGAAATCAATTCTGTTATCACTAGTGCCACGAACCTAATGTTCTGCCCAAATTTCAGCGTTACATCTCAATAATTGGCTTAATTACCGAGGAAAAAAGGCGCTTCGGGTACTTAGGCTATAGAGCCTTGACAAGTCGTAACATGTGTTTCCCACATAGATGTAAACCTGAAATCATTTCTATTAACACTATTGCCACGAAACTAATGTCCTGCCCAAATTTGAGCATTACATCCCAATAATTGACTCAGTTACCGAGGAAAAAAGGCGCTTCGGGTATTTTGACGTATCGTGACATGAGCTTCCCACCTAGATGTAAGTTTGAAATCAATTCTGTTATCACTAGTGCCACGAACCTAATGTTCTGCCCAAATTTCAGCGTTACATCTCAATAATTGGCTTAATTACCGAGGAAAAAAGGCGCTTCGGGTACTTAGGCTATGGAGCCTTGACAAGTCGTAACATGCGTTTTCCACATAGATGTAAATCTGAAATCATTTCTATGAACACTATTGCCACGAAACTAATGTCCTGCCCAAATTTGAGCATTACATCCCAATAATTGACTCAGTTACCGAGGAAAAACGGCGCTTCGGGTACTTTGATGTATCGTGACATGAGCTTCCCACCTAGATGTAAGTCTGAAATCATTGCTATAATCACTATTGCCACAAAAGTAATGTGCTTCCCGAATTCCAGCGTTACATCTCAATATTTGACTGTGTTACAGAGGAAAAAAGGCGCACCCTGTACTTGAGTGATGGAGGAAGGACATGTCGCAACATGGGTTTCCCACCTTGATGTAAGTCTGAAATTGTGTCTATTATCACTAGTGCCACAAAACTAATGTCCTACCCAAATTCCAGTGTTACATCTCAATAATGAACTTAGTTACCGTGAAAAAAGGCGGAAAAAAGGCGCTCCGGCTACTTGGGGTATGGAGCCTTGACAAGTCGCAACATGAGTTTCCCATGTAGATATAAATCTGGAATTGTATCTATTATCACTAGTGCCACAAACCTAATGTCCTGCCCAAATTTCAGCGTTACATCTCAGTAAGTGGCTTAGTTACAGAGGAAAAGAGGCACTTTGGGTACTTGGGCGATGGAGGAAGGACAGGTCGCAGCATGGGTTTCCCACATAGATGTAAGTCTGAAATCGTTTCTATTATCAATAATGAAACAAAACTAATGTCCTGCCAAATTCCAGTGTTACATCTCAGTATCTGACTTAGTTACGGAGGAAAAACGGCACTTTGGCTACTTGGGTTATTGAGCCTTGACAAGTCATAAGATGAGTTTCTCATGCAGATGTGAGTCTGAAATCATTGCTATAATCACTATTACCACAAAACTAATGTGATGCCCGAATTCCAGCATTACATCTCAATATTTGACTTAGTTACGGAGGAAAAAGGCGCTCCGGCTACTTGGGCTATGGAACCTTGACAAATCGCAACATGAGTTTCCCATGTAGATGTAAGTCTGAAATCAATTCTATTATCACTAGTGCCACGAACCTAATGTTCTGCCCAAATTTCAGTGTTACATCTCAAGAATTGGCTTAATCAATGAGGAAAAAAGGCGCTTCAGGTACTTAGGCTATGGAGCCTTGACAAGTCGTAACATGTGTTTCCCACATAGATGTAAACCTGAAATCATTTCTATTAACACTATTGCCACGAAACTAATGTCCTGCCCAAATTTGAGCATTACATCCCAATAATTGACTCAGTTACCGAGGAAAAAAGGTGCTTCGGGTATTTTGACGTATCGTGACATGAGCTTCCCACCTAGATGTAAGTCTGAAATCAATTCTGTTATCACTAGTGCCACGAACCTAATGTTCTGCCCAAATTTCAGCGTTACATCTCAATAATTGGCTTAATTACCGAGGAAAAAAGGCGCTTCGGGTACTTAGGCTATGGAGCCTTGACAAGTCGTAACATGTGTTTCCCACATAGATGTAAACCTGAAATCATTTCTATTAACACTATTGCCACGAAACTAATGTCCTGCCCAAATTTGAGCATTACATCCCAATAATTGACTCAGTTACCGAGGAAAAAAGGCGCTTCGGGTATTTTGACGTATCGTGACATGAGCTTCCCACCTAGATGTAAGTTTGAAATCAATTCTGTTATCACTAGTGCCACGAACCTAATGTTCTGCCCAAATTTCAGCGTTACATCTCAATAATTGGCTTAATTACCGAGGAAAAAAGGCGCTTCGGGTACTTAGGCTATGGAGCCTTGACAAGTCGTAACATGCGTTTTCCACATAGATGTAAATCTGAAATCATTTCTATGAACACTATTGCCACGAAACTAATGTCCTGCCCAAATTTGAGCATTACATCCCAATAATTGACTCAGTTACCGAGGAAAAACGGCGCTTCGGGTACTTTGATGTATCGTGACATGAGCTTCCCACCTAGATGTAAGTCTGAAATCATTGCTATAATCACTATTGCCACAAAAGTAATGTGCTTCCCGAATTCCAGCGTTACATCTCAATATTTGACTGTGTTACAGAGGAAAAAAGGCGCACCCTGTACTTGAGTGATGGAGGAAGGACATGTCGCAACATGGGTTTCCCACCTTGATGTAAGTCTGAAATTGTGTCTATTATCACTAGTGCCACAAAACTAATGTCCTACCCAAATTCCAGTGTTACATCTCAATAATGAACTTAGTTACCGTGAAAAAAGGCGGAAAAAAGGCGCTCCGGCTACTTGGGGTATGGAGCCTTGACAAGTCGCAACATGAGTTTCCCATGTAGATATAAATCTGGAATTGTATCTATTATCACTAGTGCCACAAACCTAATGTCCTGCCCAAATTTCAGCGTTACATCTCAGTAAGTGGCTTAGTTACAGAGGAAAAGAGGCACTTTGGGTACTTGGGCGATGGAGGAAGGACAGGTCGCAGCATGGGTTTCCCACATAGATGTAAGTCTGAAATCGTTTCTATTATCAATAATGAAACAAAACTAATGTCCTGCCAAATTCCAGTGTTACATCTCAGTATCTGACTTAGTTACGGAGGAAAAACGGCACTTTGGCTACTTGGGTTATTGAGCCTTGACAAGTCATAAGATGAGTTTCTCATGCAGATGTGAGTCTGAAATCATTGCTATAATCACTATTACCACAAAACTAATGTGATGCCCGAATTCCAGCATTACATCTCAATATTTGACTTAGTTACGGAGGAAAAAGGCGCTCCGGCTACTTGGGCTATGGAACCTTGACAAATCGCAACATGAGTTTCCCATGTAGATGTAAGTCTGAAATCAATTCTATTATCACTAGTGCCACGAACCTAATGTTCTGCCCAAATTTCAGTGTTACATCTCAAGAATTGGCTTAATCAATGAGGAAAAAAGGCGCTTCAGGTACTTAGGCTATGGAGCCTTGACAAGTCGTAACATGTGTTTCCCACATAGATGTAAACCTGAAATCATTTCTATTAACACTATTGCCACGAAACTAATGTCCTGCCCAAATTTGAGCATTACATCCCAATAATTGACTCAGTTACCGAGGAAAAAAGGTGCTTCGGGTATTTTGACGTATCGTGACATGAGCTTCCCACCTAGATGTAAGTCTGAAATCAATTCTGTTATCACTAGTGCCACGAACCTAATGTTCTGCCCAAATTTCAGCGTTACATCTCAATAATTGGCTTAATTACCGAGGAAAAAAGGCGCTTCGGGTACTTAGGCTATGGAGCCTTGACAAGTCGTAACATGTGTTTCCCACATAGATGTAAACCTGAAATCATTTCTATTAACACTATTGCCACGAAACTAATGTCCTGCCCAAATTTGAGCATTACATCCCAATAATTGACTCCGTTACCGAGGAAAAAAGGCGCTTCGGGTATTTTGACGTATCGTGACACGAGCTTCCCACCTAGATGTAAGTCTGAAATCAATTCTGTTATCACTAGTGCCACGAACCTAATGTTCTGCCCAAATTTCAGTGTTACATCTCAATAATTGGCTTAATTACCGAGGAAAAAAGGCGCTTCGGGTACTTAGGCTATGGAGCCTTGACAAGTCGTAACATGCGTTTCCCACATAGATGTAAATCTGAAATCATTTCTATTAACACTATTGCCACGAAACTAATGTCCTGCCCAAATTTGAGCATTACATCCCAATAATTGACTCAGTTACCGAGGAAAAAAGGCGCTTCGGGTACTTTGGTGTATCGTGACATGAGCTTCCCACCTAGATGTAAGTCTGAAATCATTGCTATAATCACTATTGCCACAAAAGTAATGTGCTTCCCGAATTCCAGCGTTACATCTCAATATTTGACTGTGTTACAGAGGAAAAAAGGCGCACCCTGTACTTGAGTGATGGAGGAAGGACATGTCGCAACATGGGTTTCCCACCTTGATGTAAGTCTGAAATTGTGTCTATTATCACTAGTGCCACAAAACTAATGTCCTACCCAAATTCCAGTGTTACATCTCAATAATGAACTTAGTTACCGAGAAAAAAGGCGGACAAAAGGCGCTCCGGCTACTTGGGGTATGGAGCCTTGACAAGTCGCAACATGAGTTTCCCATGTAGATATAAATCTGGAATTGTATCTATTATCACTAGTGCCACAAACCTAATGTCCTGCCCAAATTTCAGCGTTACATCTCAGTAAGTGGCTTAGTTACAGAGGAAAAGAGGCACTTTGGGTACTTGGGCGATGGAGGAAGGACAGGTCGCAGCATGGGTTTCCCACATAGATGTAAGTGTGAAATCGTTTCTATTATCAATAATGAAACAAAACTAATGTCCTGCCAAATTCCAGTGTTACATCTCAGTATCTGACTTAGTTACGGAGGAAAAACGGCACTTTGGCTACTTGGGTTATTGAGCCTTGACAAGTCATAAGATGAGTTTCTCATGCAGATGTGAGTCTGAAATCATTGCTATAATCACTATTACCACAAAACTAATGTGATGCCCGAATTCCAGCATTACATCTCAATATTTGACTTAGTTACGGAGGAAAAAGGCGCTCCGGCTACTTGGGCTATGGAACCTTGACAAATCGCAACATGAGTTTCCCATGTAGATGTAAGTCTGAAATCAATTCTATTATCACTACTGCCACGAACCTAATGTTCTGCCCAAATTTCAGTGTTACATCTCAAGAATTGGCTTAATCAATGAGGAAAAAAGGCGCTTCAGGTACTTAGGCTATGGAGCCTTGACAAGTCGTAACATGTGTTTCCCACATAGATGTAAACCTGAAATCATTTCTATTAACACTATTGCCACGAAACTAATGTCCTGCCCAAATTTGAGCATTACATCCCAATAATTGACTCAGTTACCGAGGAAAAAAGGCGCTTCGGGTATTTTGACGTATCGTGACATGAGCTTCCCACCTAGATGTAAGTCTGAAATCAATTCTGTTATCACTAGTGCCACGAACCTAATGTTCTGCCCAAATTTCAGCGTTACATCTCAATAATTGGCTTAATTACCGAGGAAAAAAGGCGCTTCGGGTACTTAGGCTATAGAGCCTTGACAAGTCGTAACATGTGTTTCCCACATAGATGTAAACCTGAAATCATTTCTATTAACACTATTGCCACGAAACTAATGTCCTGCCCAAATTTGAGCATTACATCCCAATAATTGACTCAGTTACCGAGGAAAAAAGGCGCTTCGGGTATTTTGACGTATCGTGACATGAGCTTCCCACCTAGATGTAAGTTTGAAATCAATTCTGTTATCACTAGTGCCACGAACCTAATGTTCTGCCCAAATTTCAGCGTTACATCTCAATAATTGGCTTAATTACCGAGGAAAAAAGGCGCTTCGCGTACTTAGGCTATGGAGCCTTGACAAGTCGTAACATGCGTTTTCCACATAGATGTAAATCTGAAATCATTTCTATGAACACTATTGCCACGAAACTAATGTCCTGCCCAAATTTGAGCATTACATCCCAATAATTGACTCAGTTACCGAGGAAAAACGGCGCTTCGGGTACTTTGATGTATCGTGACATGAGCTTCCCACCTAGATGTAAGTCTGAAATCATTGCTATAATCACTATTGCCACAAAAGTAATGTGCTTCCCGAATTCCAGCGTTACATCTCAATATTTGACTGTGTTACAGAGGAAAAAAGGCGCACCCTGTACTTGAGTGATGGAGGAAGGACATGTCGCAACATGGGTTTCCCACCTTGATGTAAGTCTGAAATTGTGTCTATTATCACTAGTGCCACAAAACTAATGTCCTACCCAAATTCCAGTGTTACATCTCAATAATGAACTTAGTTACCGTGAAAAAAGGCGGAAAAAAGGCGCTCCGGCTACTTGGGGTATGGAGCCTTGACAAGTCGCAACATGAGTTTCCCATGTAGATATAAATCTGGAATTGTATCTATTATCACTAGTGCCACAAACCTAATGTCCTGCCCAAATTTCAGCGTTACATCTCAGTAAGTGGCTTAGTTACAGAGGAAAAGAGGCACTTTGGGTACTTGGGCGATGGAGGAAGGACAGGTCGCAGCATGGGTTTCCCACATAGATGTAAGTCTGAAATCGTTTCTATTATCAATAATGAAACAAAACTAATGTCCTGCCAAATTCCAGTGTTACATCTCAGTATCTGACTTAGTTACGGAGGAAAAACGGCACTTTGGCTACTTGGGTTATTGAGCCTTGACAAGTCATAAGATGAGTTTCTCATGCAGATGTGAGTCTGAAATCATTGCTATAATCACTATTACCACAAAACTAATGTGATGCCCGAATTCCAGCATTACATCTCAATATTTGACTTAGTTACGGAGGAAAAAGGCGCTCCGGCTACTTGGGCTATGGAACCTTGACAAATCGCAACATGAGTTTCCCATGTAGATGTAAGTCTGAAATCAATTCTATTATCACTAGTGCCACGAACCTAATGTTCTGCCCAAATTTCAGTGTTACATCTCAAGAATTGGCTTAATCAATGAGGAAAAAAGGCGCTTCAGGTACTTAGGCTATGGAGCCTTGACAAGTCGTAACATGTGTTTCCCACATAGATGTAAACCTGAAATCATTTCTATTAACACTATTGCCACGAAACTAATGTCCTGCCCAAATTTGAGCATTACATCCCAATAATTGACTCAGTTACCGAGGAAAAAAGGTGCTTCGGGTATTTTGACGTATCGTGACATGAGCTTCCCACCTAGATGTAAGTCTGAAATCAATTCTGTTATCACTAGTGCCACGAACCTAATGTTCTGCCCAAATTTCAGCGTTACATCTCAATAATTGGCTTAATTACCGAGGAAAAAAGGCGCTTCGGGTACTTAGGCTATGGAGCCTTGACAAGTCGTAACATGTGTTTCCCACATAGATGTAAACCTGAAATCATTTCTATTAACACTATTGCCACGAAACTAATGTCCTGCCCAAATTTGAGCATTACATCCCAATAATTGACTCCGTTACCGAGGAAAAAAGGCGCTTCGGGTATTTTGACGTATCGTGACACGAGCTTCCCACCTAGATGTAAGTCTGAAATCAATTCTGTTATCACTAGTGCCACGAACCTAATGTTCTGCCCAAATTTCAGTGTTACATCTCAATAATTGGCTTAATTACCGAGGAAAAAAGGCGCTTCGGGTACTTAGGCTATGGAGCCTTGACAAGTCGTAACATGCGTTTCCCACATAGATGTAAATCTGAAATCATTTCTATTAACACTATTGCCACGAAACTAATGTCCTGCCCAAATTTGAGCATTACATCCCAATAATTGACTCAGTTACCGAGGAAAAAAGGCGCTTCGGGTACTTTGGTGTATCGTGACATGAGCTTCCCACCTAGATGTAAGTCTGAAATCATTGCTATAATCACTATTGCCACAAAAGTAATGTGCTTCCCGAATTCCAGCGTTACATCTCAATATTTGACTGTGTTACAGAGGAAAAAAGGCGCACCCTGTACTTGAGTGATGGAGGAAGGACATGTCGCAACATGGGTTTCCCACCTTGATGTAAGTCTGAAATTGTGTCTATTATCACTAGTGCCACAAAACTAATGTCCTACCCAAATTCCAGTGTTACATCTCAATAATGAACTTAGTTACCGAGAAAAAAGGCGGACAAAAGGCGCTCCGGCTACTTGGGGTATGGAGCCTTGACAAGTCGCAACATGAGTTTCCCATGTAGATATAAATCTGGAATTGTATCTATTATCACTAGTGCCACAAACCTAATGTCCTGCCCAAATTTCAGCGTTACATCTCAGTAAGTGGCTTAGTTACAGAGGAAAAGAGGCACTTTGGGTACTTGGGCGATGGAGGAAGGACAGGTCGCAGCATGGGTTTCCCACATAGATGTAAGTGTGAAATCGTTTCTATTATCAATAATGAAACAAAACTAATGTCCTGCCAAATTCCAGTGTTACATCTCAGTATCTGACTTAGTTACGGAGGAAAAACGGCACTTTGGCTACTTGGGTTATTGAGCCTTGACAAGTCATAAGATGAGTTTCTCATGCAGATGTGAGTCTGAAATCATTGCTATAATCACTATTACCACAAAACTAATGTGATGCCCGAATTCCAGCATTACATCTCAATATTTGACTTAGTTACGGAGGAAAAAGGCGCTCCGGCTACTTGGGCTATGGAACCTTGACAAATCGCAACATGAGTTTCCCATGTAGATGTAAGTCTGAAATCAATTCTATTATCACTACTGCCACGAACCTAATGTTCTGCCCAAATTTCAGTGTTACATCTCAAGAATTGGCTTAATCAATGAGGAAAAAAGGCGCTTCAGGTACTTAGGCTATGGAGCCTTGACAAGTCGTAACATGTGTTTCCCACATAGATGTAAACCTGAAATCATTTCTATTAACACTATTGCCACGAAACTAATGTCCTGCCCAAATTTGAGCATTACATCCC
Source organism: Sabellastarte sp. h YS-2021 (assembly GCA_964017235.1). Taxonomy (NCBI): domain Eukaryota; kingdom Metazoa; phylum Annelida; class Polychaeta; order Sabellida; family Sabellidae; genus Sabellastarte; species Sabellastarte sp. h YS-2021. The sequence goes on along the minus strand of OZ024927.1, from coordinate 138,551,298 downwards.
AATAATTGACTCAGTTACCGAGGAAAAAAGGCGCTTCGGGTATTTTGACGTATCGTGACATGAGCTTCCCACCTAGATGTAAGTCTGAAATCAATTCTGTTATCACTAGTGCCACGAACCTAATGTTCTGCCCAAATTTCAGCGTTACATCTCAATAATTGGCTTAATTACCGAGGAAAAAAGGCGCTTCGGGTACTTAGGCTATAGAGCCTTGACAAGTCGTAACATGTGTTTCCCACATAGATGTAAACCTGAAATCATTTCTATTAACACTATTGCCACGAAACTAATGTCCTGCCCAAATTTGAGCATTACATCCCAATAATTGACTCAGTTACCGAGGAAAAAAGGCGCTTCGGGTATTTTGACGTATCGTGACATGAGCTTCCCACCTAGATGTAAGTTTGAAATCAATTCTGTTATCACTAGTGCCACGAACCTAATGTTCTGCCCAAATTTCAGCGTTACATCTCAATAATTGGCTTAATTACCGAGGAAAAAAGGCGCTTCGGGTACTTAGGCTATGGAGCCTTGACAAGTCGTAACATGCGTTTTCCACATAGATGTAAATCTGAAATCATTTCTATGAACACTATTGCCACGAAACTAATGTCCTGCCCAAATTTGAGCATTACATCCCAATAATTGACTCAGTTACCGAGGAAAAACGGCGCTTCGGGTACTTTGATGTATCGTGACATGAGCTTCCCACCTAGATGTAAGTCTGAAATCATTGCTATAATCACTATTGCCACAAAAGTAATGTGCTTCCCGAATTCCAGCGTTACATCTCAATATTTGACTGTGTTACAGAGGAAAAAAGGCGCACCCTGTACTTGAGTGATGGAGGAAGGACATGTCGCAACATGGGTTTCCCACCTTGATGTAAGTCTGAAATTGTGTCTATTATCACTAGTGCCACAAAACTAATGTCCTACCCAAATTCCAGTGTTACATCTCAATAATGAACTTAGTTACCGTGAAAAAAGGCGGAAAAAAGGCGCTCCGGCTACTTGGGGTATGGAGCCTTGACAAGTCGCAACATGAGTTTCCCATGTAGATATAAATCTGGAATTGTATCTATTATCACTAGTGCCACAAACCTAATGTCCTGCCCAAATTTCAGCGTTACATCTCAGTAAGTGGCTTAGTTACAGAGGAAAAGAGGCACTTTGGGTACTTGGGCGATGGAGGAAGGACAGGTCGCAGCATGGGTTTCCCACATAGATGTAAGTCTGAAATCGTTTCTATTATCAATAATGAAACAAAACTAATGTCCTGCCAAATTCCAGTGTTACATCTCAGTATCTGACTTAGTTACGGAGGAAAAACGGCACTTTGGCTACTTGGGTTATTGAGCCTTGACAAGTCATAAGATGAGTTTCTCATGCAGATGTGAGTCTGAAATCATTGCTATAATCACTATTACCACAAAACTAATGTGATGCCCGAATTCCAGCATTACATCTCAATATTTGACTTAGTTACGGAGGAAAAAGGCGCTCCGGCTACTTGGGCTATGGAACCTTGACAAATCGCAACATGAGTTTCCCATGTAGATGTAAGTCTGAAATCAATTCTATTATCACTAGTGCCACGAACCTAATGTTCTGCCCAAATTTCAGTGTTACATCTCAAGAATTGGCTTAATCAATGAGGAAAAAAGGCGCTTCAGGTACTTAGGCTATGGAGCCTTGACAAGTCGTAACATGTGTTTCCCACATAGATGTAAACCTGAAATCATTTCTATTAACACTATTGCCACGAAACTAATGTCCTGCCCAAATTTGAGCATTACATCCCAATAATTGATTCAGTTACCGAGGAAAAAAGGCGCTTCGGGTATTTTGACGTATCGTGACATGAGCTTCCCACCTAGATGTAAGTCTGAAATCAATTCTGTTATCACTAGTGCCACGAACCTAATGTTCTGCCCAAATTTCAGCGTTACATCTCAATAATTGGCTTAATTACCGAGGAAAAAAGGCGCTTCGGGTACTTAGGCTATGGAGCCTTGACAAGTCGTAACATGTGTTTCCCACATAGATGTAAACCTGAAATCATTTCTATTAACACTATTGCCACGAAACTAATGTCCTGCCCAAATTTGAGCATTACATCCCAATAATTGACTCAGTTACCGAGGAAAAAAGGCGCTTTGGGTATTTTGACGTATCGTGACATGAGCTTCCCACCTAGATGTAAGTCTGAAATCAATTCTGTTATCACTAGTGCCACGAACCTAATGTTCTGCCCAAATTTCAGTGTTACATCTCAATAATTGGCTTAATTACCGAGGAAAAAAGGCGCTTCGGGTACTTAGGCTATGGAGCCTTGACAAGTCGTAACATGCGTTTCCCACATAGATGTAAATCTGAAATCATTTCTATTAACACTATTGCCACGAAACTAATGTCCTGCCCAAATTTGAGCATTACATCCCAATAATTGACTCAGTTACCGAGGAAAAAAGGCGCTTCGGGTACTTTGGTGTATCGTGACATGAGCTTCCCACCTAGATGTAAGTCTGAAATCATTGCTATAATCACTATTGCCACAAAAGTAATGTGCTTCCCGAATTCCAGCGTTACATCTCAATATTTGACTGTGTTACAGAGGAAAAAAGGCGCACCCTGTACTTGAGTGATGGAGGAAGGACATGTCGCAACATGGGTTTCCCACCTTGATGTAAGTCTGAAATTGTGTCTATTATCACTAGTGCCACAAAACTAATGTCCTACCCAAATTCCAGTGTTACATCTCAATAATGAACTTAGTTACCGAGAAAAAAGGCGGAAAAAAGGCGCTCCGGCTACTTGGGGTATGGAGCCTTGACAAGTCGCAACATGAGTTTCCCATGTAGATATAAATCTGGAATTGTATCTATTATCACTAGTGCCACAAACCTAATGTCCTGCCGAAATTTCTGTGTTACATCTCAGTCAGTGGCTTAGTTACAGAGGAAAAGAGGCACTTTGGGTACTTGGGCGATGGAGGAAGGACAGGTCGCAGCATGGGTTTCCCACATAGATGTAAGTCTGAAATCGTTTCTATTATCAATAATGAAACAAAACTAATGTCCTGCCAAATTCCAGTGTTACATCTCAGTATCTGACTTAGTTACGGAGGAAAAACGGCACTTTGGCTACTTGGGTTATTGAGCCTTGACAAGTCATAAGATGAGTTTCTCATGCAGATGTGAGTCTGAAATCATTGCTATAATCACTATTACCACAAAACTAATGTGATGCCCGAATTCCAGCATTACATCTCAATATTTGACTTAGTTACGGAGGAAAAAGGCGCTCCGGCTACTTGGGCTATGGAACCTTGACAAATCGCAACATGAGTTTCCCATGTAGATGTAAGTCTGAAATCAATTCTATTATCACTAGTGCCACGAACCTAATGTTCTGCCCAAATTTCAGTGTTACATCTCAAGAATTGGCTTAATCAATGAGGAAAAAAGGCGCTTCAGGTACTTAGGCTATGGAGCCTTGACAAGTCGTAACATGTGTTTCCCACATAGATGTAAACCTGAAATCATTTCTATTAACACTATTGCCACGAAACTAATGTCCTGCCCAAATTTGAACATTACATCCCAATAATTGACTCAGTTACCGAGGAAAAAAGGCGCTTCGGGTATTTTGACGTATCGTGACATGAGCTTCCCACCTAGATGTAAGTCTGAAATCAATTCTGTTATCACTAGTGCCACGAACCTAATGTTCTGCCCAAATTTCAGCGCTACATCTCAATAATTGGCTTAATTACCGAGGAAAAAAGGCGCTTCGGGTACTTAGGCTATGGAGCCTTGACAAGTCGTAACATGCGTTTCCCACATAGATGTAAATCTGAAATCATTTCTATTAACACTATTGCCACGAATCTAATGTCCTGCCCAAATTTGAACATTACATCCCAATAATTGACTCAGTTACCGAGGAAAAAAGGCGCTTCGGGTATTTTGACGTATCGTGACATGAGCTTCCCACCTAGATGTAAGTCTGAAATCAATTCTGTTATCACTAGTGCCACGAACCTAATGTTCTGCCCAAATTTCAGCGTTACATCTCAATAATTGGCTTAATTACCGAGGAAAAAAGGCGCCTCGGGTACTTAGGCTATGGAGCCTTGACAAGTCGTAACATGTGTTTCCCACATAGATGTAAATCTGAAATCATTTCTATTAACACTATTGCCACGAAACTAATGTCCTGCCCAAATTTGAGCATTACATCCCAATAATTGACTCAGTTACCGAGGAAAAACGGCGCTTCGGGTACTTTGATGTATCGTGACATGAGCTTCCCACCTAGATGTAAGTCTGAAATCATTGCTATAATCACTATTGCCACAAAAGTAATGTGCTTCCCGAATTCCAGCGTTACATCTCAATATTTGACTGTGTTACAGAGGAAAAAAGGCGCACCCTGTACTTGAGTGATGGAGGAAGGACATGTCGCAACATGGGTTTCCCACCTTGATGTAAGTCTGAAATTGTGTCTATTATCACTAGTGCCACAAAACTAATGTCCTACCCAAATTCCAGTGTTACATCTCAATAATGAACTTAGTTACCGTGAAAAAAGGCGGAAAAAAGGCGCTCCGGCTACTTGGGGTATGGAGCCTTGACAAGTTGCAACATGAGTTTCCCATGTAGATATAAATCTGGAATTGTATCTATTATCACTAGTGCCACAACCTAATGTCCTGCCCAAATTTCAGCATTACATCTCAGTAAGTGGCTTAGTTACAGAGGAAAAGAGGCACTTTGGGTACTTGGGCGATGGAGGAAGGACAGGTCGCAGCATGGGTTTCCCACATAGATGTAAGTCTGAAATCGTTTCTATTATCAATAATGAAACAAAACTAATGTCCTGCCAAATTCCAGTGTTACATCTCAGTATCTGACTTAGTTATGGAGGAAAAACGGCACTTTGGCTACTTGGGTTATTGAGCCTTGACAAGTCATAAGATGAGTTTCTCATGCAGATGTGAGTCTGAAATCATTGCTATAATCACTATTACCACAAAACTAATGTGATGCCCGAATTCCAGCATTACATCTCAATATTTGACTTAGTTACGGAGGAAAAAGGCGCTCCGGCTACTTGGGCTATGGAACCTTGACAAATCGCAACATGAGTTTCCCATGTAGATGTAAGTCTGAAATCAATTCTATTATCACTAGTGCCACGAACCTAATGTTCTGCCCAAATTTCAGTGTTACATCTCAAGAATTGGCTTAATCAATGAGGAAAAAAGGCGCTTCAGGTACTTAGGCTATGGAGCCTTGACAAGTCGTAACATGTGTTTCCCACATAGATGTAAACCTGAAATCATTTCTATTAACACTATTGCCACGAAACTAATGTCCTGCCCAAATTTGAACATTACATCCCAATAATTGACTCAGTTACCGAGGAAAAAAGGCGCTTCGGGTATTTTGACGTATCGTGACATGAGCTTCCCACCTAGATGTAAGTCTGAAATCAATTCTGTTATCACTAGTGCCACGAACCTAATGTTCTGCCCAAATTTCAGCGCTACATGTCAATAATTGGCTTAATTACCGAGGAAAAAAGGCGCTTCGGGTACTTAGGCTATGGAGCCTTGACAAGTCGTAACATGCGTTTCCCACATAGATGTAAATCTGAAATCATTTCTATTAACACTATTGCCACGAATCTAATGTCCTGCCCAAATTTGAACATTACATCCCAATAATTGACTCAGTTACCGAGGAAAAAAGGCGCTTCGGGTATTTTGACGTATCGTGACATGAGCTTCCCACCTAGATGTAAGTCTGAAATCAATTCTGTTATCACTAGTGCCACGAACCTAATGTTCTGCCCAAATTTCAGCGCTACATCTCAATAATTGGCTTAATTACCGAGGAAAAAAGGCGCTTCGGGTACTTAGGCTATGGAGCCTTGACAAGTCGTAACATGCGTTTCCCACATAGATGTAAATCTGAAATCATTTCTATTAACACTATTGCCACGAATCTAATGTCCTGCCCAAATTTGAACATTACATCCCAATAATTGACTCAGTTACCGAGGAAAAAAGGCGCTTCGGGTATTTTGACGTATCGTGACATGAGCTTCCCACCTAGATGTAAGTCTGAAATCAATTCTGTTATCACTAGTGCCACGAACCTAATGTTCTGCCCAAATTTCAGCGTTACATCTCAATAATTGGCTTAATTACCGAGGAAAAAAGGCGCCTCGGGTACTTAGGCTATGGAGCCTTGACAAGTCGTAACATGTGTTTCCCACATAGATGTAAATCTGAAATCATTTCTATTAACACTATTGCCACGAAACTAATGTCCTGCCCAAATTTGAGCATTACATCCCAATAATTGACTCAGTTACCGAGGAAAAACGGCGCTTCGGGTACTTTGATGTATCGTGACATGAGCTTCCCACCTAGATGTAAGTCTGAAATCATTGCTATAATCACTATTGCCACAAAAGTAATGTGCTTCCCGAATTCCAGCGTTACATCTCAATATTTGACTGTGTTACAGAGGAAAAAAGGCGCACCCTGTACTTGAGTGATGGAGGAAGGACATGTCGCAACATGGGTTTCCCACCTTGATGTAAGTCTGAAATTGTGTCTATTATCACTAGTGCCACAAAACTAATGTCCTACCCAAATTCCAGTGTTACATCTCAATAATGAACTTAGTTACCGTGAAAAAAGGCGGAAAAAAGGCGCTCCGGCTACTTGGGGTATGGAGCCTTGACAAGTTGCAACATGAGTTTCCCATGTAGATATAAATCTGGAATTGTATCTATTATCACTAGTGCCACAACCTAATGTCCTGCCCAAATTTCAGCATTACATCTCAGTAAGTGGCTTAGTTACAGAGGAAAAGAGGCACTTTGGGTACTTGGGCGATGGAGGAAGGACAGGTCGCAGCATGGGTTTCCCACATAGATGTAAGTCTGAAATCGTTTCTATTATCAATAATGAAACAAAACTAATGTCCTGCCAAATTCCAGTGTTACATCTCAGTATCTGACTTAGTTATGGAGGAAAAACGGCACTTTGGCTACTTGGGTTATTGAGCCTTGACAAGTCATAAGATGAGTTTCTCATGCAGATGTGAGTCTGAAATCATTGCTATAATCACTATTACCACAAAACTAATGTGATGCCCGAATTCCAGCATTACATCTCAATATTTGACTTAGTTACGGAGGAAAAAGGCGCTCCGGCTACTTGGGCTATGGAACCTTGACAAATCGCAACATGAGTTTCCCATGTAGATGTAAGTCTGAAATCAATTCTATTATCACTAGTGCCACGAACCTAATGTTCTGCCCAAATTTCAGTGTTACATCTCAAGAATTGGCTTAATCAATGAGGAAAAAAGGCGCTTCAGGTACTTAGGCTATGGAGCCTTGACAAGTCGTAACATGTGTTTCCCACATAGATGTAAACCTGAAATCATTTCTATTAACACTATTGCCACGAAACTAATGTCCTGCCCAAATTTGAACATTACATCCCAATAATTGACTCAGTTACCGAGGAAAAAAGGCGCTTCGGGTATTTTGACGTATCGTGACATGAGCTTCCCACCTAGATGTAAGTCTGAAATCAATTCTGTTATCACTAGTGCCACGAACCTAATGTTCTGCCCAAATTTCAGCGCTACATGTCAATAATTGGCTTAATTACCGAGGAAAAAAGGCGCTTCGGGTACTTAGGCTATGGAGCCTTGACAAGTCGTAACATGCGTTTCCCACATAGATGTAAATCTGAAATCATTTCTATTAACACTATTGCCACGAATCTAATGTCCTGCCCAAATTTGAACATTACATCCCAATAATTGACTCAGTTACCGAGGAAAAAAGGCGCTTCGGGTATTTTGACGTATCGTGACATGAGCTTCCCACCTAGATGTAAGTCTGAAATCAATTCTGTTATCACTAGTGCCACGAACCTAATGTTCTGCCCAAATTTCAGCGTTACATCTCAATAATTGGCTTAATTACCGAGGAAAAAAGGCGCTTCGGGTACTTAGGCTATGGAGCCTTGACAAGTCGTAACATGTGTTTCCCACATAGATGTAAATCTGAAATCATTTCTATTAACACTATTGCCACGAAACTAATGTCCTGCCCAAATTTGAGCATTACATCCCAATAATTGACTCAGTTACCGAGGAAAAACGGCGCTTCGGGTACTTTGATGTATCGTGACATGAACTTCCCACCTAGATGTAAGTCTGAAATCATTGCTATAATCACTATTGCCACAAAAGTAATGTGCTTCCCGAATTCCAGCGTTACATCTCAATATTTGACTGTGTTACAGAGGAAAAAAGGCGCACCCTGTACTTGAGTGATGGAGGAAGGACATGTCGCAACATGGGTTTCCCACCTTGATGTAAGTCTGAAATTGTGTCTATTATCACTAGTGCCACAAAACTAATGTCCTACCCAAATTCCAGTGTTACATCTCAATAATGAACTTAGTTACCGAGAAAAAAGGCGGAAAAAAGGCGCTCCGGCTACTTGGGGTATGGAGCCTTGACAAGTCGCAACATGAGTTTCCCATGTAGATATAAATCTGGAATTGTATCTATTATCACTAGTGCCACAAACCTAATGTCCTGCCCAAATTTCAGCGTTACATCTCAGTAAGTGGCTTAGTTACAGAGGAAAAGAGGCACTTTGGGTACTTGGGCGATGGAGGAAGGATAGGTCGCAGCATGGGTTTCCCACATAGATGTAAGTCTGAAATCGTTTCTATTATCAATAATGAAACAAAACTAATGTCCTGCCAAATTCCAGTGTTACATCTCAGTATCTGACTTAGTTACGGAGGAAAAACGGCACTTTGGCTACTTGGGTTATTGAGCCTTGACAAGTCATAAGATGAGTTTCTCATGCAGATGTGAGTCTGAAATCATTGCTATAATCACTATTACCACAAAACTAATGTGATGCCCGAATTCCAGCATTACATCTCAATATTTGACTTAGTTACGGAGGAAAAAGGCGCTCCGGCTACTTGGGCTATGGAACCTTGACAAATCGCAACATGAGTTTCCCATGTAGATGTAAGTCTGAAATCAATTCTATTATCACTAGTACCACGAACCTAATGTTCTGCCCAAATTTCAGTGTTACATCTCAAGAATTGGCTTAATCAATGAGGAAAAAAGGCGCTTCAGGTACTTAGGCTATGGAGCCTTGACAAGTCGTAACATGTGTTTCCCACATAGATGTAAACCTGAAATCATTTCTATTAACACTATTGCCACGAAACTAATGTCCTGCCCAAATTTGAGCATTACATCCCAATAATTGACTCAGTTACCGAGGAAAAAAGGCGCTTCGGGTATTTTGACGTATCGTGACATGAGCTTCCCACCTAGATGTAAGTCTGAAATCAATTCTGTTATCACTAGTGCCACGAACCTAATGTTCTACCCAAATTTCAGCGTTACATCTCAATAATTGGCTTAATTACCGAGGAAAAAAGGCGCTTCGGGTACTTAGGCTATGGAGCCTTGACAAGTCGTAACATGTGTTTCCCACATAGATGTAAACCTGAAATCATTTCTATTAACACTATTGCCACGAAACTAATGTCCTGCCCAAATTTGAGCATTACATCCCAATAATTGACTCAGTTACCGAGGAAAAAAGGCGCTTTGGGTATTTTGACGTATCGTGACATGAGCTTCCCACCTAGATGTAAGTCTGAAATCAATTCTGTTATCACTAGTGCCACGAACCTAATGTTCTGCCCAAATTTCAGTGTTACATCTCAATAATTGGCTTAATTACCGAGGAAAAAAGGCGCTTCGGGTACTTAGGCTATGGAGCCTTGACAAGTCGTAACATGCGTTTTCCACATAGATGTAAATCTGAAATCATTTCTATGAACACTATTGCCACGAAACTAATGTCCTGCCCAAATTTGAGCATTACATCCCAATAATTGACTCAGTTACCGAGGAAAAACGGCGCTTCGGGTACTTTGATGTATCGTGACATGAGCTTCCCACCTAGATGTAAGTCTGAAATCATTGCTATAATCACTATTGCCACAAAAGTAATGTGCTTCCCGAATTCCAGCGTTACATCTCAATATTTGACTGTGTTACAGAGGAAAAAAGGCGCACCCTGTACTTGAGTGATGGAGGAAGGACATGTCGCAACATGGGTTTCCCACCTTGATGTAAGTCTGAAATTGTGTCTATTATCACTAGTGCCACAAAACTAATGTCCTACCCAAATTCCAGTGTTACATCTCAATAATGAACTTAGTTACCGTGAAAAAAGGCGGAAAAAAGGCGCTCCGGCTACTTGGGGTATGGAGCCTTGACAAGTCGCAACATGAGTTTCCCATGTAGATATAAATCTGGAATTGTATCTATTATCACTAGTGCCACAAACCTAATGTCCTGCCCAAATTTCAGCGTTACATCTCAGTAAGTGGCTTAGTTACAGAGGAAAAGAGGCACTTTGGGTACTTGGGCGATGGAGGAAGGACAGGTCGCAGCATGGGTTTCCCACATAGATGTAAGTCTGAAATCGTTTCTATTATCAATAATGAAACAAAACTAATGTCCTGCCAAATTCCAGTGTTACATCTCAGTATCTGACTTAGTTACGGAGGAAAAACGGCACTTTGGCTACTTGGGTTATTGAGCCTTGACAAGTCATAAGATGAGTTTCTCATGCAGATGTGAGTCTGAAATCATTGCTATAATCACTATTACCACAAAACTAATGTGATGCCCGAATTCCAGCATTACATCTCAATATTTGACTTAGTTACGGAGGAAAAAGGCGCTCCGGCTACTTGGGCTATGGAACCTTGACAAATCGCAACATGAGTTTCCCATGTAGATGTAAGTCTGAAATCAATTCTATTATCACTAGTGCCACGAACCTAATGTTCTGCCCAAATTTCAGTGTTACATCTCAAGAATTGGCTTAATCAATGAGGAAAAAAGGCGCTTCAGGTACTTAGGCTATGGAGCCTTGACAAGTCGTAACATGTGTTTCCCACATAGATGTAAACCTGAAATCATTTCTATTAACACTATTGCCACGAAACTAATGTCCTGCCCAAATTTGAGCATTACATCCCAATAATTGATTCAGTTACCGAGGAAAAAAGGCGCTTCGGGTATTTTGACGTATCGTGACATGAGCTTCCCACCTAGATGTAAGTCTGAAATCAATTCTGTTATCACTAGTGCCACGAACCTAATGTTCTGCCCAAATTTCAGCGTTACATCTCAATAATTGGCTTAATTACCGAGGAAAAAAGGCGCTTCGGGTACTTAGGCTATGGAGCCTTGACAAGTCGTAACATGTGTTTCCCACATAGATGTAAACCTGAAATCATTTCTATTAACACTATTGCCACGAAACTAATGTCCTGCCCAAATTTGAGCATTACATCCCAATAATTGACTCAGTTACCGAGGAAAAAAGGCGCTTTGGGTATTTTGACGTATCGTGACATGAGCTTCCCACCTAGATGTAAGTCTGAAATCAATTCTGTTATCACTAGTGCCACGAACCTAATGTTCTGCCCAAATTTCAGTGTTACATCTCAATAATTGGCTTAATTACCGAGGAAAAAAGGCGCTTCGGGTACTTAGGCTATGGAGCCTTGACAAGTCGTAACATGCGTTTCCCACATAGATGTAAATCTGAAATCATTTCTATTAACACTATTGCCACGAAACTAATGTCCTGCCCAAATTTGAGCATTACATCCCAATAATTGACTCAGTTACCGAGGAAAAAAGGCGCTTCGGGTACTTTGGTGTATCGTGACATGAGCTTCCCACCTAGATGTAAGTCTGAAATCATTGCTATAATCACTATTGCCACAAAAGTAATGTGCTTCCCGAATTCCAGCGTTACATCTCAATATTTGACTGTGTTACAGAGGAAAAAAGGCGCACCCTGTACTTGAGTGATGGAGGAAGGACATGTCGCAACATGGGTTTCCCACCTTGATGTAAGTCTGAAATTGTGTCTATTATCACTAGTGCCACAAAACTAATGTCCTACCCAAATTCCAGTGTTACATCTCAATAATGAACTTAGTTACCGAGAAAAAAGGCGGAAAAAAGGCGCTCCGGCTACTTGGGGTATGGAGCCTTGACAAGTCGCAACATGAGTTTCCCATGTAGATATAAATCTGGAATTGTATCTATTATCACTAGTGCCACAAACCTAATGTCCTGCCGAAATTTCTGTGTTACATCTCAGTCAGTGGCTTAGTTACAGAGGAAAAGAGGCACTTTGGGTACTTGGGCGATGGAGGAAGGACAGGTCGCAGCATGGGTTTCCCACATAGATGTAAGTCTGAAATCGTTTCTATTATCAATAATGAAACAAAACTAATGTCCTGCCAAATTCCAGTGTTACATCTCAGTATCTGACTTAGTTACGGAGGAAAAACGGCACTTTGGCTACTTGGGTTATTGAGCCTTGACAAGTCATAAGATGAGTTTCTCATGCAGATGTGAGTCTGAAATCATTGCTATAATCACTATTACCACAAAACTAATGTGATGCCCGAATTCCAGCATTACATCTCAATATTTGACTTAGTTACGGAGGAAAAAGGCGCTCCGGCTACTTGGGCTATGGAACCTTGACAAATCGCAACATGAGTTTCCCATGTAGATGTAAGTCTGAAATCAATTCTATTATCACTAGTGCCACGAACCTAATGTTCTGCCCAAATTTCAGTGTTACATCTCAAGAATTGGCTTAATCAATGAGGAAAAAAGGCGCTTCAGGTACTTAGGCTATGGAGCCTTGACAAGTCGTAACATGTGTTTCCCACATAGATGTAAACCTGAAATCATTTCTATTAACACTATTGCCACGAAACTAATGTCCTGCCCAAATTTGAACATTACATCCCAATAATTGACTCAGTTACCGAGGAAAAAAGGCGCTTCGGGTATTTTGACGTATCGTGACATGAGCTTCCCACCTAGATGTAAGTCTGAAATCAATTCTGTTATCACTAGTGCCACGAACCTAATGTTCTGCCCAAATTTCAGCGCTACATCTCAATAATTGGCTTAATTACCGAGGAAAAAAGGCGCTTCGGGTACTTAGGCTATGGAGCCTTGACAAGTCGTAACATGCGTTTCCCACATAGATGTAAATCTGAAATCATTTCTATTAACACTATTGCCACGAATCTAATGTCCTGCCCAAATTTGAACATTACATCCCAATAATTGACTCAGTTACCGAGGAAAAAAGGCGCTTCGGGTATTTTGACGTATCGTGACATGAGCTTCCCACCTAGATGTAAGTCTGAAATCAATTCTGTTATCACTAGTGCCACGAACCTAATGTTCTGCCCAAATTTCAGCGTTACATCTCAATAATTGGCTTAATTACCGAGGAAAAAAGGCGCCTCGGGTACTTAGGCTATGGAGCCTTGACAAGTCGTAACATGTGTTTCCCACATAGATGTAAATCTGAAATCATTTCTATTAACACTATTGCCACGAAACTAATGTCCTGCCCAAATTTGAGCATTACATCCCAATAATTGACTCAGTTACCGAGGAAAAACGGCGCTTCGGGTACTTTGATGTATCGTGACATGAGCTTCCCACCTAGATGTAAGTCTGAAATCATTGCTATAATCACTATTGCCACAAAAGTAATGTGCTTCCCGAATTCCAGCGTTACATCTCAATATTTGACTGTGTTACAGAGGAAAAAAGGCGCACCCTGTACTTGAGTGATGGAGGAAGGACATGTCGCAACATGGGTTTCCCACCTTGATGTAAGTCTGAAATTGTGTCTATTATCACTAGTGCCACAAAACTAATGTCCTACCCAAATTCCAGTGTTACATCTCAATAATGAACTTAGTTACCGTGAAAAAAGGCGGAAAAAAGGCGCTCCGGCTACTTGGGGTATGGAGCCTTGACAAGTTGCAACATGAGTTTCCCATGTAGATATAAATCTGGAATTGTATCTATTATCACTAGTGCCACAACCTAATGTCCTGCCCAAATTTCAGCATTACATCTCAGTAAGTGGCTTAGTTACAGAGGAAAAGAGGCACTTTGGGTACTTGGGCGATGGAGGAAGGACAGGTCGCAGCATGGGTTTCCCACATAGATGTAAGTCTGAAATCGTTTCTATTATCAATAATGAAACAAAACTAATGTCCTGCCAAATTCCAGTGTTACATCTCAGTATCTGACTTAGTTATGGAGGAAAAACGGCACTTTGGCTACTTGGGTTATTGAGCCTTGACAAGTCATAAGATGAGTTTCTCATGCAGATGTGAGTCTGAAATCATTGCTATAATCACTATTACCACAAAACTAATGTGATGCCCGAATTCCAGCATTACATCTCAATATTTGACTTAGTTACGGAGGAAAAAGGCGCTCCGGCTACTTGGGCTATGGAACCTTGACAAATCGCAACATGAGTTTCCCATGTAGATGTAAGTCTGAAATCAATTCTATTATCACTAGTGCCACGAACCTAATGTTCTGCCCAAATTTCAGTGTTACATCTCAAGAATTGGCTTAATCAATGAGGAAAAAAGGCGCTTCAGGTACTTAGGCTATGGAGCCTTGACAAGTCGTAACATGTGTTTCCCACATAGATGTAAACCTGAAATCATTTCTATTAACACTATTGCCACGAAACTAATGTCCTGCCCAAATTTGAACATTACATCCCAATAATTGACTCAGTTACCGAGGAAAAAAGGCGCTTCGGGTATTTTGACGTATCGTGACATGAGCTTCCCACCTAGATGTAAGTCTGAAATCAATTCTGTTATCACTAGTGCCACGAACCTAATGTTCTGCCCAAATTTCAGCGCTACATGTCAATAATTGGCTTAATTACCGAGGAAAAAAGGCGCTTCGGGTACTTAGGCTATGGAGCCTTGACAAGTCGTAACATGCGTTTCCCACATAGATGTAAATCTGAAATCATTTCTATTAACACTATTGCCACGAATCTAATGTCCTGCCCAAATTTGAACATTACATCCCAATAATTGACTCAGTTACCGAGGAAAAAAGGCGCTTCGGGTATTTTGACGTATCGTGACATGAGCTTCCCACCTAGATGTAAGTCTGAAATCAATTCTGTTATCACTAGTGCCACGAACCTAATGTTCTGCCCAAATTTCAGCGTTACATCTCAATAATTGGCTTAATTACCGAGGAAAAAAGGCGCTTCGGGTACTTAGGCTATGGAGCCTTGACAAGTCGTAACATGTGTTTCCCACATAGATGTAAATCTGAAATCATTTCTATTAACACTATTGCCACGAAACTAATGTCCTGCCCAAATTTGAGCATTACATCCCAATAATTGACTCAGTTACCGAGGAAAAACGGCGCTTCGGGTACTTTGATGTATCGTGACATGAACTTCCCACCTAGATGTAAGTCTGAAATCATTGCTATAATCACTATTGCCACAAAAGTAATGTGCTTCCCGAATTCCAGCGTTACATCTCAATATTTGACTGTGTTACAGAGGAAAAAAGGCGCACCCTGTACTTGAGTGATGGAGGAAGGACATGTCGCAACATGGGTTTCCCACCTTGATGTAAGTCTGAAATTGTGTCTATTATCACTAGTGCCACAAAACTAATGTCCTACCCAAATTCCAGTGTTACATCTCAATAATGAACTTAGTTACCGAGAAAAAAGGCGGAAAAAAGGCGCTCCGGCTACTTGGGGTATGGAGCCTTGACAAGTCGCAACATGAGTTTCCCATGTAGATATAAATCTGGAATTGTATCTATTATCACTAGTGCCACAAACCTAATGTCCTGCCCAAATTTCAGCGTTACATCTCAGTAAGTGGCTTAGTTACAGAGGAAAAGAGGCACTTTGGGTACTTGGGCGATGGAGGAAGGATAGGTCGCAGCATGGGTTTCCCACATAGATGTAAGTCTGAAATCGTTTCTATTATCAATAATGAAACAAAACTAATGTCCTGCCAAATTCCAGTGTTACATCTCAGTATCTGACTTAGTTACGGAGGAAAAACGGCACTTTGGCTACTTGGGTTATTGAGCCTTGACAAGTCATAAGATGAGTTTCTCATGCAGATGTGAGTCTGAAATCATTGCTATAATCACTATTACCACAAAACTAATGTGATGCCCGAATTCCAGCATTACATCTCAATATTTGACTTAGTTACGGAGGAAAAAGGCGCTCCGGCTACTTGGGCTATGGAACCTTGACAAATCGCAACATGAGTTTCCCATGTAGATGTAAGTCTGAAATCAATTCTATTATCACTAGTACCACGAACCTAATGTTCTGCCCAAATTTCAGTGTTACATCTCAAGAATTGGCTTAATCAATGAGGAAAAAAGGCGCTTCAGGTACTTAGGCTATGGAGCCTTGACAAGTCGTAACATGTGTTTCCCACATAGATGTAAACCTGAAATCATTTCTATTAACACTATTGCCACGAAACTAATGTCCTGCCCAAATTTGAGCATTACATCCCAATAATTGACTCAGTTACCGAGGAAAAAAGGCGCTTCGGGTATTTTGACGTATCGTGACATGAGCTTCCCACCTAGATGTAAGTCTGAAATCAATTCTGTTATCACTAGTGCCACGAACCTAATGTTCTACCCAAATTTCAGCGTTACATCTCAATAATTGGCTTAATTACCGAGGAAAAAAGGCGCTTCGGGTACTTAGGCTATGGAGCCTTGACAAGTCGTAACATGTGTTTCCCACATAGATGTAAACCTGAAATCATTTCTATTAACACTATTGCCACGAAACTAATGTCCTGCCCAAATTTGAGCATTACATCCCAATAATTGACTCAGTTACCGAGGAAAAAAGGCGCTTTGGGTATTTTGACGTATCGTGACATGAGCTTCCCACCTAGATGTAAGTCTGAAATCAATTCTGTTATCACTAGTGCCACGAACCTAATGTTCTGCCCAAATTTCAGTGTTACATCTCAATAATTGGCTTAATTACCGAGGAAAAAAGGCGCTTCGGGTACTTAGGCTATGGAGCCTTGACAAGTCGTAACATACGTTTCCCACATAGATGTAAATCTGAAATCATTTCTATTAACACTATTGCCACGAAACTAATGTCCTGCCCAAATTTGAGCATTACATCCCAATAATTGACTCAGTTACCGAGGAAAAAAGGCGCTTCGGGTACTTTGGTGTATCGTGACATGAGCTTGCCACCTAGATGTAAGTCTGAAATCATTGCTATAATCACTATTGCCACAAAAGTAATGTGCTTCCCGAATTCCAGCGTTACATCTCAATATTTGACTGTGTTACAGAGGAAAAAAGGCGCACCCTGTACTTGAGTGATGGAGGAAGGACATGTCGCAACATGGGTTTCCCACCTTGATGTAAGTCTGAAATTGTGTCTATTATCACTAGTGCCACAAAACTAATGTCCTACCCAAATTCCAGTGTTACATCTCAATAATGAACTTAGTTACCGAGAAAAAAGGCGGAAAAAAGGCGCTCCGGCTACTTGGGGTATGGAGCCTTGACAAGTCGCAACATGAGTTTCCCATGTAGATATAAATCTGGAATTGTATCTATTATCACTAGTGCCACAAACCTAATGTCCTGCCCAAATTTCAGCGTTACATCTCAGTAAGTGGCTTAGTTACAGAGGAAAAGAGGCACTTTGGGTACTTGGGCGATGGAGGAAGGACAGGTCGCAGCATGGGTTTCCCACATAGATGTAAGTCTGAAATCGTTTCTATTATCAATAATGAAACAAAACTAATGTCCTGCCAAATTCCAGTGTTACATCTCAGTATCTGACTTAGTTACGGAGGAAAAACGGCACTTTGGCTACTTGGGTTATTGAGCCTTGACAAGTCATAAGATGAGTTTCTCATGCAGATGTGAGTCTGAAATCATTGCTATAATCACTATTACCACAAAACTAATGTGATGCCCGAATTCCAGCATTACATCTCAATATTTGACTTAGTTACGGAGCAAAAAGGCGCTCCGGCTACTTGGGCTATGGAACCTTGACAAATCGCAACATGAGTTTCCCATGTAGATGTAAGTCTGAAATCAATTCTATTATCACTAGTACCACGAACCTAATGTTCTGCCCAAATTTCAGTGTTACATCTCAAGAATTGGCTTAATCAATGAGGAAAAAAGGCGCTTCAGGTACTTAGGCTATGGAGCCTTGACAAGTCGTAACATGTGTTTCCCACATAGATGTAAACCTGAAATCATTTCTATTAACACTATTGCCACGAAACTAATGTCCTGCCCAAATTTGAGCATTACATCCCAATAATTGACTCAGTTACCGAGGAAAAAAGGCGCTTCGGGTATTTTGACGTATCGTGACATGAGCTTCCCACCTAGATGTAAGTCTGAAATCAATTCTGTTATCACTAGTGCCACGAACCTAATGTTCTACCCAAATTTCAGCGTTACATCTCAATAATTGGCTTAATTACCGAGGAAAAAAGGCGCTTCGGGTACTTAGGCTATGGAGCCTTGACAAGTCGTAACATGTGTTTCCCACATAGATGTAAACCTGAAATCATTTCTATTAACACTATTGCCACGAAACTAATGTCCTGCCCAAATTTGAGCATTACATCCCAATAATTGACTCAGTTACCGAGGAAAAAAGGCGCTTTGGGTATTTTGACGTATCGTGACATGAGCTTCCCACCTAGATGTAAGTCTGAAATCAATTCTGTTATCACTAGTGCCACGAACCTAATGTTCTGCCCAAATTTCAGTGTTACATCTCAATAATTGGCTTAATTACCGAGGAAAAAAGGCGCTTCGGGTACTTAGGCTATGGAGCCTTGACAAGTCGTAACATGCGTTTCCCACATAGATGTAAATCTGAAATCATTTCTATTAACACTATTGCCACGAAACTAATGTCCTGCCCAAATTTGAGCATTACATCCCAATAATTGACTCAGTTACCGAGGAAAAAAGGCGCTTCGGGTACTTTGGTGTATCGTGACATGAGCTTGCCACCTAGATGTAAGTCTGAAATCATTGCTATAATCACTATTGCCACAAAAGTAATGTGCTTCCCGAATTCCAGCGTTACATCTCAATATTTGACTGTGTTACAGAGGAAAAAAGGCGCACCCTGTACTTGAGTGATGGAGGAAGGACATGTCGCAACATGGGTTTCCCACCTTGATGTAAGTCTGAAATTGTGTCTATTATCACTAGTGCCACAAAACTAATGTCCTACCCAAATTCCAGTGTTACATCTCAATAATGAACTTAGTTACCGAGAAAAAAGGCGGAAAAAAGGCGCTCCGGCTACTTGGGGTATGGAGCCTTGACAAGTCGCAACATGAGTTTCCCATGTAGATATAAATCTGGAATTGTATCTATTATCACTAGTGCCACAAACCTAATGTCCTGCCGAAATTTCTGTGTTACATCTCAGTCAGTGGCTTAGTTACAGAGGAAAAGAGGCACTTTGGGTACTTGGGCGATGGAGGAAGGACAGGTCGCAGCATGGGTTTCCCACATAGATGTAAGTCTGAAATCGTTTCTATTATCAGTAATGAAACAAAACTAATGTCCTGCCAAATTCCAGTGTTACATCTCAGTATCTGATTTAGTTACGGAGGAAAAACGGCACTTTGGCTACTTGGGTTATTGAGCCTTGACAAGTCATAAGATGAGTTTCTCATGCAGATGTGAGTCTGAAATCATTGCTATAATCACTATTACCACAAAACTAATGTGATGCCCGAATTCCAGCATTACATCTCAATATTTGACTTAGTTACGGAGGAAAAAGGCGCTCCGGCTACTTGGGCTATGGAACCTTGACAAATCGCAACATGAGTTTCCCATGTAGATGTAAGTCTGAAATCAATTCTATTATCACTAGTGCCACGAACCTAATGTTCTGCCCAAATTTCAGTGTTACATCTCAAGAATTGGCTTAATCAATGAGGAAAAAAGGCTCTTCAGGTACTTAGGCTATGGAGCCTTGACAAGTCCCACATAGATGTAAACCTGAAATCATTTCTATTAACACTATTGCCACGAAACTAATGTCCTGCCCAAATTTGAGCATTACATCCCAATAATTGACTCAGTTACCGAGGAAAAAAGGCGCTTCGGGTATTTTGACGTATCGTGACATGAGCTTCCCACCTAGATGTAAGTCTGAAATCAATTCTGTTACCACTAGTGCCACGAACCTAATGTTCTGCCCAAATTTCAGCGTTACATCTCAATAATTGGCTTAATTACCGAGGAAAAAAGGCGCTTCGGGTACTTAGGCTATGGAGCCTTGACAAGTCGTAACATGTGTTTCCCACATAGATGTAAACCTGAAATCATTTCTATTAACACTATTGCCACGAAACTAATGTCCTGCCCAAATTTGAGCATTACATCCCAATAATTGACTCAGTTACCGAGGAAAAAAGGCGCTTCGGGTATTTTGACGTATCGTGACATGAGCTTCCCACCTAGATGTAAGTCTGAAATCAATTCTGTTATCACTAGTGCCACGAACCTAATGTTCTGCCCAAATTTCAGTGTTACATCTCAATAATTGGCTTAATTACCGAGGAAAAAAGGCGCTTCGGGTACTTAGGCTATGGAGCCTTGACAAGTCGTAACATGCGTTTCCCACATAGATGTAAATCTGAAATCATTTCTATTAACACTATTGCCACGAAACTAATGTCCTGCCCAAATTTGAGCATTACATCCCAATAATTGACTCAGTTACCGAGGAAAAAAGGCGCTTCGGGTACTTTGATGTATCGTGACATGAGCTTCCCACCTAGATGTAAGTCTGAAATCATTGCTATAATCACTATTGCCACAAAAGTAATGTGCTTCCCGAATTCCAGCGTTACATCTCAATATTTGACTGTGTTACAGAGGAAAAAAGGCGCACCCTGTACTTGAGTGATGGAGGAAGGACATGTCGCAACATGGGTTTCCCACCTTGATGTAAGTCTGAAATT
The DNA here is from genome assembly GCA_964017235.1 of Sabellastarte sp. h YS-2021. Taxonomy (NCBI): domain Eukaryota; kingdom Metazoa; phylum Annelida; class Polychaeta; order Sabellida; family Sabellidae; genus Sabellastarte; species Sabellastarte sp. h YS-2021. The sequence continues at coordinate 138,530,263 of OZ024927.1, read as the reverse complement.
GTGTCTATTATCACTAGTGCCACAAAACTAATGTCCTACCCAAATTCCAGTGTTACATCTCAATAATGAACTTAGTTACCGAGAAAAAAGGCGGAAAAAAGGCGCTCCGGCTACTTGGGGTATGGAGCCTTGACAAGTCGCAACATGAGTTTCCCATGTAGATATAAATCTGGAATTGTATCTATTATCACTAGTGCCACAAACCTAATGTCCTGCCCAAATTTCAGCGTTACATCTCAGTAAGTGGCTTAGTTACAGAGGAAAAGAGGCACTTTGGGTACTTGGGTGATGGAGGAAGGACAGGTCGCAGCATGGGTTTCCCACATAGATGTAAGTGTGAAATCGTTTCTATTATCAATAATGAAACAAAACTAATGTCCTGCCAAATTCCAGTGTTACATCTCAGTATCTGACTTAGTTACGGAGGAAAAACGGCACTTTGGCTACTTGGGTTATTGAGCCTTGACAAGTCATAAGATGAGTTTCTCATGCAGATGTGAGTCTGAAATCATTGCTATAATCACTATTACCACAAAACTAATGTGATGCCCGAATTTCAGCATTACATCTCAATATTTGACTTAGTTACGGAGGAAAAAGGCGCTCCGGCTACTTGGGCTATGGAACCTTGACAAATCGCAACATGAGTTTCCCATGTAGATGTAAGTCTGAAATCAATTCTATTATGACTAGTGCCACGAACCTAATGTTCTGCCCAAATTTCAGTGTTACATCTCAAGAATTGGCTTAATCAATGAGGAAAAAAGGCGCTTCAGGTACTTAGGCTATGGAGCCTTGACAAGTCGTAACATGTGTTTCCCACATAGATGTAAACCTGAAATCATTTCTATTAACACTATTGCCACGAAACTAATGTCCTGCCCAAATTTGAGCATTACATCCCAATAATTGACTCAGTTACCGAGGAAAAAAGGCGCTTCGGGTATTTTGACGTATCGTGACATGAGCTTCCCACCTAGATGTAAGTCTGAAATCAATTCTGTTATCACTAGTGCCACGAACCTAATGTTCTGCCCAAATTTCAGCGTTACATCTCAATAATTGGCTTAATTACCGAGGAAAAAAGGCGCTTCGGGTACTTAGGCTATGGAGCCTTGACAAGTCGTAACATGTGTTTCCCACATAGATGTAAACCTGAAATCATTTCTATTAACACTATTGCCACGAAACTAATGTCCTGCCCAAATTTGAGCATTACATCCCAATAATTGACTCAGTTACCGAGGAAAAAAGGCGCTTCGGGTATTTTGACGTATCGTGACATGAGCTTCCCACCTAGATGTAAGTCTGAAATCAATTCTGTTATCACTACTGCCACGAACCTAATGTTCTGCCCAAATTTCAGAGTTACATCTCAATAATTGGCTTAATTACCGAGGAAAAAAGGCGCTTCGGGTACTTAGGCTATGGAGCCTTGACAAGTCGTAACATGCGTTTCCCACATAGATGTAAATCTGAAATCATTTTTATTAACACTATTGCCACGAAACTAATGTCCTGCCCAAATTTGAGCATTACATCCCAATAATTGACTCAGTTACCGAGGAAAAAAGGCGCTTCGGGTACTTTGATGTATCGTGACATGAGCTTCCCACCTAGATGTAAGTCTGAAATCATTACTATAATCACTATTGCCACAAAAGTAATGTGCTTCCCGAATTCCAGCGTTACATCTCAATATTTGACTGTGTTACAGAGGAAAAAGGGCGTACCCTGTACTTGAGTGATGGAGGAAGGACATGTCGCAACATGGGTTTCCCACCTTGATGTAAGTCTGAAATTGTGTCTATTATCACTAGTGCCACAAAACTAATGTCCTACCCAAATTCCAGTGTTACATCTCAATAATGAACTTAGTTACCGAGAAAAAAGACGGAAAAAAGGCGCTCCGGCTACTTGGGGTATGGAGCCTTGACAAGTCGCAACATGAGTTTCCCATGTAGATATAAATCTGGAATTGTATCTATTATCACTAGTGCCACAAACCTAATGTCCTGCCCAAATTTCAGCGTTACATCTCAGTAAGTGGCTTAGTTACAGAGGAAAAGAGGCACTTTGGGTACTTGGGCGATGGAGGAAGGACAGGTCGCAGCATGGGTTTCCCACATAGATGTAAGTCTGAAATCATTTCTATTATCAATAATGAAACAAAACTAATGTCCTGCCAAATTCCAGTGTTACATCTCAGTATCTGACTTAGTTACGGAGGAAAAACGGCACTTTGGCTACTTGGGTTATTGAGCCTTGACAAGTCATAAGATGAGTTTCTCATGCAGATGTGAGTCTGAAATCATTGCTATAATCACTATTACCACAAAACTAATGTGATGCCCGAATTCCAGCATTACATCTCAATATTTGACTTAGTTACGGAGGAAAAAGGCGCTCCGGCTACTTGGGCTATGGAACCTGGACAAATCGCAACATGAGTTTCCCATGTAGATGTAAGTCTGAAATCAATTCTATTATCACTAGTGCCACGAACCTAATGTTCTGCCCAAATTTCAGTGTTACATCTCAAGAATTGGCTTAATCAATGAGGAAAAAAGGCACTTCAGGTACTTAGGCTATGGAGCCTTGACAAGTCGTAACATGTGTTTCCCACATAGATGTAAACCAGAAATCATTTCTATTAACACTATTGCCACGAAACTAATGTCCTGCCCAAATTTGAGCATTACATCCCAATAATTGACTCAGTTACCGAGGAAAAAAGGCGCTTCGGGTATTTTGACATATCGTGACATGAGCTTCCCACCTAGATGTAAGTCTGAAATCAATTCTGTTATCACTAGTGCCACGAACCTAATGTTCTGCGCAAATTTCAGCGTTACATCTCAATAATTGGCTTAATTACCGAGGAAAAAAGGCGCTTCGGGTACTTAGGCTATGGAGCCTTGACAAGTCGTAACATGCGTTTCCCACATAGATGTAAATCTGAAATCATTTCTATTAACACTATTGCCACGAAACTAATGTCCTGCCCAAATTTGAGCATTACATCCCAATAATTGACTCAGTTACTGAGGAAAAAAGGCGATTCGGGTATTTTGACGTATCGTGACATGAGCTTCCCACCTAGATGTAAGTCTGAAATCATTGCTATAATCACTATTGCCACAAAACTAATGTGCTTCCCGAATTCCAGCATTACATCTCAATATTTGACTGTGTTACCGAGGAAAAAAGACGCTCCCTGTACTTGAGTGATGGAGGAAGGACATGTCGCAACATGGGTTTCCCACCTTGATGTAAGTCTGAAATTGTGTCTATTATCACTAGTGCCACAAAACTAATGTCCTACCCAAATTCCAGTGTTGCATCTCAATAATTAACTTAGTTACGGAGAAAAAAGGCGGAAAAAAGGCGCTCCGGCTACTTGGGGTATGGAGCCTTGACAAGTCGCAACATGAGTTTCCCATGTAGATATAAGTCTGGAATTGTATCTATTATCACTAGTGCCACAAACCTAATGTCCTGCCCAAATTTCAGCGTTACATCTCAGTAAGTGGCTTAGTTACAGAGGAAAAGAGGCACTTTGGGTACTTGGGCGATGGAGGAAGGACAGGTCGCAGCATGGGTTTCCCACATAGATGTAAGTCTGAAATCGTTTGTATTATCAATAATGAAACAAAACTAATGTTCTGCCAAATTTCAGTGTTACATCTCAGTATCTGACTTAGTTACGGAGGAAAAACGGCACTTTGGCTACTTGGGTTATTGAGCCTTGACAAGTCGTAAGATGAGTTTCTCATGCAGATGTGAGTCTGAAATCATTGCTATAGTCACTATTGCTACAAAACTAATGTGATGCCCGAATTCCAGCATTACATCTCAATATTTGACTTAGTTACGGAGGAAAAAGGCGCTCCGGCTACTTGGGCTATGGAACCTTGAAAAATCGCAACATGAGTTTCCCATGTAGATGTAAGTCTGAAATCAATTCTATTATCACTAGTGCCATGAAGCTAATGTTCTGCCCAAATTTCAGTGTTACATCTCAATAATTGGCTTAATTACCGAGGAAAAAAGGCGCTTCGGGTACTTAGGCTAAGGAGCCTTGACAAGTCATAACATGTGTTTCCCACATAGATGTAAATCTGAAATAATTTCTATTAACACTATTGCCACGAAACTAATGTCCTGCCCAAATTTGAGCATTACATCCCAATAATTGACTCAGTTACTGAGGAAAAAAGGCGATTCGGGTATTTTGACGTATCGTGACATGAGCTTCCCACCTAGATGTAAGTCTGAAATCATTGCTATAATCACTATTGCCACAAAACTAATGTGCTTCCCGAATTCCAGCATTACATCTCAATATTTGACTGTGTTACCGAGGAAAAAAGACGCTCCCTGTACTTGAGTGATGGAGGAAGGACATGTCGCAACATGGGTTTCCCACCTTGATGTAAGTCTGAAATTGTGTCTATTATCACTAGTGCCACAAAACTAATGTCCTACCCAAATTCCAGTGTTGCATCTCAATAATTAACTTAGTTACGGAGAAAAAAGGCGGAAAAAAGGCGCTCCGGCTACTTAGGGTATGGAGCCTGGACAAGTCGCAACATGAGTTTCCCATGTAAATATAAGTCTGGAATTGTATCTATTATCACTAGTGCCACAAACCTAATGTCCTGCCTAAATTTCAGCGTTACATCTCAGTAAGTGGCTTAGTTACAGAGGAAAACAGGTACTTTGGGTACTTGGGCGATGGAGGAAGGACAGGTCGCAGCATGGGTTTCCCACATAGATGTAAGTCTGAAATCGTTTCTATTATCAATAATGAAACAAAACTAATGTTCTGCCAAATTCCAGTGTTACATCTTAGTATCTGACTTAGTTACGGAGGAAAAACGGCACTTTGGCTACTTGGGTTATTGAGCCTTGACAAGTCGTAAGATGAGTTTCTCATGCAGATGTGAGTCTGAAATCATTGCTATAGTCACTATTGCTACAAAACTAATGTGATGCCCGAATTCCAGCATTACATCTCAATATTTGACTTAGTTACGGAGGAAAAAGGCGCTCCGGCTACTTGGGCTATGGAACCTTGACAAATCGCAACATGAGTTTCCCATGTAGATGTAAGTCTGAAATCAATTCTATTATCACTAGTGCCACGAAGCTAATGTTCTGCCCAAATTTCAGTGTTACATCTCAATAATTGGCTTAATTACCGAGGAAAAAAGGCGCTTAGGGTACTTAGGCTATGGAGCCTTGACAAGTCATAACATGTGTTTCCCACATAGATGTAAATCTGAAATAATTTCTATTAACACTATTGCCACGAAACTAATGTCCTACCCAAATTTGAGCATTACATCCCAATAATTGACTCAGTTACTGAGGAAAAAAGGTGATTCGGGTATTTTGACGTATCGTGACATGAGCTTCCCACCTAGATGTAAGTCTGAAATCATTGCTATAATCACTATTGCCACAAAACTAATGTGCTTCCCGAATTCCAGCATTACATCTCAATATTTGACTGTGTTACAGAGGAAAAAAGACGCTCCCTGTACTTGAGTGATGGAGGAAGGACATGTCGCAACATGGGTTTCCCACCTTGATGTAAGTCTGAAATTGTGTCTGTTATCACTAGTGCCACAAAACTAATGTCCTACCCAAATTCCAGTGTTACATCTCAATAATTAACTTAGTTACGGAGAAAAAAGGCGGAAAAAAGGCGCTCCGGCTACTTAGGGTATGGAGCCTTGACAAGTCGCAACATGAGTTTCCCATGTAAATATAAGTCTGGAATTGTATCTATTATCACTAGTGCCACAAACCTAATGTCCTGCCCAAATTTCAGCGTTACATCTCAGTAAGTGGCTTAGTTACAGAGGAAAACAGGCACTTTGGGTACTTGGGCGATGGAGAAGGACAGGTCGCAGCATGGGTTTCCCACATAGATGTAAGTCTGAAATTGTTTCTATTATCAATAATGAAACAAAACTAATGTCCTGCCAAATTCCAGTGTTACATCTCAGTATCTGACTTAGTTACGGAGGAAAAATGGCACTTTGGCTACTTGGGTTATTGAGCCTTGACAAGTCGTAAGACGAGTTTCTCATGTAGATGTGAGTCTGAAATCATTGCTATAGTCACTATTGCTACAAAACTAATGTGATGCCCGAATTCCAGCATTACATCTCAATATATGACTTAGTTACGGAGGAAAAAGGCGCTCCGGCTACTTGGGCTATGGAACCTTGACAAATCGCAACATGAGTTTCCCATGTAGATGTAAGTCTTAAATCAATTCTATTATCACTAGTGCCACGAAGCTAATGTTCTGCCCAAATTTCAGTGTTACATCTCAATAATTGGCTTAATTACCGAGGAAAAAAGGCTCTTCGGGTACTTAGGCTATGGAGCCTTGACAAGTCGTAACATGTGTTTCCCACATAGATGTAAATCTGAAATCATTTCTATTAACACTATTGCCACGAAACTAATGTGCTGCCCAAATTTGAGCATTACATCCCAATAATTGACTCAGTTACCGAGGAAAAAAGGTGCTTTGGGTACTTTGACGTATCGTGACATGAGCTTCCCACCTAGATGTAAGTCTGAAATCATTGCTATAATCACTATTGCCACAAAACTAATGTGCTTCCCGAATTCCAGCATTACATCTCAATATTTGACTGTGTTACAGAGGAAAAAAGACGCTCCCTGTACTTGAGTGATGGAGGAAGGACATGTCGCAACATGGGTTTCCCACCTTGATGTAAGTGTGAAATTGTGTCTATTATCACTAGTGCCACAAAACTAATGTCCTACCCAAATTCCAGTGTTACATCTCAATAATTAACTTAGTTACGGAGAAAAAAGGTGGAAAAAAGGCACTCCGGCTACTTAGGGTATGGAGCCTTGACAAGTCGCAACATGAGTTTCCTATGTAAATATAAGTCTGGAATTGTATCTATTATCACTAGTGCCACAAACCTAATGTCCTGCCTAAATTTCAGCGTTACATCTCAGTAAGTGGCTTAGTTACAGAGGAAAACAGGCACTTTGGGTACTTGGGCGATGGAGGAAGGACAGGTCGCAGCATGGGTTTCCCACATAGATGTAAGTCTGAAATCGTTTCTATTATCAATAATGAAACAAAACTAATGTCCTGCCAAATTCCAGTGTTACATCTCAGTATCTGACTTAGTCACGGAGGAAAAACGGCACTTTGGCTACTTGGGTTATTGAGCCTTGACAAGTCGTAAGATGAGTTTCTCATGTAGATGTGAGTCTGAAATCATTGCTATAGTCACTATTGCTACAAAACTAATGTGATGCCCGAATTCCAGCATTACATCTCAATATTTGACTTAGTTACGGAGGAAAAAGGCGCTCCGGCTACTTGGGCTATGGAACCTTGACAAATCGCAACATGAGTTTCCCATGTAGATGTAAGTCTGAAATCAATTCTATTATCACTAGTGCCATGAAGCTAATGTTCTGCCCAAATTTCAGTGTTACATCTCAATAATTGGCTTAATTACCGAGGAAAAAAGGCGATTCGGGTACTTAGGCTATGGAGCCTTGACAAGTCGTAACATGTGTTTCCCACATAGATGTAAATCTGAAATCATTTCTATTAACACTATTGCCACGAAACTAATGTGCTGCCCAAATTTGAGCATTACATCCCAATAATTGACTCAGTTACCGAGGAAAAAAGGCGCTTTGGGTACTTTGACGTATCGTGACATGAGCTTCCCACCTAGATGTAAGTCTGAAATCATTGCTATAATCACTATTGCCACAAAACTAATGTGCTTCCCGAATTCCAGCATTACATCTCAATATTTGACTGTGTTACAGAGGAAAAAAGACGCTCCCTGTACTTGAGTGATGGAGGAAGGACATGTCGCAACATGGGTTTCCCACCTTGATGTAAGTGTGAAATTGTGTCTATTATCACTAGTGCCACAAAACTAATGTCCTACCCAAATTCCAGTGTTACATCTCAATAATTAACTTAGTTACAGAGAAAAAAGGTGGAAAAAAGGCGCTCCAGCTACTTAGGGTATGGAGCCTTGACAAGTCGCAACATGAGTTTCCCATATAAATATAAGTCTGGAATTGTATCTATTATCACTAGTGCCACAAACCTAATGTCCTGCCCAAATTTCAGCGTTACATCTCAGTAAGTGGCTTAGTTACAGAGGAAAAGAGGCACTTTGGGTACTTGGGCGATGGAGGAAGGACAGGTCGCAGCATGGGTTTCCCACATAGATGTAAGTCTGAAATCGTTTCTATTATCAATAATGAAACAAAACTAATGTCCTGCCAAATTCTAGTGTTACATCTCAGTATCTGACTTAGTTACGGAGGAAAAACGGCACTTTGGCTACTTGGGTTATTGAGCCTTGACAAGTCGTAAGATGAGTTTCTCATGTAGATGTGAGTCTGAAATCATTGCTATAGTCACTATTGCCACAAAACTAATGTGATGCCCGAATTCCAGCATTACATCTCAATATTTGACTTAGTTACGGAGGAAAAAGGCGCTCCGGCTACTTGGGCTATGGAACCTTGACAAATCGCAACATGAGTTTCCCATGTAGATGTAAGTCTGAAATCAATTCTATTATCACTAGTGCCACGAAGCTAATGTTCTGCCCAAATTTCAGTGTTACATCTCAATAATTGGCTTAATTACCGAGGAAAAAAGGCGCTTCAGGTACTTAGGCAATGGAGCCTTGACAAGTCATAACATGTGTTTCCCACATAGATGTAAATCTGAAATAACTTCTATTAACACTATTGCCACAAAACTAATGTCCTGCCCAAATTTGAGCATTACATCCCAATAATTGACTCAGTTACGAAGGAAAAAAGGCGATTCGGGTATTTTGACGTATCGTGACATGAGCTTCCCACCTAGATGTAAGTCTGAAATCAATTCTATTATCACTAGTGCCACGAACCTAATATTCTGCCCAAATTTCAGCGTTACATCTCAATAATTGGCTTAATTACCGAGGAAAAAAGGCGCTTCGGGTACTTAGGCTATGGAGCCTTGACAAGTCGTAACATGTGTTTCCCACATAGATGTAAATCTGAAATCATTTCTATTAACACTATTGCCACGAAACTAATGTCCTGCCCAAATTTGAGCATTACATCCCAATAATTGACTCAGTTACCGAGGAAAAAAGGCTCTTCGGGTAGTTTGACGTATTGTGACATGAGCTTCCCACCTAGATGTAAGTCTGAAATCATTGCTATAATCACTATTGCCACAAAACTAATGTGTTTCCCGAATTCCAGTGCTATATCTCAATATTTGACTGTGTTACAGAGGATAAAAGACGCTCCCTGTACTTGAGTGATGGAGGAAGGACATGTCGCAACATGGATTTCCCACCTTGATGTAAGTCTGAAATTGTGTCTATTATCACTAGTGCCACAAAACTAATGTCCTACCCAAATTCCAGTGTTACATCTCAATAATTAACTTAGTTACGGAGAAAAAAGGCGGAAAAAAGGCGCTCTGGCTACTTGGGGTATGGAGCCTTGACAAGTCGCAATATGAGTTTCCCATGTAAATATAAGTCTGGAATTGTATCTATTATCACTAGTGCCACAAACCTAATGTCCTGCCCAAATTTCAGTGTTACATCTCAGTAAGTGGCTTAGTTACAGAGGAAAACAGGCACTTTGGGTACTTGGGCGATGGAGGAAGGACAGGTCGCAGCATGGGTTTTCCACATAGATGTAAGTCTGAAATCGTTTCTATTATCAATAATGAAACCAAACTAATGTTCTGCCAAATTCCAGTGTTACATCTCAGTATCTGACCTAGTTACGGAGGAAAAACAGCACTTTGGCTACTTGGGTTATTGAGCCTTGACAAGTCGTAAGATGAGTTTCTCATGCAGATGTGAGTCTGAAATCATTGCTATAATCACTATTGCCACAAAACTAATGTGATGCCCGAATTCCAGCATTACATCTCAATATTTGACTTAGTTATGGAAGAAAAAGGCAGTCCGGCTACTTGGGCTATGGAACCTTGACAAATCGCAACATGAGTTTCCCATGTAGATATAAGTCTGAAATCAATTCTATTATCACTAGTGCCACGAACCTAATGTTCTGCCCAAATTTCAGTGTTACATCTCAATAATTGGCTTAATTACCGAGGAAAAAAGGCGCTTCGGGTACTTGGGCTATGGAGCCTTGACAAGTCGTAACATGTTTCCCACATAGATGTAAATCTGAAATCATTTCTATTAACACTATTGCCACGAAACTAATGTGCTGCCCAAATTTGAGCATTACATCTCAATAATTGGTTTAATTACCGAAGAAAAAAGGCGCTTCGGGTACTTAGGCTATGGAACCTTGACAAGTCGTAACATGTGTTTCCCACAGAGATGTAAATCTGAAATCATTTCTATTAACACTATTGCCACAAAAGTAATATCCTGCCTAAATTTGAGCATTACATCCCAATAATTGACTCAGTTACCGAGGAAAAAAGGCGCTTTGGGTACTTTGACGTATCGTGACATGAGCTTCCCACCTAGATGTAAGTCTGAAATCATTGCTATAATCACTATTGCCACAAAACTAATGTGCTTCCCGAATTCCAGCATTACATCTCAATATTTGACTGTGTTACAGAGGGAAAAAGACGCTCCCTGTACTTGAGTGATGGAGGAAGGACATGTCGCAACATGGGTTTCCCACCTCGATGTAAGTGTGAAATTGTGTCTATTATTACTAGTGCCACAAAACTAATGTCCTACCCAAATTCCAGTGTTACATCTCAATAATTAACTTAGTTACGGAGAAAAAAGGCGGAAAAAAGGCGCTCCGGCTACTTGGGGTATGGAGCCTTGACAAGTCGCAACATGAGTTTCCCATGTAGATATAAGTCTGGAATTGTATCTATTATCACTAGTGCCACAAACCTAATGTCCTGCCCAAATTTCAGCGTTACATCTCAGTAAGTGGCTTAGTTACAGAGGAAAAGAGGCACTTTGGGTACTTGGGCAATGGAGGAAGGACAGGTCGCAGCATGGGTTTCCCACATAGATGTAAGTCTGAAATCGTTTCTATTATCAATAATGAAACAAAACTAATGTCCTGCCAAATTCTAGTGTTACATCTCAGTATCTGACTTAGTTACGGAGGAAAAACGGCACTTTGGCTACTTGGGTTATTGAGCCTTGACAAGTCGTAAGATGAGTTTCTTATGTAGATGTGAGTCTGAAATCATTGCTATAGTCACTATTGCCACAAAACTAATGTGATGCCCGAATTCCAGCATTACATCTCAATATTTGACTTAGTTACGGAGGAAAAAGGCGCTCCGGCTACTTGGGCTATGGAACCTTGACAAATCGCAACATGAGTTTCCCATGTAGATGTAAGTCTGAAATCAATTCTATTATCACTAGTGCCACGAAGCTAATGTTCTGCCCAAATTTCAGTGTTACATCTCAATAATTGGCTTAATTACCGAGGAACAAAGGCGCTTCGGGTACTTAGGCTATGGAGCCTTGACAAGTCATAACATGTGTTTCCCACATAGATGTAAATCTGAAATAATTTCTATTAACACTATTGCCACAAAACTAATGTCCTGCCCAAATTTGAGCATTACATCCCAATAATTGACTCAGTTACCAAGGAAAAAAGGCGCTTCGGGTATTTTGACGTATCGTGACATGAGCTTCCCACCTAGATGTAAGTCTGAAATCAATTCTATTATCACTAGTGCCACGAACCTAATATTCTGCCCAAATTTCAGCGTTACATCTCAATAATTGGCTTAATTACCGAGGAAAAAAGGCGCTTCGGGTACTTAGGCTATGGAGCCTTGACAAGTCGTAACGTGTTTCCCACATAGATGTAAATCTGAAATCATTTCTATTAACACTATTGCCACGAAACTAATGTCCTGCCCAAATTTGAGCATTACATCCCAATAATTGACTCAGTTACCGAGGAAAAAAGGCTCTTCGGGTACTTTGACGTATTGTGACATGAGCTTCCCACCTAGATGTAAGTCTGAAATCATTGCTATAATCACTATTGCCACAAAACTAATGTGCTTCCCGAATTCTAGTGCTATATCTCAATATTTGACTGTGTTACAGAGGATAAAAGACGCTCCCTGTACTTGAGTGATGGAGGAAGGACATGTCGCAACATGGATTTCCCACCTTGATGTAAGTCTGAAATTGTGTCTATTATCACTAGTGCCACAAAACTAATGTCCTACCCAAATTCCAGTGTTACATCTCAATAATTAACTTAGTTACGGAGAAAAAAGGCGGAAAAAAGGCGCTCCGGCTACTTAGGGTATGGAGCCTTGACAAGTCGCAACATGAGTTTCCCATGTAAATATAAGTCTGGAATTGTATCTATTATCACTAGTGCCACAAACCTAATGTCCTGCCCAAATTTCAGCGTTACATCTCAGTAAGTGGCTTAGTTACAGAGGAAAACAGGCACTTTGGGTACTTGGGCGATGGAGGAAGGACAGGTCGCAGCATGGGTTTCCCACATAGATGTAAGTCTGAAATCGTTTCTATTATCAATAATGAAACAAAACTAATGTCCTGCCAAATTCTAGTGTTACATCTCAGTATCTGACTTAGTTACGGAGGAAAAACGGCACTTTGGCTACTTGGGTTATTGAGCCTTGACAAGTCGTAAGATGAGTTTCTCATGTAGATGTGAGTCTGAAATCATTGCTATAGTCACTATTGCCACAAAACTAATGTGATGCCCGAATTCCAGCATTACATCTCAATATTTGACTTAGTTACGGAGGAAAAAGGCGCTCCGGCTACTTGGGCTATGGAACCTTGACAAATCGCAACATGAGTTTCCCATGTAGATGTAAGTCTGAAATCAATTCTATTATCACTAGTGCCACGAAGCTAATGTTCTGCCCAAATTTCAGTGTTACATCTCAATAATTGGCTTAATTACCGAGGAAAAAAGGCGCTTCAGGTACTTAGGCAATGGAGCCTTGACAAGTCATAACATGTGTTTCCCACATAGATGTAAATCTGAAATAACTTCTATTAACACTATTGCCACAAAACTAATGTCCTGCCCAAATTTGAGCATTACATCCCAATAATTGACTCAGTTACGAAGGAAAAAAGGCGATTCGGGTATTTTGACGTATCGTGACATGAGCTTCCCACCTAGATGTAAGTCTGAAATCAATTCTATTATCACTAGTGCCACGAACCTAATATTCTGCCCAAATTTCAGCGTTACATCTCAATAATTGGCTTAATTACCGAGGAAAAAAGGCGCTTCGGGTACTTAGGCTATGGAGCCTTGACAAGTCGTAACATGTGTTTCCCACATAGATGTAAATCTGAAATCATTTCTATTAACACTATTGCCACGAAACTAATGTCCTGCCCAAATTTGAGCATTACATCCCAATAATTGACTCAGTTACCGAGGAAAAAAGGCTCTTCGGGTAGTTTGACGTATTGTGACATGAGCTTCCCACCTAGATGTAAGTCTGAAATCATTGCTATAATCACTATTGCCACAAAACTAATGTGTTTCCCGAATTCCAGTGCTATATCTCAATATTTGACTGTGTTACAGAGGATAAAAGACGCTCCCTGTACTTGAGTGATGGAGGAAGGACATGTCGCAACATGGATTTCCCACCTTGATGTAAGTCTGAAATTGTGTCTATTATCACTAGTGCCACAAAACTAATGTCCTACCCAAATTCCAGTGTTACATCTCAATAATTAACTTAGTTACGGAGAAAAAAGGCGGAAAAAAGGCGCTCTGGCTACTTGGGGTATGGAGCCTTGACAAGTCGCAATATGAGTTTCCCATGTAAATATAAGTCTGGAATTGTATCTATTATCACTAGTGCCACAAACCTAATGTCCTGCCCAAATTTCAGTGTTACATCTCAGTAAGTGGCTTAGTTACAGAGGAAAACAGGCACTTTGGGTACTTGGGCGATGGAGGAAGGACAGGTCGCAGCATGGGTTTTCCACATAGATGTAAGTCTGAAATCGTTTCTATTATCAATAATGAAACCAAACTAATGTTCTGCCAAATTCCAGTGTTACATCTCAGTATCTGACCTAGTTACGGAGGAAAAACAGCACTTTGGCTACTTGGGTTATTGAGCCTTGACAAGTCGTAAGATGAGTTTCTCATGCAGATGTGAGTCTGAAATCATTGCTATAATCACTATTGCCACAAAACTAATGTGATGCCCGAATTCCAGCATTACATCTCAATATTTGACTTAGTTATGGAAGAAAAAGGCAGTCCGGCTACTTGGGCTATGGAACCTTGACAAATCGCAACATGAGTTTCCCATGTAGATATAAGTCTGAAATCAATTCTATTATCACTAGTGCCACGAACCTAATGTTCTGCCCAAATTTCAGTGTTACATCTCAATAATTGGCTTAATTACCGAGGAAAAAAGGCGCTTCGGGTACTTGGGCTATGGAGCCTTGACAAGTCGTAACATGTTTCCCACATAGATGTAAATCTGAAATCATTTCTATTAACACTATTGCCACGAAACTAATGTGCTGCCCAAATTTGAGCATTACATCTCAATAATTGGTTTAATTACCGAAGAAAAAAGGCGCTTCGGGTACTTAGGCTATGGAACCTTGACAAGTCGTAACATGTGTTTCCCACAGAGATGTAAATCTGAAATCATTTCTATTAACACTATTGCCACAAAAGTAATATCCTGCCTAAATTTGAGCATTACATCCCAATAATTGACTCAGTTACCGAGGAAAAAAGGCGCTTTGGGTACTTTGACGTATCGTGACATGAGCTTCCCACCTAGATGTAAGTCTGAAATCATTGCTATAATCACTATTGCCACAAAACTAATGTGCTTCCCGAATTCCAGCATTACATCTCAATATTTGACTGTGTTACAGAGGGAAAAAGACGCTCCCTGTACTTGAGTGATGGAGGAAGGACATGTCGCAACATGGGTTTCCCACCTCGATGTAAGTGTGAAATTGTGTCTATTATTACTAGTGCCACAAAACTAATGTCCTACCCAAATTCCAGTGTTACATCTCAATAATTAACTTAGTTACGGAGAAAAAAGGCGGAAAAAAGGCGCTCCGGCTACTTGGGGTATGGAGCCTTGACAAGTCGCAACATGAGTTTCCCATGTAGATATAAGTCTGGAATTGTATCTATTATCACTAGTGCCACAAACCTAATGTCCTGCCCAAATTTCAGCGTTACATCTCAGTAAGTGGCTTAGTTACAGAGGAAAAGAGGCACTTTGGGTACTTGGGCAATGGAGGAAGGACAGGTCGCAGCATGGGTTTCCCACATAGATGTAAGTCTGAAATCGTTTCTATTATCAATAATGAAACAAAACTAATGTCCTGCCAAATTCTAGTGTTACATCTCAGTATCTGACTTAGTTACGGAGGAAAAACGGCACTTTGGCTACTTGGGTTATTGAGCCTTGACAAGTCGTAAGATGAGTTTCTTATGTAGATGTGAGTCTGAAATCATTGCTATAGTCACTATTGCCACAAAACTAATGTGATGCCCGAATTCCAGCATTACATCTCAATATTTGACTTAGTTACGGAGGAAAAAGGCGCTCCGGCTACTTGGGCTATGGAACCTTGACAAATCGCAACATGAGTTTCCCATGTAGATGTAAGTCTGAAATCAATTCTATTATCACTAGTGCCACGAAGCTAATGTTCTGCCCAAATTTCAGTGTTACATCTCAATAATTGGCTTAATTACCGAGGAACAAAGGCGCTTCGGGTACTTAGGCTATGGAGCCTTGACAAGTCATAACATGTGTTTCCCACATAGATGTAAATCTGAAATAATTTCTATTAACACTATTGCCACAAAACTAATGTCCTGCCCAAATTTGAGCATTACATCCCAATAATTGACTCAGTTACCAAGGAAAAAAGGCGCTTCGGGTATTTTGACGTATCGTGACATGAGCTTCCCACCTAGATGTAAGTCTGAAATCAATTCTATTATCACTAGTGCCACGAACCTAATATTCTGCCCAAATTTCAGCGTTACATCTCAATAATTGGCTTAATTACCGAGGAAAAAAGGCGCTTCGGGTACTTAGGCTATGGAGCCTTGACAAGTCGTAACGTGTTTCCCACATAGATGTAAATCTGAAATCATTTCTATTAACACTATTGCCACGAAACTAATGTCCTGCCCAAATTTGAGCATTACATCCCAATAATTGACTCAGTTACCGAGGAAAAAAGGCTCTTCGGGTACTTTGACGTATTGTGACATGAGCTTCCCACCTAGATGTAAGTCTGAAATCATTGCTATAATCACTATTGCCACAAAACTAATGTGCTTCCCGAATTCTAGTGCTATATCTCAATATTTGACTGTGTTACAGAGGATAAAAGACGCTCCCTGTACTTGAGTGATGGAGGAAGGACATGTCGCAACATGGATTTCCCACCTTGATGTAAGTCTGAAATTGTGTCTATTATCACTAGTGCCACAAAACTAATGTCCTACCCAAATTCCAGTGTTACATCTCAATAATTAACTTAGTTACGGAGAAAAAAGGCGGAAAAAAGGCGCTCCGGCTACTTAGGGTATGGAGCCTTGACAAGTCGCAACATGAGTTTCCCATGTAAATATAAGTCTGGAATTGTATCTATTATCACTAGTGCCACAAACCTAATGTCCTGCCCAAATTTCAGCGTTACATCTCAGTAAGTGGCTTAGTTACAGAGGAAAACAGGCACTTTGGGTACTTGGGCGATGGAGGAAGGACAGGTCGCAGCATGGGTTTTCCACATAGATGTAAGTCTGAAATCGTTTCTATTATCAATAATGAAACCAAACTAATGTTCTGCCAAATTCCAGTGTTACATCTCAGTATCTGACCTAGTTACAGAGGAAAAACAGCACTTTGGCTACTTGGGTTATTGAGCCTTGACAAGTCGTAAGATGAGTTTCTCATGCAGATGTGAGTCTGAAATCATTGCTATAATCACTATTGCCAAAAAACTAATGTGATGCCCGAATTCCAGCATTACATCTCAATATTTGACTTAGTTACGGAGGAAAAAGGCAGTCCGGCTACTTGGGCTATGGAACCTTGACAAATCGCAACATGAGTTTCCCATGTAGATATAAGTCTGAAATCAATTCTATTATCACTAGTGCCAGGAACCTAATGTTCTGCCCAAATTTCAGTGTTACATCTCAATAATTGGCTTAATTACCGAGGAAAAAAGGCGCTTCGGGTACTTAGGCTATGGAGCCTTGACAAGTCATAACATGTGTTTCCCACATAGATGTAAATCTGAAATAATTTCTATTAACACTATTGCCACAAAACTAATGTCCTGCCCAAATTTGAGCATTACATCCCAATAATTGACTCAGTTACCAAGGAAAAAAGGCGATTCGGGTATTTTGACGTATCGTGACATGAGCTTCCCACCTAGATGTAAGTCTGAAATCAATTCTATTATCACTAGTGCCACGAACCTAATATTCTGCCCAAATTTCAGCGTTACATCTCAATAATTGGTTTAATTACCGAGGAAAAAAGGCGCTTCGGGTACTTAGGCTATGGAGCCTTGACAAGTCGTAACGTGTTTCCCACATAGATGTAAATCTGAAATCATTTCTATTAACACTATTGCCACGAAACTAATGTCCTGCCCAAATTTGAGCATTACATCCCAATAATTGACTCAGTTACCGAGGAAAAAAGGCTCTTCGGGTACTTTGACGTATTGTGACATGAGCTTCCCACCTAGATGTAAGTCTGAAATCATTGCTATAATCACTATTGCCACAAAACTAATGTGCTTCCCGAATTCTAGTGCTATATCTCAATATTTGACTGTGTTACAGAGGATAAAAGACGCTCCCTGTACTTGAGTGATGGAGGAAGGACATGTCGCAACATGGATTTCCCACCTTGATGTAAGTCTGAAATTGTGTCTATTATCACTAGTGCCACAAAACTAATGTCCTACCCAAATTCCAGTGTTACATCTCAATAATTAACTTAGTTACGGAGAAAAAAGGCGGAAAAAAGGCGCTCCGGCTACTTAGGGTATGGAGCCTTGACAAGTCGCAACATGAGTTTCCCATGTAAATATAAGTCTGGAATTGTATCTATTATCACTAGTGCCACAAACCTAATGTCCTGCCCAAATTTCAGCGTTACATCTCAGTAAGTGGCTTAGTTACAGAGGAAAACAGGCACTTTGGGTACTTGGGCGATGGAGGAAGGACAGGTCGCAGCATGGGTTTTCCACATAGATGTAAGTCTGAAATCGTTTCTATTATCAATAATGAAACCAAACTAATGTTCTGCCAAATTCCAGTGTTACATCTCAGTATCTGACCTAGTTACAGAGGAAAAACAGCACTTTGGCTACTTGGGTTATTGAGCCTTGACAAGTCGTAAGATGAGTTTCTCATGCAGATGTGAGTCTGAAATCATTGCTATAATCACTATTGCCAAAAAACTAATGTGATGCCCGAATTTCAGCATTACATCTCAATATTTGACTTAGTTACGGAGGAAAAAGGCAGTCCGGCTACTTGGGCTATGGAACCTTGACAAATCGCAACATGAGTTTCCCATGTAGATATAAGTCTGAAATCAATTCTATTATCACTAGTGCCAGGAACCTAATGTTCTGCCCAAATTTCAGTGTTACATCTCAATAATTGGCTTAATTACCGAGGAAAAAAGGCGCTTCGGGTACTTAGGCTATGGAGCCTTGACAAGTCATAACATGTGTTTCCCACATAGATGTAAATCTGAAATAATTTCTATTAACACTATTGCCACAAAACTAATGTCCTGCCCAAATTTGAGCATTACATCCCAATAATTGACTCAGTTACCAAGGAAAAAAGGCGATTCGGGTATTTTGACGTATCGTGACATGAGCTTCCCACCTAGATGTAAGTCTGAAATCAATTCTATTATCACTAGTGCCACGAACCTAATATTCTGCCCAAATTTCAGCGTTACATCTCAATAATTGGCTTAATTACCGAGGAAAAAAGGCGCTTCGGGTACTTAGGCTATGGAGCCTTGACAAGTCGTAACATGTTTCCCACATAGATGTAAATCTGAAATCATTTCTATTAACACTATTGCCACGAAACTAATGTCCTGCCCAAATTTGAGCATTACATCCCAATAATTGACTCAGTTACCGAGGAAAAAAGGCTCTTCGGGTACTTTGACGTATTGTGACATGAGCTTCCCACCTAGATGTAAGTCTGAAATCATTGCTATAATCGCTATTGCCACAAAACTAATGTGCTTCCCGAATTCTAGTGCTATATCTCAATATTTGACTGTGTTACAGAGGATAAAAGACGCTCCCTGTACTTGAGTGATGGAGGAAGGACATGTCGCAACATGGATTTCCCACCTTGATGTAAGTCTGAAATTGTGTCTATTATCACTAGTGCCACAAAACTAATGTCCTACCCAAATTCCAGTGTTACATCTCAATAATTAACTTAGTTACGGAGAAAAAAGGCGGAAAAAAGGCGCTCCGGCTACTTAGGGTATGGAGCCTTGACAAGTCGCAACATGAGTTTCCCATGTAAATATAAGTCTGGAATTGTATCTATTATCACTAGTGCCACAAACCTAATGTCCTGCCCAAATTTCAGCGTTACATCTCAGTAAATGGCTTAGTTACAGAGGAAAACAGGCACTTTGGGTACTTGGGCGATGGAGGAAGGACAGGTCGCAGCATGGGTTTTCCACATAGATGTAAGTCTGAAATCGTTTCTATTATCAATAATGAAACCAAACTAATGTTCTGCCAAATTCCAGTGTTACATCTCAGTATCTGACCTAGTTACAGAGGAAAAACAGCACTTTGGCTACTTGGGTTATTGAGCCTTGATAAGTCGTAAGATGAGTTTCTCATGCAGATGTGAGTCTGAAATCATTGCTATAATCACTATTGCCAAAAAACTAATGTGATGCCCGAATTCCAGCATTACATCTCAATATTTGACTTAGTTACGGAGGAAAAAGGCGCTCCGGCTACTTGGGCTATGGAACCTTGACAAATCGCAACATGAGTTTCCCATGTAGATGTAAGTCTGAAATCAATTCTATTATCACTAGTGCCACGAAGCTAATGTTCTGCCCAAATTTCAGTGTTACATCTCAATAATTGGCTTAATTACCGAGGAAAAAAGGCGCTTCGGGTACTTGGGCTATGGAGCCTTGACAAGTCGTAACATGTGTTTCCCACATAGATGTAAATCTGAAATCATTTCTATTAACACTATTGCCACAAAAGTAATGTCCTGCCCAAATTTGAGCATTACATCC
This sequence comes from Sabellastarte sp. h YS-2021, assembly GCA_964017235.1. Taxonomy (NCBI): domain Eukaryota; kingdom Metazoa; phylum Annelida; class Polychaeta; order Sabellida; family Sabellidae; genus Sabellastarte; species Sabellastarte sp. h YS-2021. The sequence continues at coordinate 138,509,877 of OZ024927.1, read as the reverse complement.
CAATAATTGACTCAGTTACCGAGGAAAAAAGGCGTTTTGGGTACTTTGACGTATCGTGACATGAGCTTCCCACCTAGATGTAAGTCTGAAATCATTGCTATAATCACTATTGCCACAAAACTAATGTGCTTCCCGAATTCCAGCATTACATCTCAATATTTGACTGTGTTACAGAGGGAAAAAGACGCTCCCTGTACTTGAGTGATGGAGGAAGGACATGTCGCAACATGGGTTTCCCACCTCGATGTAAGTGTGAAATTGTGTCTATTATTACTAGTGCCACAAAACTAATGTCCTACCCAAATTCCAGTGTTATATCTCAATAATTAACTTAGTTACGGAGAAAAAAGGTGGAAAAAAGGCGCTCCAGCTACTTGGGGTATGGAGCCTTGACAAGTCGCAACATGAGTTTCCCATGTAGATATAAGTCTGGAATTGTATCTATTATCACTAGTGCCACAAACCTAATGTCCTGCCCAAATTTCAGCGTTACATCTCAGTAAGTGGCTTAGCTACAGAGGAAAACAGGCACTTTGGGTACTTGGGCGATGGAGGAAGGACAGGTCGCAGCATGGGTTTCCCACATAGATGTAAGTCTGAAATCGTTTCTATTATCAATAATGAAACAAAACTAATGTCCTGCCAAATTCCAGTGTTACATCTCAGTATCTGACTTAGTTACGGAGGAAAAACGGCACTTTGGCTACTTGGGTTATTGAGTCTTGACAAGTCGTAAGATGAGTTTCTCATGCAGATGTGAGTCTGAAATCATTGCTATAATCACTATTGCTACAAAACTAATGTGCTTCCCGAATTCCAGCATTACATCTCAATATTTGACTGTGTTACAGAGGGAAAAAGACGCTCCCTGTACTTGAGTGATGGAGGAAGGACATGTCGCAACATGGGTTTCCCACCTCGATGTAAGTGTGAAATTGTGTCTATTATTACTAGTGCCACAAAACTAATGTCCTACCCAAATTCCAGTGTTACATCTCAATAATTAACTTAGTTACGGAGAAAAAAGGCGGAAAAAAGGCGCTCCGGCTACTTGGGGTATGGAGCCTTGACAAGTCGCAACATGAGTTTCCCATGTAGATATAAGTCTGGAATTGTATCTATTATCACTAGTGCCACAAACCTAATGTCCTGCCCAAATTTCAGCGTTACATCTCAGTAAGTGGCTTAGTTACAGAGGACAACAGGCACTTTGGTACTTGGGCGTTGGAGGAAGGACAGGTCGCAGCATGGGTTTCCCACATAGATGTGAGTCTGAAATCGTTTCTATTATCAATAATGAAACCAAACTAATGTTCTGCCAAATTCCAGTGTTACATCTCAGTATCTGACTTAGTTACGGAGGAAAAACAGCACTTTGGCTACTTGGGTTATTGAGCCTTGACAAGTCGTAAGATGAGTTTCTCATGCAGATGTGAGTCTGAAATCATTGCTATAATCACTATTGCCACAAAACTAATGTTATGCCCGAATTCCAGCATTACATCTCAATATTTGACTTAGTTACAGAGGAAAAAGGCAGTCCCGCTACTTGGGCTATGGAACCTTGACAAATCGCAACATGAGTTTCCCATGTAGATATAAGTCTGAAATCAATTCTATTATCACTAGTGCCACGAACCTAATGTTCTGCCCAAATTTCAGTGTTACATCTCAATAATTGGCTTAATTACCGAGGAAAAAAGGCGCTTCGGGTACTTGGGCTATGGAGCCTTGACAAGTCGTAACATGTGTTTCCCACATAGATGTAAATCTGAAATCATTTCTATTAACACTATTGCCACGAAACTAATGTGCTGCCTAAATTTGAGCATTACATCTCAATAATTGGCTTAATTACCGAAGAAAAAAGGCGCTTCGGGTACTTAGGCTATGGAACCTTGACAAGTCGTAACATGTGTTTCCCACAGAGATGTAAATCTGAAATCATTTCTATTAACACTATTGCCACAAAAGTAATGTCCTGCCCAAATTTGAGCATTACATCCCAATAATTGACTCAGTTACCGAGGAAAAAAGGCGCTTTGGGTACTTTGACGTATCGTGACATGAGCTTCCCACCTAGATGTAAGTCTGAAATCATTGCTATAATCACTATTGCCACAAAACTAATGTGCTTCCCGAATTCCAGCATTACATCTCAATATTTGACTGTGGTACAGAGGGAAAAAGACGCTCCCTGTACTTGAGTGATGGAGGAAGGACATGTCGCAACATGGGTTTCCCACCTCGATGTAAGTGTGAAATTGTGTCTATTATTACTAGTGCCACAAAACTAATGTCCTACCCAAATTCCAGTGCTACATCTCAATAATTAACTTAGTTACGGAGTAAAAAGGCGGAAAAAAGGCGCTCCGGCTACTTGGGGTATGGAGCCTTGACAAGTCGTAAGATGAGTTTCTCATACAGATGTGAGTCTGAAATCATTGCTATAATCATTATTGCCACAAAACTAATGTGATGCCCGAATTACAGCATTACATCTCAATATTTGACTTAGTTACGGAGGAAAAAGGCGCTCCGGCTACTTGGGCTATGGAACCTTGACAAATCGCAACATGAGTTTCCCATGTAGATGTAAGTCTGAAATCAATTCTATTATCACTAGTGCCACGAACCTAATGTTCTGCCCAAATTTCAGTGTTACATCTCAAGAATTGGCTTAATCAATGAGGAAAAAAGGCGCTTCAGGTACTTAGGCTATGGAGCCTTGACAAGTCGTAACATGTGTTTCCCACATAGATGTAAACCTGAAATCATTTCTATTAACACTATTGCCACGAAACTAATGTCCTGCCCAAATTTGAGCATTACATCCCAATAATTGACTCAGTTACCGAGGAAAAAAGGTGCTTCGGGTATTTTGACGTATCGTGACATGAGCTTCCCACCTAGATGTAAGTCTGAAATCAATTCTGTTATCACTAGTGCCACGAACCTAATGGTCTGCCCAAATTTCAGCGTTACATCTCAATAATTGGCTTAATTACCGAGGAAAAAAGGCGCTTCGGGTACTTAGGCTATGGAGCCTTGACAAGTCGTAACATGCGTTTCCCACATAGATGTAAATCTGAAATCATTTCTATTAACACTATTGCCACGAAACTAATGTCCTGCCCAAATTTGAGCATTACATCCCAATAATTGACTCAGTTACCGAGGAAAAAAGGCGCTTTGGGTACTTTGATGTATCGTGACATGAGCTTCCCACCTAGATGTAAGTCTGAAATCATTGCTATAATCACTATTGCCACAAAAGTAATGTGCTTCCCGAATTCCAGCGTTACATCTCAATATTTGACTGTGTTACAGAGGAAAAAAGGAGCACCCTGTACTTGAGTGATGGAGGAAGGACATGTCGCAACATGGGTTTCCCACCTTGATGTAAGTCTGAAATTGTGTCTATTATCACTAGTGCCACAAAACTAATGTCCTACCCAAATTCCAGTGTTACATCTCAATAATAAACTTAGTTACCGAGAAAAAAGGCGGAAAAAAGGCGCTCCGGCTACTTGGGGTATGGAGCCTTGACAAGTCGCAACATGAGTTTCCCATGTAGATATAAATCTGGAATTGTATCTATTATCAATAGTGCCACAAACCTAATGTCCTGCCCAAATTTCAGCGTTACATCTCAGTAAGTGGCTTAGTTACAGAGGAAAAGAGGCACTTTGGGTACTTGGGCGATGGAGGAAGGACAGGTCGCAGCATGGGTTTCCCACATAGATGTAAGTCTGAAATCGTTTCTATTATCAATAATGAAACAAAACTAATGTCCTGCCAAATTCCAGTGTTACATCTCAGTATCTGACTTAGTTACGGAGGAAAAACGGCACTTTGGCTACTTGGGTTATTGAGCCTTGACAAGTCATAAGATGAGTTTCTCATGCAGATGTGAGTCTGAAATCATTGCTATAATCACTATTACCACAAAACTAATGTGATGCCCGAATTCCAGCATTACATCTCAATATTTGACTTAGTTACGGAGGAAAAAGGCGCTCCGGCTACTTGGGCTATGGAACCTTGACAAATCGCAACATGAGTTTCCCATGTAGATGTAAGTCTGAAATCAATTCTATTATCACTAGTGCCACGAACCTAATGTTCTGCCCAAATTTCAGTGTTACATCTCAAGAATTGGCTTAATCAATGAGGAAAAAAGGCGCTTCAGGTACTTAGGCTATGGAGCCTTGACAAGTCGTAACATGTGTTTCCCACATAGATGTAAACCTAAAATAATTTCTATTAACACTATTGCCACGAAACTAATGTCCTGCCCAAATTTGAACATTACATCCCAATAATTGACTCAGTTACCGAGGAAAAAAGGCGCTTCGGGTATTTTGACGTATCGTGACATGAGCTTCCCACCTAGATGTAAGTCTGAAATCAATTCTGTTATCACTAGTGCCACGAACCTAATGTTCTGCCCAAATTTCAGCGCTACATCTCAATAATTGGCTTAATCACTGAGGAAAAAAGGCGCTTCGGGTACTTAGGCTATGGAGCCTTGACAAGTCGTAACATGTGTTTCCCACATGATATAAACCTGAAATCATTTCTATTAACACTTTTGCCACGAAACTAATGTCCTGCCCAAATTTGAGCATTACATCCCAATAATTGACTCAGTTACCGAGGAAAAAAGGCGCTTCGGGTATTTTGACGTATCGTGACTTGAGCTTCCCACCTAGATGTAAGTCTGAAATCAATTCTATTATCACTAGTGCCACGAACCTAATGTTCTGCCCAAATTTCAGCGTTACATCTCAATAATTGGCTTAATTACCGAGGAAAAAAGGCGCTTCGGGTACTTAGGCTATGGAGTCTTGACAAGTCGTAACCTGTGTTTCCCACATAGATGTAAATCTGAAATCATTTCTATTAACACTATTGCCACGAAACTAATGTCCTGCCCAAATTTGAGCATTACATCCCAATAATTGACTCAGTTACCGAGGAAAAAAGGCGCTTCGGGTACTTTGATGTATCGTGACATGAGCTTCCCACCTAGATGTAAGTCTGAAATCATTGCTATAATCACTATTGCCACAAAAGTAATGTGCTTCCCGAATTCCAGCGTTACATCTCAATATTTGACTGTGTTACAGAGGAAAAAAGGCGCACCCTGTACTTGAGTGATGGAGGAAGGACATGTCGCAACATGGGTTTCCCACCTTGATGTAAGTCTGAAATTGTGTCTATTATCACTAGTGCCACAAAACTAATGTCCTACCCAAATTCCAGTGTTACATCTCAATAATAAACTTAGTTACCGAGAAAAAAGGCGGAAAAAAGGCGCTCCGGCTACTTGGGGTATGGAGCCTTGACAAGTCGCAACATGAGTTTCCCATGTAGATATAAATCTGGAATTGTATCTATTATCAATAGTGCCACAAACCTAATGTCCTGCCCAAATTTCAGCGTTACATCTCAGTAAGTGGCTTAGTTACAGAGGAAAAGAGGCACTTTGGGTACTTGGGCGATGGAGGAAGGACAGGTCGCAGCATGGGTTTCCCACATAGATGTAAGTCTGAAATCGTTTCTATTATCAATAATGAAACAAAACTAATGTCCTGCCAAATTCCAGTGTTACATCTCAGTATCTGACTTAGTTACGGAGGAAAAACGGCACTTTGGCTACTTGGGTTATTGAGCCTTGACAAGTCATAAGATGAGTTTCTCATGCAGATGTGAGTCTGAAATCATTGCTATAATCACTATTACCACAAAACTAATGTGATGCCCGAATTCCAGCATTACATCTCAATATTTGACTTAGTTACGGAGGAAAAAGGCGCTCCGGCTACTTGGGCTATGGAACCTTGACAAATCGCAACATGAGTTTCCCATGTAGATGTAAGTCTGAAATCAATTCTATTATCACTAGTGCCACGAACCTAATGTTCTGCCCAAATTTCAGTGTTACATCTCAAGAATTGGCTTAATCAATGAGGAAAAAAGGCGCTTCAGGTACTTAGGCTATGGAGCCTTGACAAGTCGTAACATGTGTTTCCCACATAGATGTAAACCTGAAATCATTTCTATTAACACTATTGCCACGAAACTAATGTCCTGCCCAAATTTGAACATTACATCCCAATAATTGACTCAGTTACCGAGGAAAAAAGGCGCTTCGGGTATTTTGACGTATCGTGACATGAGCTTCCCACCTAGATGTAAGTCTGAAATCAATTCTGTTATCACTAGTGCCACGAACCTAATGTTCTGCCCAAATTTCAGCGCTACATCTCAATAATTGGCTTAATCACTGAGGAAAAAAGGCGCTTCGGGTACTTAGGCTATGGAGCCTTGACAAGTCGTAACATGTGTTTCCCACATGATATAAACCTGAAATCATTTCTATTAACACTTTTGCCACGAAACTAATGTCCTGCCCAAATTTGAGCATTACATCCCAATAATTGACTCAGTTACCGAGGAAAAAAGGCGCTTCGGGTATTTTGACGTATCGTGACTTGAGCTTCCCACCTAGATGTAAGTCTGAAATCAATTCTATTATCACTAGTGCCACGAACCTAATGTTCTGCCCAAATTTCAGCGTTACATCTCAATAATTGGCTTAATTACCGAGGAAAAAAGGCGCTTCGGGTACTTAGGCTATGGAGTCTTGACAAGTCGTAACCTGTGTTTCCCACATAGATGTAAATCTGAAATCATTTCTATTAACACTATTGCCACGAAACTAATGTCCTGCCCAAATTTGAGCATTACATCCCAATAATTGACTCAGTTACCGAGGAAAAAAGGCGCTTCGGGTACTTTGATGTATCGTGACATGAGCTTCCCACCTAGATGTAAGTCTGAAATCATTGCTATAATCACTATTGCCACAAAAGTAATGTGCTTCCCGAATTCCAGCGTTACATCTCAATATTTGACTGTGTTACAGAGGAAAAAAGGCGCACCCTGTACTTGAGTGATGGAGGAAGGACATGTCGCAACATGGGTTTCCCACCTTGATGTAAGTCTGAAATTGTGTCTATTATCACTAGTGCCACAAAACTAATGTCCTACCCAAATTCCAGTGTTACATCTCAATAATTAACTTAGTTACGGGGAAAAAAGGCGGAAAAAAGGCGCTCCGGCTACTTGGGGTGTGGAGCCTTGACAAGTCGCAACATGAGTTTCCCATGTAGATATAAATCTGGAATTGTATCTATTGTCACTAGTGCCACAAACCTAATGTCCTGCCCAAATTTCAGCGTTACATCTCAGTAAGTGGCTTAGTTACAGAGGAAAAGAGACACTTTGGGTACTTGGGCGATGGAGGAAGGACAGGTCGCAGCATGGGTTTCCCACATAGATGTAAGTCTGAAATCGTTTCTATTATCAATAATGAAACAAAACTAATGTCCTGCCAAATTCCAGTGTTACATCTCAGTATCTGACTTAGTTACGGAGGAAAAACGGCACTTTGGCTACTTGGGTTATTGAGCCTTAACAAGTCGTAAGATGAGTTTCTCATGCAGATGTGAGTCTGAAATCATTGCTATAATCACTATTGCCACAAAACTAATGTGATGCCCGAATTCCAGCATTACATCTCAATATTTGACTTAGTTACGGAGGAAAAAGGCGCTCCGGCTACTTGGGCTATGGAACCTTGACAAATCGCAACATGAGTTTCCCATGTAGATGTAAGTCTGAAATCAATTCTATTATCACTAGTGCCACGAACCTAATGTTCTGCCCAAATTTCAGTGTTACATCTCAAGAATTGGCTTAATCACTGAGGAAAAAAGGCGCTTCGGGTACTTAGGTTATGGAGCCTTGACAAGTCGTAACATGTGTTTCCCACATGATGTAAACCTGAAATCATTTCTATTAACACTATTGCCACGAAACTAATGTCCTGCCCAAATTTGAGCATTACATCCCAATAATTGACTCAGTTACCGAGGAAAAAAGGCGCTTCGGGTATTTTGACGTATCGTGACATGAGCTTCCCACCTAGATGTAAGTCTGAAATCAATTCTGTTATCACTAGTGCCACGAACCTAATGTTCTGCCCAAATTTCAGTGTTACATCTCAAGAATTGGCTTAATCAATGAGGAAAAAAGGCGCTTCAGGTACTTAGGCTATGGAGCCTTGACAAGTCGTAACATGTGTTTCCCACATAGATGTAAACCTGAAATCATTTCTATTAACACTATTGCCACGAAACTAATGTCCTGCCCAAATTTGAGCATTACATCCCAATAATTGACTCAGTTACCGAGGAAAAAAGGCGCTTCGGGTATTTTGACGTATCGTGACATGAGCTTCCCACCTAGATGTAAGTCTGAAATCAATTCTGTTATCACTAGTGCCACGAACCTAATGTTCTGCCCAAATTTCAGCGTTACATCTCAATAATTGGCTTAATTACCGAGGAAAAAAGGCGCTTCGGGTACTTAGGCTATGGAGCCTTGACAAGTCGTAACATGTGTTTCCCATATAGATGTAAACCTGAAATCATTTCTATTAACACTATTGCCACGAAACTAATGTCCTGCCCAAATTTGAGCATTACATCCCAATAATTGACTCAGTTACCGAGGAAAAAAGGCGCTTCGGGTATTTTGACGTATCGTGACATGAGCTTCCCACCTAGATGTAAGTCTGAAATCAATTCTGTTATCACTAGTGCCACGAACCTAATGTTCTGCCCAAATTTCAGCGTTACATCTCAATAATTGGCTTAATTACCGAGGAAAAAAGGCGCTTCGGGTACTTAGGCTATGGAGCCTTGACAAGTCGTAACATGCCTTTCCCACATAGATGTAAATCTGAAATCATTTCTATTAACACTATTGCCACGAAACTAATGTCCAGCCCAAATTTGAGCATTACATCCCAATAATTGACTCAGTTACCGAGGAAAAACGGCGCTTCGGGTACTTTGATGTATCGTGACATGAGCTTCCCACCTAGATGTAAGTCTGAAATCATTGCTATAATCACTATTGCCACAAAAGTAATGTGCTTCCCGAATTCCAGTGTTACATCTCAGTATTTGACTGTGTTACAGAGGAAAAAAGGCGCACCCTGTACTTGAGTGATGGAGGAAGGACATGTCGCAACATGGGTTTCCCACCTTGATGTAAGTCTGAAATTGTGTCTATTATCACTAGTGCCACAAAACTAATGTCCTACCCAAATTCCAGTGTTACATCTCAATAATGAACTTAGTTACCGAGAAAAAAGGCGGAAAAAAGGCGCTCCGGCTACTTGGGGTATGGAGCCTTGACAAGTCGCAACATGAGTTTCCCATGTAGATATAAATCTGGAATTGTATCTATTATCACTAGTGCCACAAACCTAATGTCCTGCCCAAATTTCAGCGTTACATCTCAGTAAGTGGCTTAGTTACAGAGGAAAACAGGCACTTTGGGTACTTGGGCGATGGAGGAAGGACAGGTCGCAGCATGGGTTTTCCACATAGATGTAAGTCTGAAATCGTTTCTATTATCAATAATGAAACCAAACTAATGTTCTGCCAAATTCCAGTGTTACATCTCAGTATCTGACCTAGTTACAGAGGAAAAACAGCACTTTGGCTACTTGGGTTATTGAGCCTTGACAAGTCGTAAGATGAGTTTCTCATGCAGATGTGAGTCTGAAATCATTGCTATAATCACTATTGCCAAAAAACTAATGTGATGCCCGAATTCCAGCATTACATCTCAATATTTGACTTAGTTACGGAGGAAAAAGGCAGTCCGGCTACTTGGGCTATGGAACCTTGACAAATCGCAACATGAGTTTCCCATGTAGATATAAGTCTGAAATCAATTCTATTATCACTAGTGCCAGGAACCTAATGTTCTGCCCAAATTTCAGTGTTACATCTCAATAATTGGCTTAATTACCGAGGAAAAAAGGCGCTTCGGGTACTTAGGCTATGGAGCCTTGACAAGTCATAACATGTGTTTCCCACATAGATGTAAATCTGAAATAATTTCTATTAACACTATTGCCACAAAACTAATGTCCTGCCCAAATTTGAGCATTACATCCCAATAATTGACTCAGTTACCAAGGAAAAAAGGCGATTCGGGTATTTTGACGTATCGTGACATGAGCTTCCCACCTAGATGTAAGTCTGAAATCAATTCTATTATCACTAGTGCCACGAACCTAATATTCTGCCCAAATTTCAGCGTTACATCTCAATAATTGGCTTAATTACCGAGGAAAAAAGGCGCTTCGGGTACTTAGGCTATGGAGCCTTGACAAGTCGTAACATGTTTCCCACATAGATGTAAATCTGAAATCATTTCTATTAACACTATTGCCACGAAACTAATGTCCTGCCCAAATTTGAGCATTACATCCCAATAATTGACTCAGTTACCGAGGAAAAAAGGCTCTTCGGGTACTTTGACGTATTGTGACATGAGCTTCCCACCTAGATGTAAGTCTGAAATCATTGCTATAATCGCTATTGCCACAAAACTAATGTGCTTCCCGAATTCTAGTGCTATATCTCAATATTTGACTGTGTTACAGAGGATAAAAGACGCTCCCTGTACTTGAGTGATGGAGGAAGGACATGTCGCAACATGGATTTCCCACCTTGATGTAAGTCTGAAATTGTGTCTATTATCACTAGTGCCACAAAACTAATGTCCTACCCAAATTCCAGTGTTACATCTCAATAATTAACTTAGTTACGGAGAAAAAAGGCGGAAAAAAGGCGCTCCGGCTACTTAGGGTATGGAGCCTTGACAAGTCGCAACATGAGTTTCCCATGTAAATATAAGTCTGGAATTGTATCTATTATCACTAGTGCCACAAACCTAATGTCCTGCCCAAATTTCAGCGTTACATCTCAGTAAATGGCTTAGTTACAGAGGAAAACAGGCACTTTGGGTACTTGGGCGATGGAGGAAGGACAGGTCGCAGCATGGGTTTTCCACATAGATGTAAGTCTGAAATCGTTTCTATTATCAATAATGAAACCAAACTAATGTTCTGCCAAATTCCAGTGTTACATCTCAGTATCTGACCTAGTTACAGAGGAAAAACAGCACTTTGGCTACTTGGGTTATTGAGCCTTGATAAGTCGTAAGATGAGTTTCTCATGCAGATGTGAGTCTGAAATCATTGCTATAATCACTATTGCCAAAAAACTAATGTGATGCCCGAATTCCAGCATTACATCTCAATATTTGACTTAGTTACGGAGGAAAAAGGCGCTCCGGCTACTTGGGCTATGGAACCTTGACAAATCGCAACATGAGTTTCCCATGTAGATGTAAGTCTGAAATCAATTCTATTATCACTAGTGCCACGAAGCTAATGTTCTGCCCAAATTTCAGTGTTACATCTCAATAATTGGCTTAATTACCGAGGAAAAAAGGCGCTTCGGGTACTTGGGCTATGGAGCCTTGACAAGTCGTAACATGTGTTTCCCACATAGATGTAAATCTGAAATCATTTCTATTAACACTATTGCCACAAAAGTAATGTCCTGCCCAAATTTGAGCATTACATCCCAATAATTGACTCAGTTACCGAGGAAAAAAGGCGTTTTGGGTACTTTGACGTATCGTGACATGAGCTTCCCACCTAGATGTAAGTCTGAAATCATTGCTATAATCACTATTGCCACAAAACTAATGTGCTTCCCGAATTCCAGCATTACATCTCAATATTTGACTGTGTTACAGAGGGAAAAAGACGCTCCCTGTACTTGAGTGATGGAGGAAGGACATGTCGCAACATGGGTTTCCCACCTCGATGTAAGTGTGAAATTGTGTCTATTATTACTAGTGCCACAAAACTAATGTCCTACCCAAATTCCAGTGTTATATCTCAATAATTAACTTAGTTACGGAGAAAAAAGGTGGAAAAAAGGCGCTCCAGCTACTTGGGGTATGGAGCCTTGACAAGTCGCAACATGAGTTTCCCATGTAGATATAAGTCTGGAATTGTATCTATTATCACTAGTGCCACAAACCTAATGTCCTGCCCAAATTTCAGCGTTACATCTCAGTAAGTGGCTTAGCTACAGAGGAAAACAGGCACTTTGGGTACTTGGGCGATGGAGGAAGGACAGGTCGCAGCATGGGTTTCCCACATAGATGTAAGTCTGAAATCGTTTCTATTATCAATAATGAAACAAAACTAATGTCCTGCCAAATTCCAGTGTTACATCTCAGTATCTGACTTAGTTACGGAGGAAAAACGGCACTTTGGCTACTTGGGTTATTGAGTCTTGACAAGTCGTAAGATGAGTTTCTCATGCAGATGTGAGTCTGAAATCATTGCTATAATCACTATTGCTACAAAACTAATGTGCTTCCCGAATTCCAGCATTACATCTCAATATTTGACTGTGTTACAGAGGGAAAAAGACGCTCCCTGTACTTGAGTGATGGAGGAAGGACATGTCGCAACATGGGTTTCCCACCTCGATGTAAGTGTGAAATTGTGTCTATTATTACTAGTGCCACAAAACTAATGTCCTACCCAAATTCCAGTGTTACATCTCAATAATTAACTTAGTTACGGAGAAAAAAGGCGGAAAAAAGGCGCTCCGGCTACTTGGGGTATGGAGCCTTGACAAGTCGCAACATGAGTTTCCCATGTAGATATAAGTCTGGAATTGTATCTATTATCACTAGTGCCACAAACCTAATGTCCTGCCCAAATTTCAGTGTTACATCTCAGTAAGTGGCTTAGTTACAGAGGACAACAGGCACTTTGGTACTTGGGCGTTGGAGGAAGGACAGGTCGCAGCATGGGTTTCCCACATAGATGTGAGTCTGAAATCGTTTCTATTATCAATAATGAAACCAAACTAATGTTCTGCCAAATTCCAGTGTTACATCTCAGTATCTGACTTAGTTACGGAGGAAAAACAGCACTTTGGCTACTTGGGTTATTGAGCCTTGACAAGTCGTAAGATGAGTTTCTCATGCAGATGTGAGTCTGAAATCATTGCTATAATCACTATTGCCACAAAACTAATGTTATGCCCGAATTCCAGCATTACATCTCAATATTTGACTTAGTTACAGAGGAAAAAGGCAGTCCCGCTACTTGGGCTATGGAACCTTGACAAATCGCAACATGAGTTTCCCATGTAGATATAAGTCTGAAATCAATTCTATTATCACTAGTGCCACGAACCTAATGTTCTGCCCAAATTTCAGTGTTACATCTCAATAATTGGCTTAATTACCGAGGAAAAAAGGCGCTTCGGGTACTTGGGCTATGGAGCCTTGACAAGTCGTAACATGTGTTTCCCACATAGATGTAAATCTGAAATCATTTCTATTAACACTATTGCCACGAAACTAATGTGCTGCCTAAATTTGAGCATTACATCTCAATAATTGGCTTAATTACCGAAGAAAAAAGGCGCTTCGGGTACTTAGGCTATGGAACCTTGACAAGTCGTAACATGTGTTTCCCACAGAGATGTAAATCTGAAATCATTTCTATTAACACTATTGCCACAAAAGTAATGTCCTGCCCAAATTTGAGCATTACATCCCAATAATTGACTCAGTTACCGAGGAAAAAAGGCGCTTTGGGTACTTTGACGTATCGTGACATGAGCTTCCCACCTAGATGTAAGTCTGAAATCATTGCTATAATCACTATTGCCACAAAACTAATGTGCTTCCCGAATTCCAGCATTACATCTCAATATTTGACTGTGGTACAGAGGGAAAAAGACGCTCCCTGTACTTGAGTGATGGAGGAAGGACATGTCGCAACATGGGTTTCCCACCTCGATGTAAGTGTGAAATTGTGTCTATTATTACTAGTGCCACAAAACTAATGTCCTACCCAAATTCCAGTGCTACATCTCAATAATTAACTTAGTTACGGAGTAAAAAGGCGGAAAAAAGGCGCTCCGGCTACTTGGGGTATGGAACCTTGACAAATCGCAACATGAGTTTCCCATGTAGATGTAAGTCTGAAATCAATTCTATTATCACTAGTGCCACGAACCTAATGTTCTGCCCAAATTTCAGTGTTACATCTCAAGAATTGGCTTAATCAATGAGGAAAAAAGGCGCTTCAGGTACTTAGGCTATGGAGCCTTGACAAGTCGTAACATGTGTTTCCCACATAGATGTAAACCTGAAATCATTTCTATTAACACTATTGCCACGAAACTAATGTCCTGCCCAAATTTGAGCATTACATCCCAATAATTGACTCAGTTACCGAGGAAAAAAGGTGCTTCGGGTATTTTGACGTATCGTGACATGAGCTTCCCACCTAGATGTAAGTCTGAAATCAATTCTGTTATCACTAGTGCCACGAACCTAATGGTCTGCCCAAATTTCAGCGTTACATCTCAATAATTGGCTTAATTACCGAGGAAAAAAGGCGCTTCGGGTACTTAGGCTATGGAGCCTTGACAAGTCGTAACATGCGTTTCCCACATAGATGTAAATCTGAAATCATTTCTATTAACACTATTGCCACGAAACTAATGTCCTGCCCAAATTTGAGCATTACATCCCAATAATTGACTCAGTTACCGAGGAAAAAAGGCGCTTTGGGTACTTTGATGTATCGTGACATGAGCTTCCCACCTAGATGTAAGTCTGAAATCATTGCTATAATCACTATTGCCACAAAAGTAATGTGCTTCCCGAATTCCAGCGTTACATCTCAATATTTGACTGTGTTACAGAGGAAAAAAGGAGCACCCTGTACTTGAGTGATGGAGGAAGGACATGTCGCAACATGGGTTTCCCACCTTGATGTAAGTCTGAAATTGTGTCTATTATCACTAGTGCCACAAAACTAATGTCCTACCCAAATTCCAGTGTTACATCTCAATAATAAACTTAGTTACCGAGAAAAAAGGCGGAAAAAAGGCGCTCCGGCTACTTGGGGTATGGAGCCTTGACAAGTCGCAACATGAGTTTCCCATGTAGATATAAATCTGGAATTGTATCTATTATCAATAGTGCCACAAACCTAATGTCCTGCCCAAATTTCAGCGTTACATCTCAGTAAGTGGCTTAGTTACAGAGGAAAAGAGGCACTTTGGGTACTTGGGCGATGGAGGAAGGACAGGTCGCAGCATGGGTTTCCCACATAGATGTAAGTCTGAAATCGTTTCTATTATCAATAATGAAACAAAACTAATGTCCTGCCAAATTCCAGTGTTACATCTCAGTATCTGACTTAGTTACGGAGGAAAAACGGCACTTTGGCTACTTGGGTTATTGAGCCTTGACAAGTCATAAGATGAGTTTCTCATGCAGATGTGAGTCTGAAATCATTGCTATAATCACTATTACCACAAAACTAATGTGATGCCCGAATTCCAGCATTACATCTCAATATTTGACTTAGTTACGGAGGAAAAAGGCGCTCCGGCTACTTGGGCTATGGAACCTTGACAAATCGCAACATGAGTTTCCCATGTAGATGTAAGTCTGAAATCAATTCTATTATCACTAGTGCCACGAACCTAATGTTCTGCCCAAATTTCAGTGTTACATCTCAAGAATTGGCTTAATCAATGAGGAAAAAAGGCGCTTCAGGTACTTAGGCTATGGAGCCTTGACAAGTCGTAACATGTGTTTCCCACATAGATGTAAACCTGAAATAATTTCTATTAACACTATTGCCACGAAACTAATGTCCTGCCCAAATTTGAACATTACATCCCAATAATTGACTCAGTTACCGAGGAAAAAAGGCGCTTCGGGTATTTTGACGTATCGTGACATGAGCTTCCCACCTAGATGTAAGTCTGAAATCAATTCTGTTATCACTAGTGCCACGAACCTAATGTTCTGCCCAAATTTCAGCGCTACATCTCAATAATTGGCTTAATCACTGAGGAAAAAAGGCGCTTCGGGTACTTAGGCTATGGAGCCTTGACAAGTCGTAACATGTGTTTCCCACATGATATAAACCTGAAATCATTTCTATTAACACTTTTGCCACGAAACTAATGTCCTGCCCAAATTTGAGCATTACATCCCAATAATTGACTCAGTTACCGAGGAAAAAAGGCGCTTCGGGTATTTTGACGTATCGTGACTTGAGCTTCCCACCTAGATGTAAGTCTGAAATCAATTCTATTATCACTAGTGCCACGAACCTAATGTTCTGCCCAAATTTCAGCGTTACATCTCAATAATTGGCTTAATTACCGAGGAAAAAAGGCGCTTCGGGTACTTAGGCTATGGAGTCTTGACAAGTCGTAACCTGTGTTTCCCACATAGATGTAAATCTGAAATCATTTCTATTAACACTATTGCCACGAAACTAATGTCCTGCCCAAATTTGAGCATTACATCCCAATAATTGACTCAGTTACCGAGGAAAAAAGGCGCTTCGGGTACTTTGATGTATCGTGACATGAGCTTCCCACCTAGATGTAAGTCTGAAATCATTGCTATAATCACTATTGCCACAAAAGTAATGTGCTTCCCGAATTCCAGCGTTACATCTCAATATTTGACTGTGTTACAGAGGAAAAAAGGCGCACCCTGTACTTGAGTGATGGAGGAAGGACATGTCGCAACATGGGTTTCCCACCTTGATGTAAGTCTGAAATTGTGTCTATTATCACTAGTGCCACAAAACTAATGTCCTACCCAAATTCCAGTGTTACATCTCAATAATAAACTTAGTTACCGAGAAAAAAGGCGGAAAAAAGGCGCTCCGGCTACTTGGGGTATGGAGCCTTGACAAGTCGCAACATGAGTTTCCCATGTAGATATAAATCTGGAATTGTATCTATTATCAATAGTGCCACAAACCTAATGTCCTGCCCAAATTTCAGCGTTACATCTCAGTAAGTGGCTTAGTTACAGAGGAAAAGAGGCACTTTGGGTACTTGGGCGATGGAGGAAGGACAGGTCGCAGCATGGGTTTCCCACATAGATGTAAGTCTGAAATCGTTTCTATTATCAATAATGAAACAAAACTAATGTCCTGCCAAATTCCAGTGTTACATCTCAGTATCTGACTTAGTTACGGAGGAAAAACGGCACTTTGGCTACTTGGGTTATTGAGCCTTGACAAGTCATAAGATGAGTTTCTCATGCAGATGTGAGTCTGAAATCATTGCTATAATCACTATTACCACAAAACTAATGTGATGCCCGAATTCCAGCATTACATCTCAATATTTGACTTAGTTACGGAGGAAAAAGGCGCTCCGGCTACTTGGGCTATGGAACCTTGACAAATCGCAACATGAGTTTCCCATGTAGATGTAAGTCTGAAATCAATTCTATTATCACTAGTGCCACGAACCTAATGTTCTGCCCAAATTTCAGTGTTACATCTCAAGAATTGGCTTAATCAATGAGGAAAAAAGGCGCTTCAGGTACTTAGGCTATGGAGCCTTGACAAGTCGTAACATGTGTTTCCCACATAGATGTAAACCTGAAATCATTTCTATTAACACTATTGCCACGTAACTAATGTCCTGCCCAAATTTGA
This sequence comes from Sabellastarte sp. h YS-2021, assembly GCA_964017235.1. Taxonomy (NCBI): domain Eukaryota; kingdom Metazoa; phylum Annelida; class Polychaeta; order Sabellida; family Sabellidae; genus Sabellastarte; species Sabellastarte sp. h YS-2021. The sequence continues at coordinate 138,492,407 of OZ024927.1, read as the reverse complement.
ACATTACATCCCAATAATTGACTCAGTTACCGAGGAAAAAAGGCGCTTCGGGTATTTTGACGTATCGTGACATGAGCTTCCCACCTAGATGTAAGTCTGAAATCAATTCTGTTATCACTAGTGCCACGAACCTAATGTTCTGCCCAAATTTCAGCGCTACATCTCAATAATTGGCTTAATCACTGAGGAAAAAAGGCGCTTCGGGTACTTAGGCTATGGAGCCTTGACAAGTCGTAACATGTGTTTCCCACATGATATAAACCTGAAATCATTTCTATTAACACTTTTGCCACGAAACTAATGTCCTGCCCAAATTTGAGCATTACATCCCAATAATTGACTCAGTTACCGAGGAAAAAAGGCGCTTCGGGTATTTTGACGTATCGTGACTTGAGCTTCCCACCTAGATGTAAGTCTGAAATCAATTCTATTATCACTAGTGCCACGAACCTAATGTTCTGCCCAAATTTCAGCGTTACATCTCAATAATTGGCTTAATTACCGAGGAAAAAAGGCGCTTCGGGTACTTAGGCTATGGAGTCTTGACAAGTCGTAACCTGTGTTTCCCACATAGATGTAAATCTGAAATCATTTCTATTAACACTATTGCCACGAAACTAATGTCCTGCCCAAATTTGAGCATTACATCCCAATAATTGACTCAGTTACCGAGGAAAAAAGGCGCTTCGGGTACTTTGATGTATCGTGACATGAGCTTCCCACCTAGATGTAAGTCTGAAATCATTGCTATAATCACTATTGCCACAAAAGTAATGTGCTTCCCGAATTCCAGCGTTACATCTCAATATTTGACTGTGTTACAGAGGAAAAAAGGCGCACCCTGTACTTGAGTGATGGAGGAAGGACATGTCGCAACATGGGTTTCCCACCTTGATGTAAGTCTGAAATTGTGTCTATTATCACTAGTGCCACAAAACTAATGTCCTACCCAAATTCCAGTGTTACATCTCAATAATTAACTTAGTTACGGGGAAAAAAGGCGGAAAAAAGGCGCTCCGGCTACTTGGGGTGTGGAGCCTTGACAAGTCGCAACATGAGTTTCCCATGTAGATATAAATCTGGAATTGTATCTATTGTCACTAGTGCCACAAACCTAATGTCCTGCCCAAATTTCAGCGTTACATCTCAGTAAGTGGCTTAGTTACAGAGGAAAAGAGACACTTTGGGTACTTGGGCGATGGAGGAAGGACAGGTCGCAGCATGGGTTTCCCACATAGATGTAAGTCTGAAATCGTTTCTATTATCAATAATGAAACAAAACTAATGTCCTGCCAAATTCCAGTGTTACATCTCAGTATCTGACTTAGTTACGGAGGAAAAACGGCACTTTGGCTACTTGGGTTATTGAGCCTTGACAAGTCGTAAGATGAGTTTCTCATGCAGATGTGAGTCTGAAATCATTGCTATAATCACTATTGCCACAAAACTAATGTGATGCCCGAATTCCAGCATTACATCTCAATATTTGACTTAGTTACGGAGGAAAAAGGCGCTCCGGCTACTTGGGCTATGGAACCTTGACAAATCGCAACATGAGTTTCCCATGTAGATGTAAGTCTGAAATCAATTCTATTATCACTAGTGCCACGAACCTAATGTTCTGCCCAAATTTCAGTGTTACATCTCAAGAATTGGCTTAATCACTGAGGAAAAAAGGCGCTTCGGGTACTTAGGTTATGGAGCCTTGACAAGTCGTAACATGTGTTTCCCACATGATGTAAACCTGAAATCATTTCTATTAACACTATTGCCACGAAACTAATGTCCTGCCCAAATTTGAGCATTACATCCCAATAATTGACTCAGTTACCGAGGAAAAAAGGCGCTTCGGGTATTTTGACGTATCGTGACATGAGCTTCCCACCTAGATGTAAGTCTGAAATCAATTCTGTTATCACTAGTGCCACGAACCTAATGTTCTGCCCAAATTTCAGTGTTACATCTCAAGAATTGGCTTAATCAATGAGGAAAAAAGGCGCTTCAGGTACTTAGGCTATGGAGCCTTGACAAGTCGTAACATGTGTTTCCCACATAGATGTAAACCTGAAATCATTTCTATTAACACTATTGCCACGAAACTAATGTCCTGCCCAAATTTGAGCATTACATCCCAATAATTGACTCAGTTACCGAGGAAAAAAGGCGCTTCGGGTATTTTGACGTATCGTGACATGAGCTTCCCACCTAGATGTAAGTCTGAAATCAATTCTGTTATCACTAGTGCCACGAACCTAATGTTCTGCCCAAATTTCAGCGTTACATCTCAATAATTGGCTTAATTACCGAGGAAAAAAGGCGCTTCGGGTACTTAGGCTATGGAGCCTTGACAAGTCGTAACATGTGTTTCCCATATAGATGTAAACCTGAAATCATTTCTATTAACACTATTGCCACGAAACTAATGTCCTGCCCAAATTTGAGCATTACATCCCAATAATTGACTCAGTTACCGAGGAAAAAAGGCGCTTCGGGTATTTTGACGTATCGTGACATGAGCTTCCCACCTAGATGTAAGTCTGAAATCAATTCTGTTATCACTAGTGCCACGAACCTAATGTTCTGCCCAAATTTCAGCGTTACATCTCAATAATTGGCTTAATTACCGAGGAAAAAAGGCGCTTCGGGTACTTAGGCTATGGAGCCTTGACAAGTCGTAACATGCCTTTCCCACATAGATGTAAATCTGAAATCATTTCTATTAACACTATTGCCACGAAACTAATGTCCAGCCCAAATTTGAGCATTACATCCCAATAATTGACTCAGTTACCGAGGAAAAACGGCTCTTCGGGTACTTTGATGTATCGTGACATGAGCTTCCCACCTAGATGTAAGTCTGAAATCATTGCTATAATCACTATTGCCACAAAAGTAATGTGCTTCCCGAATTCCAGTGTTACATCTCAGTATTTGACTGTGTTACAGAGGAAAAAAGGCGCACCCTGTACTTGAGTGATGGAGGAAGGACATGTCGCAACATGGGTTTCCCACCTTGATGTAAGTCTGAAATTGTGTCTATTATCACTAGTGCCACAAAACTAATGTCCTACCCAAATTCCAGTGTTACATCTCAATAATGAACTTAGTTACCGAGAAAAAAGGCGGAAAAAAGGCGCTCCGGCTACTTGGGGTATGGAGCCTTGACAAGTCGCAACATGAGTTTCCCATGTAGATATAAATCTGGAATTGTATCTATTATCACTAGTGCCACAAACCTAATGTCCTGCCCAAATTTCAGCGTTACATCTCAGTAAGTGGCTTAGTTACAGAGGAAAAGAGGCACTTTGGGTACTTGGGCGATGGAGGAAGGACAGGTCGCAGCATGGGTTTCCCACATAGATGTAAGTCTGAAATCGTTTCTATTATCAATAATGAGACAAAACTAATGTCCTGCCAAATTCCAGTGTTACATCTCAGTATCTGACTTAGTTACGGAGGAAAAACGGCACTTTGGCTACTTGGGTTATTGAGCCTTGACAAGTCATAAGATGAGTTTCTCATGCAGATGTGAGTCTGAAATCATTGCTATAATCACTATTACCACAAAACTAATGTGATGCCCGAATTCCAGCATTACATCTCAATATTTGACTTAGTTACGGAGGAAAAAGGCGCTCCGGCTACTTGGGCTATGGAACCTTGACAAATCGCAACATGAGTTTCCCATGTAGATGTAAGTCTGAAATCAATTCTATTATCACTAGTGCCACGAACCTAATGTTCTGCCCAAATTTCAGTGTTACATCTCAAGAATTGGCTTAATCAATGAGGAAAAAAGGCGCTTCAGGTACTTAGGCTATGGAGCCTTGACAAGTCGTAACATGTGTTTCCCACATAGATGTAAACCTGAAATCATTTCTATTAACACTATTGCCACGAAACTAATGTCCTGCCCAAATTTGAGCATTACATCCCAATAATTGACTCAGTTACCGAGGAAAAAAGGTGCTTCGGGTATTTTGACGTATCGTGACATGAGCTTCCCACCTAGATGTAAGTCTGAAATCAATTCTGTTATCACTAGTGCCACGAACCTAATGTTCTGCCCAAATTTCAGCGTTACATCTCAATAATTGGCTTAATTACCGAGGAAAAAAGGCGCTTCGGGTACTTAGGCTATGGAGCCTTGACAAGTCGTAACATGTGTTTCCCACATAGATGTAAACCTGAAATCATTTCTATTAACACTATTGCCACGAAACTAATGTCCTGCCCAAATTTGAGCATTACATCCCAATAATTGACTCCGTTACCGAGGAAAAAAGGCGCTTCGGGTATTTTGACGTATCGTGACACGAGCTTCCCACCTAGATGTAAGTCTGAAATCAATTCTGTTATCACTAGTGCCACGAACCTAATGTTCTGCCCAAATTTCAGTGTTACATCTCAATAATTGGCTTAATTACCGAGGAAAAAAGGCGCTTCGGGTACTTAGGCTATGGAGCCTTGACAAGTCGTAACATGCGTTTCCCACATAGATGTAAATCTGAAATCATTTCTATTAACACTATTGCCACGAAACTAATGTCCTGCCCAAATTTGAGCATTACATCCCAATAATTGACTCAGTTACCGAGGAAAAAAGGCGCTTCGGGTACTTTGGTGTATCGTGACATGAGCTTCCCACCTAGATGTAAGTCTGAAATCATTGCTATAATCACTATTGCCACAAAAGTAATGTGCTTCCCGAATTCCAGCGTTACATCTCAATATTTGACTGTGTTACAGAGGAAAAAAGGCGCACCCTGTACTTGAGTGATGGAGGAAGGACATGTCGCAACATGGGTTTCCCACCTTGATGTAAGTCTGAAATTGTGTCTATTATCACTAGTGCCACAAAACTAATGTCCTACCCAAATTCCAGTGTTACATCTCAATAATGAACTTAGTTACCGTGAAAAAAGGCGGAAAAAAGGCGCTCCGGCTACTTGGGGTATGGAGCCTTGACAAGTCGCAACATGAGTTTCCCATGTAGATATAAATCTGGAATTGTATCTATTATCACTAGTGCCACAAACCTAATGTCCTGCCCAAATTTCAGCGTTACATCTCAGTAAGTGGCTTAGTTACAGAGGAAAAGAGGCACTTTGGGTACTTGGGCGATGGAGGAAGGACAGGTCGCAGCATGGGTTTCCCACATAGATGTAAGTCTGAAATCGTTTCTATTATCAATAATGAAACAAAACTAATGTCCTGCCAAATTCCAGTGTTACATCTCAGTATCTGACTTAGTTACGGAGGAAAAACGGCACTTTGGCTACTTGGGTTATTGAGCCTTGACAAGTCATAAGATGAGTTTCTCATGCAGATGTGAGTCTGAAATCATTGCTATAATCACTATTACCACAAAACTAATGTGATGCCCGAATTCCAGCATTACATCTCAATATTTGACTTAGTTACGGAGGAAAAAGGCGCTCCGGCTACTTGGGCTATGGAACCTTGACAAATCGCAACATGAGTTTCCCATGTAGATGTAAGTCTGAAATCAATTCTATTATCACTAGTGCCACGAACCTAATGTTCTGCCCAAATTTCAGTGTTACATCTCAAGAATTGGCTTAATCAATGAGGAAAAAAGGCGCTTCAGGTACTTAGGCTATGGAGCCTTGACAAGTCGTAACATGTGTTTCCCACATAGATGTAAACCTGAAATCATTTCTATTAACACTATTGCCACGAAACTAATGTCCTGCCCAAATTTGAGCATTACATCCCAATAATTGATTCAGTTACCGAGGAAAAAAGGCGCTTCGGGTATTTTGACGTATCGTGACATGAGCTTCCCACCTAGATGTAAGTCTGAAATCAATTCTGTTATCACTAGTGCCACGAACCTAATGTTCTGCCCAAATTTCAGCGTTACATCTCAATAATTGGCTTAATTACCGAGGAAAAAAGGCGCTTCGGGTACTTAGGCTATGGAGCCTTGACAAGTCGTAACATGTGTTTCCCACATAGATGTAAACCTGAAATCATTTCTATTAACACTATTGCCACGAAACTAATGTCCTGCCCAAATTTGAGCATTACATCCCAATAATTGACTCAGTTACCGAGGAAAAAAGGCGCTTTGGGTATTTTGACGTATCGTGACATGAGCTTCCCACCTAGATGTAAGTCTGAAATCAATTCTGTTATCACTAGTGCCACGAACCTAATGTTCTGCCCAAATTTCAGTGTTACATCTCAATAATTGGCTTAATTACCGAGGAAAAAAGGCGCTTCGGGTACTTAGGCTATGGAGCCTTGACAAGTCGTAACATGCGTTTCCCACATAGATGTAAATCTGAAATCATTTCTATTAACACTATTGCCACGAAACTAATGTCCTGCCCAAATTTGAGCATTACATCCCAATAATTGACTCAGTTACCGAGGAAAAAAGGCGCTTCGGGTACTTTGGTGTATCGTGACATGAGCTTGCCACCTAGATGTAAGTCTGAAATCATTGCTATAATCACTATTGCCACAAAAGTAATGTGCTTCCCGAATTCCAGCGTTACATCTCAATATTTGACTGTGTTACAGAGGAAAAAAGGCGCACCCTGTACTTGAGTGATGGAGGAAGGACATGTCGCAACATGGGTTTCCCACCTTGATGTAAGTCTGAAATTGTGTCTATTATCACTAGTGCCACAAAACTAATGTCCTACCCAAATTCCAGTGTTACATCTCAATAATGAACTTAGTTACCGAGAAAAAAGGCGGAAAAAAGGCGCTCCGGCTACTTGGGGTATGGAGCCTTGACAAGTCGCAACATGAGTTTCCCATGTAGATATAAATCTGGAATTGTATCTATTATCACTAGTGCCACAAACCTAATGTCCTGCCGAAATTTCTGTGTTACATCTCAGTCAGTGGCTTAGTTACAGAGGAAAAGAGGCACTTTGGGTACTTGGGCGATGGAGGAAGGACAGGTCGCAGCATGGGTTTCCCACATAGATGTAAGTCTGAAATCGTTTCTATTATCAATAATGAAACAAAACTAATGTCCTGCCAAATTCCAGTGTTACATCTCAGTATCTGACTTAGTTACGGAGGAAAAACGGCACTTTGGCTACTTGGGTTATTGAGCCTTGACAAGTCATAAGATGAGTTTCTCATGCAGATGTGAGTCTGAAATCATTGCTATAATCACTATTACCACAAAACTAATGTGATGCCCGAATTCCAGCATTACATCTCAATATTTGACTTAGTTACGGAGGAAAAAGGCGCTCCGGCTACTTGGGCTATGGAACCTTGACAAATCGCAACATGAGTTTCCCATGTAGATGTAAGTCTGAAATCAATTCTATTATCACTAGTGCCACGAACCTAATGTTCTGCCCAAATTTCAGTGTTACATCTCAAGAATTGGCTTAATCAATGAGGAAAAAAGGCGCTTCAGGTACTTAGGCTATGGAGCCTTGACAAGTCGTAACATGTGTTTCCCACATAGATGTAAACCTGAAATCATTTCTATTAACACTATTGCCACGAAACTAATGTCCTGCCCAAATTTGAACATTACATCCCAATAATTGACTCAGTTACCGAGGAAAAAAGGCGCTTCGGGTATTTTGACGTATCGTGACATGAGCTTCCCACCTAGATGTAAGTCTGAAATCAATTCTGTTATCACTAGTGCCACGAACCTAATGTTCTGCCCAAATTTCAGCGCTACATCTCAATAATTGGCTTAATTACCGAGGAAAAAAGGCGCTTCGGGTACTTAGGCTATGGAGCCTTGACAAGTCGTAACATGCGTTTCCCACATAGATGTAAATCTGAAATCATTTCTATTAACACTATTGCCACGAATCTAATGTCCTGCCCAAATTTGAACATTACATCCCAATAATTGACTCAGTTACCGAGGAAAAAAGGCGCTTCGGGTATTTTGACGTATCGTGACATGAGCTTCCCACCTAGATGTAAGTCTGAAATCAATTCTGTTATCACTAGTGCCACGAACCTAATGTTCTGCCCAAATTTCAGCGTTACATCTCAATAATTGGCTTAATTACCGAGGAAAAAAGGCGCCTCGGGTACTTAGGCTATGGAGCCTTGACAAGTCGTAACATGTGTTTCCCACATAGATGTAAATCTGAAATCATTTCTATTAACACTATTGCCACGAAACTAATGTCCTGCCCAAATTTGAGCATTACATCCCAATAATTGACTCAGTTACCGAGGAAAAACGGCGCTTCGGGTACTTTGATGTATCGTGACATGAGCTTCCCACCTAGATGTAAGTCTGAAATCATTGCTATAATCACTATTGCCACAAAAGTAATGTGCTTCCCGAATTCCAGCGTTACATCTCAATATTTGACTGTGTTACAGAGGAAAAAAGGCGCACCCTGTACTTGAGTGATGGAGGAAGGACATGTCGCAACATGGGTTTCCCACCTTGATGTAAGTCTGAAATTGTGTCTATTATCACTAGTGCCACAAAACTAATGTCCTACCCAAATTCCAGTGTTACATCTCAATAATGAACTTAGTTACCGTGAAAAAAGGCGGAAAAAAGGCGCTCCGGCTACTTGGGGTATGGAGCCTTGACAAGTCGCAACATGAGTTTCCCATGTAGATATAAATCTGGAATTGTATCTATTATCACTAGTGCCACAACCTAATGTCCTGCCCAAATTTCAGCATTACATCTCAGTAAGTGGCTTAGTTACAGAGGAAAAGAGGCACTTTGGGTACTTGGGCGATGGAGGAAGGACAGGTCGCAGCATGGGTTTCCCACATAGATGTAAGTCTGAAATCGTTTCTATTATCAATAATGAAACAAAACTAATGTCCTGCCAAATTCCAGTGTTACATCTCAGTATCTGACTTAGTTATGGAGGAAAAACGGCACTTTGGCTACTTGGGTTATTGAGCCTTGACAAGTCATAAGATGAGTTTCTCATGCAGATGTGAGTCTGAAATCATTGCTATAATCACTATTACCACAAAACTAATGTGATGCCCGAATTCCAGCATTACATCTCAATATTTAACTTAGTTACGGAGGAAAAAGGCGCTCCGGCTACTTGGGCTATGGAACCTTGACAAATCGCAACATGAGTTTCCCATGTAGATGTAAGTCTGAAATCAATTCTATTATCACTAGTGCCACGAACCTAATGTTCTGCCCAAATTTCAGTGTTACATCTCAAGAATTGGCTTAATCAATGAGGAAAAAAGGCGCTTCAGGTACTTAGGCTATGGAGCCTTGACAAGTCGTAACATGTGTTTCCCACATAGATGTAAACCTGAAATCATTTCTATTAACACTATTGCCACGAAACTAATGTCCTGCCCAAATTTGAACATTACATCCCAATAATTGACTCAGTTACCGAGGAAAAAAGGCGCTTCGGGTATTTTGACGTATCGTGACATGAGCTTCCCACCTAGATGTAAGTCTGAAATCAATTCTGTTATCACTAGTGCCACGAACCTAATGTTCTGCCCAAATTTCAGCGCTACATGTCAATAATTGGCTTAATTACCGAGGAAAAAAGGCGCTTCGGGTACTTAGGCTATGGAGCCTTGACAAGTCGTAACATGCGTTTCCCACATAGATGTAAATCTGAAATCATTTCTATTAACACTATTGCCACGAATCTAATGTCCTGCCCAAATTTGAACATTACATCCCAATAATTGACTCAGTTACCGAGGAAAAAAGGCGCTTCGGGTATTTTGACGTATCGTGACATGAGCTTCCCACCTAGATGTAAGTCTGAAATCAATTCTGTTATCACTAGTGCCACGAACCTAATGTTCTGCCCAAATTTCAGCGTTACATCTCAATAATTGGCTTAATTACCGAGGAAAAAAGGCGCTTCGGGTACTTAGGCTATGGAGCCTTGACAAGTCGTAACATGTGTTTCCCACATAGATGTAAATCTGAAATCATTTCTATTAACACTATTGCCACGAAACTAATGTCCTGCCCAAATTTGAGCATTACATCCCAATAATTGACTCAGTTACCGAGGAAAAACGGCGCTTCGGGTACTTTGATGTATCGTGACATGAACTTCCCACCTAGATGTAAGTCTGAAATCATTGCTATAATCACTATTGCCACAAAAGTAATGTGCTTCCCGAATTCCAGCGTTACATCTCAATATTTGACTGTGTTACAGAGGAAAAAAGGCGCACCCTGTACTTGAGTGATGGAGGAAGGACATGTCGCAACATGGGTTTCCCACCTTGATGTAAGTCTGAAATTGTGTCTATTATCACTAGTGCCACAAAACTAATGTCCTACCCAAATTCCAGTGTTACATCTCAATAATGAACTTAGTTACCGAGAAAAAAGGCGGAAAAAAGGCGCTCCGGCTACTTGGGGTATGGAGCCTTGACAAGTCGCAACATGAGTTTCCCATGTAGATATAAATCTGGAATTGTATCTATTATCACTAGTGCCACAAACCTAATGTCCTGCCCAAATTTCAGCGTTACATCTCAGTAAGTGGCTTAGTTACAGAGGAAAAGAGGCACTTTGGGTACTTGGGCGATGGAGGAAGGATAGGTCGCAGCATGGGTTTCCCACATAGATGTAAGTCTGAAATCGTTTCTATTATCAATAATGAAACAAAACTAATGTCCTGCCAAATTCCAGTGTTACATCTCAGTATCTGACTTAGTTACGGAGGAAAAACGGCACTTTGGCTACTTGGGTTATTGAGCCTTGACAAGTCATAAGATGAGTTTCTCATGCAGATGTGAGTCTGAAATCATTGCTATAATCACTATTACCACAAAACTAATGTGATGCCCGAATTCCAGCATTATATCTCAATATTTGACTTAGTTACGGAGGAAAAAGGCGCTCCGGCTACTTGGGCTATGGAACCTTGACAAATCGCAACATGAGTTTCCCATGTAGATGTAAGTCTGAAATCAATTCTATTATCACTAGTACCACGAACCTAATGTTCTGCCCAAATTTCAGTGTTACATCTCAATAATTGGCTTAATTACCGAGGAAAAAAGGCGCTTCAGGTACTTAGGCTATGGAGCCTTGACAAGTCGTAACATGTGTTTCCCACATAGATGTAAACCTGAAATCATTTCTATTAACACTATTGCCACGAAACTAATGTCCTGCCCAAATTTGAGCATTACATCCCAATAATTGACTCAGTTACCGAGGAAAAAAGGCGCTTTGGGTATTTTGACATATCGTGACATGAGCTTCCCACCTAGATGTAAGTCTGAAATCAATTCTGTTATCACTAGTGCCACGAACCTAATGTTCTGCCCAAATTTCAGTGTTACATCTCAATAATTGGCTTAATTACCGAGGAAAAAAGGCGCTTCGGGTACTTAGGCTATGGAGCCTTGACAAGTCGTAACATACGTTTCCCACATAGATGTAAATCTGAAATCATTTCTATTAACACTATTGCCACGAAACTAATGTCCTGCCCAAATTTGAGCATTACATCCCAATAATTGACTCAGTTACCGAGGAAAAAAGGCGCTTCGGGTACTTTGGTGTATCGTGACATGAGCTTGCCACCTAGATGTAAGTCTGAAATCATTGCTATAATCACTATTGCCACAAAAGTAATGTGCTTCCCGAATTCCAGCGTTACATCTCAATATTTGACTGTGTTACAGAGGAAAAAAGGCGCACCCTGTACTTGAGTGATGGAGGAAGGACATGTCGCAACATGGGTTTCCCACCTTGATGTAAGTCTGAAATTGTGTCTATTATCACTAGTGCCACAAAACTAATGTCCTACCCAAATTCCAGTGTTACATCTCAATAATGAACTTAGTTACCGAGAAAAAAGGCGGAAAAAAGGCGCTCCGGCTACTTGGGGTATGGAGCCTTGACAAGTCGCAACATGAGTTTCCCATGTAGATATAAATCTGGAATTGTATCTATTATCACTAGTGCCACAAACCTAATGTCCTGCCCAAATTTCAGCGTTACATCTCAGTAAGTGGCTTAGTTACAGAGGAAAAGAGGCACTTTGGGTACTTGGGCGATGGAGGAAGGACAGGTCGCAGCATGGGTTTCCCACATAGATGTAAGTCTGAAATCGTTTCTATTATCAATAATGAAACAAAACTAATGTCCTGCCAAATTCCAGTGTTACATCTCAGTATCTGACTTAGTTACGGAGGAAAAACGGCACTTTGGCTACTTGGGTTATTGAGCCTTGACAAGTCATAAGATGAGTTTCTCATGCAGATGTGAGTCTGAAATCATTGCTATAATCACTATTACCACAAAACTAATGTGATGCCCGAATTCCAGCATTACATCTCAATATTTGACTTAGTTACGGAGCAAAAAGGCGCTCCGGCTACTTGGGCTATGGAACCTTGACAAATCGCAACATGAGTTTCCCATGTAGATGTAAGTCTGAAATCAATTCTATTATCACTAGTACCACGAACCTAATGTTCTGCCCAAATTTCAGTGTTACATCTCAAGAATTGGCTTAATCAATGAGGAAAAAAGGCGCTTCAGGTACTTAGGCTATGGAGCCTTGACAAGTCGTAACATGTGTTTCCCACATAGATGTAAACCTGAAATCATTTCTATTAACACTATTGCCACGAAACTAATGTCCTGCCCAAATTTGAGCATTACATCCCAATAATTGACTCAGTTACCGAGGAAAAAAGGCGCTTCGGGTATTTTGACGTATCGTGACATGAGCTTCCCACCTAGATGTAAGTCTGAAATCAATTCTGTTATCACTAGTGCCACGAACCTAATGTTCTACCCAAATTTCAGCGTTACATCTCAATAATTGGCTTAATTACCGAGGAAAAAAGGCGCTTCGGGTACTTAGGCTATGGAGCCTTGACAAGTCGTAACATGTGTTTCCCACATAGATGTAAACCTGAAATCATTTCTATTAACACTATTGCCACGAAACTAATGTCCTGCCCAAATTTGAGCATTACATCCCAATAATTGACTCAGTTACCGAGGAAAAAAGGCGCTTTGGGTATTTTGACGTATCGTGACATGAGCTTCCCACCTAGATGTAAGTCTGAAATCAATTCTGTTATCACTAGTGCCACGAACCTAATGTTCTGCCCAAATTTCAGTGTTACATCTCAATAATTGGCTTAATTACCGAGGAAAAAAGGCGCTTCGGGTACTTAGGCTATGGAGCCTTGACAAGTCGTAACATGCGTTTCCCACATAGATGTAAATCTGAAATCATTTCTATTAACACTATTGCCACGAAACTAATGTCCTGCCCAAATTTGAGCATTACATCCCAATAATTGACTCAGTTACCGAGGAAAAAAGGCGCTTCGGGTACTTTGGTGTATCGTGACATGAGCTTGCCACCTAGATGTAAGTCTGAAATCATTGCTATAATCACTATTGCCACAAAAGTAATGTGCTTCCCGAATTCCAGCGTTACATCTCAATATTTGACTGTGTTACAGAGGAAAAAAGGCGCACCCTGTACTTGAGTGATGGAGGAAGGACATGTCGCAACATGGGTTTCCCACCTTGATGTAAGTCTGAAATTGTGTCTATTATCACTAGTGCCACAAAACTAATGTCCTACCCAAATTCCAGTGTTACATCTCAATAATGAACTTAGTTACCGAGAAAAAAGGCGGAAAAAAGGCGCTCCGGCTACTTGGGGTATGGAGCCTTGACAAGTCGCAACATGAGTTTCCCATGTAGATATAAATCTGGAATTGTATCTATTATCACTAGTGCCACAAACCTAATGTCCTGCCGAAATTTCTGTGTTACATCTCAGTCAGTGGCTTAGTTACAGAGGAAAAGAGGCACTTTGGGTACTTGGGCGATGGAGGAAGGACAGGTCGCAGCATGGGTTTCCCACATAGATGTAAGTCTGAAATCGTTTCTATTATCAGTAATGAAACAAAACTAATGTCCTGCCAAATTCCAGTGTTACATCTCAGTATCTGATTTAGTTACGGAGGAAAAACGGCACTTTGGCTACTTGGGTTATTGAGCCTTGACAAGTCATAAGATGAGTTTCTCATGCAGATGTGAGTCTGAAATCATTGCTATAATCACTATTACCACAAAACTAATGTGATGCCCGAATTCCAGCATTACATCTCAATATTTGACTTAGTTACGGAGGAAAAAGGCGCTCCGGCTACTTGGGCTATGGAACCTTGACAAATCGCAACATGAGTTTCCCATGTAGATGTAAGTCTGAAATCAATTCTATTATCACTAGTGCCACGAACCTAATGTTCTGCCCAAATTTCAGTGTTACATCTCAAGAATTGGCTTAATCAATGAGGAAAAAAGGCGCTTCAGGTACTTAGGCTATGGAGCCTTGACAAGTCGTAACATGTGTTTCCCACATAGATGTAAACCTGAAATCATTTCTATTAACACTATTGCCACAAAACTAATGTCCTGCCCAAATTTGAACATTACATCCCAATAATTGACCCAGTTACCGAGGAAAAAAGGCACTTCGGGTATTTTGACGTATCGTGACATGAGCTTCCCACCTAGATGTAAGTCTGAAATCAATTCTATTATCACTAGTGCCACGAACCTAATGTTCTGCCCAAATTTCAGCGCTACATCTCAATAATTGGCTTAATTACCGAGGAAAAAAGGCGCTTCGGGTACTTAGGCTATGGAGCCTTGACAAGTCGTAACATGCGTTTCCCACATAGATGTAAATCTGAAATCATTTCTATTAACACTATTGCCACGAATCTAATGTCCTGCCCAAATTTGAACATTACATCCCAATAATTGACTCAGTTACCGAGGAAAAAAGGCGCTTCGGGTATTTTGACGTATCGTGACATGAGCTTCCCATCTAGATGTAAGTCTGAAATCAATTCTGTTATCACTAGTGCCACGAACCTAATGTTCTGCCCAAATTTCAGCGTTACATCTCAATAATTGGCTTAGTTACCGAGGAAAAAAGGCGCTTCGGGTACTTAGGCTATGGAGCCTTGACAAGTCGTAACATGTGTTTCCCACATAGATGTAAATCTGAAATCATTTCTATTAACACTATTGCCACGAAACTAATGTCCTGCCCAAATTTGAGCATTACATCCCAATAATTGACTCAGTTACCGAGGAAAAACGGCGCTTCGGGTACTTTGATGTATCGTGACATGAGCTTCCCACCTAGATGTAAGTCTGAAATCATTGCTATAATCACTATTGCCACAAAAGTAATGTGCTTCCCGAATTCCAGCGTTACATCTCAATATTTGACTGTGTTACAGAGGAAAAAAGGCGCACCCTGTACTTGAGTGATGGAGGAAGGACATGTCGCAACATGGGTTTCCCACCTTGATGTAAGTCTGAAATTGTGTCTATTATCACTAGTGCCACAAAACTAATGTCCTACCCAAATTCCAGTGTTACATCTCAATAATGAACTTAGTTACCGAGAAAAAAGGCGGAAAAAAGGCGCTCCGGCTACTTGGGGTATGGAGCCTTGACAAGTCGCAACATGAGTTTCCCATGTAGATATAAATCTGGAATTGTATCTATTATCACTAGTGCCACAAACCTAATGTCCTGCCCAAATTTCAGCGTTACATCTCAGTAAGTGGCTTAGTTACAGAGGAAAAGAGGCACTTTGGGTACTTGGGCGATGGAGGAAGGACAGGTCGCAGCATGGGTTTCCCACATAGATGTAAGTCTGAAATCGTTTCTATTATCAATAATGAAACAAAACTAATGTCCTGCCAAATTCCAGTGTTACATCTCAGTATCTGACTTAGTTACGGAGGAAAAACGGCACTTTGGCTACTTGGGTTATTGAGCCTTGACAAGTCATAAGATGAGTTTCTCATGCAGATGTGAGTCTGAAATCATTGCTATAATCACTATTACCACAAAACTAATGTGATGCCTGAATTCCAGCATTACATCTCAATATTTGACTTAGTTACGGAGGAAAAAGGCGCTCCGGCTACTTGGGCTATGGAACCTTGACAAATCGCAACATGAGTTTCCCATGTAGATGTAAGTCTGAAATCAATTCTATTATGACTAGTGCCACGAACCTAATGTTCTGCCCAAATTTCAGTGTTACATCTCAAGAATTGGCTTAATCAATGAGGAAAAAAGGCTCTTCAGGTACTTAGGCTATGGAGCCTTGACAAGTCCCACATAGATGTAAACCTGAAATCATTTCTATTAACACTATTGCCACGAAACTAATGTCCTGCCCAAATTTGAGCATTACATCCCAATAATTGACTCAGTTACCGAGGAAAAAAGGCGCTTCGGGTATTTTGACGTATCGTGACATGAGCTTCCCACCTAGATGTAAGTCTGAAATCAATTCTGTTATCACTAGTGCCACGAACCTAATGTTCTGCCCAAATTTCAGCGTTACATCTCAATAATTGGCTTAATTACCGAGGAAAAAAGGCGCTTCGGGTACTTAGGCTATGGAGCCTTGACAAGTCGTAACATGTGTTTCCCACATAGATGTAAACCTGAAATCATTTCTATTAACACTATTGCCACGAAACTAATGTCCTGCCCAAATTTGAGCATTACATCCCAATAATTGACTCAGTTACCGAGGAAAAAAGGCGCTTCGGGTATTTTGACGTATCGTGACATGAGCTTCCCACCTAGATGTAAGTCTGAAATCAATTCTGTTATCACTAGTGCCACGAACCTAATGTTCTGCCCAAATTTCAGTGTTACATCTCAATAATTGGCTTAATTACCGAGGAAAAAAGGCGCTTCGGGTACTTAGGCTATGGAGCCTTGACAAGTCGTAACATGCGTTTCCCACATAGATGTAAATCTGAAATCATTTCTATTAACACTATTGCCACGAAACTAATGTCCTGCCCAAATTTGAGCATTACATCCCAATAATTGACTCAGTTACCGAGGAAAAAAGGCGCTTCGGGTACTTTGATGTATCGTGACATGAGCTTCCCACCTAGATGTAAGTCTGAAATCATTGCTATAATCACTATTGCCACAAAAGTAATGTGCTTCCCGAATTCCAGCGTTACATCTCAATATTTGACTGTGTTACAGAGGAAAAAAGGCGCACCCTGTACTTGAGTGATGGAGGAAGGACATGTCGCAACATGGGTTTCCCACCTTGATGTAAGTCTGAAATTGTGTCTATTATCACTAGTGCCACAAAACTAATGTCCTACCCAAATTCCAGTGTTACATCTCAATAATGAACTTAGTTACCGAGAAAAAAGGCGGAAAAAAGGCGCTCCGGCTACTTGGGGTATGGAGCCTTGACAAGTCGCAACATGAGTTTCCCATGTAGATATAAATCTGGAATTGTATCTATTATCACTAGTGCCACAAACCTAATGTCCTGCCCAAATTTCAGCGTTACATCTCAGTAAGTGGCTTAGTTACAGAGGAAAAGAGGCACTTTGGGTACTTGGGTGATGGAGGAAGGACAGGTCGCAGCATGGGTTTCCCACATAGATGTAAGTGTGAAATCGTTTCTATTATCAATAATGAAACAAAACTAATGTCCTGCCAAATTCCAGTGTTACATCTCAGTATCTGACTTAGTTACGGAGGAAAAACGGCACTTTGGCTACTTGGGTTATTGAGCCTTGACAAGTCATAAGATGAGTTTCTCATGCAGATGTGAGTCTGAAATCATTGCTATAATCACTATTACCACAAAACTAATGTGATGCCCGAATTCCAGCATTACATCTCAATATTTGACTTAGTTACGGAGGAAAAAGGCGCTCCGGCTACTTGGGCTATGGAACCTTGACAAATCGCAACATGAGTTTCCCATGTAGATGTAAGTCTGAAATCAATTCTATTATCACTAGTGCCACGAACCTAATGTTCTGCCCAAATTTCAGTGTTACATCTCAAGAATTGGCTTAATCAATGAGGAAAAAAGGCGCTTCAGGTACTTAGGCTATGGAGCCTTGACAAGTCGTAACATGTGTTTCCCACATAGATGTAAACCTGAAATAATTTCTATTAACACTATTGCCACGAAACTAATGTCCTGCCCAAATTTGAACATTACATCCCAATAATTGACTCAGTTACCGAGGAAAAAAGGCGCTTCGGGTATTTTGACGTATCGTGACATGAGCTTCCCACCTAGATGTAAGTCTGAAATCAATTCTGTTATCACTAGTGCCACGAACCTAATGTTCTGCCCAAATTTCAGCGCTACATCTCAATAATTGGCTTAATCACTGAGGAAAAAAGGCGCTTCGGGTACTTAGGCTATGGAGCCTTGACAAGTCGTAACATGTGTTTCCCACATGATATAAACCTGAAATCATTTCTATTAACACTTTTGCCACGAAACTAATGTCCTGCCCAAATTTGAGCATTACATCCCAATAATTGACTCAGTTACCGAGGAAAAAAGGCGCTTCGGGTATTTTGACGTATCGTGACTTGAGCTTCCCACCTAGATGTAAGTCTGAAATCAATTCTATTATCACTAGTGCCACGAACCTAATGTTCTGCCCAAATTTCAGCGTTACATCTCAATAATTGGCTTAATTACCGAGGAAAAAAGGCGCTTCGGGTACTTAGGCTATGGAGTCTTGACAAGTCGTAACCTGTGTTTCCCACATAGATGTAAATCTGAAATCATTTCTATTAACACTATTGCCACGAAACTAATGTCCTGCCCAAATTTGAGCATTACATCCCAATAATTGACTCAGTTACCGAGGAAAAACGGCGCTTCGGGTACTTTGATGTATCGTGACATGAGCTTCCCACCTAGATGTAAGTCTGAAATCATTGCTATAATCACTATTGCCACAAAAGTAATGTGCTTCCCGAATTCCAGCGTTACATCTCAATATTTGACTGTGTTACAGAGGAAAAAAGGCGCACCCTGTACTTGAGTGATGGAGGAAGGACATGTCGCAACATGGGTTTCCCACCTTGATGTAAGTCTGAAATTGTGTCTATTATCACTAGTGCCACAAAACTAATGTCCTACCCAAATTCCAGTGTTACATCTCAATAATTAACTTAGTTACGGGGAAAAAAGGCGGAAAAAAGGCGCTCCGGCTACTTGGGGTATGGAGCCTTGACAAGTCGCAACATGAGTTTCCCATGTAGATATAAATCTGGAATTGTATCTATTGTCACTAGTGCCACAAACCTAATGTCCTGCCCAAATTTCAGCGTTACATCTCAGTAAGTGGCTTAGTTACAGAGGAAAAGAGACACTTTGGGTACTTGGGCGATGGAGGAAGGACAGGTCGCAGCATGGGTTTCCCACATAGATGTAAGTCTGAAATCGTTTCTATT
The DNA here is from genome assembly GCA_964017235.1 of Sabellastarte sp. h YS-2021. Lineage (NCBI taxonomy): Eukaryota > Metazoa > Annelida > Polychaeta > Sabellida > Sabellidae > Sabellastarte > Sabellastarte sp. h YS-2021. The sequence goes on along the minus strand of OZ024927.1, from coordinate 138,473,131 downwards.
ATCAATAATGAAACAAAACTAATGTCCTGCCAAATTCCAGTGTTACATCTCAGTATCTGACTTAGTTACGGAGGAAAAACGGCACTTTGGCTACTTGGGTTATTGAGCCTTGACAAGTCGTAAGATGAGTTTCTCATGCAGATGTGAGTCTGAAATCATTGCTATAATCACTATTGCCACAAAACTAATGTGATGCCCGAATTCCAGCATTACATCTCAATATTTGACTTAGTTACGGAGGAAAAAGGCGCTCCGGCTACTTGGGCTATGGAACCTTGACAAATCGCAACATGAGTTTCCCATGTAGATGTAAGTCTGAAATCAATTCTATTATCACTAGTGCCACGAACCTAATGTTCTGCCCAAATTTCAGTTACATCTCAAGAATTGGCTTAATCACTGAGGAAAAAAGGCGCTTCGGGTACTTAGGTTATGGAGCCTTGACAAGTCGTAACATGTGTTTCCCACATGATGTAAACCTGAAATCATTTCTATTAACACTATTGCCACGAAACTAATGTCCTGCCCAAATTTGAGCATTACATCCCAATAATTGACTCAGTTACCGAGGAAAAAAGGCGCTTCGGGTATTTTGACGTATCGTGACATGAGCTTCCCACCTAGATATAAGTCTGAAATCAATTCTGTTATCACTAGTGCCACGAACCTAATGTTCTGCCCAAATTTCAGTGTTACATCTCAAGAATTGGCTTAATCAATGAGGAAAAAAGGCGCTTCAGGTACTTAGGCTATGGAGCCTTGACAAGTCGTAACATGTGTTTCCCACATAGATGTAAACCTGAAATCATTTCTATTAACACTATTGCCACGAAACTAATGTCCTGCCCAAATTTGAGCATTACATCCCAATAATTGACTCAGTTACCGAGGAAAAAAGGCGCTTCGGGTATTTTGACGTATCGTGACATGAGCTTCCCACCTAGATGTAAGTCTGAAATCAATTCTGTTATCACTAGTGCCACGAACCTAATGTTCTGCCCAAATTTCAGCGTTACATCTCAATAATTGGCTTAATTACCGAGGAAAAAAGGCGCTTCGGGTACTTAGGCTATGGAGCCTTGACAAGTCGTAACATGTGTTTCCCATATAGATGTAAACCTGAAATCATTTCTATTGACACTATTGCCACGAAACTAATGTCCTGCCCAAATTTGAGCATTACATCCCAATAATTGACTCAGTTACCGAGGAAAAAAGGCGCTTCGGGTATTTTGACGTATCGTGACATGAGCTTCCCACCTAGATGTAAGTCTGAAATCAATTCTGTTATCACTAGTGCCACGAACCTAATGTTCTGCCCAAATTTCAGCGTTACATCTCAATAATTGGCTTAATTACCGAGGAAAAAAGGCGCTTCGGGTACTTAGGCTATGGAGCCTTGACAAGTCGTAACATGCCTTTCCCACATAGATGTAAATCTGAAATCATTTCTATTAACACTATTGCCACGAAACTAATGTCCTGCCCAAATTTGAGCATTACATCCCAATAATTGACTCAGTTACCGAGGAAAAACGGCGCTTCGGGTACTTTGATGTATCGTGACATGAGCTTCCCACCTAGATGTAAGTCTGAAATCATTGCTATAATCACTATTGCCACAAAAGTAATGTGCTTCCCGAATTCCAGCGTTACATCTCAATATTTGACTGTGTTACAGAGGAAAAAAGGCGCACCCTGTACTTGAGTGATGGAGGAAGGACATGTCGCAACATGGGTTTCCCACCTTGATGTAAGTCTGAAATTGTGTCTATTATCACTAGTGCCACAAAACTAATGTCCTACCCAAATTCCAGTGTTACATCTCAATAATGAACTTAGTTACCGAGAAAAAAGGCGGAAAAAAGGCGCTCCGGCTACTTGGGGTATGGAGCCTTGACAAGTCGCAACATGAGTTTCCCATGTAGATATAAATCTGGAATTGTATCTATTGTCACTAGTGCCACAAACCTAATGTCCTGCCCAAATTTCAGCGTTACATCTCAGTAAGTGGCTTAGTTACAGAGGAAAAGAGACACTTTGGGTACTTGGGCGATGGAGGAAGGACAGGTCGCAGCATGGGTTTCCCACATAGATGTAAGTCTGAAATCGTTTCTATTATCAATAATGAAACAAAACTAATGTCCTGCCAAATTCCAGTGTTACATCTCAGTATCTGACTTAGTTACGGAGGAAAAACGGCACTTTGGCTACTTGGGTTATTGAGCCTTGACAAGTCGTAAGATGAGTTTCTCATGCAGATGTGAGTCTGAAATCATTGCTATAATCACTATTGCCACAAAACTAATGTGATGCCCGAATTCCAGCATTACATCTCAATATTTGACTTAGTTACGGAGGAAAAAGGCGCTCCGGCTACTTGGGCTATGGAACCTTGACAAATCGCAACATGAGTTTCCCATGTAGATGTAAGTCTGAAATCAATTCTATTATCACTAGTGCCACGAACCTAATGTTCTGCCCAAATTTCAGTGTTACATCTCAAGAATTGGCTTAATCAATGAGGAAAAAAGGCGCTTCAGGTACTTAGGCTATGGAGCCTTGACAAGTCGTAACATGTGTTTCCCACATAGATGTAAACCTGAAATCATTTCTATTAACACTATTGCCACGAAACTAATGTCCTGCCCAAATTTGAGCATTACATCCCAATAATTGACTCAGTTACCGAGGAAAAAAGGTGCTTCGGGTATTTTGACGTATCGTGACATGAGCTTCCCACCTAGATGTAAGTCTGAAATCAATTCTGTTATCACTAGTGCCACGAACCTAATGTTCTGCCCAAATTTCAGCGTTACATCTCAATAATTGGCTTAATTACCGAGGAAAAAAGGCGCTTCGGGTACTTAGGCTATGGAGCCTTGACAAGTCGTAACATGTGTTTCCCACATAGATGTAAACCTGAAATCATTTCTATTAACACTATTGCCACGAAACTAATGTCCTGCCCAAATTTGAGCATTACATCCCAATAATTGACTCAGTTACCGAGGAAAAAAGGCGCTTCGGGTATTTTGACGTATCGTGACATGAGCTTCCCACCTAGATGTAAGTCTGAAATCAATTCTGTTATCACTAGTGCCACGAACCTAATGTTCTGCCCAAATTTCAGCGTTACATCTCAATAATTGGCTTAATTACCGAGGAAAAAAGGCGCTTCGGGTACTTAGGCTATAGAGCCTTGACAAGTCGTAACATGTGTTTCCCACATAGATGTAAACCTGAAATCATTTCTATTAACACTATTGCCACGAAACTAATGTCCTGCCCAAATTTGAGCATTACATCCCAATAATTGACTCAGTTACCGAGGAAAAAAGGCGCTTCGGGTATTTTGACGTATCGTGACATGAGCTTCCCACCTAGATGTAAGTTTGAAATCAATTCTGTTATCACTAGTGCCACGAACCTAATGTTCTGCCCAAATTTCAGCGTTACATCTCAATAATTGGCTTAATTACCGAGGAAAAAAGGCGCTTCGGGTACTTAGGCTATGGAGCCTTGACAAGTCGTAACATGCGTTTTCCACATAGATGTAAATCTGAAATCATTTCTATGAACACTATTGCCACGAAACTAATGTCCTGCCCAAATTTGAGCATTACATCCCAATAATTGACTCAGTTACCGAGGAAAAACGGCGCTTCGGGTACTTTGATGTATCGTGACATGAGCTTCCCACCTAGATGTAAGTCTGAAATCATTGCTATAATCACTATTGCCACAAAAGTAATGTGCTTCCCGAATTCCAGCGTTACATCTCAATATTTGACTGTGTTACAGAGGAAAAAAGGCGCACCCTGTACTTGAGTGATGGAGGAAGGACATGTCGCAACATGGGTTTCCCACCTTGATGTAAGTCTGAAATTGTGTCTATTATCACTAGTGCCACAAAACTAATGTCCTACCCAAATTCCAGTGTTACATCTCAATAATGAACTTAGTTACCGTGAAAAAAGGCGGAAAAAAGGCGCTCCGGCTACTTGGGGTATGGAGCCTTGACAAGTCGCAACATGAGTTTCCCATGTAGATATAAATCTGGAATTGTATCTATTATCACTAGTGCCACAAACCTAATGTCCTGCCCAAATTTCAGCGTTACATCTCAGTAAGTGGCTTAGTTACAGAGGAAAAGAGGCACTTTGGGTACTTGGGCGATGGAGGAAGGACAGGTCGCAGCATGGGTTTCCCACATAGATGTAAGTCTGAAATCGTTTCTATTATCAATAATGAAACAAAACTAATGTCCTGCCAAATTCCAGTGTTACATCTCAGTATCTGACTTAGTTACGGAGGAAAAACGGCACTTTGGCTACTTGGGTTATTGAGCCTTGACAAGTCATAAGATGAGTTTCTCATGCAGATGTGAGTCTGAAATCATTGCTATAATCACTATTACCACAAAACTAATGTGATGCCCGAATTCCAGCATTACATCTCAATATTTGACTTAGTTACGGAGGAAAAAGGCGCTCCGGCTACTTGGGCTATGGAACCTTGACAAATCGCAACATGAGTTTCCCATGTAGATGTAAGTCTGAAATCGATTCTATTATCACTAGTGCCACGAACCTAATGTTCTGCCCAAATTTCAGTGTTACATCTCAAGAATTGGCTTAATCAATGAGGAAAAAAGGCGCTTCAGGTACTTAGGCTATGGAGCCTTGACAAGTCGTAACATGTGTTTCCCACATAGATGTAAACCTGAAATCATTTCTATTAACACTATTGCCACGAAACTAATGTCCTGCCCAAATTTGAGCATTACATCCCAATAATTGACTCAGTTACCGAGGAAAAAAGGCGCTTCGGGTATTTTGACGTATCGTGACATGAGCTTCCCACCTAGATGTAAGTCTGAAATCAATTCTGTTATCACTAGTGCCACGAACCTAATGTTCTGCCCAAATTTTAGCGTTACATCTCAATAATTGGCTTAATTACCGAGGAAAAAAGGCGCTTCGGGTACTTAGGCTATGGAGCCTTGACAAGTCGTAACATGTGTTTCCCACATAGATGTAAACCTGAAATCATTTCTATTAACACTATTGCCACGAAACTAATGTCCTGCCCAAATTTGAGCATTACATCCCAATAATTGACTCAGTTACCGAGGAAAAAAGGCGCTTTGGGTATTTTGACGTATCGTGACATGAGCTTCCCACCTAGATGTAAGTCTGAAATCAATTCTGTTATCACTAGTGCCACGAACCTAATGTTCTGCCTAAATTTCAGTGTTACATCTCAATAATTGGCTTAATTACCGAGGAAAAAAGGCGCTTCGGGTACTTAGGCTATGGAGCCTTGACAAGTCGTAACATGCGTTTCCCACATAGATGTAAATCTGAAATCATTTCTATTAACACTATTGCCACGAAACTAATGTCCTGCCCAAATTTGAGCATTACATCCCAATAATTGACTCAGTTACCGAGGAAAAAAGGCGCTTCGGGTACTTTGGTGTATCGTGACATGAGCTTGCCACCTAGATGTAAGTCTGAAATCATTGCTATAATCACTATTGCCACAAAAGTAATGTGCTTCCCGAATTCCAGCGTTACATCTCAATATTTGACTGTGTTACAGAGGAAAAAAGGCGCACCCTGTACTTGAGTGATGGAGGAAGGACATGTCGCAACATGGGTTTCCCACCTTGATGTAAGTCTGAAATTGTGTCTATTATCACTAGTGCCACAAAACTAATGTCCTACCCAAATTCCAGTGTTACATCTCAATAATGAACTTAGTTACCGAGAAAAAAGGCGGAAAAAAGGCGCTCCGGCTACTTGGGGTATGGAGCCTTGACAAGTCGCAACATGAGTTTCCCATGTAGATATAAATCTGGAATTGTATCTATTATCACTAGTGCCACAAACCTAATGTCCTGCCGAAATTTCTGTGTTACATCTCAGTCAGTGGCTTAGTTACAGAGGAAAAGAGGCACTTTGGGTACTTGGGCGATGGAGGAAGGACAGGTCGCAGCATGGGTTTCCCACATAGATGTAAGTCTGAAATCGTTTCTATTATCAATAATGAAACAAAACTAATGTCCTGCCAAATTCCAGTGTTACATCTCAGTATCTGACTTAGTTACGGAGGAAAAACGGCACTTTGGCTACTTGGGTTATTGAGCCTTGACAAGTCATAAGATGAGTTTCTCATGCAGATGTGAGTCTGAAATCATTGCTATAATCACTATTACCACAAAACTAATGTGATGCCCGAATTCCAGCATTACATCTCAATATTTGACTTAGTTACGGAGGAAAAAGGCGCTCCGGCTACTTGGGCTATGGAACCTTGACAAATCGCAACATGAGTTTCCCATGTAGATGTAAGTCTGAAATCAATTCTATTATCACTAGTGCCACGAACCTAATGTTCTGCCCAAATTTCAGTGTTACATCTCAAGAATTGGCTTAATCAATGAGGAAAAAAGGCGCTTCAGGTACTTAGGCTATGGAGCCTTGACAAGTCGCAACATGTGTTTCCCACATAGATGTAAACCTGAAATCATTTCTATTAACACTATTGCCACGAAACTAATGTCCTGCCCAAATTTGAGCATTACATCCCAATAATTGACTCAGTTACCGAGGAAAAAAGGCGCTTCGGGTATTTTGACGTATCGTGACATGAGCTTCCCACCTAGATGTAAGTCTGAAATCAATTCTGTTATCACTAGTGCCACGAACCTAATGTTCTGCCCAAATTTCAGCGTTACATCTCAATAATTGGCTTAATTACCGAGGAAAAAAGGCGCTTCGGGTACTTAGGCTATGGAGCCTTGACAAGTCGTAACATGTGTTTCCCACATAGATGTAAACCTGAAATCATTTCTATTAACACTATTGCCACGAAACTAATGTCCTGCCCAAATTTGAGCATTACATCCCAATAATTGACTCAGTTACCGAGGAAAAAAGGCGCTTTGGGTATTTTGACGTATCGTGACATGAGCTTCCCACCTAGATGTAAGTCTGAAATCAATTCTGTTATCACTAGTGCCACGAACCTAATGTTCTGCCCAAATTTCAGTGTTACATCTCAATAATTGGCTTAATTACCGAGGAAAAAAGGCGCTTCGGGTACTTAGGCTATGGAGCCTTGACAAGTCGTAACATGCGTTTCCCACATAGATGTAAATCTGAAATCATTTCTATTAACACTATTGCCACGAAACTAATGTCCTGCCCAAATTTGAGCATTACATCCCAATAATTGACTCAGTTACCGAGGAAAAAAGGCGCTTCGGGTACTTTGGTGTATCGTGACATGAGCTTGCCACCTAGATGTAAGTCTGAAATCATTGCTATAATCACTATTGCCACAAAAGTAATGTGCTTCCCGAATTCCAGCGTTACATCTCAATATTTGACTGTGTTACAGAGGAAAAAAGGCGCACCCTGTACTTGAGTGATGGAGGAAGGACATGTCGCAACATGGGTTTCCCACCTTGATGTAAGTCTGAAATTGTGTCTATTATCACTAGTGCCACAAAACTAATGTCCTACCCAAATTCCAGTGTTACATCTCAATAATGAACTTAGTTACCGAGAAAAAAGGCGGAAAAAAGGCGCTCCGGCTACTTGGGGTATGGAGCCTTGACAAGTCGCAACATGAGTTTCCCATGTAGATATAAATCTGGAATTGTATCTATTATCACTAGTGCCACAAACCTAATGTCCTGCCCAAATTTCTGTGTTACATCTTAGTCAGTGGCTTAGTTACAGAGGAAAAGAGGCACTTTGGGTACTTGGGCGATGGAGGAAGGACAGGTCGCAGCATGGGTTTCCCACATAGATGTAAGTCTGAAATCGTTTCTATTATCAATAATGAAACAAAACTAATGTCCTGCCAAATTCCAGTGTTACATCTCAGTATCTGACTTAGTTACGGAGGAAAAACGGCACTTTGGCTACTTGGGTTATTGAGCCTTGACAAGTCATAAGATGAGTTTCTCATGCAGATGTGAGTCTGAAATCATTGCTATAATCACTATTACCACAAAACTAATGTGATGCCCGAATTCCAGCATTACATCTCAATATTTGACTTAGTTACGGAGGAAAAAGGCGCTCCGGCTACTTGGGCTATGGAACCTTGACAAATCGCAACATGAGTTTCCCATGTAGATGTAAGTCTGAAATCAATTCTATTATCACTAGTGCCACGAACCTAATGTTCTGCCCAAATTTCAGTGTTACATCTCAAGAATTGGCTTAATCAATGAGGAAAAAAGGCGCTTCAGGTACTTAGGCTATGGAGCCTTGACAAGTCGTAACATGTGTTTCCCACATAGATGTAAACCTGAAATCATTTCTATTAACACTATTGCCACGAAACTAATGTCCTGCCCAAATTTGAACATTACATCCCAATAATTGACTCAGTTACCGAGGAAAAAAGGCGCTTCGGGTATTTTGACGTATCGTGACATGAGCTTCCCACCTAGATGTAAGTCTGAAATCAATTCTGTTATCACTAGTGCCACGAACCTAATGTTCTGCCCAAATTTCAGCGCTACATCTCAATAATTGGCTTAATTACCGAGGAAAAAAGGCGCTTCGGGTACTTAGGCTATGGAGCCTTGACAAGTCGTAACATGCGTTTCCCACATAGATGTAAATCTGAAATCATTTCTATTAACACTATTGCCACGAAACTAATGTCCTGCCCAAATTTGAGCATTACATCCCAATAATTGACTCAGTTACCGAGGAAAAAAGGCGCTTCGGGTACTTTGGTGTATCGTGACATGAGCTTGCCACCTAGATGTAAGTCTGAAATCATTGCTATAATCACTATTGCCACAAAAGTAATGTGCTTCCCGAATTCCAGCGTTACATCTCAATATTTGACTGTGTTACAGAGGAAAAAAGGCGCACCCTGTACTTGAGTGATGGAGGAAGGACATGTCGCAACATGGGTTTCCCACCTTGATGTAAGTCTGAAATTGTGTCTATTATCACTAGTGCCACAAAACTAATGTCCTACCCAAATTCCAGTGTTACATCTCAATAATGAACTTAGTTACCGAGAAAAAAGGCGGAAAAAAGGCGCTCCGGCTACTTGGGGTATGGAGCCTTGACAAGTCGCAACATGAGTTTCCCATGTAGATATAAATCTGGAATTGTATCTATTATCACTAGTGCCACAAACCTAATGTCCTGCCCAAATTTCTGTGTTACATCTCAGTCAGTGGCTTAGTTACAGAGGAAAAGAGGCACTTTGGGTACTTGGGCGATGGAGGAAGGACAGGTCGCAGCATGGGTTTCCCACATAGATGTAAGTCTGAAATCGTTTCTATTATCAATAATGAAACAAAACTAATGTCCTGCCAAATTCCAGTGTTACATCTCAGTATCTGACTTAGTTACGGAGGAAAAACGGCACTTTGGCTACTTGGGTTATTGAGCCTTGACAAGTCATAAGATGAGTTTCTCATGCAGATGTGAGTCTGAAATCATTGCTATAATCACTATTACCACAAAACTAATGTGATGCCCGAATTCCAGCATTACATCTCAATATTTGACTTAGTTACGGAGGAAAAAGGCGCTCCGGCTACTTGGGCTATGGAACCTTGACAAATCGCAACATGAGTTTCCCATGTAGATGTAAGTCTGAAATCAATTCTATTATCACTAGTGCCACGAACCTAATGTTCTGCCCAAATTTCAGTGTTACATCTCAAGAATTGGCTTAATCAATGAGGAAAAAAGGCGCTTCAGGTACTTAGGCTATGGAGCCTTGACAAGTCGTAACATGTGTTTCCCACATAGATGTAAACCTGAAATCATTTCTATTAACACTATTGCCACGAAACTAATGTCCTGCCCAAATTTGAACATTACATCCCAATAATTGACTCAGTTACCGAGGAAAAAAGGCGCTTCGGGTATTTTGACGTATCGTGACATGAGCTTCCCACCTAGATGTAAGTCTGAAATCAATTCTGTTATCACTAGTGCCACGAACCTAATGTTCTGCCCAAATTTCAGCGCTACATCTCAATAATTGGCTTAATTACCGAGGAAAAAAGGCGCTTCGGGTACTTAGGCTATGGAGCCTTGACAAGTCGTAACATGCGTTTCCCACATAGATGTAAATCTGAAATCATTTCTATTAACACTATTGCCACGAATCTAATGTCCTGCCCAAATTTGAACATTACATCCCAATAATTGACTCAGTTACCGAGGAAAAAAGGCGCTTCGGGTATTTTGACGTATCGTGACATGAGCTTCCCACCTAGATGTAAGTCTGAAATCAATTCTGTTATCACTAGTGCCACGAACCTAATGTTCTGCCCAAATTTCAGCGTTACATCTCAATAATTGGCTTAATTACCGAGGAAAAAAGGCGCTTCGGGTACTTAGGCTATGGAGCCTTGACAAGTCGTAACATGTGTTTCCCACATAGATGTAAATCTGAAATCATTTCTATTAACACTATTGCCACGAAACTAATGTCCTGCCCAAATTTGAGCATTACATCCCAATAATTGACTCAGTTACCGAGGAAAAACGGCGCTTCGGGTACTTTGATGTATCGTGACATGAGCTTCCCACCTAGATGTAAGTCTGAAATCATTGCTATAATCACTATTGCCACAAAAGTAATGTGCTTCCCGAATTCCAGCGTTACATCTCAATATTTGACTGTGTTACAGAGGAAAAAAGGCGCACACTGTACTTGAGTGATGGAGGAAGGACATGTCGCAACATGGGTTTCCCACCTTGATGTAAGTCTGAAATTGTGTCTATTATCACTAGTGCCACAAAACTAATGTCCTACCCAAATTCCAGTGTTACATCTCAATAATGAACTTAGTTACCGTGAAAAAAGGCGGAAAAAAGGCGCTCCGGCTACTTGGGGTATGGAGCCTTGACAAGTCGCAACATGAGTTTCCCATGTAGATATAAATCTGGAATTGTATCTATTATCACTAGTGCCACAAACCTAATGTCCTGCCCAAATTTCAGCGTTACATCTCAGTAAGTGGCTTAGTTACAGAGGAAAAGAGGCACTTTGGGTACTTGGGCGATGGAGGAAGGACAGGTCGCAGCATGGGTTTCCCACATAGATGTAAGTCTGAAATCGTTTCTATTATCAATAATGAAACAAAACTAATGTCCTGCCAAATTCCAGTGTTACATCTCAGTATCTGACTTAGTTACGGAGGAAAAACGGCACTTTGGCTACTTGGGTTATTGAGCCTTGACAAGTCATAAGATGAGTTTCTCATGCAGATGTGAGTCTGAAATCATTGCTATAATCACTATTACCACAAAACTAATGTGATGCCCGAATTCCAGCATTACATCTCAATATTTGACTTAGTTACGGAGGAAAAAGGCGCTCCGGCTACTTGGGCTATGGAACCTTGACAAATCGCAACATGAGTTTCCCATGTAGATGTAAGTCTGAAATCAATTCTATTATCACTAGTGCCACGAACCTAATGTTCTGCCCAAATTTCAGTGTTACATCTCAAGAATTGGCTTAATCAATGAGGAAAAAAGGCGCTTCAGGTACTTAGGCTATGGAGCCTTGACAAGTCGTAACATGTGTTTCCCACATAGATGTAAACCTGAAATCATTTCTATTAACACTATTGCCACGAAACTAATGTCCTGCCCAAATTTGAACATTACATCCCAATAATTGACTCAGTTACCGAGAAAAAAAGGCGCTTCGGGTATTTTGACGTATCGTGACATGAGCTTCCCACCTAGATGTAAGTCTGAAATCAATTCTGTTATCACTAGTGCCACGAACCTAATGTTCTGCCCAAATTTCAGCGCTACATGTCAATAATTGGCTTAATTACCGAGGAAAAAAGGCGCTTCGGGTACTTAGGCTATGGAGCCTTGACAAGTCGTAACATGCGTTTCCCACATAGATGTAAATCTGAAATCATTTCTATTAACACTATTGCCACGAATCTAATGTCCTGCCCAAATTTGAACATTACATCCCAATAATTGACTCAGTTACCGAGGAAAAAAGGCGCTTCGGGTATTTTGACGTATCGTGACATGAGCTTCCCACCTAGATGTAAGTCTGAAATCAATTCTGTTATCACTAGTGCCACGAACCTAATGTTCTGCCCAAATTTCAGCGTTACATCTCAATAATTGGCTTAATTACCGAGGAAAAAAGGCGCTTCGGGTACTTAGGCTATGGAGCCTTGACAAGTCGTAACATGTGTTTCCCACATAGATGTAAATCTGAAATCATTTCTATTAACACTATTGCCACGAAACTAATGTCCTGCCCAAATTTGAGCATTACATCCCAATAATTGACTCAGTTACCGAGGAAAAACGGCGCTTCGGGTACTTTGATGTATCGTGACATGAGCTTCCCACCTAGATGTAAGTCTGAAATTATTGCTATAATCACTATTGCCACAAAAGTAATGTGCTTCCCGAATTCCAGCGTTACATCTCAATATTTGACTGTGTTACAGAGGAAAAAAGGCGCACCCTGTACTTGAGTGATGGAGGAAGGACATGTCGCAACATGGGTTTCCCACCTTGATGTAAGTCTGAAATTGTGTCTATTATCACTAGTGCCACAAAACTAATGTCCTACCCAAATTCCAGTGTTACATCTCAATAATGAACTTAGTTACCGAGAAAAAAGGCGGAAAAAAGGCGCTCCGGCTACTTGGGGTATGGAGCCTTGACAAGTCGCAACATGAGTTTCCCATGTAGATATAAATCTGGAATTGTATCTATTATCACTAGTGCCACAAACCTAATGTCCTGCCCAAATTTCAGCGTTACATCTCAGTAAGTGGCTTAGTTACAGAGGAAAAGAGGCACTTTGGGTACTTGGGCGATGGAGGAAGGACAGGTCGCAGCATGGGTTTCCCACATAGATGTAAGTGTGAAATCGTTTCTATTATCAATAATGAAACAAAACTAATGTCCTGCCAAATTCCAGTGTTACATCTCAGTATCTGACTTAGTTACGGAGGAAAAACGGCACTTTGGCTACTTGGGTTATTGAGCCTTGACAAGTCATAAGATGAGTTTCTCATGCAGATGTGAGTCTGAAATCATTGCTATAATCACTATTACCACAAAACTAATGTGATGCCCGAATTCCAGCATTACATCTCAATATTTGACTTAGTTACGGAGGAAAAAGGCGCTCCGGCTACTTGGGCTATGGAACCTTGACAAATCGCAACATGAGTTTCCCATGTAGATGTAAGTCTGAAATCAATTCTATTATCACTAGTACCACGAACCTAATGTTCTGCCCAAATTTCAGTGTTACATCTCAAGAATTGGCTTAATCAATGAGGAAAAAAGGCGCTTCAGGTACTTAGGCTATGGAGCCTTGACAAGTCGTAACATGTGTTTCCCACATAGATGTAAACCTGAAATCATTTCTATTAACACTATTGCCACGAAACTAATGTCCTGCCCAAATTTGAGCATTACATCCCAATAATTGACTCAGTTACCGAGGAAAAAAGGCGCTTCGGGTATTTTGACGTATCGTGACATGAGCTTCCCACCTAGATGTAAGTCTGAAATCAATTCTGTTATCACTAGTGCCACGAACCTAATGTTCTACCCAAATTTCAGTGTTACATCTCAATAATTGGCTTAATTACCGAGGAAAAAAGGCGCTTCGGGTACTTAGGCTATGGAGCCTTGACAAGTCGTAACATGTGTTTCCCACATAGATGTAAACCTGAAATCATTTCTATTAACACTATTGCCACGAAACTAATGTCCTGCCCAAATTTGAGCATTACATCCCAATAATTGACTCAGTTACCGAGGAAAAAAGGCGCTTTGGGTATTTTGACGTATCGTGACATGAGCTTCCCACCTAGATGTAAGTCTGAAATCAATTCTGTTATCACTAGTGCCACGAACCTAATGTTCTGCCCAAATTTCAGTGTTACATCTCAATAATTGGCTTAATTACCGAGGAAAAAAGGCGCTTCGGGTACTTAGGCTATGGAGCCTTGACAAGTCGTAACATACGTTTCCCACATAGATGTAAATCTGAAATCATTTCTATTAACACTATTGCCACGAAACTAATGTCCTGCCCAAATTTGAGCATTACATCCCAATAATTGACTCAGTTACCGAGGAAAAAAGGCGCTTCGGGTACTTTGGTGTATCGTGACATGAGCTTGCCACCTAGATGTAAGTCTGAAATCATTGCTATAATCACTATTGCCACAAAAGTAATGTGCTTCCCGAATTCCAGCGTTACATCTCAATATTTGACTGTGTTACAGAGGAAAAAAGGCGCACCCTGTACTTGAGTGATGGAGGAAGGACATGTCGCAACATGGGTTTCCCACCTTGATGTAAGTCTGAAATTGTGTCTATTATCACTAGTGCCACAAAACTAATGTCCTACCCAAATTCCAGTGTTACATCTCAATAATGAACTTAGTTACCGAGAAAAAAGGCGGAAAAAAGGCGCTCCGGCTACTTGGGGTATGGAGCCTTGACAAGTCGCAACATGAGTTTCCCATGTAGATATAAATCTGGAATTGTATCTATTATCACTAGTGCCACAAACCTAATGTCCTGCCCAAATTTCAGCGTTACATCTCAGTAAGTGGCTTAGTTACAGAGGAAAAGAGGCACTTTGGGTACTTGGGCGATGGAGGAAGGACAGGTCGCAGCATGGGTTTCCCACATAGATGTAAGTCTGAAATCGTTTCTATTATCAATAATGAAACAAAACTAATGTCCTGCCAAATTCCAGTGTTACATCTCAGTATCTGACTTAGTTACGGAGGAAAAACGGCACTTTGGCTACTTGGGTTATTGAGCCTTGACAAGTCATAAGATGAGTTTCTCATGCAGATGTGAGTCTGAAATCATTGCTATAATCACTATTACCACAAAACTAATGTGATGCCCGAATTCCAGCATTACATCTCAATATTTGACTTAGTTACGGAGGAAAAAGGCGCTCCGGCTACTTGGGCTATGGAACCTTGACAAATCGCAACATGAGTTTCCCATGTAGATGTAAGTCTGAAATCAATTCTATTATCACTAGTACCACGAACCTAATGTTCTGCCCAAATTTCAGTGTTACATCTCAAGAATTGGCTTAATCAATGAGGAAAAAAGGCGCTTCAGGTACTTAGGCTATGGAGCCTTGACAAGTCCCACATAGATGTAAACCTGAAATCATTTCTATTAACACTATTGCCACGAAACTAATGTCCTGCCCAAATTTGAGCATTACATCCCAATAATTGACTCAGTTACCGAGGAAAAAAGGCGCTTCGGGTATTTTGACGTATCGTGACATGAGCTTCCCACCTAGATGTAAGTCTGAAATCAATTCTGTTATCACTAGTGCCACGAACCTAATGTTCTGCCCAAATTTCAGCGTTACATCTCAATAATTGGCTTAATTACCGAGGAAAAAAGGCGCTTCGGGTACTTAGGCTATGGAGCCTTGACAAGTCGTAACATGTGTTTCCCACATAGATGTAAACCTGAAATCATTTCTATTAACACTATTGCCACGAAACTAATGTCCTGCCCAAATTTGAGCATTACATCCCAATAATTGACTCAGTTACCGAGGAAAAAAGGCGCTTCGGGTATTTTGACGTATCGTGACATGAGCTTCCCACCTAGATGTAAGTCTGAAATCAATTCTGTTATCACTAGTGCCACGAACCTAATGTTCTGCCCAAATTTCAGTGTTACATCTCAATAATTGGCTTAATTACCGAGGAAAAAAGGCGCTTCGGGTACTTAGGCTATGGAGCCTTGACAAGTCGTAACATGCGTTTCCCACATAGATGTAAATCTGAAATCATTTCTATTAACACTATTGCCACGAAACTAATGTCCTGCCCAAATTTGAGCATTACATCCCAATAATTGACTCAGTTACCGAGGAAAAAAGGCGCTTCGGGTACTTTGATGTATCGTGACATGAGCTTCCCACCTAGATGTAAGTCTGAAATCATTGCTATAATCACTATTGCCACAAAAGTAATGTGCTTCCCGAATTCCAGCGTTACATCTCAATATTTGACTGTGTTACAGAGGAAAAAAGGCGCACCCTGTACTTGAGTGATGGAGGAAGGACATGTCGCAACATGGGTTTCCCACCTTGATGTAAGTCTGAAATTGTGTCTATTATCACTAGTGCCACAAAACTAATGTCCTACCCAAATTCCAGTGTTACATCTCAATAATGAACTTAGTTACCGAGAAAAAAGGCGGAAAAAAGGCGCTCCGGCTACTTGGGGTATGGAGCCTTGACAAGTCGCAACATGAGTTTCCCATGTAGATATAAATCTGGAATTGTATCTATTATCACTAGTGCCACAAACCTAATGTCCTGCCCAAATTTCAGCGTTACATCTCAGTAAGTGGCTTAGTTACAGAGGAAAAGAGGCACTTTGGGTACTTGGGTGATGGAGGAAGGACAGGTCGCAGCATGGGTTTCCCACATAGATGTAAGTGTGAAATCGTTTCTATTATCAATAATGAAACAAAACTAATGTCCTGCCAAATTCCAGTGTTACATCTCAGTATCTGACTTAGTTACGGAGGAAAAACGGCACTTTGGCTACTTGGGTTATTGAGCCTTGACAAGTCATAAGATGAGTTTCTCATGCAGATGTGAGTCTGAAATCATTGCTATAATCACTATTACCACAAAACTAATGTGATGCCCGAATTCCAGCATTACATCTCAATATTTGACTTAGTTACGGAGGAAAAAGGCGCTCCGGCTACTTGGGCTATGGAACCTTGACAAATCGCAACATGAGTTTCCCATGTAGATGTAAGTCTGAAATCAATTCTATTATCACTAGTGCCACGAACCTAATGTTCTGCCCAAATTTCAGTGTTACATCTCAAGAATTGGCTTAATCAATGAGGAAAAAAGGCGCTTCAGGTACTTAGGCTATGGAGCCTTGACAAGTCGTAACATGTGTTTCCCACATAGATGTAAACCTGAAATCATTTCTATTAACACTATTGCCACGAAACTAATGTCCTGCCCAAATTTGAACATTACATCCCAATAATTGACTCAGTTACCGAGGAAAAAAGGCGCTTCGGGTATTTTGACGTATCGTGACATGAGCTTCCCACCTAGATGTAAGTCTGAAATCAATTCTGTTATCACTAGTGCCACGAACCTAATGTTCTGCCCAAATTTCAGCGCTACATCTCAATAATTGGCTTAATTACCGAGGAAAAAAGGCGCTTCGGGTACTTAGGCTATGGAGCCTTGACAAGTCGTAACATGCGTTTCCCACATAGATGTAAATCTGAAATCATTTCTATTAACACTATTGCCACGAAACTAATGTCCTGCCCAAATTTGAGCATTACATCCCAATAATTGACTCAGTTACCGAGGAAAAAAGGCGCTTCGGGTACTTTGGTGTATCGTGACATGAGCTTGCCACCTAGATGTAAGTCTGAAATCATTGCTATAATCACTATTGCCACAAAAGTAATGTGCTTCCCGAATTCCAGCGTTACATCTCAATATTTGACTGTGTTACAGAGGAAAAAAGGCGCACCCTGTACTTGAGTGATGGAGGAAGGACATGTCGCAACATGGGTTTCCCACCTTGATGTAAGTCTGAAATTGTGTCTATTATCACTAGTGCCACAAAACTAATGTCCTACCCAAATTCCAGTGTTACATCTCAATAATGAACTTAGTTACCGAGAAAAAAGGCGGAAAAAAGGCGCTCCGGCTACTTGGGGTATGGAGCCTTGACAAGTCGCAACATGAGTTTCCCATGTAGATATAAATCTGGAATTGTATCTATTATCACTAGTGCCACAAACCTAATGTCCTGCCCAAATTTCTGTGTTACATCTCAGTCAGTGGCTTAGTTACAGAGGAAAAGAGGCACTTTGGGTACTTGGGCGATGGAGGAAGGACAGGTCGCAGCATGGGTTTCCCACATAGATGTAAGTCTGAAATCGTTTCTATTATCAATAATGAAACAAAACTAATGTCCTGCCAAATTCCAGTGTTACATCTCAGTATCTGACTTAGTTACGGAGGAAAAACGGCACTTTGGCTACTTGGGTTATTGAGCCTTGACAAGTCATAAGATGAGTTTCTCATGCAGATGTGAGTCTGAAATCATTGCTATAATCACTATTACCACAAAACTAATGTGATGCCCGAATTCCAGCATTACATCTCAATATTTGACTTAGTTACGGAGGAAAAAGGCGCTCCGGCTACTTGGGCTATGGAACCTTGACAAATCGCAACATGAGTTTCCCATGTAGATGTAAGTCTGAAATCAATTCTATTATCACTAGTACCACGAACCTAATGTTCTGCCCAAATTTCAGTGTTACATCTCAAGAATTGGCTTAATCAATGAGGAAAAAAGGCGCTTCAGGTACTTAGGCTATGGAGCCTTGACAAGTCCCACATAGATGTAAACCTGAAATCATTTCTATTAACACTATTGCCACGAAACTAATGTCCTGCCCAAATTTGAGCATTACATCCCAATAATTGACTCAGTTACCGAGGAAAAAAGGCGCTTCGGGTATTTTGACGTATCGTGACATGAGCTTCCCACCTAGATGTAAGTCTGAAATCAATTCTGTTATCACTAGTGCCACGAACCTAATGTTCTGCCCAAATTTCAGCGTTACATCTCAATAATTGGCTTAATTACCGAGGAAAAAAGGCGCTTCGGGTACTTAGGCTATGGAGCCTTGACAAGTCGTAACATGTGTTTCCCACATAGATGTAAACCTGAAATCATTTCTATTAACACTATTGCCACGAAACTAATGTCCTGCCCAAATTTGAGCATTACATCCCAATAATTGACTCAGTTACCGAGGAAAAAAGGCGCTTCGGGTATTTTGACGTATCGTGACATGAGCTTCCCACCTAGATGTAAGTCTGAAATCAATTCTGTTATCACTAGTGCCACGAACCTAATGTTCTGCCCAAATTTCAGTGTTACATCTCAATAATTGGCTTAATTACCGAGGAAAAAAGGCGCTTCGGGTACTTAGGCTATGGAGCCTTGACAAGTCGTAACATGCGTTTCCCACATAGATGTAAATCTGAAATCATTTCTATTAACACTATTGCCACGAAACTAATGTCCTGCCCAAATTTGAGCATTACATCCCAATAATTGACTCAGTTACCGAGGAAAAAAGGCGCTTCGGGTACTTTGATGTATCGTGACATGAGCTTCCCACCTAGATGTAAGTCTGAAATCATTGCTATAATCACTATTGCCACAAAAGTAATGTGCTTCCCGAATTCCAGCGTTACATCTCAATATTTGACTGTGTTACAGAGGAAAAAAGGCGCACCCTGTACTTGAGTGATGGAGGAAGGACATGTCGCAACATGGGTTTCCCACCTTGATGTAAGTCTGAAATTGTGTCTATTATCACTAGTGCCACAAAACTAATGTCCTACCCAAATTCCAGTGTTACATCTCAATAATGAACTTAGTTACCGAGAAAAAAGGCGGAAAAAAGGCGCTCCGGCTACTTGGGGTATGGAGCCTTGACAAGTCGCAACATGAGTTTCCCATGTAGATATAAATCTGGAATTGTATCTATTATCACTAGTGCCACAAACCTAATGTCCTGCCCAAATTTCAGCGTTACATCTCAGTAAGTGGCTTAGTTACAGAGGAAAAGAGGCACTTTGGGTACTTGGGTGATGGAGGAAGGACAGGTCGCAGCATGGGTTTCCCACATAGATGTAAGTGTGAAATCGTTTCTATTATCAATAATGAAACAAAACTAATGTCCTGCCAAATTCCAGTGTTACATCTCAGTATCTGACTTAGTTACGGAGGAAAAACGGCACTTTGGCTACTTGGGTTATTGAGCCTTGACAAGTCATAAGATGAGTTTCTCATGCAGATGTGAGTCTGAAATCATTGCTATAATCACTATTACCACAAAACTAATGTGATGCCCGAATTCCAGCATTACATCTCAATATTTGACTTAGTTACGGAGGAAAAAGGCGCTCCGGCTACTTGGGCTATGGAACCTTGACAAATCGCAACATGAGTTTCCCATGTAGATGTAAGTCTGAAATCAATTCTATTATCACTAGTGCCACGAACCTAATGTTCTGCCCAAATTTCAGTGTTACATCTCAAGAATTGGCTTAATCAATGAGGAAAAAAGGCGCTTCAGGTACTTAGGCTATGGAGCCTTGACAAGTCGTAACATGTGTTTCCCACATAGATGTAAACCTGAAATCATTTCTATTAACACTATTGCCACGAAACTAATGTCCTGCCCAAATTTGAACATTACATCCCAATAATTGACTCAGTTACCGAGGAAAAAAGGCGCTTCGGGTATTTTGACGTATCGTGACATGAGCTTCCCACCTAGATGTAAGTCTGAAATCAATTCTGTTATCACTAGTGCCACGAACCTAATGTTCTGCCCAAATTTCAGCGCTACATCTCAATAATTGGCTTAATTACCGAGGAAAAAAGGCGCTTCGGGTACTTAGGCTATGGAGCCTTGACAAGTCGTAACATGCGTTTCCCACATAGATGTAAATCTGAAATCATTTCTATTAACACTATTGCCACGAAACTAATGTCCTGCCCAAATTTGAGCATTACATCCCAATAATTGACTCAGTTACCGAGGAAAAAAGGCGCTTCGGGTACTTTGGTGTATCGTGACATGAGCTTGCCACCTAGATGTAAGTCTGAAATCATTGCTATAATCACTATTGCCACAAAAGTAATGTGCTTCCCGAATTCCAGCGTTACATCTCAATATTTGACTGTGTTACAGAGGAAAAAAGGCGCACCCTGTACTTGAGTGATGGAGGAAGGACATGTCGCAACATGGGTTTCCCACCTTGATGTAAGTCTGAAATTGTGTCTATTATCACTAGTGCCACAAAACTAATGTCCTACCCAAATTCCAGTGTTACATCTCAATAATGAACTTAGTTACCGAGAAAAAAGGCGGAAAAAAGGCGCTCCGGCTACTTGGGGTATGGAGCCTTGACAAGTCGCAACATGAGTTTCCCATGTAGATATAAATCTGGAATTGTATCTATTATCACTAGTGCCACAAACCTAATGTCCTGCCCAAATTTCTGTGTTACATCTCAGTCAGTGGCTTAGTTACAGAGGAAAAGAGGCACTTTGGGTACTTGGGCGATGGAGGAAGGACAGGTCGCAGCATGGGTTTCCCACATAGATGTAAGTCTGAAATCGTTTCTATTATCAATAATGAAACAAAACTAATGTCCTGCCAAATTCCAGTGTTACATCTCAGTATCTGACTTAGTTACGGAGGAAAAACGGCACTTTGGCTACTTGGGTTATTGAGCCTTGACAAGTCATAAGATGAGTTTCTCATGCAGATGTGAGTCTGAAATCATTGCTATAATCACTATTACCACAAAACTAATGTGATGCCCGAATTCCAGCATTACATCTCAATATTTGACTTAGTTACGGAGGAAAAAGGCGCTCCGGCTACTTGGGCTATGGAACCTTGACAAATCGCAACATGAGTTTCCCATGTAGATGTAAGTCTGAAATCAATTCTATTATCACTAGTGCCACGAACCTAATGTTCTGCCCAAATTTCAGTGTTACATCTCAAGAATTGGCTTAATCAATGAGGAAAAAAGGCGCTTCAGGTACTTAGGCTATGGAGCCTTGACAAGTCGTAACATGTGTTTCCCACATAGATGTAAACCTGAAATCATTTCTATTAACACTATTGCCACGAAACTAATGTCCTGCCCAAATTTGAACATTACATCCCAATAATTGACTCAGTTACCGAGGAAAAAAGGCGCTTCGGGTATTTTGACGTATCGTGACATGAGCTTCCCACCTAGATGTAAGTCTGAAATCAATTCTGTTATCACTAGTGCCACGAACCTAATGTTCTGCCCAAATTTCAGCGCTACATCTCAATAATTGGCTTAATTACCGAGGAAAAAAGGCGCTTCGGGTACTTAGGCTATGGAGCCTTGACAAGTCGTAACATGCGTTTCCCACATAGATGTAAATCTGAAATCATTTCTATTAACACTATTGCCACGAATCTAATGTCCTGCCCAAATTTGAACATTACATCCCAATAATTGACTCAGTTACCGAGGAAAAAAGGCGCTTCGGGTATTTTGACGTATCGTGACATGAGCTTCCCACCTAGATGTAAGTCTGAAATCAATTCTGTTATCACTAGTGCCACGAACCTAATGTTCTGCCCAAATTTCAGCGTTACATCTCAATAATTGGCTTAATTACCGAGGAAAAAAGGCGCTTCGGGTACTTAGGCTATGGAGCCTTGACAAGTCGTAACATGTGTTTCCCACATAGATGTAAATCTGAAATCATTTCTATTAACACTATTGCCACGAAACTAATGTCCTGCCCAAATTTGAGCATTACATCCCAATAATTGACTCAGTTACCGAGGAAAAACGGCGCTTCGGGTACTTTGATGTATCGTGACATGAGCTTCCCACCTAGATGTAAGTCTGAAATCATTGCTATAATCACTATTGCCACAAAAGTAATGTGCTTCCCGAATTCCAGCGTTACATCTCAATATTTGACTGTGTTACAGAGGAAAAAAGGCGCACACTGTACTTGAGTGATGGAGGAAGGACATGTCGCAACATGGGTTTCCCACCTTGATGTAAGTCTGAAATTGTGTCTATTATCACTAGTGCCACAAAACTAATGTCCTACCCAAATTCCAGTGTTACATCTCAATAATGAACTTAGTTACCGTGAAAAAAGGCGGAAAAAAGGCGCTCCGGCTACTTGGGGTATGGAGCCTTGACAAGTCGCAACATGAGTTTCCCATGTAGATATAAATCTGGAATTGTATCTATTATCACTAGTGCCACAAACCTAATGTCCTGCCCAAATTTCAGCGTTACATCTCAGTAAGTGGCTTAGTTACAGAGGAAAAGAGGCACTTTGGGTACTTGGGCGATGGAGGAAGGACAGGTCGCAGCATGGGTTTCCCACATAGATGTAAGTCTGAAATCGTTTCTATTATCAATAATGAAACAAAACTAATGTCCTGCCAAATTCCAGTGTTACATCTCAGTATCTGACTTAGTTACGGAGGAAAAACGGCACTTTGGCTACTTGGGTTATTGAGCCTTGACAAGTCATAAGATGAGTTTCTCATGCAGATGTGAGTCTGAAATCATTGCTATAATCACTATTACCACAAAACTAATGTGATGCCCGAATTCCAGCATTACATCTCAATATTTGACTTAGTTACGGAGGAAAAAGGCGCTCCGGCTACTTGGGCTATGGAACCTTGACAAATCGCAACATGAGTTTCCCATGTAGATGTAAGTCTGAAATCAATTCTATTATCACTAGTGCCACGAACCTAATGTTCTGCCCAAATTTCAGTGTTACATCTCAAGAATTGGCTTAATCAATGAGGAAAAAAGGCGCTTCAGGTACTTAGGCTATGGAGCCTTGACAAGTCGTAACATGTGTTTCCCACATAGATGTAAACCTGAAATCATTTCTATTAACACTATTGCCACGAAACTAATGTCCTGCCCAAATTTGAACATTACATCCCAATAATTGACTCAGTTACCGA
This sequence comes from Sabellastarte sp. h YS-2021, assembly GCA_964017235.1. Classification (NCBI taxonomy): domain Eukaryota; kingdom Metazoa; phylum Annelida; class Polychaeta; order Sabellida; family Sabellidae; genus Sabellastarte; species Sabellastarte sp. h YS-2021. Next base: position 138,449,471 of record OZ024927.1, on the reverse strand, counting down.
GAAAAAAAGGCGCTTCGGGTATTTTGACGTATCGTGACATGAGCTTCCCACCTAGATGTAAGTCTGAAATCAATTCTGTTATCACTAGTGCCACGAACCTAATGTTCTGCCCAAATTTCAGCGCTACATGTCAATAATTGGCTTAATTACCGAGGAAAAAAGGCGCTTCGGGTACTTAGGCTATGGAGCCTTGACAAGTCGTAACATGCGTTTCCCACATAGATGTAAATCTGAAATCATTTCTATTAACACTATTGCCACGAATCTAATGTCCTGCCCAAATTTGAACATTACATCCCAATAATTGACTCAGTTACCGAGGAAAAAAGGCGCTTCGGGTATTTTGACGTATCGTGACATGAGCTTCCCACCTAGATGTAAGTCTGAAATCAATTCTGTTATCACTAGTGCCACGAACCTAATGTTCTGCCCAAATTTCAGCGTTACATCTCAATAATTGGCTTAATTACCGAGGAAAAAAGGCGCTTCGGGTACTTAGGCTATGGAGCCTTGACAAGTCGTAACATGTGTTTCCCACATAGATGTAAATCTGAAATCATTTCTATTAACACTATTGCCACGAAACTAATGTCCTGCCCAAATTTGAGCATTACATCCCAATAATTGACTCAGTTACCGAGGAAAAACGGCGCTTCGGGTACTTTGATGTATCGTGACATGAGCTTCCCACCTAGATGTAAGTCTGAAATCATTGCTATAATCACTATTGCCACAAAAGTAATGTGCTTCCCGAATTCCAGCGTTACATCTCAATATTTGACTGTGTTACAGAGGAAAAAAGGCGCACCCTGTACTTGAGTGATGGAGGAAGGACATGTCGCAACATGGGTTTCCCACCTTGATGTAAGTCTGAAATTGTGTCTATTATCACTAGTGCCACAAAACTAATGTCCTACCCAAATTCCAGTGTTACATCTCAATAATGAACTTAGTTACCGAGAAAAAAGGCGGAAAAAAGGCGCTCCGGCTACTTGGGGTATGGAGCCTTGACAAGTCGCAACATGAGTTTCCCATGTAGATATAAATCTGGAATTGTATCTATTATCACTAGTGCCACAAACCTAATGTCCTGCCCAAATTTCAGCGTTACATCTCAGTAAGTGGCTTAGTTACAGAGGAAAAGAGGCACTTTGGGTACTTGGGCGATGGAGGAAGGACAGGTCGCAGCATGGGTTTCCCACATAGATGTAAGTGTGAAATCGTTTCTATTATCAATAATGAAACAAAACTAATGTCCTGCCAAATTCCAGTGTTACATCTCAGTATCTGACTTAGTTACGGAGGAAAAACGGCACTTTGGCTACTTGGGTTATTGAGCCTTGACAAGTCATAAGATGAGTTTCTCATGCAGATGTGAGTCTGAAATCATTGCTATAATCACTATTACCACAAAACTAATGTGATGCCCGAATTCCAGCATTACATCTCAATATTTGACTTAGTTACGGAGGAAAAAGGCGCTCCGGCTACTTGGGCTATGGAACCTTGACAAATCGCAACATGAGTTTCCCATGTAGATGTAAGTCTGAAATCAATTCTATTATCACTAGTACCACGAACCTAATGTTCTGCCCAAATTTCAGTGTTACATCTCAAGAATTGGCTTAATCAATGAGGAAAAAAGGCGCTTCAGGTACTTAGGCTATGGAGCCTTGACAAGTCGTAACATGTGTTTCCCACATAGATGTAAACCTGAAATCATTTCTATTAACACTATTGCCACGAAACTAATGTCCTGCCCAAATTTGAGCATTACATCCCAATAATTGACTCAGTTACCGAGGAAAAAAGGCGCTTCGGGTATTTTGACGTATCGTGACATGAGCTTCCCACCTAGATGTAAGTCTGAAATCAATTCTGTTATCACTAGTGCCACGAACCTAATGTTCTACCCAAATTTCAGTGTTACATCTCAATAATTGGCTTAATTACCGAGGAAAAAAGGCGCTTCGGGTACTTAGGCTATGGAGCCTTGACAAGTCGTAACATGTGTTTCCCACATAGATGTAAACCTGAAATCATTTCTATTAACACTATTGCCACGAAACTAATGTCCTGCCCAAATTTGAGCATTACATCCCAATAATTGACTCAGTTACCGAGGAAAAAAGGCGCTTTGGGTATTTTGACGTATCGTGACATGAGCTTCCCACCTAGATGTAAGTCTGAAATCAATTCTGTTATCACTAGTGCCACGAACCTAATGTTCTGCCCAAATTTCAGTGTTACATCTCAATAATTGGCTTAATTACCGAGGAAAAAAGGCGCTTCGGGTACTTAGGCTATGGAGCCTTGACAAGTCGTAACATACGTTTCCCACATAGATGTAAATCTGAAATCATTTCTATTAACACTATTGCCACGAAACTAATGTCCTGCCCAAATTTGAGCATTACATCCCAATAATTGACTCAGTTACCGAGGAAAAAAGGCGCTTCGGGTACTTTGGTGTATCGTGACATGAGCTTGCCACCTAGATGTAAGTCTGAAATCATTGCTATAATCACTATTGCCACAAAAGTAATGTGCTTCCCGAATTCCAGCGTTACATCTCAATATTTGACTGTGTTACAGAGGAAAAAAGGCGCACCCTGTACTTGAGTGATGGAGGAAGGACATGTCGCAACATGGGTTTCCCACCTTGATGTAAGTCTGAAATTGTGTCTATTATCACTAGTGCCACAAAACTAATGTCCTACCCAAATTCCAGTGTTACATCTCAATAATGAACTTAGTTACCGAGAAAAAAGGCGGAAAAAAGGCGCTCCGGCTACTTGGGGTATGGAGCCTTGACAAGTCGCAACATGAGTTTCCCATGTAGATATAAATCTGGAATTGTATCTATTATCACTAGTGCCACAAACCTAATGTCCTGCCCAAATTTCAGCGTTACATCTCAGTAAGTGGCTTAGTTACAGAGGAAAAGAGGCACTTTGGGTACTTGGGCGATGGAGGAAGGACAGGTCGCAGCATGGGTTTCCCACATAGATGTAAGTCTGAAATCGTTTCTATTATCAATAATGAAACAAAACTAATGTCCTGCCAAATTCCAGTGTTACATCTCAGTATCTGACTTAGTTACGGAGGAAAAACGGCACTTTGGCTACTTGGGTTATTGAGCCTTGACAAGTCATAAGATGAGTTTCTCATGCAGATGTGAGTCTGAAATCATTGCTATAATCACTATTACCACAAAACTAATGTGATGCCCGAATTCCAGCATTACATCTCAATATTTGACTTAGTTACGGAGGAAAAAGGCGCTCCGGCTACTTGGGCTATGGAACCTTGACAAATCGCAACATGAGTTTCCCATGTAGATGTAAGTCTGAAATCAATTCTATTATCACTAGTACCACGAACCTAATGTTCTGCCCAAATTTCAGTGTTACATCTCAAGAATTGGCTTAATCAATGAGGAAAAAAGGCGCTTCAGGTACTTAGGCTATGGAGCCTTGACAAGTCCCACATAGATGTAAACCTGAAATCATTTCTATTAACACTATTGCCACGAAACTAATGTCCTGCCCAAATTTGAGCATTACATCCCAATAATTGACTCAGTTACCGAGGAAAAAAGGCGCTTCGGGTATTTTGACGTATCGTGACATGAGCTTCCCACCTAGATGTAAGTCTGAAATCAATTCTGTTATCACTAGTGCCACGAACCTAATGTTCTGCCCAAATTTCAGCGTTACATCTCAATAATTGGCTTAATTACCGAGGAAAAAAGGCGCTTCGGGTACTTAGGCTATGGAGCCTTGACAAGTCGTAACATGTGTTTCCCACATAGATGTAAACCTGAAATCATTTCTATTAACACTATTGCCACGAAACTAATGTCCTGCCCAAATTTGAGCATTACATCCCAATAATTGACTCAGTTACCGAGGAAAAAAGGCGCTTCGGGTATTTTGACGTATCGTGACATGAGCTTCCCACCTAGATGTAAGTCTGAAATCAATTCTGTTATCACTAGTGCCACGAACCTAATGTTCTGCCCAAATTTCAGTGTTACATCTCAATAATTGGCTTAATTACCGAGGAAAAAAGGCGCTTCGGGTACTTAGGCTATGGAGCCTTGACAAGTCGTAACATGCGTTTCCCACATAGATGTAAATCTGAAATCATTTCTATTAACACTATTGCCACGAAACTAATGTCCTGCCCAAATTTGAGCATTACATCCCAATAATTGACTCAGTTACCGAGGAAAAAAGGCGCTTCGGGTACTTTGATGTATCGTGACATGAGCTTCCCACCTAGATGTAAGTCTGAAATCATTGCTATAATCACTATTGCCACAAAAGTAATGTGCTTCCCGAATTCCAGCGTTACATCTCAATATTTGACTGTGTTACAGAGGAAAAAAGGCGCACCCTGTACTTGAGTGATGGAGGAAGGACATGTCGCAACATGGGTTTCCCACCTTGATGTAAGTCTGAAATTGTGTCTATTATCACTAGTGCCACAAAACTAATGTCCTACCCAAATTCCAGTGTTACATCTCAATAATGAACTTAGTTACCGAGAAAAAAGGCGGAAAAAAGGCGCTCCGGCTACTTGGGGTATGGAGCCTTGACAAGTCGCAACATGAGTTTCCCATGTAGATATAAATCTGGAATTGTATCTATTATCACTAGTGCCACAAACCTAATGTCCTGCCCAAATTTCAGCGTTACATCTCAGTAAGTGGCTTAGTTACAGAGGAAAAGAGGCACTTTGGGTACTTGGGTGATGGAGGAAGGACAGGTCGCAGCATGGGTTTCCCACATAGATGTAAGTGTGAAATCGTTTCTATTATCAATAATGAAACAAAACTAATGTCCTGCCAAATTCCAGTGTTACATCTCAGTATCTGACTTAGTTACGGAGGAAAAACGGCACTTTGGCTACTTGGGTTATTGAGCCTTGACAAGTCATAAGATGAGTTTCTCATGCAGATGTGAGTCTGAAATCATTGCTATAATCACTATTACCACAAAACTAATGTGATGCCCGAATTTCAGCATTACATCTCAATGTTTGACTTAGTTACGGAGGAAAAAGGCGCTCCGGCTACTTGGGCTATGGAACCTTGACAAATCGCAACATGAGTTTCCCATGTAGATGTAAGTCCTAAATCAATTCTATTATCACTAGTGCCACGAACCTAATGTTCTGCCCAAATTTCAGTGTTACATCTCAAGAATTGGCTTAATCAATGAGGAAAAAAGGCGCTTCAGGTACTTAGGCTATGGAGCCTTGACAAGTCGTAACATGTGTTTCCCACATAGATGTAAACCTGAAATCATTTCTATTAACACTATTGCCACGAAACTAATGTCCTGCCCAAATTTGAGCATTACATCCCAATAATTGACTCAGTTACCGAGGAAAAAAGGCGCTTCGGGTATTTTGACGTATCGTGACATGAGCTTCCCACCTAGATGTAAGTCTGAAATCAATTCTGTTATCACTAGTGCCACGAACCTAATGTTCTGCCCAAATTTCAGCGTTACATCTCAATAATTGGCTTAATTACCGAGGAAAAAAGGCGCTTCGGGTACTTAGGCTATGGAGCCTTGACAAGTCGTAACATGTGTTTCCCACATAGATGTAAACCTGAAATCATTTCTATTAACACTATTGCCACGAAACTAATGTCCTGCCCAAATTTGAGCATTACATCCCAATAATTGACTCAGTTACCGAGGAAAAAAGGCGCTTCGGGTATTTTGACGTATCGTGACATGAGCTTCCCACCTAGATGTAAGTCTGAAATCAATTCTGTTATCACTACTGCCACGAACCTAATGTTCTGCCCAAATTTCAGAGTTACATCTCAATAATTGGCTTAATTACCGAGGAAAAAAGGCGCTTCGGGTACTTAGGCTATGGAGCCTTGACAAGTCGTAACATGCGTTTCCCACATAGATGTAAATCTGAAATCATTTTTATTAACACTATTGCCACGAAACTAATGTCCTGCCCAAATTTGAGCATTACATCCCAATAATTGACTCAGTTACCGAGGAAAAAAGGCGCTTCGGGTACTTTGATGTATCGTGACATGAGCTTCCCACCTAGATGTAAGTCTGAAATCATTGCTATAATCACTATTGCCACAAAAGTAATGTGCTTCCCGAATTCCAGCGTTACATCTCAATATTTGACTGTGTTACAGAGGAAAAAAGGCGCACCCTGTACTTGAGTGATGGAGGAAGGACATGTCGCAACATGGGTTTCCCACCTTGATGTAAGTCTGAAATTGTGTCTATTATCACTAGTGCCACAAAACTAATGTCCTACCCAAATTCCAGTGTTACATCTCAATAATGAACTTAGTTACCGAGAAAAAAGGCGGAAAAAAGGCGCTCCGGCTACTTGGGGTATGGAGCCTTGACAAGTCGCAACATGAGTTTCCCATGTAGATATAAATCTGGAATTGTATCTATTATCACTAGTGCCACAAACCTAATGTCCTGCCCAAATTTCAGCGTTACATCTCAGTAAGTGGCTTAGTTACAGAGGAAAAGAGGCACTTTGGGTACTTGGGTGATGGAGGAAGGACAGGTCGCAGCATGGGTTTCCCACATAGATGTAAGTGTGAAATCGTTTCTATTATCAATAATGAAACAAAACTAATGTCCTGCCAAATTCCAGTGTTACATCTCAGTATCTGACTTAGTTACGGAGGAAAAACGGCACTTTGGCTACTTGGGTTATTGAGCCTTGACAAGTCATAAGATGAGTTTCTCATGCAGATGTGAGTCTGAAATCATTGCTATAATCACTATTACCACAAAACTAATGTGATGCCCGAATTTCAGCATTACATCTCAATATTTGACTTAGTTACGGAGGAAAAAGGCGCTCCGGCTACTTGGGCTATGGAACCTTGACAAATCGCAACATGAGTTTCCCATGTAGATGTAAGTCTGAAATCAATTCTATTATCACTAGTGCCACGAACCTAATGTTCTACCCAAATTTCAGTGTTACATCTCAAGAATTGGCTTAATCAATGAGGAAAAAAGGCGCTTCAGGTACTTAGGCTATGGAGCCTTGACAAGTCGTAACATGTGTTTCCCACATAGATGTAAACCTGAAATCATTTCTATTAACACTATTGCCACGAAACTAATGTCCTGCCCAAATTTGAGCATTACATCCCAATAATTGACTCAGTTACCGAGGAAAAAAGGCGCTTCGGGTATTTTGACGTATCGTGACATGAGCTTCCCACCTAGATGTAAGTCTGAAATCAATTCTGTTATCACTAGTGCCACGAACCTAATGTTCTGCCCAAATTTCAGCGTTACATCTCAATAATTGGCTTAATTACCGAGGAAAAAAGGCGCTTCGGGTACTTAGGCTATGGAGCCTTGACAAGTCGTAACATGTGTTTCCCACATAGATGTAAACCTGAAATCATTTCTATTAACACTATTGCCACGAAACTAATGTCCTGCCCAAATTTGAGCATTACATCCCAATAATTGACTCAGTTACCGAGGAAAAAAGGCGCTTCGGGTATTTTGACGTATCGTGACATGAGCTTCCCACCTAGATGTAAGTCTGAAATCAATTCTGTTATCACTACTGCCACGAACCTAATGTTCTGCCCAAATTTCAGAGTTACATCTCAATAATTGGCTTAATTACCGAGGAAAAAAGGCGCTTCGGGTACTTAGGCTATGGAGCCTTGACAAGTCGTAACATGCGTTTCCCACATAGATGTAAATCTGAAATCATTTTTATTAACACTATTGCCACGAAACTAATGTCCTGCCCAAATTTGAGCATTACATCCCAATAATTGACTCAGTTACCGAGGAAAAAAGGCGCTTCGGGTACTTTGATGTATCGTGACATGAGCTTCCCACCTAGATGTAAGTCTGAAATCATTGCTATAATCACTATTGCCACAAAAGTAATGTGCTTCCCGAATTCCAGCGTTACATCTCAATATTTGACTGTGTTACAGAGGAAAAAGGGCGCACCCTGTACTTGAGTGATGGAGGAAGGACATGTCGCAACATGGGTTTCCCACCTTGATGTAAGTCTGAAATTGTGTCTATTATCACTAGTGCCACAAAACTAATGTCCTACCCAAATTCCAGTGTTACATCTCAATAATGAACTTAGTTACCGAGAAAAAAGGCGGAAAAAAGGCGCTCCGGCTACTTGGGGTATGGAGCCTTGACAAGTCGCAACATGAGTTTCCCATGTAGATATAAATCTGGAATTGTATCTATTATCACTAGTGCCACAAACCTAATGTCCTGCCCAAATTTCAGCGTTACATCTCAGTAAGTGGCTTAGTTACAGAGGAAAAGAGGCACTTTGGGTACTTGGGCGATGGAGGAAGGACAGGTCGCAGCATGGGTTTCCCACATAGATGTAAGTGTGAAATCGTTTCTATTATCAATAATGAAACAAAACTAATGTCCTGCCAAATTCCAGTGTTACATCTCAGTATCTGACTTAGTTACGGAGGAAAAACGGCACTTTGGCTACTTGGGTTATTGAGCCTTGACAAGTCATAAGATGAGTTTCTCATGCAGATGTGAGTCTGAAATCATTGCTATAATCACTATTACCACAAAACTAATGTGATACCCGAATTTCAGCATTACATCTCAATATTTGACTTAGTTACGGAGGAAAAAGGCGCTCCGGCTACTTGGGCTATGGAACCTTGACAAATCGCAACATGAGTTTCCCATGTAGATGTAAGTCTGAAATCAATTCTATTATGACTAGTGCCACGAACCTAATGTTCTGCCCAAATTTCAGTGTTACATCTCAAGAATTGGCTTAATCAATGAGGAAAAAAGGCGCTTCAGGTACTTAGGCTATGGAGCCTTGACAAGTCGTAACATGTGTTTCCCACATAGATGTAAACCTGAAATCATTTCTATTAACACTATTGCCACGAAACTAATGTCCTGCCCAAATTTGAGCATTACATCCCAATAATTGACTCAGTTACCGAGGAAAAAAGGCGCTTCGGGTATTTTGACGTATCGTGACATGAGCTTCCCACCTAGATGTAAGTCTGAAATCAATTCTGTTATCACTAGTGCCACGAACCTAATGTTCTGCCCAAATTTCAGTGTTACATCTCAATAATTGGCTTAATTACCGAGGAAAAAAGGCGCTTCGGGTACTTAGGCTATAGAGCCTTGACAAGTCGTAACATGTGTTTCCCACATAGATGTAAACCTGAAATCATTTCTATTAACACTATTGCCACGAAACTAATGTCCTGCCCAAATTTGAGCATTACATCCCAATAATTGACTCAGTTACCGAGGAAAAAAGGCGCTTCGGGTATTTTGACGTATCGTGACATGAGCTTCCCACCTAGATGTAAGTCTGAAATCAATTCTGTTATCACTAGTGCCACGAACCTAATGTTCTGCCCAAATTTCAGCGTTACATCTCAATAATTGGCTTAATTACCGAGGAAAAAAGGCGCTTCGGGTACTTAGGCTATGGAGCCTTGACAAGTCGTAACATGCGTTTCCCACATAGATGTAAATCTGAAATCATTTCTATGAACACTATTGCCACGAAACTAATGTCCTGCCCAAATTTGAGCATTACATCCCAATAATTGACTCAGTTACCGAGGAAAAACGGCGCTTCGGGTACTTTGATGTATCGTGACATGAGCTTCCCACCTAGATGTAAGTCTGAAATCATTGCTATAATCACTATTGCCACAAAAGTAATGTGCTTCCCGAATTCCAGCGTTACATCTCAATATTTGACTGTGTTACAGAGGAAAAAAGGCGCACCCTGTACTTGAGTGATGGAGGAAGGACATGTCGCAACATGGGTTTCCCACCTTGATGTAAGTCTGAAATTGTGTCTATTATCACTAGTGCCACAAAACTAATGTCCTACCCAAATTCCAGTGTTACATCTCAATAATGAACTTAGTTACCGAGAAAAAAGGCGGAAAAAAGGTGCTCCGGCTACTTGGGGTATGGAGCCTTGACAAGTCGCAACATGAGTTTCCCATGTAGATATAAATCTGGAATTGTATCTATTATCACTAGTGCCACAAACCTAATGTCCTGCCCAAATTTCAGCGTTACATCTCAGTAAGTGGCTTAGTTACAGAGGAAAAGAGGCACTTTGGGTACTTGGGCGATGGAGGAAGGACAGGTCGCAGCATGGGTTTCCCACATAGATGTAAGTGTGAAATCGTTTCTATTATCAATAATGAAACAAAACTAATGTCCTGCCAAATTCCAGTGTTACATCTCAGTATCTGACTTAGTTACGGAGGAAAAACGGCACTTTGGCTACTTGGGTTATTGAGCGTTGACAAGTCATAAGATGAGTTTCTCATGCAGATGTGAGTCTGAAATCATTGCTATAATCAGTATTACCACAAAACTAATGTGATGCCCGAATTTCAGCATTACATCTCAATATTTGACTTAGTTACGGAGGAAAAAGGCGCTCCGGCTACTTGGGCTATGGAACCTTGACAAATCGCAACATGAGTTTCCCATGTAGATGTAAGTCTGAAATCAATTCTATTATGACTAGTGCCACGAACCTAATGTTCTGCCCAAATTTCAGTGTTACATCTCAAGAATTGGCTTAATCAATGAGGAAAAAAGGCGCTTCAGGTACTTAGGCTATGGAGCCTTGACAAGTCGTAACATGTGTTTCCCACATAGATGTAAACCTGAAATCATTTCTATTAACACTATTGCCACGAAACTAATGTCCTGCCCAAATTTGAGCATTACATCCCAATAATTGACTCAGTTACCGAGGAAAAAAGGCGCTTCGGGTATTTTGACGTATCGTGACATGAGCTTCCCACCTAGATGTAAGTCTGAAATCAATTCTATTATCACTAGTGCCACGAACCTAATGTTCTGCCCAAATTTCAGTGTTACATCTCAAGAATTGGCTTAATCAATGAGGAAAAAAGGCGCTTCGGGTACTTAGGCTATGGAGCCTTGACAAGTCGTAACATGTGTTTCCCACATAGATGTAAACCTGAAATCATTTCTATTAACACTATTGCCACGAAACTAATGTCCTGCCCAAATTTGAGCATTACATCCCAATAATTGACTCAGTTACCGAGGAAAAAAGGCGCTTCGGGTATTTTGACATATCGTGACATGAGCTTCCCACCTAGATGTAAGTCTGAAATCAATTCTGTTATCACTAGTGCCACGAACCTAATGTTCTGCCCAAATTTCAGAGTTACATCTCAATAATTGGCTTAATTACCGAGGAAAAAAGGCGCTTCGGGTACTTAGGCTATGGAGCCTTGACAAGTCGTAACATGCGTTTCCCACATAGATGTAAATCTGAAATCATTTTTATTAACACTATTGCCACGAAACTAATGTCCTGCCCAAATTTGAGCATTACATCCCAATAATTGACTCAGTTACCGAGGAAAAAAGGCGCTTCGGGTACTTTGATGTATCGTGACATGAGCTTCCCACCTAGATGTAAGTCTGAAATCATTGCTATAATCACTATTGCCACAAAAGTAATGTGCTTCCCGAATTCCAGCGTTACATCTCAATATTTGACTGTGTTACAGAGGAAAAAGGGCGCACCCTGTACTTGAGTGATGGAGGAAGGACATGTCGCAACATGGGTTTCCCACCTTGATGTAAGTCTGAAATTGTGTCTATTATCACTAGTGCCACAAAACTAATGTCCTACCCAAATTCCAGTGTTACATCTCAATAATTAACTTAGTTACCGAGAAAAAAGGCGGAAAAAAGGTGCTCCGGCTACTTGGGGTATGGAGCCTTGACAAGTCGCAACATGAGTTTCCCATGTAGATATAAATCTGGAATTGTATCTATTATCACTAGTGCCACAAACCTAATGTCCTGCCCAAATTTCAGCGTTACATCTCAGTAAGTGGCTTAGTTACAGAGGAAAAGAGGCACTTTGGGTACTTGGGCGATGGAGGAAGGACAGGTCGCAGCATGGGTTTCCCACATAGATGTAAGTGTGAAATCGTTTCTATTATCAATAATGAAACAAAACTAATGTCCTGCCAAATTCCAGTGTTACATCTCAGTATCTGACTTAGTTACGGAGGAAAAACGGCACTTTGGCTACTTGGGTTATTGAGCGTTGACAAGTCATAAGATGAGTTTCTCATGCAGATGTGAGTCTGAAATCATTGCTATAATCACTATTACCACAAAACTAATGTGATGCCCGAATTTCAGCATTACATCTCAATATTTGACTTAGTTACGGAGGAAAAAGGCGCTCCGGCTACTTGGGCTATGGAACCTTGACAAATCGCAACATGAGTTTCCCATGTAGATGTAAGTCTGAAATCAATTCTATTATCACTAGTGCCACGAACCTAATGTTCTACCCAAATTTCAGTGTTACATCTCAAGAATTGGCTTAATCAATGAGGAAAAAAGGCGCTTCAGGTACTTAGGCTATGGAGCCTTGACAAGTCGTAACATGTGTTTCCCACATAGATGTAAACCTGAAATCATTTCTATTAACACTATTGCCACGAAACTAATGTCCTGCCCAAATTTGAGCATTACATCCCAATAATTGACTCAGTTACCGAGGAAAAAAGGCGCTTCGGGTATTTTGACGTATCGTGACATGAGCTTCCCACCTAGATGTAAGTCTGAAATCAATTCTGTTATCACTAGTGCCACGAACCTAATGTTCTGCCCAAATTTCAGCGTTACATCTCAATAATTGGCTTAATTACCGAGGAAAAAAGGCGCTTCGGGTACTTAGGCTATGGAGCCTTGACAAGTCGTAACATGTGTTTCCCACATAGATGTAAACCTGAAATCATTTCTATTAACACTATTGCCACGAAACTAATGTCCTGCCCAAATTTGAGCATTACATCCCAATAATTGACTCAGTTACCGAGGAAAAAAGGCGCTTCGGGTATTTTGACGTATCGTGACATGAGCTTCCCACCTAGATGTAAGTCTGAAATCAATTCTGTTATCACTACTGCCACGAACCTAATGTTCTGCCCAAATTTCAGAGTTACATCTCAATAATTGGCTTAATTACCGAGGAAAAAAGGCGCTTCGGGTACTTAGGCTATGGAGCCTTGACAAGTCGTAACATGCGTTTCCCACATAGATGTAAATCTGAAATCATTTTTATTAACACTATTGCCACGAAACTAATGTCCTGCCCAAATTTGAGCATTACATCCCAATAATTGACTCAGTTACCGAGGAAAAAAGGCGCTTCGGGTACTTTGATGTATCGTGACATGAGCTTCCCACCTAGATGTAAGTCTGAAATCATTGCTATAATCACTATTGCCACAAAAGTAATGTGCTTCCCGAATTCCAGCGTTACATCTCAATATTTGACTGTGTTACAGAGGAAAAAGGGCGCACCCTGTACTTGAGTGATGGAGGAAGGACATGTCGCAACATGGGTTTCCCACCTTGATGTAAGTCTGAAATTGTGTCTATTATCACTAGTGCCACAAAACTAATGTCCTACCCAAATTCCAGTGTTACATCTCAATAATGAACTTAGTTACCGAGAAAAAAGGCGGAAAAAAGGCGCTCCGGCTACTTGGGGTATGGAGCCTTGACAAGTCGCAACATGAGTTTCCCATGTAGATATAAATCTGGAATTGTATCTATTATCACTAGTGCCACAAACCTAATGTCCTGCCCAAATTTCAGCGTTACATCTCAGTAAGTGGCTTAGTTACAGAGGAAAAGAGGCACTTTGGGTACTTGGGCGATGGAGGAAGGACAGGTCGCAGCATGGGTTTCCCACATAGATGTAAGTGTGAAATCGTTTCTATTATCAATAATGAAACAAAACTAATGTCCTGCCAAATTCCAGTGTTACATCTCAGTATCTGACTTAGTTACGGAGGAAAAACGGCACTTTGGCTACTTGGGTTATTGAGCCTTGACAAGTCATAAGATGAGTTTCTCATGCAGATGTGAGTCTGAAATCATTGCTATAATCACTATTACCACAAAACTAATGTGATACCCGAATTTCAGCATTACATCTCAATATTTGACTTAGTTACGGAGGAAAAAGGCGCTCCGGCTACTTGGGCTATGGAACCTTGACAAATCGCAACATGAGTTTCCCATGTAGATGTAAGTCTGAAATCAATTCTATTATGACTAGTGCCACGAACCTAATGTTCTGCCCAAATTTCAGTGTTACATCTCAAGAATTGGCTTAATCAATGAGGAAAAAAGGCGCTTCAGGTACTTAGGCTATGGAGCCTTGACAAGTCGTAACATGTGTTTCCCACATAGATGTAAACCTGAAATCATTTCTATTAACACTATTGCCACGAAACTAATGTCCTGCCCAAATTTGAGCATTACATCCCAATAATTGACTCAGTTACCGAGGAAAAAAGGCGCTTCGGGTATTTTGACGTATCGTGACATGAGCTTCCCACCTAGATGTAAGTCTGAAATCAATTCTGTTATCACTAGTGCCACGAACCTAATGTTCTGCCCAAATTTCAGTGTTACATCTCAATAATTGGCTTAATTACCGAGGAAAAAAGGCGCTTCGGGTACTTAGGCTATAGAGCCTTGACAAGTCGTAACATGTGTTTCCCACATAGATGTAAACCTGAAATCATTTCTATTAACACTATTGCCACGAAACTAATGTCCTGCCCAAATTTGAGCATTACATCCCAATAATTGACTCAGTTACCGAGGAAAAAAGGCGCTTCGGGTATTTTGACGTATCGTGACATGAGCTTCCCACCTAGATGTAAGTCTGAAATCAATTCTGTTATCACTAGTGCCACGAACCTAATGTTCTGCCCAAATTTCAGCGTTACATCTCAATAATTGGCTTAATTACCGAGGAAAAAAGGCGCTTCGGGTACTTAGGCTATGGAGCCTTGACAAGTCGTAACATGCGTTTCCCACATAGATGTAAATCTGAAATCATTTCTATGAACACTATTGCCACGAAACTAATGTCCTGCCCAAATTTGAGCATTACATCCCAATAATTGACTCAGTTACCGAGGAAAAACGGCGCTTCGGGTACTTTGATGTATCGTGACATGAGCTTCCCACCTAGATGTAAGTCTGAAATCATTGCTATAATCACTATTGCCACAAAAGTAATGTGCTTCCCGAATTCCAGCGTTACATCTCAATATTTGACTGTGTTACAGAGGAAAAAAGGCGCACCCTGTACTTGAGTGATGGAGGAAGGACATGTCGCAACATGGGTTTCCCACCTTGATGTAAGTCTGAAATTGTGTCTATTATCACTAGTGCCACAAAACTAATGTCCTACCCAAATTCCAGTGTTACATCTCAATAATGAACTTAGTTACCGAGAAAAAAGGCGGAAAAAAGGTGCTCCGGCTACTTGGGGTATGGAGCCTTGACAAGTCGCAACATGAGTTTCCCATGTAGATATAAATCTGGAATTGTATCTATTATCACTAGTGCCACAAACCTAATGTCCTGCCCAAATTTCAGCGTTACATCTCAGTAAGTGGCTTAGTTACAGAGGAAAAGAGGCACTTTGGGTACTTGGGCGATGGAGGAAGGACAGGTCGCAGCATGGGTTTCCCACATAGATGTAAGTGTGAAATCGTTTCTATTATCAATAATGAAACAAAACTAATGTCCTGCCAAATTCCAGTGTTACATCTCAGTATCTGACTTAGTTACGGAGGAAAAACGGCACTTTGGCTACTTGGGTTATTGAGCGTTGACAAGTCATAAGATGAGTTTCTCATGCAGATGTGAGTCTGAAATCATTGCTATAATCAGTATTACCACAAAACTAATGTGATGCCCGAATTTCAGCATTACATCTCAATATTTGACTTAGTTACGGAGGAAAAAGGCGCTCCGGCTACTTGGGCTATGGAACCTTGACAAATCGCAACATGAGTTTCCCATGTAGATGTAAGTCTGAAATCAATTCTATTATGACTAGTGCCACGAACCTAATGTTCTGCCCAAATTTCAGTGTTACATCTCAAGAATTGGCTTAATCAATGAGGAAAAAAGGCGCTTCAGGTACTTAGGCTATGGAGCCTTGACAAGTCGTAACATGTGTTTCCCACATAGATGTAAACCTGAAATCATTTCTATTAACACTATTGCCACGAAACTAATGTCCTGCCCAAATTTGAGCATTACATCCCAATAATTGACTCAGTTACCGAGGAAAAAAGGCGCTTCGGGTATTTTGACGTATCGTGACATGAGCTTCCCACCTAGATGTAAGTCTGAAATCAATTCTATTATCACTAGTGCCACGAACCTAATGTTCTGCCCAAATTTCAGTGTTACATCTCAAGAATTGGCTTAATCAATGAGGAAAAAAGGCGCTTCGGGTACTTAGGCTATGGAGCCTTGACAAGTCGTAACATGTGTTTCCCACATAGATGTAAACCTGAAATCATTTCTATTAACACTATTGCCACGAAACTAATGTCCTGCCCAAATTTGAGCATTACATCCCAATAATTGACTCAGTTACCGAGGAAAAAAGGCGCTTCGGGTATTTTGACATATCGTGACATGAGCTTCCCACCTAGATGTAAGTCTGAAATCAATTCTGTTATCACTAGTGCCACGAACCTAATGTTCTGCCCAAATTTCAGAGTTACATCTCAATAATTGGCTTAATTACCGAGGAAAAAAGGCGCTTCGGGTACTTAGGCTATGGAGCCTTGACAAGTCGTAACATGCGTTTCCCACATAGATGTAAATCTGAAATCATTTTTATTAACACTATTGCCACGAAACTAATGTCCTGCCCAAATTTGAGCATTACATCCCAATAATTGACTCAGTTACCGAGGAAAAAAGGCGCTTCGGGTACTTTGATGTATCGTGACATGAGCTTCCCACCTAGATGTAAGTCTGAAATCATTGCTATAATCACTATTGCCACAAAAGTAATGTGCTTCCCGAATTCCAGCGTTACATCTCAATATTTGACTGTGTTACAGAGGAAAAAGGGCGCACCCTGTACTTGAGTGATGGAGGAAGGACATGTCGCAACATGGGTTTCCCACCTTGATGTAAGTCTGAAATTGTGTCTATTATCACTAGTGCCACAAAACTAATGTCCTACCCAAATTCCAGTGTTACATCTCAATAATTAACTTAGTTACCGAGAAAAAAGGCGGAAAAAAGGTGCTCCGGCTACTTGGGGTATGGAGCCTTGACAAGTCGCAACATGAGTTTCCCATGTAGATATAAATCTGGAATTGTATCTATTATCACTAGTGCCACAAACCTAATGTCCTGCCCAAATTTCAGCGTTACATCTCAGTAAGTGGCTTAGTTACAGAGGAAAAGAGGCACTTTGGGTACTTGGGCGATGGAGGAAGGACAGGTCGCAGCATGGGTTTCCCACATAGATGTAAGTGTGAAATCGTTTCTATTATCAATAATGAAACAAAACTAATGTCCTGCCAAATTCCAGTGTTACATCTCAGTATCTGACTTAGTTACGGAGGAAAAACGGCACTTTGGCTACTTGGGTTATTGAGCGTTGACAAGTCATAAGATGAGTTTCTCATGCAGATGTGAGTCTGAAATCATTGCTATAATCAGTATTACCACAAAACTAATGTGATGCCCGAATTTCAGCATTACATCTCAATATTTGACTTAGTTACGGAGGAAAAAGGCGCTCCGGCTACTTGGGCTATGGAACCTTGACAAATCGCAACATGAGTTTCCCATGTAGATGTAAGTCTGAAATCAATTCTATTATCACTAGTGCCACGAACCTAATGTTCTGCCCAAATTTCAGTGTTACATCTCAAGAATTGGCTTAATCAATGAGGAAAAAAGGCGCTTCAGGTACTTAGGCTATGGAGCCTTGACAAGTCGTAACATGTGTTTCCCACATAGATGTAAACCTGAAATCATTTCTATTAACACTATTGCCACGAAACTAATGTCCTGCCCAAATTTGAGCATTACATCCCAATAATTGACTCAGTTACCGAGGAAAAAAGGCGCTTCGGGTATTTTGACATATCGTGACATGAGCTTCCCACCTAGATGTAAGTCTGAAATCAATTCTGTTATCACTAGTGCCACGAACCTAATGTTCTGCCCAAATTTCAGAGTTACATCTCAATAATTGGCTTAATTACCGAGGAAAAAAGGCGCTTCGGGTACTTAGGCTATGGAGCCTTGACAAGTCGTAACATGCGTTTCCCACATAGATGTAAATCTGAAATCATTTTTATTAACACTATTGCCACGAAACTAATGTCCTGCCCAAATTTGAGCATTACATCCCAATAATTGACTCAGTTACCGAGGAAAAAAGGCGCTTCGGGTACTTTGATGTATCGTGACATGAGCTTCCCACCTAGATGTAAGTCTGAAATCATTGCTATAATCACTATTGCCACAAAAGTAATGTGCTTCCCGAATTCCAGCGTTACATCTCAATATTTGACTGTGTTACAGAGGAAAAAGGGCGCACCCTGTACTTGAGTGATGGAGGAAGGACATGTCGCAACATGGGTTTCCCACCTTGATGTAAGTCTGAAATTGTGTCTATTATCACTAGTGCCACAAAACTAATGTCCTACCCAAATTCCAGTGTTACATCTCAATAATGAACTTAGTTACCGAGAAAAAAGGCGGAAAAAAGGCGCTCCGGCTACTTGGGGTATGGAGCCTTGACAAGTCGCAACATGAGTTTCCCATGTAGATATAAATCTGGAATTGTATCTATTATCACTAGTGCCTTAAACCTAATGTCCTGCCCAAATTTCAGCGTTACATCTCAGTAAGTGGTTTAGTTACAGAGGAAAAGAGGCACTTTGGGTACTTGGGCGATGGAGGAAGGACAGGTCGCAGCATGGGTTTCCCACATAGATGTAAGTGTGAAATCGTTTCTATTATCAATAATGAAACAAAACTAATGTCCTGCCAAATTCCAGTGTTACATCTCAGTATCTGACTTAGTTACGGAGGAAAAACGGCACTTTGGCTACTTGGGTTATTGAGCCTTGACAAGTGAGTTTCTCATGCAGATGTGAGTCTGAAATCATTGCTATAATCACTATTACCACAAAACTAATGTGATGCCCGAATTTCAGCATTACATCTCAATATTTGACTTAGTTACGGAGGAAAAAGGCGCTCCGGCTACTTGGGCTATGGAACCTTGACAAATCGCAACATGAGTTTCCCATGTAGATGTAAGTCTGAAATCAATTCTATTATCACTAGTGCCACGAACCTAATGTTCTGCCCAAATTTCAGTGTCACATCTCAAGAATTGGCTTAATCAATGAGGAAAAAAGGCGCTTCAGGTACTTAGGCTATGGAGCCTTGACAAGTCGTAACATGTGTTTCCCACATAGATGTAAACCTGAAATCATTTCTATTAACACTATTGCCACGAAACTAATGTCCTGCCCAAATTTGAGCATTACATCCCAATAATTGACTCAGTTACCGAGGAAAAAAGGCGCTTCGGGTATTTTGACGTATCGTGACATGAGCTTCCCACCTAGATGTAAGTCTGAAATCAATTCTGTTATCACTAGTGCCACGAACCTAATGTTCTGCCCAAATTTCAGCGTTACATCTCAATAATTGGCTTAATTACCGAGGAAAAAAGGCGCTTCGGGTACTTAGGCTATGGAGCCTTGACAAGTCGTAACATGTGTTTCCCACATAGATGTAAACCTGAAATCATTTCTATTAACACTATTGCCACGAAACTAATGTCCTGCCCAAATTTGAGCATTACATCCCAATAATTGACTCAGTTACCGAGGAAAAAAGGCGCTTCGGGTATTTTGACGTATCGTGACATGAGCTTCCCACCTAGATGTAAGTCTGAAATCAATTCTGTTATCACTACTGCCACGAACCTAATGTTCTGCCCAAATTTCAGAGTTACATCTCAATAATTGGCTTAATTACCGAGGAAAAAAGGCGCTTCGGGTACTTAGGCTATGGAGCCTTGACAAGTCGTAACATGCGTTTCCCACATAGATGTAAATCTGAAATCATTTTTATTAACACTATTGCCACGAAACTAATGTCCTGCCCAAATTTGAGCATTACATCCCAATAATTGACTCAGTTACCGAGGAAAAAAGGCGCTTCGGGTACTTTGATGTATCGTGACATGAGCTTCCCACCTAGATGTAAGTCTGAAATCATTGCTATAATCACTATTGCCACAAAAGTAATGTGCTTCCCGAATTCCAGCGTTACATCTCAATATTTGACTGTGTTACAGAGGAAAAAAGGCGCACCCTGTACTTGAGTGATGGAGGAAGGACATGTCGCAACATGGGTTTCCCACCTTGATGTAAGTCTGAAATTGTGTCTATTATCACTAGTGCCACAAAACTAATGTCCTACCCAAATTCCAGTGTTACATCTCAATAATGAACTTAGTTACCGAGAAAAAAGGCGGAAAAAAGGCGCTCCGGCTACTTGGGGTATGGAGCCTTGACAAGTCGCAACATGAGTTTCCCATGTAGATATAAATCTGGAATTGTATCTATTATCACTAGTGCCACAAACCTAATGTCCTGCCCAAATTTCAGCGTTACATCTCAGTAAGTGGCTTAGTTACAGAGGAAAAGAGGCACTTTGGGTACTTGGGTGATGGAGGAAGGACAGGTCGCAGCATGGGTTTCCCACATAGATGTAAGTGTGAAATCGTTTCTATTATCAATAATGAAACAAAACTAATGTCCTGCCAAATTCCAGTGTTACATCTCAGTATCTGACTTAGTTACGGAGGAAAAACGGCACTTTGGCTACTTGGGTTATTGAGCCTTGACAAGTCATAAGATGAGTTTCTCATGCAGATGTGAGTCTGAAATCATTGCTATAATCACTATTACCACAAAACTAATGTGATGCCCGAATTTCAGCATTACATCTCAATATTTGACTTAGTTACGGAGGAAAAAGGCGCTCCGGCTACTTGGGCTATGGAACCTTGACAAATCGCAACATGAGTTTCCCATGTAGATGTAAGTCTGAAATCAATTCTATTATCACTAGTGCCACGAACCTAATGTTCTACCCAAATTTCAGTGTTACATCTCAAGAATTGGCTTAATCAATGAGGAAAAAAGGCGCTTCAGGTACTTAGGCTATGGAGCCTTGACAAGTCGTAACATGTGTTTCCCACATAGATGTAAACCTGAAATCATTTCTATTAACACTATTGCCACGAAACTAATGTCCTGCCCAAATTTGAGCATTACATCCCAATAATTGACTCAGTTACCGAGGAAAAAAGGCGCTTCGGGTATTTTGACGTATCGTGACATGAGCTTCCCACCTAGATGTAAGTCTGAAATCAATTCTGTTATCACTAGTGCCACGAACCTAATGTTCTGCCCAAATTTCAGCGTTACATCTCAATAATTGGCTTAATTACCGAGGAAAAAAGGCGCTTCGGGTACTTAGGCTATGGAGCCTTGACAAGTCGTAACATGTGTTTCCCACATAGATGTAAACCTGAAATCATTTCTATTAACACTATTGCCACGAAACTAATGTCCTGCCCAAATTTGAGCATTACATCCCAATAATTGACTCAGTTACCGAGGAAAAAAGGCGCTTCGGGTATTTTGACGTATCGTGACATGAGCTTCCCACCTAGATGTAAGTCTGAAATCAATTCTGTTATCACTACTGCCACGAACCTAATGTTCTGCCCAAATTTCAGAGTTACATCTCAATAATTGGCTTAATTACCGAGGAAAAAAGGCGCTTCGGGTACTTAGGCTATGGAGCCTTGACAAGTCGTAACATGCGTTTCCCACATAGATGTAAATCTGAAATCATTTTTATTAACACTATTGCCACGAAACTAATGTCCTGCCCAAATTTGAGCATTACATCCCAATAATTGACTCAGTTACCGAGGAAAAAAGGCGCTTCGGGTACTTTGATGTATCGTGACATGAGCTTCCCACCTAGATGTAAGTCTGAAATCATTGCTATAATCACTATTGCCACAAAAGTAATGTGCTTCCCGAATTCCAGCGTTACATCTCAATATTTGACTGTGTTACAGAGGAAAAAGGGCGCACCCTGTACTTGAGTGATGGAGGAAGGACATGTCGCAACATGGGTTTCCCACCTTGATGTAAGTCTGAAATTGTGTCTATTATCACTAGTGCCACAAAACTAATGTCCTACCCAAATTCCAGTGTTACATCTCAATAATGAACTTAGTTACCGAGAAAAAAGGCGGAAAAAAGGCGCTCCGGCTACTTGGGGTATGGAGCCTTGACAAGTCGCAACATGAGTTTCCCATGTAGATATAAATCTGGAATTGTATCTATTATCACTAGTGCCACAAACCTAATGTCCTGCCTAAATTTCAGCGTTACATCTCAGTAAGTGGCTTAGTTACAGAGGAAAAGAGGCACTTTGGGTACTTGGGCGATGGAGGAAGGACAGGTCGCAGCATGGGTTTCCCACATAGATGTAAGTGTGAAATCGTTTCTATTATCAATAATGAAACAAAACTAATGTCCTGCCAAATTCCAGTGTTACATCTCAGTATCTGACTTAGTTACGGAGGAAAAACGGCACTTTGGCTACTTGGGTTATTGAGCCTTGACAAGTCATAAGATGAGTTTCTCATGCAGATGTGAGTCTGAAATCATTGCTATAATCACTATTACCACAAAACTAATGTGATACCCGAATTTCAGCATTACATCTCAATATTTGACTTAGTTACGGAGGAAAAAGGCGCTCCGGCTACTTGGGCTATGGAACCTTGACAAATCGCAACATGAGTTTCCCATGTAGATGTAAGTCTGAAATCAATTCTATTATGACTAGTGCCACGAACCTAATGTTCTGCCCAAATTTCAGTGTTACATCTCAAGAATTGGCTTAATCAATGAGGAAAAAAGGCGCTTCAGGTACTTAGGCTATGGAGCCTTGACAAGTCATAACATGTGTTTCCCACATAGATGTAAACCTGAAATCATTTCTATTAACACTATTGCCACGAAACTAATGTCCTGCCCAAATTTGAGCATTACATCCCAATAATTGACTCAGTTACCGAGGAAAAAAGGCGCTTCGGGTATTTTGACGTATCGTGACATGAGCTTCCCACCTAGATGTAAGTCTGAAATCAATTCTGTTATCACTAGTGCCACGAACCTAATGTTCTGCCCAAATTTCAGTGTTACATCTCAATAATTGGCTTAATTACCGAGGAAAAAAGGCGCTTCGGGTACTTAGGCTATAGAGCCTTGACAAGTCGTAACATGTGTTTCCCACATAGATGTAAACCTGAAATCATTTCTATTAACACTATTGCCACGAAACTAATGTCCTGCCCAAATTTGAGCATTACATCCCAATAATTGACTCAGTTACCGAGGAAAAAAGGCGCTTCGGGTATTTTGACGTATCGTGACATGAGCTTCCCACCTAGATGTAAGTCTGAAATCAATTCTGTTATCACTAGTGCCACGAACCTAATGTTCTGCCCAAATTTCAGCGTTACATCTCAATAATTGGCTTAATTACCGAGGAAAAAAGGCGCTTCGGGTACTTAGGCTATGGAGCCTTGACAAGTCGTAACATGCGTTTCCCACATAGATGTAAATCTGAAATCATTTCTATGAACACTATTGCCACGAAACTAATGTCCTGCCCAAATTTGAGCATTACATCCCAATAATTGACTCAGTTACCGAGGAAAAACGGCGCTTCGGGTACTTTGATGTATCGTGACATGAGCTTCCCACCTAGATGTAAGTCTGAAATCATTGCTATAATCACTATTGCCACAAAAGTAATGTGCTTCCCGAATTCCAGCGTTACATCTCAATATTTGACTGTGTTACAGAGGAAAAAAGGCGCACCCTGTACTTGAGTGATGGAGGAAGGACATGTCGCAACATGGGTTTCCCACCTTGATGTAAGTCTGAAATTGTGTCTATTATCACTAGTGCCACAAAACTAATGTCCTACCCAAATTCCAGTGTTACATCTCAATAATGAACTTAGTTACCGAGAAAAAAGGCGGAAAAAAGGTGCTCCGGCTACTTGGGGTATGGAGCCTTGACAAGTCGCAACATGAGTTTCCCATGTAGATATAAATCTGGAATTGTATCTATTATCACTAGTGCCACAAACCTAATGTCCTGCCCAAATTTCAGCATTACATCTCAGTAAGTGGCTTAGTTACAGAGGAAAAGAGGCACTTTGGGTACTTGGGCGATGGAGGAAGGACAGGTCGCAGCATGGGTTTCCCACATAGATGTAAGTGTGAAATCGTTTCTATTATCAATAATGAAACAAAACTAATGTCCTGCCAAATTCCAGTGTTACATCTCAGTATCTGACTTAGTTACGGAGGAAAAACGGCACTTTGGCTACTTGGGTTATTGAGCGTTGACAAGTCATAAGATGAGTTTCTCATGCAGATGTGAGTCTGAAATCATTGCTATAATCAGTATTACCACAAAACTAATGTGATGCCCGAATTTCAGCATTACATCTCAATATTTGACTTAGTTACGGAGGAAAAAGGCGCTCCGGCTACTTGGGCTGTGGAACCTTGACAAATCGCAACATGAGTTTCCCATGTAGATGTAAGTCTGAAATCAATTCTATTATGACTAGTGCCACGAACCTAATGTTCTGCCCAAATTTCAGTGTTACATCTCAAGAATTGGCTTAATCAATGAGGAAAAAAGGCGCTTCAGGTACTTAGGCTATGGAGCCTTGACAAGTCGTAACATGTGTTTCCCACATAGATGTAAACCTGAAATCATTTCTATTAACACTATTGCCACGAAACTAATGTCCTGCCCAAATTTGAGCATTACATCCCAATAATTGACTCAGTTACCGAGGAAAAAAGGCGCTTCGGGTATTTTGACGTATCGTGACATGAGCTTCCCACCTAGATGTAAGTCTGAAATCAATTCTATTATCACTAGTGCCACGAACCTAATGTTCTGCCCAAATTTCAGTGTTACATCTCAAGAATTGGCTTAATCAATGAGGAAAAAAGGCGCTTCGGGTACTTAGGCTATGGAGCCTTGACAAGTCGTAACATGTGTTTCCCACATAGATGTAAACCTGAAATCATTTCTATTAACACTATTGCCACGAAACTAATGTCCTGCCCAAATTTGAGCATTACATCCCAATAATTGACTCAGTTACCGAGGAAAAAAGGCGCTTCGGGTATTTTGACATATCGTGACATGAGCTTCCCACCTAGATGTAAGTCTGAAATCAATTCTGTTATCACTAGTGCCACGAACCTAATGTTCTGCCCAAATTTCAGAGTTACATCTCAATAATTGGCTTAATTACCGAGGAAAAAAGGCGCTTCGGGTACTTAGGCTATGGAGCCTTGACAAGTCGTAACATGCGTTTCCCACATAGATGTAAATCTGAAATCATTTTTATTAACACTATTGCCACGAAACCAATGTCCTGCCCAAATTTGAGCATTACATCCCAATAATTGACTCAGTTACCGAGGAAAAAAGGCGCTTCGGGTACTTTGATGTATCGTGACATGAGCTTCCCACCTAGATGTAAGTCTGAAATCATTGCTATAATCACTATTGCCACAAAAGTAATGTGCTTCCCGAATTCCAGCGTTACATCTCAATATTTGACTGTGTTACAGAGGAAAAAGGGCGCACCCTGTACTTGAGTGATGGAGGAAGGACATGTCGCAACATGGGTTTCCCACCTTGATGTAAGTCTGAAATTGTGTCTATTATCACTAGTGCCACAAAACTAATGTCCTACCCAAATTCCAGTGTTACATCTCAATAATGAACTTAGTTACCGAGAAAAAAGGCGGAAAAAAGGTGCTCCGGCTACTTGGGGTATGGAGCCTTGACAAGTCGCAACATGAGTTTCCCATGTAGATATAAATCTGGAATTGTATCTATTATCACTAGTGCCACAAACCTAATGTCCTGCCCAAATTTCAGCGTTACATCTCAGTAAGTGGCTTAGTTACAGAGGAAAAGAGGCACTTTGGGTACTTGGGCGATGGAGGAAGGACAGGTCGCAGCATGGGTTTCCCACATAGATGTAAGTGTGAAATCGTTTCTATTATCAATAATGAAACAAAACTAATGTCCTGCCAAATTCCAGTGTTACATCTCAGTATCTGACTTAGTTACGGAGGAAAAACGGCACTTTGGCTACTTGGGTTATTGAGCGTTGACAAGTCATAAGATGAGTTTCTCATGCAGATGTGAGTCTGAAATCATTGCTATAATCAGTATTACCACAAAACTAATGTGATGCCCGAATTTCAGCATTACATCTCAATATTTGACTTAGTTACGGAGGAAAAAGGCGCTCCGGCTACTTGGGCTATGGAACCTTGACAAATCGCAACATGAGTTTCCCATGTAGATGTAAGTCTGAAATCAATTCTATTATCACTAGTGCCACGAACCTAATGTTCTGCCCAAATTTCAGTGTTACATCTCAAGAATTGGCTTAATCAATGAGGAAAAAAGGCGCTTCAGGTACTTAGGCTATGGAGCCTTGACAAGTCGTAACATGTGTTTCCCACATAGATGTAAACCTGAAATCATTTCTATTAACACTATTGCCACGAAACTAATGTCCTGCCCAAATTTGAGCATTACATCCCAATAATTGACTCAGTTACCGAGGAAAAAAGGCGCTTCGGGTATTTTGACATATCGTGACATGAGCTTCCCACCTAGATGTAAGTCTGAAATCAATTCTGTTATCACTAGTGCCACGAACCTAATGTTCTGCCCAAATTTCAGAGTTACATCTCAATAATTGGCTTAATTACCGAGGAAAAAAGGCGCTTCGGGTACTTAGGCTATGGAGCCTTGACAAGTCGTAACATGCGTTTCCCACATAGATGTAAATCTGAAATCATTTTTATTAACACTATTGCCACGAAACTAATGTCCTGCCCAAATTTGAGCATTACATCCCAATAATTGACTCAGTTACCGAGGAAAAAAGGCGCTTCGGGTACTTTGATGTATCGTGACATGAGCTTCCCACCTAGATGTAAGTCTGAAATCATTGCTATAATCACTATTGCCACAAAAGTAATGTGCTTCCCGAATTCCAGCGTTACATCTCAATATTTGACTGTGTTACAGAGGAAAAAGGGCGCACCCTGTACTTGAGTGATGGAGGAAGGACATGTCGCAACATGGGTTTCCCACCTTGATGTAAGTCTGAAATTGTGTCTATTATCACTAGTGCCACAAAACTAATGTCCTACCCAAATTCCAGTGTTACATCTCAATAATGAACTTAGTTACCGAGAAAAAAGGCGGAAAAAAGGCACTCCGGCTACTTGGGGTATGGAGCCTTGACAAGTCGCAACATGAGTTTCCCATGTAGATATAAATCTGGAATTGTATCTATTATCACTAGTGCCTTAAACCTAATGTCCTGCCCAAATTTCAGCGTTACATCTCAGTAAGTGGTTTAGTTACAGAGGAAAAGAGGCACTTTGGGTACTTGGGCGATGGAGGAAGGACAGGTCGCAGCATGGGTTTCCCACATAGATGTAAGTGTGAAATCGTTTCTATTATCAATAATGAAACAAAACTAATGTCCTGCCAAATTCCAGTGTTACATCTCAGTATCTGACTTAGTTACGGAGGAAAACCTCACTTTGGCTACTTGGGTTATTGAGCCTTGACAAGTCATAAGATGAGTTTCTCATGCAGATGTGAGTCTGAAATCATTGCTATAATCACTATTACCACAAAACTAATGTGATGCCCGAATTTCAGCATTACATCTCAATATTTGACTTAGTTACGGAGGAAAAAGGCGCTCCGGCTACTTGGGCTATGGAACCTTGACAAATCGCAACATGAGTTTCCCATGTAGATGTAAGTCTGAAATCAATTCTATTATCACTAGTGCCACGAACCTAATGTTCTGCCCAAATTTCAGTGTCACATCTCAAGAATTGGCTTAATCAATGAGGAAAAAAGGCGCTTCAGGTACTTAGGCTATGGAGCCTTGACAAGTCGTAACATGTGTTTCCCACATAGATGTAAACCTGAAATCATTTCTATTAACACTATTGCCACGAAACTAATGTCCTGCCCAAATTTGAGCATTACATCCCAATAATTGACTCAGTTACCGAGGAAAAAAGGCGCTTCGGGTATTTTGACGTATCGTGACATGAGCTTCCCACCTAGATGTAAGTCTGAAATCAATTCTGTTATCACTAGTGCCACGAACCTAATGTTCTGCCCAAATTTCAGCGTTACATCTCAATAATTGGCTTAATTACCGAGGAAAAAAGGCGCTTCGGGTACTTAGGCTATGGAGCCTTGACAAGTCGTAACATGCGTTTCCCACATAGATGTAAATCTGAAATCATTTTTATTAACACTATTGCCACGAAACTAATGTCCTGCCCAAATTTGAGCATTACATCCCAATAATTGACTCAGTTACCGAGGAAAAAAGGCGCTTCGGGTACTTTGATGTATCGTGACATGAGCTTCCCACCTAGATGTAAGTCTGAAATCATTGCTATAATCACTATTGCCACAAAAGTAATGTGCTTCCCGAATTCCAGCGTTACATCTCAATATTTGACTGTGTTACAGAGGAAAAAGGGCGCACCCTGTACTTGAGTGATGGAGGAAGGACATGTCGCAACATGGGTTTCCCACCTTGATGTAAGTCTGAAATTGTGTCTATTATCACTAGTGCCACAAAACTAATGTCCTACCCAAATTCCAGTGTTACATCTCAATAATGAACTTAGTTACCGAGAAAAAAGGCGGAAAAAAGGCGCTCCGGCTACTTGGGGTATGGAGCCTTGACAAGTCGCAACATGAGTTTCCCATGTAGATATAAATCTGGAATTGTATCTATTATCACTAGTGCCACAAACCTAATGTCCTGCCCAAATTTCAGCGTTACATCTCAGTAAGTGGCTTAGTTACAGAGGAAAAGAGGCACTTTGGGTACTTGGGCGATGGAGGAAGGACAGGTCGCAGCATGGGTTTCCCACATAGATGTAAGTCTGAAATCGTTTCTATTATCAATAATGAAACAAAACTAATGTCCTGCCAAATTCCAGTGTTACATCTCAGTATCTGACTTAGTTACGGAGGAAAAACGGCACTTTGGCTACTTGGGTTATTGAGCCTTTACAAGTCATAAGATGAGTTTCTCATGCAGATGTGAGTCTGAAATCATTGCTATAATCACTATTACCACAAAACTAATGTGATGCCCGAATTCCAGCATTACATCTCAATATTTGACTTAGTTACGGAGGAAAAAGGCGCTCCGGCTACTTGGGCTATGGAACCTTGACAAATCGCAACATGAGTTTCCCATGTAGATGTAAGTCTGAAATCAATTCTATTATCACTAGTGCCACGAACCTAATGTTCTGCCCAAATTTCAGTGTTACATCTCAATAACTGGCTTAATCAATGAGGAAAAAAGGCGCTTCAGGTACTTAGGCTATGGAGCCTTGACAAGTCGTAACATGTGTTTCCCACATAGATGTAAACCTGAAATCATTTCTATTAACACTATTGCCACGAAACTAATGTCCTGCCCAAATTTGAACATTACATCCCAATAATTGACTCAGTTACCGAGGAAAAAAGGCACTTCGGGTACTTTGACGTATCGTGACATGAGCTTCCCACCTAGATGTAAGTCTGAAATCAATTCTGTTATCACTAGTGCCACGAACCTAATGTTCTGCCCAAATTTCAGCGCTACATCTCAATAATTGGCTTAATTACCGAGGAAAAAAGGCGCTTCGGGTACTTAGGCTATGGAGCCTTGACAAGTCGTAACATGCGTTTCCCACATAGATGTAAATCTGAAATCATTTCTATTAACACTATTGCCACGAAACTAATGTCCTGCCCAAATTTGAGCATTGCATCCCAATAATTGACTCAGTTACCGAGGAAAAAAGGCACTTCGGGTACTTTGACGTATCGTGACATGAGCTTCCCACCTAGATGTAAGTCTGAAATTATAATGCTATAATCACTTTTGCCACAAAAGTAATGTGCTTCTCGAATTCCAGTGTTACATCTCAATATTTGACTGTGTTACAGAGGAAAAAAGGCGCACCCTGTACTTGAGTGATGAAGGAAGGACATGTCGCAACATGGGTTTCCCACCTTGATGTAAGTCTGAAATTGTGTCTATTATCACTAGTGCCACAAAACTAATGTCCTACCCAAATTCCAGTGTTACATCTCAATAATGAACTTAGTTATAGAGAAAAAAGGCGGAAAAAAGGCGCTCCGGCTACTTAGGGTATGGAGCCTTGACAAGTCGCAACATGAGTTTCCCATGTAGATATAAATCTGGAATTGTATCTATTATCACTAGTCCCACAAACCTAATGTCCTGCCCAAATTTCAGCATTACATCTCAACATCTCAGTAAGTGGCTTAGTTACAGAGGAAAAGAGGCACTTTGGGTACTTGGGCGATGGAGGAAGGACAGGTCGCAGCATGGGTTTCCCACATAGATGTAAGTCTGAAATCGTTTCTATTATCAATAATGAAACAAAACTAATGTCCTGCCAAGTTCCAGTGTTACATCTCAGTATCTGACTTAGTTACGGAGGAAAAACGGCACTTTGGCTACTTGGGTTATTGAGCCTTGACAAGTCATAAGATGAGTTTCTCATGCAGATGTGAGTCTGAAATCATTGCTATAATCACTATTACCACAAAACTAATGTGATGCCCGAATTCCAGCATTACATCTCAATATTTGACTTAGTTACGGAGGAAAAAGGCGCTCCGGCTACTTGGGCTATGGAACCTTGACAAATCGCAACATGAGTTTCCCATGTAGATGTAAGTCTGAAATCAATTCTATTATCACTAGTGCCACGAACCTAATGTTCTGCCCAAATTTCAGTGTTACATCTCAATAATTGGCTTAATCAATGAGGAAAAAAGGCGCTTCAGGTACTTAGGCTATGGAGCCTTGACAAGTCGTAACATGTGTTTCCCACATAGATGTAAACCTGAAATCATTTCTATTAACACTATTGCCACGAAACTAATGTCCTGCCCAAATTTGAACATTACATCCCAATAATTGACTCAGTTACCGAGGAAAAAAGGCACTTCGGGTACTTTGACGTATCGTGACATGAGCTTCCCACCTAGATGTAAGTCTGAAATCAATACTGTTATCACTAGTGCCACGAACCTAATGTTCTGCCCAAATTTCAGCGCTACATCTCAATAATTGGCTTAATTACCGAGGAAAAAAGGCGCTTCGGGTACTTAGGCTATGGAGCCTTGACAAGTCGTAACATGCGTTTCCCACATAGATGTAAATCTGAAATCATTTCTATTAACACTATTGCCACGAAACTAATGTCCTGCCCAAATTTGAGCATTACATCCCAATAATTGACTCAGTTACCGAGGAAAAAAGACACTTCGGGTACTTTGACGTATCGTGACATGAGCTTCCCACCTAGATGTAAGTCTGAAATCATAATGCTATAATCACTATTGCCACAAAAGTAATGTGCTTCTCGAATTCCAGTGTTACATCTCAATATTTGACTGTGTTACAGAGGAAAAAAGGCGCACCCTGTACTTGAGTGATGAAGGAAGGACATGTCGCAACATGGGTTTCCCACCTTGATGTAAGTCTGAAATTGTGTCTATTATCACTAGTGCCACAAAACTAATGTCCTACCCAAATTCCAGTGTTACATCTCAATAATGAACTTAGTTACCGAGAAAAAAGGTGGAAAAAAGGTGCTCCGGCTACTTGGGGTATGGAGCCTTGACAAGTCGCAACATGAGTTTCCCATGTAGATATAAATCTGGAATTGTATCTATTATCACTAGTGCCACAAACCTAATGTCCTGCCCAAATTTCAGCATTACATCTCAGTAAGTGGCTTAGTTACAGAGGAAAAGAGGCACTTTGGGTACTTGGGCGATGGAGGAAGGACAGGTCGCAGCATGGGTTTCCCACATAGATGTAAGTGTGAAATCGTTTCTATTATCAATAATGAAACAAAACTAATGTCCTGCCAAATTCCAGTGTTACATCTCAGTATCTGACTTAGTTACGGAGGAAAAACGGCACTTTGGCTACTTGGGTTATTGAGCGTTGACAAGTCATAAGATGAGTTTCTCATGCAGATGTGAGTCTGAAATCATTGCTATAATCAGTATTACCACAAAACTAATGTGATGCCCGAATTTCAGCATTACATCTCAATATTTGACTTAGTTACGGAGGAAAAAGGCGCTCCGGCTACTTGGGCTATGGAACCTTGACAAATCGCAACATGAGTTTCCCATGTAGATGTAAGTCTGAAATCAATTCTATTATCACTAGTGCCACGAACCTAATGTTCTGCCCAAATTTCAGTGTTACATCTCAAGAATTGGCTTAATCAATGAGGAAAAAAGGCGCTTCAGGTACTTAGGCTATGGAGCCTTGACAAGTCGTAACATGTGTTTCCCACATAGATGTAAACCTGAAATCATTTCTATTAACACTATTGCCACGAAACTAATGTCCTGCCCAAATTTGAGCATTACATCCCAATAATTGACTCAGTTACCGAGGAAAAAAGGCGCTTCGGGTATTTTGACATATCGTGACATGAGCTTCCCACCTAGATGTAAGTCTGAAATCAATTCTGTTATCACTAGTGCCACGAACCTAATGTTCTGCCCAAATTTCAGAGTTACATCTCAATAATTGGCTTAATTACCGAGGAAAAAAGGCGCTTCGGGTACTTAGGCTATGGAGCCTTGACAAGTCGTAACATGCGTTTCCCACATAGATGTAAATCTGAAATCATTTTTATTAACACTATTGCCACGAAACTAATGTCCTGCCCAAATTTGAGCATTACATCCCAATAATTGACTCAGTTACCGAGGAAAAAAGGCGCTTCGGGTACTTTGATGTATCGTGACATGAGCTTCCCACCTAGATGTAAGTCTGAAATCATTGCTATAATCACTATTGCCACAAAAGTAATGTGCTTCCCGAATTCCAGCGTTACATCTCAATATTTGACTGTGTTACAGAGGAAAAAGGGCGCACCCTGTACTTGAGTGATGGAGGAAGGACATGTCGCAACATGGGTTTCCCACCTTGATGTAAGTCTGAAATTGTGTCTATTATCACTAGTGCCACAAAACTAATGTCCTACCCAAATTCCAGTGTTACATCTCAATAATGAACTTAGTTACCGAGAAAAAAGGCGGAAAAAAGGCACTCCGGCTACTTGGGGTATGGAGCCTTGACAAGTCGCAACATGAGTTTCCCATGTAGATATAAATCTGGAATTGTATCTATTATCACTAGTGCCTTAAACCTAATGTCCTGCCCAAATTTCAGCGTTACATCTCAGTAAGTGGTTTAGTTACAGAGGAAAAGAGGCACTTTGGGTACTTGGGCGATGGAGGAAGGACAGGTCGCAGCATGGGTTTCCCACATAGATGTAAGTGTGAAATCGTTTCTATTATCAATAATGAAACAAAACTAATGTCCTGCCAAATTCCAGTGTTACATCTCAGTATCTGACTTAGTTACGGAGGAAAAACGGCACTTTGGCTACTTGGGTTATTGAGCCTTGACAAGTCATAAGATGAGTTTCTCATGCAGATGTGAGTCTGAAATCATTGCTATAATCACTATTACCACAAAACTAATGTGATGCCCGAATTTCAGCATTACATCTCAATATTTGACTTAGTTACGGAGGAAAAAGGCGCTCCGGCTACTTGGGCTATGGAACCTTGACAAATCGCAACATGAGTTTCCCATGTAGATGTAAGTCTGAAATCAATTCTATTATCACTAGTGCCACGAACCTAATGTTCTGCCCAAATTTCAGTGTCACATCTCAAGAATTGGCTTAATCAATGAGGAAAAAAGGCGCTTCAGGTACTTAGGCTATGGAGCCTTGACAAGTCGTAACATGTGTTTCCCACATAGATGTAAACCTGAAATCATTTCTATTAACACTATTGCCACGAAACTAATGTCCTGCCCAAATTTGAGCATTACATCCCAATAATTGACTCAGTTACCGAGGAAAAAAGGCGCTTCGGGTATTTTGACGTATCGTGACATGAGCTTCCCACCTAGATGTAAGTCTGAAATCAATTCTGTTATCACTAGTGCCACGAACCTAATGTTCTGCCCAAATTTCAGCGTTACATCTCAATAATTGGCTTAATTACCGAGGAAAAAAGGCGCTTCGGGTACTTAGGCTATGGAGCCTTGACAAGTCGTAACATGCGTTTCCCACATAGATGTAAATCTGAAATCATTTTTATTAACACTATTGCCACGAAACTAATGTCCTGCCCAAATTTGAGCATTACATCCCAATAATTGACTCAGTTACCGAGGAAAAAAGGCGCTTCGGGTACTTTGATGTATCGTGACATGAGCTTCCCACCTAGATGTAAGTCTGAAATCATTGCTATAATCACTATTGCCACAAAAGTAATGTGCTTCCCGAATTCCAGCGTTACATCTCAATATTTGACTGTGTTACAGAGGAAAAAGGGCGCACCCTGTACTTGAGTGATGGAGGAAGGACATGTCGCAACATGGGTTTCCCACCTTGATGTAAGTCTGAAATTGTGTCTATTATCACTAGTGCCACAAAACTAATGTCCTACCCAAATTCCAGTGTTACATCTCAATAATGAACTTAGTTACCGAGAAAAAAGGCGGAAAAAAGGCGCTCCGGCTACTTGGGGTATGGAGCCTTGACAAGTCGCAACATGAGTTTCCCATGTAGATATAAATCTGGAATTGTATCTATTATCACTAGTGCCACAAACCTAATGTCCTGCCCAAATTTCAGCGTTACATCTCAGTAAGTGGCTTAGTTACAGAGGAAAAGAGGCACTTTGGGTACTTGGGCGATGGAGGAAGGACAGGTCGCAGCATGGGTTTCCCACATAGATGTAAGTCTGAAATCGTTTCTATTATCAATAATGAAACAAAACTAATGTCCTGCCAAATTCCAGTGTTACATCTCAGTATCTGACTTAGTTACGGAGGAAAAACGGCACTTTGGCTACTTGGGTTATTGAGCCTTTACAAGTCATAAGATGAGTTTCTCATGCAGATGTGAGTCTGAAATCATTGCTATAATCACTATTACCACAAAACTAATGTGATGCCCGAATTCCAGCATTACATCTCAATATTTGACTTAGTTACGGAGGAAAAAGGCGCTCCGGCTACTTGGGCTATGGA
Source organism: Sabellastarte sp. h YS-2021 (assembly GCA_964017235.1). NCBI lineage: Eukaryota > Metazoa > Annelida > Polychaeta > Sabellida > Sabellidae > Sabellastarte > Sabellastarte sp. h YS-2021. The sequence goes on along the minus strand of OZ024927.1, from coordinate 138,414,159 downwards.
ACCTTGACAAATCGCAACATGAGTTTCCCATGTAGATGTAAGTCTGAAATCAATTCTATTATCACTAGTGCCACGAACCTAATGTTCTGCCCAAATTTCAGTGTTACATCTCAATAACTGGCTTAATCAATGAGGAAAAAAGGCGCTTCAGGTACTTAGGCTATGGAGCCTTGACAAGTCGTAACATGTGTTTCCCACATAGATGTAAACCTGAAATCATTTCTATTAACACTATTGCCACGAAACTAATGTCCTGCCCAAATTTGAACATTACATCCCAATAATTGACTCAGTTACCGAGGAAAAAAGGCACTTCGGGTACTTTGACGTATCGTGACATGAGCTTCCCACCTAGATGTAAGTCTGAAATCAATTCTGTTATCACTAGTGCCACGAACCTAATGTTCTGCCCAAATTTCAGCGCTACATCTCAATAATTGGCTTAATTACCGAGGAAAAAAGGCGCTTCGGGTACTTAGGCTATGGAGCCTTGACAAGTCGTAACATGCGTTTCCCACATAGATGTAAATCTGAAATCATTTCTATTAACACTATTGCCACGAAACTAATGTCCTGCCCAAATTTGAGCATTGCATCCCAATAATTGACTCAGTTACCGAGGAAAAAAGGCACTTCGGGTACTTTGACGTATCGTGACATGAGCTTCCCACCTAGATGTAAGTCTGAAATTATAATGCTATAATCACTTTTGCCACAAAAGTAATGTGCTTCTCGAATTCCAGTGTTACATCTCAATATTTGACTGTGTTACAGAGGAAAAAAGGCGCACCCTGTACTTGAGTGATGAAGGAAGGACATGTCGCAACATGGGTTTCCCACCTTGATGTAAGTCTGAAATTGTGTCTATTATCACTAGTGCCACAAAACTAATGTCCTACCCAAATTCCAGTGTTACATCTCAATAATGAACTTAGTTATAGAGAAAAAAGGCGGAAAAAAGGCGCTCCGGCTACTTAGGGTATGGAGCCTTGACAAGTCGCAACATGAGTTTCCCATGTAGATATAAATCTGGAATTGTATCTATTATCACTAGTCCCACAAACCTAATGTCCTGCCCAAATTTCAGCATTACATCTCAACATCTCAGTAAGTGGCTTAGTTACAGAGGAAAAGAGGCACTTTGGGTACTTGGGCGATGGAGGAAGGACAGGTCGCAGCATGGGTTTCCCACATAGATGTAAGTCTGAAATCGTTTCTATTATCAATAATGAAACAAAACTAATGTCCTGCCAAATTCCAGTGTTACATCTCAGTATCTGACTTAGTTACGGAGGAAAAACGGCACTTTGGCTACTTGGGTTATTGAGCCTTGACAAGTCATAAGATGAGTTTCTCATGCAGATGTGAGTCTGAAATCATTGCTATAATCACTATTACCACAAAACTAATGTGATGCCCGAATTCCAGCATTACATCTCAATATTTGACTTAGTTACGGAGGAAAAAGGCGCTCCGGCTACTTGGGCTATGGAACCTTGACAAATCGCAACATGAGTTTCCCATGTAGATGTAAGTCTGAAATCAATTCTATTATCACTAGTGCCACGAACCTAATGTTCTGCCCAAATTTCAGTGTTACATCTCAATAATTGGCTTAATCAATGAGGAAAAAAGGCGCTTCAGGTACTTAGGCTATGGAGCCTTGACAAGTCGTAACATGTGTTTCCCACATAGATGTAAACCTGAAATCATTTCTATTAACACTATTGCCACGAAACTAATGTCCTGCCCAAATTTGAACATTACATCCCAATAATTGACTCAGTTACCGAGGAAAAAAGGCACTTCGGGTACTTTGACGTATCGTGACATGAGCTTCCCACCTAGATGTAAGTCTGAAATCAATACTGTTATCACTAGTGCCACGAACCTAATGTTCTGCCCAAATTTCAGCGCTACATCTCAATAATTGGCTTAATTACCGAGGAAAAAAGGCGCTTCGGGTACTTAGGCTATGGAGCCTTGACAAGTCGTAACATGCGTTTCCCACATAGATGTAAATCTGAAATCATTTCTATTAACACTATTGCCACGAAACTAATGTCCTGCCCAAATTTGAGCATTACATCCCAATAATTGACTCAGTTACCGAGGAAAAAAGACACTTCGGGTACTTTGACGTATCGTGACATGAGCTTCCCACCTAGATGTAAGTCTGAAATCATAATGCTATAATCACTATTGCCACAAAAGTAATGTGCTTCTCGAATTCCAGTGTTACATCTCAATATTTGACTGTGTTACAGAGGAAAAAAGGCGCACCCTGTACTTGAGTGATGAAGGAAGGACATGTCGCAACATGGGTTTCCCACCTTGATGTAAGTCTGAAATTGTGTCTATTATCACTAGTGCCACAAAACTAATGTCCTACCCAAATTCCAGTGTTACATCTCAATAATGAACTTAGTTACCGAGAAAAAAGGTGGAAAAAAGGTGCTCCGGCTACTTGGGGTATGGAGCCTTGACAAGTCGCAACATGAGTTTCCCATGTAGATATAAATCTGGAATTGTATCTATTATCACTAGTGCCACAAACCTAATGTCCTGCCCAAATTTCAGCGTTACATCTCAGTAAGTGGCTTAGTTACAGAGGAAAAGAGGCACTTTGGGTACTTGGGCGATGGAGGAAGGACAGGTCGCAGCATGGGTTTCCCACATAGATGTAAGTGTGAAATCGTTTCTATTATCAATAATGAAACAAAACTAATGTCCTGCCAAATTCCAGTGTTACATCTCAGTATCTGACTTAGTTACGGAGGAAAAACGGCACTTTGGCTACTTGGGTTATTGAGCGTTGACAAGTCATAAGATGAGTTTCTCATGCAGATGTGAGTCTGAAATCATTGCTATAATCAGTATTACCACAAAACTAATGTGATGCCCGAATTTCAGCATTACATCTCAATATTTGACTTAGTTACGGAGGAAAAAGGCGCTCCGGCTACTTGGGCTATGGAACCTTGACAAATCGCAACATGAGTTTCCCATGTAGATGTAAGTCTGAAATCAATTCTATTATCACTAGTGCCACGAACCTAATGTTCTGCCCAAATTTCAGTGTTACATCTCAAGAATTGGCTTAATCAATGAGGAAAAAAGGCGCTTCAGGTACTTAGGCTATGGAGCCTTGACAAGTCGTAACATGTGTTTCCCACATAGATGTAAACCTGAAATCATTTCTATTAACACTATTGCCACGAAACTAATGTCCTGCCCAAATTTGAGCATTACATCCCAATAATTGACTCAGTTACCGAGGAAAAAAGGCGCTTCGGGTATTTTGACATATCGTGACATGAGCTTCCCACCTAGATGTAAGTCTGAAATCAATTCTGTTATCACTAGTGCCACGAACCTAATGTTCTGCCCAAATTTCAGAGTTACATCTCAATAATTGGCTTAATTACCGAGGAAAAAAGGCGCTTCGGGTACTTAGGCTATGGAGCCTTGACAAGTCGTAACATGCGTTTCCCACATAGATGTAAATCTGAAATCATTTTTATTAACACTATTGCCACGAAACTAATGTCCTGCCCAAATTTGAGCATTACATCCCAATAATTGACTCAGTTACCGAGGAAAAAAGGCGCTTCGGGTACTTTGATGTATCGTGACATGAGCTTCCCACCTAGATGTAAGTCTGAAATCATTGCTATAATCACTATTGCCACAAAAGTAATGTGCTTCCCGAATTCCAGCGTTACATCTCAATATTTGACTGTGTTACAGAGGAAAAAGGGCGCACCCTGTACTTGAGTGATGGAGGAAGGACATGTCGCAACATGGGTTTCCCACCTTGATGTAAGTCTGAAATTGTGTCTATTATCACTAGTGCCACAAAACTAATGTCCTACCCAAATTCCAGTGTTACATCTCAATAATGAACTTAGTTACCGAGAAAAAAGGCGGAAAAAAGGCACTCCGGCTACTTGGGGTATGGAGCCTTGACAAGTCGCAACATGAGTTTCCCATGTAGATATAAATCTGGAATTGTATCTATTATCACTAGTGCCTTAAACCTAATGTCCTGCCCAAATTTCAGCGTTACATCTCAGTAAGTGGTTTAGTTACAGAGGAAAAGAGGCACTTTGGGTACTTGGGCGATGGAGGAAGGACAGGTCGCAGCATGGGTTTCCCACATAGATGTAAGTGTGAAATCGTTTCTATTATCAATAATGAAACAAAACTAATGTCCTGCCAAATTCCAGTGTTACATCTCAGTATCTGACTTAGTTACGGAGGAAAAACGGCACTTTGGCTACTTGGGTTATTGAGCCTTGACAAGTCATAAGATGAGTTTCTCATGCAGATGTGAGTCTGAAATCATTGCTATAATCACTATTACCACAAAACTAATGTGATGCCCGAATTTCAGCATTACATCTCAATATTTGACTTAGTTACGGAGGAAAAAGGCGCTCCGGCTACTTGGGCTATGGAACCTTGACAAATCGCAACATGAGTTTCCCATGTAGATGTAAGTCTGAAATCAATTCTATTATCACTAGTGCCACGAACCTAATGTTCTGCCCAAATTTCAGTGTCACATCTCAAGAATTGGCTTAATCAATGAGGAAAAAAGGCGCTTCAGGTACTTAGGCTATGGAGCCTTGACAAGTCGTAACATGTGTTTCCCACATAGATGTAAACCTGAAATCATTTCTATTAACACTATTGCCACGAAACTAATGTCCTGCCCAAATTTGAGCATTACATCCCAATAATTGACTCAGTTACCGAGGAAAAAAGGCGCTTCGGGTATTTTGACGTATCGTGACATGAGCTTCCCACCTAGATGTAAGTCTGAAATCAATTCTGTTATCACTAGTGCCACGAACCTAATGTTCTGCCCAAATTTCAGCGTTACATCTCAATAATTGGCTTAATTACCGAGGAAAAAAGGCGCTTCGGGTACTTAGGCTATGGAGCCTTGACAAGTCGTAACATGCGTTTCCCACATAGATGTAAATCTGAAATCATTTTTATTAACACTATTGCCACGAAACTAATGTCCTGCCCAAATTTGAGCATTACATCCCAATAATTGACTCAGTTACCGAGGAAAAAAGGCGCTTCGGGTACTTTGATGTATCGTGACATGAGCTTCCCACCTAGATGTAAGTCTGAAATCATTGCTATAATCACTATTGCCACAAAAGTAATGTGCTTCCCGAATTCCAGCGTTACATCTCAATATTTGACTGTGTTACAGAGGAAAAAGGGCGCACCCTGTACTTGAGTGATGGAGGAAGGACATGTCGCAACATGGGTTTCCCACCTTGATGTAAGTCTGAAATTGTGTCTATTATCACTAGTGCCACAAAACTAATGTCCTACCCAAATTCCAGTGTTACATCTCAATAATGAACTTAGTTACCGAGAAAAAAGGCGGAAAAAAGGCGCTCCGGCTACTTGGGGTATGGAGCCTTGACAAGTCGCAACATGAGTTTCCCATGTAGATATAAATCTGGAATTGTATCTATTATCACTAGTGCCACAAACCTAATGTCCTGCCCAAATTTCAGCGTTACATCTCAGTAAGTGGCTTAGTTACAGAGGAAAAGAGGCACTTTGGGTACTTGGGCGATGGAGGAAGGACAGGTCGCAGCATGGGTTTCCCACATAGATGTAAGTCTGAAATCGTTTCTATTATCAATAATGAAACAAAACTAATGTCCTGCCAAATTCCAGTGTTACATCTCAGTATCTGACTTAGTTACGGAGGAAAAACGGCACTTTGGCTACTTGGGTTATTGAGCCTTTACAAGTCATAAGATGAGTTTCTCATGCAGATGTGAGTCTGAAATCATTGCTATAATCACTATTACCACAAAACTAATGTGATGCCCGAATTCCAGCATTACATCTCAATATTTGACTTAGTTACGGAGGAAAAAGGCGCTCCGGCTACTTGGGCTATGGAACCTTGACAAATCGCAACATGAGTTTCCCATGTAGATGTAAGTCTGAAATCAATTCTATTATCACTAGTGCCACGAACCTAATGTTCTGCCCAAATTTCAGTGTTACATCTCAATAACTGGCTTAATCAATGAGGAAAAAAGGCGCTTCAGGTACTTAGGCTATGGAGCCTTGACAAGTCGTAACATGTGTTTCCCACATAGATGTAAACCTGAAATCATTTCTATTAACACTATTGCCACGAAACTAATGTCCTGCCCAAATTTGAACATTACATCCCAATAATTGACTCAGTTACCGAGGAAAAAAGGCACTTCGGGTACTTTGACGTATCGTGACATGAGCTTCCCACCTAGATGTAAGTCTGAAATCAATTCTGTTATCACTAGTGCCACGAACCTAATGTTCTGCCCAAATTTCAGCGCTACATCTCAATAATTGGCTTAATTACCGAGGAAAAAAGGCGCTTCGGGTACTTAGGCTATGGAGCCTTGACAAGTCGTAACATGCGTTTCCCACATAGATGTAAATCTGAAATCATTTCTATTAACACTATTGCCACGAAACTAATGTCCTGCCCAAATTTGAGCATTGCATCCCAATAATTGACTCAGTTACCGAGGAAAAAAGGCACTTCGGGTACTTTGACGTATCGTGACATGAGCTTCCCACCTAGATGTAAGTCTGAAATTATAATGCTATAATCACTTTTGCCACAAAAGTAATGTGCTTCTCGAATTCCAGTGTTACATCTCAATATTTGACTGTGTTACAGAGGAAAAAAGGCGCACCCTGTACTTGAGTGATGAAGGAAGGACATGTCGCAACATGGGTTTCCCACCTTGATGTAAGTCTGAAATTGTGTCTATTATCACTAGTGCCACAAAACTAATGTCCTACCCAAATTCCAGTGTTACATCTCAATAATGAACTTAGTTATAGAGAAAAAAGGCGGAAAAAAGGCGCTCCGGCTACTTAGGGTATGGAGCCTTGACAAGTCGCAACATGAGTTTCCCATGTAGATATAAATCTGGAATTGTATCTATTATCACTAGTCCCACAAACCTAATGTCCTGCCCAAATTTCAGCATTACATCTCAACATCTCAGTAAGTGGCTTAGTTACAGAGGAAAAGAGGCACTTTGGGTACTTGGGCGATGGAGGAAGGACAGGTCGCAGCATGGGTTTCCCACATAGATGTAAGTCTGAAATCGTTTCTATTATCAATAATGAAACAAAACTAATGTCCTGCCAAATTCCAGTGTTACATCTCAGTATCTGACTTAGTTACGGAGGAAAAACGGCACTTTGGCTACTTGGGTTATTGAGCCTTGACAAGTCATAAGATGAGTTTCTCATGCAGATGTGAGTCTGAAATCATTGCTATAATCACTATTACCACAAAACTAATGTGATGCCCGAATTCCAGCATTACATCTCAATATTTGACTTAGTTACGGAGGAAAAAGGCGCTCCGGCTACTTGGGCTATGGAACCTTGACAAATCGCAACATGAGTTTCCCATGTAGATGTAAGTCTGAAATCAATTCTATTATCACTAGTGCCACGAACCTAATGTTCTGCCCAAATTTCAGTGTTACATCTCAATAATTGGCTTAATCAATGAGGAAAAAAGGCGCTTCAGGTACTTAGGCTATGGAGCCTTGACAAGTCGTAACATGTGTTTCCCACATAGATGTAAACCTGAAATCATTTCTATTAACACTATTGCCACGAAACTAATGTCCTGCCCAAATTTGAACATTACATCCCAATAATTGACTCAGTTACCGAGGAAAAAAGGCACTTCGGGTACTTTGACGTATCGTGACATGAGCTTCCCACCTAGATGTAAGTCTGAAATCAATACTGTTATCACTAGTGCCACGAACCTAATGTTCTGCCCAAATTTCAGCGCTACATCTCAATAATTGGCTTAATTACCGAGGAAAAAAGGCGCTTCGGGTACTTAGGCTATGGAGCCTTGACAAGTCGTAACATGCGTTTCCCACATAGATGTAAATCTGAAATCATTTCTATTAACACTATTGCCACGAAACTAATGTCCTGCCCAAATTTGAGCATTACATCCCAATAATTGACTCAGTTACCGAGGAAAAAAGACACTTCGGGTACTTTGACGTATCGTGACATGAGCTTCCCACCTAGATGTAAGTCTGAAATCATAATGCTATAATCACTATTGCCACAAAAGTAATGTGCTTCTCGAATTCCAGTGTTACATCTCAATATTTGACTGTGTTACAGAGGAAAAAAGGCGCACCCTGTACTTGAGTGATGAAGGAAGGACATGTCGCAACATGGGTTTCCCACCTTGATGTAAGTCTGAAATTGTGTCTATTATCACTAGTGCCACAAAACTAATGTCCTACCCAAATTCCAGTGTTACATCTCAATAATGAACTTAGTTACCGAGAAAAAAGGTGGAAAAAAGGTGCTCCGGCTACTTGGGGTATGGAGCCTTGACAAGTCGCAACATGAGTTTCCCATGTAGATATAAATCTGGAATTGTATCTATTATCACTAGTGCCACAAACCTAATGTCCTGCCCAAATTTCAGCGTTACATCTCAGTAAGTGGCTTAGTTACAGAGGAAAAGAGGCACTTTGGGTACTTGGGCGATGGAGGAAGGACAGGTCGCAGCATGGGTTTCCCACATAGATGTAAGTGTGAAATCGTTTCTATTATCAATAATGAAACAAAACTAATGTCCTGCCAAATTCCAGTGTTACATCTCAGTATCTGACTTAGTTACGGAGGAAAAACGGCACTTTGGCTACTTGGGTTATTGAGCGTTGACAAGTCATAAGATGAGTTTCTCATGCAGATGTGAGTCTGAAATCATTGCTATAATCAGTATTACCACAAAACTAATGTGATGCCCGAATTTCAGCATTACATCTCAATATTTGACTTAGTTACGGAGGAAAAAGGCGCTCCGGCTACTTGGGCTATGGAACCTTGACAAATCGCAACATGAGTTTCCCATGTAGATGTAAGTCTGAAATCAATTCTATTATCACTAGTGCCACGAACCTAATGTTCTGCCCAAATTTCAGTGTTACATCTCAAGAATTGGCTTAATCAATGAGGAAAAAAGGCGCTTCAGGTACTTAGGCTATGGAGCCTTGACAAGTCGTAACATGTGTTTCCCACATAGATGTAAACCTGAAATCATTTCTATTAACACTATTGCCACGAAACTAATGTCCTGCCCAAATTTGAGCATTACATCCCAATAATTGACTCAGTTACCGAGGAAAAAAGGCGCTTCGGGTATTTTGACATATCGTGACATGAGCTTCCCACCTAGATGTAAGTCTGAAATCAATTCTGTTATCACTAGTGCCACGAACCTAATGTTCTGCCCAAATTTCAGAGTTACATCTCAATAATTGGCTTAATTACCGAGGAAAAAAGGCGCTTCGGGTACTTAGGCTATGGAGCCTTGACAAGTCGTAACATGCGTTTCCCACATAGATGTAAATCTGAAATCATTTTTATTAACACTATTGCCACGAAACTAATGTCCTGCCCAAATTTGAGCATTACATCCCAATAATTGACTCAGTTACCGAGGAAAAAAGGCGCTTCGGGTACTTTGATGTATCGTGACATGAGCTTCCCACCTAGATGTAAGTCTGAAATCATTGCTATAATCACTATTGCCACAAAAGTAATGTGCTTCCCGAATTCCAGCGTTACATCTCAATATTTGACTGTGTTACAGAGGAAAAAGGGCGCACCCTGTACTTGAGTGATGGAGGAAGGACATGTCGCAACATGGGTTTCCCACCTTGATGTAAGTCTGAAATTGTGTCTATTATCACTAGTGCCACAAAACTAATGTCCTACCCAAATTCCAGTGTTACATCTCAATAATGAACTTAGTTACCGAGAAAAAAGGCGGAAAAAAGGCACTCCGGCTACTTGGGGTATGGAGCCTTGACAAGTCGCAACATGAGTTTCCCATGTAGATATAAATCTGGAATTGTATCTATTATCACTAGTGCCTTAAACCTAATGTCCTGCCCAAATTTCAGCGTTACATCTCAGTAAGTGGTTTAGTTACAGAGGAAAAGAGGCACTTTGGGTACTTGGGCGATGGAGGAAGGACAGGTCGCAGCATGGGTTTCCCACATAGATGTAAGTGTGAAATCGTTTCTATTATCAATAATGAAACAAAACTAATGTCCTGCCAAATTCCAGTGTTACATCTCAGTATCTGACTTAGTTACGGAGGAAAAACGGCACTTTGGCTACTTGGGTTATTGAGCCTTGACAAGTCATAAGATGAGTTTCTCATGCAGATGTGAGTCTGAAATCATTGCTATAATCACTATTACCACAAAACTAATGTGATGCCCGAATTTCAGCATTACATCTCAATATTTGACTTAGTTACGGAGGAAAAAGGCGCTCCGGCTACTTGGGCTATGGAACCTTGACAAATCGCAACATGAGTTTCCCATGTAGATGTAAGTCTGAAATCAATTCTATTATCACTAGTGCCACGAACCTAATGTTCTGCCCAAATTTCAGTGTCACATCTCAAGAATTGGCTTAATCAATGAGGAAAAAAGGCGCTTCAGGTACTTAGGCTATGGAGCCTTGACAAGTCGTAACATGTGTTTCCCACATAGATGTAAACCTGAAATCATTTCTATTAACACTATTGCCACGAAACTAATGTCCTGCCCAAATTTGAGCATTACATCCCAATAATTGACTCAGTTACCGAGGAAAAAAGGCGCTTCGGGTATTTTGACGTATCGTGACATGAGCTTCCCACCTAGATGTAAGTCTGAAATCAATTCTGTTATCACTAGTGCCACGAACCTAATGTTCTGCCCAAATTTCAGCGTTACATCTCAATAATTGGCTTAATTACCGAGGAAAAAAGGCGCTTCGGGTACTTAGGCTATGGAGCCTTGACAAGTCGTAACATGCGTTTCCCACATAGATGTAAATCTGAAATCATTTTTATTAACACTATTGCCACGAAACTAATGTCCTGCCCAAATTTGAGCATTACATCCCAATAATTGACTCAGTTACCGAGGAAAAAAGGCGCTTCGGGTACTTTGATGTATCGTGACATGAGCTTCCCACCTAGATGTAAGTCTGAAATCATTGCTATAATCACTATTGCCACAAAAGTAATGTGCTTCCCGAATTCCAGCGTTACATCTCAATATTTGACTGTGTTACAGAGGAAAAAGGGCGCACCCTGTACTTGAGTGATGGAGGAAGGACATGTCGCAACATGGGTTTCCCACCTTGATGTAAGTCTGAAATTGTGTCTATTATCACTAGTGCCACAAAACTAATGTCCTACCCAAATTCCAGTGTTACATCTCAATAATGAACTTAGTTACCGAGAAAAAAGGCGGAAAAAAGGCGCTCCGGCTACTTGGGGTATGGAGCCTTGACAAGTCGCAACATGAGTTTCCCATGTAGATATAAATCTGGAATTGTATCTATTATCACTAGTGCCACAAACCTAATGTCCTGCCCAAATTTCAGCGTTACATCTCAGTAAGTGGCTTAGTTACAGAGGAAAAGAGGCACTTTGGGTACTTGGGCGATGGAGGAAGGACAGGTCGCAGCATGGGTTTCCCACATAGATGTAAGTCTGAAATCGTTTCTATTATCAATAATGAAACAAAACTAATGTCCTGCCAAATTCCAGTGTTACATCTCAGTATCTGACTTAGTTACGGAGGAAAAACGGCACTTTGGCTACTTGGGTTATTGAGCCTTTACAAGTCATAAGATGAGTTTCTCATGCAGATGTGAGTCTGAAATCATTGCTATAATCACTATTACCACAAAACTAATGTGATGCCCGAATTCCAGCATTACATCTCAATATTTGACTTAGTTACGGAGGAAAAAGGCGCTCCGGCTACTTGGGCTATGGAACCTTGACAAATCGCAACATGAGTTTCCCATGTAGATGTAAGTCTGAAATCAATTCTATTATCACTAGTGCCACGAACCTAATGTTCTGCCCAAATTTCAGTGTTACATCTCAATAACTGGCTTAATCAATGAGGAAAAAAGGCGCTTCAGGTACTTAGGCTATGGAGCCTTGACAAGTCGTAACATGTGTTTCCCACATAGATGTAAACCTGAAATCATTTCTATTAACACTATTGCCACGAAACTAATGTCCTGCCCAAATTTGAACATTACATCCCAATAATTGACTCAGTTACCGAGGAAAAAAGGCACTTCGGGTACTTTGACGTATCGTGACATGAGCTTCCCACCTAGATGTAAGTCTGAAATCAATTCTGTTATCACTAGTGCCACGAACCTAATGTTCTGCCCAAATTTCAGCGCTACATCTCAATAATTGGCTTAATTACCGAGGAAAAAAGGCGCTTCGGGTACTTAGGCTATGGAGCCTTGACAAGTCGTAACATGCGTTTCCCACATAGATGTAAATCTGAAATCATTTCTATTAACACTATTGCCACGAAACTAATGTCCTGCCCAAATTTGAGCATTGCATCCCAATAATTGACTCAGTTACCGAGGAAAAAAGGCACTTCGGGTACTTTGACGTATCGTGACATGAGCTTCCCACCTAGATGTAAGTCTGAAATTATAATGCTATAATCACTTTTGCCACAAAAGTAATGTGCTTCTCGAATTCCAGTGTTACATCTCAATATTTGACTGTGTTACAGAGGAAAAAAGGCGCACCCTGTACTTGAGTGATGAAGGAAGGACATGTCGCAACATGGGTTTCCCACCTTGATGTAAGTCTGAAATTGTGTCTATTATCACTAGTGCCACAAAACTAATGTCCTACCCAAATTCCAGTGTTACATCTCAATAATGAACTTAGTTATAGAGAAAAAAGGCGGAAAAAAGGCGCTCCGGCTACTTAGGGTATGGAGCCTTGACAAGTCGCAACATGAGTTTCCCATGTAGATATAAATCTGGAATTGTATCTATTATCACTAGTCCCACAAACCTAATGTCCTGCCCAAATTTCAGCATTACATCTCAACATCTCAGTAAGTGGCTTAGTTACAGAGGAAAAGAGGCACTTTGGGTACTTGGGCGATGGAGGAAGGACAGGTCGCAGCATGGGTTTCCCACATAGATGTAAGTCTGAAATCGTTTCTATTATCAATAATGAAACAAAACTAATGTCCTGCCAAATTCCAGTGTTACATCTCAGTATCTGACTTAGTTACGGAGGAAAAACGGCACTTTGGCTACTTGGGTTATTGAGCCTTGACAAGTCATAAGATGAGTTTCTCATGCAGATGTGAGTCTGAAATCATTGCTATAATCACTATTACCACAAAACTAATGTGATGCCCGAATTCCAGCATTACATCTCAATATTTGACTTAGTTACGGAGGAAAAAGGCGCTCCGGCTACTTGGGCTATGGAACCTTGACAAATCGCAACATGAGTTTCCCATGTAGATGTAAGTCTGAAATCAATTCTATTATCACTAGTGCCACGAACCTAATGTTCTGCCCAAATTTCAGTGTTACATCTCAATAATTGGCTTAATCAATGAGGAAAAAAGGCGCTTCAGGTACTTAGGCTATGGAGCCTTGACAAGTCGTAACATGTGTTTCCCACATAGATGTAAACCTGAAATCATTTCTATTAACACTATTGCCACGAAACTAATGTCCTGCCCAAATTTGAACATTACATCCCAATAATTGACTCGGTTACCGAGGAAAAAAGGCACTTCGGGTACTTTGACGTATCGTGACATGAGCTTCCCACCTAGATGTAAGTCTGAAATCAATACTGTTATCACTAGTGCCACGAACCTAATGTTCTGCCCAAATTTCAGCGCTACATCTCAATAATTGGCTTAATTACCGAGGAAAAAAGGCGCTTCGGGTACTTAGGCTATGGAGCCTTGACAAGTCGTAACATGCGTTTCCCACATAGATGTAAATCTGAAATCATTTCTATTAACACTATTGCCACGAAACTAATGTCCTGCCCAAATTTGAGCATTACATCCCAATAATTGACTCAGTTACCGAGGAAAAAAGACACTTCGGGTACTTTGACGTATCGTGACATGAGCTTCCCACCTAGATGTAAGTCTGAAATCATAATGCTATAATCACTATTGCCACAAAAGTAATGTGCTTCTCGAATTCCAGTGTTACATCTCAATATTTGACTGTGTTACAGAGGAAAAAAGGCGCACCCTGTACTTGAGTGATGAAGGAAGGACATGTCGCAACATGGGTTTCCCACCTTGATGTAAGTCTGAAATTGTGTCTATTATCACTAGTGCCACAAACCTAATGTCCTACCCAAATTCCAGTGTTACATCTCAATAATGAACTTAGTTATAGAGAAAAAAGGCGGAAAAAAGGCGCTCCGGCTACTTAGGGTATGGAGCCTTGACAAGTCGCAACATGAGTTTCCCATGTAGATATAAATCTGGAATTGTATCTATTATCACTAGTCCCACAAACCTAATGTCCTGCCCAAATTTCAGCATTACATCTCAGTAAGTGGCTTAGTTACAGAGGAAAAGAGGCACTTTGGGTACTTGGGCGATGGAGGAAGGACAGGTCGCAGCATGGGTTTCCCACATAGATGTAAGTCTGAAATCGTTTCTATTATCAATAATGAAACAAAACTAATGTCCTGCCAAATTCCAGTGTTACATCTCAGTATCTGACTTAGTTACGGAGGAAAAACGGCACTTTGGCTACTTGGGTTATTGAGCCTTGACAAGTCATAAGATGAGTTTCTCATGCAGATGTGAGTCTGAAATCATTGCTATAATCACTATTACCACAAAACTAATGTGATGCCCGAATTCCAGCATTACATCTCAATATTTGACTTAGTTACGGAGGAAAAAGGCGCTCCGGCTACTTGGGCTATGGAACCTTGACAAATCGCAACATGAGTTTCCCATGTAGATGTAAGTCTGAAATCAATTCTATTATCACTAGTGCCACGAACCTAATGTTCTGCCCAAATTTCAGTGTTACATCTCAATAATTGGCTTAATCAATGAGGAAAAAAGGCGCTTCAGGTACTTAGGCTATGGAGCCTTGACAAGTCGTAACATGTGTTTCCCACATAGATGTAAACCTGAAATCATTTCTATTAACACTATTGCCACGAAACTAATGTCCTGCCCAAATTTGAACATTACATCCCAATAATTGACTCAGTTACCGAGGAAAAAAGGCACTTCGGGTACTTTGACGTATCGTGACATGAGCTTCCCACCTAGATGTAAGTCTGAAATCAATACTGTTATCACTAGTGCCACGAACCTAATGTTCTGCCCAAATTTCAGCGCTACATCTCAATAATTGGCTTAATTACCGAGGAAAAAAGGCGCTTCGGGTACTTAGGCTATGGAGCCTTGACAAGTCGTAACATGCGTTTCCCACATAGATGTAAATCTGAAATCATTTCTATTAACACTATTGCCACGAAACTAATGTCCTGCCCAAATTTGAGCATTACATCCCAATAATTGACTCAGTTACCGAGGAAAAAAGACACTTCAGGTACTTTGACGTATCGTGACATGAGCTTCCCACCTAGATGTAAGTCTGAAGTCATAATGCTATAATCACTATTGCCACAAAAGTAATGTGCTTCTCGAATTCCAGTGTTACATCTCAATATTTGACTGTGTTACAGAGGAAAAAAGGCGCACCCTGTACTTGAGTGATGAAGGAAGGACATGTCGCAACATGGGTTTCCCACCTTGATGTAAGTCTGAAATTGTGTCTATTATCACTAGTGCCACAAAACTAATGTCCTACCCAAATTCCAGTGTTACATCTCAATAATGAACTTAGTTACAGAGAAAAAAGGCGGGAAAAAAGGTGCTCCGGCTACTTAGGGTATGGAGCCTTGACAAGTCGCAACATGAGTTTCCCATGTAGATATAAATCTGGAATTGTATCTATTATCACTAGTCCCACAAACCTAATGTCCTGCCCAATTTTCAGCATTACATCTCAGTAAGTGGCTTAGTTACAGAGGAAAAGAGGCACTTTGGGTACTTGGGCGATGGAGGAAGGACAGGTCGCAGCATGGGTTTCCCACATAGATGTAAGTCTGAAATCGTTTATATTATCAATAATGAAACAAAACTAATGTCCTGCCAAATTCCAGTGTTACATCTCAGTATCTGACTTAGTTACGGAGGAAAAACGGCACTTTGGCTACTTGGGTTATTGAGCCTTGACAAGTCGTAAGATGAGTTTCTCATGCAGATGTGAGTCTGAAATCATTGCTATAATTACTATTGCCACAAAACTAATGTGATGCCCGAATTCCAGCATTACATCTCAATATTTGACTTAGTTACAGAGGAAAAAGGCGCTCCGGCTACTTGGGCTATGGAACCTTGACAAATCGCAACATGAGTTTCCCATGTAGATGTAAGTCTGAAATCAATTCTATTATCACTAGTGCCACGAACCTAATGTTCTGCCCAAATTTCAGTGTTACATCTCAAGAATTGGCTTAATCACTGAGGAAAAAAGGCGCTTCGGGTACTTAGGCTATGGAGCCTTGACAAGTCGTAACATGTGTTTCCCACATGATGTAAACCTGAAATCATTTCTATTAACACTTTTGCCACGAAACTAATGTCCTGCCCAAATTTGAGCATTACATCCCAATAATTGACTCAGTTACCGAGGAAAAAAGGCGCTTCGGGTATTTTGACGTATCGTGCCTTGAGCTTCCCACCTAGATGTAAGTCTGAAATCAATTCTATTATCACTAGTGCCACGAACCTAATGTTCTGCCCAAATTTCAGCGTTACATCTCAATAATTGGCTTAATTACCGAGAAAAAAAGGCGCTTCGGGTACTTAGGCTATGGAGTCTTGACAAGTCGTAACCTGTGTTTCCCACATAGATGTAAATCTGAAATCATTTCTATTAACACTATTGCCACGAAACTAATGTCCTGCCCAAATTTGAGCATTACATCCCAATAATTGATACAGTTACCGAGGAAAAAAGGCGCTTCGGGTACTTTGATGTATCGTGACATGAGCTTCCCACCTAGATGTAAGTCTGAAATCATTGCTATAATCACTATTGCCACAAAAGTAATGTGCTTCCCGAATTCCAGCGTTACATCTGAATATTTGACTGTGTTACAGAGGAAAAAAGGCGCACCCTGTACTTGAGTGATGGAGGAAGGACATGTCGCAACATGGGTTTCCCACCTTGATGTAAGTCTGAAATTGTGTCTATTATCACTAGTGCCACAAAACTAATGTCCTACCCAAATTCCAGTGTTACATCTCAATAATTAACTTAGTTACGGGGAAAAAAGGCGGAAAAAAGGCGCTCCGGCTACTTGGGGTATGGAGCCTTGACAAGTCGCAACATGAGTTTCCCATGTAGATATAAGTCTGGAATTGTATCTATTATCACTAGTGCCACAAACCTAATGTCCTGCCCAAATTTCAGCGTTACATCTCAGTAAGTGGCTTAGTTACAGAGGAAAAGAGGCACTTTGGGTACTTGGGCGATGGAGGAAGGACAGGTCGCAGCATGGGTTTCCCACATAGATGTAAGTCTGAAATCGTTTCTATTATCAATAATGAAACAAAACTAATGTCCTGCCAAATTCCAGTGTTACATCTCAGTATCTGACTTAGTTACGGAGGAAAAACGGCACTTTGGCTACTTGGGTTATTGAGCCTTGACAAGTCATAAGATGAGTTTCTCATGCAGATGTGAGTCTGAAATCATTGCTATAATCACTATTACCACAAAACTAATGTGATGCCCGAATTCCAGCATTACATCTCAATATTTGACTTAGTTACGGAGGAAAAAGGCGCTCCGGCTACTTGGACTATGGAACCTTGACAAATCGCAACATGAGTTTCCCATGTAGATGTAAGTCTGAAATCAATTCTATTATCACTAGTGCCACGAACCTAATGTTCTGCCCAAATTTCAGTGTTACATCTCAAGAATTGGCTTAATCACTGAGGAAAAAAGGCGCTTCGGGTACTTAGGCTATGGAGCCTTGACAAGTCGTAACATGCGTTTCCCACATAGATGTAAATCTGAAATCATTTCTATTAACACTATTGCCACGAAACTAATGTCCTGCCCAAATTTGAGCATTACATCCCAATAATTGACTCAGTTACCGAGGAAAAAAGACACTTCGGGTACTTTGACGTATCGTGACATGAGCTTCCCACCTAGATGTAAGTCTGAAATCATAATGCTATAATCACTATTGCCACAAAAGTAATGTGCTTCTCGAATTCCAGTGTTACATCTCAATATTTGACTGTGTTACAGAGGAAAAAAGGCGCACCCTGTACTTGAGTGATGGAGGAAGGACATGTCGCAACATGGGTTTCCCACCTTGATGTAAGTCTGAAATTGTGTCTATTATCACTAGTGCCACAAAACTAATGTCCTACCCAAATTCCAGTGTTACATCTCAATAATGAACTTAGTTATAGAGAAAAAAGGCGGAAAAAAGGCGCTCCGGCTACTTAGGGTATGGAGCCTTGACAAGTCGCAACATGAGTTTCCCATGTAGATATAAATCTGGAATTGTATCTATTATCACTAGTCCCACAAACCTAATGTCCTGCCCAAATTTCAGCATTACATCTCAGTAAGTGGCTTAGTTACAGAGGAAAAGAGGCACTTTGGGTACTTGGGCGATGGAGGAAGGACAGGTCGCAGCATGGGTTTCCCACATAGATGTAAGTCTGAAATCGTTTCTATTATCAATAATGAAACAAAACTAATGTCCTGCCAAATTCCAGTGTTACATCTCAGTATCTGACTTAGTTACGGAGGAAAAACGGCACTTTGGCTACTTGGGTTATTGAGCCTTGACAAGTCATAAGATGAGTTTCTCATGCAGATGTGAGTCTGAAATCATTGCTATAATCACTATTACCACAAAACTAATGTGATGCCCGAATTCCAGCATTACATCTCAATATTTGACTTAGTTACGGAGGAAAAAGGCGCTCCGGCTACTTGGGCTATGGAACCTTGACAAATCGCAACATGAGTTTCCCATGTAGATGTAAGTCTGAAATCAATTCTATTATCACTAGTGCCACGAACCTAATGTTCTGCCCAAATTTCAGTGTTACATCTCAATAATTGGCTTAATCAATGAGGAAAAAAGGCGCTTCAGGTACTTAGGCTATGGAGCCTTGACAAGTCGTAACATGTGTTTCCCACATAGATGTAAACCTGAAATCATTTCTATTAACACTATTGCCACGAAACTAATGTCCTGCCCAAATTTGAACATTACATCCCAATAATTGACTCAGTTACCGAGGAAAAAAGGCACTTCGGGTACTTTGACGTATCGTGACATGAGCTTCCCACCTAGATGTAAGTCTGAAATCAATACTGTTATCACTAGTGCCACGAACCTAATGTTCTGCCCAAATTTCAGCGCTACATCTCAATAATTGGCTTAATTACCGAGGAAAAAAGGCGCTTCGGGTACTTAGGCTATGGAGCCTTGACAAGTCGTAACATGCGTTTCCCACATAGATGTAAATCTGAAATCATTTCTATTAACACTATTGCCACGAAACTAATGTCCTGCCCAAATTTGAGCATTACATCCCAATAATTGACTCAGTTACCGAGGAAAAAAGACACTTCAGGTACTTTGACGTATCGTGACATGAGCTTCCCACCTAGATGTAAGTCTGAAGTCATAATGCTATAATCACTATTGCCACAAAAGTAATGTGCTTCTCGAATTCCAGTGTTACATCTCAATATTTGACTGTGTTACAGAGGAAAAAAGGCGCACCCTGTACTTGAGTGATGAAGGAAGGACATGTCGCAACATGGGTTTCCCACCTTGATGTAAGTCTGAAATTGTGTCTATTATCACTAGTGCCACAAAACTAATGTCCTACCCAAATTCCAGTGTTACATCTCAATAATGAACTTAGTTACAGAGAAAAAAGGCGGGAAAAAAGGTGCTCCGGCTACTTAGGGTATGGAGCCTTGACAAGTCGCAACATGAGTTTCCCATGTAGATATAAATCTGGAATTGTATCTATTATCACTAGTCCCACAAACCTAATGTCCTGCCCAATTTTCAGCATTACATCTCAGTAAGTGGCTTAGTTACAGAGGAAAAGAGGCACTTTGGGTACTTGGGCGATGGAGGAAGGACAGGTCGCAGCATGGGTTTCCCACATAGATGTAAGTCTGAAATCGTTTATATTATCAATAATGAAACAAAACTAATGTCCTGCCAAATTCCAGTGTTACATCTCAGTATCTGACTTAGTTACGGAGGAAAAACGGCACTTTGGCTACTTGGGTTATTGAGCCTTGACAAGTCGTAAGATGAGTTTCTCATGCAGATGTGAGTCTGAAATCATTGCTATAATTACTATTGCCACAAAACTAATGTGATGCCCGAATTCCAGCATTACATCTCAATATTTGACTTAGTTACAGAGGAAAAAGGCGCTCCGGCTACTTGGGCTATGGAACCTTGACAAATCGCAACATGAGTTTCCCATGTAGATGTAAGTCTGAAATCAATTCTATTATCACTAGTGCCACGAACCTAATGTTCTGCCCAAATTTCAGTGTTACATCTCAAGAATTGGCTTAATCACTGAGGAAAAAAGGCGCTTCGGGTACTTAGGCTATGGAGCCTTGACAAGTCGTAACATGTGTTTCCCACATGATGTAAACCTGAAATCATTTCTATTAACACTTTTGCCACGAAACTAATGTCCTGCCCAAATTTGAGCATTACATCCCAATAATTGACTCAGTTACCGAGGAAAAAAGGCGCTTCGGGTATTTTGACGTATCGTGACTTGAGCTTCCCACCTAGATGTAAGTCTGAAATCAATTCTATTATCACTAGTGCCACGAACCTAATGTTCTGCCCAAATTTCAGCGTTACATCTCAATAATTGGCTTAATTACCGAGAAAAAAAGGCGCTTCGGGTACTTAGGCTATGGAGTCTTGACAAGTCGTAACCTGTGTTTCCCACATAGATGTAAATCTGAAATCATTTCTATTAACACTATTGCCACGAAACTAATGTCCTGCCCAAATTTGAGCATTACATCCCAATAATTGATACAGTTACCGAGGAAAAAAGGCGCTTCGGGTACTTTGATGTATCGTGACATGAGCTTCCCACCTAGATGTAAGTCTGAAATCATTGCTATAATCACTATTGCCACAAAAGTAATGTGCTTCCCGAATTCCAGCGTTACATCTGAATATTTGACTGTGTTACAGAGGAAAAAAGGCGCACCCTGTACTTGAGTGATGGAGGAAGGACATGTCGCAACATGGGTTTCCCACCTTGATGTAAGTCTGAAATTGTGTCTATTATCACTAGTGCCACAAAACTAATGTCCTACCCAAATTCCAGTGTTACATCTCAATAATTAACTTAGTTACGGGGAAAAAAGGCGGAAAAAAGGCGCTCCGGCTACTTGGGGTATGGAGCCTTGACAAGTCGCAACATGAGTTTCCCATGTAGATATAAGTCTGGAATTGTATCTATTATCACTAGTGCCACAAACCTAATGTCCTGCCCAAATTTCAGCGTTACATCTCAGTAAGTGGCTTAGTTACAGAGGAAAAGAGGCACTTTGGGTACTTGGGCGATGGAGGAAGGACAGGTCGCAGCATGGGTTTCCCACATAGATGTAAGTCTGAAATCGTTTCTATTATCAATAATGAAACAAAACTAATGTCCTGCCAAATTCCAGTGTTACATCTCAGTATCTGACTTAGTTACGGAGGAAAAACGGCACTTTGGCTACTTGGGTTATTGAGCCTTGACAAGTCATAAGATGAGTTTCTCATGCAGATGTGAGTCTGAAATCATTGCTATAATCACTATTACCACAAAACTAATGTGATGCCCGAATTCCAGCATTACATCTCAATATTTGACTTAGTTACGGAGGAAAAAGGCGCTCCGGCTACTTGGACTATGGAACCTTGACAAATCGCAACATGAGTTTCCCATGTAGATGTAAGTCTGAAATCAATTCTATTATCACTAGTGCCACGAACCTAATGTTCTGCCCAAATTTCAGTGTTACATCTCAAGAATTGGCTTAATCACTGAGGAAAAAAGGCGCTTCGGGTACTTAGGCTATGGAGCCTTGACAAGTTGTAACATGTGTTTCCCACATAGATGTAAACCTGAAATCATTTCTATTAACACTATTGCCACGAAACTAATGTCCTGCCCAAATTTGAGCATTACATCCCAATAATTGACTCAGTTACCGAGGAAAAAAGGCGCTTCGGGTATTTTGACGTATCGTGACATGAGCTTCCCACCTAGATGTAAGTCTGAAATCATAATGCTATAATCACTATTGCCACAAAAGTAATGTGCTTCCCGAATTCCAGTGTTACATCTCAATATTTGACTGTGTTACAGAGGAAAAAAGGCGCATCCTGTACTTGAGTGATGGAGGAAGGACATGTCGCAACATGGGTTCCCACCTTGATGTAAGTCTGAAATTGTGTCTATTATCACTAGTGCCACAAAACTAATGTCCTACCCAAATTCCAGTGTTACATCTCAATTATGAACTTAGTTACGGAGAAAAAAGGCGGAAAAAAGGCGCTCCGGCTACTTAGGGTATGGAGCCTTGACAAGTCGCAACATGAGTTTCCCATGTAGATATAAATCTGGAATTGTATCTATTATCACTAGTCCCACAAACCTAATGTCCTGCCCAAATTTCAGCATTACATCTCAGTAAGTGGCTTAGTTACAGAGGAAAAGAGGCACTTTGGGTACTTGGGCGATGGAGGAAGGACAGGTCGCAGCATGGGTTTCCCACATAGATGTAAGTCTGAAATCGTTTCTATTATCAATAATGAAACAAAACTAATGTCCTGCCAAATTCCAGTGTTACATCTCAGTATCTGACTTAGTTACGGAGGAAAAACGGCACTTTGGCTACTTGGGTTATTGAGCCTTGACAAGTCGTAAGATGAGTTTCTCATGCAGATGTGAGTCTGAAATCATTGCTATAATCACTATTGCCACAAAACTAATGTGATGCCCGAATTCCAGCATTACATCTCAATATTTGACTTAGTTACGGAGGAAAAAGGCGCTCCGGCTACTTGGGCTATGGAACCTTGACAAATCGCAACATGAGTTTCCCATGTAGATGTAAGTCTGAAATCAATTCTATTATCACTAGTGCCACGAACCTAATGTTCTGCCCAAATTTCAGTGTTACATCTCAAGAATTGGCTTAATCACTGAGGAAAAAGGCGCTTCGGGTACTTAGGCTATGGAGCCTTGACAAGTCGTAACATGTGTTTCCCACATAGATGTAAACCTGAAATCATTTCTATTAACACTTTTGCCACGAAACTAATGTCCTGCCCAAATTTGAGCATTACATCCCAATAATTGACTCAGTTACCGAGGAAAAAAGGCGCTTCGGGTATTTTGACGTATCGTGACTTGAGCTTCCCACCTAGATGTAAGTCTGAAATCAATTCTATTATCACTAGTGCCACGAACCTAATGTTCTGCCCAAATTTCAGCGTTACATCTCAATAATTGGCTTAATTACCGAGGAAAAAAGGCGCTTCGGGTACTTAGGCTATGGAGTCTTGACAAGTCGTAACCTGTGTTTCCCACATAGATGTAAATCTGAAATCATTTCTATTAACACTATTGCCACGAAACTAATGTCCTGCCCAAATTTGAGCATTACATCCCAATAATTGATACAGTTACCGAGGAAAAAAGGCGCTTCGGGTACTTTGATGTATCGTGACATGAGCTTCCCACCTAGATGTAAGTCTGAAATCATTGCTATAATCACTATTGCCACAAAAGTAATGTGCTTCCCGAATTCCAGCGTTACATCTGAATATTTGACTGTGTTACAGAGGAAAAAAGGCGCACCCTGTACTTGAGTGATGGAGGAAGGACATGTCGCAACATGGGTTTCCCACCTTGATGTAAGTCTGAAATTGTGTCTATTATCACTAGTGCCACAAAACTAATGTCCTACCCAAATTCCAGTGTTACATCTCAATAATTAACTTAGTTACGGGGAAAAAAGGCGGAAAAAAGGCGCTCCGGCTACTTGGGGTATGGAGCCTTGACAAGTCGCAACATGAGTTTCCCATGTAGATATAAGTCTGGAATTGTATCTATTATCACTAGTGCCACAAACCTAATGTCCTGCCCAAATTTCAGCGTTACATCTCAGTAAGTGGCTTAGTTACAGAGGAAAAGAGGCACTTTGGGTACTTGGGCGATGGAGGAAGGACAGGTCGCAGCATGGGTTTCCCACATAGATGTAAGTCTGAAATCGTTTATATTATCAATAATGAAACAAAACTAATGTCCTGCCAAATTCCAGTGTTACATCTCAGTATCTGACTTAGTTACGGAGGAAAAACGGCACTTTGGCTACTTGGGTTATTGAGCCTTGACAAGTCGTAAGATGAGTTTCTCATGCAGATGTGAGTCTGAAATCATTGCTATAATTACTATTGCCACAAAACTAATGTGATGCCCGAATTCCAGCATTACATCTCAATATTTGACTTAGTTACGGAGGAAAAAGGCGCTCCGGCTACTTGGGCTATGGAACCTTGACAAATCGCAACATGAGTTTCCCATGTAGATGTAAGTCTGAAATCAATTCTATTATCACTAGTGCCACGAACCTAATGTTCTGCCCAAATTTCAGTGTTACATCTCAAGAATTGGCTTAATCACTGAGGAAAAAGGCGCTTCGGGTACTTAGGCTATGGAGCCTTGACAAGTCGTAACATGTGTTTCCCACATAGATGTAAACCTGAAATCATTTCTATTAACACTTTTGCCACGAAACTAATGTCCTGCCCAAATTTGAGCATTACATCCCAATAATTGACTCAGTTACCGAGGAAAAAAGGCGCTTCGGGTATTTTGACGTATCGTGACTTGAGCTTCCCACCTAGATGTAAGTCTGAAATCAATTCTATTATCACTAGTGCCACGAACCTAATGTTCTGCCCAAATTTCAGCGTTACATCTCAATAATTGGCTTAATTACCGAGGAAAAAAGGCGCTTCGGGTACTTAGGCTATGGAGTCTTGACAAGTCGTAACCTGTGTTTCCCACATAGATGTAAATCTGAAATCATTTCTATTAACACTATTGCCACGAAACTAATGTCCTGCCCAAATTTGAGCATTACATCCCAATAATTGATACAGTTACCGAGGAAAAAAGGCGCTTCGGGTACTTTGATGTATCGTGACATGAGCTTCCCACCTAGATGTAAGTCTGAAATCATTGCTATAATCACTATTGCCACAAAAGTAATGTGCTTCCCGAATTCCAGCGTTACATCTGAATATTTGACTGTGTTACAGAGGAAAAAAGGCGCACCCTGTACTTGAGTGATGGAGGAAGGACATGTCGCAACATGGGTTTCCCACCTTGATGTAAGTCTGAAATTGTGTCTATTATCACTAGTGCCACAAAACTAATGTCCTACCCAAATTCCAGTGTTACATCTCAATAATTAACTTAGTTACGGGGAAAAAAGGCGGAAAAAAGGCGCTCCGGCTACTTGGGGTATGGAGCCTTGACAAGTCGCAACATGAGTTTCCCATGTAGATATAAGTCTGGAATTGTATCTATTATCACTAGTGCCACAAACCTAATGTCCTGCCCAAATTTCAGCGTTACATCTCAGTAAGTGGCTTAGTTACAGAGGAAAAGAGGCACTTTGGGTACTTGGGCGATGGAGGAAGGACAGGTCGCAGCATGGGTTTCCCACATAGATGTAAGTCTGAAATCGTTTCTATTATCAATAATGAAACAAAACTAATGTCCTGCCAAATTCCAGTGTTACATCTCAGTATCTGACTTAGTTACGGAGGAAAAACGGCACTTTGGCTACTTGGGTTATTGAGCCTTGACAAGTCGTAAGATGAGTTTCTCATGCAGATGTGAGTCTGAAATCATTGGTATAATTACTATTGCCACAAAACTAATGTGATGCCCGAATTCCAGCATTACATCTCAATATTTGACTTAGTTACGGAGGAAAAAGGCGCTCCGGCTACTTGGGCTATGGAACCTTGACAAATCGCAACATGAGTTTCCCATGTAGATGTAAGTCTGAAATCAATTCTATTATCACTAGTGCCACGAACCTAATGTTCTGCCCAAATTTCAGTGTTACATCTCAAGAATTGGCTTAATCACTGAGGAAAAAAGGCGCTTCGGGTACTTAGGCTATGGAGCCTTGACAAGTCGTAACATGTGTTTCCCACATGATGTAAACCTGAAATCATTTCTATTAACACTTTTGCCACGAAACTAATGTCCTGCCCAAATTTGAGCATTACATCCCAATAATTGACTCAGTTACCGAGGAAAAAAGGCGCTTCGGGTATTTTGACGTATCGTGACTTGAGCTTCCCACCTAGATGTAAGTCTGAAATCAATTCTGTTATCACTAGTGCCACGAACCTAATGTTCTGCCCAAATTTCAGTGTTACATCTCAATAATTGGCTTAATTACCGAGGAAAAAAGGCGCTTCGGGTACTTAGGCTATGGAGCCTTGACAAGTCGTAAACATGCGTTTCCCACATAGATGTAAATCTGAAATCATTTCTATTAACACTATTGCCACGAAACTAATGTCCTGCCCAAATTTGAGCATTACATCCCAATAATTGACTCAGTTACCGAGGAAAAAAGGCACTTCGGGTAGTTTGACGTATCGTGACATGAGCTTCCCACCTAGATGTAAGTCTGAAATCATAATGCTATAATCACTATTGCCACAAAAGTAATGTGCTTCCCGAATTCCAGTGTTACATCTCAATATTTGACTGTGTTACAGAGGAAAAAAGGCGCATCCTGTACTTGAGTGATGGAGGAAGGACATGTCGCAACATGGGTTTCCCACCTTGATGTAAGTCTGAAATTGTGTCTATTATCACTAGTGCCACAAAACTAATGTCCTACCCAAATTCCAGTGTTACATCTCAATAATGAACTTAGTTACGGAGAAAAAAGGCGGAAAAAAGGCGCTCCGGCTACTTAGGGTATGGAGCCTTGACAAGTCGCAACATGAGTTTCCCATGTAGATATAAATCTGGAATTGTATCTATTATCACTAGTCCGACAAACCTAATGTCCTGCCCAATTTTCAGCATTACATCTCAGTAAGTGGCTTAGTTACAGAGGAAAAGAGGCACTTTGGGTACTTGGGCGATGGAGGAAGGACAGGTCGCAGCATGGGTTTCCCACATAGATGTAAGTCTGAAATCGTTTATATTATCAATAATGAAACAAAACTAATGTCCTGCCAAATTCCAGTGTTACATCTCAGTATCTGACTTAGTTACGGAGGAAAAACGGCACTTTGGCTACTTGGGTTATTGAGCCTTGACAAGTCGTAAGATGAGTTTCTCATGCAGATGTGAGTCTGAAATCATTGCTATAATTACTATTGCCACAAAACTAATGTGATGCCCGAATTCCAGCATTACATCTCAATATTTGACTTAGTTACGGAGGAAAAAGGCGCTCCGGCTACTTGGGCTATGGAACCTTGACAAATCGCAACATGAGTTTCCCATGTAGATGTAAGTCTGAAATCAATTCTATTATCACTAGTGCCACGAACCTAATGTTCTGCCCAAATTTCAGTGTTACATCTCAAGAATTGGCTTAATCACTGAGGAAAAAAGGCGCTTCGGGTACTTAGGCTATGGAGCCTTGACAAGTCGTAACATGTGTTTCCCACATGATGTAAACCTGAAATCATTTCTATTAACACTTTTGCCACGAAACTAATGTCCTGCCCAAATTTGAGCATTACATCCCAATAATTGACTCAGTTACCGAGGAAAAAAGGCGCTTCGGGTATTTTGACGTATCGTGACTTGAGCTTCCCACCTAGATGTAAGTCTGAAATCAATTCTATTATCACTAGTGCCACGAACCTAATGTTCTGCCCAAATTTCAGCGTTACATCTCAATAATTGGCTTAATTACCGAGGAAAAAAGGCGCTTCGGGTACTTAGGCTATGGAGTCTTGACAAGTCGTAACCTGTGTTTCCCACATAGATGTAAATCTGAAATCATTTCTATTAACACTATTGCCACGAAACTAATGTCCTGCCCAAATTTGAGCATTACATCCCAATAATTGATACAGTTACCGAGGAAAAAAGGCGCTTCGGGTACTTTGATGTATCGTGACATGAGCTTCCCACCTAGATGTAAGTCTGAAATCATTGCTATAATCACTATTGCCACAAAAGTAATGTGCTTCCCGAATTCCAGCGTTACATCTCAATATTTGACTGTGTTACAGAGGAAAAAAGGCGCACCCTGTACTTGAGTGATGGAGGAAGGACATGTCGCAACATGGGTTTCCCACCTTGATGTAAGTCTGAAATTGTGTCTATTATCACTAGTGCCACAAAACTAATGTCCTACCCAAATTCCAGTGTTACATCTCAATAATTAACTTAGTTACGGGGAAAAAAGGCGGAAAAAAGGCGCTCCGGCTACTTGGGGTATGGAGCCTTGACAAGTCGCAACATGAGTTTCCCATGTAGATATAAGTCTGGAATTGTATCTATTATCACTAGTGCCACAAACCTAATGTCCTGTCCAAATTTCAGCGTTACATCTCAGTAAGTGGCTTAGTTACAGAGGAAAAGAGGCACTTTGGGTACTTGGGCGATGGAGGAAGGACAGGTCGCAGCATGGGTTTCCCACATAGATGTAAGTCTGAAATTGTTTCTATTATCAATAATGAAACAAAACTAATGTCCTGCCAAATTCCAGTGTTACATCTCAGTATCTGACTTAGTTACGGAGGAAAAACGGCACTTTGGCTACTTGGGTTATTGAGCCTTGACAAGTCATAAGATGAGTTTCTCATGCAGATGTGAGTCTGAAATCATTGCTATAATCACTATTACCACAAAACTAATGTGATGCCCGAATTCCAGCATTACATCTCAATATTTGACTTAGTTACGGAGGAAAAAGGCGCTCCGGCTACTTGGACTATGGAACCTTGACAAATCGCAACATGAGTTTCCCATGTAGATGTAAGTCTGAAATCAATTCTATTATCACTAGTGCCACGAACCTAATGTTCTGCCCAAATTTCAGTGTTACATCTCAAGAATTGGCTTAATCACTGAGGAAAAAAGGCGCTTCGGGTACTTAGGCTATGGAGCCTTGACAAGTTGTAACATGTGTTTCCCACATAGATGTAAACCTGAAATCATTTCTATTAACACTATTGCCACGAAACTAATGTCCTGCCCAAATTTGAGCATTACATCCCAATAATTGACTCAGTTACCGAGGAAAAAAGGCGCTTCGGGTATTTTGACGTATCGTGACTTGAGCTTCCCACCTAGATGTAAGTCTGAAATCAATTCTATTATCACTAGTGCCACGAACCTAATGTTCTGCCCAAATTTCAGCGTTACATCTCAATAATTGGCTTAATTACCGAGGAAAAAAGGCGCTTCGGGTACTTAGGCTATGGAGTCTTGACAAGTCGTAACCTGTGTTTCCCACATAGATGTAAATCTGAAATCATTTCTATTAACACTATTGCCACGAAACTAATGTCCTGCCCAAATTTGAGCATTACATCCCAATAATTGATACAGTTACCGAGGAAAAAAGGCGCTTCGGGTACTTTGATGTATCGTGACATGAGCTTCCCACCTAGATGTAAGTCTGAAATCATAATGCTATAATCACTATTGCCACAAAAGTAATGTGCTTCCCGAATTCCAGTGTTACATCTCAATATTTGACTGTGTTACAGAGGAAAAAAGGCGCATCCTGTACTTGAGTGATGGAGGAAGGACATGTCGCAACATGGGTTTCCCACCTTGATGTAAGTCTGAAATTGTGTCTATTATCACTAGTGCCACAAAACTAATGTCCTACCCAAATTCCAGTGTTACATCTCAATAATGAACTTAGTTACGGAGAAAAAAGGCGGAAAAAAGGCGCTCCGGCTACTTAGGGTATGGAGCCTTGACAAGTCGCAACATGAGTTTCCCATGTAGATATAAATCTGGAATTGTATCTATTATCACTAGTCCGACAAACCTAATGTCCTGCCCAATTTTCAGCATTACATCTCAGTAAGTGGCTTAGTTACAGAGGAAAAGAGGCACTTTGGGTACTTGGGCGATGGAGGAAGGACAGGTCGCAGCATGGGTTTCCCACATAGATGTAAGTCTGAAATCGTTTATATTATCAATAATGAAACAAAACTAATGTCCTGCCAAATTCCAGTGTTACATCTCAGTATCTGACTTAGTTACGGAGGAAAAACGGCACTTTGGCTACTTGGGTTATTGAGCCTTGACAAGTCGTAAGATGAGTTTCTCATGCAGATGTGAGTCTGAAATCATTGCTATAATTACTATTGCCACAAAACTAATGTGATGCCCGAATTCCAGCATTACATCTCAATATTTGACTTAGTTACGGAGGAAAAAGGCGCTCCGGCTACTTGGGCTATGGAACCTTGACAAATCGCAACATGAGTTTCCCATGTAGATGTAAGTCTGAAATCAATTCTATTATCACTAGTGCCACGAACCTAATGTTCTGCCCAAATTTCAGTGTTACATCTCAAGAATTGGCTTAATCACTGAGGAAAAAAGGCGCTTCGGGTACTTAGGCTATGGAGCCTTGACAAGTCGTAACATGTGTTTCCCACATGATGTAAACCTGAAATCATTTCTATTAACACTTTTGCCACGAAACTAATGTCCTGCCCAAATTTGAGCATTACATCCCAATAATTGACTCAGTTACCGAGGAAAAAAGGCGCTTCGGGTATTTTGACGTATCGTGACTTGAGCTTCCCACCTAGATGTAAGTCTGAAATCAATTCTATTATCACTAGTGCCACGAACCTAATGTTCTGCCCAAATTTCAGCGTTACATCTCAATAATTGGCTTAATTACCGAGGAAAAAAGGCGCTTCGGGTACTTAGGCTATGGAGTCTTGACAAGTCGTAACCTGTGTTTCCCACATAGATGTAAATCTGAAATCATTTCTATTAACACTATTGCCACGAAACTAATGTCCTGCCCAAATTTGAGCATTACATCCCAATAATTGATACAGTTACCGAGGAAAAAAGGCGCTTCGGGTACTTTGATGTATCGTGACATGAGCTTCCCACCTAGATGTAAGTCTGAAATCATTGCTATAATCACTATTGCCACAAAAGTAATGTGCTTCCCGAATTCCAGCGTTACATCTGAATATTTGACTGTGTTACAGAGGAAAAAAGGCGCACCCTGTACTTGAGTGATGGAGGAAGGACATGTCGCAACATGGGTTTCCCACCTTGATGTAAGTCTGAAATTGTGTCTATTATCACTAGTGCCACAAAACTAATGTCCTACCCAAATTCCAGTGTTACATCTCAATAATTAACTTAGTTACGGGGAAAAAAGGCGGAAAAAAGGCGCTCCGGCTACTTGGGGTATGGAGCCTTGACAAGTCGCAACATGAGTTTCCCATGTAGATATAAGTCTGGAATTGTATCTATTATCACTAGTGCCACAAACCTAATGTCCTGTCCAAATTTCAGCGTTACATCTCAGTAAGTGGCTTAGTTACAGAGGAAAAGAGGCACTTTGGGTACTTGGGCGATGGAGGAAGGACAGGTCGCAGCATGGGTTTCCCACATAGATGTAAGTCTGAAATCGTTTCTATTATCAATAATGAAACAAAACTAATGTCCTGCCAAATTCCAGTGTTACATCTCAGTATCTGACTTAGTTACGGAGGAAAAACGGCACTTTGGCTACTTGGGTTATTGAGCCTTGACAAGTCATAAGATGAGTTTCTCATGCAGATGTGAGTCTGAAATCATTGCTATAATCACTATTACCACAAAACTAATGTGATGCCCGAATTCCAGCATTACATCTCAATATTTGACTTAGTTATGGAGGAAAAAGGCGCTCCGGCTACTTGGACTATGGAACCTTGACAAATCGCAACATGAGTTTCCCATGTAGATGTAAGTCTGAAATCAATTCTATTATCACTAGTGCCACGAACCTAATGTTCTGCCCAAATTTCAGTGTTACATCTCAAGAATTGGCTTAATCACTGAGGAAAAAAGGCGCTTCGGGTACTTAGGCTATGGAGCCTTGACAAGTTGTAACATGTGTTTCCCACATAGATGTAAACCTGAAATCATTTCTATTAACACTATTGCCACGAAACTAATGTCCTGCCCAAATTTGAGCATTACATCCCAATAATTGACTCAGTTACCGAGGAAAAAAGGCGCTTCGGGTATTTTGACGTATCGTGACATGAGCTTCCCACCTAGATGTAAGTCTGAAATCAATTCTGTTATCACTAGTGCCACGAACCTAATGTTCTGCCCAAATTTCAGTGTTACATCTCAATAATTGGCTTAATTACCGAGGAAAAAAGGCGCTTCGGGTACTTAGGCTATGGAGCCTTGACAAGTTGTAACATGCGTTTCCCACATAGATGTAAATCTGAAATCATTTCTATTAACACTATTGCCACGAATCTAATGTCCTGCCCAAATTTGAGCATTACATCCCAATAATTGATACAGTTACCGAGGAAAAAAGGCGCTTCGGGTACTTTGATGTATCGTGACATGAGCTTCCCACCTAGATGTAAGTCTGAAATCATTGCTATAATCACTATTGCCACAAAAGTAATGTGCTTCCCGAATTCCAGCGTTACATCTCAATATTTGACTGTGTTACAGAGGAAAAAAGCCGCACCCTGTACTTGAGTGATGGAGGAAGGACATGTCGCAACATGGGCTTCCCACCTTGATGTAAGTCTGAAATTGTGTCTATTATCACTAGTGCCACAAAACTAATGTCCTACCCAAATTCCAGTGTTACATCTCAATAATTAACTTAGTTACGGGAAAAAAAGGCGGAAAAAAGGCGCTCCGGCTACTTGGGGTATGGAGCCTTGACAAGTCGCAACATGAGTTTTCCATGTAGATATAAGTCTGGAATTGTATCTATTATCACTAGTGCCACAAACCTAATGTCCTGCCCAAATTTCAGCGTTACATCTCAGTAAGTGGCTTAGTTACAGAGGAAAACAGGCACTTTGGGTACTTGGGCGATGGAGGAAGGACAGGTCGCAGCATGGGTTTCCCACATAGATGTAAGTGTGAAATCGTTTCTATTATCAATAATGAAACAAAACTAATGTCCTGCCAAATTCCAGTGTTACATCTCAGTTACGGAGGAAAAACGGCACTTTGGCTACTTGGGTTATTGAGCCTTGACAAGTCGTAAGATGAGTTTCTCATGCAGATGTGAGTCTGAAATCATTGCTATAATTACTATTGCCACAAAACTAATGTGATGCCCGAATTCCAGCATTACATCTCAATATTTGACTTAGTTACGGAGGAAAAAGGCGCTCCGGCTACTTGGGCTATGGAACCTTGACAAATCACAACATGAGTTTCCCATGTAGATGTAAGTCTGAAATCAATTCTATTATCACTAGTGCCACGAACCTAATGTTCTGCCCAAATTTCAGTGTTACATCTCAAGAATTGGCTTAATCACTGAGGAAAAAAGGCGCTTCGGGTACTTAGGCTATGGAGCCTTGACAAGTCGTAACATGTGTTTCCCACATGATGTAAACCTGAAATCATTTCTATTAACACTTTTGCCACGAAACTAATGTCCTGCCCAAATTTGAGCATTACATCCCAATAATTGACTCAGTTACCGAGGAAAAAAGGCGCTTCGGGTATTTTGACGTATCGTGACTTGAGCTTCCCACCTAGATGTAAGTCTGAAATCAATTCTATTATCACTAGTGCCACGAACCTAATGTTCTGCCCAAATTTCAGCGTTACATCTCAATAATTGGCTTAATTACCGAGGAAAAAAGGCGCTTCGGGTACTTAGGCTATGGAGTCTTGACAAGTCGTAACCTGTGTTTCCCACATAGATGTAAATCTGAAATCATTTCTATTAACACTATTGCCACGAAACTAATGTCCTGCCCAAATTTGAGCATTACATCCCAATAATTGATACAGTTACCGAGGAAAAAAGGCGCTTCGGGTACTTTGATGTATCGTGACATGAGCTTCCAAACCTAGATGTAAGTCTGAAATCATTGCTATAATCACTATTGCCACAAAAGTAATGTGCTTCCCGAATTCCAGCGTTACATCTGAATATTTGACTGTGTTACAGAGGAAAAAAGGCGCACCCTGTACTTGAGTGATGGAGGAAGGACATGTCGCAACATGGGTTTCCCACCTTGATGTAAGTCTGAAATTGTGTCTATTATCACTAGTGCCACAAAACTAATGTCCTACCCAAATTCCAGTGTTACATCTCAATAATTAACTTAGTTACGGGGAAAAAAGGCGGAAAAAAGGCGCTCCGGCTACTTGGGGTATGGAGCCTTGACAAGTCGCAACATGAGTTTCCCATGTAGATATAAGTCTGGAATTGTATCTATTATCACTAGTGCCACAAACCTAATGTCCTGCCCAAATTTCAGCGTTACATCTCAGTAAGTGGCTTAGTTACAGAGGAAAAGAGGCACTTTGGGTACTTGGGCGATGGAGGAAGGACAGGTCGCAGCATGGGTTTCCCACATAGATGTAAGTCTGAAATCATTTCTATTATCAATAATGAAACAAAACTAATGTCCTGCCAAATTCCAGTGTTACATCTCAGTATCTGACTTAGTTACGGAGGAAAAACGGCACTTTGGCTACTTGGGTTATTGAGCCTTGACAAGTCATAAGATGAGTTTCTCATGCAGATGTGAGTCTGAAATCATTGCTATAATCACTATTACCACAAAACTAATGTGATGCCCGAATTCCAGCATTACATCTCAATATTTGACTTAGTTACGGAGGAAAAAGGCGCTCCGGCTACTTGGACTATGGAACCTTGACAAATCGCAACATGAGTTTCCCATGTAGATGTAAGTCTGAAATCAATTCTATTATCACTAGTGCCACGAACCTAATGTTCTGCCCAAATTTCAGTGTTACATCTCAAGAATTGGCTTAATCACTGAGGAAAAAAGGCGCTTCGGGTACTTAGGCTATGGAGCCTTGACAAGTTGTAACATGTGTTTCCCACATAGATGTAAACCTGAAATCATTTCTATTAACACTATTGCCACGAAACTAATGTCCTGCCCAAATTTGAGCATTACATCCCAATAATTGACTCAGTTACCGAGGAAAAAAGGCGCTTCGGGTATTTTGACGTATCGTGACATGAGCTTCCCACCTAGATGTAAGTCTGAAATCAATTCTGTTATCACTAGTGCCACGAACCTAATGTTCTGCCCAAATTTCAGTGTTACATCTCAATAATTGGCTTAATTACCGAGGAAAAAAGGCGCTTCAGGTACTTAGGCTATGGAGCCTTGACAAGTCGTAACATGTGTTTCCCACATAGATGTAAACCTGAAATCATTTCTATTAACACTATTGCCACGAAACTAATGTCCTGCCCAAATTTGAACATTACATCCCAATAATTGACTCAGTTACCGAGGAAAAAAGGCACTTCGGGTACTTTGACGTATCGTGACATGAGCTTCCCACCTAGATGTAAGTCTGAAATCAATTCTGTTATCACTAGTGCCACGAACCTAATGTTCTGCCCAAATTTCAGCGCTACATCTCAATAATTGGCTTAATTACCGAGGAAAAAAGGCGCTTCGGGTACTTAGGCTATGGAGCCTTGACAAGTCGTAACATGCGTTTCCCACATAGATGTAAATCTGAAATCATTTCTATTAACACTATTGCCACGAAACTAATGTCCTGCCCAAATTTGAGCATTGCATCCCAATAATTGACTCAGTTACCGAGGAAAAAAGGCACTTCGGGTACTTTGACGTATCGTGACATGAGCTTCCCACCTAGATGTAAGTCTGAAATCATAATGCTATAATCACTATTGCCACAAAAGTAATGTGCTTCTCGAATTCCAGTGTTACATCTCAATATTTGACTGTGTTACAGAGGAAAAAAGGCGCACCCTGTACTTGAGTGATGAAGGAAGGACATGTCGCAACATGGGTTTCCCACCTTGATGTAAGTCTGAAATTGTGTCTATTATCACTAGTGCCACAAAACTAATGTCCTACCCAAATTCCAGTGTTACATCTCAATAATGAACTTAGTTATAGAGAAAAAAGGCGGAAAAAAGGCGCTCCGGCTACTTAGGGTATGGAGCCTTGACAAGTCGCAACATGAGTTTCCCATGTAGATATAAATCTGGAATTGTATCTATTATCACTAGTCCCACAAACCTAATGTCCTGCCCAAATTTCAGCATTACATCTCAGTAAGTGGCTTAGTTACAGAGGAAAAGAGGCACTTTGGGTACTTGGGCGATGGAGGAAGGACAGGTCGCAGCATGGGTTTCCCACATAGATGTAAGTCTGAAATCGTTTCTATTATCAATAATGAAACAAAACTAATGTCCTGCCAAATTCCAGTGTTACATCTCAGTATCTGACTTAGTTACGGAGGAAAAACGGCACTTTGGCTACTTGGGTTATTGAGCCTTGACAAGTCATAAGATGAGTTTCTCATGCAGATGTGAGTCTGAAATCATTGCTATAATCACTATTACCACAAAACTAATGTGATGCCCGAATTCCAGCATTACATCTCAATATTTGACTTAGTTACGGAGGAAAAAGGCGCTCCGGCTACTTGGGCTATGGAACCTTGACAAATCGCAACATGAGTTTCCCATGTAGATGTAAGTCTGAAATCAATTCTATTATCACTAGTGCCACGAACCTAATGTTCTGCCCAAATTTCAGTGTTACATCTCAATAATTGGCTTAATCAATGAGGAAAAAAGGCGCTTCAGGTACTTAGGCTATGGAGCCTTGACAAGTCGTAACATGTGTTTCCCACATAGATGTAAACCTGAAATCATTTCTATTAACACTATTGCCACGAAACTAATGTCCTGCCCAAATTTGAACATTACATCCCAATAATTGACTCAGTTACCGAGGAAAAAAGGCACTTCGGGTACTTTGACGTATCGTGACATGAGCTTCCCACCTAGATGTAAGTCTGAAATCAATACTGTTATCACTAGTGCCACGAACCTAATGTTCTGCCCAAATTTCAGCGTTACATCTCAATAATTGGCTTAATTACCGAGGAAAAAAGGCGCTTCGGGTACTTAGGCTATGGAGTCTTGACAAGTCGTAACCTGTGTTTCCCACATAGATGTAAATCTGAAATCATTTCTATTAACACTATTGCCACGAAACTAATGTCCTGCCCAAATTTGAGCATTACATCCCAATAATTGATACAGTTACCGAGGAAAAAAGGCGCTTCGGGTACTTTGATGTATCGTGACATGAGCTTCCCACCTAGATGTAAGTCTGAAATCATTGCTATAATCACTATTGCCACAAAAGTAATGTGCTTCCCGAATTCCAGCGTTACATCTGAATATTTGACTGTGTTACAGAGGAAAAAAGGCGCACCCTGTACTTGAGTGATGGAGGAAGGACATGTCGCAACATGGGTTTCCCACCTTGATGTAAGTCTGAAATTGTGTCTATTATCACTAGTGCCACAAAACTAATGTCCTACCCAAATTCCAGTGTTACATCTCAATAATTAACTTAGTTACGGGGAAAAAAGGCGGAAAAAAGGCGCTCCGGCTACTTGGGGTATGGAGCCTTGACAAGTCGCAACATGAGTTTCCCATGTAGATATAAGTCTGGAATTGTATCTATTATCACTAGTGCCACAAACCTAATGTCCTGTCCAAATTTCAGCGTTACATCTCAGTAAGTGGCTTAGTTACAGAGGAAAAGAGGCACTTTGGGTACTTGGGCGATGGAGGAAGGACAGGTCGCAGCATGGGTTTCCCACATAGATGTAAGTCTGAAATCGTTTCTATTATCAATAATGAAACAAAACTAATGTCCTGCCAAATTCCAGTGTTACATCTCAGTATCTGACTTAGTTACGGAGGAAAAACGGCACTTTGGCTACTTGGGTTATTGAGCCTTGACAAGTCATAAGATGAGTTTCTCATGCAGATGTGAGTCTGAAATCATTGCTATAATCACTATTACCACAAAACTAATGTGATGCCCGAATTCCAGCATTACATCTCAATATTTGACTTAGTTACGGAGGAAAAAGGCGCTCCGGCTACTTGGACTATGGAACCTTGACAAATCGCAACATGAGTTTCCCATGTAGATGTAAGTCTGAAATCAATTCTATTATCACTAGTGCCACGAACCTAATGTTCTGCCCAAATTTCAGTGTTACATCTCAAGAATTGGCTTAATCACTGAGGAAAAAAGGCGCTTCGGGTACTTAGGCTATGGAGCCTTGACAAGTTGTAACATGTGTTTCCCACATAGATGTAAACCTGAAATCATTTCTATTAACACTATTGCCACGAAACTAATGTCCTGCCCAAATTTGAGCATTACATCCCAATAATTGACTCAGTTACCGAGGAAAAAAGGCGCTTCGGGTATTTTGACGTATCGTGACATGAGCTTCCCACCTAGATGTAAGTCTGAAATCAATTCTGTTATCACTAGTGCCACGAACCTAATGTTCTGCCCAAATTTCAGTGTTACATCTCAATAATTGGCTTAATTACCGAGGAAAAAAGGCGCTTCGGGTACTTAGGCTATGGAGCCTTGACAAGTCGTAACATGCGTTTCCCACATAGATGTAAATCTGAAATCATTTCTATTAACACTATTGCCACGAAACTAATGTCCTGCCCAAATTTGAGCATTACATCCCAATAATTGACTCAGTTACCGAGGAAAAAAGGCACTTCGGGTAGTTTGACGTATCGTGACATGAGCTTCCCACCTAGATGTAAGTCTGAAATCATAATGCTATAATCACTATTGCCACAAAAGTAATGTGCTTCCCGAATTCCAGTGTTACATCTCAATATTTGACTGTGTTACAGAGGAAAAAAGGCGCATCCTGTACTTGAGTGATGGAGGAAGGACATGTCGCAACATGGGTTCCCACCTTGATGTAAGTCTGAAATTGTGTCTATTATCACTAGTGCCACAAAACTAATGTCCTACCCAAATTCCAGTGTTACATCTCAATAATGAACTTAGTTACGGAGAAAAAAGGCGGAAAAAAGGCGCTCCGGCTACTTAGGGTATGGAGCCTTGACAAGTCGCAACATGAGTTTCCCATGTAGATATAAATCTGGAATTGTATCTATTATCACTAGTCCCACAAACCTAATGTCCTGCCTAAATTTCAGCATTACATCTCAGTAAGTGGCTTAGTTACAGAGGAAAAGAGGCACTTTGGGTACT
Organism: Sabellastarte sp. h YS-2021; assembly: GCA_964017235.1. Lineage (NCBI taxonomy): Eukaryota > Metazoa > Annelida > Polychaeta > Sabellida > Sabellidae > Sabellastarte > Sabellastarte sp. h YS-2021. The sequence continues at coordinate 138,374,747 of OZ024927.1, read as the reverse complement.
TGGGCGATGGAGGAAGGACAGGTCGCAGCATGGGTTTCCCACATAGATGTAAGTCTGAAATCGTTTCTATTATCAATAATGAAACAAAACTAATGTCCTGCCAAATTCCAGTGTTACATCTCAGTATCTGACTTAGTTACGGAGGAAAAACGGCACTTTGGCTACTTGGGTTATTGAGCCTTGACAAGTCGTAAGATGAGTTTCTCATGCAGATGTGAGTCTGAAATCATTGCTATAATCACTATTGCCACAAAACTAATGTGATGCCCGAATTCCAGCATTACATCTCAATATTTGACTTAGTTACGGAGGAAAAAGGCGCTCCGGCTACTTGGGCTATGGAACCTTGACAAATCGCAACATGAGTTTCCCATGTAGATGTAAGTCTGAAATCAATTCTATTATCACTAGTGCCACGAACCTAATGTTCTGCCCAAATTTCAGTGTTACATCTCAATAATTGGCTTAATCAATGAGGAAAAAAGGCGCTTCAGGTACTTAGGCTATGGAGCCTTGACAAGTCGTAACATGTGTTTCCCACATAGATGTAAACCTGAAATCATTTCTATTAACACTATTGCCACGAAACTAATGTCCTGCCCAAATTTGAACATTACATCCCAATAATTGACTCAGTTACCGAGGAAAAAAGGCACTTCGGGTACTTTGACGTATCGTGACATGAGCTTCCCACCTAGATGTAAGTCTGAAATCAATACTGTTATCACTAGTGCCACGAACCTAATGTTCTGCCCAAATTTCAGCGTTACATCTCAATAATTGGCTTAATTACCGAGGAAAAAAGGCGCTTCGGGTACTTAGGCTATGGAGTCTTGACAAGTCGTAACCTGTGTTTCCCACATAGATGTAAATCTGAAATCATTTCTATTAACACTATTGCCACGAAACTAATGTCCTGCCCAAATTTGAGCATTACATCCCAATAATTGATACAGTTACCGAGGAAAAAAGGCGCTTCGGGTACTTTGATGTATCGTGACATGAGCTTCCCACCTAGATGTAAGTCTGAAATCATTGCTATAATCACTATTGCCACAAAAGTAATGTGCTTCCCGAATTCCAGCGTTACATCTGAATATTTGACTGTGTTACAGAGGAAAAAAGGCGCACCCTGTACTTGAGTGATGGAGGAAGGACATGTCGCAACATGGGTTTCCCACCTTGATGTAAGTCTGAAATTGTGTCTATTATCACTAGTGCCACAAAACTAATGTCCTACCCAAATTCCAGTGTTACATCTCAATAATTAACTTAGTTACGGGGAAAAAAGGCGGAAAAAAGGCGCTCCGGCTACTTGGGGTATGGAGCCTTGACAAGTCGCAACATGAGTTTCCCATGTAGATATAAGTCTGGAATTGTATCTATTATCACTAGTGCCACAAACCTAATGTCCTGTCCAAATTTCAGCGTTACATCTCAGTAAGTGGCTTAGTTACAGAGGAAAAGAGGCACTTTGGGTACTTGGGCGATGGAGGAAGGACAGGTCGCAGCATGGGTTTCCCACATAGATGTAAGTCTGAAATCGTTTCTATTATCAATAATGAAACAAAACTAATGTCCTGCCAAATTCCAGTGTTACATCTCAGTATCTGACTTAGTTACGGAGGAAAAACGGCACTTTGGCTACTTGGGTTATTGAGCCTTGACAAGTCATAAGATGAGTTTCTCATGCAGATGTGAGTCTGAAATCATTGCTATAATCACTATTACCACAAAACTAATGTGATGCCCGAATTCCAGCATTACATCTCAATATTTGACTTAGTTACGGAGGAAAAAGGCGCTCCGGCTACTTGGACTATGGAACCTTGACAAATCGCAACATGAGTTTCCCATGTAGATGTAAGTCTGAAATCAATTCTATTATCACTAGTGCCACGAACCTAATGTTCTGCCCAAATTTCAGTGTTACATCTCAAGAATTGGCTTAATCACTGAGGAAAAAAGGCGCTTCGGGTACTTAGGCTATGGAGCCTTGACAAGTTGTAACATGTGTTTCCCACATAGATGTAAACCTGAAATCATTTCTATTAACACTATTGCCACGAAACTAATGTCCTGCCCAAATTTGAGCATTACATCCCAATAATTGACTCAGTTACCGAGGAAAAAAGGCGCTTCGGGTATTTTGACGTATCGTGACATGAGCTTCCCACCTAGATGTAAGTCTGAAATCAATTCTGTTATCACTAGTGCCACGAACCTAATGTTCTGCCCAAATTTCAGTGTTACATCTCAATAATTGGCTTAATTACCGAGGAAAAAAGGCGCTTCGGGTACTTAGGCTATGGAGCCTTGACAAGTCGTAACATGCGTTTCCCACATAGATGTAAATCTGAAATCATTTCTATTAACACTATTGCCACGAAACTAATGTCCTGCCCAAATTTGAGCATTACATCCCAATAATTGACTCAGTTACCGAGGAAAAAAGGCACTTCGGGTAGTTTGACGTATCGTGACATGAGCTTCCCACCTAGATGTAAGTCTGAAATCATAATGCTATAATCACTATTGCCACAAAAGTAATGTGCTTCCCGAATTCCAGTGTTACATCTCAATATTTGACTGTGTTACAGAGGAAAAAAGGCGCATCCTGTACTTGAGTGATGGAGGAAGGACATGTCGCAACATGGGTTCCCACCTTGATGTAAGTCTGAAATTGTGTCTATTATCACTAGTGCCACAAAACTAATGTCCTACCCAAATTCCAGTGTTACATCTCAATAATGAACTTAGTTACGGAGAAAAAAGGCGGAAAAAAGGCGCTCCGGCTACTTAGGGTATGGAGCCTTGACAAGTCGCAACATGAGTTTCCCATGTAGATATAAATCTGGAATTGTATCTATTATCACTAGTCCCACAAACCTAATGTCCTGCCTAAATTTCAGCATTACATCTCAGTAAGTGGCTTAGTTACAGAGGAAAAGAGGCACTTTGGGTACTTGGGCGATGGAGGAAGGACAGGTCGCAGCATGGGTTTCCCACATAGATGTAAGTCTGAAATCGTTTCTATTATCAATAATGAAACAAAACTAATGTCCTGCCAAATTCCAGTGTTACATCTCAGTATCTGACTTAGTTACGGAGGAAAAACGGCACTTTGGCTACTTGGGTTATTGAGCCTTGACAAGTCGTAAGATGAGTTTCTCATGCAGATGTGAGTCTGAAATCATTGCTATAATCACTATTGCCACAAAACTAATGTGATGCCCGAATTCCAGCATTACATCTCAATATTTGACTTAGTTACGGAGGAAAAAGGCGCTCCGGCTACTTGGGCTATGGAACCTTGACAAATCGCAACATGAGTTTCCCATGTAGATGTAAGTCTGAAATCAATTCTATTATCACTAGTGCCACGAACCTAATGTTCTGCCCAAATTTCAGTGTTACATCTCAAGAATTGGCTTAATCACTGAGGAAAAAGGCGCTTCGGGTACTTAGGCTATGGAGCCTTGACAAGTCGTAACATGTGTTTCCCACATAGATGTAAACCTGAAATCATTTCTATTAACACTTTTGCCACGAAACTAATGTCCTGCCCAAATTTGAGCATTACATCCCAATAATTGACTCAGTTACCGAGGAAAAAAGGCGCTTCGGGTATTTTGACGTATCGTGACTTGAGCTTCCCACCTAGATGTAAGTCTGAAATCAATTCTATTATCACTAGTGCCACGAACCTAATGTTCTGCCCAAATTTCAGCGTTACATCTCAATAATTGGCTTAATTACCGAGGAAAAAAGGCGCTTCGGGTACTTAGGCTATGGAGTCTTGACAAGTCGTAACCTGTGTTTCCCACATAGATGTAAATCTGAAATCATTTCTATTAACACTATTGCCACGAAACTAATGTCCTGCCCAAATTTGAGCATTACATCCCAATAATTGATACAGTTACCGAGGAAAAAAGGCGCTTCGGGTACTTTGATGTATCGTGACATGAGCTTCCCACCTAGATGTAAGTCTGAAATCATTGCTATAATCACTATTGCCACAAAAGTAATGTGCTTCCCGAATTCCAGCGTTACATCTGAATATTTGACTGTGTTACAGAGGAAAAAAGGCGCACCCTGTACTTGAGTGATGGAGGAAGGACATGTCGCAACATGGGTTTCCCACCTTGATGTAAGTCTGAAATTGTGTCTATTATCACTAGTGCCACAAAACTAATGTCCTACCCAAATTCCAGTGTTACATCTCAATAATTAACTTAGTTACGGGGAAAAAAGGCGGAAAAAAGGCGCTCCGGCTACTTGGGGTATGGAGCCTTGACAAGTCGCAACATGAGTTTCCCATGTAGATATAAGTCTGGAATTGTATCTATTATCACTAGTGCCACAAACCTAATGTCCTGTCCAAATTTCAGCGTTACATCTCAGTAAGTGGCTTAGTTACAGAGGAAAAGAGGCACTTTGGGTACTTGGGCGATGGAGGAAGGACAGGTCGCAGCATGGGTTTCCCACATAGATGTAAGTCTGAAATCATTTCTATTATCAATAATGAAACAAAACTAATGTCCTACCAAATTCCAGTGTTACATCTCAGTATCTGACTTAGTTACGGAGGAAAAACGGCACTTTGGCTACTTGGGTTATTGAGCCTTGACAAGTCATAAGATGAGTTTCTCATGCAGATGTGAGTCTGAAATCATTGCTATAATCACTATTACCACAAAACTAATGTGATGCCCGAATTCCAGCATTACATCTCAATATTTGACTTAGTTACGGAGGAAAAAGGCGCTCCGGCTACTTGGACTATGGAACCTTGACAAATCGCAACATGAGTTTCCCATGTAGATGTAAGTCTGAAATCAATTCTATTATCACTAGTGCCACGAACCTAATGTTCTGCCCAAATTTCAGTGTTACATCTCAAGAATTGGCTTAATCACTGAGGAAAAAAGGCGCTTCGGGTACTTAGGCTATGGAGCCTTGACAAGTTGTAACATGTGTTTCCCACATAGATGTAAACCTGAAATCATTTCTATTAACACTATTGCCACGAAACTAATGTCCTGCCCAAATTTGAGCATTACATCCCAATAATTGACTCAGTTACCGAGGAAAAAAGGCGCTTCGGGTATTTTGACGTATCGTGACATGAGCTTCCCACCTAGATGTAAGTCTGAAATCAATTCTGTTATCACTAGTGCCACGAACCTAATGTTCTGCCCAAATTTCAGTGTTACATCTCAATAATTGGCTTAATTACCGAGGAAAAAAGGCGCTTCGGGTACTTAGGCTATGGAGCCTTGACAAGTCGTAAACATGCGTTTCCCACATAGATGTAAATCTGAAATCATTTCTATTAACACTATTGCCACGAAACTAATGTCCTGCCCAAATTTGAGCATTACATCCCAATAATTGACTCAGTTACCGAGGAAAAAAGGCACTTCGGGTAGTTTGACGTATCGTGACATGAGCTTCCCACCTAGATGTAAGTCTGAAATCATAATGCTATAATCACTATTGCCACAAAAGTAATGTGCTTCCCGAATTCCAGTGTTACATCTCAATATTTGACTGTGTTACAGAGGAAAAAAGGCGCATCCTGTACTTGAGTGATGGAGGAAGGACATGTCGCAACATGGGTTTCCCACCTTGATGTAAGTCTGAAATTGTGTCTATTATCACTAGTGCCACAAAACTAATGTCCTACCCAAATTCCAGTGTTACATCTCAATAATGAACTTAGTTACGGAGAAAAAAGGCGGAAAAAAGGCGCTCTGGCTACTTAGGGTATGGAGCCTTGACAAGTCGCAACATGAGTTTCCCATGTAGATATAAATCTGGAATTGTATCTATTATCACTAGTCCCACAAACCTAATGTCCTGCCCAAATTTCAGCATTACATCTCAGTAAGTGGCTTAGTTACAGAGGAAAAGAGGCACTTTGGGTACTTGGGCGATGGAGGAAGGACAGGTCGCAGCATGGGTTTCCCACATAGATGTAAGTCTGAAATCGTTTCTATTATCAATAATGAAACAAAACTAATGTCCTGCCAAATTCCAGTGTTACATCTCAGTATCTGACTTAGTTACAGAGGAAAAACGGCACTTTGGCTACTTGGGTTATTGAGCCTTGACAAGTCGTAAGATGAGTTTCTCATGCAGATGTGAGTCTGAAATCATTGCTATAATCACTATTGCCACAAAACTAATGTGATGCCCGAATTCCAGCATTACATCTCAATATTTGACTTAGTTACGGAGGAAAAAGGCGCTCCGGCTACTTGGGCTATGGAACCTTGACAAATCGCAACATGAGTTTCCCATGTAGATGTAAGTCTGAAATCAATTCTATTATCACTAGTGCCACGAACCTAATGTTCTGCCCAAATTTCAGTGTTACATCTCAAGAATTGGCTTAATCACTGAGGAAAAAGGCGCTTCGGGTACTTAGGCTATGGAGCCTTGACAAGTCGTAACATGTGTTTCCCACATAGATGTAAACCTGAAATCATTTCTATTAACACTTTTGCCACGAAACTAATGTCCTGCCCAAATTTGAGCATTACATCCCAATAATTGACTCAGTTACCGAGGAAAAAAGGCGCTTCGGGTATTTTGACGTATCGTGACTTGAGCTTCCCACCTAGATGTAAGTCTGAAATCAATTCTATTATCACTAGTGCCACGAACCTAATGTTCTGCCCAAATTTCAGCGTTACATCTCAATAATTGGCTTAATTACCGAGGAAAAAAGGCGCTTCGGGTACTTAGGCTATGGAGTCTTGACAAGTCGTAACCTGTGTTTCCCACATAGATGTAAATCTGAAATCATTTCTATTAACACTATTGCCACGAAACTAATGTCCTGCCCAAATTTGAGCATTACATCCCAATAATTGATACAGTTACCGAGGAAAAAAGGCGCTTCGGGTACTTTGATGTATCGTGACATGAGCTTCCCACCTAGATGTAAGTCTGAAATCATTGCTATAATCACTATTGCCACAAAAGTAATGTGCTTCCCGAATTCCAGCGTTACATCTGAATATTTGACTGTGTTACAGAGGAAAAAAGGCGCACCCTGTACTTGAGTGATGGAGGAAGGACATGTCGCAACATGGGTTTCCCACCTTGATGTAAGTCTGAAATTGTGTCTATTATCACTAGTGCCACAAAACTAATGTCCTACCCAAATTCCAGTGTTACATCTCAATAATTAACTTAGTTACGGGGAAAAAAGGCGGAAAAAAGGCGCTCCGGCTACTTGGGGTATGGAGCCTTGACAAGTCGCAACATGAGTTTCCCATGTAGATATAAGTCTGGAATTGTATCTATTATCACTAGTGCCACAAACCTAATGTCCTGCCCAAATTTCAGCGTTACATCTCAGTAAGTGGCTTAGTTACAGAGGAAAAGAGGCACTTTGGGTACTTGGGCGATGGAGGAAGGACAGGTCGCAGCATGGGTTTCCCACATAGATGTAAGTCTGAAATCGTTTCTATTATCAATAATGAAACAAAACTAATGTCCTGCCAAATTCCAGTGTTACATCTCAGTATCTGACTTAGTTACGGAGGAAAAACGGCACTTTGGCTACTTGGGTTATTGAGCCTTGACAAGTCATAAGATGAGTTTCTCATGCAGATGTGAGTCTGAAATCATTGCTATAATCACTATTACCACAAAACTAATGTGATGCCCGAATTCCAGCATTACATCTCAATATTTGACTTAGTTACGGAGGAAAAAGGCGCTCCGGCTACTTGGACTATGGAACCTTGACAAATCGCAACATGAGTTTCCCATGTAGATGTAAGTCTGAAATCAATTCTATTATCATTAGTGCCACGAACCTAATGTTCTGCCCAAATTTCAGTGTTACATCTCAAGAATTGGCTTAATCACTGAGGAAAAAAGGCGCTTCGGGTACTTAGGCTATGGAGCCTTGACAAGTTGTAACATGTGTTTCCCACATAGATGTAAACCTGAAATCATTTCTATTAACACTATTGCCACGAAACTAATGTCCTGCCCAAATTTGAGCATTACATCCCAATAATTGACTCAGTTACCGAGGAAAAAAGGCGCTTCGGGTATTTTGACGTATCGTGACATGAGCTTCCCACCTAGATGTAAGTCTGAAATCAATTCTGTTATCACTAGTGCCACGAACCTAATGTTCTGCCCAAATTTCAGTGTTACATCTCAATAATTGGCTTAATTACCGAGGAAAAAAGGCGCTTCGGGTACTTAGGCTATGGAGCCTTGACAAGTCGTAACATGCGTTTCCCACATAGATGTAAATCTGAAATCATTTCTATTAACACTATTGCCACGAAACTAATGTCCTGCCCAAATTTGAGCATTACATCCCAATAATTGACTCAGTTACCGAGGAAAAAAGGCACTTCGGGTAGTTTGACGTATCGTGACATGAGCTTCCCACCTAGATGTAAGTCTGAAATCATAATGCTATAATCACTATTGCCACAAAAGTAATGTGCTTCCCGAATTCCAGTGTTACATCTCAATATTTGACTGTGTTACAGAGGAAAAAAGGCGCATCCTGTACTTGAGTGATGGAGGAAGGACATGTCGCAACATGGGTTTCCCACCTTGATGTAAGTCTGAAATTGTGTCTATTATCACTAGTGCCACAAAACTAATGTCCTACCCAAATTCCAGTGTTACATCTCAATAATGAACTTAGTTACGGAGAAAAAAGGCGGAAAAAAGGCGCTCCGGCTACTTAGGGTATGGAGCCTTGACAAGTCGCAACATGAGTTTCCCATGTAGATATAAATCTGGAATTGTATCTATTATCACTAGTCCCACAAACCTAATGTCCTGCCCAAATTTCAGCATTACATCTCAGTAAGTGGCTTAGTTACAGAGGAAAAGAGGCACTTTGGGTACTTGGGCGATGGAGGAAGGACAGGTCGCAGCATGGGTTTCCCACATAGATGTAAGTCTGAAATCGTTTCTATTATCAATAATGAAACAAAACTAATGTCCTGCCAAATTCCAGTGTTACATCTCAGTATCTGACTTAGTTACGGAGGAAAAACGGCACTTTGGCTACTTGGGTTATTGAGCCTTGACAAGTCGTAAGATGAGTTTCTCATGCAGATGTGAGTCTGAAATCATTGCTATAATCACTATTGCCACAAAACTAATGTGATGCCCGAATTCCAGCATTACATCTCAATATTTGACTTAGTTACGGAGGAAAAAGGCGCTCCGGCTACTTGGGCTATGGAACCTTGACAAATCGCAACATGAGTTTCCCATGTAGATGTAAGTCTGAAATCAATTCTATTATCACTAGTGCCACGAACCTAATGTTCTGCCCAAATTTCAGTGTTACATCTCAAGAATTGGCTTAATCACTGAGGAAAAAGGCGCTTCGGGTACTTAGGCTATGGAGCCTTGACAAGTCGTAACATGTGTTTCCCACATAGATGTAAACCTGAAATCATTTCTATTAACACTTTTGCCACGAAACTAATGTCCTGCCCAAATTTGAGCATTACATCCCAATAATTGACTCAGTTACCGAGGAAAAAAGGCGCTTCGGGTATTTTGACGTATCGTGACTTGAGCTTCCCACCTAGATGTAAGTCTGAAATCAATTCTATTATCACTAGTGCCACGAACCTAATGTTCTGCCCAAATTTCAGCGTTACATCTCAATAATTGGCTTAATTACCGAGGAAAAAAGGCGCTTCGGGTACTTAGGCTATGGAGTCTTGACAAGTCGTAACATGTGTTTCCCACATAGATGTAAATCTGAAATCATTTCTATTAACACTATTGCCACGAATCTAATGTCCTGCCCAAATTTGAGCATTACATCCCAATAATTGATACAGTTACCGAGGAAAAAAGGCGCTTCGGGTACTTTGATGTATCGTGACATGAGCTTCCCACCTAGATGTAAGTCTGAAATCATTGCTATAATCACTATTGCCACAAAAGTAATGTGCTTCCCGAATTCCAGCGTTACATCTCAATATTTGACTGTGTTACAGAGGAAAAAAGCCACACCCTGTACTTGAGTGATGGAGGAAGGACATGTCGCAACATGGGTTTCCCACCTTGATGTAAGTCTGAAATTGTGTCTATTATCACTAGTGCCACAAAACTAATGTCCTACCCAAATTCCAGTGTTACATCTCAATAATTAACTTAGTTACGGGGAAAAAAGGCGGAAAAAAGGCGCTCCGGCTACTTGGGGTATGGAGCCTTGACAAGTCGCAACATGAGTTTTCCATGTAGATATAAGTCTGGAATTGTATCTATTATCACTAGTGCCACAAACCTAATGTCCTGCCCAAATTTCAGCGTTACATCTCAGTAAGTGGCTTAGTTACAGAGGAAAACAGGCACTTTGGGTACTTGGGCGATGGAGGAAGGACAGGTCGCAGCATGGGTTTCCCACATAGATGTAAGTGTGAAATCGTTTCTATTATCAATAATGAAACAAAACTAATGTCCTGCCAAATTCCAGTGTTACATCTCAGTTACGGAGGAAAAACGGCACTTTGGCTACTTGGGTTATTGAGCCTTGACAAGTCGTAAGATGAGTTTCTCATGCAGATGTGAGTCTGAAATCATTGCTATAATTACTATTGCCACAAAACTAATGTGATGCCCGAATTCCAGCATTACATCTCAATATTTGACTTAGTTACGGAGGAAAAAGGCGCTCCGGCTACTTGGGCTATGGAACCTTGACAAATCACAACATGAGTTTCCCATGTAGATGTAAGTCTGAAATCAATTCTATTATCACTAGTGCCACGAACCTAATGTTCTGCCCAAATTTCAGTGTTACATCTCAAGAATTGGCTTAATCACTGAGGAAAAAAGGCGCTTCGGGTACTTAGGCTATGGAGCCTTGACAAGTCGTAACATGTGTTTCCCACATGATGTAAACCTGAAATCATTTCTATTAACACTTTTGCCACGAAACTAATGTCCTGCCCAAATTTGAGCATTACATCCCAATAATTGACTCAGTTACCGAGGAAAAAAGGCGCTTCGGGTATTTTGACGTATCGTGACTTGAGCTTCCCACCTAGATGTAAGTCTGAAATCAATTCTATTATCACTAGTGCCACGAACCTAATGTTCTGCCCAAATTTCAGCGTTACATCTCAATAATTGGCTTAATTACCGAGGAAAAAAGGCGCTTCGGGTACTTAGGCTATGGAGTCTTGACAAGTCGTAACCTGTGTTTCCCACATAGATGTAAATCTGAAATCATTTCTATTAACACTATTGCCACGAAACTAATGTCCTGCCCAAATTTGAGCATTACATCCCAATAATTGATACAGTTACCGAGGAAAAAAGGCGCTTCGGGTACTTTGATGTATCGTGACATGAGCTTCCCACCTAGATGTAAGTCTGAAATCATTGCTATAATCACTATTGCCACAAAAGTAATGTGCTTCCCGAATTCCAGCGTTACATCTGAATATTTGACTGTGTTACAGAGGAAAAAAGGCGCACCCTGTACTTGAGTGATGGAGGAAGGACATGTCGCAACATGGGTTTCCCACCTTGATGTAAGTCTGAAATTGTGTCTATTATCACTAGTGCCACAAAACTAATGTCCTACCCAAATTCCAGTGTTACATCTCAATAATTAACTTAGTTACGGGGAAAAAAGGCGGAAAAAAGGCGCTCCGGCTACTTGGGGTATGGAGCCTTGACAAGTCGCAACATGAGTTTCCCATGTAGATATAAGTCTGGAATTGTATCTATTATCACTAGTGCCACAAACCTAATGTCCTGCCCAAATTTCAGCGTTACATCTCAGTAAGTGGCTTAGTTACAGAGGAAAAGAGGCACTTTGGGTACTTGGGCGATGGAGGAAGGACAGGTCGCAGCATGGGTTTCCCACATAGATGTAAGTCTGAAATCGTTTCTATTATCAATAATGAAACAAAACTAATGTCCTGCCAAATTCCAGTGTTACATCTCAGTATCTGACTTAGTTACGGAGGAAAAACGGCACTTTGGCTACTTGGGTTATTGAGCCTTGACAAGTCATAAGATGAGTTTCTCATGCAGATGTGAGTCTGAAATCATTGCTATAATCACTATTACCACAAAACTAATGTGATGCCCGAATTCCAGCATTACATCTCAATATTTGACTTAGTTACGGAGGAAAAAGGCGCTCCGGCTACTTGGACTATGGAACCTTGACAAATCGCAACATGAGTTTCCCATGTAGATGTAAGTCTGAAATCAATTCTATTATCACTAGTGCCACGAACCTAATGTTCTGCCCAAATTTCAGTGTTACATCTCAATAATTGGCTTAATTACCGAGGAAAAAAGGCGCTTCGGGTACTTAGGCTATGGAGCCTTGACAAGTTGTAACATGCGTTTCCCACATAGATGTAAATCTGAAATCATTTCTATTAACACTATTGCCACGAAACTAATGTCCTGCCCAAATTTGAGCATTACATCCCAATAATTGACTCAGTTACCGAGGAAAAAAGGCACTTCGGGTAGTTTGACGTATCGTGACATGAGCTTCCCACCTAGATGTAAGTCTGAAATCATAATGCTATAATCACTATTGCCACAAAAGTAATGTGCTTCCCGAATTCCAGTGTTACATCTCAATATTTGACTGTGTTACAGAGGAAAAAAGGCGCATCCTGTACTTGAGTGATGGAGGAAGGACATGTCGCAACATGGGTTTCCCACCTTGATGTAAGTCTGAAATTGTGTCTATTATCACTAGTGCCACAAAACTAATGTCCTACCCAAATTCCAGTGTTACATCTCAATAATGAACTTAGTTACGGAGAAAAAAGGCGGAAAAAAGGCGCTCCGGCTACTTAGGGTATGGAGCCTTGACAAGTCGCAACATGAGTTTCCCATGTAGATATAAATCTGGAATTGTATCTATTATCACTAGTCCCACAAACCTAATGTCCTGCCCAAATTTCAGCATTACATCTCAGTAAGTGGCTTAGTTACAGAGGAAAAGAGGCACTTTGGGTACTTGGGCGATGGAGGAAGGACAGGTCGCAGCATGGGTTTCCCACATAGATGTAAGTCTGAAATCGTTTCTATTATCAATAATGAAACAAAACTAATGTCCTGCCAAATTCCAGTGTTACATCTCAGTATCTGACTTAGTTACGGAGGAAAAACGGCACTTTGGCTACTTGGGTTATTGAGCCTTGACAAGTCGTAAGATGAGTTTCTCATGCAGATGTGAGTCTGAAATCATTGCTATAATCACTATTGCCACAAAACTAATGTGATGCCCGAATTCCAGCATTACATCTCAATATTTGACTTAGTTACAGAGGAAAAAGGCGCTCCGGCTACTTGGGCTATGGAACCTTGACAAATCGCAACATGAGTTTCCCATGTAGATGTAAGTCTGAAATCAATTCTATTATCACTAGTGCCACGAACCTAATGTTCTGCCCAAATTTCAGTGTTACATCTCAAGAATTGGCTTAATCACTGAGGAAAAAGGCGCTTCGGGTACTTAGGCTATGGAGCCTTGACAAGTCGTAACATGTGTTTCCCACATAGATGTAAACCTGAAATCATTTCTATTAACACTTTTGCCACGAAACTAATGTCCTGCCCAAATTTGAGCATTACATCCCAATAATTGACTCAGTTACCGAGGAAAAAAGGCGCTTCGGGTATTTTGACGTATCGTGACATGAGCTTCCCACCTAGATGTAAGTCTGAAATCAATTCTGTTATCACTAGTGCCACGAACCTAATGTTCTGCCCAAATTTCAGTGTTACATCTCAATAATTGGCTTAATTACCGAGGAAAAAAGGCGCTTCGGGTACTTAGGCTATGGAGCCTTGACAAGTTGTAACATGCGTTTCCCACATAGATGTAAATCTGAAATCATTTCTATTAACACTATTGCCACGAAACTAATGTCCTGCCCAAATTTGAGCATTACATCCCAATAATTGACTCAGTTACCGAGGAAAAAAGGCACTTCGGGTAGTTTGACGTATCGTGACATGAGCTTCCCACCTAGATGTAAGTCTGAAATCATAATGCTATAATCACTATTGCCACAAAAGTAATGTGCTTCCCGAATTCCAGTGTTACATCTCAATATTTGACTGTGTTACAGAGGAAAAAAGGCGCATCCTGTACTTGAGTGATGGAGGAAGGACATGTCGCAACATGGGTTTCCCACCTTGATGTAAGTCTGAAATTGTGTCTATTATCACTAGTGCCACAAAACTAATGTCCTACCCAAATTCCAGTGTTACATCTCAATAATGAACTTAGTTACGGAGAAAAAAGGCGGAAAAAAGGCGCTCCGGCTACTTAGGGTATGGAGCCTTGACAAGTCGCAACATGAGTTTCCCATGTAGATATAAATCTGGAATTGTATCTATTATCACTAGTCCCACAAACCTAATGTCCTGCCCAAATTTCAGCATTACATCTCAGTAAGTGGCTTAGTTACAGAGGAAAAGAGGCACTTTGGGTACTTGGGCGATGGAGGAAGGACAGGTCGCAGCATGGGTTTCCCACATAGATGTAAGTCTGAAATCGTTTCTATTATCAATAGTGAAACAAAACTAATGTCCTGCCAAATTCCAGTGTTACATCTCAGTATCTGACTTAGTTACGGAGGAAAAACGGCACTTTGGCTACTTGGGTTATTGAGCCTTGACAAGTCGTAAGATGAGTTTCTCATGCAGATGTGAGTCTGAAATCATTGCTATAATCACTATTGCCACAAAACTAATGTGATGCCCGAATTCCAGCATTACATCTCAATATTTGACTTAGTTACAGAGGAAAAAGGCGCTCCGGCTACTTGGGCTATGGAACCTTGACAAATCGCAACATGAGTTTCCCATGTAGATGTAAGTCTGAAATCAATTCTATTATCACTAGTGCCACGAACCTAATGTTCTGCCCAAATTTCAGTGTTACATCTCAAGAATTGGCTTAATCACTGAGGAAAAAGGCGCTTCGGGTACTTAGGCTATGGAGCCTTGACAAGTCGTAACATGTGTTTCCCACATAGATGTAAACCTGAAATCATTTCTATTAACACTTTTGCCACGAAACTAATGTCCTGCCCAAATTTGAGCATTACATCCCAATAATTGACTCAGTTACCGAGGAAAAAAGGCGCTTCGGGTATTTTGACGTATCGTGACTTGAGCTTCCCACCTAGATGTAAGTCTGAAATCAATTCTATTATCACTAGTGCCACGAACCTAATGTTCTGCCCAAATTTCAGCGTTACATCTCAATAATTGGCTTAATCACCGAGGAAAAAAGGCGCTTCGGGTACTTAGGCTATGGAGTCTTGACAAGTCGTAACCTGTGTTTCCCACATAGATGTAAATCTGAAATCATTTCTATTAACACTATTGCCACGAAACTAATGTCCTGCCCAAATTTGAGCATTACATCCCAATAATTGATACAGTTACCGAGGAAAAAAGGCGCTTCGGGTACTTTGATGTATCGTGACATGAGCTTCCCACCTAGATGTAAGTCTGAAATCATTGCTATAATCACTATTGCCACAAAAGTAATGTGCTTCCCGAATTCCAGCGTTACATCTGAATATTTGACTGTGTTACAGAGGAAAAAAGGCGCACCCTGTACTTGAGTGATGGAGGAAGGACATGTCGCAACATGGGCTTCCCACCTTGATGTAAGTCTGAAATTGTGTCTATTATCACTAGTGCCACAAAACTAATGTCCTACCCAAATTCCAGTGTTACATCTCAATAATTAACTTAGTTACGGAGAAAAAAGGCGGAAAAAAGGCGCTCCGGCTACTTAGGGTATGGAGCCTTGACAAGTCGCAACATGAGTTTCCCATGTAGATATAAATCTGGAATTGTATCTATTATCACTAGTCCCACAAACCTAATGTCCTGCCCAAATTTCAGCATTACATCTCAGTAAGTGGCTTAGTTACAGAGGAAAAGAGGCACTTTGGGTACTTGGGCGATGGAGGAAGGACAGGTCGCAGCATGGGTTTCCCACATAGATGTAAGTCTGAAATCGTTTCTATTATCAATAATGAAACAAAACTAATGTCCTGCCAAATTCCAGTGTTACATCTCAGTATCTAACTTAGTTACGGAGGAAAAACGGCACTTTGGCTACTTGGGTTATTGAGCCTTGACAAGTCGTAAGATGAGTTTCTCATGCAGATGTGAGTCTGAAATCATTGCTATAATCACTATTGCCACAAAACTAATGTGATGCCCGAATTCCAGCATTACATCTCAATATTTGACTTAGTTACGGAGGAAAAAGGTTCTCCGGCTACTTGGGCTATGGAACCTTGACAAATCGCAACATGAGTTTCCCATGTAGATGTAAGTCTGAAATCAATTCTATTATCACTAGTGCCACGAACCTAATGTTCTGCCCAAATTTCAGTGTTACATCTCAAGAATTGGCTTAATCACTGAGGAAAAAGGCGCTTCGGGTACTTAGGCTATGGAGCCTTGACAAGTCGTAACATGTGTTTCCCACATAGATGTAAACCTGAAATCATTTCTATTAACACTATTGCCACGAAACTAATGTCCTGCCCAAATTTGAGCATTACATCCCAATAATTGACTCAGTTACCGAGGAAAAAAGGCGCTTCGGGTATTTTGACGTATCGTGACTTGAGCTTCCCACCTAGATGTAAGTCTGAAATCAATTCTATTATCACTAGTGCCACGAACCTAATGTTCTGCCCAAATGTCAGCGTTACATCTCAATAATTGGCTTAATTACCGAGGAAAAAAGGCGCTTCGGGTACTTAGACTATGGAGTCTTGACAAGTCGTAACATGTGTTTCCCACATAGATGTAAATCTGAAATCATTTCTATTAACACTATTGCCACGAATCTAATGTCCTGCCCAAATTTGAGCATTACATCCCAATAATTGATACAGTTACCGAGGAAAAAAGGCGCTTCGGGTACTTTGATGTATCGTGACATGAGCTTCCCACCTAGATGTAAGTCTGAAATCATTGCTATAATCACTATTGCCACAAAAGTAATGTGCTTCCCGAATTCCAGCGTTACATCTCAATATTTGACTGTGTTACAGAGGAAAAAAGCCGCACCCTGTACTTGAGTGATGGAGGAAGGACATGTCGCAACATGGGCTTCCCACCTTGATGTAAGTCCGAAATTGTGTCTATTATCACTAGTGCCACAAAACTAATGTCCTACCCAAATTCCAGTGTTACATCTCAATAATTAACTTAGTTACGGGGAAAAAAGGCGGAAAAAAGGCGCTCCGGCTACTTGGGGTATGGAGCCTTGACAAGTCGCAACATGAGTTTTCCATGTAGATATAAGTCTGGAATTGTATCTATTATCACTAGTGCCACAAACCTAATGTCCTGCCCAAATTTCAGCGTTACATCTCAGTAAGTGGCTTAGTTACAGAGGAAAACAGGCACTTTGGGTACTTGGGCGATGGAGGAAGGACAGGTCGCAGCATGGGTTTCCCACATAGATGTAAGTGTGAAATCGTTTCTATTATCAATAATGAAACAAAACTAATGTCCTGCCAAATTCCAGTGTTACATCTCAGTTACGGAGGAAAAACGGCACTTTGGCTACTTGGGTTATTGAGCCTTGACAAGTCGTAAGATGAGTTTCTCATGCAGATGTGAGTCTGAAATCATTGCTATAATTACTATTGCCACAAAACTAATGTGATGCCCGAATTCCAGCATTACATCTCAATATTTGACTTAGTTACGGAGGAAAAAGGCGCTCCGGCTACTTGGGCTATGGAACCTTGACAAATCACAACATGAGTTGCCCATGTAGATGTAAGTCTGAAATCAATTCTATTATCACTAGTGCCACGAACCTAATGTTCTGCCCAAATTTCAGTGTTACATCTCAAGAATTGGCTTAATCACTGAGGAAAAAAGGCGCTTCGGGTACTTAGGCTATGGAGCCTTGACAAGTCGTAACATGTGTTTCCCACATGATGTAAACCTGAAATCATTTCTATTAACACTTTTGCCACGAAACTAATGTCCTGCCCAAATTTGAGCATTACATCCCAATAATTGACTCAGTTACCGAGGAAAAAAGGCGCTTCGGGTATTTTGACGTATCGTGACTTGAGCTTCCCACCTAGATGTAAGTCTGAAATCAATTCTATTATCACTAGTGCCACGAACCTAATGTTCTGCCCAAATTTCAGCGTTACATCTCAATAATTGGCTTAATTACCGAGGAAAAAAGGCGCTTCGGGTACTTAGGCTATGGAGTCTTGACAAGTCGTAACCTGTGTTTCCCACATAGATGTAAATCTGAAATCATTTCTATTAACACTATTGCCACGAAACTAATGTCCTGCCCAAATTTGAGCATTACATCCCAATAATTGATACAGTTACCGAGGAAAAAAGGCGCTTCGGGTACTTTGATGTATCGTGACATGAGCTTCCCACCTAGATGTAAGTCTGAAATCATTGCTATAATCACTATTGCCACAAAAGTAATGTGCTTCCCGAATTCCAGCGTTACATCTGAATATTTGACTGTGTTACAGAGGAAAAAAGGCTCACCCTGTACTTGAGTGATGGAGGAAGGACATGTCGCAACATGGGTTTCCCACCTTGATGTAAGTCTGAAATTGTGTCTATTATCACTAGTGCCACAAAACTAATGTCCTACCCAAATTCCAGTGTTACATCTCAATAATTAACTTAGTTACGGGGAAAAAAGGCGGAAAAAAGGCGCTCCGGCTACTTGGGGTATGGAGCCTTGACAAGTCGCAACATGAGTTTCCCATGTAGATATAAGTCTGGAATTGTATCTATTATCACTAGTGCCACAAACCTAATGTCCTGCCCAAATTTCAGCGTTACATCTCAGTAAGTGGCTTAGTTACAGAGGAAAAGAGGCACTTTGGGTACTTGGGCGATGGAGGAAGGACAGGTCGCAGCATGGGTTTCCCACATAGATGTAAGTCTGAAATCGTTTCTATTATCAATAATGAAACAAAACTAATGTCCTGCCAAATTCCAGTGTTACATCTCAGTATCTGACTTAGTTACGGAGGAAAAACGGCACTTTGGCTACTTGGGTTATTGAGCCTTGACAAGTCATAAGATGAGTTTCTCATGCAGATGTGAGTCTGAAATCATTGCTATAATCACTATTACCACAAAACTAATGTGATGCCCGAATTCCAGCATTACATCTCAATATTTGACTTAGTTACGGAGGAAAAAGGCGCTCCGGCTACTTGGACTATGGAACCTTGACAAATCGCAACATGAGTTTCCCATGTAGATGTAAGTCTGAAATCAATTCTATTATCACTAGTGCCACGAACCTAATGTTCTGCCCAAATTTCAGTGTTACATCTCAAGAATTGGCTTAATCACTGAGGAAAAAAGGCGCTTCGGGTACTTAGGCTATGGAGCCTTGACAAGTTGTAACATGTGTTTCCCACATAGATGTAAACCTGAAATCATTTCTATTAACACTATTGCCACGAAACTAATGTCCTGCCCAAATTTGAGCATTACATCCCAATAATTGACTCAGTTACCGAGGAAAAAAGGCGCTTCGGGTATTTTGACGTATCGTGACATGAGCTTCCCACCTAGATGTAAGTCTGAAATCAATTCTGTTATCACTAGTGCCACGAACCTAATGTTCTGCCCAAATTTCAGTGTTACATCTCAATAATTGGCTTAATTACCGAGGAAAAAAGGCGCTTCGGGTACTTAGGCTATGGAGCCTTGACAAGTTGTAACATGCGTTTCCCACATAGATGTAAATCTGAAATCATTTCTATTAACACTATTGCCACGAAACTAATGTCCTGCCCAAATTTGAGCATTACATCCCAATAATTGACTCAGTTACCGAGGAAAAAAGGCACTTCGGGTAGTTTGACGTATCGTGACATGAGCTTCCCACCTAGATGTAAGTCTGAAATCATAATGCTATAATCACTATTGCCACAAAAGTAATGTGCTTCCCGAATTCCAGTGTTACATCTCAATATTTGACTGTGTTACAGAGGAAAAAAGGCGCATCCTGTACTTGAGTGATGGAGGAAGGACATGTCGCAACATGGGTTTCCCACCTTGATGTAAGTCTGAAATTGTGTCTATTATCACTAGTGCCACAAAACTAATGTCCTACCCAAATTCCAGTGTTACATCTCAATAATGAACTTAGTTACGGAGAAAAAAGGCGGAAAAAGGCGCTCCGGCTACTTAGGGTATGGAGCCTTGACAAGTCGCAACATGAGTTTCCCATGTAGATATAAATCTGGAATTGTATCTATTATCACTAGTCCCACAAACCTAATGTCCTGCCCAAATTTCAGCATTACATCTCAGTAAGTGGCTTAGTTACAGAGGAAAAGAGGCACTTTGGGTACTTGGGCGATGGAGGAAGGACAGGTCGCAGCATGGGTTTCCCACATAGATGTAAGTCTGAAATCGTTTCTATTATCAATAATGAAACAAAACTAATGTCCTGCCAAATTCCAGTGTTACATCTCAGTATCTGACTTAGTTACGGAGGAAAAACGGCACTTTGGCTACTTGGGTTATTGAGCCTTGACAAGTCGTAAGATGAGTTTCTCATGCAGATGTGAGTCTGAAATCATTGCTATAATCACTATTGCCACAAAACTAATGTGATGCCCGAATTCCAGCATTACATCTCAATATTTGACTTAGTTACAGAGGAAAAAGGCGCTCCGGCTACTTGGGCTATGGAACCTTGACAAATCGCAACATGAGTTTCCCATGTAGATGTAAGTCTGAAATCAATTCTATTATCACTAGTGCCACGAACCTAATGTTCTGCCCAAATTTCAGTGTTACATCTCAAGAATTGGCTTAATCACTGAGGAAAAAGGCGCTTCGGGTACTTAGGCTATGGAGCCTTGACAAGTCGTAACATGTGTTTCCCACATAGATGTAAACCTGAAATCATTTCTATTAACACTTTTGCCACGAAACTAATGTCCTGCCCAAATTTGAGCATTACATCCCAATAATTGACTCAGTTACCGAGGAAAAAAGGCGCTTCGGGTATTTTGACGTATCGTGACATGAGCTTCCCACCTAGATGTAAGTCTGAAATCAATTCTGTTATCACTAGTGCCACGAACCTAATGTTCTGCCCAAATTTCAGTGTTACATCTCAATAATTGGCTTAATTACCGAGGAAAAAAGGCGCTTCGGGTACTTAGGCTATGGAGCCTTGACAAGTTGTAACATGCGTTTCCCACATAGATGTAAATCTGAAATCATTTCTATTAACACTATTGCCACGAAACTAATGTCCTGCCCAAATTTGAGCATTACATCCCAATAATTGACTCAGTTACCGAGGAAAAAAGGCACTTCGGGTAGTTTGACGTATCGTGACATGAGCTTCCCACCTAGATGTAAGTCTGAAATCATAATGCTATAATCACTATTGCCACAAAAGTAATGTGCTTCCCGAATTCCAGTGTTACATCTCAATATTTGACTGTGTTACAGAGGAAAAAAGGCGCATCCTGTACTTGAGTGATGGAGGAAGGACATGTCGCAACATGGGTTTCCCACCTTGATGTAAGTCTGAAATTGTGTCTATTATCACTAGTGCCACAAAACTAATGTCCTACCCAAATTCCAGTGTTACATCTCAATAATGAACTTAGTTACGGAGAAAAAAGGCGGAAAAAAGGCGCTCCGGCTACTTAGGGTATGGAGCCTTGACAAGTCGCAACATGAGTTTCCCATGTAGATATAAATCTGGAATTGTATCTATTATCACTAGTCCCACAAACCTAATGTCCTGCCCAAATTTCAGCATTACATCTCAGTAAGTGGCTTAGTTACAGAGGAAAAGAGGCACTTTGGGTACTTGGGCGATGGAGGAAGGACAGGTCGCAGCATGGGTTTCCCACATAGATGTAAGTCTGAAATCGTTTCTATTATCAATAGTGAAACAAAACTAATGTCCTGCCAAATTCCAGTGTTACATCTCAGTATCTGACTTAGTTACGGAGGAAAAACGGCACTTTGGCTACTTGGGTTATTGAGCCTTGACAAGTCGTAAGATGAGTTTCTCATGCAGATGTGAGTCTGAAATCATTGCTATAATCACTATTGCCACAAAACTAATGTGATGCCCGAATTCCAGCATTACATCTCAATATTTGACTTAGTTACAGAGGAAAAAGGCGCTCCGGCTACTTGGGCTATGGAACCTTGACAAATCGCAACATGAGTTTCCCATGTAGATGTAAGTCTGAAATCAATTCTATTATCACTAGTGCCACGAACCTAATGTTCTGCCCAAATTTCAGTGTCACATCTCAAGAATTGGCTTAATCACTGAGGAAAAAGGCGCTTCGGGTACTTAGGCTATGGAGCCTTGACAAGTCGTAACATGTGTTTCCCACATAGATGTAAACCTGAAATCATTTCTATTAACACTTTTGCCACGAAACTAATGTCCTGCCCAAATTTGAGCATTACATCCCAATAATTGACTCAGTTACCGAGGAAAAAAGGCGCTTCGGGTATTTTGACGTATCGTGACTTGAGCTTCCCACCTAGATGTAAGTCTGAAATCAATTCTATTATCACTAGTGCCACGAACCTAATGTTCTGCCCAAATTTCAGCGTTACATCTCAATAATTGGCTTAATTACCGAGGAAAAAAGGCGCTTCGGGTACTTAGGCTATGGAGTCTTGACAAGTCGTAACCTGTGTTTCCCACATAGATGTAAATCTGAAATCATTTCTATTAACACTATTCCACGAAACTAATGTCCTGCCCAAATTTGAGCATTACATCCCAATAATTGATACAGTTACCGAGGAAAAAAGGCGCTTCGGGTACTTTGATGTATCGTGACATGAGCTTCCCACCTAGATGTAAGTCTGAAATCATTGCTATAATCACTATTGCCACAAAAGTAATGTGCTTCTCGAATTCCAGCGTTACATCTGAATATTTGACTGTGTTACAGAGGAAAAAAGGCGCACCCTGTACTTGAGTGATGGAGGAAGGACATGTCGCAACATGGGCTTCCCACCTTGATGTAAGTCTGAAATTGTGTCTATTATCACTAGTGCCACAAAACTAATGTCCTACCCAAATTCCAGTGTTACATCTCAATAATTAACTTAGTTACGGAGAAAAAAGGCGGAAAAAAGGCGCTCCGGCTACTTAGGGTATGGAGCCTTGACAAGTCGCAACATGAGTTTCCCATGTAGATATAAATCTGGAATTGTATCTATTATCACTAGTCCCACAAACCTAATGTCCTGCCCAAATTTCAGCATTACATCTCAGTAAGTGGCTTAGTTACAGAGGAAAAGAGGCACTTTGGGTACTTGGGCGATGGAGGAAGGACAGGTCGCAGCATGGGTTTCCCACATAGATGTAAGTCTGAAATCGTTTCTATTATCAATAATGAAACAAAACTAATGTCCTGCCAAATTCCAGTGTTACATCTCAGTATCTAACTTAGTTACGGAGGAAAAACGGCACTTTGGCTACTTGGGTTATTGAGCCTTGACAAGTCGTAAGATGAGTTTCTCATGCAGATGTGAGTCTGAAATCATTGCTATAATCACTATTGCCACAAAACTAATGTGATGCCCGAATTCCAGCATTACATCTCAATATTTGACTTAGTTACGGAGGAAAAAGGTTCTCCGGCTACTTGGGCTATGGAACCTTGACAAATCGCAACATGAGTTTCCCATGTAGATGTAAGTCTGAAATCAATTCTATTATCACTAGTGCCACGAACCTAATGTTCTGCCCAAATTTCAGTGTTACATCTCAAGAATTGGCTTAATCACTGAGGAAAAAGGCGCTTCGGGTACTTAGGCTATGGAGCCTTGACAAGTCGTAACATGTGTTTCCCACATAGATGTAAACCTGAAATCATTTCTATTAACACTATTGCCACGAAACTAATGTCCTGCCCAAATTTGAGCATTACATCCCAATAATTGACTCAGTTACCGAGGAAAAAAGGCGCTTCGGGTATTTTGACGTATCGTGACTTGAGCTTCCCACCTAGATGTAAGTCTGAAATCAATTCTATTATCACTAGTGCCACGAACCTAATGTTCTGCCCAAATGTCAGCGTTACATCTCAATAATTGGCTTAATTACCGAGGAAAAAAGGCGCTTCGGGTACTTAGACTATGGAGTCTTGACAAGTCGTAACATGTGTTTCCCACATAGATGTAAATCTGAAATCATTTCTATTAACACTATTGCCACGAATCTAATGTCCTGCCCAAATTTGAGCATTACATCCCAATAATTGATACAGTTACCGAGGAAAAAAGGCGCTTCGGGTACTTTGATGTATCGTGACATGAGCTTCCCACCTAGATGTAAGTCTGAAATCATTGCTATAATCACTATTGCCACAAAAGTAATGTGCTTCCCGAATTCCAGCGTTACATCTCAATATTTGACTGTGTTACAGAGGAAAAAAGCCGCACCCTGTACTTGAGTGATGGAGGAAGGACATGTCGCAACATGGGCTTCCCACCTTGATGTAAGTCCGAAATTGTGTCTATTATCACTAGTGCCACAAAACTAATGTCCTACCCAAATTCCAGTGTTACATCTCAATAATTAACTTAGTTACGGGGAAAAAAGGCGGAAAAAAGGCGCTCCGGCTACTTGGGGTATGGAGCCTTGACAAGTCGCAACATGAGTTTTCCATGTAGATATAAGTCTGGAATTGTATCTATTATCACTAGTGCCACAAACCTAATGTCCTGCCCAAATTTCAGCGTTACATCTCAGTAAGTGGCTTAGTTACAGAGGAAAACAGGCACTTTGGGTACTTGGGCGATGGAGGAAGGACAGGTCGCAGCATGGGTTTCCCACATAGATGTAAGTGTGAAATCGTTTCTATTATCAATAATGAAACAAAACTAATGTCCTGCCAAATTCCAGTGTTACATCTCAGTTACGGAGGAAAAACGGCACTTTGGCTACTTGGGTTATTGAGCCTTGACAAGTCGTAAGATGAGTTTCTCATGCAGATGTGAGTCTGAAATCATTGCTATAATCACTATTGCCACAAAACTAATGTGATGCCCGAATTCCAGCATTACACCTCAATATTTGACTTAGTTACAGAGGAAAAAGGCGCTCCGGCTACTTGGGCTATGGAACCTTGACAAATCGCAACATGAGTTTCCCATGTAGATGTAAGTCTGAAATCAATTCTGTTATCACTAGTGCCATGAACCTAATGTTCTGCCTAAATTTCAGTGTTACATCTCAATAATTGGCTTAATTACCGAGGAAAAAAGGCGCTTCGGTACTTAGTCTATGGAGCCTTGACAAGTCGTAACATGTGTTTCCCACATAGATGTAAACCTGAAATCATTTCTATTAACACTATTGCCACGAAACTAATGTCCTGCCCAAATTTGAGCATTACATCCCAATAATTGACTCAGTTACCGAGGAAAAAAGGCGCTTCGGGTATTTTGACGTATCGTGACTTGAGCTTCCCACCTAGATGTAAGTCTGAAATCAATTCTATTATCACTAGTGCCACGAACCTAATGTTCTGCCCAAATTTCAGCGTTACATCTCAATAATTGGCTTAATTACCGAGGAAAAAAGGCGCTTCGGGTACTTAGGCTATGGAGCCTTTTCAAGTCGTAACATGTGTTTCCCACATAGATGTAAATCTGAAATCATTTCTATTAACACTATTGCCACGAAACTAATGTCCTGCCCAAATTTGAGCATTACATCCCAATAATTGACTCAGTTACCGAGGAAAAAAGGCGCTTCGGGTATATTGACGTATCGTGACATGAGCTTCCCACGTAGATGTAAGTCTGAAATCAATTCTATTATCACTAGTGCCACGAACCTAATGTTCTGCCCAAATTTCAGCGTTACATCTCTATAATTGGCTTAATTACAGAGGAAAAAAGGCGCTTCTGGTACTTAGGCTATGGAGCCTTGACAAGTCGTAACATGCGTTTCCCACATAGATGTAAATCTGAAATCATTTCTATTAACACTATTGCCACGAAACTAATGTCCTGCCCAAATTTGAGCATTACATCCCAATAATTGATACAGTCACCGAGGAAAAAAGGCGCTTCAGGTACTTTGACGTATCGTGACATGAGCTTCCCACCTAGATTTAAGTCTGAAATCATTGCTATAATCACTATTGCGACAAAAGTAATGTGCTTCCCGAATTCCAGCGTTACATCTGAATATTTGACTGTGTTACAGAGGAAAAAAGGCGCACCCTGTACTTGAGTGATGGAGGAAGGACATGTCGCAACATGGGTTTCCCACCTTGATGTAAGTCTGAAATTGTGTCTATTATCACTAGTGCCACAAAACTAATGTCCTACCCAAATTCCAGTGTTACATCTCAATAATTAACTTAGTTACGGAGAAAAAAGGCGGAAAAAACCCGCTCCGGCTACTTGGGGTATGGAGCCTTGACAAGTCGCAACATGAGTTTTCCATGTAGATATAAGTCTGGAATTGTATCTGTTATCACTAGTCCCACAAACCTAATGTCCTGCCCAAATTTCAGCATTACATCTCAGTAAGTGGCTTAGTTACAGAGGAAAAGAGGCACTTTGGGTACTTGGGCGATGGAGGAAGGACAGGTCGCAGCATGGGTTTCCCACATAGATGTAAGTCTGAAATCGTTTCTATTATCAATAATGAAACAAAACTAATGTCCTGCCAAATTCCAGTGTTACATCTCAGTATCTGACTTAGTTACGGAGGAAAAACGGCACTTTGGCTACTTGGGTTATTGAGCCTTGACAAGTCGTAAGATGAGTTTCTCATGCAGATGTGAGTCTGAAATCATTGCTATAATCACTATTGCCACAAAACTAATGTGATACCCGAATTCCAGCATTACATCTCAATATTTGACTTAGTTACGGAGGAAAAAGGCGCTCCGGCTACTTGGGCTATGGAACCTTGACAAATCGCAACATGAGTTTCCCATGTAGATGTAAGTCTGAAATCAATTCTATTATCACTAGTGCCATGAACCTAATGTTCTGCCTAAATTTCAGTGTTACATCTCAATAATTGGCTTAATTACCGAGGAAAAAAGGCGCTTCGGGTACTTAGGCTATGGAGCCTTGACAAGTCGTAACATGTGTTTCCCACATAGATGTAAATCTGAAATCATTTCTATTAACACTATTGCCACGAAACTAATGTCCTGCCCAAATTTGAGCATTACATCCCAATAATTGACTCAGTTACCGAGGAAAAATGGCGCTTCGGGTATTTTGACGTATCGTGACTTGAACTTCCCACCTAGATGTAAGTCTGAAATCAATTCTATTATCACTAGTGCCATGAACCTAATGTTCTGCCCAAATTTCAGCATTACATCTCAATAATTGGCCTAATTACCGAGGAAAAAAGGTGCTTCGGGTACTTAGGCTATGGAGCCTTGACAAGTCGTAACATGTGTTTCCCACATAGATTTAAATCTGAAATCATTTCTATTAACACTATTGCCACAAAACTAATGTCCTGCCCAAATTTGAGCATTACCTCCCAATAATTGATACAGTTACCGAGGAAAAAAGGCGCTTCGGTTACTTTGACGTATCGTGACGAGCTTCCCACCTAGATTTAAGTCTGAAATCATTGCTATAATCACTATTGCCACAAAAGTAATGTGCTTCCCGAATTCCAGCGTTACATCTCAATATTTGACTGTGTTACAGAGGAAAAAAGGCGCACCCTGTACTTGAGTGATGGAGGAAGGACATGTCGCAACATGGGTTCCCACCTTGATGTAACTCTGAAATTGTGTCTATTATCACTAGTGCCACAAAACTAATGTCCTACCCAAATTCCAGTGTTACATCTCAATAATTAACTTAGTTACGGAGAAAAAAGGCGGAAAAAACCCGCTCCGGCTACTTGGGGTATGGAGCCTTGACAAGTCGCAACATGAGTTTTCCATGTAGATATAAGTCTGGAATTGTATCTATTATCACTAGCGCCACAAACCTAATGTTCTGCCCAAATTTCAGCGTTACATCTCAGTAAGTGGCTTAGTTACAGAGGAAAATAGGCACTTTGGGTACTTGGGCGATGGAGGAAGGACAGGTCGCAGCATGGGTTTCCTCATAGATGCAAGTCTGAAATCGTTTTTATTATCAATAATGAAACAAAACTAATGTCCTGCCAAATTCCAGTGTTACATCTCAGTATCTGACTTAGTTACGGAGGAAAAACGGCACTTTGGCTACTTGGGTTATTGAGCCTTGACAAGTCGTAAGATGAGTTTCTCATGCAGATGTGAGTCTGAAATCATTGCTATAATCACTATTGCCACACAACTAATGTGATGCCCGAATTCCAGCATTACATCTCAATATTTGACTTAGTTACAGAGGAAAAAGGCGCTCCGGCTACTTGGGCTATGGAACCTTGACAAATCGCAACATGAGTTTC
Source organism: Sabellastarte sp. h YS-2021 (assembly GCA_964017235.1). Classification (NCBI taxonomy): domain Eukaryota; kingdom Metazoa; phylum Annelida; class Polychaeta; order Sabellida; family Sabellidae; genus Sabellastarte; species Sabellastarte sp. h YS-2021. Next base: position 138,346,240 of record OZ024927.1, on the reverse strand, counting down.
CCATGTAGATGTGAGTCTGAAATCAATTCTATTATCACTAGTGCCACGAACCTAATGTTCTGCCCAAATTTCAGTGTCACATCTCAAGAATTGGCTTAATTACCGAGGAAAAAAGGCGCTTCGGGTACTTAGGCTATGGAGCCTTGACAAGTCGTAACATGTGTTTCCCACATAGATGTAAATCTGAAATCATTTCTATTAACACTATTGCCACGAAACTAATGTCCTGCCCAAATTTGAGCATTACATCCCAATAATTGACTCAGTTACCGAGGAAAAAAGGCGCTTCGGGTATTTTGACGTATCGTGACTTGAGCTTCCCACCTAGATGTAAGTCTGAAATCAATTCTATTATCACAAGTGCCACAAACCTAATGTTCTGCCCAAATTTCAGTGTTACATCTCAATAATTGGCTTATTTTATTGCATAAAAACGTACTTACATAATCCCAACAGAAGCTTACATGACCTACCGTTCTGTCAAGGACACAGACAATGTGTCTCGCCATTTTTTTTCTCTTAATATAGAATAGAATAGAATAGAAACATTTATATAGCGCAAAATTGATGCAACATCCTCTAATGCGCTTGAAATCAAAAAGGGAAAGTCGAGGGACGTTCGAGGTCATGATCCAAGGTTAGCGCCCGCCAGGGAGATGTACTATGGTGGAGGATATGCTAATCTAAACAAGTAGGTCTTTAGCTGGCTACGGAAACCTGTTATTGTTTGTTGTGATCGTACTGATTGTGGGAGTCTGTTCCATTCTATGGGGGAAGCCACTACAAAACCTCTCCTACCGATGGCCTTTTTGTGAGAGGCTGAGGAAAGAGAAAGACGATTTCCACGTGTTAGACAACTGGTTTTGATCAAGGATGATAGGTATATGGGTTGAGAGAAATTTATAGCCTTGAAAGTAATTAGATTGTACTTAAACAATATACGGTAAGTGATAGGAAGCCAGTGTAGTTTTTGAAGAAAAGGAGTGACATGGCTAGTTCTATCAAGTCTAAAAACAATTTTACAAAGGGCATTTTGTATCTTTTGGAGTTTAGCAACATTGTACTTACTGATGCCATAAAGTAGGGAATTGCAGTAGTCAAGTCGACTACTGATCATTGAGTTTGCAAGCAAGGCTGCAGTTTCTACACTGAGGAATTTACGAATACGTCTTAGGTCCTTAAGGTGGTAGTAGCAGGCTCGACACATATTAGTTATGTGGTTGGAAAAGGTGTTTCCAGAGTCAAAAATTACACCCAGGTTCTTGACTGTATCAGTAGGGGAAATAGAATTTCCGAGAAGTTGAGTAGGGAATTTATTAATGAGGGACTCTCTGGCTTGTCTATCACCTATTATAATAAATTCAGTTTTCTCGGGATTGAGTTTCAATTTCACGCCAGCCATCCAGTTTTGGATACATGCGAGACACTCTGTAAGCTCAGCGAAACTGGAATCAAAATTCCTATTGTCCAATGCTAGATATATTTGGGTGTCATCAGCATATAGATGGTGGGTGACATTGAAATTGGAAATGATATTACTGAGAGGGGTTGTGTAAAGGGTAAAAAGGAGGGGGCCCAGGACAGAACCCTGAGGCACACCATACGGAAGTGAGAACACATCTGAAAAGCTATTTCCTAATTTAACCTTCTGTTTCCGGTTTGAGAGATAGGATCTGATCCACCTCAACACAGTGCCATCAACCCCAAACCAATCTCTTAGGGAATTAAAAAGAATGTCATGGTCGATAGTGTCGAATGCCGCTGAGAGGTCTAGCAGTGTGAGTGCAACAGCCTTACCAGAGTCCAACGAAGCAGCAATGTCATTCTGGATTTTCAACAGCGCTGTTTCTGTGGAATGGAGTCTCCTGTAAGCGGATTGGTTGACATTGGAGAGCCCCTCGCTATCGATATAATTATTTAACTGTTTGGCAACTACTTTTTCGATCAGTTTGGATAAGAAACTAAGGTTGGATACCGGTCTATAGTTTTTTAGGAGATTTCTGTCTAAGTTTGGTTTCTTGAGAAGAGGGGTGACATATGCTGTTTTGAAACAGTTTGGGAAACTCCCTTCTTTGAGTGAATAGTTTATAATATTGGTGATTGGAGTGACCAAAATGTCCGCACACTCTTTGACTAGTGCGGTAGGGATTGGGTCCAGGTCGGATGATTTGGTGTTGGATGACCTTAGGATTTTGAGGATGTCATCCTCAGATACAGGCTCAAAAGAGGTCAGGGCACTGCTATTACTCTTCGGTATTGTGAGGGAAACAGGCACTGATGACTCTAAAGCAACTCTGATTTTCACAATTTTGTCACTGAAAAAATGACCGAAAGTGTTAGCTAAATCAGTAGGACTAATATGATCGGGTAGGATGATAGTTGAGGTTTTGTGCAAGATTTTCTTGAAAGTGTTCCACAGAGCCTTGGGGTTACCATTATTTTCAGCAATGACAGTGGAATAGTGCCTGCGTCTTGATTGTTCCAGTAGGAAATTGTAGCGATTGACAGCAGCTCGATATCTTCTCCGGTTGATTGCAGAGTTGTTACTGCGCCATACTCACTCACACTTGCGCTTCAGACGCTTTGCTGAGAGGATGTCTGAATTCACAAAGCCTTTGTCGGGGTGCACTGGAGCCATTTTCCTCTTTATTGGGGCATGCTTGTCTAGAATGCTGCGCAAGGTGTTGAAATATTGGTGACTGAGCAAACTGGCTGTTCTGTGAGGATGCTTGATTAGATCAGAATTCAGGATGTCCTCTTTAAAATCCGTGATGTTTATCTTGTGAATTTTCCGGGTATTAACTTGTCTAAATTTGCAGGGAACCTCAATAGGTATATTGACCGAAAAAGTGATGGCTAAATGGTCAGATAGCCCAGCTATAACCTTAGCGCAGAGTGCCTTTGAAAAGGTGTCCCTCACACATATGACATCTAATATATGGCCATGAATGTGTGTTGGGGAATCAATAATTTGGGTGAAATTATATTGGCAGAGGGAATCATTGAATTTCTGCGACCAACCGTCCTGTTTATCCAGGTGTAGATTTAAATCACCTAATATTACATTTTCACAACATGATAAGGCAGCACCTTCGACAAAGGAACTGAAATCCTCAATGAAATTGGCTTTGGAAACATTGGGAGGCCTATACACAGTATGGAAAACAATATCCTGAGCATTGCCTGTGGATAGGTGAACAGATATGGACTCGAAGGTATTGAAACACGGTTGAGGCAGAACCTTAAATTCGATATCATCACGGATGAAAAACCCAACACCACCACCTCTCCCCTGCTGGCGTGGAACATGAGTACATTTATAGCCCGGAGGAGTGACACTTGCTATAAAGCTGTCTGTGTCGTCTGGTCGAAGCCAGGTTTCAGTGACCACAATAATATCAGACTTATTGCTATTGATAAATTCTGCAAGAGCAACAGACTTGTTTCTAATGGATCTAATGTTTATTAGACTCCCAGTTAGAAGGCTAGTATTTGGGCCAGGATTTATACTGACATCCCCTGAGAGGATCAACAAGATGGACACCCATGGGCTGACATGTTTATATGAATGTGTTACCCTACGAATATGTCCTTGTATAGCCAAAAAGGCATAATTGACCCCATTGAGACATGGGTGAATGCCAGAAGCAAAAAATATGGTTGAATAGGTGGGGAAAGAAAAAGGCAGACTTGAGGCAACAGGAATTGGTGTTGTAGAAGGGTTGTCAGTGGTGGTATTGGTTGCTCGAGCAACCAGCAAAAAATAAAGACAGAGCCAGAAAGTGCAATGCATGTCCAAAAGAAATACCAAAAAAAAAAGAAAAAGAAAACTAGAAAAAGATGAACATACCTTTCCTGTGTACCCACCTGTCTAAACAGCAAACCATAGATAAGTAAGTTTAAGAACACTAAAAAGATTGGTGCAGGATTAGTATGGACAAGGTGTGATATTGTTTGGTTGTAATTTTATTTAAGTTATTGGGTTAACTAGTTATGGTAAGAAATGGACAAGGTGTGATATTGTTTGGTTGTAATTTTATTTAAGTTATTGGGTTAACTAGTTATAGTGAGAAATGTTGAAACAATGTGTGAGAATCCGCGGGAAATGTCCGTTGAGCGATAATACCCGATAGAGCACTATTTACAATTTTACCAAGTTGAAGGAGGTAATATGTGCAAGCAGTGAATGTTAAACAACTAAATATTTTATAAAATGACAATAAAAACAGATACAGACCAGCAAGCTGTGTAAAAACGAGAATATTAGTACCGGTCCGTTATGACAATATAAAAACACGTCTCGCCTGGCGAACGCTAAACCCCAAGACTACTAATGTACACACGTAAACCCCAGCGGGCACCTGCTGGAGGTTTTTCTCCACTGTAAATTGTCATTCTTATTTTGACCGCCGTCAAGTACACACGCGTTCTTTTCGGATTTTCAAAGATTTTCACCATGTCCGAAAAACAAAGGAAATGCTTCATTTGCGCAGGTGATATGTTGCCTTGGGACAACCATCAGGCCTGTTTGAAATGCAGAAACGACAAGAAAGGCAAGGATAAGTGTGTGATTGGTAAGGAAACGGACTGTACTATTTGTGCTGGTGCTTTGAAAATTCCTCATAGAAAGAAATCTTCAAAAACTAAAGTTTCTGAGAAGTTTGATGATTCGCTGTTGGATGAGCCAACTCCTTCAAAGTCCTCAACTTCCTCCACTTCTACTCCTGATTCATCTCTTCAGGAGATGTTAAAGGCTATGAATTCTCAGTTATCTTCCCTGGCTTCTCAATTTGAGGAGTTCAAGCGCAGGGATAAACCTACATCTTCCAAAACAACTCTTCCTCACTCTCAGGAGCAGGGTATGTGTGCCCCTGCCTCCCAGAGCAGACCAGTCCCCTCAGAGGGGGAATTATCTTATGAGGAATCATCTTTACCTGCTACGAAACGCCATAGATCCAGGTCTCCTCAGGGGGATACAGACACTCATTCCCAGGAGTTAGATCCCTCCTATGTGGAAATGCTCAATGCCATCAGGAATCTGTTGGATTTAGAGGTACCACAAGTAGAGTGCCTTGTGGCTCCCTCTGCATTCTCTAAGAAACCTTCAAAGCAGGTGGTCAGAAAACAGAATTTGGCTTTACCTCCTGTTCAAGATATACAGTCCATGTGGGACTATAGATTCAGAAAGGCCTCTGGAACAACAGTAAAAGACAAGTCCAGCTCTGAATCTCTATCTCAGGGACAGTTTTTGGCCTTTGAGAGGCCTGACATGATTTATTACACCACCTCTCCTCAAAATACTCCTCTGAAAGCTCCTAAACTTCCTGACATACTTCATACTTCAACATAGCTAAAGTAAAGTCTTTGTCATCTTCAATCTCTGTACCTTCCAAGCAGTTTATTGTGCAGGAGACAGTTTGCAGAGAAAATGTTCAAATCCTGGGCCATGTTGTATGGTTTAAAATGGCTATTGAGGAACTCAACAATAGGATCCAGGAGTTAGCTACTGAGATCAAATGTTCAGAAGATCTGGAAACCATCAGGGAATCAGCAGATCTCATGATCAAATACTCTCAGCTCCAGGCTTCTGTCACATCTTCCTTAGAAATAGCTCTGGATACAGTCCTCAAGCAGAATATGACTCTGGCCTGCAATATGCTTCTTGCAAGGAGGGACAGCTTATTGAAGGACTGCAGCTCAAAATGAGGTCCTAAGGACTTGGCAAACTTGCGTACTGATCATTTTGACCAGCAGGAGGTGTTTAATTCAGATATCCTATCCCAGGTTGAGGATAACATGATCAAAAGACTCTCCATTATGAAGGATTCTGAGCCCAAGTCCTACAGAGAGTCTGTCAAGAGCTTCGATTTCGGGAAGTCTTCACATCCAAAATCTCAGGAGAATACCAGGTCGTTTCGTGACAAACAAACGCAGCAAAATTCAACCTATGGCCACTTCTCTGCGCGCGCATCGCGAGGAGGCAGAGGTGGAAAGAGGAAATGACTTCCCAGGGGCAAGATTGCAGACTTTTTGGCAGGTATGGTTAAAAAACCACGCCCATCCCAGAGTAGTAAGTTTACTACAACATGGCTATCGCCTAGACTTCAAGTTTCTTCCAAAATTGTCAAAAATTCCGCTCATTTTGAGCGAATATCACAACAAAAACAAAGATGGCGCCCTCCAAGAGGCAGTTCAGGCCATGCTTACAAAAAAGGCGATAGTTCCTGTCAAAAAACTCACTACTCTGGGATATTACAGCAGACTTTTTCTGGTTCCAAAACCCATGAATCGTTGGCGACCAGTAATAGATCTAAGTATGTTAAACCTTCATTTACATGTACCGACATTCAAGATGGAAACAGCCGAATCTATCAGGAAATCGATTCGAAAAGGGGAATGGGTCATCTCGATAGACCTCACAGACGCTTATTTCCATGTTCCAATACATCCACAATCTCAAAAATATCTGAGATTTCAGACCAAAAAAGGGGTTTTTCAGTTTCAAGCTCTTCCTTTTGGTGTCGCGACAGCTCCCCTAGAGTTCACTCGCATTGTCAAAGAGGTCAAACTCATAGCTCAAGCCAGGAACCTCAGAATCCATCAATATCTGGACGACTGGCTTCTTCGGTTACCATCAAAAGATCAATGTCTCAAAGATTTGGAAAAGTTAGTTCAATTGGTCCAAGAACTAGGCTGGCTTATCAATTTTCAAAAATCGGAATTGATACCCACGCAAAAACTGGATTTTCTGGGCTATCATTTCGACCTTCAGAGGGGTCTAGTGTTCCCAACCCAGAAGAAACTCGATCGGCTAAACGCTCAGACTGTTTCCATCAGAAAGTCATTAGTCTTGACTCCAAGAAAGCTCATGTCGCTCATAGGGACTTTAGCTTCCTTGGAAAAAACAGTGCCACTAGGAAGGTTACACATGAGACCTTTCCAGTGGTACCTAAAGTCGCACTGGAAGTTTCCCCAGTCATTGGACATAAGGATTCCAGTAACAGGAAATTTCCTGAAGCACCTAAAGTGGTGGGAGGATATCAAAAATCTCATGGCAGGTGCTCCTATCCATCCTCAGGTACACAACACACTGGTGTTTACAGATGCCTCACAAAAAGGCTGGGGAGCTCACTTAAACGAGATAGTGTTAAGTGGTCTCTGGTCAAACAAGGAAGCCCAGCTCCACATCAATGTATTGGAGCTAAAAGCTGTTCTTCTAGCCCTAAAGGGCTTTCAGGAACACTTACAAGGTCAAACAGTGCTCATTTGTTCAGACAACAGCACAGTAGTATCTTATCTGAACAAAGAAGGAGGCGCACATTCCATAGAAATGTGTGCTCTTATCTGGAGAATTCTTGCATTCACAAATTCCAGAAGAATCCAGATAAGGGCAAGACACGTACCTGGATCCCTAAATGTCATAGCAGACTCTCTATCACGAAGGGACAAGGTCATACAGATGGAGTGGTCACTTCACCAACAGATATTCAACCAAATTTGCAAAGTTTGGCACACACCAATGGTAGATCTATTTGCAACTCATCTGAATTACAAACTTCCAATCTATGTATCTCCTGTCCCAGACAGAAAGGCTTGGAAAATAGATGCATTGAATATCTGTTGGGAAGGCCTAGACGGCTATGTCTTCTGTCCAGTAGCCATCCTGCCACAAGTAATTCAAAAAATAATAACATACCCATGCAGGATGATAGTACTGGCTCCAGGGTGGCCAGGGATGCCATGGTTCTGGGATCTGGTGGATCTCTCGACCAGGGTACCTCTACAGCTCCCTCATTGGAAGACATTACTGAAACAACCACATTCCAACAGGTTCCACAACAACGTGGAGTACCTGAATCTACATGTGTGGCTTCTGGATTCCAGGAATCCAATTCTGGAAGATTCTCATCTGAGGTGGCAGAAAGAATTAAGGCACCTCAGAGGGAATCCTCAAGAAAAGTCTATCAATCAAGGTGGACCATTTATGGGCAATGGTGCACAGATAATAAGGTGGACATCACCTCAACAGCTGTTCCCCAGGTAGCAGAATTTTTAAACTACCTGTTCACAGTCAAAAATCTCAAGCCAGCTACAATCACTGGTTACAGAATAGCAATTGCTGATGCTTTGGGTTCACAGGGTGAATTCATTTCAAAAAGTCTGGAACTGAATAGACTTATTGCCAGCTTCACCAGGGATAGACCTAAACCAAATAGGTCCATACCTACATGGGACCTCTCATTGGTCCTCTTAGGTTTGACAAAACCTCCCTTTGAGCCTTTGTCAGAGGCTCCTTTGAAGTGGCTAACTTACAAGACAGTGTTCCTGTTGGCTTTAGCCTCAGGTAAAAGAAGGAGTGAGATATATGCATGGACTCACTCTTCTGTCTCTTCAAGGAGAAATTGGTCAGAAGTTACTGTCTCTCCTTCTCCGGCCTTCCTGGCTAAAAACCAATTGGCTTCGGATGGCCCTGATTCCATTAAGCCAGTAGTGATACCAGCCCTTACTACCATGTTGGACAGCTCACTGGTGGAGGACAAGTCACTTTGTCCAGTTAGGGCCCTCAAGGTCTATTTACAGAAGACCAAATCCATGAGAAAGGGCAAGGCCCTGCTCTTTGTATCCCTTAGGGAGGGTTATTCTAAGGATATCACAAGAATAACCATTTCCTAGTGGATCAAACACACCATTCAAACTTGCTATCAGTCTTCAGATACGGCTGGTCAACAGGTCACTCAGGTTAGAGCTCATGATGTTAGAGCTATGGCTGCATCACTTGCATTTAAAGGAGGTATCTCCTTAGAGCAGGTCTTGAGCTCCTGTTACTGGAAATCCCACAATACCTTTACAAACTTTTATTTGAAGGATATTTGCTGGGAAAATGATGATATCTTTAAGTTAGGTCCCATTGTATCTGCACAGCATGTAGTGAACAATTGAGACTTAATAATATAATCAGTTTTTATGTTTTCAGGATGTATGGATTTGGACTGGAATGTACTAGGACTTTGATTTTTGGAACAAGAATATGGATAAGACTTCATGTTATGGCTGCTTGGCTTGAGGGACAGCTGCACTCTGACTGTTGGAGTTTTATTCAACTGGGCACAGCTGACCTTTGACCCCTGCACTACTGTATAGACAAGGTGGAGGGTTTCATACATATTATTTGATGTACAGTACAGCATGCTGCTTTCATAAGTGGGCGAGTACTTTACAGCTACCTTATTACAATTACTTTTCACTTTAACATTACTTGTAATGACTATGACAGTAATAATGATACTAGTATTTATATATGTAGTATATTACAGTGTTTGTAGTATAACATATTGTGTATGCATTTTTTTGTATCTGTATACCTAAAGAACTCTCCTATAGCACTTGACAGTCCTCAGAAGTCTACCCACCATGGACCTCAGGGCTGCATTCAAGCTTCTGTTGGGATTATGTAAGTACGTTTTTATGCAATAAAATTGGTTAATTTTATTGTAATTGGAATTTTTATAAATAAAAATACTTACATAATCCCAACAGGGAGAGTCCCACCCTCCTCCCCTCTACCATCTTCTGAGGGGTAGGGTCAAAATTAGAATGACAACTTACAGTGGAGATATAACCTCCAGCAGGTGCCCGCTGGGGTTTACGTGTGTACATTAAGAGAAAAAAAATGGCGAGACACATTGTCTGTGCCCTTGACCGAACGGTAGGTCACGTAAGCTTCTGTTGGGATTATGTAAGTATTTTTATTTATAAAAATTCCAATTACAATAAAATTAACCAAATTACCGAGGAAAAAAGGCGCTTCGGGTACTTAGGCTATGGAGCCTTGACAAGTCGTAACATGTGTTTCCCACATAGATGTAAATCTGAAATCATTTCTATTAACACTATTGCCACGAAACTAATGTCCTGCCCAAATTTGAGCATTACATCCCAATAATTGACTCAGTTACCGAGGAAAAAAGGCGCTTCGGGTATATTGACGTATCGTGCCATGAGCTTCCCACCTAGATGTAAGTCTGAAATCAATTCTATTATCAGTAGTGCCACGAACATAATGTTCTGCCTTACATCTCAATAATTGGCTTAATTACCGAGGAAAAGAGGCGCTTTGGGTACTTAGGCTATGGAGCCTTGACAAGTCGCAACATGTGTTTCCCACATAGATGTAAATCTGAAATCATTTCTATTAACACTATTGCCACGAAACTAATGTCCTGCCTAAATTTGAGCATTACATCCCCATAATTGACTCAGTTACCGAGGAAAAAAGGCCCTTCGGGTACTTTGACGTATCGTGACATAGGTGGGAAGCTCATGTAAGTCGTAACATGAGTTTCCCACATAGATGTAAGTCTGAAATCATTTCTGTTATCACTAGCACCCAGAAACTAATTTCCTTCCAAAATTCCCTTGTTGCATGTCAATAATGTGCCATATTAATTATTTCATTTCACTGTGTGGGGGCTGGTCTGCCCCTATATCAAGTATATGATTAAGTGGCCATCCAGAAGCCCTTATTTAAATTCACACATGTTTTGACAACAAATGAGGATATTAATGGCGCATTTGGAGCAATACATGTCAGAACAGAAATTATCTAACCCGTTAAAATGGTCCAAGATGCATATAAATCACCCCAAACCAATACCAGGAATTGCTCTGTAACTATGACATTTGGCCAGAAAATCACCTGCAATCCGATTGCACAGGTTTTAGGGTGACATCCGATGTAGCATTGGTGTCATCTGTATTGATATGGTATCCAGCAAGGCCATAATACAGCCGCCCAGTAAACATTAGAAACATTTACAAAATATTTTTAAAACCTATTTAAACTCCATCTTAAGGCTTCCTAAAATTTTCCGAGCAAACGTTTATGTTGTAATGTTTAAAAAACATCTTATTAACATTCTATAGACAAACGTTTTTACTGAGAATGTTTATTAAACATTCATAAAATAACCCAAGAAGCTAGGTTTTACTGGAAATGTTTTTTTATAAAACAGCTAAAGAAATGAAGGTTATGCAAGAAATGTTTTTCAAACGTTCATCATTAAGTATTTTATAAACAGTACACATAAAATGTTTAAAAACATTGTTGACACATGTTTCAGTAATAAATGAGGACATTTTAGGCATACTTGGAGCATTACATCCCAGTAAACATTAAAAACATTTTAAAATGGTTTAAACGTTTACAAAACGTTTTTAAAACCTATTTAAACCCTATCTTAAGGTTTTCTAAACGTTTTCAAGCAAACCTCTTCCAAGCAAACCTCTTCTAAACCCTCAGCAATGATCAGTGGGTTCTCTCTGCAACGTCTACTGGCCTGCGTTTTACTCCTCCTTCATCATCTTCTAATTTGATGCTAAACAGGAATTATCCCAATTCATCAACCTTTCATGCATGGCATAAATCTTAGCATGTAAGACCCGAAGGGATAGCTAGAGCTGGTTCATTTACACTGGTCGAGGCGACAAGGTCATGTCTCCCTGGTGTAATGTTAAAGTAATAATTAATTAAATTAATTTTGTTATTCCAATGGATGAACATCGAAAACACTTTATGCTGATGTTATTTCCAAAGATTTAAGGAATTTAAAAGAAAAACATTATCATCCCATAGAGTTTCATAAATTTTGGCCTGCAGTGTAATTCTGTGTAATTATTTATCAAGGATAGACCTGAATCTAACATTTTTGTTACTTTACATGCAGTACTAATTGGGGGGAAAATGTTAAACGTCACGTATCCCTCCATTAAGCAGGAATAACAACATATTACATTTCATTAATGATACACTCCACCCTATGTCTACCTAACCAAAATAATAAGTTGAAAATTCTTGAATGTCTAATGGAAATGATATATCTATGGTTAAAATTTTTGTTTGTTTATTTGAATAGATATTTTGACTTACTCAGTACCTTTTATGTTGGTGATACGTCAATCATAGGCCATATAAGATTCAATCCCGTGCAAAATCTAAATATTTCTCTCTGCTCAGTTTCTGTTCAAACAATACAGTAAAATATTAGAAACATTCAATAATGGCTGAGGCATTCCTGAATAAAAATTTCCCAAATTGTACTACAACTAAAAAGAGAAAAATAGATCTGAATCAAGGTGGAGGTAAGAAGAGATGTCATACTGTAACCCAGGCCTCCGAGGACGTAATTGTGTTAGATCCTAGACTGCTCAAGAAAGTATCTGACATCCAAAATTTAGACCAGATGACAACTACTAAACTGCTGCTGTTGCTGCTGGCATAGAGACTGAGATTTCCTATGTTCAACCTATTCATTCGAACTCCCCTTATAAAAGGTCATTACATATTGGTGGGAAAAGATATTTGATTTTTGCTGGGCCCAATGGCGTGATTGAATCTATCTACATAAATGAGTGGGGTGGTCAAAGAGTAGGTAATAAAAGGCATTATTCCTGAAATCCCTCGAATTATGATGGTCATGCATTATGGCCAACAGAGCACCAGTGAATTGGATGAGATTACAGTTAGAAACAGAGGTATAGATGTTAAAAAGCACATTGGTGGAGGATTTTATTCGAGTATCAATTCCCCATACAAGAATGTTGGACTCTGGAAGTGGAGGGTGAATTCCAATGCAACTTGTACACAACATATACTACAAGACTAATGGTATGTATAAAGAATACACCTCTGGTCAAAGATTTGATTCTATGCATTACTCCTCCAAAATACAGCATTATACATATAGATAAAATACCATCAGAGATGCCCGTACCCCACAGCCTAGGGAAATACTTTTAACACCATGAGATATAGAAGTACTGTATCAGTACAATGTTCAGGATACTTTCAGAGAACTGTCAGTTATATAAAGGTCCAAACAGTGTTTAAATAGAGAAAATAATGTCTAAGAGAAAGATAATGCATGTACTTTATCTACATTTGGCATGGCCGAATTATGGTTTAGATGTTTTGAAGATTACTATGCATACAGAAATGGTAATACATTCAATGAATGCTTATATGGGGTGTTGGAGCAAAATCTGTGGCTCACCTGATGAAATTCCATCTGTTACAATGGGAAGTTGTAAAAGTAAAATTCTTAATGAATTCTAATATGACTTTAACAGTGCTTAATCTGCATCAAAAGACAGACCCAAAGGTGCCACAAGATTTTCTAGGTCAAGGTCACTACGACAAGGTCAAAGGTCAAATCAAGGTCACACCATGCTGCTGCACACCTAACGACTAACCAATGTCCCTACCAAGCATCAACTTCCTACACCTTACGGTTTCTGAAATTATAGCCAGGACAAGATTTTATAGGTCAAGGTCACTACAGCAAGGTCAAAGTTTAAATCTAGGTCAGACCATGATGATGCACACCTACACCTCCTACCCAATGTTCCTAGTATCAACTTCGTACACCTCACGGTTTCCGAGATATAGCCCAGACAAGATTTTCTAGGTCAAGGTCACTACGGCAAGGTCAAAGGTCAAATCCTGGTCAGACCATGATGTTGCATACCAACACCTCCTAACCAATGTTTCTACCAAGTATCAACTTTCTACACCTTACGGTTTCCGAGATATAGCCCGGACAAGATTTTATAGGTCAAGGTCACTACAGTAAGGTCAAAAGTCAAACCAAAGTCACACCATGACGTTGCACACCTACTTCCCCCAACCAATGTCCCTACCAAGTATCAACTTCTTACACCTTATGATTTCCGAGATATAGCCCGGTCAAAGGTCAAATCAAGGTCAGACCATGACGCTGCACACCTACACATCCTGACCAATGTCCCTACCAAGTATCAACTTCCTACACCTTACGGTTTCTGAGATACAGCCTGGAAAATTTTTTCCTGCCGCCCGCCCGCCTGCCCATCCGGACACCATGGGTGAAAACAATACCCCAACAGCCCAAGGGCTGTGGGGTAAAACTGAAGTAGCACACATAATGATTGAAAGAATAAGGACACCAAAATACCCCCTTAGCTTCCAATCTTAGATATCTTTCTCACTAATCATATGAAAGATGTCTGCAATAATTTTTAAACGTAATATTTTATTTTTTTCAGATGAGTTAAGGGTTATTCTTTTTGATGATCAGTATAGCTGATTATTTAAATAAGCATTACTGATTACCCCTTAAACTTTGACAATGATTATAGAAAAGCTGTACTGAACATCGAAAAGAATAACCACTAAGTCATCTGAAAAAAATAAAATATTACGTTTAAAAATTATTGCAGACATCTTTCATATGATTAGTGAGAAAGATATCTAAGATTGGAAGCTAAGGGGGTATTTTGGTGTCCTTATTCTTTCAATCAGTATCTAAGCACTACTTCAGTATGTGTGCTACTTCATTTTATCTATATGTATAATGCTGTATTTTGGAGGAATAATGCATAGAATCAAATCTTTGGCCAGAGGTGTATTCTTACATTAGACCTGTAGTATATGTTGTGTACACGTTGCAATGATTTTGCCAGTGATACTTAAAAAATTGCAAAAAAGTTATCCATATATGTATAGTGATATATTAAGTTGATAAATTCAGGAAAATTATTATAAATTGTAAGGTTATCAATACCAGTTGGGCCAGTATAACTCAAACTTTCAAAATAATATAAAGATATGCATTAAAATTGTTGTAATTGTAAACACAATTATGAAAATATACCGCTCAGCAGCTTGCTTTCTCATTAAAAAAGTATAATTTACAGTGAATTTGTTCATGAAGATCGGATGTGTTGATTTTGTGAAATTTAAAGTATAAATTCATTAAAATACATTGCTCAACTGATAAATATGGAGCTTGTACAAGTTGCAACTGGTATAGGTCCAAACTTTTATATGTTGCAACTTGTAGAAGTCAACCCTTACAAGTTGCAACTTGTACAAAATCTCAACGTGTACATAACATATATGTATAAATAAGTCGGTCTTTTGGGGTATCTATTTAAGTTGCTAAACTTTTGGGCAAGTGGATATTTCTTCCAAATGTGATGTTGAATAAAAATATAAACTAAGGGAAAACTTTGACAGCATATTTAATTTACAGATAAACATTCCTCAAAGACCCCAACAACAATCATTTTTATAAGAGATTTCATAGGTATAAATCTTTTTTAAAAAAATTAAAAAGAAAACGATAATAATGAACCAACATTCAACTTCTTAACTGTTTCTTAACTGCTTAATGTACACATATATTACTTTTTTTGTAAAATTATTAATTACTGTTTAAACATCACTTGCTTTTTATTACAGTAATGTACACATATATTACTGTTCTTTCGTAACATTTTTTTTCTTTTACTCGAACCTATAAATCAGATCAGCATGTATTAACCAGTCTGCGTGTATTAACTAGTCTGTCTCTTAAATAAAAATAATTAAGAGAGAAGAATGCTTCTTTCATTTTTACATGACCTCATTTACAGCAAAAATATGACTTTTATCCAGCCCTGATTTTGGATGGATTTAACTGCTCATCATCACTATGATGTGAGACTGCATTCTTCATCTATTGCTGAGGAATAAACCTTGTTTTGGTCTATATCTAAATCTAAACTTTACAATGAGGTTTGAATTCCAGTTTCAACATCGAGTGTCATTGGACCTGCTATCAGAAGAAATATATAAATTGGGATTAGATGCACATTCGCTACTAGTTATTGTAAAGTGATCAGAGGCAGTAGCATTAACTCTTCTCCTGTGATTGATGAAAATTTGAAGAAATCTAATATACCATTCAGTTCTGTATTTTTTGGCAAGAAACACTAAAACACTAAAAAATGTGCTTGATATGATTTTCATACAATACTGTCATCCACAATCAATCATCAATGTTCATCAATGTCTTCAGACAGACTGTCAATATCTATTATCAGATTGACAACCTTCCTCTCTAAAAAATATACACAAAAAGGGATTGTTTAGATATCTGCACAAATTAACCTATATTTTTAAAAAAAATTCTAAGGAATGTAAATGAATGGATTTTCTTCTAAAGATAATCCTTTGACAAATTGAATAATCTACATTGTTAAATGGTGTAAAATACAAACTTTTTTGTTTTGTGAGTTGGGTCTGAGGGTTTCTTTGCATAATGTACTTGTTCAAAATTTTATATACTTGTCATCTTATAGGTTATGTCACTGAAATGTCGTTGAAAGGTAATTTAGGGTGTACTTAAATTGGTTCTATACTTTAGTGGTCACCTTTTATTGTGTACTTTTTGTCATGATCTGGCTGGTAATTTCATATATTCAAGTTAAGGTGACCTTTATGGTGTTATCTTATGTATTAGTAAAAAATTCCATGGTACCCTCACACTGGTGTTGTAAATGTCTTATGGGCTGAATGGGGGGACTGATGGTGTAAAATACAAACTTTTTTGTTAAATAGTATCAAATACCCACGTTTTCTATGGATAATGTTATATTCTGATTATCTGGAATGAAATCCTCGTAGATATGCTCATCTGAGAAACCACTTAATTGCTAAATTTAACAAGAAAAAATTTTTTTTGTCACTGATAAAAGTTTCAGCAAAATATAGGGGAAAAAGAAAGCAAAATTCACCTTTTTCAAAGGTTATGCCTAAGGTTTAAGTTTATCAAAAATTGTAACTGGAGGTGCATGGAATCCACCAGGAAATATATATTTGGTTCTGTCATAGCATACAGAATAATGTTTCCTCATATTTGTCTTTTAAATTATTTTGAACATTTTCACCCTATTCATACCGTGTGGGGTCTTTTGTGACCCTGCACACTGAAAATGCTTGATAAAATTTCAATACGTTCAATTTTCTTTAATATTTTTCATGAATATTTTACCAATATTTCAGGGGACTCGGTGGTGTAGCGGTTAGAGTTCTTGCCTCCAACCTCTAAGGCCGCTGGTTTGAATCTCGGGCCAGGCGCTTCATGTTGGAAAGTTGGTAGTTACTTGCTGATGTCCGGTGGTTTACAGTGCAGTATGCACTGGTTTCCTCCACCTGTAAACTACCCGTCACAATATGACCCTTGCTGTTGAACGTGACATAAAACAACCAATAAATAAATAAAATTTACCAATAATTCACAAACCAAGACAAACAAATTCATGTATGAGATATATATGTTGTATTGAATGTGGATAACCATTGAATGTATACATTCAATGGGTCAAGCTATTGAATGTGTACATTCAATGGGCAAATTATTGAATGTGTACATTCAATGGCTGAGCTGTGGAATGTGTAGATTCAATGGCTAAAATCATTGAATGTGTACATTCAATAACGCAAGTCATGGAATGTATAAACAATCAAATATGAAATGTTAATATTGATTGTAAAGACTTAATTTATAACCTAGATATGGTCATTTATGACCCCAAGAGTAATTACGAAATATGTGTAAATCAGCCCAAACCAGTACCAAATATTGCTCTGTAACCATGCAATTTGGCCAAAAAATCACCTGGCACATGCTAAATCTGGTAGCACAGGTTTTAGGATTAAATCTGGTGTACCAGTGGTGTCATTGGTGTAATATGGGATCCAGGTAGGCGAAAATACAGCCCCTGGTGGCTGTATCAGGATATGCTGAGATTTTCTCAAGGTAGAATTATGGTTGTAAACCACATTGTCTCCCACAGGAGTCGCCACTTAAATGAATTTTAGTTGTAGAGACTCGGGGAGTGCAGGTAGCGAGGGTGTCCTAAAATGCCAGATCAGTCCAAACCACCTCTTAAAGTTGATTAATCTGGCTGAAATTTTCACAGAAACTCGGTTTATATCAGAGAATGAATTTGTATTGGTCTGGCCCACTCAAGGGTCATATTAGGAATTTCAGTTCGGGAGTGTGGCCGGGTGCCCCCCCCCCCCCCCCCCCCCCCCCGACACCCCCCTCATAGGAGGAAATGTCAAGTTTTTCATGATATTGCCAATCTGAAGCCAAAATTTAATTCTCTGCTTGTTTAAACAATAAATGAGATTCTTTTTGGAGGATTTGGAGCATTACATGTCTAAATAGAAAATATTTAACCCAAATATTGCTGTTAAAGTGGCGAGAAAATACATGTAAATCATCCCAAACCAATACCAGATATTTTCCTTGATAACAGAGGAAATTTCAAATTACTTTTTGTGCCTTTATGATTTTAATTGGAAATATCCCAGTAAACATTACAAACGTTTATAAACCTAACTATGAATGGTTTATTTAAGGGTTTAAAATGTAAATGTGTAAATGTGGTGGTTTATAGTCTAGTATCAGTATATATACTCTCACTCGACTTTACATTTACACCCTGGCCTGGGTTTCAGAACTTTATTCACACATGTTATCGGTCTCAGTTCCCTCTGGGAACATACTAGGGAGCTGCCACAATACAGCGCTCACACTACGAACCCACTAGCAGCCAGGTACCCATTACTCCTGGGTGGAGAGAGGCACAGTCCAGGTTAACATCTTGCCCAGGGATGTTATCCCAAATGAAACAGTCGGCATCACCGGGGATTGAACCCACGACCCTTGGATTATGAGTCCAACACCCTACCAACTGAGCCACAAGAGACCCCAAATGATGGGTTCCCAAACATTCGCCTATAAACGTTTATCAATGTTTAAGCATAAACGTTTATAAATGTTCAAGTATCCAGCATGATTCAAGGGAGAGTGTAACCAGACTTCATTTTATGAATAATTTCCCTGTTTACATTAATTTAACCTTGTACAGTGCATTCTATGATATAATGTATTTTTATATCTCCACTTATAATTCAATGATGGCTTCAAACAAAAATGATACAGCCAGATATAGTAACAAAAATATTTCTCCAGTTTCCCTCAAAATGGTTGTGTTGATATCATCATCCAAAATGAAAGCAAGGTTAAGATATTCTTCACTTTTGTGAATGTTTAAAAACGTTTATTAAACATTTATAAACTAATGTTGCTGAAACATTTATAAACCCATAATATTGAATAATTGTCAATATTTAGGTTTACATTTGGTTTTTAAAAAGATTATAGGTTTATTAAACGTTTCCTATGTTTCCTGGGATAAAGGGAAAAAGCTTTATCAGGACTGTCTTCCAGAGTGTCTAAGCTCTCGGGGGGGGGGGGGGGGGGGGGGGGGGGGGTCAGTCCCTCTGGCCCTCCTCTTGGTCTTGGTCGGGTACCAGACTAGAGGGTCATGTCTTAGTAATTACCATATCCCTGGTGATGACCTGATTTGGTTTGAAATTATTGGGGGTCTTTGGGAAAGTACCAAGGGCGGGAAATCTCTCATGAATATTCATGAGGTCAAGTAGAAGTCAATTCTAGGAAGTTGTGTCCTGACCCCTGATTGGCTTGGCTAATGCTGCTAAGGTGTTTGTGCTCAGTTGTGGTCATAAAATTTTTGGAGCCAGAACTGTCGAGTCTAGAAAATTTTGTTACTCACGTACCTTCCCTCTCTAAAATTCCATACTTCATTCTAGCAGATGCAAAGGCAGTCAACTACCTGATTCAGTCCCCATTTATCTGTTATCGAGGTGTAACAAGTTATAAAATGCCTCCACCTTGTTGATCAGATGAGAGATAGTTTTATTTTTAGGTGGCATTATTTTATACATTAAAGTTTACAGTCTTGTTTTATTTGCGCCTTTTATTTTCTTAGTCTAATTTTACATGTTTTTAACTGATGTAGGAGGTACTTTTATAATGTCCCCTTAAATAATTTTTCTGTCGTATAATGTACTCCTCTTCAAAAAATTGTCTATACATTCATATTATTTATCATGAATCTACCTGGGTCACCCTGAGTGGTTAGTGTTTTTGGGTACTTTTTGAGTTCAGTCTACTTGGGTAATCTGGGTTCCTCGTAGGTGTAAATTCATCTCTCTCGGGTATGTAACATGAAACTTTAGTGATTTTATTGATCCAGATTATATTTGGTAATTTATTCTAACATGTGTAATTCCAGAAATGATCATGTGTTCATTTTGGATCATGTATTTATCAAATGTGGATTATGTATTTGTCTGACGTATTTATATTTATGGTTAGATATTTTCACATGTAATTCCAAATTATCATGTATTTTTGGATCATTTCTGTGTTGATCTTATGTATTCATATTTTTGTGGAAAGATATCATGTATGAAATCATGGTTCTTACAGTAAACCTTAATCTAACGTGAATGTTTAACACTTGTGTATATTCATGGGCATGTAAAAAGACTGTAGTTGTAGTAATTGTATACCATATTACTTGTTATTGTATATTAAATATTATTACCCTCTGTCTGTTGTCTGTCTTTGTCTTGGGGGGGGGGGGGGGGGGGGGGGTCATTTGGGGGACTGTGATATAATATATATATATATATATACATTCTCAAATTAGGCAAAAATAATTGGTAATCAGAGATGGGAGTATGTGACAAATTTCTGCTGTATTTATAAAATATTATATGATGGAAGTGGGCCTCGCAGGATCATATTTATGACGACAGAAAAAAATTTAGAAAAATAATAATAAAAGGTATGTTATTTTAATTTTAAAAAGTAGGTCATATCAACAAGACTTATAAATATTTTCCTTATGAGGTTGAAAATTTAATGAGGTTAGAGGATAATATTTCCGATTAAAAATTAGTCTTTAGATGCGCAGGTTAGAACAAGGTTCCTTAAGCTTTGGAAAATAGTCTTCTTGCTATTATGCACATGGTCAAAAGATAATACACAGACAGTATAGACAGGAATGAGTGAGGAAGAGGTTAATTAGAGAGAGTCAAATTAAATGAGTCATACGTCAATTAGAGAGTATCAAAATGGGTCATTGACATTAGGAACAGTATAGGGTCATGGTTAATTATGATTCTTTCTGAAATAACATAAAAGTAGAGTAGAAATGGGTTATTTTGAGAGTGTGATTACAATACACATTAGACCCCAATTAAAATATCCAGGTAATAAGACCAATTAAAATATCGAGGATTGATCCATGGTTTTGGTGTAGATTTGGTGTAGATTTCAGTTCAGGTTCAGTTATATGAACCATTGTAAAGAGAGATATTCATGATTTGATATTTTCATTTTTAAATAGATTATATAACTTGAGAAAAAAAAATTCCTATAAAGTTATGGAGCTTGAAACCAATGTAGTGATTACTCGGTATTGTGTACAGATTAAGGTGTTAGACTAATATGATTGATTGATGAATCGAGATAATGATTCTATAAACCGTGATTTGTCCGGAAACACTTTTAGGGTGGTGTAAAGTTTCTCCCTATAATTAACTGAAACATTATCTGTAAAACTTTCCCTGTAAGGTTCTAGAGCTTAAACCCAGCTTATCTAATCTTATCCTACCTTAAGAACACATCACCCTAATTCTACTATTATTGTTTATTGAACACCACCAATCAGGGATTAGGTCACAGTTCAATAATTCCCTCCTAATAGTTTGGGGTTCACTTTTCATGTAGCAAGCGATGAATACACATGTTCAAGGAAATGATGTGAAGTTTTTAGTTTATTTTTTTATCAGTTTTAGTGATTTTACCTATTGAAATTTTACCCCACAGCCCTTAAGGGCTGTCGGGGTATTGTTTTCACCCATGGTGTCCGGATGGGCGGGCGGGCATCCTGTCGGGTGGGTGGGTGCGGGAAAAAGTTTGTCCGGGCTGTATCTCAGAAACCGTAAGGTGTAGGAAGTTGATACTTGGTAGGGACATTGGTTAGGGGGTGTAGGTGTGCAACATCATGGTCTGACCTTGATTTGACCTTTGACCTTGCCATAGTGACCTTGACCTATAAAATCTTCTTCGGGCTATATCTCAGAAACCGTAAGGTGTAGGAAGTTGATACTTGGTAGAGACATTGGTTAGGGGGTGTAGTTGTGCAATGTCATGATCTGACCTTGATTTGACCGTAGCGACCTTGACCTATAAAATCTTGTCCGGGCTATATCTCGGAAACTGTAAGGTGTAGGAAGTTGATATTTGGTAGGGACATTGGTTAGGGCGTGTAGTTGTGCAACGTCATGGTCTGACCTTGATTTGACCTTTGACCTTGCCGTAGTGACCTTGACCTATAAAATCTTGTCCGGGCTGTATCTCAGAAACCGTAAGGTGTAGGAAGTTGATACTTGGTAGGGACATTGGTTAGGGGCCATAGGTGTGTATTATCATGGTGTGACCTTAATTTGACCTTGTCGTAGTGACCTTGACCTTTAAAATCTTGTTGCACCTTTTGGTTTGTCTTTTGATGCAGATTAAGCACTGTTAATTCATATTAGAATTTATTAAGAATTTTACTTTCATAACTTCCCATTGTAAGAGATAGAATTTCATCAAGTGAGCCACAGATTTTGCTTCAACACCACACATAAGCATTCATTAAATGTATTACCACTTCTGTATGCATGGTAATATTCAAAACATCTAAACCATAATTCGGCCATGCAGATGTAGATAAAGAGTGTTGAATTTTAGTTTACTGATTAATGCTGTCATCTTGTTATTGAATTATCTTGTTTTAATACTTCATCTTTACATGCATTATCTTTCTTTTAAACATTATTTTCTCCATTTAAACATTGTTTGGAACTTTATATAACTGACAGTGCTCTGAAAGTATCCTGAACTTTGTACTCGTACAGTACTTCTATATCTCATGGTGTTGAAAA
The DNA here is from genome assembly GCA_964017235.1 of Sabellastarte sp. h YS-2021. Taxonomy (NCBI): domain Eukaryota; kingdom Metazoa; phylum Annelida; class Polychaeta; order Sabellida; family Sabellidae; genus Sabellastarte; species Sabellastarte sp. h YS-2021. Next base: position 138,323,565 of record OZ024927.1, on the reverse strand, counting down.
TATTTCCCTAGGCTGTGGGGTACGGGCATCTCTGATGCTATTTTAAAGTACTGCAGCTGATTGATCTCAGCAATGCCTTTGACAAGGGCAAAAGCACCTATATCATCAAGGAAGTCTTTGTTTGCCACTACAGTTCGAACCAAAAGGAGGACTTCTCAGAAGAATTCTCAGGCAGATGGCTCTTATCTTCAAGTCGGATCCGACAATGCGACTGCAAGTGCATCATCTCACAAATTTATCTCTAATTCCCAAGTATCTTGTTCTTCCGACTCAAACCAAGCCATCTTATCAGCCCTGACTCGATTGGAGGCAGCTAATCAGGACCTATCCTGTCGCATGGATAGGATGGACAGGGATGCTAACACCAACTCCACGCCTGTGCAATCGTCCCGACCCAGGGAGACACTGAGCTTTAATTTGCCCCAGGGATCTAGATTGGGTAGGGATTCATCTCCGATTGCCCCACAGAGGACTCATTCACAAGTATCACATGAGTGTAGGGGAAGACAGGTTCCTGGGGCTCATCATGTGCATCCCACACAGATTTGCATCCCACACAGATTTCTCTCGCCTGTTATTGCATAGTGCCCCCTGGGCACACCAACGCCATGGAAGTCAGTAGGGACGCCAACATTCCATCTGTGGATGCTGTTAGGAGTATTCCAAGCATCTTGTCAGCTGTGTCCAAACTATTGGCCCAATATGAAGATCAAACACATCAGGACATTTCCCCAGGTAAGGACTTCATGAGAAACAAGGGAACAGTGGCTGTCTTTCAGACAACCACAAAGTCGAATCTTTAGTCAGATTAAAGTTGAATTAAACCCAGAATAATTGTGTTTAGATAACATTATACCACAAGGGTAACAAGGAGACAGCTCATTAGTACCCAATAACTTTCAACATGTTTAATAGTGATTTTGAATAGAATAATGTCATTTACCAAGACTGTTAAAATGTGTTTTTATGATAGATTTACAAATGAAAATCCTAACAGAGAAGGTAAAAACCTTTTCTCAGGGAGAAATTATAAATAAATCTGAAGAACCCAAACAAATTTGTTAAATTAGTCATGTGGTGTCTGCCTTCTATGAAACTGTTACTGTCCACATGCTTTCATGTGTAGAGCCACCAGATGAATACTTTTTTGTGATCCAAAATAAACTGTATCTCATCATAAAGACATATAATCCCCATGCATGGCTTTTTCATTATACATTTTAAACAGTAACCTACAAATGAAGATAAATACTGATCATTACATATACCATATATTTTGTAATTTATGCCCCTTTACTTTGAATTATCAATTTATAATGAGAGTGTCTGTGATTAATACACAAGACAACACTGTTCCATGCTAACTTCTGATTCACTATGAGCCAAAATTATTTGAGTCATGTGTTTTAATTTCTGCCTCATTTATGGTAGAAATTGATGGTGAATGCATGGGATTTCGTTGACATATGTTACATACTAGTGTTGGGAATCGCCTCTAATTTTCATGGTCAATTATTCGTCCATATTTCCGAGCAATGATCGATCCATAATCGATTATTTTACTCCATTATTGTTTATCATTTAAGAAACACTTTCCGGGATAAAGTATAGGTCAATCCAAACAGTGTTCTGACATTTACAATCTACCGAAAGCACCCACTTCCTGTAAATATGGCGGTAGACATAAACAAACTTGAAATTCAAGACAAAACTGTCAGTTTATTAAGTAAAAATACCTAAAATATTTTTAAAATACGTGGATAATGATATAAATCATTAAAGGTAAGATACAAGCTTAATAATTGATCACTGGAAAACGTCAGTGACCGACTACGATTCTACACTGTCACCGACGATTAATCGAGCACACGTCTAATCGTCCACCCACTATTACATACAGTTAGTTAAGATTTGTATGTATACATAACACTTTCAAGATATATAGTTGGCTCAGTTTCCGTTGCGTCTATTTGCAGAGTAATCAACACTAAGTAATTCTAACTCTAATAATATTTCTCTAGTATTTAATCTCTATCTAGCGAGAGTTACTGGGTTAAAGTATGGATGGACTGGACCCCAGATTCCAAGACACATTCTGAGGAACATCAAACAAGAAAAGTCAGAGATCAACAATTATTAAGGATCAGGCATTGCAGGTGAAAAGCTGAAGATTGTGAAGTAAGCTTCAAATTTGTAGAATAAGATTATAGGAAACATGGTGGGTGAGCTATAAATCAGAGTTCTGAATATCAAAAATTTAAGTAGATTTCTTGTTCCAAGATTACATCATAAGTCAAATGTTAGTTTTCCCCATTTCAACATGTATTGTCATTAGGTTGGTACTTGCTTGCCTTGCCGTGTTGGCATTTATGGCCATTTGTTGAACTTCCCTGTCCACATTCAAAGATTCTGCTTAATATTACCATGGTTGACATATATGATGGAAACTTTACTTGACATTAAACAAAATCTAATCAAAGAAATTATGTTGCCTACTGTAGTCACTGTTACGTTAGTATTCACCCAAAGTAAAAACATCCTTTTAATGTTTTATGACTATTCTCTAGTGTTTTGCAGATGGTAGAATGTTATCTGGGGCCTCCCCATAATTAAGTGAATTTCCCTGGGTGTCAAGTGAATGAATTATGGTATTTCATCAATTACAAGTTTAAAGGACAAGGTGTGATGCATAACAACTAGAAACAATTTAAACTAATTCTGTACATATGTATAACTTCATACATAACAAACCCCATGACTTTCAGGCTCAAGCACCAGAGATTCTCAATATTGGTATTATATTTAAAGAGGCTCACATGGTTTATACACATCTCTGAATGTTGCACATAACATTAAGTACAGATTTTGGTTTTTCCTTTGAAATATTTTTACCAGGAGACAGATACAAACTGTCAAGGACAAAAGACATTCCCTAAAATGCAAATTTTAAACACAACAGGTATGAAAAAGTTCATATTATGTACTATATGTGGCTTGTAAAACTGATGAAATACCAATAAAGAGTACATGTGTCACACATTCACATTGATACCATTGATTCACTATTCATGACAAAGGCCCCTTTTCTGAACCTTCATTTGTGCAAATACTTCACTGCACACATATAATTAAAACTGCCACTTTCAGATATGTAAATGGTGTTTCTACCAGTGTTTTGAACGACCACCAACACAAGCATAAAAGACTGTTTATTGAATAATGTCTATTGAACCTATTCGCATGTCTGGAAGACATGCATGGAAATCATGTGTTGAAAAACCAGACATTTATATTGGGGAAAATTACTCCAGTGAGTACCAGATTACAAAGAAAATGACAAAAGATTTTCTACATCCTGGTACTTTGCAAGAAGCTAGACAAAGGCTAGACAGTGTATTCATTTTATAAACTGCACAATAAAGAAAATATTAAACAAAAAAACAAAATGGCAGAGTACATACAGTACCTCTTATATTTAATATATGTGTTTTGATATTGCATATATCTTTAGTTTTTAGAGGATAAAGTGGCATTTTAAAATAACAATCAGAACCCAGTACATAACTCGAATCCAAGATTCGACTAAAACGTCTGGTACCTGCTACCATCTCCTATTACTGATACCTGCACTGCCAAGCCAGAATAAAGGTGGCCAAATGAAGGGTATGTATCCACACGCGTGACTAGGAAGCCTTCTTATGATGATCTTTCCTTGGACCAGTGGGCAAGTGGGCAGTTATCAAACATCCTACTTACTTAGGATTTTGAATTAATGAAGTGTATGTTAACCCAGGATACTTTGGCATATAACTGATGCTGTATCTCTCCCATGGCCTGCAGTTCGATCTGCTTGGGCAGCTTCAATGACCCAAGTTGAAGAAGGGCGACTTTCTTGGGCCAGCAATACTCAGTGGGCCCTCAACAGGATTGGTATGTTACAAGTTGCAGTTTTTAGGATTGGTATGTTACAAGTTGCAGTTTTTAACAGAGTATCACCAACCAGAAGAAGGTGAGGATTTGTCACTATTTTAACGAAGGATCCTGTGTACATGATTTTAACCATTGAAACTACAAGCATATATGTTCACATTGTTACAAGCAAGGACGTTATCTTCCTCACCCTGAGATGAAGTGTAATTTGAAGACAAAAAAAACAGGCCATCGGCAAATCGAGGTAGGACACTGATCGATCACTTGGAGCCACACCATGTTATCCACCAGACAATAACTTTCATAATGAACCTTATCAGTCTACTGTGCCCCAGTATTTTTGTAATCAATATAACTTTGAAACCAGTAATGATGATGTGAACTATGTTAATTGTGATCAGTTATATGATGTTCCGTGTTTTGATTTTTATAATAATCATGGTCAGGTTATGTGTAATATTATCCATAACACTGGTAATGTTCATACATGCACTGACGTTGCTTGCCGTTGGTCGGCAGTTTACAGTACAGAACCCTAATGAACTGTATGTACTGGTTTCCTCTGCCCTTCCAACTACCCGTCGTGATATGACCTGTACAGTGTTGAAAGCGACGTAAAACCCCAAATAAATAAATAAATAAATACATGCATTGACAACAATAAAGCTTTTAATACTGTATTCACTGAATGTGTGTGTAGCAGATGATACCATTCCTGACCTTTGACATGAGGTTTGTCATAACTATTGGTACAATCCCCAGAGACAAGTTAATGCCCCTTGTTATGCATATAATGCCGCATTTTGGCATACCAATTACATATTACACAGTTCGGATGATGTCAATAGTCTACTGGTCGGCCAGTGAATTTCGTCGCCCCAGTGAAGTTCGTCACCTGCTATAAAAGCGTTCAAGGACTAGCAATGTCCACATTTAAAAATGTGGAATAGTTGCCTTGGAGAGCAAGGTATAATTGTTGGCGGGAAGATCACAGTAAAGAAGTTTTAAAACTGTCATAAAATACGAGTGACGAACTTCACTGGGGTGACGAAATTCACTGGCTGAGCAGTATGTGTAATGAAAATGGCTCAGCTGTTTCTAAGTGCTGTAAGGTTAGCCTTTTTGAATACTTTCATCAATGTAGTCATATGTTTTCACCAGAGGTTTATATTCATGCTGATGGACTAGAACATAGATGGTCCCTAAATGTAAAGGCATCATTGAAAGTGCACAAGTTCCTGTTACATGGACGTTTCAGTCATCTGCAAAAACACCCATTTTTGGGCCAGTACTGAAGGCTTTTAATGTGAATTCACGTGTCATATGTCTTACGTGAGACATGTGCAGATGCATCCTATGTGTGTAAACGATGTAACATATCCAGGTTATATGTTACAACAGCCTACATCAACTATATATGCTGTGTAAACACCAAACTATATAGAGAAAAAGAGCGCTGGAGACCGGGACAAATAGATAAATCACACTCCGTACCAATATAGAAGGGAATACTATGGATTTTGCTCTTGGTATCCGGTTAAGGCAATGTGTTGGGCCCTTTGTCAGTGTCAGGTATGTATCAGACAGATTTGCAGTTATTTTACCAACATATGGGGGGTTAGCATTGTCCCCAGCCCAGGTGTACGATAATTACTGTAAAGATCTGTGAAGTATTTCCATTGCTCTTATGAACAGTACATGAATCACATAATCAATGTTTTGTTGGATTGTCCAGAGGTTGAGCTGATTAGTTTCTCAAGTGAATCTCGCAAAACAATGAGTGATCATATGCAGGCATCTGTATCTGCTGCATTGTTAGACATGAATGGAGAAACTGCCTCCACTGGTGCAGTCCGTACTGCACAAAAAACAAGACCACTGCCGCGGTATGTATCTCCCGCCGAGTACCGCAGGGGAAGAAATACCAAATTGAAATTTTTCCCCTTTGCATAGGACACTGTTGTACCATCCTGCGGGTCAAAAATTCGCTTGAAATCACTCTATCTGCTACGCTTTTCGAGATATTGACACTTTTCCATTTTCCGCAAAAATCCAAGATGGCCGCCGAAAGTGGCAAAAAATTGAAATTTTTCCCCTTTGCACAGGACACTCTTGTATCACCCTGTGGGTCAAAAATTCGCTCGAAATCGCTCTATCTCTTACGGTTTTCAAGATATTGACACTTTTTCATTTTTTCCGCTAAAATCCAAGATGGCCGCCGAAAGTGGCGAAAATTGAAATCTTACCCCTTTGCATAGGACACTCTTGTACTACCCTGAAGGTGTAAATGCAATAGTTTTCAAATTACAAGTGATTTTACTCATGATGGAAGTTACTGAGAAATCCAAAAGTAGCTATTACTCACTTATCTATTGAGATAGACACCCAAGTTACTCACCATGTTGTTGCTATGGGAAAAAGTAGGTGAATAACATATTTTAACAAAATGCTCTAAATACAATACTTTTCAAGTTATAATCGATTTAGTGCATGATTTCATTAATTTTAATGCATTAAAAATTATTTTAATAATTCATAAAAAAACTTTAGCATGTGAAATATCTCCAAAATGTAGGTGAATGAGTTATTTGAGAAATACTGGCTATCTGCAATACTTTTAGTGATAATAGGCATTTACTCATTTTGAGTAGGTGAGTAATTAGATATGGATCTGAAAATTCACTAATTGAAAGTTCTCCCAAAATATAGGTGAAGCGAGTTATTTGAGAAATACTGGCTATCTGCAATACTTTTAGAGATAATTCGCATTTACTCATCTTGAGTAGGTGAGAAATTACCTACAGGTCTGGAACTTCACCATGTGAAAGCTCTTCCAAAGTACATGAATGAGTTATTTGATAAAAATTGGGTACCCACAATACTTTTAGTTAAGAGATAATTAACATTTACTCATTTTGAGTAGGCGAGTAATTAGCTATGGGTCTGAAACTTCATCATGTGAAAGCTCTTCCAAAAGTAGATGAATGAGTTATTTGAGAAAAATTGGCTATCTGCAATACTTTTAGAGATAATTAGCATTTACTCATTTTGAGTAGGTGAGAAATTAGCTGCAGGTCTGAAACTTCACCAAGTGAAAGCTCTCCCAAAAGTAGGTGAATGAGTTATTTGAGAAAAATTGGCTATCTTCTATACTTTTAGAGATAACTAGCATTTACTCATTTTGAGTAGATGAGAAATTAGGTATGGGTCTGAAACTTCACCATGTGAAAGCTCTTCCAAAAGTATATGAATGAGTTATTTGAGAAAAATTGGCTATCTGCAATACTTTTAGAGATAATTAGCATTTACTCATTTTGAGTAGGTGAGTAACTAGCTACGCGTCTAAAACTTCACCAAGTGAAAGCTCTCCCAAAAGTAGGTGAATGAGTTATTTGAGAAAAATTGGCTACCTGCAATACTTTTAGAGATAATTCCCATTTACTCATTTTGATTAGGTGAGTAAGTAGGCCAAAGTTCACCAAACCTTTTCCCCTTAGCATAGGATACTCTAGTACTACCCTGTGGTTCCAAAATTTGCTCGAAATTCCTCTATCTCTTACGGTTTGAGAGATATTTCTGATTTTTCACATTTTCACTAAAAGTAGCAATAAAGTAGCCATTACTCACTTGTACATTGAGCAACAGTTGTGAAACTTAAATATGTTAGTTCACAAAAAAGTACATGAACAACATATTTGAGAGAAATTGTGTAGCTGCAATACCTTTGAAGATATAAGCCATTTACTCATTATGGTTATCATTAAAAATTGAAAAAGTAGCTATTACTCACTTAGCAATGGAGATACACTTCCAAATTACTGACCATGTTGTAGCTGTGGAGAAAGTAGCTGAACATCATATTGGAACAAAATTGTGTAGCTGCAATACTTTTGAAGATATAAGCCATTTACTCATTGACAATTATAAATCATATAATTATATTAGGTAAAAGCGCTATTACTCACTCAAAAGTAGGCCAAAGTTCACCAAATCTTTTCCCCCTTAGCAATAGGATGCTCTAGTACTACCCTGTGGGTCAAAAAATTGCTCGAAATTCCTCTATCTCTTACGGTTTGAGAGATATTTCTGATTTTTTACATTTTCACTAAAAGTAGCAATAAAGTAGCCATTACTCACTTGTACATTGAGCAACAGTCGTGAAACTTAAATATGTTACAGTTCACAAAAAAGTACATGAACAACATGTTTGAGAGAAATTGGGTAGCTGCAATACTTTTGAAGATCTAAGCCATTTACTCATTATGGTTACCATTAAAAATTGAAAAAGTAGCTATTACTCACTTAGCTATAGAGATACAGTTCCAAACCACTGGCCATGTTGTAGCAGTGGAGAAAGTAGCTGAACAACATATTTGAACAAAATTGTGTAGCTGCAATACTTTTGAAGATATAAGTCATTTACTGGTTATGGTTATCATTAAAAACTGAAAAAGTAGCTATTACTCACTTAGCTATGGAGATACACTCCCAAACTACTGATCATGTTGTAGCAGAGGAGAAAGTAGCTGAACAACATATTGGAACAAAATTGTGCAGCTGCAATACTTTTGAAGATATAAGCCATTTACTCGTTATGGTTATCATTAAAAATTGAAAAAGTAGCTATTACTCACTTAGCTATGGAGATACACTTGCAAAGTACTGACCATGTTGTAGCTGTGGAGAAAGTAGCTGAACAACATATTGGAACAAAATTGTGTAGCTGCAATACTTATGAAGATATAAGCCATTTACTCATTATGGCTATAATTAAAAATTGACAAAGTAGCTATTACTCACTTAGCTATGGAGATACACTTCCAAACTACTGACCATGTTGTAGCTGTGGAGAAAGTAGCTGAACAACATATTAGAACAAAATACTGTAAATGCAATAGTTTCAGAGTTATAAGCCATATAATTATATTAGCTAAAAGTGCTATTACTCACTCAAAAGTAGGCCAAAGTTCACCAAACCCCAAAAATATTGAAGAGCAAAAAAATTTATTAGGACTTGTAATTTACCAAAAATGTGTAACTGTAGTAGTTTCAGAGAAAACTGCGTGATACACGCACGTACGCACGCACGCACGTACACACACACATGGTGCAAATTATAATCTCCCTCCGGCGAGCCGGGCGGGAGATAAAAATACTTCCCGGATAAGAGGACAGGTTTCATTTCATTGCAAAAGGATACCTTTAATTTTATTGGTCCTGACCGACAGAAAGTTTGCATTGATAGTATTGACAGGTGTTTGCATATATTTTCAGTTATCAGGAATATTAATGTACCTAACTATAAATGTGCTCGTTTCCATTTGAAATCTGGTCTGGGAAAATAGGTTAGCAAACTATCCAGATAGGAGATTTATTATCTTAAATTTGGCTTTCTCCTGTCCTTGGTGGGACCTGATGACTTAAATAATAAGCAAGTTACGAATCATTATTCAGTTCTTGCCCATCCACAAGCTGTTCAAGAATATTTGGACAAGGAGGTTTCACTTGGGGCCATGTTGGGCCCTGTTGATGAATTAGTGGCTGAGGAAGTCCATTGCTCCTCCCTTATGACTCGTCCTAAGGATATAAATAAGAGGAGGGTTATTCTTGACTTATCATACCCTCGTGGGGCTTCCCTTAATGATCAGATGGAGAGGAATAAGTTCGATCACAGTGACTTTGCTCTCAAACTTACCTGTGTCGATGATATTGTGAAGGACATTGCGAACGCATCCAACCCTGTGTTATTCAAAGTTGATGTGGCCCACGCCTTTAGGAACTTGCGTGTGGATCCAGCAGACTGCATCAAATTGGGGATTAAATGGCATGATTTTTACTTTATTGATGGATCGGTCGTGTTTGGCTGGGTCCACGTTACGGTGATATTCCTGATTTGTTCTGATTGCATTGTCTTCATGATGAAGAAATTGGGAGTAAACTTGCACTGCTATTTTGATGATTATGTGGCGGTTGCCACCTGGCATGAGGTAGAACAATATTTTAATCAATTGTGTGACCTATTGCAGGAGCTAGGGTTGCCCATGAACTTGGACAAAGTTACATCTCCCACTAAGTGCTTGACATTTTTGGGCATTGAAATTGACATTCAGGCCAACACCAATGCATATTGAACCCTGTAAGCTTGCCCAGATCCGTGCAGAGTGTTTGGCAGTTAAGGGTAAGAGAATCTTGAGTAAGAAAGCTTATCAGTCCCTTATGGGGAAGCTTCTGTATATTCAGAAGTGTGTCAAGCCCTCAAGGATCTTTGTGAACCATATCCTGGCATTATTTAGGGCTACATGAGGATGACCCCAGAATTCTTTGAAATGATAAAGACCAGACTGGAACCACATCTAGCCAGGCAGGCCACCAACTACAGAGCACCAATCAGTGTTGGGGAGAAGTTCGCCCTCACGAGTTGTGGACTGCCAAACAGGCTTCCCGGGACTAAGCTACGGACACCTGGGACAACATAGGACTGTGTAAATTTGGGTCTGAGGAAGCCTCGGACTGAACATTTTGTTGATGGCGGGAAATAAGAATTGGTTTCAGTCATGAGAAGTATCAAACATGTTTGGTTTCTCTCACGGCCCCAACCGACAACTACTGACCCTTACAGGACACCTGGGACAAAGCAACTTTTTGAAACCGACTCACAAAACCCTTAATCGGGAGCCTTAGTTGTGTGGTGGAACAACCACATTAGCTCCCTCCATTGTCCCCACAACATTCTCCTCCATCATCTCCAGGGATTTGGGCTTGGTAGCTTTTTAATAACTACAATTGTATTATACCTCTTTCACTAACATGTAAATAAAATTCCCAAACGGATTCCTCCTTTTATCTCTGACCTTGACTTGACCTTCCTTGACCTCCAATCTGAACTCTCAACTTGCTGGCTTTGACCTACAGTTGGGGCCACGGTGGCAGAGTGGTAACACTCTCGTCTCCCACCTCTGCGGCCGGGGTTCGATCCCCGTCATGGCCGTAAGTGGGAAAGCTGGTAGTTGCTTGCCGTTGGTCGGCAGTTTACAGTACAGAACCCTAGCGAACTATATGTACTGGTTTCCTCTGCCCTTGCAAGTACCCATCGTGATATGACCTGTACAGTGTTGAAAGCGACGTAAAACCCCAAATAAATAAAAATTGACCTACAGTTCAGATCTAAAAACTGTGGAGGATATGACCTGAGTAGGGGCCTATTGGGTCAGATTACATCAACCTTAAGAATATCAATTATGTACCTACCTTAAGAACACATCACTCTAGTTCTACTATTATTGTTTGTTGACCACCAGCAATCAAGGATTAGATCACAGTTCAATAATTCCCTCCAAATAGTTTGGGGTTCATTTATCATGTAGCAAGCGATGAATACACATGTTCAAGGAAATGATTTGAACCCACCTCCCTCCCTAACACAAGATATGAATTATTGGAGTGAGGTTGAGTCAGGTTGGGCCAGGCTGACCCTGGTTCCCCCTCTAGATATGACAGCTTTTGTAATTACATGTTACACATATATTGTAGTATCAAGGCAGGGCCAGGCAGTACCCTGGTATCCCCCTATCGGTTGTGAATTTTACATTGCTCTTATGTTAATAGTGTGAATGCAAATATGTTGACCACATGTTATTGGTCTTATATATGAAGTGATGCTAGTCGTCTACAATTGAATTGTCGGATGTAGAGTCATCTGTTTCCCCGAGTGGTTTGCTTTAAAATTTTTTTAAAGTCTTTTTAAAGTCTTTTTAATAACTACAATTGTATTTTACCTGTCTCACTAACATGTAAATAAAATTCCCAAACGGATTCCTCCTTTTATCTCTGACCTTGACTTGACCTTTTGTGACCTCCAATCTGAACTCTCAACTTGCTGGCTTTGACCTAAAGTGCAGATCTGGAAACTGAGAGAGTAGGCAGTGAGCTTAATCTTGCTGAAACAGTTTTCATCATCTCTGATTTTTAAAGCATATCAAATGTGTAAACACTTCCTGTTATTAGTAAAGGAATTAGAAAGTGAAAGCTGTATTTTAATAAACATAAACCCCAGTAATACATCCATATGTACATAAATTTGTATGGCCACATTTTTGGTGAATGAGAGATCTGCAATCGCCCATAACATTTATAAATAATAAGGAATAACACACGATGAATGAATAGTGATATTAGTCACAGTCGTCAATTGACACTAGCAGAAATGTACACTTCCGGCAACTCACATGAACATGTTTAAGAGTTTTATAACAAAAAATCTTAACTTAAAGGGAAGGAAATATTATAGGGTGACAAGTCCTGAAATATACAAAAAATTAATGAAGAGATACTTGACAAGCAACCACATTTTAAAATATTTTGTTGTATTCGAATTATAGCATTTTCAAATAGTTTGTAAGAATACCAGTTCAATGTGTGATCAAAATGCTATGAATACTTATACAATGCGTGATTTGTAGCCTTGTTTTTGAGGGTTACAGCACATATTTTGTCACAATATGTAACTTTTTGAAGGAAAAAGCAATGAATATCTCAATTCAAATTGATAATAATTGCTAACTTGGCAAAAATAGCTATTAAGTCCCTTTCAAAATAAATTTAAAATATCTAAAACAGTTACTTTTTGTTAAGTTAGCATTGATTATTAGTTTTTATCATTAAATTCAATGGGCTTTTTTTCAGACAAAAACCCTTGTATGTTGACAAACCATGTACTTAAACACCCTTAAACAAGCCTACAAATCACGCATTGGATAGGTATTCATATCACTTTAAGCACACATTGAACAAGTATTCATACAAACTTTTTGAAAATGCTATAGTTCGTATTTAAGAAAATATTTCAAAATGTGAGTGTTTTTCAAGTATTCCTTCATTAATTTAATTAGTTTATATCAGACCTTCTAATTCTAGAAGATTCCCTACTATTATAATTATGGATCTTTTCATTATTTCTGGAGTTATCATGAATACAGACAGACATAACCTTGTGGTGGAGGTAATGAGATATGATTGTACTTAAGGCTGGGACACCTAAAATATAGTTACTGTGTAACAGAAAAAAATCTGTAGAATCAGTATTAGAGATAGTGCGAACCTAGTCTACTAATTTTTAATTTTGCATTTCAGTGCATGTCACTGTCATTTTATGTGTTAAGTACCGATTGAAAATATCACTTCACAATTAGTAGTGCTTGAACTGAGGCCCTTAAGATAACAAATATGAAATCACACAAGTCACAAAATTTACCAGATAATATCCTTGACAAGAAGTAGGGGGAGGGGGGATGGTGGAGTTGAGCATATTACATAAGGGTAATAGAATAATATCTCCTATGCCATTTTAGTTATCTCTGCGGAGGGTCAAAGCATGAGATAAGAACTTAAAGAATCTGGATTAAGAACAAATATGGCATGAATTGTCAGAATAGCATGAAACGGAAATACTATAATGATAGGTTAAAGCGAAAAAAACATGTAGAAATGTTTTGTGCATTTATATCCCTAATGTTTTGATGACATCTTTAATGCTTGTGTTTCATATTTGCAACTGATGGGCAAGCATACTTCATACTCATGGCCCTGCTATGAGCGACCTTGGAAGAGAAAAAAGTGGGGAAAATGTGACCTTTCAATGATGCCTGTACTGTCTCAAGACCATTCAGCTTATGTCTAGCAATGTGTTTCTGATCCACAAGATTCAGACGATAGCTCCCTAATACAAAAAAATACTATCCGACTTGCCATGCAATCATGTAATATTGTCATTTTCATTTGTACTCTGTTCACAAATTTACTTTTTCTTAATACTGACCAAACAATACACCAAGTTTGAGATGAATGATTTCTTTTACCCTTTGGGGTTTTTATAGCAACTTACAATGTTAATATTCTGTTAACCCAAGTGGATACACTGTTCACAAGCAGTTTTACTTGTTGCTTTTTATGGTAACTTTTATTTAAAACTGTATTAATATATAGTGATAGATTAGTGTAGTAATAGTGTAAATTTGTTGTGTAGTATTAATAAAATTTTATGTTCCAAAAAAAAAAAAAATAATTGTGGAATTTAATTGACTTTTTGTTATATATATCTTAAACATGTTCGAAAAAGTTGCCGAATGGTAACATCTGCTATAGTGCGTTTGACGACTGTGTTAGTAACACAAAGGTGAAGCAACAACATTACCCCACGCTAGGAGTGTGTTTTTGCGATTCTAACATGACATTTCATATTTTTCACATTTATTCCTCGTCTTCTTACTGTTTTGATGAAGATTTGAAGTGCATATTCTTTGTACTTTGACTTAGAATAGACCGTTGCATGGTGTCAATCAAAATACCGCAAATCGGCAAATATCCTGTTTACTACAATAGCAACAACCAATCATTTCCTCCGATTTTCATCGGCGCCATTTTGAATTACAAAACATGGCCATTTTTAGGGACATATTTGTAAATATTATTGCTTTCTGATAATGGAACAAAATGAAACCAAAGTTTGATTTGATAAAAAAATTATATCATCAATCCTACCTACTTTAAAATGTTTGAAATGTATACATGTCCCCAAGCTGCCATTGTTTACATTTTACTGCAATGCACAAGGATTTGTTTTGATCAATAAATTGTTTATTTATTTTCTAATTTTTGTCACAATAAAACAAATATACTTTATAAAATAATTTCTTATTATATGCTCCATCCAATCATTTATAATACATGTTTATTTCTCGTATATCCTAAAATACTCAATGTTTACATTTCATTTCCCGGCATTTTCGCCATTTGTTTGTCAGACAAGGTCTGACATGGAGACAACTAAAATACCGTAAAACCAGGAAGTGGGCGTGGCCTATGGAACGGTCTGTTGAAATGAACAGGAAGTGATGGCTCTTGTTAAGAAAAATAGGATAAGTGATTTTCTTGAGATAAATTCTTGCCCTGTTGTAAACAGAAAAGTTATTTCAAAATGCGTATACAATAATTGTCATTTGATGCATAAGCATATTGTGATACATTTTTATGATGGTTGCCATGTTTCATTTTTTGCTGTATTTAGCTTGTGAAATGGGAGATAATAGGAGTATCTGAAACTCAAGCAGCCCTCCAGAAGTGCTTACTTGTTTTCATGTTGATTTAAATGATCGCAATTGCCAAATTATAGTCTCCCTTGAATAACTTCTTGGGCTTTGGAACTTTTTTTCCCTTCATTGTGCTTTTTTAAGTATAATGATGAGAATTTTGAAGGGATACTTAGAAGAGACCTTAAACTCCACTTAAACCCTTAAGCATTTTTCAAAGGTCCTCGGGGGTTCGAGTCCCACAAGTGGCAATTCTGAGGACCTGTCCCAATATGACCCTGGCTGTTGAACGGGACGTAAAACCCCAACTTTGACCTTTGTCAAAGGTCCTCGGTGGCCTAGTGGTTAGCAAGTTTGGCATCTAATCATAGGCTGTCACCTCTGTGGGTTCGAGTCCCACAAGTGGCAATGCTGAGGACCTGTCCCAATATGACCCTGGCTGTTGAACGAGACGTTAAACCCCAACTTTGAACTTTAACCATTTTTCAAAAGTATTTGTCATCAAAATTGGAAAAAAATCGATTTGCACCAGCCAAACTTGTCACATATATTAAGATTTCGCAAAATAATATCCTGACTTTATGATGACCTTAAACTGTAAATATAAATGGAGCTATGATGTCCTTAAAGTCTTAATATTTAAATAAAACCGTCTGGCTCCTTTATTTTTTACTTTAAAATTCTATTTAGCACTGATATTGAAGAAGACCAAAAGAAGATAATGGCTACCTTAAGATTTGAATATTTATCATGTTGTGGTTTTCTTATACTGAAAATGCACTGAGTAAGTATCTAATTTTTAAAGTGAGATTCTCAGTGGCTTTAAATACCAGTACAATAAGTAAAAAAATATCCATTATTATATCCATATTACTCGGAAGACAAGTTTTAAAAAATAATTTAGACATTTTTTGTCATATTCTTCTAACAAAAAATAAGTATCCCCTCAGACTGGGAGACCTGGGTTTGATTCCCAGTGATGTGGAATGAGACATCATAGCTCAGTGAAAGAGCACTCAGTCTGTTATTTTGATGTTGTAATATTCAACATATAAATTACCTAAATATTAAAAAAAATGCTTCTTGTGTTTAATATGTTGGGTGTTAAATTCTATTGCTACATATCTCTTACTGAGGATTTAACATGAGTTTAAAATACCCCTTTTTAACCCCAGCCTTTATAGTTGTCCTCTGTGCCGTCAACCGCAGCAGGGTGGCCAATGAGCTTCTGGAAGTTCCACAGCGTAAATCTGTGTGTCACAACCATTAATGTATGAGTTACCAATAATGTATCCACTAACCAATAATGTAGCAAAAATTGACTAATAATGTATCATCAACCGATAATGTATCAAAATTAACCATTAATGTATCAATCCTCGAACTAATAACAGAAAAATCACTTGACATATGAAGTCTATGAATAGCTTGATAGTCTTACTCTTTTATATTTGAGCATATAATCCTTGCCTGAGTTTTAAAACAAAACTAAAACAATTGGAACAAATACTCATTCAATACTGAGGAAATTGTAAATCATAGAGGATAACACATAAATGCTCTTGATCTCTGGGAAATGAGTGTTTACACAGCAGGGCACAGTGAGGTGCCTGTTCTGGCAGTTTCCCCACCTTAAACTCTAGGTATTCTGTGCCTTGGCGTTACAACCCCCTTCCACGACCTTTGACCAACCAATGAAATCATTCTTTCCCCAGCTCCTGGTGCTCTTTGGAATTGGTTTCATATTGTTCTTGGCGGCCATTGACATAGCACCAAGAATTTAAGTTTTATTTTTAGCACATGGACTATAGTGTTACAGGATTTTAAGTTTGTTTCACTGCTTCATAATGTCTAGTACCAAGAAGAAGACTCCTGTTACTAATGCCAGGAAGAAAGTCACTGCATCTGCTCATGCCAGAATTTCAGTTACAAGGACAAAAAATTCTGAATCCGACATCAATGGCTCATATATTCAGTCGGGAGCTTCTAAAGTTGTAAGTAACGTACAACTATCTCATCCAACTCAGCCGGATCCGATGAATCAGGCCATCTTATCCATGCTCCAGAACATGGAGGCATCTAACAAGCTTCTAGCTGACAGGCTTGATAAAGTAGAGCAGAACAGATCTTTTACTTCAACACCTCTTAATCACCAATCTCATGCTACTGTCACTCAGCACCATGGTTATCCTCCAGCTGTTCAGCCTCGTTCACTCACGGCATCCTCACAACAGCCACTGTTCCAAGACCATGTGGAGATGGCACAACCACGACAGTCACCTTCTTAGCATCAAACTAGCGTCATAACCCAGGGTATCACTATCAAACAGACACTGCCCACTGTCAGGCAGGAGGCTATCAACCCTAGTTTGGACACTTTACTTGTACGACTAAGCGTTCTGGCAGGTATAACTTTGTTGATACTGTTATTGCACCCCCCCCTCCCCACACACACAAGCATTGAGGGATGCTACGTCACTGCCATGGGTGGCCATCAGAAATGTTTGGGCATCATCTATGCATTGTGTTGAGGCAGGCACACTTTCATGGCGGGACTCCACACAAAGGGCTATTAACAGGCTCAGTGCCTCTCAAATCGCACTTTCCAGTGCTCAGGCAGTCACCAAATGATTGTAGACTCTAATAGACTGTTTTTCAGACCATACTTCATACTTTGTATACTGAGGGCAATAAGGTCAGGGGTGTATTCAGTCGTATTGATCACTTTGATTGGTATGTTTATTGTCCTATTCAAGATGTGGTAATGGAATAAGTGTACATTCACCAAAACCTTAGAAAAGAGGGGTTTTTGTTTCATGTTAACCCGACCTAGGTGTTGTTTTTTATCAATGTCTACATATTCCTGTGGGTTATTTGCAGGTATTGTATTCCACTAACATGTTTTTGTATAATATGTGTATTCCAACTTTCAATACTAGTGAATTGTCAAGAGGTTTGAAAGACAGAGCAGAGTTGCCATTTGACAACTATAGTGAAGATTGTCACTTTATGAATAACTTTAATATGACTTATGAGGACAAAATAATGAATATGACTGACAGATTAATTCAATATCAGGATCTACTGGTTTTACACTATGTCGATGCTATTGATTCTGATGTTGCTATTAACAATGTATCAACCAGGGTTGAAAACTTGGGCTGTCAAGACATCATGGATACTTACAGGTACAAAGTAGATAGCAAGAGTACATGTGCTAGCATGAAAAGTAGTGAAGTTGTTGACATCAACTTCCCACATAAATCAGTGGGCTTTTTGGCCCTTGACAGTACTAACTTTGAGTATACTGGGCCGAATCGTGAAACAGTCCAGTTGAATAATCTGGATCAGAACATGGCAGCTGCCAGTATTATTAGAGGTGCTGGTATGCCTAACTATCACATCCCTATCAGCTCTGATTTGAACATGCCTGCATGGGAGTACCATTTGCGTCATTATCCTGATAAGAAAATTATTCAGTACTGGAAATTCGGATTCCCTCTGGGCATGATCTGATCTGAATAATGTCGACATTCAAAATCACTACTCGGCTAGCGCATACCCTATGGCAATAAACGAATACATTCAGAAAGAAACGTCTCACAGGGCCATTTATGGGCCTCTGTCAAGTAAGCATATGCACAATGTTCATTGTTCCCCAATGTTGACTAGGCCCAAGGGCGTCAACAAGCTTCATGTCATACTAGATCTTTCCTTTCTTCATGGTAATTCCGTCAACTCTCAGTGGACAGTAGCAAATTTGATGGGAACCACTTCAGCCTCAGATTCCCGTCCATTGACGCCATACTGGCTATGAAAGGCAGGGTCTCTCTAGCAAAAATTAACGTGGGGTCTGATCGTCAATACATTATAATTTTAAAATGCATTTATCCTACTAACATGTAAATAAAATACTCCAAACTTGACCTTTGACTTTTTCACTCACCTTCAACAGACCTCTGGTTCAAAGTAAAAGACACTTCAGAATGTTATCCTCCCCCCAACAAACAGGAAACTGTAGCATCAACTCAAGCGTTGCCTTAAACATTAATGCTTGATGTATTATTACTGCTTACTTGTTTTTCGTTTTTAGTGATTTTATGTTATTAGTTAGAGAATTGATACATTAATGGTGAAATTTGATGCATTATTGGTTGATGATACATTATTGGTTAGTTGATACATTGTTGGTTACAAGAAAGCCCAATTGTCTATTTTATTACATTAATACATCCTATCCAATGGACAATAGCTTATCCGGTCGGTGCAGACCGGCCCGCCAAACATCAGAAAAAGACGTCCTGTGTCTCCACCAGCAGGTCGGTCCGGAGTATCAGTGCACTCGCCAGATGGCGTGTCGTACTTCCTTCCTGTCTAGACAGAGTGACGTCATAGCATCTTTTTCATTTGGCGCGAACCAGTGCACAGTGGAAAATTTTATATCTGCCAGAAATTGTGTTTTATCAGTGTTTATTGTGAAGAACGATCTTGGATTTTATATTATTGTTATCTTCTGTGTTCCTACATTGCTATGTCTTCTCCTGGCCAGAAGAGAGGGAGTTGTGGTCATGCAATGGCCATTTTCGATGGACATGCTTTTTGCGCACGTTGTAGGGAAAAGGGAAAAGGTGAGGAACCTTATGTGAAGGATAAGGACTCTGTTGACTGTTCTCAGTGTAATTCCTTCACCCCGGAGCAACGTGCCAAGATCTCAACACTGTCTTATAAAATTAAGAAGGAAAAACGGGAGGCAAAACATGCTGACATTTCCCAACCCACGGATGAACTTATAGACCCTTCCAGCGTCTCAGTTATTGGGGTTGTGGGTGGACCTAGTACTGATAAGTCACCAGTTCCTCCTGAGAAAAAGGCCAAAAAGGACAAACCTTCTGTTAAACCCAAGAAATCAGCTACTGCAACTCTCTCTTCTGCTACAGAGGACAAGCTTACAGCCTTAGAAGATAAGTGGTCCGACCGCTTTAACAGGTTAGAGTCATTACTGTTGGCCAAGTCTATGGAACCTGCCTTTTCTTCGGATGTCAGAGTAGCCCCTTCTCATTCTGCACCACCTAATGTGACTCGGGACTCTGAGCCCTTTTTTCAACCACCTAAAATCCTTCAGATGATGCCTTTCAGCGCACTGGCCCAGACTCTAGTGCTGCCTTGCAGCCGTCGGCCGGTAAGCTTGTCAGAGACTCTTCATTACTTGGATCTTCATCATCTGAGCACACTGGCCCAGACAATGTTGCTTCACAGCAAAAGTCGGCTGGTAAGCTTAAAGTTCAGAGCACTTCTCAAGGGCGCACTGGTCCAGACACCGCTTCTCAGAAGCATAAGTCGACCGGTAAGCCTAGTACTGGTTGTCACCGACCTACCACAGCTCCTGCTGAGATTTCCAAACAACCGGCCACCGACCATCCTTCCTCCGACCGACCCCTTGGCTCCACCGGCTCTGCTTCACCGACCCTTCAGAAGAGCAGAAAGGACAGCATTTCTAACTTAGATTCAGATACGGATAGTCAAATCTCTGATACCCCTCCGGTGGAACTCTTTGCAGAGGAAGGGGACTTTTCGGAAGATCCAGAGTTTGAACAGGAACTACCGACTGAACAGACATACAGGGAGACCATGCGAGGCATACGATCCTTTATGGGTTGGTCGCATATCCCTGACATGGATAGTTCAAATCCATCTGACGACAACCCCTTCGCTGGGCCTAAAGCTCCCCTTCCCAGCAAGGTCTCAGTCCAGATGCCTACAGAGGATTATCTTTGTCGCAAGCTATCTAAACTCAATCTCACCATGACGGAGGGATACCCCTCCAGAACTACAGAAGCCGGCAGCCTGCCAATGGACCACTTTCTTAGACCCCCCAAGCTGCAAACAAAGTGGTATGGACTATATTCTGATCAACAATTGGACCCGGCAACTGTCACCAGTTGGAATACAAGCCCGTCTAAATTGAACAATAGTTTTGGTCGGATAGCCAGAAGAGCAGCTTTGGCAGCCACCCCACCGGGTTCCCGTAGAATTTCACAAGATATCCTGCGTCATTGGGAAAGGACGGCTAGAGAAGCCTCAGTAGTGTGCGACCAGACTGCTAGTTTTAACAGGTGTTTGTTTAAAGTTCAGGGAGAAATGAATGCACATTTGAAAGTTATCAGAAGTAAAAATAAGTGTCAAACAAGTTATCTGAAGCGGCTGAGGAACTTCAATTCCTTATGGAATTTAACTCTAGTATCACACAGGCGGCTGCGAAGGCCATGGAGCATTTAACTGACTTTGTCTTTCTTACCATGGGGAATATTACCTTGACCCGTAGGGACTCTTATTTTAGCCATCTGAAGAATGGGATCAAGCCCGACACCTTTGCAGCCCTCAGAACAGGCCCCCTACACATTGCCACCCTGTTTGCAGAGTCTGTGGTTAAGAAAGCTGAGGAGGAAATTGCTCTGTATGACAGCAAGAGTCATCCTGCACCTACTACTACCTCACGAGCTAAGAACCGTTATCACCCATATGAGAAGAGTGATAGGAAACAAGAGGGCCGGTCGGAGGGGAAACAAGACAGGCCACCCTGGAAGAACATTAACCGCCAACAATTCAAACGAGGCAGAGGCAAGGCCTCTAGTTTTTCATCCCGACCTGCACGTGGTCAGCAGCAATATAAATGACAGTTATTGTTTAAACAGGGTTTCAAATCAGCTGCTGACCCAGAACTGTTTCACAGATCAGACAATGAACAATTCTTTAAGTTCAAATGTAAAATATCATGTTGTACAATATGTTCCTTCTGCATCCGGGCTTCCGCAAAAGAAAGATATAAGTCACGGAGTGTCAGACTGTCACCAAGAAAAATCTCAATTAAAATCTGTGAAAGGTGTTTCTTGTGTCACTCAATTGTTGTTTGCCAATCCTGTCTCAAATGCCCCAAATGCTGTTCCCAATCTGCCTGTAGGGGCCCGACTTCAAAAATTTTGGGAAAGTTGGTTGAATCTGGGTGCCGGCCCGAAAGTAGTTCAGATCCTAAAAGAGGGCTACACCCTCCCCTTTCGGGTCTGGCCAAAACTCACAAGGTCTCCCACAGCCATAAGTTGCTATGTCAATCCCCAGAGGAACAGCTACCTACTGGAGGCATTTCATCAGCTTATAGACAAAAATGCAGTAGAACAGGTCATGAACAAAACATCTCTGAGCTTTTTGAACAAACTTTTCCTAGTCCCAAAACCAAACAACAAGTGGCGCCCTATTCTAGACCTCAGCCATCTGAACCCATTTCTCAAGATGGAGAAATTCAAAATGGAGATGCCAGAAACCATCAGGACATCCCTCCAAGGAGGGGAGTGGGTAACCTCTATAGATTTCAAAGACACCTACTTCCACATCCCAATACAAGAACAATCCAGGAAGTATCTGAGGTTTCATGTCCAGGGACAGAAACGTACCAGTTCAAAGCGTTACCTTTCGGCCTGTCAACAGCACCCTTAGAGTTCACTGTAGTAGCAAAGGAGGTGAAGCTGATGGCCACCTTCGAGGGTATAAGGATCCACCAATACCTAGACGATTGGTTGGTCCGGGCCGGATCCCACCAAGTCTGTCTCTGGCATACCCAGCATCTAATAAAGATATGTCAAGATTTAGGTTGGCTAGTAAATTTGGACAAGTCGGAGCTGGAACCCAAGCAAATCTTCGATTTTGTAGGTTACCAGTTCGACCTCAAGGTCGGTCGGGTCCGGCCCACTCTGGACCGGTGGCAAAGTCTTCAAGAAAAGATTCTAGAGATATTAGACCAACCGACCTGTCCGGTCCGGCAGTTCATGTCCCTGATTGGCCTGTTAATGGCCACAGAGAAACAAGTTCACCTAGGTCGGCTACACATGAGGCCTATACAGTGGCACCTCAAGAACAGCTGGCACGTACCGGAATCACTAGAAAAAGTGATTCCCATCCCCCGGTCCTTACATCCTCACCTGCAGTGGTGGCTACTGGAAGACAACGTGCTATCCGGCCAACCTTTACACCCAATCAGACATGCTCTGCAGCTCTTTACAGACGCATCAAAAGAAGGCTGGGGCGCTCACTTAAACGACCGCACTGCAAGAGGCTCCTGGTCCTTACCAGAAAGCAAACTGCATATCAATTACTTGGAACTAAAGGCGGTTCTTCTTGCTCTCAAAGAGTTCACAGATCTCTGTGCCGGCCAAATAGTACTAGTGGCAACTGACAACACCACAGTAGTTTCCTACATAAACAAAGAAGGAGGCATGAGATCAGGCCCCCTGTGTGCCCTTCTCTGGAGAATCCTGACCTGGTGTTCCCAGCGACAGGTAACCCTGAAAGCCCGACACATCCCAGGCCGGCTAAATGTAATAGCGGACAAGCTATCCCGTCTGGGTCAGACCATTCAGACAGAGTGGTCCCTCCTGCCGGAAGTTTTTCAAACGTTATGCCAAAGGTGGCACCAACCTCAGATAGATCTATTCGCTACGAGGTTCAACCACAAGCTGCCCCAGTTTGTATCTCCAGTACCGGACTCCCTAGCGGTAGCAGTGGACGCTCTCACTCTGCCATGGGAGGACCTGGATGCCTATGCCTTCCCACCAACCGTCATATTGGGCAAAGTAGTGGAAAAGCTAACACACTCCCCGTGCAAGAGACTCATTCTGATTGCCCCAGGTTGGCCCAACATGGCTTGGTTTTGGGACTTGGTGAACATGTCCAGCCAAGTTCCCCTCAGTCTGCCCAACCTGCCAAACCTGTTAACTCAACCCTTCAATCAGATCCCTCACAGAAATCTGACAAACCTAAATCTGCATGCATGGCTCCTAGAGCCACAGCAATTAAACAACAGGGCTTCTCTGAGGCAGTGGCAGCGAGGATTGAGGCTCCTCAAAGAAGGTCAACCAGATCAGTCTATGAGGCGAAGTGGGCCATTTTTACAAAGTGGTGCATCACTAATCAGGTGGACTTCAGATCACCACCTGTAAAGTCGGTCACTGACTTTCTACTGTACCTTTTTGAGGACAAGAAGTTACAGCCCAGCACCAGTGATGGATACAGATCTGCTATCACTGATAAACTGGGTAGTACAACAGTCAATATCAGCAAAGATGATAATCTCACCCGTCCCCTGGAAAGTTTTCACAGAGACAGACCCAAGGGGAGGAGGGGAATCCCCTCCTGGAACCTTTCCCTGGTCCTACACCAGTTGACAAAGGCTCCTTTTGAACCTCTTAGGGACGCATCCCTGAAGCATTTAACCTTCAAAACAGTTTTCCTTTTGGCCCTGGGATCAGGCAAAAGAAGGAGTGAGATCCATGCATGGCAGCACAAAAACATCAGACATCAAGCCGATTGGTCCAAGGTGTCTCTGTATCCATCATCCAGTTTTCTCTCCAAGAACCAGCTGGCTAAGGAAGGTCCAGAGAGTATAGCCCCAGTGGTCGTACCAGCCGTGGCTCCTACTCTGGACAGATCCCTCAAGTCTGATAGATCTCTTTGTCCAGTCAGAGCTTTGCGCTACTACTTGGACAGGACTTCAGACACTAGGCAGGACAAAGAATTGGTCTTTGTCTCCTTCAAGAAAGGTTTCGACAAGGACATTTCACCTGCCACTATCTCCTCATGGATCAAACAAACTGTGATCCTATGCTATGAGCTCTCTGATCACCATGCCCACACCCTACATCAAGTAAAAGCTCATGATGTCAGGGCCTTTGCTGCCTCTAAGGCATTCCAGTTGGGAGTCTCCTTGGAGCAGATCTTATCAGCTTGCCACTGGAAATCCCATAATACCTTCACTCAATTCTATCTGAAGGATGTGGCTTGGGCTGACTCAGAGCTCTTCCATCTTGGTCCAGTTGTGGCTGCCCAACAGATCCACCAACAGACTGGTACCTAGAGGAGATCGGAGCCTATGTAAATAGTTGTACATATTTGTATATATATTACACATATATTTAAGCAGCATTAAAAAAAAAAAAAAAAATCTCACGTACTTCCTCCGGGAGAATTAATTTTATGGGACTGAACTCATCCCTCTCTTCCCCTACCTCAGAGCAGGTCTGAAGGAAAAAGGGGAGGGGGGGGGACAAGGTCGACTCTGACAGTTCCACTCCGGTTAACCGGATGATGATATTCGACCATAGCCTTAAGGGTTTTGACTTCAATGTCTACCCAGGCTTTAAGAAGGAATCTTCATTATCCCTAACATGAGTTCACGCAAATCCCTAGTAACTTACCCGCCGACCAAGTGGTAGTTATTCAGCTATTGTCCATTGGATAGGATGTATTAACGCAATAAAATTGCAAATTTAATAAGTAAATTAAATTTTTATAAGTTAATACTCTATCCAATGGACACACAAGACCCTCCCACCGACCCCGCTCTCAACTTACTAGGGGTCTAATAGGTTTAGACAACAAAAAAGTTGCTATGACGTCACTCTGTCTAGACAGGAAGGAAGTACGACACGCCATCTGGCGAGTGCACTGGTACTCCGGACCGACCTGCTGGTGGAGACACAGGACGTCTTTTTCTGACGTTTGGCGGGCCAGTCTGCGCCGACCGGATAAGCTATTGTCCATTGGATAGGGTATTAACTTATAAAAATTTAATTTACTTATTAAATTTGCAAATTCCTTGCCATGCGCTTGATTGATATAACGTAACCACAATTTATCGCCTTGTTTGACCTAAAAGCAGGGGAGAGGCGGATTGACTAATTCTGAGGGTCTGGATAAACAATCAGTGAAATCATTTTACATCCTCATTCGGCCTGTTCGGTATTCAGTTAAGGGATGTGGTTTAGCTATAATTGTTAGTGCCCAATGTTGCTGTCAATACAGAGATATTGTTCAATATTTGGCATGGCTTGAGATAATAAAAATTTTATGACCTAAACTTTACATGTCAGGGAAAATTTTATAAAAAAACATGCATACTTGTCTTAAAATTGTTAAAATAGAGATGAAAAACAGGTCCCAAACGTAGATCCATAACTGTTACATTCGTTGACAAATAATTTTGAGCAAAATTAATCTTATTGTACAGGTTTCTGCATAAATATAAGAAATATAGATTTCAGGATATGTCTGCTCCCCTCTACTAAGGGGTTGATTTCCAGTATGTTCTGATGTTGCCGAGTGGAAGCCATTTAGATTAAATTAAAGCAAGTTTTATTAGCAATAGAAGACATTGTGAGTACGCTTTGTGTTTTTTGTACAATTTATTTAAACCAAATATTCGTTATAAATTGTCTAGATATTCCGGGGAATCAAACCAAAACAGTACAAAAAGTGAGTCTTTCACTCTTAAACGTTTGGACAATGAATAACGTAGTTTATACTAAAACCTGAATCTTAAGTTTTTGGGAGCAGTTTATTATCTTTTTACATATCCTTTTCAGTTACTTTTTGTTTCATTGAAGTGCACAGTTATGACTAAATGTGATATATCTGGGTTGTTCTTTCAAACTATCTCAGAACTTTAATTTTTTGTCGAGGCAAATTCACCTGTATATATCTCGTGGGTTGGTTTACTAATTTTATTATAGCTTTTGGAATCAATGACACACTCATTTAAAAAAAATTCTTGTTTTGTTCTTGTTCTTGTTTTGTTCCATTAAGCCTTCTTCAAAAAGCTAACACGTTTCCTGTTAATGGACCAGACATGTTTCTGTTGATCTATTTATTTTCAGCTTTTTTTCTTTTAATCAAGTGCACTCTTTTTGTTGCTAAATTTCTTCGGTATATCATGGATATTTTTTCTCTTATTTTGAATTTTGGTCTTTAACTAGAACATGTTTATCTACAGCTTTATTGGTTTCAGTATCAGATTGATTCACGAAATTTTTTTCCCAAACCTAAAAAGCACATATTTTGTTAACCATCACCCCGGGTTTTTTTTCTATATTTTGATAATCTGTAGCAGTTTCTCCCTTGTGTAGCTTCTCTTGTTTGGTGCTAATCAAGCTTTCTTTTGTGTGTGAAAACTTACACCACTGCATGACTAGTTTTCTGTTTTAATCTGATAAATATTTTAGATGTAAAAGATTGGTGGAGTCAGGTGGTCAACAGTGCAGGTGCTTAGCTCACCTCCATCTATCAGGAAATATGTTGTATTGACAGCTGATTGACAAGTGTATAAATCTTTTAATAGAAATTTTATGTATTTTATACTGCTTTTATGTTATACAAATTGTATAGATTAACATTAAACGCCTTATACAGTGTTGAATATAACAAATATATGAATAACACTAATGTAATCCCAGGGTGGCTTGATTGTAAGTAACAATGAAACAAGTCAGATTTTTTATCAAGCCACCCTTGTGTGTGGTTATGTAGGTATAGTAAATGTTAGAATCAGTAGTGTACTAAAATTACTAATGTACTAAAGAAGTTAATTTTAAATAATAATAAAATTTTTTATCCGCAAGGGCGGGTGTTTTTACTGTGTGAATGCTGAAGTCTGACCTTTGACCTGGAAGTTCACCTTTGGGACTGTATACACAGTTTAAACAAGATGTTGATGTAGAAAAATATGTTAAATTCTCTATGACAAGGTCACAAAGATCACTTTTGGCAAAATTAAGGATGGGAATATTACCCTTACATATTGAAACTGGCCGATACCACAGAAAACCGTTACAAGAATGAATTTACCTTTATTGTTCTGATGATGTTATTGAAGACGAATGTCACTTTCTTTGTTGTTGTACAGCATATAATTCAGAAAGAGACCAGTTGTACAGAAAATTAAAAACTGTTTACCCAAATTTTGATTCTTGGAATTTGAATGAAAAATTTATTGCCGTTATGTCATTTGATACAAACTATCTTGCTAAATTTGTTGAGAAAATATGGAACATACGAAAAAACATTGTTTTAAGTTAAGTTTGTTTTTGTAAGTGTTTTTTTTTCTCCTTTAAATATGATACATTTTTTGGATTGTAATTTTGTATTTGTGGTTATTATTATTTATCTTCATACTTTAATATAAATTCCTAGTTTAAACTAATCAAACCAATCATACTTTGAACTTTTATATTTAAAGTGACTTATAAGCCCAAAAGAGGGCTGGGTATTTCCTTTTGTTTATGTTTTGTAATACTTTTTGTTACAGTATAATACATGTCACTATAATAAAATAAAATGAATGAATGAATGAATGTCTGAGAATAAACAAACACTCAGCCACACTCTGAAAAGTAAACATTGAAAAGTCAAAACAAACATTCCTAAATTAGGTGCACATGCGCTTGTCAACTCCTTTCTATGAATGAATATTCGACAAAGAGGCTCAAAATGGGGACCTGTTTGTCAATTGTAAGATGGGGTGTTTATATATTTAAGGGCCTAAACGCAGCTGTTTCAATGTTTTTTTGTGTTCATTTTGATATATATGGGGACAAATAAAATACACAGCACAATTTTGTTTACTAATGTTACCTTAGAACATGTAGATTCTAATGTTTTCACTGAAGTTGGCAGAAGTTGAATAAATATAACAAATTGTCATCCCATTTGTTGTTCAGTCTTGTTACATATTATTGACGTCATTTAGGTGGGGGATGATTCTGTGTTTCCTTGGAATTCTCTTGTAGCTTCCAGATATTTACATAAATATTTATCTTGGAGTTATGTGACGTAAACAAAGGTGTTTTTACATTCTATTCTGTTTATTCTATTCTATTCTATTCTCACTTCCGTTGACTTCAATTGACGTCAAAGTCTTGATTATTTTGCATGCAAATATTTGGAGAGGTAAAAAGTGAACAGCATGTCTACGGTGGGCGTTGTCTATTATTTATCAATCTTGGAAAATATGTTATTTGACTGCAGCATTAAATAACAATAAAAACAAGCATATGTGTATGTTTTTTCTCAAGTATTTATTGAAAACAAATTTAATTATATGACAACGGTAATATACAAAAACTGACTAGATTTAATGTTAAATATTAACCACATAACAACCTGGTACTTAGCACCTACTAGTAAAAAGTTGTAGAAAAATAAATGCACATGAACAATATTGAAAAGATAACAAGTCAACCAGAGTTATATATTGCATCCTCCACACTATGAGTGATATAATTTAAGAAGCGGATATAATTTAAATAAATAAGTAATAACAATATTTACAGAAGTTATGGCATGATTTGCAGATGGAAAACTACAAACATGCCGGATTAAACCATGGTATCATTTGAAATGTTACAATTAACAATAATATCATGTTTAAATGCAATGTTTTTTTTTCAAAGTGATGTGGAAACATCAACAAATAAAAACAAAGGTCAATAAACAAGAACATTTCAACAGAAGAGGTTTATAAAATATAACCCTAAGCAAATGCAAAACAAAAACTAACAATATATAAATTATATTACACATAATAATAAGATAATGATGGAGATAAATACTTAAATAAATATGTACATACAGATAAATTTTATTTTTGTATTTAATAAATATTGAGAGCTATATTATACCAGTACCAGAAAGCAAAGGTCAATAAATAAGAACTTGACAACAGAAGAGGTTTCTAAAATATAGTCCTAAGTAAATTCAAAACAAAAAAACTAACAATATATACGTTATGTTACAGAAAATAATGAAATAAATATTGAGATAAATATACAGATAAATTTTATTTTTGTGTTTAATAAATGTTGAGAGAGATGTTACGTCACTACCAGTGACAGTATCACAGTATAAAGTAAGTCTTCAGTCGTAAGTAAAAAGGTATGAGACTCAAAACTTTTTCTTCACCCATCAGTTAACCTTAAGCTGATCTTCATCGATGGCCTATTACACAAGTTCTAAAAGTCAACAGACAGTTACTACAAGACAGTTCATTACCACAAAATGTAGGTATAACCAGCTTTATGTACTCTCTAATTCAGAAATGGCTTTACAGTTCCTACAATTAGAGTCCTGCATATGGGGCAGTGTTTTACTGCAGCCCCACAGTCTTCACAACACACCAGATGCCTGCAAGGCAAGAACAACACACCCACTTCCTCATCCATGCAAATCTTGCACAGCATCTTCCCTTTCAACCTCTTGTTTTCTTCTGTCAGCTGAGTTAAAGTCTCTTGAGTATCTCCTAGGCCAGTAGCGGCATTCTCCCCTACAGAATTTTGTTCATTTGTTGTTTCTGTAGTACTGTTACCATTACCAGTGGTATTATTTTCAACCTCTGAAACAGGTGGCAAGGAAGCTCTTGTGCCCTCTGATGTGGCATAGATCTCTTCATTGTCATCAGCATCATTTTCCATTTCGAAAACCACATCCAACAGGTTTGAAACAGAGATGTCTTGTCTCAATTGCTTCAGTTTCTCCAGAGCCTTTTCTAAGAATCCGATCTGATATCCCATTTGGCCAACAATTTCTAACGCCTTGTCTTGTTTGCTGGTACTGTTATAGTTATCTGTGGCTTTTTCCGGAGATGATGTCTTCCTTGGTTCTTCCAAGGATCTTGGATTTTCATTGAGAGTTGGTCTAACTGGTCCAACCAGTTCAGAGATCTTATTTCTTATGAAGGAACATTGTGGAAAATGACGTCGGTGTTCGCCGATGGCTGTGTCACCTTCTTCCCAGCCATAAAGGCCACCTCTACACCAAGCACATTGAACTCTGTCTCCAGGACCTGGAAAAAGAAGAGGACCAATATATAATATTATTGCACACTTACAATGTATTTTTAGAGTTACAACATTTACTTAATACTTACAATGGCAATCTCTATTCTTTACAAATACAACAATGAATAAATTACTTAAACTATTCATAATGTAATGGTATATTAGCATGACGAACAAGACAAGAGCCAGGATTCAAAGAATAGCAAGGAAAGCTATTACATAGATTATCTCTGTGTTTTATGTATAATGCTAAATAGGATTTTTGTGAAATATTACGTCTCTGGCCAATAGTCGCATATCATAACCTATTTCTTGGCACTAATTGTCTTCCCTCTGAAACAACCCATACAGCATTAACTATACTGAAAGTTAAATCTTTAATATTTTTGACAAATTAAAACAACAAAACATCTCTTCATCTTCCTGATACCAATAAATTGCTTTCAAACACTTACCTGTGTAATAAAGGCCAGCTGCAGCAAGCTCTGGTGGTTGTACACAACAATCCAGTGACCAGTTGCCCATAAAACTTGCCAGTCGGTTAGTTTCGATGGTATAATCCATAGGCTGGGATGTAATACTTTCAGTTGTATCTCTCAAACTGAACCAGTTCTCAGCAGAGGTGGTGGTATTGGTACTCACAATTGCATTGAGAGTGTCAGACGTAGTTCTCAATACAACTGGCTTTTTGTTGTGCCCTCCTGACCCAGGTGGGAGATTGTTTGGCTTTACAGATATACTGTTTGGTGCTGTTGACCGTTGTGGCCTTGAAGTTGGAATTTCAGAAGAATTTCCTCTCACTGGTCTGACGTTAGTCATTCTGGGAAGGTTTGTTCTTAGGGTATCTTCAGGCTCTGTGTGATTATTTCCAATGCTACCATTGCTCAAACCATTATTTTCATGGGTATATGTGTTGGTACTTTCCAATTGTCTCGTTAGATCTCCAGGATTTGCTCTGCCATTAGTCATCTTGGGGAGGTGTGTTGTTTGTTGTACATTCTCTCTGTTATCCATTACGCTATGTGTTGCTCCTCTCTTGTGCCCCAGTTGTGCTTCACTAGTCACTCTTTGGGTGTTTGATGTTAAAGTATCTTCAGGTGGTATATAATAATTACTTGCTCCACCATGGGTCTGACCAGTTTCTGGTTTGTTTCCTTTGTTAGTGTTTTTCTCATCGTTCCATACAGTTTTCCCTTGTGCTTTATCATTCGATATCATACGTTCAGGTTGATGATGTGTACTGTTTATCAGTAATGGACAATTAGGATTCTTGCTCCGGTGCATCATCTCTGGATCATCTGTTTCAGACCATCCTTCAATCTCCAATCCACATTTAAAGCACTTGACATTATCACGATGTCCGGTGTAATAATATCCAAAGGTGGCTAATGGCACAGTTGATACAAGGCTGGAATCTGGCCAATGCTGAAATGTAACCAGTCGGCTAATTAATGTTGCCATGTCAACCATTTCCGTCCTATGACAAGCTGAATCTTGTTCTGACCCCATAGCAGCTCTCGCAAGAGTGCAGTTAGAATCATTGGATCCAAACATGACAGTACTTTTCTTTCTGCATTCTGTGGTATCATCATGTTTTTTGTTTTGATCCTGTTTCTCTGAATCATCTTTGATGTCTATTGACTTTGCTGTGGCATCATAGTTTAGCAATGTTGGTTCCTCCTTTATCGGTATAATGCCAAAACTTGCCAGTCTTCTTGGATTTAAGTTTTGAAATAGTATGGTAAACGACTTGAGGTAGTCTTTTATACTATTCAATGGCAGGTATGTAGTGTATTTGACACTCTTTTTATCTGAAATATACAAAAACACCCAAGTAAGACATCTAAGTTCACGCCAGGTCTTATTACATATTGGAGTTGTATGTCTACACAATGATAACTAGGTCCCAATAGGACTTTTGAATTCCAAATATTATCAGCAATTCCACTGCATTGTTAACAAATTGCTTTGTCAAACCAAAAGACAATAAAATAAATCGTATTAACATATAATAAATAATAAACAAACAGAAACCGATACATGGTAATAATCCCAGAGTGAAGCTTTGCATTCACTAAATATTATAGACAGATTGTTATAAAATTTATTATTTGACTTTAATTGACTGTGTATACGATCCTCATTGTTCTAAAGAGTGCAAATAATGCCCATAAAAATGACGATATTGTATTAACGATACAACATGTTCAAATACTAGTACCATATACATGAAATACCCACATAAAAATGAGTCGCCAAATCTATGGCTGATTGTAAAGTCGACTTGCATCTTGTAATTCTCTTGTGCAGGGAATTCCTCTCGGGAATCACTAATGTATTCAGTATGACGTTTTGCTAAGAACTGAGTCATGATAACTAAGTTGAGGTCTATATATACACACACGCTCTATATATAACAGGGGAGACATGGAAACGTTAGAATTGCGTATTGTGTACAAACAAATCAATGGAATTTCCGGAAGATTCCATTGGAGTTTCTTTTTAAACTATATTTTTCGGCTCGTTAGTTATCGTTTCTGCTCACCCTGCTTCAATGAATTGAAGGGCTATAACCCATTCCGTCGTATCATATTTGAATTTTATTCACAGCTTTGTCCTTATTGTTCTGTAAATGAACTTCATGGGTGGGCAGTGCACATTTAAAAACAAACTGCCCTGTAAAGTGATGCAGCTACCTTCTTCACACTCTGGCCTGTACAGAGCATGGGACACCTGGTGAGAGGTTTTTCATACATTTTGAAAAAAATTGTTGCATCCTTAAAGTGAATCACAACGTAATGCACTGAACGAATGCTACCTAACATGCAACAAGCCCTAGACTTGCTCCAAGTCTTTGTATTTGTATCCATCAGTAACCTGAATAATAAATTGGAAACTTACAGGAGTTCATTATACCACTACCATTCTGGAGTTAGGGGGATAGTCTCTTAAAGGGCTGACTGGTTCTTCATATACTACAGTACTCATATATTTCACAAAAGACAAAAGGACTTAGTGAAAGTCTAAACAAGCCCTGGCCGGTTAAATATTTTTCAGAAATGTATCAAACTGTCAGGGTTGGTTACCTTATTTTCCACAAATTACTTATACTATTCAGTGAAGTCTTTAACGGACTGTATTTATCCCAAAGTATCAAGCTAGACATTAGATAAAAGGTAATTTGCCGTGGACCAAGTGTTTCGTGGGCTGATTTGTCCAGCACCCTTTTCAACCACTGTTGGGGTTACGAGCAGAAGTTTCAGGAATCTCACATTTGGCAGATGCTGTGCCTGAGGTTCCTGGCTGTGCCATAGCACTATCATACGATGCCTTTTTGACAGAGTGTCACATCCTTCACTTGGCCTTTTTGATTGTCCTTTCATGTTACCAGACTCCATAGTTTTCTTCTGTTTATTTGTAATTGAAATCTACACTGTATTGTATCAGAATTCCAGCTCAAATAACAAGTTCAGATAATTGTAGTAGAAATAACTGTGTCCAATTCTTGATTAAAAATTCTTAGTACAATATCATTTGATCCAAATTTCTGGAAATCAACGCAACTAGAACAAAACAGCTCTCCGTTTGAACACAAAGCCTCCAACAGACTACATATAAAACAAAACCTCTACACTGAGCAACAGCACTCCTTGAACTGAGTGATAAGCAGGCCTGCATCTCAGGTAATTGCTTTGTTGCTTAGTGTGTGTATGAGATAGATCTTATATTTGAAGATTGTGAAGCACTGTTCCACGGACATTTTGCTATTGGTTTGCTGATCTGAATATAAAAGACCAATACAATACTACCAATCAGGAAGTGTAGGATGTTGGAAAAGTTTCAGATGGAGGAACCTCAAACTGCCTATGTCGCTGCACCAATCAGGTTTTCAAACGTTACTATATATATTTTTTAAATTCACCTTCCCTATCACTTAATTGTTGCTTTCAAAGTCTGAACAATTTTAACCAAGAAGACTAATAGATTGCTCAGCCGAAAAACAACCTTCTTTGCCACGTAAACATTGACAAAGTGACACGTGGAATATTTACTTTTCAATTCATCATTGACACCCATAAGAATGTGATAATATAAGAATTCATTGCATAACTTGTATTACTTATTTACAAATACAATTATGTCATTACTTGGCTCAATACATTGCTTGCTCTCTTTTTTTATTTACAATAACCCAAGCAGAACTTTATATGGAATTTTCAGATTACCCATTTCCATATATGTTGATTTTGTTGAGGGACGAAGTTGGTATCTTCTGTTTGGCAAGAAACCAATGATGTCATGGGATATTCTGATGACTTATTTCTATATTTGGCGATTTTGTAGAAAGGCTTACGACTTCCACGTCAGTTTATTTATTTATTATTTATTTATTTATTTAATCTTTTTTTGGGGGTGGGGGGGTGGGGGGGGGGGGGTGGGGGTTGGTGGTGGTGGTGAATTATTTCGTATGGTGCTGTTTGGGAACACAGAAAATGTATATTTCTTACCTGATAAGCAAAATATATGTGTATTTGTTTCCAATTTTGTACTTTCTGTATTAATTAGTGATGTATTAATTACAGTATTATTTTAACATACTGTTCATTACACACGCGTGTATATATATTATTACGTTAAATAACTTATAAGTCTATCCAGGCTGTGTGTTTGGTAATGTGTTATCAATATGTAACAATATTAAAGAAATACACTGCCAGTATAATAAAAAAATATCTATCTATTTATATGTTAATCCATTGATTGTTTCCAAGCAGTAGGTTATTCTTGTCCGTTGGTTACTATTAACAATTTCTGTGACATGCACTCCCAAAGCTATTTAGTGTCACAGTTAACTTAGACAATAATCACAAAAGATTTGTTTCTATTTACTTGTTACTAAAATCATCATGGAGATTTTATACCTTAAATAGTTGGGTGTTATCTGCTATGTTTTCATATAAACAGTTATTTAAACTTTAAATGGCTTTATCATAGTCAAAGTTTGACACTGGTGTACAATCCAGCACTGGGATAACTATTTAATATCACTTTAGAATTTCAAAAGCAGTTGCATGTGATATGTGAAAAAAAACTTGTAATATATTTTTTTCATTTAAAATAAACTGTACTGTAAATAGACAAGTTTATACATTTAAATATCCAAATATTTGTCAAATTATTATACTTTATGTATAAGGGACAACAAGCAAGATTATAAGGTTCAGATATATTTCTTGTTCAAGAACTGAATTTCACAGTACTTTTAACAATTTATTTTAACAATGTTCATGTTTTTATTTTCCAGTGGTCACCAATAAAATTTAGATCTATAATTAGGGTTAAATAAAAATTCCCGTAGATGTTCTCCCTCCAATGGAGGAAGCCACACCCTAACCATAGATGCCTTAAAAGGCTGCTATGATGAAATCTAATTAGGGGCTAGCTTTCCTTTTCATTGTTTCTAACAACAATCCTTTGATCAAGTAGCCAGTATACCTACACTAAAGTCATAATTCTACCAGAAAATGGCAAAATATTAAGCCTTGATTGAAATAAAATAAAGAAACCACTTACTAATAATCTCTGTTTAACAATAGATTGAGAATACACGCAGACTTGTTTGGGTGTAAATCATGTTGTCTTAAATGATAAGGTAAAATTTCTGCTGAATGAAAGTACAGTTAAAATATGTGAAAATTTAGAAATTTAAATTAATTTCTTAAAGTTCTATTTATTTTTAATAAAAAACACTTTTTATGTATCAGTCACATAAAAATAGTGAAAAGTTCAATGATTTTTAATCATTTCTAGGGATAACATAGGTCCTTAGTAGCTGTGGGATTGCAAATAATGTAAGCTTAAATGAAATATCTACAGAAAGCACATATATAAAGTTTTAAAAGATAAATATTTAAAAGTCTAGTGATATTTTAACATAATTGCATGTAATGTACTGTAAAATGAAGTATGCTTAGTATGGTCTGATAGTCATTATAACAGTTTGGTTTACCATTTAATATTACATAGTGACAACCAGTAAACATCAAAGTTTCATTTCACATATTTACTGAAAATCAAACCAGCAAACTTGTGAAATAATACAGGTCATAAAATCAGTAAATATGCGTATTTACTGAAAATTTAGTAATTGAAAATTTATGTTTGTCCATGCCTAACTAGAAAACAAAATATCAGGTTGGGGTCATATGTTCACACAAGGTCGGGTGTGTAAATTCAGCCAGGCAGACTGTTGTCAGGGATTACCCGTCTTTTAAAACAGGAACAAGTATGTATATTGCAGAACGCACTTCCATATTTGGTCATAATTGTACCAAAAAGGTAGATCATGCCTGTATATGTACATTTAAATTTGGCTAAGAATGCATGGATGAAAACTACCGCAATCTGAAGCAGAAGGGCGGGTAGTCAAATTGCTTTCATTTTTGGGCTTGTCTGTTGTGCATAACTCAAAAGCTATACATTGGATTGGGGTCACAAAGTGCGTTCTGCCCCTAGATTTGTCCTCCGCAGAGACAATGGGTTTTAGAATTGCGATGTAAACATTTATTTGCGATTTTTTTTCGACAATATATTATAACTAAAAATATAACTAAAAATGCGCACACGGAAGGGTTGGGTGTATTGTACTTGCGTCCGTTTGTTTGTTTGTATGCATTACTAAAAACTATTTTATTGCACTGGGGTCTTATTTTCACTCAAAATGGGGTCTATCCCCAGCTCAGCCAGCACAAATGATTAAGCTTGGCATTAAGATTCTTGAAAAGTTTAAGGATTTTTAGCCACTATCTGGTTCAGAATCCCCAGATAAGCCCTCAAATAATGCTTAATAGAAGCACAACAATATATTCTCTTGTTATTTGAAGTAGTAAAAACCATATGAAGATGAAAATTATTCTAAAATCTAACCATCTTTTATTAATAGTGAAATTTGTCACTCGACAATCGTCCAATCAACAAAGAGTTTACTTACATGATATTTTGTAATCCGTTATATATAGTATGATTTCCATTTTAATTATATTATGACACACACATGTAAGTTGTCAGTTTGTCACTGCATTATAACTGAACATGCTTGCTATTTAAGTATCAGCCAGCTTTCTATGCGTGTGTGCTATTTTAAGACGTTGAGTGTTACATATAAATATTAAAACTCCAAGTGTGTACGTCATGACATTCTGGATGAACATATGACACTGATCCTTTTTATATAACAGTGAGTGATGCATTCATATGCATTTTCCCTTATTAGGACAGTTTTTACTGCAGTAGAAGAATGGTGAAGTTGAGGAGCATTCACACTTCTGGAGACAAACGCAGATACACTTTGAACATAAATATGGAAGACGTAAATTGTCGTAAGTCATATATTTATTTATTTTATTTATTTATTTATTTGGGCTTTTATGTTGCTTTCAACACTGTACAGGTCATATCACGATGGGTAGTTGGAAGGGCAGAGGAAACCAGTCCATACAGTTCGTAAGGGTTCTGTACTGTAACCTGCCGGCCAACAGCAGCTTTCCCACTTGAGGCCGTGCTGAGAACCGAACCGAACAGAGGTGAGAGTGTTACCACTCTGCCATCGTGGCCCCCGTAAGTCATATGAAGGTAGCAGGTTTTTAGTGTGACAAGATAACTTATACCCCTTTCACACTACAGGTTTTACAACCCACGGTAAAATACATTAGACAAAATGTCCCTCTCGTACTACTAGCACCTAACGTCTGTATGCAATCTTGTGAGACAGTGGCTCACCATTCCTTTCCTTGAGCATATCATATAGGTTTAGAAATGTTCAAAATTTCCTCCTCTGAAGTCCTTACAGTCAGTCACCATCAATCACCATCTCGTGTCAATCCTATCGCCATCCCTGTCCATCTATCAATGACATTCCATAGATACTTATACTGGTACCGTATCTGAAGGTGAGATAAGGTATGACTCTCATGTCCACTAAATGGTCACATCGTGTGACCATCGACTATGGTAAGGTGAAAGTAGTACAAAGGTCTATCACAGACAACCTCAATTTACCTCTACGAACCTTATATAGCCATCAAACGAATGCCTGATACCAAACCAAGAATGACGCACAACCTTCAAAAGCTGTAGTATAGCTGAAGACACCACCATGACACCACAGTGAACATGCTGTGTTTACATCAAATCTCAGAAGATATGAGGCATCCTGAGAGGCGGTTCCATCCCTGTGTAAAACTTCTAACCACGGGATTTACCACCCATAATGTTTAAGGGGCATAAAGGTAAGAAAGTGTCCCATTCAACAGTCAGGGTGTTAGTGGGACAGCTCCTTTGTTTTATCACTGGTAGGAGTCGAACCCACACAGAGGTGACATAACCACTAGGCCACTGAGGACCATATTGACAAGATTACTGAATGCATCCCTATGAATTTAAAACAGGGATACTGCGACAGTGAAATATTCCTACATTACAGTGATGTGATAAAACATGTCACTCATGAGATCAAGAAAAACTTAAAAGTTACTGATTGGATTTGCACCATGGTAGGTTTAATAATTTCAAAATAAATTTAGAAGCTCTCAAAATGGATCCAAAATCAACACCTGTGTAAACTAGTGGTAAGTGTATGATCTATAGGATGGTGGGACTATATTGGGACACTGAAACGGAGCAGTAAAATTGGCTTTGCACAGTAGAATAACTAATAGTTTCCCATGTCTATTGCGTGGACATCATGCCACGTATGCATGACCCTGATGTATTTTTAGAAATTTTCAAAAGTGTGATTTATTGTTAGCTGACTCTAACTGAATCATAGTCACAAGATTGCTTACGCTAACTTTGAATGATAACATCAGGAGATATTTAAATATCACAATTCAATGATTTTTTTCCATGTTGTTTAATGTGAAAATTATACCGAAGTAATTTACATTCAGAAGACCATATATAACAAAAATCCCGAGATCCATTGTCCATGGTATGATCTCATTTAAACATTTAATAACATTAATAGTTTGGAATGCATTTGTGTCATTGTTTATTTGTGTAGCATTGTACATTCTTGCCTGGAATTCTTATGTGATAATGAACACGTGGGTATTCTCAGGTAAGTTAATAAAAAGTAACAAAGGCTCTGTCAAAGTCTACAGTATATGATTTTAGAGCACTAATTTTAACCTTTGGGCCTTGTATTTGAGTTAGTTACTTTGCATGTACAGTACAGGAGGACTCAGATTCGCTTCTACTTCCCCCCTTCAGTATTTAGCAAACAATTCCACAAAACCAGATATATACAAATGTAAAGGAAATAGACCAATCTCTTGGTGAAATTGACTCTTGGTAATGAGTACAGTTAAAAGGCACGTATTAAATATTTTCATTTTGTTTTATCACTTACCTTTTGCGAAATGTTTCCCTGATAATGAAAATTCATAGTCACGTGAAACGCTTTTATTAATAACCTTATTTGGACATGACACAATTGTCAGAAATAGATCTTTTCTGTGCTAAAATAAGTTTCCTAATACTCTATATATGGCCATGTTGCAGGTGTGACGCAATAGTGAGAAA
The DNA here is from genome assembly GCA_964017235.1 of Sabellastarte sp. h YS-2021. Lineage (NCBI taxonomy): Eukaryota > Metazoa > Annelida > Polychaeta > Sabellida > Sabellidae > Sabellastarte > Sabellastarte sp. h YS-2021. The sequence goes on along the minus strand of OZ024927.1, from coordinate 138,283,316 downwards.
TATGTGCCATTCAGTATGCCTATTTCTATTAAGAGGTGGGGAAATTCCTCAATGAAACATGAACAATGTGAAAGAAAAACCAGACACTACAAATGTCTGGCCCAGTTCCAGTATTCCTATAATTTTTAAGATATTGCTCAGTTACGATATCTTGCTGATTGTTATGTTATTGATCAGTTTACAAGGTGTTACTTTTATGTTTGACTGAAGTTATAATCTCAACGGAAGTGAAGTTACTGTTATCAATTTCTTTGGTTTATTCGTTTATTTGCTTAGTTGGTGTTATTCTTTCAGCACCTTGAGCGAAAATGGAATGTAACAGTTGAAGAAGGTAAGAAATCTGTGTCAAACTTACTCTGAAAGGTGAGGTTTTAATAACCAACCAATCATCAACCTTGACTTACAAATCAGGTTTATTCAAAGATTACTGGATTGATTTCAGTGATATGTGCAGGATATAATATGTAGCATTTCAAAGGAAAGCGCTCTTTATATCATTTCCCAGGGCTACACAAAATGACCAAGCAAGGAGTTTTGTTTTATAACATCCTTTTCTTCTAAATATTTTTATCATGATGTTTCAATTATTAAACACCACTAGAATTATAAAGCTATGTTAAAAATGTGAATAAATGGCTACCTTCTCAATATATAATAGTGGCGCTGTATAGTGGTAAAGAAACTGGTAAAAATAAGTTTAAGACTTCGTGACCTCGACAACAATGATTTAACCATCGCGAGAAAAATTTGAATGACCATCCAATGGGAAGCTGCAGAACTGCAACAAATATGAGTTTTAAATTTTGAAGGATATAGGTTAAAGTTGAGTGCCCAATTACAGGTTAAAACCATAAATAGACACCCAAACATGTGATACATTCAACTCAAAGGAAGTGATATGGTTCATTATTAACGGTGGTGATGTGAACAGAAGAAAATATAGCCTCCAACAGTCAAACTAGACACATAGATGTAGTTTTGAAGCATTGCTAACAGAGGGAACTGCATGTTTAACAGAAAAAATATGGTTGAGTCATGTATAATCACATTTAGTGAAGATAGAACTAGGAAAGGCAGTACAGTATTATTACAGTTCTTTAAGACTAACCATGATACAATAAAAGTCTAATAATAAATTACTTTCAGACTTAGACTCAAGTACTCTGAAGGCATTTTATGATGTAATTTTTCAGTTTCTTACAGGGAAATGAATCACGAAACCTTATCAGTAGAGAAAGTGGTACATTAATCATTTTGACACGACCCTTTGGATATAGATTGTTCATTCTGTATTATAAGCTAGAAATGTTTTACATGTGCAATGATTAAGTCTTACATATATACACTGAGTAATATGTTTCGTTGATCAAGTACTTCCTGTACATTTGGATTTCAAAAGTTTAGAGCCTTGTGTTTGTCTTTACTTATCTGCCACTATGGCCTTGTGGGTGACACACTCACCTAGGAATACTGAGAACGTGAGGTCGATCCAAGGTTCAGATAGGTCGTATTGGATGACCACTTAAGAAGATTGCCCTCTGTCATTGGGTCCTATCCCCAGAGGTAGGCTACAGAACCTCTTGGGCGTTGATAAAGGGTCTTCTCTGAGGCTCTGTCTTTCAGTTAGGGGAATGTTACTCACTTGGGCGGTTGGGATGGGCCAAATAACACTTTGAATACTTAAGTAAAGGAATATCACATAACATACAATACAATATCAAAATAACATATTACCTCCAGCAAGGAGGTTATGTAATTGTTTGAGACTGTCTTTTATACTAGCAATATTACAAAAAGAAATCAATGCATAACAATTTTTTCACAATGGGTGGGTTTAGTCTAGAAGTGATTTAACTTTCGGAATTATCTGCAATCAGTTTTGGGTCCAGGGTTATTAAAGAATTTGGTAGAATTGACACTGGTTTGCACTCTCGGAGTGATCTTGTTTCATAAGTAGTAATTATGATAGGTTCACAAACCTTTGGCCAAATCGATCCTATCTCCTGACCAAATCAGGGCCCAGTTTGACAATGGGTCTCAGATTTGGCTAAGGCAAGAGGATTATTAAAAATGATTATTTGTGCCATTACTGCAGTGTACTTAAATTCACATATACCAGTAATAACAAGTTTTATATAACTTTATAAATGACATATACTGCATCTCATTTCAATTTAGAACTACCCATGCTGTTGGTCCCACCTATGAAATACACAAAACAGTAAAAATTGTAAGACATCTCAATATATATATCAATCTCAAAATATCTTCAATATTCCACATCAAACCATGACATACAGGAACAAAATGATAATTTCTCCAGCTGATCACATGGTGTGGTTCCAATGTGTGTATATGTATGTAATAAACATGGAAAACACTTTCTGAACTATACTGGGAGTCTTTGATACCTTGAAGCACTCACACAAATCTGATAACAGAATGTTCATAAATTGCAAAATTGAGTTTCTCGTTAGGTCACCCTGAATGTATTTTATTATAGTAAACATAGTATAGGAAACTTGATTAAATCATACATCCCATATACTTTTTTTTTTAAATTCCCTCTGTGTTAACTGTGGTAGTAAAATTCCTACAATTAATGGGTTAGCTTCATTACTTTCTCGTTATTTTGTCAGGTTATTTAATCTTTTTACAGGCTAAAACATAAGGCCATGATAAGGTGCAGTATATATAGTATCCTGGTTCTGTTTCTCAATTTTAAAATGAGGCCATTTCAGGTATATTTACACTTCTATATCTAAATAACTTACCGGTGCATAAAACAGAGAAAATACATGGGCAAGCATGATGTCAGTGCACATACACACTACTGCAGCAGTGCACTCGGCAATTTTCGTGGCTTGGGCTCAGGTTTGCCATATATGGCAAAGGTGTATTTTCTTCAATTGCTCAGCTGTATGCTGCTCTAAAAATCAGTACATGTATGTGTGCATTATAGAAAGTGAAATTCCATTATCTGAACTAAAAATTTTCCCTAACTGTTAAGAAACCTGAGCCTTCAGCAAGGCTATATATTACTGCAAATTTAACTGATGACAGTTTATACAGACACAGAGAATAGTTAGCCAGATCAAAAGAGTGCAGGTGATTTGCTTTCCTGCTGTGGAGTAGTTTGCAAGTACATAGATTTATTCATTCCCCCAGTCCCCCCAAAACAATAACAATGATATTGGGTTATTAAAATTTATTACATCTAAAATTTTTTGTAATATCATAAACAAGATTACATATATGAATAATGTCAGTCCATATATGAAATAACGCCCTGCAAAAGCAGAGACTAATATAATGAATAGACAATAGGATAATGATAAAACTACATAGCTGATAAATGCTAATGTTATAATCTATTCAGCAAGTAACAGTTTAAAATCATAATGTCCACATGAAGATGTGATATTCAATCTGGCCCTAAGGTGAAATAATAGATTAACAGAAGTTGCAGGTGACATGGCAGGCCGGTACCCCCAGCTCATAGACAACAGTCCCGAGGTATAGACCTTATGCATTCCTCTATATAACAGAGTGTAAACACTCAATGTTATTGTAAACACACCTCACTGCAAGTGTTGTGGTAGTACCTTGTGTTTGTGTGTGATGAGAATTCTGTTCAATCTGTGTGGTGCAAGGTATTACTACTGTTAATTTACAAAACATTTTAAGCTGTATTATATTGTTAATATTTTTTAAAAACTATACTTAGATAAATCTTAAAACATACATTGCAAACAACATACTTGGACAACAGTTGTTGCATGCACTAGGTGTAAAAGAAACACTTTTTGAAAAGAATTAGGGAAATGTCAAAACTATTTTTAATCTTTTACAAGGACAATTGCAGAATAAATGAGAACTTATTTGATTCTATTTTTTTTTGCAAATTGTCAAATTATGTCAAAGCTTACATCTTTATATATTATAGAACAAAAGTGATTGCAATGTTTTCATGATTAAAACCACACATTCCAATCGCAATAGATGTTCATAGTAAAAATGTTAATACACCTTGCAATTGATGTATCTAACCCCAGTTGAATTAAGAAAGTTTTCTCATTGCAGCAAAGTGTTGATTATTCAACTTATCTTTGTAAACTTTATTTGCTGTCTAAAATTTAATGTTAATCTTGTGTGGAATGTTCAACATCAAATGGTTTGACAAGAAACTATGTGTGTTTAGTTAATAGTTGGTACAAAAACACAGGTTCAGTAATGAGATCTTGATTAGCTTATTCTTTGTATTTTTCTTTTGTGATAAATTAATATATTGCATAAGTGTCTTGTATAGGACACTGGATATAAGACCCGTGAGGACAAAAATCATAATTGACTTTTCCATGTTACCACAAAGATAAAGCTGCTTCTGTCACAGAATCTTGTTTTCTTATTTTTTTGCTACATCAAAACTTAATGTACATCAAAAGTTGAACTATTTTTACTGCAAATTTAATGGATTGTTTTATCAATCAAAGTGAAATATTATCAATAATCAACTTTGAACTAAAAAAGGGCTAAAATCATGTTTTCTTAAAATTAAAATGTATTGTCTACAGATAGATTTAAGGGGCTGCAGAGGTGCCGTGGTAACACACTCGTCTCCCACCTATGAGGTCTGCAGTTCAAACCCCATGTGGGAAAGTTTGTAGTTGCTTACTGATGGTCGGCAGTTTACAGTAGAGAATCTTGACCATTTGTATAAACTGCTTTCTTCTGCCCACAGAACTACCAATCAAGATATGACCTACACTGTATTGAAAAAGACAATAAAGCTCAATTAAATAAATAAATAATTTTACAGATAGATTCATGGCTATGTCTATACATTATATTTTGAATTAGTGTCAAATACAGTCCTACATTGTACCTTTACCATAAATAATGAACATGTTTATTATACATTTCCAGCCTCGAAGCAAAGTTCATTCAAAATCACTTATATTCTTGAAGGACTCATGTCCACCACATCAGTCCCTTAAATATGGAAATTGATGCCTAATATAATTGGAGAATAATTGATATATATTATTGTAGCTACTTTTAAATTTATCTAATCAATAAAATTTTGCTGCCCTTATTTTCATCTGATAAATTCTAAGATGCAACAATTCTGATTACCACTTAGTGAAATGTCACAATGATGGAAAGGTCTTGTTACCTTCTAAGTTATACACTGGCCATTTCCATTTTTATCTGTCAGGCTCCTAGTGTGAGCTCCTAAACTTTTGTAATCATCCATATCACTAAGTGTTAACAGTCCAGGATTTAAAAAAAATACTTTTAGTTGTGTCTACAAAGATGGGCAAGTTTTGTACTAATATGGATTCATTAATTCTGCATGGAACAATAGCACTTGAAGACTATCTGCCAAGGCCCAGCACCTCTAATATTGATTACAAATGTAATGACAAAATCCTTGAATTCATATATTCAGATGGTGATCGGAATCACCCTCAAAATTGAATCGTCTGTGCCATTAACATTTTTTTTTCAAAATGTGTTTTTTTCCAACAGAATATATCCATGTGCTCGCATAATTTTTTTGAGTTATTTTGCAAACATGTCATGCTGCTACAGATATATCCTCAATAAATTCTTTATTTTTCTCTGGTGACAAGGATTTTAACAATATAACATAGCTCTATGTTTTTCCAAATTATCATAAATATATTCCCCTAAACATGATAGAAGCTTTGGAATATATTTCCTTACATTTTCAAAGCACAAATTCCATTTTCAAGATTTATACACAGAAACTTAAATTTCTTATAATACATAACTAAAATCAACACACTAAGAGCCAGTAAACTGTTGAAGTAATAAATGTTGAGAAATACTCAAATCTAACAACACCTGGCAATACAGAATATACATATGATAGAATAGTTGCTGTACAAAACTGAGATTTTAATTTCCTGTGGATACTCTGGGATGATTATGTAAGCAAGGAATGCTGGTGTGGTGTACTTAATTAAAACAGAGATAATAAGTAAAGAAATGGACAAATACACTGACAGAGCTTTACTTGTGATGCTCACACTTGGCTTGTGTGTGTATGAATACTACCATAACAAATCCCAGCAAGTGCGTGGTTTGTTTTGTTTACAAATGGGCTTGTATGCATAAGGTCTATATGTATGAAAGTTAAAATGTTCCAATAACTTGAAGTAGATAAGCAGCACTACAACTTTACAGGTCAATCAGAGGGCGTTATAAACTGATAACAGCACACCATCCTAAAATGTGCAAATTTACAACCAAGCCCAAGCTTGATAAAATGTCCCGACCCAGACAGCAGTTCACAGTACATCCATCCAGTACTAACAGTCTGTCACACAGAGGAACCAAGGACACACTCCAGGGATCCACAAAAATTTCATCCACACCAGGTAACAGGAAGGCATCAGAAGCATGTATAATGTTCTGAAGTAGAAGGCACACAAGTGCTTGGTCAACCATGTGACAAAGACGACGCAACCAGGTGCAACCAAAGTAAGAGGGGCAGCTCCATCATAACAGCTGGAATATAAGGCAACCAAGTGCCACAGCAACCAAACAGCAGGCAACCAAGTGCCAGAGGTAGGCCAAAGCGGCTGGAATGACACCACCAGCAAGTGCATCAGTCAGGCAAGCACATCACAGGCATCAATCAAAGGTCAACCAAGTGACCGCCATAACATCAACAGCAACAGCTAAGACACAGCTGCAAGGTGGCAAACATCAGTCATCAATAAAAGGTCAACCAAGTGACCGCCAAACCACACAGGCAGGAACAGGCATCTTAACACCACACCAGATCACAGCATCCAGTTCCCAGACCTACAACCACAAAACAGCCGAAGTACCAGTGGCCTAATACACCTCCTGGAATCCTGTACTGTGTTTTGCCTTATATCTCCTTTAAAACAACTCTTCTTGCAAAACTATAGCATTTATTAAATTAACTTTTCATGATTTATGATGATAGAAAACAAAAAGGGTATCTACACTTTCTGCTTAACTTTTACTTCTTCTCTCAGTGCTGCTGGTTTTTCTACCTTTTCTAATAACATCAGTGACGACATCAGGTGAACAACCAGATTTTTCTCTATATTGCTTGGAGGTAGTAGTGGAACAGTTGTATACACACTGATAATCACCAGAGAAAGGTTATAGGTGTGCAAAATATAAATTGGAGCCATATGTGTGTTATTTATATTGTAACTCATATCTACCCGTTTGGGAACAATGCAGTTTAAACATTTCAGAGAGATCCTCAGTGGATTTGTGCTTGGTAATCTTTCCATATAATCACAGGTTGTCACCCCTGTGTTCAACTCCCACAAATGATAAGGTTTGATCCTGTGTCCCAATATAACCCAAGCTATTAAACAGAACAAAAGACTGCAACTAAAACCTTTGACCTTTGCACTTTAAAGTCACTTATTAAAGTAGGGGCCATGGTGACACAGTGGTAACACACTCGTCTGCCACCTCTAGGCTCAGCAGTTCAAACCCCGGACCCTATGTGGGAAAGTTTGCAGTTTCTTACTGATGGTTGGCAGATAACAGTGCAGAACCTTGACCAACTGTGTATACTGGTTTCCTTTTCCCACAAAACTACCCTTTGTGATATAACCTATACAGTGTTGAAATCGACATTAAAACCCAAATAAATAGTCACTCACTACAATTTAAATTAGGGCCTGTGTACCTGGCTATCTCTATACTGCAGTTTTCACAGAGTTTATGAAACAGATTCTCTCTGCGTACATTCTCCAACTTTCACACTTATCTTTATGTTATGTTGTCTTTTCTTGCCTTTTCAACAATAATAAGACATATTTATTTCCAACCATGGTCATATTGCTTGCTAGAAAACTGCATTATCTCACTTTGGATTTCTGAAACTAAATTATGAGGTACATGTCCTCTGATGGTAAGATTAACTTTTTGTAATGGAAAAAGACTATTTATATCACATGGCAAAGAAGGGATATTTTTATTTTTTCTGTTCCAACTTGTGTGTAACCTCTCTGTTTCCTTTATTATTCCGGAAACTTGTACTAGGCATTTTCAAATCTGCTTGTGCAGTTGGCTCTGTCAGACTGACACTTGGTAAACAAATAAACTGTACAAAATACAGAGCAATAGTTTTTAACACCAATATGTTTGAAAAGGGCATGCCAAAAAGACTGTTTGTTTACATTGTCAATGAACCTGTGACATCATTGCTAATATGTTTTAAGAAAGATATCGAGTGAAAAATAATGGTGACAGTAGTTAAAGTATGAAAAAATGTAACATTCTACCTCCCAGTAACCTGTCACTTCAGAACTACATGAGATAGCATTCCACTAAGCAGGCTTGTGCATCCTACTTTCAAGGCTGCACACATATTTTTCAACCACTCTGGTATTGTATTTCAGTTGTGATATACAGCACGAGTGCAAGTATTTCTCTGTTCTCTGTGGGAATTAACTTATTCATTTTTTCAACACAGTGAATACAATTTCTTGGACATTGTTTAAGCTATTTTTAAAAACTTGGATCAAGATAATCATCACTTACTGTTAAAATCATTAGAATCCAAAAATACCAACTGCAAGTGAGATACTTCTGTCACTGTTTCTTTTGGTATTGTGTAAAAGCTATCATGGAAACTCACAAACCTGATGATGAGTATGGCAGTGGGACACCAGGAGGAAGTTAAACTTCAAGCCCAGATGTGAACCCCAAATTAGCCTCCATTGTGAATAAAAGGTTCAGGGCTCCACTGTCCTTAGACAAGCTCAAACAAAAACAGGAGACATACTACTCAAATTGTGAATCCTTGGATGTTCCAGTGATGGACATGATTCACACTCGCACTGTTACTTGTGACAAACAATTTCAATACATTCAAATGGCTATTCTTAAAGCTTCTAGTGTATTGACCATAACAGCTGACAAGCTACTGCAGCAATCTTCTGTCAAGTGTGATGCTTTGCTGTTGGTGCATTTGCTTTACCTGCATGGGCCACCTGGAAGTTTTATGCTTCACCCCCATTTTCCATGATAAATCTTATTCTGCAAAAAAATGTTAGTGACAATGCAACTGGCTTAATTATTGTACCAAACTGGTCAAACCAGACATGGTATCCAAAACTTACAAAGTTAATCGTAAAACCTCCTGTGTTTCTTTTTAGGAAAAAGAATCTTCTAATATCATGCATCCAACCCGAAATAGCTCACTGCACAAGAAATTGGATCTGCTAGCATGTGTAGTATCAGGACAGCAATTGACATTACAAACAAGGAACTAACTCCAAGGGCTCAGAATTCTTGGTGCCCTGCTACCACCAGACAACATCAAATTTACTTACAAGAAATATTGCATTTCACCTTATTGTTAAAAATGTTATAAATGAACATAATAATGTCTGAATAATAAAGGGGTCAGAGGTCAAATTCAATATCCTTGTATGGTTGCCCACTATTGAAAATGTTATTTTCATGTCTAAAATTGTAAGATAGTGGGTTAGAAATTGTGCCCCCATTTAATTCTTACTTTTAGGAATTGCATGTGGGGCAATTTTTGACAAAGTCCTCTAAAATCCCCTATTATTGCTCACCGCCATCTTTGTTTGGACATGTTTGAAGGAGAAGGTTTAAATTTACAGGTTTAAAAAATATTTTCGATAGAATGTTTTTAAAACATTTGACAAACAATGTTGTTTAAACATTTTATGTGTATTGTTTATCAAACATTTCATAATAAATGTGAGATAAAACATTTCCAGAAAAACCTTAATTTCTTCAGCTATTTTATAAACCTAGCTTCTTGAGTTATTTTATAAATATTTTATAGAGAATGTTTATAAAATGTTTTTAAACATTACAGCAAAAATGTTTACTTAGAAACGTTTAGAAAACCAAAGACCGGGTTTACTTAGGTTTTAAAAACATTTTGTAAACGTTTAAACCATTTAAAAACGTTTCTAATGTTTACTGGGAGTGGTTCTGAATACAGCCAAAAGTGCCCTATCCAGTATCTTGTATTTTCCAACAAGTACCTTTGGCTCTCATCCTCTGGTGAATCGGCTTATGAAAGAGGTTTTCAATAACAGACTTTGTTTTCCCAAATATAAGACCACCTGGGATGTTAATTTGGTTCTCAATTACTTAATTTATTTATTTGGGTTTTACGTCGCTTTCAACACTGTACAGGTCATATCAGGACGGGTAGTTGGAAGGGCACAGGAAACCAGTACATAGAGTTTGCTAGGGTTCTGTACTGTAAACTGCCCACCAACAGCAAGCAACTACCAGCTTTCCCACTTGAGGCCGTGACGGGGATCGAACCCCGGGCCTCAGAGGTGGGAGGCGAGAGTGTTACCACTCTGCCACCGTGGTCCCCCTCAATTACTTAAAGCAGATATCACTAGACAGTGTAACCCTGAAAGAATTATCACAAATGTGTGTAATGTTGCTGGCATTATTAACAGGACAAAGAATACAGACCCTTAAAAAATTACGGAACGTTTCCTTCAATTTCCAAGGATGTGAAATATATTTGATTTTTATCCTAAAAACCGCCAAACCAGGAAGACATCTTCACAGTTTGCAACTTCCACTTCATGATAATCTGGATATTTGTGTTGTTGCTCACCACAAATCCATTCCAGATTACAGATCGGTAGAATCTCAATGAAACATCACCTTACGTGTAAGTCTCATTTAATTTATAAATAACTGGGTGAATACTATGTCTAGCCTCTCTGCGGCACTATTTTTTTTTGCAAAAATGGACATTTATTATATAGCTGTAATTTTTATGACAGTTTTAATAGTGATTCCTATGACCTTTAAGTTTAAATTTATCTGGGTGATAGAAATCAGAATAAAAATGCTGCTCTACGAGAGTCTTTCTTGTTATTTTTTATTAGGTGATACAAAACAAAATAGCTAAAACATAATTAACAAAACTTTATATTATCAAATGTGTATACTATAAACAGAACCAATGAAATAGTTAAAATCAACAACATAAGTGAAAGATTATTTGAAATCATATTGAAAATTTAATTACATCATTGTTTTGAACATGTAGTTTATGATTTTGATTTTTATTAACAATTAAATCATAATGTCAAAGAACAAACAAATGTACCTGTAAGTTAAAGTATTTTTCTATAATAGATAGAAAAAGGCTAAAAAGGTTGAATTGGATTCCGGTGTTGCGCCTAAGAGTCTGCCTGACAAATATAAAGCGCTATAAAAGTACAGAATAGAATAGAACGGGTATGAATAATGTACATAAGGTACATATATACTAATAAATGCAATGACTCTGATAACAGTGTAAAACCAAATAACAGTATAACAATATTGCCAATGTAAGCAATTAATGAATAAATAAAAACAACAACAAATAGCTACCTTTGTTTCTTTGGCCATTGACAGTCGAGTAATTAACACTACCAATCCGGTGGAAATTTAATAAATGCATAATAAATGTTAATGACTAAATATAACTAATGTAATACTGAATATATATTGAAAAAAAACAGCAATTTGCTGCATAATTCTACAACATAAAAATCTGACTAAGGACTGATGATATAATTTAAATCCTCTTGAACTATGAACTTTGTGCAATTACAACAAACAAATATGTTGAGAAAAAAGGTCCAAAATATTCAAAATTTCATAATCAAAGAAATTGTAATTTCATAATTTGTATATTTTTGTATAATCATAGGTTTGTCTCTTATCAAAACTGGTATTCATCTTTAGTGTAATTACATCATTAGTTCAAAGAAGTGGTCACATGGCCAAGGATCAATGTCCTACATACCGGACAATGCCTTACAGCTTTTCCACAGTCCATACAGCAAGTCAAGTGTCTACATGGTAAAAACACCATCTCCACTTCTTCATCAAGACATATCTTACACAAAGTCTTGTCCTTCAGCTTCTTGTTTGCCTCTGTCAATTCATCCAGCTCCTCCTGAATATCTTCATGTTCTACCCGATGTTCTGTAGTATCCTTTTCAAAATCGTCAACACCATGCCTTTGTTCCCTTTGTGTGTGGTTAGTGGTGCTATTTTCTTCCCCTTCAGCACTTAAAAAAGTTCCTTCCACTTCAGTCTCAGATCTGCTTGTGTTGGTCGAGGTGTCAATGTCACCTTCTTCTAAGTCAAAAACTGCGTCAAATAGAGATTCCACGGTTAATTCAATATCAGAGTTTTCTTGAATCTGGGTCAAAGCCTGCAGCACCATTTCTCTAGAATAACCCATGTCTTGCACAATTTGTACCATCCTTTCTACATTACTTTCACATTTATCTTTATTCAAAGGATTTTCCTGAGATGCTCCTGATTCCCTGGGTGATGGAACTGGTAAAGTTACCAATTCAGTAAGCTTGTTCTTTACAAATTGACACGATGGAAAGTGTCTCCTGTGCTCTCCCAGGGCTGTATCCCCTGGTTCCCAATTGTACAAACCACCTCTACACCAAGCACATTGTACCCTGTCCCCTGGACCAGTGAAATAGAGGCCTGCACTAGCTAATTCACTTGGTGATATTAAGGCATTTTGAGGCCAGTTGCTCACAAAACTCCCTAACCTGTTAGATTCTATGGTGAAATCTGTTGTTTGTGGAGTGTATGCCTCTGGGGATGTATCTCTAAGTGTGTACCAACTGCTTGTGGTTGTACTGATAGCATTTATTGCATCATTTGTTGTGCCGATTAAAACTGATTCTCCGTTTGGTTTGGGTACATCATTCCTTTGTTTTGTTGTCTCCAGTTGGTTGCCCCTTGTACCTTGTGGTTTATTTTTATTGCCAGGTAGGTCTGCATGACCATGATTGTGATCTTCTGTGACTATAGGGCAGTTTGGCGAAGCTTCCCTGTGTCTTTTCCTGGCCTTTTCACCAACTTCCCATCCTTGTATCCTTACACCACATTCAAAACATCTCACTCTGTCTTTCCTTCCAGTGAAAAATAGTCCCTCCAGCGCAAACTCTGACGCTGGCAAGATGATGTCATCAGGAAGTTTGTGGTATGAGGCAATCCTGTTGACAAGGTCAGCCATTTCTGGGAGGACATCAGAAGAGTTGCTTTCATGGCTGATACTTCTGCTATACATAGGAAATCCCCCCTTCTCTCTATATATGAATAGCAAAAGAAAATTGAAGGTTTTAAAGCACAAATAGAAACCAGCTATGATACCGATATACTTTTAGTGAATTACTGTTGCAAACTATTCAAGAATTTAATGATAAATTTAGGAACTTAACAAAGAAGGAAACAATGTTCAATGCATGTTACAGGGTCTGTCAAGATTACAAAGTTATATTGCCAAGTAAAAAATTACTACCATTTATAGCTGAATCTTATCAGTTGCATAACAATGTTGTAACACGCCTATTAATCAATATACAATAAGATTTCTTAATTTACATTGAATGTTGCAATACACTAGTTTCACTTGTCAAGAAAACTACAGTAAAATCACTAGGTATTAAATTAAGGGAGTTTTTTTAAATAAAATTATGAATATTCTTCACCTCTGAACTATATAATAGACATCAATTTAGTATTTTAGTATTAGTATGTTATTTTTTACAGGTTGTCAAAAATTACCGTAGAATTTAAACAAGTAAAATTAGGTAAAATGTAAATAACATTCACAATACCATATTCCTTAACCGACAATCAATCGAACATTCAGACTGCACGGGCAGTCAGTGTTAATTAGTGGTGTCTTTTATAGGTTAGAATATGCTGACTCAGAAACAAATATGTGCTGAATCATCACTTTTTAGTTGAAACAAACAAGAATGGTTAACTAATGTTGTCTTTTGTAAATAAGGTTTGGCAACTCAACCAAATCAATTTGCTGAATCATCAATAAAATAGGCTTGACTGTGACCAACCATTCATGTGTTTTACCAATGCGGCTAATTTAACTTTGAACTGACAGGATTATAATAAATATTTTTACTTTCATTTTTGTGTTTCATTTATAAGGTAAGACAAATAGTGTTAAAAGAAATTAGTGGAATACTTGATCACCCCCCCCCCCCACCCCCCCCCCCACCCCCACCCACCCACCCAAAAAAAAGACAAAATGGCTTTACTGGTGGTTATAATATGTCTATGACATAATTTGACAATTAGTAATCTCATAGACAAAAAAGCAGAAAGACGGCCTTGGTTTTTTGATAGAATCATGTCCTCACAATAAATAACTGGCTATAAATAGAACTAATTCTATTACATAAGAACAATATATGTCGAACTTTTGTATGACATTTTCCTTATGAAATATACTCACTTTTTTGGCTTCGCTTCAATGGTCCAGCACATTGACAGGGAAATCCTTCACTAAAACTGAATCACAACTGGTAATTTCTCAGAGAAGCCCGGGCTTTTATAAATGGAAGATACGTTATTAATGATGTCATATCTCAGAAATAGCGTGAGGCCCATTTGGGATTTTCTTGTTGATATTGAATACGAGTTAATAGTCTAAGTTTAACTTTCAAAGATAATTTTGTGTTATTTTTGTTTGCTTTCTTTGTGCTTGGCCTGCAATATTTCAAAAAGACATTTTAAATTCCATCAACGTGATACATCCAACAAAATACTGGTAAAATCACGGTGATTAGTCACAGAAGTTATAGTCTGTAAAATAGTGTTTTAGAGGCTTTAATCTTCTTCATATGACAGACTCAAAGATGCTAGAACCATAAAGAAAGAAAGTAAAAAACAAGGCCGAAAGGTGTTTCGGTCTACTATCATGAGCCACAAAGCCATCAGAGACACAAGTAGTGCACTGGAGCGGTCACCCGCTAACATATAGCTCATTGCCGCTTTTCTTCGGTGAACAGATAGATACTCCTCATGCTCCGCCACAACTCATGAAAGTCAGGCAATTAAAAAAGTGATTCCTGGAAGTGCAAACCTCGCTAGAGCTAGCACTTAAAAACAAAATCCAGAGACATAGAAGGCCGTCATCAGAGACACCAAGAAGACTGGTGAGCTATGGAGTGTAGGCTTTACTGGAGAAATATGCCATCAAATTCACACTAAGTGGACATCTCTTTTAAATAATTGAAACCAAGTCAATATTCAATATATTTAGCCACCTGAAGCCAATACTTGGCATATTGAACTCGATTGAAACGTTAAATGTCAAAATGTTTTTAATTTGTATTTATATGAAATATGGATGGCATTTTACAGATCTTATTCATTATAATCTCAAAATATTTTTTAAAAGACTACATTAGGTTATGTTTTTTCACAGTCTTTATAATTAAAGTACTATTTTGACATTCAAGACATGATAAGACATGATATATTTGTCTCTATCATCTTTTTAAAATTATATGTCTAAATAACAAGCTGACAAATTAGTTTGTAATAGGTACATGACTCTAACTCACAAATAAACTCGTTTCTAACAACAGAATTTGTGACGTCTGAAACATAGGATTCTCCTTTTAAGTACACGGAAATCCCGGGGAATCCTTGTCATACTATCTTGTAGCATTTTTGTTGTTGTTGTTGTCTGTGTAAACACTTCACATCAGCATTGTAAAGCCGTATGCATTATTGGAGTCATGAACTAGAACGCATTCAAAACAGAGGAAATGAAAACATTTGCTGTCTTAAGTGCAAACAAGATCAGCAATAAACTTGAAGTAGGTGCTTTAAAATTTGTAAGAGTGAGATAGTACATATTCCATAAAAATTATACATGTACAGATATTAAGTGCGAAAACGTGCAGGGTGGTGGTGGAGGTATGCACTCTCCAAATCCTCTTGTTCATGAGGTTACTGTGATTACTGTCCTAGACATTTTTACAATTCTCAATGTTGTTAAGACAGTGATAATGTTAACATAGCGCCCTGGTGAAGTCAGTCAATTATTCAAATATGAAGTGTTTATATCAATATCACCATTGTTATGGGCCACTAGTAACAAACACGCCTCCCATCTCTAAGGTCGGCGTTTCGAACCCTGGTCCTTATGTGAGAAAGTTGGTAGTTGCTTACTAATGGTCGGCAGTTTACAGTACAGAACCTTGACCAACTCTGTGCACTGGTTTCCTTTACACACAAAACTACTTGTCATGATATTACCTGTACAGTGTTGACAGTGACAAAAAACACAAATAAATGAATATATCAATATAATATAGACTATATAATCCACAGAGAACAGATTTCAGAGATTTTAGGTCACTTGACATAATTGATACAATCTTACCTGTGTCTGTGGATGTTTTTCTTCTGTGTAATTCGCTGTGTTTTAATTCTTTGTGTTTTGCTGAAAATAATAATTTTAATAACTGCAAAACAAAGAACCAACTTGGCTCTTATAGGACACATCGAGCCAGAAATTTTCGAAGAGTGGCAGCTGCTGTTCAGACAATGGTCAGGGTATTTACCTAAAAACAGGTTACCAGAGTATGTTTGCTATGGCTGAATGTAATGCAGCAATTGGTTGAAGCCTGGACATCACTGGCAACAAAGAGAAGTCACAAATACTGTGACACTGATGATGATGGACCCACAGAGGTAAAAGACAACAGTCTGAGTTGGACAATACTGAGGACCTATTCCATGCATCTGAGACTGATGAAGGTAACATTGATATTTTAGATATTCTAGAAGACCCCTTTAAAGGGGAAGACGTAACAGGAATAATCAGTAAATGAAAAGCTGATGGCAAAAGTTAATGACCGGCTTTTAACTAACCTTAACTCTGAGGTCATTGCAAAGAAGCAGTAGTCCTACTTCGGATCTGACAGAAGCTGCAAAAATTCCAGCATACAGATATGAAAGCCTTAAATAGACGAAAAGCTATAGCCACTTGAACCACAGTAGTAACAGAAATTCTTGAGACCCTTCTGGCAAATGTAAGGGACAACACTACCAATACATCAACTTATCAGTAAAAGATGTGATGCTCTTTCTCCTTTCAGTTATGCCAGTCAGGAATTGTCCAACAGACGAAAGGAGGCAAATCAACCAACCCTCAAGAATGACTATATAGACCTCATATCCTCAATGTCCCTGTTGCCTCACACCTCTTCGGGTATGATATATTCAAAACAGCTTCCATTGTGAAAAAAAACACTTCTGTCCGATGGGAGTTTTAAAAAGGGAATTGCAGTGCTTTTGCACCACAGAAAGGCTACTGGCAAGGAAAAACGAGCTGGGATAAAAATGCCAGAAATGCTAGTGGTGGTGGACCAATTCACGCCCGGGTACCAATTCAGGCCCACCCTCAATTTTCTTGAACATTTATAAGTTTTCATAGAGAAGATGTTTACCACATCATAGATAATGATCAAATGGATCATTTACATTTGTAATTTATTGTTTAACTGTGATTGTTTTGGATAAATTTAGGGGTGGGCGTGAATTGGTACCCGGGCGTGAATTGGTCCACCACCACTATACATGGAGGAGGCCAAGCCAGCAAAAGCTTTGAACCATTTGTTGCTGAAATAAAAAAACAAGCGTCTATTGACTCTAGACAGTTTTGTACTGGTCAAATAAAGGTCTATATGGATCAGTAGTTTCAATTAACATCAGATTGTGATATTTTCACATATGGTAAATGGTTACAAGCTTGAATTTATTGAAACACCTGTACAAATATTATTACCACATATAAGTTCACTTTCAAGGGAAAAATGTTTGCAAAATTTTGCTTGGTGGCACTTGGGTCTAATATGTATAAATTCAATGTGGCTGCCATACATCTAATATGTATAAATCCAATATGGCTGCCATACAGAAGAATGGCAGTGTTCAAAAGACTGATCAGTGAAATACAACTTAGAAAGGGATAAAAATTTACAATAAAAAGACAAAAATAACAGTGTTTTTTATTGTCAAAGAGGTCCGTTTACAGGGTGTTTCCATACACAACTCCCACCTCATAGGGAGGTGCCCTCATAAAGTTGCCTTCGGGAATAGTTACTATCAACTAAACTGATGGGGTAGGAAAATTTTGCAGCGATGAGGTAAGGAAGAAATTCTTTCTTAAATCAGAAAAATTAATAGGGCTGTTGGATTTTCCTTTGTTAGTTAATAATTGTAAGTTCAATTTTAGCTTTCCTTTAATAATTACCATTTATTTGCATAGCAGTATTTAAGCACTTTCTATTTGAACAGTGAAAATAACAATAATTAATAAGTGTGGTAAAACAATAAGAACCTTATTATTTGAAAGTCTACATAAAAAAACTTTATTTCACATGAAGTATGCTATTCTTAGAAACAAATAAAGATGCAAACAAACAGGTAAATGACTAGACATAAAAGTTGAACACACAAAAAAAAACACATTTTTATGTACTCGGGTGACTCTGACTGATAGGCTGGGCTCCTGTACCACTTTACTCTGCAATAAAGGGTCCTGTATCAGCCACCATTTCAGATTATTAGTGTCTGTAGTATTACATGGTGACACTAGGAGTAAAAGTCTTTTTTGCATAATATTATCATACAATAATTTAATAAAATGGCTTGAATGAGAAATGTGCACGAGATTAAAGGTATAAAGCAAAAAACACGTTTTTCCTGTACCAATTCCAATGTTATTCTATTTCTTTATCAAAACAAATTTAATACTATATAAAATATTTGGACGTATTTAAATAAATACTGAAGTTTTTTGTTCACCACTACAATCCGAATCAATTTTAGAGATAACTGTAGCGGCGTGGTCAGTCACTGACCACTGCCTTGATACAATTAACCAAAGTAATTAATTGCATTTAATTTGTACCTGTTTGTTTAAGTTGTTCTGTATGTATCATGCATCTACACATTACAGTAATGTAAAATGGAAAGAGGGATATACTCTTAGCTTTTTACAGTTTAAATATTTTCTGTCATTGTTATTATATATTTTAAGTGACACATAAACCTGTGTAGGGCGGGGTATTAATTACTCTTTAATATTCATTTTGTAACATTTATTTGTAAAAATACATGTCACTATGATAAACAGTCTACTATGATTGCCATGTAAAACTTCAGGTTGTTATTTTGTTTTTTTTTAGTTTAATTCTAGGGGTCACTTGTGGGTCACTCCTAGCTTGAATAACACTTTTGTTTACTTATTTGTGTAGCACTGTGTGAGTACCAGAGAAAAGGGAAAACATCTTATCTGTTTGGTGGGAAACAGGGTAGCCTGTCTCCACCAGGATGTGACTTACAGTAGAATTTAATGGGTATAAATATAAGTGGGATATCTATGGAATTTGTAGAAATCATGTACGGGAGACTAGATTAGTAAATTGGGATATTGTGTAATTATAATTCAGAACCTAAACTCGTCTATGGTAATTGTATTCATGTGTTTTCAGTCCTGTCAATTAAATTAAGGATTCCATTTTGAGTGATCTTGTGTATTGACAAGGCTATGTATAAGTTTAGCTTGGGTCATCTGGACAGGATAGCTTGGGAGGGATCATCAGTGATGAGCTTGTCATATACATTTTCCAGGGATGCTTGGCTTTGGGATGCAAGCACCTGTAATCTGCATATTTAAATTTAAGCTTGGGCCCATTGTCTATAAAAAGGGGTAGGCCCATAGCTTGGGGTTCTTTTTTCACATTCAAGCATTCACTTTGGAGGGACTCAAGGACAATTTTAGGACCTGGGAAAAATTGGAAATCCAAGTAAGATGGATTTTTGCTTTGATAATGGCTAGGTTAAAATTTCTTAGTGTTAATTTCTGATATATCTTTGGCTTTGACTTGGAAATGTAAATGACTTGGATTTTGGACATGATTTCAGTAATTTTAAGTATGCAGATATGTAGTCATATAGAAGAGTAATTTTGATTTGGTAACTTTGTAATGTATATATGTAATATTAATGAGTAAATCTTTTTTTTTTGGTAATTTTTAATGCATGTAGCTATATGTATTTAGAGTCATTTAATGAGTATTGATGATTAACTTTACAGCTTAATTTGTAATGATGTCTGAGTAGCTTTGTGAATTCTAATGTGTTAAAAGCTTTCTTTATTAGTATTTTGTTATGATATATCTATGTGATTTTTTTTGGGTATTGATTTTGGAATTTAAAAGGAGTATAACCTGTTTCGACTACTCGGGTCACTTTAATTAATCAAATCAGTGTTATCACTAAGTTAGATTATTAGTATGGATCTATTCTGTCTGGGTGGAAAGTGATTCTCTAAGACAGTATTTGATTCATCAAATCAGTGTTATCAATAAATTAAGTTATTAGTATGGATCTATTCTGTCTGGGTGGAAAGTGATTCTCTAAGACAGTATCTGATTCATCAAGTCAGTGTTATCACGAAGTTAGATTATTAGTATGGATCTATATTCTGTCTGGGTGGAAAGTGATTCTCTAAGACAGTATTGATTCATCAAATCAGTGTTATCACTAAGTTAGATTATTAGTATGGATCTATATTCTGTCTGGGTGGAAAGCGATTCTCTAAGACAGTATCTGATTCATCAAATCAGTTTTATCAATAAGTTAGATTATTAGCATGGATCTATATTCTGTCTGGTTCGAAAGTGTTTCACTAAGACAGTATTGGATTCATCAAATCAGTTTTATCAATAAGTTAGATTATTAGTATGGATCTATATTCTGTCTGGTTCGAAAGTGTTTCACTAAGACAGTATTGGATTCATCAAATCAGTTTTATCAATAAGTTAGACTATTAGCATGGATCTATATTCTGTCTGGTTCGAAAGTGTTTCACTAAGACAGTATTGGATTCATCCAATCAGTTTTATCAATAAGTTAGATTATTAGTATGGATCTATATTCTGTCTGGGTGGAAAGTGATTCTCTAAGACAGTATTTGATTCATCAAATCAGTGTTATCAATAAATTAAGTTATTAGTATGGATCTATATTCTGTCTGGGTGGAAAGTGATTCTCTAAGACAGTATTTGATTCATCAAATCAGTGTTATCAATAAATTAAGATATTAGTATGGATCTATATTCTGTCTGGGTGGAAAGTGATTCTCTAAGACAGTATTGATTCATCAAATCAGTGTTATCACTAAGTTAGATTATTAGTATGGATCTATATTCTGTCTGGGTGGAAAGTGATTCTCTAAGACAGTATTTGATTCATCAAATCAGTGTTGTCAATAAATTAAGTTATTAGTATGGATCTATATTCTGTCTGGGTGGAAAGTGATTCTCTAAGACAGTATTTGATTCATCAAATCAGTGTTATCAATAAATTAAGTTATTAGTATGGATCTATATTCTGTCTGGGTGGAAAGTGATTCTCTAAGACAGTATTGATTCATCAAATCAGTGTTATCACTAAGTTAGATTATTAGTATGGATCTATATTCTGTCTGGGTGGAAAGTGATTCTCTAAGACAGTATTTGATTCATCAAATCAGTGTTATCACTAAGTTAGATTATTAGTATGGATCTATATTCTGTCTGGTTCGAAAGTGTTTCACTAAGACAGTACTGGATTCATCAAATCAGTTTTATCAATAAGTTAAGTTGTTAGTATGGATCTATATTCTGTCTGGTTCGAAAGCGTTTCACTAAGACAGTACTGGTTTCATTAAATCAGTTTACCACAAAATAAGGTTATTAGTATAGATCTATATTCTGTCTGGTTTGAAAGTGTTTCACTAAGACAGTATTGGATTCATCAAATCAGTTTTATCACTTAGTTAAGTTATTAATAGCTTCCTCAAATTCACTAGTACAGTTCAAGTTAGTATGTCTACTAATATCTAAGAACAGTATCTTTGACAAGGAATTTACTAGGAGACATTATTTATGTTCAAGTAACATTTAATATTTGGTGTCAAAGATTTACATGTAGTATATCTATTAATCTTAGGATATATATATTATATTAAAGGAGCTGTATTTCTTGTATCAGTCTAGGTGTCAGTAGGGTTATATGTTCATAAGGTTTACAGTTAGATTAGAATATTGTGGTGTTATGGGCTGAAATGTATTATGAATGTTTAAGACTGACTATGAGTAATCAGGTGTAGTTCTGTTATCTGCTATTGTCTGGTAAACAAATGATTTCATTTGATCTATTGTTATCTGGAAACAAATGAGTATATTTTAACCTGCTCAATTTCTGGTAAAGGGGGGAATTCTGGTATCTGTGAGAGTGTTTATTTGTTTTGTAAATAAGTGAAATTCAAGTATCTTTGGTTATATTAATAATCTGATAAGGAATGTTCTGTATAGTTGGTTTTATTAATTATGCATTAAATAGAGGTATGTTGGTATGGCTGGGTATATTAACTAGATGGTAAGCAGGGCAATGGGTTTGTCTGCTTGTGGGTGAACTAACTGTTGGTAAATACACTGGTAAATATAGTGGAATTAATGCTGCTAATTGTATGGTAACATGTTTAATCTGTAAGACACTTTGCATATGGTGAACCTTTAGCTTGAATAAATCTATGTTTATGCTTATTCTATTGCTTATTTTGACTTTGTGAGCCACTTGATCGACTCAATGGTGTAAGAGGTTAAACCTCCCTATTAGTTTAGGTTAACAAATGAATCTGGGCAATGTTACGGTCATAACTGAGGTAACTTTGATATTTGGTTGTTGTCAACTGCTGTTGACTGGGGGCTCGTGAGCTAGGACTAAGTGTGGCCAAATGATGACCACACACAGAGCTCCCCCATAATCTTGTGATTGCACCTGTTACCCTCAGTGGTGTACACACACACCCGTGTAACCGTCACATAACTAAGGTTTCTTCAAATTTTTGCACGGCATCGGATAAGGAAAATTACTCAAGTGCCGTAAATGTTTAAATGTATATTCATAGATTCGTTAATGTTGATCAGACTACCTCAATTTTTAACCTTAAAAATCTGAAAGACCTGTCAACAGTTTGGGGTGGGGTGGTTCCTATCAAACTTACGCACAATTTATATACTGTATATTTGTACAATATCATTATATATTTTAGGGTACTGTCGGTCTCTGCTGTATATTAAAGGGGGTTCATATTTAAGTGCCAATCATTGCTGCCCAAGGGAAAATCTCCACAATTTAACTTATTTTGTTGGAAAAATATTATTGGACAGTTCTAATGAGGAGACATTATGCATGCACTTGCCTGTAAAAGTGGAGGGATGGATACTTGTTGAATACAATATGGTGATTTCTATTTCATACTTTTCTCTGAAGAGTAGAGGCTAGGATATTGTTGTCAGGTCTGTTTATTTGGCTGCCCTTCTACATAACTCAAAAACTCTACACCCTATCATATTCTGACACAAGGTGGAGACTAATCATCCCTCAGTCGATCTTAAATACGGTCTGGATCCGGATGTGGATCACTAATTGAAAGTTGCTTTTGTGATTTCCCGAAACTGTTTATGGGTGAGGGTTTCCACATTATCAGGTACTTCTTGTCATCGTTTTATAGGTGTAAATGCATCCAAATTAGAGGCAAAGCATATGAGTTTTAGAAAAAAAGTTTTTCCTGTATTTTACCAATATGTTGCTCACAATGCCAATATACACTATATAGATTTTAAGTCTGCCACCCATAGAACAGTGGTATTGAAATCATGTGGAAACCTGTACTTTGCTCCAAAAGTACAAGTATAACTGCAAGTGACTCATCTTACTTAGACAGGATAGATAAAATTCCAGAAATTGACGGTATGAGAAAAATAGTGTTTAAGTGAAGCAATTACCCACAATTTTGGTAAGGTCAATGTGTGAAATAAGCTGGAGGCTACTGTGTCATAGTATACAGAGGTTACACACCTCCACCATGTTCAAAAGTAATTGTAACAACAATGAACTTTTCACTTCTAATAACTACAAATACACAGTGTTAAATATTTCCACTATTGCATAACACAAATACGAAATAACTCAAACTTAGCTTTAAAAAACTGGTATGCCTAGCACATAAATACTACAGTATATTTATATAATTAAATATTGTTATTATTATTTTTATCAGTCAAGAACTACATATAAACACTACAAATATGGAAAACGTAAAAGGTTTCGAAATATATAACAACTTGGCTTATAGCAATGTCTTGTTTAAACAATGTAAGATACATCTTTGTATATGTTATGGACTTGACATTTCTTGTGTAAAAAAAGAATATTAACATAAACTGACATAGAAAATGGCTATATTTGGGATATTATACATCGCACTTAAAGAAATGACAGATCATGTTCCCACGAATTATTGGAGCACAAAATGAATGGTATAATAATACTAATAATAATAGCAATGATCCACTTAGTTTAGTGAAACTAACATCTCCAGAGCAACAAAATAGCAAACACATTTGGTTCACAAAATTTCAATAAAAACATTCACCGAAAATTAGGTCCAGTAATTAGACAAATTGCTACGACAAGAAGGCTTTGATTGTGGCAGCAATCTTGGTTCTACAGAGGGGGCACTTTGTCACCTCCTTACTACATGCCTCACAACACACCAGATGTCGACAGGGCAGGAAGACATCTCTGACGTTATCACAGAGACATATCTTACACGTGACTCTGTCAGATAGGCTTTTGTTTTGTTCCTTTAGTGTGTGAATTTCCAAGTCATTGAGAGGTTTCGTCGGAGAAGAGAGTTCTTTGTTATGTTTGGCAATCAGAGTTGAATTGTTGATGGTAGGTAGTTCTGGTGAGCTTCCAGTATCAGAAGTTGGAGGGTTTTCCCTTGGCAAGGATGGAGCATCATCAAATAAAACCTCAATGAGTGTGCTTGCTGTTGGGGATTCCCCTGGGGAAATACAAATAAAAGGTCAAAGTTATACTTTTATGCCACTTTCAACAGCTAAAGTTATATCAGAATAGGTTCTTAGAATTTTCACCATGTTGCTATGAGCTGGAATAAAACCCATAACTACTAAGGTAAATACTTAATAACTAAATGACAAGCCTGTAACTACTTCATCCATCGAGACCCCCCAGAATACAAATGAAGAGTTTTTTCAGGAAGAAATATGAAAATAGCGAGACATCCACAAATCAAATGATGTAACTACCTTGTTTTGACGTTTGCAGAATGAATATCTGAAGTTGCTTGATAACAACTCCTTGTCCTATCATGGCGGTATGTTTAAATCCCAGCTTGACTGCCTCATTTTTTTATTAGAGCTGACTTTAACTTTATTCTATCTGGGTTGTTGACCTCCATATTTGACCTTTGACTGCTATAAACGTAATTATGATTTGTAATCTTATTAATTATACTTGATTACTAGAATGCTGAAGGTGCTATTTACATCATCCTGGATCTTGGGGTCGAATCTTGGTGTGAGGGACTAGAGATTCTTTATAAGAAACCAAACCATTTGGAGGGACAGTAAAGTTATGCCCACTTTCATTTAGATAATTATGCATGGGAACATTATGACATAACCT
The DNA here is from genome assembly GCA_964017235.1 of Sabellastarte sp. h YS-2021. Classification (NCBI taxonomy): domain Eukaryota; kingdom Metazoa; phylum Annelida; class Polychaeta; order Sabellida; family Sabellidae; genus Sabellastarte; species Sabellastarte sp. h YS-2021. The sequence continues at coordinate 138,257,882 of OZ024927.1, read as the reverse complement.
ATGTCATAACTGAACAAAAAGTTCAGGGAGTAATGAATAGCAATGTTCACTAGACCTTAAGAATCTGTACTCCTACTCTAGCCATCAACTTTCCTTTTCCTGTAACTTTTGAAGCTATAAACCCAATTTTCATGCTTTAATAATCAATTGGCTCTTAATCGGTCAATTGTAGCCCAATTGATCTGAAATTCGACTGGCTTGTTGACTCTGAAGTATGGAAAATGCTTGCCATCTGAGAAAATCTCTTAAAAAGTTGCAAGAAAAATTGTTTGGATCATGTGACCATGATGAAGGTCAAAGGTCCAAAGCACACCTGTCAAAAATATACCCACGCCTTAACTAAGCATCCCTCTTTTCAAGTGCTGTTATGTACTATTTTATTCTTCTCAGTTGCAGTGAAAAGTGGATTTTGATATTTGAAATGGCAAAATAAATAGTACATATTATAATAACATGCACAATAATATGACAGGGGAACTGTAATGTTATAACAGCATGTAATTGTCTTTTAGATAGCATGTTAAAGAGGTAAAATAAAAGTTTGCATCACTGTTACTCTGAGGTTTTGTAACCTTTGACAGACCCAGTAAACATTAAAATGTTTTTGAATGGTTTAGCAGTTCATAAAACATTTTTAAAACCTATTAAAACCCTATCTTCTGGATTAATAAATGTTTCCCAGTAAAGCTTTGTACTGCAATGTTTAAAAAATAATATATATATATATATTTGTCATTAAAATTTTAATAAACGGTATATATAAAACATTTCATTATAAATGGTTTTGGTATCCACCATTGTTTAACCTTCATCAAACATTTCCTTTCAAACCTTCTCAAAACTCGAAACTGTTTATTGGGGACTGGCAACACGAGCAGAAACACTGTATGGTGACTAGAAATGGTGTCCAGTCATATACATTACAGATTGTTATGACTTCGGTATAAATAGTTCCCTAGAACTAGAATCAAGTCTGGCTACCAAGATTAATAAACTCCTTACCTTTCTGCTGTAGGTGGGCAACACCAGCATTTATTGCATCCATCGAATAGCCTAAACTATGTACAATCTGTTTCGTCTTAACTAGAGATTCACTATCCTGTGCACTGTGGTTACCAGCATCAGGGACATCAGTGGCACTAGCTCTTGCTGAGTCCAGGTATCTTTTCATAATATTGTCAAAGTTATTTTGTATAAAGCTGCATTCTGGAAAGTGCCTTTTGTGTTCTGCAAGTGCCGAGTCACCGTCTTGCCAACTATAGAGAGCACCTCTACAGAAAGCACACTGGACCCGGTCATTTGGGCCAGTGAAGTATAACCCAGCCATTGCAAGATCTGTGGGCTTAACTGGATATTGAGCAGACCAAGTGTTAAAGGAATTTAATCGGTTGGCCTCTATCGTATAATCCGGTAGCTCTGATATGTCTTGTCTGACCATTCGTTTCTCCACTATGCTGGCTCCAGATCCAAGATTAATATCACCTTTGATTAAATTAAGGGCTGTTGCACTGTCATTAACAATTACAGGGACACTTGATGTTTCATTTGTATCCCTTCCTGCACACTGTAAACCTGGTTTCCCTCCCATGTATTCATCGTTTAAAACTTCCTTCAGCATCTCATCCTTCATACCTGCACAGTTTCTTACAACCCTCTGCAGTTGTTCAGCTTGCAACAGACAGTGACAATGGGGTGACAGCTTCTTATGCTTCTGCTGTAATTCATCAAGATCTTTCCAACTAGATATTTCAAGTCCACAAGCATAGCAGACGAGCTTGTCTGTTGTAGCAGAATAGAATAATCCAATGGTCACCAAAACCAGAACTGGGATATCATGGAATACATCATTTGACCGATGTGTAAATGTTTTTTGTCTTATTGCATGATCAGCCATACCTGGGTACTTTATTCCGTCTTGTGTTCTGTTAGACTGTAAATCCGACTTGGTAGTTTTTCTGAAGACCTCCTGGAAACCAACATGGGGAACAGTGAGTATTTCCATCGTGTAGGCATACAGTTACAAATTTATCTCTGTGTCACAAAAGAGGCAATGTTAAAATAATTAACAGTGTTAAAATCATGAAGTTTCCTGTATTTCTATCTTACCAACAGATATATTTATACCTCTTGATTGAACGCATATAGAATCATGACATATTTAAATGAACTGATTTATTTTATGAAATAATTTTCCAGTTTCCGGTTTTTATTTCCGTTTTCCTCTTAGGGTGTTCCTAGATCCTCGTTATGTTTTCATGAATATTTCTTTGTTATTATTATGTATAATCTTATTTATATCTTCCACAAATTATAACATATGTTGTATAAAGTATGAAATATTTCAAAGAATCTTTAAAAGAATCCTTTGTACAAAAATTAATGGTTTTAATAACCCCACAGACCTAGACAACTATATTTGCGTTGTGTTTATATCTCGTGTGCTTTCCCAGTACTTGGATTTTCCCCATTCATTGTTATGAAACAGGAACCACGAGTCATGTGTTGAAACTATGGTATGAATATTGTCATAATATGTTTTTGCATTTTACTTTTGCTGTCTTTGAAAAAAATTCTATGATTATATTTACACACAAAATAATACCAACGTTACATATAAATAAACTATGCGGTAAAATGTATTAAAATCTTGGAGAACGCGGATCTCCACCAATCAACTTGCTTCCAACCACATTATTTCCTCTTCTGGATTGTAGTAACCACATTTTTTTTAGGATCCCGATTTAACTTAGGTATGTTATTGTGGGAGTGTATATAGCGTCATCAAATGTTGACATTTACATTACTAGTCTTAATTTGAACTTATTACTAATTGCGCAATTTTAATATACAAATTTAGCATTTAAGTATAAGTATGGAAAGGAGAATACATAAATGTAATTTTTTTGTGACATATTCAGTTTCCGAGTATACGTGCTAAATAAAGCATTGGGGGAAACAGGAAAACTTACGAATCAAACATAACATCGACATCACAGGAAAATTACCCTAGCATCTTTAAAATGTTATCTTAAGGGGGAAAATCAATAAAATCTGAGTCTGAAGGATGGTCATTATGTGGTTTTTCTCTTGGTTAATATAATTTAAAAATATGCACCAAAAGGGTCATTACTTCCAACAAGAGTTTATGTTTTTGTATGCGTTCAGTCGTCTGTCTGTCTATCTGTGCTGGTGATAACTCTAAAAGTTTAAGAACAAATTCAGTTTGCTACTCTTGCTTATCTAGGTAATTTGAGGGTATTTTCAAACCCTTGTAACTATTGCACTGCCTAAGACGTTGGAAATAATTACATTTTGTGTTTCTCAGAAAAAAAAAGAGAAGAAATTTTTTAAACTGTGAAACTGTATATTAAGTTTATATAGATATATCAATAGTCATATAAAATTGCTTGTACCCTTGGTATGACAAAACTGAAGATAAAAAATTGCGGAAAATCAACATCACACTGAGGATACAGAAAAAAAAATCCGGAATTTTCCAAGATCCTATGAAATACTTTCTGTGGGTAGGGCCTGGTCACAGGAAATAGTTATTGAATTTAGGCAAAAATCCAGATCATATTTTGGATACAAAAAAGTCCTGTTTATTTTTTAGAAATACACCCTGTTGGAAGTGTGCTTTCTAGTTTTACTTTTGTTATCCACCAATTTGCTATTACTAAGTCATTTGTACACAAGACGGTTTGGAAGTCGCTGGCTTATATATTTATGTAAAAATCAATTAAAACCAGGATAACCAAAGAGGAAATAAATACAAGCATGTATTGTTTTAAAAGTAAATTTCAGAGAAACATAAAAAAAGATCGTATAACCTGTGTAGCTGCATTTTAAGATTCCATTATATTTACTTTTGGTTATAATCAACTTTGGTGATCACCATAACATTTTTAAAACATGTATATGTGTATACTATGTAAAACTGCTTTCACGATTAATAGTGAATGTATATGATCACATATTAACCCAAAATAAACATGACAACATCAGCATTTTGGGGGGAAACTGTCATTGACTTGAAATAGCTTTGAACATAGTGATGATGCAATCTAATATGGGATCTTTTCAACAAGAAAAAAAAATGTTTGACAAAAAAATTCCAGCTTCCAATTTTTTACCACGGTTTTGTACAAATGAATAAACTCTGTAATGTTTCTGGCAGATAATCACCAGTACATTAGTTTTGAAAGCAATAATCTGTTTCAAGTAAAAGTTTACACTAACTAAGGCCATCTTTGTTACATAAGGTGACCTTAGGTATAACTGGGAAAAGGTGACCTTCAATTTAAATTAAGATTTGAGCTTTTGGATGAATTTTTACCATTTTAAACACAAGGTTGATATTAACTTGAGGTTATGTTGAAGTAAGATTAAATTTACGCTTAAGCCTTACTTTACTTTTAGGATGCGCATAAGAATGACAACATCTTACTTTCATGTTGTAATGATCCTAATGTACACTTGTAATGATCTTAATGTACACTTGTAATGATCTTAATGTACACTTGAATGAAGTTGTAAGTTTAGTGGCAATTGCGTAAAAAATTCCATTAAGGACTAAATAAGTAATTGGTTTAAGATGCTAGTTGTCTTTAAAAGGTTTGTGCTACCTAATGGTAATGATTCGCATTTGAAGCTAGTCCAGTTAGATATAAGTCCTCAATAATTCATTCAAATGTCCAATTTCATTATAGATTGCCATACTAAACTATTAATGACATAGATCTCTCCCATTCAAATATTTATGGTTGTTATTTCTTGAATTCAGTTCCACATAGAATCTAATCCCATCTACTGTGTTATAGGTACAATAGCTCTCAGACAAAATATGCTATGTGGAAGAAGTTGAGTGGGAGGGGTGGGTGTAGGATGCCTCCTGGAGGATATTAGTATTGTATTAGTTTATTAAAGTGCCATCTATATTATGTTGCCAAGGATTATACAAAAAAAGTATGAAGTAATACTCATCCCTATATGGACTAAGGATGAGGGTTCAAGGCTTCTTTTGTACTTTGATTTGTAAATCTGTAGCCCTGAAAAGGGTACCTGGTGATTAAAAAATCAAAACTATCCAATAGCAATATTAATGGCAGAATTATCTTCCCTATGCAATTAGCTTCTATTAGGAATGCCGTTTTAAATAATATTCGATTAACATATTACCTCATATTTCGCCATTCAAAGTAAAATGATACCACATATCCTCACTAGAAGTATCTATACATGTTATTTATCACTTGCAAACAGATAAAGCTGTTTAAAACTATGATATAGTCTTATTACATAATGTTTAGAGCAAGCTTATGACTATGACTGGAGGAGACTAATGCAATTAACTGTACCATACACATACGTTATATGTACAGACAGCCCAAAGTAATTTTGTTATGAACAGTGCCAATATTCTAAACAACACATGAATTTTTAACAATATAATAACTGCCTTTACTTTGACATAAAATAGTGAACAAAAGCATGTTCATCTCTGTTATAGCCATTCTTGTTTATGGAGTGAATTATTCAGCAGTCACAGAGATCACCACGATTTAGGACATGCTATTTTCTGTAGGCACGCATCCATTTGAAAGAGTATTTGTTAGCTAGTTTATTTCATCCAATGAACATGCTGGCTCCATGTAGCTACAGCAATGAGTCTCTGTCAATTAAAGTAATTGTTAAGTAAGTTTAATTCACATTCGTGAAATTTTGACATTTACAAACTTTAAAAATTACTAGAAATTGTTGGACACAATTCCGAGTTGTAATCACTACCTTCCATAGGTTTATAATTAAAGGGCTGATAATATTAATTTTAATACTTTTTCCAAATTTGGGGATTCAAATAAAAAATATGGATATGAACTCAAAAAAGGCATTGCCTAAAGCTGTTGCTTACTGTTATGACTGGAGTCAAGAGCTGAAAGTACAGCCTCTCGGCCTGGATATGGCAAATGATGAACTGCCTAGACTCGATACTGAAAGGATTGTCCAGAGAAGCATTGCAAAGAACAGAAGCAGATATGAAAATAACACCAAGACAATAGGGAGAATGTTTAACAAACTGAAATCAGTCACAACTAAAGGGGAAATGGCCATAATGGAAGGGATGAGTAGAAATCATTTTGAAAGAATGACTAATCATATGGATTATTGCCTGAAAGGTGAAGCAGTCAGTTCCATAAGGGAAGCATGGTCTTCTAATGGATGTAGTTTATGTGGAATACCCAGAAGAATGGATGAAGAATATGTACCAATGAAACAAAATACTGGACTTTGGATAAACTATGTTGAAGCACCAACACCAATTGCAAATTGCGGAAGGGAAGCAGCATACACCTGCAAGAAATGTACCTTGTCTAAGGCTTCAGCCAAATGGGAAGATACACTTTCAGTATCACCTTCAACTGATAAGCATCAGTATATTACAAATCAGGTTAAAAGGGGCTTTCGTGTGCCCCCAATTGAACCTGGAAGTGGATCAGCTTATGTGGAGAAGATACAGAAGATGAATGCCAAAGACAAAGATGTAGTTTGGCAGAAGACTGTTATGGATATATACCTGCCCCATGTAGGTTCAATTGTAGAGTGCCAGGACCCTGGTAGTTCTTCTATTTCTGCCATGACTCCACTTAGTAGTGTTACATTATGCAGCCTTGTGACTGATACTGATGCTAAGGACTTTAATGACAAATCAGATGCTTCAAGCTTGTCTGATCAAAATAACATACCACAGGTGGTGATCCTGACGAATGATGCATAAGTCAAAAGATAGTGTATATTTGACTCTCTTGTATCTTTCAGGTGCAGTGAAATAGTACAAAATGATAATTTTTGTAATTCTTATGTGACAGAGTGGTGACAGAGTCATGATTAATGTGGAGGTAATTTCCCTTGTGTTGACAGTTATAATCAAATAAAGATTAAAGAACAGCATGCATGACTACATACTGTGATACTGTGTTTTTGGCAGACATCTGCCCATTATAGGTTGTCAGATAAATATGATAAAGATTATTTACTTGTCGTAGTTTGATTGATGCTTGTGTGAAAGAAAACCAGTAGAAACATGAAAAGGGTGATCATGTGCATATTTTAATGATGTTCATTTTGTAGTTGACCACCCTGTGTGTGCAACTATGCATTTTCCTGGAACATGCCATTTCATCTAATGATTCCTTGAATCAATTTGTAGAAGTTTCATACCACCTTCGAATCTATTGTAAGAATGACTCTGATTGAACAGTGCACCCCAAATATGGAAAATAAATGGATATATGTGGGCCAACATATTCCCTTACATTTAAACAGGTGTGCTATAAAAACTTTTTGGGGTCTCTGTCCTTTTGTCCGTTTCTAAAAAAAAAACAAGAAAAATTTCTTTTCAGTGCTTAGTTCAATTTTGGGTGACTTAGAAGAAAAATTTTACTTCGGGGGAAAAACATTTAGGTTATACTGGTGTATTAAAAAGGAAGTCGAAGATATTTCTAACATGGTTAAATTTAGTGAAAGTGATAATGTTATAAAGTACATCTAAACCTATGAAATGTAATGCTTGTTTGATAAAAAGACTCTATTAATGTCCCATTGCATTTCCAGTTTTCCCCCTCCTTGTCGTTTCAATTTTTTAATAAATTAATTTTATTTGTTTAGTGTTTATGTCAGTTTGGGGCAAGGCATAAGAACACCCAAGCATTTAGTAACAAGTTTGGATTTTATTCTTTAATAGTTAAAATTGTTAGTTACAGTTAAAACATCAATGTTAACATTACTTTACAATCATAGTAACCAGAAATTCATCAGCACAGTAATTTAACCAACAATCAGTTACCAATTGGTACCATTTGTCTAAGTATGCATTAAGTTTTAGTTACATTACAGCTAGCTTTACAGTAGACTGACCTACTATTGCAACCCATATCTTTACAGTAAATCTGTCTGTAACCAGTTACTTTCCAGAATTACAAGAAGTCGGTTTAAGTTACATTACAGCTAACTTAAAGTAGAATTATATAACAGTTATAAGTCATTACTTCAGCATATCTATCTGTAACCAATTACTTTTCTGAATTACTATTACTCACTACTAACTACTACCAATTAAGTTAGACACATGAAGGTTAAACAACTACCAAACCAGATATCAGTAAATATTTTTTCAAAATTTTCCACCATCTAATGAAAAAGTTACCATTTACTTGTAAGATATCCAGCTGCTACCAGTTAGTTAACATATATACAGATAAGCTTGCTTGTAAGCTTAGTTATTATAATCATATTTATGAAACTTTGGCTTCAAGCATACTGCAATTTATAAGTTTTATCAAATTATGACTATAAGACTTTTATGGATTTAATTCGTATAAGTAGAATGTTACCATAAATAAAATGAATTTTCTGTAGATTACACTTGATCTAGAGAAAATAAAATTAAAAAAAAATTAGAATATACCTCAACTGAGATAATCTGCAATTGAATTAACATCTATAGAAACAGGGGGGAGGGTGGGAATCAAATTACCTACACTGGCCACATGCCAATCTCACAACGATTTTTCTGACAGACTGTAACAGTTTATATAGTTAGATTTTTGGCGGGAGTTTCTGAATTTTCAGACAAGGTCACCCCACCTAATTTGCATATTCGCAAGAGAAGTTCATTTTTATACTATTCTAATATTAACCTTCTAAAATATATACTAGTTAGGCCAGTTGTAAAGAATTATTTGATTTTCTTCCCCAAACTGATATAGTGTGCTATTTCACCAAGTTGCATACGCATCACCCCAACAGTTTGGGGCAAGGCATAAGTAACACCCAAGCATTTAGTAACAAGTTTGGATTTTATTCTTTAATAGTTAAAATTGTTAGTTACAGTTAAAACATCAATGTTAACATTACTTTACAATCATAGTAACCAGAAATTCATCAGCACAGTAATTTAACCAACAATCAGTTACCAATTGGTACCATTTGTCTAAGTATGCATTAAGTTTTAGTTACATTACAGCTAGCTTTACAGTAGACTGACCTACTATTACAACCCATATCTTTACACCAGAATCAGTGACATAGATGTTGGTCATATGCCCTTTCTTGTAATGTTACTGTGATGCTTCCACCTCTTCTCCAGCAGCCTCTGTTTCAGTGTCAATTCTTTCCCTCCTGGGTTTTTCTGCAACTACCCCCTCTTGTGAATGTGATTCCTCCACTCGGGCCTCTTTCCTCCTGGTCTTCTCCTTCCTCTGTTGCTTTTGCTCTGCCTCGTCCCTCTGTCTGGCCTCCCTCTCCTCCCTTCTCCACTGTATATTTGACACTGTGTCCCCCAGCTCAAATTCAAGAACACTGTCAGTGGGAACTATCTTCCTCACTCTTCTGTGTTTCTTACGACCCATTGTCAAATAATAAGCAGCAGTGTTTTCATAAAAAAACACAATCCTAAAGTCAGCCAACTTCAACTCAAAACCGCCCGAGGTAAAAACAAACTCCTATTCTTGAAACACTGCCACATGTAATCCATCAGATGCCAGATTCCAAATAATGCACTACGCAAACTGACTGGCCTTGTCCCAGTAAACATTAGAAGCGTTTTTAAATGGTTTAAACATTTTTAAAACCTAATTAAACCCAATCTTTAGTTTTCAAAACATTTATGTTGTAATGTTTAAAAAACGTTTTATAAACGTTCTCTATACAAACGTTTTTTACAGAAAATGTTTATTAAACATTTATAAAATAACTCAAGAAGCTAGGTTTGACTGGAAATGTTTTTAAAACATTTACAAAATAGCTGAAGAAATGAAGGTTTTGCTGGAAACATTTTTCAAACATTCATCATGAAATGTCACAGTTTCTAAGCCAATATCTTACAATTTTAGACATAAAAATAATATTTTCAATTGTGAGCAACCATACAAAGATATTGAATTTGACCTCTGACCCCATTATTATTCAGACATTATTATGTTCATTTATAGCATTTTTCTAACATTTATCATTAAAGAAATGCCAAATGCATATCCTTAATATCTTGTCTGCACATAATGCATTTCTTTCTACTGTCTCTGTACACCTTCCTTCCACAGGATTCACAAGTGACAAAATGACGACATGGTAGAAACATCAGGTTTCTGGGGTTCTCCAAGCATACGATGCAATTGACCAATCCACGCCATTTTTCTACATCTCTCTGTATGTTTTCTATTTCCTTACACTTCTGTTCATTCACTGACTTCTGTTGCTCTTGTTCATTTTTAAGAGCTGCTACAATGGTTATAATATCTCCAATCTGAGCAACCTTTATTTCTGAAAATGAAGTGAATTGATATGTTAGAACATCTAGAGAGTAAAATTATATGTTAATTAATATGGGAAGCTATATTTGTAATCAACGAAACAGTTCAATCCAGTAAAGTTTTAAGTCATAAGCCAAATACTACTTGGTGTACCCCAATACTGAAACTGATGGATTTTGGAAAGTTAAAAAGTAGTGAAAGAAGTCCCAGTACCATTAAAATGTTTTAAATGGTTTGAACATATACAAAATGTTTTACAAACCTATTTAAACCCTACGTTTACACGTTTCAAGTAAACTTTTGCACTGTAATGTGCAACCATAAAAATGTTTACTGGGTAAAAATGAGAATTGATGGAGTCACAATTTTTAAGCACTTCCTTACAATTTTAGACATAAAAATAATATTTTCATTGGTGACAAACTTAAAAAGATATTGAATTTGACCAAAATGTTTTACAAACCTATTTAAACCATACGTTTACACGTTTCAAGTAAACTTTTGCACTGTAATGTTTAAAAAACGTTTCTGCTGAAAACATTGATTAAATGTTTATAAAATGACTCAAGAAACTCGGTTTGACTGGAAACGTTTTTTTAAACATTTATTTTTTTAAACATTTATAAAATAGCTGGCGAAATTAAAAGTTATGTTGGAAATGTTTTTCAAACATTTATCATGAAATGTTTTATAAAGAGTACACATAAAACATTTAAACAACATTTGTTGACAAAGTTTTGTAAATGTTTGCTTTGAAAATGTTTACAAACATTTAGAGCAACCAATTTTATACCCATCATATTAAAATGTTTTTGAAATGCTTTCTATCAAATGTTTTGAAAATATTCTATCACAAACATTTTGTAAACCTATATTTTTAGAATGCCTATTAAATGTTTACCTTCAAACATTTGCAAACAAAAATGGTGGTGAGCAATAATAGGGGATTTTATAGGATCCCACATGTAATTCCAACCCAGCAAACATTAGAAACGTTTTTAAATGGTTTAAACGTTTACAAAACGTTTTTAAAACCTAAGTAAGCCCTATCTTTGGTTTTCTAAACGTTTCTAAGTAAATGTTTTGCTGTAATGTTTAAAAAAACGTTTTATAAACATTCTCTATAAAAACATTTGTACTAAAACGTTTATTAAACATTTATAAAAAACTAAAGAAGCTAGGTTTGACTGGAAACGTTTTTAAAACATTTATAAAATAGCTGAAGAAATTAAGGTTTTGCTGGAAATGGTTTTCAAACATTCATCACGAAATGTTTGATAAACAGTACACATAAAATGTTTAAACAATATTACTTGTCAAATGTTTTAAAAACATTCTATCAAAAACGTTTTTTAAACCTATAATTTTAAACCTTCACCTTCAAACATGTCCAAACAAAGATGGCCATGAGCAATAATAGGGGATTATAGAGGACTTTGTCAAAAATTGCCCCACATGCAATCCCTAAAAGTATGAATTTAATGGGGACACAATTTCTAAGCCACTATCTTACAATTTTAGACATAAAAATAATAATTTCAATAGTGAGCAACCATACAAAGATATTGAATTTGACCTGTGACCCCATTATTATTTAGACATTACTATGTTCATGTATAATGTTTTTCTAACATTTATCGTTAAACATTTAATAAACGGTTTTCATAAAACATTTTAAAAACATTCCATTACAAATGGTTTTCGTACCCATCATTTTTTAACTTTTGCCAAACGTTTCCTTTCAAACGTTTGAAAAACCTAAAAATGTTTACTGGGTAAAAATGAGAATTGATGGAGTCACAATTTTTAAGCACTTCCTTACAATTTTAGACATAAAAATAATATTTTCATTGGTGACAAACTTAAAAAGATATTGAATTTGACCAAAATGTTTTACAAACCTATTTAAACCATACGTTTACATGTTTCAAGTAAACTTTTGCACTGTAATGTTTAAAAAACGTTTCTGCTGAAAACATTGATTAAATGTTTATAAAATGACTCAGGAAACTCGGTTTGACTGGAAACGTCTTTTTAAACATTTATTTTTTTAAACATTTATAAAATAGCTGGCAAAATGAAAGTTATCTTGGAAATGTTTTTCAAACATTTATTATAAAATGTTTTATAAAGAGTACACATAAAACATTTAAACAACATTTGTTGACAAAGTTCTGTAAATGTTTGCTTTGGAAATGTTTACAAACATTTAGAGCAACCAATTTTATACCCATCATATTAAAATGTTTTTGAAATGCTTTCTATCAAATGTTTTGAAAACATTCTATCACAAACATTTTGTAAACCTATATTTTTAGAATACCTATTAAATGTTTACCTTCAAACATTTGCAAACAAAAATGGTGGTGAGCAATAATAGGGGATTTTATAGGATCCCACATGTAATTCCAACCCAGCAAACATTAGAAATGTCTTTAAATGGTTTAAACATTTACAAAACGTTTTTAAAACCTAAGTAAGCCCTATCTTTGGTTTTCTAAACGTTTCTAAGTAAATGTTTTGCTGTAATGTTTAAAAAAACGTTTTATAAACATTCTCTATAAAAACATTTTTACTAAAACGTTTATTAAACATTTATAAAATAACTAAAGAAGTTAGGTTTGACTGGAAACGTTTTTAAAACATTTATAAAATAGCTGAAGAAATTAAGGTTTTGCTGGAAATGGTTTTCAAACATTCATCATGAAATGTTTGATAAACAGTACACATAAAATGTTTAAACAATATTACTTGTCAAATGTTTTAAAAACATTCTATCAAAAACGTTTTATAAACCTATAATTTTAAACCTTCACCTTCAAACATGTCCAAACAAAGATGGCCGTGAGCCATAATAGGGGATTTTAGAGGACTTTGTCAAAAATTGCCCCACATGCAATCCCTAAAAGTATGAATTCAATGGGGGCACAATTTCTAAGCCACTATCTTACAATTTTAGACATAAAAATAATAATTTCAATAGTGAGCAACCATACAAAGATATTGAATTTGACCTGTGACCCCATTATTATTTAGACATTACTATGTTCATGTATAATGTTTCTCTAACATTTATCGTTAAACATTTAATAAACGGTTTTCATAAAACGTTTTAAAAACAATCCATTACAAATGGTTTTCGTACCCATCATTTTTTAACCTTTGCCAAACGTTTCCTTTCAAACGTTTGAAAAACCTAAAAATGTTTACTGGGTAAAAATGAGAATTGATGGAGTCGCAATTTTTAAGCACTTCCTTTCAATTTTAGACATAAAAATAATATTTTCATTGGTGACAAACTTAAAAAGACATTGAATTTGACCTCTCATCCCATTATTATTGAGACATATGTTCAGTTGTAATGTTTTTCTAACATTTGTCATTAGACGTTTAACAAACGTTATACATAAAGCTTATTGAAAAACAAATTCTATAATAAATTTTTTATTGATCATTTTTTTACCATAAAGTCGCAATTTTTTAAAACAATATCCAAAAAACATTACACAACCATAGAATCCCCCACATAGCAAGGTGGCAAGGAAAAAAACTTCTATTATATGGTATGTCTGGAACACAAAATATGCTTTGATTTTATTTGGCAAAAGTACTTACCTTTGGCCAGTGATACTGCTCTCTGTACCACTGTTTCTTCGTATCCTAAAGCAATGCAAATTTGGTTTACATTATCAAGTTGGATCTTGCCATCTTCAAGATGCTCCATAATTTCATCATGGCCTGCTCCATCTTCTAGGCCAAATATCACTTCCAGTATAGTACTGCCTTTGGCAGCTGTAAATATATAAAAATAATCTCAGCTCTATTTTTTCTTTTCAAAAACTTGTATATTCAGTTAATATATTATAATGACCTTCTTTAGAGTTATAGTGATTTATTCGTGTGGATTTGAAGTGTCTTTGTGTGATTCTTTAAGTTTGTCATCACTAAATTAAGTCCTTAAAATGTTTGAAAATAAATAAAGGACATAATTCAAATGCCTTTGATAAACCTGAATAACATATATTAAAACAATATGCAATATATCACCAAGGTTGCCTGCATGAAATCAAAACTTTTATATTGCCTATATTCATTGTGACATGGATATATATAGAATGCTTCTTATTTTATTAGTTTAATACAACTGTCTTTCTACCTGGTTTACATTGAGAAATTTGTTACATATAATTCTATGATCTTTTGTATTTTACCACATAAAAAAAAGAAAAAAAACAGTTTTTCATCTCTAATTATTTTGTATCCGTGCATTCTTAGCTTCATCCTACTGGAAAAGAATCGGATTTCTGTGAAGGAAGGAGATCAATTGTATATTTATTCAGTCGAAAAGAGTGACCAGAATCACGAACAGGCAGAAATGGAAGATATGTTTTCTGTTGATATGATGAGGGACTTGATGATGTTTGAAATAAGATGTAAAACTTATCAAAACCACCTACATATGTCATGCTGTACTAAAAACTCTTCAGCCTGCATGATCTGTTCATCATTATATCCCAGATTTTTCACAACATCCATCCAACCTCTTGAAGCACCTTGTATTTGACCTGTGTGGCCTCTGGTAACATTTTGGTACATGATACAGCGATTATGATGTTTATCCAAAAGTGAATCTGATTTCGTCCAAAACTGTATTTCAACGCTGCAATATACACACTTGACACAATCTGAATACCCCAGATATTGATATCCTGCTTTGGCCATTTCATCCGAACGAAATGTATGATGTCTAGGCCATGATCTGAAGCTGTTCAGACGCTCCTTGTAATGCTTCATGGTTTCAAGTGAATTATCCGTTTTTTGGCACTTCTGAAACACCATTTGGAAGATGATCATCTGCTATTAAATCAAACCTTGACCCAGCTGATGATGTATTCTTCTGATCTTGGTCAGAAGTTTCTTCAGTTACAACACCACCAACTGCACCATGCAGTTCTTCATTATCATTTTGTGTGTCTTCATTTTCAGTTTGTTGAGATGTCCTGACTTTAGAAACCCCATTTTGTGCATCTTCCATATCAAAGAGAATCTACAGGGGCCTGCAAGTGTAAAAAATAAGATACTTATGTGGATGTCATATTTTACAATCATATAACATAAGAAACCAAAGAAGCTTTGCCCAAGAATGAACAAAGCCTCGCCCCTGGAAAGTGATGATATATTCTGGATATTTAGTCAGACAGTACATATCTGGTTCAAGATCATCAATCCCAATCAAAGTCAACTTTCAGGGGGGGACCAAACCACAGGGTAGAGCCAACTTTGATACAAATATAGTAGAAGCGCAATAAAGGTTTTAAAACTTTGCACACTATACGTGCTATTCCCCCGGTTATAGGCATTGGACGAAATGCCCATCATTCAAGTACCATCTGAGGTCCATATGTGACCTGGTAACACAGTGGCAAAACTGCCATTACCTTGTGTAGTTTATGGAAGTTTTAAAGTGTTTAACATTTTCGCATCTGAATTCGTTACCATGAGCATGTGCAGATGAATACTCACATGCACATATGTATTTCTTCCAATGGTAATTGAAGGTGTGGTCCACGGTGCATATAAGGTTCAGACTCAGTCATCCTTCGGTGTAATACAGTGACAATAGTTGAGGTAATGGATGTTTCGCTACTGTGTCACAAGGTCTCATACAAACCAGACACAGCAGTTGAAGGACGGAGACTTTCGCCCAACACCTTGAACGGCAAATAATACCAACTGTACTGTGGAAAACTCAGACTAAATGGGGCAACCTGGGAGGCAGTTCCATCACCGAGTAAACTTCCAAACCGTGGGACATACTGCCTGTAGTGCGAATGGAGCATACAGTCACAGTGGCCTAAGTCTATGCAAGGCAGGGAAGTGAAGACAACTTAAGGAAATTAGCTTATTCTATGTTACAACTGTTATGTTATTTACATACTCTAAATAAGGTCACCTTAACTCAGGGTTACACATACTTATACACAATTAAAGGTGACCTTAAGACACCAATGACGTTAACTACAAATGCTTTATTACTGAATTGCTGCTGGAGATGTTTATGAAGTATTACAAATACTATTATGAATGTTATGAAAGCTTTAAAACTAATAACCTTGACAAGGTCACAGTTACCTTTTATAATAACGTAATATATAAAAAGTGTGAATGGAGCATACAGTCAATTTATATAAGATATTAAGTCAAATATATGTGAAACTAAGTTCAATATATGTGATACTAAGACAAATGTATTGGAGACTAAGATGAATATAAAAGTTATTAAGTCACATACAACACAAAACAATATGCAATGCTACCTAATGATAAAGTGTATATAAAAATGCTAATCCTAAGTTGTATATATGAAATACTAAAGTAGCGGTTCAATATTCCCGACTTTGTTCCCGAACCTTCCCAGCTTTTTAGGAAATTGGATGGGAAGCAAAATCAAGGAGTCTATGAAGGTCAGTAGGATACTAACCTTGTCTAATATTTTTTGAAAAGTTGAAGGCTTTTTTTCTTGACTCCCAAAATCGGGGTGAGCAGGGATGAGGTCATATTGGAGACAGGACAAATCAGAAAAGCTGAAGCACGCTCCCCACAAGTCAAGTAGTATGCCTACCCAAACATCTTCCAAAATTCTGCATGTTTTCATCCAAGCACTTTGGGTTGTCTTCCCGACAAGATGTAACAATAGAGAGTTTAAAATACCCGTACACGTGATGACCTGTACGCCAAAACTACAAGCATAGGTATACGTTCCAGTTGAGGGGCTTTTCAGTTAAAATAGACGTTTGGTGCTGATGAGAGTGAAGGGACTAACTATTCACTTTAAAAAATGTATTATTTTATTGTTAATTCACAAATGACCAAAACACTGCACTTTCACGTTCCTCACATTAAAAAGTAAAACACATATGGTAAGAAAACCCACAGCAAAAATGCCATCACTAACATAACTCTCCCATGCTCACACCCATACCAATATTAAATAGTTCGCACCTTCATAGGCCATGGTTTTATACAGAAATACCAAGGTTTTACAAGATTTTTTAAACAGCACTTTTTACCAGGAAAGGTTGTCCTGATTTAATTTTTTATATAAATAAGGTTTAAACGCATACTAAGCTCCCATTTTTCTACAATATTCATGTATATAGTCTGTTATAAAAGCTAGAAAACCAGTTTTACTTTATCAGTTTTGATGAACTTCAAAACACCTCCTCCACGTTGTAAAGCCTCAAGCTAGAAGTTTCACCTGTGAGCTGGTGACGTCATTATTACACTTTGCAGTACCAGTCACAACGGGAACGGGTATTTTAAACTCTCTAATTGTCAGGATAATTCCTGAAATGACGGACACTGGACATTGGTGGATGCACACATGTTGGTTTACTACAAGTTATTTTAAATTAGACAGGGAAAGCGTAACATTCTAGGAATACATTTTACTTTATTATACATTTTTGGAGTGTTTGAAGAATGCTGAAAGCAAGGAAGGCGAGGAGAGTTTTTGAGAAAGGACAGGAGAATTAAATGTGGAGGGCACAGCAGAATATGCAGAAAGGAGGAAGAAGGTCAGAAAAACTGAATAGCAGAACAAGATGGTTCCACATGAAGAACTGGATGAGAGGAGAGACAGATGGCTCTAGATGAAAGATCTTACAAAGTGGATTAAAGTCAGGACGCTTCACATTCATTCCCAGAGGGCATGCTATGGGAAGTTAGAATTAAAGAAGACCGAGTCTGGCTCTGCACCCTCCTTCACCGCTCTCTTGAGATGACCAGGAGAGAGAATATTCCTCTGACACCATTTCTAATTCGCCAGCTTACATTTCAGACACATATCCTAAGGATTCAAGAACCCAAAACACACAACACCAGTCACTTTGTGAGGCCCATCTGGCAGCCATGGTGTGTCACACTCTTCAGACATTATGGAAACAATGGAAACAAGTATCAGGACATATAGACTCACCCTGTGCTGCAAGACTCCCAAGAATTATATCAGTGATAAAGTTGTTGAGCATTTAGGGCCAATGAGAAGACTTATGACCAGATTGGAAGCCAGAGTACCATTGAGCAGTGTCTTTGTTTAAATTTCTCGCACAGAAGGCCAAAGAACTCACACTTTCCTGACAAGAATACAGACACAGGCGCAACAATGAACTCAGAGTGTTTTTGACATACTCCAAGCCCAGCTGGATCCATGTACCAAGAAAGATTGTGTTGTACATCACCGATCAGTAACATTATGTGGGTGTTCCACCACATGACTAAGGCTCCCGATTAAGGGTTTTTGAGGGTCGGTTTGAAATATTTGTTTAGTCCCAGACCTTCTGTAAGGGTCGGTTGTGGTCGGTTAGGGCTGTGTGAAAAATCAAACATGTTTGATATTTCTCATGACTACAACCGATTCATATTTCCCGCCCTCAACAAAATGTCCAGTCCCAGGCTTCCTCAGGCCTCCTCAGACCCAAATTTACACAGTCGTGTGTTGTCCCAGGCCGCCTGTGACCCTTAGTCCCAGACCTCCGTAGCTTAGTCCCAGGAGGCTGGTTGTTAATCCCAGACTCAAATATGATGCGTATGAATTTCATGCGTCTGAAAGTGAGTCGGTTGCATTACTCCCCGGAAGCCTCAGACCGTCTGCGGTGTCCGGGGACCCAAAAATCAAGGTCTGGGACTAAGCCCCGACTAAGAGTAACCGACCCTAACCGATCCAAACCGGCCTCCCCAGGACACCTGGGACAACACAAATTTAGTCTGCGATGGTCTGAAGACGCCCCAGGAGGCCTGGGACTAACAACCCATTAAGAACCGATTCTTTTCCGCGCGTCTAAAATTAAAACGAGGCAATGAGGAGGTCTGGGACTATATAAGTGACTGCGCACACATTCTCATTGTTACTGATTGTTTGGCTACTGAGAGACGTGTGTCACTGATTTGTAGGGGTTTTCAGTTTTTATTTTATATATATTATACTTGAGCTTAAGGCATATTTCACAGTTAGGAGACACATTTTACTATTTTTTTATTATTTTGTCGACTGAATTATGAGGAAAGAGAAAGGAGGAAAGAGAGGAAGGAAAAAGATGGATGAGAGAGAGAAGGAAAGTGAAGAACAGGAAAGGACTGAAGTTACAGAGGAAGGGATTGAGAGGAGAGAGGAGGAGGAGATTGAGGAACGTCCAGCTATTGAGGAAGCTGTGGAAGAAGAAGAGATGTGTGAAGATGATCCAGAGTGCTATTCTTCAGCCAAGCGAGCCAGGGTGTGTGCAACTTTTACGTACAGTCAGGAAATTTCCATTGTGGAATTTGTAAAGCAGCACCCAGAACTGTATGCCAAGGAACATCCACGTTTCCACAACAGGACCAGAAGAGAGGCTCTCTGGGCAGAAATATCTGCAGAACTCAAGCTCCAGCCCTTTGATGTGAGATGTTGGTTCGAGTCCCAGCAAACGTGTTATGGCAAGCTGTCTAAGCTCCAATCTGGCCAAGCCCTAAGGGAGATGACCAAGAGACAGTCCTGGGTCTACCAACAGATGGGTTTTCTTAAAACCCACATCAGAAGAAAGGGGGCCAACAGAAGTTCAGGTTTTGAGGCCAGTCCAAATACCAGCAGGCAGGATGAATCATGTGGGTCGACTACTGACACAGAACATCTTGAGCTTAGTGTCCTGAGGGAGAGGAGTCAGTCCATCATTACATCTACACCCGTTTCAACAACAGACTCCAAGATTCCCGAACACTTTGAGCAGATGAGGACACTAATCTCAGGTTTTCTGCAGCAGAAGTCTGACAGGCAGCCCTTCTTCGACTACGTGGCATCAGAGGCCGAAAAGATGACTCAAGAAGAATTTGAAGAATTAAAGGGTAAGATATTTAGAGACATTGAAAGTATTAAGAGCAACCGTAGATGTCAGCCTCAACAGCAGCAACAGCCTCCTCAGTAGCCATACAGTCGGGGCGGGTCTTTGACCTGCCAAGCCCTTTTCAGGGCCACCAAATCTTCCAAAAACAATTATTCAGCTGCAAGTTATTCCAATTCCCCCCCCCCCCCCCAAAACAAAAAACACAGTACAAATACTTATCACAAGAAAAAAAGCCCAACACTTACACCACCCCAAACATGAAATAAATAACCCATGGTACCACACATAACAAAAAGGCCACATAAAAAAATTTTAAAATAACTCCCAATATGGCCATTAATCAGCCCATTTTTAGATTAAACTCCATGGGATAGTTTGAAATCTGTAATTGAAAAGTCCAACACTTACACCTTCCCTAGAGTTAAAAGGCATTATGACATACTTACCAACCCACAAACAGACAAACCCAACACCAAACATAACCCCCAACTACCAAAAAAAAACCAATACAAATAAACACCAACCAAGAAACAGACAAACCCAAAAGTAAACAGAACCCGTGCCAAAGAACTGACAAACTATTTTGAAAACACAATCCCCCCATTATTGAAAAGAAAAGTAGCTCCATGGTCATATTTTCCATATATTTGTGAACAGAAGTGAAGATTTCAGATTAAAGATTTCCATGAAAACATTTCCTTTAGCAATAATTTTCACACCCCCCCCCCCCCCCCCCCCCAAAAAAAAAAAAAAAAAGAATTGGTGAAATTGGGATGTGAATTTCAAAATATATACAAAAATCATTTCATTTAGGATATTATGTGTGGCTTTGTGTGTGGCTTTTGTTTGGCACTGGGTTTGTCTGTTTGTCCGTCTGTACAAGTTATGTTTGGCATGGGATTTGTCTGTTTGTCTGTCTGTACAAATTAGGTTTGGCATGGGGTTTGTCTGTTGCAAGCATAGCTCATTAATTGTTTTTGGCATATTTGGTAGTCCTGAAAAGGACTGTTTGTTAGTCCTGAAAAGGACTGGTTACTGCAGCAGGGCTTATATTCTGCCATCTTGCCAGGCCACTGCTCGCTCATGATTGAAGTTGTCCTTCAGGTAATCCCTCTGTCTTTTGGCTTCTTTGGCAGGGTTTTTGTCTTGGCCACCACCAGCAGCACCACCAATCAATCCACAATCACCAGGCACATCATCATCAGCATCCTCCCCAGGCTGCTGACCACCATGATGACCTTGATACTGGCTTCTCAGTATGTTGTGCAGAACCACACAGGTAAAGACCACTTCCCTGACGGTTGTTGTGGGTAGTTCTATAGTGGTCGTCATCACTCTGAATCTTGACACCAGGATGCCAAAAGCGTTCTCAACAACTCTCCTGCCCCTTGATATTCTATAGTTGGCAATCCTTTCCTCTCTTGTTAACATCCTTCTGCCATAGGGTTTCATGAGCCAGGTCTTCAGGGCAAAGGCATCATCTGCCAGAATGAAGTAGGGGACTCGACCACCCTGGGTTATAGGAGCTGGGTCAGGGAAGCCTATCCTGCCATCTTCAATCCTCCTCTTCAGCTGAGAGGCATTAAATATCTGGGCATCTGAGCAAGATCCAACTGTACCAGCATCCACCCATCTGAACTTGTACTGCCCATCTACCAGGGCCAACATCACAATGGAAAAGAACCCCTTATAGTTGTGGTAGAGGGCTCCAGTGTTCTTGGGTTTCTTCAGGGCCACATGCTTTCCATCAAGGGCTCCCAGGGCATGTGGAACATTCCACCTGATCCTGAATTCCCTCTCCAGTTCTTTCCACTCATCTGGGGTAGTAGGACATTTGAGGTACTCTCTGGTGAACTCATCCTGGATGGCCCTGCAGACCTCTGGTAAAAACTTGGAAGTGGTGGATCTTCCAACCTTGAACTGACAGGACAATGATGTGTAGGACTCCCCAGTGGCCAGATCATTCCCAACCCCCCACCAAAAACAACAATGGGATTATATTTTTATTACATTCAATAACATGTTACTACTAAAATGTTTGTATGGCTACATCATAATGTACTAATATACAGTATTGGACAACATAAAATATTTAAGTAACCATTAATAATAAGACAGTTATACTAAAAGATAAAGTAAATCACGAGGCCCAGTAGTATCAAAATAATCACACAACAAGCCAACCAGACCAGGTGAAAATATATATAAGTAAAAGGTCAGTATAAAACCCAAGGTCATAATATTAATGCTAAGGGACACCAAAGGTCCAAAGAACAAGTTGGTTCACAAGGTGCAGCAAAATCACAAGCCTATCCCACCAATGGCCGAAGGCCAACCAGGCTGCATCCGAGTGAACCAAGACAATATAAACCCAAAGGTCAAATATGAGGCCCCAAGGTCACACCAATAACCGGGAGCCCGTAAAACTAATGAGATCAAGTGACAAAGGACAACCTGTGTGCACTGTAAGGGGAAGTAAATGGCCCAGCAAGCAATAAGAACTATAATATATCTATGAATATATATGTACATATGTCCCCAACCCCCGATAAGAAGAAGTGTACCATAGTATATATAATAGAATGGCATGTAAATGTAACAAACTAATGCTTGATACCGGTAAGAGGAGAAAGGCACTCCCCATTTCATTAGTAAACCAGAATTCTCATCACATTACAGAAGTTACATAAGAAGATATGACATAATAAATTACAGATGTGTAATTACAAAGAATAAAATACAGAAAGTTATTAACCCAAATTAAAAGAAAAATTAATGAGAGTGGCCAGGTGGCTAAGTCGAAAGCATGAGCTTAAGTTAATGTTCATGACAAATACTCAACAACTGAATGAATTACCAAGACGAATTCAACACAGATGTAGCCATAAAGTAATAACACATTGGACAAAGAATCAAATTGATCATTTACTTAAAGTCCCGATGGTTTAATGAGCAGTCCCGAAAGTTCATCACAAGCAAGATATTAATTCAACGGTCCATAGCACATCCCAACGACGAAAGTTCATCATCCTGTAGGTATTCATTGAAATGTCCATAAGAAAGTGTAGAATCATAAGCATTACACAGGTGAGATATGTTAAGCACATAAAGATGAGCAACATGTTAGAGGAGCAATACTGATGACTTAGTTCGTAAAAGTTCATTAACTTCCTATCGATAAGGTAGTCAAACTGTTAGTAACAAGGTTCCTAAGTTGGAGCACTTAAGGCACACAAACATCCACCAATTCCATGACTGGGGGTCCCAGAATTATTATTAACAAATTTCATAGAATTATTGTGTCCACGGCCAGCTAGGAATTACAAGCATCAGCAGCAGGTGGTAGTCATGCTGCAAAGGCAGGGCATCCACATAAGCTGACTTCGATCATAGAAGAGGCAGGTTCTAAACAGGTAGACAGTTCCCAGACATAGAAGAGGAAGTCCATGAGTCCATGTAGACAGTTAGCCATGACACGTGAAACATGTAGCATCTAAGTAATTATATGACCACTTGCTGAAGTTCAGATGTAATTCTGAATGAATGCACTACCAGTGGTTAGCAGGGACATGCAAAGTTCAAAGTTCGATAGTGGGGCCAGCAGCCTACACCATCAGCCCCCAGTAGAGCGGGGCAATATGACATCCCAGCAGTCGACAGTGGCCCAAGCCGTTCAGCCCCCAGTAGAGCAGGGCAACAACAATTAGCGACTAGTCCAATAGACAAGGCGCAGGCATGAAGACTCTTCATTGAAGAATGCACATCAACAGCGAGGCATCACTCAGGAGAGGGTACAGAGAGCACCATCCCTCCACCACCAAGCAGCTCTGAAACCAAACATACCAACAACGAGTACGACATTGATAACAGAATAAAGCCCCTAAGCAGGGGGGGAAGGGTGGGAAAATAAATTTTTCTTCCAAAGGTCTGTTCTGTTGCATGTTCAATGACAAAATGGCAGAGGTGAATCACTGGAGAGAAGGACAGGACCCTGCAACCAATGAAATTAAAGGTCAACAATTATGTCACCTACAGAAAGTTAAAACATCTGAGATAAATACGATTTAAGGTGGGAGGCAGGAATGAGAGCTTGCACACCCACATGTGCAATCACACATTCCCAACCCCCCACCAAAAACAACAATGGGATTATATTTTTATTACATTCAATAACATGTTACTACTAAAATGTTTGTATGGCTACATCATAATGTACTAATATACAGTATTGGACAACATAAAATATTTAAGTAACCATTAATAATAAGACAGTTATACTAAAAGATAAAGTAAATCACGAGGCCCAGTAGTATCAAAATAATCACACAACAAGCCAACCAGACCAGGTGAAAATATATATAAGTAAAAGGTCAGTATAAAACCCAAGGTCATAATATTAATGCTAAGGGACACCAAAGGTCCAAAGAACAAGTTGGTTCACAAGGTGCAGCAAAATCACAAGCCTATCCCACCAATGGCCGAAGGCCAACCAGGCTGCATCCGAGTGAACCAAGACAATATAAACCCAAAGGTCAAATATGAGGCCCCAAGGTCACACCAATAACCGGGAGCCCGTAAAACTAATGAGATCAAGTGACAAAGGACAACCTGTGTGCACTGTAAGGGGAAGTAAATGGCCCAGCAAGCAATAAGAACTATAATATATCTATGAATATATATGTACATATGTCCCCAACCCCCGATAAGAAGAAGTGTACCATAGTATATATAATAGAATGGCATGTAAATGTAACAAACTAATGCTTGATACCGGTAAGAGGAGAAAGGCACTCCCCAAACACCCAGTAGATAGGTAGTCATATAGAGAGGTGGGTACGAAATGCAGATGCCACAGGTGACGTTTCAGAAGAGGGCAATTGAATATATCTCCACACACAAGAGGAAGACCAGGTGCCTTGAGCCTGTATATCCTGAAGGGGTACCCCATGCCTAAAAGCCCAAGTAGCTCCACCACGCCTGAAATCATGAAAGGTGAAGGTCTTTGGAAAACCTAACAACCTAGAAACATCCTTCAGGTGTTTATGAGCAACTGAGTCTGTAAGGGGAATCACCCCATCCCGAGACGGCACCTGAAACAAAGGGAAGTCCTGGTCCAGTGCAATGTGGTTGAACATGTCCTTCAAGGCCCTCCAAGGACACAGCTTGGACTGACCTAAGGCTGAAATGGAAATTGTTGCCACTTTAGCTCTATCTTGTAATGTTTTAGACCACTTTACGACCACCACTATGGCCTGGTCTGAAAAAATAAGGTCTCCCATACAAAGGTGCCTGGAAGAATCAAAGGTGGCAACTGTATGTGGGAGGATATTGGACAACCTGAGGAAGGAAAAATAAGTGAACAAATACAAAGCCTTAAATATTATTGGATGTGAAAAGTTATCACATGCCAAAATCATAGACAATAGAATGTTCTCATCTATGACAGTGTTAAAGACAGGCTTCAGAGATCTGTTAATTTTTACAGATTTAATAAACAAGGGGATCCTATGATCCCTGAAAGCCGAGGCATCACAATTATAAATTATTAACATTGATCTAATAGCAGTAAGATGATTTGTAATATTTGCAGCTGACATACCAGATTCCAGTAAATACTCCATGAATGCCAAGACATCCATGGTAGATACCTGGGATAACGACAGGCCCATGGCCACCAGGAAGCCTAAGAAGAGTGCAAACATCCGCTTATATGCCACCAAAGTAGCTGGTCGAAAGCCCTGCCAAAGTCTATTCACTGCCCGGTTGGCCAAAGAAGCTGTCGCCACCCCAGGATCTAAAACATAAAATAAGAGTGCTACAAATCATGATTTAACAACATTAAATCAATGTGAGTATTCATCCAAATGGGTCGAGGTATAAAAGTATGCAAAGTTTTAATATTATCTTCAGAATAATTCCATCTGGACAGAAGGTCAGCTATGGAATTATTGTCACCTTCTATATGAACCACACTCAATGAAATATTATACAATGCTGTTAACAGCCAGATATTACGAGCACATGTAGCCATAATGGCATCTCTAGCTCTACCATATGTAAGAATATCCACCACAGCTTTATTATCACAATGAATTTTGATTCGTTTGTTGGCCCAACATTGGCCCCAAATTTTGAGGGCCACCACAACATTAACCATTTCCAGATGGGCAATATTGTAATCCATATAGCCTTTTGGAATAGGGATGGAATAAACCATGTTATTAAACGCCCCACCCAAACCCGTCAAACAGGCATCTAAATGGATCTGATCCTGAAGGGGTCTAATATCATAAAAAGTAACTCCGTTATAAGAAGCGAGGAAGGTTTTGAACCAAGTAAGATCCTTAGCAAATTCAGAGGTAACCTTAATTTTATTTTTATCAAAGTTATCTCTGAGAAGTTGGAGCATACGATTCAAAAAATATCTGGCTGGCTTAACACATTTAGTTACATATAAAAGCAGACCTAAAAGAGATTGTAGTTGATTCTTAGTACAGATTAGTTTATCCGACCATTCTGCACATACTTGCATAATCTGTGCAAGTTTATCCGTAGGAATGGACATAGTTCTATGGATAGTATCAATTAGTATCCCCAAGCATACGACTTTAGTGTCAGGGGGGTGGAGTTTCTTCCTACTGATTTCTAGTCCTAATTCCTCGAGCAAGCTCAATAAAGATTGATATGCTTTATCTACAGAAGATGGCAAACCAATATAGATTAAATCATCCAAATAATTTTGGAGATAAGGATAACCTTTTTGTTGCATAATATAACGAATGGCATCACTTATTTTCATAAAGAAAAAAGCTCCCAAGCGAAATCCAAATGGCAGACTCAGATCCAGATACAGCTGATCCCTATGTGTGAGTCCCAAAAGGTCAATATCTCCAGGATCTATACGAAGATGTCTAAAAGCTCGACTAATATCGACTTTAAAAATCCTGGCTGCAGGTCCAGTTTCAATAACCTGTTGAATAATAGTATCCACAGATGGATAATGCATTCGAAAATCTGTTCCTAGATAAGAATCCTTTAAGACTCCATCATTCACTGAAGCACCTTTAGGCCAGCTTAAGTCTATAATAGTACGCCTAGTATTAGAGCCTGC
The DNA here is from genome assembly GCA_964017235.1 of Sabellastarte sp. h YS-2021. NCBI lineage: Eukaryota > Metazoa > Annelida > Polychaeta > Sabellida > Sabellidae > Sabellastarte > Sabellastarte sp. h YS-2021. The sequence continues at coordinate 138,230,589 of OZ024927.1, read as the reverse complement.
TTTGTCCCTAGTCATGAAAGGGGATACATGCATTTTAAATGGCATCTCATTAAAAGGCCCAATAATAGCTTGATGAGATAACTCTTCTTGAATATATTTATCCACATGATCTATAAATTGAACGGCAGAAGGATGGTTATGCAAAGTACTAGTGAGATCCAGACTCCTATCAAAAGAAAGGGGAAACCCAAATTCAATTAAATCCGGAAGCTGGTGATCAAAGTAGTTCACCAGATACTGCCTCCACTTATCTGCCTTCAAACTATTCTGAACTGGAATCCTCATACCCAGAAAATTGGGTTTGCCACTAGCTTTTACCAAAGTATGGGCTTTGATGATGCTTGGAACCTTTAGCCATTGAATATCCGGACCCGAATAAGTGGTTATCGGACTAAGAGGTACACAGCCAAACCTGAGACCTATCTGTTGTTTGCATTTTTCAAATTCCGTACACCAAACAGGTAAGAAAGCCATAGTGTCTGTGTGACTTGCTTGTGAAACCGGATCCGTATTATCCGAACTACCCAACAAATTCACATCATCAGCACGCCTCATTGTCTGGCCACTGTTGAGGTTTTTGTATATTTCAATAGCCATATTATCATTAACTGAGTTGTGGCCATGACAATGTTCCTGCACACGTGTATTCCTAGCAGTATTTGGTTTCTTAATTGTAAAACTTCTGTCATCCGAACATTCAGACTTCTGAAGGTCATGACTGAAAGGTAACTGATTGGAAACTGAAATTGGGGCATCTAGAACTGATTCAACAACGGAATTTTCTGCCAACACTTCAAACTTGTTAGAAAGGGGCAATTCATTGATATATGTAGTCACTGTTTTATTGTTTGAAGTTACAGGACTCTTAACAAGCTTCCTGATATCCGAACTTGGAAGTTGTTCACTTGAAGTGGCCAGAGTTTGTGCATTCACCCTATCTGAAGTACAATCATTGTATTTTATTTCAGTACATACCTTAGCAGCCGGATCCGATTCACTGTGGGTGAAAGACACCTGCTTACTGTTTTTATGTGACACTTTTTGTTTGCTACCATCAAACTTGTGTTTCCTACTAAAATACTGACCACCAAAGCCAAAAGTACTGTTTGTACAGTAACTACTGCCAGTACTGGCTGACCATTTATCACTCTTGTGAAGGGGACTGTCACATTTAGAGGACAATGCCTGTGCATACGATCTGCCGTCTCGTTTGTTGCAAAAAGCCATGGCCCTTTGAAAAACTGATTTCATATTACCTGGTGAAGAAAAAGGACCGTGGTCCAAATCAGGATTCCAATTTGAGTTAACAAAAAATCGAGAATGATGGGCATGTCTCGACCTTGGCATGCCCATCTTTACTCATTTTTTGATTGGCTTTGGCATTTTCTACACTCAGATTGTGGGTGTGCAAAGTGCTTTCCATCTTTTGACCAACAAGAAGCACATATATGCTTATATAAAACTCCTTTGGTTTCATGAGTAGCTTTTTGTACGCAAGTACCTTTGTTGTAATAAACACAGGGGGTACTTTTACCAGTACTTTGACTTTTATCTGACCTGGCTGAGGCATTGTGAGTACCTACATGTCTCTGTGCATGGGCCCTTCTGACCCTGTCGATTTTTTCCGTATCCGACCAACTGCCAATTTCACCCTGTTCCATACGGCATAACAAGACGGCATGGCTGGCCTTTGCAGAGGACCATGAGAAATCTGTAGCATCTTCTAATAGATTAATGCAATAATCTAACATATTTTCTCTAATCTTGCTATCAGATTCCTCCTTGATACTTCTGCAAAAGCCAACCATCCATTGAATGGGAGACAGTTGATTGTATGAAATGCGGTCTTTGGTCTGGCCTGCCAACACATACTCATGAGGCCATTTCACTCTTTTTGAAACGAACACATCCACAGAACCACCTCTTTGAGACTTAATTTTGTCTGTACCTGCTTTTGCCCTATCCGCCAGATGTAGTAGTCTTGCCTGCACTTCCTTTTGTATATACGCTTCTTGTCTAAGCTTATCGGGGGTTGGGATTCTATTGCTTGCCAAACCTACAGCCATCTCCCCTTGCTGATGACTTGGACTAGACTGTGCGACAGCCCCTTTAGAACGCTTGACCTTATTTGATGTTTTGATTTGTTTCGCATCAGTAGTCTTTTTATAAAGTTTGTGTCCTCTATTACCTTCAATAACAGCCAAACGATCCCCCAGATTACTGAGTTGTTGCAAAATTTGCCTGTTGATATCATTTTGGGAAATAGAATCATTTGAAACCTCTTGATTTGCAGGGCCCTGTCCGCCCCCAGGGAAAGCCTCTTTGTCCCTATTAACCGGATACGATAAATTTTGATCTGAATGATTAATTAAATCAGAAACATCAATGTCTGAATCACTCGAATCAGTATGATCAGATTCAAAAACTTGCCCAGAAGTTGAAGGTCTAAGCGCTGCCATGAAGTCCTCATCACTAGCAAGCTGGAGCTGTATAGGAATACTGCAGTCTTTCTTCTTTGACCTGAGATTATACTGTTTGTGTTCCATATCAACAAATAGTCAAGAACTAAAAACAACTAAAATAAAATGCAATAAAAGAAAATAAATTTTTCTTCCAAAGGTCTGTTCTGTTGCATGTTCAATGACAAAATGGCAGAGGTGAATCACTGGAGAGAAGGACAGGACCCTGCAACCAATGAAATTAAAGGTCAACAATTATGTCACCTACAGAAAGTTAAAACATCTGAGATAAATACGATTTAAGGTGGGAGGCAGGAATGAGAGCTTGCACACCCACATGTGCAATCACAATCTGATGGTGAGGGCTAACTTCTCCCCAACACTGATTGGTGCTCTGTAGTTGGTAGCCTGCCTGGCTAGATGTGGTTCCAGTCTGGTCTTTATCATTTCAAAGAATTCTGGGGTCATCCTCATGTAGTTGGTGAATCCTGGAATATCTGTGGCATACAGATCAGCCATAATGTTGTAGTAGGCCCCCCTCTCCTCTCTCTGTAGTAGCCATGGCCTGACCCACATGTTGTGCCTTCTTCTAGGTCTCTGTATGGGTGCTGGTGGTGGTTGCTGTGGTCGACGTAAAACTTGGAAATACATGATTATTTGTAACTGAATAAAAACCAAAAAAGCAAAGTTGTTGTTGAAGCTGTCTTCCATTAAAAGGTGGCATCCTGCTGTGTTCCTAGAAAATGGTGATTAGATTGCAGATTTTATATATATATAACCAGAAAATCCAGCAAATTTGCAAAACAAGAATCGGCGATCCTGGTCTGGGGAAGACTGAGGAGGCCTGAGGACGCCAGAAATTAATCTGGTGTCAGTCGGGGCTTAGTCCCAGGAGGCCTGAAACCGACCAGAAACGCAGCTTAGTCGGTTCTTAGTCCCACACCAGTCAGGGACTGTCTGTGGCCGCCTGAGGCATCCTGAGGCTTCCTGAGGCCGATCGGTATTTAATCCCAGACTTCAAGACCGACTCAGTATTCCTGCCCATTTTACCATTTTCTTCACCAACTGTCCATGATTAAGGGTCCCAGACAGGATCGGGCCTTAGTCCTTTGGTGGAACAGGGGCATTAGCAACAGTAGTTGTCTTAGCCATCGACTTCACAACTTATCGCCCAGCTGATGGCCTACCCCAACATGTTTCACAAGAACAGACAAATACGAGATGAGATGATAAAAACAGTCTTTAAAATCGGGGCTCCCTCCTGATAATCCAAGAATGTGGAAGCAGACCTTGAGAAGTTGTATAACTCAGAAAAAATTGGCAACTCAGAACGTTGGTCGTGTACAAATATTGCGTAAAGCTGTCTGTAAAAGACTTCTCATGTATTGTATGATATATCAGTGTAGTTGAAAAAAACACATGTTGACAGGGAGTCCAGATAATGGCAAATTTATTTCCCGGAAGCAATCAATAGTATAGTACTAGTTCAAGTAATAGTACCAGATCAAATACGTTTTGGTACCCAGCTTAAGTATATCTATTTTGGTATTTCATTTAAAGCTGCTGCGTTCACAGAATATGTATCTTGATTGATTTTGGCATTGTTGTTCATTGTTTATTTTAACAGAAAATATTTTGTCAAAATAAAATCATGCAAGAATAAGGCTGAGTTTCCTATTCTTTCTACTTATATATAAACACGTGCATCTTGAAGATAATTTTAAATTATATACATTGTATTTCCCTTGAAACACCCCACAGTGGCTAGGTGATCAAGTTTGCGCATTAATTTCACTTTGCACTCACTATTGACGTCCTCCAAAGATACAATCTATGCTATCCAGATTGTTGAATTCAAAATGGAGGATACAAAAGTTTCCTGTGCAGCATCATATACAGTGGAGAGCAGTTTGAAGAATAAAAACTACGAAAATATCAACCAATGCATGCTACAGTACCTTATTCAACATAAACTTGTTCCTGAATGCACTAATATCCCATATAATGCAACAAATGCAGGTAATGTACATGACTTGTGTTATATTAGAGAAAATAAATCCACTTTGTTCTCAGTACAGGAGATTAATGTTCTTTTAGAGTATATCTGTACTCAGTAACATGACATGAACACAAATGAAGACATGATTTTATCTTCTTTGTCATCAACTTGTAAATAATTTGTAGTGTGTGTAAGTTTTTTTCTTTTGGTTTGACAGTTGAGTGAACATATGTTATTTCATGTTTGTCACATTTGTAATTTTTTGTACTTGTGCACCTTGAGTGCGAGAATTAAATAAATAAATAATAAATAAATAAAACTGCAAAAAAAATCACACTCTTCACAACGTGAATTTCAAGATGGCAGCAGACCTTCACCTTAACATGGGGGCCATGTGGGTGTGTTTATATTTGTAAACATTGTTATTGCAATCAATAGGCATACAAAACAATACATCTTTTAAAAAATATATATAATTTTTTACAAACTATAAGTACAATAAAAAAATTGCCCAATGTTTTATTTATAATTTTTTACAAACTATAAGTACAATAAAATAATTGCCCAATGTTTTATTTACTGCTGTTCTTGGATTTCATCATAGCCTCATTTTGAGTTTGACAGTTCTTGGTAAACATCAACAAAGCACCTGTCTGGTAAATATGCAAATATATTCTTTTATATGTTATATTTTTACCCCATTTATAAAATCGAGTTTTAATTAGAATATATAGATATTTTTGGAATTAAAATTTAAGTAAAATATCCCACCATTTATTTTATATGAGCAGTTGTTTATTTAGCCATTTTGATTTTGAATTCTGGGATTCTATTGATCTTCATAACCGGGAAGCACTAAAACTCAAAATTACAGTAAGGTATGAAAATTTTGCCCTAAACTTATCAAAATTCAGGTTGTTAATGTTACTAATGAAAGTCATGGTAGCATGTGGTATAACGTAGGTGAGTGGAATAAAAATAAGTGTAAATATGACTATATAATTTTTTATATTTAATGATAACAGGAAGGAAATATGAACTCAACTCTTAAAAACTTTGGAAATTGTTGCTATTAAAAATACTTTTATAAAATTGAAATTATTATTAAATAATAATCCCTATGTGATAAATAAATGATTTGATTTTTATAAATTCCTTTGTTTGAATTAGCTTTTTGCTCAAAATGGCAAAGGAGAAGAAACTTGCTAAACAGAATAACAAAAGAAAAAAGAGCAAACACAGGAAATACACAGAGGATAATTTAAAGATGGCTGTAAATGCCATTAGGTATTTGACCAAATTTATTTAGAACTAATTTTATGCCTTAATTCATAATTCATGCATATTATTAAATTTAAGTAATTTTAAAATTTAAAATCATGATTCTACATGAACCTTCTCTGCCGGGTTTTTATATATTTTATCTGTATTTATTGGCACAGTAAATGCTACAAAGATAAAGTTAGTCACATTTCATGAAACCTTTACTTGTGCAGAAAAGTATTTTAAGAAGTATAACATTTTTAAAATGTTTATATATAGGCATAATGCAACATCATATGGTTAAGCATCCCTTTTATATGGTATACCAAAAGCAACCCTCTTTAAACTGAACAAAGACGAAGGAATTTTCAAACCCATTGGAAGGAAGTCCATGCTATCAAGAGGAAAGCCTGACTGCTTACATGAGGTCATTATTAATGGATGATTGCAATTTACATTGAAATATTAATTTACATTAAAAAAATATTCCCTTCCCGGATACGAATGAGATGTAAAATTTAGCTTATCATGTTAGTCTTGCTTTTTTGAAGATTTATTTCCTGTAACAATTTAACACTTGTAACAGAAAGATAATAATATTTGTACAAAAAAATCAAATTACATATACATAAATGAATGCAATCCCTCCTGTGAAAATTGGAAAGGGTGTATTAGATTTATTTGTCTCCTTATTAGGTGGTGTGAAGATCATGAAATTCCCTTCACATACCAACTTCTGAAGACATTCAATATTGAAATTCTGAAGTTGTCCAAAAAAAGCCAGAAGATATCTCACAAGTGGCTACAGCGCTTTGACAGTGACTTGTTCCTCCTGTGGTTTAGGTACAAAATAAGCAAAGTCTAAGTGTAATACTCTTTATAAATACCTATTTTAAAGCTGAATATATTTATCACATAATACTGGGAAATTTTGTATAACATGTTCCCTATTATTGGCAAAATCTAGAGAAGGATTAGATTTTCATAGTAAGAGCATTTTCATTTACATTGATAACAGTCTCAATTGATATAACATGTAGGTTCACATAAATTAATAATACTCATGCACAGTAATAATGTACATAAACAATCACTAATATTCATGAACCATGCTTAAAAATCAAACAATGTTGATTTTGTACATAGCCTCATTACTGTTTCAGAGACATCTTCCTCAAATCAATTGGCACTGAGAGACCCCAACTTCTGCTATATGACGCAGCCACTTGTCATCTCTCAGTGTCATTGACAGAACTGGCAAGGGATCAAAACATTTCAATCATCAGCCTTCCAGGCAAAACCACAGTGTTTTTGCAACCTGTTGATCAAATTTTTTCCCAACTTTCTGAAAGGTTTTCAGAAATAGCATACAGTTTGTCATTTACCAAATATGATTTCCTGGTGAGGCCTAAAAACTTTCCACAAGTGTTACGACAGGCTCTACAATCAGCGTGGACAGAGGACCTGATTATCAATGCCTTTAAGATGACAGGTTTGAGTGCTTTTGGAACATTACTAACTTAAGGGATTCATGAACATTGAACAACTATACAGAAGTGGACATTAAGTCAACATATAACCATGAATCACCATTTCAAGAAAATTGAAACTAAGTAATTTTTGACATGATCACCCTATGTACTTTTGTACATAATTATTTATGCCTTTTCTGTTTAATGACAATGTACATGATGGTAATGTCATTGAAAATACATTTAAAATAAAATGCTACCCGCAAAATATAATTCTGTTACACAACTATACAGTAACAGGATTTTCCATTTCCTTATTATGATTAAATAATTCTTTAGGAATGTTCCCACCAAGCCTGGAGGAAGTGAACAAGACCCATCATATTAGTACTTCTACCAGGAAGACAATAGCAAATTATCTCCAGTCAAGTACCCTTGAGTCAGATCTTAATGATGTTGATGTTGTGCAGAGGTCATTGGCAAGTACATCTGAGAATGAGCAACATGACCCAAAAGATACTCCATCTAAGCTATGTAAGGAGTGCGGCAGACTGGAGGATAAGCCATGCCTGACTTGTGTCAAGTGTGAGCAAGTGAGCTTTCTTTCTTAATAATCATACATAAATTCACTTACAAAAACATTATACATAGTAACAAACACAAAAAATTACCCTATTTTATGAATAATTATTAATGTCAAGTTCGCTTTAAGAATAAACTTTAGCACACCAAGGGTATACATTAAACCCTATTTTATTCCACAGGAAATAACAAATGTTCTGTTTCAAGCTGGGCTTATCACACCCGAGCTGGTTGGCTTACTGATTCCCCAGGACTTGCCCTCTTCAACTGGCAGGAGGAACCCTTTGACAAAGGCAAAAGATGTCACAGGTACTTCTTACAAAATGAAATTATACTAAAATTTGCAGCTTTCTTTACGTTGCAGGAATTACTCATTTACATTTTTACCATATTGTGATTGCAGGTGCAACAGATGATCTTTCCTTACCCACACTGGCAGTTCCCACAAGAAGGAAAAGTAAGAAGTTTCACTAAGCATTGTTACTGAATTTTGTTGATTTTTATCAGCTTCAGGATTTGTGCATATAAATTTCTTTCAGGCTATTTTATTTATTTTTAATTATTAAATTTTTTTACTTTGCAGATATTACCATGAAAAGGAAAGAAAGATTTGAAACACCTTACAAAAGCCAAGAGAAATGTCTTGGTAATTATACCCTGTACTACATGCACATTCACTCTTCTCTCCAATGTCACATGCATGTTTGTTAATTAATTGCCATTTTTAAAATATGTAAAAAATTGTTTACAAAGTATAAGAACAATATCTTTCCTTTTTAGAAACTGATATGATAGACCTAGTGAATGATATAGCAAGCACCAATAAATACAGCCTGTCAACTCCAGAAAAGGTACATACAGACAAATAATTCTGCTTAGTTATCTTTAAGCATTCAACATTTCATTTTCATATTTAAGTAAACAATATATAAATAATCTACTTCCAGCAAAGAAATCATCAACTACTGACCATTGCAGATTCACTAAGAAAGACAAAACAAATGGCCCAAGAGTAGAAGTAATTTGTGAGGCAGAAAACTTATCAGTTACTCTACAAATAAAATATCCCCTGCATTTCAATGTAATTAATACTTTTTCAAAACATTTGCAGCAAAAAGAAAATCTTCCAGGCAAAAAGGAGCAGTAAATTATGCAAAACTGCACTTAGGCACATATGACCAGGCCAGTATAACTTCAGATGATTTCTCTCCTGATTCTGAGGAGGAGGCAGATAACACAGATACTATATGTCCTGCATGCAAGTTGGGGGATGACGAAGGCCTTGTATGGTACGGATGTGACATTTGTCCACGTTGATGGCACCGCCACTGCCTTTCATCTGACTTCCAACTGCAGGCAGATTTATCCACCATGGATCCAAATGAAATCTTCAGATGTCCCAGCTGCCCAATTCTAAAACTTTGTAGCACATGTTTCATTGAGGGTGAGGGATCTGACTTTGCAAAATGTGGAAACTGTGACCAATTTTACCATTATGATTGCATGCCTGGACCTATTTACATATCTTTCAAAATACATGTAGAAAATAATATTGACTGGTATTGTCCACAGTGTGAACTGGAAATGTAAAATTAATCAATTTACGCAAGGTAAAATATTATTTTTGAAAAATGATAATTGTAGTATAGTTGCATTTAAATATATATTTAAATGTAAACCTTAATGTTTATAAATGGATACACTTAAAATCTTCTGGGAATTAACAAGAGATATTTGGCACACATTTGAACAAAGGTAAGTTCTTTTATTCTAATAACACTTCATGTCATGACGATAGATTTGTGAAATATCGTTAGCGGCAATTGTCATTTGCCATTCACAATTATCCCAGCAGGCATGCAACTTTGAAATCAGGTTGAATCCAACGGTGAAATCTGGTTGAAATACGTGTAGATTTTGCAAACTGTTTTTAGTTGGATCCAAGCAGTGAAATCATGTTGAAACCAACTGTTGAAATCTGGTTGAATTCAATGGGTGAAATCTGGTTGAAATACGTGTAGATTTTGCAAACCGTTTTGGGTTGGATCCAACCGGTGAAATCATGTTGAAACCAACTGTTGAAATCTAGTTTGAATTCAATGGGTGAAATCAGGTTGAAATACATGTAGATTTTGCAAACCATTTTTGGTTGGATCCAACCGGTGAAATCATGTTGAAACCAACTGTTGAAATCTGGTTGTATTTATGTGTGAAATCTGGTTGAAATACATGTAGATTTTGCAAACAGGTTTTGGTTGGATCCAATGTATGAAATAGTTTTGAATTCAATGGGTAAAATCAGGTTATTTACATTGTCTTCTTTATTTGAATCATTGTAGCTTGTTTGTCATAATTATAGCTTCTTAATAATATTATACAATAACTATCCATATGCATATTTTACACTTTGGATACAACTTTAAAGTAATTAATTCTTCCCATGATTCATGAATCATTGTATATTCAATATTCTATGTCTGATGACATTGTAATGATACATAATTTTGCATCAAATATAATTATAATTGCTCAAGATATGTAAATTCATATTATCCAAGAAGATATCCATTTTTATATTTTTAATAGGACCAGTATTATTCAATGTCTTCAATTGATTTTTTGTGTGAAATTTTAAAATATTTTTTTTTCTTTGTAAAAAACAAACAATTGTGACAGACATTTTTTATATCTTCAGTATTTTATCCAATCAGTTTCTTTTAAATGTTTTATTAAGTTGGCTATAATTGCTATAATTATATTGTAATTATAAAGAAGCTATAATCATGTAGCAAAAAACTGGAAAAAAACACAAGAAAAGCCACATTTGTAGAACTCCACCCATTACTCCCCACCTTAATTAGTTGTCAGTGCTGACCACAAAAAACAGACTTAAAGAAGTAAACACCATGCATACAAGTGAGCAAGGGTAAAGCCCCCTACCTCCACCCCTGCTGTGTTATCTAATTACTTTAGTCACAGGTCCAATGTTCTGTGTAGCAGGGTACAGATAAGAAAAACCAGGAAACCCTCCAACCTCACTGTTGTGTGATAAAATGTTATAGCTTAGGCTCTCTGTATAGAGACGTTTTCAGTGTAAACTTGCAAACTCAAAACTAGTTCTTTGTGTATGGGAGAATTTTCAGGAACAAATTCTAATTACTAAGTTTTGATGAATAAGTTTGAATTTATCTTTTTTTATTTAAGATAAGTTGGACTTCAAAATGTTTTTTTAATTGTCGGGAATTGCATTCATCAAAATATAATTATAAATTATAAAAATTATATTTGGATGCATCAGTTAATTAATAAGGAGAATGGATAAAAATGTACATGCACACATAATCTTTATCATTTTTATAATCTTTAAAAATTATTCTTTGCTTTACAAATACCTACAAATTCAGAAACAATTGTAATAATAGTTCTTTCAAAAAGTTAGACTTAATTACTATATCACAGTCTAGAAAAAGAATTTTCAATCAACGATCACCAGTCATTCATTTCCCAACATTCAACCTATTTTTTGTTCAATAACATGACTAAGATTTCATGTCGAAAAACCTACCTTGATTTAGTGGTGATTTTTCATGAAGTATCACTACTTTTTCCAGTCAGAAATCCACTTTGAAATAGTGTTGCAATTCTGTCAGTGTCAGTTTTTCAACCAAAAATCACTATGATTTCTAGTCAAAATATGACTACTTTTTCATGTCAGTGATTTCCGTAGCATGAAAAATGCTCAAAATTAAATGTTTTCTGTCATAGCACATACCCTTCTTAATTTTTCTAACAAACATACATATGGATCTATAGACTAGTGATTTTTTACCCTGAAAATGTTACTTAAAGTGTTGTTTCTAGTCTTCTTACATGGGCGAAAATGGAGGTTTTAAACCAGTAATTATGCTACGATTTTTAATATGGTGATCCGTGGATTTTTCTTGCTGTTAAACCTGTATAATTGCTTTGAAGATTGTCACAAATAATTTTTCAAAGTAAAATAAATTTTATGAATGTAAATTTACATATATTTGTCCCCCAAATTCATTACAATTTGCTACAATGCTGAAAAAAACATTGATAATGCATGAGAGTAATAAAAATTAATGAAAAAAAAAACATAACATTAAAGACGTTTTAACAATAATAATGATTAATTTCAATTCTGTGTGTACATTTAACAAATGCTTTGTAGGATTTTGAAAATTATTAATATTATTTATTTGATTATTTATTTATTTTATGTTTTTATTTTTTTTTGCATTGGAACTATAATTTTTAACAACCAAGGATTATATACAAAAATGTTACTTTCAGTATGTATTCTGAAAATGATCTTTTAGCATTTTGTATTTTGTAAAAATAACATATTGTTTAAGCATTTAAAAAAAATAGTACAGGTGATAAGCCCAACTTACCACAACAACCCCAGATGCCAGAGTTTTTTTTTACATTTTTGTACTGGTTGGCTGAGATGCTCATTAACCAGCATACATTAGCTCTGGGTTATAATTTTTTTAAAAAAATATTACCAATCAAAGTGTAATTGGGCTTGGAACAACAATGAAATTTAAATTTCAAGTATATTTAAAACAAAGATATGTAACATAAAAATTAATGTATAAAGCAGCAATAAATTAACATAAAACATAGAATTAGATTAGTTACTGAAAATTAAACATATCTCACATTCTCTTAAATAATAAAAAAATCTCATGCTTCTTCATTCAACTGGGATGTCTTGCCATTATAGATAGATATCAAGTGTTGTAAGCTTTAAAATGGTATATTAGTAATATATATTTTAGAATGGAAATTCATTAAAATTTACTAGAAAGCTGCAAAAATTATTGACAATAAATGAGAATAATAAAAAATAACATTAAAGATATTTTATTAATAATAGTAATAATAATAATGGTTTATTTCAATTCGTATCTATACATGCAAAAATTTAACAAATTCTTTATAGAATTAAAAAAATTATTAATATTATTTTTATTATTTTTTTTACTTTGAAATTATATGACAACCAAGTAATATATACAAAAAACGTCAACAGAAATAAAAGAAATACACAAAAAAGCTATATGGAATTACACTAAAGATTAAACATAAATAGCAAAAAGATGTCTCATAAAAATTTTAACACAATACAAAATGCAATGATTAAGGTTTCTAAAAATTATTTAATAATTTGTCTGCAACATTTTAGCTTAACATCAATTTCCGGTAATATTTTCCACATGCTTATAGTTGATTCTCTTAAGTTAGAATTAATTATAGGTTACATTATTGTATGCAGACATCTAAAATATCTATTTCCAGTATAAAATATGCATGTCCAGTGTAGAGGATATCAGATTTTGTTGAAGTTAGATAAGGAAAAATATTTACACGACTAGGTAACTTGTGACCCAAAATTCATGTTTTTCTCCATTTAAATGGCATGTGTAACCACCATATATAGATGCTACGTATTGTAAGCTTTAAAATGGTGTATTACTTGTCAAAATCGAGCAAAAAGTAACATTTTTTATGAATTTTCAAATTATTTTATATGATTGCTGTATAGGAAAAAATCCTTTTAAAAACTATTCTTGTTCGCGTATTAACACAGTAAAATGGCACGTAGGTATACAACGGGCCATTGACACGACGGTTTCTGAGAGAGAACTTTTTTCGAGAGGAAAAAGTCTCACGAGAGAATGATGCAAAGGTACAACACAGTAAACAGTATTAACGCTTTTTGTATTGCCCTCACGCTTTTAACAACAAATCTACTGTGATAAAACATATGTAATCAGTAACACATGAACAGTAGAGTCTCGACAAGAAGTTCCTTCTTCCAAAAGGGCACTCTATACAAACATTGATGTAAAGTATCAGCTATATATTCCCGTGTTAACTTTGAGAGATACAAGCATTTATAAATCGCAGAATTAATGTGAATCCTCCAATGGGCTTATTAAATCCAAAAAGGGCTAGTCATAAATTGATCAGATTGTGTTATCCAGAAAGCACCCATTCACCCGTCTTCTCAATGTACCCACAAATTACATAATAACACTAGTGTAATAATTATTATTTTGGGTAGTATTTTAGCAGAATTATATTTCCGGGAAGCATCAGATCATTAAACCTTAAAATAAAAGTGACTAACCTGCTAATCTTTGTTGCTCTCTTAAAATGTCATCAGCTATATATCCTAAATGGTATACAATTCCTACACTACTTCACTCAAGATCACCTCTTCCCAAATAAAAATACAATGTATATGAAATCAATCTTTTTGTTCTTTTATTTTATATGAATAAGGTTTTATACGTATAACAATAAACAACTAAAGCAAGAAAAACTAGCATTCTGAGTGTAAATAAATGCTAAAAATGATATACAGCTAAATATATTGGTTAATGCCGACTGGATGTATTGCTCCAATATTCCATATCCACCACTTTTCAAACTTTTTTCTGTGCTCAAGATTAGGTGTGTTATATTTTAGAGAACACCATTCCAGAATTGAGAATCTCAAATCTTTTACAGAATGCCCCTTGTCTGTGAAATGTTTAGACACTGGGGTTATTCTGTTTTCCTTTGGTTTTTTCACTGAAAGAATGTGTTCATACATTCTTGATCTGAATGCACGCCCTGTTTCACCCACATAGTATTTTTTACACTTTTTGCAAGTGATTAGATATACTATGTCACTCAATTCACAACTAACATGTTTTGGTAATTTAGTGAGCTTATGGATCTTGTTGGACACATTGCATTTTACTGATGTGTCTTTCTGGATCATTGGACAGTAAGCACATCTGCCGAGTCTGGTGCAGTGTTTGGGAATGATTTGCTTTGTTGGTGCATCCTTGACTGGGTATGTAATGGATGCATTGGTAAGGAGGTCCCTGAGATTTGGTAATCTTCGAAAACCCACTGTTGGTTTGTCACTGATTGTGTGGACACAGTCATTACTGTGTTCAATAATATTCCAATTATTGTGTATGAAACCACGAATGTTTGGGTTCATGGGGATATATTTGGTTACCATTACAGGTGTTTTAATTTCTTGTTTATTTTTGACTGTAAGTAGGTCCTTTTGTGAATACCTAGCTGCTCTTAGCATGTGTCTTTTCAAGTTTTTGAGTGGGTAACCTCTTTTGACATAATGTTGAATCATTTCTAACCCATGACTAATGAAATCATCATTTTTCGTACAAATCCTGCGGATTCTCAGAAATTGACCAAATGGTCCTTTGGTGTGGCAAGATCTGTTATGGGCAGAAGTGTGGTGCAGATACAGATGTGTATCTGTAGGTTTCTCAAACAGTGTTGTATAGAGCATTCTATCACTATCTATCTTGACAGTAGTGTCTAGAAAATCAATCGAATTCAGACTGTGTTCATGTGTAAATTTGATTTTTGGATGGATACTATTTAAGTATGAGATGAATTTATGTAATTCATCCAAACCATGAGTCCATATCATAAATATGTCATCAATAAACCTCAGCCATAATAGTGGTTTGTTGTCCCACCCTTCCAAGGCCTTGGTTTCGAATCTATCCATAAATAAATTTGCATAATTGGGTGCCACTCCTGTTCCCATTGCAGTCCCACCTACTTGTAAGTAATGATCATCATTAAATGTGAAGTTCATACTCTGTAATACTAATTTAAGTAGTTCTAGTATGTATGGGATAATTGGGTCCTTCGTCCTATCTTTTCTAAGGTGGCTCGCCACTGCAATAAGCCCTTCATTGGGGATATTGGTGTATAGTGATGAGACATCTAACGTGACTAATAGAGGCCCATCTGGTATTTTGCCCATTTCTAGTAATCTACTGATAAAATGTTGTGTGTCCCTGACGCAGGACTTAGTTTGTGGCACATATCCTTTGATGTGTGCATCTACAAACTTACTCATATTACATGTAGGGTGTCCTATTGAACTGCATATTGGTCTACCTGGTACCTGTTTTTTATGTATTTTTGGTAATAGGTAGAATCTTCCAGCTTTGGGGTCCTTGATGTTAATGTACTGAAAGTTTTTTTCTGTAATGAGTTTAAAATTTTTCATCTCAGTAAGGACTTTGCAAATTTTCTCACTGATTTGTTCAGTGGGGTTTTCCCTAATTTTAACATAGAAATTACGGTCACTGAGTTGTCTATAGCCTTCTCGCAGGTAGTCAGTTGTGTTCATTATTACAACTGCTGATCCTTTATCTGCCTTTTTAATCACAATCTCAGGATTCTTTCTTAGTTCCATCAAGCCCTTCCACTGTTCCTTTGTAAGGTTATGTTGGTGGCATTGCTTAACTTTACTATTAAGCAAGTTCATTTTAAACGCTCTTTTGTAAGTGTCAAGTGTTCTGTTTGGGGAATTAGGTTTCCAAGTTGATTTGTTCTTGAATGGTCTGTGTATCTCTTTATAAGGGTCAACATTATCTGCTGGAGAATCATTCATATCTTCTTTAGCATTCTCATTCATGAAGTCAATGACACTTAATGTTAGATTCAGTAGTGTCATCTGTTGGGTTGAAGAATTGCATCAACTCAAGCCTTCTATGGAATTCCTTAAAGTCGTCCCATATTTGGGATTTGTCTGGTGCACCTGGTGTTGGGCAGAAGGTTAGGCCTTTTTCCAGGGCAGTGACTTGGTGTTCAGTGAGTGTCACCTTTGAAAGATTGATGACATTTTGGCCAATGTAACTATCAAATTTGGTTCCTGTTGGTAAAATGCCTGGTGGGGCATTTATTGAAGCCAGTTCAATTTGTTCTTTAAGGTTAGCCATTTTGAAAGATAAAAACTATTATTATGAATTGTATAAGGTAGTTTTTATTGAGTGCAATTGCATCTGTGTAATTAGATGTGTTAAACATGTGCAAATAATATAAATCACTGATCAGGCAGAATGTTAAATTGCTTAACTAATATAAGTTTAGAGTCAATTATTTTAACAATTTTTTTCAATTGCTGGACAAACTGCTGCATGTTGTCTGGCTTGTTGCGCCTATTTGCTGGGACAAACTTTCTCTTTGGCCCTTTACTAAAATTGCCCTTGGGTTTTTGTGTAACCTCATACTGGCGTCTGGCTTTCTTGGCAATTACTGGTGCCATTCCAGTGCTTCTTTTGTGCAGTGATTCCTTGATCTTGTGCAGTTGTGTGCTGGTCAGGATTTTTTCCAGCTCAGTGAGGTCTTGGTTGATCGATCTTTTAACATTAGAATACTTATCAAACATGTCATCAAGGATTGCCTTGGTGAGTTTGTGCTTGCACTCATCAATGATCTTAATCCAGGTGCTTCTAACTTTTGGATCCCTGTTTCTGTTGACATTGAACTTGAATTCAACAGTCTGTGGATACCTTTTCTTGAAGAGCTCAGAGTGCATTTGGCTGATTTGGCTTGTGAATGTGATCTTCTTTCTGTAATTGTTCTTCAACCTCAGATAAATGCTTTTGGACTCTGGTGGGTAGTCACTACGCTCAGGTGCATCACTAGGTTTGTTGGATGGGCCTGCACTGGGGCTAATGTCTCTCCTTTGTTGCTTGTTGCCTTTTGGGCGCTGCTCCTTAGGAGGGTCATGGCTCAACTTATCCCTGGCTTTAATCAGCAAATCAAGGGTTTCATCAGAGAATTTCTCCTGGGGAAATGGAGTGTCTGGTCTTATGAAATCTAGGTCACTTGACTGTATGTCTAGCCTGGACACAGCACTAGTCAGAGTGGTGTGACTGGCATCAATTGAAATCACACTCATTGTAGGAAATACAAAACATAGGAATAAATATGTGTCAGTCACTACTACTAGTTCACTTAATAAAATGTGGTGGGCCTTATACTGTTATGTTTTATAACATACTGTTATGTTTTATAACAATAAACAACTGACAGAAAAAAGTGCCATCAGACATGTAGATAGTTGTTTCCACTATAGCGATTATGCTAACTAACGGCGGGGGGGGGGGGGGGGCATGTTTGGAATTTGGGTTTTGATTATATTAAAGGGTTTCATATTATTGTAAACTGTTCCTGGTGGCTATCAGATCTTGCCTTCGGTAATCCATGATAAACTCATATTTAACTAATTGTACCATTTGCAAAGTAGTCTTCTTGATACTACAGCGGTCTTAAACCTATCTTAATATCGACAAAACAATCTTTTCCATCTTCAGTCGACTTTTATGGTTACAACTTTGCAAACCATTTGGATGGATCAGAAAGCTAGCATACTGAGTCTAATGGAAGACTTTATGAACAAATAACAATGTCGCTTGGAGAGCTCTTCGGAAAATATCAGAAACCTACCTTAATTCACTCATGGGATGTGAATAAGTTCATTTGTTTCCAATTTGGCAGTAGATTTACGATAGGATCGCCATAATGAAAGAGTCCTATGAGGACATGTAAACTCCAGTGTCCTGGCCTTGCTATTATACACATAAACAAGACAAGTGGGGATAATTAATTTTATTCTATGTATTAGTATACTATAAGATATTTACATACTTCAACATGGATATATAAAAAGAGACACAAACACAGATAAGGCCACCTTAACAAAAGAAGTACACATGAACTTTAAGCTGACCGTAAGGTCACCACAAACTGAATTAAAGATTATCAAAAGGTGGCCTTAAATTAAAAACTAGAACTTGGAAGGTGACAAGGTCACCTTACATTTAGATTAAGTTAAAGCTTAGATTTGTGATTAAAACCTGAAAAGAATTAAACTGAAGTCAATTTGCTAATTACAACTAAGGTGGCCTAGCCACCGCATATTTTACTCTTTAATATGAAATGTTTGTAGATATGAATATTATCAGACTCTTGATGATTTAAATTTAAGATTACAAATATAAACTACCCCAAACCCCAGTATTTGTAGTTAGGTCTTCAGTATGGAGCGAAATGAACGGGCCACTGTATCAGGAGCATTATGATCTTGGGTGATGTAGGCCCAAACTGCCCAAAGTCCAGGTGCCATGACTTTGAATATCCTGCATAGGTACATTGAGGTTGAACGCCAGGGTGGCACGTGAACGGCGGAGGGAGTGAAAGGTGAAGCCATGAGCAGTAAGGTTCAGGGCTTTAAGCACCTTAGTTAAAAATTTTCTCAATCTGGTGTCTGTAAGAGGCACCCATTTGTGGTAGCATTTAATCTGAAACAGAGGTGAGTTGTTCGAACCCGGGGATGTTGACAATAACTTTTTGACGGCTGATACTGGGCACAAGGGGGATTTGCCCAGTGAAGGAACTTTGATGATCTTAACCTTGTCTCTGTTCTGGAGGGTTTTCGATAAATATGAAGTCTGCTCTAGATAGGTGTTTTAAATGGTCATATCCGGCAATGGAGTGGGGGACCAGGTTGGATATGCACAGGAAGCCAAAGAAGGCAGGCAATATGTGAATTGTTCAGTGTCTATGTCAACCCCTAGGCATGTGACCTTTGTTGCAGGTTGGACTACTTTGTTTTCACTAATGTCAAAACCTAGTTCTAGGAGGAGAGCTCTTAAGGTTTGAAAAGACTCATTTGATTTACTGATTACTGAGTGCCCAATGATATCATCTATATAATTTGTTACAGAAAAGCCTTTCTGGGCCATAATAAAGCGTACTGCATCGCTGAGGCACTGAAACAGAGCCGAACCATGCCTGAATCCGAAAGGTAAACAACTGTCAATATATAGGCCATTTAGTCTTAAACCTAAGAGATTATAATCTTTTGGATCTAATTTGACATGCCTAAAAGCTCTGCTGAGGTCGATTTTGTATAAGTGGCAACCCTTGCCCAATTCTTTAACTTTGTTGGTGATATTATCTATTGTGGGTAATGTTAGTAGAAAGGGAGTGCCTAGGTATGTTTCAGATTGGACACCTGCATTAACCGAATAGCCATGAGGGAAGCTGAGGTCTACAATTACTCGTCTGTGTGCGCCTCCAGGCTTATCTCGTGTTAAAAATGGTGAGACGTGCAAGTTATCCATTGGGGCTTGTTGAAAGGGGCCTAATATTGCATCAAACTCTTTGTCTTCATCTAGATAAGCCTGTACATCTTGCCAGTATTGGTTAGCCGAGCTATGGTTGCTTTCAACACTATTCAAAGGAGTACTATAGTCAAAATCCAAAGGAAAGCCATATCTTAGTAATAATACTAACTGGGAGTCCCAGTAATTAGTAAGATATTTCTGCCAAACGTCTGGCTTCAACTGTGATTGGATTTGAACTTGAGTTTTCATATAATTGTGAGTACCTGAGACTTTAACCCGTCTGTGTATATCAAAAATATGCTCTTTGCTGTGTTTTTGGAGGTCAATTGGTGGCAAAGTAAGATCACCTAAAGGTATAAAACCAAATTTTTCTTGTGTTTGGTTATTCCACCTTGTAAATGTATAATTTTCCTTAGCAGAAGCAATCCGATCCCTATGGCGAGGCCTAAAGCGTAATTCCAAGTCATACTTATCGGTACCACCAC
Organism: Sabellastarte sp. h YS-2021; assembly: GCA_964017235.1. NCBI lineage: Eukaryota > Metazoa > Annelida > Polychaeta > Sabellida > Sabellidae > Sabellastarte > Sabellastarte sp. h YS-2021. The sequence goes on along the minus strand of OZ024927.1, from coordinate 138,210,339 downwards.
TGACGCTTAGATGACGCCGTCGTTTATCATTTGGTGAAAACGTTTGCAAAACATTCGACTCACCTGCACAACTGCTGCTCACTGCAGATTTACTTAACTTTGTCAAGTTTTTAACTGTGCAAGTGTTTCCTTGCTGTTTATTTGACTGGTTATCTAAAACCAAACTGTCAAATGACGCATCTTTATGTAAAAGTGCCACATTATCATTATTCACATTCACGTTACTTTGTTTACATTCACTTGTAACATCTGGAAATTGAACACATTTGACATTTCCCGTGTAATGCAACACACAATCAGTATTGTTATCAATACTATTCAATACATCAAACCTATTTCGTGTTGAAATAACCTTAGGTGTTGACACCTTTGACAAACACTTATTGACATGTGTTGTTTTAGGGACACGATGTGATGCTTGGGTTTCACTGTTCCGATCAACAGTGTTGACACAACATTTGACTGAACTATCGTGTATATGACCTTTGACACGAGTATGAGTGTTTTTGACATTTCTGTTTCTGATAGTTACAGCTAACTGACAAATTTTTTGACTAGCCACCCAAGCATACGACTTGTTGTTGAGTTTAGCCCAATCTAAACACCAATTTTCACTGCCAATATGATCATTGTTAGTATTGACAACAACTCTTGAAGCATATGTACATTTAGAACTACATTTACTTTGTTTTGGCACTGCATTTCTGCAGTGCCTTACTCGTTTTTTGTTTTTCTACATTCTTTAAGTGGATGTGCCACATTTTTCCCCTGAGAGTGACAATAGGAACAGATATGTAAATACAATCTTCCCCCAGTTTCATGGTCCCCTTTGTGTGAACAAGAGTTCTTCTGAAAATATCTACAGGGCATGGAATGTTCTTTATTTCCTGTTTTTTTGTTATTTTGAGTGTTTTGATGTGAAGATGTGGACCTATGAGCATAAGCTCGCCTAACTCTATCGATTTTGTGGGTTTCATCCAATTCTACCGTCCTCCATCTTACACAACAACACCGCATGTGAGCCTTTTGCAGCTGCCCAGCCAAAGTCGTGGGAATCCTCCATGATTTCTGAGAGGTATTCTAACATTTTGTTCTTTGTATTCAAATCTTTCTCGTCCCTTGTGATAGTGGCAAATCCTGACACCCATTGGCTTACGGTTAATGTATCATAGCTAACCCTATTTTTAGAGCTACCCCCCAATACATGGTTATGCGGCCAAGCTACTTCTTTCTTAACCCAGACAGTTTCTGAACCACCCCTTTGAGATTTGAACTTGCCTTTTTCAACACCTTGCAGTTCCTTGATCCGTGAGTTCACTTGTTCTTGTATGGATCTGGACTGTCGTAGACTGGCTAGTGTGGGCAGCAAGAGGTCTTGTTCTGGGGAGTCTATGGCTGGTCTGGATCTTTCGCTGGCTGTCGGTGACTTCTGGGAAGATACACTGGAAACGTGGCTTCTAGCTGGCGACAATGATGTGGAGCCCAGGGTTTCCATCCTGTCCTCCATCTGGGTCATACGACCACTAAGACTTTGCAATTCTTTTAATATCTGCATATTAGTGTCCATTGGTGTGTCCTTGTCTTTCTCAACTTTACAATTTCTATTTATGGGTCTAGCGTGGTGACCCCCACATTTTACACAGTCAAAAGTTTTGACCATTCTGGAAAATATATAAGCAGGAACACTGCTTTGAATCGTGCTTGAGCTTGCCAAATTTGGATGACAAATAAGGCTAAAACTGCCAAATTTTCGAAATGAAATGGATACAGCCCTCAATGGAAGCTCCACAAAACAGAGCAAAGTCAAGCACAACTCAAAGCAGAGTCATAAAATTCCTCTTCCACAGCATTCGCCCTGAGGCAAAATGTCCAACAGGTACTTATTTACAATCAAGTCCAGTTAAAAACCACATATAAAATATTGAAAAGCACATAACACTTCGTATAACATGACTATAGCACCAGTTTCACAAGTTATTAAAAGTTTTTATAAGTTAAAATGGCGACTTGCCTCACTGAAAACTGGTTTTGAAGTGAGGCAGGAGGGAAAATTATGTAAAATAACGGGAAAATTAATGTAACAAAGGTCAAAGGTTAAATAAACATGTTATAAGGTAGCTAACAAACAATGCTAGCCACTGACTAAGGTAACACCTAAAGTGTTACCTCCCCAAACAGACAGAGTCTGTCTTTGGCAATATAGCCAGTGGAAACAGCAGAGATCATATGTGTTCCTATTATACAATAAAATGCACTTATAGACTTTTACTAACTTCCTTCTAACTCGATAATTCACTTTACAAACTTGCAATAATCTTTACTTGAAGTGAGAAAGTCACAGAACCAGTTTCTCAAGAAAAATTAGAGATAAATGCTTCATGAATTGAATTAATAAAAATACAACATGAATTCCTCTGAAATATATTAAATAGATGAAACCATCAATCAGAAGTGGTGAAACTGAGTTTAATTTATTTGGTTCTAAACTTTGCATAATGAGACCATTAGCCTGGCCTTCCAGGCTGTCTCAACCATAATGCAAACGTAAAATATTTGTTGCCATAATGCATACTGTATCAGAGGCCTTTCTAGTCTGGGTGTTCTCCTCAGCAAGCTAGGCTAAGTAAATGTATGAGAGCATTATGAAAAATATTTATAATGTAATCAAAGAGTTGTGTCTTTATTATACATATAAACGCCTGTGGCAAGGCTATGAGACCATATCAATCATAAGTTTTGCAAGCCAACTAACCATTTGTATGTTTTGTTATTTATATTCTTTGTCATACTTGGAAGGTTTTTGCAACTACAGATAATACACATTAGCCTTACAAAAGGGTTAGTATAAAGGATATTTTTGAAGTTAAGGCTCTGGGGCAATACTTGGGGTGTTACATGCAAACATACAAGTACCAAAAGAAGATTTATTGTAACACCAAACTTGTTTTCTCTCATTAGGCAAGGAATCTAAGTTTTGACAAGGTGTTTAAGTGAGCCTTGTCTTTCATTCTTATTGTCATGTGTTCAATTCCAGCTCGAAGCATCATAAGTCTGACCTATGATAAAACTGTACAGAAATATTTTAGACCATACTGCAATTCTGGCAATTTAAAAAAAATATTAATGATGAGAGATGAAGTTCAAAAAACTAAATTATTTATTTTAATTGAACAAACAGACGAACCAATGAAAACATTGAAGTTGCTGCCTTTGGAAGACTATTTTAATCATATAACAATCAAAAATTCCCGCAGTTGTTTGACACACACACACGAGCACCCCCCCCCCCCCCACACACACACACACACACCCGTGACTTTCTTTCTTATTGTCTTGGTAGAACAGGAGCCTCCCCAAGGTTGTTTTACACCCTCAGAAAAAAAAACAGTCTGTTAACATTATGACATCATTGCCAGTACAGTCTACACAGGTTATCAGTTTGAAATAAAGGCATCAGCAGTTAAACAATATAAAAAATAATAGAAATGAGTGACTGTGTAACTCTCCATAGTCTTCTTCATATACGTTTAGCTCTTTTAGGTCAACAAAGACGAGGAAAAGGATTTTGGAAGTTAAATGTAAAACTACTATCGGATAAAAAATACATAGAGCTTATTAAAAATGTGATAAAAGACTCGATTTCTGATGCTAAAAATCTTACACAAGACTCTCTAATTTGGGATTTCATAAAATGTAGAATACGATCTGAGAGTATATCTTATTCCATAGCCAAAAGAAAAATGGAGAGGCAAGAGATTGAATCATTAACTAAACACTTAAGTGAATTAGAAGAAATAATATCTACCTCACCTACTACAGAATCCTTGGATGAGTATAGCCTTATCAAAACACAGCTAAATGGTCACTATGAGGAATTAGCAAAAGGTTCTATAATCAGATCACGCTGTCAACAAATTCATGAATCGGAAAAGCCAACCCAATACTTTTTCAACTTAGAAAAGGCCAATTACAACATTAAGCATATTAGGTCCTTAAAACATAATGATGAATACATTTCTGATCCTCAAAAAATTTTAGATCTACAGAAAAGGTATTTTTCAAAAATCTATACTGAAACAATTCATGACAGTGAAAAACTGCAATCTGAAACTAACTTTTATTTAAATAAAATTAACATTCCATCTATTTCAGAGGACAGTAAGTTTTCTTGTGACCTTCCCATTTCTTTGGAAGAAGTAAAGACAGCAGTCCAAAGTATGGCCAATAACAAATCTCCTGGCCCGGATGGCATTCCTACTGAGTTTTACAAAACCTTCTGGCCTGACATTGGCGAGTCAGTTTATAGAAGTTTTACACTTGCTTACGAGCTAGGTAAATTATGTGGTAGTCAAAAACAGGGTGTAATCACCCTTATACCGAAAAAAGACAAAGATTTAACAGATTTGAAGTCATGGCGCCCACTTTCTATCTTGAACACGGACTACAAAATTATTGCAAAAGTATTAAGTACCAGGCTAAAATCTGTTTTAAAGGAAATTATAAACCCAGATCAGGTAGGCTACATGAAAGAGAGACTTTGTGGGGAGAATACTAGACTTATTTCAGATGTGATAGAATATTGTACAATTAAAAATCTTCCAAGCATAATCTTATTGGCGGACTTCGAAAAAGCTTTCGATTCAGTAAAATGGTCTTTTTTGACACAGATCTTGGGCTTTTATGGCTTTGGACAAAACTTTAGAAAGTGGATCTCTATTTTGTATAAAGACTCTGAGAGTTGTGTGACAAACAATGGGTATTTGTCTTCATTCTTTAAACTGTCAAAAGGCATCAGACAAGGTTGCCCAATAAGCGCACTGCTATTTTTGTTAATAGCTGAAATTGTAGCCATTGTTTTAAGAAGCTTCGAAAGGATACATGGCATAAATGTCAATGGGAAAAATATAAAATTCTGTCAATTAGCTGATGATTTAACATTGTTTTTATCCAATACCCCTTCTGTCTTAAGTGCAATAGAAATTTTTGAAGAATTCTACAGATATGCTGGCTTAAAGTTAAATAAATCAAAAACTATTGCTTTTCTTTTAAAAACTGATCAGGAAAAGGTCTATCAAGATGACAACATTGGTATTCAATGGACATCAAAACCATTCAAAACTTTAGGTGCATGGTTTTCCCCCGACATTGGTGAGTCCTCGCAGCTAAATATACAAGGTAAAATGATAACAATTAAAAAAATTTTAAATTCCTGGTCTGCTAGATGCCTTACCTTAAAAGGTAAGATTACTGTTATAAAGTCTCTGGTAATCCCACATATTCTGCAGCTTGCTTCTATTGTAACTTTTAGCCACAATCTGATATCGGATATAGATAAAATACTGTTTGAATTCATTTGGAAAAAAAACACCTAGTTTCAAAAAATACTTTACAGCTGTCTTACGACCTAGGAGGTTTAAAAATGGTATCTATCAACCACATTGTAGAAACAGCAAAAATCATGTGGGTTAAAAGGTTTTTCAGTGAAATAAATGCAAGTTGGAAAATCTTGGCATCAGAGCTGATGGGACTTGGAAAACATGTCTTGTTGAAAAAACAGTCTTTCAATAGTATCAAAAATAATGTGAAGACTATCTTCTACTATGATCTATTACGTATTTGGTTTCAATTTCTGATGAAAAATTTAAAAAATGTAGATAACGTGCTTCATGAGCCAATTTTTAATAATCCCCATTTCTTGGTGGGAAATCATCCATTATCATCTCAGAATGTGAAAAATCCAGTGTTAAAGTGTTTCACTGTCCAGGACATTTGGGACAGTGATCATGATACTTTCAGATCTAGAAATTATATTGAAAATTTTTATAACATTAGTTTGCCATATATGTTATACAATCAGGTTGTTAGATCAGTGTCATCTGTAATGAAGTTGATTAACAAATGTGGTAACAACATTGCCCTGGAAAGATGCTGTAATATTCCTGATAAGTGTCTGTCTAACATAAGCCAAATAAAAAGTTCAGAGGTTTATTCATATTTCTTAGCACTTGAGTATAAGACACCAAAGAGTCAGGAAAAATGGATTGAAAACTACCCATTTCTTGAAAGTTTGGACTGGAAACCAGTGTATTTACTTCCAAATTTAATCCTAAATGATGCTTACCTGATCACCTTTCAATATAAAATACTACATAGAGTTTTTGCCTGCAATTATAACCTCTTTAAGTGGAATATTAAAAATTCACCTCTCTGTGACATCTGTCAAAAAATAGACAATCTTGAACATTATTTCTACTATTGCATAGACACAAATGTATTCTGGGTTCAAGTAAAGAGCTGGCTGAACCAGTTGTTATCTATTGAATTGAGCTTGACTGTCTTGGAGATATTTTTCGGAGTCTTAAAGTTGGACCCAAAGGACTGGTATACAGTTAACTTTGTTATACTAATAGGGAAAAAATTTATATCAAAGTGCAAAAAAAATAACAAAGAATTATTTTTTAACAATTTTCTGGAGTACCTAAATTGGATGTTAAGTTTAGAAGAGGGGGTCTACATCAGGCAGGGAAAATCAACAGCATTCTCTGCAAGATATAGCCTCTTGCAAGCACATTTTTTCTAATTTTCTAATTTATCCATATAATGAGTGAATATGTATGTGTATCTTCCTGTACAATTTATTTTCTCTTTTTGTTCTAATTATTGTCTGCTCACCTTTTGTATCTTTTTGAATATCTTTTTAGATCTATTGTACATCTTGTGTCATGCTGTTTTTCTGGCAATAAAAACAAATAAAAAAAAAAAAAAAAAAAAGACTGTGTAACTCTCTCAGACTCAAAACATTAGAAATAACGTAGTAGTAAACATATACGTAACAGATATGGATAAAACCTTTAAAAGCTTATGTAATTACTTTTAAAAGATTGACTGAAGATGTGGGTAATTTCTTGGTATTGATTGTCCATATATTGCATTGATATCCAAAAGGATTTCTGATTTTCTAGATGAATTCGGTGATTTCCTAACTTTCAAAAGTTTACGACTGCACAGGTATGTGATTCCTTCAAAAATGACGTCAACATAAACAAAATAGAAAGTTATGACAAAAATAATTATTTTAAGAATATCGTTTGTGCAAACACAACAACCAGTTACCTATCCGAAGACATTCCCAGTAATTATGGGCGATAATCGATTGTGTTACTTAATTTTGCACACTTCAATTATTAATTCTAGTTTACATGACACTTGTTTCAAGTGTAATTTGATTATTTTTTTCACCATTATGTTCAGCTTGATCACTGAATTTTGTTTAAAATGCAATGTTCTAATTTAACCATTTGATTACAATTAAGTATTTAAAACACTTAGCACTTTTCATATATTGGTAGAAAGTAAAATGATTTTTTTTAAACAATTTCTCTGTTAAAAGAACAATATAGCTACCCAGTGAGTTATAGTGAAATTGTACGAGGAATGATGTACCAATTACCAATTGGTCTTCTGAAATTTCTAAAATTTATATTCGATTCATATTCCATAGTTTAAAGAATGGTGTTTAAGTTTAGATTGATCTATATATTTCTGTCACTAGAACATCATTTTTGTGCTTACACAAGGTCTGCTGCAATAGTATTATAGTTCCCAGCCCCTAGGGGCTTATTAGTGATAATATAACCACTTCACGTATTTACAAAATTTAGTATGTAAAAATGTATAACACAATACCTGATTACAAAAATATATACATATTTATTAATGATTCATAATAGTACAACGTTTATAATGCAAAGACTTTTCCTACAGTCCCAAGTCTTTAATAAAAAGTCTGCCAAATGTCTATTGGAGTTTTGCATTATAATATGAAATTTGGCTCTTCATTCTTCTCACTGAAAGAAGGATATTTGTGTTCTACTTGTAAAAAGAGCTCTGTTCTATAGTCTAAGTACATGGGACATCTTATTAAGAAGTGCTTTTCATCTTTTTCATGTAAGTTACATAATTCGCAAAAACATTCGCTAACATCTAACTTACACATTTTTAGTATGAAATTGTTAAAAAAAATCATTGATATTACAATATCGCCCCGTTTCAAGACAAAGTGGCAGTATACCAGCTCTGAATTGTGCAAACATAGACCTCTTATGCTTTTGCAAGATTTCATTGACACAGTTCTCAGTTCAAAAATTCTTTTTGTAATTCTTTCTTCTCAGAGAAAAAAAAATTATAGATACACAATGTATTCGTATGAGCATGTTTTAATCGTGGTAAATGAGAACATATTGACATTAAAACCATGCTACTGCAAGCAACAATGTGCTCGTACAGATAACATAAAGTAATGAAATATGTTATGGATGTTGGAGCCCAACTTAGGAGTCAGCCCATCTTAAGATGGGCTATAGCCCAACTTAGAGATCCTAAGTTGGGTAGCCTATCTTAAGATGGGTTAGCCCATCTTAAGATGGGCTAGAACATATCAGCCCAACTTAAGATAATAAAATTCTAGAAACAATTTTTACTCTTGCTATAATAAGAAACGTTTTTTAGCATGTGCAAATGAAAGGAAATTATATAACATTATTATGAAAAAGATGACATTATCATTGGTCTCCTTGAATGTTCCTTGAACAGAAGAATTTTTGCCTATAAATTCTTTTTTATTTTGAAAAAAAATATGTTAAATTTTATCAAAGCTCAACAGTCTTTAATTACAGAAACTAAAATGAATTGTGTTTCCTGAGCCCTGAGAAGCATTACAATATTCCTTTGATGTTGATTTGTTTGTCTATATTGGGATGATTTCTTAATTGGATTTGTCGCTATTGTTTCAACATTCTATTGATGTTGATTTGTTTCACTTGGGGTGGGTGAAGTGCACAATAGGAAAACCTATTGTTTTCACTCCCCAGAAGTAAAACAATTAAGCTCAAAGGAGTTGTTGAAGAATAGACATCTTGTCAGCTAATGACGCCATTGCCAAACATATTAACTGCCTTGGAATGACAAATGAATTCAGACTAATCCTATAAATGCATACTGAAGTAAATAAAAGGGATAAATTTATAGGTAAAATAGTTAATAATATTATTTCATTTTGAGAATAAAAACTACCTGTGCATATTATAAGTTGGGCTAATATCTGTAAGCAAATATTTAGGAAGGATAGAAAAAGAAACTTTAAATAACAATAGCAATTCACAATCATAGGCTGTTGAATTAAAATTTTAGTACTGAAATAAACTGGTTGATTAAACAGTCCATGAAGTATGACATAATGTTTTGCTGGTATATATCTGTCAATCATCTTAAAATAAGTTATGGAAATTACTATCTAAAAGGATAATATTAAATTTTAGATTTAAAAACCTTCTTGAATTTTATATCCTAAGTTGGTCTAATATGTTATAGCCCATCTTAAGATAGGCTACCCAACTTAGGATCCTAAGTTGGGCTATAGCCCATCTTAATATGGGCTGACTCCTAAGTTGGGCTCCAACATGGATACTCTGTAGTGAGTAACTGTTAATGATAAACTTTTCACATTGTCCTTGAATGCCATAATTGTTGGGTTTTTAATTTTGGTACGCATGTCAAATTTAATTATAGTTACAGAGAATGTAGATTATGGCACAAGTAAACTGTTTAGGCAATTTAAACAGCCACTTCAGCTGTTGATATCAATAACATTAAGTACAGAGGGTCATTTGACATTATTCCAGGGTATTAAATTCTAATTCTAATTTGACTTTTATAGCACTTAATCTCCACTGAGTGGTGGACTCTAAGGCGCAACAAACAATAGCAATAGGCAAATTCAAAGTCCAGGGACAAAAACAGGTCGGCACCATGGAGAAACCATAAGAAAAGTGAGCTAAGGAGGATACGCCTTTGCGTAGAGATAGGTTTTGAGCTTCTTTCTAAAAGAGGCCATAGTGGGTGATGCACGGATGTCTTCAGGGAGTGAATTCCAAACAGTGGGGGCGTCAAAGGCAAAACTGAAGCCAAACTGCTTAGTGGACTTGTGAATTGTGGGTTGAAATTTTGGTACATTGAGGAAATTGGCAACACTCTGACTGCGTCTAGTATTGTAAGTAGTGTGGTATGTGGATAGATGTGGAGCGAAATATTTAGGGAAACCAGTATGAATAAACTTGTACACCAGGGTAGCCAGTTTGAACTCTGAGCGAAACTGAATAGGGAGCCAATGGAGTTTCCTGAGTACCGGTGTTATATGAGTGTATCTACATAAATTTGTGACAATTCTAGCAGCACAATTTTGGATTGACTGTAATCTATGGAGACTGGCTTTAGAGAGACTCCTGAAAAGTGAGTTACAGTAGTCCAACCGACTACTAACAAAAGCATTGGCAACCGACACAGCAGCATCCTGAGTCAAGAACTGCCTGATATTTCTAAAATCCCTCAGTTGACACAAGCAGCCTTTACAGACTTTCTGTACATGTTTTGAGAAGGAAAAATCAGAGTCGAACCACACACCCAGGTTCCTGACAGACTCGGTGGGGTGAAGGGGGTTGCCCAGGATATCAATTGAGCAGATGAGCAGATTTGGCACTGAGATATACTCAATAATCTTATGAAGATCATATAACCCTCTTGTATAGTTGTAAAAGGATCCGAGGGGGGCAATAACAAATCAGAGTGTAGCATGTCAAATATAGACCTTCCTTCTAATGGGAATAAACTGCTGTGTACTTTTATTTCCTTTCCCAAAGTTGTAGTAGTTCCCGCATACCAAACTGATCTAATTCAATAAACTCCGATATAAGATTCTTCAAACAAAAAGAAAACAAGAACACTTGGAGAGCACAGACCCCCGCCAAGGAATGTAATGTGAAGTAATCCGGATTATCATTTCTATTTTGCATCCCAATGGTGATCCAGATCACTCTCAAAATTTAATGGGATGAAATTTGGACAAAGTGAATCTGGTTTTTAATAAGATCCAACAAGTAGTATATATGTAATCCAACTAACAAACAAACAAATAAACATACAAATGGACAAGCAGATGAATGATCATTAAAATAATACCTCTTTGGTAGAAGCAATGATGAAAAATGTTAGAAATCAGACCTTCTGGTCATTTCAATAGGAGGTTTTGCGATATGTTAATTAAAGCAAACAATGTTATGTATTGTACCATTTTGCACTGTCTTAATGGGTGCATGTTTAGACAAGGTATGTAATCACAGTTTCAAACACTTTATCGTCTCGTGTTGTATCATGGAGTATGACCCTTTGTTTGTACGAAGGCTAATGTTGTGTCTGCATTTTATTTTTAATTTTTCTGTGTGTAATAAACGACTTGACACCCAGACTCTGGAAAATTTTAAAGAAAATCAACATATCACTTGGCTTGACACTCAATTTCTTCACATTTCATTCGTTGCGTAACGCTTGCTTACAATGCGCATGTACCCATACAGGAAATACAATGCCATGTCACATGACTTTGTCCTCCAATTGCGTATGGAGATGTATTCAGGCTGACCAGTAATCTGGAGAAAGTTATGCTTAGGCCCTTTATGAGTGCCATAAATAAATGCCATTTTTGGGGCTTGACGGTTTCTTTATGTGTATGTCTTTTTGTGATTTTGTGTTCTTGTGAACTTCGGGTGACTTTGGTGTAACTCCTAAATTTCAGTTTTTCCTTGTTATTGTCTTTGTTATTGTGTTTTGGGGACTGTTGTGTGTAAAGTTGTACATTTCTGTAATAATTACATTGCATAGCACTTAATAATTTCAGAATTTAATCATGCATGATTATATTTCTTCGTTGTACAATAGTGTCGGTGGACAAAATGTATAAACTCTGTCACTGGTATATAAATACAGCACCAAATTCTGGTTAAAAAAGTCATTCAGTCCTCCTACAATACCTTAGACAAAAGGACTTGATGAAAGTCTACAGATTGCAAGATTTTTTCATTCGAAACACTGGAAATTAGGCTAATGTAACCTTTTGAATCAGTAAATGTACTACAAAGATACATTTCCCCCCTTAATGATGATACACATCACTTCAAGTATATTTGACATTTTTATTAAATTTATAGTTTTTTGTTCACAGAGAATTTGTTTATGTACTGCATTAAGCACGTTTACTCTTTCTTGTAACCAGTTAATCTTTTGTTTTCTACAGTCATATATCATATCACACTGAAGATAGAATATTCTGACAGAATATGTATCCATGAAAATAAAAAACAACAAATAACATAATGAGTAATTTATTAAGGTATCCGTTCTTCCGTTCTGATATATAGTTTGCCAATAAACGTTGCCTGGCAATGTGTTGTAAAACAATCAAATAAGATAAAGTATAAATGATGTCAATAATGCTTTTAATTTATCAACTTGTAAAGAATCTACAAGTCAACCTGAAGCAAATTATAATGTTTTATAATATCTGTCGTCAACCTTTTCCAAAAATTATCATACATTACAATTCGTCTTGCATATTAATGTTTCACCTGGTTCACGCCTAGCTGATAAGGCAACCCTCATAGGTCCTTAAAGCCTGATTCTGTGTCAAGTGTTCTTTTTTCAAATCTAGAAACATATGGCCTTTTGATTCAACACAAAGGTCACCCCGAATATTTTACTTTTTAAAACCAAGTTTTATGAATTCTTCTAATTCTACTTTTACAATGCTTAATCTCCCTTTAAATTTTTGAATTTGATATATTTCCTTTGAGGTACACAATAAGCGAACGGAAATCTGGAATTAGGGTTTTGTGTGTGGGAGGGAGCACACAGACACATCCTGTCAGTTCAAACTCTGGCTTGTTACTGACCTTGTTTACAGTGTGCAAGTATTTCCAGAAACTATCTCCACAAGCCAAAAGTACTGTTACTAAGGAAAGAACCCCAAAACCTCTTGTGTTGACAAACAAGTATATATTGTTTTAAGGAGTCACTGGAAGTAACAGCCAATAGTGAGTCCCCAAAAATCTATATATGTTTGAAAGTGTTTCTAGAGACACAAGATTATATTCTGTCTTATTGCTCAATATTTCATGGACAGTTTTGGGAAGAATAACTTAATAATTTGAAAGACTCAAGTGTTATGCGAAGTTGCATAAACAGAAACCACACTAATATGACTGGTAATTTTTCAAATTAGAATACTTTATTGAACTACCTTTTCAGAATTGCTGAATTATTAGTGTATGTTTCAATCTTCATGATTTGTGATTTGCAATTTCATGTTTCCATATAGGACTGTTTACCTCTAAACAATGCATCTTGGTCAAAAGATGGGCAAACTGTGTGCTGTAGAAAGGGGGAAAGCACAAATAGCATTTTGATACATCGACAAAAAGTTAATGCTGCAAGTAACTGCATGAAATTCTCTTTGCAACAAACGTACAATTATAGTTATAAAACTATATTTTGTTTACGATCAACGTGAGCTGTCATAATACTGTTGATAACAAACAATAAAAAGAAATTAATTAAATTTAATGTTGAATACCTGTACGTCTAGTATATTTTATTGCCATACATATTAATTAGAAACTGAAGATAGTTTGATTTTACACGAGCTTACTGTTTACAAATCAAGTTATCTTAATAAGATTTCTCAACAAGTTATTCTATAACCTTAGATCTGCTAAAATCCCCCAAAACCAAATAACCCACATTGTATAAAATAGATCTGTTATAATAACTTGTTATGTATAAGATGATACTCTAAGGATACTATTTCAACGTCACAAATGTTTTTGGAAGCTTCCTGAAGTACCATAGTTTTACACTTATGATGATTTTCTGGAGCACAACCATGCTACTCTTGCATAGGTCAAGTTCCAGTTCCTCTCAGTCTGCATGACACCCTAACAACAAGCAACCAATGGCAAAAGAACATTTCCAAAAGGTAAGAAATTTATCATCAATTAGTCTGCTATCATAGCACTGGAATCAGAGCCACAAAGAATGGGCAGGAACACCACAAGGATACCCAACAATGCCAGGAATAGATAGAGGCTTACAAGTGTGTTGTGAACATTTCTTAACTTTCCCAAAAGGACATAATGACCCAAGAAGAATGAAGTCTGTTTGTTGACATTGAGAATTGCTGCCGATTATTATGTGTAACGATTTTAGGGAGCTGTCAGTTATAATTGTAGAATAACCTCCCAGTCTCCCTAAACGTGTATAATTATCCCCAACCTAGTCAATGACCGTCCAGAAACGTTCCTGAAACCTTTGGTTAATCATTTGTAAGTCACTCTGTGCCATTCGACAATGTGGGGCATCCCCATAAGCTGGATGAGATATGAAGGCTTTAATAAGCTATATACGAGGAAACAGATGAATGAATCCATTCTAAACGTTCTGGGGAAGGAAGTGACATAAAAGTGGTGTAGAAGCTAGTAACATTGGATTCATTCAAGAGAGTAAGTATATTGGTCTAAATTTTATATAATAATAATGTTTCTACTGAATGTCTCATTTACTGTGTGTTAGAAATATTATATGTTTTATGCAAATGTGAATGTTTACAAGACAAATTTATTGGTTTTGACTTTGTATCAATAAAGAGAAGATAATTTTATGTATTTGATTACAAATAGTGAAAATTTGGCTTTCCTGGTGGACCATAAGTTTTTAAGGTAAGACAGTAATAACCATGGTGTATTGTCTGTAAAATATGTTATTCTCTTTGTATGATAAGTCAAAGTAATTCTTGCATTTTCTCTGACAGTTCCGATACACTGTGCTGACACATTTACACACTATGTATGCGAACAAGTTGTTTAATACATAATTAGCAAAGATAGTTGAATAACTCTTCTAGACATTTTGTTTTTCAGAAAATTTGCCACTTAAAAGAACCAGACAAAATCAAAGATGTCTAACCCCACAAGTTCAGAACCTACTGCCACCCCGCCAGGTTGGTTTATATAAGCCTTGCTAAAGAACCAAGTAGAAGATAAACATAACTATTATGATACTTCTGTCAGTTTAATGCAATCTTATCATACATTTATAGAACCTAATCTCTGGATTAGCAGACTCCAAGGGACACAAAAACCATTGTTCCAAAAACATATATATACAGTACTTATGTATGAAACTCTGGGAAACTTAGAAAAAGATTTGTTCAATAAATATGAAGTTAAATATTCTTACTAAATATTTGAAGATACACATATAATGTCTAATTTATCTATTAAATAGTCTTTTGCCCTTTTCACCCTGGTTGGGAATACGACCCAAACCAGTTTTGCTATTTGTTCTCAATGTATTGGTGTATTCCTTTTAAAGCAATGTTCTTTGCCACAGCATATGCACTACATGCATCAAGCATCAGAGGGCTACTGGTCCAGTTGACATGTCAAACAAATTATTTAAATACATTTGTACTTCCAAAACACTTGGATTTATTGGAATTTGTAGATATGATTGCATCAAGACTCAGTGTTTGTCCAGGAGCATATTCTTTGCTCTTTCAGCAGTCCACATAGATGTAATAGCCATTCAGCTTTTCTCTGGAATAAAACATGGTTATTAACATGTGAATATCCTATAACTAGTCTAAAGAACAGCCTTTAGATATAAATAATCTTTACAAAATCTAATTTTTACTTTTTTTTACAATTTTAGTCAAAATGGAAAAGACACACAGAAGCTTCACATCTGGGCATTAATAACCAGTACAATCTATAAACAGAAACAAAGGTTTAAAATTCAGAGCATGCTGGATATATCAAAGGTTTAGAAAAGTGAAAGTGAAAACGTCCCTCTGGACAGAAAGACTTTCACTTTTTTCCAGGAAGCAGAAACATGGCAAAGTGAAATGTGCTGCAACACAGAACACAGAATGTTGTGTATTTGATATCCAGAGTCTTATCAATTATGGTTATATATCCATGCATGACTATTGGGGCCTGAGGTAGTGGCAAACTTGTTTTGTTACTGCATTAATAGACTTACAATTGGGTAAATGTAAAAAGCTGGAGTTGGATCTCCCTTTCCATACCTGGGGGCATATTAGAACAGACCCTTAGTAATTCCTACATATTGTTATAAGATGGATTTAAACCCACAAGCAAAGAGTTGAGAGCCAGCTGATTGAATGTTATTGTAGACCCCTGACGTCTCTTTTATAATTGGAAGAAGAGAACCTGCATGTACTTAAAGCTTTTACTACAGAAATGATTCCAGACCAAACCATGGTATACGCAGAATGTTACCATGGTTATAGGCAATAAACCCCTCAGGCTTTGCGTTCGGGGGGGGGGGGGGGTATATTCATCAGTGTCATGTTACAATACATTTTATGACAAGTGGCTACCTCCTAAACTTGAGTTATAAATCACAAATTTGAAGAAAATAACACTCCAGGCTAAATTATCTTTTTCAGTATCAAAGGTCATGTTGGTTGCAGTTTTCAAAGATCAGAAGGCAACGACATTTCAAGGCAACATTAGAAACCTTTGGTTTGAAAAGAAAATCACATTGTTGTTTTGTGTTTTGAATTTTTCTGTAGCTGGAACCACAGTGATAGTGGAACAACCTGCAGCAGCTGTAGGTCTTTCATACGGTCCTACTCCTGTTGCGTCAACCTGTCCGGGGTGTGGTTCTAGAGTGACGACAACCACAACCAGTTATGCTAGTTCACAAGCTTGGATCGCTTGTTTAATCATTTGTCTCTTTGGGTGAGTAAGAGTTTTGCAGTGATTATCGATGACATTACTTACACTTGTGGTGACCTATTAGCAACACAAATTTGATTTCCAAAATAGGTGCTTATAACTCATGTGTGCATAGATAGTGACACACTATTTAACAGTGCAACAGTATTAAAACTTTGAAATCAAATTTATTTGCTCTTTGTGAAGTTAACATTGTTTGATCTTTTGAAGCTCTCAGTACTCTATGTATTATTGATCAACTGTGTAAAATGGTACTATTTCCACGTTGCAACTCATAGATGTCACAAATATTTACTTACTGTGTAAGTGTTACTGATAATGCAATATGCCATTATACACTCGTCTCACTAGCCCTAGTAATTTTCAATAAATGTCTACTGTCTGTTATTTCAAGGTTTTGTTGTGTTTCAGGCTGATTTTCCCTATCCTCTGGCTTGGATTCTGTCTCATTCCTTTCTGTTGCCGTTCCATGTATACCACAAGACACACCTGTACCAACTGTGGGGCACACTTGGGTACATACCAGTAACAGGAAGGGCTGGTTTCATACCACACACCTGATGATTCTTTCGACTGACTTTGATACAGTATCATAATAACATAGAATTTTATGGGATTATTTTACATAACAAATGAGTTCTGTTTATATACTTGCGCCGTGAAATATATTTGACACAAATTCATGATGTTAATACAGGGTTTATGCAACATTATTGTTATTGTTATTTAGAAATGACAAACTCACAACTATGTTTTAATTTATTTTAATCGGGTTATATCTATATTCATCTCATTTTAGTGTAACCTATAGGGAATAAAAAGGAATAAAATTTATTGTATCACTTTATTCCTAAACATTTTTCAGGGGCCACGGTGGCAGAGTGGTAATACTCTTGCCTCCCATCTCTGAGATCGAAGTTCGAATCCTTGCCTGACCTCAAGTGGGAAAGCTGGTACTTGCTTGCCCTTGATCAGCAGTTTACAGTACAGAACCTTGACCAACTGTATGTACTGGTTTTCTCTGCCCATAAAACATGATATGACCTATACAATCTGTTGAAAGTGACGTTAAAACTCAAATAAATAAACGTAGCATTTTTTTCACGGAGACATAAAAAGTTACCCCACTTCAAAAGAATTTAGGCTTCTTATTTACCAATAGTATTTCTTTATTGATTAATATAAAGCGAACTAACAATGTACTGTATTTGTATTTATACCCCATGCAATAGCTCCATTTAGAACAGGACTCAAAGAGCTATATAAATCATCTTATTGTACAAGTACAGTCCAACTCTCAAATTTCTGACACCCGAACTGAAAAACAGAGGCTCAAGGATGACCATTTATCAACGTCCCTGAGGTTTTTTAACCTGCCACTGGGGATAGGACTTAAAGACACTGAACACTGCCATTTTAAGTGGTCATATAGCTGGGATTCCAAGGCGAGTGTGTTAACCCCTGGGCCACAGTGGTAAATATATCCATGTAACTAGGTACTGAAGTTTCATATGTGCATATTGTTGGAAGGGATGTTAAAGTGAATTATAAATATGTATTTCCAGCGATTATTATTCCCTAATAATTGGCAACCAGCATGAAAGGATGCTGCATAAGGTCTAGAATTTTTCTAGTTTTCAACTCACAATGTAACTCAGTTGTGATCTAGTTTTTGGAATAGGTTATAAGAAATGGGGTGTATAATCAAGTCACTGATCCATTTATAAACCATTTTCACAATTCTCAACAAATTCTTCTTGATAGGTAGTAATATGAATTGAATGTGATCGCTTTTGTATACCCAAGACAAAAATAGCCTTTGTTGGCCCAAAATGCAACTTTTTGTTTTTTATCAGCCTGTAAACAAACAAGGTGCGTACGTAGTTCACAACGTCCTCATTAATTACCCTGCATAAGAGAGTGCGCTTCATGTTGGCTAGTTCAACAAGAAGATCCTTAGCTTGTGGTCCATTCACACTGTTTCGTGTAGTCATATCAAGACTTTAGTTCACGACCGTAAATAAAAACGTATGTTAGTGGTGCACATTGAAAAATTAGCAAGAAAGTATTTTGAATTTTATTATTTCCTATAACCAAATCACAAGTCCCATAATACTGTTGAATAACTTCAACACATGTTATGTAAAAAAATCCCACATTAAACTAAAATTAAGTAAGTATGTATCAAATTTTTTGAGAACTTCAAAATTTTCTCCAAAATCAAATTTCAAAGGTCGGGGGGGGGGGGGGGGGGTGTGTGTTAAAGTTTCATTTTAATGGCCAAAATTTTTTGGGCCAGATTCTCTATTTTCTTCCAGTTCTTATTTCAAATTTTTTATTTCTAAGTTTAAAATCTTCTAAGTCCATGTGTAAATAATTAGAAGTTTTTATTAAATTCAAATTTTCAATCACTCACTCACTCATGCAGCTAATAATTTTTGGGAAGATTTGGGTTGTTCTGAGAAAGACCTTTTACATCAGTGGTCCTGAACTGATTGTGGGCAAGTGCAGGAGGGCTACTGCTGCTGCTGCTTGGGCTCAGATGGCTGCTATGATGGGCCTGGGCTGGGCTGGCTGCTGCAGATACTCTTGCTGTGCGGTGGTAGGTGGAGAAGAGGCAAGCTGTTGATGCATGCCAATTGGTGTTAACAGTTGAGATGTATTCATCTGTGGATACCTCATTGAATCCTGAGACGTTGTGTGCACTTTTTCCCTGTGACAGAGTCCACTGATCCTTGACTTGCTGATGGTTCCTTCCAAGTTTTCTGCAATTTCTGATGTAAAAGGTTCAGGCTTTATAAGTGATCATAAAATAATTTCTCGTGTGGTTGATTTTTCATCCTTGGATACTCCAATGCAGAAAGTTGTTACCTTCCATCAGTATCATAAATTGGATATTGATAATTTCGGAAGTTACCTTCTAGCTTTCCCATTTGTATGTTCACCATCTGATGACATTGATTTATTGCATGAACAGTACATGTCTGGTTTGTCTGGCCTTCTAGATATTCATTCACCAGTGAAGACTAAACAGCTCATTAAACCAGCGCCAAACTGGATAACTGACGAGTATAGAACTGTTAAGTGCATGAGAAGGCATATGAACGTGCATGGAGGAGAGATAAATCCCCTGAAAACCGTACCCATCTTCAACCACAAATAAATTGATGCAACCACATTCTTAACAAAAACAAGAGGTGTTTCTACCATGATCTAGTTAGTGAAAATTGTGGTGATGGTAAAAAGCTATGACAGGCACTAAATAAAATATTGAGCCGCTCAAATGCCACTGTCCTCCCATCCTTTGTTTATGAAAAATCATTAGCAAACAGTTTTGGTTCGTTTTTCATTGATAAAATTAAAAAGATCAGAGGCACCTTCAAACACACCCCATCTAAGTCTCTTCATCCTGACAAGGGGCCGCCAACTTTCAGTTCCTTTCAAGGTGTCACTGAGAGCGAAGTCCTCCAGTTTGTCAAGGAAGCCCCTTGAAAAACTTGCTCTCTAGATCCTTGTCCCAAACATATTGTAAAAAAGTGCATAGATATCCTTCTAATTCTTCCTTCATTGACAAAACTGGTTAACTTGTCCCTCCAAAATGGCATTTTCCCAAATCCTTTCAAACAGGCTACTGTCACTCCGCTACTTAAAAAGTCTACCTTTTCATAAGAGGACTTAAAGATCTATCGACCTGTGTCTGATCTTAGTTTTTTGTCAAAGTTGGTTGAGTGTATAGTGGCAGCCCAAATTAGATCCCACCTGGATTCTCATGATCTTAACACTTTTCAGTGAGCCTATAAGGTGGCCACTCAACAGAAACTGCCTTGTTGTGCATCAAAAATGAGATTCATTTATCTCTGTCAAAGGGCATGCCTACAGCACTGGTGCTGCTCGACTTATCTGCAGCCTTTGATACTATCAATCATGACACTCCTTTCCTGTTTTTCAAGATTGGTTCTGATGTTTTGAATTTGTTCATATTGAAGTTCGGAGTCCCCCAAGGTTCTGTCTTAGGTCCTCTTCTGTTTTCCCTCTACAAAACACCCCTTAGTCAAGTCATCAGAAAATATACTGGAGTTAAATACCACTTTTATGCTGATGACACTCAGCTCTTCATACACCTATCCCCTCAAGATAGTCTCAAGTCTCTTGACCACCTAAAGTCCTGTTTGAACGATATTCAGGTCTGGATGTCTGAAAACACACTTAAGCTAAACCCTGATAAAACAGAATTCATAGTGTTTGGTGCCAAAGACAGTTACAAATGGCTCAATGATTCATTTCCAGTCAATATCCTGAGCAAGTGTCTCTCTCCCACTGTTGCTTGCAATCTGGGTGTCCTGTTTGATGGAAAGTTATGTTTCACCAATCACGTAAATTCTGTCATCAACTCTTGTTTTATTAGCCTCAGGAACCTCCATTTTATCAGGAGGTTTCTTTCTGTTGATACATCAGTGGTGATTGCAAATGCTCTGGTCAGCAGTCATTTGGATTATTGCAATTCTCTATTGCATAGTTTGTCATCCCGTAATGCTACCAGGCTCCAATATGTTCAAAATGCTCTTGCACCGTTTGTCACTGGTGCTTCTAAGTTCACTCACATCACATCCAGCTTGAAAACACTTCATTGGCTACCTATCAGACAAGGAATCATCTTTAAAGCCCTAGTTCTTGTGTACAAGTACCTCACTACAGGCCAGCCTAAGTATTTTGCACCATATATCTTATACAAATCAGCAGTGAACACAAGACGCTCTAACCCCCAAAATTTCCTCCAGGTTCCTCATTATTGTTCTTCCATCCATAAATTAAAGGTCCACTTCAACAACAGTTTTCTCATATGATGCCCCAAAGTTATGGAATGATCTTCCACATGATATATGCAGTGCTCCAAATCTCTCATGTTTCAAAGGTCGAAAAAACCTACTTATTTCAGAAATCATTTCCACCTTAGTTTCGAACACCAGATTGCCTCCTTGGGTGTGACTTAGAATATGTCTAACGTCTTGATGATTTATGCCTAACAAACTGTATGGTGTGCCTTAGAATCCGCAGATACGGAGATTAAGCACTTGGACAACTGATTTATTTAACTGATTGATACTGATGGTGAGTTGAAGTGCTTGGTCAGGCTGATGGTGAAATGAAGCTGTCTTGAAGTGCTGGCTTGTTGTTCGTCACTAATTAGGTAGGAAGCTTGCTGCCCTGTGGGCTGCGGCAGTTTTCTTGACACCCTTTAACTCTGCAGAGCTGGTGGGTTGACATGGCATGCAGGCATCTGAGTTTTGGGAATACGTAAGATGTATTCCTTGGCAGCTGGTGCTGGTTGCAGTGGCTGCTAAAAAGTCTGTGGCACATATGTGTAAGTGGTACAGGAACTCCCAGAAAGTGTATGTTGCTGGGGCTGATGGTTGCTTTCCTCTACCTTACTCTTGATCGCACATAAAATGTTCACAGCCTCGTTTCTGAATGTTTGAAAGTCTCTTTCTTCTAAAACCTCAACCTCAGATGACAGGCAGTTGCAGAACGCTGCTCTTGTGGTCTCCTGTCTTGGCCTGAGAAAACTGGTTTATGACCTTCTGGTCTACTGTTACTGGGATACTATCCTTGGGCTTGCAATCAATGGCTGACCGGGGACTTAAAGCCAGATTTGTACACAGTCTTGCACACTTTCACAGACAGGTTGCGGTGGCTGGTGAATCTCTCCCACAGGCATTCCTGCTAGAGACCTCTACAGAATTGTCCTTAAAGTGCTCTTTAGTCTTGTTGTAAAGCTCCTCATGATCCTTGACAAAGTTCAAAGTCCTTATTTTAGTCTGTTAAGTAAATGCTTGTCATTTGTCCTTTCTTGCACCTGAATTGCGATTGAGATTTGCCTGCCTCTCATCCAGCCTCTGTGTCCATTTCACTGTCACTCCTCTGAGTTCTTGGTCTCTTTTCAGCCACTCCATCCTCTGTGTATGTCTGTGGAGTTTCCATCCTCCTGCCTTCCTCCCTCTTCCTCTCCTTCCTCTGCTGTTTCTCTGCCTTTTCCCTCTCTCACTGTTCTTTCTCCTCCCTCCTCCTCTGCAATCAGCAGCTGTATCTCACAAGTCAAATTCTGTAGGTGTGTCTGTGGGGACTACTTTTTTCCTTATTCTTCTGCCCTTTTTTGGATATATCTTATAAATCAAATAAAAGCAGCATTTGTAAAAACAAAAGCTATCAACAATTCATCCCAACTTGTACTTCAACACTAAATCCTAAATTAATTTGTAAAAAAACAAAAGCCTATCTAAACACTACCAGGTGTGATCCGTCAGATATAAAAGCCCAAATGATGAATTGCACATACTGACTCACCTTATATAGACATAGATCCCTAACCGACACTTCCCAGCTTGTCTGCTGCTGTTTTTCTCTCTACAGTTTTTCCTTGTTTGTTTCCGGCTGTAACTGACCCTGTTGTCAAAGACTTGGAGACTTGCTGTCTTGACAGAAAATGATGAAATCAGGTCAGGGATGTTAATGACAGGCTGGTATCCTTTTTCCATGAATGATTCAGGGATTAAAACCAGACCCTCCTCTTATTTGGCATTTAAAAATAAAACCTTTCAATTAAATTACTTGGGTTCATATCTGGGTTCCTTGTTCGAAAGTTCCCGTTGGGGTTCAAATCCTCTTTGTGATATTATAATGTATATGGCTCCAAGTCTAGTGTTGGTGAATGGCGTATATTTTGGCTTCAGATTCAATCTATTATTGTACTATTTGCAAATATTACTATTCTTAAGTATTTGGGTTTTCTGAGTGAAAATGGGCAGATGTGTTTAGTATGGGTTTGGCTTGAACACTAGCTTTGGTAAAACTCTTGGCAGTCATAGGTTAGTTGGCGGTCATGAAAAGAACCTTTTGTTAGTCCTAAAGTTACTGGTTTTAGACTAAGGTTCAGGCTTGATTGTCTCTCTTATTTATTGTCCTGCCACGGTACCACCCCTCATTCACAAAGTATCCCATAAGTAAATTTCTTTACTCATTTTTCTGGTTCAGACAGGTTGCGCACAGGATTTTACTGTTCCACAGCCCAAGCGAGCTTCATCAGGGCGTTTTGCAGTACCACAAATATGATGAGAGCTAGGTTTATGGCCACCTGGACGCTATATTGTGGTCAGGAGAACTCTGAATTGATTGGCCCAAATATGTTTGCAACAACACTTCTGCCCCGGGGGTTTTTGGTTATTGCAAATGCATATTTGGTTAGGGATCCACTGGAGAAAGGCTTCATCAGACAAGGCCAAATAAGGCCAAATGCATCATCCCTGAGCAGGAAGTACTGCATGTCTCTACTGACTTCAAGAGCTTTAGTCTGGGTAGCCCTGGGGGATCAGTCTTCCAGCTTCTCCCTCAGTTCGGAGTGCTTAAAAATCTGTGTATTGGAGCCGGAGCAACTGCAGACTGACCCAAATAAATTTAAGGTCTCATTCCATAAGGCCTGGCAATGCAATGGAGTGTAACCCTTTGCAATTGAAGCATATACTCACTGAATGGAGTGGTTTCTCCATGGCAACATGCTTTCTGTATATGGAACCTACAGTGTGAGGGATGTTCCAGTTTATCTTCCAGTTTCTCTTTATCTTTCAGCAGAGAAATGCTCCTCGAAATTTGGCCATTTTTGCCTAGCAGACAGATGGTTTAAACTTAGAGATGCTGGGCTTGCTGACTCAGAATAGACAGGCGAGTGAACTGTAATGTTCTCTGTTTGCCAGGTGGCTCAAGGGGGGAGTGGGTGAAAGCTTGAGTCTGACATCCAAAGGCCTTTTGAACCTCATGTGATATCTCTCTTGATGTGAGTCTTTTGTTTATCTGTAAAAATTCCTGTAGACCTGTTCATCCTAGGTCCTCAACTCCAACAGTAATGATGTGTAACATCACGGTTATTTGTCCTTTGGATCTAAGTAAGTACCCAGTGGGGATGGAGGGGGATTGATGTCTTTGATTGATTCTGTGATTTTTTTTCCTTTGTCTAGCTCGACCCTGAACTTAATGGTTGACTAGTCTCCTATCATCTTGATGTAACAGCATCAGGAAAACCTCATTATATGCTTGTGGAGACAATTATTGTTTTTATTAGTAATCTCAACATGTAATTTATTGTCAAATCATAGGTAGTTCAGGGATCTAAATATTTGAGATCCTGTAACCATAATAACATGCAATGGGGCAACTTTGGGTCAATCTGCTACATTGCATACTTTTGAGAATGGGATGAACCTTGACACAATTGAGTGCTAAATTGTGGAAAAAAGCAAGACTGATCAGGATGAATTAGAATTGGTCCCTGACAAATCATCTAGACTGGATCAGGGATGGAATGTTTGGCACCCATTTTTTCCAATCTTTTGGGGGATTTTTGATAAGTTTTATCAAAATCCACCACTACTAGGAAAATGGGGACTGTGTCCAGACATTCCTTGAATGTATGGCTGGGCCTCCACAACTGACGAGGGATTACACTACTATCAGCCCTGAGAAGGTTCTCTGTTCAATACTTCTGAACAGACTTAAAGACGACCTTGATAAAAGACTTCGAGAAGAACAAGCAGGATTCCGAAGTGGAAGATCATGCAGTCAGCAAATATTAACACTAAGAAACATCATTAAACAAAGCTGTGAGTACAATCAAAAAGTTTTCATAAACTTTGTGGATTTTAAAAAAGTATTTGACAGCATTCATCGAGAATCAATGTGAAAAATAGCAAAGATCTATGGCATACCAGAAAAGTACATCAATATCTTCAAAAACCTGTACTTGAATTCCAGCTGTTGTATAAGAACAAATTCTGTCCACACAGATTATTTTAACATCATGACTGGAGTACATCAGGGCTGTATTATTTCACCGTTATTGTTTCCTCTCATCATTGACTTTGTCATGCGTCAGGCCACATCTGATCCCCAACATGGAATTCCCTGGAACACCAGAAGTCTTACTGATTTGGATTTCACAGATGACTTAGCCTTGTTGGGTGAAAATGCTAAATCTCTACAATCAATGACTGATAATCTGGCAAGTACAGCAGCGAAAGTTAGGCTTGAGGATCAGTACAGAAAAGACCAAGGTAATGTCAGTGAGGGAGCAGCAACCAATGGCCCTTAAAGTAAACCAACAGGACGCAGAAGAAGTAGAAAACTTTACCTACCTCAGAAGCAGCATCTCAAACAAGGGTGCCACTGAATGGGACATCTCATGCCGACTAGGTAAAGCAGCATCTGTATTTCAGAGACTCAGCTCCATTTGGATATCAAATCACATCTCTATGAAAAGCAAACTGAGCTTGTACAATTCTCTTGTCATATCAGTGGCTATTTATGCCAGCGCGACATGGAAGAGCAACAACAACTTAGCACACAAGCTTGATGTATTCCATCACAGTTGTCTACATAAGCTACTCAAAATATCGTGGCGAGATCATGTTACAAATGATGATGTGCATCAAAGATCAGCACAAGCTGAGTGAAATTGTGAAAGAACGTAGTTTGAAAATGCTCGGTCACATCCTAAGAATGCTAGAGGAAAGACTACCAAAAACATCATTGGGGTGGACACCTACTGGAGGTAAAAGAGAAAGGGGCAGACCAGTCACCACCTCGAGTAGAACAATACAACAAGACTTACAAGACATGGGGATAAGTTGGGAAGAGTCCAAGATTATAGCTGCTGATAGAATCAAATGGAGAGCTGTTGTTGCCCAATGTTCCAACCGGAACTGGAGGAACTAAACTAAACCTTTATTGTGGAACTTACTGTAGGCAGTCATTAATTGCATTCTTACATAATGTGATGTCTTACTTTGCACGAGTTATTAATGCTAGTTATTATTACTTTGGTTATTTCTGTTACACAATTGAGTGCTTTCCATGAAATTTAGCTTTACAAATTTCTGAATTTTTGTCCTCAATTTTAATGTAACTCTTCTTCTGGTAATTAAATAAATTTCAGAAGATTGATTCTTGCCTTTGAATATACATTAGAATTGATAAATAGTAAGACCTTGGGGTTGACCTTTAATCATGACAGATTGACCTCCTGCTTGTATGACCTCCTCCTTGTATTTTGTAGCCTGAAGTAGCTATAGGTATGATAGTCAATGTACTATCCATTTTCGAAAAAGCATATATTACTCATGAATATCACAATATAAGACTCATGCTACGCACGCACATTTTAATGTTCAATCATAAAATATTTTAGTTGTCTTTCTGCCAGGTTTCCTTTTGATTAGAACATGACAATGAGACTATATGTTTCCATATGTTAAGAAAACAGCTATCTCAGTATATTTACAAAAACTTTCCGTATCCCCT
This sequence comes from Sabellastarte sp. h YS-2021, assembly GCA_964017235.1. Classification (NCBI taxonomy): domain Eukaryota; kingdom Metazoa; phylum Annelida; class Polychaeta; order Sabellida; family Sabellidae; genus Sabellastarte; species Sabellastarte sp. h YS-2021. Next base: position 138,183,349 of record OZ024927.1, on the reverse strand, counting down.
TTTGAGTTAGTGACACAAACAACTCCAGCAGCTGCCTCATGCTTCAATGCCCAAGATTTATGAGTATTGCCACAAGAGTCTTTCAGGTGACAAAAGACAATGTTTTGTATTGTGTATACAAGATTTAAAAACGTATATATTAGGAAATAAATGAGACTCGATTTAAAAGAACATGCATTAACATTCGTTACATGAACAGAAAAAATATATATGAAAATTGTTGGTTATTTATGACTTACATTACGTTACATTTTCAGTAATGTTGCTTAACAGGTTGCTTGAAAGCTCATAATTTGTAATTTTATATATTGACGTAGCTCAAGTTTATGACATGAGTTCAACAAGAATAAATGCAGACATCCCAAATACAAGCTAAACAACTTTTTTAATGAAACAAAAAAAAAAATCAAAATCGCATTTGCATATAAATTTAAAAACTTTATAACTTCCAAAAAAATCTTAGATGATTTAAACAGAATGTTATTTTCCTATCTATGGGGAGGGAAAATACACAAAATGAAAAGAAGAAATGTTTGTGCTGATTATTTAAATTGTGGATTACGTATGGTTTATATTTATAAATTTGAAACATCTTTGAAACTTGGGTGTATGAAACATATTTTGTCAAAGTCAGAGTCGCCATGAAACTTATTGCTACAATAAAGTTGTAAAAACATGTTTTAAAAATGTTTTATGTTGGACCAGAGTGGTTTCAGCAACAACTTCCAAATCTTAATCCCTTCTGGTCTTATGTTTTTGAAAAATGGATAACATTCTGCAGAAATCAAAATTCAACACAGAGAAAGATCTGTTAAGTAGTAGTATTTGGTACAATAGTCAAATATCTCCTGATGATCTGTTTTATGGAACCTGGTTCAAAAAAGACATAATGATTGTGGCAGACCTACTTAACTCAGATGGAACCAGTTTTGCCCAGATGAACTAAAAACACAGTATAAGTTCAATCTGAATATATTACATATATATATTACAGAATAAAACATCTGATAACAAAATAAATTCATAGATAGCAAAAATATGTTTTTTTTTCTAAAGTTAAATTGAAAAGACCACATGTTCCATTTCATATAAATGTTCTGCTAAATCCTGAAAAGGGAAGTAAACAGTTCTACACAATACTATCTTGTGATGATTTTAAACAACCGAACATTGAAACACAAATGGTCATTTGAATTAAATGCGCAATTAAATAGTGAATTTTGGAGAACCTCTTATAATATATGCTTTACAGCAGTTTTGGTTAACTTGTATACATGGTTCCAGTACAGAACAATTTGCAAGATGTCAAATTGTGCTTGATCTTTGGAAAAATATTAGAACATGGCTTGAATTAAAACTTTCCATTAAAATAAAGCTTAATGAATTGCACTTCATATTTGGGTATCAGAAGCATGGTCAAAATTTTTGGTCTTTAAACTTCATACTTTTGATCACTCGAAGCTACATATTTCATTGCTCAAAATACATATCAAAATCTTATCAAAAAAGTACTTAGAACAAAAATGGTCAACCTGGAAATATTATTTGAGGAAAAGAAGTAAAGGTTTAGTATAAAATATTTTTATAAAAAGATTAATACTAATATGTGTTTGTTTCACATATATATTGCTAGAGCATGGTGTGTGGAGTTAGTTATGGTATACATAATATATTGATTGTTTTGTAGGTTTGATAATGAAATGTGTTGTCACACTTTTGTTAATGTAATAATTGTATGAGGCAATAAAAAAACTTCAAAAAGTGAAAAGAAGTTTTGCAAGTTACAGATAATAAATTATTTGTACATGGACATATATTAAATATATGTTTAAACTATTAACATTAAATGATTTAATGGAATGAACATTGGCTTTGTACATTGTACAAAAATGAGAATAGTGCACTAACAAGGAGTCTTTCAAATGTTAGAAAAACTATACAAATAAACAAAATAATGCCTCCATAATAACGGGGTCAGAGGTTAACTTCAATATCTTTTTAATATTGCTCACTGATGAAAATATTATTTTTACGTCTAAAATTGTGAGTTATTGGCTCAGAAATTCTACCCCATTCAATTCTTAGGCATTACGTGTGGGGCAATTTTTGACAAAATCTTCTAAAATCCCCTATTAATGCTCACCGCCATCTTTGCTTGGACATGTTTGAAGGTAAACGTTTAATAGACATTCTGAAAATATGGGTTTGTAACATTTTGACAATGTTTTTCAAAACATTTGATGGAAAACATTTCAAAAATGTTTTAAAATGATGAGTATGAAAACCAGTTGCTATTAAATATTTGTAAAACATTTCCAGAGCAAATATTTACAAAACATTATCCAAACATTTTCCTTAAACATTTTATGTGTTTGGTTTTTCGAACATTTCAGGATGAATGTTGATAAAACATTTCCAGTATAAACTTAATTTCTTCAGCTATTTTATAATGTTTAAAAAACGTTTGTGCAAAGTGTGCAAATCCTAAATTAATTTGTAAAAAAACAAAAGCCTGTCTAAACACTACCAGGTGTGATCCGTCAGATATAAAAGCCCAAATGATGAATTGCACATACTGACTCACCTTATATAGACATAGATCCCTAACCGACACTTCCCAGCTTGTCTGCTGCTGTTTTTCTCTCTACAGTTTTTCCTGGTTTGTTTCCGGCTGTAACTGACCCTGTTGTCAAAGACTTGGAGACTTGCTGTCTTGACAGAAAATGATGAAATCAGGTCAGGGATGTTAATGACAGGCTGGTATCCTTTTTCCATGAATGATTCAGGGATTAAAACCAGACCCTCCTCTTATTTGGCATTTAAAAATAAAACCTTTCAATTAAATTACTTGGGTTCATATCTGGGCTCCTTGTTCGAAAGTTCCCGTTGGGGTTCAAATCCTCTTTGTGATATTATAATGTATATGGCTCCAAGTCTAGTGTTGGTGAATGGCGTATATTTTGGCTTCAGATTCAATCTATTATTGTACTATTTGCAAATATTACTATTCTTAAGTATTTGGGTTTTCTGAGTGAAAATGGGCAGATGTGTTTAGTATGGGTTTGGCTTGAACACTAGCTTTGGTAAAACTCTTGGCAGTCATAGGTTAGTTGGCGGTCATGAAAAGAACCTTTTGTTAGTCCTAAAGTTACTGGTTTTAGACTAAGGTTCAGGCTTGATTGTCTCTCTTATTTATTGTCCTGCCACGGTACCACCCCTCATTCACAAAGTATCCCATAAGTAAATTTCTTTACTCATTTTTCTGGTTCAGACAGGTTGCGCACAGGATTTTACTGTTCCACAGCCCAAGCGAGCTTCATCAGGGCGTTTTGCAGTACCACAAATATGATGAGAGCTAGGTTTATGGCCACCTGGACGCTATATTGTGGTCAGGAGAACTCTGAATTGATTGGCCCAAATATGTTTGCAACAACACTTCTGCCCGGGGGTTTTTGGTTATTGCAAATGCATATTTGGTTAGGGATCCACTGGAGAAAGGCTTCATCAGACAAGGCCAAATAAGGCCAAATGCATCATCCCTGAGTAGGAAGTACTGCATGTCTCTACTGACTTCAAGAGCTTTAGTCTGGGTAGCCCTGGGGGATCAGTCTTCCAGCTTCTCCCTCAGTTCGGAGTGCTTAAAAATCTGTGTATTGGAGCCGGAGCAACTGCAGACTGACCCAAATAAATTTAAGGTCTCATTCCATAAGGCCTGGCAATGCAATGGAGTGTAACCCTTTGCAATTGAAGCATATACTCACTGAATGGAGTGGTTTCTCCATGGCAACATGCTTTCTGTATATGGAACCTACAGTGTGAGGGATGTTCCAGTTTATCTTCCAGTTTCTCTTTATCTTTCAGCAGAGAAATGCTCCTCGAAATTTGGCCATTTTTGCCTAGCAGACAGATGGTTTAAACTTAGAGATGCTGGGCTTGCTGACTCAGAATAGACAGGCGAGTGAACTGTAATGTTCTCTGTTTGCCAGGTGGCTCAAGGGGGGAGTGGGTGAAAGCTTGAGTCTGACATCCAAAGGCCTTTTGAACCTCATGTGATATCTCTCTTGATGTGAGTCTTTTGTTTATCTGTAAAAATTCCTGTAGACCTGTTCATCCTAGGTCCTCAACTCCAACAGTAATGATGTGTAACATCACGGTTATTTGTCCTTTGGATCTAAGTAAGTACCCAGTGGGGATGGAGGGGGATTGATGTCTTTGATTGATTCTGTGATTTTTTTTCCTTTGTCTAGCTCGACCCTGAACTTAATGGTTGACTAGTCTCCTATCATCTTGATGTAACAGCATCAGGAAAACCTCATTATATGCTTGTGGAGACAATTATTGTTTTTATTAGTAATCTCAACATGTAATTTATTGTCAAATCATAGGTAGTTCAGGGATCTAAATATTTGAGATCCTGTAACCATAATAACATGCAATGGGGCAACTTTGGGTCAATCTGCTACATTGCATACTTTTGAGAATGGGATGAACCTTGACACAATTGAGTGCTAAATTGTGGAAAAAAGCAAGACTGATCAGGATGAATTAGAATTGGTCCCTGACAAATCATCTAGACTGGATCAGGGATGGAATGTTTGGCACCCATTTTTTCCAATCTTTTGGGGGATTTTTGATAAGTTTTATCAAAATCCACCACTACTAGGAAAATGGGGACTGTGTCCAGACATTCCTTGAATGTATGGCTGGGCCTCCACAACTGACGAGGGATTACACTACTATCAGCCCTGAGAAGGTTCTCTGTTCAATACTTCTGAACAGACTTAAAGACGACCTTGATAAAAGACTTCGAGAAGAACAAGCAGGATTCCGAAGTGGAAGATCATGCAGTCAGCAAATATTAACACTAAGAAACATCATTAAACAAAGCTGTGAGTACAATCAAAAAGTTTTCATAAACTTTGTGGATTTTAAAAAAGTATTTGACAGCATTCATCGAGAATCAATGTGAAAAATAGCAAAGATCTATGGCATACCAGAAAAGTACATCAATATCTTCAAAAACCTGTACTTGAATTCCAGCTGTTGTATAAGAACAAATTCTGTCCACACAGATTATTTTAACATCATGACTGGAGTACAACAGGGCTGTATTATTTCACCGTTATTGTTTCCTCTCACCATTGACTTTGTCATGCGTCAGGCCACATCTGATCCCCAACATGGAATTCCCTGGAACACCAGAAGTCTTACTGATTTGGATTTCACAGATGACTTAGCCTTGTTGGGTGAAAATGCTAAATCTCTACAATCAATGACTGATAATCTGGCAAGTACAGCAGCGAAAGTTAGGCTTGAGGATCAGTACAGAAAAGACCAAGGTAATGTCAGTGAGGGAGCAGCAACCAATGGCCCTTAAAGTAAACCAACAGGACGCAGAAGAAGTAGAAAACTTTACCTACCTCAGAAGCAGCATCTCAAACAAGGGTGCCACTGAATGGGACATCTCATGCCGACTAGGTAAAGCAGCATCTGTATTTCAGAGACTCAGCTCCATTTGGATATCAAATCACATCTCTATGAAAAGCAAACTGAGCTTGTACAATTCTCTTGTCATATCAGTGGCTATTTATGCCAGCGCGACATGGAAGAGCAACAACAACTTAGCACACAAGCTTGATGTATTCCATCACAGTTGTCTACATAAGCCACTCAAAATATCGTGGCGAGATCATGTTACAAATGATGATGTGCATCAAAGATCAGCACAAGCTGAGTGAAATTGTGAAAGAACGTAGTTTGAAAATGCTCGGTCACATCCTAAGAATGCTAGAGGAAAGACTACCAAAAACATCATTGGGGTGGACACCTACTGGAGGTAAAAGAGAAAGGGGCAGACCAGTCACCACCTCGAGTAGAACAATACAACAAGACTTACAAGACATGGGGATAAGTTGGGAAGAGTCCAAGATTATAGCTGCTGATAGAATCAAATGGAGAGCTGTTGTTGCCCAATGTTCCAACCGGAACTGGAGGAACTAAACTAAACCTTTATTGTGGAACTTACTGTAGGCAGTCATTAATTGCATTCTTACATAATGTGATGTCTTACTTTGCACGAGTTATTAATGCTAGTTATTATTACTTTGGTTATTTCTGTTACACAATTGAGTGCTTTCCATGAAATTTAGCTTTACAAATTTCTGAATTTTTGTCCTCAATTTTAATGTAACTCTTCTTCTGGTAATTAAATAAATTTCAGAAGATTGATTCTTGCCTTTGAATATACATTAGAATTGATAAATAGTAAGACCTTGGGGTTGACCTTTAATCATGACAGATTGACCTCCTGCTTGTATGACCTCCTCCTTGTATTTTGTAGCCTGAAGTAGCTATAGGTATGATAGTCAATGTACTATCCATTTTCGAAAAAGCATATATTACTCATGAATATCACAATATAAGACTCATGCTACGCACGCACATTTTAATGTTCAATCATAAAATATTTTAGTTGTCTTTCTGCCAGGTTTCCTTTTGATTAGAACATGACAATGAGACTATATGTTTCCATATGTTAAGAAAACAGCTATCTCAGTATATTTACAAAAACTTTCCGTATCCCCTTTTGAGTTAGTGACACAAACAACTCCAGCAGCTGCCTCATGCTTCAATGCCCAAGATTTATGAGTATTGCCACAAGAGTCTTTCAGGTGACAAAAGACAATGTTTTGTATTGTGTATACAAGATTTTAAAACGTATATATTAGGAAATAAATGAGACTCGATTTAAAAGAACATGCATTAACATTCGTTACATGAACAGAAAAAAAATATATGAAAATTGTTGGTTATTTATGACTTACATTACGTTACATTTTCAGTAATGTTGCTTAACAGGTTGCTTGAAAGCTCATAATTTGTAATTTTATATATTGACGTAGCTCAAGTTTATGACATGAGTTCAACAAGAATAAATGCAGACATCCCAAATACAAGCTAAACAACTTTTTTAATGAAACAAAAAAAAAATCAAAATCGCATTTGCATATAAATTTAAAAACTTTATAACTTCAAAAAAAATCTTAGATGATTTAAACAGAATGTTATTTTCCTATCTATGGGGAGGGAAAATACACAAAATGAAAAGAAGAAATGTTTGTGCTGATTATTTAAATTGTGGATTACGTATGGTTTATATTTATAAATTTGAAACATCTTTGAAACTTGGGTGTATGAAACATATTTTGTCAAAGTCAGAGTCGCCATGAAACTTATTGCTACAATAAAGTTGTAAAAACATGTTTTAAAAATGTTTTATGTTGGACCAGAGTGGTTTCAGCAACAACTTCCAAATCTTAATCCCTTCTGGTCTTATGTTTTTGAAAAATGGATAACATTCTGCAGAAATCAAAAATTCAACACAGAGAAAGATCTGTTAAGTAGTAGTATTTGGTACAATAGTCAAATATCTCCTGATGATCTGTTTTATGGAACCTGGTTCAAAAAAGACATAATGATTGTGGCAGACCTACTTAACTCAGATGGAACCAGTTTTGCCCAGATGAACTAAAAACACAGTATAAGTTCAATCTGAATATATTACATATATATATTACAGAATAAAACATCTGATAACAAAATAAATTCATAGATAGCAAAAATATGTTTTTTTTTTCTAAAGTTAAATTGAAAAGACCACATGTTCCATTTCATATAAATGTTCTGCTAAATCCTGAAAAGGGAAGTAAACAGTTCTACACAATACTATCTTGTGATGATTTTAAACAACCGAACATTGAAACACAAATGGTCATTTGAATTAAATGCGCAATTAAATAGTGAATTTTGGAGAACCTCTTATAATATATGCTTTACAGCAGTTTTGGTTAACTTGTATACATGGTTCCAGTACAGAACAATTTGCAAGATGTCAAATTGTGCTTGATCTTTGGAAAAATATTAGAACATGGCTTGAATTAAAACTTTCCATTAAAATAAAGCTTAATGAATTGCACTTCATATTTGGGTATCAGAAGCATGGTCAAAAGTTTTGGTCTTTAAACTTCATACTTTTGATCACTCGAAGCTACATATTTCATTGCTCAAAATACATATCAAAATCTTATCAAAAAAGTACTTAGAACAAAAATGGTCAACCTGGAAATATTATTTGAGGAAAAGAAGTAAAGGTTTAGTATAAAATATTTTTATAAAAAGATTAATACTAATATGTGTTTGTTTCACATATATATTGCTAGAGCATGGTGTGTGGAGTTAGTTATGGTATACATAATATATTGATTGTTTTGTAGGTTTGATAATGAAATGTGTTGTCACACTTTTGTTAATGTAATAATTGTATGAGGCAATAAAAAAACTTCAAAAAGTGAAAAAAAGTTTTTGCAAGTTACAGATAATAAATTATTTGTACATGGACATATATTAAATATATGTTTAAACTATTAACATTAAATGATTTAATGGAATGAACATTGGCTTTGTACATTGTACAAAAATGAGAATAGTGCACTAACAAGGAGTCTTTCAAATGTTAGAAAAACTATACAAATAAACAAAATAATGCCTCCATAATAACGGGGTCAGAGGTTAACTTCAATATCTTTTTAATATTGCTCACTGATGAAAATATTATTTTTACGTCTAAAATTGTGAGTTATTGGCTCAGAAATTCTACCCCATTCAATTCTTAGGCATTACGTGTGGGGCAATTTTTGACAAAATCTTCTAAAATCCCCTATTAATGCTCACCGCCATCTTTGCTTGGACATGTTTGAAGGTAAACGTTTAATAGACATTCTGAAAATATGGGTTTGTAACATTTTGACAATGTTTTTCAAAACATTTGATGGAAAACATTTCAAAAATGTTTTAAAATGATGAGTATGAAAACCAGTTGCTATTAAATATTTGTAAAACATTTCCAGAGCAAATATTTACAAAACATTATCCAAACATTTTCCTTAAACATTTTATGTGTTTGGTTTTTCGAACATTTCAGGATGAATGTTGATAAAACATTTCCAGTATAAACTTAATTTCTTCAGCTATTTTATAATGTTTAAAAAACGTTTGTGCAAAGTGTGCAAATCCTAAATTAATTTGTAAAAAAACAAAAGCCTATCTAAACACTACCAGGTGTGATCCGTCAGATATAAAAGCCCAAATGATGAATTGCACATACTGACTCACCTTATATAGACATAGATCCCTAACCGACACTTCCCAGCTTGTCTGCTGCTGTTTTTCTCTCTACAGTTTTTCCTGGTTTGTTTCCGGCTGTAACTGACCCTGTTGTCAAAGACTTGGAGACTTGCTGTCTTGACAGAAAATGATGAAATCAGGTCAGGGATGTTAATGACAGGCTGGTATCCTTTTTCCATGAATGATTCAGGGATTAAAACCAGACCCTCCTCTTATTTGGCATTTAAAAATAAAACCTTTCAATTAAATTACTTGGGTTCATATCTGGGCTCCTTGTTCGAAAGTTCCCGTTGGGGTTCAAATCCTCTTTGTGATATTATAATGTATATGGCTCCAAGTCTAGTGTTGGTGAATGGCGTATATTTTGGCTTCAGATTCAATCTATTATTGTACTATTTGCAAATATTACTATTCTTAAGTATTTGGGTTTTCTGAGTGAAAATGGGCAGATGTGTTTAGTATGGGTTTGGCTTGAACACTAGCTTTGGTAAAACTCTTGGCAGTCATAGGTTAGTTGGCGGTCATGAAAAGAACCTTTTGTTAGTCCTAAAGTTACTGGTTTTAGACTAAGGTTCAGGCTTGATTGTCTCTCTTATTTATTGTCCTGCCACAGTACCACCCCTCATTCACAAAGTATCCCATAAGTAAATTTCTTTACTCATTTTTCTGGTTCAGACAGGTTGCGCACAGGATTTTACTGTTCCACAGCCCAAGCGAGCTTCATCAGGGCGTTTTGCAGTACCACAAATATGATGAGAGCTAGGTTTATGGCCACCTGGACGCTATATTGTGGTCAGGAGAACTCTGAATTGATTGGCCCAAATATGTTTGCAACAACACTTCTGCCCCGGGGGTTTTTGGTTATTGCAAATGCATATTTGGTTAGGGATCCACTGGAGAAAGGCTTCATCAGACAAGGCCAAATAAGGCCAAATGGATCATCCCTGAGCAGGAAGTACTGCATGTCTCTACTGACTTCAAGAGCTTTAGTCTGGGTAGCCCTGGGGGATCAGTCTTCCAGCTTCTCCCTCAGTTTGGAGTGCTTAAAAATCTGTGTATTGGAGCCGGAGCAACTGCAGACTGACCCAAATAAATTTAAGGTCTCATTCCATAAGGCCTGGCAATGCAATGGAGTGTAACCCTTTGCAATTGAAGCATATACTCACTGAATGGAGTGGTTTCTCCATGGCAACATGCTTTCTGTATATGGAACCTACAGTGTGAGGGATGTTCCAGTTTATCTTCCAGTTTCTCTTTATCTTTCAGCAGAGAAATGCTCCTCGAAATTTGGCCATTTTTGCCTAGCAGACAGATGGTTTAAACTTAGAGATGCTGGGCTTGCTGACTCAGAATAGACAGGCGAGTGAACTGTAATGTTCTCTGTTTGCCAGGTGGCTCAAGGGGGGAGTGGGTGAAAGCTTGAGTCTGACATCCAAAGGCCTTTTGAACCTCATGTGATATCTCTCTTGATGTGAGTCTTTTGTTTATCTGTAAAAATTCCTGTAGACCTGTTCGTCCTAGGTCCTCAACTCCAACAGTAATGATGTGTAACATCACGGTTATTTGTCCTTTGGATCTAAGTAAGTACCCAGTGGGGATGGAGGGGGATTGATGTCTTTGATTGATTCTGTGATTTTTTTTCCTTTGTCTAGCTCGACCCTGAACTTAATGGTTGACTAGTCTCCTATCATCTTGATGTAACAGCATCAGGAAAACCTCATTATATGCTTGTGGAGACAATTATTGTTTTTATTAGTAATCTCAACATGTAATTTATTGTCAAATCATAGGTAGTTCAGGGATCTAAATATTTGAGATCCTGTAACCATAATAACATGCAATGGGGCAACTTTGGGTCAATCTGCTACATTGCATACTTTTGAGAATGGGATGAACCTTGACACAATTGAGTGCTAAATTGTGGAAAAAAGCAAGACTGATCAGGATGAATTAGAATTGGTCCCTGACAAATCATCTAGACTGAATCAGGGATGGAATGTTTGGCACCCATTTTTTCCAATCTTTTGGGGGATTTTTGATAAGTTTTATCAAAATCCACCACTACTAGGAAAATGGGGACTGTGTCCAGACATTCCTTGAATGTATGGCTGGGCCTCCACAACTGACGAGGGATTACACTACTATCAGCCCTGAGAAGGTTCTCTGTTCAATACTTCTGAACAGACTTAAAGACGACCTTGATAAAAGACTTCGAGAAGAACAAGCAGGATTCCGAAGTGGAAGATCATGCAGTCAGCAAATATTAACACTAAGAAACCTCATTAAACAAAGCTGTGAGTACAATCAAAAAGTTTTCATAAACTTTGTGGATTTTAAAAAAGTATTTGACAGCATTCATCGAGAATCAATGTGAAAAATAGCAAAGATCTATGGCATACCAGAAAAGTACATCAATATCTTCAAAAACCTGTACTTGAATTCCAGCTGTTGTATAAGAACAAATTCTGTCCACACAGATTATTTTAACATCATGACTGGAGTACATCAGGGCTGTATTATTTCACCGTTATTGTTTCCTCTCACCATTGACTTTGTCATGCGTCAGGCCACATCTGATCCCCAACATGGAATTCCCTGGAACACCAGAAGTCTTACTGATTTGGATTTCACAGATGACTTAGCCTTGTTGGGTGAAAATGCTAAATCTCTACAATCAATGACTGATAATCTGGCAAGTACAGCAGCGAAAGTTAGGCTTGAGGATCAGTACAGAAAAGACCAAGGTAATGTCAGTGAGGGAGCAGCAACCAATGGCCCTTAAAGTAAACCAACAGGACGCAGAAGAAGTAGAAAACTTTACCTACCTCAGAAGCAGCATCTCAAACAAGGGTGCCACTGAATGGGACATCTCATGCCGACTAGGTAAAGCAGCATCTGTATTTCAGAGACTCAGCTCCATTTGGATATCAAATCACATCTCTATGAAAAGCAAACTGAGCTTGTACAATTCTCTTGTCATATCAGTGGCTATTTATGCCAGCGCGACATGGAAGAGCAACAACAACTTAGCACACAAGCTTGATGTATTCCATCACAGTTGTCTACATAAGCTACTCAAAATATCGTGGCGAGATCATGTTACAAATGATGATGTGCATCAAAGATCAGCACAAGCTGAGTGAAATTGTGAAAGAACGTAGTTTGAAAATGCTCGGTCACATCCTAAGAATGCTAGAGGAAAGACTACCAAAAACATCATTAGGGTGGACACCTACTGGAGGTAAAAGAGAAAGGGGCAGACCAGTCACCACCTCGAGTAGACAAATACAACAAGACTTACAAGACATGGGGATAAGTTGGGAAGAGTCCAAGATTATAGCTGCTGATAGAATCAAATGGAGAGCTGTTGTTGCCCAATGTTCCAACCGGAACTGGAGGAACTAAACTAAACCTTTATTGTGGAACTTACTGTAGGCAGTCATTAATTGCATTCTTACATAATGTGATGTCTTACTTTGCACGAGTTATTAATGCTAGTTATTATTACTTTGGTTATTTCTGTTACACAATTGAGTGCTTTCCATGAAATTTAGCTTTACAAATTTCTGAATTTTTGTCCTCAATTTTAATGTAACTCTTCTTCTGGTAATTAAATAAATTTCAGAAGATTGATTCTTGCCTTTGAATATACATTAGAATTGATAAATAGTAAGACCTTGGGGTTGACCTTTAATCATGACAGATTGACCTCCTGCTTGTATGACCTCCTCCTTGTATTTTGTAGCCTGAAGTAGCTATAGGTATGATAGTCAATGTACTATCCATTTCGAAAAAGCATATATTACTCATGAATATCACAATATAAGACTCATGCTACGCACGCACATTTTAATGTTCAATCATAAAATATTTTAGTTGTCTTTCTGCCAGGTTTCCTTTTGATTAGAACATGACAATGAGACTATATGTTTCCATATGTTAAGAAAACAGCTATCTCAGTATATTTACAAAAACTTTCCGTATCCCCTTTTGAGTTAGTGACACAAACAACTCCAGCAGCTGCCTCATGCTTCAATGCCCAAGATTTATGAGTATTGCCACAAGAGTCTTTCAGGTGACAAAAGACAATGTTTTGTATTGTGTATACAAGATTTTAAAACGTATATATTAGGAAATAAATGAGACTCGATTTAAAAGAACATGCATTAACATTCGTTACATGAACAGAAAAAAAATATATGAAAATTGTTGGTTATTTATGACTTACATTACGTTACATTTTCAGTAATGTTGCTTAACAGGTTGCTTGAAAGCTCATAATTTGTAATTTTATATATTGACGTAGCTCAAGTTTATGACATGAGTTCAACAAGAATAAATGCAGACATCCCAAATACAAGCTAAACAACTTTTTTAATGAAACAAAAAAAAAAATCAAAATCGCATTTGCATATAAATTTAAAAACTTTATAACTTCAAAAAAAATCTTAGATGATTTAAACAGAATGTTATTTTCCTATCTATGGGGAGGGAAAATACACAAAATGAAAAGAAGAAATGTTTGTGCTGATTGTTTAAATTGTGGATTACGTATGGTTTATATTTATAAATTTGAAACATCTTTGAAACTTGGGTGTATGAAACATATTTTGTCAAAGTCAGAGTCGCCATGAAACTTATTGCTACAATAAAGTTGTAAAAACATGTTTTAAAAATGTTTTATGTTGGACCAGAGTGGTTTCAGCAACAACTTCCAAATCTTAATCCCTTCTGGTCTTATGTTTTTGAAAAATGGATAACATTCTGCAGAAATCAAAAATTCAACACAGAGAAAGATCTGTTAAGTAGTAGTATTTGGTACAATAGTCAAATATCTCCTGATGATCTGTTTTATGGAACCTGGTTCAAAAAAGACATAATGATTGTGGCAGACCTACTTAACTCAGATGGAACCAGTTTTGCCCAGATGAACTAAAAACACAGTATAAGTTCAATCTGAATATATTACATATATATATTACAGAATAAAACATCTGATAACAAAATAAATTCATAGATAGCAAAAATATGTTTTTTTTTTCTAAAGTTAAATTGAAAAGACCACATGTTCCATTTCATATAAATGTTCTGCTAAATCCTGAAAAGGGAAGTAAACAGTTCTACACAATACTATCTTGTGATGATTTTAAACAACCGAACATTGAAACACAAATGGTCATTTGAATTAAATGCGCAATTAAATAGTGAATTTTGGAGAACCTCTTATAATATATGCTTTACAGCAGTTTTGGTTAACTTGTATACATGGTTCCAGTACAGAACAATTTGCAAGATGTCAAATTGTGCTTGATCTTTGGAAAAATATTAGAACATGGCTTGAATTAAAGCTTTCCATTAAAATAAAGCTTAATGAATTGCACTTCATATTTGGGTATCAGAAGCATGGTCAAAATTTTTGGTCTTTAAACTTCATACTTTTGATCACTCGAAGCTACATATTTCATTGCTCAAAATACATATCAAAATCTTATCAAAAAAGTACTTAGAACAAAAATGGTCAACCTGGAAATATTATTTGAGGAAAAGAAGTAAAGGTTTAGTATAAAATATTTTTATAAAAAGATTAATACTAATATGTGTTTGTTTCACATATATATTGCTAGAGCATGGTGTGTGGAGTTAGTTATGGTATACATAATATATTGATTGTTTTGTAGGTTTGATAATGAAATGTGTTGTCACACTTTTGTTAATGTAATAATTGCATGAGGCAATAAAAAAACTTCAAAAAGTGAAAAAAAGTTTTGCAAGTTACAGATAATAAATTATTTGTACATGGACATATATTAAATATATGTTTAAACTATTAACATTAAATGATTTAATGGAATGAACATTGGCTTTGTACATTGTACAAAAATGAGAATAGTGCACTAACAAGGAGTCTTTCAAATGTTAGAAAAACTATACAAATAAACAAAATAATGCCTCCATAATAACGGGGTCAGAGGTTAACTTCAATATCTTTTTAATATTGCTCACTGATTAAAATATTATTTTTACATCTAAAATTGTGAGTTATTGGCTCAGAAATTCTACCCCATTCAATTCTTAGGCATTACGTGTGGGGCAATTTTTGACAAAATCTTCTAAAATCCCCTATTAATGCTCACCGCCATCTTTGCTTGGACATGTTTGAAGGTAAACGTTTAATAGACATTCTGAAAATATGGGTTTGTAACATTTTGACAATGTTTTTCAAAACATTTGATGGAAAACATTTCAAAAATGTTTTAAAATGATGAGTATGAAAACCAGTTGCTATTAAATATTTGTAAAACATTTCCAGAGCAAATATTTACAAAACATTATCCAAACATTTTCCTTAAACATTTTATGTGTTTGGTTTTTCGAACATTTCATGATGATGTTGATAAAACATTTCCAGTATAAACTTAATTTCTTCAGCTATTTTATAATGTTTAAAAAACGTTTCTATTCAAACCTAGTTTTCAAGATGTTTTATTTATACCGTTTATTAAACATTTAGTGACAAATGTTACAAAACATTACAAATTAACATATTCAAGTGTCAAAAATATTACTTTGGTATTGCTGTAAGATAGTGACTTAAAACATTTGATAGAAAGCATTTCAAAAATGTTTTAAAATGATCGGCATGAAAAAGAGTTGCCTTTTAGCAAATGTAAAACATTTTAGAGCCAACATTTATAGAAGATTGTTAACAAATGTTGTTTAAACGTTTTATGTATACTTTTTATCAAACAATTAGTGTTGAACATTTGAAAAATGTTTCCAGCTTAACCTTCATTTCTTCAGCTATTTTATAAATGTTTAAAAAAACGTTTCCAGTCAAACCTAGTTTCTGGTGTTATTTTATAAATGTTTAATAAATGTTTTTCAGTTTATAAAGCATTTTCAGGTTTAAATAGGTCTTAACACGTTTTATGTGTGGGGATGGTATTTCAGGTACTAGGTACCAGGCAAGTCAGTGACTCGTAAAGAAAATTCTTATTTCAAGTTGTCCTAGTTTCTTATTGGGTGACCCCTTAGTTAACCTTCCTGGATGTTACAACGCCAAATGCAGCCATTTCCATTATAAAGCTTGATGGGGAAACATCCCTTTTGACTACAAAAAAATTTCCCATTGACCCACCCGGGTGCCTCAATTTAGGTCTGTTTGGGACCAAATGACTGTATAGATAAAATGTACTGTTGCTGTGAGTTTATTTCCAGTGTTCAGAGGCACATGACTACTTAAGAAGCTGGCCACCAGGTAAAGATCCTATGACTGCCAGGTAGCGGTCGGACACCTCACCACTCTTATCCTTCCCTAGGCTAGCAGTAATTCACCTAGGAGTGTAAGAGGGGGCCACCAAGGTCGCTCGCCTTTCAACAAGGACACAATAGCTATTGCAATGTTGATTAAAATAATTAAATGTATTTTCATTTTGTCTGAGGTTGACATTCTGGTGGTTGCCTTGAATAGACTGTACACAGAAGTCTGAGCTAATATAATGCTTGTAAAATACAAAAGTGCTTGTAAAATACAAAAGTGCTTGTAAAATACAAAAGTCCTGTAAGGTGTTTGTGAGCTAGAGTCTGCTTCTGGGCACAAGATCCTCTTAACATTTCTATTTTATTTGTACTTTTATTATATACTTATATTGTCTCTAATCTAATGTAATTTAATCTACTGCTTTGCAGGGATAACATCTTCTCTATAAAAGGGAATTCAGTGCACTGGTTAACAGAAATCGCTTATCGTAAGGAGAGTCTAGGGGTGGTCAAGGTCAGTGATCCAGAGTTATGGGTGTGGGAAAGAGGGAAGGAGACCAAGTTGGGAAACTGGAGTTGAAAAGTTTGGATTTAAGGTGTTTCCTGAATGATGCAACAGAGGGGCTATTTCTTATTTGGAAGGGGGGGGGGGGGGAGTTCCAAAGAACTGGGGCATAGTGACTGAAAGAATTAGAAAAGTGTTTGATTGATTTATGAATTTTGCGATCAAAATTGGGGGTATGGAGGAACTTAAGTTTGGGGCTGCTTCACCTTGTATTTCTGGAAGAGATGTAGGGGTGAATTAATTCTCTTGGGTAAGCAGGTTAACCTTGGTTGAGAATTTTGTATGTAATGAGGCCTATTTTAAATTGTTCCCTGTACCTTACTGGGAGCCAGTGGAGTTTTTACAGTTGAGGAGTTGTGAGAATTTGGAGGAACAGGTGATAACCCTGCAGTGAGTTTTGGACCCACTGCAATCTGCTTAACTCAAAATCAGTGAGTGATACGAACAGAGAATTGCAATAGTCCAATTTGCTGCTCGTCAAAGCATTTGCCAAGAGAACGGATGTATTAAGGTCTAGAAGGGGATGAATTCTGTAGAGGCCTCTAGCTTGGACTCTGGTAGACTTTATGATCTGTGACACATGGTCTGAGAGAGTGAAGTTAGAATCAAACACCACTCTGCGGTTGTTGACACTTTGTGCTTGTGAGACCTGATTACCAAGTATATTGATTGGGAAGTGAGGAAGGAGTTGTTTATGGTTGTTTTTGGAGCCTATCAAAGTAAACTCAGTTTTGACAGGACTGAGTTTTAATTTATTTGTGAGCATGAAATTTGGAATGTTGTTTAGGCAGTTCTTTAATGTTTGCATAGAGTGAGAGAAATTAGTTGGTGAGGGTGTGTATACTGGGTATCATCAGCATAGAAGTGGTAATTAATACTACTGTGAGAGTGAATGATTGAACTAATTGGGATGGTATAGAGAGAAAAAAAGAATTCCACCAAGGACGGAGCCCTGGGGCACCCCAAACTGGAGGGCAGCAGGATGTGAGAGTGTGCTATCTACCTTGACTGAGTGTGTCCTTCTCGACAGGTATGATTTGAACCAGCCAAGTGCTAGTTCACTGATTCCATAGTAAAACATTAAGTCTGTCAAGTTGAATGGGGTGGTCAATGGCATAGATTATTGTGCTTTTTATTCATCCCATTTTATTCCATACTTTAAACTCTACATGAATTTACTTACTTGCTTTTCACTATTTACCTTTGTTTTGACCTTTGTATGACCTATTAATTTTTACTAGAACCTTTTGGTATTTTTATTTCACCCTACAAGGGCTAGTACAAATTTTTAGGGTTTGAACCCATCACCTTAGTGGAATACTGCAGACACATTAACTCGACCTTATTATCACTACATTCCGCTGTAAATTCAGTACTAATAACATAATTTTACCAATGAAGGTTTTGAACCCATTACCTTTGAAATATAGTCCTAGATGTCTTGTTAAATATTGTTCATGACCGGAAGCTTGACATTTAAAGCCCCCATCTACTCAATATAGTGTAAATTAATTGCTGTCACGTGATAAGGTGACCCTTTCTATATACATGTATGTATGTAACTTTGCATGTAAGTTAAGAGTATCTACCTTGACATTACAATCAAGTACATCTTAGTAATAACATTCAGTATGTAAATAGCTAATAGATAGTATTCTCTCTAAGTGTAGTAACTGTAGTAAGATATTAAAGTAATTACCCCAACAGTGTGTTTATGTATACCCAGGTCACTGAATGTTTAAACCATCCTATATTTATGGCTTCCAAGATATAGCTCGGAGAAGAATTTGAAGTTCAAGGTCAGTACAGCAAAGTGAAAGGTCTAATCAAGCTTATGTCATTACGTTGCACACCTACAGCACCTAGATAGTGTCAAAATCAAGTATCAACTTTCTAAACTTTATAGTATCCAATATGTAGACCAAACAAGTTTAAAGATCAAGGTTAATATGGCAAGGACAAATGTGAAATCAAGGTCACACCATGATATTCCACACCTGCACCGCTAAACTAACAACCCTGCCATGTATCACCCTGCCGAGTATTCTTTCACCTTATGATTTCCAAGATATAGGTTTGACAATATTTGAAAGGTCATCACCAAAATGCCACATATCAAATATTAATTTCAAGTTCAAGAATAGTGGACTTATGCTTTACACTAACTGATGGTTCACAGAACTGCAGTACAAATTTTCTGCACACCTATTACTGATGATATAGTATAACATTTGATAAAAAGTTTTATCAAGCCATGTAGCAACTTATTTTGTATCAACGACTTATTTTGTATTACCTGACTTATTTTGTATCAATTTTTGACTTATTTTGTATTACTGACTTATTTTGTAGTAAAATTGCCTTATTTTGTATTAGGTGGCTGACTTATTTTGTATCAGCAATTGACTTAATATGTCACAAAATGGTGCGCAAAATTTTGGCAAGATTTCAGGGTGATACAAAATAAGCCGATAATACAAAATAAACTGCTCTATAGACAACTTGTTTTGTATCACTGACTTATTTTGTAGTAATTTCAATTCACTTTTTATAGTGCCTTGTCTCCATCAAAGGATGGACTCAAAGGAATTTAATCCTTACTGGATTCGTTTTTTCAGTCCGTTTACCATTGCCTGACAGTAATTTTTATTTTCAGCACTGACATTCCACAGAGATATAATTAATTGGACTAATCAGTAATACATTGAAAATTATATCTGCATCTGTAAATGAACTTGAGTTTGGTGTTAAATCTTGGACTGGAATATATTTGTGGAAGTATAAATGCCCTTGTTGAGTCAGATAAAGTCTACATATAGAGAGCTCAGATTTGGTTTATTGGTAGTAACACTAGAATAAAAAGGTTAAAATGCTGCAACTGGTTGCAACAAACATGTTGTTTCCCGATAAAAAATAGCATCAGAGATGGCCAGATTCCACAACCTTGGGTAAATCAGTGAACTCAATGAGAATAGATGTTAAAATGTACACTTTGTACACTCAAGAAACATCTTCCTAAATGTTATATTCATGTTCAACATTACAGAGTAAATGTTATAGGGAGCATTGATGTAAGACTATGAAGTTGAACAATACACCTGTCCCCCGGCCAATGTTCATGTGAAGTATCAACATTTTAAAGACTATAAAGGTCAGTATTGCTATGGCAAGCTCAAAGGTCAACATGCTACACTGCACATTGCTAACCTATACTTCCTAACCAATATCCCTACCAAGTATCAACATCCTACACCTTACAGTTTGAAATATAAGGGCCAGAAAAGATTTGAAAGATCAATGTCACTACGGCAAGGTCAAAGGTCAAATCAAGGTCATACTATGATGCTGTACATCTACACCCCTTAACCAATGTCTCTCAATGTCTCTATCAAGGTTCAACATCCTACCCCTTATGGTTTATGAAATACAGCAAGGATGAGTTACTACTGAAGCCAGCCCATCCACTTGGCCGAGAGAGCGCCCAACTGCCCAGCCTGACACCAATACCTGGGTGACAATAATACCTGCACAGCGTAAAAGCTACATATGTCCCAAATACTGTTTTGCAAAATATTCATTTCTATAAACAACAGGCAAATGGTAATCACATGTCAGCTCAGCATTATTCAATAGAATATAGAGAGGGTGGCACATGTGTTGATCCATTGGTAGCATTAAGCATTTTTTGTATCAAAAAGAAACAAGAATGACTGTGTATCATTTTAATAACCAAAATCTTTGCAATACTAAAAGTTCAGGGCTAAATACAATTTTTCCAATTCTTATGTGCTAATTACCATTGTAAGAAGTCCTCGTTCTACAAAATTATCATGAAAATTACATGAAAAGGATGAAAAAATAATGTCAAGTTTGGCACATTGATCATCATTCCAAAAGATTGCGATGTCTTTTTTAACATATTGCACCTATTGTAGTTTTTGAGATGTCCAAGGATCTTCAATTTGCAATAGGAATGGCTACACATCCAAGGAAAATTGCATGGTCTTTCATGGAATGGCTAATAAGAGGCAAATATTTGAAAATTATAACAATTTGGATGTATTTTCTAACTTATGATCTATGTTTTAGTGTAATCTATGCCAAAGTGTTAATGTAGCATTAAAATAATGAATAAACAAAGAGTTCCACAGTTTTAAAAACAAAATTCCTTACACAGTTTGGAGTTTTATAACCTGATAATACAAAATAAGTCAGTGATACAAAATAAGTTTGTTACATGTGCACCATTTTGTAACATATTAAGTCAGCTGTTGGTACGAAATAAGTCAGCCAGGTAATAAAAAATAAGGCAATTTTACTACAAAATGAGTTGGTAATACGAAATAAGTCAAATTTTGATACAAAATAAGTCAGGTAATACAAAATAAGTTGTTGATACAAAATAAGTTGTTACAAGCCTAAACAATGAAATACATAATACTTCAAGGTGATTATGACTTCTGTCATAATAACGCTTGTATGTTAACTAATACATTAAGAGACCAAAACTAACATTGAAAACGTCAATATATAAACCCTTAGATTAACACCATCCAGCTGCATCTGGTATAAATATATGTTAATAACTTTTTCTTTTGATTGATGTATGAAGCCAAGTTCTGTTTGCTTTATTGAATGCAAACACAACATGCAATGGGCTTATTTAATTGTGAGTCTTGAGAGTCTTTGTTAGACAAAACACTTATAATTTCTAATCTAACATTCTGATTTATGAGGGAAAGGAAAATGGCTTTATTTTTCCAAGTTCTCAAAACATCAACGAAAACTGTACAACTACAAAAGGAAAATAATTCACATGCGACAAATTCGCGAAGCAAATGGTGTGCTTGATATACTTTCTTATAATTTCCCCAAAATAGAGGTTATAACAGAATAAGGGATGACAGAGACGGGTTGATTTATTGTAAATTGTCTAACCAAGGAAGTGACATAAAAAGTAATATAGGAGTTAACATTGGACTCATTCAAGAGAGTGAGTATGTAGGTTCCCATTTTTGGCGATATTTATATGTCCACTGAATCTTTTTATTGCTTTATTTTAGAAAATATCAACACGTTCATGTTTCTAATTTTTACCCCACACCTCTTAGGGGCTGTGCGGGTATTGTTTTTATCCATGGCATCCGGATGGGTGCTGGGCAGCAGGAAAAGTTTGTCCAGTCTGTGTCTCAGAAACTGTGAGCGGTAAGATATTTTGATACTTGTTAGTGACATTGGTTTGGGGTGTGGCTGTGCAACGTTGCTGTACTGTACTTGCTGTAGTGACCTTGACCTTCAAAATACTGTCCAGGATAAAGGAAGCTGATTCTTGGTAGGGACATTAGTTAGGGGTTGTAGGTGTGCATCGGCATGGTGTGACCTTTATTAGACCTTTAATCTTGTTGTAGTGACCTAGACTTTGAAATATAGTCTGGGCTACAACTCGGGAACCATAGGTTTAGGAAGTTGATACTTGGTAGGGACATTGGTTAGAGGGTGTAGGTGTGCAACAATGTCTACTGTGAAAGTCTCTTGATCTTTGTACAAAGTCAATTATTCTATACCTCATGGTGTTGAAGACTATTTCCCTGAGCCGTGGGGTATGGGTATCTCGGATGCTATTATCACAAATAAGGATATTTGTTATTCTTTCTGTAAATATGAGAAAATTGTTTTACCTATTAGATCATAAATATCACGTTAAAAAGATAGAGACCACAAATTATTGTGTAGGGGTAAATACTTCCAGTACACGGAATAATCTATGTGCGTTTTTATATTCATAGACTATATTCCACTTAAATTGGTTTAATACATACCTAAAACAGATAGCTTTTACAAGTGTTCTATGTGTATTATGTTTCAAAAAGAAACTACTTGAAAGAAACAAACCTAGCAAAGATGTCTGACTCCAGAGGTTCACAGCCTACTGCCACCCAGCCAGGTTAGTTTGTACACCTTTTAAGTGTAAATAAATAGAATGCGGTCTCATGAAAAGCTATTTTTATTTAACTTGTGTGATCATTTGTAGTACATACTCTCCGTACTAGCAGACTCAAATGCAAATTCATTCCTCACAAGTCACAGAGATATTCAACAAATATGGGTTGTTTTCCACTGTGATGCTTGACAAGAAGTATTAGGGTAGCTATTTTGGTTGGATCGTTAGGTTAATCTTCAAAATAACACACATAACATGTTTAAAGGTGATACCTCGTTGACCTTTTATGTAACGTTTTTCCCTCTTCGTTCAGGATTTAACATGTAAAATAATTGTATTGTCCACTTAATATTTTCTAACCAATGCAGACCAACAACATAATGTTCATGTAATATTGTCATCTTCATTCGTGATATATTTTTTTGAAAAAGTCATTCTAAAGAAAGTTACGTCCTCATTGCCTCAGGTTCCAGACACAATTGAAAAGCAGGGATGGGGTACAATATATATTTTATTTACATTTGATTATATAAACATGTAATACACTAATGTTTATTTACAATTTGGACAAAGAATAACACATATGGAAATAAAGTTATGAAATTATTATAAAATCTTTATTACAATTTAACATATGAATTATGATTTATAAGGCCACCTTAAAGTCACAAACCCAGGTTTGGCACTTGCCCAAAAGGTGAGCATAAGGCCACCTTAGAGCAAGTAAATACTTTTACTAATGATGGGGGAAACTAAGGTCACCCCAATGGTTACAAGACTTAAACCAGTGACCCTAAGGTCACCATAAGTTTGGATGAGTTTGAGGTGGCCTTAAATTTAGTTTAATGAATTTAGAGTTAGGAGTATTTGTAAAATCTTTATGAAGGTTAATTTTTTGACATATTTAGGTTGGTCCAATTCAAGATACAACTGATAATCCAGAATATGTGAAAATGCGAAAAATCCCCAAAAGGGATTATACCACACAAGGGAAAGGGATAACAAGGGAAATAGTTATAAGAATTTGTAAAAGAGGGAAGGACTAGTTAAAATACTAAAATTTTAATATTTAGAAGAGAAACAGGAAAACTATAAACCAAACAAGTGATACTACTGTAGTTTTAGAGAAACTTGTACTTTATAGGATAAAGTCACATAGTTACATAGTGGCTATATACTGAACTAAATGTTGGTAAGTGAATTTACAGGTAATACACTCCATTAGCTAACAGCCATATGAAAGTTTTAGTACATATATAAACATAAAATGTATATTAAATATATTAATAATGACTAGGTACCATATGTTTAAGAAAACTCTGTTAGAGTAACCAATCAATAGCAACTTCTCGTAGAAGTAACAGCTCAATTACTGAAGTACTCACTAAAGTACAGACAATAAGTTATAACTGTACATGAAGTAGATAAGATGTAAGGCGACATATAAGTTAGAGCACTGATATTATTGACATGACTAGATAAAATACAAAGTGACTACACTATTTTGCACTAGTCACTAAAATGAAGTTAGAAGACACAATATAATTAAAATATGAGACTAAGATGAACAATACTAACATTTGTTAAGTTTATGCAAACAACACAAGTGGTTAACCATGCAAGTGACCTTGGACCAGGTCATAAAATAAGTCATGTACTGACATAGAAACCATAACACAATATTTAACTTTAGGTTGACACATAAAGTGACATACTGTTGACGATACAAAGGTGTAAGATAATACTTGAATTACACCCAACTTAAAGTGAACATAGTCTATAAATGAATTGCCCTGGACTCAAAACACCATTTAACTTTAACCAAGTACAACACCATAAACTTGGTAAAACAAAATAAAATTTTTAAGATGACAACGTAACTTTAACTATGCCAACTCTTGGTTGACCTTGACACTTAAGCGTCAACATTAGCAACTTTTCTATAGCACTAGATCTGACACTTAATAGCAGAATATAACCAAGAACAGACGATAGATTTGACTCTAGAAGAGGGAAGTCGAGCTCAATAAACAAAATTATTTACCCAAGAAAAGAAAATTACTTAGTACCATGCTTACATGATCAGACCTTGTATAAATTAACCCATTTGACAACTTTTTTACAAAGATACAGTAATTTGAATCCTGACACACTTATACAAAACAATAATTTATGGTTGCAAGCAACGTCCACTAAAGAATAATTTTTTCTGTGAGGACAGATGTTGATGCCTGAGGTGTCCGCCCGGATCTTGGCCGAGAGGCTGCAGGAGAAGCAGAGGAAGCAGGACCGAGGAGCCTAAGGCAATGCCTAGGCAGGGGCTGCTAGAGAGCCCAGCGAGCTGAGGATGTTATGTTGATGCAGTGACGCTGGAGACGACTTGATGAAGATGCTGACATGGTTGATGTTTGACCATGGAGACATCCAGTGTTTGGGTAACCTGGCCCACAGTCAAAATGCCCAGCCCAAGAGCTCCACCTAGAGCCCCACTCACCGAAACCCAGCACCCTATGTTACATTAGAACCCAAGTGCAGCACAGGATCAGGAGTGGGGTCATGATCGATGGAAGCCAACCAGAGCGACTGCTGCCAGTTACCTGAAAATAGAAAACAATTAGTATGTGTATATGGTGTAAGGGTGGGGAGAGGGACATAAAATTTTTACTGATACATAGTACTGTAAAAATGGCGTCCTGTCTGTTCGACTTCCCTCTCAAAAGTAAAGAATTACTGATTTAGGCGGGAAAATTTTTATTAAAAGGTTAAAGGTCATCCAATGACAGAATAGTGGGACAAACAAGAAGTACCTTTATTAAGGAACTGGAGCAATGAAATGTGTGGTACTTCTTGTACCCCACCCCCACAGTGATCTAGTGGTTAGCAAGTTTAACAACTAATCACAAGCTTTCACCTCTGTTTGGTTTCAACTCCTACAAGGTACAATTCTGAGGGTCTAGTTCAATATGACTCATTATATGATCCTGCCTGTTTAACAGGACTTTAAAAACTTCAACTTTGTCTATTCATTGGGGAAACAGTGAAAATATTTTGTAGCATCCAATTCTACCACAACAGCCATAGTTGTACAGCCAGGGTCAGTTGCACGGCACAAGTTTGGCCCTGTACCTGTCATTATGAAATGTCCTGTGTGTAAAACCAGAATCACAACATCCATTAGACGCCATGTGGGTCCAAGAGTCTGGATCACTTGTGGAATACTATGTTTTATTGGGTGAGTAGCTGGGTTGACCATCTTAAAGGTGTCTTTTCATATTTTTCTAGCAGCTTAGTTCCAGACATTCACAGACTTACACTTAAAACTGTTCATAGCCTTTTTTGCATTGATAATAGATCTTGGCATTTCTAATTAACATATAGAAATATAAAAATATTAAATCCAACAGCAGTTCATACACACAATTGTTTTAAGTAAACAAGCAATAATGTTTAAACAATATTTATACTGTCAAATACAACAAACAATTCAAACAGTTTCTCAGGTGATGCCATTTGTTAATCAGAGTACCGTGATTCAAAAAGTGTACCTTGTGCATTCTGGTATAAGCCACAAGTAGTGTTTTCTCTAAAACTCATTTCCAACAATAGTCTATTATTCTGATTTATACTCTATCTCCGGTGTAATTTTGACTAGTTTATTACATTTATTTACTGCCATAGTAAGAAATATTACCAGTTCATTTGATTCACATATTCCTGACCATTTCGAAACAGCCATTGACAATTTCATTTCGAAATACCAAATACATTATCTGGCTGTTTCAAAACCTGACTTGGTTTTGAAACAACCTTGGCATTTAGGGCTATGACAATCAATTACTCAACTGACTTGATATTATTTCTGGAGTAGGCAATTGCTGAATTGAATAGCTGCAATTACGCTTTGGCCATCAAAAGAAAAATCTATGTATTATTCTGTTACGGTGATTTTAATCTATTTTATATACTTTAAAAGTAATATTAATATGCCCTGAAAAATGGTTCATTTCACATTCATGTGTTGACTTGAAACCATTATATAACAAAAACTAGTGAGGTGGTTTTGAAATGGTGAGCAGGTTAATTTGACCATTTTTGTTAGTTCGAAACTCGGCCTCAGTTTTGCAATGGTGATGGCCATGTAAGGCATATTGTGTAAAAAATTTTGCATGAAAATTTGGTCATTTTAAATTTTGTAATTATAAGCTGGTGTATTTAACAGGCTGTTCATCCCTATTCTCTGGCTGGGCTGCTGTCTTTTTCCTTTCTGTATTCCTGGCTTGTACACCACAGAACATACTTGTCCTAACTGCCAGGCACACTTGGGACGACACCAGTAACAGGGTAACAGGAAGGGATGATTATATAAGGAAAATCTTTACATGACTCAGAGACTGTGCTAATAATATGTTGAATTAGATTGGTTTTTCACTTTAAATACAGACAACAGACATAGGAAAGGATATTGATACTTATGTGTGATGCTATTACATGGTTATTAAAATTTGATTATAGTGTTACCTAAAACTTACATATAACAATTATTATTCTCAATTGTTTCTACTTGTATGATATTGGTTCATATTTTAATGGTAAGTTAAAGTGCACTTACCTATAATATTATGGTATTGTGCATATATGATATCCTAAACTCTCACTGCAGGGAGCATCATTTAACATTGAGTTGATAATGCATTTAATGAAAATTTTCTAAATTTTATCATTGAATTGAGCTATAAACACAGAAACATATGAATCGGACACTCAGATTATGGCTGAATGTTGTTGGCCTCTTCAGTTTGGGAACTTGGAAGCTATTCATGAGGTCCAATATAGATATGATTCTTAATAGACAATGTTTAATGAAAAATATTAAAAGTCAGAATGAATTCACAGGGGAGAAAGGTTAACAGGTGTACGTTTATTTTGTGTCATGTAACATGATTAGCAATATCACAATAACCACGTTGCAATATTTTTTCCCTAGCCCTTTAAGAATTTGACAGTTCTTTAAACTCAAACCATCTTACATTTAAAAGGCTTCCCAAGATGATTTTTACTTGTATTGATAAATGGCTTCAACTGATCGATAGTTGAATACAACTTACATGAGTGTATGATTCCAATGAATAAATCATCTCATATTTAACAGGACACAATAAACAAAATCACTGGAATGGATTTAATACAGGCCTCACTTAAGCAGTTTGGTACATTCACAGCAATGAGAAGAACCAGAAGTTCAGAGGGTATATATGATGACCTATAGAGGTCCTGTTTCACTGTCTACTCTGTTAGTTTTGAGGTCAAAGGTGCATAAACTTTGCAAGGTTGCAAATATAAAAGTAAAAGGCAGTTTGGGAAATTTTAATACACACTAAATACACATATTAGTAAATACACATATTAGTAAATATACAGTTTGGATCAGAGCATTTGACATTTTCCTTGAGAAATGTTAACAGCCCCCCCCCCCCCCCCCCCCCCACACACACACACATGAGGGTAAAAATAAAATACCTGTACACAGGTGACTACAATAACTACCCTTATGTAAAGAATGGGTGAATTACATACAAATGGTGTTTATATATGCATCAGCCCAGCGATTTTAATTCAAAGTATTGTTGAGTGCTAGCCACTGTGACTCCAGAGTTTGACACAAACTCAAAGCCAAAATTTTATTTTATACCCAGCCAAATGACCCATTGGATTCTTAACCTCTATGTGATTGAGGCTCAAGCTCGGTAAGGGGAGCCCATGTCAACTGGATGCAGCCTGTAATTCACAATAAACCACAGAAGCCATGTCAAACACATTCATACCGGAAAAATTCACAACATACCCGTATTTACTGATTTGGTCATAAATCAATAAACTCACGTATTTACTGAATTCACATTAAATTGAAATACATTAGATGCAAAATATTAGGTTGAAAAAAATACCCTAGACTTTTTAATGTTTATGTGTACCAACTTTAGGTATGTGCTTTCTGTAGATTTTTTACGTTAAGCTTATACTATTTTAAGAGCCTTTGTGAGCCTATGTCATCCCCAGAAATGGTTACATATGAATTAGATGTTTACCATTCTTATGTAACTGAATTATAAAATTAACCATATTTACTTGACATGTGTACACAATAGAATTAGAAAAATTATACATACATGTATTAATTAAAATTGCATATTAATTACCCCATACTGGTTATAAAGTATATACACACATTAGAATTGGGAAGGTATACAAGTGCATTTTGCAAAAGCCCACATGTAAAACTAAAAGCATTAAAACTATAAGTTAAATACAGGGACACGTTGACCAACATGACTGGTAATAGCAGCTGCTGCAGGATTCATTCCAGTATGAGTGGGATCGAGAGAAACAATAAGCCTGCTTTAAATGCTGCTCGCTTTGATTTAAATTAATATATATCTGATATATTCAGCAGTCCCCCAATGATCCCCCTCCCCCCCCCCCCCCCCCCCCCCCCCCAAGACAGTCAGAGAAACAGACAGACGGTAAAGAATTTATTATTATACAACAACTGCTCTAGAACACAGGCTCTAGAACCATAATCATTCTGAAGTCGTAAGTGAATACACATATTCATTTAGTGATTACACAGTGTGAACTGGGGGAAGACAGGCAGGCAAACAATGGTTAACATTGTTAAACCATCAATGTTATCAACCTAACTACACAAGTTACACCAGATACGTTAAGTGTACTGTTTATCAAAGAGTATAAACCCTCAAGCAAAGTTCTGTACAGGTCCACCAAGAAACAAACTAGGAGAGCTACTACTTTATGTGTATCAACTTGTTAAATAAAAGTAGTCCTCAGACTACCAGCCACTATATAAACATGTTTAAGTGTTGTAAACCACTACTGTAATCAATTCTATTGAGACATCAGGCTGGTATACAACTAAGCTCAAACTCTATACATTGCTGTAAGGCATGAGTATTCTAAATACATTTAAGTCAAATTAAGATATAACAATGCACTATTACTAAACCAGGTCACCCAATTTTTTTATTCATTGTAAGCCTCTCTCCCACTGAGACGGTATACAAGTATACATCTGCATCATTCAAAATGTGTCAAAACAATCAATGCTCATGTTCACAAGTATCTAAACTTTTAATATTAAAGTTCCATGCAAATAAACATATAATTTCATATGTTTTCATCTCTATACATTTAGTAATTACCCGATCATGATTCAAATCATTACATATTTTTATCAATAAATTTATGCACAAAGACATTCTGTTAATAATACACAAACATTTTTGTATTTAGCCAGTTTGCAACTAAACAAGGGACAGAATCACCCGAGGGAAGATTTAACCAAAACAAAGAAATAGTCAAAATGATATACAAGGTGACCCCACAAGCCAAAGTGACATCGAATAAGAAACTAATAAGAGGCAGAGAGGAAAAATTACCTCGCTGCATAAAAGTATAAATTTCACATATAACAAATAAGGACCTGCTACATGGTGACATGGTATTATCAGCTGACATTATGAAACTTCTTGGCAACATATAAATACTCAACTGAATACTTTATGACATATTAAGAAATCATTTATATACAAAGGCATAATACAAATTGTAAAATACATCAGAAAAAACATGTATTACAAATATAATAAACTAAAAATAAAACTATGACCCTGTCAATTTGCTGGTTGGAATGCTCCAAATCATAGATACACCAAAATAGCAGATGACTGGAGTCTGAAGCAGGTAGTTGGCAGGCTATACACAAGGGCCTGGAACAAAGCTTGATACTAGGAGGGCAGGGTGGGCAACAAAATAGTGTTAACAGTTCTGGCTCTTAAGCTTGAATGGCCACCTGTCCCAACATTTCCCTTCTCTAACTGGCCTCCAACCAATAAGCCAGGAAACAAGTCCCTAGAACCTACCTGTGCTTGAACTCATGAATACTCATAAGCATAATCCCGCCTTTGGCATTTCTGAATTAAAAACCCAATCATTTCGAATTAAGCAGAGCATCTCATAGGAGGGGGAAATTCCTCCTGGAAAGAGCCCTCTGGTCTGGTACCCTACCAAGACTCAGAGGTAGGCCAAATGGACTGACCCCCCGAGTGCCTGAACACTCAGTAAGATTAACAGGCCTATACAACGAATGCTGAAAGTCAACTGGCATACAGAAGGGCTCTTCATAATAACAAACCACCCAGCGGGATATATAATCATGTGGGTCATTACCTTAACCAGACCTAAATTTTGTTAGCATAATTTATTTGGTTGTGTTTTGAAAGCCACTTTTGTTGTCTCAAATTGGGTGAAACCAATGGGTGCAATCCACAATCAGACAGCTTGGGTTTTGCAAGGCTCATGATTTTCTCAACATATTAGGAGGACATTACCATTAATTCCTACATGTTTTAACTTATGACATTTCCATCATGTAATATCTACTATAAAAGTTTGTGGAACATTAATCAGTTGCCATATCACAACTGAAAGTATTAAAATTATAGCAACTTTACTATAATTTTAAGTATGGATTTCTTTATGAATGTTCTCAGTGGACAACGAATCCCAAATATAAAGAATGATAAAACTGAAGAGTTTTCACAGGTAGCTCAGTTTCTATAATGGTGGAATGGAAACTGATCATGGTTATTTTGGTTTGGCATTTAGGTATAAAAGTAAGCATTCCTCCTTCCCAACACAAAACATGGCCTCGTCAGTACCTAACATCTAAATGGAACTAATCTGATCCTGATAATGGTCAATAATGTAGTCCTTTGTATTTCAAGGGCAGCAGAGACATACCGGTATTCAAACTGGCAGTGAAAAAAAATGGTTTTGCCCATCCTCTCCTTTAAAACTATTTACATAAATATTTTACCGTTCACCTTTTTCACCTTTCACCTTTTCCCCTGATACATCCAATGTCACAGTTTCATTATTTCTTGAATCATTATTTGCTTCTTCAAGCCACATTTATTTCTCAATATGTCTCCAAGTACTGTGTGTTTGATTCCCTTTTGAGGGAAGGAACACTAGGCAACCTATTTGTAAGTGAGGTCAGATAAACCTTTCATTTAAATAGATATTTTAGCATCACTTTCCCCCTTTCTGTTAATACATTAATGGTAAACATGTAAATTGTTTGGCACTTAGAATATGCACTATTTCAATGTACAACTTATATATCTTTAAAAAAAAAACAAGAAAACTTTGGTGTAAACAAATCACAAAACCAACTTCGGCTCTTTTTTACAGTTTTACTGCTCACTGCCACACTCTGATTGCCACTACTTAAATATATTCCATGTAAGTCTACTTCATAATGATATGTATGTTACAGTGGATTTGTGTAATCCGGGAATTCACAAATTCCCTGAAAATGTTAAAGAAATTCACAAAATCCCTAGATGGACCAGGGAATTCTTGAACTCCAAGAAATCTCTTGAAAATTCTCAAATTCCCCCCAAAATTTGGAGGATATTTTCACAAATTCATTGAATATGTTTTCGGGAGTTTGTGAATTTATATTAATTGTGCATTTCAAGGTTTTGTACCAACTTATGGGATTATCCAACAAAATTTCAGGGATTTCACGAATTCCCTATAAATCTTAGGGAACTAAAATATTGAAGGAATTCATGAATTCCCTGATTACACAAATTCCTTGTAACATATATACCCATTAAATGTCCTTTCTGGCTTAACACTGCCAACTTTATATTCCTTTACTTGGGGAACCCGTAAAACATGGATTCCAACACACACTACATATCTAATCCATGCCTGTGAACTATATTCCTTTACTTGGGGAATCCATAAAACATGGATTCCAACACACACTACAAATTCAATCCATGCCTGTGAACTAAACATGGTGAGCCTGACAACCTAGGTATGTCCATAAAGGACAGGCACTTACTTCAAACAATAAAAAACTAAATTATGATCAAAATACATTCACTCACAATTATTCATATACATATAACCATGTAACAAATATGCATTAGTTAGTTTTCAGGCATAAGAAAACCACCACAGGCACTGAGGAAGCATCTTTTAAATAATACTACTAATAAATACCCTGACACTTTAATACATAACAATACATTAACAATAATATTCTATTCTATTCTATTCTGTACTTTTATAGCGCTTAATCTCTGCAAGGCAGACTCTAAGGCGCAACATCAAAAATCAAGTTTAAGAAATCATCTGTCCATAGCCGTTGCCAAGTCCAGTACCACGGAGACGCCGGATAGAGTGTATGCTAAGGAGGGAATGCCTTGTGGAAGAGATATGATTTTAACCTTTTCCTGAAACAGGTGAGAGTTGGGGCAGAACGTACCTCATTAGGCAAATGATTCCAGACTGTGGGGGCATCAAAAGCAAAGCTGTGGCCAAAGTGATTTTTGGATTTATGTACAGATGGACAGAATTGAGGAACCTCCAGGAACCTTTTATCTGGATGGTTGTATCTTGTACTATATCTTCCGCAACGAGTGGGCAGAAGAGGACCAAAGTAACTGGGATGACCACTGTGAAGAAACTTATAAACTAGAGTGGCAGTTTTGAAGATACAGCGAGATTCAACTGGGAGCCAATGGAGTCGTTTGAGAATAGGAGATGCCCGCGTGTATTTGTTACAGTTTGTGACAATCCTGGCAAGTGTATTTTGAATACACTGTAGTTTACGCATATTGAAACTGGACAGACTCCTCAAGGCGACTGCTCACCAAGGCATTAGCTGCCAGAATAGCAGCCTCATCAGTCAAGTGCTTTCTAACCAGCCTGAGATCACGAATTTGAATGAAGCATGTCTTACAAATATTGCGGACATGGTTAGCAAATGAAAAATTAGCATCAAACCAGACACCAAGGTTCTTAACAACAACTGCAGGATGCATGAAATTACCAAATATCTTAACTGGGAGATAGGGATCTAATTTCTTGAGTTGTGCATGGGATCCAAAGATGATAAACTCTGTTTTGTCAGGATTTAGTTTGAGCATACTTGACGACATCCATTTTTGAACATCCAGAAGACAAGTATTCAGTTTGTTAAAAGCCAGGGCTGCATTTTTGTGAGAGATATGAATAAACAACTGCGAGTCATCTGCATAAAAGTGGTATTTGATGTCAGGATGCGTTCCAATAACCTTACTCAAAGGAGTGGTGTATAAGGAGAACAGCAGAGGACCAAGGACGGAGCCTTGTGGTACTCCAAACAACAGCTCATGCAAATCAGAGAGGGTTGACCCAATTTTAATTGCCTGGAAACGGTGGCTGAGATAGGACGTGAACCACTTCAAGGCTGTGCCAGACACACCAAACCATGATTTAAGACAATTAAGAAGAGTCGGGTGGTCAATTGTGTCGAACGCAGCTGACAGATCCAGTAAGACCAATGCAGTAGGCTCGCCCTGTGATAGTGAGAGATGGATCTCATTTTTGATAAGCAGCAGGGCAGTTTCTGTGGAGTGACCACTTTTGTATGCAGATTGCCTAGGATTATCAAGATTGTTACTGTTGATATGTTGCATGAGCTGTTTAACAACTACACGCTCCACCAATTTTGACATGAAACATAGTCCTGATACCGGTCAATAATTTTGCAAATCCTCATTTGGAAGTGATGCTTTCTTAATGAGAGGAGTGACAACTGCCTTCTTGAATTTTTGAGGAAATACACCCTCAGCAAATGACAGATTGACAAATTTTGTAATTGACGGGAGTAAAATTTCCACACAATCTTTCAAAAGAAAAGTAGGGACTGGATCTAAAAGACATGATTTTGTAGGGGAATTTTTGATGATTTTTAGTACCTCGTCCTCCGAGACCTCATTGAAGGAAGGTAGGTTGGGAGGTGTACACATGGGTGATATGACAGTTGCCGAAGAGGCTGTGAACATATCACGAATCCTTTTGATTTTTTTATGAAAGAAGGAAGCAAATTTGTTTGCTAAGGATTTCTCAGACTGATGAGGAGGGAGAGTACTCTCTTGACCACTATTGAGGACTTGACGAAGTGTATGCCATAACTTCTTTGGGTCACGGCTGTTATCACTAATGATGGTGCTATAGTATTCAGCCTTGTCTCTATTTATGATTGCATTGCACCGGGCAATCTGTCTGTGCAATCTACTTCTGCTCAACTGTGACCTATCCCTATGCCACATGCGCTCAAATTGACACCTGATATATTTGGCCCTACGGTAAGAATCTGACAGCCATCCAGCTGGTGTTTTCTTAGCTCTACGACAAATCAATGGTGCATGCCTGTCCAACACACCACCAAGGTCACGAATATACTGGTCATACAGGTCTGCAGCCACTATAGCAGGAGATGTGACAAAGGATGTGTTTGCAAGATCCTCACAAAAGCTCTTCATATTGATGTTATGGTACCTGCGGTAAGAAATGCTGTCAACCTTCGGTACTGCAGGGCATGCAAAATCCAAATGACATTTCACCAGTGCATGATCTGAGACCATTTCCCCAACTGTCACATTACTGACAAAGGAGGAATCGCTTGGGCTAAGTATCAGATCCAGTGTATGACCATGCAAGTGGGTAGCTTTATTAACATTTTGGGCAAGATTAGAGGCATCTAATAGATTGAGAAATTTTCTTTGGTCAATACAATCTGTGTCCACATGGACATTGAAGTCTCCACAAATGATGAAGGAGGAAGTGAGAGATGACAGAAAACCACAGAAATGCAGGAAATCATCAAGAAAGGCAGAGGAACATGAACCTGGGGTGCGATAGACACAAGCCATAACAAATGATTTTGAGTTAGTGACAATTGATATGATGATGTTTTCGAAAGTGGAATGTGTTGGTGCGTCAACAGTCTTAGCAGGTAAGTTTTTCTTGGAAAGGAAGCCCACTCCGCCACCGCGACCAATCGTCCGGGGCCTATGAGTGAGTTGAAATCCAGGCGGAGTTACTGACTTCAGTAGGCTGTCGGTATCAGAAATGTGAATGTGAGTTTCTGCAAGTGCCAAAATATCAAGATTATGATAGCACAAACATAACAACTATGTAACAATTGTACAAAAATATTCAGTTCAGTGAAAGCACTGGTTATATTAAATGCATTTACCCAGTAAACATTAGAAACATTTTGAGAATGTTCAAATGTTTACAAAACGTTTTTTTAAATCTTATCGTTAGGGTTCTGCAAATATTTTTTTGCAGAAAACATCTATGAAACGTTTATAAACTAACTCAAGAAATGAAGGTTATGCTGGAAATGTTTTTAAAACTTTCACCATTAAATGTGTGATAAACAGTACAAAAAACGTCTCTTAACATTTTTGTTGAAAATGTTTGCTCTGAATTTGTTTTACCAACTGATTTTCAAATCCATCATTTTAAAAAGGTTTTGAAATGTTTTCAAAAAAATGTTTCAAGATCAACCTCAGCTTTTTTAGTTATTTTGTAAATGCTAAATAACTGAAGTAGCAAATATTTTGAATAGGTAATGTTTATCAAATGTCTTTTAAACATCGTGCTGTTAACAAATCCCTTGGAAACGTTTACTAACACCAAAGATGGGGTCTTAAAAGGTTTTGTAAATGTTCAAAGTTTTCTGAAACGTTTCTAATGTTTACTGGGTATGAACAAAGAAAAATCATGAAATTGACAACAAAGCTAGAAGATATTGCCTTTTGCTAAATTATGCAGTCTCATTTGCATTTGCTCCATAATATTAAACTTTCTACACTGAAACTATGAGATCTGTAGTCATGTCAATAAAAAAGTGGATTTCTTGCAGAACTTTATTCCATGATCCTGTCTACTCTATCAACCCAAAATTACATCTTCGATAATGCAAGTGTGATTTTGAGCAATCACTAACACATAAACATCTTTGTTACTCTTGCAATCTGCTTTCCACATCTTGGGCATGGCAAATTTTGGTCTCTAAGTTTATTACCACACTGTAAGCAAACACAGTGGTTACAGGGTGTCATTAAAGCATCCACGTCTGTAAGCTTGCAAACCATGCATGTGAGTTTTGCTCTCAATTTAGAATTTTCTTCCACAAGATCTTCCAATCGTTCTTGAATTTGTAGCTCCTCTATTAAATCCACTGATGTTATTGGTTTTCCTGAAAGAAAGCTTTTACAATTAAATATTTAACTCCAAATAATGTTGAAACTTTTAGTGGAGGTCAATAATGAACATGAATTTGTACATGTACAATGTGTTTAAATTCATGAAGTGGATCAGTTTTAAAGATTTTTTACAAGAATAACAAATATTTAATATATGTATCATAAAACTGTAGGAAATGATTCACAATGCAAAGTCATACTGCATCATATCAGTTTTGATTGTTTTTATACTTGTTAAATTCAATAATGCAATTATTCTATTTAAATTTTTAGCTGTATGTCATATTTTAAAAAGGAGCCTAGCTGTGATAACATCACGACACAATCCCCAATCAAATTTATTTTTTATCAACATGTTAATGTTAAAAAAGACTCCTTTATATGGTATTAATATCAATAAAAGAGAAGTTATTTTGAAACTTACCTGCACTCCGAAGCTGCTCACAGACCTCTTGTACTTTATTTCTGGGAAACCCATGGTCTACAGCTATTTTACAAGCATTTTTCTCCACTTGGTCTGGCAGGATATTCTTCTTCAGAAGGGCTCCTTTAATTATTTATTCACATACTTTTTGTTAACATCATCATATACAAGTGTAAAGATCAAAGTAAATATTTGTTTGTCAGAAATACAGAGAAAGGTACCATTTGTCTTTATCAACAAATACTTGGCCCACACTTCTACAGTATACAACCATCTGAAAGATATCATCATCATAGCCAAAATTTATATCAGCATTAGATGAAGAAGTAGTTTTATAATTGGCTTCTTTTAAATAAACCATATAAAGTTTGAGGCATAATATCCCTTTCAATATCCAGGGTCATATTGGGACAGGTCCTCAGCTTTTGTCACTCGTGAGAGTTGAACCTACGCAGTGTTGATAGCCTGTGATTAAAGAACCCAACTATGCCTTATATCTCATGTATTATACAACTAAACCTTATAGTACATGTATTATTGATTACATTATGTCAATCTATTCAAGATTGTGTTTCAATATATTGCACAACAAGTTGATCCAATATAATTTTAATAACATGTAAATTAATCTGAGTGGTTGTCCCTTTGAAAGATGATTTGTTTATTCAATTGTGCGTACACTTACCCAGTTTGCTTTGTATCATCTGCTTCACATGGGCACATGTTGGATGATTGGATGAATGCAGGATAAAGATATTGTCATCTTTTACCCACTTTCTGAAGCTTGCATGGCATTCATAGCATTTACATATGTCATCTTGCCCAGTGTAATACAGGCCATTTGCTGCTAGATCAGAAACAGCAGGTATCTTTCCTCTGAATGAAACAGGGAGACCTTGAAATGATTCTATTCTGTCTTCCAGTGTACCAAATATCTTTCCCTGGTCCTGGAATAGTGCTGGAATAGTATGACGTTCTTGTGAATACATATCATATTCATCTGTTTCTTCAGCAGTATTCAATTTTACAGAGTTTCTTTGCATTGCCACATTCTTCTTTGGCCCATGCCCTAAAACAGGAAGAATACAGGTTAATAGAAGAACACAGATAAAGAGGTGAGGACTAGCATGTACATACTTCTCAGTCCACTTCAATAAAACAGGATTTGTTGGTTAAAATCAATGGTACAAGTTTTAAGGTTCGAGCATTTTTCTTTTATCATGGAATGGTAGTTATACCTAGTTCAGAAACTTCAATTGTGGCTTCATGAGCAACATACAAGCCCCAAATTTTTTAACTTGTCAGAGCTCATTGGTTATACAATGCATTTCGTATTTTAGTAGTATCTATTAGGTTTTATGATAGGGGCCACTGTGGCACAATGGTAACACACTTGCCTCCTACTTCAGAAATTAGAGTTTGAATCTTTGGCCTGACCTCGTGTGAGAAAGCAGTTGTTTGCTGTTGGTCGGCAGTTTACATTACAGAACCTTGACCAACTGTTTGTACTGTTACCTTGTCCTTTGTAACTACATGTTACAATATAACCAATAAAGTAATACGTGGGACATAAAACCCTAACAAAAAGAATAAATAAATTAAGTTCATAAATGTGGATAAGTCAGGATTTGTATTTGGGTAGGATACCACAACATGGACAGCATTTCCACCATTTTTAAATTTTTAATATATTTGAAAAATCTGCTACACTCT
Organism: Sabellastarte sp. h YS-2021; assembly: GCA_964017235.1. Lineage (NCBI taxonomy): Eukaryota > Metazoa > Annelida > Polychaeta > Sabellida > Sabellidae > Sabellastarte > Sabellastarte sp. h YS-2021. The sequence goes on along the minus strand of OZ024927.1, from coordinate 138,144,125 downwards.
TTCAAACTAAAATGTACATGCTAAAGGGGTGAATGTGGGCCATAATGGCTATACAGGACGGATCATTTTTAAATGAGCACTGCCAACATTCAAGGTCCAATTACTATATAGATAATGGCCGAGTGGCACTCCATTATGTTAACTTAATGGCCTAAGAGACCTGTATATATTATCTATTATAAAACTCTGTGAATTAAACCAATTGAATGGTTCAACACTTTCTGCTAATTGGTTAACCCATGCAATCTTTGCAAGGTTTGCTTTGGTATGAATATCATATCTATTATATTTTTTTAAAACTCTGTTAATTAAACCAATTAAGTGATTGAATAAATCAACAACTACTAAATGGTCAACCTGTGCAGTCTTTTCAAGGTGTGAATATCATACTTGGCTTTCACTAAATTAGTTATATGGTATTTTTTTACTTCAATACACAGTCAATATTGTTTTACCGTGTCTAACACTGGTTTTTCTTTTTGGGAAAATAAATATACTTTTTTGGTCAAATCTTGAAAAATGTGAGTATAATCTGAATCACAAATTTTAACCATAGATAGTGCAAATTTATAAAATGGGGATATCTGAATTGCAGACAGCACTTTAGATTGTCTATATGGTAATGTTCATGCTCTGGATAATTTGTTGTGGTGATTTCCTCATGTTACTACGGAGCCCCTAATAGGACATGGTAAAATAAATATTGCACCATGTATTAAGTCATGCGCACAAGATGATCTCGTGATAACGAGAAAATAAGTCGTGATAAGGAGATGATCTCGTTAGCACCACTTGTTTTCTTGATATCACAAGATCATCTCGTGCTCACCAGATGATCTTGTGCTCACTAGATAAAGTGGTGATCACCAGATGAAGTAGTTATCACGACATAATAAGTAGTGAGCACTAGTTTATGTGGTGATCACCACTTATTATGTTGTTATCACCAGATGAAGTAGTGAGCACTACATTATCTGGTGCTAACCAGAGCATTCTATTATCCCTAGTTCATCTCGTGCTCACCACTTCATCTAGTGATCACCAGATGATGTGGTGCTCACTACTTATTTTCTTGTTATCACCAGATGATGTGGTGAGCATGAGATGATCTGGTTATAACTAAATGATGTGGTGATCACTACTTCATCTTGTGATAGCAAGAAAATAAATAGTGAGCACCACATCAAATAGTGCTCACCACTTATTAAGTCGTTATCACCACTTCATCCGGAGCTCACCACTTTATCTAGTGAGCACAAGATCATCTTGTGATATCAAGAAAATAAGTGGTGTGCACGAGATAATCTCATTATCACAAGAAAATAACTTGTGATAATGAGATGATCTTGTTATCACAAGATGATCTTGATATCACAAGATGATCTCATTATCACCAGATCATCTTGATATCATGAGATGATCTTGTTATCACCACTTATTATCTCATTATAATGAGATCATCTCATTATCACGACTTATTTTCTTGTTATCACGAGATCATTTGTGCGCACGATTTAATACATAGTGCAATTTTTATATTACCATGTCCTATTTATCTCATTATAATAAGATCATCTCATTATCATGACTTATTTTCTAATCTATCTAATCTAATGTGGACTTTCATAGCGCTTAATCTCCATCACTGATGGACTCTAAGGCGCATCTAAACATAAAGCAAGGCAGTTAGCATTAATCAAGGGACATAGCCAGGTCTTACCAAGGAGACACAGATGTGACGGGAGAGGCTATGGTGGGTAGGCTTTTGCAAACAGGTAAGTTTTAAGCTTCTTTCTGAAGGAGGCAACTGATGTTGCACTGCAAACATCTTGAGGGAGGTCATTCCAGATCTTAGGAGCATCAAAGGCAAAACTATGACCAAAATGTTTGGCTGACTTAAAGACTGATGAATGGAAAGGAGGAACTGTATTGACGATCTGGGTGACTATGCCAAGTACTAAAGGGACAACTACTAAAAGACAAGAACGGTTCGAAGTAAGAAGGAGAACCACTATGCAAAAATTTATACACAAGTGTTGCGGTTTTGAAAATACAACGATAGGGTGTTCTGAATACTTTGCAATTTGTGCTGATTGAAACCGGACAAACCTCTGAACAGAGAGTTACAATAGTCCAGACGACTACTAACGAAGGCATTTGCAGCAAGGACTGCCACTTCAGAAGTGAGATACTTTCTAATTCTATGGAGGTCACGCATCTAAAGGAAGCACGCTTTGCAAGTCCTCTTGATATGCTCAGAGAATGAAAAATCTGCATCAAACCACACACCTAGATTTCTGACAGAATCAACCAGATGAAGAAGGCTACCAAGAATGCTAACAGGAAAGTGAGAGGAAATCTTCTGACGTTGAGCCTTGGAACCAAAGACAATAAACTCAGTTTTTTCAGGGTTGAGCTTCAATTTACTGAGAGACATCCACTCTTGAACATCACGAAGGCAGGCATTTAGCTTGGCGAAAGCCGAAGAAGCATTCTTGTGGGAGAGATGGATGTATAACTGAGTGTCATCCGCATAAAAATGGAATTTAATATGCGGGTGGAGGCGAATAATTTTACTAAGTGGTGTTGTATAGAGTGAAAACAGTAACGGACCCAGAACAGAACCTTGTGGGACTCCATAGATGAGATTGCTTAATTCAGATATTTTCTTGTTATCACGAGATTATCTTGTGCGCACGACTTAATACATAGTGCAATTTTTATTTTACCATGTCCTATTTATCTCATTATAATGAGATCATCTTGTTATCACAACTTATTTTTTCGTTATCACGAGATCATCTTGTGCGCACGGCTTAATACATGGTGTAATTTTTATTTTACCATGTCCTGTTAGGGGCTCCATATGTTACTATACTAATTGGTGCTTATTTTAGGATGGTAAGAGCAGCAAGTGTTTATTTTGTGTTTCATGCATTGAAAGTACTACAAACATCAGAATTACTTCCCTGTGGTTTGTGAAAGTGTTCAGATTTCATCAGATTTCAATTTTTGTCTTTGACTCTAAATTTTGAATCAAGCAAAATGCCACCTAGAAAGATTTCTCCTGGAAAAAAGGCCTTCTAGACAATTGCATACTCCATATTTTGCATTCCAAAAATGCCTCCTAAAAATAAGTTTGCAACTTTTAAAGACAAAATTCATTTCAACCGCAAATAGTGTATCATGTCAGAGGTATACAACAAAATGTAATAAGATAAACTAAAATCTAAGTTTTGAATTTAAAGATATTGAAAATTTAAACAAAAGTAAATCCAGTACTAATTCATTTCAGCACTACATTATAGCACTATGTTTCTTTTCCCATTTTATTTCAGTCAAAACCTTCTTCATGTGGCATAATTTGGACTGTTACCAATAACAATGTACATTCTAAGCCAATAAAGCCACTCCCTTAATGTAGTACTCTGGGTTAGATTTTTACAATGCACACGGTAAGCCACCAAAACCATGTTAATCACTACTCATCACAACAAATAATTTTGAAAAAGACCTGATCGTGAGTACATTTGAAAAGGTAGCTGCTCTTGCAATTAAATAAACAGATGGTTATTGTAAAAACATGTTTAAAAATGTCTGTTTTTAGACAACATAAGGACAAGGTTGTGATTTAAAATTCAAATATGAGTTGTTACAGTCACATGGAACTCTGTGGACAGGCCTCTAGTTGTTGTTTATATAAAGTTTTTGCAACTTAATCAACTTGATGTAACACATAATAAATATTCATTCTATATATATGTACAAATATAGTTTTATGGATAAACATTCTACAACATCACCAGTAAAGCTGTAAATTTTATGTACTTATGTTTAACTTATCTCTTTTAAACTACTGTTATGGTGACTTGTCTTAATTCCTGCGTAGTTAAACTCACTAAGTGTGACATTATATGTAATGCTTGTGTAATTTTGTCTTGACTGACCAATGATGATGGTTGTAATTTATGTCTTGAAATATAACTTTAGTAATGTATGGCTGGTGAAGAAATGTAATGCTGTAAGACTATCCAGTTGGCTCATGAAATATGACTTTAGTAATGTTGCAGTAATGATTAATTCCCAACCTGGTCTTCAGATGACTTTAAGCTTTTACTTTCCATAATTGTCACCCTATGTCCTCATAAATAAAATAGTGCATAGTGTCTTGTATATATAATAATACAAATATAATCCTCTCTTGTCTCTATGACATACCATAATTTTGGTTTGGGTACTGAAAGAAGACACAAATACCTTTATAACTATGAACGTTTTAAAATATTTATGAAAAATGTCAACAGTTGTTGATCAATGGTAATACCAAATTTCCAATATTGTGAGTTTAAATTACTTTGTTTATTAACAGTTTATTGATCTGTCAAAATCCTCTATTATCTTGGTGTGGTAAATAAATAAGGCAACAGATACAGTGAAAGCACAATCATGTGTAATATGTTGTCAAAATGTATTTGATGAAAATGTTTTGCCACATATTTGAAATAATTATCTTAAACTTTTATCCACTGAAGGTCGTATTTTATCAAAATACTGGGGAAAAAATGGGACAAATTGTTATTTTTCATATGTAACAGTGCCATCAGCTTGTGTGTTTCAGTGTAACTGGCTCGTGTTTTATTGTCATCTTTATTTTTGATATTTTAGGGGCTGTCATTTATGCCCCCGTTCCACCGAGCAATTGGCCGCCGACTCAGTCTGCGACCCTTATTCCTGTAGAATCTTGTACATTCTTGACAAAAATGGGTGGAGTAACCAGTCTTGTGGTCGTCTTGGGCAGACCTCAAGATTAATCCCAGGCTGCCTGCAGTAGCCTCAGATTGTCCCCGACTATCTCACGACCAGTCCCAGACTGGGCCAAGATTAAGCCTGTAACCATCCACGACTGCCCAAGATTTGTAGCAGGCAACCTCAGGCAACCCCAGGCTGCCTGCGACCAGACCCAAGAATAATCGGCGATTGTCCCAAGATAGGTGTAAGACTCCCGCAGGATGTCTGAGGCCGTCTGTGACCGTCTGAGGAAGCCTGGGACTAGTCGCAGGATGATCCCAGGGATACCCAGGCAGCAATGGTGATTTTTGTGTTTTGACATTTTAACCCAATTGTCACCTTATTTTTTAATATGACAGCCGCACCTGAACACTTGTACATAGTTTGGGTTACAAACTAGATGACACCAAGTCATTTGTAACATGAAAGTTGGGGCTTTTTCTGTTTCTCATCGGAATAATAGATCTAGTAACTATTGCATCAAATCAGGGTTCAAACCCAGCAGGAAGCGTCACCAGCACCACCACCTCAACCACTGGTACCATTCACCAGAAAAAAATTAAATTATTAGTGTTATTGCTTCAAAAAAAAACAATGAATGCATATCTGCTTGAACTGTATGCAAGAATATCTGTGAAATCTGAAGCCAACACAAAATATTTGGATTTTATTTTCAGTTGAAATAGTGGCCAATATTTCAATTTCAAGCTTTTGGATGGAAATGAAGTGACTTTAGTTCATTTAAAGGAAAATGTGACTGATTTTATATGGCTAATTCAACATAACCCACAAAACCTGAGAATTCTAGGTCATTTTAAAATGACCAAAGTTTTATTTCGGCAACACTTTCAATTGTGAAGAATTTTGGGAAATTTAAAACAGCCGAAATCTTCAGCCAAATATCCATTTAAATTTTACATAAATGTGGAGACCTCCATGGGCCCCTTTTTCATATTATTTCTTTTTAATGTTAAAGCTTTAAAGATTTCTTTCTCTTTAAAACTTTAACTTTTTATTTATCTAGGGGCAATTAAACTAGCATTTCTATGGCCATATTGGATAGGGGAAATTATCTAAAGTTATGTATGTGGCCTTTGTTGAAAATATGTACTGTTATTTCTGTGTTTTGAGGAGTCAGTGTGAGTGTTGGACTTTTATTTTTTATTTTTTATGTCTTTGTAAGTATTTGTACTGAGCTTTGTATGTGTTTGGGGAGGGATGAGTATAGCAAAAGTTCTTGGAAGATTTGGGGGCCCTTAAAAGGGCCGAAAGCAGGCTGGGATATGGCTGGCTACTGAGGCGGCTGTTGCTGTTGCAGAGGTTGCTGGGAAGTTGAAGGTATTGCTGGTGACGCAATGAAGACTTGTGGAGTGTTGACATCTGTAACTCCTGTGATGTCCGATAAACTTAAAAATCCAGACAGGTTGTGACGACTGCTCTCATCCTGTCCAAATCCCACTTGTGACGGTGTGTAGTACAGCAGGCTGCTGCTGGAAGCTGAAGCTGCAGCTTGTCTCGTGGGTCCCTGTGGTGGTAAAATCCCCATTGCTTGTGTATCTGAAGTTACGGTAGCTGTTCTTCTTGGCAGTGGTGCTGCTTGCCTTGGAGTCGGTGGTTGAGCTGGGGCTGGAGCTTTACTTGGAGTTGCAGGTTTCAAATTGGTGGAAGTGACGTTCTGCAGTGCGTTGAAGACCTGCCCCTTCAAAGTGTGGTACTGCTCTTTGCTCAACTTGCTCACTTCAGATGCCACAAAGTCAAAAAAAGTGTTCGTTCATCCACTGGCTTCTCAACAAACTTGGACACCATAGTCTTCATGGTTTCAAAATGTTCCAATAACTTGTGGTCTGTAGATAATGGCCCCAAGTTAACAGGTGATCTGCCACTTGCGTCTAGTGATTCAACGTCTGTACTGGAGCGAGTACTGTCGTTGTGCACCCTGGAACTACTGGCTTCTAGCCCTGCTGTTATGTTTTCCCCTTTCCTGCGGATGTGGCCACGCATAAAGGACATGCGGTCATAAACCCACTTCTTTATTGTTTATTGTTTATTTGGGTTTTACGTCGCTTTCAACACTGTACAGGTCATATCACGACGGGTAGTTGGAAGGGCAGAGGAAACCAGTACATATAGTTCGCTAGGGTTCTGTACTGTAAACTGCCGACCAACGGCAAGCAACTACCAGCTTTCCCACTTACGGCCATGACGGGGATCGATCCCCGGCCGCAGAGGTGGGAGGCGAGAGTGTTACCACTCTGCCACCGTGGCCCCCTAAACCCACTTCTGTCTTTGTGTGAAACTGGCTGGAGCCTGACCAGACTTGTTCTTCGACACCTTGCCAAAAGTTGTCCTCTTGGATGTGTACCACCGTTTCACATCATTCGCATCTAGCTTCAGTTCTGTTGCAATCTCTACCCATAGAGCTTCCTTGTGATATTTGTCTGCATATCTCTCGTGCTCCTTGTTGTAAATTTCTGGGTGGTTCTGCAAAAATTCAATGATGGCATCCTCCTCCTTATCTGTGAAGGCTGTCACTAGCCTACATCTCTTTGAAATTACAGGTAGTGGTGCATTCTGTGGGACTTGCTCCTCCTCTTCATCATCAACGGCTGCCTCAGTAGTAGGCAGTATCTCATCACTAGGTGGAGTTTAGAGTGGTGTAGGCTGTGCAACAGTATCAGGGGGTTCCTCCCCTGTAGCCTCTTCTCTCCTCTCCTGTTGCTTGCTCTTCCTTTTCCTCTTATACATGTCGTAAAATAAAAAAAAATACTAAAATGTGTCTATCTGTGAAATTTGCCCTAACTCAAATTATATATCAAAATAAAAACTGAAATCCCCTAACTAAAATCCCTGTGACACAATCGACGTTCTCAGTAGCCAGCCAGTACCAGTAAGATGAATGCCAGCTTGGGGTCTCCTTATATAGTCGCCGACCAGGAGGAAAACTAGTGCGCATTCAACATGCGCAGACAAACCCGCCAGATAATCTGTCACGTAATCTTGCCTTTGATCTCAGGCCGCCCCAGACAATCCCCAATGTTCCCAGGCTGTCTTCTCTTTGTCTGCGTTGGCCTGGGACAGTCGGCGACTGTCTTGATGTTTGCACGTGCAGGAATCTTGTGTGAGCGTGAGAATTGCCGGCGACTGTTAGCCGGCTTTCCCAGGCATCCTCAGACAATCTTTGATGTTCGCCGACAGTCTGCGAATAAGGGTCACGGATAAGAAAGTGTGGGAAAAATATACATGAGTTAGTCGGCCACTAGTCGCAGACTACCTGGGACAGTATTTCCTTGGTCGGAGACTGGCAGTTCAAGAGTGCATAAGACTGTCGCAGACTGACCAAAAGTCTGTCTGAGGCCATCTGGGACAGCCTGAGGCAGTCGCAGATTCAACAAGATTAAGGTTCAAGATTAAGGCAGTCGTCACCAGTCGCGAATAATATCAAACATGTTTGATATTGCTCACGACAGGTAACGACTACAAGAGACGGTCTGTGACTTACCCAAGATTCACTCACGACTTGCAAATTTCCTTAATCGTGGGCCTTAATCGCTCGGTGGAACAGGGGCATTAGGAAGGTTTCCTCTTATGTTACTGACCTGGATGAATCTTTTCAAGACCATCTATATGCTGTCTGCACACTGGACATATCCTCCCATTGTCCTTACATCCTGTGCCACACTGGGAACAAACACAATGGTTGCACATTTTGATGACAGCATCTACATCTTTTTCTCGACAAACCTTACAACTGAGTTTCTCTTTCAGCATAGCATTTGCGTCTTCCAGATCTTTCATTCTTTTTTGAATTTGGGCTTCACCCATCAAGTTTTCGGTTGTTATGTGTAACCCTATATGGTATGAAATATAAAAATAAACATGTAATTTTGGGATGTTATGACTTTTGTGTTTACATATGGCAATAATAGATGACTGATAAAATAAAAAAGTAAACAGATTGCAGTGCAGCCAACACAGTTATCTGATTTTTAAGGTGACCTTTCAAACTCCTTTCCCAAAGATTCCTTTATCTTTCCCTTATTCTAATTCTAATTAGACTTTTATAACGCATGAAGAAACCATAAGAGAAATGAGCTAAGGAGGATATGCCTTTGTATAGAGATAAGTTTTGAGCTTCTTTCTAAAAGAGGCAATAGTGGGTGATGCACGATTGTCTTTAGGAAGTGAATTCCAAACAGTGGGTGCATCAAAGGCAAAACTGAAGCTAAACTGCTTAGTGGACTTGTGAATTGTAGGTGGAAATTTTGGTGCATTGAGGAAATTGGCAATACTCTGACTATGTCTAGTATTGTAAGTAGTGTGGTATGTGGATAGATAATTAGATATGGAGCAAAATATTTAGGGAAACCCGTATGAATAAACTTGTACACCAGGGTAGCCAGTTTGAACTATGAGTGAAACTGAATAGGGAGCCAGTGGAGTTTCCTGAGTACCCGAGTTATCCGAGTGTATTTACTCAAATTTGTAACAATTCTAGCTGTAATGTTTTGGATAGACTGTAATCTACGAAGATTGAACTTGGAGAGACTCCTGAAAAGTGAGTTACAGTAGTCCAACTGACTACTAACAAAAGCTTTGGCAACTGAAACAGCTGCAGCCTGAGTCTAGAACTGCCTAATATTTCTAAAATCCCTCAGTTGAATAAAGCAGCCTTTACAAACATTCTGGACGTGTTTAGAGAAGGAAAAATCAGAATCAAACCACACACCCAGGTTCCTGACTGACTCAGTGGGGTGAAGGGTGTTGCCCAAGATGTCGATTGGAAAACATGCATTTAACCTTTCTCTCTCTTTCTTGGAGCCAAAAAGTATGAACTCAGTTTTATCAGGCTTAAGTTTAAGTTTGCTAGCCGACATCCATTCTTTGACATCTTGAAGGCATCTGTTCAACTTATCAAAAGCAGCTGAGGCATTCATGTGTGACAGGTAGACATGAAGTTGTGTATCATTGGCATAGAAATGGAAGTTTATGCCTTTGTGTTTACCAATCAATGTGCTAAGGGAAGATGTGTACAGAGAGAACAGCAGAGGATCCAAAACAGAACCCTGAAACATGCCGAACAGCCGTTTTTGTAAATCCGACAAAGTAGAACCAATCTTAACAGACTGAAAGTGTTCTGTCAAATAAGAAGAGAACCATTTGAGAGCAGAGCCACTAACACCAAACCAATCCAGAAGACAGCTGAGGAGAGTAGAATGATCAATAGTATCAAAGGCAGCCAAGAGATCCAGAAGTACCAAGGCAGTAGCTCCATCCCGAGATAGTGACAAATGAATATAATGTTTGATGGAAAGCAGAGCCGTCTCAGTTGAGTGACCTGACTTATACACTAACTGATATGAGCTATCCAAGCCATGTTGATGAATATGATCATTGGTTATAGATGGTAGAAGGATGTCAATGCATTCCTTAGTAAGGAATGAGGGCAATGGGTCCAACAGGCATTATTTGGTTGGTAATTTGCTGATTATTTTACTCTTATTTCATCTTGAGCGACTTGAGTAAAGACTGTTAATTTAGGAGGGTCAAGGGGGGATGTACCATATTATAGGACTCAGATGAGGAGAAACTCTCATGAATTTTCATGATTTTATTTGAGTGAGGGAACAAAGGAAACTATCCAACTCAGTACTACGAATATGTGTTTCTATGAGACAGAGGAAATCAAAGGCATGAGATCCTTTTGTGTCAGTGAGAAGAGGGCCCTTATTCCGGATAGACCTTGCATTTACTGAACCAAGCATAACCGGTCCAGCTTTCATGTGAAAAAATCACCACACATAAGAATTAATAGCATAAGCCCATTCTGTTTCACAGTAGGGGGAAAACATGGCAGGGGGAGCTGTTGGAGTGATTTTAGCAATCCTCAACATGGATGGAATGAGGAATCGACTTCCAGTAAAATTTTGTGATACACTCCTGAGATGAGTGGCATCCATCAACATGGTGCAGAAGAGTAAAATGCACATGTCAAACATCTTGGTTGGGTTGGTTAAATGAAAATGTCCTATGATTAAAATCACCTGTGGGTGGCCTAACCTTTATGGCCTTAAGGATTAACCATTGAAACTTCTTCCCATGTGCGACTCACGGGCTCCCTAGCAACCCACACTAAAGCCAACCTTATGAAACTCAAAACCAACCACAAACCAAAAGAGGATTTTAATACTGAATACAAGAGAAACTGACAAAGGAAGCAACAAGGCAATAAAAAACATCTGTGAGAGTGATGAACCAAATTAAAATTACACACAATTAGCAAGAATAGACAATGGGCATGACCAGATTGAAAATAGTTACTGATAATTCCCGGCTAGGTGGGCGATAACACCCAAAGTATTGTAAAGTCACAATAAGATGTTATAAGAGAACAGAATCAAATGAACGTCAGATAAATAATAAAATAAACCTAAAACACTGCAGCATAAAATAAAAAAATGTACTGTATATTTGGTGTGAGATGTTCTTCTTTGGATACAAGCTATTTAGTGTCAGACTTTTGTTATACTATTTTGCCATATCAAATATGATATATTATATTTTAAAAATGAATACTTAATTGAAAAGTATTAAAATTTTTGAAATCATGGCGGATCTGGGACAATATAAACAATTTTTACCAAAAAAGTGGTAAAATTCAAATGAATCTCAATGTTTTCAATCACCCTAAGTTACTTTTTGATTTGTCTGAAAACAAATCTTGACTAGTGCCACCAAACCTGGACTCAGGCTGATGTTTTATCTGGCCTACTAAATTCCAGTCTCACTGACAAATTCAAGTAAAAGAGATATGACCATTCTGACTGACTAAAGTAGGGCTGGTCATTAACTAATTCATCACTGGGGATGTTGACTTTACCATCAATAAAGATGTGGCTGATTGAACAATTTTCCAGGAGATGTCTAATAAGAAAACAATGGATCTACAAAAACAACAAAATATTTCTTTGTAGCAACAGCAAGTGTGGTATTGACAGAGGATATGTAATAACTTCTATGTTCATGGAAGTACTGTGGCAGACCATAAACCAGACATTTGACTGTCTGATTCTCCGCAGAACATGAAGTCCAACAAAATATGACCAACAAACAGCATTCCAACCGATTTTGATGAAGTCACAATTAAATGTAACACCAAGGTGACGTTTCAAGTTCCAATCAGCATGAAATGCAAGCCCACCAGCCAGAAACATTTAAAAGCTATAACTATGCATCAGAGAACCGATGCAAATTTGTATCCACCGGAAAGACAACTCAGCAAAGCCACTGAACCATCGTTTGACCTTAAACGAGGGACCAAAGGTCAATTGTAACATCAGACAATTCCAGGCCAAAGATTTCCTATGATTTGGTTTCACACTGCAAACCTATAGGATCATTAATAAGCAAGTTATAAGCACTTGTAGGTTTGGCCGTCCTTGTTTAACCTTAAAGGAGGGGCACAATGTCTGGTCTGACAACTTAAAATGATTGCCAGCCCATGATTTCCTATAGGTTGGTTTCACATTGCAAACCTCTGGGGCCAATAATAAGCGAGTTATAAGCACTTTTAAGTTTGGCTATCCTCGTTTGACCTTGAAGTAGGGGTTCAAGGATCAATGTGAAGAGGTAAATGTTATTGGTGAAGAGAAATTCTCCTGGAAGGACCATGTTAGGGTCACAAGAGTGACCTTAAAACGAAAAAAGCAATCAGTGCCTGTGAACGGGTTCTGTATCAGGTGACAGTGTGTTTTCAGCTGCAAAGTAGAAGTAAAAGCATAAAAGGACACTAAAGTTTTGCCCTGCAAATGGTATTCAGAAGTAAAGTACAAAGTTAACTGTTATAGTGTAAAAAAAGGTGAAAAACACATTTAAAGAAAATACTGTAAAATTAATGTAATATTTTTGAGTTACAAGCGATTTACTCAACAGTGGAAACTTGAAGTAGCTATTCCTCAGTTATGCAATGAGCTACAGGTCTGAAAATTAAACTATCTTATAGCTGACAAAGAAAGTAGGTGAATAACATATTTAAAGAAAATGCTGTAAATGAAATAGTTTCAAGTTACACATGATTTACTCATTATGGAAGCTACTGAAAGGTCACAAAGTAGCTATTACTAACTTAGCTATTGGGAAAGGTTTCGAAGTTACTCACAATATTGTAGCTATGGATAAAGTAGTCTGCAAAATTCACAATGTTATAGCTGATCCAAAAGTAGATGAATAACAAATTTACAGAAAAAACTCTAAATGTAATAGTTATCAAAGTACAACCGATTTACTCAACAGTGAGAACCCGAAGGTAGCTTTTGCTCAGCTATACAATGAGCTACAGGTCTGCAATATTACTATGCTGTAGCTCATCCAAAAGTAGGTGAATAACATATTTAAACACAATTCTGTAACAGCAATAGTTTTAAAGTTACAAGTGATTTATGCAACAGTGAAAATCTGAAAGTAAATATTGCTCAGCTATGCAATGAGCTATAGGTCTGCAATTTTGTTATATTATAGCTCACCCAAAAGTAGTTTAATAACATATTTATAAAAAATTCTCTAAATGCAATAGTTTTCAATTTACAAGTAATTTTACTAACTATGGAAGCTACTGAAAAGTCGGGAAGTAGCTTTTACTCACTTAGCTATTGGGAAAGGTTTCCAAGTTACTCACCTTGTTGTAGCTATGGATAAAGTACCTGAGTAACATACTTTAACTTTATTATTGATTTACAAATGGTAAACCTATTCCATACTTATATGACTTACTATTAGTGAAGCTATTTCATATTTAGTTATTTACTATCTTGAAACATAAGCTATTGCAAATTGAGTTACCGACTTATTTGAAACTTCTCTTAAAAGTCAATAATTTAGTGTTGGCTTACAAGTAATGCATTTGATGGACTATGTGATTAAGTGACTCATGAATTGCTAGTTGCTCATCTACAAGAAGTCAAGCTTATGCATATAGATATTTAATAACTATTTTGGCACATATTATAAAAGCTGAGAATATAGTAATGATCTAAAAGTAGTTACTTAATATATTGACACCTGAAATGTTGTTTTCTAATTTAGGAATATAATAGTAAATAGCGATTTTAAAATGTGAAATATGAAAATAAGTTGTTAAAAGTAACAAATGTGCTGTTGAAACTACCTTCTTTTCTTTTACATATCCTGTATATAACATGTTATGTTTGAAATGAGTTACATAATGCTATGCTCTCCAATTTTTTTTTAACAAACACGTTATCCTACTGTCAATATGGTTCTGGTTCTTTTTATCGCCCGCAGGGCTTTAGCCCGGGAGGGCGATTATGAAATGCATCATGCGTGTGTGTGTGTTGGGGTGTGTGCGTTAGTGTGTCACGCTGATTTCTCCAAAACTGCTACAGCTATAGATTTTTTGTAAATTAATTGTCCTAATGAATTTTCATGCCCTTGAATTTTTTTTTTTTTTTTTTTTAGTTTTGTGGATTAAGGCCTAAAAATAAGTGAGTAATAGCAACTTTAGCTACTTTGAGTAAAGGACTCATAACTCAAAAGGTATTGCAGCTAGAGTTTTTTTCTTGAAATATGTTGTTAAGCTACCTTATCCTTAGCTGTAAGATGGTACATAGTTTGGGGTTCTATTGCATGTCGTAAGTGAGTAATAGCTGTTTTCTCATTTGTAGCTAAATAATAGAAGTAAATGTCAAATATCTTCAAAAGTATTAAAAGTTAGGGAAATCTTTTCAAATATGTTGTCCATCTACTTTTTGGTAAGCTATCACATAGTAAAGTGTCTGACTTGTTGCACCTTGGATAGCTGAATAATAACAAGGCTCTTCAATATAGTTTGCTTTTTCCCTATATTATAGGGTTTTTGAACAAATACTTTATCTTACTTTCAATATGGTTTTGACTCCTTTTTCTTACGTGGTGTTTACTGTACAATAAAGCTTTATGTTTGAAATGACTTATAGAATGTTATGTTCTTCAATGTTTTTCCTTTTGTATTTTGGTGTTTCAATATGCTTACCTAACCTAATCAAAATGGTTTGATTAAAATCCTGTTTAATTTATTGTTGATTTACAAGTGGTAAACCTATTGCATACTTATACAACTTACTATTAGTGAAGTTATTTCATATTTAGTTATTTACTATCTTGAAACATAAGCTATTCCATAATGACTTACCTACTTATTTGAAACTTCTCTTAAAAGTTAATAACTTATTATTGACTTACAAGTATTGTAATTGATGGACTATGTGATTAAGTTCATTTACAAGAAGTCAAGCTAATGCATATAAATATTTATTTACTATTTTGGCACAAAATTTAAAAGTTGAGAATATAGTAATGATCTAAAAGTAGTTATTTAATATACTGACACCTGAAATGTTATTTTATAATTTATGTATATATTAGTAAATAGCGATTTTCAAATGAGAAATAAGAAAATAAGTTGTTAAAACTAACAAATGTGTTGTCTCCTACTCTGTCCCTGTGCTACATTCTCATCTTAATGATAGACCCCTTTGTACCTACAATTTATGTTCATTTTGCTTTGAAAATGCTAACTTAAACATTTAAATTTTGAAAATACAGTTAAATGAAATTTAACGATTGTAATTCTCCCAGAAAGAAAACTAAATTATGTAAGTTAATGTATTGAAATATGATAAAACATCATTTTAAACAATCATCTAGCGATTTAGTGTAATTATGTTTTACATCCAGCCTGATCGGTGTATTCACAGTACTGGGTGTCTTTCTGTTCTATATTACCAATAACCTGTATATAGCTGTATATATCTCTTTGTTCTTTCTTCATGAAGTAATACTTGAATTAATCGTTGGTGTAAACTGCCTGGAACATAATTATATTATTGTTGGGGAAGCTATTATAAATGATATGGTTATTTTTACTTTTACTATTGTTAATATACAATTATTTCAAAGTCATACTATGAATCCTTGGTACCTGCATTTCTGCGAGTTTATAATTTTGCAAGTAGTTATATTGTCATCTAATTTTAAATGTTCTACTATATTGGTCCAGCAGCTTGCTATGTGTGAATCCTTTGGGGGTAAATCTTTCAATTTCTTAGAGAATAATGAGTGAACAAGTAAAAATAATATCAGCAAACTGTCAGGGGATGAGAGATAAATCGAAAAGGGCAGACGTTCTGAATTATGTAAAGAGGCTACGTCCAAATATAATTTGTTTTCAAGACACCCATTTAACCAAAAAGGAAGAAAATTAATTAAGAACACTTTCAAAATGTGAATGCTTTATATCTGGTGTTAAAACGAATTCAAGAGGGGTTGCCATCTTATTAATGAATAACTTTGAGTACAAGGTTGTTGCCTCAAATTTAGATAATCAAGGCAACATGATATATGTGGATCTTATGCTAGGATCCATTTCTTTTCGCCTGATTAATATTTATGCCCCAAACACTGATACACCAACCTTTTTTCAAAATGTTAATGTCTTAATTGAAGAAAATACAATGGATCACATTGTAGTATGTGGCGATTTTAATTTGGTACTTAATCCAAAAATAGACTGTTCAAACTATGTCGGCATTAATAACCCTAATGCACCCCAGACATTAATTGAAACATTATATACATATAATTTAAAGGATGCTTTTAGGTATTTTAATCCTGATACTAGTAGGTTTACCTGGCGTCGTAGAAATCCAATAAAACAAGCACGCCTAGATTACTACATTGTTTCAAATCCTTTTACTGACTTAATAGATAATTGCGATATAATTCCTGGGTACAAGTCTGATCGCTCTATATGTACTTTGAATATACGAACTAGTAAATTTATAAGAGGAAGAGGGTTGTGGAAACTTAACTGTGATTTGCTTAGTAATTCTGATTATGTTGATTTAATCAATAAAACAATACAAGAAGTTAAATCTGAACACACTGTTCCTGTTTACAGTATAGAGTTTATAGATAATGCATCTGATTTAGATAAAGAATTCCTTATTGAAGAGGATCTACTTCTAGAAATGATAATGTTTAAAATAAGAGAAAAAATCAATTAAGTTTGCATCAAAGTTAAGAAAATCCAAAAATCTGCTAGAAAAAGAACTGATTAAAAAAATACATCTTGCAGAAAGTGTTGAATTAGCTACAAATTCAACAGATCATATTGATACTTTGAAAAATGAATTGACGAAACTAAGGGAAGAAAAGCTCAAAGGCCACATGATACACTCCCGAGTACAATGGCTACACTTAGGTGAAAAACCATCTCAGTTTTTCTGTGGTCTTGAGAAAAAAAATTTTTTGGACAAAACAATTAGAAAAATAACCCTTGAGAATGGGGTAATAGTAACTGATCAAAATCAAATATTGGATAAAGTAAAGGAATTTTATGCCAAATTATTTAAAAATAAAGATTCAGTTCTCTCAGATACTCCATTATCAGAAATTGTTAAAGATCATCAAATAAATAGATTAACTAAAATTCAAGCTCAAAAACTGGAAGGTGAAATAACTTTATCTGAGTTGGCTCAAGCTCTAAAAACTATGAAAAATAATAAAACACCAGGAATAGACGGCTTCCCATCAGAGTTTTTTAAAGTATTTTGGTGCAAATTAAAATTTATAATTTTTAGAGCCTTCAACCTGTTTTACCAAAAAGGTATTTTATCAGTTACATTGCGCCAATCTATAATCAATTGTATTCCTAAGGGGGATAAGCCAAGACAATTTAAAAAAAATTGGAGACCCATTTCTCTTTTGTGCGTTTTATACAAGTTATTATCTACTGTACTTGCAAATCGACTTAAAGGCATTTTAGATTCCCTGATATCAAGATCTCAGTGTGGATTCATTCAAGGTAGATATATTGGTGAAGTTACTAGACTTATTTATGACGTCATAAATCATACAGAAAAAAGTGAAATTGAAGGGTTGTTGATGCTGATAGACTTTGAAAAGGCCTTTGATTCTATTTCCTGGAAGTTTCTTTATAATGTACTAGACTATTTAGGGTTTACAGAGGGATATATTAAGTGGATTAAACTATTAAACAAGGGTATACAAGCCTCAGTAGTTCAGGCAGGTTGTAAGTCAGAATTTCTCAACATCGAAAGAGGATGTAAGCAAGGTGATCCTATTGCGGCATATTTATTTTTATTAGGTGCACAAATTATGACATATATGGTTAACCAAAACAACAAAATGAAAGGAATTAAAATTGGTAGAGAAATCAAACTCTGTCAGTTTGCTGACGATACTACTCTTATTTTAGATGGTTCTAAAGAGTCCTTAGATTCTGCTTTGAACACAATAGAAATCTTCGGGTCAATTTCAGGATTAAAAATGAATACAACGAAAACTAAACTTGTATGGATAGGTAGGAAAAAATACTGCAGAGAAAAAATCAATACATCTTTTAATTTGGAGTAGGGGTCAACTACCTTTGATTTACTGGGTATTACATTTTCAGTTAACCTTAATGAAATGACATCTATAAACTATAAATTAGCCTTAGAAAAATCCAAGAAGCTCATTAACAATTGGAAGAAAAGAATGTTAAGCCCATTAGGAAAAATTACAGTTATAAAAACATTTATTCTGTCTCAATTTATACATCTTCTTACAGTACTTCCATCTCCATCAAGAGATTTCTTAAAAACAATAAATTCAATGTTCTTTGGTTTTATTTGGAATAATAAACCTGATAAGATAAAGTGTATGTATATTACACAAGATTATCAGGATGCTGGACTTAAAATGGTTAACTTGGAAAAATTTATTGATTCCCTCAAATTAACATGGGTTGATAGATTATTAAAAAGTCAAAAGGCTGATTACCATACTCTGTTTGAGACAACTATATCACCCATATCAAAGTTTTTTAAACTAGGTTCTGGATGGGCAAAGTTACTAATACAAAAAACCTCAAACATTTTCTGGAAAGAAGTTTTCCTATCATGGGTTAAATTTATGGACATCCAAACTATAAATGAAAATGGAGATATTTTAAGTTCACCTCTGTGGTATAATCCACTAATTTCAGAGCATGAAGTTTATTTTCCATCATGGTTTAACAAAGGCGTTGTTACAGTGGGAGATATTGTTGATAACAGAGGGGTTGTTTTAGAGCAAAAGGATATACAGAAAAAGTTTAACTTTTTAAATGTAAACTTTCTTGAATATCATCGTATTAAAACCTTGGTAAATAATTTTGTAAAGAAGTATAAAAATGAGGACATGTTTACTTATCCCCAACCATGTATTTTAAAAACTTTATCTGATCTTTATTTTAATACAAGTGGGACAAAAGGCATTTATAATAAACTTAACAAAGTCAATACTGAAAAAGATTTTCAAAGAAAATGGCATCAAGATATTGGCATAATTCTTGATACAAATGCCTGGCAACAAAAATTTAGAATCTGTTTCAAAACAATTCATGATCCTTATTACAAGTGGTTCCAATACAGAATTCTCCACAGAATCTTAGCAACTCAAAAATCATTATACAAGATGCAAATATCTGATTCATCAAACTGTCTACTGTGTAAGAATAACCAAGAAACTATAATCCATCTATTTTTTCAGTGCCCTAAATCAATACATCTTTGGAATCAACTAGAAAATGTTATACAGGAAAAAGCCTCCTTTCATATTAAATTTAATCCTGAGGATGTTTTATTAGGATATTCTTATCGAAATTCAAATTCAGTGGCATTAAACACGTTGATCATGGTTACAAAAAGTTACATATTTTCGAATTCCAGAAAAGGACTAGAACTGAAAATGGAGGATTTGCTCATGTTACAAAAGAGGATATATAGCGAGCAGAAATTAGTTGCAAATCTGAAAATAGAAAATGTTAGATTTGAGAAATGTTGGTACCAAATGCAAAAAATATTTATTTATGATAACAACTGATACTATTCCACTTCTTTGTAACCCCTTCATTTTGTTGTATGTGGTATTATAAATAGAATAGTAAATACAGATTGGTCTCAGGTAAATAAGTATGTTGTTGTTATAATTGTAATAAAAAATTGAGATACAGTCACATATTTGTTAAATACCTTATTTTTAAATTTTTATAAGCCCGATTGTAATACTGTGCCATTTCCCTGCCAGAGTGTACACAGTAACCTTTGTAATGGCAGTGTGATCTGTATCAAAATAAAAAACAATTTAAAAAAAACATACTTTAACAAAATACTCTAAATGCAATATTTTTTTAGTTATAATTGATTTAGTGCACGATTTCATGAATTTTAATGTCTTAAAAATTATGTTAAAATTCATTGAAAAAATAGACCAAGGACGCATTTGATGTAAAAAGGACAACTAACATGGTTTTGAAGATAAACAGCATTTTTCAATAATAAGCAAGTTATAAGCACTTTTAAGTTTGCCTACCCTCATTTGACCTTGAAGGAGGGGCCTGATTAGGCGTACACAGTTATAAGTAGAGAATTTTTGCTGGACATTGGTCTCAGGTAAATAAGTATGTTATTGTTATAATTGTAATAAAATATTGAGATACAGTCACATATTTGTTAAATACCTTATTTTTAAATTTTTATAAGCCCGATTGTAATACTGTGCCATTTCTCTGCCAGAGTGTACACAGTAACCTTTGTAATGGCAGTGTGATCTGTATCAAAATAAAAAAAATTAAAAAAAAAAACATACTTTAACAAAATACTCTAAATGCAATATTTTTTTAGTTATAATTGATTTAGTGCACGATTTCATGAATTTAATTTTAATTATGTTAAAATTCATTAAAAAATAGACCAAGGACGTATTTGATGTAAAAAGGACAACTAACATGGTTTTGAAGATAAACAGCATTTTTCAATAATAAGCAAGTTATAAGCACTTTTAAGTTTGCCTACCCTCATTTGACCTTGAAGGAGGGGCCTGATTAGGCGTACACAGTTATAAGTAGAGAATTTTTGCTGGACATCTGTTAGCCTTCTTCTGATTGATGAAGTGTACCACTTGCTCAGATGTCCCTTGGTCAAACTCCTTTATGTTATGTGTTAAGCAGCTACTTCACTAGCATTTCTCTCAGCATTTCAACTGCTTCATTAAGATTGACTTTTTTACCTTCTATCTAAACATCCATGCTCTTGTAGCCTTGTCTCTCGTTCCAAGAACCACACGGTCTCTTAACAAACTGTCAGTCATTGCTTCAAAGTTGCAAGACTTTGAAAGTGGTCTTGGTCTGTTAACCCACTGATCCACATTTTCATTGGGTCCTTCATCACATGAACAGAACATATACAATCTGTACATCTCATTTTGGATTGGTTTGAAATAACTTTCCTGTGCACTTTGCTGGATCTTTGCAGTTTTCATCTGTTATCTCATGATTTCTTAAGAATCTAAAACAATCTCTACCCATAACAGATCTTAAAGTTGCAACCCTTACATTCTTTTATTTCTCCCTTAGTCCAGTGGCAATTTCGTTATTTTGCCATTGAGCTATGAAAAATGTCCAATTACTAAATAAGTCACCTTTCACCTTCATTGGAGCTGGAAAAGGGATATTAACAAAAGCCATTCAGAATATTTTCAATGTTTTGTGCATTATATCGATGCTGGTATCACTATTTGTATCCTATTATGAGATGTATTCCTCTCTAATAGTCACACACCTGACAACATGTTTATATATTTTTTTAAGAATTGCAAGAGATAGTTACATAGAAGTTATATCTTTCTATTTTATTGTATAATCACAGACACACATATATAAAGGTACATATTTTTGGTCTTGTTTCCAACATTTAACTACTGCTGTTTACCTTTATAAAAGGATCCTACACTTCAAGAGGAGGTCATTCCCATAAACTGATACACTTGGACTGCATACTCCACTTTAGCACTGTTTTAGCCTTTCCCAAAGTCTCTACTTATAACTGTATACCTCTAAACAGGGCCCAAGGCCAAATCTAACCACATCAGAAGATTCCTAACAGATGAACACACCGATCTGCATGCCTTGAACAATTTATCATCCTCAATAGACAAGGTATCTTTTAAATGTAAAAGCATGTCTCCGGGCCTTGTACTTTTGGAGTTGTTCATGAGGATGTAGATGCATACCAGACAATGTAGAGTGATGCCATGTCAGCTGACATAGAAACAAAGAAACCATAATTTTTTTGGTGCATTACTGATCAGAGCTGCTCAGATGGACCACTTAATAACCAATAATGAGATTTCATAAACTCAATCATGGGTAAAACCCATGTATGTACACTGCATGACTGAAGTCCTGGAAATTGGAGAATCTGACTTCATCAGTAGACTGCTAGACATTGACAAAAAATGCACTTTCTTTTTTATTTTAAATTATGTTTGATTTGATTTTTTAACAAAATTTTCAGCACATTTTTCAGCAAATATTTGAGATCATTATGAAAAATACTTATAATGCAATCAAACTGTTGTGTCTATATTGTACATATAAATGCCTGTGGCAAAGCTAATAAGAGTGCACAAGTTGTTTTTATAAAGTGGGATAAAATGTTTCCTGACCCAGACTTGGTATATTTCAATCTATTCCACTTGTGTACATTGCTGGCTTTAAAAATGAAGCAATTATAATATTGTAGGTCATTGCTTTCATTAACAAAAAAATGTGTCCGGTGTATAAATTAACAAATTATGTGAAACCTATATTATCTGTATATAATGTCAGTAACACAGGATATTATTTTTATAATGTACTGTGGCATATTACAGGAAATAAAGTGAATACAATGCAATGTATATTATTATAAGGAATTGTGAAATATTATTTGTATTCATCTTGGACACATCGATCACCAATATACCATCAGACAATGATATAAACTGGTCTAATATTAAAGAGCTGATTAAATTGGGGAAACAATCCGTGCATGTTAACAAGGCTACATGGTGTTTTCATCCTGGAAGTTTACAACAGTGTCTTTTCCCCAGTGGCAATTCTCATTTAGTGAGTGTTAAAAAAAGGTTAAATCTACTACTAAGGTGGCATGAACCTGTATATTTTTACAAAACCAGGTTGCAAACTAAATACACTTGCAAGAGATATGACGGCCAACTGTGAAACATTTCAAAAACATAAAAAAAAACTTCCATGTGATTGTAAGATGTGTTAGTAGAATAACATGTGTACCTTGTCTTAAGTCATTTACACAGAAGATATGACTTGTTACACCTGAATTTATAACACAACTTATCTGTAGGTAAGTAATATAGGACATTAGCAGTATTCATTTTAGGAAAGCCAAAAGATTTCCTATAGGTTGGTTTTACACCCAAAACCTCTACAACCAATAATAAGCGTGTTATAAGCACTTTTAAGTTTGGCTATCACCGTTTGACCTTGAAGCAGCAGCCAAAGGTCAAATACGACCACACCAAAAGATTCCCAGCACATGATTTCCTACACGTTGGCTTACAATCCCAAACTTCTAGGACCAATAATAAGTCAGTTATAAGCACTTTTACATTTGGCTATGCTCGTTTGACCTTGAAGAGGGGGCCCAAGTTAAAATCCAACCACACCAAAAGATTCCTAGCCCATGATTCCCTATAGGTTGGTTTACCATCCCAAACCTCTAGGACCGATAATAATTGAGTTATAAGCACTTTTAAGTTTGGCTATCCTCGTTTGACCTTGAAGGAGAGGCCCCAAGGTGAAATCCGACCACACCATAAGATTACTGGGACATTATTTCCTATACATTGATGTACCATCCAAAATCTCTGGGACCAATAATAAGTGACTTATAAGCACTTTTAAGTTTGGCTATGCTCGTTTGACCTTGAAGAAGAGGCCCAAGGTCAAATCCAACCACACCAAAAGATTCCCAGCCCATGATTTCCTACATGTTGGTATACCATCCCAAACCTGTAGGACCAATAATAAGCGAGTTATAAGCACTTCTAAGTTTGCCTATCCTCATTTCACCTTGAAAGAGAGGCCCAAGGTCAAATCCGACCACACCAGAAGATTCCCAGCCCATGATTTCCTACATGTTGGTTTACCATCCCAAACCTCTAGGAGCAATAATAAGCGAGTTATAAGCACTTCTAAATTTGGCTATGCTCATTTGACCTTGAAGGAGAGGCCCAAGGTCAAATCCCACCACACCAGAAGATTCCCAGTCCATGATTTCCTACAGGTTGGTTTACCAACACAAACCTCTAGGACCAATAATAAGCGAGTTATAAGCACTTCTAAGTTTGGCTACGCTTGTTTGACTTTGAAGGAGAGTCCCAAGGTCAAATCCGACCACACCAAAAAATTCCCAGCCCATGATTTCCTATATGTTGGACCAACAGAAATTGAAAAAAAACTTTTGGGACCAATACAACTTAATAATTCCTTTGGATTGTTGGTATACCATCCCAAACCTCTAGGACCAATAATAAACGAGTTATAAGCACTTTTAAGTTTGGCTATCCTCATTTGACCTTGAACGAGGGGCCCAAGGTCAAATTCGACCACACCAGAAGATTCAGAGTACATGATTTCCTATATGTTGGTTTACCATTCCAAACCTCTAGGACCAATAATAAGCGAGTTATAAGCACTTTTATGTTTGGCTATGCTCGTTTGACCTTGAAGAAGAGGCCCAATGTCAAATCTGATCCCACCTAAAGATTCCCAGCCCATGATTTCCTATATGTTGATTTACCATTCCAAACCTCTAGGACCAATAATAAGCGAGTTATAAGCACTTTTAAGTTTGGCTATGCTCGTTTGACCTTGAAGGAAAGGCCCAAGGTCAAATTCCACTACACCAGAAGATTCCCAGCCCATGATTTCGTACATGTTGGTATACCATCCCAAACCTCTAGGACCAATAATAAGCGAGTTATAAGCACTTTTATGTTTGGCTATCCTCGTTTAACCTTGAACGAGGGGCCCAAGGTCAAATCAGACCACACCAGAAGATTCCCAGCACATGATTTCCTACATGTTGGTATACCATCCCAAACCTCTAGGACCAATAATAAGCGAGTTATAAGCACTTTTAAGTTTGGCTATGGTCATTTGACCTTGAACAAGGTGCCCAAGGTTAAATCTGAGTACACCAGAAGATTCCCAGCACATGATTTCCTACATGTTGGTATACCATCCCAAACCTGTAGGACCAATAATAAGCGAGTTATAAGCACTTCTAAGTTTGGCTATGCTCGTTTGACCTTGAAGGAGAGACCCAAGGTCAAATCCGACCACACCAGAAGATTCCCAGCCCATGATTTCCTACATGTTGGTTTACCATCCCAAACCTCTAGGAGCAATAATAAGCGAGTTATAAGCACTTCTAAATTTGGCTATGCTCATTTGACCTTGAAGGAGAGGCCCAAGGTCAAATCCCACCACACCAGAAGATTCCCAGTCCATGATTTCCTACAGGTTGGCTTACCATCCCAAACCTCTAGGACCAATAATAAGCGAGTTATAAGCACTTCTAAGTTTGGCTACGCTCGTTTGACCTTGAAGGAGAGTCCCAAGGTCAAATCCGACCACACCAAAAAATTCCCAGCCCATGATTTCCTATATGTTGGTATACCATCCCAAAACTCTAGGACCAATAATAAGCGAGTTATAAGCACTTTTGGCTATCCTCGTTTGACCTTGAACGAGGGGCCCAAGGTCAAATCTGACCACACCAAAAGATTCGAAGCCCATGATTTCCTATAGGTTGGTTTACCATCCCAAATCTCTAGGACCAATAAGCGTTTTATAAGCACTTTTAAGTTTGGCTATCCCCGTTTGACCTTAAAAGAGGGGTCCAAGATCAAATCTGACCAAAAGATTCCCAGCCCATGATTTCCTATGAGTTGGTTTCACATTGCAAACCTCTAGGATCAATAATAAGCAAGTTATAAGCATTTTAAATTTGGCTATCCTCATTTGACCTTGAAGGAGGGGACCAAGGTCAAATCTGACAACATCAGAAGATTCCCAGCCCATAATTTCCTATAGATTTGTTTCACATTGTAAACCTCTAGGACCACTCATAAGGGAGATATAGGCACTTTTAAAGTCCACCACGTGGGGTTCTTTGGAACTTTGGAGCTTCAAGATTAAATGTGTTTATGTTGTAGAGTACATGTATATATGTTGTACCTATCACCTATGAAGAGATTCAACTTTATACCTATGAGAACCAGCCAATAGAAAAGGGTA
Source organism: Sabellastarte sp. h YS-2021 (assembly GCA_964017235.1). Classification (NCBI taxonomy): domain Eukaryota; kingdom Metazoa; phylum Annelida; class Polychaeta; order Sabellida; family Sabellidae; genus Sabellastarte; species Sabellastarte sp. h YS-2021. The sequence goes on along the minus strand of OZ024927.1, from coordinate 138,118,141 downwards.
AATAATTTTCAAAGAAATGCTCCCTGCAGCCATCTTGTTTTCAGAATGAGGCTAATTTCACTCTCAGAGAAATTAATCTCAAAATGAAGATATCCTGCAAATTTGGTGAACCTAGCTGGTGTAGTTTTACTCTGAGGGTGTTGACACCAAAAATCTTTCTATGCTTGGCGGTGGCATACTTATATTCCAAGGTGCATAGTTTTATCTATTTCACATGGAATGTATTTAATGAGATTTTAAACCTCTCTACATTCTAGCTGAAAATTAGCCTATAAAGCTGAAAATAATTTAAGCTTCATCAAGAAAGATGTACTGGTTGGAAAAATAAATGGATAGCAAGTTGTAATGAAGAGATACAGGACATTAAATATACACCCATTCAAGACTGTCTTATGACCATTTTAGTTCTGCTCCTCTCATTAAAAATTCAATTCAATTAAAAATTCCAAGCATTTATCCATGAAATTTTGAAAGATATGAGAAAATTATCATATTCAGGCCAGACATTACAGTTTAGACTTGTGATAGTATTTTATGGTATTTGTTTAAATTTATTACTTTCATTCAAGCATAAAAAGATTCTTATTGGAATGCCTAAATTGTAGCCATTTAGGAAGTGACTTGGCTACCATTAATGACAGATATACAACAATATATTTTTGTTACTGGTACAAATACATAAAGTTCTTTGTAAAGCAGTCAGTATGAAAAATAGATTTTCCAAATATTGTTATGACCCTGATATTGTATGCTCATGTAATATAATTATATGAAAACTGTCACATGTGCCAAAAAATTGGACAAAATTTGCTTATTCAATGTCCATAAATTTACACAGGTGAAAGTTTGTTCGAGGTAACAGTTTATATCTGGATTGAAAAATTATAGAACAACCATAATTTGGTTGATTTGAGCCTATTAAACTGAACACAGTGGTGAACAGATTGTAAAAATTGAACCAGAAATAAGAAGTTATGGTCATTTAAAGTGAGCTTAAATAAAAAAGGTAACGTGATTGCTTAGATTCTTAATTATTGTCTATTTAAACCCTGTTTATCTACCTCTTATGGCTTCAGATAAACGGTATGGAAACTAGTTATTCGATCTCCAGCCACCCACCCCCCACCCCTCCATTATATTTTGTATATTTTTTTACTATTTTTGAACTACAAATGATAAAACAAGTCATGAGTAGACATGTTACCCTTGTCCCTAAAGGGTTGTCAATGTACAAATAAAACTGAAGTTTAGAACACTGAATAAGAATTTTACAAAGTTTTACTTATTATTTCCTTGTCTTTTCACCAACTTAGTATAAACAAATCAGCTGTGGATTACCATTTGACTACTTTCCAAATATGTTTCATCAAATGTCTTAGATGATTTCTTTGGTTCAAAGCTTTTAAATATTGTTGGTTCTAAACTTTTAAAACCCTGTGAAAATACTTTTGACCATATGCCTTATTAGAAATAATATTTTTAGCCACAGATCATTAGACTAAGTTTTCAATCTAAAGGAATTATTAAGTTGTATTGGTCCCAAAAGTTTTTTTTTCAATTTCTGTTGAATCTTTTAAACATAAAACGTGCATATTAGGTTTAATTTTACGTGCAGTCTAAGGAAAATCTGCAACTGGTTCCTTTAACTGCTTCCCCCACCCACCTCTCCCAGCATTACCCCCCACTGTTTTATATGTTTTACAACTGTCAAGAGAGTGAAATTTATATCTTGTGGTTTCTATCAAGTTGATTATCCAAGTTGCCTGGGTATGTACATGTATTGCTAAGGTTACTGTTACCAATGTGTGTGTACAAAAGTAAAAGTTTTGGAAGATTCATTCACTTGTGCATGTTGCATATATTTAGCATGTAACAAAATGGAATTGTCCTTCTAAAGAGCAGAAAATCAGTTGCCAGTGATTGAAAGTATTAATACCAAGAGGAACATTAATTGCACAAAAATACTTATATTATCTAACTTAGCATATTTTTAGGATTATTTGACACAACTGTCCATTGTATTTTATTCTGGAAACTGAAAAGCACTCATAGAGCACAAACCTCCACCAGTTTTTTTCCATAACTATGGGAATTGTACTTTCCTGTGTATCTGTATTTGAAATTACTTCAAAAGTAATGAGCATATTTCTATAATTTTTTACATGAGTTGGGCTTGACCAAAGGAAAGAAGTGTTTATGTTCTAGGAAAGACCAGGTCATATTCTGGATACAAAAAGTCCTTAATTTTCTGAAATGTCACCTGATTGACATTTTCACTGTGAGTGCTTTTATGTCGTCACTCTGTGGTGTCCGCATCCGCATCCATGTACGCATGAACATCTTTCTCCGACGAAATTACAAGGTCCAGAGACATGCTGTTAATTTTAAAAGATTCCTTATCTATCGAGGATGATAAATCGTAAAATGTGGGCAGATCTGTCTGTTCGTCTGTTCCCCAGAGCCATTAGAAATGAGGTAGCCCCACCCAAAGTGTGAAAATTTCAACACTTTATCACAATTTTGTCATTGACTATTGAAGGGATTTCTCTCTTATCTTGCATATATGTACTAGGCCACAGGTAGATTCCCTTCTGTGAGTATAACACTTGGATCTTTCTTAATTATATTTTTTATGAATTTTTTAGATAATTTTTCCTGCATTAAAATTCATGAAATCATGCACTAAATCACTTATAACTTGAAAAGTAGTGCATTTTGAGCATTTTACTAAAATATGTTATTCAGCTACTTTTTCCATAGCTACAACATGGTGAGTAACTTGGGCATCTATCCCCATAGTTAAGTGAGTAATAGCTACTTTCTGACTTTCTGTACCTTTCATAATGAGTAAAACCACTTGTAACTTTAAGACTATTGCATTTAGAGAATTTTGTATAAATATGTTATTCAGCTACTTTTGGGTCAGCTATAACATAGTAAAATTTCGGACCTGTAGCTCATTGCATAGCTAAGTAATAGCTACTTTGAGGTTATCACTGTTGAGTAAATCAGTTATAACTTGAAAACTATTGCATTTAGAGTATTTTGTTTAAATAAGTTATTCACCTACTTTTGGGTCGGCTGTAACATAGTAATATTGCAGACCTGGCGCTCATTACATAGCTGAGTAATAGAGTAGAACCTCAATTATTCGAACCTAATGGGAGACATACAATCGGGTCGGATAATCAAGGGTTTCGGATGGATGAAGGAAATTAGCACAAATTAAAAAAACTCGCCAGTACACTCTGGAGATACCCCGCAGGTCAAAAATTTTGTCAAAATCACTCTATCTGGCACTGTTATCGAGATAAATGCGTTTTATGCAGAAATTCAAGATGGCTGTCAAAAATGACAGGAAAACAATCTTTGGGAAAACTCACCAGCAGATTCTGCAGATACCCTGTGGGTCAAAAATTTTGTCGAGATCTCGCATCGTTTCTGAGATAAATGAGTTTTACACAGAAATTCAAGATAGCCGCAAAAAGTGCCCAGTAAAGTTTGCAGATATCCTGTGGGTCAAAAATTTCATCGAAATTGCTATATCTCGCACTGTTTCTGAGATATTAAAGATTTTTCATTTTCAGCGTTACACAAAAGTGTGGTGTTAATCGTTAATAAGTCAGCCATTTTGTATTGGATCACTTCTAAAAGTTAATGATTTCCAGACATCTATATAACGAACCTACTTGCAAAATTTCATGTGAATAGGTGAAGGGCTTTTTAAGTTATCATCCAGACAAGCACACCCCTTTGAAAAACATGTTTTAGGTCATGTGACTTCTCTAATTGGTTGAAATATCATGACATCATATTCAAATTTTTTTCCCAGGGCTACTGCATATATGTGCTAAATTTGAAGAGAATCTGCCCAGTGGTAGCCGAGCTATAAGCAATAGAAAATGCGGGAGCCGGCGGAACCGGCGGAGCCGGCGGACCCACATGCTCTCTCCTAAATACAAACAAGCGACATTTAATTTCTTCTTCCTTTGGCTAGGCCATAGCCACTTAAAATATTTTATAAAAATTCCTTCATTTTTTTGGAATTATCATAACCACAGACAAACAGTCAAACAGATGTACATACCAACAAAACTACTTTGGTGGGGGCAATATGAATGTACAAAGTAGCTTGAAAAGCTTCTGGACTGAACAAAAACAGAAACACACATTATCAGATTTTAACAGCATGTATTCATTCACCACTTGTCATTAGCATGGCATCTGGATAAACATTATACAGTGGGGAGGGGATGAGGGGTTACCCATTTTTTGGGTAGAGAGATGCAGATTTTCCTTAGACTGTTTAGAATAAACAGGATGACTGTGCAGCCACCATTACACAGTGGCGTAGTTCAACTAGGGAGGGATTTCACACAGAAACATACACATTCTCTTTTCTGTGTAGATAAAAACATATTTAGGTGTTGCATTGTGTACTCCATTACACAAAGAGTTTTGTGAATGTGTTTCAATATACAAAACAAGTTGTGGGAGTATATTACTTTTAGTTTCATAAATTTTCTTTTCCTATCTCCTATCTGCCTCATTTTCTGAGGAAAGTGTGATGTTACCAAAGCCAAATTTGTATTTGACATTAGAAAATATATAAATTCAGAAACTCACCTGCACCATGTAACTCCTGATAAGCTTGTTCTACCATGTCTGCAGTATATCCATGGCCTATCACCGTATCTTTCATTCTTTTCTCTGCCTCTTGAGACTGCATCCCTGCCTCCTGCATCCTAAAATAGTTTCAATGCTTATTTTATATAAACTGATTCGACAGGATGGACATTTTTACAAGATTCAACCTGTACTGGAGTTACCCATTGCAAAATATTTTTATAGCAAACTATACTTAGCATTAAATACACAAAATATCTTACTATGCTATTTCTGTGTGTCACTAATCATAATCAAACTCAACTTACATGAGTTGTTGAAACTTTGTAAACAGATCTGTACGTTGGTACTTTATTTTTCGGAAGTACATGCACAAGGAATGCTTTATGCTATACATTGATAAAACAGTGTCAATACAGTTCTTATGAAAAGTCGATAACATGTTTGCATATGTGAGGGAAAAAACTCTGTATTGTATTAAAGACAATAAAAATGTTTATAGATATGTATAAGAAACTCTTTGAAACTGCATGTCAACATTCAGACACTTTTTAATGTATAATATGTTATCTTTTGTCCCTATTACCATCTATACATCTTTCAACGAATAACATTAATAATATTTGAAAAAAGTTTACTCACTTTTTGTGTAAAATAGGTCTTTGATTCACTGCAGTTATTTGATATTTTTGTGAGTAAAAAGACAAAAATAAAATCAAAGATGGCGCTACCCAAAGGCCCACACAAGGCTACAATAACTGTTATCCATACAAATAAATACAACAATTGAAGAAAAAGGCAGAGCTCAACTTTTACTGTCCCGTAACTACTGGGATAACGTAAAACAATATTTATTAATTTACAGATGATATTACATGAAATTAATCAGGTTTATGTACATGTTACTTCAATTCAAAAACTTAATTTACGGAAAACATTGTTATATTAAATAGTTTTATAAAGTTTTTCAAATTAATAACCACTTATCAATATTGTTTAAAATAACACTTGGTTATTTTGTCCCCCACATTTTTACATGGAGCTAGTGTCTGTAAAACCAATTGAGAATATCATATTCAACATATCATATTAAATCAGCATTTCACATTTCCAGCTCTCCAGCTCCAGGTAACTTCCTTTACAGTCTGTGACATTTTACAAATAGAGGACATGAGTTATATATTGGCCATGCATATACATATAGTGAACTTACTTTTGCGACAACACACATCAGTAGTTTTATTTTTGAGTACTTGTATATTGGTTAAGGTTGTTGTGTGATTAATGTAAGTGTGATTATATTATGTAAAGGACAACACACCACCTTATTACAGAAGAAGAAATTGTTTTGGTTATCGTAGATTACCAGAAAGTACTATCTCGGAATTACAGCCATTGACAATTACCCCTTCAAGAAATGTGTAAATTAAACTGGATATTTCGAGCAATGATCTGTATTTGTTGGGAATGACCTCAGCTACACGGCTTTAAGAAGGCTACAATTTTCATATTTAGATAAGAAAGGACTTCTGAAAACAAGTGAATAATTTACAATCTTAGTACTTTTAAATATGTAGCACCTACTCCATATAAAGTTTAACAACTGTACAAACACGTCTTACATGGCTTTAACAAGGAGAACTGAGCATAAAACATCACAGCTAACCAGAAGCATATAACTTCTCAAGATTTTAACTAGAAACTTGTCAGTGACACTGCCTCACTGTTGCTTGGGCCAAAATGCTTTGTATCCATAAACTTGCATATATGATCATCGATTAGGCAGGTATTTAGGTATCTATTTATGGCACTTTCAATAATAATATACAGTTATGTGTTGTCTCTATTAACAGTGCTATATTTTATTGTACATGCTCATAACTATACACTTTTCTAAGTCTTATTGAAGTCTTATAGGAAATAATCTGTATCTTTAAGACAGACTCTAAGTCACATATTCAAAAATATAGGCCATAAATCATATCAGACATAAGCAGATATCACTGTAATGAAGTACCCATCAGATAAAAAAGTATGGTCTAGGTTGGGTAAACGTTTGCAAAGATATGACATTTCAACTTCTCTTGAGGCAAAGAGAGAGGTGGCTGAGTGAAAACCATCAGGCAAACCATTCCAGATTTTTGGACCATCATAAGTGAAGCTAAGACCAAACTGCTCAGTGTATTGATATACTGATGGAACAAACTCAGGAACCTGAAGGTTAACAAAATCTGCTTCACTTTTGCAAGTATTATACACACTGTGCCTTTATTTTAAAGGGAGGCAAAGTATTACAGAGAACCAGTTTTTTTGGAATTTGTACACCAGTAGGGCAGTCTCGAACACAAATCTCTCTTCAATAGGCAACCAATGCAGGCTCTGACTTATCAGAGTTAGTTGTGATTATCTGGTGGTTTTGCAGCTTTTGCACGTCAAATGCAGAGGAGTTTCCCGAACAAGGAATTACAGTTAAACTTATAGTACTCCAGGACACTACCTGCAAGGGGCATTAGCTGCTATAACAGCTGCATCCTATGTGAGGTAATGCCTATGTTGCTTCAGAACGTTTATTTGAACTAAACATACCCTACAGTTACTCGGAGTATGTTTAGAAAAGGAGAAGGAAGAGTTGGGCCACAAAATATGGTTCCTGGCGGCATCAGCAGGAAGGACGGAACTACCACCTATAGTTGACTGAAAGAAATTTCTTATGCTTTTCAGAGTGCAGGATATATTCTGTTTATCTGGGTTCAGCTTTGAACAACTTATTTGCATGCAACCATTTTTTGAACTTCATGTAAGCAATAATCTTGGAAGGGGTAACACAGGAAAATTAAAATTTAAAAAAAAATTGTATTTCACCCACCACTGGATCTCACCACTGATCAGCTAGGAACAGACTTTGTTTGTAGTTTTCTGGTTTCAGAAAATGTCTTCAGATTTTGGCCTCTGTACAGCCTTTATAGAGCGCACGTATTGCAGCTTGTATGGTCATGTATGGGTCTGTGTGAGTGCCTGTCTGCTTTAAGAATCTACAGAACAGAGACACAATAGTTACATTCCATATGTCATACTCTCACTTGGTATACTTGTGCTTCACTGTAGGGAGGTGTTATGCCTTACAGTTTATTTGCAACTGTTGAAGTTAGCAAAACAATTTTATAAAGTGGTTTTATAGTACATATCATTATTGATTTATTCTTAATTTCATATGTAATGATCATTCGAAACATAATTCTATAGTCTGTACAGTAAACTCAGGTGTTGTCTTGAATCACATGGATTGAACATCACAGTATATATAATTCTTCAGTATTGTGATTCTAGTCATTGTAACATATGATGATGGATAGGTACATAAAGCATACAAGTGGCGTTTTTATTACCTGTGTTTGGCTCTATACATATGGTCTGATATGGTCAACCTCATAACAAAACTTCGCAGTTTGCTAAAAATTGTGCAGGCTTTTTGTCAAGAGTTGCTTTCTTTTTGCTAGAATAAATCTGTTTAGTGGGTGCCAGCTTCCATGTATTTGACCTATGCGGTTGAATATTGTGATCTTTCAACTTGAAACCTTAGCCATGTATAATTTGCTGCCTCTTAGAAGGGTTGTTAGAATGCTTAATTTCATTTTACGCTGGGTTTAACTGATCGCATCGGATGAAAAATGCTATTTTTGCACTCTATTCCACGCATGCATATATGTAAATTATTCAACTGCTGCAGGTCTGGACAAAACAAAATACACGTTTGCTGTGCCCCAGCTGTGTTCATTTTGGGTGATGCTACACAGATGTCCAGCAAGTTTGATCAGGGCCTCACTTGAACTTGTGGCTGTAGAATGCTGATTGCCACATACGCCTCAGTCCGTTTTAGTTTTAAATCCTAATATGAGGTTATAATGTATAGCTCTTAAAATATGCTTGGCTTCTATGTTCATGGACATGGCTTTCTGCATCTAAATTTATGAAAGCACTCATGTTGGGTAATTAGGCCATATAATGGGTAATACAGTTTGGGGTATAAGGTAGCAGGCCCGACATTGCTTCTGTGCATGTGGGTGCACAGGGGCTCAGTCCTGGGGACAACCTTAACAATTTATTTTGATATTTAGTACTATTTTCATATGTAGTCTTTGAACCCCTAGATAGACAGAAGGACAGATGGTGAATTGCTCAGCCACATGGCCTGTTTCTTTTACCGTGTACTTGTCATTATTATTTTGTATGTCAAGCAGTTTGCATCAACAAATTTTTTAGTCTACTTTTTAGTTTTTTACATTTTGATGCAATGGAGGAAAGAAAATACAATCTGAGGTCAGGAAGAAGCCAGGAACATGTTATTCCGATTCAACTTCAGATGGCGTCCGATGCTGACTTCATTTCACAGTCCTTGGGTTCAAGCCACCCCACGCCTGGGCAAATATTTTTATCTGATCAGTCACAGAGCACTAGTGAGTCCGAGTTAGATATTAGTGGGTTAATGGAAGATTCAGATTTCAATTCCTCCCGTTCGGACAGGGATGTTCATTTTAAACGTGAAAAAGCTCAAAAATCTGCAGGTTGTAGCCGTTTGTCTGGGCAATCGGATCCGAATTCTGATATCGTTTCGCAAAATGACATAAACAAGAAAATTCTTGCACAGTTACAGTCATTAGGTGATAGGTTGGATTGTTTAGAAAAGAAACCTGTTAAGAAAACATCGGATAGAAGCAAAGTTAAGAGTTCTAAGAAAACTAGTACGGTTTCCGTGGCTGGCAGCGGTTCGGTACGGACTGACACTGTTAGGGACGCTACTGCTTCAGGTTGTATGTTTCCTTCTCCTTCTGACTTGCGGCAAGATGCAAAAATACAGCAGGAGGTGCAGCTTAGGCTGCGAGAATTGGCAGATAATGCAGGGAAAGGTAATGAAAAAATAAAATCCCAGAGGGGGGGCTCAGTGGATGTTTATGTTCGCAGGAGAATTAAATGGCCGCATGAATTTGTCTTGGAAGGCAATGCAAAAGATAGGGTGTCTTATAATCAGCTTACCCCTATACAGTGGATGGCTGGCTTTTGTAGGTCCATGAGGGAGGAAGAAAATTCTAAATGTCGTGAATTTATGTTAGATTATCTTGTAAACTTATTAGAGGATGCTACTGACTTCTCATGGGCAGCTGCAAAGGCCAGTCATGCGGTTTTACTGTGTAGAATGGAGCAGGGGACAGTCAAAGATTGGACAGAGGTTGAAAAGATTGATAGGATTAGGCGGGCTCATGCCCAGAGGCATGTCAGATCAGGTATGGGTTCGAATCCAAAAGGCCAAGATAGGTCACAGGCTGGTCCTGCCAAGTTTATACCATGCATATATTATAACAAAAATGCATGTTCACAAAACAGAACTCATGAGACCAAAGGGGTTCTGTATAGACATATTTGTTCTGCATGTTGGGCAGTGGATAACAAGGCTTATGGTCATTCACAGGCGGATTGTAGAAGAACTAGGTCAAAAAACGAATAAGTTGGGGCATGACCTTGGGTAGTAAAGGTTATGTCCAAAAATCTAGATATTTCTTCAATTCTCAGTTCAAAAATGGTCAACCTGATCCCCTGTTCCATCTTTCCAAGACTGACGCCAAACGTCATTTTCTTCAAGGCATGTCATTTGCCAATAAGGTTGATGGTCGGTCATATGCCCATGTGCTTAGTGGTGGCACTGCTTGGGAAGGTGTTCAGGACGTGGGTTCGAAACGTGTCACTTCAAATTATTTGGAAAAGATCACTAAAAAGTGTTCGGGTATTGTTTCCACCAACTCGTCTGTTGCATCAGCTTCCTTATCAAACCCTCATCATTTGAGAAATTGTGACAATAAGGTTTCTAAGAGTGTTAAACACAGTGTGGTTCCAAGTGCAAACATAAAACTACATAGGTTTCATGTGTTGTCATCAGTGGATCCTGGCCCACTTGAATTAGAAGATAACATTATCTTAGATACTTCAACTGTAGGCAACAACCATTTACCTAAGCCAGATATTGCCAAGAGTAGATATTTTGGTCATAGTGGCACCAATGATGGAAATCAGACAATGGCTAAGTAAAGTATTGCTCACAAGAAATGTTGTGAACAGATTGGTACCAAGTTTGGTTGTATTCCGGTGGGGGAAATTACTGTTTTCAGTGGTATTTCCACACATTAGAAGGATATTCCAAATATTTTTCAAGCTCACAAGTTAATTAGAAGTAGTGGTCGTCCAAATTTTCTTGGATTGCGCATACCTGTTGACACTAGCTTGAAAGTTGACACTAGGAGACATTATCTTTTTAATTATTTTGACCAACAGCTTCCAGACCTTATAGAGTTTGGTTTTCCTTTGGATTTTGATAGAACCACCACTTTAGGTGTCACAGAAGACAATCACCCTTCTGCTAATAAATTCATCAAAGACACAGATGCATATATTTCGGAAGAATTGTCACATAGGGCTATGATGGGTCCTTTTGATGTACCCCCATTTCCTTTACATATTTCGCCTTTTCTGACTCGAGAGAAACCAGGTTCTGATACTAGAAGGACAATAATAGATCTTGATAATGAATATTGGGGTACTGAATTTCAATTACATTATCCCTCAATTGATGATTTTGTCAAAAGAGTCGTTCAATTAGGCCCTGCTTGTAAACTTTTCAAGATAGATATCAGTCGGGCCTTCAGGCACCTCAGGATCGATCCTGGGGATATTGACCTCTTATTGTGGATCTGTCTTTGCCTTTCGAATTTCGCTTGGGTTCAATTTTTTTCAGAAAATCAGCGATTCCATAAGGTATATTATGAAGAATAAAGGTTATCCTCATCTATTAAATTATATAGATGATCTTTGCTACTGTGAATTGCCTTCTAAGATAGATAGTGCGTTTCAGTGTCTGTTAGAATTGTTGCAAGACATTGGTTTGGATATTAGCAGTAAGAAACTTACTCCCCCTTCTACCAAGGTTGTATGTTTGGGTATACTATTTGATACAGAAGCAAAAACAATTTCCATTCCACAAGATAAACTACAAATTATTAAGGATACTTGTAGCTCTTGGACTGGGCGTACTTCCTGCAGCAAAACTGAGTTGCAGTCTTTATTAGGTTCCCCACTATACATATCTAAGTGTGTACGTCCTGCTAGGTATTTCCTCAACAGAATGTTACAACTATTGTGAAATAATATTCATAGTCGTCATATTTTCATTACTGATGAATTTCGTAAGGATCTGAATTGGTTCTGTGTTTTTCTTAAATCTTATAATGGGGTTACCATGTATGACCTTACACCTGTTCATAAACATGCATATCTGGATGCTTCTCTGACTGGCTTTGGTGGTACTTTTGATAGCTTCGTTTACACTCTACCATTGCCCCTTGCTTATCACACTTATAATATTGCATATTTAGAAATGTTAAATGTTGTAGTGGCATTTAAAGTCTGGGGTTACCTGTGGGCCAATCACAGAATTCAGATTCATTGTGATAATATGGCGGTTGTCGAGGTGTTGCAGCATGGTTATGCACGAGACATGGGCCTGGCAACATGTGCCAGAAATATCTGGTTCCTTATGGCACAATTTAATATATCTGCAGATTTTGTTCATATTCCAGGTCATGAAAATCATGCTGCGGATTTACTTTCTAGGTGGAACTCTACCCCGCAAGATTATGAAAAATTGTTAACTTTGGTGCCCAAACCACTTTGGTTGACTGTTCATCCAGACTTGTTGTTGTTAAATCATGATATTTAGCATTTTTCATTGTGTTTTCAGATTTTCAGGGTCCTGGCCAGGCACTAGCTTCAGCTGCTAATCTTCGGCTGTGGCAGGCATTCAGGCCTTCAACTATGACCTCTTATATGCGTATGTTTAAAGATTTTTTGGCTTTCCTGTACCTTGTTACAGCTTCTGTGCAGAAAGTATCTGTAAGTACTGTACTTTCTTTTATGGAGTACTTAGTCCAGGCTGGTTGTTCAGCATCCAATGTTACAAACTATGTCACAGCTTTGAGATCTATGTGTATCATATTTGGTTGTGACACAGTATCATTCAGGGATAACAGGATTCAGCTTTTCATTAAAGCCATTACCATTAATAGACCTTTAGATCCGATATTATACTTGCCTATTGATGAATTCCTACTTTCCAGGATTATTACAACTTGTGGAAAATTACCTTATCCAGTGCTTTTTAAAGCTCTGTATTCATTGTGTTTCTTCTCATTTCTTAGGTTATCCAACATTTTGCCACATTCTGCAGCTCGTTTTGACAGTGGTAGGCATCTTTGTAGAGCAGACATTGTTTTTTCAGATAAGGGTGCAGTCATCATTGTTAAATGGTCGAAAACATTGCAAAATAGAAGGAACATTGCCACCATTAATATTCCATGTCTAAATTCCTCTCAATTATGTCCTGTTTCTGCTTTGAAAGCTATGCTGGCTCTAGTGGTGTCAGAAAAAAATGATCCTTTGTTCCTGTATAACAAAGTGGGCAAATCAACCATTCTGACTGATTCTGTGGCCAGAAAACACTTGAAAGATGTATCTAGGGCTTTACAATTGGCCAGGGGCTTGACTTTTCATGACTTCAGGCGTGGTGGGGCCACTTGGGTGTTCAATCATGGGGCCTCCATACAAGATATTCAGCAGCAAGGTACTTGGTCCTCCCAGTGCATCTGGAGATATATTCGTTCCCCTCCTTTGGCCACTTCTGCAGTGTCGCGCTTGTTTTCTTCACATCTCTCTACATAGCTACACTTCTACTGGGGTTTGGGGCTAGCTTATTGCAGTTCATTTTACTCACTCTGGGTTTATATTCACACCTGCTAGTAGTGTTTGACCTATGACCTTTTCATTAATCAGGGTTAAATTGCTTGGGTCAGATGTGTGATGCTATTATTAGCCTTAGCAGGCAGTATTTGTATTATGGTCCTCTGTGCCGGGCTGCTGTCAGTCATGTGTTATCGTATATATTTCATCTACATTGTTTTAATCAATGTTTTATCATTGCTTAATACCTACTGTTGTGTATGTAACAGTCAGTAATTTTTATTATGGCCTTCCACCTAGCTTCACTTTAACAAAATATCATGCATTATAGTATGGTGTAATGTCTTGTATTTACAAACATATGTTAGTCCAATTGATTATGTAATGGAATGTTTAAATAATGTTATAAACAATAATAAAATTTTAAATCCCATTGCTTCATTGCTGTTCAGGGGGACTGTGCTTCTGTGCATGTGGGTGCACAGGGGCTCAGTCCTGGGGACAACCTTAACAATTTATTTCGATATTTAGTACTATTTTCATATGTAGTCTTTGAACACCTAGATAGACAGAAGGACAGATGGTGAATTGCTCAGCCACATGGCCTGTTTCTTTTACCATGTACTTGTCATTATTATTTGGTATGTCAAGCAGTTTGCATCAACAAATTTTTCCCACCCTTCCCTTCCCCCTTGTGGGGTAGGGCCATAATTAGGTCTAGTGCTCAGGCTGATTTTGATAGTTTCAGATTGTCTGGGTGTGGGGTGAGCCAGCCTGAGAGACGACTCCTGGTCATGGTGGTTCCTGCTGCCTCCTGCGCCTGTGATGTCACCTCCAAGTCTGCTGACCATTTACATCCTATACATCATCATCACTTGGTTTTGTGTTGCCATTGAGAGTATGTGGCTGCTTAGTGTAAGCATGTACAGAAGTTTCCTAGTCCTCTGATGTGGTGAGGTGAAGCCTTGTGCTCCTTAGGGCTCTGGCAGTGTGTTACATTTGGCCTTAAGTGCTTACATGGCCTGGACAATGGTCTTTCGCCTGCTGATCATGCTGACCTTAAGTTCATCTGTTTCCCTGAAGTCATTGTTCTTCAAGTGGTGGTTCCATGGTTCTACGCTTTGGAAGTTCTGCTCTTTAACTGCAGGCAATGCTCACTTGCTAACACTTGCTTGGGACTGAGTTACATGATAAACAAGTAGCTGACGTCTTCCCATTACCTTTGATGCCTGAGACCTCGACCTGAAGTTCTTCACTGGTGGTGTGTATGTTAACATTGTTTACATGATAGCATTTATGCAGTGGTTCTGGAGCTGCTTACCTTTGGGACTGTGTTACAATTATTTTAGTAACTGATGTCTTCCCATTCAAGTACTGGTACACTTGGGTTCAGGCACCCATAGTTGCATTATATTGGCATGTAGGAGTTACTGATGTTAATATGTTACTGCTACCTGGGACTGAGTTACATGTATTCAGAGTAACTGACGTCTATAGAATCAACAACTTAAGTTATTCGGGACTGAGCTGTTTTCTGATTCAAGGCACAGCAGACGTCTTATCTTATCGCTATCTGGATTGTTTCATGGATCTTATCTATGGCTGTTTTCGGGACTGAGCTTCATATTCAATTTTAAGCTGACATCTATAGTGTTATTACATGGAAACGGGACTGAGCTGATGTATTGATCTTAGCAGACGTCTATTTTTCTTATCTTATGTAATTATGCTATTAATTAAAAAATTACTGATTATTTCTTTCTTTAGTTATTGGACTTTATTGGTAGTATTGACTTTACCTATGTCGTTAACGTGAAGTTATAGTATTTGCATTAACTGAAATTATATTCCTATATTAGGTTCATAATATAATTGTCAGATCATGTTTTTGTCATATGCTAGTGCTTGTAATTTAATTTTAAAAAATGGATTTTACTTTATATTGATGTGGCTGCTTGATGCATGAATGATAATTATTATGTATGCTGTACTTCTCAGTATTTTATATTTCACCATTTTATCTTGTAACTTTTATGGTATATCAATACTGCATTTCTTACATTTGAATGGCTAAAGTTGTATTTTGGGGTTGGGGCGGTGTTTGTGCTTCAGGTACTTATTGTCAATTTTTCACACCTCTTAGTGCTACTTCACTTATCCAATACTCACTGATTGGGGTTGAAACTCTTGAGGCATATATTTATTGGGGAGGGGGGGCTAGCTTATTGCAGTTCATTTTACTCACTCTGGGTTTATATTCACACCTGCTAGTAGTGTTTGACCTATGACCTTTTCATTAATCAGGGTTAAATTGCTTGGGTCAGATGTGTGATACTATTATTAGCCTTAGCAGGCAGTATTTTTATTATGGCCCTCTGTGCCGGGCTGCTGTCAGTCATGTGTTATTGTATATATTTCATCTATATTGTTTTAATCAATGTTTTATCATTGCTTAATACCTACTGTTGTGTATGTAACAGTCAGTAATTTTTATTATGGCCTTCCGCCTAACTTCACTTTAACAGAATATCATGCATTATAGTATGGTGTAATGTCTTGTATTTACAAACATATGTTATTCCAATTGATTATGTAATGTTTAAATAATGTTATAAATAATAATAAAATTTTAAATCCCATTGCTTCTTTGTTGTTCAGCGGGACTGGGACAAAGTAAGCCATACATTTTATGCAACTAATTTTAATGGTACCAATCAATGTTACCTTGGCACCTTACATGAATCTTACAGTAATTTAACCTTTATTTGACCTTTTGCTGGGGTCACTTTTCCCTTGAAATTCGCATTGCTAAAGTTAAAATCCAGTAACTCCTTCTCTTAGTGGCATACACCTGGATAGAGTCATTGCACTTTGGCCAGTTTCCAAATTTCAAAAGATGCATTGTATTCCAATAAGGGTTAATTTGGGTCACATATTTCGTTAAGCATGGTTGTTTGTTGCATCTTTTCCCTCCAGGGGTTCGGATAAATGAACCTGTAAATGGTATTATTAATTACAGAATATGCATAATCAGTATACTTCTGGTCTAGCGCCATATATGGTAACTTGTTGGTAAAGATGTGTTCATATAATAGAATGTTGTATCAAAGATTGCACTTTATGATGTATGTAATGTTCATATAAAACAATATTTCAGTAGAATAAATATATATTAATCCCAATTATTGGGATTTTCTTTGGTCTTATGGTCCCTTAAAAATGTGCAAGTTTTTAGAAAGAATGTGAGTTATTCCTTAAATTTTAATGAGTTAATTTATTCTGTGTTTTGTATTAATTTATGATAATTTATTGTGATTTTCCAGTCATGTTCATCTTTTTTGTGATACCTGTATTTTCATAGTTTGTGTCTTTTATTTTACAGTAATGCTTGTGTTGAAGTCTAGACGATATTTTTATTTCATTTTATCTTTTTATGCATTCTATTCCTTGTATCTAGTCATGTGTTTTATTTATATTTTTGTGTTTGTATATATTGTTTACTTTTTCATAACTTAATTTTCATGGTGCTGTATAACACAAAGTTGTTTAAACACCTTAAATTTTAACTTTTTATAGCTCTGAACATGTCAGAACATCTGACAGGCTTTCTAGATTCCCAATGTATGGTCTTCTATTATCTCCTAATCCATTCAAAACCTCCAAAAGCAACACTAAATGAGATTAAAGCCCAAATCACAAAATCTGCTATTTTGATGCCAGTTTGAAGCACAAGGGGAACCAGGGGTATACTCCAACCAGTATAAAACATTTAAATGGGTTATATAATTTAAGTTTCAAGTCAATTCTAGTCAAGTAAATTGCATCTAAGATGCAAGGTCTGGTTTCAACTCCAACCAATAATTTATACGATGTACAGATATGACCAGCAAAAAGACTTTAAATTTAATCTTTAAGGCTTAAGGTTTTTCAGTAAACAGCCATGCCTCAAACTTGTGACCCATGGAAAATATGACCTAAGAAATCTCATAAAACATAAAATCGCAGTTTCACCCATGGGGATGGGGGATAAATCTGTCTGGCTTTCTAGGATCCCTGTATATATGTTACAGTCAATCTGTGAAATCAGTCATTACGCGTAATGACTGAAGCTTTCAGTCATTTCACGTAATTACTGAAATGGCCAGTCATTACGCGTAATGACTAAAATTTTCAGTCATTTCATGTAATGACTGAAATCTATGGTTCATTTTTACACAGATTGACTGGAAAGACTTCAGTCAATCTGCGTAACTGATCTAGAGTTGTTTTTCATCAAAACCTTTATATTATTCAAAACCTTTGAACATTGTTTCCCTGCATTGTGAACTTTTGCATGCTAGAGAACTGCTATGGGTATTAAATATTAAACTATTTTAATCAATTTAATAACCTTGGAATTCCCACATGCTTTCTGAATTTATATTCAGGATTTTAAAACCTAAACCCATACTTTTGTAATAGACTGTATGATCATTTTCAAATATATTATTAAAATATTGAATGGTTAGATGCATTTAATTACTTTTTTAAATGTTATGTCCATTCTAAATTCATATTTAGGCTTTTTAAAACTAAACTCATATTTTGTCATAGAATGAAAATATCTCTTTGCGGTCACTGAAATAAAAATGAAATTTATGTCTTGATTGAAGACTAATCTTCATTTATTAATCATAATTTATAATACAATTTTGTCTTTTATGTTATTAATTAAAGACTCAGTTCTATTGTGGCAGGTTGTTAGGAAGCAGGAAACCATGAAGCCTTTGAAGTGAATCTTGTCCACACTTACTTGTCCCAATTGCAATGCAGCCCTTTTGATCCTGTTTTGTTCTTTGGCACCATGTTACTGTTGTTTGACCTCTCCACACAAAGAGCCTGGTTATCAAAGATGGAGTGACCTTTAATGTTCTAAAATAACCGGGGCAACTTAATCCATTCTTTTCATATTTAATAAAGCTCTAACTCACACCTGAGTGCACTGTAACTAGAAATAACCCTCCAGATACATGATTTACCTTATATTCTTCAGTTGTACATGTTACACAGAAATTTAAATTTTAGCAAGAGTCTTTTGATTGGGTCCCCTTTTTATGAGACACACTACGTATCCATCAGTGCTCTGTCACATTTTACAGATTTTGTCATATATTATTAGTACCAACTAATTAACCAATAAGAAAAAGGACCCAATGAAATTAAAGGGCTAGTTGATGCAGGGTTGCATACAGATATGTACATTAGAATAATGTTAGTAACACCTTCTATTCATCTGGTCCCTGTTCATTAGCCACTTTGTAAATTTTATGATGGATAAGTCTCATGTGGATCTATTTAAAGCTATTTATCACAATTCATCCATTACACGTAATGACTGGACCTTATTTTCAGTCATTACGCGAAATGACTGAAAATTTTAGTGATTACATGTAATGACTGGTTATTTTAGTCATTACGCGTAATGCCTGGTTTCACAGATTGACTGTAACATATATAATATGGTTTCTTATTACTAACAATGCTATCAATTGCTTCAAACGTTAATAAAGGAGATAAAAGCCAAAAACTGAAAATCTGCTATTTTATAACTCCAGTTTTACCAATTAGGGGGCGAGAGGTAGGGGGTAAATCTTATTAGCCTTCTAGACTCCCGGCATTTGGTTTACTGTTACCTCCCAATACATTCAAAACCTCTACAAGCAATAATAAAAGAGATATTAGCCCAAAACTCAAATTCTGTGAATGTATGACCCAAGGTTCACCCACAAGCTAAGGGGGTCAGGGGGGAAATTGCAGTGGGTTTTACATTATGCATGTGGGTTACTATTTCCACCCAATACATTTTAAGGCTCTGAATCAACAGATGAGTTTCAATAGAGGTTCTGATAACGTTTAGCTTTCTGATTACTTTGAAGCATAACACTGCTCACTCAATTTTGCTCCAATTATTCCTACAGTAAATAGCTTTGTCTGTTGGAATTATTATCCTAAGGTATAGAAGTAACAAGAAGGGACACATTGGTGCAGCGGTAACATCTCTGAGGTCACTGGTTCAAACCCTGGACCCTATGTGGGAAAGTTGGCAGTTGCTTACCAGTGGTCGTCAGTTTACAGTACAGAACCTTGACCAACTGTATGTGCTGGTTTCCTTTGCCCATAAAACTACCCTTCATGATATGACCTTTACCATGTTGAAAGTGATGTTAAAACCCAAAAATAAATAGAAGTCCCCAAAATGGTTAAAGCACCTATTATTGAGAGAAATATTAAAAAGAGATGATAATGCGATGGTAGTGGCAGTGGGGAAACTTGACCTCAAAACAAATAAGCTCACTTTTCAAGGGATGTTAAATTATCAGCAGTGCCTTGTACACAGCTTTGCATGTGATTAAGTGTTGGAGCACTGTCTGTATATATCGGAATAGATTTTAAATGAAGGAGGCTCAGAACTGACACACAACTATAAACTACAAAAGATTTTTCTCTACAATTTACCTATGAAGCTTCATTAAAAGAACTTTAATTAATGTGTCTGCCATCCCATTAAGTAATCACCAATAAAGTTTGAATGGGTGTTTGTAAATAACTGTGATGTAAATAACTGTAATGTTTAAATTCACAATATTAATAATTTCAAAAATATCAGTGTTGCACACAACTAATTTTATGAGGCATCCACTTTTCTCAAATATTATTAATCTGATTGAGTTGATTCCCAAGGGACCAATATTAATGATGTTTTTTCAAAAATGAAAGAAGTATGAACTAAATATATTATAAAGAAAAATGAACACGAAGATGAATAAATATTGAAAAAGATAGGATAATATACACAGCCTATGTATTCAGAATACATAATAATTTGTTTCAGATCTTCTTTAAAGTCCAACTAATCCAGGACAAAGAAAGACTTCAGCTTCACTTCTTTAATATTCATTAAGAATATGACATCAAGAGAACATACGGGAAGTCTTGTAAAGTATCATAAGCTGTATTCGAATTCGCTATCACCTGAGTGCAAAATGTTTTAATGCCAATAAAACTTGTTACCCACCAGGCCAGTGAAGTGGCAGGTATATTTTAAACTTGCGACCCATAAGTTAATGTTTGGGGGAAATCAATTTTGAAAATGCCTCATTCACCTTTTTTTGAGCTAAAATGCAACTTCCTGTTCACTAGTTTCCAGTTCATAAAACAATATGAATGTCTCTGCACATTCTTCATGAAAAATCCCATGTTTTAGTACCATGTTTTTATCACTAGATTTTTGTAAGCCGTGTTAAAGATACACCAATGACTTAAGGCTTGATTGCCATTGTTTTAAAATAGTTGTATCATGTGCATTTAGATATGTAACTAAGAACGGTTTTGTCATATTTATCTGACTAAAAGTGTGAGCCACCCTTGACCTCAGAAAGATCATGAATTTATTGGTCATTACAATATTGGTTAGTTGGAAAGTTTTTCTGTTTTTCATGTTTTGATTTAGAGTATGGAAATGTCAAAATAACTAGACAACATCAATGCAATTGCAATATTTTATTAACAATGGTACAAATGTTATTATAAAATATAAATGTATATTTTTCCTAGGATATGTCGCCTATACATTAACCAACCCAAGTATGATCACCTTCAGTGCAATTTGAATTCAAGGAAACCTTTAAATAAGAATGTAAAATCGGGTCTAGCTGACCTAAACATTAAAATTAAAGAAAAACCTATAATCAAATAATCAAATTCAGTTTTAGGTCAATATCACTGTGACCTCTAAGGTGACCATCTAAATGTTAAGCTTTGGCAATATAAACAGCTGGTTGTGAACTGAGAGGCAAACACAATTCCAATAGCATAGAAATATAACAATATAATTCAACAACATTATCCATTTGGATATACCATTTCGTTCAAACACCATACAAGTGCAAAATGGGACTTCAGTCAAACCTAAAAATAACAAATGATTTTTAGATAGCATTCACAACCGATATTGCACTCTGAGACGACATATTACTTTACTTAAACTGGTCAACTATCTGTGAAATGAAGTATCCCATTAAATGCACGTGGTGTGTCAATCAAAATATTGTTAATATCGTCAATTATGAAGAAAATATGTCAAAAAATCCTAATAATCCTGTACTTGAGTCAATATTCAGCTTGTCTCAGACATTATGTGAATGCTTACTTAAATGTTATATCCTTATATTCAGATTTGTGACTTTATACAGTGATAAATTATCACAGATCATTTTCAATAATAGTAGTTCACGTACATAAATTTATAGGCTTAGTGGCCATTGTAAAATGGTGTTCAAAAATATATAATTGCAAAAACTTCTACATTCAAAGTACAATCAGATACAAAATTATCACTGAAAAATATTTAGCAAGTCGGAAAATACAAATTTGACTTAGGATTAACATTTGTCCCTTATTTAGAGCATATTATATTTTACCACAGTCATACCTTTTCTGTTAAGATGCTCTTACTGATATATCTTCTGTCAACAAAATTATACAGAAATTACATGCAAACATAACTTTCATATAAAAATAAAATTAATTTAACATGTTAGTGATGTTGCTATATGTGTGTAACCAAAACACCCTTACAAATACAAAGAAAACTATATGCAGGAAACCCTCGATAAACTGTTCTGCTTAAAATAATTTTTAGAGCCAACAGGGGCTAGAAAGTATACAAAATCTCCTAAAATAAGTCTTCACTTATGAAGTAAACAGTTAACAAATGAGGATATATGGCAGATAAATTATGAATCTAACTTATACACATAGAAAATCAAAGCAACACTTCTATACTGCTTTTCAGCGGGCAACAATATGATGAAATCAGTGTAAAAATCTTGCAACAAACTTCAAATAATCACTAAATATTGCCCAGATATATCTATGCCCACTTCCACTGCAGCTAACATTGCTTCCACGACCTTTTTCTTTGTGTAAATATACAAATATTGCAAAAAAGTCAACAGTTGGTCTGTATACTCCATTCTGCTGTGTGCCAAGTTCAGATGTGTACCACCCAAATGCTATTCATTTGTTATCCACCACACAACACATTGGACCTGTTATCAGGACATGCAGACTGATACTTTTCCGCAGCACCACTTATGCCTCTTTCACATTACATATATATATATTTTATTGACATGCACAAAGACCAAAGACCAAGTACAGAAAAAACACAGACAATAATAACACACTGACTTGAGTTATAAGTTTTATTCAGTAGTGGAACCACCTCTGAAAACAACTCATATCTTACGAAATTTGATGTAACCGCAGGGTTGGTATTGTGCTATTACGATGGTACCTGCAGTTTAAAGAAGGCTGTGTCTCAGTCTTGCATCAGTAACAGGTGTTCCTTCGTGGACGCGGTAAATGGATTTTGTGTACTGTTACTGACGTTTACATTGTGTTCCATCAGCAATACCTTATTAACCCTTCAGTTATAACAAAAATAATCTACAGAAGGTCACTGAAATAAACAGATGGGGATGCAGACACACATATAAAGGGATGCTGATGGGGCACAAAAGAGACAGTGACTGATGGTGAGAAATTCAGAGGCAGAAATTTTCAAATTTTCATTTTTTGGATTCAAATTTTGTATATATTTGTCCATTGGAACATTTCTAGTCAGTTTGTGAGACAAATACCCAAAGCAAGTGTTGCCAGTCTTACATTGTGTTCTAAGAAACACAGACTTACAGAACCTGAAAAACACAAGGTATGTGCTAAGACAAACAAACAGACCTGATTACAACTAGGTTAACAAGTATTAATAATATTTGCAACCAGTGTATTTTCAACTGCTATAAATGTTTAGGGAGTAGGTATTGTACACCACTCCATTGTAAAAGACTAGCTTATACTCAATAAAATAGTTCAAATTATAACATATTCACACTCCTTTGATAAGACACCCGATGTCTAGAAGTCTGAGACAATTTCAAAAATCACTAGCTGCAGTACGCTACTTATTTTGTTCTTATTTAAGTAAAGTTCCCCGAAAGTTTTAACTGTTTTTGCAACAGAAATCCAAAA
Organism: Sabellastarte sp. h YS-2021; assembly: GCA_964017235.1. Classification (NCBI taxonomy): domain Eukaryota; kingdom Metazoa; phylum Annelida; class Polychaeta; order Sabellida; family Sabellidae; genus Sabellastarte; species Sabellastarte sp. h YS-2021. Next base: position 138,094,666 of record OZ024927.1, on the reverse strand, counting down.
TTCAGCTATTTCACTTATTTATTACATTTTGGTGGAGGGGACTCTTACAAGTGTGATATGTTTACATTTTTTGGATAATTCAGAAATCTGTTCCTGCTTTAGTATTGACTTTTGATGTTTTTGCAAGACATTTTGTCGTGTTTGAATCGCAATAATCTCTTCCATTATAACAAAAAATATATAAATATATTGGACAATTTTCGACCATCGAAATTAAACTACTATAATCACACCAGGCTTTATCTTAGAAGTGTGAACTATGCTTGATTTAACAAATATTTAACAACATTTTACACCTGTTTGGTGTGTTATTTAGAAAAACCTCCAGTATTACATACTTCTGAGGTACAGATCACAAAAAAGGGTGGTATAATATTATATGTTACACATATCAGCACGATGTCATTATAACAAGATCAGTAACATTTAATACTGCTGACCAAATACTGATTATTAGTATTACACAAACACCCACAGTTAACACATGTGAAAGCCTAAGGCTTTAGATTGATTCAATATGATCTGACAGCATAAAGACTTGGAAAATTCTTCAAACTTAATGTAGTTCCGAATGAGCTTATATTGTTATCAATGTATATAGACAAGATATATCATATCATTTTGTAATGGACCATTAACCCTGCTCTCTGTGGTCCCATCAACACGTAGAATTCTATTTCAATTTTGGTCCACGACCTCCTCTTTATCGCTCCGTAACTGACTATATGTTGGTAGTGGAAGCTTTAAAAACTGCTGGCCTGTATATTTATTTATTTGAGGTTTCATGTCGCTTTCAACATTGTACAGGTCATTTCCCGACAGATAGTTGGAAGGGCAAAGGAAACCAGTACATACTGTAAACTGCCGACCAAGGGCAAGCAACTACCAGCTTTCCCACTTCAGGTAGGACCAGGAACTGAACCCCAACCTCATAGATGGGAGGCTAGAGTGTTACCACTCTGCCACCGTGGCCCCTGCTGGCCTATACAGCCACTTTCCATCTCCCCGTCACCACAGCAGCATGTACATTTTATTTTTTTACATATGGTAATTCATGGCAGGTTTCTTCAAAGATTTTTTAAAGCCATCACATCCAAAAAAATGGTATTTTTGTTTTGTCAAACGCATACTATGGAAATACCAATCCTTACTTATTAAACGTTATGGATGCTATCAAAACACAAAATCTGCGGAGCCAGGAGTGAGTTAAATATTTTGCGCTTATATGTAGCTGGCTTTTGAATTTTTATGAATCTTGCCCTTTCTGTTTTGGCTTGCTCATCCAAGCCTTTTTTCAACTCCCATTCACATAACATATTATCGATATAGTCTCAGTCTTTATGGCAGATAAATCCTCTCCACGCCACAAATATTGCCCTTACAGAAAGGACAGTGACCGAGCTGCTGCATGCAACTTCTTCCACACTCCATACAAATGCAATGATTGCAGTTTTTCACAATACCATTAACTCTTGCTTCATAGCACACCTTGCAAATTGGTCCCCTGATTCGTTCTAATATAAATATAGTGTCCAGTATCTTCTCAGTTGTGACAGGGTCGCCTAAAAATAGTTTGCATGTTATTTTTTCTCTGACTTCATAATGGTATGTCAGGCTAATCTTATTTCCATTTTTTTCAATTGAAAGAAGCCCTTTACAAAATGTAAGTTAAAGATTTTGGGTAAGGCCAACTAAATGCATAATACCTTTTTCATATATCAGTACAGACTTTGTTTTGGCAATTGTATTTTACAAGTTTATATTATATATATATATAATACTATTCGTAGATTTATTCTGCTTTTGTCACTTTGCATTTAAGTAATAAATTTGTAAATTGATATATAAATAAGCAGGTAGATAAATAAATGTATATGGACAGCAAATATTTTTATCCAGTTTTCATTTTTCCCAGTAATAGTTATAGCTGAGACTCAAACCCATTACTCCAGGGTAAGAAGGTAAAGTGTGTAACCCATTACACCACCATGTTATCATAACATATTACATGATATTTGGGGTCAAAGTTCATGTTTCACAGATTAATTCTGTAAACTTATGCACTTACAAAAATATAAAGAAAAATGTTTTCTGTTCTCACCTCGCAGTTTTATCAAAGAAATGGCCTCCTCAATGACTTCTTCCAAGTAGCCAAGTTGTTTCACAATATCAGAGGCTTTCTGTTCTTGGTTCTGTCTTTGTGGCAAATCCAAGTCTTTTTCTGCCGAAGATAAAATGATATACATATTTTTATAATCAATATAAAGCTGAAACAGTTGCAAGTTACATGTATACCCTTTCACAAATAACTTTTGAAATAATATCTCGATCTTTACTGATTTAAAATCTTAATGAGGGCAATAATTTACAAATCAACATGCCTCTTTTTAAAATATATTACTGCATTGCTCTTACATTTTTACAATCCTTTATTGCTACTGTTGGTCCTGTTTCATTGACAGTTACATAAGTGATAAACTACAGTTTAAAAGGTAAGTCCGATTTCAAGAATAGACAATAAATAGGTTTTGGGTGTTACCATCACTTACTGTAAAGTGCACTTCTTTGTTCTTTCATTATGAGACAACTTGGTGACTTTGATGAATGCTCAACGAAGGCATTGTCTTTTGCATCCCAGAAACTAATTTTCAGCCCACATCTCCAACATATAGTACTGCCATCTTCATAATAAAATCCGCTCACCACTAATTCATGTATTTTTACAGCAGGAATTGAAGTCGTGTTCTGAAATGTCTGGCGTCTTTTCTCAGTGGATTCAAACTCTGTATTGTTCTTCCCGGTAAACTTGTTCCGTGCTTCTGGATTGTATGATTCACTGCTATGTTGGGTAACATCAAGACACGAGTCAACTTTCTTATCAATTCCATGGGCCATGACGAGTCACTGAAATTTAAGGTAATTACGTATTTACTAATGAAACATAAAGCCGACCATTTTAGAAGTAATTTTCCACTTAGATACTCCTGGGTTTGAACGTTTACTCTGGTTAACAACCTCTATGGTTAGCAAATGGCTGCATTATTTAAAAACAATGATTTTAGCAGTGTAATCACTTCACAATACAGACAGCATTTCAGGGTGAATTCGGGGCAGGAAAAACGGAGAGAGAATCATAAGCCATTTGTAAAATAATCTAGTTTCCCCAGATACTGGTACAGAATTATCCCCATAGTGATCTGGAACTGAAGAGGAAACATAAGACACTGTCTTGGTCTGAACCCCTTCAGTGGAGGAAAGAGATGTTTCATGGAGACACAGATCCTATATGGCTACAGATAAGACACAAGAGAAATGCGACTACAACATGGATGTTGGTGCCATATCAGAGAGAGGTTAAATGGCAGTGGTGAAAGGTGAACTGCACCTGAAAAGGTCAATCCTCAAATTAAAGGTATTGTAGCAGCCACTGTACAAGACCCTTGATACTTCATCAATTTTCATACTTCTACTGATGGTTGAATGTGGCATGAACTCATGCTGCTGGTGAAATTCAGATTTATGCAAAATTTTGGGGCAATGCAAATCAGATGCTGAATAGCCAAAGCACTGTTTGCTGTCGTAATGGTTGTGTGGTAGAGGCCCTAAGTTCAGCCAACATGAAGTACTTATTCATAAGCTCCCGTTATGGATACAAGAAGTGTTTGAGTCAGTTTGACCCAAATTCTTGAAATAACTCTCACTCTGAAGTACCTTTTCACTGGGGACCCCTACAAAATTTTGATTTGTGGCTTCAGGGCAGCATAAAAGAGCATTTTCGTCATGATACCGAAAGTGTGTTGCATATCTTATGCATACAATGATAAGTACCTGAGGTGCCCAGTAACAACCACTGAATGGAAGGTGGGGGCAAGACAGTTTAACCAGAGGTGGAATTTTCATCCAACCATTGGTGCCTTGAATGGGTAACATGCAGCAATCAAGTGTCTTTATAACTTTGATTCCATTTACTATACAACTACAAGGAATCTTACTCCTTGGTATAGCAAGGTCAGTTATTCATATGCTCATACAATCAATGACTGTGAACGGAAACAAAGTGTCCTGGAAGGTATCATTGGCTTTCCCTACCCAGATCTCATCCCTGGTGATGATAGGGGCAGGCTATACTTTTTAGCGATTTTACCCTGTAGTATGGCTTTTGATAAATAAAACTAACCAAAAACATCAGCAGCTGTCAGTGTTGCTTGTTGTTGTTGTTTTTGTTGTTGTTGGATAAATTATTTCTCACTGTATACAGTCTGACTCCTGTTTATTGTGTCACCACCAACTGTTACTTTGTCCAACAGCGAGGTTCCTTCTCGAAACAAACAGAATGGAATGGTGACAAGGACAAAGATATTGCATGTAATGGAGGTAAAAAATTAAGAGCCCTTTATACTCAGTGGGCTACAGTGAGGTATATATCACCTTTAATGGGCAGAAATTTTGAAAAGTTTTTCACATCAATGGAAGGTTATTATTATTATTATTTACAGACTTGAATCTTTAATGTTTTTGATATAACACTTTAAACAAGTAGTCTGCCGTAACCGGAAAATACTTCTGATATAAATACTGATTCCTGTTTCAGTCGAAGCCAGGACCTGGGTTCAAGCACAGGAGGAAAGTTTGGTATAATAGGCATAGCCAAGATATGTATGGATTGCACAAGCTGTGCAAAAGTTACCTTTTGTTGTGTTTTACACCGAAAAATACTTCTGATATAAATACTGATTCCTGTTTTACGCATACAAGAGGGGACAGCATTTCGCTGAGGACAGCATTTCGACAATTTCTTTTGTTCTTCATTTAAAACTAACATCTTCTGTGAAAATGAATGAGCGATGTATCGTGAAAAGTGTGCAATAAATCTTGATACTTTTCTAAGATTTATTGTGAAAAAGTGTGAAATATATCTTGATACTTTTCTAAGATTTTAGAAGTGACAGTATGCATGATTATAATAATTAATAAAAAGTTTATATATGTCAGTGAAAAATATGCCCAACAAACTGCATCTTACTGATGCAAAGAGCTGTATGTTCTTTAAACTGTGTCTTAGGTCAATATACATACAACTCCTGACTTCATCATATGCTTGAATACAATGAGAAGAATTCATCTTTAGCTTTAATTATTGTATACATGCAAAAGTGTTTAACAGTCTTTGTAACTTTTGGGGAATAGTGTAAAATAATTGGCAAAATCCTGTCCACTTTTTGACAGCCCTAATTTATTGCCATAGGACAAGATCTATGAAGGTAAAGGTACTTATCACAAAATATATTTTAGGATGCTACTTTCATTTTACAGTATCAGGAAACCTTTTTTCCTTCTGATAATTTTTATAAAATGACAATGCATATGTTTTCTCAAGAAACTCCATTTTGGTCTTTTTATGGACGAAATGCTGTCTCCCGCCCCCCTGTATACACTTTACCAGCAACTATGATGATGTTACCTAAATTGCACATTTCATCAAGAGCTATTTGCATACACCATGCATAATATATAATGAATTGGGATATAATAATATATATAAAGAACTTACTTGCTATATTATTTACTTTTTAGTGAAGTGATAACAAATATTATGATTTCCATATCCACTGAGAATCGAGTATCTGATACGAGTATTAGGCAAAGGCAAAGTGAAATTAATAAACAGGATATTAATGTTGATAACTAAGCCCTGTACATATATTTATTGTAATTAAGTTCCTATGGTCTCACAATTTTACACGTTCTCGATGTAGCTTAATATTTCACACTTTAAACAGTTTGATAGTTCCAGAATAAAAAGTGAAATAGCGTTTTAACTTTTCAATCTTTTTTCGGTATCCAAAAGACCAAAAACATATCCCACAACTAGTAATGTATAGAGAGTACTTTCACATAAAGTCAACATCCTAAAAATGTCCCAATTACCTTTCTAAAATGGCAGACCAAACAAATATGACGTCATCGATCTAAAATTATTTTGGAAGAGTCCATATTACTGAGGAGTACTGACGTAATTAAACTTGTTGTTTTTATTTGTCACGTATTTACTTCATATATCTTGTACTTATGTATTTATTGTTAATTATGACTACAATGCTGAAAATGTAAGTTCATTAAAACTCTACATTTCAAGATTTTTTCAATCTTTTTTTCAGGACAGTCTTGAGTGATTAACAGTTTAACAAAGCAGATTTTTCCCTGACAAACACATACAATACAATCATCGTTGATTTCCAGGACCGGTAATCACGAAGGGTCTTAGACTTAGCCAGGTCTTAGGCTTAAATACAGTCTTAAAGTTAAGACTTTTGTCTCAGCTAAGTTTTGTCTTAAAACTGTATTCACAAAGGGTGACTTAGCTAAGTCCAAGATTATCAAATAACCACAGTGGGTTTCTGTGTCATGTGACCTTTCTTTTCCACTCAAACTATACTTTTGGTGACATATATCCTTTATTTAATGCATTTTATCTAAGGAAAAGTGCTGTTTTGAAATGGAAAACCTTGTTACCACATAAAAACTTCCCAAAGACTGCTTCAGTGAGGTGTTCTGTATAATTATACTTTATTTACAGCCAGTTCAAATTTTGAAGTGGAAAAAAGTTTATGGCGGCCATATTTAAGTCCTCTTTACAAAATTTAAGCCCAGTACCAACCAGTCTAAGCCTAAGACTGGTCTTAAATTCTTTGTGAATACCATTAAGCCTAAGACAAAAATCTTTTTGGGCAGAAACTTGAGACAAAAGTCTCAACTTTAAGCCTAAGCCCTGGCTAAGACCTTTCGTGAATACAGGCCCTGTACTTACTGAAGACTATTATTTGTCAAAGTATAATAATTTACATAACCCCGTCATTTAATGGAGACGATAGTTGTGTATTTATATGTATTATTTGTTTTTGTTTCAGAGAACTGGCATACAACTGTAAATGTGATACAAAATTGAGTGAAATAGGCTCAATAGCTAACATTTAATGTTTCTGAACAAAATATTAATATAAATTTGACATGCCTGCACCAAAAACAATGAATAATGAACAAATTGTCCTCAGTGTTTGCCAATAATGGCATTGATGCAGCAATGGCAAGTTAAGGATTTTACACTGGAGAGGACAGAATTGGAGAGACCATCATCCTATTCAGAGATAGAAATAATGTGTATAGTTTTATGCCCAGGAAACAAGAGTTGGTCAAATGGTCCGTTAGGCCAAAATAATGAGTCCATCTACCTGACTGAACCATGCATCAAAAATGTCAAACCTACAAACCTCTTACAGATTTGGCCCTCTCTATCTGCAAACAACAGTTTCCCCAAGTCACCCTTTCTCATCCAAGATACACTGTGATATAATCAAAAACAAACTCACGCCAATCTCTGATGCCCCGGGTACCCCCGTCCCCCCCCACCCCCGCCTTAAAGTTAAAATGAGAAGGTTGGTAGCTGCTTGTCTGTGTCATGTTTAGAGTGAATAATCCTGACTTACTGATATGTACTAAATTCCCACTCAAGCCCGATTCTTAGAAAATTCTGTGACTTTTCCTAGAAACTGGGGACTTTCAAGAAAGAATCTGTAAGAGGGAGAACAAAGTTTTTATCTGCTCTTGCTATACTAGTGTAACATTTTTCATTTCTTTTTAGGAAAGACTGTTCACCTAGAAAAATCTTCAAGAATAATTCTTATCGTAAGAATATATAGTGTAGCATTGGGCCTGTCAGTAAAAGAATTTCTAAATACATTTCTGCTAGGGAATGATCAGTCAGTTAGGACTCATTTGACCTGTCTGTCTAACACATTTTTCTAAATCAACAAAGTTTCTTGAGACTGATTATTTGTCATCACTGTCATTGCAAGTATATGACAAACATGGGCAACTCAATAGAATCTTAAAACGGCTAACATGAAATGAAATTTCAAAGCCAATGGGTGTAATTATCATTATAGGCGCTACCTACATACACAGTTACACTGTAGAGTCATTCTGAACTTTCAAATGTTTGCAATCTTTAACTGAGGTCCACAAATAACGAAGAATTAAAATGAATTAAATTGGTCATACATGTAAAATATACAGTTATCAAGAGTTTTTACGGAATAGTATGGTCAAACATTCTTTCCATGCTTTGGGTTAATAAATTACACATTATACAGTTGTGAAAATACTAATACAGGAGTCCCAGTTTGGCGACTTATCATAAGACATAGCTGATTTAAAACTTACAGCTGTTATGACTACTTCAGTTTAAGAAGGTGTGATAACTGAAAAATCCCCCTAAAATTACTTATCTTAAAAAAAGAAAGAAGTTACATGATTCATCCAGAATGAACAGACTTTAGTTTGGGGACTTCTATCTTCCTCATATTCCTTCTTCCCTTCTTAGGACCAATCTTATAAGTAAAAGCAGCATTTGTTAAAAACAAAAGCATATCAGCAAGTCAGCCCAACTTGAATTTCAACATTACACCCTAAGTTAATTTGTAAAGAAACCTAAAGCCTATCTGAATGATGCCAGTTGTAATTTTTGTGAGTTGAAATTCTAAATGATGTGTTTTACAAGCCAACCCGCCTTTTATAGCCATAGATTTCATAACCAACAAGCTGTGAGTCAGTAAAATAATGCTGTCTTGTCCTACACACTTTCCGGCTTGTCTTTTACATAACGGTTTCCCGTCTTGACAAGAAGTGACCAAGTTGGGTCAGGGTTGTTTTGACAGGCCTGTTTCCCTTCAAGTACAATCGGTTTGCTTCTAAGGCTTTTCTTGGAGTACTTCACTACAACAGGCTGGTAAGTAGTTCCAGACAAGATGGTAACAGTATAAGACAAGACAGGAATTGACTGTGACAAGACATAGACAGATACGACAGTTACCAGTTGGTCAGAACCACAGTCGGAAGCAAGAGTCATGGAGGGTCAGTGAAATATCAAATATGTATGATATTTTGCCAATCCACCACAACAAGCCAGGAAACTATAACCGATCCTAACTAACTCTATAAACATTGCTCATTGACCCTCGAAAAATACATAGTTATCAACAAGAATGCCCCAGTAAAACACCCCATTAGGTTCATACTTGCACACATAGAAATGAAAATGGAGATTTGCAACTTCATACAAGGATTCAAAGACTTGAGGTCAGAGGAAACCGCTGTGGATATGAGCAAGAACTAGTTTTTGGGTGAGGCTCTGGCTCAGGAAAAGGGAGGAATGTTGCCATTACTTTGCACTCGAGACGGATTTGGAGAAATTGGGTACCCATAGTGATATAGGAACTTCCTCAGGATTACCTCAGGTACTTGAGGAATCGGAAGGGTGGATGAGACACAGAACTGAGATGAAAACAACAGAATACCATTGAGGGCTGGCCTTAAGTTGGCAGTTAAGAAGGGACATCTTTCCTCTGGGTTGAATTGCTGCTCACTGCAATACAGCCTCAGGTGAAGGATTAACAGTTTCATCTAAGAAGTTTGTTAGGCCCGTCATAGAATAAAGCACCAATAGAGGGTGATCTGCCTAACAAGCCAACAGGACTAGATGGCCGCTAAAGCCATGGTGCATAACAGATAAAAAGATCATTATCATTATTATTATTATTATTTCATGTTCACCCAGTAAACAAGTACTTTCCTAGCACAATGTTACTTGTTAAATGAGACTAGAGCTACAAGATATTGTCTATGACAATCACTTTAACAGTTGTTTTGAAGTAATCTTGCGTGTAGGTATTTATAACAGACAATTGCAATGTGTAGAAATATGAATAGATAAAGAGTTAAGACAATAACAACCTGTGCTTAGTCACATATATCAACTGGTTATTATCATATACTTCCAAGTATTCCAGAAATAATTGACTCTTATTCTTTAACACTTTAATATAGTTTAACAGTCTCATTTGTTTTCTTTCCTTCTTATATATTTAGAATATACAAGTTTAGAGCATGATTATAGCACACTAAAACTTATATTAATGTGTATATGATTAAATAAAGTTTTGTACAAACTGTTTTTTTTTTTTTTTTGCTGTATCCTGATATAAATTTTTTACTTAATTTTGATGACTGAAACAAGAACATTTTATTCTTTATCAAATAGTAAAACTACAAACCTCAGTTCATTAGCTCAATTCCTGATAATAATTTTTTTATTTTATGGATATTGATTTCAAAGTTGACAAGCATTTGACCCGATTTATTTTATACAAGAAATCCCTTGTCCCTAAAGTTCAAACCCAGTTATCTTTACAGATGGACTTTCCTTTGACATCAGTTTATTTTGTTTTACATTTACTTTGAGTCAATCTGATGGTATAATTCTAAATGTTCCTCAATACCAACCATCTATTTACAAATCCACAAAGCAGTTTGGTCTAAGCTTTGCATATGATGCTCCCAAAATATGGAATGAACTCCCTGATAATGTAAGATCTGCCACTTCCATTGCTTCCTTCAGAAAAAAACTTAAGGCATACCTATTCTGCCAAGCTTATCCTCCTTAGTATTTTCCACCTCATATGGCGTTCTCTGTGATGTCGAGCATAGCTATGGACAAGGACAATGATTTTTGAAACTATGCTTATGATGTTGTGCCTTAGAGTCTGTCACTTCGACAGAGATTAAGCGCTATAACAGTTGAATTGGAATTGGAATTGGAATTGACTTGATTACAAATAATAGAACTAAGATTTCAAATATAAGCCCACTTTAGGCCTGAATGATATCCTATTTTATAGTTTTTATGCATTTTTCTACCAATGATGAAAATGTACAATGATTAAAAACATTTCAATACTAAATCTCACCTGCAGTTTTAGTGGCGTAGGATCTGGTCATGCTCATGAATCATATTAATAATGAAAAATATATGTCTTTGCTTTGTATTTGTTTGTGACACAAATCAATCCATTGTATAAATAAATGACTCAGTGATTAAACGTGTTGGGTCTATTCACAGCTACGTATAAGTGTTAATCGTGTTTATTTTTACTATTTATAGAAAAAAGTAAACCAATCAATTTAAGCTCACACCTATAAGTTTTACTGAAATGATTAGAGTGCCCCTACAGTTGCAGTACAATTTGAAGCAGAATAAAAAGCACAAATGTTAAGTTAAACAAAGATAGGGTGGCCTTAGGGGTCTGGTTGAGATTGGGCATCTACCTCAAATATATATATAATTTCTCAGTTATTTTTAACTTAAAGTCATGTTTAAAGGTCACCTTGATATTTGGCAAGAAGTAGGATTAAGCTCATTTTAACTTAAGGCCACCCTAACTTTGTGTAACATGTAAAATATGGACTATAATTAACTCTTTCTTAACATGTAACAGTAATTGTAAAAGTTTGATAACCTTAACTCAGTATATCTAATTGTCACAAGATATAACTAAGCTGAAATGAGACAAAAGCTTTGGAAATGTCCTTTAGGTGCTGAGATATATGATATCCAATGCAGATCCAATGGAGTATTTTTGCTACAAAAGGACATTTTTAAAATCAGCTGCTACTGTAGAAAACAGACACAAGACCCATAAAACCATGAAAAAGTCATGGCTTTAAGTCTCCACTCGCTTGAATTTGGCAAAATGTGAATTGTGACTCCTGCAATAACCTAATGCAGTATTTTGCCTGTATATGTTTCTGAGATTTCCCAGTGGGGGTGGTAGAAAATCTTAGGATATTTCTATGCCTGGGGGATCGTCAAGAGGGATTTACTTTTTACACTGGTATGGGCTATTTTATTGTTTTCGTCTTGGACATACTGTATAAGTTGAAATTTTCACTAGGCAATAATTTTAGCAGTTTTAGCTAATTAGCTTAGATAATGAAAATTAATTCCAAGTAATATATTAAATCTATATTAAACTTTCAAGTAGAAACTAGCCATTTTTGAAAATTAATTCCAGTGAATTTCCTAAAAATGAAGAAGTAATGAAATTTTCTTCTAGCTAAAATTTTTGATTGTACAGTATATTGTGGTAATCTGAAAAGACTGAAAACAAAATGTACTTCTATGTGTACCTGTTTTATTGCAAGTGTTTATTTAGATATATCAGTGACTAATAGTCTTATGTGACTAATAATCTAATACAAAGTAATACTACCAATGATATATTTATCAGTGACAAGTACCTTCAATATTGAAAGTGAAAGTAGGTGAATTTAAATTTGCAAGTGAAGTATTTACAAAATGCAATTTTATGTAGTGTTAAAGTTATTTTAATTATTAATAATGCAAAACATTACCTTTCCAATGGTAAGAGGAAATTCAGTTACTCCAGTTGCGGTCCATTTATTCACGTGAAACTTTACTTAAATAATTGGTTGTCACATGCCATGCTTGGAATGGCATTTTCCTGTTTGACATAGGTCAGGTAAATTACGTTAACTTTTAGTGCATACTTAAAGTGCATTAAAATGCATTTATAATTAAATTTTAAGTTTTGTCTGCCTATTGCGACATGGAAAAAAACCATTGCACTTTTAGTTTTGTATAAGTACTCCACTTCCTGTTAACTTTTTTGATTACAATGTACTTGCACAAACTATTTGTGAATAAAAAAAAATTAAACATCAAAAAGTTGAAATCAGAGAATAAAATATGCTTGGCATAAAATTGGCTTATGTTGTAAAATCCTATTGCTTGTCATGAACTATATTTTAGAATGTATGCAGAAAAGTTTATGAGACCTAAGTTAAGGTAAGAGCCAATATTTCAAAATTTTAACGTAACATTTGATTGACACTTCCTTACCAATATTCTTTACAATTTGTATGGTTTCTTGTTTGTGTTTTTTAAGATTTTGGCTAACCCACTGAAAGATAAATTATAAGCGGTCATATTGCTATAAATGACGTTACTTACACATATATTTCGGCTTGATTAAATATACTACAAACCCCTGTGTACATGAATAATTCCAGTAACAGATATGTTAAAATATGCTTTCTATCATCAGGCTGCATTTTTGAGACATGTGATTACATTCTTAAAGTGAAACCAAGCAGGGTCAGGCACTTTGCCACATCTGTTTAATCTGGCCACACTATGATTTTAGTCCCTCTTACGGAATTATCTGAGGGTAAAAAATGCTTGCCTGTTTCTGTAGAACTGGAAGGAAAGTGTGTGGTCTTCGAAACACTGTCAGGAATTTACAATGCATTTTATGTACAGAAACAAATAGGGTCTTGGGCTTCGAATGTACATTTAAATTTAGCAACAGTGACAATGACATTTAAGGATAGTACATTCAAGTAGTAATTTTATAAAAGATGTTTATATGAAGCTAAATAAATCATTAAAAAATATAAGGTCTCTTACATTGGATATAACTACTTGAATAATAAGATATAATGTTGTCAGATGTAGTTAGATATAGTTAAGGAAACCTTCAGTGTGGATAAATTTAGAATATGTTAGTTATACATGACATAAACCCCTGTGTGGTTGTGTATATGTTGGACATGCTCTATGATAAACAAGGTGTCTCTAGCAACCTGAAATATGTGGTAAAGTGAAATATGTGGTAAAGTGTGGGAAATATGTGATAGTTATTTTAAAACTGTATCTGATTTTAGTAAAAAATGAACAGCCTGGTTCATATTTTAATTGGTGTCCATTGTCCGGATTGTTACTACTGAGAGAAAAATGATAGTCATAAAGAGTCTGTAAGATGCTCATATTTTTCTATTGTGGAAGTGAACTAGTTATGCGTGGACTTTGTCGGGGATTCAATGAAATAGCTTCAAATAAAGGACGAATATCTTATGCCCGAGTCCTTTATCAGAAAATTAATGAAATAAGACCTTCTATATTGTCCCATTGAAACATTCACACCTGAAAAATTCGGAATGTAGAACATTTACAGCCTCTGAACTATGTGGAAATAAGGAATAGTAATTTACACTACATTTAAATCATTCATATGAAAATGATTCTATCAGATAAACATTATCAGTAGTGTACGTTTCTGCATGCATTTTGCCTCTCTCCAAATGACGTCTTGCTTACATTTGTACTGGAATTAGCAAGTCATAGAGCTTCTCATTGTGCATGTATGGGACATTACGATGCCAGGATATTGTTCTTTCCGCACCTCTTAACTCCCCACAGCAGTTCAAATATTCCAGTAACACTGAGAGGGTGAAATACTCTCAAAACAAATTGCTGAATGGGATGTATAGTATGGGGAAAAATACAGAAACTGATCATTGTAATAGAACCTGGCGTTTAATACTTTGACATCAGTTTAAAAATGGATTATGGTGGAATTTCTTTATTTAGAAACACTTCCAGGTTTTAACAATTTTTGACAATTTTAACTACAATTAGGAGTTTTCATTGGTAAACAATGGTTTGAAATGGCGGAGGCTGATGAATTAATACTATTAATAATATTAATTCAGAATTAATACATGATATTACAGGAGTTTAATTTCAGTCAATGAGAAGGCAATATTACTTCAAGAGAAAGCTAATCCTGAGGTTACATTCCTCTGGTTTCCAGATCTAAATTGTTTGAGAAGTAGCCCATACTCCTATATTTTGTTGAAATTGATATCACTATCAGATGATATCCTGATTTGAATTTGCTTACATAAACCCAAGATACAAAAAAAATCTGGTTGACTAGGTCTAAATTACATCATATCTAGTACAATGTAATTGGGCTTTCAGTAATCTAATGTAATCTAATCTACTGCTTTGCAGGCGCAATATCTTCCCCAAAAGGGGAACTCAGTAATGCTATTCAAATCCAATTTAGTTATGTTACATGTCTGACTACAGTTACTGGCCAGTGAGTAGTATAATGTTCTCATTTATATTTACCAACATAATGTTTAAAGGGTCGTTATGGTTCCAGTCTCTTCAAACTAGCTAATTATACAGTTATTCTCCAGAACCACAATGCACCTCGTATTTGTTGGCCCGAGGTGTTGTAAAGAATCTGATTGGAAAAGACAGTGGGGCAAGTAAAGGCACACAAAACAACACTTCGATTCGTTTTATGCACACTAGTCAAAGTCTATACAATTGAAATCATCACAACTTACTTCATGTGAAGATAATTCAATTTATAAATCTACACCCTACCCACCTAACAAAATGACTTTTTAAGACCATCAGTTCTCTCGAGTATGCTCGAGTTGCAAAACACATTTAACTGAAACCTGAAGTCCATCAAAAGATTGCTTCATCACAAAACAATTTACTGCATGGGTTAAGCATCAAGGGATTCAAGATGGAGATCATCAGTGTTACGGAAAACAGCCAAAACACAGCCATCGTGAAGTGGTGGCCCTCTAGAACTGGAGGAGATGACTAAAGACAATTTTCCCACACTGATATTTTAACCTGCAGCTAAACTCTAACTAGGTGTCATCTTCAGTCTGGAATCTCATTCCACACTTAATCTAGTTCTTCAAACAAGCCCAAGCTGAGACGTTTAAGCCAACCCAGTTGCATAGCCTAGCTATAGAGTGTTTGTTTACCCCCAGCCACAGCAGCCTCAACAGACACACACAGCAAATAGAACATCAGTCTATCATTGTTCGCAGCCATCACAGGAATAGCCACTTTATGATACTGGTTTGTCTTTATGTCTGTAGTATGTGTTCTAACCTTCATATGTGATTGGCACAATACTTCCTTAGAATCTTTAATCATCAAGTAACTTGGCTTAGAAGGCATTTTAGTTTCTTCTGGTAGGCTCTGACTCAAAATCAAGGGATGCTCTCTACTCCGTCTATCTGCCAGGGTAATGCCCAATTATTCCTCACGTAGCCCATCAATTGTGTTTCTTTATTGATTGCTGATGCTCTGGATGGCTTTCTACCTTGCAATTATCTCAGCGCAGACCACAGAAAGAAGGGCAACTTCTATTTAACAAGATACTCTCTCATAGCTGGATCTTGCCACACTTTACAGTTTATTCTATTCTGTACTTTTATAACGTTTAATTTCTGCCAAGACAGCCTCTAAGGCACGACACCAGGACCAATTCAGTAACCATCACCCTATGCACATGACAGGTCGATACCATGGACATGCCAGATAGTTTATATGCTAAGGTGGAAAAGCCTTTTTGAAGAGATAACATGTCAGCTTTTTTCCAAAACAGGCGAGAGTTGAGTTAGAGTGAGCATCATGAGGTAAATCATTCCAGACTGTGGGAACTTCAAAAAAACAAGTTGTGGCTGAAGTTTTCTCAGTTCCTCGCGTACCAGTGGATATAACCAATGACCTTAAAGCTGATTAGACAGAGGTCAAACACAGCATTGCGGTTAATATAATTTTATTAATTCACTAATATTTGTTACATACTACTTGTATTTACAGATCTGTTGACATATAAGTGTGACAACTTAGGGTCACCTTACATGAGGCACAGTTTAGGGTGACCTTAACCAAAGGATGAGGCCAGTAACTAAGGTATGAGGTAAATGATAATTTGGAAGAAAATATAAGAGTGCCTTATGTAAGGGTGACCCTATGGTAAAATAAGTTAAATACCAGCTACTATACTCTGACTGCTAGGATATTTACTTGTAAAACTGTTGTTAAAAGACAATTATTCACCCTATCATGCTATGAGCAATAGTTGCATTAACAGTGACAACAGGGTAACATAATACACGATATGAAGGTAAATAAAATACAATATCATAACATACATGAATGCTACTTAAGCGTACAATAACATGTGGTCATAATATGAAATATACGAGAAGATTGTCCATGTTTAAAGCATTTAGGACCCATGTATGATGCATAATCTACATAGCTAGTTGGTGTTCTGGTTGAATTATAATAAACTGCTGAAACTCTGTAGAGTCATTGAACATACAGAGCAGTAACCAAGCTAATGCAAACTCATTATGGCCCTGTACTGAGACCATTGTAACTTGACGGCCAATAATTGTATAGACGTAATATTACATTCTAGCACACTGTTTAGGGAAATGTTACATATAAAATAAGTTGGTTTTGATTTACAAATAATTTACTATAAGAACCAGGACACACGAACCTACTAATACGTGTGGATCATGTACATGACTGGAGGGTTAAAACACTGATGTAATACATAAATAATGCTACAATGGCTGAACCATTGATATAAATTAAACAACTAAAAGTCTTGTAAAAGTAGCTGGAGTAATTAAGTCACACACTGACAGTGATACACAACAGGTATATACTTGATTATGAATGCCATATAAGTTAATAAAAGAACTTAATGTATACATAAAGGGGCCACAGCCCTTGATAGTACAATACATGCCTTGGGTGGAGCAAGCCCACAAAGAAGTATGATAATAGTACAATGATTTATAAATTCTTAAGATGAAGAAGAAAATTTACACTGGGTTCGAACCCACAACTGCTTTTGCTACATACATTAAAGCCCCGTTTCAAGGACCCAGAGTTGCCCTAAAGAGCTGAGCATTACAGCCCCAGTCCACACTCAAACCTTAAACTCTGAGCCAGTAGCATTAGGGCTACAGCTGACCAATACATGGTTAAGACACGAGCCAAGCACTGTTTATCATTTAAGCACTATGTGCTTAAGCACTCTGATGGTAACATAATCAGACAGCAAGCTTTGCTCTGGTAGCAGCAGCAGGGCCTTGCTCCAACCAAGCTGTTCTGCTTTACTTGAAGTCTTTGACATCTGAAAATACATGAAGAAAACTGAGAAACACATGGATCTAGGGAGTGGAAGGGTGGGCTCAAATTTTTAACATGCATATTGTTTGAATCCAAGAGTGTGGCGGCAATTTCAAATGTGAATTTGCTTTTATAGTAAAAATCACTGGCCCATGAAATACCACAATGCAACAGTCCAGACTGGTACCAGAACTGAAGGTTAAGTTCGCTGCATGAACTTATCCCCACAGTTCCTCGCGTACCAGTGGATATAACCAATGACCTTAAAGCTGATTAGACAGAGGTCAAACACAGCATTGCGGTTAATATAATTTTATTAATTCACTAATATTTGTTACATACTACTTGTATTTACAGATCTGTTGACATATAAGTGTGACAACTTAGGGTCACCTTACATGAGGCACAGTTTAGGGTGACCTTAACCAAAGGATGAGGCCAGTAACTAAGGTATGAGGTAAATGATAATTTGGAAGAAAATATAAGAGTGCCTTATGTAAGGGTGACCCTATGGTAAAATAAGTTAAATACCAGCTACTATACTCTGACTGCTAGGATATTTACTTGTAAAACTGTTGTTAAAAGACAATTATTCACCCAAACCCCAACAGTAGAGGTAGTTACAAGCCGGACAATTTTTCCTTGAACATGTTAGCAACTTGCTGACCTGCATCCACAGTGTCAGTGATGTACCTCCACACACAATCCGAAGTCCAGGTGCCATGTTTTTGAATATTTTGAAGGTCTACATTGTTATTGAAAGCAAAGGTGGCACCTGAACGACGGAAGGTGTGGAAGGTATAACCAGAATTGTGTAATTTCAATTTAGTTAGCAGGAGAAGAAAATGGCGCCTGACCTTGGTGTCAGTAAGAGGAAGCCAGTTTTGATGTACTTTTACCTGGAATAAGGGGAGATTAGAGGCTCTAGGGGTGAGTGCCAGTAAATTACTAAGAGCAGTGACAGGGCATAGGATGGAATTGGAAATTCTGGGCACAGTGATAAGTTTAATGGCATTTTTTGTCTGCATGGTCTTTGACCATTTTATGATTATAACCACTTTATCAGGTCGAAAAATTAAATCACCTTGTGCCAGATGTTTGAGGGGTGAAAACTGTGGTATGGCATGTGGGACAAGGTTAGACAGACGTAAAAAGGAGAAAAAACTAACTAAATACACAGCCTTGAACACTTGACCCATGTATGTTAAGTCACACAATTTTACAATAGATTCCAACAGGGGTATATCTATGATTTTTTTCAACTGAACATTTAAAGGAGATTGCAGCTGAACTGCTTTCTGATAGTACTTTAATCGAGAATCATTAAGACAAGCAACATCCAGACCCAGGATAATGAATTTAGTTCTAATTGCTGACAAATAGTTGGCCATTTGTGTGTATTTTACTCCGTTATACTGGAGACATTCCAGGAAACACAATAAATTTAATGTGGTCACCTGATGCACATTCCAGGTCATAAAGACCACAAAGGCCAGGAAGGTCCTGAACAACATATTGTAGGCCTTCTTAGTGGAGTCGGAAAATGCATGTGTGAGTCTGGAGGTTGCCAGTTGTGTGAGGCGATGTTCCAGTGGCATTCTACCTAGAAATACAACTATATAGTATCATCACAATACAAATACTCCAGGGGGGTGGGGACCCAAGTGACAGGGTGAACTAGTTGCTGCAATTTAACAACATTATTATTAGTTACATTCCACCTTGACAGGAGATCTGCCACTGGATTCAGCTTGCCTGCAATGTGAACAACCATGATATCAATGTTAAAGGCACTAAGCCAGAGAAAAATATTTCTGGCATATTTGGCCATGGTACTATCACGAGTTTTACCAGTAGTTAATACAGACACTACAGCTAGATTGTCACATCTAATAAGGATACGGGTTCCAGTCCATTGTCTATGCCAGACTTTGAGGGCTACCAAAATATTGACCATTTCTGTGTAAGCTATATTTTTGGTGAGCCAATTTTGTGGGAGGGCCATGGCATACACTTGGTCAGCCCAAATGGCGCCCAAGCCTGTGGGGCAGGCATCAAGATGGACTGTTTTGGCAGGAACATAGTTGAAAAATGACACACCATTATACACATTTAGGAACTTTAGGAACCAATTTAGGTCTCGTTTGAATTCCTCAGTGACTGTTATTGACCTGGCATTTACATTTTGTCTTAGTAATTGTAACATCCTATTCAAGAAAAATCTGGCATATTTGACACATTTTGCCACATATAATAGTGAGCCTAACAGGGACTGTAGTTCCCTCTTGGTACATTTCTGCTTAAAACACCATTGGCTACAGAGATCTTTAACTGCCTGCAATTTCTCAGTTGGGATAGACATTGTGAATTCAGTTGTGTCGATGACAATACCCAAACAAGTAACCCTGGTACTGGGAGGTACTAATTTTTTGTCACTAACAGATAAACCCAATTCCGCTAGTAGTTCCTGCAGTCTAGTATATGTTTTCTCAATTTTCGACGGTACGGAGATACATAGAAAATCGTCAATATAGTTCCACACACTGTGGCCTTCCTGGCTCATTATGTAGCGTACCGCGTCGGAAATTCGCTGAAAGATCGACGAACCGTGCTTAAATCCGAAGGGTAGGGAAAAGTCAAGAAAGTAACTTTCCCAGTATAGTCCTAATAAATCTAGATCCCCAGGGTCAATAGGGACATGGCGAAAAGCCCTACTGATATCAACTTTGAAAATTTGTGACCCTTTACCCAATCTGAGTACCTCATTTGTGAGATTATCTACTGAGGGGTAGGTAAGTATGAAGTCAGTGCCCAAATAGCGATCACTATGAACCCCAGCATTAACAGAATGACCAATAGGCCAACTGAGATCGATAATCACCCTCCTGTTAGTGGAACTCGACTTATCCCGAGTCATGAAAGGACTAATGTGTAGATTATCGATAGGGGGAACCTCAAATGGACCTAACATGGCATTATTGGCTATTTCCTCTTGAAGATAAGTCGTGACATGATCGGGATAATCCGTAGCACTCCTATGATTAATTTTCTCAGTATGCACAACCTGACTACGATCGAAATCCAAAGGGAAGCCATATTTTATGAGGAGAGGCAATTGCCAGTCCCAATACTGATCTAAATATGCAGCCCATTTGTCATAATTTAGCTTTGAAGCAAGTGGAATCTGTAGACCCATGTAGTTGGGTCGACCATCAGCTCTCAGTTCTTTATGTAACTGTATGATGTCAGTGCATACAGATTTATTGCTATGATCATAGACCCGGCTTTTTAGCCCATAAATAGGTATGAAGCCGAATAACGGTCTATTCTGTTTAATACATTTATCATTGTCAGGGGCTGCTTTGGCTTCCCGAATTCTTTGACTTTTGTTAGAAATATGCAATTCGAGTGTGTATTTATCAGTTTGGTCATCATCCGTATTTGGCATGGATCTGTCACAATTTTTACTGCCCCTTCTTGTTTCATTGGGGATTTGGTCACAGTCGGTACGAGACGGTAAGGTACGACCAGTCACAGTGCCTGCAGATGACCTGCACGAATTCACATGGGCCCTGGCAAGGATATTGTTACATTTGGAGTAAAGTAGTTTCGTATTCTTACCTTTAATAACTTTTGCAACTTGTTTTCCTTTTTCCACTGGTATATCACAAGTATTGTTAGTACCAACACCTTCAACGACAGTACTGACCTTCATATCATGACATTTATTGACAGTATTGAATTGAATATCACTCAACGGTTGAAACCTGTTTGTGTGTATAAAAGAACCAGTTTTGGTAACACAACCTTGGTTTTCCATTGTTATTCTAGGTTTTTTACTATTACACATGTGCGACCCACCTTGTTTTGACACCTTGTCGTTAACAATCATAGTACTTGACACATCATTACCACAAAGTTGTTCATTTTTGCTACAAGTAACAGCGGCCGCTTTATGTGTGAATTTTTCTTTCACAACAACCTGATTATCAGGTGAATTAGTGTTCATTGATTTGTTATTTTTTACACAATCAGCAAAGGTGACATACCTTTTCACAAGCTTATGTACAGTTGTTAACTTCTTGATACAGTTAGGGTTAAACAACTCTCTATCTACAAATGACACGTTATAAAAATACCTGTCAGTAAATTTCTGTTTGTCAATACGCCCTGTATCCACTGCATTTCTGCAGTGGTTACCTAGTTTTTTGACACTGATTTTTGTGTACATAATCGAGTAACATGGGGGCCATCACAGCTTTCACAAGCATGTCTATAAAGAACACCAGCACTCCTGTGATGGGTTGGAAATCTACAGGTGCCCTCTTGAAAAAATTTGCAGCTAATGCCATTTTTTGATCCAGAATTTTTGACTTTTTTCCCATACGGGGTCTTGGATATATTGGAATACGGGGCCGTAACATGCCTCTGTGCATGTGCTCTGCGAATCCGATCCAATTTTTCGGTTTCTGTCCAATTCAAGCGATCTGCTTCCATGTTTGTTAACACAATCGCATGAGCAGCTTTGGCTGACTCCCAGGAGAAGTCAGAGGCATCCTCCATTAGGTTACCCAAATAATCCAACATGGAACTTTTGGCTGCCACTGACTTCTCCTCCTGAACGCCTCTGACAAACCCAGAAACCCATTGAGCCATAGTTAGGTCATCATAACTCGGTCTAGTCTTCCGACTACCAGTCAAGATAAAATTCTGTGGCCAGTCAACAATTCGTTTAACAGTTATATCCCCAGGACCCCCACGTTGAGATTTTAATCTACCTTTTGTGGCAGTTTCATTCATTTGTGCTAATTCTGCTAGCCTTTTATCGACCTCCGCCTGCACTGATACATTATTTCTAAGATAACCCAGTGAGGGGACCACACTCTCTGCCGTGGTTTCCGTATCGATACCGGCACTCAAGGTTTTGGAAGTAGGAGAACTGTGAGGAATGACAGTAAGGTTACTTGCCTGTGAGTTTCCCTGCTCCAGTGCTGCTTCTGTGCGCTGCACCCTCCTGTCCATCTGGTCCATCTTATCACCAAGTTGCTGCAACTGTAGCAGAATCTGTTGTGATACAGTATCAGTACCGACCGTTTCCGTGGAGGGGGGTGCAGCCACTTCCACATCACTGGAGAAAGACTCACCCTCGTACTGACACTTCTTCCCCACGGGACGTGGGTGCTGCAAAGCACATTTAGAACAATAAAAGACCTTAGGCATCGTGAACTGAGCAATACAAATGTAAAATGTAAAATAACTAAAAGATAAAATGTAAAATAAAATGGTATAATAAAATACGAAGTAAAAAACAAGAAGTTACAGTCGCTCAGCTCAAATTTTTAACATGCATATTGTTTGAATCCAAGAGTGTGGCGGCAATTTCAAATGTGAATTTGCTTTTATAGTAAAAATCACTGGCCCATGAAATACCACAATGCAACAGTCCAGACTGGTACCAGAACTGAAGGTTAAGTTCGCTGCATGAACTTATCCCCATTTCTTTGGGGGGTATATAATGAATCTTCAACATCTAAAATGAATAGAAAAAAAGAGGGATGAAATAGCTGAGACGGCCACTGTGAAGAAACTTGTGAAATCAAAGTGACACTTTTGAAGATACAGCAAAATTTGACTGGCAACCAATCAAGTTGTTTCAGAATAGGAGATACCCGTGAGTATCGATTACAGTTTTTGACAATCTTACTCCATAGCAAGTGTGCTTTGAATACACTGGAGTTTCCCATGTTGAATCAGGAAAGACTTCTGAACAGATAGTTAAAATAGTTGGGACTACTACACACCAAGGCATTTGCACCAGAATAGCAGCCTCATGCATCATTTACTGCCTGACCTACCTGAGATCATGCATTTGAATGATGGAAATTCAACAAATATTGTGGATTTGATCGCAGAGGAAAAATTAGCATCTGACCAGTCACTGGGGTACTTTACAACAACTGCTGGATGCGTTTATGGATACTCAGCTCACCTAAGAGGCTTTATTGCTGATACCAGTTTGATTAAAGTCCTCATAAGGATGCTATCCAAAACAATAACTTAGATGCTGTTCTCCAAGTGTTAGCCTCATATGAGCAGCGGTTGTATAATAGTTAAACAGCATTTAACATAATATAATAAACAACATGTATTAGAAAAACATGCCTTACTTCAAGTTATATTTGTCATGACAGAAGACTCCTCCACATGTTGGCCTGCAGTTCTAAGTGCTTGGGTCATATTTATACATGAGCTGAACTGAAAGAAGATGACTTAGGCTGGAGAAATTCGACCCGGTAGTCACTAAATACATTGAGAACTTCTCTGATGGTCATGACTTATGGTCAAACTATTGGTCAGAGTAAGTCTGACATTATCATAATAGGGCTTCTGCCCCATGAAATCATGATCAAATGAAACATAATTATGCTCATGTAGCCATAAAATCAAAAAGAGCTTCCAATCTAGAGTTTAAGTTAAACTTTAGAAGTTCTGGACAGGACAAAAACATGTTAAATAGGGAGGTTGTCCACTGCCATGGCCAGCACTGATTGAGAAAAATGGAGGTGGGATTTTAATAAATACAAACACCGGTATTTGGAGAAGGATTTTCATCACCTATGCAGTCCATGGAAATAAAAGCGACACATTGTAATGCTGTAAGGCTGCAGCCTGTGACCTGTGTATTTAATGTAAAGATAATACGAATATTGCTCAAGTAGAGTATGATCATTACTCTAACAATAGTGGGGGCAAAGTGACCTAGTCTATCATCTATTTTGGGGTCATTTAATGATAAACATTGCACAGATTTCTGGAAAGAATTTCTTCAGTAAAGAAAGTGGGTTCCCACGGTTTTACAATAGTGCCATTATATAGAAGTAGAGTAATATGTTTAAAGTTGCTATTATATAAATTAAAGTAATAATATCAAGCAACAATGATTCTTATGTACTATATATAATTGGGTGTACTACCTTACGAGTGAGGTGACCTTTACCAAAGGTCGAAGTGGTTATGCTCTGAATTTGGCCAAATCAACATAGCCCTACTTCTGTCAAACTAACGTTTTTTTCAGAATAGAATAGAACAGAAGCATTAATACAGCACAAGGTGTAAACTGAGAAGATCTTTACCCGGAGTGGTGACTATGGTGTTGGATTTACCAGTTTGAACATATAGGCCTGGAATTGAGTGGCAACCTATTCAATTCCAATCATGATAAGCCAATGAAATTTTAATGATGGTTGTGACCTAACCCATTTTATCCATCCTGTAAACAATCCGACAATGTGTCTTTTGAACATCCTGAAGTTTAGTAACATTGGTTTGGTTGAACCCATATGATGAAGAATTACGGTGTAGTCTGACTACTTATCATAGCATTAAATACCAAAATTGCACTCTTCATAATTTACATATGCATAGCAAATTCATGAGATTACAGGCATGGCAAACCTCGGATATATATGATTATCAAATGAGTCTATCAAGTAAGTATATATATTAAGTATATCTAGATGTCATCAGGGTAATTTTTAATTTCTTTTTTAATGTTTTGATTGTGGTTTGTCTTTCAGACAATCATATAAGATGGAGTGATCTATAGTGTCGAAAGCCCTAGAGAGATCTAACAATGTTGGAGCAGCTTCCTTCCCCGAGTCCACAGATGTACACATGTAATTATCCACCGCAAGCCATATGGTATATATAGTGGGACATACAGTCTGTAATGTATATGTTACAGTAAATATGTGAAATCAGTAAATACGAGTATTCCCTAAAATTTTCAGTAAATATGCGTATTTATTGGAAATAAATAAAAGTTTAAGAAATTGATTTAAATTTCTAAATTTAAACATATTTTGACTGTACTTTTGAAATTGACCTTATCATTTAAAACAACATGATTTACACACAAACAAGCCAGTAAACATTTAAAACGTTTTAAAATTGTTTAAACGTTTGCAAAACGTTAAGACCTATTGAAACTTTATCTAATGGTTTTCTAAACGTTTCCAAATAAAATGTCTTGCTGTAATGTTTAAAAAACATTTTTAAACATTCTATATGCAAATGTTTTTACTCAAAACATTATCTAAGCGTATATAAAATAACTCAAGAAGCTAGGTTTGACTGGAAATGTTTTTTAAAACATTTATAAAATAGCTAAAGAAATGAAGGTTATCCTAGAAATGTTTTTCAAACATTCCTCCAAAAATGGTTTATAAACAGTATACATAAAATGTTTAAAAAATATCATCAATGTTTTTATCAAAAACATTTTAAACCCATATTTTCAGAATGCTTGTTAAACCTTCACCGTTCAAACATGACCAAACAAAGATGGTGGTGAGCAATTTTAGAGGACTTTGTCAAAAATTACCGCACATGCAATCCCTAAAAGTGAGAATTGAATGGGCACAATTTTTAAGCCACTATCAATTTTAGACATAAAAATAATAAAAAAGATATTGAATTTGACCTCTGGTCCCATTATTATTCAGACATTAATATGTTCATTTGTAACGTTTTTCTAACATTTATCATTAAACTTTTAATAAACGGTACTAATAAAACGTTTTAAAAATATTAAGAGAGTTTGCGAACCACGTCTTTGATACCCGTATCTACTTTCCCCTACGTTACACGTCATTGATTTCTGTGTGTGATGTCATTTCATAATGTGGGTGTTCCACCACACGACTAAGGCTCCCGATTAAGGGTTTTTGGGGGTCGGTTTGAAATATTTGCTTAGTCCCAGACCTTCTGTAAGGGTCGGTTGTGGTCGGTTGGGGCCGTGTGAAAAATCAAACATGTTTGATATTTCACACGACTACAACCGATTCCTATTTCCCGCCGTCAACAAAATGTCCAGTCCCAGGCGTCCTCAGGCCTCCTCAGACCCAAATTTACAGAGTCGGTTGTTGTCCCAGGCGTCCTGCGACCCTTAGTCCCAGACCTCCGTAGCTTAGTCCCAGGAGGCCGGTTCTTAATCCCAGACTCAAATATGATGCGTATGAATTTCATGCGTCTGAAAGTGAGTCGGTTGCATTAGTCCCCGGAAGCCTCAGACCGTCTGCGGTGTCCTGCGACCCAAAAATCAAGGTCTGGGACTAAGAACCGACTAAGGGTAACCGACCCTAACCGATCCAAACCGGCCTCCCCAGGACGCCTGGGACCACGCATTTTCAGTCTGCGGCGGCCTGAGGACGCCCCAGGTGGCCTGGGACTAACAACCGATTAAGAACCGACTGTTTTCCGCGCGTTGGAAATTAAAACGAGGCAATGAGCAGGTCTGGGACTATATAAGCGACCGCGCACACATTGTCGTTGTTACTGACTGTTTGGCTACTGAGAGACGTGTGTCACTGATTTGTAGGGGTTTTCAGTTTTTATTTTACATTTTATATACTTGAGCTTAAGGCAAATTTCACAGTTAGGAGACACATTTTACTATTTTTTTATTATTTTGTCTCCTGGATCATGAGAAAAGAGAAAGGAGGGAAGAGAGGAAGGAAAAAGATGGATGAGAGGGAGAAGGAAAGTCAAGTAGAGGAGAGGAGTGAGGTTATTACAGAAGAAGGAAGTGAGAGGAGAGAGGAGGAGGAGATTCAGGAAGATCCAGCTATTGGGGAAGCTGTGGCAGAAGAAGAAGAGAGGTGTGAGGAAGATCCGGAGTGCCATTCTTCAGCCAAGAGAGCCAGGGTGTGTGCCACTTTTACAGACAGTGATGAAGTTTCCATTGTAGAATTCGTCAAGCTGCACCCTGAACTGTATGACAAGGAACATTCACGTTTCCACGACAGGAACAGAAGAGAGGCTCTCTGGGCAGAAATATCTGCAGAACTTAAGCTCCAGCCCTTTGATGTGAGAAGGTGGTTTGAGTCCCAGCGAACCCGTTATGGAAAGCTGTCTAAGCTCCAATCTGGCCAAGCCCCGAGGGAGATGACCAAGAGACAGTCCTGGGTCTACCAACAGATGGGTTTTCTTAAAACCCACATCAGAAGAAAGGGGGCCAATAGAAGTTCAGGTTTTGAGGCCAGTCCAAATACCAGCAAGCAGGACGAATCACGTGGGTCAACTACTGACACAGAACACCTCGAGTCAAGTGTCCTGAGGGAGAGGAGTCAGTCCATCATTACATCAACACCCGTTTCAACTACAGACTCCAAGATTCTCGAACACTTTGAGCAGATGAGGACACTTATCTCAGGTTTTATGCATCAGAAGTCAGACAGGCAGCCTTTCTTTGACTACGTGGCATCAGAGGCCGAAAAGATGACTCAAGAAGAATTCGAAGAATTAAAGGGCAAGATATTCAGAGATATCGAAAATATTAAGAGTAACCGCAGACGTCAGCCATTGCCCAGAAGATCAGCCACTGTTACCACGGAGTCCCAGAGGGTCGGCCTACTGCCAACAACCACTCCACAGGCGTCAAGTTCTACTCAAGCAGCAGCTAGCAGCAGTTTTGTGTACTATACACCAAGCCCCATTGGCTTCAGCAACCCGACATCTGTCCTAACTGTACAGGACGAAGGGAGCAGACACAATCTGAGTGGAATCTTAAGCCAGCTACCAGATCTGACATCAACACAGATCGTCGAGCAGCCTCAGCAGCAGCAGCAACAACCGCAGCAGCAGCTCTTTACTATCACCACTTCAGCACCGCCTCAACAGCAGCAGCAGCCTCCTCAGTAGCCATCCAGTCAGGGCGGGTCTTTGACCTGCCAGGCCCTTTTCAGGGCCACCAAATCATCCAAAAACAATTATTCAGCTACGTGTTCTTCCAATTCCCCTCCCAAAACAAAAAAGTTCAGTACAAATACTTATCACAAGAAAAAAAAAATTAAAGTCCAACACTTACACCACCCCAAACATGAAACAAATAACCCATGGTACTACACATAACCAAAAAGGCCACATAAAAAAAATATTAAAAGTAACTCCCAATATGGCCATTAATCAGCCCATTTTTAGATTAAAATCCATGGGATAGTTTAAAATCTGTAATTGAAAAGTCCAACACTTGCACCTTCCCTAGAGTTAAAAGGCATAATTACATACTTACCAACCCACAAACAGACAAACCCAATACCAAACATAACCCCCAAATAACAAACCCAGTACCAAACCTAATACCCAACTACCCCAAAAAACCCAACCCCAGTAACCAACAAACACACAAACCCAAAAGTAAATAGAACCCATGCCAACGAACTGACAAAGTATTTAGCAAACACAATCCCCCATTATTGAAAGCAAAACTAGTTCCATGGTTATATTTTCCAAATTTTTGTGATTAGAAATGAATATTTAAAATTGAATATTTCCATAAAAAAATTTCTGCTACAAATAAGTTTCCCAGCCATGAAAAAAGGAAAATGTTTAAATTAGGATGTGGATTTGAAAATATATGAAATAATAATTCAATTTAGGATATTATGTGTGACTTTGTGTTTGGCTTTTGTTTAAGAGTGGGTTTGTCTGTTTGTTGGGTGAGTAAGTTGTGTTTGTCTGTTTGTCCGTCTCAAGAAGTTATGCTTGGCATGGGGTTTGTCTGTTTGTCCGTCTCAAGAAGTTATGCTTGGCATGGGGTTTGTCTGTTTGTCCGTCTCAAGAAGTTATGCTTGGCATGGGGTTTGTCTGTTTGTCCGTCTCAACAAGTTATGTTTGGCATGGGGTTTGTCTGTTTGTCCATCTCAACAAGTTATGTTTGGCATGGGGTTTGTCTGTTTGTCCACAT
Organism: Sabellastarte sp. h YS-2021; assembly: GCA_964017235.1. NCBI lineage: Eukaryota > Metazoa > Annelida > Polychaeta > Sabellida > Sabellidae > Sabellastarte > Sabellastarte sp. h YS-2021. The sequence goes on along the minus strand of OZ024927.1, from coordinate 138,065,249 downwards.
AGCTGATTAATTGTTTTTGGAATATTTGGTAGTCCTGAAAAGGACTGTTATAGTTAGTCCTGAAAAGGACTGTTTACTGCAACAGGACTTATATTCTGCCATCTTGCCAGGCCACCGCTCCCTCATTATTGAAGTAGTCCTTCAGGTAATCCCTCTGTCTTTTGGCCTCTCTAGCAGGGTTTCTGTCTTGGCCACCACCAGCAGCACCACCAATCAATCCACAATCACCAGGCACATCATCATCATCATCATCATCCCCCCCAGGCTGCTGACCAGCAGGTTGACCTTGATACTGGCTTCTGAGTATATTGTGCAGAACCACACAGGTCATGACCACTTCTCTAACTGTTTCTGGGGGTAGTTCAATGGTGGTCCTCATGACTCTAAATCTTGACACAAGGATGCCAAAAGCGTTCTCCACAACTCTCCTGCCCCTTGATATTCTGTAGTTGGCAATCCTTTCCTCCCTTGTTAACAGCCTTCTGCCATAGGGTTTCATGAGCCAGGTCTTCAGGGCAAAGGCATCATCTGCCAAAATGAAGTAGGGGACATCTGTACCACCCTGTGTTATAGGAGCTGGGTCAGGGAAGCCTATCCTGCCATCTTCAATCCTCCTCTTCAGCTGAGAGGCATTAAATATCTGGGCATCTGAGCAAGACCCTTCTGTACCCACATCCACCCATCTGAATTTGTACTGCCCATCTACCAAGGCCAACATGACAATGGAAAAGAACCCCTTGTAGTTGTGGTAGAGGGCTCCAGAGTTCTTGGGTTTCTTCAGGGCCACATGCTTTCCATCCAGGGCTCCCAGGGCATGTGGAACATTCCACCTGATCCTGAATTCCCTTTCCAGTTCTTTCCACTCATCTGGAGTAGTAGGACATTTGAGGTACTCTCTGGTGAACTCATCCTGGATGGCCCTGCAGACCTCTGGTAGAAACTTGGAAATGGTGGATCTGCCAACCCTGAACTGACAGGATAATGATGTGTATGACTCTCCAGTGGCCAGATATCTGATGGTGAGGGCTAACTTCTCCCCAACACTGATAGGAGCTCTGTAGTTGGTGGCCTGCCTGGCTAGACGTGGTTCCAGTCTGGTCTTCATCATTTCAAAGAATTCTGGGGTCATCCTCATGTAGTTGGTGAATCCTGGAATATCTGTGGCATAAAGATCAGCCATAATGTTGTGGTAGGCCCCCCTCTCCTCTCTCTGCAGTAGCCATGGCCTGACCCACATGTTGTGCCTTCTTCTGGGTCTCTGTATGGGTGCTGGTGGTGCTGGTGGTGGTGGTGGTGGTTGCTGTGCTTGACGTAAAAAATGGAAATACATGATTATTTGTAAGTGAATAAAAACCAAAAAAGCCCTAAGTTGTTGTTGAATCTGTCTTCCATTAAAAGGTGGCATCCTGGTGTGTTCCTAGAAAAGCAATGATGATTAGATCGCAAATTTTATATATATACCCAGAAAATCCAGCAACTTTGAAAAACAATAATCGGGGATCGTGGTCTGGGGAGGCCTGAGGAGGCCTGAGGACGCCGGTAGTTAATCGTGTGTTAGTCGGCTCTTAGTCCCAGGAGGCCTGAGGCGTCCTGGGACCCAGTCGGTTTGTGTCCGACAGGATCGTGGTTGAAACCGACCCGAAAACTGGCTTAGTCGGTTCTTAGTCCCAGACCAGTCGGGGACTGTCTGCGGCCGCCTGAGGCGTCCTGAGGTGTCCTGAGGCGTCCTGGGGACGATCTGTTCTTAATCCCAGACTTTGAAACCGACCCAGTATTCCCGCCCATTTTTGTCTTTTTTCAACCGACTGTGCACGATTAAGGGTCGCCGACAGGATCGGGGCTTAATCCTTTGGTGGAACAGGGGCATAAGGTTTTAACTGCACAAGGTTACGTTTTTTTACGTGGGAAATGGCTTTGCCACGTAATCTGTTTCCCTTGTGGATTTATTAATTACTGGAGCAATAAAGTGTCTTGTACATGTCAGTACAGAGTTCTTAAGAGACTGTAGATTATTTTTAGCAACTTTGTCAATTTTTGAGAAACCCAAGTGTACAACGACCAGCCTTTTTTCATCCCCTGTCATAAATGTTTTTGAGGTAATGAACACAATCTTCCAAAGTTTTATGTACGTGTGTTTTATAAGCTATTTAACTTGTGGGTTTACTGGTTGTTGGATCAATAAAGTTTGTATTATATATCAGTACCCAGTTCATTCAGTACTGTAGATGAATAAAACCAGTAGATTTATCTTTATTGACTTGTATAATTCCCAATTAATTTAAATGAAATGCATGTAAAAATGCTAGTTCAAACGCTGTTCGCAAACAAAACTGTCCCCCTCAGTGGCTTTCTCCCGTATTGATTAATTATGTTGCGTGTTTTTGCAAGGCGCGTTTATGAAACGTTGTTCGCAACCTCTCTTAAAATTATAAATGGTTTTCGTACCCAGTATTTTTTAACCTTTGTCAAACGTTTTCTATTAAATATTTGCTAAGCCAAAAATGTTTACTGGAAAGTCTGGATGTATTCTCGAAGAATCTATTGTCAAACAGAGATTATTAGTAAGTGGTTTCTTTATTTTATTTCAATAAAGGCTTACTATTGCCATTTTCTGGTAGATTTATGACTTAATGTAGGTACTGGCTACTTGACCAAAGGATTGTTGTTAGAAACAATGAAAAGGCCAGCTAGCCCCTGATTGGATTTCATCATAGTCTTTCAGAGGGATTTAATTTCTTTAAGGCATCTATGGTTATGGTCTGGCTTCCTCTATTGAAGGGACAACATTAAATTTTATTCAACCCTAACTATAGATCTAAATTTTACTGGTGACCTTTGGAAAAGAAATACATGTACCTTGTTAAAATATGTCTATAATCCAGCGACACTAAATGGATAATAAGCGGTAAAACATTTCATCATGTGCCAATTTAAATTAATATCTATGAAACTATGTAACATAAAATATGTTATATATATATATATATATATTATTGGAATGGTGTTTTATAGAGATTCTGCGCTCTTATGTTGCATGGACCATGCATGCAGATAGGGCACCTGTTACTAACTTGAATATATGAATATTCAATCTGTAGTTACGAGCCACTAACTTGTGGACAATAGTTCAAAGACAACATGGCAGTTTGGAGATTCCATAGCATACTTGATACTGTGTATGTACAGGATATTGATCATACGCATGTGGCTGTTTGGTTTTCTACAAGTCTTTCACTGAAAACAGACAGTACACTTATTCATATGCAGACTTGCAAGACAAACAATCTGAAATGTCATTGGTGTAACGTGATGTAATCACCCAGGCTAAATATTGACTCCCTTCTTTTTGGGCATCATTATATTAACCCACCTTGCCAATCTAACTTCAGCAGTCCTTCACTTTTTCTGGGTCACCTGACCTTTGTTTGACCTTTGAGGTCGGCCTATACTAATGACGCTGTATTTGACCTTGGTTTTGAAAGTTTAACTGGATTTTCCGGAATACCTTGATTGCCAATTACCAGGTGGTTAGGACAGTTTGGGGTGCTATACAAAATTAAACAACAAATGGACACAAAGTTATTTCTATATGTGCTTTGTCAAACCATGCTGTTTTAAATAAAATATGTATCCCATAACATATTTACTACACGAACTGACAGAAAACTTCTTGGGAACTGTGGGCATCAACACATGCCAAACACAAATGTGCACTCTCCTGCTGGTAGTGAATTAAAGGGATATATTTTGTAGTGGTCAACTCACAAAATAACCTCAGCATTAGTATATTTATATATGACATGATGTATGTGTAAATTATAATATTTAAGGGGCACAGTGTTAGCGGAAGATTTCTCTGAGCTTTAAGTTTAGCTTAAGCATTAAAAATTGAACTACTTAACATTTAGAATTGGTATATTTTTTCAGCCTAGAAATGATACTTATACAGCAATCTCTTTTCACACTAATTTAAATCATCGGGTAATCTGCCTGTTTGTTAGTACATATACAATCTGTACAGCCTTTGTGTTTGGCAATGTCCTTTGTTTTCCCCTGCAAAGTACTGGGTGGACATAGGTTGAAACATGGCAAGAGAAGTCACAATGTAGTAACCCCTTATCAGAAAGATCTCTTCAGTCGTAATCTGGGGGAGCCTCCTTCATTTATTGCTACACCGGAAATCTAATACTTTAAAGATAACTCACTCCTTCAGTATTGATCTATTTCCACAGAAAAGAAAGTATTTGAAAACGTTACATTCACAATATTTGTGTATTACCGCACACTGCCATTTATGACAAAAGGCATTAAGATAACACCCGTTGAAAGTTATATAATTGCAATGCCCAAGGCAAAGCCAATGTTCAAATTACCTTGCCCTTTTTTCCAAAAGCATTCTGATATTATTAATATATTTTGTGCAGTACAGTCTAACGAGCTACCATCTAAACTATAAAATTATATTTGAAGTACACAGGCTCAGTGACATTCGTTTGAAAAAGCAGGGCTTGTTAATTGGCCGCGAGACATTAGTGTAATATTTCTTGAATTAAACACAGCAACATTTGTAAAGCAGGACTCACCCTTAACCTTGTCGTTTGTCTGTCCAAGAAGACCAATCAGATTTCTATTCCACTGTTGGAGCTTCCATTTAAAACTTTGGTTCTGTGTAGGAGAAATCATGAGAAAGTGTGGATTCGTAAATCAGAAAATACGAGACCGATGGCCAAGTAATTTTCTGATTTATGAAGCAACACTTTTGAGTCAAAAGAAACCATGTAAAACCAATGTTTACATATATGTGGCCTAAATCTGTAATTACATTGAATATGGTGACCTTAACATAGAAAAAAAGTGTTGATTCTGAAAATGTGCAATAAATTTAATTAAATCTTATGTATTCTGCTGGTGCATTTGTCCTTAGCATTTATGGTGTCAAACTTGCAGCTTGCAACTATGTCCAGTAAGAGTACATGACAAAGCCCATTTATTATTCAAAATAAATAAAAAATATCAGTGATTATAGGTTGAAAGGATTTGGAAAGACATACATAACAGAAATGGACTGTGCAGAGTGATGTGAATATGTGAGGTATTTCACATCATGCTATTTTTCATTGCATTTTATTTGGTTCTTTGCACATTTTATTAATTTTAAATTATATGTCAAAATGTTAATTTAAATATTGACAAACAAATTATTGACTGCACTATCAAATGCCAAAAATTATTCTGTACTAATTTCTCAGAAAATACACCATCATTAGATATTGTTCCCAAATAGCATTTAGCATCAAATAATGTTTTATTATATTGTCTAAAAAAATTTTCAGTCTTGCTGGACTGGGCAGCAAAGCTACCTGAGGAAACTGGGGTACAACAAAACAGATAGTAATGAAAGGTCATTCACTGCTTCACTTTGGATGGAGGATTTTCCTGCTGAGGATTTGCATGATATCTCAAGTCAGATAAATGATTAAAAAATGATTTTATATGAATGTGGGTCACATGCAGTTTATTTACAAAATGTTTTGGATCATTGGATAAAGAAAAATTGTACTTCAGTCATACAGGACACCCCAAGAAGCTTGTTCACCAATGATGCTCCATCTTACATTTGGATATTTTTCTCACAGGATATTTGTACAACTGAATCACTTGCAGCACATCGCTATATACACTCAGGGATTGTAAAATTACTCATAAATAGCAATTTTTGTTCTAAATATTAAGATTGTTTCAAAGTCAGTGTCAAATTTGAAACATTTTGTTGTGTGAAATGAATATCATTTTCATATGTTCTCGTACTACTGTGGTTTATATGTGTTAAATCCTTAAAATGATGTCTTAATTATAAAACACACTTCTTTAATAAAATCAATATTCAAATTGTCGGACTATGTTTACCTGATTACATTATAATCAGGGCCATTAAAGTAAACAATTTAAAAGTGTGAATTTTTAATCTAAGAAAGTGTGGATTCTTACGCTAAAAAGTATGAATTCTCAAGCTTAAAAGTGTGGATTCTGCAGCTAAAAAGTGTGGATTTGTGAAAAAGAATTCACACTTTTTCTATTGTCTGTTACCAAAAGTGTGGTTTAAGAAAGGCAACCAAGTACATTTGAATGAGGAATTTCATACCCCTACCTCCTACCACTAAACATAATATTTTTATATATTTATTTGGGGTTTTACATCGCTTTCAACACTGTACAAGTCATATCACAACGGGTAGTTTTGTGGGCAGAGAAACCAGTACATACAGTTGGTCAAAGTTCTGCACTGTAAACTGCCGACCATCTGTGAGCAACTACCAACTGTTCAAGATTAGGTCCAGGGTTTGAACTGCTGACCTCAGAACTGGGACTCAAGTGTATTACCACTGTGCCACCGTGGCCCCTCACTAGACACTATTTTTTTTCCATCAGAATTCAGTTGTCACATGCCTTCTATAAATGCAAGCGGACGTATAGAATGGTCACATGACTTAGATTCATTAAGATTGCAAGTAGATCACTAAACACTAACAATGTATTTTATGGAACACAGTTGTCTATAAAGAATCAGGCATTTTTATAAAGTAAATATCACAGAAGGCATATACATTTAAAAATATATTGATGGACAAACTGCTTTCATCATATGGCAATCAATTATTCATTTATTTGACCATAAAAGTAAATCTTTCAAAACATTTTACAATATCGGCAAAATCATTGTCTAAATTTCTATAAATACCTTTTTGAATTTCTACACACGATTATACATAACTTAATACATTGACATTACACCAAATACTTAGGTCTGTATAGTGACACAGCCACTCTTTGTATATACAATAACATAGAAAAGATAAGAACCAATCAAAATTGGGACTGATGTTCGAAACACCAACAATATTGTAGAGTGTTATATTTATATCAAAAATCATACCAACATGTTTCCATATTTCTTTTGCCTTGACACAAGAAAAAAGCAAGTGTACAATATCATATTTGACATGACAGAGAGGACACAAGTCATATTCTATAATTTTCCACTTTTTTAAATGATCAAAACAGGGCAGAATACAATGCAGTACCTTGTAATTGAATTCAGCAATTTTAGTATCTTTAATGTGTTTAATTTTATTGGAATATATTATGTTAAATTTTAAATTCTCACTTTCTAATGTTTTCTTCCAGTAATTCTCTTGGAAAGGAATTTCAATTTTTTGTGTAATGATATTTTTATAAAAAAAATTTGATTTTTTATCATTTATTTGCAAAATTTTATTCAGCTTGTAGAGAGGGAAGATATTGTTGTTTCCCGAAACAGGTGTGTGCATACCAATCTTATCCTTAAATGGCGCTAATACTTTGTTGAGAATACTTATTTCATGAAATATATTTCTTTTGGTTTTCACCTTTTCATATATATAATCACAATCTATTTTCCCATTTATAAATTTGATATCTTGCACATGCGTAATTCCTGCAAGTACCCATTCTTTGAAATACGGTGTTACTTTATGTTTGAGTTCTTTGGACCAATATGTCAGGTGTCTGTTGCCCCATATAACCTGTTGCAGCAGTTCATCTTTAGTTAACGGTAAAGGACAAATTTTTGACTTATTAAAAGCAGTAATTACATCTTGATAGAAAGGAGTAATTTTTGTAGTAGAGGAAAATGGCTTTTCTCAGTGAAATTTAGCCTAAGAATATTGTGGTTTTCAAATAAATTCAGATATATATTTCCTAAAAATCCCCAAGACTCATTTGAATTTATCAATTTTACAACCCAGGAGGCCTTGAGTGCTTCAAATTGTGATTCAATATCCACCATTTGTATACCTCCTTCATTAATATCAGCAATTAATGTATTTCTTTTTATTCTGTCATGACTATGCCATAAAAACTTGTAAAAAACTTTGTTAACCTCTTTAATGTATCCAATTGGTATGTCTAAAAAATGTGCAGAAAATAATAATTGGGGTATCAATAATGATTTTATAACAGTGACTTTCCCAAAAAGGGTAAGTTTTCTCTTTTGCCAAGAAGATAATTTTATCTTTATGTTATAAAATTTAGCTTTTTGTCCCAATTTAATTTGTTGCATTCTTTTTTACCATTTCCAATATATATTCCTAGACATCTCACTGGCTTGGTTGGCCATTTTATGCCCGCCACATTGCAGTTTCTTTGTCTGTCCTTATAATGACCTAGCCATATACCTTCTGTTTTTGACTTGTTCAATTTTGGTCCAGCTACTTCAGTAAATTTTGAAATAAGCTCAGGTACTTTTTGCAAATCGGAATCACTTTGAAGAAATATACTTATGTCATCTGCATACTGAAACGATTTATATTCCAGACTTTTTGGGCCTACTTTTGCAACTACACCGTGCAGTGAAGTGTCATTATGTATTTTATATGACAATATCTCTATTACCAAAGTAAAAAGTAAGGCAGACACTGGACAGCCCTGTCTTATTCCACGTTTAATATTAATTTTATTTGACAGGTATCCATTATTTTTTATGATGGCTTTTGGTCCTGTATACAAAATTTTTAGCCATTGAATGAACTCCTTGCCAAAGTTGAATTTTTTTAGAGTAGAAAATAAGAAAGTCCATTCCACACTGTCAAAGGCTTTTTCAAAGTCTAAAAGAAGGAGTATTCCGGCAGAATTATTGGCTTCAATATTTTCACATACATCAAGTATAGCTCTGATATTTGTACCAATGAACCGTTTTTTAATGTATCCAGTTTGCTCTGTTGAGATTATTTTTGTGATAACTTTTTGTAGGCGCATTGACAGGGCAAAAGCTAGAATACGATAATCTACATTTGTCAGACTGATCGGCCTGTAGTTTTTTAAATAAGTGCGTTCGTTTTTCTTGTGAATCAATGAAAGCACCGATGTATTTTGCATTTCAGAGAGCTTGCCATCATGAAAGGATTTATTAAAAGAGTTTATCATCAAATCGGATAAGTCTTGCCAAAAAGTTTTATAAAACTCCACTGTCAGTCCATCATATCCTGATGACTTGTTATTTTTCATACCTTTTAGAGCTTGTTCACATTCTAAAATACTTACTTTACCCTCGCAGATTAACTGATCTTTATCTGATAACAAAGGTAAATGCTGAAGTTTGGCCAAATATTCATCAATATGATCCTGTCGTGGGTTATTATTATCACTAGACACTATAAGGTTGGGACATAATTGCTACAGAGAGTCTTCTTGAAATGTTTAATTATCATGCATGTATTAAACTAAAATTGTGAATCTGCTTTATACAAGTAGTATTTGTACAAGTTGCAGATGTCTTTTTAAGCACAAGCTCTAGTGAGGCTCGCGCTTCTAGAGATTACTCATTGTGGTGTTTTTTTTCAGTTTTTGTTGTTGTTTTAATCCAAGTCAAAATTGAATTATTTTATCCTTAAAAATAACTTTAGTAATCCCTGTTTAAGTAAAAACACTTGTCCAGATGCACCTCTTCTATTTATCTTGTTAATAAATAGAAGGACTTTCTGCAGACTTTCCTAAATTGTGATGTAGTGTGATGAGTACCTGTCTGTACACTGAAGTTAAGCGGCAATGGGCTACGTCAGTACTGGGATGGATGACCGCTTCAGTGTGCTACTCATGTCTCTGATGGCTTTGCACTTGTGCTAGTAGACCAAAATCCTGTTCGGCCTTGTTGATGTCAGTATATGGTTCTAGTTTATGAGATTATAGCAGTAAAACTGCAAATACTTTCCTAACCACTTATTAGATATCTTCTACAACTACCCTACAAATGTAGATCTATCTATTTGCCACTTATATGCAATGATCTCTCTGTAGATGTTCAGTTACATAGCTGTTTTCTTAATTCTTTTTCATAAGAAGGTTTATAACATTGAAAATCAATTAATAAAGTTATGCTGTGACATAGTATTACAAGGAAGTCAATCATCTGTATGTAATACTCTCAATTTGTTAGTCTACAGATATAGAATAGACAAGTATAACATAAACTATGGTGCAGTTAACCAGTCAGTGATAAAAACAATGTCAGAAATATAATGAAGAAGTACTTGTCAGATAAGGAATATTAGCAGATTTTATATCTATCATTTGTATGATGTCATAGAATTTGTTAGCACTGTATAAACCTTGTGTATATGTTCAACTGTGTTTAGTTGAACTGTGTTTTGTTCAAAATTGTAACCTGTGTACTATCTGATGTACGAATGAATAAATAAATAAAATGAATAAATACATTGCTGGTTACTTTATTTGTGTCAGTAGACACTTCAAAGAATTTAGTATTTAATTGCATTTGTTATAAGTTCTCTTCACTAAATGCGTCAATAAACTTCCTTTTGCATTATGATAACCCCCTCAGCATCAAGTCAATTGATTACAGTTGAATATGAAGGGGTGAATCTGCCTAAATGCATTAATTAATCAGGATCGAGGTTCATCCTTTATAATTTTACCTAATTATTGCTAGTCATTTCACAAATTGACTACTGACTACTCATTGATATTGACATCAAAGGAACACAATGGTCAATTTCACATTGGATTATATAATATATATAATCACATATAATATATCACAAATATATATAATCTGTTGATTTCTTTTTACTTTTGTTGTAGATATAACCATAAACTAATCAGTGTTTTTGGCGTGCTGAAACAATAAGCATACATCCAGTTAAGAGACACAAAACAATTAAGAAATAATAAAACCAAGGCTAAACAAGACAGCATCCAAGAATGGGGCTTTATTTTTTTCTCTTGAGATAGCTTTTGAAATGTCTAGACTGTTTCGAAACCAAGTGTGGTTGTGAGATGGCCACATAAATGATTTGGTCGCTTCAAAACGGCCAGGAACATATTACACCCTTTAGTGAGAACCTTGATATGCATAGTGGCGTCAGATTTCACTTCTATGCTAATGACACACAGCATTATGTTCATTTGTCTTAAACAAAAATGCGTCTGCTGCATTCAAATAGAACATGTGGTTAAGTAATGTCAAAAACTAGAAGAACTGTGGCAAACTTAACTTGAATCTCGACAAGACTGTCAATAAAAAATCTGGGAGTTTGGTTCAACTCAGACTTCTCTTCAGCAGAACATGTACTAAATGTATGCAATGGTTGTTTTCTGCAGATTTTAGAAGGGTTCAACAGTTTCTTGCTTATGACATTTTCTTTGTTAGTGGCAAATGCTCTTGTTGGTAGTCGGTTAAACTACTGCACTTCACTTTTTTGGAGGCAGTCCAAATCCAATCTACGCAAGTTTCAATGCATTCAATACAGAGCTAACAGACTTGTATCAAACATGTGTAGATACACTTTAACAACCCATATTATCAAGAAGTTGCTTTAGTTGAATACCACTCATTTTTAAAACTGCCTCAATGGTTTACATTTTTACTTCATGGTTCACTTTATTTAGTATTCATGTGTATTCGTGGTGTTGACCTATTTTTGTCCCCTGACCTTTGACTTATTGAATATTGTTCGGACTGTTGCGACTTAGAGTTTGCTTTTGCGTAGAGATTTGCTGTTTTCATATGGTAGGTATATACATTTTTCTTCATAAAAATGTATTTTACATTTTAAAATATGAAATTTTATTTCATAAAAATGTAATATACCCTACCATATGAAAACACTTGGGTTGAATGCCCACATGGAAGGATGGGGGGAAAGAGACAGACTGAGGAAAACCACCCTAAGGTTAAATTGCATAAAGAGGATACTTCCTGGTGCAATTGAACCCAAAACCTCTGTGCTGAAGAAATAACTCTACTGAGTTAAATGAGTAGAATAAACCACTGCAAAAAGCCCAGCACCGCTGTCTACACCCTATTAGGTCAGCTCAAAGGAGAGGACATAAATGTCCCACTGTGCTCAGAATAGGAACATGCCAAGAGGCACTAAGAAGCACAGTTCTGAAAATGGAGATGAAGAAGAGAATCCCTAAAAGGGAAATGCCACCTCCCTTTTTCTAAGACTAAAAAGTCTCAGAATGACATAAATCGAGGAATTTAAGTGGAAAAGAGAGAAAATTGGCCGAGTGGAAACAAAGTCCATTACACTTAAGAAATCAAAGATTCTAAGTGCAACATCTCCAAAAGGAAAATAAGTGAAGAACAAGAATTCCGAGAGGAATCCCCCATGATGTAAAGGTGGAATACCACCTAAAAGACCAGGAACTGGCCTGGGAAAAAACATCATGGGCCTTCACAAGAAGTGGAACAGAGTTTGAGGGAATAAAGTGAAAATGCTAATGCAAATAGATATTGTCTGAGCAGCAATATCACCCTCTTTGGACTTCAGAAGAAAGACAAAGAGAAATTGTGCTCTACGTCATCCTGACTAAGACAAAAAGTCAAAGCAGGAAGAGCCTTCTGAAGGAAACTGGCTTAAGCCAGGAAAGTAAGATCTGACTTAAGGATGACTTAGGCCACCCATAGAGAGTGAGAAGAGACCTTTAAGTAAAGGAAACAAAATCCCTCCTTCTCCTTCCCTTGAAACAAGGGAGTAAGAAAGACTGTCTTATATGTGAAAAACTTGGCTCAGCAAGATGAAGGGTTCAAAAGGAGCCTTGGTGAGAGCCTGCAGAACCAAGGTTAAGTACCAAGCAGGTAGGTGACGACCACCCCTATCCTGGACTTAAAGAAGCTCTAAATGAGTCTTCTATGCTCCTAAAAGAACCCAACTCCTAGTACTACATGGAGAGAGCTGACCTGTATCCCTATTGCCTGATGAAAAAATTCCTAAATAAGAAAATTCAGCAATGAAAGGAAACAGTTGAAGCATGGCAGAGTGGCAATGTTTCTCACAAATTTTTGAAGCAGTTCCACCTTGCTTCATAGACAGTATCAGAGGATCAAAAATCCTCCTGGACACCTCCTCAGAACATTCTTCTATATGGAGACTTCAGCCACAAGGAATGACGAAAGGAACTCCAAAAAGTAAATAACCTGCAGATAAGGTTGTTATAGAAGAGTTAGAGGAAGAGCCACTGGCTTTCTTAAGGAGATCTTGAAGCCAAACCTTGGTTTGCCAAGGAAGACAACAAGAAGCATCCTACAGCTCTGGCAGTTGACTAACTCAAACCACTAGTGGCCAAAGAGCTGAAGGAGGAAAGGAGAAAACAAGTACTCAGAACCAAATGAACACCAGGGCATCTGTTGCCAGAGCCTAAGGGTCTAGCGCAGTAGGCACATGCAAGAGAAGCTTGTGATTGAATCACATGGCAAAGAGATCTAAATCAGATGTGAAGTCTAAGACAGCCAACTGATGATCCAAAAACTGAGAGACCACTCCATATGAAGGGTCTGATAAGACCTCCAAAGAAGGTCTGCCAAAGATTCATGCCCCTGGAACATGAGTAGGTGGAAGAACAGACTTGTTCTTGTAGAATAAATTGGCAAACAGGTACCAAAGGAGTGACACATGTCCGAAGAGTGGAAGCCCTCTTGTTATAAGAGAAAGCACAGACAACAATGTTCCCCGAGACTATCTGAAGCATCCTTTGAAGAAAGGACAAGGGAAGAACAAATGTCTTGAGAACAAGACATCCATGTTGTCTGAGGCTGTATGGATCATCCTTTGATGAAAGGATAATACAGGAACAAAAGTCTGAGAGGCTATGGGCTCTAGAAACTGATGAGCAGATTGGACTGCTACAGCAAACATGGACCTTAGGTGATCCAAAGAGCACAAAAGCTACCCAACCCTGAAGTGAGGCATCCGTGTTAGTGGATGTTACAGCTAGGGTGTATGAGGAATGCACAGACAAAGCTCCTGGGAAACTACCATGTTAAATGAAACTTTCACAGAAGGATTCAAGAATGGAGCATCCAAAACACCTTAGAATGAAAAGCAAGGTGTCCTTAGATGACACTGAAGAAGTGACATGAGCATGCAGGACCCTGAAGAAGTGGCTTCTTAGTAGAAACCAGAAATATAAAAGGTGCATACTTGGAGGGGAAACTAAAGGTATTCTAGGGAAGGACGAGCTGCTGAATAGACAGAACCCCTTGCCCCTGTGAGGAACACCTTCCCCAAGAGCCAACTCTTAGAAAGAGTTGCAAAATGAGCCTCTGACAACTATTGGCTGTGATGAGCCAATTGTGTTGTAACATGTGCACTGAGATGCCCAACCTCAAAGCCAACTTCCTTACTTCCTTGACTAAGGAAGTAAATCCTGAAAGGCCAGTGGCTAGGCCCAAAGGGATTGCCACAAACTGGTACACCCTGCCCAAGAACAAAAATCTGAGCAAGAGTGAACCAAAGGAGCCAAAAGAAAGAAAGGAGGCATACGGAGGAAGAGAAGTGTTCCACTGGCCAACTAGAAGGGAGAAAATGATCAACTGATAAGATTTCATCCTGATAGTTTGGAAAACCAGGAAAAATCAAGTTCCAGATTTCTGGAAACAGAAGGTTAGCACCCAAACACTTCAATTGAAGTGAAAGAAATCAGTTGACCTCCCACTGGCAAGTGGAGGGATCTGGAAGTAAGAGTGAAAGTGTGAATGATCAAACCACTCCTACCTTCTGATGGACATCAAAACAGAAGGAGAGGCCTCAGGAAAGCATTCCACCATCAGAATGTTGGAACCTGGAAAGGAACCACATCCCCTCAGCACTAAGTTACTAGAGAGAAGACTACCTAGTTGAAAGAAGGCACCTTTAATAAGGGCAGAATGAAAAGCTTCTGCCTATACTGTTATATGTGAGAAAAATGTCTCTCAAGAGAGATCCCACAACAGTAAGACCAAATGAGGACCAATCTCCCCTACAAAGTGACTAGGCACAAGTGAGGGAGAAGGAAAAAGAAATCTCTGCAAACAATTTGCAAAGAGAACTAATGGCTGGAAGAGGCCATAGATCAACCAGCGAAAATAGAACTGAAAGATCCTTTGGAAAGATGTCCAAAGCATGGTGGAGGAAAGAGACCACTGAGAACTGCTGTCTGGTCAATCAACTTAAATAAGTGATCAACAAAACAGGACTCAAGGAAAAAAGTCCCAGAGTACTAAGGACACTGAGGTCCAGCTCAGATGTCTCCCAATAGCAGAGGACCTCTGCCTAGGGAAGAGAAGGTGTTAAGAACCCCACCATCCCAGGTCCAGATACCTAAATAAGTCAACCAAGAAACCCCCTGAAGAGGGTTTAAACCTGGCAAAACTAAGTTTTAGAAGGTAAATTTGGGTAAGTACCCAGCCTATAAACTTAGAATGAGAAGATCCCAAAAATCATGAGTGACAGAAAGTAAGAATCTGACCCCACGAAGGGACTTCTGAGCCTGAAAACAGTGGTTGACTCATAGGAGAAGACGGAGACTGATCAAAATAAATAAGACCAGTCATTAGTCTGTTGGACAGGAAGCCTTGAAAATCTTCTGTGGAGAAGATTAAGCATCCATATAGTCCAACAGACTGGCGCATAAAAAATTGGAATAAAGTCCCAATAGTCTGCCTGACGATTAACCAAAGACAGAGGGACCCCAACCAAAAAGGTATAGAAAAGGAAATCCCAGTCCAAAAAAGCAGCCCGATTAGGCTGGCCTTAGGCACAAAAGAGGCCAAAGGACTAAAAATGGACTGTGAAAACCAAATGACCAAATGACATAAAATTGGAATGTAGGAAACCAGTAACAGTGAGATGGGTCTCCAAAGGAGAAAAAGACCAAGTCAACCCCATTAACCGTTTACCACCATCCTCCAGACTTGAAGGTGGGGAAAGGCTGAAAAAGGAGACCCTAGGTTCAGAACCCAAAACACTGAAACCAGGATCCGTATCCCCGAAATGTCAAATGAAACGGCCTGTAAATAAATGAACCGTGAATGGTAGGCACATGCAAGTACCGTAATGATACGCTATAAATTTGCGTAAAAAATGAAAATTATTACACAGTATGCTCTGAAACCATAATGCTCAATGAAATATTAAAAAGGAATGTAAAAAGACAGACCTGGGATGCTGTAATCACTGAGAAAATGGATATTTTCTACCGACCGATCGGTTGACCTCCATTTTGGATGTGACGTCATCAACACATGACCTGGTGAATGATTCATAAAAAGGCTCAAAAATATGGTCAAATAATGCGGTGAAATGAAGAATTTCGTATAAAGAATGAAAAAAAACGTAAATTGGTAATTATAATGCCTGTATAAGTGAATAAATGAATTAATTCACCGCAGAAATGAATATTTCCAAGGGCAAACCAACATTCAGACACCACGTGACCAGATGAGCGATAATACGAAACAATGCAAAACAAAATAAACAATAAATTCACCAGAAATCGAAGGATATGGTAAATAAAATGGAGGAAAAGTGAATAAAACAGCAAAAAACTACTCACAGAGCATCAAAAACGTGTAAATGCAGGTCGCCTGTTGAGACTTCAACCGCCACAATAAGAATGAACTATTTCGGTATTAATGCGCATGGCAGAGTGAATTAGGTCACCAGTGGTCAAAGGGTAGCAAGTTTATGGATTTAAAGAGGGTCTCCCCTCATATTTTAAATTCTATGTATGGTGTACGTGGCGGTCACCGCACGCCAAGCCATCCGTAACCCAAGTGTTTTCATATGGTAGGGTATATTACATTTTTATGAAATAAAAAGAAGATTTAATACCATATAACAGATTGCCTGGCTAATTGGTTAAACCCCAGTCACACTTCAGGGGGTATAACCTGTGACACAGTGGTGAAATATCCAATACCTTGTGCATTCAACAAAAGCTTTAACATGTTTGAAATTTCTGGCTCTGCCCGCCTTACTGTAAGCATGCACAGAGAATTTTTTGCTACGGTAACTGAAGGTGTAGTCCACGGTGTATGGTAAGGTTGTGACTCGACCATCTTTCAATGTAATACGGCAACAGAAGGTGAGTGGAGGTAAATGGACGTTTTGCCACTGTGTCACTACTTCGCATACAAATCTAAGATGGTAGTTGAAGGACAGGGGTATTTCATCCAATGCCTGTAACTGCAGATTATACTGCCTGTAGTGGATAAACCAAATCTCCTAAGGTATAAGGCGTCCTTGGAGGTGGTTCTGCCGCAGAGTAAAACCTCTAACTATTGGACTGGGCATTATTTATAACCTCCATCAGGAGGTTATGGTTTTGGAGTTAATTTATTAATCAATAATTCCAAAAGTAATGAATGAATCTTTCTAAAGTTTTACATTAAAAACTGGTTTTCTGGTTTGTCCAAAGTAAGAACGCATTTTCTTGAATAAAGATCTGGCTATTAAGTTTTGATACAAAGTAATCTGAAACATGTGTAAATGCGCCCTGGTGGCGGAAACTGCTCTAAGAGTGCTTGCTAGTTGTGAATTTTTTTTAACTAGGCATCTACTCAGTTTGTGAGAAGTGATAGAAAGTGCCTTAAAATCAGACTTTTATTTGAACTAGATATCAAACCAGAAAATAATTTAGATATTTACAGTATTTAGTTGAAAAATATTGTGATGTGTGAGACATCACTACTATGTGAATACATATTTTATCACAATATCTCTCAGCCATCACACTCAATTCAAGGAATGTCAGTGATAAAGATCGGAAAGGTGAGTGGAGGAAGGCACTGATGAAACTGTGTATGCAGAAAAAGAAATATGAGCTTGATTGAGATCGTAGTTTTGGAGTTATGAGGACAACAAGATGTACAGACAGCAAGACAAGTGAAGCTACTATCAAGTGCTAATACAACTGTTTCCAAATTTGTTGACCTGAATCACCACAAAATTAACAACTCCTTATCATGGGATAATTCTCACTGGGAATACAAGACACCAACAGCTCATAGACAGTTAATGGAAATGAAATGTAATATTATAATATATACTACACATAGATCTAATGAAAGATGTGTGAGAGTTCAGTAAATTTGGGATAAAAACAACTGATATCTTTAAGTACTAAAGCTGACACACAAATGTCCATATTTTATTAAAATCAGTAACATTGTAAATTTAGACAAAGACAAATTAGAAAAGGGCAAAACATAAAACATAATGAAATATCGAATATTATTTTATAGAGCTTTCAACAGCTAACTGTAAAATTAATACCCCTGTTAAACTTTCTGTTGTGTAAATATTGTACAACTATCACTTTCAAAATTTAATTTCTTATTTTTCGGTAGAAAATTTTATAACTGGGAACCTCTGAGAGGTCATTAGAGATAAATCTATTTGCTGCTCCTTGGGTAAAAGAAAAGTTGTTTTTGTGCTTGCACAACTAATCATTCGGGCAGTGTCAATATGTGTCACTTCTATTCATGTAAATATTGCATAAATACCAGTAAACATGTGGCGAACTTGCAGTTTCCCGCCTTTTTCTTAACCTCAAGCTTTCCCATTTGGTGGGTCCTTCATTCTTGTTTTGCTAGTGCGGTAGTGAAAGAGTTAAAAACACCCACCCTCCTGCCTAGTTTCAACTACACATTCTCATAGATTATGTTTCACTACACTGTTGTCCAGTTATGTGTTTTGTTCTGGTATCGCCAGGCAGATGTAAAGTTGGAAAGGGTGTCATTTCCCCGGAAAGAAAATAGATTAACTGGGATTTAAAATTATTTATTCAAATTCTTAATATCAATTTGCAATAGCACAGCAAACATTTATACATACTAGATAAATTATTACTAAAAGTATTGTTTAAAAATCTGTTAAGTGTCTATTCAAATCTCAGCAATAGCTATTTATTTAAAAGTGTCTATTTAGAGATGCAATCAATTACAAGTAATTCCAACTTGAGTAACTTGATTGAAATTTATTTAAAAGTCTGTTTAGTGTCTATTCAAAGTTCAACAATATTCATTCATTTAAAATGACATATTTATAGATGCAAACAATTACAAGTGATTCAGACTTCAGTAACTTCATTGAAATCTTTCAGTATTTTAAACTCTGAGCCATTACATTTTAAAGCCAGCAGGGTAGAAGGGATACAAGATCATTCACAAGGTCAAATAGGTCAGAGGTCACTTAAATCATGACCTTGAGTCAGGCAGAGGTCAAATACCTGAGGAAAGCAAAGGAGGAACTACATAGCGGTTCCCAGAATGAATGGAACGGTGAAAAACGTGTCCATTCTAACCCACATTTAAGAAAATATTGGCTTCTGACATCTTAGCATTTGTCAGATATTCTAGACATGCTAGCAAAACTAATGGAGTCACAAGGGTGTATCTCTTTATATCTGTGTTAGTAATGTTTATAACGATCAGTAACTTCATTTTAGTTGTGCTTTTAATCAATTTTATCTTATTTTACAACATAAACTATTGTATATTTTAATCTGTGTTTGGTCATTTTATGTCAATTGTATCTATTTACCTAATCTAGTAATTTAGTATATGTGTTAGTGCGTGAAATTGTAAAATAAAGGGCTCACTTTGTGTCAACATAGAACGAGATATCCATGCGGTTCTAGCATCAATGTAGGTTTCAATAATGTTAAACTCTGATGTGATGACTGATGCACTAGTCTGCTGTTAAATTCCAGGAATGTGATCGTAGCTGGATCAACATCCACGTTTAGGATTAATAGCACAATTCTTATGAGTTTAAAATATATGGTACAATATTTGGTTTGTTTCCAAAAGGCTGAAAACTATGTGTAATTTGGCTAAACTGTTGACATCCTTTTCCATAAATCGTCACATAGTGCCATATTACCTTATCTGAAAAAGCAGGTATATGTAACTTAAATCCTTGTTTCATTGCCTGATTTTGGAGTCAGAATTACTGTATCACACAGCATAGAATGACATATTTCACAGTGTTGGATAAATACAACCACAAAACTTATTATCTTTCATGTTCCCTACTACGTATTAAGAGGATATCCAGGTGGACTACACATGAAACACAGATACTTGCCATTACTTATATTATTCAATAACATAACTATATTAATGGAACACTTGTCTCCTTTTGCTACATCTATGTATTTTCATGTTGGATTTTTTTAACAGTTACAGTTACGTATGGCTAAAGCTCTTTGCATTCAGACGGCCAAAGCAAATCAACGATCTTAAAACCCAAATGATGTTTCACATTTACATTTAAAAAGAGTTACTCTTATCTTGAACTAAACAAAGATGTCACCAACAAAGGGAACTAGCACACAGAGCAAATACATATAATACATACATAAGCAATAAATAGAGATTCAGTATAAAAAAGACCCCAAGTTATTTATCTTTGCTGCTCTTTTTGGATTTCACAGCTTTATTAGCCTCTTTCTTGATCTTTCTCATCTTTCTTTCAAAATCTGATTTTGGGTACCTTGTCGTAGTGAAAAGGGAATCAGAAGATTTTGACTTATGCCCACTCGATTTGGACTTTGAGGACACAGGCATTTTACTGGTACTTGGTGGTAAAGTTTCAACTGCATCATCACTACCTGATGATTTACCATCCGAGTCTCCTTGTGAATCCATTTCCTTTCTGCTATGAGGTTTTGAAGACGATACCTTATGTTTCACAACTGCAATGTCCCCACTTTTTGAAGAAGTACTTGATTGAGCAACTTTCTGCAATTCGTCTTTACCATCAGCTTCTATGTGACCTCTTTCTGGCAAAAAAAGATGTTCACTTTTTGCATATACCAGTTTTGGACTGGGATAGCGGGTTCCATCTGGCACAACCAACTGTATTGAATGCAAATCCAATGCCTTCCCCAAATCTGATTCTATATTTTCTGCTCCTCCTGCAGAGATGCTATAGTATGGCACTTTAGGTTTGGTTTCTTCCCCGTTATCAGATGGACCCAAAGGTGTTGAGGCTGGATGCCATATTTGCAATATATCAGGTGTGGGTGATGGTATTATTTCATCACTTTCAGGTTCAGTAGGGATTTCTTCCAACTTCTTCTCGTACTCTAAAATATAGCAGAAGAGCTTGGCTTAAATATGAGGTTTATGCTTGGCCAGTGGTAATTTGGGCACATTTTACAATCACACACTTTTTTTCTGGCATCTAACTTTTCTTGTCATCTCAGATAACCATATTAGACTGTAAAAAAGGTTAACTAAATATACGGATGTACGGATATATGGATGTTTAAGAAAAAATAGCATCAGAGATGCCTATACCCCCTGCCTGAGGAAATAGTTTTCAACACCATGAAATATAGAAGTGGTGAGAAAGTACAAAGATCTGGATATTTTTAGAGAAGTGTCAGTTACATAAAGCTCCAAATAATGTTTAAGTAGAGAAAATAACATCTAAAAGAAAGAAAATGTATGTAAAGATAAAGTATTAAATCAAGACATTTCAGTAGCAAAATGACAGCATTAATCAGTAAGCTAAAAATTTCAAAGTTGTAAATTTTATTAATTGTAGTATAGCTGTTGATGGAAATAGCACAATTACACAAAAGTATATAAACTAATCAGTAGCAGCAATCAAAATATCTTTGTCAAAAGAGAAACATGTCTCAAATTTTGCTGGTGAACACACTTTGGCAGAGCCAAAGTTAAAGGTCACACCATGATGCACACCTACACCTCTTAACCAATGTCCCTACCAAGTGTCAACCTTCTACACCTGACTGAATCCAATAAATAGCCCAGACAAGATTTTCAAACTCATGGTCACTACAGCAAGGTCAAAGGTTAAATCAAGGTCACCCCATGATGTTGCATACCTACAACCCCCCAACCAATGTTCCTACCAAATATCAACTTCATACACCTTACAGAGTCCGAGATACAGCCTGGACAAGATTTTATAGGTCAAGGTCACTACAGCAAGGTCAAAGGTCAAAGCAAGATCATACCAAGAAGTTGCACACCTGCAACCCCCAACCAATGTCCCTATCCAATATCAATTTCCTGCACCTTACAGTTTCCGAGATATAGCCCAGACAAGAATTTAAAGGTCAAGTCACTACAGCAAGGTCAAAGGTCAAATCAAGGTTACACTATGACGTTGCACATCTACAACTCCTAACCAAAGTCCCTGCCAAGTATCAACATCCTACACCTTACAGTTTTCAAGATATAGCCCGGACAAGATTTTAAAGGTCTAGGTCACTACAAGGTCAAAGGTCAAATCAAGGTCAGATCATGATGTTGCACACCTACAACCCTTAACTAATGTCCCTGCCAAGTATCAACTTCCTACACCTTATACCTGCCGAGATATAGCCTGGACAAGATTTTCAAACTCAAGGTGACTGCGGCTAGGTCAAAGGTCAAATCAAGGTTACACCATAATGTTGCATACATATACATACATACATACATATATACATTTATATAGCGCTAATTTCAGGGAACCTGTTCATTAGCGCTTTGGCAGTGATTTTAACAGAACTGATTTTTATCTATGTACAAAGAATGTGATAAAGTTCCTAGTTGACAGATTGTATTGAGTAAGCTTGTTTGAAGAGATAAGTCTTTAGTTGTTTCTTGAATGAGCGGACTGATGAACTGGTACGGATATAAATTGGTAGGTGATTCCAGAGTTCAGATGCTGCCTTTTCGAATGCTTTATCACCGTAGTTTTTTAGTCGCGTCCTTGGAACACGCAGCAAGAAGCTGTCAGCTGATCTGAGAGCACGTGTTGAGGTATAAGGAGTGAGCAGTTCAGAGAGGTATTCTGGACCTTGTCCATTTATGCATTTGAAGGTAATCAGTAGAATTTTGAATTCTATCCTTTGTTGGATTGGGAGCCAATGAAGCTTTTTTAAGAGTGGTGTGACAGAGTCGAATTTCCTTTTGTGAAAGATGAGCTTGGCAGCGCAGTTGAGAACTCTTTGGAGCTTATTTTTGAGACCCGAGGGACAATTGTAGAGCAGGCAGTTATAAAGGTCAAGGCGAGAGGTGACAAAGGCATGTACCAAAGTGACACATGCACTTTTGGTGAGAAATTTCCTGATCTTGAACAAGTTTCTGAGATGAAACCAGGCTGTTGATGTTATTTGATTGACATTGCACACCTACACCCCCTAACCAATGTCCCTACCAAGTTTGTACTTCCTACACCTCATGGTTTCTGAGATACAGCCTGGACAAACTATTTCCCGACGCCCACCGGCCCGACCGCCCGAATGCCCATCCGGATACTATGGGTGAAAACAATACCCTGACAGCCCTTAAGGGCTGTGGGATAAAAAACTATTAAGTGTCAAAGCAGTGATGTGGATTGTTGAATAAATTGAATATGTAATATGATAAAATAAAGCTAATTGAATAAGGGCATTTTGTTCAACCATCACATGCTTTAAAATCTTCATGAGAAGTTTTGACATTAGGTAAAAATTGACATTGACTGCTACTAAGGGCAGAGCATATGATTGAGGACATAACACAGAATATTAACTTACTGCTCAATGTTATTAATGCCAGGTATAATACAAAGAACCAAATGTTGTAACGCCTCAGTATTGATGGTATACCTTGACCATCAGAAAAATTAAAACAAAAAGGTTGTGGTCGAAATTTATGTAGGCCCTACCTACCTTAAAAGAAAATATCTCCATAAATATACGTTAAAATAAAAGTTTCGGAAAATGACTTTTTTGAATGTAGTTAACAAAATTGTCTAAACTCATTTACTTACTGCATATCCTCAACAATTTCCCCAAGCTGTTTCTTACTTTTAGGTGCTCTAAATACTCCCTAGAAAATGAATTGGCCTCTGATAATGACTGTTCGCCATTCTCAATCAGTTCCTTTACTTTTATATCCCAATTGTTGTCATCAAGTTGAAAATATTTGGCCCTGGCTATAGATACAAGAGCTGCAGTACAGAATGTATCTGTATCTTTCATACTAAGAGTTGGAATTCCATACAGCAAAAGCTCCAGACCACTGTGTATGTCTGTATCAAAATCTCCATGTACTAAACAAAGTGATGCTGCCTTTAACTGATGTCTCGCTTCCTCAGAAAATTCTTCCTGAACTTCCGCCTCCTCTAATTTATCTTTCTCACATCCACTGCTATAATATATCTTCCAGCTGATAGTTTTATTCACATGACCACTTTGTCTAAATTCCTTCCTTATTGCACTGATGCATGTTTGACATTTCTGGAGAAAGTCTGTGTTCAGTGTTCTTTTGGAAACTAAGGTTACAATGATGTAATGTCCTTTTGGATCAATAAAATACTTCCCCTCTGCCATTGAATTATAAAACACAGGAAGTAGTAAAAAGCTACCTTTGCCCTTATTTTGCAGTTGATTGTCATTTTGGCTATGCAGCTTGAACCCAACATTATACACATCATCAACTTCATCCACCAATTTAGCCAGGGATGTTTCCCCTAGGTTTAGGTTGTTGATGAGAATCACTCGAGCATCCTGGCTATACCTTTTAACCCTGCTTACCAGCCCATCAACTGAAACACAGCCCAAAGTGCCTACTTGTTGATGATCTAATGAGTTTCTATCTTCACCAACTGTAGTTGAATCATAGGCAAATAAAATTATGTGTGTCACATTTGAAAGCTTTTCTCCTAAAGTTTCATCGGAAAAAAGCTCTGAACAGTTATGTACTAGATGATCCAATGACCAAGGCTTGTGCTCGCTTCTTTCAGCCAAAGGATGGATGCATTGAATTGTTGCATCATCTATATGTGTCGGCCTAGAGCATGTTAAACATGAAATTTTAACATGACAACGTAAGATTCTAATGAGCTTTATTATTCCATTTTGAATATTGTAAACTCCTCCTTTGATATAGCTAAATTCATCTAATACAAATAACAAGTGTGGTACAGCCATTTGTACAGTCCTTTGTACAGCTATTTGTTGGCAATAAAGTTTTATTTTAGTGTTCCATAAAGTTTTTCTCCTTTAGTTTCAAAAGGTAAAGCTTCTCAACAATTCCTGTGTTAATGGTCGTTGTAAATCACTATATGAAACAAGAAATATTGTCTCTACTGTTATTGATCTGGATTACCACAAAATAAGCAATTCCTTAAAATGGGATAGGCCACAGTGGGTAAAAAGTAAATCAATAGCTCATATTCAGTGCACGGAAACGCCGGTAACATTATAATATAGTTTGCGTATCTGATGAAAGTTTGTGTATGCTAGGTACTTCATAATGCTTGATATAAATTCTTTTAAGAAGTATATCAAGTCCCGAAAGAGACTGTTAGGAAAATACTTGATTGATTATCAATAGATTCAGTTCATACATATACATGTTCACAAAGATACTTACAGCTACAGATTCATTAAAATAATTTTTTTTTCAGCAATATTTTATGTTGGGTCGAATATATACTAACTGTTTGACAATAGTAAATAACTTTAGACAGAGCATTAGACAATGGTCTGTACATAAAATAAGAAAAGTAACTGAGACAATGTGTGGGGTTGACCAAAATTATTGCACTAATCATAATTACTTCTTCATGCTGTAATTGGCAACATGTGTTTGCCCGTCTTATCTGAGGTATTTATTATAGATCGTTGAAAGGGTTGTGTCTAAACAATATTTCACAAATGAAAGCATAGCCACTTTACTATTCCAGTTTTTATAAAGAGATTTCTGTGTTAGAAAATGAAGTGTTTACAGACAACTCAAGCGATAGCCATTTTAGTGTGAAAGTGCATACTTAATATTTTGTCACTTACTACATGATTAAAATATAGGTTAAAACTTGCGCTTAAGTGTTTTTAAAGACACGACAATAATCTTAAAATGTACCCCTCAGAACATTTTGAACGGAATCCACATATTTCACAGATATATCCAGTAAAAGTATCTGTGAGCTGGACCAATGGCCATGCTTGAAATCATCAGGCTGTGTATTTAATACAGTTCCCAGAAAGTTAAAGCTAAAGAGACAGATGGGATTATTAAATTATATTTAAATATATATCATATAAACTACAAGGTTTTTAAGCAAGCACATAATAATTCAATATTTATATGTTATTTGTAAAATAATGTTTATTTTGACCCCAATACTGCCCAAGCCACTATCCAATGGAATACTAAGATAAGTGTGATGAAGATGAAGCCGAGGTCATAGTAGTTCAAAAAGAAGATCAAATTTAAGGTCAAATTAGGAGACCCGAAGGACGATATAAATTATTGAAAAGTGGAATTTGGGGAGGTGATATAGTCAGTGTGTTTAAGGAAGCCTCCAAACAATGTAATCTTTCTAGCTTATCAAGTGGACATGAGTGGAGTGAAATAAAATTGTTTAACTCTAAAGGGAAAGAACACCCCTTCTCACAGCAAGACTGTAAGGTAAGATGTAGAAAAGAGAAAAAGATGACTAGAAATTAAGATTAGTAAAATGGAAGATAAAACCTGACACACTGCTGTGCCTGTGTGTTTGACCGTTGTGATCCCCTCACTAAAAGGATGTTAATCCCTATGTGACCGAACAGTACTGCCGTCACTATACAATGTTCCAGCTCATGATCACAAGATTGTATGGTCACAATACCAACCAATGTAAAATGTTTATTCTGTTGTGTTAAAAGTTTATATACCATTATATAACATATAAAAACAACAAGCTGCTGGCGTGCTGGCATCCAGTAGATCCCAGAAGGTACATGATGCAGAATAATAACTCATGACATTGTGTCCATAAGGAAGAGCCATAGCTTCTAAATATCAACCAAGCACCAGATTATCCAGCACTCCTAAGTAACATGAGATAGCAACTCCTGACAGAAATTGTTATGCAAACACACATACCACCATTTTTACTCATGGTGTTCTGAAACGAGAACTACACCAAACAGTAACATGTTCACATAATATATACAGTAAATACATAAATAGAATCGACCACCTGTACAGCAACGGTGACCACTAAAATGAAAAAAAAAGATTCAAACTACTTTCCCAGAACTGACCAGGCTCAACATCCACATGTCAGCCCGAACAGTTCCCAGAAAGTTAAAGAGGCAGATGGATTATTAAATTTTATGCTAAAATATATCATATAAAACTGTGTATTCTATACCCTGCTCATACTACATGCGCTGTTGTCCACATGTATAGGCCTATTATAGAACTCCTCATTCCTCCATATACTGCCAGACTTCTGTTATGGGGTGTTCCACTGGAGCCGACCTGTTTGTTACCAGTATTTTCGAGGGTTGGGAGCAATGTTTAGGATCAGTTGTAGTTTCCCAGTTTGTTGCAGTGGATTGTTTGATATTTAACCGACCCTCCACAACTCTATATCCGGAGTGTGGCTCTGCCCACCTGGAAACCGTCCTGTCGTGGATCTCTATGGCTTAGCCGTTACACTTCTCGTATTGTCCTATCCTCTAACAGTCTTGTCTTGAAAAATCTTCCGTCCTATCCTGGTTAAGTACCAGGACTCCACTTCCAGACAGGCCATCAACCCAAACCAACCATACTGGAAAGTAAACCAGCCTGTCATAAACATTACCGACCTGACTTGGACACTTCCAGTCTTCCCAGTCTTCCACCATAGAGTCGATAACATCTCAGCAGGACAAGCTGGAAACACATACACAAAAGCTGTAAAACACAAAACCAACAAGGTGGTTACACAACAGACAAGCTGGGAACTATGTAGGACAAGCCGGCTTCATTTCTCCTACCCACAGCTTGTCTGCTGAGGCAATCTCTGTTTATATAAGGCGAGACAGTTTGTACAGTGCATTATTTGGATTCTGGCATCTGGTGGATTACATCTGGCAGTGTTTTAAGAATAGGAGTTTGCTCTTTTACAATTATCTAGGGGAGTGTTAAGTTTATGTCTGCTGACTTTATATATTTCGATTTTGGAGGTTTTTTTTTTACAAAATTGCTGCTTATTACTTGACAATGGGTCCTGAGAAGGGCAGAAGAGTGAGGAGGATAGAAGTTCCCACTGATAGTGTTCCTGTATTTTACCTGGGGGCACAGTGGCAGATATCCAGCAGAGGAGGGAGGAGAGGGAGGCAAGAGAAAGGGCGGAGGCACAGAAACAGAGGGAGGATGAGGCCAGGATGGAGTAGGAGGCAAGGGAGGAGGAAACACACTCTCAAGAGGAGGGAGTTGCAAAACAAGGCCCAGAACTGAGAGAAGTGACACAGAAACAGAGGCTGGAGGAGAGGAGAGACCATCACAGTTACAATTCAAGAATGGCACATGACCAACATCTACCTCACAGACTCAGATGGGGGGGCTATTGTGGGCTTTGTGAAAGACTACAAGGAGTTGTACGACAAGACTAATGAACATTTCAAGGACAAAGCAAGGAAGGAGTGTCTCTGGAAGAGGTTTTCCAACAGTCGCAAGCTGTCTGTCAAGGTGTGCAAGACCTGACACAATCGAAATCTGGACAGGCTCCGAGTGACCTTCAAGACCACTTACCTTCACATTGACATCAATGAAGCACTTCAACCCCCCATCATTTGCCTCAGCTACAGGCGATGATTATCAACACAACATATCAGGATTTTCAAGCTTCTTCAGAAATCTTCAGTCTGTTATGAGCTACCAACAGATTGACACACCACAGAAGTTTTGACCAGCTGACACACCAGCACCAGGCGTCTCTCCTCCAACCACCACCGCCTCCGCACAGCAAGAACATCAGAAGCTACAAGCCCAGCCTCAGCCTCCTCCACAGTCAGCTGACACCAAAAAGCAGCCGTAGTAGAGCCACTGCCAGGCCTACAAGCAGTCCTTTTCAGGACTACTACTGTGAAATATTTAAAGGTTCTTTTCAGGACCATCCAAATCTTACAAAAACAATTGATAGCTGCTGTTTACAAAAAACTCCCAAACAAGAAGCATTACACCACCCCACACAAAACATTTTGGCCCCAAACACCCAAAAAATAAATGAATAAATGAGTGTGTGATTCAATAAAGGTTTAAAAAAAACTTTAAAACTTTTAAAAAATAACCTTAAAATAGCTGGAACTTTAAAACAATTATTTAATAACTTTGGAAAATATATAATAATCTTTAACAAGTTTGAAAGAAAATTAAGTAAATAAATAAAAATCTTTATCAAGTTTGAAAAAAAAATTTAAAAATAAGAATGAAGTTTAAAAACTTTGGCTCAAAAACTTCTGACCAAAGGCAACAAAGTTTTGGACCGCCCAAAAAAATAAAAATGTGAAAAAAAAATTAAAAAGTAATTAGACTTTAAAGAAGGTCTGACTTTTGGGGGAGGTATTTTGACCTTTGCATTTGACCTTTTGACCTTTTGAGAACCTTTTTAATTTTTACTGGCATTTGGCTGATTTTGAACTTTAAAATATCTTGCAAATTTGCAAGATAATAATGTTGAAAAAAATTATATGTTTACAAAATTTTAAATGGCTCATTTTTACAACTTTCAATGTTTCTAACAGGGAAGTTGTGACTTTGGTTTGAAATAGTTTAGAAACTTGTTCGAAATGGATTGGATTTTGTTTGGAAATTTTTTGGAAGTTTGAGCAGCTTAAATAATAGTTCTTGAAATAATTGGGTAGTCCTGAAAAGGACTGATAGATGCCAGCTTCTACCCACAAGGCTGTTGGTTTACATCTCAGATCCTGTCCTTCTGCCCAGCCAATGCCCCCACGTCATTGAAGTAATCTTTCTGTAGTTCTCTTTGATGTTTTGCCTCCCTCAAAGGATTCTCATTAGGCACATACACCGCCTGTTCATTTTGTAGAGCCACTACATCATTTGCTGTGGTTGGTGCCCTGTCTGTCCCACCCTGGTGTGTCCTCAGCATGTTGTGCACTACAGACATGTAAACACAATTTCTCTGACAACCTGCAGTCTTTGCTCCATAGGGCCCAGTAGTACCCTGAACCGGCTCAGTAATATTCCAAAGGTATGTTCTACCACCCTCTTGCCTCTGGAGATCCTGTAGTTGGCTATTTTTTCTTGCCTTGTGAGTTGTCTTCTGCTGTAGGGTTTGACCATCTATGGCATCAAGGCAAAGGCGTTGTCACCCCACAGGAAGTAGTGCAAATCTATCCCTCCCCCCTCCCCCAGTGGTTCAGGTGCAGGAATTTTCAGTCCAACTTCTAATGGCTTCTTGAAATTGTTGACTGACTTCTTGATGTAGTGGTGTATGCGTCCTTTGATCAGGTCAAAAAAGGCAGGTGGCATCCTGACAAAATTCTGGTATCCTGGGATGTCAGTGTGTATGAGGTCGGCCAGGAGGTTGCTGTAGCATCCCTTTTCTTGTCTTTGGAGGATCCAGGGCATGACCCATGGGTTCGATGGCTTTCTTCTTCTCCTGGGGTCTGGCTGGGGCTGTGGCTATAGTGGTGACTGTAGGGCAGGTGACGGTTCTGGGTTCAAATGTGTTCTTCTCTGTCTTCCCATCAAAATGCAAATCAAAGTATTAAACTCAATAAAAACCCAAAGTACCCTAAGCTGATGTAGGAAGTCTAGCTGGCATCTTTACAGGGACAAATGATGTTTTTGTCAGCCAGAGGGATTTTTTATAGTTTTGGTTTGATTTTAACTCTGGATCCCGACTCCAGGAATCAATCAGTCCAGTCGGGATGGGTCATGAAAATACTCCAGTCCTGTCAGTTTGTCGGTACAGCTTGCGTAGTTTCTATGGCTTGTCTGTTAGGGCTTTACAGCATGTCGGGGTAGTTTTCTGTCTTGTCATGAAGAAAATGATCCCGACCCTAAGTCAGATTTGGGATCTTGATCCAGACAATGCAGGATGTTCTACGTCCTGTCAGGGATATGTAACTGACCCAGCATTTTCTCGGGGTTTTGTGGTTTCATCCCCGATTCCATGACTTTTGTAACCGAACCTAGAGTCACAGAGTCGGTTACAGGGTCAGTTCCAGTGGTATGTTCTACCACCCTCTTGCCTCTGGAGATCCTGTAGTTGGCTATTTTTTCTTGCCTTGTGAGTTGTCTTCTGCTGTAGGGTTTGACCATCTATGGCATCAAGGCAAAGGCGTTGTCACCCCACAGGAAGTAGTGCAAATCTATCCCTCCCCCCTCCCCCAGTGGTTCAGGTGCAGGAATTTTCAGTCCAACTTCTAATGGCTTCTTGAAATTGTTGACTGACTTCTTGATGTAGTGGTGTATGCGTCCTTTGATCAGGTCAAAAAAGGCAGGTGGCATCCTGACAAAATTCTGGTATCCTGGGATGTCAGTGTGTATGAGGTCGGCCAGGAGGTTGCTGTAGCATCCCTTTTCTTGTCTTTGGAGGATCCAGGGCATGACCCATGGGTTCGATGGCTTTCTTCTTCTCCTGGGGTCTGGCTGGGGCTGTGGCTATAGTGGTGACTGTAGGGCAGGTGACGGTTCTGGGTTCAAATGTGTTTTTCTCTGTCTTCCCATCAAAATGCAAATCAAAGTATTAAACTCAATAAAAACCCAAAGTACCCTAAGCTGATGTAGGAAGTCTAGCTGGCATCTTTACAGGGACAAATGATGTTTTTGTCAGCCAGAGGGATTTTTTATAGTTTTGGTTTGATTTTAACTCTGGATCCCGACTCCAGGAATCAATCAGTCCAGTCGGGATGGGTCATGAAAATACTCCAGTCCTGTCAGTTTGTCGGTACAGCTTGCGTAGTTTCTATGGCTTGTCTGTTAGGGCTTTACAGCATGTCGGGGTAGTTTTCTGTCTTGTCATGAAGAAAATGATCCCGACCCTAAGTCAGATTTGGGATCTTGATCCAGACAATGCAGGATGTTCTACGTCCTGTCAGGGATATGTAACTGACCCAGCATTTTCTCGGGGTTTTGTGGTTTCATCCCCGATTCCATGACTTTTGTAACCGAACCTAGAGTCACAGAGTCGGTTACAGGGTCAGTTCCAGTGGAACACCCCACTAGTAAATTTTGCACACTGTGAATATTCTTTATGTAGGCAAACACACACGCAAGTTTAGAAATGTTCAAAATATCTGCCTATCATATACAATATCAGGTTACTTTGAATAACTGCAGAGCTTCCTATCATTTCCGCAGTTGCCTTTTGCCTTTCCTCCCAATCCTGTATTATTTTGTTATTTTCTGTGTCTCCA
Organism: Sabellastarte sp. h YS-2021; assembly: GCA_964017235.1. Classification (NCBI taxonomy): domain Eukaryota; kingdom Metazoa; phylum Annelida; class Polychaeta; order Sabellida; family Sabellidae; genus Sabellastarte; species Sabellastarte sp. h YS-2021. The sequence goes on along the minus strand of OZ024927.1, from coordinate 138,033,275 downwards.
GTGAAGTTAGATGTTTGCCTTAAAATAACTGTATATTTACCGTATCCCATGTATACGCCCTTTGTCAAATGTTGGCCATTGTCCTCCCCGATTCTGACTCTGTTCTGTAGCAAATCTGGAGATAGAGGTGTCCAGCTTGGTTTCACAGTTCCTTCTGTGTGTTTTCTGTCGTCTATAGCCCCAGGTCATTAGTGAGACGTAAGGACCAGATGATATTTTGGTGCACCTTGCCATTATTATTTTCACTGTATTTCAACAAATCTTGCCTGAATTAATATTTTTAATTTAAATTAATATTTTAATTTTCTTTTCACTGCTCTCAGCTTAACACAGATGCAACTCAATAAACTACAATGAAATTGACTACTGACCTACCCAACCAGTAATTTTGCTTGGGGGACTATAATAAGAAACAATAACAATTGCTCTTATGTATGGTATACCATCTGAGTTCTATAAAACTTTTTGGACAGAACTTGGTAATGAGCTTTTTAATACTTTTATTAAATCATTTGAAAAGTGAGAGCTTACAAAAAGTCAAAAACAGGGAATAATTAACCTCATTTCAAAAAAGGATAAAGATATAACTGACCTAAAGTCATGGCGTCCTATTTCAATTTTGAACACAGATTATAAAATCTTAGCAAAAATATTGAGTAACAGATTAAAGGTAGCGCTGAAAGAAATAATAAACCCAGACCAGGTAGGATATATGGAAAATCGATTTTGAGGTGAAAACACAAGGCTAATTGCTGATGTCATAGACTTCCGCCAAAATAAAAAAACCTCTTGTGTTATTCTTCTTGCAGATTTCAAAAAAGCTTTTGATACAGTAAAATGGAATTTTACAGTTTTGAACTATTATGGTTTTGGTTATAATTTTAAAAAGTAGATAACTATCTTGTACAATGATTCTGAAAGTTGTGTTGCTAATAACGGGTACACATCCTCATTTTTTAAATTATCGAGGGGTATTAGACAAGGTTGTCCTATTAGCGCTTTATTGTTTTTGCTTGTTGTTGAGATAAATGCAATAGTCTTAAGAAAAAACAATAGAGTCCCAGGCTTAAAAGTTGGACAAACAGAAATAAAGCTTTGCCAACTAGCCGATGACATGACCTTATTTCTATCAAGTGTAGAGTCTGTAAAAATTGCCATTGAGCTATTTGAAGAATTTTATAGGTATTCAGGTTTAAAGCTGAATAAATCCAAAACTGAAGCCTACATTATAGAAGGAGAAAACATGAAACTTCATAGGGACTATTGGTATTAGATGGCTAACAAAACCTTTTAAGACTTTGGGAATGTGGTACTCTCTTGATCCAAATGAAACATATAAATTAAATTTTACTGAGAAAATTAACACTATACAAAGTACATTAAAGACCTGGCAACCACTGTGTTTAACATTAAAAGGAAAAATAACAGTCTTAAAGTCCCTAATTGTTCCTCACATTCTACAGTTAGCTTCAGTTCTTCCATTTAATCGTTCAACACTTGCCGAGTTAGATGCAATGTTTTTCAATTTTGTGTGGAGCAATAGACTGCATACTATTTCAAAGAATGTATTGATTCAACCAGTAGAATTGGGTGGTTTGAAAATGATATCTACTAAATGCGTAGTTGAGTCAGCAAAAGTTATGTGGATTAAACGGTTTTGCAATAGTGTTGAAGCAAAGTGGAAAACACTAGCTTTAAATTTGATGGGTATTGAAAAAAGCATTCTAAATAGAAAACAATTGTTAAATCATATCACAAAGAAAGCAAAAACTTACTTTTATGCTGATTTACTGACTATCTGGTTTAGCTTTATAAATACAAATGTCAGATCTGTCTCAGACCTTTTGGATGAAAATATTTTTGATAATCCACTATTTCTTATAGACAATAAAATTATAAATGTTAAAAGTAATAACTGGACTGATGCTGGAATCCTTAAGGTTTCTGATGTGTGGAATGATACTACTAACACATTCATTTCTAAATCGGATTTGGAAAAAGATCACAAAATTATTTCTGACATTATCTACAACCAGACTATCAGTGCTTTGGCATTTCAAATAAAGAAGTTTTTGAAAGTAAAAAATGATTGTTTTATTCTCGAGTATATGAACATAACTTATCAATGTATAAGTGATATAGGTAAAGTTAAGAGTTCACGTGTTAATGCTTATTTCAGTGCAAAACTGTATTCAACTCCAATAAGTAAAAATAAATGGATAGAATTTTATCCATTTCTAGAAGGTTTCGATTGGAGGCACATTTATACTTTGCCTTTTAGATCAGTTTTAGATACCTATCTGATTGTATTACCGTATAAAATTTTACATAGAGTTTTTGCACGTAACTATAAGATGTTTGTTTGGAAAATTAAAAACATATCTAATTGTGACTATTGTGTCAAATTGATAACTTGGAGCACTTCTTTTTCTATTGTCCAGATACATACCATTTCTGGGATCAAATCCGTACCTGGTTTATAAAATTTGGAATCCATAACATAAATTTAACAGTTCTTGAAGTGCTTTTTGGCCTTGTAAATTTACAACCTAAATTATACTTCCTTGTTAACTAAGTTGTACTTGTTGCAAAATCCTATATACGTAACTGCAAGAAAAACAATAAAAATTTACTTTTCAAAATATTTTTAAAAGAATTAAAATGGAAACTTAAACTTGAAGAAGGGGCCTACATCAATGCAGGTCAGCCTAAGGTTTATAGTGACAGGTTTGCTCTTATGATTGCTTGTTTAAGCTTAGCTATATTAATGTTTATTTCTGGTGAAAATTTTTCTTTAAAAAATGTTAACATGACATAATGACTTTTTACATTATGTTTGTCTTGTTTATATGGCTCTGTATTTTTTTTCAAAAATAAATTTTAAAAAAACAAAAAACAATTGCTCTCATGGTGTCTATTATAAAAACATTTCTCTGAAAATGAACACTAGTTCATTTAAATTTGAGCACTAAAGAAGACAAAACACACGAACCATTTCTTTGTCGTAGTGTACAACTTTATTAAGTACAAATGCACAATGGTGAGTTAAATGCTTAGCCATGAACCCAAACTGCAATTCAATTTTTTTTCAAGAACATAATCACCTCATCAAGATTTATTTGTTGTTTTACGTCGCGTTCAACAGCCAGGGTCATATTGCGACGGGTAGTTTACAGGCAGAGGAAACCAGTGCATACTGCACTGTAAACCACAGGGCATCGGCAAGTAACTACCAACTTTCCAACATGAAGCGCCCGGCCCGAGATTCGAACAGGTGGCCTCAGAGGTTGGAGGAGAGAACTCTAACCGCTACACCACCGAGCCCCCTCTCACCTCATCGAGAGCACAGTCAGATATATAGGCGGATAAACAAACACACTCAAAAAATTAACCCTCTGGTGAAGTTAACAATACAAAAAGACATACCAACCAAATTTTGTGGTAACCCGTCACAAAGCACATTTTTGCAGATAAAGTAACTTGGACTATTTATAATCATTACAAGTGTGTGACAATTTACTGAACATTTGATGATACAACACTTTAATTATATAATGCACTCATTGAGGTATACAAAGTTTACAGTTTGTGCATTTTTATATTGCACATTTGTGTAGAAACAGGAGCTGTACATTTGTCTAAACACATTCTGTTATGATGTCTTTTATTATATAGATAGATGGGGAGATAGATAGATAGATGGGGAGATGGGGAGATATTTTATTTTTGTGTCACATGTTATACATTAACAACATACAATTACACAAATTACATTAATACAAACATCCAGCCTATGAAGGCTTATGAGACACAGTTAAAAATTTATTTAGTTTTCAGTAGGAATATATATTTCAAAAATTACAACTGAAGATATATTTTACAGTTAAATTTACAATAGTTGGGTGACTGAGTAGAATTTCTAACTTAGAACTATCATTAAGCGTTAAAAAATGTTTCTCAATTTTACAAACTTCTAACATAAATTTTTTTCTTTCTGAATAAAACCCTCCACAATACAATAAAACATGTAATTCATCATCTATTGAGGCACAATTACATCTTTGACAAAGTCGTTTATCTTTGGGAATATTTCTGTACCTGCGACTGTCTACTTTTATTTTGTTGAAGGTGGAACTGCGTAATATTGCAATAACAGATCTGTAGTTTCTATTTTTACAACCAGAAATATAGCTCTTTTCTTCTAAAGTAGATGTTGACTCAAATTTGTTATAATGTTCTAACCTTGTCATTATGTCTGCATTTTTAGTTAGGTTTAAATGTTTTTTTAATATTTTCAAGTATATAGTTTAATGGTAAGTTGATTTCATTTTCAGTTTCAAAAATTTGTGACATATTTGCCAAACTGAAAAGAGATTGAACACTTCTTTTCCATTGAGTTTTGTCTAAACTAAATATTTGTTTTGGTAATCTATTGTCAGGAAGGTTAATAATGTGGTACCAGAACCTAACCATCTCAAGCTTTTGACGTATGTTGCCTAAATGGTTCTCAATTACGTAAACTAAATGTAGGCATGAGGCCCGAAGGGCTGAAGAGCAATTATGTTAACATAATGAAAGTGCCACAAGGCGATTGTCTATTATTAAAACCTCCTTGAATTGAAACCAATTAATTAACTGAATTATTGGACACTTTTTAGCAAATGGTCAACAATGCAATCTATGCAAGGTTTGCATTCATGTGAATATTGTATGTGGCTTTCACCATATTAGTTCTGTGGTCTTTTTAATTTCATTACAGAATTAATATTGTTTCACCATATTGCTCCATGGTTTTCCTCTTTGAGAAAATAAATTAAACTTCATATATTTGGATAGATCTTGAAAGTTGTGATTATAATCTGAACCTCAGATTTTATCCATGGATAGTGATAATGGATAGAATAGGGATCTGTGAATTACAGACAGCACTTTCCAGAGACATTTAGATTTTTCACATGACAATGTTCATGCTGGGATAATTTCTTTGGTGACTTTTCGTGTTACTCTACTGACTTGTGCTTATTGTAAGGTAGCAGGTGATTATTTTGTGTTTTTATGCATTGAAAGTACTACAAACTGTTAAATTACTTTCTGTTTTTTTTTTGTTTGTTTTTGTTTTTGTGGTGTTTTTTGTGTGTGTTGCAGTTTTCAGGTTTCATAAGATTTGTATTTTTTTCATTATAATTCAGTAAAGAAAATTCATGTGGCATAATTTGGATTGTAAATCAATAATAATGTAATTTCTAAGACAGATGTTAACAATGCACACTGTAAGCCACCAAATCCACTCTCTTTTATGACTACGACTCGTCGTTATAACACATGATTTGAATTAAAACCTAATCCTGGGTTTGTTTGAAAGGGTAGCTGCTCTTGCAATAAAGTACATAGATGGTTATTGTAAAGTAATATTGTAAAGAAAATCCAGACTGTATAGATTTAATTACTCACTTTTATTTATCAGGCGTTTCTTCCAAGTAGTATTATTCGATGAGGTATTTTTCTATCATGCACTCTGGACTTTATGCATAAAAGGACTATAAATGTACCCACTTACTAATTAATGTAAAAAAGTTATGAAAACAATTCGCTATTGAATGCATTGTGCTAAGAATGACTGGCAAACACCGGTCATTTCCATGTTTCCACCAACATGATCATACAAAGAAAAATATAACTTGGTTAGAGAGGATCAACTTGATATCCTGAAACTACACTCATTGATGACAATGGTAACATCACTTGCTTTTCCCCTCCCAACAGACTACTTCCCTGGCATTGAGATAATGCTGGTGCACACAAAAATGGCTCACAAAAAATCTTGTAAAAGAGAATAATGAATTTTAATGAATGCTTATACAAATACAGAATATCCTGTAGGCGGTGGGTTGTGGAGAATGCATTTGACACACAAGTCCAGAGATTCAGATTCCTACTCTCCATTCTAAACACAAAGTACCATCAGTAGCAGTCATCATAGACATGATGTATCACTCTGAGCAACATAGTGACAGGAAAGTGTACTGTAACAACTTAGCAGCAGGGCATCCAGGTCAACTTGAAGAGCCACTGATCCAACAAAGACTGGAGTTATTGGGGACACCAAACACAATGAAGGTAGAAACCCAGGCAGAGCAACTAAACAACAGAAACGACATCATGATATGCTACTTTACGAACTATGGGGTATTACTTTCGCAGATGGACAAAATATAGATGCTCTTCGAGAAACAGGAAGATTTTTTCGGGATACCCAAATGTTCTAAGAAACAATATATCTAAAGCTGTTTAGACTCCTGCCCCGAAACAATGCCTAACTAAGTACAAAATACATTTACAGAAAATTAATACATGTATATTATCCCTGCTAGACTTTAAACCCTTTCCTCCTTGCTGAAATACAAACCAACAAGGCTCTATAAGACGTAGTGACCTTTCTCCAAAGTAATAAACTTTGAAGATCCTCTTAACGTAACTTTATTAGAATACAATTTTCTTTTTTTTAAGAAGATTTTTTCTCCATTTCTTCATTTACTAGGCATTTTCGTTTCATGCTATCTTTTTTATTTTTAACCTTAATAAGCCAATGGATAATAGATCTTATTGTTACCAGTATCAAGTGTTCCTGCAAAATAGTGGCATATTTAAAAATATGTAAAGTTTAATTATCATATACCTTATTATTTTCATGACCATTTTTTGTCAGTCTGTTAGCAGGATTACGCAAATACTTCTGGTTGAAACTTTATGGAAAAAATAAGAAGATGGGTCTTGGTCCAACTTAGATCCCACAAAATTATGAGACTGACCTGAATCACTGTCAGGATACAAAAAATAAGGATTTTCCCATTTGCCTATTATTATGTGCACTGGCGGAGGACAGTACTCTCCGAGTGCTCTTGATTTACTCTGAGTTAACATTTACAAATAAACGAGTAAAAATAATACAAGTAACAATGTTTGTCTGAGTCAACGTTTGTTGTTGGAGCTGGAAATTACTACAGAAATTAAGTGAAGTTACACACTTTAAGCATGTTTTTTATTTTTTCTTCAAAAATTGCTATAATAACTTGTAGCATTTTCAGAGTAGCAAATATATGTGAGCTTTTAATTAAAAGTTTACTGAAAAGAATGTATTTTTTTATAATTACAATATATATTTTCATCTGGACTTCATATAATATTCAGGCTTAATTGGCTAAAATAACTCGGCACAAAGAATACCACACTCTTTTTCACATGGTTTTTGGACAGCATATTAAAGAATAGATTCTCCTATTTGATGAACATAAAAATAATTGATACCTAGTCAGATATTAAAAAGATCAGAATATACATATCCTAACTGGTAAAGTTCACAGGTTCTCACATCTCATTGGGTTCAGCTCTCACAAGTGAAAATGTTGAAGGCTTGTCCCATATGACCCTGGTAGTGTATAACACTAACCTAGCTTGCAAAATCTTCATGTATTTCGTCCTAATATCATCCCTTGGATTCAAATTAATTCTCATGTTGAATAAAACCACATACAATATTGCAAAAAAAATAAATTATTAAAAATTTAACCTGATGCCATCGTCTTTATTCAACCTGATTTCCTTGGTTATACCCAACTCAAAATATCTTGGTTAACTGCTGTTACTTTTTTCTACGTGTTTGCTGAATATTACCTTCTTATAAAATTTTATTTATACACAGAACTGAAAAAAAATGTGCAAAATGTACCAAAAAGACCAAACTTGGGATTATGCATTATTATTATTTTATACAACATATTTAACGAATATATGGGACTCCTACATAATTTGTAAAGGTTATATCCATATAGGTATTCATTTGTTTGCATAATCTACATGCATTTCAACTAGATTTCACCCATTGATTTCAACATGATTTCACCCGTTGGATCCAACTGAACAGCGTTTGTAAAATTTACATGAATTTCAACCAGATTTCACTGCTTGATTCAACCTGATTTCAAAGTTGCATGCTGCTGGGTACATCAATGTCAGGATCAATTTTCAACACCATTTTTAACATCATTTGCATCACCATAATATCTAGTCTAAAATCTTACCACTTTTTCATGTTAGAAATCTCAACTAGGTATAGTGTTGACTATCTGTTTCATGCAACAAATCTAACTTAGATTTAGCGTTGAACATGCATTCATTAATGTTTGGATCAATTTTAGATCATAATTCACCGGGATTTCTTACCAAATGGGGGTGGACCACTGGAGCCGACTTGCCGGTAACTAGGTATTTTTCGAGGGTCAGAAGCAATGTTTACAGAGTCAGTTAGGATCAGTTGCAGTTTCTCATCTTGTCATGGTGGATCAGCAAAATATAAAAAATGTTTGATATTTCACTGGCCCACCACAACTCTCTATCTGGACCTTGGCTCCACCCAACTCACACAAGTGACACAGAAATGGACACAGAGGCTGGAAGAGAGTCGGGCACACTTAATCGCACTCAAGGTACAAGAAGGGGTACATGACAAAAATCTACCTGACAGACCAGAGGCTATTGTGGACTTTGTGTAAAGGACCACAAGGAGTTGTACAACAAGACAAATGAACATTTTAAGGACAAAGCTAGGAAAGAATGCCTTTGGGAAAGGTTTGCCAACAGTCGCAAGCTGTGCAAGACTTGGTTCAAATTTCAAAGGACTCGCTATGGCAAAATCATGCAGTCCAAGTCTGGTCAGGCTCCAAAAGAAATGACTGAGAAGCAGAACTGGTTTCAGGATAAATTTAACTTCTTGAAGATGCACATCAGATGCAAATCTTTAGCCTCCAAGTCGCCGGCCCAAGGAGCCAGTGCATCTGCTTCCTCAGCACACATCCACCATCAGTAACCTCTGCCACAGGCAAGAAAGTCAACACAACATATCAGGACTCTCAAACTTCTATGGACATTTACAGCCAGTGATGAGTTACCAACAGATCGACACACTGCAACCGTTTTCACCACCCACTGTCTCACCTCCAGCCACCACCACATAGCAAGAACATCAGCAGAAGCCAGCCCAGCATCAGCCTCAGACGCAATCAGCTGAAACCAAACAGCAGCAGCAATAGAACCACTGAACTTGCCTACAATCTGTCCTTTTTAGGACGACTGCATTTAAACATTTAAAAGTCCTTACAGGACCACCTGAATCTTCCAAAAACAATTTATCAGCTGCATGTTTAAAACTTCCCAAAATAAGAAGCATTACACCGCCCCACGCCGAACACTTTACCCCCAAACACACAAAAACAAAATGAGTGAATGAGTGAGTATGTGAGTGAATAAAAATTTAAAGTTAAAAAAACTTCAAATTTTTTAAACTTGGACTTAAAGATTTTGAACTTAGAAAAAAAATTGGATTAAGGGCTTAGAAAAAAAAACTTTGGCAAAAAAATGGGGCAAAGCCTATGAAACACCACACATTTAAAAACAATGTTTCTTACAGCCCTTGGCCTTTGCCCCATGGGGCTCACTAGTAAACTAATATTTCAAACGCATTCTCCACCACCCTCCTGCCTCTGGAGATCCTGTATTTGGCTATTCTTTCTTCCTTTGTGAGTTGTCTTCTGCTGTAGGGTTTCATCATTCATGGCATCAAGGCAAAGGCAAAGCCCCCCCCCCCCCCCCCCCCCCCCCCCAGTAGTTCAGTAGTTCAGGTGGCGGAAGCCCCAATGTGCCATTCTCAAACTTCTCCCTCAAATCCCTTCTGTTGAAAATCTGTGCATGTGATGAAGATCCACTTGACCCCACATTGACTCAGAGAATTCTGTATTCTGTCTAGACCAGGGCTAGCAGCACCGGGAAAAAGAAACCCTTGTTGTTGTAATAGTCATTGCCAGATTTCTTTGGCTTCTTCATGGTGATATGCTTCCCGTCTAGTGCCACAAGGGCATCGGGGGACATTCAATCTTGTTCTGAACTTCTCCTCCACCCTTTTCCAGACTTCAGGGTCAGTAGGGCATTGCAAATATTCATCCTGGAATTCAGCATGGATGGCTCGGCAGACCTGTAGGACGAATTTACAGATGGTGGTTCAGCCAACCAGCCAGTGATACTGTGAGGAAGTATACTGTCAAGATAGTTTCCTGTCTTGTCATGGAGAAAGTCATCCTGATCCCAAATTAGGTCAGGATCTTGATCCAGACAAGTTGGGTTACTACTTCCTGTTGGGGAGATGAAACCGACCCAACAATTTCTTGCACTTTTTTCTGGATTTATGTCCCTGACTCCGGAATTTTATAACTCACCATAGATTTGTAGAGTTGGTTATATCTAAGCAATTTTTCTGGCATGAAAAAGTCATAATTCAGCTTAATAATCAGCAATTTAATTTATTGACGTGAAAAATTTGTCATGTTAGCCATTCATTGAAATGCTATTATATCTAGTTTGTTTAGAAAGTGGAAATTATATTATACCAGAGTTAATGCCATTCTGGATTATAAGTCATCTGTATGGAACTTTTCTAATTACAAGTATTTTCAACATTTTCAAAGCAGAGCAATTTAATAATCTTTCAGATGTCCATCCAAGAACACAAAAATTTTGGAGTACATATAGATAAGCAATGGTTAAATGTTAAGTATCTGTATAATGTTTCCACAATTAGTTTCTGGAACAGACTATCTTAAAGAACTCAGAACACTCGAAAAGAAAGTTTTTATAGCAGGCTCTTGTTACTCAAATCCTCAAAAAAAATCCTTAGACAAAGAAGTGTTCAAAAATTGCAGGCCTGTTTCCAATCTCAATTTTATTTCAAAGATTCATAAAAGAGTTAGCGAAGCTGGCATTATGACCAGTTTTCAGTCAGCTTACAGAAAATATCATTCCACTGAAAATGCCCTTCTGAATGTTCAAAATGATATTGTCCTCAATATAGCTAAAGGGTCTGTCACAGCCCTCACCCTCCTGGATCCCTGCCACTTTGATACCATATACCACACCATTCCCCTTGACAGATTGCACACATTCTATGAAATCAGTGAACTGGCACTTTGCTGATTTCAATCATACCTGTCTGAAAGGACAAACTCGCTCAAAGTAGGTAGCATTCTGTTACATCCTGCTGAGCTCTATTTTGGTGTGCCCGATGGCCAGGGTTCTGTTCTTGGCCCGAAACTTTTTCTCTCCATACAAATCCAATTAGCACAATCATTCAGTCATACAGTACTATCAAGAACCATTTCTATGTCACTGATCCCTAATTATACATGACACTTTCACCAGCAAATTTCTCTCACCCCATACAAACACTCAGGAATTGCCTCAATGATATTCAAAATTTCATGTTCACAAATAGATTAAAACTAAACTCTGACAAAAGTGAATTTACTTTCCAATCAATATTCTTGGCAATCAGGTCTTGCCATCAGAAAACATCAAGAAGCTTGGAGTAGTATTATATTCTAACTTATATCTCTCAGACCATGTGCCATAAGTCATAAAGTCCACCTTAGTCCATGAGAGAGACCTTTACATAATTCTTACCGTCTTGGATCTTAATACATCTGTCCTTCTGGAAAGTGCTTTGGTGAGCAGCAGATTGGACTACTGCAATTTCTTGTTTGTATCACTCACTGATTTTTAGTTAAGAAGATTGCAACACATCCAAAACTCATTCTGCAAGGTTGTCTTGTTTACATTTTCCAGTATCACTCCCTAACTGAAAAAAACGTTGCTGCCAGTCAAGTATAGGGTACAATTTAAAATAGGCCTCATCACATACAAAATTCTAAAACATAACAAACCAGAATACCTAAGTGGAGTAATTCACCCTTACACCTCTTCTAGAAATACCAGACGCAGCAGTCTTAAACTTAAGTTCCTTCACATCGCCACCTTTTACCACAGAATTCATAAAGCGCAAAAAATACTGGTGATAAACCAAAGCTATGCTACTGCCAACAATTTAAACAAGATATCAATATAGAAAAATATGCCAATTTTTCTTTTATCAATGTCACAAAGATCACTTCTGATGCAGTCCAGAATTGGAATAGTACCCCTACACAATGAAAATATAGAAGAGCATTGTAAAAAAATAATTCCTATACTGAAAACATCTGACAAATATTAATTTATCAAGTATTTGTGAAAATGGTGTCTGAAACAACAAACTTCCCAAATGACAAATTTAAACTCGCCATTTCTTGTTGGACAAATTTATCACAAGAAAATAATCCTGATAGTCCAATTAAATTGTCGTTTTACACACCTGTTATTTTTCACATTCTTCTGATATTAATTTTAAGTGCACTAATTTGCTTGTCATAAGTTTTCAGTTAATTTGACCAATAAGTTATGAACATTTGACCATCATTCAACAAGAAAATAGCATTTGAATGTGTCATTTTGGGAACTCATTAATTTAGGCATCATTTTGACAAATTAATAATTTTTAGTGTATTTATTATACCAATAAACCTACAGAAGATTGATATTATTTTATTTTATGTTGTGTGGCAAATATTACAGACAAAGATCAGTTTAATATAACTGTTGGATTGCAACTGAAAACTTTATAACCAGTATAACATTTGGAAAAAAACCCAGCTTGTTGCATATATTGAAACAGAGGGTGCCATGGTAGTCCATTGGTAACACACTTTCCTCCCCTCTATGAGGTCAGCAGTTAAACCCCAGACCTTTGGTTCTACATAAAAATGAATTTTTATTCTTTGAACATTAAACACTAATGTTTGCTTGTGATCACAAGTTTCTATTTTTTTTATTTGACTGACAGCATCCACTTGTCAAACCAATCATATTATTTGTTTCTTTCTGAAGTGATTTATAAGCCCAAAAGAGGGCTGGATTGTATATTTTCGATTTTATTTTGTAATAGAATTAAGTTTGTGCCTGTAATAAAATATCTGAAAAGAATTCTCATTCTTTTATATACAAGGCAGTTATATGCTTTTACAAAATCACTTTCCAAAACAGCATGAACCTCTGCTATTCAACAAATTGTCAGTCTGAGAACATAATGGATCAGCAATGTCATGAGGGGAACACATTTATTTTATCCATGCTTATTATTATTCATACACAGGTCTATGGCTACAACTAATTATACCAATAGTATAAATAATGGAAATTGTTTACTCTTTCTCAGTTAGATGATCTGTACTGTGGGTCCATCCTTTTGTGGTCAAAGCAGAAAACGCATTAAGCTAGGGCAGCAATGGGGTGCAGTTATATACATTTAAGTTGGTTTAAAAAATGTTGAATATTTTTAAGGAGAACCAACTGAAACCATCATGCTTTTACTTCACAATTTACTCTATAACTTTTTTATAATTACAATGGCTACTTTCATTTGAATTCTATCCTCATGTATTGAATCATATTCAATAATTTCGACTAAATGAAATAATCAAGCACAGGGGGTGTTACAACTGTTCTTTTTTCCATTAATATTTAATTGTATCATAAAGACATCATCTGCCTGAATAAATGTGGTTGCCCTTTTGGATGAAAATGAAAAAAATGGATATCTAGTATTGGGATTCAGCTAGCTGGAGGGTGATCAGTAATTTTAACCAAATAATGAGAAAATGTTATTAAAATCCATTAAAATATTACACCTATGTTTTATTTATTTATTTATTTGGGGTTTTACGTCGCTTTCAACACTGTACAGGTCATATCATGATGGGTAGTTGGAAGGGCAGAGGCAACCAGTACATACAGTTCGTTAGGGTTCTGTACTGTAAACTGCCGACTAACGGCAAGCAACTACCAGCTTTCCCACTTGAGCCATGCCGGGAACCGAACCCCAGCCTCAGAGGTGGGAGGTGAGAGTGTTACCACTCTTCCACTGTGACCCCTACACCTATCCCAGCAGGCACGCAACTTTGAAATCAGGTTGAATCCAACGGTGAAATCTGGTTGAAATACGTGTAGATTTTGCAAACCGTTTTTAGTTGGATCCAACCGGTGAAATCATGTTGAAACCAACTGTTGAAATCTAGTTGAATTCAATGGGTGAAATCAGGTTGAAATACGTGTAGATTTTGCAAACCGTTTTTGGTTGGATCCAACCGGTGAAATCATGTTGAAACCAACTGTTGAAATCTGGTTGAATTCAATGGGTGAAATCATGTTGAAATACGTGAAGATTTTGCAAGCCATTTTTGGTTGGATCCAACTAGTGAAATCATGTTGAAACCAACTGTTGAAATCTGGTTGTGTTTATGTGTGAAATCTGGTTGAAATACACGTAGATTTTGCAAACAGGTTTTGGTTGGATCCAATGTATGAAATAGGGTTGAATTCAATGCGTGAAATCAGGTTATTTACATTGTCTTCTTTATTTGAATCATTGTAGCTTGTGTGTCATAATTATAGCTTCTTAATAATATTATACAATAACTATCCATATGCATATTTTACACTTTGGCTACAACTCAAAGTAATTAATTCTTTCCAAGATGACATGTATTCATGAATCATTGTATATTCAATATTCTATTTCTGATGACATTGTAATGATACATAATTTTGCATCAAATATAATAAAAATTGCTCAAGATATGTAAATCCATATTATCCAACTAGATATCCATTTTTATGTTTTAATAGGACCAGTATTATTCAATGTCTTCAATTGAAATTCTTTTTGGTGAAATTTTAAAATATTTTTTTTCTTTGTAAAAAACAAACAATTTTGACATTATTTATATCTTCAGCATTTTATCCAATCAGTTTCTGTTAAATGTTTTATTAAGTTGGCTATAATTATATTGTAATTATAAAGAAGCTATAATCATGTAGCATAGCCACAATGCTCAGTTCAGATGCTTGTGTCTGATACAACTTTGTCATATAAACTGACAAGAAAAGCCACATTTGAAGAACTCCACCAATTACTCCCCACCTTAATTAGTTGTCAGTGCTGACCACAAAAAGACAGACTTAAAGAAGTAACACCATGCATGCAATTGAGCAAGGGTAAACCCCCACCTCCACCCCTGCTGTGTTATGTAATTACTTTAGTCACAGGTCCAATGTTCTGTGTAGCAGGGTACAGATAAGAAAAACCAGGAACCCCCCCCCCCCCACCAACCTCACTGTTGTGTGATAAAATGTTATAGCTTAGGTTCTCTGTATAGAGAAGTTTTCAGTGTAAACTTGCAAATTGAAAACTAGTTTTTTGTGTATGGGAGAATTTTGAGAAACAATTGTTTAAATTCTAATTACTAAGTTTTGATGAATAAGTTTGAATTTATCTTTTTTTATTTAAGATAAATATAAGTTTGACTTCAAAATGTTTTTTTTTTAATTATCGGGAATTGTATTAATCAAAATATAATTATAAATTATAAAAATTATATTTGGATGCATCAGTTAATTAATAAGGAGAATGGATAAAAATGTACAAGTACATGTACACATAATCTTTATCATCTTTATAATCTTTAAAACTTAGTCTTTGCTTTACAAATACCTACAAATTCAAAACAGTTACAATAATAGTTCTTTCAAAAAGTTAGACTTAATCACTATATCACCCTCTAGAAAATGAATTTTCAATCAACCAGTCATTCATTTCCCAATATTCAACCTGTTTTCTGTTCAATAACATGACTAAGATTTCATGTCGAAAAACCTAACTTGATTTAGTGGTGATTTTTTATGAAATATCACTACTTTTTCCAGTCAGAAATCCAGCTTTGAAATAGTGTTGAAATTGTGTCAGTGTCAGTTTTTCAACCAAAAATCACCATGATTTCTGGTCAAAATATCACTACTTTTTCATGTTAGAAAACTAACTTAGATTTAGTAGTTGGTGATGTGCATTTCAACGTCAGGACCTGTTTTCAACTCTAAATCAATGACATTTCAAGGGGTGTGCCTGCTGGGATGTTTGAGTACCATAAATTAGGTTTTCAGTAGCCTAGAGGGTTGGTAATTTGGCATCTAATTACAAGCTGTCACCTCCGTGTGGGTTCGACTCCCACAAGTGACAAAGCTGAGGAAGTGTCGCAGTATGCCCCTAGCTGTAGAAAGGGACATTAAACCCCAACTTTGACCTTTGAATACCATATATTACAACAGTAGATGCAACCTAAAACAATGTACATAGTTTAAACCATTCATTTCATTGTGATTTCATCAGTTGGATCCAACTAAAAACAGCTTGCACGATCTATACAAATTTTAACCAGATTTCACTGTTCAACCCAATCTCATTTCAGAGTTGTGTTCCTGCTGGTAAACCCATACTCATACTCCCTAAAAGACAATATAATTCGTTAATGTTTATTTTTAAATAAGTAATTCAGATTGGTCAAAAATAAAATATCTTTTTGTGAAACAAGTCTTTAAACACAAAGTTAAAAATCTCGAATTATTACATAGTAAATATTTAGACATTGATGCATTTTAATCAAAATTAATTTAGTTGTTTTTTACTCTATATTTTCTGATGATAGTATCATTATTTGTTCAAATCATTGAGCGCTTTGTGTTTAAAGTATTTTAACATTCGAACTACCCGAAACTTCTTTTTATTTCTGTCTACCTTAAGAGATTCAAACACAAACAAATATTTTGTTTTACTACGTATCCCTTTTGTCTGCACGTTGGGAAGAAAATATTTGAGTGGCCCGTTCGTCCATTTGCATCATGTAGGGTGAGGTGACTCTAAAGAGTCACCTGCGAACCGGAAATTATTTGGGGAGTACTACACCTAAAACTACAGTAATTTTCAGTTATCTTCTACTTATTTCACTGGTTATTCTATTATTTTTTCCTCTACAGTGCAATAGTACATGTGGCACGTGAGATTTTATAAAACAAAATTCGTAAATAATAACCTAAACACTACCCTGTGTAAACACTAGCCCCCCCCCCCCCCCCCCCCGCAGTAGCTTGTAATTCTTCTGTCTGGTTCTTCTGTGTGTTAGTGCACTACTATGGTACAGTAAACAAGTACAGTATGTCTGTGACAGAGGAACCAGGAAGTTGCAAAAATTAATGCTGCGTTCTTACCGGCTGTAAACACGACTTCACAGCCTGTAAATTTGTCAAGAACGGTCTCACAGGTGGTATATACCACTGGTGAGTTGGGTGTCACCAGAAACTTTCCAAACTTTGACCTTCACCTCTAGTGACAACAAAGATGCAGAATACATGTGCTTTTGTTATAAAAAACCTGCTAAATAAACTGTTTCGGTACTCGGGATTTTGATAAATACAGTAACCTCAGAAAACGAATAACCAATGAAATATATATCTTTTGTATGGTGGATAGCGAAGTATTGTGATTTCTTTTATTTCTTTCTCTTTGTCATTTGTGTTTGTTTACATCCACACATAAACACACCAGCGGTAAATTGTGAAGAACGGTCAAAACTTTACACTGGTGGGTACCAACTCACAGGTTGTGTGCACGGGCTCTCTGAACGCAGCTTAATTTACATGAGTACTCTACTGAGTAGTGGCTTTCTACCAGTGAACGCCCGCCTACCAGTGGACGCCCGCCTTGTACATCTTTGTTAGAGGTCAAGGACAAATGCTTCTATAAGTCTACAAAATGGGCGTTCACTGGTATTTCCGGTCTGCGGTAAAAACGGCCGATAATAGAGTTAAATTATAAATATATAAAGCTTCGAAACAAATGTAGCAACATGCACCTGAATTATTAATTGCTGTGTACTGCCTTGTGACCACTTTTCGCCGGTTACCAATTACCGCCACTTGTAAATAAAATGTTCATATTTCTGTAATGGCTATATATATTTATGTCCTTTTCACGTGTATTTGTCACATGCATTTTGGAAACAGTTCTACAGTACCTTAACAAGTTTCAGACGTGACTGTTTTCCAAGTTATATGTCTTTTAATTTTGCCTGGCGATAATTGGTACCTGGCGATAAATGGTAGCAAGGCAGTACATCATTTGACAATCTGGTGGAAGAAGAATAATATAAAAATCTGTTTATATAATTTAAATTCAATATATTTACTTCTGCATGGGCGTTTACTGGTAGATTGCCACTATATTAGCACATTTATATTTGGGAATTATTACAGGACATAGAGGAATAAATGATATACATTACTTCTGTTTACAGTTGAAAATTTATGTGATATATTTGCAGCAGTTTTAACAACGTATCTTGTATTTTCGCCCACTGTCATTTTGTCCAATTAGTATTATAAACAAGTTCCTTTATAATAATAATAGCAATCTTAGCTACTTTGAGTAAAGGGCTCATAACTCAAAAACTATTGCAGTAACAACTTTTTCGTCAAATATGTTGTTCAGCTACTTTGTCCTTAGCTATAAGATGGTCCATAGTTTGGAGTCCCATTGCATGCCATAAGTGAGTTGTAGCTATTTTCTCATTTGTAGCTAAATAACAGAAGAAGTAAATGTCAAATATCTTCAAAAGTATTGAAGTTAGGGAAATCTTTTCAAATATGTTGTCCATCTTCTTTTGGTAAGCTATCACATACTAAAGTTTCAGACCTGTTGCACCTTGGATAGCTGAGTAATAGCTACTTTGAAATTCTGACTGGTGAGTAAAGCGATTGTAACTCCAAAACTATTGCAGTTAGAGTATTTTCCTAAAATATGTTGTTCAGCTACTTTGTTCTTAGCTATAAGATGGTACATAGTTTTGGGTTCTATTGCATGCCATAAGTGAGTGATAGCTATTTTCTCATTTGTAGCTAAATAACAGAAGAAGTAAATGTCAAATATCTTCAAAAGTATTAAAGTTACGGAAATCTTTTCAAATATGTTGTCCATCTACTTTTTGGTAAGCTATGACATAGTAAAGTTTCAGACCTGTTGCACCTTGGATAGCTGAGTAATAGCTACTTTGAAATTCTGACTGTTGAGTAAAGCTATTGTAACTAAAAAAGTATTGCAGTTAGAGTGTTTTCCTAAAATATGTTGTTCAGCTACTTCGTTCTTAGCTATAAGATGGTACATAGTTTGGGGTTCTATTGCTTGCCATAAGTGAGTAATAGCTATTTCCTCATTTGTAGCTAAATAACAGAAGAAGTAAATGTCAAATATCTTCAAAAGTATTAAAGTTGGGGAAATCTTTTCAAATATGTTGTCCATCTACTTTTTGGTAAGCTATGACATAGTAAAGTTTCAGACCTGTTGCACCTTGGATAGCTGAGTAATAGCTACTTTGAAATTCTGACTGTTGAGTAAAGCTATTGTAACTCCAAAACTATTGCAGTTGGAGTATTTTCCTAAAATATGTTGTTCAGCTACTTTGTTCTTAGCTATAAGATGGTACATAGTTTGCGGTTCTATTGCTTGCCATAAGTGAGTAATAGCTATTTTCTCATTTGTAGCTAAATAACAGAAGAAGTAAATGTCAAATATCTTCAAAAGTATTAAAGTTAGGGAAATCTTTTCAAATATGTTGTCCATCTACTTTTTGGTAAGCTATGACATAGTAAAGTTTCAGACCTGTTGCACCTTGGATAGCTGAGTAATAGCTACTTTGAAATTCTGACTGTTGAGTAAAGCTATTGTAACTAAAAAGGTATTGCAGTTAGAGTGTTTTCCTAAAATATGTTGTTCAGCTACTTTGTTCTTAGCTATAAGATGGTACATAGTTTGGGGTTCTATTGCTTGCCATAAGTGAGTAATAGCTATTTCCTCATTTGTAGCTAAATAACAGAAGAAGTAAATGTCAAATATCTTCAAAAGTATTAAAGTTGGGGAAATCTTTTCAAATATGTTGTCCATCTACTTTTTGGTAAGCTATGACATAGTAAAGTTTCAGACCTGTTGCACCTTGGATAGCTGAGTAATAGCTACTTTGAAATTCTGACTGTTGAGTAAAGCTATTGTAACTCCAAAACTATTGCAGTTGGAGTATTTTCCTAAAATATGTTGTTCAGCTACTTTGTTCTTAGCTATAAGATGGTACATAGTTTGCGGTTCTATTGCTTGCCATAAGTGAGTAATAGCTATTTTCTCATTTGTAGCTAAATAACAGAAGAAGTAAATGTCAAATATCTTCAAAAGTATTGAAGTTAGGGAAATCTTTTCAAATATGTTGTCCATCTACTTTTTGGTAAGCTATAACATAGTAAAGTTTCAGACCTGTTGCATCTTGGATAGCTGAGTTATAGCTACTTTGAAATTCTGACTGTTGAGTAAAGCCATTGTAACTCCAAAACTATTGCAGTTAGAGTATTTTCCTAAAATATGTTGTTCAGCTACTTTGTCCTTAGCTATAAGATGGTACATAGTTTGGGGTTCTATTGCATGCCATAAGTGAGTAATAGCTATTTTGTTATTTGTAGCAAAATCATGACATAAGTAAATGTCAAATATCTTCAAAAGTATTAAAGTTAGGGAATTCTTTTCAAATATGTTATCCATCTACTTTTTCATAAGCTATCACATAGTAAAGTTTCAGATCTGTTGCACATTGGATAGCTGAGTAATAGCTACTTTGAAATTCTACAGTTGAGTAAATCCATTGTAACTCCAAAACTATTGCAGTTACAATATTTTCGTAAAATATGTTGTTCACCTACTTTGTCCTTAGCTATAAGCTGGCATGTAGTTTGGGGTTCTATTGCTTGCCATAAGTGAGTAATAGCTATTTTCTTATTTGTAGCAAAATAATGACATAAGTAAATGTCAAATATCTTCAGAAGTATTAAAGTTACGGAATTATTTTCAAATATGTCATTCATCTACTTTTTTGTAGGCTATCACATAGTAAAGTTTCAGACCTGTTGCACATTGCATAGCTAAGTAATAGCTACTTTGAAATTGTGACTGTTGAGTAAATCCATTGTAACTCAAAAACTATTGCAGTTACAGCTTTTTCTTCAAATATGTTGTTCAGCTACTTTGTCCTTAGCTATAAGCTGGCATGTAGTTTGGGGTTCTATTGCATGCCATAAGTGAGTAATAGCTATTTTCTTATTAGTAGCAAAATAATGACATAAGTAAATGTCAAATATCTTCAGAAGTATTAAAGTTAGGGAATTCTTTTCAAATGTCATTCATCTACTTTTTTGTAAGCTATCGCCTAGTAAAGTTTCAGACCTGTTGCACATTGCATAGCTAAGTAACAGCTACTTTGAAATTGTGACTGTTGAGTAAATCCATTGTAACTCCAAAACTATTGCAGTTACAGCTTTTTCTTCAAATATGTTGTTCAGCTACTTTGTCCTTAACTATAAGATGGTATATATTTTGGGGTTGTATTGCATGCCATAAGTGAGTAATAGCTATTTTCTTATTTGTAGCAAAATAACAACATAAGTAAATGTCAAATATCTTCAAAAGTATTAAAGTTAGGAAAATATTTCAAATATGTTTTTCATTGCGTTAATACATCTTACCTAACAGACGATAGCTATTGTCCGGCGCCAGCCGGTCCCGCCAAACGCCAGAAAAAGACGTCCTGAGTTTCACCTCCGGCCGGACCGGTACACTCCAATCCACTCGCCAGGTGGCCTAGTTCCTGCTTTACTCGCCAGAGGGACGTGACGTCATAGCATCTTTTTCGTTTGGCGCGAGTTTTGAAGTTGTGTTTTCTCTAAAACTTTCTATTTTGTGGATAATTATATCAATCCTTTTTGTGTGTACTTGAGCTTTGTCAGTTGGAATCTTAATTCATCATGGCATCTCCAGGACAAAGGAAAGGGGCGTGCGGCCATATAATGGCCTCTTTTGACACCCACTCTCGCTGTGCACGTTGCAGGGACAAAGGCATGGGTGAGGATCCGTGTGTGGCTAAGTTACCCTGTGAGTACTGCGATTTGTTAACTCCGGAGCAGGTGATTCAGTTGGCTACTCCAACATATAAACTGCGAAAGGAAAAGGCAAAAAGTAAAGAAACTCTGATAGACCCAGCTTCTGTTACGGTTGTTGGCCAAGTAGATTCGCAGGACGTAGAGCCTTCTGTTTCTACTCATGAACCTTCTTCTGACCTTGCTTTACCACAACCATCCTTCCGGAAAGACCTCCAAGAACTGGATGAAAAGTGGTCAGTTCGCATGGCTCGTCTAGAAGCTCTATTAACTCTAGGACATCGTCCAGCTTCTCAGCCATCTTTCTCTCCGGTGAAAGCACCGGTTTCTCATCAAGCACCTGCCGGATCAATTTCTCAAGCCCCTTTCCTCTTGACTTCAGTTCCTTCCGGCCAAGCCGCCCCGGCTTCTGGTCCGGATAGAACTCAAAGTGCTTCTAATATGGATATGGTGTCTCCTCTGGAACAGTTATACCAGGACCCTGACCCGGAACCGGTTTTTGCTGGATCTACTTCTTCCGGCCCGGTGTCTTATGACCAAGGTGTTGAACCTCTGTCAGTTTCTGCCCGGAATGTTTCACCACCTACTCATGTTGAAGAGGGCGAATTGTCAGAACTGGAGGATCAGCCAGATCAAGACAACGTTGAAAGTGTTGAAAGTGACCGCGCTATGAGCGAGGACCAAAACTACAGGGAGACAGTGAGAGGCGTCCGCGCCTTTATGGGATGGTCACACATCCCGGATTTAGAATATTCTCCTTCTTCCAGGGCTGATAATCCGTGGATAGGTCATAGATCACAGCCAGTAGGAAAGGTATCCGTCAACCTCCCTCCGGAGGATTGGTTATGTAAAAAGTTGGAGAATTTGAATCTGGTACTCATTGAAGGCTACCCTTCAAAATCTGCAGAACCCGGGGGTCTACATATGGACCACTATCTCCGTCCCCCTAAATCACAAGCTAGGTGGTATGGGATACATCCGGCAGAGCCCAAGGACATCTCCAGACCTGGAAAATATGTTACAACTTGGCCGAATGATGCGGCGAAACTTAATAGTGCTTTTGCCCGCATTGCAAAACCCTGTGCTACTACTTCTCAACCTTCTTCCCGGCCCATTGCTCAGGACACGCTCAGGAAATGGGAAAAGGCTGCCAAAGAGACTAGCTATATATGCAACCAATCTGCAGGATTCAACCGTTGTATTACTAAAATACAGGACAGTGTCCAGGAACAGTTAAAAGTTTTACAGAGTGAACTTGGAAAGGGCAAATCATCTCCCAAGGCTCAGGCCGCGTTGGACGAACTTCACTATCTAACATCATTCAATCAGAATGTGAGTTTTGCGGTCGGAAAATCCCTCCAACATCTTTCTGACTTTACCTTTGTTCAGATGGCCAATCTCACCCTAGTGCGTCGAGACTCTTATCTGGATCATTTGAAGCTAGGTATAAAACCAGACACCTTTTCCGCCCTGCGGAATTGTCCTTTGAATACCCATGCTCTGTTCCCGGATGCGGTAATCCGCAAAGCAGAAGATGAAATTGCTCAGTTTGAAACTGTTAAGCGTACTCACCAGCCCGGTCCGGGCCGTGGTGGGTTCGCCGGAAATCAAAAACGACAACAAGCCAGATACCAACCTTACTCTACTAGCTGGAAACCAGGTCAAGATACCTCTCATACCGGAAACCCCACCGGAAAAGACATGCCGGCTTGGAAGTCATTTGGAGGACGCGGTAGAGCAAGAGGCAGAGGCAGGGGAGGTCAGCCCGGACGCGGTACCCGCCCTCCTAGGGATCAGGGGCAGTATAAATGACAATTATTGTGTTCTCAGTCCGGTGGCAGTAGCCCAGCCAAACAAAATTGTGTTAAGTGTGGAAAGACAAAACTTTTCTGTGTCTGTTCAACAAGCTGTGTTATGTCCTGTTGCCAGTCCTGTACCTTTTGTCTTAAGTGTGAGAGGGCAGTCACAAAAGAAAGACACAAGTCCCTCATTAAAAATGAAACAAGAAATAAAGTTTGTCAAAGATGCTTTTTCTGTAGATCATTGCGTTTTTGCCCCGGTTGTTCCAAATGCCCTCAATGTTGTCAATGTTCATCAGATAGGGGGACGCCTCCAAAAGTTTTGGCAAAGGTGGTCCCTCCTGGGTGCAAATCCGAGAGTAGTGTCCATTTTGAAGGACGGCTACATTCTCCCATTCAAGGTCAGACCAAATCTAGTCAGAGATCCGTTGATAGTCAGCGGCTATGCAAACCCCCTCAGGAACCTCTACCTGAAACAGGCCTTGCAGGCCTTACTGCAAAAGGAGGCAGTAGAGATGGTGAGGGTTCGAACATCTCTAGCCTTCTTCAACCGACTGTTCATAGTTCCAAAACCAAACCAGAAATGGCGACCAATCTTGGACCTCAGTGCTCTAAACAAATTTTTGAGCGTAAAAACATTCAAAATGGAAACCCCAGAAACAATTCGGTTGTCCCTGCAACAAGGGGAATGGGTGACATCGCTGGATTTCAGCGACGCCTATTTCCACATTCCAGTCCATGTGACATCCCGGAAATATCTCAGGTTCCATTTCCAAAATCAGTCCTATCAGTTCCGGGCCCTTCCCTTTGGCCTCGCCACAGCTCCAATGGAGTTCACTTGTGTGGTCAAAGAGGTCAAGTTAATGGCTCAATCCCGGGGTATAAGGATCCACCAGTACCTAGACGACTGGTTGATTCGAGCCCCTACCAAAGAATCCTGCCACCAGGGCACTCAATCCCTCCTCGCCCTTTGCCAGGAGTTGGGTTGGATAGTCAACCTCCCAAAGTCAGAACTAGAACCCAAACAGACTTTCGAGTTCGTGGGTTACAAGTACGATCTCTTCCAAGGACTGGTCTTACCGACTCAGAACCGTTGGGAGTCGATCCTCCAAAAGTTGGAATCCATCCTATCCAAGCCAAGTTGCCGAGTCAGGAAATTTATGTCCCTGATAGGCCTGCTTACAGCGACGGAAAAACAGGTTCCACTGGGGAGACTCCACATGAGACCCATCCAGTGGCACCTAAAACGACATTGGAGAGTTCCGGAATCCCTGGAAAAGGAGATTCCTGTGCCAAGGTCACTTCACCCGCACCTTCTATGGTGGACCAAGGAGGCAAATGTTTTGACAGGGCAACCTTTACATCCCTTGAGTCATGCCGTTCAGATCTTTACCGACGCCTCAAAAGAAGGCTGGGGTGCTCATTTAGGAGACGTCACAGCAAGAGGCGATTGGTCAGTTCCAGAAAGTCATCTTCACATAAATTTCCTGGAACTAAAAGCGGTCCTACTAGCCTTGAAAAGATTCCAGTCCTTGGTACAAGGCAAAGTAGTTCTAGTTGCCACAGACAACACCACGGTTGTGGCATACATCAACAAGGAAGGAGGTATGAGGTCAGGCTCACTTTGTGCCCTTCTATGGCGACTCCTGTGTTGGTGCAATCTGAGACAGGTAGTCCTAAGGGCCAGGCACATCCCTGGTCGTCTGAATGTGATTGCAGACAAATTGTCTCGTCAAGGCCAAGTCATTCAGACAGAATGGTCCCTTCACCAGGAGGTCTTCGACCTCCTGACTCAGACCTGGCACCGTCCCCAGGTGGACATGTTTGCAACAAAGTACAATTGCAAACTAGCCCAGTATGTGTCTCCAGTGCCGGACCCCAGGGCTTGGGCAGTGGACGCCCTGACAGTCTCTTGGGAAAACCTGGACATGTATATCTTCCCCCCAGTATCGTTACTGGGCAAGGTGGTCAGCAAACTGTCGGACCATCTTTACAAGAGAGTGATCCTAATAGCTCCGGGTTGGCCCAACATGCCATGGTTCTGGGACCTGGTGGAACTGTCGTCTCAGATCCCTCTTTGCCTACCCAACCATCCCGACCTAGTGACACAGCCGTTCAACAAGGCACGTCACAGGAATCTGACCAACCTAAACCTACACGCCTGGCTCCTAGAGCCGCGGCTATCAAAGAGCAAGGGTTCTCTAGCCCAGTGGCGTCACGAATTGAGGCTCCTCAAAGAAGTTCAACCAGAACAGTCTATGAGGCAAAGTGGGCCGTTTTTGTCAGATGGTGTGAATCAAGTCAGGTGGACTTCAGGTCTCCATCTGTCAAACAGATAGCAGATTTTCTCCTGCATCTTTTCCAGGAGAAGAATCTCCAACCCAGTACCATTGATGGTTACAGATCAGCCATTGCAGACAAATTGGGCAATTCTTCTTTGAATGTGAGTAAAGATGAAAACTTAACCCGCCTTTTGGACAGTTTTCATAGAGATAGACCAAAGGGTAGACGAGGAATTCCTTCATGGAATCTTTCTCTGGTCTTACATCAGCTCACAAAAGCTCCTTTTGAGCCTCTCAGAAAGGCCTCGTTAAAACATCTGACCTTTAAGACGGTGTTCCTCCTCGCTCTGGGTTCTGGAAAGCGTAGGAGTGAAATACACGCGTGGCTGAACAAAAATATTAGACACCAAGCGGACTGGTCCAAGGTGTCCCTTTACCCTTCACCAAGTTTTTTGGCTAAAAATCACTTAGCAAAAGAGGGTCCAGAGTGCGTGGCTCCAGTGGTTATACCAGCCCTGGCTCCTACTCTGGACAAATCCTTGAAAGAAGACAGGTCACTCTGCCCAGTCAGAGCTTTGCGCTACTATCTGGACAAGACTCAAGATCTCAGACAAGGAAAGGAGCTGGTTTTCGTCTCCTTCAAAAAGGGTTTCATGAAAGATATTTCTCCTGCTACGATCTCATCTTGGATCAAGCAGACGGTTACCCTTTGCTACGATCTATCAGATCAGGAGTCTCTAACCCTTCATCAGGTGAAGGCGCATGACGTTAGAGCCTTCGCGGCTTCAAAAGCCTTTCAGGGTGGCATTTCGCTAGACCAGATCTTAGCTGCATGCCACTGGAAATCCCACAACACCTTTACTCAATTCTATCTTAAAGATGTGGCGTGGGCAGATTCGGAGCTTTTTCATCTAGGTCCAGTGGTGGCTGCACAGCAGATCCACCAATGAACCTTCTAGGCTCCTATTTTGTAAATAATGTACATAATAGTTAAGGTTTTTTACTAGGTTGCCTGAGGCAATGAGTATGAAACCTTTATTCCACTCTTACGGTCTCAATGGAATCTCTAGGACTGAACTCTTCTCTCTTCCTCCTCTCAGAGTAGAAAAAGGGGGGGGGGGAGAAGTGGCACTGCTCGGTAACTTAAGGAGCAGTTTTTGAGCTTCTTTATTATCCGGGCCAGAGGTTACGTGCCTATTTATAGAGTTCCTTCTAGTCCTGAGGAAGCTGCCCTCCTTCCACTGGGTAGTTATTCTAGCTATCGTCTGTTAGGTAAGATGTATTAACGCAATGAAATTGCAAATTTTAATTAGTAAATTAAATTTTTATTAGTTAATACCTTACCTAACAGACGGGAGATTCCCACCCGGCCTTCCCCGCTTTTCAGCTTCCATTACCTAATTTGGGGACGAAAAAGATGCTATGACGTCACGTCCCTCTGGCGAGTAAAGCAGGAACTAGGCCACCTGGCGAGTGGATTGGAGTGTACCGGTCCGGCCGGAGGTGAAACTCAGGACGTCTTTTTCTGGCGTTTGGCGGGACCGGCTGGCGCCGGACAATAGCTATCGTCTGTTAGGTAAGGTATTAACTAATAAAAATTTAATTTACTAATTAAAATTTGCAAATTCATCTAGTTTTGATAACCTATCACATAGTAAAGTTTCAGACCTGTTGCACATTGGATAGCCGAGTAATACCTACTTTGAAATTGTGACTGTAGGGTAAATGCATATAGTTTGGGGTTCTATTGCATGCCATAAGTGAGTAATAGCTATTTTCTTATTTGTGGCAAAATAATGACATAATTTTTCTCAAATAACTTCTTCATCTACTTTTGGGAGAGATTTCACATGGTGAAGTTTCAGACCCGTAGCTAATTATTCACCTACTCAAAATGAGTAAATGATAATTATCTCTAAAAGTTTTGCGGATATCCAATTTTTATCAAATAACTCATTCATCTACTTTTGGGAGAGCTTTCACATGGTGAAGTTCCAGACCAGTAGCTAATTACTCACCTACTCAAAATGAGTAAATGTGAATTATCCCTAAAAGTATTGGGGATATCCAATTTTTCTTAAATAACTCATTCACCTACTTTTGGAAGAGCTTTCACTTGGTGAAGTTTCAGACCCGTAGCTAATTATTCACCTACTCAAAATGAGTAAATGTGAATTATCTCTAAAAGTATTGCGGATATCCAATTTTTATCAAATAACTAATTCATCTACTTTTGGGAGGGCTTTCACATTGTGAAGTTCCAGACCCGTTGCTAATTACTCACCTACTGAAAATGAGTAATGAATTATGTCTAAAAGTATTGCAGATAGCCAATTTTTATCAAATAACTCATTCAGCTACTTTTGGGAGAGCTTTCACTTGGTGAATTTTCAGAGCCGTAGCTAATTATTCACCTCCTCAAAATGAGTAAATGCTAATTATCTCTAAAAGTATTGCGGGTATCCAATTTTTATCAAATTACTCATTCATCTACTTTTGGGAGAGCTTTCACATGGTGAAGTTCCAGACCTGTAGCTAATTACTCACCTAATCAAAATGAGTAAATGTGAATTATCGGTAAAAGCATTGCAGATAGCAAATTTTTCTCAAATAACTCATTCACCTACTTTTGGGAGAGCTTTCACTTGGTGAAGTTTCACACCCGTAGTTAATTATTCACCTACTCAAAATGAGTAAATGCGAATTATCTCTACAAGTATTGCAGATAGCCAGTATTTCTGAAATAACTCATTCACATACATTTTGGAGAGCTTTTAATTAGTGAATTTTCAGATCCGTAGCTAATCACTCAACTCAAAATGAGTAACTGCCTATTATCACTAAAAGTATTGCAGATAGCCAATATTTCTCAAATAACTCATTCACCTACATTTTGGAGAGCTTTCACATGCTAAATTTTTTTAATGAATTTTTTAAATAATTTTTAATGCATTAAAATTCATGAAATCATGCACTAAATCAATTATAACTTGAAAAGTATTACATTTAGAGCACCTTGTTAAAATATGTTATTCAGCTACTTTTTCCATAGCTACAACATGGTGAGTAACTTCGGTGTCTATCACAATAGCTAAGTGAGTAATAGCTACTTTTGGATTTTTCACTAACTTCCATCATCAGTAAAATCACTTGTAACTTGAAAACTATTGCCTTTAGAGAATTTTGGGGAAATATGTTGGTCATCTACTTTTGGGTCAGCTATAACATAATAACATTTCAGACCTATAGCTCGTTGCAAAAATTTATATTTCACTATCTTTAGTACATCTAATTTATATGGCGGGAGATAAATGCATGCGTCAGAATGCTTGTTATTAGAAGGTTTCAAACCATATTTGGCAGTTATATACCTTAGGCGTGGGAAAATTTTTCTGCATGCTTAAATTTGACCTTTGACCTTTATGAAGGTCACATGATCAAAAACTATTTTTTGAAGTACACCCCCCCCTCCCCCCCCGTCATCACAGTTCAGGAAAAACTACTTGCTACAGAGCCTTATAATTTGACACACCTGTTCATACTATCGAAAACGCGAGCTGATTAGATTTTGGGAGCAATCCCTTGAAAAATGTCTCATTTATGAGTGATTTTCTGACACCTTCCAATCTGAAAGCCTTAAATTTAGGCCAACCCCCCTATTATCTTAAGTATTGCATTTAGAGCTATAAAATGTATTGGGAGGTAATAGGAAACCATATGTGGAGAGTCTAAATAGCCGGTCAGTTTTACCCCACGGCCCCCCCTTATGGGTCAAACTGGGGTCATAAAATAGCTGATTTTGAGTTTTTGCCTTATATCTCCTTTATTGTTGCTTTTATAGCTTCAGAATGTATTAAGAGGTATTGGGAAAGCATATATGGAGAGTCTAAATAGCCGGTCAGTTTTATCCCCCGACCCCCCTTTATGGGTCAAACTGGTGTCATAAAATAGTTGCTTTGGAGTTTTGCCTTATATCTCCTTTATTGTTCTTTTAGACCTTCAGAATGTATTAAGAGGTATTGGGAAAGCATATGTGGAGAGTGTAAATAGCCGGTCAGTTTTACCCCCCGACCCTCCCTTAAGGGCCAAGCTGGGGTCATAAATAGCTGCTTTGGAGTTTTTGCCTTATATCTCCTTTATTGTTGCTTTTTATGTCAGCTGACTTGTCAGTCAGCTGACATTATGTCGTCACTCTGCGGCGTGGGCGTACGCGTCCGCGTGAACAACTTCTCCTCCAAAACTACAAGGCCTAGAGACGTGCTGTTTTTTTTAAAAGATACCTTATCTATCGAGGATGAAAAATTGTTCAAGGCATGCAAATCTGTCTGTTCGTCTGTTTGCTAGAGACATTACAAGGGGGGTACCCCCACCAAAAGTATGAAAATTTCAACACTTAATCACAATTTTCTCAGTGACTATTGCAGGGATTTCTCTCATATCTTGCATATATGTACTAGGCCAGAGGTAGATTCTCTTGTGTGAGTATGAGACCTGGATCTGTCTTACTTTTTTTTTAATAAATTTTTTTAATAATTTTTAATACATTAAAATTCATGAAATCATGCACAAAATCATTTATAACTTGAAAAGTGTTGCATTTAGAGCATTTTGTTAAAATATGTTATTCAGCTACTTTTTTCATAGCTACAATATGGTGAGTAAGTTGGGTGCCTGTCTCAATAGCTAAGTGAGTAATAGCTACTTTTGGGCTTTTCAGTAACTTCCATCATGAGTAAAATCACTTGTAACTTAAAAACTATTGCATTTAGAGAATTTCGTATAAATATGTTATTCAGCTACTTTTGGGTCAGCTATAACATAGTAAAATTTTAGACCTGTAGCTCATGGCATAGCTGAGTAATAGCTACTTTTAGGTTATCACTGTTGAGTAAATCGCTTATAACTTCAAAACTATTGCATTTAGAGAATTTCGTATGAATATGTTATTCAGCTACTTTTGGGTCAGCTATAACATAGTAAAATTTCAGACCTGTAGCTCATGGCATAGCTGAGTAATAGCTACTTTTAGGTTATCACTGTTGAGTAAATCGCTTATAACTTGGAAACTATTGCATTTACAGTATTTTGTTTCAATATGTTATTCACCTATTTTGGGATCAGCTATAACATAGTGAAGTTTCAGATCTGTGGCTCATTGCATAGCTGAGTAATAGCTACTTTGAAGTTCTCACTATTGAGTAAATCACTTGTAACTTAAAACCTATTGCATTTAGAGAATTTTGTATAAACATGTTATTCAGCTACTTTTGGGCCAGCTATAACATAGTGAAATTTCAGATCTGTAGGTCATGGCATAGCTGAGTAATAGCTACTTTAAAGTTCTCACTATTGAGTAAATCAGTTGTAATTGGAAAACTATTGCATTTAGAGTAGGGATGGGTCGGTACCAAAAATGTGTACATCGGGAGGTCGCCAATGCAAAACCGTACCGATTCCGGGACGCCGCGTTTTAGTACACCCCAATCAAACATGGACGTTTCCTCTTCACGACATCACAATAAAAGTGTCCAAATGCACAAAATATGAAATAAGCGCACATAATTTCTTCAGATTTCTTGTTTGTTCCCAATATTTTAAGTTTTCCTTCATTTTTATGGACTGACAAGCGAGATTGAGGTTAAAAATTGTCGTAACCAAAACATGGCAGTTCTCAACGTTTCGCTATAAAAGTCTGCAAATGGACGAAAATATGGGGATAAAAGCTTATAATTTCTTCAGATTTTGGGTATGTTTCTAATATTGGATATTTTAATTCTTCCTTCCATTATATATATTGACAAGCGAAGTGGCGGTTTTAAAATCTCGTCACGGTATTTCAGTAAAATGCTCTCGATTCCGAGATACCGGAACTACCGACCCATCCCTAATTTAGAGTATTTCGTATAAATATGTTATTCAGCTACTTTTGGGTCAGCTATAACATAGTAAAATTTCAGACCTGTAGCTCATGGCATAGCTGAGTAATAGCTACTTTTAGGTCATCACTATTGAGTAAATCAGTTGTAACTTGAAAACTATTGCATTTACAGTATTTTGCTTAAATATGTTGTTCACCTACTTTTGGGTCAGCTATAACATAGTAAAATTTCAGACCTGTAGCTCATTGCATAGCTGAGTAATAACTGCTTTGAGGTTCTCACTATTGAGTAAATCAGTTGTAATTGCAAAACTATTGCATTTAGAGAATTTAGTATAAATATGTTATTCAGCTACTTTTGGGCCAGCTATAACATAGTGAAATTTCAGATCTGTAGGTCATGGCACAGCTGAGTAATAGCTACTTTGAAGTTCTCACTATTGAGTAAATCAGTTGTAATTGGAAAACTATTGCATTTACAGAATTTCGTATAAATATGTTATTCAGCTACTTTTGGGTCAGCTATAACATAGTAAAATTTCTGACCTGTAGCTCATGGCATAGCTGAGTAATAGCTACTTTTAGGTTATCACTGTTGAGTAAATCGCTTATAACTTGGAAACTATTGCATTTACAGTATTTTGTTTCAATATGTTATTCACCTATTTTGGGATCAGCTATAACATAGTGAAGTTTCAGATCTGTGGCTCATTGCATAGCTGAGTAATAGCTACTTTGAAGTTCTCACTATTGAGTAAATCACTTGTAACTTAAAACCTATTGCATTTAGAGAATTTCGTATAAACATGTTATTCAGCTACTTTTGGGCCAGCTATAACATAGTGAAATTTCAGATCTGTAGGTCATGGCATAGCTGAGTAATAGCTACTTTAAAGTTCTCACTATTGAGTAAATCAGTTGTAATTGGAAAACTATTGCATTTAGAGTATTTCGTATAATATGTTATTCAGCTACTTTTGGGTCAGCTATAACATAGTAAAATTTCAGACCTGTAGCTCATGGCATAGCTGAGTAATAGCTACTTTTAGGTCATCACTATTGAGTAAATCAGTTGTAACTTGAAAACTATTGCATTTACAGTATTTTGCTTAAATATGTTGTTCACCTACTTTTGGGTCAGCTATAACATAGTAAAATTTCAGACCTGTAGCTCATTGCATAGCTGAGTAATAACTACTTTGAGGTTCTCACTATTGAGTAAATCAGTTGTAATTGCAAAACTATTGCATTTACAGAATTTCGTATAAATATGTTATTCAGCTACTTTTGGGCCAGCTATAACATAGTGAAATTTCAGATCTGTAGGTCATGGCACAGCTGAGTAATAGCTACTTTGAAGTTCTCACTATTGAGTAAATCAGTTGTAATTGGAAAACTATTGCATTTACAGAATTTCGTATAAATATGTTATTCAGCTACTTTTGGGTCAGCTATAACATAGTAAAATTTCTGACCTGTAGCTCATGGCATAGCTGAGTAATAGCTACTTTTAGGTTATCACTGTTGAGTAAATCGCTTATAACTTGGAAACTATTGCATTTACAGTATTTTGTTTCAATATGTTATTCACCTATTTTGGGATCAGCTATAACATAGTGAAGTTTCAGATCTGTGGCTCATTGCATAGCTGAGTAATAGCTACTTTGAAGTTCTCACTATTGAGTAAATCACTTGTAACTTAAAACCTATTGCATTTAGAGAATTTCGTATAAACATGTTATTCAGCTACTTTTGGGCCAGCTATAACATAGTGAAATTTCAGATCTGTAGGTCATGGCATAGCTGAGTAATAGCTACTTTAAAGTTCTCACTATTGAGTAAATCAGTTGTAATTGGAAAACTATTGCATTTAGAGTATTTCGTATAAATATGTTATTCAGCTACTTTTGGGTCAGCTATAACATAGTAAAATTTCAGACCTGTAGCTCATGGCATAGCTGAGTAATAGCTACTTTTAGGTCATCACTATTGAGTAAATCAGTTGTAACTTGAAAACTATTGCATTTACAGTGTTTTGCTTAAATATGTTGTTCACCTACTTTTGGGTCAGCTATAACATAGTAAAATTTCAGACCTGTAGCTCATTGCATAGCTGAGTAATAACTACTTTGAGGTTCTCACTATTGAGTAAATCAGTTGTAATTGCAAAACTATTGCATTTAGAGAATTTCGTATAAATATGTTATTCAGCTACTTTTGGGCCAGCTATAACATAGTGAAATTTCAGATCTGTAGATCATGGCACAGCTGAGTAATAGCTACTTTGAAGTTCTCACTATTGAGTAAATCAGTTGTAATTGGAAAACTATTGCATTTACAGAATTTCGTATAAATATGTTATTCAGCTACTTTTGGGTCAGCTATAACATAGTAAAATTTCAGACCTGTAGCTCATGGCATAGCTGAGTAATAGCTACTTTTAGGTCATCACTATTGAGTAAATCAGTTGTAACTTCAAAACTATTGCATTTACAGTATTTTGCTTAAATATGTTGTTCACCTACTTTTGGGTCAGCTATAACATAGTAAAATTTCAGACCTGTAGCTCATTGCATAGCTGAGTAATGACTACTTTGAGGTTCTCACTATTGAGTAAATCAGTTGTAATTGCAAAACTATTGCATTTAGAGAATTTAGTATAAATATGTTATTCAGCTACTTTTGGGTCAGCTATAACATGGTAAAATTTCAGACCTGTAGCTCATGGCATAGCTGAGTAATAGCTACTTTTAGGTCATCACTATTGAGTAAATCAGTTGTAACTTGAAAACTATTGCATGTACAGTATTTTGCTTAAATATGTTGTTCACCTACTTTTGGGTCAGCTATAACATAGTAAAATTTCAGACCTGTAGCTCATGGCATAGCTGAGTAATAGCTACTTTGAGGTTATCACTGTTGAGTAAATCGCTTATAACTTGGAAATTATTGCATTTAGAGTATTTTGTTTCAATATGTTATTCACCTATTTTGGGGTTAGCTATCACATAGTGAAGTGCCAGACCTGTGACACATTGCATAGCTGAGTAATAGCTACTTTGAAGTTCTCAATGTTGAGCAAATCACTTATAATTTGAAAACTATTGCATTTAGAGAATTTGGTATAAATATGTTATTCAGCTACTTTTGGGTCAGCTATAACATAGTAAAATTTCAGACCTGTAGCTCATGGCATAGCTGAGTAATAGCTACTTTTAGGTTATCACTGTTGAGTAAATCACTTATAACTTGGAAACTATTGCATTTAGAGTATTTTGTTGCAATATGTTATTCACCTATTTTGGGGTCAGCTATAACATAGTGAAGTTCCAGACCTGTGGCTCATTGCATAGCTGAGTAATAGCTACTTTGAAGTTCTCACTATTGAGTAAATCAGTTGTAATTGGAAAACTATTGCCTTTACAGATATTTGTGCAAATATGTTATTCAGCTACTTTTGGGTCAGCTATAACATGGTGAAATTACAGACCTGTAGCTCATGGCACAACTGAGCAATAGCTGTTCTCAGGCACTGACTGTTGAGTAAATTGGCTATAACTTGAAAAATATTGCATTTGGAGTATTTTGTTAAAATATATTGTTCACCTACTTTTGGGTTAGCTATAACATAGTGAAATTACAGACCTATAGCTCATGGCATAGCGGAGCAATAGCTATTTTCAGGTTCTCACTATTGAGTAAATCAGTTGTAACTTGAAAACTATTGGATTTACAGTATTTTGCTTAAATATGTTGTTCACCTACTTTTAGGTCAGCTATAACAGAGCAAAAATTCAGACATGTAGCTCATGGCATAGCTGAGTAATAGTTACTTTGAGGTTCTCACTCTTGAGTAAATCAGTAGTAACTTGAAAACTATTACATTTAGAGTATTTTGTTAAATATGTTATTCACAGACGTTTTGGTCAGCTATAACATAGTGAAATTGCAGTCCTCTATGTCATGGCATAGCTGATCAATAGCTTCTTTTAGGTTCTCACTGTTGAGTAAATCATTGTATCCAACCTGTAGGAAATCATGGGCTGGGAATCTGTTAATATGGTCCGATTTGACTTTGGAACCCTCCTTCAAGGTCAAATGAGGATAGCCAAACATAAAAGTGCTTATAACTCGCTTATTATTGGTCCTAGAGGTTTGGAATGAAAACTAACCTATAGAAAATCATGAGCTGGGAATTTTTTGGTGTGGTCGGATTTGACCTTGGACCCCTCCTTCAAGGTCAAATGAGGATAGCCAAACTTAAAAGTGCTTATAACTCGCTTATTATTGGTCCTAGAGGTTTGGAATGGAAAACCAACCTATAGAAAATCATGGGCTGGGAATCTTTTGGTGTGGTCAGATTTCACCTTAGACCCCTCCTTCCAGGTCAAACGAAGATAGCCAAACTTAAAGTGCTTATAACTCGCGTATTATTGGTCTTGGAGGTTTGGGATGGTAAACCAACATATAGGAAATCATGGGCTGGGATTCTTTTGGTGTGGTCAGATTTGACCTGGGACCCCTCCTTCAAGGTCAGTTGAGGATAGCCAAACTTACAATTGCTTAGAACTCGCTTATTATTGGTCCTACAGGTTTGGGATGGTAAACAAGCTACAGGAAATCATGGGCTGGGAATTTTTTTGTGTGGTCGGATTTGACCTTGGACCCCTCCGTCAAGGTCAAACAAGGATAGCCAAACTTAAAAAGTGCCTATGACTCACTTATTATTGGTCCGAGAGGTTTGGGATGGTAAACCATCCTAAATTCTTTGGCTGGGAATCTTTTGGTATGGTCAGATTTGACCTTTGGACCCCTTCTTCATGGTCGAACGAGGATATTGCATTTATAGTATTTCTTTAAATATTTTTAACC
The DNA here is from genome assembly GCA_964017235.1 of Sabellastarte sp. h YS-2021. Lineage (NCBI taxonomy): Eukaryota > Metazoa > Annelida > Polychaeta > Sabellida > Sabellidae > Sabellastarte > Sabellastarte sp. h YS-2021. The sequence continues at coordinate 137,996,673 of OZ024927.1, read as the reverse complement.
TACTTTTTACACTTAAACAATTACCTTGTTACTTTATTTCATAATACCATTTGCAGGGCACAACTTTTTTGTCCTTTTTTTCTGTCAGCTTCGGAATATCTTTCGAACATGCTGTTCAGTTACCATTTACTGTATTTCTGTACAGCCCTTTCCCTGATAATTATGCTTTCCTCTCATTATCACCATCACAAATCAAAAACATTCAGTCAGCTGACACAGTGCCCGTTCACGGGCACTCTCCTCTTGTATAGCTTCAGAATGTATTAAGAGGTATTGGGAAAGCATACAGTGCAGCTTTGTGCATTCTTAGCTTTACAGCAAGCTTATTAAAACCACAAAGCATTTTAAACTTTAAGGGACGCTTCGCTTTTGTTAGCAAAACCATTCCTCTAGTTTTTCTAATGCTATTTATGCCTCTTGTACCATATATTTCTTAAAATAAACCACATTTTCATTCTTATAGGGTGTTTGTCTACTGAATTAAGTTAACTTCACAATTTTTGTGAAAAATGTTTCCTATGACCTTTAAGTTTCACAACTGTTGCTCAATGTACAAGTGAGTAATGGCTACTTTATTGCTACTTTTAATGAAAATGTGAAAAATCACAAATATCTCGAAAACTGTAAGAGATAGAGCAATTTCGAGCGAATTTTTGACCCACAGGCTAGTACAGGAGTGTCCTGTGTGAAACGAAAAAATTTCAATTTTCACCACTTTTGGCGGCCATCTTGGAATTTAGCGGAAAATGAAAAAGTGTGAATATCTTGAGAACCGTAAGATATAGAGGGATTTCGAGCGAATTTTTGACCCCCAGGGTAGTACAACAGTGTCCTATGCAAAGGTGAAAAATTTCAATTTTCGCCACTTTTGGCGGCCATCTTGGATTTTAGCGGAAAATGAAAAAGTGTGAATATCTCGAAAACTGTAAAAGATAGAGCAATTTCGAGCGAATTTTTGACCCACAGGTTAGTACAAGAGTGTCCAATGCGAAACAGAAAAATTTCAATTTTTGCCACTTTTGGCGGCCATCTTGGATTTTAGCGGAAAATGAAAAAGTGTGAATATCTTGAAAACTGTAAGAGATAAAGCGATTTCGAGCCAATTTTTGACCTGCAAGAGTGTCCTATGTAAAGGGGAAAAATTTCAATTTCCGCCACTTTTGGCGGACATTTGGATTTTAGCGGAAAATGAAAAAGTGTGAATATCTCGAAAACCATAAGAGATAGAGCGATATCGAGCAAATTTTTGATCTGCAGGGTAATACAAGAGTGTCCTATGCAAAGGGGAAAAATTTCAAGAGTATCCTATGCAAAGGGGAAAAAATTCAATTTTCGTCACTTTTGGCAGCCATTTTGGATTTTAGTGGAAAATTAACATTGAAACTATCTTCGAAATGGTAAGACATAGAGTGATTTCTAGCGAATTTTTGATCCGCAGGGTAGTACGAGAGTGTCCTGTGTGAAACGCAAAAATTTCAATTTTCGCCACTTTTGGCGGCCATCTTGGATTTTAGAGGAAAATGAAAAAGTGTGAATATCTCGAAAACCGTAAGAGATAGAGCGATTTCAAACGAATTTTTGACCCACAGGCTGGTACAAGAGTGTCCTATGCAAATGGGAAAAATTTCAATTTTCGCCACTTTTGGCGGCCATCTTGAATTTTAGCGGAAAGTGAAAAAGTGTGACTATCTCAAAAACCGTAAGAGATAGTGATTTCGAGCAAATTTTTGACCTGCAGGGTGGTGCAAGAGTGTCCTATGCAAGGGGGGAAAATTTCAGTTTTCGCCACTTTTGGCAGCCATCTTGGATTTTAGCGGAAAATGAAAAAGTGTGAATATCTTGAGAACTGTAAGAGATAGAGCGATTTTCAGCGAATTTTTGACCCGCAGGGTAGTACAAGAGTGTCCTATGCAAGGTGGGGAAATTTCAATTTTTGCCACTTTTGGCGGCCATCTTGGATTTTAGTGGAAAATGAAAAAGTGGGAATATCTCGAAAACCATAAGAGATAGAGCAATATCGAGCGAATTTTTGACCCACAGGGTAGTACAACAGTATTCTGTACTTAGGGGGAAAATTTCAGTTTTCACCACTTTTGCCGGCCATCTTTGATTTTAGCAGAAAATGAAAGATTGTGAATATCTTAGAAAAGGTGTTTCTTCCCCTGTAAAGCTTGGCTGGAGATACATACCGCGGCAGTGGTCTTGTTTGATGACATTTTATCAAGACTCTGTTCTGCATATATTTGTGGTAACTATGCGTTTTTGTGGGTTTATTCATTAAGCGTCCCGCAAGGGACGCTTGTTTGTGTATGGGAGAGCTTCCGGCTCCGCCGGCTCCGCATTTTGTTTTCCTTATAACTCTGTAACCGTTAGGCGGATTCTTTTCAAATTTGGCAGGTTTAGGCAGTAGCCTTGGGGAATTTTTTTGAATATGCTGCAGTGACATTTCAACCAATCAGAGAGGTCACATGACCAAAAATGTCTTTTTTTTCAATGGGGAAGCTTGTCCGGATGATAACTTGAAAGGAATTTTATCAATTCACCTGAAACTTGGCAAATACATTCATTCTATTAAAATCTGGAAATCATTAGATTTTGGCATTGATTGGTCAAGAAATGGCCGAGTAATTAATGATTAATTAATCATTACGAATTTTCCAAATAAGGAAAACACAAAAATGCTTATATCTCGAAAACCGTGCTAGATAGAGCGATTTCGACGAAATTTTTGACCCACAGGGTATCCCTGTGGAGTACTTTTCCCAATTTTCAAAAAATTTTTGTCTCGCCCAAAATGGCGGCCATTTTGAATTTTCGAATTTTTCGCAAAATTGCAAAACACAAAAATGCTTATATCTCAAAAACCGTGCTAGATAGAGCGATTTCGACGAAATTTTTGACCCACTGGGTATCTCTGCAGAGTAGCCATGCCAATTTTCAAAAAAATTTTATCTTGCCAAAAATGGCGGCCATTTTGAATTTTCGAATTTTTGCTCAAAAATTGCAAAACACAAAAATGCTAATATTTCGAAAACCGTGCTACATAGAGCGATTTCGACGAAATTTTTTATCTTCAGGGTATCTCTGCAGAGCAGCTATCCCAAAGAGCTTTCACATGGTGAAGTTTCAGACCCATAGCTAATTACTCACCTACTCAAAATGAGTAAATGCGAATTATCTCTAAAAGTATTGCAGATAGCCAATTTTTCTCAAATAACTCATTCACCTACTTTTGGCAGAGCTTTCACTTGGTGAAGTTTCAGACCCATAGCTAATTACTCACCTACTGAAAATGAGTAAATGTGAATTATCTCTTAATAGTATTGTAGATAGCCAATTTTTCTCAAATAACTCATTCACCTACTTTTGGAAGACCTTTCACACACGAAAATGAAAAATTGTGAATATCTCGGAAAAGCTATTTATTCTGCTTTAATGCTCGGCGGGAGATACACACCACGGCAGTGGTCTTGACAAAAATTTTTGTCTCCCCAAAATGGTGGCCATTTTGAATTTTCAAAGTTTTTGCAAAACACAAAAATGCTTATATCTCAAAAACCGTGCTATATGCAGTGAACTCAACAAAATTTTGGACCTGCTGGGTATCTCTGCAGAATAGCCATGCCAATTTTCAAAATATTTTTGTCTCGCCAAATACAGCGGACATTTTTAATTTTTTTATTTTTTGCAAAACACAAAAATGCTTATATCTTGAAAACCGTGCTAGATAGAGCAGACTGCGCTGACTTTGGTTGCCACAACAGTATAAGGCTAGAAACAAAGCATTTTCTTAATACTTTAGCACTCACCTTTATATCTTTTTCGGGACGCAAAAACATTATCTTTTTTTTTTGCGAGCGATCCTGTAGTTATATTTAGTTTATATGTGAGTAAAATCACCTATTTTCGCCCAGTGTATATAAACTAATTAAGCGGCCCGTCAGGGACGCTTATTTGTTTTCACCGAAGTTCGACTGATCACCGCCACCGCCGGCGGATTATGGTCTCCCTTGAATAACTTCTTAGCCTTTCAAATTTTTCTTTCCTTCTTATCTTTCTTTAAAACTATAGGGCGGGAAAAATTTTGGGGTTACTTTGCGCAGACCTTAAGCTTTACTTAAGGTGCGCAGACCTTAAGCATAACTCCAAAACACCCCGTCATCGCGTTTCGGAAAAAAACACACATACCTGTGCTATAAAATTTATCTGGTACATTCTAGACCAAATTTCAAAGGTCGGAAAGGATTTTCTCATCAATCGCACCATAGATACCTGAATGGGAGGCATTTTATTTTGGAAATTTTTTAAAAATGGGTACTTGGTCTGTATCTCAAAAACGGTTAGGATTTCGGCGTTTTGTTGGAATAACTTATTCAGCTACTTTTTGATAATCTTTCACATGCCGAAGTTTTAGCTCTGTATCTGCAAACTTAAGGTCACCTTAATGACCAAACTTGGCATATATATTAAGATTCACCAAAGGATTATCCTGACTTCATGGTGACCTTAAACTGTTAATATTATTAGGGCTATGGCCCCCCTAAAGTCATCAAATTGGAATAAAATTGTCTGGCCTGTTATTTTTCCGTCTTTTTTTAAAATCTAACATATATTGAGGTACATCAAAAGAACACTCTTACTACCTTATGATTCAAATATTAATAATGTTAGGGCCATCTTAAACTTAAAATGTAGATTTTTTTCAGGCCTAAGCTTAGTTAATGTGTACATTTTTCAAATAAAACTTGCGACATTTATAAAGGTTGGCAAAAAGGACATTCTGCTTTTATGGTCACCTTAAAGTCCCAATATGAATGAAGTTATGGTCACTTTTCAGTGAAAAAAGGAAGTTTTCGGCATCCAGCTATCTTATTGTTCAACTGACCTCAGCTAAACTTTGTACACTTATAAAGGATGACAAAAGGGACATTCTCATTTTATGGTCACCTTAAAGTCGCAATATGTATGAAGTTATGGTCACCTTGCAGTGAAATTATGGAGTTTTTAATCTCCAGCTATCGTATTGTTCAGCAGAGCTCAGTTAAATTTTGTACACTTTTAAAGATGACATTAGGGACATTCTTATTTTCTTTCCACCTTGGAGTTCCAATACAAGTACAGTCATTGCCATCTTGACGTGAAAATGAGGATTTTCAGCCCCTTTCAGTAACATCAGTTTAACTTGACATTGATTATACTAAAGTAAGATTTTGTATAACATTTCACTTAAAATTCCTGTACTTAAGAGGCTTTGGCCATCTTAACATGATAAATATATACTTCTTGCTCCCTCCTCATTTATTTTAACACTTTTTAAAACCACAGCTGGCATATGTATACTCAAAAATATTTATGCTGTCTGGCAAACCTAATCTCTTAGTGTTTATGAAGTTATGACATCTTCAAAGAAAAAAATGAGCTATTTATGATGCACTGATGTGGTTATTAACATATTGCAACTGATCAGTGTTCACATAATATAAATTCCCAATTTTAGGTAGATTAAAAAACCACATTCTTCTGATTCTATTCTTTTGGAATTGTGGGGATATAACTTTTCCTTTTTAGGTTATCCCCTCTGTAAGGAGTTGATCGCAGTTAGATGCACTAGGAGGGGCAGAAACCTAATTACAAGAAAAACACGACACCTGTCATAATGGAAACCAGGGATGAGCAGCCAGCCAAAAGAGTGAGAAGCACCAGCAAAACCTTACAAGAGAAACTTACATACCTTTGTACAGCTAAGCAAAATGGGTAAAAGACTGTGAATTTTTGACAGGCATTGGCGACTATAAGACTCAAGTGGAAAAAATGAAGATGCCTCTGAAGTTGTAATGTGAACCTGTATTGTTATAATACTTGAAAGCACGTTTTTTTTCTTAGGAGGTATTTTTCCTGGTCACAAAATATTCAGGAGGCATTCATTCTAGGAGGTATATTTCCTAGGAGGCACATTTTCTAGGAGGCATTTTTTCCAGGAGGCATTTTTTCCGCGCATCGGACATACATTCTTTTGAGAAGTAAATTTCACACCTACAATTTCTCTTCTGCCAAGCTGTGGTCATTATTTCATTTGTTAAATATGGTAACATACACAATGCAATAAACGTTACATTTTCTATTCCTTGTGATGTATATCTTGACATCTTTTACGGCTTGCTTTGCACTTTTTCATCAGGGCCGCTTCGTTTTTGTCAGCAAAAACATTTTTCTAGTTTACAGTGTTTCTGTGACAGGGGATTAAAAAATCTTGAATAACTTTGGCATTTCTCAACCGATTTTAGCCAAATAAAAACCACAAGAAAGATAATGTCAATGGCATTCTAATTATATAAGGTTAATGTATGTAGGTGGAATGACTAATTTTTGAGATTTTTTTTAAAAATATGCAAAATACAAGGTTTTAATATTTTTTATATCCACTTCTGAGTTGTAAGCCTAATATGCACAATCTGTTGAAAAAGTTGATACAGGCATCAAACTACACTACTCCATTGGACGTTGGATAGGCGGTGTAGGTGTGCAACGTCATGGCGTGACCTTGATTTGACCTTTGACCTTGCCGTAGTTACCTTGACCTATAATGCCTTGTCTGGGCTATATAAACCATAAGGTGTAGGTAGTTGATATTTCGTAGGGACATAAGGGGGTTATAGGTGTTGAATAAGTCGGGGGTTATAGGTGTTGAATGCCATGGTGTGACTTAGATTTGACCTTCGATCTTGCATATCTGATGCTATTTTATCTCTCTGTGGGGATATCTGATACTATTTTATCTCTCTTATATCTTTTTACTTGAATCTTGGTTGTTGCACCTTAGGGTGTCTTTTGATGTAGATTAAGCACTGTTAAAGTCATAATAGAATTCAATAACCATTTTACTTTTGCAACTTCCCATTGTAACAGATGGTATTGCATCAAGTGAGCCACATATGTATGGGTAATATTCAAAACATTCAAACCATAATTCGACCATACAAATGAATATCAAAATGGGAGAACACACTTTGACATAAATGGGGAAGGGTTTGAACCTTGGGCAATTTCACTTTCTTTTTGTGGATTGGGGGCTGTCATTAGACCCTGTTATACATCTTCTTTCATGTTTACCCCACAGCTCTCAAGGACTGTCAGGGTATTGTTTTCACCCCTGGCATCCAGATGGACAGACAATGGGAAAAGATTGGCTGTATATCAGAAACTGTAACATGTAGGAAGTTGATACTTGGTTGGGGTGTAGTTGCAAAATGTCATATTGTGACCTTTATTTGACCTTTGACCTTGCTGTAATGACCTTGACCTTTAAAATCTTGTCCGGCCTATATCTTGGGCACTGGAGACTGGCAGATGGCTGCTGTTGTGGCTGCTGGGGTGTAAGGGCAGATGTTGATAAGGCAGACGAAGAATCCAAGAATACATTTCATATGCCTAATCATTTCTGAGATATGGCCCAAAAATTATTTTCATGGTCACACAAGTTAGAAAGTCGTTACCACAAGATACTAACTTGTTCCCACAAGGTAGCAAAGTTGTTACCACAAGAGACTAACTCGTTTCCACAAGTTAGCACAGTCATTACCACAAGATACTAACTCGTTCCCACGACTTAGCAAAGTCGTTACCACAAGATACTAAGTCGTTCCCACAAGTTAACAAGTCATTCCCACAAGATAGCAAGTCATTCACACAAGATATGAAGTCATTCCCACAAGTTTTACTAAGTCCTGCTTTGATGCCAGTGTACAGGCATTTTATTACGCTAAAATAGCTTACCATGTGGGACTTAATACTGTTCTCGGGTTGCCATACCCGGGGCCAACGTCTTAGAAAAAAAGATCGTTCTTGTTAGCCACCGGATATACTGGCAGTTGTCATCACGTGAATACTTCTGACCAATCGCCCTACTTTCTCGTTGGCCACGATTGACTGGTAGCAGTTTGTAAATATACAGACATTTTAATTTATTTCTCAGACTTTACTTATTGTTGGAGGCTAATATTTGGATATTTCTTTTAATATATATCATAGATCATTCTGTAAAATTTTTATTTTCACAGGATAAGTATATTTCTTGCTTTCGCATGTTTTGAGTTTTCCTCGGTACAGGCAATTATTATTGTACGTCTTTTATTGCATTTAAAATGTCTCCCCATCAAGCAAATAAAGACAAACGAGAGCTCAGAAATGCTGCCACTTTTGCTTTAGTTTTGACCTACACAACTACTGCCCTACCTGTAGGGAGACTGGCAAGGGAGATGACCCCTGTGTCACCTTCGAAACTCCCTGTCAAATCTGTACGTCTTTTTCAGATGAACAGTTGAAAAAAATCCAGAACAGGAAACGTTATCTTAAAAAGCAAAAAACGGAAACTAGTTCCAAAGATGATGAACTAGATCTTTTGGGTGAAGGCGATGGGGATTCCTTCACTGGATCAAATGCAGACCTCGAGAGTGCTGCTGATAATCTTTTTACCTCAGTCACTCCGAGAGGAGTTGACCATTAAAAAGGAACCCGAGGTTGAATCCTCGTTTCCTGCTTCCAAACCTGGTACATCCAGTAACAATGCTGCTAATCTGGACCTACCCCCTCCGAGATCTAGTACTAACATTCAGACCGGGGCTATGGATGTGGACTACAGTCCAGCACTCCTTCCTCGTCTAGTACTCAACCAAGATACCTCGGATCAGTACGTTGCACCTTCTGAGGTTCCACCGAAAGAGGTCTCGTACTCTCACAAGAAGCATACCCATAGGCAGCCAGTTGATCCGGGATCTGCCTCGGACCAACTAGATGAGGATTCCAACGAACCTCGGATCCCTTTTTCTAGACCTAAAAAGCACTCTGATAAGAGCAAACACAAATCAAGATCCAGATATGTGTCATCTTCTTCAGAGGAAGATCAGTCCCCTGTAGCCAGACACAGGTCTTCTAAGCCCTCTAGGGCTCAGCACTCAGGGGCAGCTTCTGATCAAGACCTTCCACAACATGATCCAGACTCCCCTTATTATAGGGAAGTAGCTCTGTCTGACATGCCCTCACAATATTCTGAAGAAGTAGATACCTTCAGGCGTATTCTCTCTCTCCCTGATCCCAGGGAATCTATGCCTAGGTCTTCAACTTCAGTGTTGGGTCTGGACAATGAAAAAGGCCGTCAAGAGCTCAGACCTAGAGGTCCTTCCTCTATTCTACCCCATAGCTCAGTTATCAAGGACGCCTTTGATAAATTTCAACATGACTTTAAAGCTGCCAATTTATCTGAGGGCAAATATGTCAAGCCTCCTCCTTCCACTTCTAAGTGGTACAAGGTGGGACAGCCCACATTTCAGGATAAAATTCAGGAGTTGAATACAGACTTTGCCAAGATCTGTATTACTCCTAGACCTCCTGGGGCCCCAGTAGCCAAAGTTCCCCTACCAGTTCTCAAGGAGCTGGAACATCAGGCTAGACAAAATATCTCAACCCTCAACTTCACCGCTGCCTTTGCCAAAACCTCTTCTTCTTGCAATGCTTCCTTGGAAAAATGCCAACATAGCATTAAGTCAACTGTCAAGAAGATTAAATCTCAGATCCAGAAAGGTGCCAATCCTGAGAAAGCAGCAAAGCGCGGATATGAGGAAGTTGCTGAGTACATGGATTTTTGGAATAAGACAGTTCTTATTCAACACAGGGCCCTCACCTGTCTCAGCAAATCCCTAGCCCATATTCTCCAGAGGGAGTTATATTCTATGGCTAATACCGGCTTGCTTAGGCGCGAAGCCGAGATTACTCTCTTACATCCACAGTTAGGGGAAACGAGACGTCAAGAAATTAGGAACTCGTCCTTTTGGGGCTCGTCCTTGTTCGAGTCTCAACTTGTGAAGGAAGGTGAGGACTTCCTTCTCAAAAAGGCACCTCAAAAGACTCTCAGGGTTTTGCACCCAACCAAAATAAGCCCTTTCGTGGTCCCCACAAGAAAAGAGGCTCCTACAGGAAATGCCCCTATGGTGGCAATTCCTCTCAAAGCAGTAACCAATCCTTTCCCTCGGGAAGAGGAAAACCCAACTTCAGAGGCTCCAGGGGTCGTTTTCAACCCCACAATAGGGGAAGGGGGCGTGGAAACCCCACTTCCCAATGACTCCTCCAAAGCCTCACTCAGTCCACCGGTAGGAGGTCGCCTCCGTTCTTTCAGGAGAGACTGGCTAACAAACAAATGTTCTCAAAACGTGTTAAACATTATCACCAATGGCTACGTTCTGCCATTCCATTCAAAGCCAAACTTGGTCAGATTTCCTCTGATTTTGTCAGAGTACAAGGCCCAACAAAAAGACCAAGCCTTGGCCACTTGTATCCAGTCTCTCCTGTCAAAGAACGCTATCGAAAGGGTGGAAAATGTAAAATCTCTCAGGTTTTACAGTCGCCTGTTCCTAGTACCCAAGCCTCACCAAAGGTGGAGGCCAGTCATAGACAGGCTCAACACTTTTCTACACGAAGAAAAGTTCAAAATGAAAACTCCAGAGTCCATCAGGACCTCCCTGATTCCAGGGGAGTGGGTATCGTCGATAGATCTGTCGGACGCTTACCTACACATCCCCATCCACCCAAACTCAAGGAAATACCTAAGGTTTTGCTACAAGTCACAGGTGTTCCAGTTCACCTCCCTACCGTTCAGACTGGCCACAGTCCCCCAGGTCTTTACAATGATCGTAAAGGAAGTGAAACTAATGGCCCTCTCAAGAGGACTCAGAATTCACCAATACCTGGACGACTGGCTGATCAGGTCCCAGTCTCAGGAGGAAGCCCAAGTGAACACACAGGCCGTGGTAGACCTAACTCAGTCCTTGGGGTGGATAATAAATCAGGAAAAATCAGAACTGAAACCTACTCAGGTGTTTTCGTTCGTGGGCTACGAATACCACCTAGATTCAGCCCTTTTAAAACCCACTCAAGAGAGATGGCTCAAACTTCAGGATTTGATCCTATGACTCAAGTCAAAACGTGTTTTGACTGCAAGATGTTTGATGTCTCTAATTGGGTTGCTAGCCTCAACGGAGAAAATGGTCCCGGAGGGACGCCTTCACATGAGGCCCTTTCAGTTTCATCTCAAGGAGCACTGGAGATATCCTCAGTCGCTGGACAACCTCCTTCCTTGGACAGAAGCCATTGCAGCCCACCTAGATTGGTGGCAAAATCCCTCAAACGTGATGAAAGGTGCAAACCTTCATCCCAAAGACCACAGTATCCAACTCTTTACCGACGCCTCAAACGAAGGTTGGGGCGCTCACTTAGACCAAAATTCTGTGGTCAGATCGGGAAAAAAGGCTACACATAAATGTCCTAGAATTGAAGGCGGTCTCCCTGGCCCTTCGAGACTTCAAGGACCAGTGCCAGAACCAAACAGTGTTAGTTGCAACGGACAACTCAACAGTGGTAGCCTACATCAACAAACAAGGAGGAACTCACTCAGCAGAGATGTGTGCTCTCCTGTGGAAGATCATGATCTGGTGTCATCACTACCACATAACATTGAAAGCCAGGCACATCCCAGGGTGCCTGAATGTGATGGCCGACCTACTGTCCAGGTCCAACCAAGTGCAGTCAACAGAATGGTCTCTGCACCCACAGGTGTTCAAACAGATCTGCCAGAAGTGGTTCACACCTCATGTAGACTTATTTACCACTCACCTGAACCACAAGCTCCCACTGTACGTGTCTCCTATCCCAGACCCAAAGGCCTGGGACATAGATGCTCTAAACATAAACTGGACCAACCTCACGGCCTATGGTTAACCTCCAACGGCTCTCCTTCACAAGGTGATCCAAAAGATCAAGCAGTGTCATTGCCTGATCATCGTGATAGCCCCAGGCTGGCCAGGGATGCCCTGGTTTTGGGACCTAGTGCAGCTCTCAACAGAGATCCCACTACAACTCCCAGTGTCAACGACCTTACTCAAACAGTCCCACAAGTATGTGTTCCACAACAACCCCCAGCACCTGAACCTCCACGCCTGGTGTCTATGAGCAGACAACTCCAAGAACAAGGCTTCTCTGTGGAGGTGGCAGAGAGAATTGCTGCCCCTCGGCGGTCATCAACAAGAACCATCTACAAGCCAAAGTGGGCCCTATTTGAAAAATGGTGCAGAGAAAATTCGGTGGATTTCTCCACTCCATCTGTGAAACAAATCTCAGTACCTGTACCAAGACCTAAACCGGCGCTCCTCGACCATTGATGGTTACAGGACTGCAATCGTTGACACTTTGGGCCCAACAGCCCACCATATTGCACATAATGCAGACCTTCATAGGTTACTCTCCAGTTTTCACAGGGATCGTCCCAAAAGTTCCAGAAATTTACCCAAGTGGAACCTTTCTGTTGTCCTCAACGAGCTCACAAAAGCACCATTTGAGCCCATGAAAGACACGGACCTCAAACATCTTACCCTCAAAACTGCTTTCTTGCTAGCTTTGGCCTCCGGCAAGCGCCGCAGCGAAATCCATGCCTGGGTCGCAAACAAAGTATCTAATCTAGGCCAATGGGTAAAGGTTGTTCCCTTCTTCTGATTTCATAGCCAAAAACCAACTTGCAAGAGAAGGTTCTCAAAGTGTGTCTCCGGTGACTATTCCTGCTTTAACTACCATTGTAGATAGACAATTTAAAGAAGACAGGGCCCTGTGTCCCGTGCGGGCCCTGAGGTTTTATCTGGACCGAACAAAAGACCTGAGAGGGTCTTGTTCTCTCCTTTTCATCTCCTTTAAGAAAGGACATACCTCAGACATCAGACCCGCTACACTCTCTTCCTGGTTGAAAAAAAAACATTCTACTTTGTTACAAACAAGCAGACCAACAAATCATGCAAGCCTGTCACTGGAAAGCTCACAACACATTTACAAATTTTTACCTAAAAGACCTTACTTGGTCGGACACCGACAACAATATGTATCTGTGACCCGTAGTGGCGGCACAACAAGTCCTAGATCCTTCCCCTCAGACCAGTTGTCCTCGGAAAGAAAAAAAGGGGGGGGGGGGGGCACATCCACTACAACCAAGTCTTCAGGAGTCTCTCCCAGGATCTAGGTATTCCTTTACCTTCAAGATGTTACGAGTAAGGTCATTTTGTTTTTTAGTTATCAAGTAATTTCTATTAAGGACTTATTTAGTTGTCATTAATCTCATATTCAGGTGGAAAATATTTATGAGATGTCCAACCATTGGGTTGGTCAGTCACACGTGAAGGGCCCTGAGGGGCCCTTAGACCTTGAAGTGAGCACTGCTGCAAAATTTTAGAAAAAAATGACATATCTTCCAGTCTCAGCTGTAATCCCGCCACTGGGCGGTTGGATTCAGCATTAAGTCCCACATGGTAAGCTATTGTAGCGTAATAAAATTGAAAATTTTAATTACTTAAATGTAGCTTTTATAAGCTACAAGCTTACCATGTGGGACTTAGAAGAGTCCCACCCTGCCTCCCCGCTGTTTACAGCTGATGGGTAGGTTTTAGAAAATTTCAACAAGAAAGTAGGGCAATTGGTCAGAAGTTATCACGTGACGACAACTGCCAGTATATCCGGTGGCTAACAAGAACGATCTTTTTTTCTAAGACGTTGGCCCCGGGTGTGGCAACCCGAGAACAGCATTAAGTCCCACATGGTAAGCTTGTAGCTTATAAAAGCTACATTTAAGTAATTCAAATTTTCAAATTTCTTTGTCTGTGATACCTAGCTTATATAGAGGTCACTCATCTACTAGCATATCATTCACATATCCCTGTAGGCCTCCAGAGCTTGCATGTTTCCTGTTATTTTACATGTCAAACTTTCATTTTATCAATTTTAATGGTTATTCTTCTAAGTTACCTAATTAGTGACCTTCAGAGGTCATCTACTTATTGTTACAGGTATACTGCAATACTGTCTTTTAGAGGTTTAACATTAATTAAGCGTCCCTGAAAGGGCGCTTATTTGTTTTCGCCTCAGTTTCCTCACCGCCACCGCCGCATTATGGTCTCCCTTGAATATCTCCCTTATTGTATCCCCGACGCGAAGCGGGGATACTATGGATTCATCATCGTCCGCGTCCGCAGAGATTTCTTGTTAGCGACCTACAGTCCACATTTCTTTCCAGATTTCTTTCATATTTGGCAGGTGGCTTGATATGGTAGAGGACTCGCCACCCTATCTTTTTGTCTAAATTAGGCCTGTGGTAGACAAAAATGTCTAAAATGTGGAATATTGCTTGTTAGCGACCTACAGTCCACATTTCTTTCCAGATTTCTTTCATATTTGGCAGGTGGCTTGGTATGCTAGAGGACTCGCCACCCTATCTTTTTGGTAGGCTTTATGTCTAAATTAGGCCTCTGGTAGACAAAAATGTCTAAAATGCATTAAAATTCATGAAATCATGCACTAAATCACTTGTAACTTGAAAAGTGTTGCATTTAGAGCATTTTGTTAAAATATGTTATTCAGATACTTTTTTCATAGCTACAACATGGTGAGTAACTTGGGTGTCTGTCTCAATAGCTAAGTGAGTAATAGCTACTTTTGGGCTTTTCAGTAACTTCCATCGTGAGTAAAATCACTTGTAACTTGAAAACTATTGCATTTAGAGTATTTTGTTTCAATATGTTATTCAGCTATTTTTGGGTCAGCTATAACATAGTAAAATTTCAGACCTGTAGCTCATGGCATAGCTGAGTAATAGCTACTTTTAGGTTATCACTGTTGAGTAAATTGCTTATAACTTCAAAAGTATTACATTTAGAGTATTTTGTTTCAATATGTTATTCACCTATTTCGGAGTCAGCTATAACATAGTGAACTTCCAGACCTGTGGCTCATTGCATAGCTGAGTAATAGCTACTTTGAAGTTCACACTGTTGAGTAAATCAGTTGCAATTGGAAAACTATTGCATTTACAGAAATTTGTGTAAATATGTTATTCAGCTATTTTTGGGTCAGCTATAACATAGTAAAATTTCAGACCTGTAGCTCATGGCATAGCTGAGTAATAGCTACTTTGAGGTTATCACTGTTGAGTAAATTGCTTATAACTTCAAAAGTATTACATTTAGAGTATTTTGTTTCAATATGTTATTCACATATTTCGGAGTCAGCTATAACATAGTGAAGTTCCAGACCTGTGGCTCATTGCATAGCTGAGTAATAGCTACTTTGAAGTTCACACTGTTGAGTAAATCAGTTGTAATTGGAAAACTATTGCATTTACAGAAATTTGTGTAAATATGTTGTTCAGCTACTTTTGGGTCAGCTATAACATAGTAAAATTTCAGACCTGTAGCTCATGGCATAGCTGAGTAATAGCTACTTTTAGGTTATCACTGTTGAGTAAATTGCTTATAACTTCAAAAGTATTACATTTAGAGTATTTTGTTTCAATATGTTATTCACCTATTTCGGAGTCAGCTATAACATAGTGAAGTTCCAGACCTGTGGTTCATTGCATAGCTGAGTAATAGCTACTTTGAAGTTCACACTGTTGAGTAAATCAGTTGTAATTGGAAAACTGTTGCATTTACAGAAATTTGTGTAAATATGTTATTCAGCTACTTTTGGGTCAGCTATAACATAGTGAAATTACAGACCTGTAGCTCATGGCACAACTGAGCAATAGCTATTTTCAGGTACTGACTGTTGAGTAAATGACTTGTAACTTGAAAAATATTGCATTTGGAGTATTTTGTTAAAATATGTTGTTCACCTACTTTTGGGTCAGCTATAACGTCGTGAAATTACAGACTTATAGCTCATGGCATAGCTGAGCAATAGCTATTTTCAGGTTCTCACTATTGAGTAAATCAGTTGTAACTTGAAAACTATTGCATTTACAGTATTTTGCTTAAATATGTTGTTCACCTAATTTTGGGTCAGCTATAACATATTAAAAATTCAGACATGTAGCTCATTGCATAGCTGAGTAATAGCTACTTTGAGGTTATCACTGTTGAGTAAATCAGTTATAACGTGAAAACTATTACATTTACAGTATTTTGTTTAGATATGTTATTCACATAATTTTTGGTCAGCTATAACAGAGTGAAATTGCAGACCTCTATGTCATGGCATAGCTTACCAATATCTACTTTCAGGTTCTCACTGTTGAGTAAATCATTGTATCCACTGGATAGCCGCAGTGTGTAGAGAGATTTCACCATTACCGCTCTAACGAAAAAAATATTATAGCTAGCCTTCTCAAGTTTGCAAGGTATATTAGAGGGTGCACCACAGTATTCTATTGGTAGGCTTTATGTCTAAATTAGGCCTGTGGCTAAATTACTTGCCTACTAAAAATGAGTAATTCTGCATTTTCTCTAAAAGTATTGCAGATAGCAAATTTTTCTTAAATAACTCATTCACCTACTTTTGGGAGAGCTTTCACATGGTGAAGTTTCAGACCCATAGCTAATTATTCACCTACTCAAAATGAGTAAATGCAAATTATCTCTAAAAGTATTCCAGATAGCAAATTTTTGTCAAATAACTCCTTCACCTATTTTGGGGAGACCTTTCACTTGGTGAAGTTTCAGACCTGTAGCTAATTATTCACCTACTCAAAATGAGTAAATGCGAATTATCTCTAGAAGTATTGCAGATAGCCAGTATTTCTCAAATAACTCATTAATATGAAAACAACTTATAGGAAGTCATGGGCTGCAAATCTTTTCATGTGGTCAGATTTGACCTTGGGCCCCTCCTGCTTATTATTGGTCCTAGAGGTTTGCAATGTGAAAACGACTTATAGGAAATCATGGGCTGCGAATCTTTTGATCAGGTCAGACTTCACCTTGGGCCCCTGCTACAGGGTCAAATAAGGGTAACCAAACTTAAAAGTGCTTTCAGCTTGCTTATTAACGAAAAATGCTGTTTATCTTCTAAACTATGTTTGTTGGCCTTTGTCGGTGGATACATCCAGCATCTGGCCACAGATGCGTCCTTAGTCTAGTTATTAGAAGGTTTCAAACCTTATTTGGCAGTTATATACCTTAGGCGTGGGAAAATTCAAATTGTAATCTGCATTGTTTATGCACTTATGTTTAAGCACATATGGAAACACATTTTATGCAATCTGCATACGCATTGCGGATCTGCATCGCGGATACGTATCGTGGATCAGTGCGAATGGAAATGTACACTAATGCTGGTCACATGACGCAGACGTGGTCACGTGATACGCTTTCAACAATGGAGGAATTGTGTTTTCAACAGAAGTTTTTATCATCAGAAGACAACCATTTATTACTCAACACCGACTTTTAACTGGCAATAAGAAATCCAGCAACTCGTCTGTTGGCCTGAAGAATTAGATGACAAGTGGTCACAGAAATCTGCGAGTTTTGAAGTGCCGGTCATGTGACTTGACAGATTTCAACACAACTACCGGCAAGCAGATTCCCAAGTGTGACCGGTTCAGCTGACAAGAAGTGATGAGTTTTATTGGTACCAGTTCTGTTCAGACTACCGGTGGGGACCCCTAGTGATGAGTTTTGCCTGTACCAGTCTATTCAGACTACCGATGGGGTCACCTGCTAGCTAGCAAGAACTGATGGCTGTTTTACCAGTACCAGTTCTGTTCAGACTACCGGTGGG
This sequence comes from Sabellastarte sp. h YS-2021, assembly GCA_964017235.1. Classification (NCBI taxonomy): domain Eukaryota; kingdom Metazoa; phylum Annelida; class Polychaeta; order Sabellida; family Sabellidae; genus Sabellastarte; species Sabellastarte sp. h YS-2021. The sequence continues at coordinate 137,979,093 of OZ024927.1, read as the reverse complement.
TGCTGTTCCTGTGGAACCTGTGACGAACCCCCCTTCAGTGATTACCAGTGATCAGCCCTATTTTGATCCTGGAACCTCCACCAGTGGCCTGTCCTCTGGTGTGACTGTTGGGGGATACCGGTTCCAGTCTTATTCAGACCACCGGTGAGGCTGCTTAGAGGGTTCACCTACCAGAAGTTGCTTTGACCATTGAGACCCTTGTAGATTATTGGACCGGTACCAGTCCTGTTCAGGCTACCGGTAGGGTCTCTGGGCAGCCAGTGATGAGGGATACCAGCACCAGTTCTGCTCAGACTGCCGGTTGTGGTCACACAGAGATCCAGCAAGGGCTACCGGTTAAGCAGGATTACCGGTTACAGGGAGTTGTTGGTGACACAGGAATCAGTTGATCCCATATTTCTGGCAAGAAGAGGGTACCTTCAGTTGAATAGGTCCAGTGATGCCAGCAGGGTTACCGGTTACAGAGGTTTACCAGTTACAGAGAATTGATGGTTCATGAAGTGGGCTGCAGGTTTTCAAGTAAAGATTTGGACAGAATTTACCCAAAACTTTACCCAGAATGGGTAAGATAACAATATATATCTATCTATCTATATATATCTTGTTGTAGTTGATTAGGCCACATGAATTTTAGTTGTCACAACTATACCTTCTGCTGCCATTGTCAATCTATGTCTAATTAATGTTTGTCACATGTTCGTTATACTAGGCAAGGTTTGTCAGTTGATAAATTTCAGTGAACTTATTGCTTTAAAATTATAATAATCAGCCATAAGCCAATTCACGGTCTCGCGAGAAAACTGCCTCTGTGAGAAATTCTGGATGAAAAGAAACAATATTTCCATTCGCAGAAACATAAATTTTATTGCCCTACAATAGCTTACCATGTGGAAGTGAATGCTTACTCGGGAGGCCGCAGGCATTTGGCCAACGTCCAAGGCAAGATGCCTTGGAATCCAGGTGACCCCAGTAGTGACGTAGCCATCCACTTCCTCTTTTTGAGTTGGCTGCAAATAATGGAATAAGTGCCTTTTATTGCAAGGAAAGAAAATTATTATTTCTGTGGATATACTTGTCCTTGGATACGGAAACTACATCAGTTTCTTTATTTTATAGCACAGAATCTTATTTTGTGACAATTCACAGATCAGATGAGTATTTTTATCATATTTTACAACTTTAAGTCCACTTCTGGGTTCACGTTGTAAAGAATTAAGGACTCGTGCTGTAGCTTATAGACCATACAGGACATTGGCCTGTCAAAATAAAATATTTAACCCCTATCTGCTTCCATATTTGACCATTTTAAGGGTTAAAAATATAAATTAAAGCACAAAATGAGTCCTTGTTGAAAGAAGTCATCGGAAACAACTTCTGTCCTTGTCTACACAGCAATTGCTTGCAAACTAATGCACGATTCGTGCATACAGCATATATACAGGAATATATGCCTGTTGGAATCAAATAAAACTAAACCTACGCATCGGAGAACCGATGCATATTTGTATCCACCAGAAAGACAACTCACCAAAGCTAGTGAACCATTGTTTGACCTTGAGGGAGGTGCCCAAGGTCAAATCAGACCACACCAAAAGATTCCTAGCCCATGATTTCCTATAGGTTGGTTTACCATCCCAAACCTCTAGGACCAATGATAAGCGAGTTATTAGCACTTTTAAGTTTGGCTATCTTCATTTAACCTTGAAGGAGAGGTCCAAGGTCAAATCGGACCACACCAGAAGATTCCCAGCCCATGATTTCCTATATATTGGTTTACCATCCCAAACCTCTAGGACCAATAATAAGCGAGTTATAAGCACTTTTAAGTTAAGTTTTATGTTAAAGAAAAGATGGGGAGCATGCAGTATTTCACTATGGGGTTCACCTACAGTACTAAGGCACCGAGCCATTATTTTTTCGTCCATTTTTCTTGGACATTGGCCGGATACCTGCGTTCTCCTGAGATCCGTATTCAGTTCCACAGGGAAAGCTATTGTAGTGCAATAAAAGCAATACTTTTCAAGTAAAAAGTGATTTTATTGCGTTAATACATCCTATCCAATGGACAATTTGCTAAACCGGTTGTCGCAGACCGGCCCGCCAAACGTCAAAAAAAGACGTCCTGTGTTTCCACTGGCTGGCTGGTCCGTAGTACTGTGCACTCCCCAGATGGCGCCCCGTACTTCCTTCCTGTCTAGACAACCTGACGTCATAGCATCTTTTTCGTTTGGCGCGTGTACTGTGCAGACTTGTTTTCAACATCTCCAGATATTAAAAGTGAGCATTATGACGGATTTTCAACTTGATATATGGATATTTTCACTGTAGAAGTGTTATCTACTGATCAAGCACGGATATACATTTAGAAATCTGCTGGAAACGCTCCCTAGCTGACTCAATTTAGTGTTGATGATAGGGCAGTTAAGACGAGATATATAAAGGCAGCCATTCAGTTTCCTCCCATTCAACCATTGTGTTGTTAGGGGCAGATCAACAATATTGAGGAATTATGGATATACTACAGGTATTTTTATCCGTGTCTTTTGTTTGAGGGTTCCTTCTGTAACCTTCCAGCTACAGTCACCATAGAAACGTCTTTTCTAGTACTACAAATAGAAATCACAGAAAACGTCCATCTACATAGTTTTAAACACTGTAAATAGAAGGAATTAACCATATGAAAGGTGCATTCTTCATCAGAGCACACTGGTAAAGACTTCTCTGCTGTAAAGCATCAGTCACACCAGCCTAGCTCGAGTATAGTGTTTTTTCATCAGAAGCAAGAGATGAATTCTTCAGATTTCTTCAGAGCGCAGAAGGAACTTCATCTTTAGTCACTCTCAGACCCCCCTGGTGGACCCGGCACTTGTGTCGGTAATATGGGCAGTGGATGGCCAGGACACTGGTTTGAGTGCACAGCCGGCTGAGCAACCGACTTTAGACCGACATCGACCAGGACTTTCACCTTGGCCCAGGCTTCTCTGCTTTTAAAGCATCAGCCGAACGGCCAGCCCAAAGAACGTGACCTCTGACGTCATATTCATGTCAGCCAATCGCGTGTTTTCCTACCAAATCGCGAAGCTGGTCACGTGTTTTCACCAACCAGGAAGGTCAGACTCGGAGCTTTACCAATTGGGCTAGGTATGGGCTGCTCAGCAGATCCACAGGTGGCCCTTAGATTGAGGAGATTTGTATATATGTACATAGTATAAACAGTTTCTACATGTACATAGTAAATAAAATATGATGTGACATCGGTATAGCCCTGGGTAACCGGCTGCTGGCAACCGACCATGACCTTACAGGGTTTCCTGACCTTAAGGTCAACCCAGACCTGGGCCTATTGGTCTCCTGACAAAGTCAGCCTAGACCGTAGGTTAGGATTTGCTATTGTGAGTTCACATATGTCCCTAGTAACTTACCCGCCGACCAAGCGGTATTTATTCAGCAAATTGTCCATTGGATAGGATGTATTAACGCAATAAAATTGCAAATTTAAGTAAATTAAATTTTTATAAGTTAATACCCTATCCAATGGACACACAACATTAAAAATTATTTTAAAAATTCATCAAAAAACTAGACCTACGCATCCGAGAACCGATACACAACTGTATCCACCGGAAAGACAACTCACCAAAGTCAGTGAACCACGTTTGACCTTGAAGGAGAGGCCAAAGGTTAAATCTGACCACAACAGAAAATTTGAAGCCCATGATTTCCTATAAGTTGGTTTCACATTGCAAACCTCTAGGATCAATAATAAGCAAGTTATAAGCACTTTAAAGTATGACTGTCCTCATTTGACCTTGACGGAGGGGCTAAAGGTCAAATGTGACCACATCAGAAGATTCCCTGCCCATGGTTTCCCATTACTTGGTTTCACATTGCAAGCCTCTAGGACCACTAATAAGCGAGTTACAAGCACTTTTAAGTTTGGCTATCCTCGTTTGACCATGAAGGAGGGGCCCAAGGTCAAATCCGTCCAAAGCAGAAGATTCTCAGGGTGTGATTTCCTATATGTTGGTTTACCATCCCAAACTTCTAGGGCCAATAATAAGTGAGTTATAAGCACTTTTAAGTTTGGCCATCCTCATTTGACCTTGACGGAGGGGTTGAAGGTAAAATCTGAGCACACCAGAAGATTTCCAGCCCATGATTTCCTGTAGGTTGGTTTACCATCCCAAACCTGTAGGACCAAGAATAAGCGAGTTATAAGCACTTGTAAGTTTGGCTATCCTCGTTTTACCTTGAAGGAGAGCCCAAAGTCAAATCTGCCCACACTCAAAGATTCCCAGCTCATGATTTCCTATAGGGTTTTTTACCATCCCAAACCTTTAGGACCAATAATAAGCGAGTTATAAGCACTTTTAAGTTTGGCTGTCCTCATTTGACCTTGAAGGAGGGGTCCAAGGTCAAATCCGACCACATCAGAAGATTCCCAGCCCATGATTTCCTATAGGTTGGTTTCACATTGCAAACCTCTGTAACCAATAATATGGGAGATATAGATATTTTTAAAGTCCACTATGTGGGGTACTTTGGCACTCCGTGGATGATCTTGAATTTAGAACTGCAAGGTCAAATGTCTGCAAGGTTGTAGAGGACATGTATATCAGTTATAAATATCACCTATGAAGAGATTCAACCTTCTACCTATGAGAACCAGCCAGTAAAAAAATGTAGATAATTTTCAAAGTAATGCCCACGGCGGCCATCTTGTTTTTCAGAATGAGGCTAATTTCAGTCCCAAAGAAGTTTACCCCCAATGAAGATATCCTGCAAATTTGGTGAACCTAGCTGGTGTAGTTTTTCTCTGAGAGCGTTAATGTGGAAAATCTGTACGCGCTGTGGCGGATGCCTCCTGTGGATACAATTATCCATTATTTGAGACATATTGCTCAAAGACAAATTTTTTTAAAAGTCATGTCTGAATATTTTTTTGCTATTCTTGTAACAAAAAATTGGACTGGGAGGCCTGGGTTTGATTCCCAGTGTTGTGGAATGAGACATCATAGCTCAGTGACAGAGCACTCAGTCTGTTATTTTGTTGTTGCAATACTACAACATAAAAAATTATATATATTTTAAAGAAAATTTGCTTCAATTGTTTAATATGTTGGGTGTTAAATTGTATTGGTACATATCTCTTACTGAGGATCAAATATGAGTTTAAAATACCCCTTTTTATGTCAGCTGACTTATCAGTCAGCTGACATTATGTCGTCACTCTGCGGTGTGGGCGTCCGCGTGAACAACTTCTCCCAAACTACAAGGCATACCTTGTACCTTATCTACCGAGGATGAAAAATTGTTCAAGGCATGCAAATCTGTCTGTTCGTCTGTTTGCTATAGACATTATAAGGGAGGTACCCCCACCAAAAATTTCAACACTTTTTCACAATTTTCTCAGTGATTATTGCAGGGATTTCTCTCATATCTTGCATGTATGTACTAGGCCAGAGGTAGATTCTCTTGTGTCAGTATGAGACCTGGATCTGTCTTATTTTTTTTAATAATTTTTTTTAATAATTTTTAATACATTAAAATTCATGAAATCATGCACTAAATCACTTATAACTTGAAAAGTGTTGCATTTAGAGCATTTTGTTAAAATATGTTATTCAGCTACTTTTTTCAGAGCTACAACATGGTGAGTAACTTGGGTGTCTGTCTCAATAGCTAAGTGAGTAATAGCTACTTGAAAACTATTGAATTTACAGAAGTTCGTATAAACATGTTATTCAGCTACTTTTGGGTCAGCTATAACATAGTAAAATTTCAGACCTGTAGCTCATGGCATAGCTGAGTAATAGCTACTTTTAGGTTATCACTGTTGAGTAAATCAGTTGTAACTTGAAAACTATTGCATTTAGAGTATTTTGTTTCAATATGTTATTCACCTATTTTGGGGTCAGCTATAACATAGTGAAGTTCCAGACCTGTGGCTCATTGCATAGCTGAGTAATAGCTACTTTGAAGTTGTCACTGTTGAGTAAATCACTTGTAATTGGAAAACTATTGCATTTACAGAAATTTGTGTAAATATGTTATTCAGCTACTTTTGGGTCAGCTATAACATAGTGAAATTACAGACCTATAACTCATGCCATAGCTAAGCAATAGCTATTTTCAGGTTCTCACTATTGAGTAAATCAGTTGTAACTTGAAAACTATTGCAGTTACAGTATTTTGCTTAAATATGTTGTTCACCTACTTTTGGGTCAGCTATAACATAGGAAAAATTCAGACATGTAGCTCATTGCATAGCTGAGTAATAGCTACTTTGAGGTTATCACTATTGAGTAAATCAGTTGTAACTTGAAAACTATTGCATTTAGAGTATCTTGTTTAGATATGTTATTCACGTAATTTTTGGTCAGCTATAACATAGTGAAATTGCAGACCTGTATGTCATGGCATAGCTGAGCAATAGCTACTTTCAGGTTCTCACTGTTGAGTAAATCATTGTATCCACTGGATAGCCGCAGTGTGTAGAGAGATTTCACCATTACCGCTCTAATGAAAAAAATATTATAGCTAGCCTTCTCAAGTTTGCAGGATACATAACCATAAAATGTTGCCTGGGAATATTTTTGGCCTCATTTTGAAAAACAAGATGGCTGCCATGGACGTTTATTCGACTTTAAACAAGGACTTTTGTTGGCCCCCTAGCCAAACTTAAAATTGCTTATAACTGGCTTATTATTGGTCCTAGAGGTTTGGGATGGTAAACCAACCTGTAGGAAATCATGGGCTGTGAATCTTTTGGTGTGGTCAGATTTGACCTTTGACCCCTTCGTCAAGGTCAAACAAGGATAGCCAAACTTAAAAGTGCTTATAACTGGCTTATTATTGGTCCTAGAGGTTTGGGATGGTAAACAGACATATAGGAAATCATGGGCTGGGAATCTGTTGATGTGGTCCGATATGACCTTTGGACCCCTCCTTCAAGGTCAAACGAGGATACCCAAACTAAAAAGTGCTTATAACTCAATTATTATTGGTCCTAGAGGTTTGGAATGGAAAACCAACCTATAGAAAATCATTGGGCTCCAAATCTTTTGGTATGGTCGGATTTGACCTTGGACCCTGCCTTCAAGGTCAAACGAGGATAGCCAAACTTAAAAGTGCTTATAACTCGCTTATTAATGGTCCTAGAAGTTTGGGATGGTAAACCAACATCTAGGAAATCATGGGCTGGGATTCTTTTGATGTGGTCAGATTTGACCTTGGACTCCTCCTTCAAGGTCAATTGAAGATAGCCAAACTTAAAATTGCATATAACTCGCTTATCATTGGTCCTACAGGTTGGGATGGTAAACCAACCTACAGGAAATCATGCACTGGGAATCTTTTGATGTGGTCGGATTTGGCCTTGGACCCTGCCTTCAAGGTCAAACGAGGATAGCCAAACTTAAAAGTGCTTATAACTCACTTATTGTTGGTCTTAGTCCTGTGCACTTGGAATCTCATAAGTGGTCACTTTGGGTGAGTTTGAGGAGATACAGAGCCATAGAATGCGAAAAATTAACGTCTTTCATATATTAGTGGGCCAGTGTCTCAGCCTGCACATTTCATTAATCCATAGCAAGGTGACTCAATTGTGACTGACTCGTCAGTCCTATGCACTTGGAATCTCATAAGTGGTCACTTTGGGTGAGTTTGGGGAGATACAGAGCCATAGAATGCGAAAAATTAACGTCTTTCATATATTAGTGGGCCAGTGTCCCAGCCTGCACATTTCATTAATCCATAGCAAGGTGACTCAGTTGTGACTGACTCGTCAGTCCTATGCACTTGGAATCTCATAAGTGGTCACTTTGGGTGAGTTTGGGGAGATACAGAGCCATACAATGCGAAAAATTAACGTCTTTCATATATTAGTGGGCCAGTGTCCCAGCCTGCACATTTCATTAATCCATAGCAAGGTGACTCAATTGTGACTGACTCGTCAGTCCTATGCACTTGGAATCTCATAAGTGGTCACTTTGGGTGAGTTTGAGGAGATACAGAGCCATAGAATGCGAAAAATTAACGTCTTTCATATATTACGGGGCCAGTGTCCCAGCCTGCACATTTCATTAATCCATAGCATGGTGACTCAATTGTGACTGACCCGTCAGTCCTATGCACTTGGAATCTCATAAGTGGTCACTTTGGGTGAGTTTGGGGAGATACAGAGCCATAGAATGCGAAAAATTAACGTCTTTCATATATTAGTGGGCCAGTGTCCCAGCCTGCACATTTCATTAATCCATAGCAAGGTGACTCAATTGTGACTGACCCGTCAGTCCTATGCACTTGGAATCTCATAAGTGGTCACTTTGGGTGAGTTTGGGGAGATACAGAGCCATAGAATGCGAAAAATTAACGTCTTTCATATATTACGGGGCCAGTGTCCCAGCCTGCACATTTCATTAATCCATAGCAAGGTGACTCAATTGTGACTGACCCGTCAGTCCTATGCACTTGGAATCTCATAAGTGGTCACTTTGGGTGAGTTTGGGGAGATACAGAGCCATAGAATGCGAAAAATTAACGTCTTTCAAATATTAGTGGGCCAGTGTCCCAGCCTGCACATTTCATTAATCCATAGCAAGGTGACTCAATTGTGACTGACTCGTCAGTCCTATGCACTTGGAATCTCATAAGTGGTCACTTTGGGTGAGTTTGGGGAGATACAGAGCCATAGAATGCGAAAAATTAACGTCTTTCATATATTACGGGGCCAGTGTCCCAGCCTGCACATTTCATTAATCCATAGCAAGGTGACTCAATTGTGACTGACTCGTCAGTCCTATGCACTTGGAATCTCATAAGTGGTCACTTTGGGTGAGTTTGAGGAGATACAGAGCCATAGAATGCGAAAAATTAACGTCTTTCATATATTACGGGGCCAGTGTCCCAGCCTGCACATTTCATTAATCCATAGCATGGTGACTCAATTGTGACTGACCCGTCAGTCCTATGCACTTGGAATCTCATAAGTGGTCACTTTGGGTGAGTTTGGGGAGATACAGAGCCATAGAATGCGAAAAATTAACGTCTTTCATATATTAGTGGGCCAGTGTCCCAGCCTGCACATTTCATTAATCCATAGCAAGGTGACTCAATTGTGACTGACCCGTCAGTCCTATGCACTTGGAATCTCATAAGTGGTCACTTTGGGTGAGTTTGGGGAGATACAGAGCCATAGAATGCGAAAAATTAACGTCTTTCATATATTACGGGGCCAGTGTCCCAGCCTGCACATTTCATTAATCCATAGCAAGGTGACTCAATTGTGACTGACCCGTCAGTCCTATGCACTTGGAATCTCATAAGTGGTCACTTTGGGTGAGTTTGGGGAGATACAGAGCCATAGAATGCGAAAAATTAACGTCTTTCAAATATTAGTGGGCCAGTGTCCCAGCCTGCACATTTCATTAATCCATAGCAAGGTGACTCAATTGTGACTGACTCGTCAGTCCTATGCACTTGGAATCTCATAAGTGGTCACTTTGGGTGAGTTTGGGGAGATACAGAGCCATAGAATGCGAAAAATTAACGTCTTTCATATATTACGGGGCCAGTGTCCCAGCCTGCACATTTCATTAATCCATAGCAAGGTGACTCAATTGTGACTGACTCGTCAGTCCTATGCACTTGGAATCTCATAAGTGGTCACTTTGGGTGAGTTTGAGGAGATACAGAGCCATAGAATTCGAAAAATTAACGTCTTTCAAATATTACGGGGCCAGTGTCTCAGCCTGCACATTTCATTAATCCATAGCAAGGTGACTCAATTGTGACTGACTCGTCAGTCCTATGCACTTGGAATCTCATAAGTGGTCACTTTGGGTGAGTTTGAGGAGATACAGAGCCATAGAATTCGAAAAATTAACGCCTTTCAAATATTACGGGGCCAGTGTCTCAGCCTGCACATTTCATTAATCCATAGCAAGGTGACTCAATTGTGACTGACTCGTCAGTCCTATGCACTTGGAATCTCATAAGTGGTCACTTTGGGTGAGTTTGAGGAGATACAGAGCCATAGAATGCGAAAAATTAACGCCTTTCAAATATTACGGGGCCAGTGTCTCAGCCTGCACATTTCATTAATCCATAGCAAGGTGACTCAATTGTGACTGACTCGTCAGTCCTATGCACTTGGAATCTCATAAGTGGTCACTTTGGGTGAGTTTGAGGAGATACAGAGCCATAGAATGCGAAAAATTAACGTCTTTCATATATTACGGGGCCAGTGTCCCAGCCTGCACATTTCATTAATCCATAGCATGGTGACTCAATTGTGACTGACCCGTCAGTCCTATGCACTTGGAATCTCATAAGTGGTCACTTTGGGTGAGTTTGGGGAGATACAGAGCCATAGAATGCGAAAAATTAACGTCTTTCATATATTAGTGGGCCAGTGTCCCAGCCTGCACATTTCATTAATCCATAGCAAGGTGACTCAATTGTGACTGACCCGTCAGTCCTATGCACTTGGAATCTCATAAGTGGTCACTTTGGGTGAGTTTGGGGAGATACAGAGCCATAGAATGCGAAAAATTAACGTCTTTCATATATTACGGGGCCAGTGTCCCAGCCTGCACATTTCATTAATCCATAGCAAGGTGACTCAATTGTGACTGACCCGTCAGTCCTATGCACTTGGAATCTCATAAGTGGTCACTTTGGGTGAGTTTGGGGAGATACAGAGCCATAGAATGCGAAAAATTAACGTCTTTCAAATATTAGTGGGCCAGTGTCCCAGCCTGCACATTTCATTAATCCATAGCAAGGTGACTCAATTGTGACTGACTCGTCAGTCCTATGCACTTGGAATCTCATAAGTGGTCACTTTGGGTGAGTTTGGGGAGATACAGAGCCATAGAATGCGAAAAATTAACGTCTTTCATATATTACGGGGCCAGTGTCCCAGCCTGCACATTTCATTAATCCATAGCAAGGTGACTCAATTGTGACTGACTCGTCAGTCCTATGCACTTGGAATCTCATAAGTGGTCACTTTGGGTGAGTTTGAGGAGATACAGAGCCATAGAATTCGAAAAATTAACGTCTTTCAAATATTACGGGGCCAGTGTCTCAGCCTGCACATTTCATTAATCCATAGCAAGGTGACTCAATTGTGACTGACTCGTCAGTCCTATGCACTTGGAATCTCATAAGTGGTCACTTTGGGTGAGTTTGAGGAGATACAGAGCCATAGAATTCGAAAAATTAACGCCTTTCAAATATTACGGGGCCAGTGTCTCAGCCTGCACATTTCATTAATCCATAGCAAGGTGACTCAATTGTGACTGACTCGTCAGTCCTATGCACTTGGAATCTCATAAGTGGTCACTTTGGGTGAGTTTGAGGAGATACAGAGCCATAGAATGCGAAAAATTAACGCCTTTCAAATATTACGGGGCCAGTGTCTCAGCCTGCACATTTCATTAATCCATAGCAAGGTGACTCAATTGTGACTGACTCGTCAGTCCTATGCACTTGGAATCTCATAAGTGGTCACTTTGGGTGAGTTTGAGGAGATACAGAGCCATAGAATTCGAAAAATTAACGTCTTTCAAATATTACGGGGCCAGTGTCTCAGCCTGCACATTTCATTAATCCATAGCAAGGTGACTCAATTGTGACTGACTCGTCAGTCCTATGCACTTGGAATCTCATAAGTGGTCACTTTGGGTGAGTTTGAGGAGATACAGAGCCATAGAATGCGAAAAATTAACGCCTTTCAAATATTACGGGGCCAGTGTCTCAGCCTGCACATTTCATTAATCCATAGCAAGGTGACTCAATTGTGACTGACTCGTCAGTCCTATGCACTTGGAATCTCATAAGTGGTCACTTTGGGTGAGTTTGAGGAGATACAGAGCCATAGAATGCGAAAAATTAACGTCTTTCATATATTACGGGGCCAGTGTCCCAGCCTGCACATTTCATTAATCCATAGCATGGTGACTCAATTGTGACTGACCCGTCAGTCCTATGCACTTGGAATCTCATAAGTGGTCACTTTGGGTGAGTTTGGGGAGATACAGAGCCATAGAATGCGAAAAATTAACGTCTTTCATATATTAGTGGGCCAGTGTCCCAGCCTGCACATTTCATTAATCCATAGCAAGGTGACTCAATTGTGACTGACCCGTCAGTCCTATGCACTTGGAATCTCATAAGTGGTCACTTTGGGTGAGTTTGGGGAGATACAGAGCCATAGAATGCGAAAAATTAACGTCTTTCATATATTACGGGGCCAGTGTCCCAGCCTGCACATTTCATTAATCCATAGCAAGGTGACTCAATTGTGACTGACCCGTCAGTCCTATGCACTTGGAATCTCATAAGTGGTCACTTTGGGTGAGTTTGGGGAGATACAGAGCCATAGAATGCGAAAAATTAACGTCTTTCAAATATTAGTGGGCCAGTGTCCCAGCCTGCACATTTCATTAATCCATAGCAAGGTGACTCAATTGTGACTGACTCGTCAGTCCTATGCACTTGGAATCTCATAAGTGGTCACTTTGGGTGAGTTTGGGGAGATACAGAGCCATAGAATGCGAAAAATTAACGTCTTTCATATATTACGGGGCCAGTGTCCCAGCCTGCACATTTCATTAATCCATAGCAAGGTGACTCAATTGTGACTGACTCGTCAGTCCTATGCACTTGGAATCTCATAAGTGGTCACTTTGGGTGAGTTTGAGGAGATACAGAGCCATAGAATTCGAAAAATTAACGTCTTTCAAATATTACGGGGCCAGTGTCTCAGCCTGCACATTTCATTAATCCATAGCAAGGTGACTCAATTGTGACTGACTCGTCAGTCCTATGCACTTGGAATCTCATAAGTGGTCACTTTGGGTGAGTTTGAGGAGATACAGAGCCATAGAATTCGAAAAATTAACGCCTTTCAAATATTACGGGGCCAGTGTCTCAGCCTGCACATTTCATTAATCCATAGCAAGGTGACTCAATTGTGACTGACTCGTCAGTCCTATGCACTTGGAATCTCATAAGTGGTCACTTTGGGTGAGTTTGAGGAGATACAGAGCCATAGAATGCGAAAAATTAACGCCTTTCAAATATTACGGGGCCAGTGTCTCAGCCTGCACATTTCATTAATCCATAGCAAGGTGACTCAATTGTGACTGACTCGTCAGTCCTATGCACTTGGAATCTCATAAGTGGTCACTTTGGGTGAGTTTGAGGAGATACAGAGCCATAGAATTCGAAAAATTAACGTCTTTCAAATATTACGGGGCCAGTGTCTCAGCCTGCACATTTCATTAATCCATAGCAAGGTGACTCAATTGTGACTGACTCGTCAGTCCTATGCACTTGGAATCTCATAAGTGGTCACTTTGGGTGAGTTTGAGGAGATACAGAGCCATAGAATTCGAAAAATTAACGTCTTTCAAATATTACGGGGCCAGTGTCTCAGCCTGCACATTTCATTAATCCATAGCAAGGTGACTCAATTGTGACTGACTCGTCAGTCCTATGCACTTGGAATCTCATAAGTGGTCACTTTGGGTGAGTTTGAGGAGATACAGAGCCATAGAATTCGAAAAATTAACGCCTTTCAAATATTACGGGGCCAGTGTCTCAGCCTGCACATTTCATTAATCCATAGCAAGGTGACTCAATTGTGACTGACTCGTCAGTCCTATGCACTTGGAATCTCATAAGTGGTCACTTTGGGTGAGTTTGAGGAGATACAGAGCCATAGAATGCGAAAAATTAACGCCTTTCAAATATTACGGGGCCAGTGTCTCAGCCTGCACATTTCATTAATCCATAGCAAGGTGACTCAATTGTGACTGACTCGTCAGTCCTATGCACTTGGAATCTCATAAGTGGTCACTTTGGGTGAGTTTGAGGAGATACAGAGCCATAGAATTCGAAAAATTAACGTCTTTCAAATATTACGGGGCCAGTGTCTCAGCCTGCACATTTCATTAATCCATAGCAAGGTGACTCAATTGTGACTGACTCGTCAGTCCTATGCACTTGGAATCTCATAAGTGGTCACTTTGGGTGAGTTTGAGGAGATACAGAGCCATAGAATTCGAAAAATTAACGCCTTTCAAATATTACGGGGCCAGTGTCTCAGCCTGCACATTTCATTAATCCATAGCAAGGTGACTCAATTGTGACTGACTCGTCAGTCCTATGCACTTGGAATCTCATAAGTGGTCACTTTGGGTGAGTTTGAGGAGATACAGAGCCATAGAATGCGAAAAATTAACGCCTTTCAAATATTACGGGGCCAGTGTCTCAGCCTGCACATTTCATTAATCCATAGCAAGGTGACTCAATTGTGACTGACTCGTCAGTCCTATGCACTTGGAATCTCATAAGTGGTCACTATGGGTGAGTTTGAGGAGATACAGAGCCATAGAATTCGAAAAATTAACGTCTTTCAAATATTACGGGGCCAGTGTCTCAGCCTGCACATTTCATTAATCCATAGCAAGGTGACTCAATTGTGACTGACTCGTCAGTCCTATGCACTTGGAATCTCATAAGTGGTCACTTTGGGTGAGTTTGAGGAGATACAGAGCCATAGAATTCGAAAAATTAACGTCTTTCAAATATTACGGGGCCAGTGTCTCAGCCTGCACATTTCATTAATCCATAGCAAGGTGACTCAATTGTGACTGACTCGTCAGTCCTATGCACTTGGAATCTCATAAGTGGTCACTTTGGGTGAGTTTGAGGAGATACAGAGCCATAGAATTCGAAAAATTAACGTCTTTCAAATATTACGGGGCCAGTGTCTCAGCCTGCACATTTCATTAATCCATAGCAAGGTGACTCAATTGTGACTGACTCGTCAGTCCTATGCACTTGGAATCTCATAAGTGGTCACTTTGGGTGAGTTTGAGGAGATACAGAGCCATAGAATTCGAAAAATTAACGCCTTTCAAATATTACGGGGCCAGTGTCTCAGCCTGCACATTTCATTAATCCATAGCAAGGTGACTCAATTGTGACTGACTCGTCAGTCCTATGCACTTGGAATCTCATAAGTGGTCACTTTGGGTGAGTTTGAGGAGATACAGAGCCATAGAATGCGAAAAATTAACGCCTTTCAAATATTACGGGGCCAGTGTCTCAGCCTGCACATTTCATTAATCCATAGCAAGGTGACTCAATTGTGACTGACTCGTCAGTCCTATGCACTTGGAATCTCATAAGTGGTCACTATGGGTGAGTTTGAGGAGATACAGAGCCATAGAATTCGAAAAATTAACGTCTTTCAAATATTACGGGGCCAGTGTCTCAGCCTGCACATTTCATTAATCCATAGCAAGGTGACTCAATTGTGACTGACTCGTCAGTCCTATGCACTTGGAATCTCATAAGTGGTCAAGTTGCGTGACATTTATAATATCCAGAAGATAAAATTTAAAAACAAGACAGAAAAGTTTTTTCTGATCTTCCGAAATTTTTTCCATTGTCCGAAATGTGAGTTCTGGTTTAGCACACACCAGAACCCTGTAGCCTGCAAACTAACACAGCTACACGAAGAAGAAGGATTAATAATTGGGTGAAATATTTAAAACAAATTTATTATTGTTCCACAAAACGTACAAGCAACAAAGGTTCGGAGTTGACAATTTATTCAATTTATAATGGTTATTAATTCACGTACATTGTATGAGATTCTATAAAGCAAAGTTTGAGTTAGCTTGTGAAATATTTGTTGATATGGCGATAATATGATTGATGATGCAACATATGCTTTAGAATAGACGTGGTTACCTCGGCTCTACTTTACTTGCGTGTAGAGCCGTGGCATGACCCCACGTAAAACTGGAGATTTGCATAAAACACAAATAGCATACAAATGTGTACACATAACTGTTCCCACAAATATTTGTTTCATTTTCTTCAACTATCGGTCCAAATTTAAAAAAATTGAACCGCCTGACAGAAGTCTTAACATATATGACAGCATGTTAAATTAAAACGGAGAAACTTCGTCTACGGCATCGTAGATAGAGTATTTTGTCTTCGTTTACGGTGTCGTATATGGAGACATCAGTCTTCTGTTACGGAATTTATATCGAGTAACAATCTATCAAGATTGTTAGAGTGTGTTCAGTAATTACGAGGTAATTATACTGCTCAGCCAGTGAAGTTCGTCACCCCAGTGAAGTTCGTCACCTGCATTTTATGACACTATTAAAGAGTATTTACTGTCCAGTTATGGCATATATATATACCTTGCCACTGAAAGAAGCTATTCCATTCATTTAAATGTGAATATTGCCTCCCAGATAGCATTCCGCCGTCGGACCGATGTTGGCTATTGGTCGCATGGTCGGCAGATTTTGCCGACGTTGGCTTGTCAATCAAAACACTCTGGTTAGATGTCTCTATATTTTGCCGACGTTGGCTTGCCAACCAACACTCAGGTTAGATGTCTATATTTTGCCAATGTTGGGCCAATGGCGGATTTTTATTCAAGATGGCGGCGAGCAATAATAGGGGATTTGGGGTAACTTAGAAAAAAATATTTATTATGGTATGTCTAAAAATCATATTTCAGTGAGCCCACAAATTTTAACTAACCATTTAACAATTTTACACATAAAAATAATATTCTCATTAAAAATTCACACTACAGAAGTTATCAATGAACATCATCTGATTGGCTGATGCTATACATAGAATATAATTTTCACCGGCAGCCAACGTCAGTCAATCTAGCAAAATCTAATGAGAACACTCCTTACAAAACCAAAACTTCCTTTTGGGTTTGGTTTTCAACCCCACACACCTCCAACGGTTCCAGTTGAGGCAACTGTCACATCCGATTGGTGGGTCCGAATCCTCCAAGTTAGTGTTACACTGCTGGCATTTCCATGGGAGTTGCTTCCTGGCTTCATAAACAGCACTTACAGCCAGCCACCCGTCAACATCGAAGAACTTTTGGATCATGTTAATGTCTACATTATCATCCAGTGCACTGGAGGGGATTTTTTCAGGAACACATTCAACCGACTCTTCACCTAGTAGCACTCCCTTGGTACATGTAGATTGATCCACAAAAAACTCCCTTTTTCAGCAATAGTTTTTCTGTGATAGGGTGTCTTTGAGTTGTTGTTGGCCTTTTTTATTTTTTGAGAGGTAACCCAATTGCTGTCTTTGGTCTCCCTCTCTTTCTGGGTACTGGTGCAAACCTAACCCCTTGTAAGTTAGGTGAGGATGGTTGGTTGTCTGGTTGAACATCGGCTGGTTGGTCCTCTGACTCTGCCATGGTTGGTTGGTTGTCTGCTTGAACATTGGTTGATTTATTTTCCAATTCCATCAGATCAGGGAGGTCCTCGTGGGGTTCTGGCAAATTTGGTAGTCGAAATGGACTATTTCTGATGCTTTGGTCGTCATCTGCTTGGCTTTCATCATTGTTGTTTTGTTCATGTATCCCCTCATCCTGCGTTTCATCACTGATATTTCTTACAACAAATTCTCCCACAAAAGCCTCCTTGTCTTCTTGCCATAGGGAGATTAATTTCCGAACACAAGCAAGCCTGGTCTTGTACTGCTCCATCCCACACTTGGATAAAATACTCTGTGCCACTTGGAACACTTCTCCAGAATCTTTCCACTTTTGGTTTTCACTGATGGCTTTGGATTTTGGTGTCATCTGCACAGCTATACTCAACCTCGGTCTTCTGTCACTTATATACCTATGGCTTTTATAGTACTCTATAGTCCATCTTTGGGCAGTAATCTCGGGCATGAAGAGGTTTTCATCTTTAAACCTTTTTATGGCAAACATGTGACGACAAGGGAATCTCATGTGCGTGAAGAAGGTACATGAGCACCCACTCTCATCCACAGTTCTATGACCAGAGGAAGTCTCAACTGTATTGTCGTCTATGATGGTCACCT
Organism: Sabellastarte sp. h YS-2021; assembly: GCA_964017235.1. NCBI lineage: Eukaryota > Metazoa > Annelida > Polychaeta > Sabellida > Sabellidae > Sabellastarte > Sabellastarte sp. h YS-2021. Next base: position 137,961,183 of record OZ024927.1, on the reverse strand, counting down.
TTGTGCTGTACTTCAGCTGCTCTTGGATCTGAGTGAGTGCATAGGGGGTAACATACTTCTGGTACTCTGCTTCAATTGCACTCACAGGTTTGGTGGGGACAGGTTTTTCAGTAGTCGAAAACTTTTCTCATTGCGAAGGATTGACAGCACAGATATGAACCCCAATGAAATCTTCTATTGAACTTCTGGTGGTAATGTAACTCTTTAGGTGCTTGAAGAAGCTTTCAATCCTGTTGTTGGTTCTAGTGCAGAGTAGTGGTGGGACGATTAGACCAACGTTCGATCAATCGTCGGTGTCATGGTAGAATTGCGTTCGATCACTGACAACCTCTAGAAATCGATTAAATCTCACCCTTCTTTATGTGTCTCAATATCCACATATTTTTTTATATTTTGGGCAGTTTCCAGAACTCTCCTTCAATAAATTAACAGATTTCTCGCGAATTTTGAGTTTGTTTACAAACTATCGCCATATTTACCGGAAGTGGGTACTTTTGGTAGCTTCTATAAGTCGGAAACACCGTTATTCTTACCGGATTGAAATACATTTTATCCCAGAAAGTGTTTCATGAGAATGGAGTAAAAAAGTCGATTATGGGTCGATCATCGGTCGGAAAAATGGACGAATAATCGACCAATAAAATTGAGGCGATTCCACTCACTAGTGCAGGGGTTCATTGTGTGCTTCAAGCTGTCAACCCACTCATGGCGAATGGGGTGCCAGTTGCGGTCATAATAGGTGCGGACAATGTTGGGCATGACTTCACATAAACTGTCATACTTGGACTGGTAGCTCTCCTCACTCCAGCTGTAGGCGAGTTCTTGGATCTTGTCCAGGATGGTGGCCTTCTCCCCTAGGGTCACTCCCATTTTTACCCCACAGCCCTTAAGGGCTGTTGGGGTATTGTTTTCACCCATGGTGTCCGGATGGGTGGGCGGGCGGCGGGAAATAGTTTGTCCGGGCTGTATATCGGAAACTGTAATGTGTAGGAAGTTGATATTTGGTAGGGACATTGGTTAGGGGGTGTAGGTGTGCAACGTCATGGTCTGACCTTGATTTGACCTTTGACCTTGCTGTAGTGACCTTGACCTATAAAATCTTGTCCGGGCTATATCTCGGAAACCATAAGGTGTAGGAAGTTGATACTTGGTAGGGATATTGGTTAGGGGGTGTAGGTGTGCAACGTCATGGCCTGACCTTGATTTGACCTTTGACCTTGCCGTAGTGACCTTGACCTATAAAATCTTGTCCAGGCTATATATCGGAAACTGTAATGTGTAGGAAGTTGATATTTGGTAGGGACATTGGTTAGGGGGTGTAGGTGTGCAACGTCATGGTGTGACCTTGATTTGACCTTGCCGTAGTGACCTTGACCTATAAAATCTTGTCCGGGCTATATCTCGGAAACCGTAAGGTGTAGGAAGTTGATACTTGGTAGGGATATTGGTTAGGGGGTGTAGGTCTGCAACGTCATGGTCTGACCTTGATTTGACCTTTGACCTTGCCGTAGTGGCCTTGACCTATAAAATCTTGTCCGGGCTATATCTCGGAAACCGTATGGTGTAGGAAGTTGATATTTGGTAGGGACATTTGCTAGGGGGTGTAGGTGTGCAGTGTTATGGTCTGACCTTGATTTGACCTTTGACCTTGTCGTAGTGGCCTTAACCTATAAAATCTTGTCCGGGCTATATCTCGGAAACCGTAAGGTGTAGAAAGTTGATACTTGGTAGGGATATTGGTTAGGGGGTGTAGGTGTGCAATGTCATGGTCTGACCTTGATTTGACCTTTGACCTTGCCCTAGTGACCTTGACCTATAAAATGTTGTCCGGACTATATCTCGGAAACCGTAAGGTGTAGGAAGTTGATACTTGGTAGGGACATTGGTTAGGGGATGTAGTTGTGCAACGTCATGATCTGACCTTTGACCTTGGCGTAGTGACCTTGACCTATAAAATCTTGTCCAGGCTATATCTTGGAAACCGTAAGGTTGAGGAAGTTGATACTTGCTAGGGACATTGGTTAGGGGCTATAGGTGTGTATTATCATGGTGTCACCTTAATTAAGCGTCCCGCAAGGGACGCTTGTTTGTGTATGGGAGAGCTTCAGGCTCCGCCGGCTCCGCATTTTGTTTTCCTTATAACTCTGTAACCGTTAGGCGGATTCTTTTCAAATTTGGCAGGTTTAGGCAGTAGCCTTGGGGAATTTTTTTGAATATGCTGCAGTGACATTTCAACCAATCAGAGAGGTCACATGACCAAAAATGTCTTTTTTCGATGGGAAAGCTTGTCCGGATGATAACTTGAAAGGAATTTTATCAATTCACCTGAAACTTGGCAAATACATTCATTCTATTAAAATCTGGAAATCATTAGATTTTGGCATTGATTGGTCAAGAAATGGCCGAGTAATTAATGATTAATTAATCATTACGAATTTTCCAAATAAGGAAAACACAAAAATGCTTATATCTCGAAAACCGTGCTAGATAGAGCGATTTCGACGAAATTTTTGACCCACAGGGTATCTCTGCGGAGTAGTTTTCCCAATTTTCAAAAAAATTTTGTCTCGCCCAAAATGGCGGCCATTTTGAATTTTCGAAATTTTCGCAAAAATTGCAAAACACAAAAATGCTTATATCTCAAAAACCGTGCTAGATAGAGCAATTTCAACAAAATTTTTGACCCGCAGGATATCTCTGCGGAGTACTTTTCACAATTTTCAAAAAATTTTTGTCTCGCCAAAAATGGCGGCCATTTTGAATTTTCGAAATTTTCGCAAAAATTGCAAAACACAAAAATGCTTATATCTCGAAAACCGTGCTAGATAGAGCGATTTCGACGAAATTTTTGACCCGCAGGGTATCTCTGCAGAGTAGTTATCCCAATTTTGAAAAAATTTTTGTCTCGCCAAAAATGGCGGCCATTTTGAATTTTCAAATTTTTCGCAAAAATTGCAAAACATAAAAATGCTTATATCTCGAAAACCCTGCTAGATAGAGCGATTTCGACGAAATTTTTGATCCGCAGGGTATCTCTGCAGAGTAGCCATGCCAATTTTCAAACAAAAAATTTCTCGCAAAAAATGGCGGCCATTTTGAATTTTCGAATTTTTCGCAAAATTGCAAAACACAAAAATGCTTATATCTCGAAAACCGTGCTAGATAGAGCGATTTCGACGAAATTTTTGACCCACAGGGTATCTATGCAGAGTAGCCATGCCAATTTTCAAAAAAATTTTCTCTTGCCAAAAATGACGGCCATTTTGAATTTTCGAATTTTTGCGCAAAAACACAAAAATGCTAATATTTCGAAAGCCGTGCTACATAGAGCGATTTCAACGAAATTTTTTATCTTCAGGGTATCTCTGCAGAGCAGCTATCCCAAAGAGCTTTCACTTGGTGAAGTTTCAGACCCATAGCTAATTGCTCACCTACTCAAAAAGAGTAAATGCGAATTACCTCTAAAAGTATTGCAGATGGCCAATTTTTCTCAAATAACTCATTCACCTACTTTTGGAAGAGCTTTCACATGGTGAAGTTTCAGACCCATAGCCAATTACTCACCTACTCAAAATGAGTAAATGCGAATTATCTCTAAAAGTATTGCAGATAGCCAATTTTTCTCAAATAACTCATTCACCTACTTTTGGGAGAGCTTTCACATGGTGAAGTTTCAGACCCATAGCTAATTATTTACCTACTCAAAATGAGTAAATGCTAATTATCTGTAAAAATATTGCGGATACCCAATTTTTATCAAATAACTCATTCATCTACTTGTGGGAGAGCTTTCACATGGTGAAGTTTCAGACCCATAGCTAATTACTCACCTACTCAAAATGAGTAAATGCGAATTATCTCTAAAAGTATTGCAGATAGCCAATTTTTCTCAAATAACTCATTCACCTACTTTTGGGAGAGCTTTCACTTGAAGTTTCAGACCCATAGCTAATTACTCACCTACTCAAAATGAGTAAATGCGAATTATCTCTAAAAGTATTGCAGATAGCCAATTTTTCTTAAATAACTCATTCACCTACTTTTGGGAGAGCTTTCACTTGGTGAAGTTTCAGACCCATAGCTAATTACTCACCTACTCAAAATGAGTAAATGCGAATTATCTCTAAAAGTATTGCAGATAGCCAATTTTTGTCAAATAACTCATTCACCTACTTTTGGGAGAGCTTTCACTTGGTGAAGTTTCAGACCCATAGCTAATTACTCACCTACTCAAAATGAGTAAATGCGAATTATCTCTAAAAGTATTGCAGATAGCCAATTTTTCTCAAATAACTCATTCACCTACTTTTGGGAGAGCTTTCACTCTGTGAAGTTTCAGACCCATAGCTAATTACTCACCTACTCAAAATGAGTAAATGCGAATTATCTCTAAAAGTATTGCAGATAGCCAATTTTTCTCAAATAACTCATTCACCTACTTTTGGCAGAGCTTTCACTTGGTGAAGTTTCAGACCCATAGCTAATTACTCACCTACTGAAAATGAGTAAATGTGAATTATCTCTAAAAGTATTGCAGATAGCCAATTTTTCTCAAATAACTCATTCACCTACTTTTGGGAGAGCTTTCACTTGGTGAAGTTTCAGACCCATAGCTAATTACTCACCTACTCAAAATGAGTAAATGCGAATTATCTCTAAAAGTATTGCAGATAGCCAATTTTTCTCAAATAACTCATTCACCTACTTTTGGGAGAGCTTTCACTCTGTGAAGTTTCAGACCCATAGCTAATTACTCACCTACTCAAAATGAGTAAATGCGAATTATCTCTAAAAGTATTGCAGATAGCCAATTTTTCTCAAATTAATCATTCACCTACTTTTGGGAGAGCTTTCACTTGGTGAAGTTTCAGACCCATAGCTAATTACTCACCTACTCAAAATGAGTAAATGCGAATTATCTGTAAAAGTAATGCAGATAGCCAATTTTTCTCAAATAACTCATTCACCTACTTTTGGGAGAGCTTTCACTTGGTGAAGTTTCAGACCCATAGCTAATTACTCACCTACTCAAAATGAGTAAATGCGAATTATCTCTAAAGTATTGCAGATAGCCAATTTTTCTCAAATTAATCATTCACCTACTTTTGGGAGAGCTTTCACTTGGTGAAGTTTCAGACCCATAGCTAATTACTCGTCTACTCAAAATGAGTAAATGCGAATTATCTCTAAAAGTATTGCAGATAGCCAATTTTTCTCAAATAAATCATTCACCTACTTTTGGCAGAGCTTTCACTTGGTGAAGTTTCAGATCCATAGCTAATTATTCACCTACTCAAAATGATTAAATGTGAATTATCTCTAAAAGTATTGCAGATAGCCAATTTTTCTCAAATAACTCATTCACCTACTTTTGGGAGAGCTTTCACTCTGTGAAGTTTCAGACCCATAGCTATTTATTCACCTACTCAAAATGAGTAAATGCTAATTATCTGTAAAAGTATTGCGGATACCCAATTTTTATCAAATACTCATTCATCTACTTGTGGGAGAGCTTTCACATGGTGAAGTTTCAGACCCATAGCTAATTACTCACCTACTCAAAATGAGTAAATGCGAATTATCTCTAAAAGTATTGCAGATAGCCAATTTTTCTCAAATAACTCATTCACCTACTTTTGGGAGAGCTTTCACTTGGTGAAGTTTCAGACCCATAGATAATTATTCACCTACTCAAAATGAGTAAATGTGAATTATCTCTTAATAGTATTGCAGATAGCCAATTTTTCTCAAATAACTCATTCACCTACTTTTGGAAGACCTTTCACACACGAAAATGAAAAATTGTGAATATCTCAGAAAAGCTATTTCTTCTGCTTTAATGCTCGGCGGGAGATACACACCACGGCAGTGGTCTTGACAAAAATTTTTGTCTCCCCAAAAATGGTGGCCATTTTGAATTTTCAAAGTTTTTGCAAAACACAAAAATGTATATCTCGAAAACCGTGCTATATGGAGCGAACTCAACAAAATTTTGGACCTGCTGGGTATCTCTGCAGAGTAGCCATGGCAATTTTCAAAATATTTTTGTCTCGCCAAATATACCGGATATTTTTAATTTTTTTATTTTTTGCAAAACACAAAAATGCTTATATCTTGAAAACCGTGCTAGATAGAGCAGACTGCGCTGACTTTGGTTGCCACAACAGTATAAGGCTAGAAACGAAGCATTTTCTTAATACTTTAGCACTCACCTTTATATCCTTTTCGGGACGCTTTGTTTTTGCTATGCAAAAACATTATCTTTTTTTTTGCGAGCGATCCTCTAGTTTGACCTTTGACCTTGTCGTAGTGACCTTGACCTATAAAATCTTGTTGCACCTTTGGGTCTCTCTTTTGATGCAGATTAAGCACTATTAAAGTCATATTAGAATTTATTAAGAATTTTACTTTCATAACTTCCCATTGTAAGAGATAGAATTTCATCAAATGAGCCACAGATTTTGCTCTAACACCACACATAAGCATTCATTAAATGTATTACCACTTCTGTATGCATGGTAATATTCAAACCATCTAAACCATAATTCGGGCCTTGCAGATGTAGATAAAGAGGGTTGAATTTTAGTTTGCTGATTAATGCTGTCATCTTGTTATTGAATTATCTTGTTTTAATACTTCATCTTTATATGCATGATCTTTCTTTTAAACATTATTTCTCCATTTAAACATTGTTTGGACCTTTATATAACTGACAGTGCTCTGAAAGTATCCTGAAGTTTGTACTGACACAGTACTTCTGTATCTCATGGTGTTGAAAATATTTCCCAAGGCTGTGGGGTACGGGCATCTCTGATGCTATTTTCTCCACAGTAATTTCATGGCCAAAGGTATGGAGAACATGGAATAAGCATATTTCCATGCTGACCTGGGGCATCTCTGATTTGAAGACTCCTCTCTCAACCATATCTTTGTCAGTGAGGATGACCTTCACATCTGCCCACCTGGAATTCTGTTCTTTGAAGACCTTCGTCATGCTACGTAGAGTTGGCTCACTTTCAGTCTGGACTAGAAAGGCAGCAACAACCTGACTCTCACCATTACCATCTATGTTGATCATTGTGTAAAATGGCATCCCTTGGTCATTAGTCTTGTGGGTGGCGTCGATCAGCAGAACCTCAGGGAATCTATCAAATGCAGAGCGCATCTCATTGTCCTGCATATAAATTCCCAAAACAACCCCCTCTTCATCTTGCACAAAGGTGGTATGGAGAGTAGGGAATTGTGACTTTATCCATTCACTCAGGTTCTTCACCCTGTCTGGACTACTGCAGGTTGTTGTCCCACTGTCCACCTTCTTCTGTTGCTTGGCTCTGGTTGCTTTATTGTGAATGTCCTTCATTAGAATAGCTTTGCCTGTCTTCTCAGAGTACACCTGCTGAATCTTCTTCCGGTTGGCATTCAAGGCAACCATGTCTGCAATCTCCTTCTGAGCTGTCTTATCCACAATCCTCTGTTTGGGAGCAAACTGGAATTCAATTTGACTGACCTCATGGTTGTGGTTATTGTTCATGTGAAAAACTGTCCATCCCTGGCCATCAGAAGTAGCCTTGAATTTAAGGACCGAGGGACATTCCATTTTCTCTGTCCTAGTGTTTTTCCTCTCATCCTTATTATTTCTTGGTTTGTAAGAACAACCATGTTTGCACACAAAATTAATTTCTGCAAAACCTATGGATTGAATGACTTATTATACCCCCTTTTTATGGCATTTTGAATAGACCTAGAGTGTCTCTTAACCAGTGTCACAAAAGACTCTTGTTCAAAAGCTTTGATCTCCTCCTCTAACTTTTGGAAAGAATTAAACACAGTTCCCACTTTGAATCTATCCATATTGACTTTCATATACATTCAATGCTTGTGATGAAGACACTGACTACCCCATTTGGAGGAACTCTATTTATACACAAAATGAGCCAGACAATTGAAATTCAGCAGTGACACTTTAACTCATAACCCCCCAATGCTATAATTAACAGTTTTACCAATTTCAGGTCGATCACAATTGATATCACTCACTACATGTCAACCTGTTAACCCTAGGCCAACTTGTCACTCTCCCCCTCTCCACAGAATTGCAATTCAACATAACCAGGTTACCAGTCTAATGGGGGAAGTGCCTATACTAATTAGCAACAATGGCCGTCTTGTGTGCATGTGTCTCTTTATGGTGTCGTATAAAATTTTCCATAGCTCTTGGCCCAGAATTTGTCAATGATTATATTATAAACCTTGGATCAAGTGAAGAGAGAGGCGCATTCAGTCGAAACGCCACTAAAACATGGGTGGAGGGGGCAGATCTTCTGTCGGTTTGCCGAGAAGCGCCTCTATCTTCACTTGTTCCTATCCCTAAAACTCAAATTAATTGGGAATTTAGAATAAAATGTTACACAGGTACTCCCAAATTCAAAATGGTTGTTAATAAGAAACAAAGTGCCTTCGGAACCGTCAAGGATGGGTCCTACTCCTCTTGGTATCCAGATGTTTCAACCTTCGAAAAGTTTCGCCCCTCTTTTCAAAGACGGTTCGATCCCCTACTGTCTTGCTACCAGTTATCGCCGGATACCAATTATCGCCGGACAGAAGTCAAATTGACATAACTTCACCAAAAGTATAGTCCCAAGTCCAGCAATTAAAGTCAAACTATTTCCAAAGTGAATGGAAGAAATACACAACAAGAAGCTTTCAAAATATGTGGCCATTACTTAAATATTACGGCAAGGTTATGTCCCGGGACGTCCCAATATGTAAAATATTGGCTCTATGTCAGGAAGTGCTTAATCGTGAGAACCGGGAAGTGCTTCATCTAGGGAAGTGCTTTATATCATGGGAATACTTGTTTTAGGATTGTAGCAATATTTTTAAAAATGAAAGCCTCAAAGAAGATCAGATACTTTAAACTCGAGAACTCACTGCAGTAACACCAACTCATTAATATTCATGAGAAGATGTGAGGTCCCGGTTTTTTCTAACAATATTTTATAAAATGGAAGTTTCAATGAAGATCAAATACTTTAAACTTGAGAATTCACGGCAGTAGCACCAACTCATTAATATTCATGAGAAGATATGAGGTCAAAGACTTCCCAGATTTTCTGACAATATAGAAAACTAATAAGAAAAATAATGAAATTGTTTCCCAACATTTAGCCAGTAAGTTACATATTGGAATGTCCCGTGATTTAACCACTGTGTAAATATTACTGTTTTATTTATTGGTGGCGATTTTTCATACCCGGCGATAATTAGTAGCAAGGTAGTACCCAGCAGACACACGCCTTGAAATGTCGTTCATTTGGAGTTGAAAACAGGTCCTGATGCTGACATCCGCATTATCAACTACTAAAGCTAAGTTAGTTTTCTGACATGAAAAAGTAGTGATATTTCGACCAGAAATTAGTGGTCGGACCGGTTCTGAAAATAAAAACCGGTTTTGGGGCTTTGAAACCGAACAAAATCCGGGATTTCGAAAGTGTGCAGAGATATGGTAAAAAAATTTACGCGAGCGTACATGAGCTGTGTTGTCAAGAGGAAATATGCATTCACAAGATATTTTAAACTTTATAAACTTCATTTGCCGTGAATATAAAGTGAAAATGTAAGTTGTTTCCTCAAATATATACGTTCGTTATTGTTTTGGCGAAGTGTTGACCAGTAGAAAGCCTAATATAATGACACTTTCAATAATCGGTTCTTAAATATTCTTTACAGATTTTGTCATTTCTACCTAAGTGAAACAAAATGCGGTATAGCGGTTTACCGTTCACACCATTCCCAGAAATCATGGTGATTTTTGATTGAAAAATTGACACTGACAGAATTTCAACACTATTTCAAAGCTAGATTTCTGACTGGAAAAAGTAGTAATACTTCATAAAAAAATCACCACTAAATCAAGTTAGTTTTTCCGACATGAAATCTTAGTGATGTTATTGAACAGAAAACAGGTTGAATGTTGGGAAATGAATGACCAGTGATCATTGATTGAAATTTCTTTTTCTAGAGGGAGATATAGTGATTAAGTTTAACTTTTTAAAAGAACTATTATTGCAACAGGTATTTGTAAAGCAAAGACTAAATTTTAAAGATGATAAAGATTATGTGTGCATGTACTTGTACACTTTTTATCCATTCTCCGTATTAATTTATAGCAACAACCAAACTGATGCACCCAAATATAGCTTTTACCCCACAGCCCTTAAGGGACCCATGGTGTCCGGATGGGCTGGCCGGTGGTTGGGCGGCAGGAAAAAGTTTGTCTGGGCTGTATCTTAGAAACCATAAGGTGTAGGAAGTTGATACTTGGTAGGGACATTGGTTAGGATGTGTAGGTGTGCAACATCATGGTCTGACCTTGATTTGACCTTGCTGTAGTGACCTTGAATTTGAAAATCTTGTTCGGGCTGTATCTCGGAAACCGTAAGGTGTAGGAAGTTGATACTTGGTAGGGACATTGGTTAGGGGGTGTAGGTGTGCAACGTCATGGTCTAACCTTGATTTGACCTTTGACCTTGCCGTAGTGACCTTGACCTATAAAATCTTGTCTGGGCTATATTGGGAAACTGTAAGGTGTAGGAAGTTGATGCTTGGTCGGGACATGAAATATTTCAAGTTGTGACGTCCCTAATGATTTTAGCTTCTTTATAATTACAATATAATTACAGCCAGCTTGATAAAACATTTAAAAGAAACTGATTGGATAAAATACTGAAGATATAAATAATTTCTCAATTGTTTGTTTGTTACAAAGAAAAAAATATAAATTTATTTTAAAATTTCACAAAAAGATTTTCAGTTGAAAACATTGAATAATACTGGTCCTATAAATGACAAAAAATGGATATCTAGTTGGAAAATATGGATTTACATATATTGAACAATTAAATGATGAATTTAATGAACCCTGCAGCAGTTGTAGAGGATTTGAGTCAGTATTCTGTGGGTGACACAACTGAAGCAGTTGATCTGCTAAAAAGCAAAGGGGTGGATTTTTGGAAGAAATTTTCTCCCCTGGGAGGATTTTCAGGGCTGGTTGCAGAAGATTTTCTTTGACACTACTTAAGTGTTTTCGTATACATATCACCTCATGTTGGATTTTATGTGATTGTTTAAGAATTCTTAATATTCACAGTTGTAACCTAAATGTATACTAATTCCAAGCAGTTATGTTAAAAAGATAAAATATGACATTGCAAGTTTTGTTGAATTTTCGAATTTTCCTGAATCTTGGAATCTGCCATATTGTTTATTTACATCCAGGATACATGACCATGTGACATTTTTAGAATTTCGTCAAAGATGCTGTACTTTGGAAACAGTTAACCAGTTAGTCAATGGTAAATACAAGTCAGTTACCCGTCTAGTAAATTATTACATAATCATTTCAGCCTTAGACAAAGGGGATATCTGTGTGTGAATGTATCTAAAATATAACCCTGGACTAGTTTAACGTAAGTTTTCGGAGTTTATTTCGGAAAAAGTAATAAAACAAATACCAGCAGTCTTTGCCAGTCAGTTTGATCAAACCTCGGCTTAAAGTATGTAAAGGTATTCCTAATTTTTTTTAATTACCAACAAGAGCACTCGGAGAGCGCAGACCTCCGCCAAGGGAGCACATATCCTGAAAATTTCATCAAAATCCGTCTATATCTTTTTGAGTTATCTGTCTTTAAAAATTACATTTCATGGATCCAAAAGATCCAGATAGTGATCCGGATCACTCCCAAAATTGAATCATTTCTTCCTTTTACCTTTTCAGACATATCCTGAAAAGTTCATCAAAATCTGTCCATAACTTTTTGAGTTATATGTCTTTAAGAATTACATTTCATGGATCCAGAAGATCCAGATAGTGATCCGGATCACTCCCAAAATTTAATCATTTCTTCCTTTTACCTTTTCAGACATATCCTGAAAATTTCATCAAAATCTAAGGTATTATATGAGGACTGTATGACTTTTTTATCAGAATGTGGGGCTGACAAAAGTTTGTATTTCATCTCTGACAGTAATATCCCTACCCATTTGTGGATTCATAATGATTCCATGTATGTCAGATTTGGTGGAATAAGAAATACAAAGACTTGGAGCAAGTCTAGGGCGATGGGTTTTCCCAGTCAAAATATACTTTTGGGGTATTTTGTTGTACACTTCACCACAGATATAAGAATTGGATTTGCCCTGGGTGATAATAAAAATAAAGGAAGATATCCGTTTTTGAGTGCACAGTTTCACTGTTGACTGAAGTTCTTTATATATAATGCTTCTAATACTCCACACCTAATCAAAATGAAAAGTAGGCTTCTCCTAGATGAGAATAAGGTGTTGTGTATGTACAAGTCGGTGCGTGGACAATTGGCCGGTGGACAACTGGCCGGTGACTTTTTTAGGGGGGGTAGGACAATTGGCCAGTGACTTTTTAAAAGTTGTTTTAGAATTTTTTTTTTTTTTTTTCAATTTTATTGACACAAAACATACAGGATTGAACTCATCAAAGTGTTTCACAAGCACTACTATTGGTATACAGGGTAAAACAAGGTTATAACAATTCATCAAAACATATTAAGCACTATCATTGGTATAAACACTAAAACTGGCACAAAGAGCCTTTACTTCTTTATTGTAGCAATCCTGAGTAGTTATCAAAAAAGAGCCTTCACTTCTTTGTTGTAGCAATCCTGAGTAGTTATCAAAGAGCCTTCATTTCTTTATTGTATCAATCCTGAGTAGTTATCAAAGAGCCTTCATTTCTTTGCTGTAGCAATCCTGAGTAGTTATCAAAGACAAACTCTTATAGCAATCCTAATTACAAATTCTGATTAGGAAAAAAAGGCTTTTGGTTCTTTCATGATCTTTACAATAAATGATAGCAGTAATGAAAAATAAATTTATAAGCATATCATTTTTTATTGCGTTAATACATCCTATCCAATGGACAATAGCTTATCCGGTCGGCGCAGACCGGCCCGCCAAACGTCAGAAAAAGACGTCCTGTGTTTCCACCGGCCAGGCCGGCCCAGTCCTGTGCACTCGCCAGGTGGCGTGTAGTACTTCCTTCCTGTCTAGACAGCGTGACGTCATAGCATCTTTTTCGTTTGGCGCGTGCCCTGTGTACACGAAAATTTGAGAGTGAATTTATATTTTGGAATTTGTCAATTTATCTTCAAGAAGTGTTTCGGAAGTTATATAACATTGTTGTGGGAGTGTCATAGAACGTTTGTATCTTATTTTCACATCCTTTCAGTACATTATGTCTTCTCCTAGCCAGAAACACGGGAGCTGTGGTCACATTATGGCCAGTTTCGACAGCCATAGTTTCTGCGCTAGATGTAGAGAAAAAAGTAAAGGCTCAGATCCTTGTATTTCACATAATGACTGCCCTGCTTGCAACTCCCTCACAGAGGACCAACGCTTACAGTTGTCCACTCCTAGTTATAGGATTAAAAAGGAAAAGCGAGAGCTTAAGAAATCTTCTGATACACCAAACAAAGACTCAGCTAGTTCCTCTCTCATCGACCCGTCCTCTGTGACGGTAGTGGGAGCTGTGGACGCCCAAGGGGTAGTCAAATCCCCGGGTTTGAGTTCTGAAAAGAAAAAGAAGAAAACAGAATCCCAAGAAAAGAAATCTTCCGCTAAACACAAGACTGCTGAAGGAAAGCCTTCTAAATCGCCACCTCAAGCTCACAAATCCGCAGCAGATTCCCGGATTGACGAGTTAGACCTTAAATGGTCGGAGAGGTTTAATAGACTAGAAGCTCTCCTCATTGCAAAAACCTTGGATAATCAAGAACCGACCTTTGCTCCGGTTAAGATCACACCGACGCACACCCCACCAGTTGGTGTAGTTAAATCCTCAGAACCTTTCATCCGACCGGCTGAAAAACTACCAACCTCAGATTTGCCCAGCACCGACCACTCTCCTCAGAGACAGGCAACGGACAAATCGCTTTCATCTACTGTCAAGAAATCTTCAGATTTGCAGGGTGTCTCTCAGATTGGCTCCAAGGTTCAATCGACCAGCAAATTGCCTCAGGACAAAACAAACACCGACCAACTTTCAGATTTACCTGGGACCGGCTCACCTTTTCTTCAGGCCTCCAGTAAATCGTCCTCAGCACCGGCCGGCAAACATGACTCAGCTTCCATGGACACTGATTCCGAATCTGAGTTTTCCGACCGACCCCCAGTAGATATCTTTGTAGACGAAGGGGAGGTGTCCGACAACGACCCGGATGACACTGTGACTGATCCCGACCAGACCCTCTCAGAGGATCAGAATTACAGGGAGACGATGAGGGGGATCAGGTCCTACATGGGGTGGACAGACATTCCGGATATTGATACCACAACATCTACATCGGATGACAACCCCTTTGCTGGCCCAAGGACTCAACCCACAGGGAAGGTGTCGGTCAAAATGCCCACGGATGAGTGGCTGTGCAAAAAAAATGGGTAAACTTAACTTGACCTTGGTAGAAGGCTACCCGTCTCGCAGCTCAGAGGCGGGTGGTTTACTGAAAGACCAATTTATACGACCAGCCAGATCACAACAGAAATGGTACGGTTTGGCATCTGACCCACAAAAGTCCGCTTCTGGCAAGTCATTGTCTTCTTGGAATACCGACTCAGCCAAAGTTAACAGCACCTACAGCAGGATTGCCAGAGCAGCAGGTATTGCCTCCACCCCTCCCCCTTCGCGTCAGATCTCTCAGGACAATCTACGACGCTGGGAGAAGGCAGCCCGCGAAGCATCCACCATGTGCAATCAGGCCGCAGCATTCAATAGGTGTCTGAACAAAGTGCAGGACAATATGAGATCACAGTTAAAAGCCATTAAGTTGGATCTTAGTAAGGGAAAATCTTCATCCAAGGTCTCTGGTGCTGCTGAGGAATTGCAGTTCCTCCTGGATTTTAACTCGGGTATCACCCAAGCTATGGCCAGGACCTTTGAACATCTTACTGATTTTGTTTTCATTACAGTGGCCAACTCCACACTCACCAGGAGGGATGCATACCTATCTCACCTCAAACCTGGTATAAAGCCGGACACCTTTGCTGCTCTCCGGACAGGTCCGCTTAACATGTCTACACTTTTCCCAGAAGAAGCCTTAAAGCAGGCAGAGCAGGACATAGCCGCCTTTGAATCGAAAGGACAGATTCACACCGGGAAGAAAGCTCGCTTCCACCCATATGAGCGACCTGAAAAGCGACCGGACAATAAAAAGCCGGATCGTCCAGCTTGGAAGAATGTGGGATACAGAGGACAAAGCAAGAGAGGCAGGGGCAAATCATCTTACTACTCCTCGCGACCAGCCAAGGGCCAGCAGTCCTATAAATGACAATCAATGTGTTCTCAAATCACAGGAAGGACTGCTGGCCGGGAGCCCAGTTACAGATCAAAGACAATACAAAGACACTTTTGTAAAATTAAATGTTGTGAACCATGCTCATACTGCCCCCGGGCTTTCGCAAAAGAAAGAAATAAGCCCCGGGGTAGCAGGTTGTCATCCCTTTCAAAAGAATCATACAGTAAAATATGTGAAAGGTGTTTCTTGTGTCACTCAATTGTCTTATGTCCAACCTGTAACAAATGTCAGAAATGTTGTCACAACTTATCCTGTAGGGGCTCGATTCCAACACTTTTGGAAAGTTTGGCTGGAGCTAGGGGCCGGTCCGAAGGTAACTCATATTTTGAAAGAGGGTTACCCCCTCCCCTTCCGGATTCGACCCAGGCTCACAAGATATCCCACAGTCGTAAGTTGCTATGTCAATCCTCACAGGGACAGCTACCTGATGGAGGCATTACATCAACTTATCGACAAAAATGCAGTGGAACTAGTTCAAAATAAAAAGTCCCTCGGGTTTTTCAACCGGCTATTTCTAGTTCCGAAACCAAACAA
Source organism: Sabellastarte sp. h YS-2021 (assembly GCA_964017235.1). Classification (NCBI taxonomy): domain Eukaryota; kingdom Metazoa; phylum Annelida; class Polychaeta; order Sabellida; family Sabellidae; genus Sabellastarte; species Sabellastarte sp. h YS-2021. The sequence goes on along the minus strand of OZ024927.1, from coordinate 137,945,266 downwards.
CAGGTGGAGACCTATCCTAGACCTGAGCAAACTAAATCTCTTCCTCAAGGTGGAGAAATTCAAGATGGAGACGCCGGAAACCATCAGGTCATCACTCCAACAAGGGGAATGGGTCACATCCATAGACTTTCAGGACGCCTATTTCCATATTCCAATACAGGAACAATCCAGGAAATATTTGAGATTTCACGTCCAAGGGCTAACATACCAATTCAAAGCCCTGCCGTTCGGCCTGTCCACAGCCCCCTTGGACTTTACTGTGGTCGCAAAGGAGGTGAAACTGATGGCCACACACAAGGGTATAAGAATCCACCAGTACCTAGACGACTGGTTGGTGAGATCCAAATCCCGCAAAACTTGTCTCCACCATACCCAAGTCCTGATCAAAATGTGCCAGGACCTAGGTTGGCTGGTGAATTTGGAGAAATCAGAGCTGGAACCCAAACAGATCTTCGACTTTGTAGGTTACCAGTTCGACCTCAGGTCCGGTCGGGTCAGACCTACACCGGACCGGTGGCAAAGCCTTCAGGACAAGATACATCTACTCCTGTCGTTACCGGCCTGTCCGGCCCGACAGTTCATGTCCCTGATAGGCCTACTAACAGCCACAGAAAAACAGGTTCACCTCGGCCGACTACACATGAGACCCATACAGTGGCATCTCAAGAACAATTGGAGGGTACCAGAATCTCTAGAGAAGATTATCCCCCTACCAAGGTCCCTGCACCCCCACTTACAATGGTGGCTAGAGGAAGACAATGTGCTTCAAGGCCAACCACTACACCCAGTAAGACATGCTCTGCAGATATTTACAGACGCATCAAAAGAAGGGTGGGGCGCTCACTTAAACGAGTTCACTGCAAGAGGGACCTGGTCGGTGCCAGAAAGCAAACTGCACATAAATTATCTAGAACTCAAAGCGGTCTTCCTGGCCCTCAAAGAGTTTCAAAACCTTTGTGTAGACAAAATGGTTCTGGTGGCAACCGACAACACTACAGTGGTAGCTTACATAAACAAGGAAGGAGGCATGAGGTCGGGCCCACTGTGTGCCCTACTATGGAGAATCTTGACCTGGTGCTCCCAGAGACAAGTGACTCTAAAAGCCCGACACATCCCAGGCCATTTAAATGTAATAGCCGACAAGCTATCCAGGCTGGGTCAGACCATCCAAACAGAATGGTCCCTCCTTCCGGAAGTTTTCCAACAACTATGCAATCAATGGCACCGGCCTCAAATAGACCTATTTGCCACGAGGTTCAACCACAAGTTACCTCAGTTTGTCTCTCCGGTACCGGACTCCCTGGCTATAGCAGTGGATGCTCTCACCCTGCCATGGGACGATCTGGATGCATACGCCTTCCCACCGACCGCCATATTGGGCAAAGTGGTGGAGAAGCTACTGGACTCCCCGTGCAAGAGACTCATTCTGATTGCCCCGGGGTGGCCCAACATGCCTTGGTTTTGGGACCTAGTGAACATGTCCAGCCAGGTCCCTCTCAGCCTACCCAACCTGCCCAGTCTGCTAACACAGCCCTTCAATCAAATCCCTCACAGAAATCTGACAAATCTAAATCTCCATGCCTGGCTCCTAGAGCCACAAAAATCAAAGAACAGGGCTTCTCTGAGGCAGTGGCAGCAAGAATTGAGGCTCCTCAAAGAAAGTCAACCAGATCAGTCTATGAGGCAAAGTGGACCATTTTTACAAAGTGGTGCGACACTAATCAGGTGGACTTCAGGTCACCACCTGTAAAGTCAGTAGCTGACTTCTTAATGTACCTCTTTGAGGACAAGAAATTACAGCCCAGCACCATTGATGGATACAGATCTGCCATTGCTGATAAACTGGGTGACACATCAATCAATATCAGCAAAAATGATAACCTCACTCGTCTCTTGGAAAGTTTCCACAGAGACAGACCCAAAGGGCGGAGGGGGATACCCTCCTGGAACCTTTCCCTGGTACTACACCAGCTGACAAAGGCTCCCTTCGAACCACTTAGGGAGGCGTCTCTGAAGCATGTGACCTTCAAGACTGTCTTCCTTTTGGCCCTGGGCTCTGGCAAAAGACGGAGTGAAATCCATGCATGGCAGCATAAAAACATCAGGCACCAGTCGGACTGGTCTAAGGTGTCTCTTTTTCCGTCCCCCAGCTTTCTCTCTAAGAATCAGCTGGCCAAGGAGGGTCCACAGAGTGTAGCCCCAGTGGTCATACCAGCCCTGGCTCCTACTCTAGATAAATCCCTCAAGTCTGACAGATCCCTCTGTCCAATCAGAGCACTGCGCTACTACTTGGACCGGACTTCAGACCTCAGGCAACACAAGGAGTTAGTCTTTGTCTCCTTCAAGAAGGGTTTCGACAAAGACATCTCCCCTGCCACTATCTCCTCATGGATCAAGCAAACTGTGATCCTATGCTATGAGCTCTCTGATCATCAGGCCCACACCCTACATCAAGTTAAAGCTCATGATGTCAGGGCCTTTGCGGCTTCTAAGGCTTTCCAATCGGGAGTTTCCTTAGAACAGATCTTAGCAGCCTGCCACTGGAAATCTCATAATACCTTCACCCAATTCTACCTGAAGGGTGTGGCCTGGGCTGACTCAGAGCTCTACCATCTTGGACCGGTTGTGGCTGCTCAGCAGATCCACCAACAGACTGGTACCTAGAGGAGATCTGTACATATGTAAATACTGCACATATTTGTATATATAGCACGTTTAGTTAAGAACAAAAAAAAAAAAAAAATCTCTCACGTACTTCCTCCAGGAGGTGTTATTTTATGGGATTGAACTCATCCCTCTCTTCCCCTACCTCAGAGCAGGTCTGTTAAAAAAGGGGGGGGGGGGGGGGGGGCAAGGTCGATTCTGACGGTTCCATTCCGGACAACCGGATGATGATATTCGACCATAGCCTTAAGGGTGCCTTTTGACTTCAAGGTCCACCCAGGCTAAAGGAGAGATGTTTATAATCTCGGACATAAGTTCAACTTTAATCCCTAGTAACTTACCCGCCGACCAAGCGGTAGTTATTCAGCTATTGTCCATTGGATAGGATGTATTAACGCAATAAAATTGCAAATTTAATAAGTAAATTAAATTTTTATAAGTTAATACCCTATCCAATGGACACACAAGACCCTCCCTCCGACCCCGCTATCAGCTTACTAGGGGTCCAATAGGTTTAGACAACAAAAAAGATGCTATGACGTCACGCTGTCTAGACAGGAAGGAAGTACTACACGCCACCTGGCGAGTGCACAGGACTGGGCCGGCCTGGCCGGTGGAAACACAGGACGTCTTTTTCTGACGTTTGGCGGGCCGGTCTGCGCCGACCGGATAAGCTATTGTCCATTGGATAGGGTATTAACTTATAAAAATTTAATTTACTTATTAAATTTGCAAATTATAAGATTTCCTAATTATGAGCAGCTAAACAAAAGAAAATTTTAAGGCAATCTGAGTACGAATCAAGGGACCTTTAGTGTGTGGAACCTAGCAAAAAGACATACTATGACTCTATTTGCAATATGAAGACAACTTGTAAAATTTAAAACAATACTAAATCAACTTTTAAAAAGTCACCGGCCAATTGTCCTACCCCCAAAAAAGTCACCGGCCAGTTGTCTACCGGTCAATTGTCCACCGGCCAATTGTCCCGGATTCGAAGTCCAGCAAAAGAAATTAAGAAGTCCAGCACAAAGGTCTATTAATTTCTTTGTGCTGGACTTCAAAGCCAAAGCAGATTTATGAGTGAAAAAGTTTCCATATATGACAAGGGCAATGGGTTTTCCCAGTTAAAATATACTTTTGGGGTATTTTGTTGTACAGTTCACTACAGATATAAGAATTGGATTAGCCCTGGGTGATAATAAGGATACAGGAAGATATCCATTTTTGAGTGCACAGTATCACTGTTGATGTTCTTTGTATATATAATCGATAATACTTTTACAAGAATTGGTGCTGAGTAGATTTACGCTATCCCAGGTTTAATGGAGAAGGGGTATCATTTTACACAGTAGAGCTTTGTTTTGTGTTGAAGTATTGTTTATCTGTTTAATTCCAAGCCAAGAGGCAAATAATTTTTTTTTTTATTTGACTGTTGTTGTTTTCAATGAATAGATTGGTAAATGTTGGCTTCAGGTATTTCTGAATATTGCAAGTAGGGTGAAAGAAGAAGGTTGTGACAAAATGTTTACCTGTTTTGAGATCAAAGATAATTAGATTTTATCCATTCATCCATAATTGGATGTATCATTTTCAAAGAGTAAGTTTACCTCTTGACATACTAAAAATGTGCCACAGGTAAGTCCTGATATAGATTGTGCCACAGCTGGGAAATACTGATCTTAAATTTTATTAACATTTAAAAGTTATTTAAAAAGAAAAGAAATGTCCCATGAACAATGAAAATATTTTTACATTATTGCCATTAAGTCAGGCATTTTTCTTGGCTATAGCACATGGTGTGACACTTGGTGTACATGTATGTATGTGCTAATCTATATGATTTTCAATTTGTAGATAAGGAACAGTTTACTTGATATACAATGTATTAATATTAAGTTAATGAGGACAAAATCGTATCTTTAGCACTGTTTCCATTACCGGTCATGTTCACTGAACAATTTCATAAAATTGATGCCACAAATCAGAAAACACCTACATGGGAACATAGTTCAACATACACTTGTGTTTACAGGTGAAAAATGTTGATATAATAATGACCATTGTTGCATTGTTACATTCACCTCAATTAAGGGATGGAGTGTTCTATAATACAAGTTTACACTTTGGCCCTGAAGACAATGTGTCAGTTCTTCATTCAAAAGTTATTTGGGGCATGTGTTGTTTAGTTTGTAAACACAATTAAGGGGTCTTTTTGAAAGCTTAGAGATTTAACACTTAACATATGTACAAGCAAACACCATATATTAAATTAAAGTTTGTAGGTGTTTATGCACACAAGGACTTGGTATAAAAGTATCTGACTGTGTGGTTTAAATAACCTGAAGAAAAATATCAATTGGGAAGATCCAAGGGGATATATTATTACAGACAATCATTCTTTGTAAAAATGTGGTGCTGTTCAGCTTAACTCATACAAAGGAGAGATTGGGTTAAAAAGAAGTGGTAGTTTTGCACTGAAATCCAGTGGAAGAAGAAGAAAAATTGAAGTGTTTTGGTCTTGAACTTTGTCTGAGGTGGAACAAAAAAGGTTTAATTCCTAAACAATTTGCTGTTAATTAAGGAGACTTTGATGTTTGAAATTTTTACTGCAAGCTGCTGAAGTTTAGAGGGTCTGTCTACTTTTTAGTTGGGGTGACTGTTTGATGAGATCAAATATTTGTCGGTTTAAGTCAGTTGATCCTCTTACTCACTAGAAATTCTAATTGCCCTATCTAAAGCATGTTTGTCATATAAAAAGACTGGATAGAATCATATTTTGTTTTAATTTTTTACATTCTAGTGAAACCAGAAAAAAATGAGTAAAAATCAAAATACCAGCTCTAAATGCTCATGTGTAAGGCAATCACTCGGACAAATCTTTGCTTATTTTCACTTTTGCTAAGGTGATGAACCAGTCTTAGTGAGGAGAAATATGGCATGAAGTCTGGGAGAAGTTTGTGAAAAGCTTTAAAAGTTCTGATTTTTTGGTTATATTTGTTTAGATTTTAATATATTGTATTTATTTTAGTTTAATATTTGATTTGGATCAGTTTAATCTGACTTCTTGTGATGGCTAATCAGAAAAGAATGTCTGCATTGGTTTGAGTTTGCAAAAGTTGAGTTTGTTTATACATGTACATCACATTACATTGACTGTTAAGATCAGTATAGTTCACCCTATAAATATAAGGAGCACAAAATTATTCCGACTTAACCAGGATTTTCAGACAACAATACATTTCAAAGAAAAAGGTTTCTGAAGACTTCTGCTTATTTAAGTCTTATTTTGGTGATTTTAGTCGTTGGACTCTTCTTGAAACTTACAAATGCTTTCAAGGGCTCAGAGCCTCAATAAGAATGAAATGTAGTATTTTGATTTAAATTGTTTACACATCGCTGATATGAGGAAAGCGTCAAAGTCTGTGTCAAAGTGCCTTATTAAAAAGGGGATGTGTCCTTATGAGGTATTTTACACAAATGCACTGCCATTTTCATACCATGTATAGTGTATTGTGAATAACTGAGATGTGTAACCAAAATTAAATATTTTTTATTGTTGTCCTGAAATATCAGCCATAAAATACATGTGGTCTGTAATGTATTGGCGTATATACTAACTAGTTTTTCAATATTTATTGTGGTTTCTTCATTATTTTCACCACAACCAGTTGAAAAGTGGAATACTGTTTTACTGTTTTCAACAGACAACTATATTTTTCAGACAACTAACACCAAAAGATGACAGAAAAGGTGGAGTTGAAGCGGGAGGTGAGTCTATTCAGCGGCTGTGCCTACATCCTTGGAACGATTATAGGCAGTGGGATCTTCATTTCACCCAAGGGAGTTGTGATAGAATCTGGCTCAGTGGGTACCTCGCTGATCATATGGCTGTTGTGTGGTGTTTTGGTACTGTTGGGGGCCATGTGCTATGCAGAGCTGGGGACAGTGATACCAAAGACAGGTGGTCCATATGAATATATCCGAACAGCCTTTGGGGACTTGCCAGCATTTCTGTATTGCTGGGCCATTGTCATGATTGTACTGCCCACAGGAAATGCTGTCATCGCAATGACGTTTGCCTACTACATTATTCAGCCAGCATTTCCAGATTGCAAATCCCCAGAATCAGCAGTCCTCTTGCTGGCAGGGTTGGCTATTGGTATGTACAGCTTATATGAATATTACTACTGTATTTATCTGTAAATATGCCCCCGGCCCGATGGTGATGCATTTTTCAAAAGGTTAGGTCGACTATTTAAGATAAAGAAACCGCTCCATTGTCCCGGAGTAATGGATGATCGTTGCATACTTACAACCCTTATCTAAATTGTCAGTACATGTAATTGTGGGAGAACTTCTGTTCATTTATTTAGATTTTTGACATCACTTTCAACAATGTATAGGTCACATCATGATGGGTTGTTTTATGGACAGAGGAAACCAGTACATAGAGTTGGTTAAGGTCCTTTACTGTAAACTGCCAACCATCGGTAAGCAACTTCCAACTGTCCCATATAGGGTCCAGGGTTTGAACCGCAGACCTCAGAGGTGAGAGGTGAGTGGGTTACCACTACTCAACCATCGTCCCTGGAAGAACTTCTAATATATCAGTAGCAAACCTTAAATCAGAAGGTTTAAACTTGTATCTCATTAATTAATTCTTGACCAAAATTGCGATGTTTTATTTTTATTTTCTGTGTTTCCTATTAGTGTTAATTTGATTGGGAAACTCATTTTGATATTCTAGTTTTGGTTTGAAAAAAAATCACATATTATCAGCACAACTCCATAGTCTTTATCATACAGCAAAGCCTACCTTTATGATAAAACTTTTAATCCGGTGTATTATTTATACAGTAAGGTAAGTTGAAGCTACACATTTGCTGTTTAATCAGTTGGCTCATACCTCTGTGATTTTGGGATTGAATACTTCTCATGACAGCATGTGGAATTCACTGAGGGAGTGTCCTGATATTTTCTTGGCTATTGAAAGTGATCTAAAATATTTGTGAACCCCATCAGTGTGAAACGGTTCTCTGTCCCTGTGATTAAACTCCCGTCATATATTTTCCAAAAAATCAAATAACAAGGAGTATTGAGCGTCTCACAAGGGACGCTTGTTTATATTTAGGGGAGAGAGGAAAGAGTGGGTCTGCCGGCTCCCGCATTTTCTATTGCTTATAGCTCGGCAATCACTGGGCGGATTCTCTTCAAATTTAGCACATGTATGCAGTAACTCTGGGAAAATTTTCTGAATATGGTGCCATGACATTTCAACCAATCAGAGAAGTCATATGACCAAAAACATGTTTTTCAAAGGGGTCTGCTTGTCCGGATGATAACTTACAAAGCGCTTCACCTATTCACGTGAAATTTGGCAAGTGGGTTCGTTCTATGGATATCTGGATATCATTAACTTTGGAAGTGATCCAATACAAAATGGCCGACTTATTAGCGATTAACTAAACGGCAAGATTTTTCTTAATGCTGAAAATGAAAAAGCTTTAATATCTTGGAAACAGTGCGAGATAGAGTGATTTCGGCCAAATTTTTGGCCCCGCAGGATATATGTGATATAGGATATACTGGCGACTTTTCCCAAAAATCGCTTTCCAGCCATCTTGAATTTTTGTGTAAAACGCAAAAACTCATTTATCTTGGAAACAGTGCGAGCAATTTTGACAAAATTTTGGCCCGCAGGATGTTTGCAGTCAACTGGCGACTTTTCTTAAAAATCGCTTTCCCGCCATTTTTGGCGGCCTTCTTGTACAACGCAAAAACGTGTTTATCTTGGAAACGGAGCGAGATAGAGCGATTTCGACAAAATTTTTGTCCCACAGGGTGTCTGCAGAGTCTACTGGCGACTTTCCCCAAAAATTGTTTTCCCGCCACTTTTGGCGGCCATCTTAAATTTCTGCGTAAAACGCAAAAGCGCTTTTATCTCTGAAACGGAGCGAGATAGAACAATTTCGATGAAATTTTTGACCCACAGGGTATCTGCAGAGTGTACTGGCGACTTTTTGTAGAAATCATTTTTCCGCCATTTTTGGCGGCTATCTTGAATTTCTGCGTTAAATGCAAAAGTGTCTTTATCTCAGAAACGGAGCGAGATAGAGCGATTTCGACGAAATTTTTGACCAGCAGGGTATTTGTACACTCTACTTGCAACTTTTCCCAAAAATCGTTTTCCCGCCACTTTTGGCGGCCAAATTGAATTTCTGCGTAAAAATACAAAAACTTATTATCTTGCAAACGGTGTAAGATAGAGTAATTTTGGTGATAAATAAGTCATTCACTTACTTTGAATAATCTGCCACATACTAAAGTTGCAGATATATAGCTCTTAACATAGCTGAGTCAAAGCTGCTAAAATAAGTAAATGTCTTTTATCTGTAAAAGTGTTGCAAATACACAGTTTCCTCTAAATAAGTCATTTACCTACTTTTGGGTGATCTACCACATAGTGAAGTTGCAGAACTGTAGCTCTTTGCATAGTTGAGTAATAGCTACTAATTAAAAGTGAGTATATATCTTTTATCTCTGAAAGTATTACAGATAGGCAATTTCTTCTAAATAAGTCATTCACCTACTTTTGGGTGATCTATCACACAGTGAAGTTGCAGATCTAGAGCTCTTTGTATAGCACAGTCATGGCTACTAAAATGAGTAAATGTATTTTATCTCTAAAAGTATTACAGATAGGCAATTTCTTCTAAATAAGTCATTCACATACTTTTGAGTGATCTACCGCATAGTGAAGTTGCAGAACTGTAGCTCTTTGGATAGCTGAGTAATAGCTACTAAAATGAGTAAATGTCTTTTATCTCTAAAAGTATTACAGGTAGGCAATTTCTTCTAAATAAGTCATTCACCTACTTTTTGGGTGATCTACCACATAGTGAAGTTGCAGAACTGTAGCTCTTTGGATAACTGAGTAATGGCTACTGAAATGAGCAAATGTCTTTTATCTCTAAAAGTATTACAGGTAGCCAATTTCTTCTAAATAAGTCATTCACCTACTTTTGGGTGATCTACCACATATTGAAGTTGCACAACTGTAGCTCTTTCCATAGCTGAGTAATAGCTACTTAAATGAGTAAATAGCTTTTATCTCTAAAAGTATTTCAGATAGGCAATTTCTTCTAAATAAGTCTTTTATCTCTAAAACTGTTACAGATAGGCAATTTCTTCTGAATAACTCATTCACCTTTTGGGTGATCTACCACATAGTGAAGTTGCACATCCATAGCTCTTTGCATAGCTGAGTCATGCCTGCTAAAATGAGTAAATGTCTTTTATCTGTAAAGGTATTGCAGATAGGCAATTTCTTTTAAATAAGTTATTCACCTACTTTGGGGTGATCTGCCACATAGTTACATTGCAGAACTGCAGCTCTTTGGGTGGCAGAGTAATAGCCACTAAAATGAGTAAATGTGTTTTATCTCTAAAGTGTTACAGATAGGCAATTTCTTCTAAATAAGTCCTTCACCTACTTTTGGATGATCTACTACATAGTATTATAAGTTGTAGAACTGTAGCTCTTTGCATTTCAGAGTAATAGCTACTAAAATGTCTAAATGCCTTTTATCTTTGAAAGTATTGCAATCAAACATTAAAGTGCCTCTTGCTTATTGTCACTTCTACATGTTCCTCCATCTCACAAGAAAATCTATATTCCACTATCTTTAGTACATCTAATTTATACGGCGGGAGATAATTGCATGCATCAGAATGCTTGTTACATGTAGTTTGAAAATTTTACTCATTTTCTCAACGCAATTATCCTTTTTCCTTGACAAACCCGACATTCTGTAAAGCTATACTAATAAAATACCTTAATGAGTTGGGGAGTGCTGAAAAATTCATTGGAAAAGAAACAAACAAGAAGGCCTTGGTGTAAAGCTACTATGTAACACCTCAAAATTTGGAGGAGGATGTTTTATCTCATGACACAAACACTAAAATGATTGAAAATTTACCATAAGACAAGCAAAATTTTGGAATTTCAATATACAGCAACCCAGAATATATTACCAACAAGTATTTCGGTGTATTATAATATTATTTTATATACAACATTTTTCTTATTATTATCAAATAAAAAAGTTCTAATGGGACTTTGTTTTCTTTAACCATTGAAATAAATAAAGTAGAATATTAAACTAACCATAAATAATGATTGTGCATTTTGTTGGCTTAAACTTTATATGTAGTTTCTACTGTGAAAAGAGATGTTGCTATGATAAAAGCCTCCTCCTGAATAATTAATTGTAACATGGTTGTGAAATGACATGAATTTAAACAATGGTGTTTTAAGTGCAAATATGCAAATCAGCCATTCCATATTTTAAACCATTCACTATAAGTTTTCAGACTTAAGTTTTTAGTTTTTCTTTTGTGCAAACCCCCTGTCTCGTGGGAAACAGAATTTTGTAAAATTTGTCTTCTAGTTTTCTTCATTTATTAGAAAATGTCAAAAAATAATGTATGATGGTTGTGACTAGAAGAATGTTACTATTATTAAAGTTTAGAAATGTATTGTATTCGTATTTTGTAACTTCCCCTTTTATATGACATTGTATTCAAATCTGTGCCATGCTCATAATTAAGTAACAAGTGTTTTGATGTAAATAGTACGTACATAAATAAAATAAATGTATTATTTATTCACAGTATGCACAGATGTTAGAAACATTGATTTTAGCACTTTTTCCATGCTTGGTTTTTGTATGCTGTAATTTGCATACACTAGTTTCATGTAAGCTGTTTTATAGTGTTTTGATCTTTATATAGCTACCCATAAAACTGTGGTGCAGTGCCTTTTTATCTGTCTGTTAAGCCCATTGAACACTAGCGCAGCGCGGCTAAATAAAATAGAAATAAAGGAAGTAGTTTACTGCTTATACACATATGCGGCGCGGCAGCTAGCAGTGCGGCGCCGGTTTTTCAATTTAGAAAATTTTCTAATTTTCCGAAAAACCGTGTGGCTTTTTCACTGTTTTCCCCCAAGTTTTCATAGATATTTGGATTTCCCACATGTTTCTACGTATAGGTTAATGGCCAAGTAAGTGTCCAATATTGGAAAATAATGGACTGTTTACGAGGTCCCGAAGGGACCGAGTCAACAGTTCATTATTTTCCAATATTGGACACTTACGAGGCTATTAACCTATTTAAATTACACCTTCCTTAATTTATAATTTTTAAGATGTTGTTTAACATCATTACTTTTCATTTCTATATTCCTGGTGTGTATTTTTTCGGGTTTTATGATCATTTAGTTGAAATGCATGTACAAGGTTTTTTTTGGAAATGTGCTAAAAAGACTTCTATATATGGTCAAAATCACAAAAGGGGCCAATAGTGAAAGATAATGGACACTTTTAACAAAAGAAAAACTCTCAGGTGTAATTTAAACAAATATAATAATTGGAAACCAAAATGCAAGCACACAGGCTCATTGTGAAGGGATTAACTACTGGCAGATAGATGACAAAATATGGTATGTGTCAATATAGACACATAAAAGGGTTTAATTTAATGAAGAATGCAATTAACAGTAATTCTAGAAGGGACACACTGGCCAAGGGTCTTGTTTGTAGATGGATTAAGTACTTAAATGGAGGAAGGGATGTCAAGTTAGGTGTGTGGCAATATATGTACTACATATTATGTAGATAAAACACAACCAGAATTTAATTGAAAGGGGGTGTAATCACCAGTATTATAAAAGGATACTGGTCAAGGGCAAGGCTGTTCATTGTGAAGGGATTAAATTGTATGTAAGTGTATGATAGGTGTGGAAATGTGCTGTGGGGTATTAGATGTTTAATTATATATGGTTAGTTTAACTATTCTAGCCTTACTTTGCTGTAGTTTAAAAATATTTTTTTCGATTTACTGAAAACCGGTGCGAAAAATCGCCCAAATGTGCAAAGTAAAGAAAATTCACCTGCTTAGCATGTAGTAAAAATCGTGCCGTGCCGCACCGCATAAATGTGCAACGCTGTTTACTTTATGTTATGTGGTAATTGGCTATTGGTGCCAAAGGAAATTGTCTGTCAATCTATTTAAAGTGAAATGACTGAACATGGCAGCAGTAATTTCTTTTAGGTTTTGCAACCACAAACTGTTACAGACATTTCATTTTGGTAACTGGCCAACCACTGCAAGAATATGAACTAAGCTTATTTAAATCCAATATATAAAACAAAAACTATTAAAATATCTTCAGATCTTCACAAATACTGTAGAACGTCTATTATTTGACCCTCTGTTTTTCACATTTTCATTTATTTAACCTCGGACACACTCTCCCAATGCCATTTAAACCTGATATTTAGGCCTTTCTATTTTTCGACCCATCTATTATCTGAGGGTTAAATAATACAGGTTCTGCTGTGTAACTAAACCTTAACCAAACACGTTAAACCTTGTCACAAACTTCAGTATGACCTGTACTATATTTTATCTCTCACTGTGATTGGCCAGTTTTGCAAACACCTCAGTAATTAAGTGTCCCTGAAAAGGGCACTTAAGTTTCCCTGAAAAGGGCGCTTATTTGGTTTTGCGTCAGTTTCCTCGCCGCCGCCGCATTATGGTCTCCCTTGAATATCTCCCTTATTATTAGAAGCTATTTAACCATATTTGGCAGTTATATACCTTAAGCGTAGGAAAATTTTTCAACATGCTTAAATTTGACCTTTCATCTTTATCAAGGTCACATGATCAAAAAAATTGTTTTTCGGGTACACCCGCCCGTCATCGCAGTTCAGGAAAATCTACTGACCGCAGAGGCTCGTAACTTCGTACATGTGTTCATACTATCAAAAACACGAGCTGATTAGATTTTGGGAGCAATCCGATGAAAATTGACCGATTTATAGGCTATTTTCTCACAGGTACCAATCAGAAAGCTTAAAATTCATGTGAAGCCCCCTATTATCTTCTTAAGTATTGCATTTAGAGCCATAAAATGTATTGGGAGGTAGTAGGAAACCATATGTGGAGAGTCTAGAAAGCAATTCAAATTCCCCCCCCCCCCTCCTTTATTCTTGCTTTTACAGCTTTAGAATGTATTAAGAGGTATTGGGAAACCATATGTGAATAGTCTAGATAGCTGGTCATATTTACCCCCTGACCCTCCAAACTGGGGGTCATAAAGTAGCAAATTTTCAATTATATCTAAATAGAAATGAGCATTAATCATAAGATATAAATAGGCTTGTGGGAACATGGACCTTTTATTTACTCATTGGGATAGATGTGGTCACAGCATTGTGTCATAAACTTCTTGCCTTTCCAAAGGCTCAAATTTTACTATGCCTTTTTTAAAATTGTAAATAGGTATATGGCATTTATAAAGCACTTAGTCTGTTACTCTTTAATTAAGTAGTTTTATGGTGTACTTTTCAACCTATTATAAGTATTGATGCTCACATAGGATACCTGGTAGCCCTTGAGTTTGTGAAAATGGGGTAATACGTGGCAAAAATAGGTCAGACTCTACAATTGCATGCTATTATTAATTAAATACCAGGCCTGTGCTCTGAAGTCACCATGAATTATCATACCCGGGTAATTGCAAAAGTTGGGATGAACTTTTATGAGAATGGAAACCAGCCTTGTATTCTGAAAAAAAAACCCCAAATTTATGTACTCGCATTTTAGTATACACCAACTAAAAGTAAACTGCAATTGATGTCAGATGTAAACAAATATCTCTGCAATAAAATGTGAAACATGGCTAAAATAAGGAAAATTATGAAGAAAATGGATAAAAAAGTAGTTTCATTCGACATACTGTAAGATTTTATTGGAGTTTACCTCGGAATGACATTTTAGCAGTTTATGGGTGATCACATGAGATTGTGGAGCGGAATGGGCTTATGAAAACATGGGAGATACAAAGCTTGGCACCAGTATCATTAATATTTTACTACTCAACGCATAATGTCCAGTATCCCATGTAGAAGAGAGTACAAAAAAGGTTGACATTTCAATGGGGAAATGACCTCTAAAATGTCCTCCCTTGATCTGATATAGGCTGATAATTAAGCGTCCCTTGTTTGTGTATGGGAGAGCTTCTGGCTCCGCCGGCTCCGCATTTTGTTTTCCTTATAACTCTGTAACCGTTAGGCGGATTCTTTTCAAATTTGGCAGGTTTAGGCAGTAGCCTTGGGGAATTTTTTTGAATATGCTGCAGTGACATTTCAACCAATCAGAGAGGTCACATGACCAAAAATGTCTTTTTTCGATGGGGAAGCTTGTCCGGATGATAACTTGAAAGGAATTTTATCAATTCACCTGAAACTTGGCAAATACATTCATTCTATTAAAATCTGGAAATCATTAGATTTTGGCATTGATTGGTCAAGAAATGGCCGAGTAATTAATGATTAATTAATCATTACGAATTTTCCAAATAAGGAAAACACAAAAATGCTTATATCTCGAAAACCGTGCTAGATAGAGCGATTTCGACGAAATTTTTGACCCGCAGGTTATCTCTGCGGAGTAGTTTTCCCAATTTTCAAAAAAATTTTGTCTCGCCCAAAATGGCGGCCATTTTGAATTTTCGAAATTTTCGCAAAAATTGCAAAACACAGAAATGCTTATATCTCAAAAACCGTGCTAGATAGAGCAATTTCGACAAAATTTTTGACCCGCAGGATATCTCTGCAGAGTACTTTTCCCAATTTTCAAAAAATTTTTGTCTCGCCAAAAATGGCGGCCATTTTGAATTTTCGAAATTTTCGCAAAAATTGCAAAACACAAAAATGCTTATATCTCGAAAACCGTGCTAGATAGAGCGATTTCGACGAAATTTTTGACCCACAGGTTATCTCTGCAGAGTAGTTATCTCAATTTTGAAAAAATTTTTGTCTCGCCAAAAATGGCGGCCATTTTGAATTTTCAAATTTTTCGCAAAAATTGCAAAACATAAAAATGCTTATATCTCGAAAACCCTGCTAGATAGAGTGATTTCGATGAAATTTTTGACCCACAGGGTATATCTGCGGAGTTAAGCCATGCCAATTTTCAAAAAAATTTTATCTCGCCAAAAATGGCGGCCATTTTGAATTTTCGAATTTTTCGCAAAAATTGCAAAACATAAAAATGCTTATATCTCGAAAACCGTGCTAGATAGAGCGATTTCGACGAAATTTTTGACCCGCAGGGTATCTCTGCAGAGTAGCCATGCCAATTTTCAAACAAAAAATTTCTCCCAAAAAATGGCGGCCATTTTGAATTTTCGAATTTTTCGCAAAATTGCAAAACACAAAAATGCTTATATCTCGAAAACTGTGCTAGATAAAGCGATTTCGACGAAATTTTTGACCCACTGGGTATCTCTGCAGAGTAGCCATGCCAATTTTCAAAAAAATTTTATCTTGCCAAAAATGGCGGCCATTTTGAATTTTCGAATTTTTGCGCAAAAATTGCAAAACACAAAAATGCTAATATTTCCAAAACCGTGCTACATAGAGCGATTTCGACGAAATTTTTTATCTTCAGGGTATCTCTGCAGAGCAGCTATCCCAAAGAGCTTTCACTTGGTGAAGTTTCAGACCCATAGCTAATTGCTCACCTACTCAAAAAGAGTAAATGCGAATTACCTCTAAAAGTATTGCAGATGGCCAATTTTTCTCAAATAACTCATTCACCTACTTTTGGGAGAGCTTTCACATGGTGAAGTTTCAGACCCATAGCTAATTATTTACCTACTCAAAATGAGTAAATGCTAATTATCTGTAAAAGTATTGCGGATACCCAATTTTTATCAAATAACTCATTCATCTACTTGTGGGAGAGCTTTCACATGGTGAAGTTTCAGACCCATAGCTAATTACTCACCTACTCAAAATGAGTAAATGCGAATTATCTCTAAAAGTATTGCAGATAGCCAATTTTTCTCAAATAACTCATTCACCTACTTTTGGGAGAGCTTTCACTTGAAGTTTCAGACCCATAGCTAATTACTCACCTACTCAAAATGAGTAAATGCGAATTATCTCTAAAAGTATTGCAGATAGCCAATTTTTCTCAAATAACTCATTCACCTACTTTTGGGAGAGCTTTCACTTGGTGAAGTTTCAGACCCATAGCTAATTACTCACCTACTCAAAATGAGTAAATGCGAATTATCTCTAAAAGTATTGCAGATAGCCAATTTTTCTCAAATTAATCATTCACCTACTTTTGGGAGAGCTTTCACTTGGTGAAGTTTCAGACCCATAGCTAATTACTCACCTACTCAAAATGAGTAAATGCGAATTATCTCTAAAAGTATTGCAGATAGCCAATTTTTCTCAAATAACTCATTCACCTACTTTTGGCAGAGCTTTCACTTGGTGAAGTTTCAGACCCATAGCTAATTACTCACCTACTGAAAATGAGTAAATGTGAATTATCTCTAAAAGTATTGCAGATAGCCAATTTTTCTCAAATAACTCATTCACCTACTTTTGGGAGAGCTTTCACTTGGTGAAGTTTCAGACCCATAGCTAATTACTCACCTACTCAAAATGAGTAAATGCGAATTATCTCTAAAAGTATTGCAGATAGCCAATTTTTCTCAAATAACTCATTCACCTACTTTTGGGAGAGCTTTCACTTGGTGAAGTTTCAGACCCATAGCTAATTACTCACCTACTCAAAATGAGTAAATGCGAATTATCTCTAAAAGTATTGCAGATAGCCAATTTTTCTCAAATAACTCATTCACCTACTTTTGGGAGAGCTTTCACTTGGTGAAGTTTCAGACCCATAGCTAATTACTCACCTACTCAAAATGAGTAAATGCGAATTATCTCTAAAAGTATTGCAGATAGCCAGTTTTTCTCAAATTAATCATTCACCTACTTTTGGGAGAGCTTTCACTTGGTGAAGTTTCAGACCCATAGCTAATTACTCACCTACTCAAAATGAGTAAATGCGAATTATCTCTTAATAGTATTGCAGATAGCCAATTTTTCTCAAATAACTCATTCACTTACTTTTGGAAGAACTTTCACACATGAAAATGAAAAATTGTGTATATCTTGAAAAAGCTATTTCTTCTGCTTTAATGCTCGGCGGGAGATACACACCACGGCAGTGGTCTTGACAAAAATTTTTGTCTCCCCAAAAATGGTGGCCATTTTGAATTTTCAAAGTTTTTGCAAAACACAAAAATGCTTATATCTCGAAAACCGTGCTATATGGAGTGAACTCAACAAAATTTTGGACCTGCTGGGTATCTCTGCAGAGTAGCCATGCCAATTTTCAAAATATTTTTGTCTCGCCAAATATAGCGGACATTTTTAATTTTTTTATTTTTTGCAAACACAAAAATGCTTATATCTTGAAAACCGTGCTAGATAGAGCAGACTGCGCTGACTTTGGTTGCCACAAAAGTATAAGGCTAGAAACGAAGCATTTTCTTAATGCTTTAGCACTCACCTTTATATCCTTTTCGGGACGCTTTGTTTTTGCTATGCAAAAACATTATCTTTTTTTTTTGCGAGCGATCCTCTAGTTTGCACTTCAGATGGAAATTATTCTTTTAACTTCATTTCAAGATTGAAAATGAATTTAAAAACCTTTGTATATATGTCAAATTTTCAAAAAAGTGATTTTAAGGTTTAAAAAAGTCGCCTGGTTCAATAAACAAAACCATTATTTAAGCTTCTGTAAATGAAATCCGGTATTTTATATACCTGTTACTGTAAATTTTAATTAGTCACAAGTGTACATGAACTTGCAACTAAAAATGGCTTTTGCAAGATATTATGAAGTGTATAAACATGATTTTGCTCAATTTAAATTAAACTATGGACATATTTCATAAAATATGTATATTTTTTGTCGCTTTGATGAGGTGTCAGGTGATAAAAATTTTCAGTAACTAGTTCTGAAATATTCTTTGCGGATTTTATTTACTACCAGATATAAATGGAAGACTGCATACCGGTTTATCTTTCACACCAGGTCAGGACCATGCAAACTTAGTCATATGGCTTTTTGTCCCTCCTTATCTTTCAAGGTATATTTAAAAGACTATTTTAAGACCCTTTTGATTTTCACTTATTGTTTAAACCTTTTTAATATGACTTGTAGGTATGTATTACTACTGACAACTCCATTCATGTATTTTACAAGCTTTTAAGGATTCCTTTGCAATTTTTTTTTACCATTGTTCACTTTCTGCTGTGAGGCGCTCATTTTTGCCGTGGCAAAAACCTTTTTCTAATTTAGTGTACAAATAGATATCTAATGTGGACTTTTATAGCACTTAACCTCCATCAAATGACAGACTCACAAGGCATAATTGAACATACCGTAAATGACCCATTTAGCGCATCCGCCCCTGTAACCGCACCCTATCTCTTTGGCCCGGCAAAATCATCGGAGACAGTCCACAATATCCACATATTTTTTATATATTGTATTATTATATCCCCAGACGAAAGTCGGGGATATATTGGATTCAGGTCTGTCGCGCCGCCGCCGCCGCCGCCGTAGAAATTTCCTTGTGGACGCGATAACTCAAAAACCAATTAATATTTTTTTTTCTAACTTGGTACACATGTTAAGGATGCCCAAAGGAAGATCCCTATTTTAAGGTGACCTTAAACTCCAAATAATAAAGAACTTATGGCCACCTTAAGGTCAGAAATTGCACTTTTGACCACTTAGAGCCCTCTAGGTCACAAACTATGAGGCGTATCTGGCTTAAATTTTACCTGAGAACACATTAATATATTCTTAGTACATGTGCCGAAAATCAAGACTTTAAGTTGAGGAGAAAATTGTGTTTGGGGCCCATAAAGACCCCACTTAGGACTTTTTTCCTAGATTTTTAACATATTTTGCCCTATAATTTGGAAGTGGTAATTCTGATGAGTCTCAAACTGCTCTAGGTGTAACTCTTATATGTAATCCTTGTCTGTGAAAAATTTAAAGGCTGTAGGTTTACCTGTTAGGCCGACTTGAGGTCTCAAAATTGCCCACAGAGACCCAATTTATGGACTTTTTGCCACCTTCAAGCACTGTAGCTTTCAAACAATGTCTCTCATCTAAGTGAAATATCATCTGAGAATATATCAATATGTTTTTCTTGTATGTACTCCAAAATTTAGGCCTTTAATAGACATTTAACCCATGTATGAGGACCATAAATCCCCACCCGAGTGACCCTTTTTAGACATTTTTCACATATTTTGCTCTGTAACTTGGAAATGGTAAGTCTGAGAAGTTTCAAACTGTATTAGATACATATTCTATGTGTAATCTTAGTATGTGACAAATTTTAAGTCTGAAGCTTTAATTTGAAGGCCACATTGAGGTCTCTGACCGGCTCCCAAAGACCCAGTATTTGGACTTTTTGCCACCTTTAAGCCCTGTGACTGTTAAACTGTGTGACTGATAGGGCTGAAATCTCATCTGGGAATACATTATTATGTTCTTTTTACATGTGCCAAAAATCATGGCTTCAAGTAGACATTTAAACTGTGTATGAGGACCATAAACACCCACCCGAGTGACCCTTTTAAGACATTTTTCACATATTTTGCTCTGTAACTTGGAAATGGTAAGTCTGAGAAGTTTCAAACTGTATTAGATACATATTCTATGTGTAATCTTAGTATGTGACAAATTTTAAGTCTGAAGCTTTAATTTGAAGGCCACATTGAGGTCTCTGACCGGCTCCCAAAGACCCAGTATTTGGACTTTTTGCCACCTTTAAGCCCTGTGACTGTTAAACTGTGTGACTGATAGGGCTGAAATCTCATCTGGGAATACATTATTATGTTCTTTTTACATGTGCCAAAAATCATGGCTTCAAGTAGACATTTAAACTGTGTATGAGGACCATAAACACCCACCCGAGTGACCCTTTTAAGACATTTTTCACATATTTTGCTCTGTAACTTGGAAATGGTAAGTCTGAGAAGTTTCAAACTGTATTAGATACATATTCTATGTGTAATCTTAGTATGTGACAAATTTTAAGTCTGAAGCTTTAATTTGAAGGCCACATTTAGGTCTCTGACCGGCTCCCAAAGACCCAATATTTGGACTTTTTGCCACCTTTAAGCCCTGTGACTGTTAAACTGTGTGACTGATAGGGCTGAAATCTCATCTGGGAATACATTATTATGTTCTTTTTACATGTGCCAAAAATCATGGCTTCAAGTAGACATTTAAACTGTGTATGAGGACCATAAACACCCACCCGAGTGACCCTTTTAAGACATTTTTCACATATTTTGCTCTGTAACTTGGAAATGGTAAGTCTGAGAAGTTTCAAACTTTATTAGATATATATTCTATGTATAATCTTAGTATGTGACAGATTATAAATCTGAAGCTTTAATTTGAAGGCCACATCGAGATCTCTAAAAGGCCCACAGAGACCCAATATTTGGACTTTTTGCCACCTTTAAGCCCTGTGACTGTTAAACTATGTGATTGATGGAGCTGAAATCCCATCTGGGAATGCATTATTATGTCCTTTCTACATGTGCCGAAAATCAAGGATTTTAGTAGACATTTAACCTGTGTATGAGGGCCATAAACACTCACCCAAGTGACCTTTTTTGACATTTTTTTCCGTATTTTGCCCTGTTATTTGGAAATGCCTAGTGTGACAGGTCTTAAACTGTATTATATATAATTTTTTTTTGTTATGTTTGTCCCCCAAAAAGTTTCAGCTCTGTAGTTTAATTGCTAAGGTCTCTTTAACAATTGTAAAATGCCCACAGAGACCCAGTTTATGGATATTATACCACTTTAAAGCCCTGTAACTGTCGAACTATGTGGGTCATAGAGCTGAAATCTTTGAATTTTTCAAAGGAAGTGCCTGTCTATTTAAATTTTTATTAATAATGTTATGGCTATCTTAGGCTTTTAAGTACTTATTTTTGTGTGTTATCTCTCTGCTTGCTGAGTTTTTAACTTTTTAAAATGAAACTGGTTAAACATATTCAAGTAGGCAAAATGGACACTGTTATTTTCTGGTGAGCTATAAGTCCAATATTAATGAAATTATACCCTTATGTAGTAAAAATAGGGGATTTTTAACCCTCAACTAGCCCAGTTTTATTCAGTTTGCCTCAGTTAATTTTGACACAGTTCCTACAGTTACTAACTCATTTCAGTTGATAATCACATTCTTACAATTCTCAATTCTGACTTATTATTATAAATCTGTTCTTGTGGTTTGATAATTTATATTTAATTCTGGAGGTATATAATTTTCCTGTTGGACATTCCTTATTTATATATTTGATTTTATTTTAGTGATAAGATTAACTGAGCCTTTTGTATTTGATTACCCCTTTTGTTTGTTTACCATTTGTGCTGTATTTAGTCCCACCCCACATCCACCTCTGGGACCTCCAACTATTGAGTGACACTAAATAAACAAAGGTATTGAATGATATCAAATGAGAAACAAAGAACCAGACTTTTCAGTGGGGTTGCAGATCTTCTGTAACAGTGAGAGAGGTGTGGAGAAGGGGAGAGGGGTGGGGTGGGGTTGGGAGATGGGGTTTGCTTCATTATCTAATAAGACAAAGGGGAGTCAGAACTGAGATTGTGTCCCATATTTAGGTTGCATATATATGGACCACATATATACGAATTGAGGAAATGAATAACTGAAAAACAATGCAAATTCTAAAAATAATATAATAAAATAATAATATAAATAATATATAATTATTAAATAATATTTTATTTGTGAACAAATATAGAAACAGATATGCGCTGTTGGGATTATTAATCATTTAAATACTTTGAAAATAGGTTCAGAGTCACCCTTTGCAGGAAGATTGAAAAGTATGATGAGTTGAGTTAGAAATAATATTTTATTTGTCAACAAATATAGAAACAGATATGCTCTTTTGGGATTATTAATTTGGAATGGACATTCAATCATCAATCATTTAAATACTTTGAAAATAGGTTCAGAGTTATCATTGCAGGAAGATTGAAAATATGCTCTGTTGAGTTATGTATTCGGCGTCTGGGGATACACCATCTTCCTTGGGAAGATATAAACTTAGTAGATTGATGTGCTGAAGTTCATATAACTTTTCCCAAGATTTATGGCATACAACAAATGGCTTGCATAAAAAATTCCCGATCAAAACCTGTGGCATGAGTGATGACCTGTCTGGGGATATGTTGGCGCCGAGTTGGCCCAATCTAGTTATTATTATGTATTTATACTCAGCGCAATATCTCCATATACTACAGGACTCAAAGCGCTATTTAACCAATCCGGCTGTACAGGTACAGTCCCAACTCACAAGTAACTGACATTCCCCTAACTGGAAGATAGAGGCTCAAGGATGACCATTTATCAACGTCCTTGAGGTTCTTTAACCTGCCACTGGGGATAGGACCGCCATTTTAAGTGGTCATCCGAGCCACTATGTATCTGCCTGTTCCTGGGATTGAACCCATGTCCTCTGAGTTCCTAGACAAGTATGTTACCTGCTAGGCCACAGTGGCAGATATTTTTACTTAATAAATTGACATTTTTGCCATGTTTTTTGAGTTTGTTTATATCTACCGCCATATTTACAGGAAGTGGGTATTTTTAGTAGATACTAAATGTCGAAACACCGTTATTCTTGCCTATACTTCATCCCGGAAAGTGTTTCATGATAGGTGCGTTAAAAGGGGAACTTTTTCCCACCAAATATTGAATAAAAATAGTCTTTCCTTAGCACACTGTGTGCTAAATAGGTCATTTACGGTATCCAAAAAGTCCAAAAACATAACCAGGGCATAGCAGAGTAGACGCAGGGGTGACAGGAAGGCTATGGTGGATAGCCTTTTGCAAGCAGATAACTTTTGAGCTTTTTCCTGAAGGAGGCAATGCTGAATATTGGACCATGTACATTGTTAGGGAGGTCATTCTGCATCAGAGGCAAAACTATGGCCAAAGTTTTTAACTGTCTTGTACAGTGAGTAGTGCAAAGGAGGAACTTTCAGGTAATGGTAAATAGGACTGTATACTGTATTTTTGGTTTATTTTGCAGGTCTGTTGACATTTGTGAATGGTCTGAGTCTGAAGTGGTCAGCACGTGTGCAGTCTGTGTTCACAGTTGTGAAAATAATTGCCCTCATTCTGATCATTGGAGTGGGAATTTATGCTTTGGGCATGGGTAAGTTCTATTTTTAACAGCAGAGCCCTTAAAGGTCATACAGGTATTGGTCTAACACATGGGGTCAAGCTGGCCGGGCAGCCAAAGTCCATATTGGCTGGGGATGTCTTTGTGTTTTGTACTAACCAGTGATTTGTGCACAATGGATATTTCTAGAAAGTTCATACTTTCTGTAAAATTACTGTGCATTACGATAAGTGTAAAACTGCTTGTCACATGGGTTACTCCTTGTTTCGACATATTCACCTGGGCTGTGCAACTGGCATCTCTGCTGTTTCACATGGCATTCTGTCAGGATACTGTATTTATCTGTATAAATGCCCAGGAGGCGATGCATTTTTCAAAGGGGGGGGGGTCTAAAAAATCAACTCTTGAGTCCAGTGGCAATGGGCGATAATAGACACTTACAACCTTGATCTCGCTTGCAAGCATGTATAATGGTGGGAGAGCTTAAAATATTAGAAACTTAAACGTAAATCTGAAGAAATTATAAACTTTTATCTTGTTTTTTACAGATTTTAATGCGTCTGTGATCAAAATTGTCATGTTTTGTTGTGATTTTCTTTATTTCTCGTAAGCGGTATTCAATTGGGGAAGTACTAAAACGCATCTTTTTTCGGAATCCTGGAATCGCAAGGCTGGTGGCTGTTGAGAGGGAAGTAAAACCCCGAAATATGAACTTTTCAAAGGTTGAGAAGGAGGGGGGGATTAATAGGGAGGGGGTGTTTATACGAATAAATACGGTATGTGCCACTCATAGTGGCCAGTCTCACTTAGATATATGAATGTATGTAAAGATCAGAGACTTAACCATGATACAAGAGTGGCATGAGGATATCATAAATGAAGATTTTGCAGTTCATTTAAGTTGAATAAATTCAGCTGGAAAGAAATAATTTGGCAGTCCATTACACATACAAATGGAAGGTATTTTCTGTTTCAAACTTTGTTATAATTTCACCCTATTTTATGTCCCATGACCCTTATTTAGACTTTCATCAAGTTTTCAAAGTGCCGGTCACAAGCTCTTGTGAAAAGGTATATGTATTACTGTTACAGTAACACTAGTCAGATCTGGATGGACCATTATTCATCTCTTTACACCAATAAATTATTTAGTTGTATCCAGTTACTAATAGACTTGCTATTGACTAAGTTGTTGATCTTGTTTGCTTACTTTTGCTGCTAAAATCTGTACTTTTGTACTGCAAACCTTTACAATTGTTGATAAATCTTAAATCAATGCAAAAACTTTTTTGTGTTGAAACAAAAGCACAAAGTCCACATTTTTCCAGCATGTACTGTTTGCTTATTAAATTTAGATGTTTTGTAAAAGAATTGTGTATGGAAGATATCAAAAAGTTAATTCAGTAACAATCAGCTTTATCGCTAATAAATTGGGCCAGATATACAGTATCCTTGGACTTTCATTAAATGGGTTTATCCTTGTTTCATGTGATATTATGTTGTACTAACTTGCACTAACTTCTTGGTGTAGCAGATTATATGGGTTTTAAAATATTGGCTACATGTTACCAATGCTTCAGTAATGGGTTTCTCCACTTCTAAATGAATGTGTTTGTCACTGTATTGAAACTCTTAATGGGGGCTTAATTGAACAGTTTAGCTATCAGTGTTTAATCTGCTTAAATCCATTTGCATGCAGGTTTTACAGAAAACTTCAAAAAGCCATTTGAAGGATCCACCACAACTGCTGGGGGAATCTCTCTGGCATTTTATTCAGGAATGTTTTCCTATGCAGGATGGTAAGAGATTTATCTAAATCAACTGTTACGATCGAAAGTAAAATATGGAAACCGGGTCCCAAAAACAAAAATTCGGCGAAAACCGCATTCGTTCGAATTAGTATACACCATAGTATAAAGTCTTCTGTACATGAACAATCGACTAAAACACAGTTTATTGTCTCCCACCTGCGGCCGATGGCCGTGGTCGGGAGGTTATAAAACGCCCTCCGCATGTGAGTGCGTCCGTTCGTCATTTTGAAAAACAGAATGGCCACCATAGCTAATTGTTTGAAAATTGTAAAGGTGCTCTAAATTTTGAAATATTCCAGCTTGCTTCATCAAATTTGGACAAAAGCTATATGGCTAAAAAAGCAAGCCTCATAGTAATTTTGGCCTAGTTCAAAAAACAAAATGGCCGCCATATCACATGTTTAATGTCAAACAGGGTTATTCTATTAGAAAGGCCTTATATCTCCCCAAATATTGCTCCTAAAGGTTCAGAATGTGAAAACAACTTGCAGGAAGTCATGGTCTGGGAATCTTTTCCAGGTGTTGAATTTGACCTTTGACCCCTGCTTCAAGGTTGAATGACGTCATCACACTAAAGCGTCCTTATTTCTCCCTTATTAGGGGTGCTATGGCTTCAGATTGTAAAGACAGACCATGAAAAGCAAAGGCTGTGGTCGAGAGATTGTATGTCTGTATGTACATATGTCTGTTTGTACATCTGTCCGTGCATCCGTTTGTCAGGTTTCAGCATAAACCTTAACATCTCATTCAATTGTAAAGATTTCTTCATCAAATTTGCAGGGAATGTTTATGGCTACGAAAAACCTGTCGCTGCAAAATTTTGGCCTCATTTTGAAATACAAAATGGCCGCCATAGCCAATTATTTAAAAATCATAAAGTTGTTCTAAATCTCGAAATATTCCAGCTAGCTTCATCAAATGTGCACAAAAGATATATGGCTAGAAAAGCTAGCCTGATATTAATTTTGACCTAGTTCTAAAAGGAAAATGGCCGCCATAACACATGTTTAATGTCAAAGGGGTTATTCTATTAAAAAGGCCTTATATCTCCCCTAATATATTGCTCTTAGAGGTTCAGAATGTGAAAACAACTTGTAGGAAGTCATGGCGTGGGAATCTTTTCCAGGTGTTGAATTTGTCCTTTGATCCCCGCTTCAAGGTTAAATGGGGTCATCACACTAAAGTGTCCTTATTTCACCCTTATTATTTGTGCTATGGCTTCAGAATATAAAGACAGACCATCAAAAGTCCTGGCCTTCAAATGTTTTGCCTGAGAAAAATTTTGGCCTTATTTTGAAAAACAAAATGGCCGCCATAGCCAATTGTTTAAAAATCATTAAGATGCTCTAAAACTTGAAATATTGCAGCTAGGTTCATCAAATATGCGCAAAATATATATGGCTAGGAAAGTTAGGTTGATAGTAATTTGGCCTAGTTTCGAAAACAAAATGGCTGTCGTATCACATGTTAAATGGGATTATCCTATTAAAAAGGCCTTATAGCTCCCTTATCATTGCTACTAGGGGCCTGAGACTCTTTTCCAATTGCTGACTTTTACCTTTGACCCCTTCTTCAATGTCAGGTGGGGTTATCTTACTACAAAGGCCTTATATCTCCTTTAGTTCTCTAGTATTACTGATTCTAAGGCGGGAGATAACCGCTGCGGCAGTGGCCTTGTTTTTTGATAAAATCTGAAGTTTTGGATATTGTTTCACTGTATATTGCGATAATATTACACAAGTAAATATTTTTAAGAGTTTCTGTGCAATATTTTATATGTTTGATGTGAAATATGTGATATTTCAGGAACCGGTTCTTGAACTTCTATCACCGGATTTTGTTTAGAAATCCTGTCTAAATCAAGGCCATACATTCCTATTCAGATATCAAATTTGTATACTCTTTTTTATAAAATGTTAATTATCTCTGTCAAGGAGGTGTTACTTTCATGACCATTTGTCTGTTTGTCAGCAGGATAATGCAAATACTACTGGTTGGATTTTCCCAAAAAAAATCAGATGCATCTTGGTCCAACTTAGATCCCATTAAATTCTGATTGATTTAGATCGATTTCAGGGTACAAAAATAATAATACTGATTTTCTCATTTACTTATTATTACTAACCTTGGCATAGGTATGTGCTGTCGAAGTGCTCTTGTTTTACTATTATACTGCATTTGCTGATGTAAAAGGCAACAACAAGCATGTCACATTTATTAAAGCTGAATGTTTTTCAGCCCCACATTTATTGAAGTTTGGTTCAGTTCAGTTCAATCGTTGTCTTCTAATGTACATCCAAATATGTAAAGGACAATGGTAATGACATAATTTTGTCAACTAATTTTCCAGAAACTGCATGAGTCACCATGTAAACTATAACTGTAAGTAATGTATTGACATCTATCCTGGATCTGTGCATATGTCCGGTAAAAGACATGTTTATAGTTATGTACTAAAATTAGGGATGGGTCGGTACCAAAAATTGCCAATTGATACAAAAATGTACCAATTCTGGGAGTCTGGAGTTTTCTAACATGGTAACACCCCAAGCATTAAACATGGATGTTTACTGTAAATGACATCACCATAAAAGTCCCCAAAATATGAGATAAAGGTGTATCCTTTCTTCAGATTTCTGTTTTTTCCTCAGTAATTTAAGCTTACCTTCCATTATATGTGTTGACAAGCGAGATTTAGTTTATAAAGTGTTGCAACTAAAGTGTGGCATTTCCTGCCCATTGACAATATATCACTATAAAAGTCTGCAAATGCATGAAAACATGGGAAAAAAGCTTATAATTTCTCAAGATTTTCGGTATGTTTCAAATATTTTAACTCTTCCTTCCATTATATGTGTTTACAAATGAAGTGGTGGTCTTAAATTCTCATGATATTTCAGTAAAATGCTCTCGATATCAAGACACAGGCTCTACCAGCCCATCCCTAACTAAAATTGTTTTTATTTACATCAGCTGAGTTTCCTTACACTGCTATTAAAACTTTAAACAATTTACTGTATTCCTCTGAACAAATTTAAAGTGATATGAGACAGGCAGAGATATCAGAGGTTGGCAGGAGATACCTACATTTATGTGATGACTTATGTTGACAGTAGAATTAAACTCATTACACAAACTGTGTTAAGAATCAATTTCAATGCTTGCAATAGTAACATTTGGCATTTATGTTCCAGTAATGTTTGGATAAGACTTTAACATGCTCTAAGCATTATATTTAATGAGTATTTTGTTAACATCTATTTCAGGGACACATTGAATTTCCTAACAGAAGAATTAAAAAATCCATACAAGTGAGTAATACCATATTCCATGGTG
The DNA here is from genome assembly GCA_964017235.1 of Sabellastarte sp. h YS-2021. Classification (NCBI taxonomy): domain Eukaryota; kingdom Metazoa; phylum Annelida; class Polychaeta; order Sabellida; family Sabellidae; genus Sabellastarte; species Sabellastarte sp. h YS-2021. Next base: position 137,916,321 of record OZ024927.1, on the reverse strand, counting down.
TCTATAAACACTTCTCCTTTAAAATCTTCACCAACCCTTTGAATATGACAGTAATGAGTGACCTGCAATCAAAAATCAAAGCAAAATGTACTGAGTTCTGACTTGTGAAAAGCCCGGTAAGGGATATGCAAATTGTAAAATATTTTCAGTTTGGATCTTGCATTTCATAGGAATACAGCAAAATCTGTATGAAACACACAATGAATATTACCATTGGTTTTTAAGGGCTGTTGGGGTATTGTTTTCAGCCATGGTGTCTGGATGGTTGGGTGGCGGGAGAAGTTCGGATATATCTCAGAAACCATAAGGTGTAGGAAGTTGATATTTGTTAGGGACATTGGTTGGGTGGTGTAGGTGTCCATCGTCCTCGTGTGACCTTGTTTTGACCATTGACCTTGCCATAGTGACCTTAAGTTTGAAAATCTTGTTAAGGCTATATCTCGTAAAAATCGTAAGGTGTTAGAATTTGATCCTTTGTAGGGACATTGGTTGGGGTGTAGGTGTGCAACATCATGGTGTGACCTTGATTTAACCTATCCTTGCCATATGGATCTTGACCTATATAATCTTATTCAGGCTATATCTTAGAGACCGTAAGAAGCAGGAAGTTGAAATAGGTGTGCAACATCATAGTGTGACCTCGACTTGACCTATGACCTTGCCATAGTGATCTTGACCTATAAAATCTTGTCCGGGCTATATCTCGGAAACTGTAAGGTGTAGGAAGTTTGATACTTGGTAGGGACATTGGTTGGGGGTGTAGGTGTGCAACGTTGTGGTGTGACCTTGATTTGACCTTTGACCTTGCTGTAGTGACCTTGACCTATAAAATCTTGTCCGGGCTATATCTCAGAAACCGTAAGGTGTAGGAAGTTGATACTTACTAGGGACATTGGTTAGGGGGCATAGGTGTACAACGTCATGGTCTGACCTTGATTTGACCTTTGACCTTGCCGTAGTGACCTTGACCTATAAAATCTTGTCCAGGCTATATCTCGGAAACCTTAAGGTGTAGGAAGTTGATATTTGGTAGGGACATTGGTTAGGGGTTATAGGTGTGCATTATTATGGTGTGACCTTAATTTGACCCTGACCTTGTCGTAGTGACCTTGACCTTTAAAGTTTTGTGGCACCTTTGGGTCTGTCTTTTGATGCAGATTAAGCACTGTTAAAGTAATATTAGAATTTATTATTGAGAATTTTACGTTTGTAACTTACCATTGTAAGAGATGGAATTTCATCAAGTGAGCCACAGATTTTGCTCCAACACCGCACAAAAGTATTCATTGAATGTATTACCACTTCTATATGCATGGTAATATTCAAAACATCTAAACCATAATTCGGCCATGCAGATGTAGATAAAGAGTGTTGTAATTTTAGTTTACTCATTAATGCTGTCATCTTGTTATTGTATTATCTTGTTTTAATACTTCATTTTTACATGCATTATCTTTCTTTTAGACATTATTTTCTCCATTTAAACATTGTTTGGACCTTTATATAACTGACAGTGCTCTGAAAGTATCCTGAACTTTGTACTGATACAGTACGTCTATATCTCATGGTGTTCAAAATATTTTCCTAGGCTGTGGGGTACGGGCATCTCTGATGCTATTTTACATAATTGTGCTATTGACATCTATTCTCCTATTTATAAATTTTACAGCGTCATAATTTTTAGTGTACTGATTGATGCTGTCATCTTGCTATTGAATTGTTTTGTTTTAGTACTTTATCTTTATGTAAATTTTATTTCTCTTAGACATTATTTTTCTACTTAAACATTATTTAGACCTTTTTTAAGGGGCCCATTACACTTTCACAGATCCCCCACGGATATAGGCCACGGTTCCATATATGGAAACTGCCAAGGATCCCGTGCTGATGGTGGGGTTTGGGGGGGGGGAGGAGGAATGTTAGGAAAGTCAGTGATTTACGGACTTGACACGAATAACTCAACGGATTGTACAGATGCCACAAGGACGTTAGGGATGCTTTTTACCCCGCTGTCGGGGTATTGTTTTCACCCATGGTGTCCGGATGGGCGTCCGAGCGGGCGGGTGGGTGGGCGGCGGGAAATAGTTTGTCCGGGCTGTATCTCAGAAACCGAAAGGTGTAGGAAGTTGATACTTGGTAGGGACATTGGTTAGGGGGTGTAGGTGTGCAACGTCATGGTCTGACCTTGATTTGACCTTTGACCTTGCCGTAGTGACCTTGAGTTTGAAAATCTTGTCCGGGCTATATCTCGGAAACTGTAAGGTGTAGGAAGTTGATACTTGGTAGGGACATTGGTTAGGGGGTGTAGTTGTGCAATGTCATAGTCTGACCTTGATTTGACCTTTGACCTTGCCGTAGTGACCTTGACCTATAAAATCTTGTCCGGGCTATATCTCGGAAACCGTAAGGTGTAGGAAGTTGATACTTGGTGGGGATATTGGTTAGGGGGTGTAGGTGTGCAACATCATGGTCTGACCTTGATTTGACCTTGCTGTAGTGACCTTGACGTATAAAATCTTGTCCGGGCTATATCTCGGAAACCGTAAGGTGTAGGAAGTTGATACTTGGTGGGGATATTGGTTAGGGGGTGTAGGTGTGCAACATCATGGTCTGACCTTGATTTGACCTTGCTGTAGTGACCTTGACGTATAAAATTTTGTCCGGGCTATATCTCGGAAACCGTAAGGTGTAGGAAGTTGATACTTGGTAGGGACATTGGTTAGGAGCTATAGGTGTGTATTATCATGGTGTGACCTTAATTTGACCTTTTACCTTGTCGTGGTGAACTTGACCTTTAAAATCTTCATGGACCTTTGGGTCTGTCTTTTGATGCAGATTAAGCAAAAGTCATATTAGAATTTATTAAGAATTTTACTTTCATAACTTCCCATTGTAAGAGATAGAATTTCATCAAGTGAGCCACAGATTTTGCTCCAACACCACAATAAGCATTCATTAAATGTATTACCACTTCTGTATGCATGGTAATATTCAAACCATCTAAACCATAATTCGGCCATGCAGATGTAGATAAAGAGTGTTGAATTTTAGTTTACTGATTAATGCTGTCATCTTGTTATTGAATTATCTTGTTTTAATACTTCATCTTTATACGTATTATCTTTCTTTTAAACATTATTTTTATTGCGTTAATACATCCTATCCAATGGACAATTGCTTTACCGGTTGGCGTGACCGGTCCCGCCAAACGCCAGAAAAAGATGTCCTGTATAGAATACCGGCAGGACCGGTCAGGAGAGTGCATTCGCCAGGTAGCGCATCGTACTTCCTCTTCCTGTCTAGACATCGTGACGTCATAGCATCTTTTTCGTTTGGCGCGTGGAGAGTGAAGACGTGTTTTCAACGACAAGGAAATTTTGGTTTTATACCGAACTCATCCGTTTTATTTCATATTTGAAGTTATTCAGAAGTTTTATCTACAACCATGTCATCACCAGGACAAAGACGAGGTTCATGCGGACACGCTATGGCTGGGTTCGACACCCATTCCAAGTGTGCACGTTGTAGGGACAAAGGGCTAGGCGACGACCCCTGCGTCCTGAAGAAGGAATGCGTGATTTGTAAAGGGTTTACCCCTGAGCAGTCCCTTCAGCTGGCTACGCCTACCTATAGGGACAGAAAAGATAAGAAGATGACCTCCAATGCCACGACCTCATCCACCCCCACTCTCGTGGACCCAGCACACGTTAGCGTAGTGGGTAAAGTGGAAAAGGTCAAGGCTATGCAGACGACACCTTCCAAGAAGACGAAACGTAGTGAGTCTCCCAAGCCGTCTACCAGTAAGAAAAGATCTTCAAGCAGTAGACCTACCTCTGAAGATCTCCAGCATCTGGATGACAAGTGGGGAGAAAGATTTTCCAGACTTGAAGCTATGCTTCTAGCCAAGGCTTTCACAGTGCCGGTTGAACCGGTTGTGAAGCCAGCTTCAGATGTGACTCCCTCTCAGAAGCCCTTTTTTGACCCTGGTGTCACCACCAGCAGTCTTCCTGTGGAGAAGAGTCTACCAGCTGAGAAATCCGGTCTCTGCCTTGACCAGGCTACCGGTAGTGCTGTAGAGGAGATGCAGACTGCCACCCAGCCCCTTGGGGCTCCCAGTGCAGGGATAGCAACCCAGCCTGTTCAGGCCCCCGGTTCATTCCCAGAGGTTCAGCCCACCGGTGATGTGGATCTAAGTGCAGCCTCTGACAGTGAAGCTGACCAGTGCAGCGAAACCGGTTCCCTGGATGGTGACATCCACCGGGACCGGTCAGCAGACAAGGATGCCTCCAGAGATGATCCTGAGACTGAGCCCACTGAGGAGGCTAACTACAGGGAAACAATGAGGGGTGTGAGGAGTTTCATGAACTGGCACAGGGTTCCTGAGTTTGAAAGTGTGTCCTCTACTGCAGATGACAACCCCTTTGCCGGTACCCGTGTCCAGCCAACCGGTAAAGTCAGTGTGAAACTTCCTGTGGATGACTGGTTGTGCAGGAAGATGTCCAGTCTTAACCTCACAATCAAGGAAGGCTACCCAACCAGAAACACTGACAACACTGGCCTCCTCAGAGATCAGTTCATCAAAACCACTAGACCGTTTAGATGGTATGGGATGCATGCTGAGAAAGACAGTGACAGTTCTGCAGTTCGTACCTGGTCACCAGAACCGGCCAAACTCAACCACTCTTTCAGCAGGGTTGCCAGAAGAAATTTGCCTTCTGCTCCACCCTCTCGAGCCTTCAGTCAGGATCTCCTCAGACGCTGGGAGAGGGCAGCTCGTGAACAGACAATAATGTGTAACCAGGCTGCTGGTTTGTCAAGGTGCCTGACCAGGGTTCAGGACTCGATGAACTCTCAGTTAAAAACCCTGCGCCTGGACAGTAAAGGCAAGTCATCTGAAAAGATGAAACAGGCTGTTAGTGAACTGGAGTACTTGACCACTTTCAACCGGTCAGTATCGCAAGCAATGGCCAGGACTATGCAAGACCTTTCAGAAGCAGTTTTTATTAACATGGCCAACTTCACCCTGGCTCGCCGGGATAGTTACTTGGACTATCTCCATGCTGGAGTTAAGCAGGATACGTTGCACGCCTTGAGAACGTCACCAGTTCATTTGAATGCCTTATTTCCGGACCAGCATCTATCAAAAGCTGAGGAAGAAATCTGTAAGAGCGAAGAGAGGCGTTCTTCCGGTACTTCACACCGACAGCCAAGTCGCTTCCACCCATATGCTGCAAGTGACAAGGTTACTAGCCATCACACCGACAAGAAGAACGTCCCTGCTTGGAAACAGATCAAAGACAAGCAGCAGGCTAGGAAAGGTCGTGGCAAGGCCTCAACTTTCACACAGAAGCCTGCCAAGGGGTTCAAGTCTCATAAATGACAATCACTGTATATTTCCAGTGACCGGTCAGAAGAACTCTGTACTTATTACCGGTCAGGGAGACTTGAACCCAGCACCAGTGGTGTCAGAGAACAGCAAAGTGACTTTAAATTTCAATGTAGACTCTCATGTTGCAAATGCTCATATTGTCACCGGGTTGCCACAAAGGAAAGGCGTAAATCCCACCTTTTGTCAAATGTACACAGAAATAAAATATGTGAAAAATGTTTCTTGTGTAGGTCACTTGTGTTCTGTAAATGCCCAACATGCTGTTATAGATCCTCCTGTAGGGGCGAGGTTAAACCAGTGTTGGGAGAAATGGGAAGCCTTGGGTTCGAGTCCAAAGGTAGTCACCACACTGAGGGAGGGTTATACTCTTCCATTCCGGTTCAGACCTCACTTAACAAGGTCACCGACTGTAATAAGCAACTACCACAATCCAACCAAGCAGCCCTTCCTTGTGGAGGCACTGCATCAGCTGATAAACAAAAATGCAGTCGAACCGGTGGAAAACCCAAACTCACTGGGGTTTTACAACCGGCTATTTTTGGTACCCAAACCCAACAACCGATTGGGTTGACCGATTCTGGACTTAAGCACCTTGAACACCTTTTTGAACACAGAGTCGTTCAAGATGGAGACCCCAGAGACGATAAGAACCTCCCTACAGTCAGGGGAATGGGTTACATCCATAGATTTCAAAGACGCATACTTCCACATACCAATTCACAGTCAGTCCAGGAAGTACATGCTTCACCTTCAGGGTCGGTCCTACCAGTTCAAAGCCCTTCCCTTTGGCCTGTCCACAGCCCCCATGGAGTTCACAGTGGTCACCAAAGAGGTCAAACTCATGACACTTCAAAAGGGTATAAGGATCCACCAGTACCTAGACGACTGGCTGGTGAGAGCCTCTATCCACGACACCTGTCTCCAGCATACTCAAACCCTGATCATACTGTGCCAGGATCTAGGGTGGCTGGTGAACAGGGAAAAATCAGGACTGGTCCCACAACAGGTCTTCAACTTCGTAGGTTACCAGTTCGACCTGAAAGTGGGCAGGGTCAGACCAACAGAGGAACGTTGGCAGACCTTGACAGACAAGATCAGATCAAAACTGTCGGATCCGGTATGCCGGAAATTTATGTCCCTCATAGGGCTACTCACAGCAACAGAAAAACAAGTCCACTTAGGGCGACTACACATGAGACCCATACAGTGGCACTTGAAAAACAACTGGAGGGTCCCAGAATCACTGGAAAAGGTGATACCGGTTCCCAAGTCCCTCCACCCCCATCTAAGGTGGTGGCTGGAGGAAAGCAATGTGCTACTAGGTCAACCATTACACCCTCTAAAACATGCTCTGCAGATCTTTACAGACGCATCAAACGAAGGGTGGGGCGCTCACTTGGACGACCATACTGCAAGAGGAACTTGGTCCCTTCCAGAGAGCAAGTTACACATAAACCACTTAGAGCTAAAGGCTGTATTTCTAGCTCTAAAAGAGTTTCGAACCCTGGTCTGCAACAAGACAGTGTTGATAGCTACAGACAACACAACAGTGGTTGCCTATATCAACAAAGAGGGGGGGATGAAGTCGGGCTCACTGTGTGCCCTACTGTGGAGAATCCTGTCCTGGTGCACCAGACAACAGGTGACCCTCAGGGCATGTCACATCCCCGGCCGGCTGAACGTGATAGCAGACAAGCTATCCAGACTTGGCCAGACCATTCAAACAGAGTGGTCACTTCATCCAGCAGTGTTCCAGGCTGTATGCTCAAGGTGGCACCAGCCACAAGTGGACCTGTTTGCCACCAGATTCAACAACAAACTGCCACAGTTTGTCTCACCGGTGCCAGACCCCCAGGCTTGGGCAGTGGATGCACTCAGCCTCTCCTGGGAGGACCTGGACCCATACGCCTTCCCACCGGCAGCCATCTTGGGCAAAGTGGTGGAGAAGCTTCAGGACTACCCCTGCAACAGAATAATTCTGATTGCTCCAGGGTGGCCCAACATGCCTTGGTTTTGGGACCTGGTGGCAATGTCAAGCCAGATCCCACTGTGTCTGCCCTGCATACCAAACCTAGTGTCTCAGCCCTTCAACCAGGTCCTTCACAGGAACCTGTCGAATCTGAACCTACATGCCTGGCTCCTAGAGCCTCAGCGATCAAGGAGCAAGGTTTCTCTGAGGCAGTGGCAGCACGAATTGAGGCTCCTCAAAGAAGATCAACCAGATCTGTCTATGAGGCAAAGTGGACCATTTTTACAAAGTGGTGCCTCAGTAATCAGGTCGACTTCAGGGCACCACCTTTGAAAGCCATTGCTGACTTCCTCCTGCACTTGTTTCAGGACAAGAAGTTACAACCAGGCACTATTGATGGCTATAGATCAGCCATTGCTGACAAATTGGGCAATTCCGCCATTAATGTCAGTAAGGATGAAAATCTCACTTGTCTCCTGGATAGTTTCCATAGAGACAGACCCAAGGGCAGGAGGGGCATACCCTCCTGGAACCTTTCTCTGGTGCTTCACCAGCTGACAAAGGCTCCCTTTGAACCCCTAAAAGAGGCCTCCTTGAAACATCTGACTTTCAAGACTGTTTTCTTGTTGGCCTTTAAGGTTCGGGTAAACGCAGGAGTGAGATCCATGCTTGGTTACATAAGAACATCAGACACCAGTCAGACTGGTCTAAGGTGTCTTTGTACCCCTCACCCAGCTTCCTATCCAAGAACCAGCTGGCTAAGGAAGGTCCAGATAGTGTGGCTCCAGTGGTCATTCCAGCCCTGGCACCATCTCTGGATAGGTCACTCAAGGGTGACAGGTCCTTATGTCCAGTTAGAGCCCTGCGCTACTACTTGGACAGGACTGCAGATCTCAGGCAGAATAAGGAGTTAGTCTTTGTCTCCTTCAAGAAGGGTTTTGACAAAGACATCTCACCTGCCACCATCTCCTCATGGATCAAACAGACTGTGATTCTGTGCTATGAGCTCTCTGACCAGGCGGCCCTCACCTTACATCAGGTTAAAGCCCATGATGTTAGAGCCTTTGCTGCATCTAAGGCTTTCCAATCAGGGATCTCCTTAGATCAGATCTTGTCAGCCTGTCACTGGAAGTCTCACAACACCTTCACCCAATTCTATTTGAAGGATGTTGCCTGGGCTGATTCAGAGCTTTTCCACCTGGGACCTGTAGTGGCTGCCCAACGGGTGCACCACCAGGCCCAGAAGTGAGGAGATATTGTATATATGTAAAAATGTACATATTGTAAATATGTAAAATATGTACATAATGTAAATATTTGTTGTACATATATTTAAAAAAAAAAACTGTGACTTGCTTCCCTTGGGAAGTTTATTCTTCTGGGACTGAACTCAGCCCCTCTCTCTCTATCTTTCCCTTCTCAAACCAACTCTGGAAGGAAAGAAAAAGGGGGTGGGGCAACGTCGGTAGACTCCCGGTTAACCGGTGAGTTGGTGGCCGACCTTGACCTGTCAGGGTTCTCTGACCCTAGGTCAAATGGGCTTGTACTATTTTGTTTTATTATGAGTTCACGTAAGTCCCTAGCTGCTTACCCGCCTACCAAGCGGTGGTTATTCAGCAATTGTCCATTGCATAGGATGTATTAACGCAATAGAATTCCAAATTTAGTAAGTAAATTAAATTTTTATAAGTTAATACCCTATCCAATGGACAGGCAAGGCCCACCCAACCGGCCCCGCTATCAGCTTACTAGGGGTCTTACTAGGACTAGACACGAAAAAGATGCTATGACGTCACGATGTCTAGACAGGAAGAGGAAGTACGATGCGCCACCTGGCGAATGCACTCTCCTGACCGGTCCTGCCGGTATTCTATACAGGACATCTTTTTCTGGCGTTTGGCGGGACCGGTTCGCGCCGACCGGTAAAGCAATTGTCCATTGGATAGGGTATTAACTTATAAAAATTTAATTTACTTATTAAATTTGCAATTCTCCATTTAAACATTGTTTGGACCTTTATATAACTGACAGTGCTCTGAAAGTATCCTGAAGTTTGTACTGGTACAGTACTTCTATATCTCATGGTGTTGAAAATATTTCCCTAGGCTGTGTACAAAGATCGTGATACTTTCATAATAGTATTTAATTAAGTAATCATGCAAGCAAATAGCTTTAAGTTGATCTTTTTTTTTAAATATCAGTTAATAGAGTGCTTGATTCAGACATTATTTATTTATTATAATTTTCTTCTTTAGAAACCTGCCTCGCTGTATCATGATTTCCATTCCATTGGTTACAATTATCTACACCTTTTCCAATGTGGCTTATTTCACTGTGCTGAGTCCTGCAGAGATGATTGCTTCTGAAGCAGTTGCTGTGGTAAGCATACAGCCTCATATTGGCTGATTAGCAAATCAGTTTGGATTTTCCATAACTTTCAACATATTATTAATATCATATTACAGTGGCTGGTTGAGAGGCTGGAGGAAAGCATGACATTATATTCTGAACTGCAAACCATTGTGTTCCAGTAGGCAATTACCAACTTCTCAGTTTCAGGTTGGGCCACAGTACAAGCCTTAAATCTCTGCAATAAAATGTGGAATGGCTACTAAAAGAAGGATTTTTTTTAAATGGAAATAAAAAGTAATCAAATTAGACTTATTCTTGGGTTTTAATGGAAAAAGTTACCTTGAAACGACGTATTAACAATTTACTAGTGATAGCAAAAGATTTTGGGGGAGCTAACAAAAGTATGGGCAATATAAAACACGGCACCGGTAAATGTTAGTATTTTTTCTTTTCCAGTAAACTTATCACCAGGCCACCAGTCTGTGTCAGTGTCAAAAATTTTGCAGGAAGGCTTTCACTGTCTTTGTTGTTTCAGGACTTTTCTGCAAAGATGTTCCGTTACCTTGCCTTAGTCATGCCTGTGTTTGTTGCATTTTCCACATTTGGCAGCTTGAATGGTTGTATATCTTGTGCAGGAAGGTAGGTTGACAGGGCAGGAGTTGTAATCTGCCTTTAGTGTGTGTTTGTACGTACCGTAAATAACCTATTTAGCGCACAGTGCGCTAAGCAAAGTCTATTTTTAGTCGAATCTTTGATTTGAGTTATGTACTGAGTTGCGGCCACGATTTTAAATTGGCCGTTTAAGCCCTTAAATACCAAATTCTGCATAATATTTCTTCACATATCTGTACATTAAGGTGTATATTATACACTCTGCCATTTTGAAGATTTTTAATGCCTTTATTAAGTTATATTTTATGAAGTAAAAAGCATGTCTGGCACTTCGTCTGGCTTTCTCCAAGGACCCGTATGTCCTAGAACCTATTGTATTTCCATTGTGATTTTCTACTCGAACGAGTCTTTTTTAACGGTTTCGTCTGCTGGTTTCTAGAGGTGAAACCCCAATTTATTTATTCGTCTGCAGGGTTTACCACGCAGTCACTGTTAATGTAAAATTGCTGTCTGCGCATCTACGTGTACTCAATTATTTGTCAAACAAATAAACCGCAAAGAAATTAATGAATGAAGTGACGTCATGGTAGTACTACACATTTGTTATTCAGCCAATCAGAATCGAGAGCACGTCTGGCAGAGACAATGAAAATATTCAAACTCCGTAGTTCTACATTCAACCACTAGAAGGCGCTTTTGTATGTCCTAGAAGTTATCACGATGGGGGTTTCTATCAAATGCTGGTAGTTGTACACCCACAGAGTGATGAAAACGTGAGGCTACAATGGTGTTTCTAACAATATTTTACAAATATATATAATCCAGCAATATTTTACTGTCACCGCACCTTACTCTGTCTTGCGGGCGATAATACCAAGTTTACAGATTTCAACACCCACTGCTGTCCTAAGATTCGACGCTGTGGTTGGCAAAAAGCCAACCACTTCGCCCTAGTTATTCAATATTTGTTGGGAAAAAATGTTTTAGAAATCATGAAACACTTTCTGGGATGAAGTTTCGGTCAATCCGGTAGAAAAACGGTGTTTCGACATTTAGAAATACCCACTTTCTGTAAATATGGCGGTAGATGAAAACATACTCGAAAGTCGTGATAAAAATGTCAATTTATTAAGTAAAAATACGTACAATATATAAAAAAATATGTGGATATTGTGGACTGTCATCGGGAAAAAGAGGTAGGGTGCGGTTACAAGGGCAGATGCGCTAAATAGGTCATTTACGGTATGCATGTGTCACACAGTTTTCTTGAAAGTGAATGGCTGTGGGGTCTTTTGCTGAAATTATTTTTATGTCAGCTGACTTGTCTCATTGACTATTGAAAGGATTGTTCTATTATCGTGTGTACATATATACTAGGTCACAAGTAGATTTCTTTTTGTGAGTATCAGACCTGGATCTTTTTTATGAATTTTTAAAAATAATTTTTAATGCATTAAAATTCATGATTTCATGCAGTAAATCACTTATAATTTAAAAAGTATTGCATTCAGAAAATTTTTTAAAATATGTTGTTCAGCTACTTCTTCCATAGCTGCACCATGCTTAGTAAATTCGAAGTCTTTCCCAATAGCTAAGTGAGTAGTATCTGCTATCTGACTTTTTAGTACCTTCCATAATGAGTAAAATCACTTGCAACTTGGAAATTGTTGCATTTAGAGGATTTTGTATAAATTTGTTATTCAGCTACTTTTGGGTCAGCAATAACATTGTAAAATTTAGGGCTGGGATGGGTGCTAAACAACAGCCCCGAGTATCCGCACTTTGACAACTGACCCGAATTAAAGTAATCGCAAGATTTGGTATCTACCATTAGAAGTCTTCTGTAAACAAATGGTAGCGAAACTTTGGAAGAAAAACGTCTTCTATTTAACCAGGTATTATAGAATATGGAGTAAATTGTACACTTTTAAGCCCAAACTACAACTTTAATTGATATAATGTGGCGAAAATGCAGAAATATGGCATATTTTACACAAATGTTTTGTTTTGCGGGTGGAAATACAGTATGCTGTGAGTACTCGAGTAGATAAAATGGACTTGAGTAATAGTAAAGACCGGCTCATCTATCGAGGCTCGGGTAGCCATTTGCAGCCCTAGTAAAATTTCAGATCTGTAGCTCATTGCATAGCTGAGCAATAACTACTTTCAGGTTCACACTTTTGAGTAAATCTGTTGTTCCACCACAGCCCTTAAGGGCTGTCGGGGTATTGTTTTCACCCATGGTGTCCTCCTTGTTTAGGGGTCTATCTGTTTCTAACCTACGCAAGCTACAATGCATTCAAAACAGTCTGGCCAGAGTTGTTTGTAGAGCCACTTGTCTTTCTCATACCACTCCACTAAGAAAAGCCCTTCATTGGCTACCCATAAGGCACCGTTGCATCATCAAGACTGCCTTGCTGGTATAAAAATACCTACATACTAACTCTCCAAAATATTTCAGCCCATTCCTCTAAGTTAGACAATGTGCCTATAATACTCGGTTAAGTCAATCTGATGGTATAATTCTACATGTTCCTCAATACCAACCATCTATTTACAAATCCACAAAGCAGTTTGGTCTAAGCTTTGCATATGATGCTCCCAAAATATGGAATGAACTCCCGGATGATGTACGATCTGCCATTTCTATTGCTTCCTTCAGAAAAAAACTTAAGGCATACCTATTCTGCCAAGCTTATCCTCCTTAGTATTTTCCACCCCATATGGCGTTCTCCGTGATGTCGACCATTGCTATGGATAAGGACAATGATTTTTTGTGACTATGCTTATGATGTTGCGCCTTAGAGTCTGTCACTTTGGCAGAGATTAAGCGCTATAAAAGTTGAATTGGAATTGGAAATTGAATGGGCGGGCTGGCGGCGGGAAAAGTTTGTCTGGCCTGTATCTCAGAAATTGTAAGGTGTAGGAAGTTGATACTTGGTAGAGACATTGGTTAGGGGGTGTAAGTGTGCAACGTCATAGTGTAACCTTGATTTGACCTTTGAAGTTGCCACAGTGACCTTGAGTTTGAAAATCTTGTCTGGGCTATATCTCGGAAACCATAAGGTGTAGGAAGTTGATACTTGTAAAGGACATTGGTTGGGGGTATAGGTGTGCAACGTCATGGTGTGACCTTGATTTGACCTTCCATAGTGACCTTGACCTATAAAATCTTGTCCAGGCTATGTCTCGGAATCCGTAAGGTGTAGGAAGTTGATACTTGGTAGGGACATTGGTTAGGGGTGTAGAAGTATCCCGATCTTTGTACTGTTTCACTACTTCTATATCTCGTGGTGTTGAAAACTATTTCCCCATCCTGTGGGGTACGGGCATCTCTGATGCTATTTTTATTAGAAAACTATTTCATTCAGAGACTTTTGTTTAACTATTAAATTGCAGATCTGTAGCCCATGGCATAGTTGAGCAATAGCTACTCACAGGTTCTCACTGTTGAGTAAATCATTTGTAACCTGAAAACTATTGCATTTAGAGTATTTTCTTTAAATACGTTATTCAGCTACTTTTGAGTCAGCTATAACTGAGTAAAATTGCAGACCTGTAGCTCATTGTATAGCTGAGCAATAGCTGCACTGAGTTTCTCACTGTTGAGTAAATCAGTTGTAACTTGAAAACTTTCTTTAAACATGTTTTTCATCTACTTTTTACTCCTTACCAGTTAACTTGGTACTTGACTTCTGAATATCATTTGCAGGGCACAACTTTTGTGTCCGTTTCTGCATTCACTTTAATCTGAATCTTAAAACACAGTCAGCTGACACAGAGGCTGTTCACGGGTACTGATTGCTTCTTTTAGATATGATTACCCTAACTTGTCCATAAGTGTCAAAAGTTTCAATTTTCATTCTAACAACATAGTTCTTTGGTGAAGGTGCAGTTTATAGAACGTAGAAATTCTGCATTATTTTTATACCATGGGATGAACTCTCAGTATATGGAAAAAGTCAAATGTAGGAAAGTATAGAGATTCTGTTTTTATAATTGCAAACCTTTACATAATAAATAACATAGAAGTTAAGATAAAATGAGATACATGCAACTGAGACTGATGACAAAGCTATAGAATGTATTCTATTTGATGATGTACTTTGCCTCTTTTCTTCATAAAATTTGAACTGATTTGTTGTTGCATGTAATGGCAATCTACTCTTTTAAGTCTATTACTGACCTTTGAATTTAAAAATTTTACTTTTTCCATTTTACAGAGTATTTTATGCAGGCAGCAGACAGGGTCATATGCCTGGTTTCCTGTCATTGATTAGTATCAAAAGATATACTCCAATGAATGCTGTGGGTGCCTTGGTAGGTGCTTAATATGTTTTATTTACCACAAAATTTTCAATAGAAAGATTGATGTTTTTTTCTAAATAACCATACTGTGTCTTCACATGTGATATTGTTTTGTCAGAATGTGTGGTTGATCTGATTCAAGTGTTCAGAAAACTGTTCATGTTTTTGACAAATGTGTACACACATTTCAATGATATTTTGCATAATTTGTCAAAAAAATAATGTGTTTACATCTTACTTATGTGCAGTATTTACTAAATGATGCTTTCTGACTGTCCATGACGGCAAGATTTGAAATCAAAAATTAAATTTTTTGAGTACCTAAAGTATCACAAGACACAAGTTGTGCTGATATTGGGATGAAAGGATAAACAGTGCCACCAGTTAGGCCCTATGTTTCCTCTGTTTTATTTATTGGCTAACTGGAGTGTCAAAAAGGGATGCAGAAAACAAAAGTTTGCCTTTTAGTGTCGTCCTGCCGTTGGAAATTTTATGCAACGTTGGAAATGGCCCCAGGTCGCCCCATTTCGTCCCGAGTTATTCACACTGTACATGGACAGCCACTGATTGGACACAATTTTTTTAACCACCAATAACAGTAGGATAACAGTACTACAAACATTGGTCACTGAGAAGCTAGCTTCATTAACCTCAACTCACTTTCGGTAGCTGTTGGGCAAACACGTGGAGAAATGACCAATAGCTTAACTCACCTTATGTCACCGTATTACACTGACAGACAACTGAATCACAACCTTAAGTACACAGTGGACCACACCTTCAGTTACCGTAGTAAGAAAATTCATATGGGCATGCGCAAAATTGTCTCTGCATGCCCACGGTACCAATATCGGAGCCGGAAATTTCAAACATTTCAAAACTTCCAATGGTCGCGCAAGTATTGGGACGGTGGGCCAATGATTCGCAAAGTCATAAACGGTAGGTGGTGATCCGAGGACAGGGACATTTTACCAAACATGGGGTACTGCGGGTGATACTGCCTGTATGGATGGGACTTGGAATAAAACTAGGCCATATTTTGAGTGAACATACTGTTTGTATTTCCAGGGAACTGTGGCTATCCTATACCTGTTTGTGGGTGATGTGTTCACTCTCATCAATTACTGTGCATTCGTAGAGGTGCTTTCTTTTGCTACCTGTGTGGCTGCTCTACTCTGGCTGAGGTACAAAGAGCCTAATATGCCCAGACCTATCAAAGTAAGTGTCAGAATCTCAGAGCTAGGTTTTTTGGCTGTACCATGTGGCTTTAAATGACAGTATAAGTATTAAAACCTCAGTTAGGTGTTTACCATTGTATTATAGTAATGGTCAAACCATTTAAGAAAATAGAAAGCAGGTTTCAGGGATTTATGACAAAAATAATATGTTATTTCATATACTTGTTAAAATCTGGTTAAAACTTGAGCATGAGCGTACTTGTACTATACTTTGGAAATTGGTGTTTTGAGATATTTTATATATTATACTTCATTTCTGCCCATAAAAAATCAAACTGGGAGATCTTTTTTCTATATTTATATCCTCAGACGAAAGTCGGGGATATATTGGATTTAGGTCCGTCACGCTGCCGCCGCCGCCGTAGAAATTTCCTTGTGGACGCGATAACTCAAAAACAAATTAATATTTTTTTTTCAAACTTGGTACACATGTTAAGGGTGCCCAAAGGAAGATCCCTATTTTAAGGTGACCTTAAACTCCCAGTAAAAAAGAACTTATGGCCACCTTAAGGTCAAAAATTGGACTTTTGGCCACTTAGAGCCCTGTAGGTCACAAACTATGATGCTCAGCTGGCTGAAATTTTACCTGACAACACATTAATATGTTCTTAGTACATGTGCCGAAAATCACGACTTTAAGTTGAGGAGAAAATTGTGTTTGAGGCCCATAAATACCCCCACTTAGGGATTTTTTGCTATACTTTTCACATATTTTGCCCTATAATTTGGAAGTGGTAATTCTGATGAGTCTCAAACTGCGCTAGGTATAACTTTGATATGTAATCCTTGTCTGTAGAAAATTTTAGGGCTGTAGGTTTACCCAAAGGGGTCGACTTAAGGTCTCAAAAGTGCCCACAGAGACCCAATTTATGCACTTTTTGCCACTTTCAAGCACTGTAGCTTTCAAACTATGTCTCTCATCTAAGTTAAATATCATCTGGGAATATATCTATGTGTTTTCTTATATGTGCCCCAACATTTAGGCCTTTAATAGACAGTTAACCTGTGTATCAGGACCATAAACACCCACCCGAGTGACCCTTATAAGACATTTTTCACATCTTTTTCCCTGTAACTTGGAAATGGTAAGTCTGAGAAGTTTCAAACTGTATTAGATATATATTCTGTGTGTAATCTTAGTATGTAACAGATTTTAAGTCTGAAGCTTTAATTTTGAAGGTCAAATTGAGGTCTCTAAAAGGCTCCCAAAGACCCAATATTTGGACTTTTTGCTACTTTTAAGCCCTGTGACTGTCAAACTATGTGACTGATAGAGCTCAAATCCTATCTGGGAAGATATTAGTATGTTATTTATATATGTGCCAAAAATTAAGGCTTTAAGAAGACATTTAACCTGTGTATGAGGACCATAAATCCCCACCCGAGTGACCATTTTTAGACATTTTTCACATGTTTTGCCCTGTAACTTGGAAATGGTAAGTCTAAGAAGTTTCAAACTGTATTAGATGCATATTCTATGTGTAATCTTAGTATGTGACAAATTTTAAGTCTGAAGCTTTAATTTGAAGGCCACATTTAGGTCTCTAGAAGGCCCCATAAAGACCCAGTATTTGGACTTTTTGCCAATTTTAAGGCCTGTGACTGTTAAACTATGTGACTGATAGAGCTGAAATCTCATCTGGGAATACATTATTATGTTCTTTTTACATGTGCCAAAAATCAAGGCTTCAAGTAGACATTTAATCTGTGTATGAGGACCTTAAACACCCACCTGAGTGACCCTTTTAAGACATTTTTCACATATTTTGCTCTGTAACTTGGAAATGGTAAGTCTGAGAAGTTTCAAACTTTATTAGATACATATTCTATGTGTAATCTTAGTATGTAACAAATTTTAAGTCTGAAGCTTTAATTTGAAAGCCACATCGAGATCTCTACAAGGCCCACAGAGACCCAATATTTGGACTTTTTACCACCTTTAAGCCCTGTGACTGTTAAACTATGTGATTGATGGAGCTGAAATCCCATCTGGGAATGTAGACATTTAACCTGTGTATGAGGGCCATAGACACTCGCCCAAGTGCCTTTTTGGACATTTTTTTCCGTATTTTGCCCTGTTATTTGGAAATGCTTAGTGTGACAAGTCTTAAACTGTATTATATATAATTTTTGTTTGTTATGTATGTCCCCCAAAAAGTTTCAGATCTGTAGTTTAATTGCTAAGGTCTCTTTAACAATTGTAAAATGCCCACAGAAACCCAATTTATGGACATTGTGCCACTTTAAAGCCCAGTAGCTGTCAAACTATGTGGGTTATAGAGCTGAAATCTTTGAAATTTTAAAAGGAAATGCCTGTCTATTTAAATTTTGAATATTAATAATGTTATGGCTATCTTAGTCTTTTAAGAACTTATTTTTGTTTGTTATACCTCTGCTTGCTGAGTTTTTAACTTTTTAAAATGAAACTGGTTAAACATATTCGAGTAGACAAAATGGACACTTTAAGTGAGCTTTAAGTCCCAATATTAATGAAATTATATCCTTATGTAGTAAAACTAGGGGATTTTTAACCCTCAACTAGCCCAGTTTTATTCAACTTGCCTCAGTTAATTTTGACACAGCTCCTACAGTTATGAACTCATTTCAGTTAATAATCACATACTTCAAATTCTCAATTCTTTTTGTATTTGAGTACCCCTTTTATATAGATTTATATAGATACACATCCCCCACCCAGATTCCCCCCACCCACCTCTGGGACCTCCAGCTATATTGAGTGACACTAAATAAACAAAGGTATTTAATGATATCAGATGAGAAACAAAGAACTCAATGGGGTTGCAGATCTTGTGTAATAGTGAGAGAGGTGTGGAGAAGGGGAGAGGGGTGGGGGTGGGAGGTGGTGGGCTTCATTACATATAACACAAAGGGGAGTCAGAACTGAGATTGTGTCACATATTTAGGTTGCATATATATGGACCACATATATAGGTATAGAGGAAATGAATAACTGAAAACAATTTGCAAATTCTAAAAATAATATAATAAAATAATAATATAAATAATTTTTTTTTAAATAATATTTTATTTGTGAACAAATATAGAAACAGATATGCGCTTTTGGGATTATGAATTTTAGAATGGACATTGAATCATCAATCATTTAAATACTTTGAAGGAAGATTGAAAAGTATGATGAGTTGAGTTAAAAATAATATTTTATTTGTCAACAAATATAGAAACAGATATGCTCTTTTGGGATTATTATTTTAGAATGGACATTCAATCATCAATCATTTAAATACTTTGAAAATAGGTTTAGAGTTATCATTGCAGGAAGATTGAAAATATAATTTGAGTTATGTATTCGGCGTCTGGGGATACACCATCTTCCTTGGGGAGATATAAACAGAGTAGATTGATGTGCTGAAGTTCATATAATAATGGGTAATTATGTTTTAAAAAATTCCCGATCAAAACCTGTGGCGTGAGTGATGACCTGGCTGGGGATATGTTGGCGCCGAGTTGGCCCAATCTAGTTACAGTTTGTATAAAAGTTTTTTGATGAAATTTTAGCCATTAAAACTTGTAAAATGCAGACATTAACCACTTCTTTAACATTCTCTGTGATTTTGATTTTTTTGTACCACAATGAATGCTGATTTACTGTATGCATCACTACGTATTGGTAGGGGTGTTGCGGTAGCGATTTTTTCCTTCCGGTTTCACGTCTGGCACTTCCCGGTCGGTTACCGGTTCGGTTAACCGTCTCTTATTCAACAAAACATGAGAACCAAATAGTTTCCATACTTTAATCAGGAATTCTGCTAACATGACACAGATGTGTCCTCAATTCTGATTGGCTAATCGACAAACTATGTGGTTTGCTTTGAATTATCGCTCATTATGGTTGTTGTTTTACAGTAAAAAGCAAAGAAAAGTGGATTATGACATTTATTTTGTGTGTGAGGTTAGTAAAATTACTTTACATTGACCTTTAAGCGGAAAACCGGTAGCTGAATTTATGACGGTTTGCAGTGACTTATTTACCGTACCGACGATACCGGTACTACCGCAACACCCCTACGTATTGGTAAAATATTTTTCTCCTACCTTTTAGTTTGTAAGTTCAAATCATATGATGGTTAGTAGTTGCTTTCTAATATTGAGTGTTTTATAGTGCAAAATCTTTTGAACTAGTAGTACGTAGTGATTTACCCAGTAAAATAATATGGTTACATTTCTTTTTTGAGTAAATATGACAATTTAAACCATTTTACTACCATGGTTTATCTCAGATAAGATTTTTTTATCTCCCGCGGGAGGGAGATTATGAAATGATGCCTGTGCGTGCGTGCGTGCGTTAGTTAGTCACGCAGATTCCTCCAAAACTACTACAGCTACAGATTTTTTGTAAATTAATTGTCCCAATGAATTTTCACGCCCTCGAAAATTTTTTTGGTTTTATGGACTTAGGCCTAACGATAAGTGAGTAATAGCTATCTTAGCTACTTGGAGTAAAGGGCTCATAACTCAAAAACTATTGCAGAAACAACTTTTTCTTCAAATATGTTGTTCAGCTACTTTGTCCTTAGCTATAAGATGGTACATAGTTTGGGGTCCCATTGCATGCCATAAGTGAGTAATAGCTATTTTCTCATTTGTAGCTAAATAACAAAAGGAGTAAATGTCAAATATCTTCCAAAGTATTAGAGTTACAGAAATCTTTTCAAATATGTTGTTCATCTACTTTTTGGTAAGCTATCACATAGTAAAGTTTCAGACCTGTTGCACCTTGGATAGCTGAGCAATAGCTACTTTGAAATTCTGATTGTTGAGTAAAGCCATTGTAACTCCAAAACCATTGCAGTTAGAGTGTTTCCCTAAAATATGTTGTTCAGCTACTTTTTCCTTAGCTATAAGATGGTACATAGTTTGGGGTTCTATTGCATGCCATTAGTGATTAATAGCTATTTTCTCATTTGTAGCTAAATAACAGAAGAAGTAAATGTCAAATATCTTCAAAAGTATTAAAGTTAGGGAAATCTTTTCAAATATGTTGTTCATCTACTTTTTGGTAAGCTATCACATAGTAAAGTTTCAGACCTGTTGCACCTTGGATAGCTGAGTAATAACTACTTTGAAATTCTGATTGTTGAGTAAAGCCATTGTAACTCCAAAACCATTGCAGTTAGAGTGTTTCCCTAAAATATGTTGTTCAGCTACTTTGTCCTTAGCTATAAGATGGTACATAGTTTGGGGTTCTATTGCATGCTGTAAGTGAGTAATAGCTATTTTCTCATTTGTAGCTAAATAACAGAAGAAGTAAATGTCAAATATCTTCAAAAGTATTAAAGTTAGGGAAATCTTTTCAAATATGTTATTCATCTACTTTTTGGTAAGCTATCACATAGTAAAGTTTCAGACCTGTTGCACCTTGGATAGCTGAGTAATAGCTACTTTGAAATTCTGACTGTTGAGTAAAGCCATTGTAACTCCAAAATTATTGCAGTTAGACTGTTTTCCTAAAATATGTTGTTCAGCTACTTTGTCCTTAGCTATAAGATGGTATATAGTTTAGGGTTCTATTGCATGCCATAAGTGAGTAATAGCTATTTTCTCATTTGTAGCTAAATAACAAAAGGAGTAAATGTCAAATATCTTCAAAAGTATTAAAGTTAGGGAAATCTTTTCAAATATGTTATCCATCTACTTTTTGGTAAGCTATCACATGGTAAAGTTTCAGACCTGTTGCACCTTGGATTGCTGAGTAATAGCTACTTTGAAATTCTGACTATTGAGTAAAGCCATTGTAACTCCAAAATTATTGCAGTTACAGTGTTTTCCTAAAATATGTTGTTCAGCTACTTTTTCCTTAGCTATAAGATGGTCCATAGTTTAGGGTTCTATTGCATGCCATAAGTGAGTAATAGCTATTTTCTCGTTTGTAGCTTGAGTAAAGCCATTGTAACTCCAAAATTATTGCAGTTAGAGTGTTTTCCTAAAATATGTTGTTCAGCTACTTTGTCCTTAGCTATAAGATGGTCCATAGTTTGGGGTTCTGTTGCATGCCTTAAGTGAGTAATAACTATTTTCTCATTTGTAGCTAAATAACAGAAGAAGTAAATGTCAAATATCTTCAAAAGTATTAAAGTTAGGGAAATCTTTTCAAATATGTTGTCCATCTACTTTTTGGTAAGCTATCACATAGTAAAGTTTCAAATTTCAAAGTTTACAACTTTTGGTGGCCATCTTGAATTTTTGCGGAAAATGAAAAATGGCAAATATCTCTGAAACTGTCAGAGCGATTTCGAGCAAGTTTTGGACCCACAGTGTAGTAGAAGGGTTTCTGTTGAAACATGAAATTTTCAATTTCACATGGTAAAGTTTCAGACCCATAGCTAATTACTCACCTACTTAAAATGAGTAAATGCTAATTATCTCTAAAAGTATTGCAGAGAGCCAATTTTTCTCAAATACCTCATTCACCTACTTTTGGGAGAGCTTTCACTTGGTAAAATTTCAGACCCATAGCTAATTATTCACCTACTCAAAATGAGTAAATGCTAATTATCTCTAAAAGTATTGCAGATAGCCAATTTTTCTCAGTTAACTCATTCACCTACTTTTGGAAGAGCTTTCACTTGGTGAAGTTTCAGACCCATAGCTTATTACTCACCTACTCAAAATGAGTAAATGCGAATTATCTCTAAAAGTACTGCAGATAGCCAATTTTTCTCAAATACCTCATTCACCTACTTTTGGGAGAGCTTTAACTTGGTGAAGTTTCAGACCCATAGCTAATTACTCACCTACTCAAAATGAGTAAATGTGAATTATATCTAAAAGTACTGCAGATAGCCAATTTTTCTCAAATAACTCATTCACCTACTTTTGGAAGAGCTTTCACTTGGTGAAGTTTCAGACCCATAGCTAATTACTCACCTACTCAAAACGAGTAAATGCGAATTATATCTAAAAGTACTGCAGATAGCCAATTTTTCTCAAATAACTCATTCACCTACTTTGGGAAGAGCTTTCACTTGGTAAAGTTTCAGACCCATAGCTAATTAATTACTCACCTGCTCAAAATGAGTAAATACGAATTATCTCTAAAAGTACTGCAGATAGCCAATTTTTCTCAACTAACTGATTCACCAACTTTTGGAAGAGCTTTCACATGGTGAATTTCAGACCCATAGCTAATTTCTCACCTAGTACTCAAAATGAGTAAATGTGAATTATCTCTAAAAGTATTGCAGATAGCCAATTTTTCTCAAATAACTCATTCACCTACTTTTGGGAGAGCTTTCACTTGGTGAAGTTTCAGACCTGTAGCTAATTACTCACCTAATCAAAATGAGTAAATGCTAATTATCTCTGAAAGTATTGCAGATAGCCAATTTTTCGCAAATAACTCATTCACCTACTTTGGGAAGAGCTCTCACTTGGTGAAGTTTTAGACCCATAGCTAATTACTCACCTACTCAAAAGGAGTAAATATGAATTATCTCTAAAAGTACTGCAGATAGCCAATTTTTCTCAAATAACTCATTCACCAACTTTTGGAAGAGCTTTCACATGGTGAAGTTTCACACCCATAGCTAATTATTCACCTCAAAATGAGTAAATGCGAATTATCTCTAAAAGTACTGCAGATAGCCAATTTTTCTCAAATAACTCATTCACCTACTTTTGGAAGAGCTTTCACTTGGTGAAGTTTCAGACCCATAGCTAATTACTCACCTACTCAAAATGAGTTAATGCGAATTATCTCTAAAAGTACTGCAGATAGCCAATTTTTCTCAACTAACTCATTCACCTACTTTTGGGAGAGCTTTCACTTGGTGAAGTTTCAGACCTGTAGCTAAGTACTCACCTAATCAAAATGATTTTATTACGCTACAATAGCTTACCATGTGGGACTTAATGCTGTTCTCGGGTTGCCACACCCGGGGCCAACGTCTTAGAAAAAAAGACCGTTCTTGTTAGCCACCGGATATACTGGTAGTTGTCGTCACGTGATACCTTCTGACCAATCGTCCTACTTTCTCGTTGGCCACGATTGACTGGTAGCAGTTTGTAAATATACAGACATTTTCATTTATTTCTCAGACTTTACTTATTGTTGGAGGCTAATATTTGCATATTTCTTGTAATATATATCATAGATTATTCTGTTAAAGTTTCATTTTCACAGGATAAGTATTTTTATTGCAGTCGCGTGTTTTGAGTTTTCCTCGGTTCAGGCTATTTCTTTCTACGTCTTTTATTGCGTACAAAATGTCTACACATCAAGCAAATAAAGACAAACCGAGAGCGCAGAAATGCCGCCATTTCTGCTTTAGTTTTGATACACATAATTTCTGCCCTACCTGTAGGGAGGCTGGCAAGGGAGATGACCCCTGTGTCACCTTTGAAACCCCTTGCGAAGTTTGCACGTCTTTTACAGATGAGCAACTTCAGAAAATTCAAAACCGGAAACGGTATTTGAAAAAGCAGAAAGCGACAACTAGTTCCAAAGATGAACTAGATCTTTTGGGTGAAGGCGACGGGGATTCCTTCACTGGGTCTAATGCTGACCTCGAGTGTGCGGCTGATAGCCTTTTTATTTCACCCCCCCGTCCACAACCTCTTGCCTTCAGTTCCTTGTCTTTGAAAACGCCAGCAAAAACCGTCCCACCCACCCCTGGCACTGCTTTGCAAAATAAAATCCAGTCAAATTTAGAGAAATCACTCGGTGATTCCTTAAATATACACTTACAGCAGCAAATGGGTTCCTTTCAGGCATCCATGTTGGAAGCTTTTAGGTCACTCCGAGAGGAGTTGACTGTAAAACAGAAAGTCGAGGCACAGCCCTCGACTCTTGCTTCAAAACCTGGCTTGTCCAGTACTTCTGCTGCCCCTCTGGATTTGCCCCCTCCGAGATCTGGTACTAACATTCCAAGCGAGGATATGGATGTGGACTACGGTCCAACTCTTCCTCCCCGTTTAGTATCTACTCAACCTTCCTCGGATCAGTACGTTGCCCCCTCTGAAGGTCATCCCGAAGAGGTTTCGTACTCTCACAAAAAGCAAAGCCATAGGCAGCCAGTTGACCCGAGCTCTGCCTCGGACCAACTAAATGAAGATTCCGATGAACCTCGGATCCCTTCTTCTAGACCCAAAAAGCACTCTGACAAGAGCAAACATAAATCAAGGTCTAGATACGTGTCTTTTACCTCAGAGGAGGACCACTCCCCTGTAGCCAGGCACAGGTCTTCTAAGCCCTCTAGGGCTCAGCCCTCAGGAGTTGCTTCTGATCAAGACCTCCCACAACATGATCCAGACCCCCCTTATTATAGGGCAGTAGCTTTGTCTGACATGCCCTCACAATACTCTGAGGAAGTTGATACCTTCAGGCGTATTTTGTCTCTCCCTGACCCCAGGGAATCTATGCCCAGGTCTTCCACCTCGGTGTTGGGTCTGGATGATGAAAAAGGCCGTCAAGAGCTCAGACCTAGAGGTCCCTCCTCTATTCTTCCACTTAGCTCAGTTATCAAGGACGCCTTTGATAAATTCCAACATGACTTTAAGGCTGCCAACTTATCTGAGGGAAAATATGTCAAGCCTCCTCCCTCAACTTCAAAGTGGTACAAGGTGGGACAACCAACTTTTCAAGACAAAATCCAGGAGTTGAATACAGACTTTGCTAAGATCTGTATTACTCCTAGACCGTCTGGGCCCCCAGTAGCCAGAGTTCCCCTTCCAGTCCTCAAGGAGCTAGAACTTCAGGCTAGACAAAATATCTCTACCCTCAACTTCACCGCTGCTTTTGCCAAGACCTCCTCTTCTTGCAATGCTTCATTGGAAAAATGCCAACATAGCATCAAGTCTACGGTCAAGAAGATTAAATCTCAGATTCAAAAAGGTGCCGATCCTGAGAGAGCAGCAAAGCGCGGATATGAGGAAGTAGCTGACTACTTAGATTTTTGGAACAAGACAGTACTTGTTCAACACAGGGCCCTCACTTGTCTCAGCAAATCTCTAGCCCATATTTTGCAGAGGGAATTATACTCTATGGCTAATACCGGCTTGCTTAGGCGCGAAGCCGAGATGACTCTATTACATCCTCAATTAGGAGAAACGAGACGTCAAGAACTCAGGAACTCGTCCTTTTGGGACGCCTCCTTGTTCGAGTCTCAATTAGTGAAGGAAGGTGAGGACTTCCTTCTCAAAAAAGGCACCTCAAAAGATTCTCAGGGTTTTCCACCCTACCAGAATAAGCCCTTTCGTGGTCCCCACAAGAAAAGAGGCTCCTACAGGAAACGCCCCTATGGGGGTAATACCTCTCAAAGCAGTAACCAGTCCTTTCCTTCGGGAAGAGGAAAATCCAACTTCAGAGGCTTCAGGGGTCGTTTTCGACCCCACAATAGAGGAAGGGGGCGTGGAAACCCCCCTCCCCAATGACTCCTCCAAAGCCTCACTCAGTCCACCAGTAGGAGGTCGCCTCCGTTCTTTCAGGAGAGACTGGCTCACAAACAAATGTTCTCAAAACGTGTTAAACATTATCACCAATGGCTACGTTCTGCCATTCCGTTCAAAGCCAAACTTGATCAGATTTCCTCTGATTCTGTCAGAGTACAAGGCCCAACAAAAAGACCAAGCCTTGGCTACTTGTATCCAGTCTCTCCTGTCAAAGAACGCTATCGAAAGGGTAGACAATGTAAAATCTCTCGGGTTTTACAGTCGCCTGTTCCTAGTACCCAAGCCTCACCAAAAGTGGAGGCCAGTCATAGACTTAAGCAGGCTCAATACTTTTCTACACGTAGAAAAGTTCAAAATGGAAACTCCAGAGTCCATCAGGACCTCCCTGATTCCAGGGGAGTGGGTATCGTCGATAGATCTGTCGGACGCCTACCTGCATATCCCCATCCACCCAAACTCAAGGAAATACCTAAGGTTTTGCTACAAGGCTCAGGTGTTCCAATTCACCTCCCTCCCGTTCGGACTAGCCACAGCCCCCCAGGTCTTTACAATGATCGTAAAGGAAGTGAAACTAATGGCCCTCTCAAGAGGACTCAGAATTCACCAATACCTGGACGACTGGCTGATCAGGTCCCAGTCTCAGGAGGAAGCACAAGTGAACACTCAGGCAGTAGTAGAACTGACTCAGTCCTTGGGATGGATAATAAATCAGGAAAAATCAGAACTGAAACCTACACAGGTGTTTTCGTTCGTGGGCTACGAATACCACCTCGATTCAGCCCTTGTAAAACCCACTCAAGAGAGATGGCTCAAACTTCAGGATTTGATCCTACGACTCAAGTCAAAACGTGTTTTGACTGCAAGATGTTTGATGTCTCTAATTGGGTTGCTAGCCTCAACGGAGAAAATGGTCCCGGAGGGACGCCTTCACATGAGGCCCTTTCAGTTTCATCTCAAGGAGCACTGGAGATATCCTCAGTCGCTGGACAACCTCCTTCCCTGGACAGAAGCCATTGCAGCCCACCTAGATTGGTGGCAAAATCCCTCCAAGGTGATGAAAGGTGCAGACCTTCATCCCAAAGACCACAGTATCCAACTCTTTACCGACGCCTCAAACGAAGGTTGGGGCGCTCACTTAGACCAAAATTTTACCAAAGGTCTGTGGTCAGATCGGGAAAAAAGGCTTCACATAAATGTCCTAGAATTGAAGGCGGTCTCCCTGGCCCTTCGAGACTTCAAGGACCAGTGCCAGAATCAGACAGTGTTGGTTGCGACGGACAACTCAACAGTGGTAGCCTACATCAACAAACAAGGAGGAACACACTCGGCAGAGATGTGTGCTCTCCTGTGGAAGATCATGACCTGGTGCCATCACTATCACATAACATTGAAAGCCAGGCACATTCCAGGGTGCCTGAATGTGATGGCCGACCTGCTATCCAGGTCCAACCAAGTGCAGTCAACCGAATGGTCTCTGCACCCACAGGTCTTCAAACAGATCTGCCAGAAGTGGTTCACCCCTCATGTAGACTTGTTTGCCACTCACCTGAACCACAAGCTCCCTCTATACGTGTCTCCTATCCCAGACCCAAAGGCCTGGGACATAGATGCTCTGAACATAAACTGGACCAACCTCACAGCATATGCGTACCCTCCTACGGCTCTCCTTCACAAGGTGATCCAAAAGATCAGGCAATGCCAGTGCCTGATCATCGTAATAGCCCCAGGCTGGCCAGGGATGCCCTGGTTTTGGGACCTAGTGCAGCTCTCAACAGAGATCCCACTGCAACTCCCAGTGTCAACAACCCTACTCAAACAGTCCCACAAGTTGGTGTTCCACAACAACCCCCAGCACCTGAACCTCCACGCCTGGTGTCTAGGAGCGGACAACTCCAAGAACAAGGCTTCTCTGTGGAGGTGGCAGAGAGAATTGCTGCCCCTCAGCGGTCATCAACAAGGACCATCTACAAGTCAAAGTGGGCCCTATTTGAAAAATGGTGCAGAGAAAATTCGGTGGATTTCTCCACTCCATCTGTGAAACAAATCTCAGATTTCTTCATGTACCTGTACCAAGACCTAAACAGGCGCCCCTCGACCATTGATGGCTACAGGACTGCAATCGTTGACACTTTGGGCCCAACGGCCCAACATATTGCACACAATGCAGACCTTCATAGGTTACTCTCCAGTTTTCACAGGGATCGTCCTAAAAGTTCCAGAAACTTACCCAAGTGGAACCTTTCTGTTGTCCTTAACGAGCTCACCAAAGCACCTTTTGAGCCCATGAAAGACTCAGACCTCAAACATCTCACTTTAAAAACTGCTTTCTTGCTAGCCTTGGCCTCCGGCAAGCGCCGCAGCGAAATCCATGCCTGGGTCGCTAACAAAGTATCCAATTTAGGCCAATGGGAAAAGGTTGCCTTGTTCCCTTCTTCTGATTTCATAGCCAAAAACCAACTAGCAAGAGAAGGTTCTCAAAGTGTGTCTCCGGTGACTATCCCTGCTCTGACTACCATTGTGGATAGACAGTTTAAAGAAGACAGGACCCTGTGTCCCGTACGGGCCCTGAGGTTTTATTTGGACCGAACTAAAGACCTGAGAGGGTCTCGTTCTCTCCTTTTCATCTCCTTTAAGAAAGGACATACCTCAGACATCAGACCCGCTACACTCTCTTCATGGTTGAAACAAACCATTTTACTTTGTTACAAACAAGCAGATCAACAAACCTTGGACTTGGTCCAAGTCAAAGCGCATGACATCCGGGCCTTCGCGGCCTCTAAGGCCTTTTACGGTGGGGTATCGGTGGACCAAATCATGCAAGCCTGTCACTGGAAAGCTCACAACACATTTACAAATTTTTACCTAAAAGACCTTACTTGGTCGGACACCGACAACAATTTGTACCTGGGACCCGTAGTGGCTGCACAACAAGTCCTAGATCCTTCCCCTCAGACCAGTTGTCCTCGGAAAGAAAAAAGGGGGGGGGCACATCCGCTACAACCAAGTCTTCAGGAGTCTTTCCCAGGATCTAGGTATTCCTTTACCTTCAAGATGTTACGGGTAAGGTCATTTTATTCTTTAATTATCAAGTAATTTCTATTAAGGACTTATTTAGTTGTCATTAATCTCATATTCAGCTTGTAAAAATTTTTATGAGACGCCCAACCACTGGGTTGGTCAGTCATACGTGAAGGGCCCTTTTGGACCCTCAGACCTCGGAGTGAGCATTGCTGCACTTCCGTCCTACAATAAAACATCTAGACAGTTTTTAGTACTGTCTCTCCTTTACTTAGGTTTTTGGCTCGTTACAGGCCCGGCCTTCGGGGTCGGGGCACTGTAAATGGGACTCAGACTGGTATTTCTGGCACTATTCTATAAATATTAATTCAAAATCTTAGAAAAAAATGACATACCTTCCAGTCTCAGCTGTAATCCCGCCACCGGGCGGTTGAATTCAGCATTAAGTCCCACATGGTAAGCTATTGTAGCGTAATAAAATTGAAAATTTTAATTACTTAAATGTAGCTTTTATAAGCTACAAGCTTACCATGTGGGACTTAGAAGAGTCCCACCCTGCCTCCCCGCTGTTTACAGCTGAGGGGTAGGTTTAAAAAATTTCAACGAGAAAGTAGGACGATTGGTCAGAAGGTATCACGTGACGACAACTACCAGTATATCCGGTGGCTAACAAGAACGGTCTTTTTTTCTAAGACGTTGGCCCCGGGTGTGGCAACCCGAGAACAGCATTAAGTCCCACATGGTAAGCTTGTAGCTTATAAAAGCTACATTTAAGTAATTAAAATTTTCAAGTTAATGCTAATTATCTATAAAAGTATTGCAGATAGCCAATTTTTCTCAAATAACTCATTCACCTACTTTGGGAAGAGCTTTCACTTGGTGAAGTTTTAGACCCACAGCTAATTACTCACCTACTCAAAATGAGTAAATATGAATTATCTCTAAAGGTACTGCAGATAGCCAATTTTTCTCAAATAACTCATTCACCAACTTTTGGAAGAGCTTTCACATGGTGAAGTTTCGGACCCATAGTTAATTACTCACCTACTCAAAATGAGTTAATGCGAATTATCTCTAAAAGTACTGCAGATAGCCAATTTTTCTCAACTAACTCATTCACCTTCCTTTGAGAGAGCTTTCGCTTGAAGTTTCAGACCCATA
Source organism: Sabellastarte sp. h YS-2021 (assembly GCA_964017235.1). Taxonomy (NCBI): domain Eukaryota; kingdom Metazoa; phylum Annelida; class Polychaeta; order Sabellida; family Sabellidae; genus Sabellastarte; species Sabellastarte sp. h YS-2021. The sequence continues at coordinate 137,885,846 of OZ024927.1, read as the reverse complement.
GTTAATTACTCACCTATCAAAATGAGTACATGCTAATTATGTCTAAAAGTATTGCAGATAGCCAGTATTTCTCAAATAACTCATTCACCTACATTTTGGAGAGCTTTCACATGCTAAAGTTTTTTTATGACTTTTTAAAATAATTTTTTATTCATTAAAAGTAATGAAATCATGCCCTAAATCAATTATAACTTGAAAAGTATTGCATTTAGAGCACTTTGTTAAAATATGTTATTCAGCTACTTTTTCCATAGCTACAGCATGGTGAGTAACTTGGGTGTCTATCTCAATAGCTAAGTGAGTAATAGCTACTTTTGGATTTTTCACTAACTTCCATCATGAGTAAAATCACTTGTAACTTGAAAACTGTTGTATTTACAGAATTTTATGCAAATATGTTATTCATCTACTTTTGGGTCAGCTATAACATAGTAAAATTTCAGACCTGTAGCTCATTGCATAGCTGAGTAATAGCTACTTTTAGGTTATCACTGTTGGGTAAATCACTTATAACTTGAATACTCTTGCATTTACATTATTTAGTTGCAATATGTTATTCACCTATTTTGAAGCAGCTATAACATAGTTAAGTTCCAGACCTGTGGCTCATAGCATAGCTGAGTAATAGCTACTTTGAAGTTCTTACTCAACACTACATCATTTATAACTTGAAAAGTATTGCATTTAGAGCATTTTGTTAAAATATGATATTCACCTACTTTTTCAATAGCAACAACATGGTGAGTAACTTGGGTGTCTATCTCAATAGCTAAGTGAGTAATAGCTACTTTTGGACTTTTTACTAACTTTGGACTTTTTACTAACTTCCATCATGAGTAAAATCAATTGTAACGTGAAAACTATTGGATTTAGAGAATTTTGTGCAAATATATTATTCACTTACTTTTGGGTCAGCTATAACATAATAAAAATTTCAGACTTCTAGCTCATGCTATGGCTGGGTAATAGCTACTTTTGCCTTTGCCGGTGGATACATTTTGCATCTGGCCACAGATGCGTCCTTGGTCTAGTTCTAATAAGTCATTCACATACTTTTGGGTGATCTACCACATACGGAAGTTGCAGAACTGTAGCTCTTTGGATAGCTGAGTAATAGCTACTAATATGAGTAAATGTCTTTTGTCTCTAAAAGTATTACAGGTAGGCAATTCCTTCTAAATAAGCCATTCACCTACTTGTGGGTGATCTACCACATAGTGAAGTTGCAGAACTGTAGCTCTTTGGATAGCTGAGTAATAGCTACTAAAATGAGTACATGTCTTTTATCTCTAAAAGTATTACAGGTAGGCAATTCCTTCTAAATAAGTCATTTACCTACTTTTGGGTGATCTACCACATAGTGAAGTTGCAGAACTGTAGCTCTTTGGATAGCTGAGTAATAGCTACTAAAATGAGTAAATGTCTTTTATCTGTAAAAGTATTACAGGTAGGCAATTTCTTCTAAATAAATCATTCACCTACTTTTGGGTGATCTAATGCATATTAAAGTTGTAGAACTGTAGCTCTTTGGATGGCAGAGTAATAGCTACTAAAATGAATCAATGCCTTTTGTCTTTAAAAGTATTGCAATCAAACATTAAACTTGTCACTTCTACATGTGCCTCCATCTCACAAGAAAATTTATATTCCACTATCTTTAGTACATCTTATTTATACGGCGGGAGATAAATGCATGCGTCAGAATGCTTGTTTCTTTGAATATGAATTATATGATGTTTCACACCAAATTTATCACTAGATTGCTAGGATATATCTGAATATTTCTATCCTTTTAGCATTTTCTTTGATCATTAAATTTTGTGGAAGACCAACTTAACTTTTCATATGAAAACTTGGAATCTTGATTATCCCCTTGATGTAACAGGTGCTTGATGTTTTTGAAAATGTCTCCTATGTTTACATGTTAATGCAGGTGTAATAAATTAATATGCCACACCTGCCATAAAAGTCTTTTTCTATAATATTTAAAATATGATGTCAACAATGGCTTCAAAATACTTATGTCACTTTTCTGTGCATGCATAGATCTTGTGACGGAAACACCAGTTTGACGGGATTTGAAACGCTAAAGTTCTGTGTTAATTTTCTCTGCATGAATTATTTATCAGCCTTCATCAGAAAAACTTCAAATTGGTTCAACAGGATTTACAATTCTGTTGACAAACACTTCAATCATGATACATAATGCAGTTTGTTCAAATCAAGATCATAGACATCATGAAATACAATCCTTATTTATTTATGATAAATCAGTTGTCTACAAGTTAAAGTAAAAAAGCCTTCTATATACGGTTAAAATTACAGAGTGGAATGACTGCCCATTGGTGAAAGATATTGGATGCTTTTAACAAAAGAAAAACTCTTGGGTGTAATATAACTGAAATGAAATTACATCCAATTTGCACTGAGTTGCAACCCAAATATTGTTATACAGAACACACACTCTAATTGTATTGCGTGATCAGGATTAGGATGTGAATCTGTAAATGATATATGTATCAACATTTTGTTGACGATACTTTAAAATTTTAGAGGAAATTCTTTTTCTGAAGAATATCATGATTACAGAAAATATAATAGTAATGGCACTGTCAGTATGTTCAATTTTCTCTGAAAAAAATCACTGCATAAGTAGTAGAAATGTAGAAAAGGATAACATAATACTACTTGTACATGATATCTCAGAATAATGACAATAATGCAAACATTTTATGAAACCATTTTGTGTTATAATTACAGACGTTATCTAAGAAGATATAGATTGAATTTCAAAACTTCTGTTACATATAGTGAAGGATCTCTTTTTTGCCATTTTAAAGAGTTTCCTATTCAATTCAGAACTGTATTCCTAAGAAGATGCATTCAGATTTTGTCAAAATTCTTTTTATTTGGTAAAGCTTTTATTCTGTGGTTACTTCATCTGTTTTGTTTTGCATCTATAAATGTCTTATACAGAAAACTTCCTCAATTTACATCCTGGTGACAATTTAAACGGGCCAAGTCTTGCATAAGATTGAAATATATGAATGAACTGGAATCTAAACTATGAATATATTGGCAAATTAAGAAACATGACTTGGCATTATTTAACAATAAAAGGCGAGACCATGAAGCTAAGGTTTATTATTCAAGTGACAAAGCATTCAAATTTGAACTGAAACATCAGAAATTCTGACTATATAATATAATTTCTTTTTCCATGAACATATTTTAAATTTAATGTCTGCGTAAGTTTCCTGAATTTGTTTTGTAATAGAATGGTAACACAAGTATCCATCCCCATGTAGAATATGCCAGAGTCCCTGGAATTTGCCAAATCAGAAACCCTGCTTCTGCTTCCTTGACTTGTGAGAAATTCTACACACACGTTGTTTTGTGACTACTTTTGGCCTGTGATCTCACCTAATACAAAATTGGCACCAATTTCGATTTTTATGTCAGCTGACATTATGGCATCACTCTGCGGTGTCTGCGTCCGCGTGAACATCTTCTCCTCCAAAAGTACAAGACCCAGAGACATGCTGTTACTTTTAAAAGATACCTTGTCTATCGAGGATGATAAATCATAAAATTCATGCAGATCTGTCTGTTCCCCAGAGCTGTTAGAAGCGATTTACCCCCACCCAAAGTGTGAAAATTTCAACATTTATCACTCTTTTCTCTATTGAAGGAATTTCTCTCTTATCTTGCATATATGTACTAGTCCCCAGGTACATTCCTTTATGTGAGTATAAGAACTGGATCTTTCTTAATTTTTTGTTATGAATTTTTTAAATAATTTTTAATGCATCAAAATTCAGGAACTCATGCACTAAATCACTTATAAGTTAAAGGGTATTGCATTTAGAGCATTTTGTTAAAATATGTTATTTAGCTACTTTTTCCATAGCTATAATTTGGTGAGTAACATGGGTGTCTGTCCCAATAGCTAAGTGAGTAATAGCTACTTTCTGACTGGTACAGCCAAGCAATAGCTACTTTGAGGTTCTCGCTGTCGAGTAAATCAGTCGTAACTTGGAAACTATAATTGCATTTAGAGTATTTTGTTTAAATATATTATACATCTACTTTTAAATCCTCTATAACATAGTGAAATTGCAGACCTGTAGCTCATTGCATAGCTGAGTAATAGCCACTTTGAGGTTATCACTGTTGAGTAAACCAGTTGTAACTTGAAAACTATTGCATTTACAGTATTTTCTTTAAATATGTTATTCACCACTTTTCAGTCATCTATAACATAGTAAAATTGCAGACCTGTAACATCATTACATAGCTGAGCAATAGATACTTTGAGGGTTATCACTGTTGAGTAAATCAATTGTAAAGTAAAAACTGTTGCCTTTAGAGAATTTTGTGTAAATATGTTATTCAGCTACTTTTGGGTCAGCTATAACATAGTAAAATTGTAGGCCTGTAGCTCATTGCATAACTGAGCAATAGCTACTTTGAGGTTCACACTGTTGAATAAATTCAGTTGTAATTTGAAAAGTATTGCATTTACAGTAATTTGTCTAAATATGTTATTCACCTACTTTTCAGGCAGTTATAACACAGTGAAATTGAAGACCTAAAGCGCATTGCAATGCTGAGCTATCATGCTACTTTGAGGTTCTCACTGTTGAATAAATCAGTTGTAACTCAAAAACTATTGGATTTAGAGAATTTTGTTTAAATATGTTATTCACCTACTTTTGGGTCAGCTATAACATAGTGAAATTTTAAACCTGTAGCTCATAGCAGAACTGCGCAATAGCTACTTTGAAGTTGACACTGCTCAACAGTGTGAACTTCAAAGTTTGCATTTACAGTATTTTGTCTAAATATGTTATTCACCTACTTTTCGGTCAGTTATAACACAGTGAAATTGAAGACCTGAAGTGCATTGCAAAGCTGAGCAATAGCTCCTTTGAGACTCTCACTGATGAGTAAATGAGTTGTAGCTTGAAAACTATTACATTTAGAGTATTTTGTTGAAATATGTTTTCCACCTACTTTTTACACCTTAATAGTTAACTTGGTACTTTACTTCTGAATACCATTTGCAGGGCACAACTTTTGTGTCATTTTCTTCTTTCACTTCTACTCTGAAACTCAAAACACACAGTCAGCTGACACAGAGCCCGTTCACGGGCACTGATTGCTTGTTTTATCTTGCTTTTAAGGGATGACAAATGTTAAACCTAAATATATATGGAGCTCTCAGAACTCCATTAGTGTGTTAGAAAAGTTTAATAGCAGAGACAAATTTCTGAGTTTATTCTTAAATCTTTGGAATGTTTTAAGTAAATTTACTTCCAGTATACATGGTATTTTCACTTTCAATGGGGCAGGCCCTGGTCTTCTTTTACAAATCATTTTTTGTCTCTCATTATTAAAATTATATTTATTAGGTATAAATTTGATGATCTCAGAATTTCCAAAGGACCAAAGTTAGGGGTACTAATAATATTAGCAGCAATATTATTTACTAAAATCTGGAATATTTTGAATATCTGGAATATCAAAGTCCTTATGGTGATATCATGATTTAGGATAGCACTGTTTTACCCCTATGAAATAGCGATAAAACAAGAATCATGTGAGATAAAAACTATAACATTTGCTCTGTTTTGAAGTCCAATTTTGAAATTGATTTTAGCATGTTATCGGTTATATGCAGTTTTTATCTATCATGATCCAAAAATTAATTCATCAAAATTGGTCAAAGTTGCACCAAATTTTTAATTTTAATCCAAAAATCAGATCAGATACCAATTTGAACTTATTCCAGAATCCTGGTCATATGTTAATCATTTTTTTTATCAAATTCACTGTTACATTCACTAATCCATGATAGTAAAAGCTGGTCCCAATGAATACATTCCTGTCATATATAAGTTTTCCTCTTGTTATAATTTTCTCAATATTTTCTCTATATTTATCTATTCAATATTTCAGGTGCCCATCATCTTCCCAATTGTGTTTTTCCTGGTGAATACATTCCTGCTCATTTTGGGATTGATCTTCAGTCCGAAGGACACTGGTATGGGTCTCCTTCTGGTCATCACAGGCATCCCATTCTACTTCCTTGGGGTGGTGTGGCAGAACAAACCAAAGAGCTTCAACAAAACCATGAGTAAGTTAAAAGGTTGAACATGATAGTAATGTTACTGCTTCCCACCTTGTTCTGCAAAGTGAAGTGTAAAATGACGAGAACCCTTTCATCAATTTTTAACAATAAGACACACAAAATTGGTTCATTTTCCTTTAAATTGACTAATTTTAAAGTTATTTACAGGGTAATATTTGCAAAAATGTTAAAATTTAACCTGGAAATAGTAATGTTCTCTCAAGTTTGTACTGCAGGTGATTCATTTTGGTATCGATTTTGGAACTTTACCATCAGTGTTTTAAATTTTGTAAATAGAATTTTAAGTCATAATTGATTCAGTAAAATTAATCAGTTTTATAGTTGTGCTTCGATAACAGAAGCCAACCCCTTTGTAGTTTATTTTTATGTTAAATGGCCACATGTCTCTGACAATCGAGTGTAGATAAAATCCCTGTAGAAAACATGTTATAAACTTGGTTTTCACCAGATTCCTCTATAATAATACAACACTATATTATATGTTGTGTGGGTTACAGTACTTGACAGCAGCTTGTCTAACATGTTCTTCAGTGCTGTAAATTGCTTGCAATTTATTAAATCTCATCCAGCTATGTACTTTCACCCAATGAATGAAATGTGTCGTGTCGTTTTGCCGAAGTTTTTTCTGCTTGGGGTTTTTCTGCTATGAGGTTTTAACAGACTAAGGTTCTTTCCATAGTGTCCATACTTTCACACACCCCACCCGTCGCCCCCTTCCCAGCATGATGTAAAGTCTATCATGAGTTGAACCTATGTCATCCCACTTTACAGACCAGTGACATCCATGCTAATACGTTAGTGTACATAATTTAGGGATAGGTCGTTACCAAAAATGTCTACATCCGGAGTTAATCAATGTAAACCATTCCAATTCAACCATTCCAAGGATTGCATGTTTTAGTGAACCCCGAATCAAACAGAGGAAGTGAAACTTGTAAAAATAAAATAAATGCAACATTCATAAAATAAACCATTTCAAAAACACTGCCTAATGAGTTATGAGAAACAATATTACACTTAATTTTGGTACCACAAAGTTAGATTGATCAATATAGAAACATAGAGATGGGATCCCTTCCCTAATAGAATCGTTGTACCTATTTCCAGTCCATTATAAAAACTGTAGACACTTAGCATTTGACATTCTTTAACGTAGTACTTTTTATCCTTTGTGGTAGGATAATTAATGGCAATTAATTGTCAGTAACGGTGGATCAATGTTAGTTATTGACAATTTTAAATAGTAAAATGTTTAACATGAAACTTATGGTTCGCTTTATAACAGTATATCCATGTGCTACTGACATATTTTATGTAGTTCAATAAGTTGATAGATTTGTCACAACTTTATCTTGATGTTTACATTTACAACCATATTTGCAGGTAGTAATCGTTTTTGTAGAACACTGAATAATGGAAACTTAATCAAATACCAAAATTCTTGCTGGATTGGCATATAATTCCTATCAAAAAGTGCTTTCAGGTGTAATTGCCAACAATGTAGCAAAATAGTGAATAGTCAATTCTGGATTGATCATTGGTTGGCAATGTGGGAAGCTGGTAGTAGCTTGCCGATGGTCCGCAGTTTACAGTACAGAACCTTGACCAACTGTATGTACTAGTTTCCTCTGCCCTCCCAACTACCTGTCACGATATGATCTGTAGTGTTGAAAGCGACGTACAACCCCAAGTAAATACATAAGTGGATGATTAACCAACCATGAAATTTGGGAGCAATCCCAGTACCATTTATCTTGCTACAGAATTGAAATGTATAATAAACAGTGCTTGTATTTTTAGGATGTAAAGCTACTAGTGAGTAGGATTGCCTCAGTTTTCAAAGTCGATTATCTGTCCATTTTTCTGAATGATAATGGAGCCATTATCGATTATTTTATTCCATTGTTGGTGATTATTTTATGAAACACTATCCACCAAAAATATCCACTTCCTGTAAATATGGTGGTAGACATAAACAAAACTCAAATTTCATGACAAATCTGTCAATTTATTAAATAAAAATGCCTGAAATATTTTTTAGTACATGTATGTGGATATTGAGTTACCTAAGGAAAGGGAAGCGGAATAATCGATTATCAGAAAACGACCGCAATTTTTACACTATCAAATTGGTAAAAATTGCCTGTTCCAGGAAAAAGCTAAAAAATGTTATCACATTGATAAGGCTTTCCCACCTTAATATGAAAACTTCCCGGCGTCTCCATGGTGTCGACCTGGCTATGTCTATGGAATGATGATTATTGATTATGTACCTGGTGTTACACCTTAGAGTCTGCCTTGGCAGAGATTAGGCACTCTAAAAGTTCAGAATAGAATAGAAATTCATCGACGATTAATTGAACACGCGTCTAATCCCACCACTAAAAGCTACTGTTAATATTTTTACACTGCATAAATCTGAAATTCGACAGGACTTGATTTTAATACATGAATGAGATAGAAGATGATATATAACCTATATAATGTCCTAATTCCACGATAATGAGTTTGTGTGCCGATTGCCCTGATGATGTTGTTGGGAGCATGGTCTTGATCAGTCAACCTATCATTACACTCTTGAAGGTAAGGAACATAATCACAGCAAATGTAGACACCTGTTTCATTTATCAGTCAGTGAACAAAGCCAGTATATCAGAATTATTATCAACAGCAATGAATGTAGCTAGAACTCTTGTGTGTTACAGGAAGTGTGACAGAACTGATACAGAAGGTGACACTAGGATTGCCACAGGAGTCCGACGACTAAATTCAAAGAATTCACACACAAGATACAACATTCTCACAGGGAAAATACTGGTTTCTTCTAAGATATATTTTGTCAGTCATGTATATAATATTAAGCCAATTGGTGTGTTTTAAGAAGATGAAGAAACTTTTTCTTTATGTGCATATTGTAAGCCTTTTCCAGGAACAGAGTGTTTCAGCTCAATTTATCTAGCCAGTAAATTGGAAGAGTGTACATTGGGCTTGTTGTTGGCAGGTCTGCCATTTAGTCACTTTCACCAAGAGTAGGAAATGTAAAATTTGCTATAGTAAATAAGATAGCAAATTGCAGATTTCTTTTTTTCAGCTTGAAGAGAATTTAATTTTATATTTTGTCAAATCTTATTGAAGGTCACATACTCGGATACAAAGTAAAAGGCATTAAGCAGATATCATTATGTCCACCCCCCTGGGGGGTGGATATATTATTTTTGCTTTTTCCGATGTCCGGCGTCCGATGTCCGGCGTCACGCATGGTTTCCGCTCATTTAAAGGAAAAGTATTAGAGCTATTGTCACCAAATTTGGTATGCAGGCTTATTGGGTCAGTAGCTTGCTTGGGATTGCTTTTGGCTATTGTACCTCTTTTGCTTACTGAGTAATACTTAAGTACAGCTATTTTCAGTACCCATTGGTTTCCGTGCATTTAAGCCAAAATAATTAAAGATATTTTACTACAATTTTGAATACAAGATTGTTATGTCCATAGCTCGCTTGGTATTGCATTTGGGACTGATAGCTTTGTCAGTACATGAGTAATAGCCATTTAGGTACTTCATTGTGTATTTTCAGTACTACTTTTGAGTAATTTGCTAATATCTCAGAAACCGTAAGAGATAGAGCGATTTCGACAGAATTTTTGACCCACAGGGTATCTAAGGAATGCAATCTATGCAATTTTCCAAAAATTTTCCCCTCCCCAAAAATGTCGGCCATTTTGAATTTTCGAATTTTTGCCAAAAATGGCAAAACACTAATTTGCTTCTATCTCCTTAACCGTGCGAGATAGAGCGATTTCGGCAAAATTTTCGACCCACAGGGTATCTGATAATACTCTTGCCAATTTTTAAAAAGTTTTCCCCTCCCCAAAAATGGCGGCCATTTTGAATTTTCGAATTTTTGCCAAAAATGGCAAAACACAAATTTCCTTCTATCTCCTTAACTGTGTGAGATAGAGCGATTTCGTCGCAATTTTCGACCCACAGGGTATCTAAGGAATGTAATATTTGCAATTTTCAAAAAATTTTCCCCTCCCCAAAAATGGCGGCCATTTTGAATTTTCGAATTTTTGCCAAAAATGGCAAAACACAAATTTGCTTCTATCTCCTTAACCGTGCGAGATAGAGCGATTTCGTCGAAATTTTCAACCCACAGGGTATCTAAGGAATGTAATATTTGCAATTTTCCAAAAAATTTTCCCCTCCCCAAAAATGGCGGCCATTTTGAATTTTCGAATTTTTGCCAAAAATGGCAAAACACTAATTTGCTTCTAATCTCCTTAACCGTGCCAGATAGAGCGATTTCGTCGAAATTTTCGACCCACAGGGTATCTAAGGAATGCAATCTTTGCAATTTTCCAAAAATTTTCCCCTCCCCAAAAATGGCGGCCATTTTGAATTTTCGAATTTTTGCCAAAAATGGCAAAACACAAATTTGCTTCTATCTCCTTAACCGTGCGAGATAGAGCGATTTCGTCGCAATTTTTGACCCACAGGGTATCCAAAGAATGTAATATTTCCAATTTTCAAAAAATTTTCCCCTCCCCAAAAATGGCGGCCATTTTGAATTTTCGAATTTTTGCCAAAAATGGCAAAACACAAATTTGCTTCTATCTCCTTAACCGTGCCAGATAGAGCGATTTCGTCAAAATTTTTGACCCACAGGGTATCTGAGCATTGTACTCTTGGTAATTTTTAAAAAATTTTCCCCTCCCCAAAAATGGCGGCCATTTTGAATTTTCGAATTTTTGCCAAAAATGGCAAAACACTAATTTGCTTCTATCTCCTTAACCGTGCGAGATAGAGCGATTTCGTCGAAATTTTCGACCCACAGGGTATCTAAGGAATGCAATCTTTGCAATTTTCCAAAAATTTTCCCCTCCCCAAAAATGGCGGCCATTTTGAATTTTCGAATTTTTGCCAAAAATGGCAAAACACAAATTTGCTTCTATCTCCTTAACCGTGCGAGATAGAGCGATTTCGTCGAAATTTTCGATCCACAGGGTATCTAAGGAATGTAATATTTGCAATTTTCAAAAATGGCAAAACACAAATTTCCTTCTATCTCCTTAACCATGCGAGATAGAGCGATTTCGTCAAAATTTTCGACCCACAGGTATTTGAGCATTGTATTCTTGGCAATTTTAAAAAAAATTTCCCCTCCCCTAAAATGGCGGCCATTTTGAATTTTCAAATTTTTGCCAAAAATGGCAAAACACAAATTTCCTTCTATTTCCTTAACCATGCGAGATAGAGCGATTTCGTCGAAATTTTCAACCCACAGGGTATCTAAGGAATGTAATCTTTGCAATTTTCAAAAAATTTTCCCCTCCCCAAAAATGGCGGCCATTTTGAATTTTCGAATTTTTGCCAACAATGGCAAAACACTAATTTGCTTCTATCTCCTTAACCATGCGAGATAGAGCGATTTTGTCGAAATTTTTGACCCACAGGGTATCTAAGGAATGTAATCTTTGCAATTTTCAAAAAATTTCCCCTCCCCAAAAATGGCAGCCATTTTGAATTTTCGAATTTTTGCCCAAAATGGAAAAACACAAACTGGCCTTAACCGTGCAAAATAGAGTTATTTCGTTGAAATTTTCGACCCATAGGGTATCTAAGAAATGTACTCTTGGCAATTTTCAAAAAAATTTCCTTTTCCCAAAAATGGCGGCCATTTTGAATTTTCAAATTTTTGCCAAAAATAGAAAAACAGGAATTTGCTTCTATCTTCTTAACCGTGCAAGATAGAGTGATTTCGTCAAAATTTTCAACCCAACCAATGCAAAAAGGCATGAAGCTGAAATAATTTACATCTACACTAACAAATATTTAAGCATCATTGATATATTTTACAAATGAAACAGGGTCTTGTAAGACTACTGTACAATTTGGGCAAAAGGTTCATGGGTGGACATTACACATGATAATGTGTGTTCTTCTATGCTATCCTGTTTCTATTCGCATCTACTATCAACAGGGCAGCCTATTTCTAGTTTATCAAATGTTTTTATTTCTCCTGTATTTTAATTCATTAGTAAATCTCCTTTGTAATATTAAATTGCACTGGTATATATAGAGGTTAGGGAGGCCTTAAGGGCCAAGTGGTTTGCAAGTTTGCACTTACCTACTGTCACCCATGTGGTAGGGTTCCCACAGGACCTGGAAAATGGAAATTGTTGTGGAAAAGTCATCAAATTTGTAATTTTGAAAACGTCATGGCAAATCTAATGCCATTTTAATAATGCCATACAAAATGTTTGCTAGAGCTAAAGGTGCAAAGTAAATCAAGTACCAGTTCTTTAACATCACATCTTTGTATTAACCAGATTTCAATTTCTGTGGGCAGAATTTGAAATCTTGAGCCACAGAACAGGGTCTCTCTTGCATGAATTTCAGCTTAAATGAAAAATTTCTATCAGATCACATGTGGTGGTACGATGTAGGGCGATGGTAGACCTTAACACAGAATAATAATTACATGCTAAAATTGAGCATTGGCAAAAAGAACATTGCCGCAATTATGTCTGGAATACCAATATTTTGTCCCCAAAGAGTCATGGAAATGTCACGGAAATTCGATTTCAGCCTCTTTGTGGGAACCCTGCTATGATCATGGGTCTGAGTCCAGCTCATGACAACAAGGCATGCCTCAGAAGGCCTATTCATATATTACTTTAGTAGTGAAAAGGTACATAAAATCATTTGACCTTAGTAATGAAAAGGCACATAAAAGCTCTAATTGGACTTTCTGTCAACAAAGTTGGAAGGTGTAAAAGTAACAAACACTGAATGATAAGAAATGATCTGTATGTGTATGATAGAGTAATGAGCTAATCTAACTGGATAACCTTTGATTATTTTTAACATATAAACAATTATATTCAGGAGGGTTGGGTCAGTAGCATGTATTAGATTTTGGTATCCCACCAGTGCGATATAATTTTGATTTTGGGATACTGAAAAAGTTTTCATGTGTCAGCATATCACAAATTGAATAGGCTTGTTAACAGAAAGTGAAGAAAGAAATCTCTTATAGAAAAGTCTCAAAGTGTGCATAAAATATGGGGTAAAAGCTGATATTTTCTTCAGATTTAGAGTATGTTTCTACTAATTTAAGTTTTCTTTCAGTTATATGTACTAACAATCAAAAAGTCGGTTGTAAAGTCTTTTCACAGTATTTAGATAAAATGGTCTCTATACTGATACACCAATGCTACCGATTCATCCCTAATAACTAATACTCAGCTACTGACTTTGCTTACACGTCTGATGCCTTTCTGCTTATGTCTCAGTTTTAATGACAAAACATATCTTTTTAACACAATCATTTTCTACAACTTATGTACTTTTCCTAAATTTAGGTAGGTAGAGAATATGAGATAATTTTAGTCAGAAACTGTGATCTTAGTACAAACTCAGGGTTGATTAGGTATAGTGCTGCGACTCGGTCCGCAAAAATCACTCGATTATCGCCCACATGTGATCGATGCCTCATTTGATGCATCGGCAGACATTAAAATCATACAGAACTTACAGAGTAAATAACTAATCCAAACTTTTAGATAATATTTTTGTACATTTCAACAATTCTAAGGCGATATCTTTGGGACAAAAACTGCTCCATGTCTATTTTACGGAAAATCACTTCCTCTTTCATTTGATTTGACTGGAAACATACTAGGACTCAACCCTTTTTCGGCATCCCGAATTTTGGTTTTTGATCGATGCATTGAAAGTAATGCCGTCATCGATCAATGCATCGAATGGACCACTAATCGGCGCAGCACTAATTAGGTAAATATTTGCCTTTCACTGAGATGGTTGGTCACTAAATCTACATTTTTCTAAAAAAATTAATTGTTAAAGTACAAGCTATTTACATTTGTGTCCATACCAGATAATACAGTGGCACGTCTGTATGTAGCCTGACCATGTCAGGAGAACAAGATTTTGTTTTAGGAAATAAAAAATCATAACAATTAGGTAGAGCTGAAACAGTTGGCAAAATTTGCTAGCCGGGTAGTCACTTGCATTAACCATCGACTAACCGATTAAGTGTTTGAGATTTAGCATGTTTGAGACCTCTTTACTTCCGGGAAAAATATCACGTTACACCGAAAACAACATCTGTTCCGGATGTAAATAAACAAAATGGCGGATCGCGAGATGTCAGATAATCAAAAACTTTACTAGATTGGTGGGTAATTATTTAATAATATAACATTTTAATATTTAAAAAAAATAAAATACAGATTTAAATGCTTTAATTTGATACATTTTAATATCGCGTAATTCCCATAAGGGGTGATATACATAAGAAAACAGTTAATTGGTTTAGTAATATTAGTGTCGACTAGTGCATTGATAACCTAATAATCGATTAGTATGAATAATTGTTTCAGCTCTACAGTTAGGAGAGGTTCTTTAGTAAAACACAAGTTGAAAAATAAAACTTTGGAAGAGTAAAAATGAAGTCATAATTCAAATATTTGGATAATAGGTCAGATACTAGAGATACCACTTTAAAATAAAATATAGTGTGAGTATTATATGTAAGTGTTTATATTAGGCTTTTGATCAGAAGGGTAACTAAGTACACCATGAGTTTGTAGAAATGGTTACTGAGTGGGCAAAAAATTAGTTAAATCAGTCATAGTAGTTTGTACTAGTTTCCCATGTTAAAGTTTCAATTGAGTATTGTCAAAGTGGATACATGTGTACCAACCAATATCATGTGTAAAAGTGATCGCATGAAGTTTATAGTTAAATTTTTCATGTGGGTTTGTAAACTGAAGTAAAGTTAAGTTAGTTTAAAGTAAAGGTGCAAGTACACCATAGTGTTATTCTGCATCAATAAAATTCATAAATACTTTAACTAAATAAAATATACAACATATACAAATAAAACAGATGACTAGATACACAAAATAAAATAAGAAATAAAAATACATGTATTAAACAATACTTAATAAAACACATAAGTATGTTAAAGACAAGAAAAAATTTATATCATAAAACACATGACTAGAAGTACAGGTCAAAGACAAAAATACATGATCAAACTTTAAATCAATTCTATACAAAAAAAGAAATAAAAAAAGATAACCGATGACTAGATTATACAGATAAGATAACAAGCTGTGAATAAAGAACAAATCAAACAGATACAAATCATAAATAAAATCAAATTCCAAACAAAACTAAAATAAACAAAACATAATCTATTTTATGTAGTCTTGTCATCTGTTATACTGAAATTAATAAAGCCTCCATTTAGTCGCATTTTACAACATGCAGGATATGGTGAGCCTATTTCTACTTCCCCGGACCCACAGGGGGAGTTTGTAAAGTGAAGTGAGAAAATTTGGTAAGATGTAAAATAATTGGTCTATTTTTGGGCTGATCCATAATCAGACTCTGTGACTCAACATACTTCAGTGAAACACAAATATTATTTGTAATAGGGTAATCAAAGAATCTCATATGCTGAAAATAACCTAAAATCGTGTCTCATTGTACTCTTTATTCTTGTGACATACAGTGATCAAAGAGTAATGCTGCAACAGAGTGCATGGGAACTGAAAAACTGGCTGTGGTATGTTTCCAAACTGTGTGCCAACTAGCAAACTTGGTACTGGTCATACTATTAAACATATTATATATTACAAAATATAACCTGGGTGAAGCCTTATTTCCAGTCAAATTTGCTTATCTAGTCTCTAGTTTTAAACATAATATTCCCTATTAACACAGTTATTTGACATTTTATTTTTCAGTGAATTTGTTTATATTTGACTACTGAACATGGATAATCATTGAATAACATCAAGTTATTGTTTTAACAACCTTTATCTGGCCAATCAGTGGAAGATTTAAGCATTGCAATTTTAGAATTATTGATTTGTTTTACTTTACAATTAAATATCCCTTGTAAAGGGTGTGTTTTTGGTTTTGGGTATGGTTTTAGCCCACAACCCTTAAGGACTGTCGGGGTATTGTTTTCACCCATGGTGTCCGGTGGGCGGGTGGCTGGAAAAAGTTTGTCCGGGCTGTATCTCAGAAACCATAAGGTGTAGGAAGTTGAAACTTGGTAGGAACATTGGTTAGAAGGTGTAGGTGTGCAACGTAATGGTGTGACCTTGATTTGACCTTTGACCTTGCCGTAGTGACCTTGAGTTTGAAAATCTTGTGCGGGCTATATCTTGGAAACTGTAAGGTGTAGGAAGTTGATACTTGGTAGGGACATTGGTTAGGGTGTGTAGGTATGCAACGTCATGGTGTGACCTTGATTTGACCTTGCCATAGTGACCTTGACCTATAAAATCTTGTCCTGGCTATATCTGGGAAACTGTAAGGTGTAGGAAGTTGATACTTGGTAGGGACATTGGTAAAGGGGTGTAGGTGTGCAACATCATGGTGTGACCTTGATTTGACCTTGCTGTAGTGACCTTGACCTATAAAATCTTGTCTGGGCTATATCTCGGAAATGGTAAAGTGTAGGAAGTTGATACTTGGTGGGGACATTGGTTAGGAGGTGTAGGTGTGCCTCATCATGGTGTGACCTTGATTTGACCTTGCTATAGTGACCTTGACCTATAAATTCTTGTCCTGGCGATATCTTAGAAATTGTAAGGTGTAGGAAGTTGATACTTTGTAGGGACATTGGTTAGTGGGTGTAGATGTGCAACGTCATGGTGTGACCTTGATTTGACCTTTGACATAATCACATAAAGTGTTCTGCAGCTGTTGAAATTTTGTATTTTCCACAAAATTTTACAATGTTTTTTTTTAAGTCTTGATATTTACTTTTGGTATAATGGGGGACATACTAAATGGGTTTTTTTTATTTATCAATGTTGATAGGATGTTTCACTGCCGG
Organism: Sabellastarte sp. h YS-2021; assembly: GCA_964017235.1. Lineage (NCBI taxonomy): Eukaryota > Metazoa > Annelida > Polychaeta > Sabellida > Sabellidae > Sabellastarte > Sabellastarte sp. h YS-2021. The sequence continues at coordinate 137,868,809 of OZ024927.1, read as the reverse complement.
AGCTGTGTAACTGTGAAAGTTGAATTAATTAATATTTATGGTTTAACTTGAATACTCCTGCATATGCTCAGTAAGAAAGGGAAGTTTGTGTTTCAAATGTAGTCTAATTGCCATTTTGTCAGGGCCTTGAAATGAAGAAAACAAATCCTATTTTTTATATTCTTTTCACAAGTATGGTTAAGTGAACACCTGTATAGATTTGCTATAATTATTTCAACTTGGAAATGTCTTCGCAACATACATCGACATTGAAATTAAATCTATTTTCACCCAATTTGAAGTTAAAATGTGACCTACTTAAATCTATAGTGTTTTATTGTTGTAATTGAATATCAGCCATCTAAATAGGTAAAATGAAGGACTGGTTCAGAGTGTAAGGCACGTTTTGCTCTTTGCATCACTGTCAACAGCAAAAGAAAATCATATTTCCAGTATTCTATTAACAATGTTGTTTGAATGTTAGATTTCCCACTGAGTCATTTACCCCTTTGTAAATGAATGAAAATTGAAAAAATTCTCACTAATTCTCTACCTAGTTAGAAGAATGGACTGTGGGTTGGGTTGTGTTTCTTTAAGTAATGACCGATAATTAAGCGTCCCTGAAAGGGCGCTTATTTGTTTTCGCCTCAGTTTCCTCGCCGCTGCCGCATTATGGTCTCCCTTGAATATCTCCCTTATTATTAGAAGGTTTCAAACCATATTTGGCACTTATATACCTTAGGCGTGGGAAAATTTTTCTGCATGCTTAAATTTGACCTTTATGAAGGTCACATGATCAAAAACAAATTTTTTAAGTACACCCCCCCCCCCCCCCCCCCCCCCCCCCATCATCACAGTTCAGGAAAAACTACTTGCTACACAGCCTTATGCTTTGACACACCTGTTCATACTATCGAAAACGCGAGCTGATTAGATTTTGGGAGCAATCCCTTTAAAAATTGTCTCATTTATGGGTGATTTCCTCACACCTTTCAATCTGAGAGCCTTAAATTTAGGTCAACCCCCCTATTATCTTGCATTTAGAGCCATAAAATGTATTGGGAGGTAATAGAAAACCATATGTGGAGAGTCTAAATAGCCGGTCAGTTTTACCCCACGGCCCCCCCTTATGGGTCAAACTGGGGTCATAAAATAGCTGATTTTGAGTTTTTGCCTTATATCTCCTTTATTGTTGCTTTTATAGCTTCAGAATGTATTAAGAGGTATTGGGAAAGCATATGTGGAGAGTCTAAATAGCCGGTCAGTTTTACCCCCCGACCCCCCCTTATGGGTCAAACTGGGGTCATAAAATAGCTGATTTTGAGTTTTTGCCTTATATCTCCTTTATTGTTGCTTTTATAGCTTCAGAATGTATTAAGAGGTATTGGGAAAGCATATGTGGAGAGTCTAAATAGCCAGTCAGTTTTACCCCCCGATCCCCCCTTATAGGCTAAACTGGGGTTATAAATAGCTGCTTTGGAGTTTTTGCCTTATATCTCCTTTATCGTTGCTTTTATAGCTTCAGAATTTATTAAGAGGTATTGGGAAAGCATATGTGGAGAATCTAAATAGCTGGTCACTTTTATCCCCTGATCCCCCCCATGGGTCAAACTGGGGTCATAAAATAGCTGATTTCGAGTTTTTGTCTTATATCTCCTTTAATGTTGCTTTTATAGATTGAGAATGTATTAAGAAGTATTGGGAAAGCATATGTGGAGAGTCTAAGTAGCCGGTCAGTTTTACCATCCGACCCCCCCCCCCCCCTTATGGGTCAAACAGGGGTAAAAAATAGCTGTTTTGGAGTTTTTACCTGATATCTCCTTCATTGTTGCTATTATAGCTTCGGAATGTATTAAGAGGTATTGGGAAACCATATGTGGACAGTCTAAATGGCCGGTTAGTTTGCCCTCCTGACCCCCATGTATGGGTCAAACTAGTGTCATGAAATAGCTTTTGCCTTTATTGTTGCTTTTATGCTTTCACAATGTATTAAAACCTATTGCAAAACCCTGTGGACAATCTAAATAGCAATACATACTTGCACACATGATTATATATGAAGTTATCAATACTCGTTACTGAAATGCTTTGTAGCATTTACACAAAATTTACTAAAGTTACATCCAATGTTGTACATCCAATGTACAACACTTTCTCCAACTTGTCTATGTCTACAACGCTTGTTTATGTTAATTAAAGAAGACCTTTGTAGGATTTTCCCTGTCATGATATCACTAAGGGGGTTGGTTTATGTAACAGTACGGTACAGCTTTGTGCATTCTTAGCTTTACAGCATGCTTATTAAAACCACAAGGCATGTTAAACTCTCACGGACGCTTCGCTTTTGTTAGCAAAAGCATTCATCTAGTTCAATTTGAAGACTTCTGTCTGGTCAGAAAAGCTACATACTACGACAAGCTTCATATTTCTTACTCCACATTTTAAAGACTATAAAATACCCGCACAGTAGCTTATACTGCCATTCAGTTATGATTATACACCAATTATTGCATTTACTAAAGCTGCCTTATTTCATTGAGTTATATGAGTCAGTATTCTAATTTTTAGACATTCAATGTTTTTTTTAAGGTTAATTATTTGTTATTTTGTCTTTTGTTATATCTAATTATGTCTTTATATTTCACACCGAGCTTTATCAAGTTCAACTACTGTCTACGCAAATAACCAAATAACTTGTGTGCCATGTACAAAACTAATTGAGATGCTTCGTGTGTAAGAGACTTCCTTTATGACTCTGAAAACATTTAAAAAAGACTTAAGCTGTCATCAAAGACATAAGGAATTATTGATCTAAGCATTTAAATCAGTTACTTGTATTCAGCTTACATATAAATTATAAATACAGTTGTACCCTGTAATGTCAAATCTTCAGAAGCACTGTATTTTCTCATCCAGGAAATCTAGGTTATAGTACATTTCTCAAAACATTCACAAAAGTGATCAAGATATGGTTGAGTTAAAAATCAGCTCAACTCTCGTATAAACAGCTTTAAACTTGAGCTGATTTTTGGCTCAAATTGAGCTTGATCCCTGTTGTGAATACCAATCCAGAAATTTACTTCTACTGGAAAAGGAATATCACATAACAGAGTTCTACTTAAAGGTGTTGACAACTACTTTTGCATTGTCTTTTGGTAATAAATAAACAGAAAAATAATGATTGAAACCACATAGAAGATGGAATATAATTGATACTAATGGGGTTGAAGTTTGTTTCACCACATGACATTGACATTTTAAAATGTATGTGTGACACTGATAATTGTGATTTTATTTGACCGTACAAACCTGAAAAGAGACGTCATAATAAAATTTAATGCAATGTCTCAGATTTTTGTGCATTTTCTAATAATGTGCTCGTTGTTAATTTCCATTATGTTCCTCTGTGTTTTGCCTGTTTTCACATTCAGTTTTTCACTGTGATGTTTCATGCATATTTCCACTTTTTTGGTGAAAAGGTTATGCTAGATGTAAATATTAGTTCTTTCTTATATTGTAGTTGATGTTTCTTGTTCCTGATGAATGATCAGCTGTCATTTGTTCAAATGTTGTTTAATTTTCTGTTTTGAAAGATGTATCATAACGTGTATCAAAAAGAAAATAGAGTGCCCTATTTGACTGGATTAAAACTTCTGAAAACCTGGAGACACTTGTCATTTATATGAAAGTTTGATATTCATCTGGAAAGTTGTAATAAAGAAATTTATGTTGCAATGTAGTTATAGAGATCTTAAAAAAACATAGTCATTTGAGGTAAACAGAGGCATTGTAAGTCATTTTGTATCCATTCAGTAATTGGTTTAGTTCCTCAGGTGACATGTTGTAAAATTTGAAACCTTAGGGACATGTTGATAGGAATCAAAGATCAGCAAGATTCATGTCAGGTTTTGTGTCAAAATGTGAGCTGATTTTTGGGGTATTGTCTTTTGTTTTACCCTTATATGAATGCAACCCTGCCTTGTAACCATTGCTGCCCTATTAGTGCCATTTTGAGTCTGCTCTAAATGTCAGTTTATAAGACTGTTGTATTGAATTAAACACTAAATGTGATGAGCATAAGATGTCGTATGAAATGTTAAAACATTTTTAACATTTGTTGACATTTTAAAAGCCCTACAATGTGGGGAAAAATACAAGAAAAACTTCAAAGATTACCTTCAAAGCTTTTGTTTGTCCAAGACTTCACTAATCTGATGGCAAATAAATAAGTCTATGGTCACTTATTTTGAGGGAAGTTTGTAAATACTGTTAGCTTTCTGTGTATAGTTGTACATCTGAAAACATCATTGCACCTCATCTTTAAAGTTTCTTACAACTTTACTGGAACGTTAAATCTTACATTAATTACTAATTCTTTAAATCTTTTCTTTGTAGTGTATATATTGCTAATGACACAACAAACAGCCTTTCACATTGTATTGAAAAATAAATATTAATTTTTTAAATTTAGTTTTACAATAACTTTGAAGATATAACATTTTGTGCTGCGTTCGGGTAACTTTTGCTGTGAAAATACTCATTATATATAGTAATTGTTGCTTGGTGATGCTTGAATTATGACTTACTTGCATAGAAATGCTCTTATTGTGGTATTGGGCTTTGTCTTATTGTGTAAGAACATTCGTCATTCTAGCAACTAGTATTATATCCTCTGATGCTTCTGACAGAAGTGTGTCATTGTAAAGTGGTATTTTTAGGTGCATTCCAAATTATGTGACATCCTGCAGTTAATTTGTCAGAAAAACTGGGTTTTAAAATCTAAGGTTTACTTCTAATGTTTCTAGTTATAACATCATTTTAAAATGGAAGTAGAAATGAGCATTGACGTGTGGATTTTAATATCTTCTGTGTTTTAATTGGGCATTAAACTCATTCTGTGAACAAAGGGGTACATGAATAAACTCCATCATGTTTAACAGACCATGTTGTGACAGAGATTTACAATGAAAATAAAAATGTAAAATTAATAACTAGTACTAGCCTGTCTTAAATGAACATTTGTCTTATAATCAAGGTGTTTCACAACAGGCTTTGAACCAGGTGACTCTTTAAATCTGTTAGACATTTTGGTCTATTTAGATTTGTAAACATGGCAGGTTGTCAGCTTTATCAGTGTATTCAGTGATCTATGCAGTAAAGTTTCATGATTAACATAGAAAGAAAAGTGATTATTTTCATTTTTAGTACAGTAGTTGTAGTAGTTTTTGCTTAACAGTTTCAAGTCAGTGATTAATTTATTGTCTTTTCTGTGTGTGATTTATTTGTGATTTGTCCTTAATGATCTCGATCCAAGTTTAACCTTTTAAAATATCTACCTGTAAGTAAATAATGCAGTAAAAGTACTTGTAATGAGTTGTATGTTACAACTTGTGTCATATTTGTTACTTCGAATGTTAAACTTGTCTAGTAATAACAATTCTTTTTAGTAGTCATGAATTCTTCTGATTGTTAAAATGAGAACTCAATAAATTCGACAGACTTGTGGAATTATGTCAGGTGTTAATTTATAAGTAGTATTATTAATAAGAGATTACATTGAAAATAAGCCGTATCTAAAAGTGTCTCCCCAGAAGGTCCAACAAATTTTGTTGCCAATAAACTTGATTTTACAAGGATAAGACTTTTTAGGTCACAAAAAAATTCACTGTATTTATTGAGCTATGTCCAGGACTGTTGACTGGATAATTTCACTTGAATAAATACTGCCTTGCAAGTCACTGTAAACAAGTAAACATAAGTAGTATCACACATAATAGTCTGTATTGTCATGATGCCTTTCATAATGTAATCACATAATAAAAAAGCAATTTTCTGCCCAGATATCCAGTATAAAGTATTTCATTTTTAGTGTTGTTAAAGAACCGCACCTGATGATTTCAACACTAAATCAGTGGGATTCAAGTAAAATGGTTTTCATTGTCATATATGCACATAAAATATTGTAATACATTTACGGGGTTGGGAATTTCAGAACCTTCAGCACATAATGTGGTAGTAGTAGTTAAAATCAATTAGTATTGTAACTGCAGCACAAGAAATGTATGATATTCCAAGTATGTGTATTTACACAGGATATGAGTTAGGTATTGTGCTGCTTTTCTTATGAAATCGCATTTTATTGTAGCAGTTTAGTATATTGGCAAAAAAAAAAAAAATCTATTTCAAGCCTGAATTTTTTTATTATACCTTTTGCTTGACCTTGTTGCCACCAGTGGAACATAATTTATTGTGACAAAGTTCGCAAAAGCACACAGCACCAATGTCTCATCAAATTTGTCACCATCTTGAGGTCACACATGTAAAAGAGTATTCTTTCATATTTCACTCGCCCAATCAAGACAATATACTGTATTTAGAAAATGTAATCGTCTTAATAGTAAACCTTATTTAAGCCCAGAAACTTGCATTGGGTTATTTGGTTATAAACCGGTTATAACCCCCCTCCCCCCAATAAAAGTATGAATAAAATAAATGACGGCTAAAACCTGCTGTCAGTATCTAGAACAGTGATGTGGTAGAGATTCAGTAAGTTCACGTTTAGAGCAGATTAGTTTGGTATGGGTACATTATGGTGTAAGGGCATTTTATAAACCAACAGTTCTTACTTTTTGCCATTGACTTTGCCTATTTCATCTTAAGTGAGAGAAATATGTATTGCTACAACAGTATGTAGGTTTAATATGACAGTTTTGGCCTGGTTTTTAGTTGTAGTTCCAGTTAAAAGTTCTGCCTTTTTGTGATATTAAGTTTGGTGTAAAAGATCTCTTGTGAGATGTGCTGACACAAGACTTGAGCAGCAGGCCATATCAACAGCTTTGGAACATGAATAACCATACAAGAACTTTTTAGCAGAATTGGAAAGGTGGACATTACGGATGATAATGTCTTTTATTATCCACCACGCGACGTATTTGCCCTAAATACGGGGAAATACAGACCGGGATGTATTTTTTTTGTATACACCGGCGCCCCGGTACTATGGATATTGAATGTGATTAACTTCCGGTTTTTCAACAATATCTCAGAAAGTATGTAACTTAAAAATATGTATAATATATCATTAGAAAGGTGTTATTCTAGCGCTTCTGCTCATGTATGTTGCATAAATATCCATGCAGAAATGACTGAGATATTGCAAGGTAAAGATTGAAGTTTTATATTCAGTGTTGCTCATTCTTTTTGACGGTCTGTTTCACGTTTTCTCATTAAATATTCATATTATTTGACCCATAAATCGCACAAAATGGTGGATAATAAAAGTAAAACATCCCTCATCAGACATATACAGAAAAAATATATCAAGAATGAAGATTAACAATATAATACTCGTGCTACGCACTCGTATAATATTGTTATCTTCATTCGTGATATATTTTTTCTGTATATGTCATTCGGGACGTTTTCCTATTTTATGCTAGCCTCTGGCCTCAGATATTTTACCTCCGTCAAACAAGGACTATGTCTTATTCCAATCCAAAGACAACCATGCCAATACAGAAGTTTACATAAGGTAGTCTAAGGTAGGGGTGTGAAGGAGTACAGTGGTTTTACATTGCAAAATCTTTACCAACTATTATGTAATGGTTTCCTCTGCCCTTAACACTACCCATTGTGATAAAACCTATACAATGAGTTGAAAGTGACGTTGAATCCAAATAAATTAAAGCAATGGCATGTTGAAACATTGATTTGACCTTTTACTTTGCAACAGTGATCCAGACTTTTTTTTTTTTTTATTAATACCCATAAAGTAATATAGTACAATTTTTAGTTAAAAAGTAACTGCTCTTATAACAACTCATAACATTACATCTAGACGCATATTGGTATATGTTAATAAAATCAGGGAAACAATGAAAAAAAAATTATACAAATAAATTTCTGTATGGGAGCCATTGAGAGTTGAATTTATCAGCCCAATTCATCTCCATATTTACATGATGCTGATCTTTAAATTGTTTCTGAAGCTTGTGCTTCAAAGCATTGATGTTTGAGATAGCCCCATGTACTGTACTCCAGAAAATATAACTCTTTGTGACAGCTATGATGGTATTTATGGGATAGTAGTTATTGTATCCATCGGAAGCATCCGGTGGATACTTTGGTTTAGCGTCCGCTACGCCGCCGCCGCGCGTAGAGAGATTTTCGGCGTTAACGCTCTAGGAGGAAAACAACAGCAGCTAGGTTCACCAAATTTGCAGGATATCTTCATTGGGGGGTAAGCTTCTCTGGGAAGGAAAATAGCCTCATTCTGAAAAACAAGATGTCCGCCACCGGCATTTCTTTGAAAATAATCTACATTTTTCTACTGGCTGTTCCTCATAGGTAGAAGGTTGAATCTCTTCATAGGTGATATGTATGACACATATACATGTCCTCTACAACCTTGCACACATTTGACCTTCAAGCTCCTAATTCAAGGTCATCCACGGAGTGCCGAAGTAACCCACATAGCGGACTTTAAAAGTGCCTATATCTCCCTTATTATTGGTCCTAGAGGTTTGCAATGTGAAGCCAACCTATAGGAAATCATGTGCTGCGAATCTTCTGATGTGGTCAGATTTGACCTTGGACCCCTCCTTCAAGGTCAAACGAGGATAGCAGAACTTAAAAGTGCTTATAACTCGCTTATTATCGATCCTAGAGGTTTGGGATGGTAAACCAACATATAGGAAATCATGGGCTGGGAATCTTCTGGCGTGGTTGGATTTGACCTTGGGCCCCTCCTTCAAGGTCAAACGAGAACAGCCAAACTTAAAAGTGCTTATAACTCGCTTATTATTGGTCCTAGAGGTTTGGGATGGTAAACGAGCATATAGAAAATCATTGGCTGGGAATCTTCTGGTGTGGTCGGATTTGACCTTGGGCCCCTCCTTCAAGGTCAAACGAGGATAGCCAAAGATAAAAGTGCCTATAACTCTCTTATTATTGGTCCTAGAGGTTTGGGATGGTAAACCAGCATATAGGAAATCATGGGCTGGGAATCTGGTGTAGTCGGATTTGACCTTGGGCCCCTCCTTCAAGGTCAAACGAGGATAGTCAAAGGTAAAAGTGCCTATAACTCGCTTATTATTGGTCCTAGAGGTTTGGGATGGTAAACGAGCATATAGGAAATCATTGGCTGGGAATCTTCTGGTGTGGTCGGATTTGACCTTGGGCCCCTCCTTCAAGGTCAAACGAGGATAGCCAAAGATAAAAGTGCCTATAACTCTCTTATTATTGGTCCTAGAGGTTTGGAATGGTAAACCAGCATATAGGAAATCATGGGCTGGGAATCTGGTGTGGTCGGATTTGACCTTGGGCCCCTCCTTCAAGGTCAAACGAGGATAGTCAAAGGTAAAAGTGCCTATAACTCGCTTATTATTGGTCCTAGAGGTTTGGGATGGTAAACCAACCTATAGGAAATCATGGGCTGGGAATCTTCTGGTGTGGTCGGATTTGACCTTGGGCCCCTCCTTCAAGGTCAAATGAGGACAGCCAAACTTAAAAGTGCTTATAACTCGCTTATTATTGGTCCTAGATGTTTGGGATGGTAAACCAACATATAGGAAATCATGCACTGGGAATCTTCTGGTGTGGTCGGATTTGACCTTGGGCCCCTCCTTTAAGGTCAAACGAGGATAGCCAAACATAAAAGTGCTTATAACTCGCTTATTATCGGTCCTACAGGTTTGGGATGGTAAACCAACATATAGGAAATCATGCACTGGGAATCTTCTGGTGTGGTCGGATTTGACCTCGGGCCCCTCCTTCAAGGTCAAACGAGGATTGCCAAAGGTTAAAGTGCCTATAACTCGCTTATTATTGGTCCTAGAGGTTTGGGATGGTAAACCAGCCTATAGGAAATCATGGGCTGGGAATCTTCTGGTGTGGTCGGATTTGACACTTGGGCCCCTCCTTCAAGGTCAAATGATTACAGCCAAACCTAAAAGTGCTTATAACTCGCTTATTATTGGTCCTAGAGGTTTGGGATGGCAAACCAACCTATAGGAAATCATGGGCTGGGAATCTTCTGGCGTGGTCGGATTTGACCTTGGGCCCCTCCTTCAAGGTCAAACGAGGATAGCCAAAGGTTAAAGTGCCAATAACTCGCTTATTATTGGTCCTAGAGGTTTGGGATGGTAAACCAACCTATAGGAAATCATGGGCTGGGATTCTTCTGGTGTGGTCAGATTTGACCTTGGGCCCCTCATTCAAGGTCCAACGAGGACAACCAAACTTAAAAGTGCTTATAACTCGCTTTTTATTGGTCCTAGAGGTTTGGGATGGTAAACCAACATATAGGAAATCATGGGCGGGGAATGTTCTGTCATGGTCGGATTTGATCTTGGGCCCCTTCTTCAAGGTCAAACGAGGACAGTCAAACTTAAAAGTGCTTATAACTCGCTTATTATTGGTCCTAGAGGTTTGGGATGGTAAACCAACATATAGAAAATCATGGGCTGGGAATCTTCTGGTGTGGTCGGATTTGACCTTGGGCCCCTCCTTCAAGGCCAAATGAGGACAGCCAAACTTAAAAGTGCTTATAACTCGCTTATTATTGATCCTAGTGGTTTGGGATGGTAAACCAACATACAGGAAATCATGGGCTGGGAATCTTCTGTCATGGTCGGATTTGACCTTGGGCCCCTCCTTCAAGGTCAAGTGTGAGGACAGCCAAACTAAAAAGTGCTTATAACTCGCTTATTATTGGTCGTAGATGTTTGGGATAGTAAACCAACATATAGGAAATCATGTTCTGGGAATCTTCTGGTGTGGTCAGATTTGACCTTGGGCCCCTCCTTGAAGGTCAAATGAGGACGACAGCCAAACTTAAAAGTGCTTATAACTGGCTTATTATTGGTCCTAGAGGTTTTGGTGCATTGTCTTTACGGTGGATACAATTTGCATCGGTTCTCCGATGCGCTAGGTCTAGTTATCATTGTATAAGTAGCCTAAAATAATATCTTCTTGTGAAAATATTAATATTTTACGTGTTGAAGAGTATATCCAGGACTCCAAGGATGTCCATAGGTTAACATGTGAACAATGAACAAACAGATGATCAAAGATTCTGTTTCACACTGACATATACTGCAGGTGTTTGAATCTTCTAATGACATTTTACAGAGTAAATCTTTAGTGCTAAGTATTCTATAGATCAGTCTATATTGAATCAAGGAATTGTCTTGGATATTATAAAAAATCTGCTTAAATACACTTTTCAATGTTGAATTATCGATATTCAATGTTGGATCTTTATTGCATTTTATCTTATACTTATTTTCCACCACTTATTGTACATTAATCATATTATAGATACCTTTACAACCATGCTTACAGTTTAGCAAGATGGAAATATGATGAGGAATAAACGGTTGTGAAAAGAAAGACCTTTCGGTTACTAATGCAGAATTTTGTGATATAAATTTTTTTTAGAACAGTGATGTGGTAGAGATTCAGTAAGTTCACGTTTAGAGCAGATTAGTTTGGTATGGGTACATTATGGTGTAAGGGCATTTTATAAACCAACAGTTCTTACTTTTTGCCATTGACTTTGCCTATTTCATCTTAAGTGAGAGAAATATGTATTGCTACAACAGTATGTAGGTTTAATATGACAGTTTTGGCCTGGTTTTTAGTTGTAGTTCCAGTTAAAAGTTCTGCCTTTTTGTGATATTAAGTTTGGTGTAAAAGATCTCTTGTGAGATGTGCTGACACAAGACTTGAGCAGCAGGCCATATCAACAGCTTTGGAACATGAATAACCATACAAGAACTTTTTAGCAGAATTGGAAAGGTGGACATTACGGATGATAATGTCTTTTATTATCCACCACGCGACGTATTTGCCCTAAATACGGGGAAATACAGACCGGGATGTATTTTTTTTGTATACACCGGCGCCCCGGTACTATGGATATTGAGTGTGATTAACTTCCGGTTTTTCAACAATATCTCGGAAAGTATGTAACTGTTGAATTATCGATATTCAATGTTGGATCTTTATTGCATTTTATCTTATACTTATTTTCCACCTCTTGTACATTAATCATATTATAGATACCTTTACAACCATGCTTACAGTTTAGCAAGATGGAAATATGATGAGGAATAAACGGTTGTGAAAAGAAAGACCTTTCGGTTACTAATGCAGAATTTTGTGATATAAATTTTTTTTACTGTTGAATGCAATTGGAAGTAGTCTAAAAATTTATTAATCCGAAAATTATATTTGCCTTCAATATCCTCTTTTTTAATATCTGAAGATTCAAATCAACAATGTGTTCAATAACAGAAATTCCTTGATTGTTCCAATTATTTTTTACTAAGTTGCTATTCGATAGTTTACTATTGAACCATAGAGGAATATTGAATATATCTGACTCAGTTTTCAATTGACAGGTTTTATAAACATTATTCCATGTAAAAAATATTTCTTTCCAAAAATCATTCTGAATTTTATGCTTAACTTTGATCCCGCCAAAAGGGACCATAGTTAATCAAATCGTTTGAAGAACAGTATGATGATTCAAACAACCTGACCCAAGGTCTGTTAGGTGAAACAAGAATTCTTCTTATCCAAGTACACTTTAGAGCATATATAAAATTAACAATGTTTGGCATTTTGAGCCCTCCATTTACTTTATTTTGAGATAAGATCACACGCTTAATTTTTTCAGGTTTGTCATCCCAAACAAAATTGTATAATTTTATATTTAGATTTTCACAGAAACCTTTTCCAGGTAGCAGAATTGACATAAAAAGGTGATTCAACTGACACAATATAAGAGACTTTATAACTGTGATTTTACCTAAAGGTGTTAAACATCTTTTTTTCCATGAAGCTATAGTGTTTTCTATTTTAACTGGCATTTTCATAGTTGATCAGCTGTATATTTGACAGATTTAGATCAAAGGTAATTCCCAATAAACTGAAATTATTACTATCCCAGTTTAAAATTTACCACAGTTAATTTTCTCTTTACAACATTTTTTTAACCTATCCAAAGCATCCTAGTTTTTGATAAATTCATTTTTAACCCTGATAGTGATCCAAAAATTTCACATGTATACTGCGAGGAGCTCTCTGAACCATGATCCAGACTTGTTCTGGCTCTATCTCGGAAACCTTTGGCTGGGGATTGACAGCTATACTGTTATGCTAAATATAGAATTTTACAGTTTCATAACTTTTATTTAAGAATTTTGTGCTTGTTACTAAATTGTCTTGTTTTGATTCTGTATCTTCACACGTTTCCTCTTTCTTCAGTGTTATTGCTCTTGAACCTTTACATAACTTACACAACATGTTATGGAAAACACCCTATCACTTGTACTTTTTCACCTTTTTGATATCTTATTGTGCCCCATACCCTTTCTCCAGGCTGTGGGGGACAGGCATCTCCGGTGCTATTTTTATTTTTAATATTATTGCTGATTCATTGTACATTTTAAGTACTTATTGGAACGTTAGGACAGGAAAATAACCAAACCTACAACTCTCACTTGTTAGTTAGACTTCACGAAAACAACTTCACAATATTTCAGTATATATTTATGGTTTTTGTTGGAGCCAGACCAAGGTACATGTTTATCCCATTTTAAACAAATTTTTAATGGTTTCAACATGCAACCAGTCAATGAGATGGTCAACATTAATACCAGGAACTTAAAGTCTCTTGGCTATTATTTCATTCACGTTCTGTGTGGTAAAACACAAAAGGTATTCCCAAAAGAAATTCAGTTGACGAGTGGAAACAGAGATAAATATGAATAATATCAGGTGATAATAATATCAGATTGGGTGTCTGATTCTTATCGACGTGCTAAATCCCTTAGACGTCAGTTTGAAAGAACTTGGCATTGGACAAAGAATTCACTGAACAGAAGTCGGCTTCGTCGCCAAATTGCTCGTTGTAATTCACTTGTTAACAAGGATAAGTCAGACTACTATAGTAAACTTATCTATGATAATAGTCAAGACCCTAGAAAACTATGGCATATGCTGCGAAAAACCCTGAGTAGGGTCTCTGAAGTGACATTTCCACCTCACGAGTCTGACAAGACATTGGCTGACCAGTTTGCTTCCTTTTTCCACAATAAAATCAAGACAATAAGAAATACTTTCATCCCCTCTGGCACTGAAAAGGATGTTCGTCCTTCTGATCCTCCGAAAATTACTGCCTTTACTGAAGTTCCTCTAGATACTGTCGATAAAATCATCAGAAACTCGCCTACGAAATCCTGCATGTTGGACCCTTGGCCTACATTTCTCATTAAAGAGTGTAGTGACATACTATTACCATCAATTACAAAGTTGGTTAACTGCTCACTCATGGAGGGTTGTGTCCCTGATGGTTTCAAAATTGCTATAGTTAGTCCTCTTCTTAAAAAGGCTACTCTTCCTGCAGATGATTTTAAGAACTATCACCCTGTATCTGGCCTCAGTTTCATATCTAAATTGGTTGAACGAGTGGTAGCTAGGCAATTGTTAGAACATAATCATGTCCATAACTTAAAACAATCCATATCAATCAGCATATAAAACAGGTCACTGGACTGAGACAGCTCTTCTTTCTATAAAAAATTAAGTTCACCTATCTTTGTCAAGAGGCAAACCAACTGCCCTGATACTGCTAGACCTCTCGGCAGCTTTTGATACCATTGATCATTCCACCCTTCTTCATTGTCTTCAGACCTGGTTTAGAATTGGTGATTCTGTTCTGAAATGGTTCACCTCCTACCTATCTGAGCGCTATCAGTCAATAAAAATTGGTTTTTCTCTCTCTGATCTTTGTAAACTCCTGTTTGGTGTCCCCCAAGGCTCTGTCTTGGGTCCTTTATTATTCAGTGTCCTATTTTGTTAAGCGGCAATAAAGATGACATCTTGGGGATAATATTTTATTTATTCCAACAACTTCTACTTTATTTTTACATTCTGCATGTAAGGCTACCTTAACATAATATTACACTAGGTTACACTCTAAGGTAGCCTTAGGCCAAGTTTAAGATTTCACATCATGATACCCATTTATACAATGAACACTGAAATATTGCAGTGTCTAAGTACTGTGTAGGCACTCCTTTACAGTTATAATTATTACATAAAATGTCACCCACTGATTTGATACATAAAGTAAGTGAAATTGAGATTAAGACACGTTATGTTAATACATTAATATTGACATAGTAAAATTAGATAAGACATATGTTAGATAAGAAGTTTAAATCTTTTTAAAAGTATTTTACTAATTATTTACTACACAACTATGTTTGTAACATGTTTTCGAACCCCAAGGCACCAAAGTAGTGTAGTTAGTGACGTAAGAGTTGTTTTTTGAATGTGGTATTGTGATCTTGTGAAATATATTGCCACACTGCATCGGGAGTCCAAGTACTATATGTGATTGAATATGTTGAAGAGGAATATTAGAATAAAAGCCAGTGTGATCCCAGACCTGCGAAATGAATGAAAGGTGATGTTGTTAAAGTTTAACTTAAGGAAGGTCAGAATTTTTGATAAGTGTTTTCTTAATCTTGAATCAGATAGTGGAACCCAGGAACCAAAACATTTGACCTGAAACAGGGGTGAATTTTCACTACCAGGAATGTTTTTCAATATCTTTTTTAAGGCTGAGGACAAAGAATTGAGTGATTAAGAGAGGGGATTTTAAGAACTTTAATTTTATCACGATTTTGAAGGGTTTTAGACCATTTTACAATTATGTGGGCACGGGGGGGGGGGGGGGGGGGGGGGGCAAATATAACGTCACCTCTTGCTAACTGTTTTAATGGATCAGAAGAGGAAATAGAATGAGGTACCACGTTGGAAATCCTAAGAAAACTAAAGAATGATAGTAAAAATGCCGCTTTATAAACCATACCGAAGTAAAGTCTATCACAATGGGTTATGATTTTTGTCAACATTGGTATATCAATTATGGCCTTAATGTTAGGGTTAAGAGGTCGGGACCTCATTAAGGCTCTGGTAAAAACTTTGACCCTAGGGTCAAAGAATGCAGAAACATCCAAACCTAAGTTTGACATTGTTGTTTTGATGGCTGATATACGATTAGTGGTACCTGCATATGAGATACTGTTGAAATTCAGAAATTCAAGGAAAGCAAGTAACAAGTGAATAGAAACTGAGTGAACACTGCAGGATTCATACACACAAAATGCCAAAACAATTTCTAAATTTATAGTCATAAGCTTTAGCAGTGGATTTTGCGTACGCTGAGTTGAGTCTCAGTTTGGCTTTGGCCGAGAGTGCAGCCACCTTGGAAGGAAGACCTGAAAATTATATTTCCCAATTTATAATAGTAGAATCGGGTGATATTTCATCCCAGATAAGATGAGGCATCAAACTCATGACTTTATGCTTATATATATCACTAGTGAACCATCTAGATAGACTATCAGCAATAATGTTGTCTTTACCTCTTATATGCATAGTTTTCATACATATGTCATGCTCAGCAGTCTTTAACCAGATATGTCTGGCTATGGCGGCCAGTGTGAGGTCTTTAGTTCTACCTTTAGTCAAGACTGTTACTACAGCCTCATTATCACAATGTATCAGAACAGTTTTACCTGACCACCCAGTACCCCAAGTCTGGATATCAACCATAATATTAAGCATTTCATAATGCCCTATGGTCATATTCGCATAAGTAGTGGGAAGTTTTGCAGCACATACTCTATTTCCCCATACTCCGCATCTGGCTCCTAGCCCTTGCAAACAGGCATCGAGTTCTATTTCGTTGTGAATTTTATTATGCACAAAGAACGCAGTTCCATTAAATTTGGGTACAAATCTGTAAACCAGTTTAAGTCCCGTCTGAATTCAGTAGAGATTACAATTTTTCTTTTTCGTGGGAGCTTCTTAACAGATCTAACATTCTATTTAAAAAGAACATTGAAGATTTTACACATTTTGTGATATAAAGTAACTTACCAAGTAGTGACTGTAGTTCTCTTTTGGTACAGTTAGTTTTGGTAGTCCAAATTTTGCACAAGTTTAGAATATCTTCAAGTTTTTCTTGAGTTATAGAAACTGTGAAATTCTCTGAGTTTATATCGACTCCTCGACATGTAACTTTTGTACTGGGAGTGACCAATTTTTTCTCGCTTATTTCAAAACCCAGGTCAAGTAACAGCTTTTTTAGATAGTTAAAGGACTTCATGGCTTCACTGCAAACAGAGTGCCCTATGATATCATCTATATAGTTTGTAACATGGAAATTCGACTTAGACATGATAAACCTTATGGCATCACTGATTCGCTGAAGTATGGCTGAGCCATGTTTGAATCCAAAAGGTAGGCAAGAATCGAAATAGGCACCTTCAAGAACAAATTATAATCCTTTGGATTCAACTTAACATGCCTAAATGCTCGGCTTAAGTCAATTTTGTAAAGTAAAGAACCCTTACCATTTTGCTTCACTTTATGAGTAATAGTATCAATAGTAGGAAGGGTTAATAGAAAAGGTGTGCCCAGATATGCTTCTGGATCTATACCAGTATTTACCGCAGTACCAAAAGGATAGCTTAGGTCAACAATGACTCTTCTGTGTGTTGCTCCAGGTTTCTCTCAAGTTAAAAATGGTGAAAAATGCATATTATCAAAGGGGGGATCTTTAAATGGACCAAATATAGCTTTAAACTCTTTTTCTTCATTTAAGTATGCTTTAACATCTTCTTTGTATAAAACTGCTGAACTATGGTTAGTTATTTCATGTTTTAATGGAGATTTGATGTTAAAGTCAAGTGGAAATCCATAACGCAACAATGCACATAACTGTTCATCCCAATAGTCATGCAGATATGTTTGCCACTTATCAGGATTTAGCTGAGAGTGGACTTGAATTTGAGCACTCAAGAAATTGTGGTTTCCCGATTTTTTAACAATTTTATGGAGGGCAACTATGTCCTGCATAGGCATTTTTCTGTAATCCGAATCTGGAAGAAGGAGATCCCCAAGGGGAATAAACCCGAACTTATCTTTCATTTGTTGGTCCCATTTCTTAATGTGGGATTGTCTTTCGCCCATTGAATTTTTTTCCTATATTTTGGTTTGAAACACAGTTCAAGATCATATTTGTCACAGGTTTCTATCAATACAAGTTTATCTGTAACTGCCTTACCTGTAATTACTGCCTGGTTATCTTTTTCTGTTATATTGCTAACGCTTTCTATCCCAATATTAGTTACCACTAGTTTGTTAGTTTTTGGACGAGATTGTTTGACATTTCTATGCACATGTTTGACATTTACTGACACGCTAGTATTGTGATTCATATTGCTTTCATCTAAATCTGTGTTTTCATTCAAGTCTTGCAACACCTTGAACCTATTATACTTGGGTGTATCCTGTGCTATAACATGTGAATGCAGACATTTCAAACGACAGTTACTTTTGTCATTTTTTGAAGGTTTGGTTACACGTGCATGTTTTGTCAGTGCACCATTGTCCACTTTATGATTTTTTATGCTTTTGGTAGTACCAGTTTTTCTGGGAACATTACTGGAGCTTTTAACATTGTTTTTGCTCACTTCTTTGTTACAATTTTGCTTAACAATAGCTGCATAAGATACACCTGCAAACATTTTGTAATCAGATCTCCAATTTACACTTTCTGCAGTTACTTTGTACCATTAACAACTATTCTAGTCTTGTAAACTTTGCTGCTATCTGTTGAATATGGCACTGCAAAGCAGTGCCCTATTCATTTTTTGCTAGTTTTTGACAGTCTTTAGACGGGTGTGGGTGTTTCTTACCACTTGCAAAACAATGGCTACATGTTTTTTGAGAACAAGTCGCGTTTTGATAAAATTTCAACGGAGTAGGAGTGTCTTTTGAGTGCATTCTCTTGGTTCCATTCAAATTTTGTATCTTCTGAGCGTGAGCTATACGAATCCGGTCTATTTTATGGGTTTGATCCCAAGACACACGACCTTCTTCCATCTTACAAAGTAAGACGGCATGCGCACCTTTCGCTGCACTCCAACCAAAATCGTGGCTGTCTTCCATCAGTTCAGCGAGGTATTCAAGCATATTTTGTTTAGTTTGCAAGTTTTTCTCATCACAAATGATAGTAGCAAAGCCCGAGACCCATTGACTGATGGATAAATTATCGTAGCTAACTCTACCTTTATTGCTACCCCCCCCCCCCCCCCCCCCCCCCCAAGATTACATTCTGTGGCCATGGGACATCATGCTCAACAAACACAGTTTCACTACCTCCCCTTTGTGATTTACACTTGCCTTTGTCTGAGATCTGCTGTAACTCTTTGATCCTGGCATCTACCTCTGACTGAATCCTTTTCGATGACTGTAAACTTGCCATTGATGGAAGAACCAGGTCGTCATCCAGATCATCATCCCTGCTTTTACTGCAGACCGTGGCTGTACTTCTTGCTGGAGATCTCTTGTCATCGAATTCTTGGACTTTATCTTCTATTTTCGCCATCCTAGAGCTTAGATTTTTAAGCTCATGCAAGATCTGAGAGTTTGTGTCCATGCTGGCAGCTTCTGTATCAACTTTAGGTTCTTTACAGTTCCTATTTATAGGACGTGGGTGAAACCCACCACAGTTTGAGCAATCAAATGATTTCACCATATTTTAATTTTAAATCTAGTCAATGTTAATATTTCTGAAAATATAAAATATACCACTGCTCTGAGACTTCTGTCAAGTCAGCTTGATGCTTGCTCGCAAATGAATTTGACCATTTATAGGCTTATTGCACAAAGAATTAGGGTAGACCGTCCCTCAAACCCGTCGTGAACAAGCATAAAGTTGTCTCGCAGTCTCAGTGCAGTGTAAGATCCAAATGAATGCTAATAGTCCTTCTTTCCATAGCAATTGGTGAATGACACAATATAACAACGTCCAGTTCATATAAAATGTTTTATAAAACTTGTAAAATAACTAAAAGCCTAAAAGCTTCATAGAAGTTTGAAACTTCATTATTTTATAATATGGTGTCTTAGCCATTCAAATTACAAATTTAAAGTGAGGTAGCTACAGAAATTGCGGGAAAAATATTCAATAATTAGGCCAAAAGTCATTGCTAATGGAGAAACACAAGAATAGTTTTATAAAACGCCACTGAAATGGGTGGCACCCAAGATGCCACCCCTCCATTCTCTGTATATAACCCCTTAGTTTGGTTATTGGTAAACAAAAAGGAGTAAAGTTTCATTGTTATGCAGATGACACTCAAGTCTATATCCATCAATCCCAGAAGAATTTATCTGCTGCCATCGAAAAGTTGAACAGGTGCCTGGACAATATAAAGCAGTGGATGTCAGCCGGTAAATTCAAACTTAATCTAAATAAAACTAATTATTGTATTTGGTTCAAAAAGACAGAGGGAGAAATTGAAAGCATATTTTTCATCTACCAGCTTGGGTAGTCCTCTCTGCCCTGCTGAGTCTGTCAAGAATCTGGGTGTGTGATTGGATTCTGATTTTTCCTTGTCCAAACATGTTCCTTGTCTGCAAAAGTTGTTTTGTGCAACTCCGTGATTTTAGACATGTCAGGCAGTTTCTTACTCATGATGCTTCTGTACTTGTGGCCAATGCTCTTGTTATTAGTCGGTTGGATTACTGTAACTCACTTTTCAGGAGTCTCTCTAAGTTCAATCTTCATAAATTACAGTGCATCCAAAACAGTGCAGCTAGAATCGTATCAAATACCAGTAGATACACTAGTATAACTCCTGTTCTTAAGAAACTGCATTGGCTTCCTGTTGAACATCACCCAGTCTTTAAAAAGGCCACCCTTGTTTATAAGTTTCTCCACACTGGTTTTTCCAAGTATTTTTCTCCATACATCTCTTCCTACAGCAGTTCCTACAGTACCAGGCACAGTCAGAGTGGTGGTAATTTCCTTGTCATTCCCAAGTTTCAACCCTCAGTCCATAAATCCGTTAAACAGTTTGGTTATAGTTTTGCTTTTGATGCTCCCACTGGTTGGAATGCTCTTCCTGAGGAGATTCGTGCGTCCCCCTCTCTGGCCTCCTTCAGAAAATGCCTCAAAACCTACCTTTACACCAAGGCATACCCTCCTTAGTCTTACTTACCCCTGGCTTTCTCTGTGGTGCTTGGACTCTTTTCTGTCCCTAAATATTGAAATTGGTTGACTGTTTTTGTTTTGTTGCGCCTTAGAGTCCCCTTTGAATAGGGGAGATTAAGGGCTATAAAAGTCCAATTAGAATTAGAATAATGGCTGAATTTTGGAACACACATATAAAAATATTGACTCTTCCCATAGACAGCCTCGGCATTGGAGGTGAAACAATCGTCATCTTACTTGACATCCAAAAAGACAACATTATTTTTAAAAGAAAGGGTTTAACTTACTAATCTCAAACTGAGACATTATTGTCGAAAAGATTTAAATTTAAAGTCAAATATTTCCCAATTGTTTATCTGCTGGTTACTGCTACATGTGTGCGGAATTCTTCAGGTCAATCAAAATCACAAACAGCTTTGTTTAGATTTTCCGTGTAGAAAGTGAAAAACAAAGTAAATACTAAACAACTACTGTGGATAAAAGACAACTATGCATGTAAAGAGATTTCTTCACACTGACCCTTTCCCCAAACGAGAATTCAGTTATCACGTTAAATGGCTTCAGACACCATAAGATAGTGCAGAGGTTTCACTTGGGATTTGATTAATGGCATTTGCAGAATTAATCCATCCACTCCTATCACTTTTAGCCTGAAACTAAGATCAGTTTAAGAAAGACAGTTTCCGCTTTGACTGCAATGTTTTATTACATCCGTCATGAGGTTGTGTTTTGGGGTGTGTTTATTTGTGGGTAGCACCTGGCCAAAGGAAGAAATGATCAAATTTTGGGAAAGATCATACTGGTATTTGAATATTTGGTTTACGATTTTGTTCTTTTTGTTGCACAAATGGACCTCATATGTGGGTAGCACATATTTAAAACTCACTTGCCCGGTAAGCAATTCTATTTCAGTTAAGCACATGGGAGCTCATGAGAGCTTTTTCAAACTCTGCTGCTTGTGCTGAAACAGCTATCCATATTGTGTCATTTGTGTCCTTCCCCAATATAAATCCCGAATAATTAATTTTTATAGATACCAGCAAAACATGAAATGCATCAAGTCAGAAAGAAGTTAAGTATTCTGCACTTGTATGTAGCTCTTGAGGCCAGCACAGTGCAGGGTGATCTAGGTACAGCATAATGAATGTAGTTTCAATGCAACCAAAAGCTGATATGATCTAATAATATGTTGAAAGCTACTTAAAACCTCAATATTTTGGGAAATGTAGTCTTTTACACACGGAAAATGTCAACATTTACTGTTCTAAAGAAATTTTTGTGTTTAGTCCTGATGATAAAGTTGAGTAGTCTTCCAGATAGCAGAACACTCAAAACATTCACGCATTCAACTATCATCGGTCTCCTTTTGTAGAAATACTGCTCCCAAAACGCCCAAAAAGCCATTTTTTCCAAAATAAAACCGGATGTATTTCTTTTTTTCTCTCCATTCTTCTGTTCTCACGTTTTTCCCCACAGATCCATAAATGTCCTCCATATAACTCCTGTCTGTGACAAATATCTGGAGATAGTAGTGCAATAACATCAACTAAACATAAAATGAAAATAATTCACTTTTCTAGTGACGGGGGTATTACTTTAGGCTGTCTGTTTAGTTAAGCCAACATTACACACTATTCCTAAAGGAAATGGTTCTCTTTGGGGAGAGGGGAGCGCAGTCTGGCTGTTATGAGCCACCATTTCTCTTCTTGGTGTTCAATTTGGTATGTACAGGGTGGATTGCAACATCATAAAGACCAGAGTAAGGATTTTTAGAGTAAGGATTTTACATACAGGTATCTTTCAACAAATTAAGCCATGTCTGGACAGGCCTTTCGTACAGCCACATGTTACTATGTTCGTACCACCACCAGGACCAACTCAGAAGTGACAGTAAATGTCAAATAATGTGGACATTGAGTCAAGGGGTTCTCCTAAAAAAACTAAAAAATAAACTCATTCAGTAATCACATACATTTCTGTTACTGAGCAGTTATTAGCTTAGCCTGGCCCAAAGGTGTATGAAATGAACGAAGGATGACCTGTATTGTCACAGCCAATGGCCATACAATGGTATGAACAAGTAAGTGTTGTATGTCAATACCTTTTATTTTCAAATAACTATGAGTCTCTTATTGTTTGAGTTGAGTTTGAGTTGCCAAGTGTGACATTTTATCACACTGCTCGCACCAGTGCCATAGTCCGCTGGAAAATTCACCTCATGGCAACTAAAGCTCCTCTTACATCCCATTGTATAAGTATACACACGTCAGTGTGCTACAAATATTCTTGAAAAATATGAGTGTGGCCTAGTAGTGGGGTAGTTGAGATTTGCAGTGCAAACAAGGTGTATTTTCCTAACAAGAGTGTCACTACTTAAATATCAAAGAACAGTCTGCAACTAGCTACAGGTGTTACGGTCACGGGCAAGCACGGTAGCAATTACCGGTTGTCTTTAAGTTGTAACAGAAAAAGCAAAAAGTTAAACTTAACAAATTTATTTAATAGTCAACAATAATGATTACAGTTAACTGGTATGCTCTTAACTAAACACACTAATACAATAATAAGATCTAGCTGACCTGACCACAGAGATTATGAGTTAAATTTATCCGCCGTATCCAGCAATCTGTTCTGTAATCCGTCCTGTAGTATATTCTGTGGTCTGTCCAATGTCCTGTGGTCTGTCCTGTGATCTGTCCAATGTTCACTCACACACAGATATCTATATCTTGTGACCCGTCCCACACTCAACAACACAAAAGGTGCTTGTCCTGCTATCCGTTATATATCCAGTCACACAGAATGTCTGTCTGGAGATATTTAGAGAGTTAACACAACTGTACTGTCTGCTCCAAGATGTGGACAATGTCCAAAATGCAGTAAATTCACTCTCTGTTATATGAATGTACAATATCCAAAATATCCAAAGTACAATAAATCTGTCCAGATGATGTATCCAGTTCACTCCAGTAAAAGTTCACAGTGATATAAGCATATATTATATTCCAACACACAATAGCTCTCCTTATAGCAAGCGAATACAAAGTTTTTTTGTGGTCAGATGTACATTCCTTATATACATTCACAGATTCCTTCTGGAATTGTACAGAACCAACTCAAAAAAAAAGCTTGAGCCATCTAGGCCAAAGGAGGAAGTTCTAGAAACTACTGGTAATTGGGTTTCCCCAAATCTAACATAACCACTGAGGGGGGGATTTCCCCCAGTCTGTGAACAGATCAATAAACACTAAAACACAAAAGTCAATAACTCCCTTACTTTAAATGTCAACACACAAAAAGAACCAACAACACAATTATCTTTTATGACAATGTATAAACATAAAGCTTAAATTAAACAATGCACTAATATAGTGCCTAATATATGTAATATACAATGTACTAATATAGTGTCCAATATATGTAACACAGGTCACACAGTGCGTTAATATACATGCAAGGTACAGGTGAGTGTATTATATGGCATGTGCAAACCCTCCAAGTGAATGGGGAGCACTTGCAACACTAGCAAGGAGGAGAACGCACGTGCCCAAGCATCTCAGATAATTTCCCTTGAGACATGAATACTTTTGTAGC
Organism: Sabellastarte sp. h YS-2021; assembly: GCA_964017235.1. Taxonomy (NCBI): domain Eukaryota; kingdom Metazoa; phylum Annelida; class Polychaeta; order Sabellida; family Sabellidae; genus Sabellastarte; species Sabellastarte sp. h YS-2021. The sequence continues at coordinate 137,844,151 of OZ024927.1, read as the reverse complement.
CATACTGCATGCATGCAGAGAATAATGTGAATGCCAATTTTCATTACAGGGTCTCTACATAAAATTGAACGTGTAGCTTTAGTGTCCTTGGCAAATTAGTCGATTCTTCTCTGTAATGTAGGTGTTCCACTGGAGCTGACCCTGTAACTGACCCTATGACTCTAGGGTCGGTTGCAAAAGTCATAGAGTCATGAGAAAAAGCACGCGAAAATGCTGAGTCGGTTATGAAATCCACGACAGGTCGGTACACTTACAGACAGGCCGTAATGACCTTCCAGACAAGACGTAGGGTCGGGACGTTTTTTGCACAGCCAGTCATAGAAGTACTACGACAAGCTTTAAACCCCTAACAGACAAGCTGGATAACAAACAGACAAGCCATAAAGACAAACAGACAAGCCGGGAGCATGTTCCCGACCCTTCCCGACAGGACTGATTGTTTTTGTGGGTTGGTATCTATAGTCGTGATCCAGAATCAGGATCCATATCACACTATATAAACCCCCCTCCCCTGTGATGTGCCATTCATTTCACACTTCAAAGATGACAGGAACACATCAAGAGCAACTGATAGATCACTTGAGGGTCCTTTTGTTTTTTATTGAGTTGAATTTATTTTTATATGTTGTGATTTCAACACACAGAAGACAGCATAACCCAGCACCTGCCCAGCCAGCATCACCATCACCCCCACCACCCAGAAGGAGAAGGAAGCCACAGAATCCATGCGTCCTGCCCTGGATACTGCAGACAGAGGAGAGATGCTGCTACAGAACACTTATGGACGAGCTACTCACTACTGACATACCAGGCTACAGAAATTTCACTAGAATGGAGCCAGCATTTTTTGATTTAATAGAAGAATCACCCCCCACCTCAGGAAGTCAATCACCAACTTCAGGAAGCCACTGGAAGTCGGGTTGAAACTGGCAGTTACTTTGAGACACTTATCCACAGGGGAAAGCTACACGTCACTGCAATACCAATGGAGGATTGGAAGAACGACCATCTGCAAATTTGTCCCCCAGGTCTGCAAAGCCATTTTGAAAGAATTCTAACAAGAGTATCTGGTGTGCCCCACTGATCCTGAAGACTGGAAGAAAATTGAAGAACGATTTGGAAACAGATGGAATGTCCCCCATGCAGTCGGTGCATTAGATGGAAAACACATTGCTATCAAGAAGCCCAAGAAGTCAGGCAGTGAATATTTCAACTACAAGGGCTACTTCTCCCTGGTACTTTTGGCTTTAGTCGATGCAGATTACAAGTTCCTGTGGGTCAGCGCGGGGGCCAGTGGGTCATCATCTGATGCACAGACTTTTCAACCGCAGCAAACTGAAAAGAAGAATTGAGAACGGAACCTTGGGACTACCACCACCTGAACCACTTGGACCTGGGGGGCCAGACCTACACTACTTCCTGTTGGGGGACGACACCTTTGCCCTGATGCCTTGGCTGGTCAAGCCTTACAGTAGACGCCAACTGACCAGAGAAGAGAGAATAGCCAACTACAGGATATCCAGGGGGAGAAGGGTGGTCGAGAACTCATTTGGTATACTTGTCAAGCGATTCAGGGTGCTGTTGACCACCATGGAGCAGAGGCCAAAAGTTGTGAGAGACATTGTGTTAACATGTGTGGTACTACATAACATGCTGAGAAGCCATCAGGGGGCAGCAGACAGACCACCCACACCAGCTGATGACATACAACCACCACGGGCAGACCAGGGGGAACAGAGACATCATGAGAACTTAAGAAACCCATTGAGATAGGCCAAACATCAACAAGACTTACTGAAAGACAACTTCAATCACATGGGGGCGCTGGCTGGGCAGGAGGACAGAATTTAAGAAGACTGAGGGGGCGAACATGCTGTCATCTATCAGTCCTTTTCAGGACTACCCAAATAATCCAAGAACTTTTATTTAGCAAAGTGTCACCTCAAAGAAATAACCCCAACTTTGCAACAATTTAATTCAAATTCAGTTTCACCACAAACATTCCCCATCACAAACAAAAATCTATCCCAAACTCAGTTCAGAAAAATATATTTCATCACTTACAGATTTAAACCCAGGTCCTCATTTCACAAATCCATCCCAAACTCAGTTCACAAAAATCAATTTTAGCACTAAACCCAGGTCCTCAATTTATAAAGTTCACATCCCACCCAAACCTACCTGGCTTAATTCTCAGAAAAAATAACTTACAATAAGGGTAAAAAATTTTGCAAATAAGTACCTGAAACTATTTTATGGAAAGAATTAAAAATAATTGCTAGGAAATTTGCAAGACAAAATTATACAGGTTTGCAGTCAAAGTTTAATATTTTTAATTCAGTTTGTCAGTCCATTGGCACTCATATGTTTGTATATTTTGTTGGGGCTCATGTTTGTTTGTGTGTGAGTGTGGATGTGGTATTTTATTTCAAGTTTGGTTTTGGGAGGGACGTGGGTTTGAGTCTGTATCTTGATTTTGGGGACGTAGATTGGGGTCTGCATCTTGATTTTTGGGGGTGGGGAGTGTTTATTTAAAATTGAGTTTTGTTTGTGGGTTGGGGTTGGTTTTACTTTGATTTCTTAGGGGATTATTTTTTCTTAAGGGAATTTTTTTTTGTTAAGTATTTTTTTTTTTTGGTTTTGTGGTGGAACTTGATTAATATTTGTTTAACATTCACTCATTCATTCACACAATTGTTTTTTTTTCGTGTACTGTGGGGAGGTGTAAGTGTTGGACGGTGTGCTTTTTTTGTTTTGGGCATAGACGTGTAGCTTGTTAATTGTTTTTGGAAGGTTTGGGTGGCCGGGTTTGGTGCAACTTGTGCGAGCTAATCCGTTGATTTGGGCTGACTCTGACTCTGCTCGCTGGACTGGCTGGGAGGTCTTGACTGTTCATGATGAGTGGAAGATGGCACTGGTGACAGTGCTGGTTGAAGTTGAGAGGGTGAAAATAGCTGTGGTGTGTCCATCTGCTGATACTGAAGCACACTGGGAATCGCTGCAAAGAGACTGGATAATCCAGAAGTGTTGTGCTGACTTTATTCCTGTTGTGAAGGTGCAACTGAAGGTGGGTTGTAAATCATCTGTCTGGAAGCCCCAGGCTGTTGGTCATCCACAACTACGTAAGAAGTTGGCTGTGCTGATGCTGATGAAGACCTGTCTCTTGCGTTCTTCGGCCTTGTACTGTATTTCACTGAGAAGCTTCACTGTCTCATTCCTGAAGGTTAAAAAGTCCCTTTCTTCAAGGTGTTCAATCTCAGAGTGGAGATAGTTGCAGAACGACTGTCTTGGACTTGGACTGGGATCCTGTCATGCACCCAGAAATGTGGAAATCATCGACCTCATCTGCTGGAACTGATCTAAGACTGGATCTGCAGACATGGTGGTAGTCGCGACTGGAGGCTGTCGTCGCTTGGGACTGGTACTCAAAGGCTGATGAGTAACATCTGATGCAATGCTGATTTCCATCTTAGATTCTGTGTCCTTGGATGTATCTGGAACTGAAGCTGAGGCTGCAGCTGCAGAAGGCCTCTGGGGTGACTTGAATGCAGAAGACTTGGAAACTCCCTTCCTTCTGATGTGACCTCGTAGAAAACTGAAACTGTCCTTCACCCAGGTCTGACATTCTGTGCTCTTCTCCTGAAGAAGCCCTGACTTTGTCTAAATGACCTAAAATCAAAGCTGCACACCAGTTGTCTCTCGACAAGTGAAAGCCCAAATATACGCAGATTGTCTACCGACTCACCTTTTTATACCCACAGACAAGCCGGGCACTATAACCGTATTGTAACCGACAGGCTGTAAACTGAAACAGACAAGCTGTAAACAATAACCGAGAGGCCTGTAACACTAACAGACAAGCCGGGCGCTATAACCGACAGGCCGGCAATATATTTGCATCTTACGGACTGTCAGTTATAGTGCACGGCTTGTCTGTTAGTATTACAGGCCTGTCGGTTATTGTTTACAGCTTGACTGTTTCAGTTTACAGCCTGTCGGTTACAATTTTTCCCGACGCTAGGACCCAGTTGGTTAAAGTTACCGACTGGCCTGTAAACTTTACAGACCTGTCGGGAACACTTACAGACAGGCCGGCTAAAGTTACCAACTGTACTGTAACAGTTCCCGCACAGTCGGTGAGTCATCAGGTACAGTCTGGAAGTCCATATTTGGGACAATCCAGATACTTGTTACAGACAGGCCTGTTCGATTAACTGACAAGCCAGGAAGTGTAACCGACAGGCCGTTAAGTTAACTGACAGGCCAGTTGCTAGGGGGCTGAAATTAGGGTCGGATACAAGGGTTGGCAATGGTCGTAGAACTATCAAACATGTTTGATATTTCTACTATTCTCCCCGACAGGCCGGTAACTTGCAACTGACCCTAACCGACCATGTAAACATTGGTCCCAACTCTCCAAAAATGCATAGTTACCGGCCTGTCGGCTCGAGTGGAACACCTGCATAACCAGGACGCCTGTGCACATGCGATGGGATGTACGAGAGGCTTCACTGAGGGCTTGTCGTGCAAAGATCTTATCTGTTCTAAGGGACATAAATACCCCAACATCATTTTGGATAATGCAATACAATGATCTACCAGTGTGGTGTAGCCTCACCAGTGCCCATCTGATCACTGAAGTTAAGCACCACTGGGCTTGGTTGATACTTCGATGGGTGACCATTTGAGTACTGGGCCAGTTATTGGCAGATACATAGTAACTTGGATGATCACTTAAATGATGATCTCGCAGTATTATAACTGAACCATGGTAAAAGGCATGATGTTAAAACAATCAATCAATCTACAATACAATGATGTTTAGTAGTAATTGCATCAGATGTTTTAACCACTTCTATCCTGTCATCTTTGCAAGGCATTTATGTGTAAAGGCAAGTTAAAAATACTGACGCGCAAATTGTTGTAGACATTGCCCCAATATCCAATGTGTTCTCTCAAAAACAGCTTCATAAATAAAAATATATTGCACAGGCAAATTCTCCTTGACAGAAAGATTGCTTCATAATATTAACTTTCCTCAAGCGTATTTTTGTAAATAATGGCCCTTTTAATCTGGGAGATTAGTCCATGATTTATATTGGAGAAGAGAGGCATGAATCTTTCTTTTAGCATGCAAAAGAATTTCTTTCTCTCCAGTTATTTATTAAGGCATGTGTTAGAGACTTCACATCACCAGTCAGATTTACTACTCCACCACAAATACAAAGTGACATCAGTTACTACAGACTGATTGATGCTGATTATGACTTATTTGAAATTAATTGATACTATACAACAGTAGGTTTCATAAACCAAGTAGCAAAAAAATACGTTCTACTGTTTTAAAATTCTGCTTACTTTATTTTTCTTGCATTTTAGAAAGAGGGTCTACATGAAATTTTCTTGTACAATTTTGCATGGGGCGATTTACCCATTAGTGGCTGACAAAGTTATGCTCTATTTTTTAATATCTGCTTTGGAAGTTTCATACTGCTTGGAATTCTTTATATGAAAAAAGTAAGCTTCCAAGGAACACCAAAAACTTGTTTTCTATCCTCAGTACATTACTTTTTGCTGATTATTTCAAATCTCACCGCTTATTTTCAGGAATGGGGCTTTCACATGTCTCGGGACAAGTAGACCAATTCTTTTTGGGTGTACCCAAATACAAGACAATCCGATAATATACTCGCAACTCTTCGGAAATACGAACTGTAATTTAAGCCAACGAGCCACAGTACACCAGCTTAAATGACTAAACTTCTTTATTTCTGGTCTGATTTGGAAATTTTGTTCATTTGATCACTATTTTATTGAGGTTTGGTGTGTAGAGGTAATCAGATCTCTCCGGTTCTATGGTGCATATCTAATGTAACAATGTGACGTTTTTATTTTATATTAAATCTTGACACTATGTTTGAAATTGAAATAGTTCTAACTTATAAGAGACATGTCTCAACACAGTGACAGTTACATATCTTCAAAATACACAGACGAGACATGAGGAAGGTTATTATAAATTTGATGCAACTTTTGCATGCTCCAAATTGAATCCAAATGTTCCTCATTTTCAGACTTCTCGTTGCATAAAGGGTGAAATTAACACATTCAAGCAAGGAGAAACATAAGATTGTGTAAATTTGTGAGGTTGTGCTTTTTCAGTGCAGTGACAATGTTGCATGTAAAAACGCTGGAATACTTTTCTTGCAATAGTAGCTAATGAGAAATGTCAGGGATGGTGTGAAACTGTTGATACTATACTATCTGAATATAATTTTGTCTGTTGTGTTATATGTACGGCGAGAAAGTGAAAGTCGCAATTGGATATTTATGGCCTAAACATATTACATAAGTTATAACTTATAGTTATTTATTTTAAATAAACGCCATTGATAATATAAACTACCTTCAGTATCTTCATAATTCATGATCATGTAATAATATCCACCAACACACTTTAAAAATTGCGACCTTGACCATATAAATATCAGGATTTTGGACAAAAGGTGGCATTTGGACAACATAAACCAGACAGAGCCTTTCTTGATTTGAAAATATAAAGACAGACTTGTGGCACATAAATAAGTACCAAAAAACCTTAATATTTTCTGCAGTTTTTGAGGTGGTATGAAAATATGCCATGGCATCTGGAAATATAGCAAAGTGTGTAATCTATGTATTGTATTATATCAAATGGTTGATCGTTTGCTTTGTTTCTTTTAGCAAATTAAATTATTGGAAGCTTACATTGAACTTTTTGGGTTTAAAATATTGCTTGATTATTAAGAATAAATTTTGTAATTTTATTAGCTTATGTTGGGCTGAAATGTTCTAGCCCATCTTAAGATGGGCTACGCAACTTAGGATCCTAAGGTGGGTCATTTTATGACTCCTAAGTTGGGCTCCAACTTATGATCACAAATACCAAGGTATAAATCTGTTGTGAATTCAATGAATGTAATACAAATCAGCATGGTTTTATTTCTCTTTTTGTCTGAGATTAAATGGCGGTTGTTGATGAGACTTCCCATAATAATACTCCAGATATTCCTGATCGTGTCATCAAATGAAATATTCAAAGAAGACCCCTGCATCTTCACACATTCTATCAACACCAAGTCTATCCCCGCATGGGAGTAAATTAACAAGGAAAATTAAGTCAGAGGCCATAAAATAAATCAACTGCCTGACTGGGGAATTGATATATGACATTTCCCAGTCTTAATGCCACATCTTTAGGTGACCAAAAATTTGACACTCACCCTGGCTTCACATGTTTCAAGTTACTTCACATTAAGCAGAACCTGGATATTTTGTACCGGTAATTCTAGGAGCATCAACAGCCCAATTTCACATTTTGGAAGTGATATCTAGGTGCAAATCCTGCTCATGGCAGCACATGGAAAATGCTGCTTTCCTGTATTGGTATGGTTCTAGCTGTTAAAATAGAATTCATTACCCAACTGTGAATTTTCCTCCCAGAATTCTGTCTTGTAATACCATACACATACTATCAATGTCAAACATGGTTTTAAAACTGATACCAACATGACATTTAAGCATGCATTTGAAACAAAAATGTATCACTGTCTTACCATGTTAAATTATTTATTTACAGTCGTCAAATGGAGGAATCTACAATATGCCATAGTCATTTCACTATGCCTACTAACTTTTAAATTATCAATTAAGCGGTGTACTTTTGCAGATATGGCCTGAGAGGGGCCCGGCAAAACAGATATATTTGTTTAAAAACATTTTTATTTGTAAATGTAATTTGGCATGTATCTATCTACATATATCTCGTACTGATATCTAAAATGAACTCCTCATATTACAAAAAATCTTTAGACAAGGATAACTGACCTAATACCATGACCTTGAGACCTTAAAATGACATGTGACCAATGACCTGAACATTGAACTCATGCAAGATCCTCAAACAGTTTTGCCATTGCTCCAATCAAGAATGGGGGGGGGGGGTGTCTTCAGTAGGAAAAATCCCTGGACTGAGATATAATAGTCTGTAGCAACAGGGATAGGCAGGACCAGAGTGACCTGGTACCCCATAAATTGACTAACAAGCGAGGTAACTGTTGGGTTCTGACATCTGGGGTTGGATTCACCACTAGACCTAAGTCCATTTTTTGCATAAGTATGAACTTTTGTGTGAATTTAATGCGGGTGTTCTAGTGGAGCCGACCCTACGACTCTATGATCGGCTGCAGTTGGGAGTTGGGGACAAAAATCCACAAAAAAGGACAAAATCTGGGTCAGTTTCACCTCCCGCAAGGACGTGATACATCCAGGCTTGTCTGGATCTAGAGGCCGACCTGCCTTTGGGTCGGGATATTTTGTACAGGACTAGTCTGGAAACTACCAGGACAAGCCATAAACCCATAACAGACAGACCGTAGCAGGTCTGGACACGCCATACTGACAAACAGACAGGACTGGAGAAACATACAGAATCACAATGACCAGACTTGCAGTAAGTTTTGCCATTGCAGTTTTTAATGAATTTCTGGGTAAAAGGAGGATCAAGCGTTGGCCAATAATAATATCTGAAACTAGGTCAAGGGGCTGAATATTTAGAACCCATCACATGACCAGAACGTTTTTTGGTTTTTGCTTTAATATTATGTAAGAAATAAATCAATGTATTCCTGATTCAGATTATGACCAAAAATGCCACTGAAGATAGCTAATTTTCATTAAAAACAAGTAGATGGAGATGTGCTTCCGACAATATCTCACGTGACAATGAAGCACTCTTGCTTGTTGCTGCCTTTTATACTCCACTTTCCGACCCCTGGGAAAGACTCCTTCAATAATTCGTACGTGTGAGCAATTTCTCTACATATTTATACCATACAATTTGGAGCCTCTAGGAAAGAAACTATTCTGAACATGAAGGTAAACATGTTGTAGTTCTGGTCACGTGATGCGATCCCAAATATTTACTGTTGACCTAGTTTTAAATTTGTTGATTAGTTAACACTTGATCCTCTTTTTTTCCCAGAAATTTCTCTGATGAAATAGGCTGAGAATTTGATCATTATGTGACCTAATGAAACACTCTTTCACGTTTAATAATTACTCACAGCAAACATGTGCACCGTTACTATCTGTTAACTTCAGAATTATGCATTTGCATTGTTTTTTGTTGGTTACCAGGTTCGCAGAGCCATTGTCTGTAAGAAGAGTTGGGGAGGGTCAGTGAAATGTCAAACATATTTGATATTTTGCCAGTCCACCGCGACAAGAGGGGAATCTACAACCGTTCCTAACTGACTATGTAAACATTGCTCCCGACCCTCAAAAAATACCTAGTTACCAACAGGTGGGCTCCAGTGGAACACACCCCCATAAAGCTTTTGTCTTAGACTTAATTTTAAAATTGGGTTTTGGGATTCAATAAAGATCTTAACCATTTTTATTTAAACTTTGGTCAAATGTTGAGTCTCCTATGGAGAGGATTTTAGTATTCCATAAAGAATTCAATATTTATGCATTGCCCTTAAATATGTCTCATTGTTAGATGTCTTGAACATGCTAAAACAATAAAATCATACACTATGTTATATACACCTGTGTTAAACAAACCACTTTGGAAAATTAAATTTTCAGATAACATAGATTTAGAAAATAAAAGCTGGCAGGACGTAAGACCTATGGTGAATCCAAATGCAATATTCAACATTTTGAAAACCTAGCCCTCTTTTTACAGTTTTTGTACTTCCTGTGCAAACATATGAATTTAGTTGACTGTTTTGACTGTACTTATACGAGTTTAAACATTGATTATGTGACAAATGTCTGAGCTAAGTCTGGATTTAATTCTTTTATGAATCCCAAATTAAGTCCACACTTATTTGAGATAACTGTATCAGCTAAAAACAATCCTATAAACTTCCCATTAATCAACTCAAAGGACTTTATTTGGCCACTTAAAATTAAATTCCTTGCCTCAAAGAAAGTGATCTTTTATTCCTAGATTGGTCATCAATTAGGGATACATATGTCGTCTAGCTATGTGGCATCTTGCTTTCAGATTTAATGTTCCTAGACACATACTTTGGAACATCAGTGGAAGAGAATCCATCTTCTGCAAAGTAGCTGGTGACCCTGACTATATAGAAATTGTGCAATTACAGAAGTATATACAAGTATATCCTATATGAAGTGTTCACACATCTCTGATTTTAAGCAGCTAAGTTGGTGAAGGAGGATGAAAGTGTATATATATGTGCATATGTGTGTGAATATTGTAGCGCCTTCAGGAAGTTAATTTTTGTGTGAGTTGAGTTCATTTGTCTGTTTGTTTGGTTGGTTGATGTGTTTGCTATGACTCCACAACTAATGACTGGATCTCCCTGGAATTTTTGTATGTGACAAAACCAAGAACTGAAGATTCAGATCTTATTCTGGATACAAAAAAATCTGAATTTTCAAAGGTTCCATTTTCATTGCATTTTCAAAGTTTCTTTCTTTCTTTTTAGATAACTTTAAAAGTAGTGATCAGAGAAATGAGCATGATTTTTATGTAGGTAAGACCTGGTCAAAGGGAAAAGTGATTACATGTTAGCAGCGATCTAGATCATATTCTTGATACGAGAAATAAAATTTGTAACACAACTTGGTGGTGATCTGCGATCTGTGAGTGTTTTCTGATTCTAGTTTTAATTTGTGACATCACATTGGACAATGAGGTCAACGTAGATCTCCAATGTATCGTTAAGTAGCTCACGTATGGACTGTTATTAATATAGAAATTAAATAACCAGGAAAGTCTAAATTCTTACTTTACCGGTAAGTGAATTGTAAGAATGTAAGGGAAGGTTGTAAGGTTGACTGTTTTAGTAGTATAACTTATGTTTTAACAAATCACAAGGGTTGTCAGTTTTTCAGTTCTTATTAAATGGCTATTTATAGCAGCAAACTGAGTTTAAAACCAGCTAGATCTAGATGTTAAATCATGACCGTGGAAAGAGAGCTTTATCAAGAGTGTTTTTCAATTCACTTGACTTTGATAAATCTCTCATCTAAAATGTTACATGGAGTTATTAACAAGCAATTTGGGAAGGCAATTTGATCACTCTGAGAAAGTTCAGAGTATGTTTTATTCTTTTTAGCACCCTTGCAATAGAATTTGGTGAACTGCCTTTCATTATTTACGTGTCTTAGAAAAACTACTGTAAAAACTATGACGAGTTATTAGAGAGCTTTGCAGGTTGAGCCCAATCTAACATCTATTCAGAAAGTAAATAACACACCCCATTTCTAAAATTGCAAAATATTTGTATTTTATTTACAAAATAAAAACACATATCTTTTCTCTGTTTATGATAAAGCAAAAACTGAAATTTGGCTCAAATATTCAATTTGAGCCACTTCACGAATCTACTGCTTTGTGATTTGATAAAACAACCACAGTCAAGTTACAGGTTTCTATTCGTTTTACCGCTGCAGTTATACTAGGACAGCTCAGTATTTTTAGCATGTTTTTATATGAATTCAGGACTACAGAGCAGGGAGTAAAGTGATCGTTTTCTAAACCTGATAAGCAAGAAGCCAAAGAATAGTCCAAAGAGAAAGAAGATGTGTGTGGGTTTCAAGATCTAGGCCCACATTCACAGAGTAAAGTTTACTATTCATGATTATAATTCAATATTTGTACTGAACTTTAAAACATAAATAGTATTCAAGATATTTCCCCTGTTTATAACATGTCTTTCTCAAAATAGTTGCCAACCATTTCTGATGAGATTCAATCACTCTTGTTAATATCTATCAATGCTTTTTCACACAGCAGTTGTACAAAGCTTATGTTCAGTAGCTTTATAAATCTATCTATTTTAAACTGAACAAATATTTGCCAACAGTTTTTGACCAGGTCCAGTCTTTGTTTACTAGATTCAGCCACACTTGAGAATATCCATATTTTAATACAACAGCCAAAGTCAGTGCTTAGTTGCCTCATAAATCCACTTTAACAGCTTGGATCATATGGGACCTAACCATCAGTATATTGTACGTAACTCAGAAGCAATATTTGATTTGTAATACTCCATGTTAACTATGGATATCTTCTGCAACAAACGATAATGAAACATGCCAGCTATGAGACTTGTTTACAGTTGCTGACAATATCCCAGCGGTATTTGTGTCATGTTTTTTGTGAAAGATTTTATGCATCATAAAGACTGGACATCTACATTGAAAGATGCATTGATTGAAACTCACATGTGATCCGTTACTCGTCATTAACTGTTACATGCTCATCTGAAAATACACTGGAACAGTGCTCGATCCCAGGTACAGACAGAAGCATAATGGCCTGGATTACAGATTAAAATTCTGATTATCTACCACTGGATCCTATAACCAATGGCAGGCTAAAGAACATTCGGGGTATTGGCAAATGGTTATCTATGGGATTAACTTTCACGTGTTTTCCTATTGTGTGACTTAATTGTGTCACAAATCATAGACCATATTTACCTACATTAATATTCATTGCATTTATAGTAGACTGTTCACACAAAATTCCCAGAATACTAGTAAATTTAAATGAAAGGATATTATTGAATATGGCCCAGATGACAGAATCTCTTGTTTTTCACAATAATTACCATATATGATTTAAAACTAATCCAAATACGGAACAACAACAGTGCTTTTAGATGCTGTTGTCGAGTGTACATTTGAAGTTCGTTCCAAAATATTGCAAAACAAATTGCATATGAAATTGCAGATAATAAACAGTTGGAATCACTGGATAAAAAATGCAAAATTACAACAACAACTATAAATTAGACATTAGTCTGTAGCTCGTACTCCCAGCACAAAAGGATGGGACCTAAGTATAAGAGAATAAATCCTAAAAGTTTCCTCAGTTTTGTCCATCTGTACATAAATCAAAAAAACTCTTTGGTCACAGTTTTGCTTTTGATGCTCCCACGGTTTGGAATGATTTGCCTGATGAGGCCTGTTCTGCCCCCACTCTCGCCTGTTTCAGGGAAAGGTTAAAATTATATTTCTTCAAAAAGGCATGCCCAACTTAGCATACACTCTATCCGGCATTTCCGTGTACTGGACTTTACAATGGCTGTGGATAGATGATTTCTTAAATTGGATTTTTGTGTTGCGCCTTAGAGTCTGCCTGGCTGTAATTAAGCACCATAAAAGTACAGAATAGAATAGAATTAGCCACTGGCACCTCAAACATCACTTGGATAAGTTTGGAACATTTATGTCTACCTTGTTTTCATGCTAAGTAACAGAAAAACTTACTACGTGTCCAGTTTAGCCAATTAACTCGGTCAGAATTTTTCCTTCTCTTGAAACCAGTTTAGTCAACCACAAAGAATTTATCTATAACCAAGCACAGGAAGCTCATCTTTTGATACTTGTCTTCACTATTTTTATGGTTTTCACCATGCCATTAATGTAACAAAACCGTAAAATACCCTTGAGATGGTGTGAAAGGACAAAGACACCTTTCATTTAACAACTATCCGAGCTTGCTGCATTTGCATGCTATTTGGTGTCAGCTCAGTGAAAAAGAAATATATCAACCTGAAGCCCATTTCTTCTTGCTACAGTAATACCATTACACCAGCATTGCATAGGAATAACAGACACTCTACTGACAATATCAAATGTAAGATATGACATCAACTGACTAAACATCATTGCAAGAATTTAATAATTTCACAAGTAGTAAATACCGTGGGCCTATCTCAACATGACAAGAGCTGTTAAACAGGATGTAAACCCTAACTTTGACCTTTGAGAGAGTTGAGATTCAAGTTTTGGTGGGACAGATGTCCCCAATATAATATTGAGGCTGATTGAGATAGCAATGGGTCACCACACTGGTGACAGCCAGTTGCTCCTGCAGTATCAGGCGTAGTCACCCTGATTGTCAATATCTGACAGTTTCACCTTTCCACTCCTCATTCTACAAATCAGTCAAACACTTTTGCCTTAGTTTTGCTTTTGCTGCTCCCAAGATTTGGCATGATCTTCTTAATTATATATGTAGTATCACATCTATTGCCTCCTTCAGAAAAAGCTCAAAAGTTTCCTGCTTTCAAAAATCCTATCTGCCATCACCTCTCTGTCATGCTGTGTCTCCTTGGTACAGTAATTGGACTTACGATTACTCACAATGTCTTTGTTCAGTTGCATCTTAAAGTCTGCCAATTGATGGAAAAATTAAGCACTACGAATACATTAGATTAGATTAGATTGATCTGATTATAAATGTACAATACAAACAAGTACCATTAAAAATCCCTTTAGTAGGGTTACTATACTTTAAGTAGTTCCTTGCATTTTTCAGTATCTATAAGGTAATAGATGCAAATAGGGGTGAATGACATTCGAGACTAGCTGTTAAGAAGGATGCAGAAACCAGCTTTCACCTTACAAAATTTTCTTGATTGTGTATGTCCTAAAAAGGAGCGTCCTATATATTAAATTCACATAGAGTGTGATTTGGAGACTGGGTTTCTACAAATACAATCAAGTTTTGCGTGTTCTAGTGTTTACAATATATCTCGAGCCCTTTATGTGGGACCATAGGAACAGGTCATCATATGTTGATAATTATGAGTACAGATACCTTTGCCCAGTTATATAATTGTTCATTGGTATCAGATCGCACCGCAATTGTTGGCTATATGCCAATAAGCATTACATGCATTTTAACAAAACAAACATTCCTAAAAAAAATTTGTTCTGAGTTTAATGCCTTTTGTTGCAGATAGGAAAATCAGTTGTGTCACTAAAAAAATGTTTTGCTGGTGAATAATTGTCTTCAAAACAAAGAACCATCTTGCCCCAAATTATATCAAAAAGGCAATTTGTTTCTTTCCAAGACAGTAGAATCTACTTTTCTTTTCTAAAGTTTTCCTACAAGGTCCATAAAATTCCCAGAAACGGCCAATTCCTCTGACAAATTTCTTCAGATAATATTAGCCGCATATATGGAAATGATCTATAAACTGATAAAATTTCTACGTAAATATTGGCGACTTAATAAGGTAGATGCAGCGGAAGATGCCCCATAAACTAGACTTTATTAAATTGAAGTGGGTGATTACTTTAAGAACCTGTATTTGTTCAGAAATTTTAATTGTTATATTATTATGTATATATTGGCTATATATTTAAGAAAAAAATATTAGAATATATATCATAAATGTTGTTATATATATCAAAGCATATTTATCAGAAATAACATGCAGCTAAGAGATCCCAATTAGCCTAGTGGATTAGCAGGTTTGGGATCTAATCACAGGCTGGCGCCTCTGTGTGCGTTCGAGTCCCACAAGTGACAATACTGGGAACCTGTCCCAATATGACCCTGGCTGTTGAGTGGGATGTAAAAACCCCAACTTTGACTTTGCAAGTTAAAATGTAAGCTAAGTAGTGCCCTGGTACACAACAGGTCCACGACACTACAATTTCTGAGATAGATTTTGCAGTGAAGTTCAGCAAGGAAATGAAAATGACCTAGCGAGACCCAGGTCTCACTTGGAAGGACCCAGTAAGCCCCATATCTTATCACTGGTTAACATTAATCACTTGAGACAAAAGTACATCACATTAATTTTAAGGCCAAAAGTCACTGATATTTTCGCTGCTTGACTACCTTGGAAGTTAGTACTACAGTTGACCTTTGTTTGTACAGATTCATCCATGACAATTACCCTCTCCCAGATCACAGAGGATCCCCCTACCCCGATACAGAGTGGCTTCCCTCTGACCCCGCTTTATACGACATGTTCCAAAGGTGGCTTCCTAGCTACCCTGGATGGTCTCTTGCATAAGTGATGGTGCCTTATTTATGACTTCTCATGTTAATGAATGGGGCTGGTTGAAATTATATTATCGGCCCTTAAATATACTGTATTAGGGTAACTGATTTTATTCTTTTTGATTTAAGGCCATTTAGAACTTGCGCTTGTGTTGATCAACAAAAATCTACCGTATTACCCATAGAAGATGCAAAGATTAGGTTTTGTTGTCACGGGCCAAGTTATGGCTGGAGTAGTGTATTAAATCAGTCTTATACTGCACTGTATAATTATACTTAATTATCAACATTTGCATGAGAATAAAAAAAAACTAAGCTAGTCTGTTGTTTGCCAATAAACCTAAATGCAAAACAAGCACTAATTTTGACTTCAGCCTCACTTAATTGAAAACAGAGAAAAACAATTCTATCACTACATGATATCTAAGCAGCTTTAGGTGACATTTCACATCAGATGTAGATGGTACATTGTCTGTTATTCACATGCAATGCTAGTCTAATGTTATTACATCAACAGAAGCAATATGGACCCCAGGTTCCATGTTTTATTTTTATTTTTTTTCACAAAGCTGGCAACGAATAGCATGCAAATCTGACCCGAGGATACTTGTTAAAGGAAAGGTGCCTTTGTCCCATTACACCATCTCAAAGGTCTTTGGGGGATTTTTTGCACATTAATGGCATGATGAAAAGCATAAAAATACTTAAGAGCGATATCAAAGGCTGAGTTTCCTGTGCTTGGTAGTAGATATAATCTTATTGAGAGACTAAGACTGCCCTCAAGGGAAACCAAAAAATTACTGAGTATATTTGTTAACATATGAAAGATAAATATTATTTTCACTGACCCAGACAAGAAGGTCTATTAGAAGTTTACTAATCTAAGTTAAGATATGTTTTATTTATCCATTCATTTATTTACCCATTTATTTATTTACCCATTTATTTATTTACCTATTTATTATTTCCTTTTTTTTGCAGGTGGAGGGGGTTAGAGGTTTGTACATTTAATCCATATACAACATCCAGATCCGCAGATCAATTAAAACAAATTACATGACTAAGATTGACTATGATTACATAATATAACTGTAATATACCTTAAAAATATACATTATGTGTACATTTAAATTTCATTAAATACCTCCAAATGTTTCAATCCACCCAGTGACGTAAATTCACCCCCATTGTACTGACAAGCATTAAATACATTCTGAGAAGAAGTCCATAAATAAAACCTATTGCACACATAAATTATCCTTATCACAAATATTGCTTCATTCTGTGAACTTTCCACAAATGATTTTTTTTTCTAAAATGGCTCTCTATTTATGTGCGAGTTTACTCTGTGGTGATATATATAAGGCTATATATTTCAATCCTCAGCATCATATCTAAAATGTGATATTGCTTATAATTTTTATTGTCTCATATTGAAACTATCGTAAACTAGTGCCTAGAAATTCGTAAAATAAATATTAATCACGTATTGATGATAATATCCGTACAGCTCTAAAATGCTTGTTTATGATCTCCTTCCCCAGGGGAGCCAAAAAAGAACAATAGGATATGTATAATTTAATTCTACTGTCTTTAATGACAGCACATAAGGTAAAACCCAATACACATATTTACATAAATATGAAACAACTTGATAAAGCTAAAACATTAACTTAGAATATTTTGCTTTAATGGTGAAAAGTTTTTATTTAATCTTTGTAAGTTTTTACAAAAGTAGTTGGACCATGATAGGTGTGTGTCCCGGAATTTCATCAAGGGGGAGTACTTGCTTCTTTTTCACTATTTTTCACATCTTATTTGAGAGCTTCAATCCCATTTCTCCTGCAAATGATAGAGTATAATATGCCCAGTGAAACCCTACATTGTTAGTACAATTTAAAAAGTAAAATATATTTCATACTTACAATATACAAAGCTGATATTAATCTCTATCTATAATGACAGAAAGTAAATTTCACAAGATTAATTTTCAATCATTGATTCCACAAAAAAGTTTTGATTGGCACAATCCTTTATCTGTTGTGGCAAAAATGTCCGCAGTTTGCACGCAATATTAGTATAAAACCATTGCTGCTGCACTAGATCCTCAGATAATCAAATCACATAAACATTTTTTTCATTCTTCTGTATTGCAGAGAAGGTTGGGTTGAGGAATTACTTTAGGCTACCTTATCTGCATATATCCATATACTTACATTCAGTTTTGAGGCACCATCAAACAAACAATTTTTCACTTTAAGACAAATCTTACTTTAAGGTGTCAAAATCACTAAACAGAGCTTAAAACTCAAGCTAGAATAGCTTCAAATACTTAGCTTAAAATATTTTAAGGTTAAATAAGATAATACAATGTGAAAATAAAAATTATCAAATGCAATAAATGTAAGTATATTCCCAATAAGACTTTTAAAACATTCTCAAAAATGCTGATTGTACTGATTACATTGACTTAGTGTGGATAGAGGGGAACTGTGGTAAGAAACAGACTGGATCCAGCATTAGGTTAGTTGTTCAGTTTCTAAAAAAATCTTATATTTTCTATATATTACACTTTTCACTGAGAACGAGACGTCAGCATATTTTGTGGTTATTTAACATCATCATTCTAACATGGGATACTCAAAAGTTGTGTTCCAAGGTTGTCTAAATGAAAAAGGCTCTCTAACAGGAAGTAGAATCAATTCAAATAAATCAGTCTCCCCCCCCCCCCCCCCCCCCCCCAAAAAAAAAAAAAAAATTTCAAAAAATACTGAGAAAAAAGTAGAATTTCTTTATACTGATTAACTGTTTGTAATATTTTATGTTGTTCCATTTCCTGTGTGCCACTAGTAATTTATTTATTTATTTATTTTTTTAATTATTTAATTTTTTAGTTCAATAAATTTTCTCAAAATTGTGATACTGATAGTGCTGTCTGATCCGCACTTTTGCCATGTCTCTTGAAAAATATTATGTCTCACAATATGGTCTCACATTTTGGACAAGATGAATAAATTCTAGCAATAATGTTTTATGAGTTTTGGCGACATTTTTGCATTAGACAGTGCCAGTGTAGTATGTGTTATTTAAAGTACACAAATACACCATTCATATTCAGGTTTTATGAAAAATAATATTTGCTTATTGTAGGTTGAAAAGGTAGGGGTTTGTGTTTGTTATTTTTATGACTAGATAGTGCCTTTACTTGTAAATTTTAAATATATAGATTGGGAGAATTAAGCAGATCGTTATACAATGAAAAAAGACTTTTTAATAGTAACTTGTTTGGTTTAAATTAGATGTTGTATTCTGCTGGCTTATAAGAATATAACCAAACTTTTCCATTGTGTCAGATTTAATCATCTTCTGGGCACTGATGTCCAAAACGTGAGAAGTCAAATTCCGGGAAAATGAGCTACCAAAACAATCATCCAGACAGGGGAGAAACTTAAAGAGGATAGACCTTCCTTGTAAGATGAAAGATCTATTTATATAATATTTTCTTTTGTTAATTTTTAAAGTAGGCAACTTTTTCGTGGCTAGTGAGACTTACTGGAAGGGATTAGAAAGTTAAAGGCATCTTCTGCATTCATGTCAACTACACATGGATTACGGTTCCCTTTTATGTCTGGAACTATTAGTAATTCAGTTCAGGCCATTACTGTTTTCTTTCCTGTCCACAATATTTACAATAATAATCACTCCAATTTTTGCATGCCATGCACAACATTAATTTCCTTCCTCAATTAGCTACAACATCTATGGTTGAGAAATAAACAGTAAATGTATTTCGACTTTGTGTTGATCCAAAAGATTAATTAATATAATGTTCCAGAGGATTTCATTAGTCAAAAATGAGTGCTTCGAACATTATTTATTCTATTCTAGTGCAATTTTCTTTCCATTTGATAGATATACGATCATGTCATGATGTGTTTTTACTTCCCTTTGGACACAAAATAGCAAATTATTTATATATATTTAATTTATCTTGTATACAACATACTTTTTGTCCTGGGTATAGTAGATACTAATAACATAAAAAAGTAAAAGTCATCAGACACAGCAATCTTAAGACAGCACACACCATAACAGCAATAGCAAATAGCATTTACTGAGTACTTCTCATCAGGTCCTGTTACTACAGTCTCTAATATTTCAAATGTCATGTTCTTCTACTGTTGTTACAGGAATAAAAGCAACATGGGCTTTATTCTTTTCAATGTTGCAGTCTTCCTCTCGGTGTGGTTATGACTGACAAACAAAGCTAGCTTTCGGGTTACATTTTGATGAGAGAGATTTATGTTTTGTTTCAACACACTGTTTATACTCTATTTACTCTATATTTTATTAGAGGTTTTTTAATTTATTGTAGTGACATTCAACTCACAGGACAAGTATAATTTTACAAATAAATTAATGCCGATGGCCAAGCAACTAATGTGCTTATAAGTCACGTCAAATATACAGTATTCCATATGTTGTTTAATATAAAATTAAGTACTTTTAGTCTAAGTGGGGGAAAACCCTACTTTAAATATGTCTCAATCAAGCAAACTCACAAAACTTTAAAAATACTTTATTGAACTTTATTCTCTTGATTCTTTAAATATAATGCCATAATAAATTTATGGTATCATCAAATTTCCATGTTTCAGCATTTTCTAAGGTATTGAGGTTCAAAATGGGAAACTCCACATTTCCACAAGGGAGACTGTAGAGGGGGCACCGGCTTGTTTAAAAAGATGAAAGATATATGATTTTTTAATTATGTTAACTTAGTTCTTGAATTAAGGAACATTTTTCTTGGATTCTAGGACTTACTTAAAGGGATTTGAAAAAAATAAATAATTTTATACTCAGTTGGCCATTGCGTGTAGAATTAGTGATGCAGTTCAGGATATTACTGTTTTCATTCTTCGCTGGAATATTTGCAACAAGCTATCACTCCTATTTCTGTATTCCACGCACAACATTAATATCTTTCCTCCTTCAGATGCAGCATTTGTGTCTGAAAAATAAGGCCATGCATTTCACATTTTTTGTATCTAATTGTGTTAGATCAGAGGAATAATTAACCACTACTTTAAGAAAATATGTGCTTTGACTATTATTTATTTTTATCAAATACTAGTTTTAGAGTGTTCATTTGGTGGATGTAAAAGATCATAACTTTTTGCAAACTAATTTATTTTAATCATTGTTACCTCTCCCAGGAAGGTATTAAATTCATGACCATTTATGGGGTGTTCCACTGGAGCCAACCCAACAACAGACCCTATGACTCTAAAGTCGGTTAGCTGAGTTTGGGATCGGGTACAAAAATCCAGAAAAGGCAGGCAAATGATATGGGTCAATTTCACTTCCCCGGCATCATGTAATGCATCCCTACCTGTCTGGATCAAGATCCCTACCTGACTTGGGATTGGGATGTTTTTCTCCACAGCTAGACAAGAAATAGGACAAGCCATATAACCCTAACAGACAAGCAGTATCAGGTCATGACAAGCAGTAAGGAAAGACTAACAAGACTGGACCGGTGTTCCAATCCACTCTGACTAGACAATGCCTGATTAATTTCTGGAGTCAGGAATACCAATCGGGATCACTATATAAATTCCTTCTGGCTCACATAGCTCATCATTTATCACTGTAAAGATGCCTGCTCAACATCAGAGAAATTTTCCACAAAAGCTTAGGACCCTGTTGTTTTTTATTTAGTTATATATATTGATTTTTGTTCTGATTTGCAGATAAAAAAGAACCCAGGATGAGCACCTGCCATACAGCCAGCACCTTCACCACAGACCCTACCCCACCCAGGTGAAGAAAGAAGCCACAAAACCTCTGAGTCATGCCATGGATCTGACAAACAGAAAAAAAGTTTGCTATAACAACCACCTAACCGTCTTAATACAGACTAATATCCCAGGTTACCATAATTTTGTTAGGATTCCACCCGAGAGTTTTTGACCTCATGAAAGAATGCATACACCACCGTATCAAGAAGGAAGTCACCAATTTTGGGAATCTCTTAGAAGTTAGATTGAAACTGGCAATAACACCAAGACACCTGGCAACAGAAAAAACCTACAAGTCCTTACAGCATCAAACTATATGAAAATTCATCTACTGGGCCATCCTCGCTGAAGTTCAGAAAGAGTATTAGATCTTCCCTACCACTCCTGAAGACTGGGACCAGATTCAGGAAAAAGTTTAGAACTAGATGGATTGTCCCCCATGCTCTTGGCACACTAGACAGGAAACAAATTGCCATGAAAAAATCAAAGAGATTTGGGAGTGAATTTTACAATTATAAGGACTTCTTTTCCTGGTGCTGTTAGCCCGGGTCAATGCAGACTGCAGTTTCCTCTGGCTAGATGTTGGGTCAAGTAGATCTTCATCAGATGCACAAGTTGAAGAAAAAGATTGAGGATGGCACCTTGGGGCTTCCACCACCTGAACCCTTGGTGAGGGAGGGCCATATTTGCATTTTTCCTGGGTGACGACACATTTGCCTTGATGCCATGGCTTGTGAAACCCTACAGCAGAAGACAACTTATAGGGGAAGAGAGAATAGCAAATACAGGATCTTCAGATGCAGGAGGGCTGTGGAGAATGCATTTGCAATCCTGGCAAGCAGATTCACAGTCCTACGAGGCACAATGGAACAAAGGGCAAAAGTTGTCAGAGGCATTGTTTTGACATGTGTTGTGTTGCACAACATACTGAAGACACACCAAGGCAGACTAAATAGGGCACTCATCCCAGCAGATAACATAGCAGTCATAGCCAATGGAGCAGTAGTACATATGCCTGATGAATACTACAGGAATCATTTGAGGGAGGAAAAGCATCAGCCAGACCTACTGAAAGATTACTTCCATCACCTCAGTGCATTGGCTGGGCAGGAGGATATGAGATATGAAAAGGAACTATCCTACTATCTATCAGTCCTTTTAAGGACTACCCAATTATTCCAAGAACTTTTATTAAAGCTAGTGTTACACCAATGTCCCATAAATTTTCAACAAAGTCTCCAATAAATTTCCCACAAATTTCAGCACAAATTTCCAAGCAATTTCAAAACAAATCACGCATTGTTTTGTAATATTATTTCATAACTTTAACACAAGTTTTTTTTCAATGTGCCAAAATATATGTCAAAATTTGTAAACCTCTAGATTTTTTTTCATCTTTCATAATGGATTTAAATTTCAAAGTTTACAAATTTTTTCAATTTTTTTCTTAGAAATTTTAAAAATATTTATTTTAATAACTGTAAAACTTTCTGAAATGTAAAAATCTTATTATAACTTTCAAAGTTTCTCAAAGGTCCAAATCCAAAGATCAAAATCTTTTCAAAAAGTTTCTCAAAAGTCTTTTTCCATTTTTAGAAATTTGTCAAAATTCAAATCCACTTAAAATTTGTCAAAGTTGGAGTAAGGTCAAAGTGAGGTTCAAATTTGAGTAATTTCTCACAGGTCAAAAAGTTTCATAAAATTATTAAAATTTCAAAGTTTCTTAAGATTAAAATTTTTTCAAAAGTTTCAAAGATTTTTCAAAGGTCAGAATTTTTTTCAATCAATAACTCACTCACTCATTCACTCATTTGGAAAATTGTGTTTTGGGGTTATGTGTTTGGTGTGGGGGTGTAATTTTGGGGGTTTTTTTAAACATGCAGCTTGCTAATTTTGGGGGGAAGATTCGGGTGGTCCTGTGAAGGAACTATCAATCAGAAGTTGTCCTGAAAAGGCTCATCCATTTTGGAGGTAGGAGCAGTAAGTCCGCTGCTTTCACTGCTTGGACTCGGATGAGTGCTGGTTGTGTTGGGCTGGCTACTGACTAGGCTCTTGCTACTGGATAGTTGGAGGAGAGGCAGCTTGTTAATGCAAGTTACTTGGTGAAAACTGGTTGAGGTGTAACTCATGACTGACTGTATATTCCTAAAATGGTTAATGAGGCCTGGGATGTTGTGTGAGCTTTCTTCACTTGTGACAGAGGCTACTAACAGTGGGTTGAAACTCTTTCTTGGGCTGGTGGTGAAATGTAGCTGTCTTGAAGTCCCGAGTTGGTGCTCGTCAACACTACACATGAAGTCGGCTGCCCTTTTGGCTGCTGCTGTCTTCTTGGCACCACTTGGGTCTGTTGAGCTGGTTGTATTTCCTAGGTTTCTTGAAAGGTCAAGACTTATTCCCTGGCAGAAGCTGCTGGCTGATAAGTCTGTGGCACATATGTAGAAGTGGTACTGAAGCTCCTAGAAAATGTATTTGCTGTGGCTGATGGTTCCTTTCCTCTGCCCTGCTCTGTATCCCACTTAAAAGTTTAACTGCCTTGTGAAAAGTGTGAATGTCTCTTTCTTCCCGGTTTTCAACTTCAGATGCCAGGAAGTTGCAAAAGGCTGTTGTGGTGGTCTCCTGTGTAGCCCTTAAGGAAAGATGTGAGTATAGTCTTCATCTGGGCAATTGATCCATGACCTGCTGGTCGACTGATGAAGACTTGGACACTACACTTGTACTGCCAGTGCTACAGACGGATGGCTGGTGTGTTGCTGGTTTCCATAATGCAGTATCCTTGGATCCTCGTGTAAGGTCAAGGGCTAAGACTGTACTATCACTGGCTGCTATCCCCAGTGACTTAAAGCCTGAAGAGGCCCTTCCTACTGATGTCAGACTTACACTGGGTTAATTTTATAGCAAGTCCTCTGGGATTCAAATCAAGCCTTGTACACTTTCACTGAGAACTTGCAGCTGCTTGCAAATCTCTCACACAATCCTTCCTGGACTTGTCCTTGAAATGTTTATTGGTTTTATTGTAAAGCTCATCATAATCCTTGACAAAGTCTACAATAGCCCCCTTATCTGAGTATGTTAAATAAATGTTTGTCATATGTCCTTTCTTACACCTAAACACTCAGTATATGTGCTGGCCTCTCTTCCGCCCTCTGTGTCCATTTCACTGTCACTCCTCTCAGTTCTTTGTCTTTTTTCAGTCTCTGCCCCCTCCCTCTTTCTGTTCTCTCTCTCATCATCCAAATGATGCACGCCACATGCCAACTCGCCTTTCATAGACACGGATTGCATAAAGGACAAGCAATGAGTCGGTACAATTAATCCAGCCTGTCCCACACACTTCCTGGCTTGTCTGTTGCTGCAACAGCCTTGCCTGTTTCAACCATCTTGCCCTGCTCTGTCACCAGCTTGCCCTGCTGTAATGTAACTGACTCTGCAATCAAAGACTTAAAGACTTCCCGTCTTGATGGGAAGCAACCAAGTCAGGTCGTGGTTGTTTACAACAGGCCAGCTTCTTTTCAAGTATGGTCGGTTTGGTTCTATGGTATGTCGTGGGGTAATATCTGGGTATTTCACTGCAACAGGTGGGCAAGGTTTTCCGAACAAGACAGTAACAGTATAGGACAGGTTTGGAAGTGACTACAACAAGAGGTAGACAGACAACACAGAATAGTTTCCAGGTTATAATTGAGTCATTTTAAAAAATTATACATCCTTGACGGAGGTATATGCATTCCAGGTGCTCTTGATTTATTCAATATTTCTTTATATTTTAATTGCTACTTTGTTTGTACAACCTTTTTATACATGTATGAAAATAACTACTTGACAGATAAATAGTCTGTTTTCAGGTAATCTTCCTTCACATTTTATATCATAGAAATGATGGATGATACATTGAGATGGAAATAAACTCTTTGTCAGACAGAGGAATCTGTTCAGTAGTTTGCAGAGAACATTATAACATCGATCTCAAATGGACACTTTTCATCAGGTACTGTAATTGCAGTATTTCTGATGCTATGGCAATCTAATGTTGTTACAGCAACACCTGGTAAGAAGAGATGCATTCATTTCCTTCAGAATCTTTACCTGTTTACTCACCAAATATGCTATTGCCAGATTTAATTTTAGATTTTCATTTAAAATTTCTGTTGATATTTCAATTTACAAAATCAACTTTAATACCAGGTTAATCGACTTTTAAACTGTATAACTCAATTAATCACACCAATTTATCAAATTGAGAAGTGTTTTGTAAAAACTGAATAAAATAGTCTATTGATTAGCTTTTAAAGTCAATTTAGTAATTTTAAAAGTCTATCAAACTTGAAAAATTCTTTTTTTTTTCAGTTTGAAAGTCGACAATTCCAAAAACAACTTGTCGAATATGGTGTCAATCCCTTCCTTAGTTTCTGTCTCCATATGATACTGAGTAGATATCATGTAGTATTTTACAGGCTATTCCAGTTAAATGTCGTAAAAATTGGGATTAATTGTTTCTTTAATATCTCAATCAATATTAGAAATTTTGATCAGAATCATTTATCTTTTGGCTTCTGTCATGTCGACTAAGAGCTGAGCTATGATTCTAGCTACAATCCAAAGTGGTGGAGCCACTCCCTGCCTACCATGTAGACCACTGCCATATGTGAAGATGACATGATCAAATTCCAAAACACATGTATAACTCGAACTCTACCATCTATGTCTCTTGGACTGATCGATAAAAAGATGCAAATTGTCCTGGTTTGCACATTGTGAAGTAATAACGGCATCAGTAGTAGTACTGTGATATTCTGTCTGTGTAGAGGAAAGTAAAATACAATAGAGAACAAATAAATAAAGACTTCTTTGTAATTCATAACCATACATTAGGACCCATTAGGAACTTTTATATGTGCTGCATGTATCAACCAAAACAATAATCATGTATCATGTCATAATAATGACAAATGTTAAGTATGTACTAATATAAATGCTTCTTGTAACTTAGTAGTCTCTTGTTCCAGTAATTCATTTGTTTATCCTTCATATGTAGAATTTTATTTTCCAACTGTTCTCCTTAAATTAAGAAACTGGATATCAAAGGTAATTTTTGTTCATGACGAAAATGTAAACTTTGCTGTTCACCATTTTACAATGCTAAGATAAATAGATCATTGCACTGTATGATACAGATTGCCCAGGAACAACAAATTCCTCAGTTTTTCTGAAAACTAGTTCAAACAGGAACCATATAACATCAAATAAGTGGACATCAAGAGATGCAGTTTAGATGCAGATAGTGGGGTTGAAGTAAATATTGCATTTAATTTCACAGAAAATTGCTTTTTCAATCTATTTCCAGAAATTTAGGATATATTCACTGATCTGGCCTCAGCTGGTAATTTATTTCAATTATCCAAAAGCTCTACCCGAGGATGACGAAGAATATTTTCAGCTAATGTATGGATCATGGTGATATTGGGTGGTAATGGAAACCATTGGGCAGAATATATGCAATCCACATTTTGAAGTAATAGAGGTCCATAACATTTGCTATTTGTGGAAGTTGAACCTACACAGGTGACAGTCTGTGATTAGATACAAAACTGGCTAATCACGGGGCCACTGAGGACCTCTTTGCATTGTGTAAAAGAATTTCGTATTATAAGGAAGTGAAGCATTAAAAAGAAATAAAATACTTCACATTTTTGTATGAAAACATCAAAATGCTTCACATTTTTGTCTGAAGTATACTTTGTCCATGATAATGACAGGCACTATGGCATAGTGGTAGAACACTCGTCAACCACCTCTCAGGTCCTGAGTTCAATACCCAACCTGACCCGTAAGTGTGACAAATGATAGCCTCTTGCCCCAACTCCATGGTTTTTTCAGTACAGGATCTTGACCAGCTATTAATCACTGATTTAATCTCCCCCAACTATGGTGCAATGTACTGAAACCGACATTAAACCCAAATCAGTACAAGCTGCTCCCAAATACACTGATTCAAGATTTCTCTTAAGCACCAAGTTACAGTCAGCAGGAAAGATTCGCCGGCAGACATATAAGAGTCTGAATTAGAGTGTAAAGACTAGACAAGAAAGGTAAACGAAAAAAAAACACAAAAAGACAGGAAGTGTCATTGAAAAGATAGATCTTGAGGCAGTTAGAACTTAGAAGGTTGGACAACAATAGTATGGAGGAAAAAGCTCACTTGTAAAGGTTTTTAAATGGTTTGAAAATATGTAATAGTTTGAAAAGGAATAAATTGTAATTACAGTTCATGGACGGTTATAAGTAAGGAAATAATGATGTTATGCTCTGCATATTGAAAATGCTATGTAACTACGAAACAGAGAACTTGCATATATATTGCTATCAGGAAAAAAACGGTTCTAGTCTGAACTGATTAATTTTTATACACATAAAGGAGACCTCATACCTAATGAAGCCTACAGTGTAGAAGATTATTGAACTTTTAAAGTAAATTTTAAATCTAAAAATCTGGATAAATATGTCCAGATTTTAAGACTAAGATCAACAGAATGTTTGTTGACAATTGGTTGTCATTAAAAAGGCAGACAAAGTGATTACGTACATAAAAATAACTATTTTCGAGAATTTCTGTTTGCACTTTCCAAGTTTGTTTTTTGTTTCAAGTTGGGGCGGTCGTTTAAAATAGAACTTAGTTCCTTAGAAACACTGTAAAAGATAACTGATTCGATATTTTGTTGTTAAAGTGTATATATAACCTGTTCTTATGTGAATAAATATTTTCATCAATACATGTTTATTACACATAAAATAAGCATTAGATGAATGAAAATCTGCTTCACACTGACATTTACTTCTTCATTTTTAGGTGAATGAATTATTATACTGTTTTAATATAAAAATATAACCCCCTGGTAAATATTCTATGATTTAACAATAACAAACAAATTGATGAAACACAAATATATATTTTACTATATTGACTTTTTTCAGACATTTACCAAGAGATCGTCTTGTTTCAAAACAAGAGCAAGAAGCCTCGAAGATTCTCATTTGCGTCCATAGAACAGACATAAAGAAATGTATTGTGGGTGTTCCACCACACGACTAAGGCTCCCGATTAAGGGTTTTTGAGGGTCGGTTTGAAATATTTGCTTAGTCCCAGACCTTCTGTAAGG
This sequence comes from Sabellastarte sp. h YS-2021, assembly GCA_964017235.1. Taxonomy (NCBI): domain Eukaryota; kingdom Metazoa; phylum Annelida; class Polychaeta; order Sabellida; family Sabellidae; genus Sabellastarte; species Sabellastarte sp. h YS-2021. Next base: position 137,815,367 of record OZ024927.1, on the reverse strand, counting down.
GTCGGTTGTGGTCGGTTGGGGCCGTGTGAGAAATCAAACATGTTTGATATTTCACACGACCCCAACCGATTATTTTTTCCCGCCATAAACAAAATGTCCAGTCCCAGGCGTCCTCAGGCCTCCTCAGATCAAATTTACACAGTCCTATGTGGTCCCAGGCCGCCTGCGACCCTTAGTCGCCGACCCTTAGTCCCAGACCCTCTATTCTTAGTCCCAGGCCTCCTGCGACCCTTAGTCCCATTGCAAAACAAAAATCGGCTATCTCGGTCTGGGGACGCCTGGGGACGCCTCAGGACACCTTGTGGGGTCGGGACTTAATCCTGGGTTAGTCGGCTCTTAGTCCCAGGAGGCCTGAGGCGTCCTGGGACCCAGTCGGTTTGTCTACGACAGGATCGTGGTTCAAACCGACCACAAAAATGGCTTAGTCGGTTCTTAGTCCCAGACCAGTTAGGGACTGTCTGGGGCCTCCTGGGGCGTCCTGAGGCCGATCTGTAGTTAATCCCAGACCTTCATACCGATTCTGTCTTCCACCCCATTGGTCAATTTTTTTTCCATTTTTTCCAAGACTACCCACGATTAAGGGTCGCCGACAGGATCGGGGCTTAATCCTTTGGTGGAACAAGGGCATATATTGAATCACAATAGACAAGCTTCTTCTGGATATTAAACCACAACAGAAAAAGTCTGCTTCAATTTCATTTCAGATCTGTTTTGTAGCAGTAAATTACTGCTTTATAATCTTAACTGGGTGAATATTTTTGCTACTTTAATCATGTCTAGACAAGTATGCTCTTATTTGAGTACAAATAAATGAGAGAAAAGGTAAGATATATATTTCATAATATTAAATAAATTAGTGGAAGACATGTTTTTTTGTTATTAGTTCAGTGTATGAAGATCCACCCACTGTTGTATTTTCTTTGGTTAGTTGGTGTATAATATTTTTATGGTGGTCCTGAAAATATGTACTTCACAAAATAGGGATGGAATTTCTGTGTTCATTGATATGATTTTCATGCACCAGCAGAAGCCATCTCTGGGCCAATAGTAAGATTGTATATTTTATTTGCCTTAAAGTCTTGAAGTAGTTCCTCCTCTGTGTTTTAAATAGTTGGGTCATCTACAAAATGCAGAGAGAAACAGTATCTATAAAAATAAACCAGAGCATTTTACCATGCCAGCAGAAGCCTCAGTAATGACAAAGTCAAAGTTGGGCTTTTACTTCGAGATGAATCATTGGGGTCATATTGGGACAGGCCCTCTGCACTTTCAACTCGCGAGATCTGAACCCACACAGAGGTGATAGCCTGTGATTAGATGCTAAACTTGTTAATCACTAGGCCATTGAGGCCCTGCCGAGTGGTGAACAACTTCACTGTTTGGTCAATTGGCTGTCACCTCTGTGATCTTGGGTTTAAATCCAGATGACATGTATATGTAGATAGGGCCTCTCATAATATGGCCACTGCTGTTGGAATGGAAAACAACCCCAACTTTGACTTTAAATAAAACAATAAGATACAATATAGCTGAAATGTTAACAGCAGAATGAAACCATTAATATTAAGCACACATATACGCACATCACCAGGAAGGAGAAAGTTATAATATCAAGAGAATACTGTGTTTATACTTTTCTTTGATATGTGATATAACCTGATTGATTATTGATTACACACTTTTCCAGCTAATACAAAACAAAAATGAAACATCACACAAGCTTTGTCAATGTGAAGAGAAATTGGATAGTGATACAACTACCATTTGTCGTAAATATTAGGTTCAAGGTAAGATAACTGTAATGACCTGAACTGAATCACTAGTAATAATGGTCCTGCATTTACACACAAAGAGCTGTAGACAGCCGGGACAGCTAGCAGTTACCTGATTCATATGAGAGCTTAACTTGCTATCCACTTACAAAAGAGATAACAATATAGGAAAAAAGCAACAAGCACACTACTAAAAACTATTGATACAGAACTATTGTATAAATATTAAAACACATCAAGCAAATCTTCATCTCAGATAATGTATATTTAATCAAATTACTATTTATTCTGAAAGGAAATGTAATGTTTAAAGTGTATACACTGGAGTCAAAAATTTTGCAGAATGAAACAACTTGTCTTTTTGTCCTTCACAATGGTTGAAATGCATCAAGAGACCACATTTCAGCACCAGTAATTGCTGTCATTACTTTCCATTGTCCTGGTGGTCTGTACTTTGTGAACAATATTTCCTACCATGGAGTTTATCACAAAAGCTCTAGAAGAAAGGACAGTTTGGGACTTTCACATGAAGCAAATACAGAACTCTTTGTAATGGCCTCCGATACACATACGAATAGAATACGGATAAAACTAGGATTTGCTTTTGAAAAACCAACAACTTCTTTTATTTTAATGTTTTATATTGTGTGAAGTTTATCATTGTAATCACATTTTTCGTGATTAATGCTCAAGAATTTTACTGTTCATTAGGGTCCATGTTTGCACTAATAAACCAAATGGACTGATGTTTGTACAAATTTTGAAATGTAAACAGAACGCTGATATGAAGTGTATTTAATTATGTGCTACTATTAATTTTGCCCTTTGTAACTTAAATTTGAAGAAACAAATTCAGTGACAACTCTGCATGAGGCATCAGTGCTTTTTTGGCACTTTGCCATCCATTCTTTCAGTTTTGTTTTATTTTTGGTGTTTTTCTGTCATATTATTTATGCAAAGGGTTATCGGCACTGGGTTACAGGGCACCTTTTTCTGAAAGCTCTGCTGTAGATGGTCTTGCGTGCTGTTGGGTGTCATGTGACAAGTGAAAAAGAATAGAAAACATAAAAATTGTCACTCTCACTTTCTGTCTGTCTATCTCTCTGTTATTACTGCTTTACCAACATTATTGAAGCATAGCATGTGAATTGGAGTGTTGGTGATACTCTTAAAAGGAAAATGTCACCGAAATAAGATCATATCTTTGCTATTATACATACTCTACATATACCCTGTACTTCTGATCCTGTTTGCCTTAAATAATCTCGTGAGGGTAGTCCACACGTATTGTATCCATGTTTATGAAAGAAAACACAGAGTCACTCTTTGGCGGAGTGGCAAATTTGACATTCAATTACCTGACTTTCATCTCCGCAGTCATCGGCTCCTATCCAGTTTGTGGTCAGTCAGCAGACTACAAACAAGAAGTGATACAATCATGAAAGTATGAGGCGCCTAATGGCCTCACAACTGAGGAATTAAACCCAAAAGGATTCAGACAAGAGTCGAACAACAACAAGTATACAGCCAATGCTAGTGTTTGTACCCACATTTTATATTCTAGTGTCCAATGAAATTACTGGATGGAGGATTCATGTCAAAGAGCTGTCAGAATAATGCAACACAGTAAAAACATTTATTTACACGTTAGTAAACAATTGGTTGAAAGAGGATGAGTATAGTCACTGACTGGTCAGTCTTGTTAGCCTGTTAACACTAAATAGTTTCAACTGAAAAAAATCAAACTCAAATGCTGTCTCATCAGCAATCAATCCAAAAGAGGATACCTCCCTTTACCAAGACTAAGCAAAGGGATTCCAGTCATTAATGAAAGAGTACGAGGTCAAAAGCCGAGATGTTGATACAACAAATCGGATCACTGCTTACTGCCTGAGCAGCAAATGAACAAAATAGACATAATAATTATATATTTATTTATTAAATTAGAACTGTTCGGTATAACAAATACTTATTGATACCATTTAGCAAAGACAGGTCATACAAATAGTATAAATAGCTTGCATTCTTACAGTTATGGAAGTCACTATTCATTCACACTTGGGCTTGTGTTGTTACTGCAGCCAATAACACCAAAGTGTCTGTAACTTGCCGCAGAAAAAAAATACTGGGAGAATGTTAGTTCTGAGTCACCAGTACTGCACAAAGGAAAGTTGTCAACTGAGGTGGAGCTCTGATTTTACGTCGCACTGTCTCATTGAGAAACCTGGGATAGATAACCTAGGCTCTAAAAGGCACACACACAAAGAACTGAGACAGTTTGCATCAAGAGGGAGGCTGAATTTTGATATGGGTTTATAACAGGCACATAGACAACCTTAATGGCAAGCCTAGCTTGCCTGGATCTTTAATACTTGTTTGTATGGAATATTTTCAGACTCTAATGCGTGTGTAGTGTGTGCCAATGATTTCAGTAGAAAGAGAGGGACTTTGACTATTGTCACAGATGCTTGACTTGCGTGTACTAATGACAGGATGCCTCAATACTAGAATTGTCAGTGTTATTTCTTTATTGTGATAATAATCTTGAAAGGTAAATGGTGTGTGCTTCAGGGAGTGCTTCATACGTATCAGGATAAATTAAACAAATGCAATGTGACGTACGACCACATCACTTAGCAGGTAGGAAATGTCTGGAGTTTAGAATATTATGTAGCTCTGCAGTGTGTGGGAAAGATAACTCTAAGTAAACCGACTTTTTTATGCCATATATATTTTGTTACAGTAGTAACTTTTCTTAAAATTTAACCGTTCATCCTGTCTATGGCAAAATTGTATAAATTTGGCATTTTTATGCTTATTTGAGACTTGGAAATCTAAAATACACTAACGGGGATATCTCTCATGACTTCATTTCTCTTATTAAACTTAAGCCTGGGTCACACTTTTCTGTGCTCGAGTCACGAGCTACAACCAAACTGCCTCGTATACTTTTGGTTATGTTTTGTTGGCATTTGGTCCTCCTTGTATTTTGGCATGATGTCTTTTTGAGGATTAGTATTTGGATAGGACGTCCTCATTACCATTTGACACAACTAAAAAGCAGTTTGTATCCGGGGTCATTTTTTAAATGTTTCAGAAACCTCAAACAGGCTTTTACAAGCAGTACTAAAATATACACACTACCCTGTTGAGGGGAGATGAATACACCGAGTGGTTCATTCTTTAATGTGTACTACCTAGATACCCAGGGTCTTTTTTCTGTGCCATAAGGACAAGGTTGTTCAGTGGAAATCAAATACGTACAGATACAGCGGTAAGGAAAATCATTTCAGATAGTTTTAAACGTGTTTTGATGGGGTTTTTTCAGTTGAAGATATAACCTAATCACAACGACATTGTGATAGATGCTTACCTTCAGTTAGTTGTTCCAATACCAAATCTCACACACCGGATAGAATTTTACACATTTGTTTTCAGTGCTGTCTCTACTAATCTTTCTATTTAGTAGGCAAACATATCTTTTCATTTCCAATATGTTGTTATAAATATATTCTATTATTATGTTGAACCTGTGACAGCAAATCGTTCATGTTTGCTGAGAGTCAAAATGTCTAATGCTATTTTACAACGGTGGCCAAGATTTTTTTCATCTTAGTTCCTATGGAATCAAACATGGCTGTACAAGATTGAAAATGGGAGGACACGGACACTGAACAAGCAACATCGTGTCACCTTGTTCCTTTAAAGTGGAAGATTCTGTTTGACACCGTTAGAGAATTTGAATATTGTAACTTATTTGTGGTGGGGGTATTGACGTATAATACATATGTAAAGGTATAGAAGGTTTATCTCCTTTTGAGCTACATTGGGGGTTGAATTGACTGGTGCATACTACCTTTCAATGACAGAATCTTAACATACTCCACAAACAGAAAAGTCCGAATATCCATGCAATAATTCATAAAGATGACTACTCGCAGGAAGAACTAAATGTGTTCAACATATAGGTAATGGAATTTAACCTATATCATTGCATTTTTCATTGTATGTTTTAATTATTGATATAGTATGAAACTATGAAATATCTGTGCAAAAAAATATTTTTTGCCTAGAAAATGCCTATTAATGGCTAGAGAAATTGAATTGCAAGTTTAAAGTTACTCCAGAATTTAATATTTCATATGTACAGCAGACCTGACAGCCCATTTTTCATGCAAAGAACAATTTAATTTAAAAGTAATTCACCCCATGTAAACATTGACAAATGACCTTGATATAGTGATATAATTATCACTGGTACAGCAGAATGCAAACAGACTGAAAAAGCAACTTTCTTTATTTAAATACCATCTGTGACCAGGTTTCATATGCTGGATTATAATGTCTTGATAAAAAACTAACATTTTATGTTGTTATTTTGATAGAATATTAGCAAAGACTAAATCACAAAACTGTGTAGTATGATTGACTAGACCTGTGCATAAAACTATCTTGCTTACCCTTTAACATCATTCAAACAACAATTTTATGAATTTATGTGAATCACTAATTTTGGCTTTGTAACTGGAAGAGGGAATAAGTGCAGATGAATATTATTTCAGGAGCAATTTAAACCAGGATTTCAGATTTTGTATTTCTTGATTGTTATTTGGTTTAGCATGGCATCATTTATCTTTCTGTGACAAGGACGAGGAATTCTCCAAATGGACACTTTTGCTTTTGACAATAAATTGATAAAGACGGTTGTCTCATTCCTTCATTTTATTTATTTACCTATTTATTTATTTATTTTGGGGTTTTACGTCGCTTTCAACACTGTACAGGTCATATCACGACGGGTAGTTGGAAGGGCAGAGGAAACCAGTACATACAGTTGGTCAAGGTTCTGTAATGTAAACTGCCGACCAATGGCAAGCAACTACCAGCTTTCCCACTTGAGGTTGGGCCGAGAACTGAACTGGAATCCCATAGGTGGGAGGTGAGAGTGTTGCCACTCTGCCACCGTGGCCCCCTTTCTAATTCCTTCAACCAATCAAGCTCTTTTCTTCACTCAAAAAACGTCTTCTGGCTTGTCGAATGTCAGCATTGCCAACTTTGCTAACATGTGGTGAACAGTACCTCATACTTAAGTTTTAAGTCATATTTACTTTTGATCATCAAAAAAAAACTCCAATAAAAATGCAGGTTGTATATGTTTTCAAATATATACAGCCAAAGTACGACCAAAACTAGCTGAAGAACCATGCTATTACCAGTGACAGCTACAAGACATAGGGCAGAATCCTAAATTACCAGATTCACTTCCGGAAGGGATTAGATGGGGAGACAGTCATTTATTGGACTTATTAATATTCTGTTCAGCTTTTGGAGACGAAAAAAACCTTGATTGGGACCCGCTTCCATCAAGTGTGAAATATAAGCACTGATGGATCTTTCTGGGTTGAACTCTGGTTTGCAAAATAAGCCAGATAAAACCAGAGTTAATAGATACAATCCACACAGAACAAAATACATTTCTCCAGTAATATAATAATGATATTGGTTATAAAATGATGTATATATGTTGTGCGAATACGGTCACATGAAATATTTCTTTGCAATAAATGTCTAATTCTTCAGTATGTATCGCAAGTGAGGGGTGGACATATAAATGCATTACTGCTACTTTTTTATTTTTCTTAGTAGTAATCCAATGAACCTAGTTTTTACAGTATACTAGACCGAGTTTCTGTCCCTCGCCATTGCGTACCATCAGAAATATCAACAGCAATACGCGACGAGACAGAAACTCGGTCTAGCAGTATACCTACTTTGTTGTATTTTTTCCACGATAAATAGCCAATGAAATGAACAGTTAAAGTGAGACACTCAAACAATGGTTGCATGTTGTGAATATTGAGAAGGAGTAGTACTATATGTACACGTCCCAGTGGGTATATATTGTGAATACTGAAAAGAAGCCGTACTTTTGGTACATATTTCAGTTTTTATATATTGAGCATATTGAAAAGTAGATGTACTATATGTACACATTCCAGGGGCTATATATTTGAATGTTGACAAGTAGCAGTAATATGGAAACCTATTTCAATAGCTATGTCTCATGAATATTGAAAAGTAGAGCATTATAGATGCACAGTCCAATGGTTTTAATATTTTGAAGATATAAAAGAAGCTTTATTTTAGCTACACAGTTCAATCACTATAGATCTAGACTATATGTTAAAAAGTAGCAGTACTATCAATACACGTTCCAATGGCTGTATGTTGTGAATATTGAAAAGTAGAAGTACTCTAGATACACAGTTTCTAGTTTTCACCTATTTGCCAACACTTTTATTTTGACTAGTTCTCTTTATTTTATAACCTAGTCATAAACCTATCTGAAAGGACTCTGTGATCATTTGCCATTCAGCACCTATACTACTTGGATAAAATTATTCTTCTTCGACTTGTTTCAAGCAAAAACTTCTGCTCTTGCAAAATCTCTTGATTCTATCGGCTTCAGGTTGACAGCGTAATATTCTTAACACATCTGAACTGAATGGATTGCTTACTCGGTGTTTGTATGTTTTTTCTCATGTTTATGATGAATGAAACACTAGCTGTTTCCATGCAGAAACTGCAAGTCAAACGTATCACCAAATGGTTGCCAATGGCAACTTGCAGCAAGTCCCTTGTGTTGGCTTGAGTTAGTTAAGTTATCAGCGCCATAAGCTGTAATTCATATCTAATAATTTCTGTCAAAATATTAGTGTTGCGAGATTGATGTTTTCGCTATAATAATTTTGTATGGTATTTACATGGGTTCGCGAGACTTTAAATGATGTAAATATGTTTCTCGTATTGCTGATCAGCTCAAATCAAGGATATACATATATTTGTCTAGTTTATATATACTAGGTCTGTGTTTAAGCTAAATACAGCTGTTGATTTCATTATGTACCTACTTCCTGCAAGCCACTCTTCTGTCCGCCCAATCCGCGACCCTTTGCTTTTAAGTGAAAACAAAATTACGAAAATAAATTTAGGCGAGTACTGAATATTAACATATATAATTGTGAAAATTATTACTCTAAATAGAGGAATAAATTTGGGTATAAATAACTTAGTTTTTTGTTACTTTACCGATGGAAGTAGGTCACTTATGATGCGTTACCAGACAGAAGAATGGTATAGGGACACTGAGGCGGGTCTTTGGTTTTAATCCCTGTTCTCTTCAAAAGCAGGAAAGTTTGTAGTGCCTTGGGTTTTACTGCAAATGTTTACCAACTAGTGTACATGGCTTTCCTTGATCCACTCAACCACCCCTTGTGGCATGGCCAGTACAATGTGTTGAACTGAACAAAACCAATGAAAACATTTCCCACAAGCTGCCTTACCCACCCCGCTGTATCACCCTGTGTTTTCTCTAATGTGACCTGGGGCCAGATTCACGAAAGGTCTCAAGTATTTTGAAAAGTATACACAATTTATATTTTACCACTCTACCATATATACTCACATTTTAGGATATTTTCAATCAAGCAAAAATTTGTCTTTTTACTATAATTTGTACTGACATTCAAAAGAACTGATTATAACAGCAAAACAAGCCACTTATGTAAATTTGTAATGTAAATGTATACTGTTGTTTTTGTACAAACTCTTAATATATATTCATATTTTGTGTTACAAGTTAAATGATATGTCATACTTCACTATTTTCATTTTCTTTTGTGACTTTTTATTACATATACTCTATTTTATGAAAACTTAAGTCACCCCCTAGGCAGTCTTAGATTTGAGACCAAATCTGAGAAAAATTTGAGCCTGAGATCTTTTGTGAATCCCAGCTGAGCAAAAGGTCTCAAATCTGAGAGAAATCTTAGATTTGAGACCAAAATCTCAAATTTGAGACTTGAGACCTTTCATGAATCCGGCCCCTGACTACTCTTATTTACTATGTTTATAGATAATGAATGGCACCTTAGAGTCTTCAAATTCACACTACAGGCAGTTGTCCCACAGTTAGAAGTTTTTCTTGGTGGCGGACCGCCTCCCATGTCACCCCATTTTGTCCGAGTTGTTCACACTACAGGCAGACAGGCACTGATTGCACACAGTGTTTTAACCATCAGTAACAGTCAGATTACGGTACTAAAACTGTTGGTCACCATGGAGCGACCTCTATTAACCTTATCTCACCTTCGGCGAAACGTCCACTACCTTAACTCACCTTATGTTGCCGTATTACATCAGAAGACAACTGAATCATAACCTTATGTACACTGTGAATCACACCTTTGGTTACCGTAGTTAGAAATGGTATCAGTTTAAAACATCTGCAGCACTCGCAAGGTAGTGGACGGTTCGCCACTGACTCACAAGGTTGCACAGGGACTTCAGATGGTGATCCAAGGACAGGGACATTTCCCCAAACACAGTCTACTGCAGGTGATCCCGCCTGTAGTGTGAATGGGGTATAAGGTGCTATAAATGTTCCAAACCAATGCTTACATTTTTACTACCCAGTGATTAGCACTGAAATTTTCTGAACAGACAGTGCGATAAAGTTTCACGAAGGTTAGCATATGGATGTTTAAATTGTGAAATTATAATGAAATTGTCATTGGTGCTTGAAATGAGATACCATTTTAAGGCCAATAAACAATTTCTAACAATAATTTTGCCACTTTTAAAGGGAATAATTACTCTATATCTAACTGTGTCTACTTCTAAGGGAGACACCCACATGGTTCACATTATATGAGGGTTCCTAGTATGTGTGAGGGACTGAAGTCCATCTCTAGTTCATATGACAACAGTGCTTCTTAAATGTAGGACAGCTAAAGGGGGTAATACGATGCACTTTTCTATTTCACTATGCGGAGAACCTTTTAAACCATACCTCTGTTCAACTGTAATGAGTCTGCCTCCAGACTGCCCTGATAACCCACAAGTGGCAAGGCTAATGGCCTGTGCCAATATGACCCTGTCATTTGAATCAGAGATAAAACTTTGTTTTTGGCCCTGATATGGTAAGCAGAATCAAAATTGTGGATGTTGTTCAACTTACGTTTTCACATGTCTTAGATCGACATTGCGGCAGTCATAGGCCATCATCGAATGATTAATGCATGTTTAAAAACCTTTGCAAGCCTCTATCAACTACATGCCCCTGATTTTTCTATTGCGAATGACTTTTTATGCACTTCTTAAATGATACAACTTTTCTTCTTACTTCTAAAAATTTACCTTGTCTAATCTTTATGACAATACTAATGTTCCTGTGAAAATCAAAAAGGGTCATCTTATTCCACAAGATAAGATTTACAAGCTTCCCAGTTAGTCTTCTCTGTTTGCCAGAGTGATCATGACTTGGTTAACAGACTTATCTTTTTTAATTGTCGGTGTGTCGGTCACAGGTTCAAAACTTACAATTTTTTGGATGATCAATTTATCTCTTCAGTCATAATTCGATAAGGTTTTGATTTGAATCAGTTTTCCAGTCCCTCTTGCCATTATAACTAGGGCCAAGAGCCACAGCTTCAATTTCAGATTCCGGATAACTTGTGAAAGTGAAACAGCAGCTTAATGGGGGTGTTCCACTGGAGCCGACCTGTCGGTAACTAGGTATTTTTTGAGGGTCAGGAGCAAAGTTTACAGAGTTGGTTAGGGTCGGTAAACGACTCTGCGTCCAGACTGTGGCTCCGCCCACCTAGTAACTGTCCTGTCGTGTATCTCTACAGCTTGTTGGTTACACTTCCTGTCTTGTCCTACACTGTAACCATCTTGTCTTGAAAAACTTCCCGTCTTGTCCTGCTTAAGTTCCAGGACTCCACCTCCAGACATACACTAACCGACCATAGTTGAAAGGAAACTGGCCTGTCGTAAACCTAACTGACCTGACTTGGACACTTCCTGTCAAGACGGGAAGTCTCCCAGTCTTCAGATGTACTGTTGGTAGCATCTCAGCAGGACAAGCCGGGATCACTTACAGACAAGCCATAAACAGAAAACAAGCTGGTTACACAACAGACAAGCTGGGAACTGTGTGGGACAAGCCGGCTTCATTTTTTACGACCCATGGCTTATCTGCTAATAAAATCTGTGATTATATAAAGTTAGTCGGTTTGTGCAGTGCATCATTTGGAATCTGACAGATTACATCTGGCAGCATTTCAAGAATAGGAGTATTTTATACAATTATCAAGGGCAGTTTTGAGTTGAAGTTGGCTGACTTTATACTTTAGGATTTTGTTTTTTGCAACAATGCTGTTGCTTATTATTTGACAATGGGTCCTAAGAAAGGCAGAAGAGTGAGGAAGATAGTAGTTCCCACTGACAGTGTTCCTACTTTTGAGCTGGGGGACACAGCAGCAGGTATCCAGCGGAGGAGGCAGGAGAGGGAGGTCAGAGAGAGGGAGGAGGCAAAACATTAGCAACAGAGGGAGGAGGAGACAAAGAGGGAGCAGGCAAGAATGGAGGAATTGCACTAACAAGAGGAGAGAGAACCAGAAAAAAGACCCAAGACAGAAAGAAGTGATACTGAAACAGAGGCTGCTGGAGGAGATGCAGGACTATCACAGTCGCGTTACAAGAAGGGGCACATGACCAACATATATCTCACTGACTCAGATGAAGAGGCTATTGTGGACTATTGTGAAGCTATTGTGAAGAACCACAAGGAGTTGTACAACAAGACTAGTGAACATTTCAAAGACAAAGCAAGGAAAGAGTTTCTCTGGGAGCTGTTCGACAAGAATCTCAAGCTGTCTGTCAAGGTGAGCAAGAACCTGGTTTGACTCACAAAGGACACATTATGGGAAGCTGACACAGTTGAAGTCTGGACAGGCTCCGAAGGAGATGATGGAATGTCAGTCTTGGATACAGGACAAGCTAAGATTCCTGAGGTCGCACATCAGACACAAGGGGCTCAGCAAGTCGTCAGCCTTCAAATTGCAAACCTGAGGAGCCAGTGCTTCAGCTACTACAGCACACGGCATCTCCAGAGCCTCGACTGACACAGACAGTATCGAGATAAGCATGCAGCCAGCAGACCCCATGTTACAGCCTCAACAAATCACAAGCCCAACTTCAGCTTCAGCATGCTCTTTGGTTGACCAGCAGGTCATGTACCAGTTCACACAGATGAGAACCATGCTGTCATCATTCCTCAGGCAAAAACAGGAGACAACTTCTGCAACTACCTGGCTTTGAAGGTGGAGGGATTAATGGAGAAAGACTTTCAGACATTTAGAAACAAGTCTGTCAACCTCCTTTCCAACATTCAAAGCAAGGCCGAAGAATGTTCTCGTCTACCCCTACAGCCACAGCAAGACACTTTCACGTAGCTCAAGTGCAGCTTCAACATTTGTGCTACAGATATTTCAACAGCCACAGCAGCCATCTCCAGCTCCAAGGGAATACATCTTAACCATCCCAGAGACACAGATGCCTTCAAGCCAGGTCATCCAATCTGCTCAGCAGAGCCAATTGGCCAGTAAAGGACAGCAGCAGCAGTCCAGAGGGCAGCCAACTTCCTTCATAGTCGTTGACAACTAACAGGCTGGACCTTCAAGACCACTTACATTCACCTTGACACTGACAAAGCACGTTGACCCTCCATCAGTTGCCTTAGCTACAGGCAAAGAAAGCCAACACAACATTTCAGGACTTTTAAGCTTTTTTGAAAATGTCCAGTCTGTGATGAGCTACCAACAGACTGACACACCGAAACAGTTTTCACCTGTGGACACACCAGCACCAGCTCCAACCACCACCCCATCACAGCAAGAACATCAGCAGCCCAGCCTCCTCCTCTGCAGTTAGCCGACGCCAAACAACAGCTGCAGTAGAACATCTGCAAAGCGTTCAGTCGGTCAAAAGGGCCACTCTTCTCCCTCAAAAGGCTTATGTTGAAACTCTGTGCATCTGAACACAACCACTAGACCCATAGTCTATCCACAGGAATCTGTGGCCAATCCAAGGCCAGCAGAACCAGGGAAAAGAAGCCATTGTAGTTGTAACAGTCACTGCCAGTTTTCTTGGGCTTCTTCAATCTCCAGTGGCTTCCTGAAATTGGTAATGGACTTCTTGATGCGGTGGTGAATGCGTTCCTCGATGAGGTAAAAAAAGACAGAGGACATCCTGACAAAATTCTGGTACCCTGGGATATGTGTATGAGGTCAGTCAGGAGGTTGCTGTAGCACCCTTTTCTTGTCTATGAAGTATCCAGGGCATGACCCAAGGGTTTTGTGGCTTTCGTCTTCTCCTGGGGGCTGGCTGAGGCTGTGCTGATGGCTGTATGGCACGTGATGGTTGTGGGTTCAAATGTCTCCTTCTCTGTCTTCCCATCAAGATGCAAATCAAAATATTAGACTCACTAAAAACCAAAAGTACCCTAAGCTGATGTATGAAGTCTCTGTGATGTGTAGCTGGCATCTTTGCACTGATAAATGATGTTTTTTGCAAGCCAGAAGGGGTTTATATAGTTTTGGTTTGATCCTGATATTGATCCCAACTCCAGGAATTAATCAGTCCAATGGGGCGAGTCTGGAAAATACTACAGTCCTGTCTGTTTGTGACGACAGCTTGTCGGAGGTTGCTATGGCTTGTCTGTTAGGGGTTTACAGCTTGTCGCAGTAGTTTCCCATCTTGTCATGAAGAAAATGATCCAACCCCAAGTCAGGTGGGGATCTTGATCCAGACAAGCCGGTATGGTCTACGTCCTGTCAGGAAGATGTAACCAACCCATCATTTTTGTGCACTTTTTTTGCTTTTCATTCCCAGTTCCATGACTTTTGCAACCGACCTGAGAGGTGAGGCGTCGGTTACTGGGTCGGTTCCAGAGGAACACCCCCATAAAGACAGTCTTGTTAAACATCCATAAGTAAATGTTGAATCTCACTTTTGGGTTATTTAGCTGTATTCATATGCTTTTGATCACGGAATATGATTGCAAAATATACTCACCAGAATATTTCATTGAAGAGTATAAAAAATAGGTGTTACACTCTGCCTGTAGAATAGTATTATGACAGGAGCGCCTTTGAATGAAACAAAAACTACATTGAGCTTTTGCTATGGTGTTTTAAAAATATGAATCTGTTAATGTTCAAGAGTTTTTAGGGACTAAAGGCGCCCATTAGAGAAAATTGAGTTAGCAGTTAGCTTAATGCACTCGAAATGATAAATACCATCATTTTCTCTTTACGGTAAAATGGCAAAGCAAGCAGTTCCCTGAATAAGTGTCATTTTTACAGGAAATGAAATGCAGGCATTATGTTATTCCTGTATTTTTCGTTGAAAAAAAACAGAGCTAATGAAAATGGTTAAAATCATATGTTAATAATAAAAATAAAATAAATAAATATGTACATGATACATACAAGTACAAAAGACATCTCTGTTACTAAAATTATCTACCTTATGGCAAGTGGCAAAAAGTGTTATTACTTGGTCAGTTCACTTGCTCTCCTCATATGATCATAACATAGCTCAGCTGCAAAAACCAAATTGCAAAAAAACTGACCTTTTTATCTGATTAAGATTGTCCCCATACATATATATTCACTGATAATGTTGCAGGCTGTTTGGGACAACATGTTGGGTTTTCGTCCTGTTTGGATGTTGCCAACAACTTATGACCAGTGCTTTTTCTGGCATTTTGATCATGTACAGAGCATTTCTTTACAATCAAGTATCTTGACCACTAGCACTTTATCTGAAATTTATGTGATAAAAGCTACATACGTCCAAAGTGTCCAGTGTAAGCTGATAATTAACTCCACCAGGAGGTTGTGTTTACGTGGATACATTCGTTAGTCTAACTGTCTGTGTCTGTCTGTTTTTATTCACAATACCACTATAAATATAGGGCTGTTTGCATTTTAATTTTTGCTTCATATCCTTGTCTTTGTGATTCCTAAAAGATGTCTCATATCTTTGTTGTGCAAATTTTAAAACAAGCTGCCCTGTATAGCCATTCTGCCCGGCCCCCTCCTTCAACTCTCCCGCATGAACATTTTAGTTTTAGCATGTGACAGCTCGCAGCAGGTTTTTCAAACATTTTCAAAAAGCCATCATGTCCTCAAAATGTTATCCGTGTTGTGTCCAATGTGTCCTACGCAAATAGGAGTTGCAATTTCTGACCTAATGGATATTACCAAAAAATGCATCTAGTCACAAATGAGCCTGGACAAGTTAAATATTTTTGGTTCATATGTCGCTCGTCATACCAGCAGAAACGGCGTGAACAAGGTGTTATGAATGGATATTTCCAAAATTTTTAGGTATATAGGGCCTAGAAGAAGAAAGAAGATAGAGGTGACTAATTTTGGAGAAAGATAATGATCATATTTTGAAAGTTTCAATTTTAAATATATTTAAAGTGACATTTGGCTGACAATTACTTTAAGAATGGATTTCTTTTTATATAAATATCCATACACCAAAGCACAATCAATAAATAGAATTTTGTTAGAAAAGAAGTTTGTGGAAATTTACCAACTAATGGTGTGTTCACACTTCTCAAGACATGGGGTTTCAATCCTAGAACATATTTAGTTCAAAGTACAAAATGAGGCAGAAACAAGGTAAAGTGGATGAAAGGTGTTCATCTTCCACTTTTAAATGTTGATGTCAAAATAAAAAATATATTACCATAATTCTAACATGATAAATGTGTCACTTACACAGCCTACACAATTACCAGCCTAGAAATAGATATACAAACAAAAAAACACGATAAGAATTTGAGTCATGATAATTTTTCTTACTTTTAGGTATACAGGATGACTCATGTTACAGGGTTAGTTTAATTTGGAGTAGCTTCAAGAATAAGGTGTTTCATGACATAGTCTCTCTATTTTTAACAAACTGAAACATTTACCTATATGCATATGCAGATAACCAAACTGCATTACTGAAAAGAGTAATACCTATTCCTTCTAAAATATCATCAGGTAAAAGTAATAAAATTGCAAGAGATCGGTTGGTCAAGCACAGATGCAAATGCTCTAGATGTATTTTCCCCATATAATAGCTTTACATTATATTTTGCCTTGTGTATTTATACATCTACCCAGTCTCATGTGAGGCATTGGTTTATATTTCTTTTAATAAGTCACCACAGACTTGCCAGTATCACTAACTGTTTACATGTTGTAAAATATTGTCATCTTGATTCTTTATATTTATGTACATGTCCTGCAATGTTTCACTATTGTATCACCATTAAGTTGTTGGACACTGACTCAGGGTAATACCTTCAGTAGTTGGTAGAACACCTGTCCCCTGTCTCTCAGGTTATGTGTTTAGTTCCTGACCCTAATCTGAAATGGGAAAGCCGGTACTTGTTTGCCTGTACCTAATCATTTTAAGTGCAAAACATTGATGAGCAACTTCCATGACCTGCCTTTATCACTGTCACTCCCCGTCGTAATATGACTTATACAATGTGTTTAAGGCCATTTGTAAAGTTCTAATGTTTGTTAACACTGTAAAAAGCAAGATATTTATGAGGAAAGAATGTGAACTGCTAGTTCTAGTTTGTATGTCAAGGAAAATAGGTGAGTGGAAATATAGCACTTTTAATTTCAAAGAAAGTCAAATGAAACTACATTTACCAGAATTATCTGCTTGATCAATTGTTGATGTTTGGGATTGTATACATTATTTATATATAAAAATGTTAAAGTCATTATAAACTGATAGACAACAAGAAACAATAAGAATGAAGACAACAAGAAACAATAAGAATGAAAGACAACAAAGTTCCACAAGCAAGCTACTTCAATAACTCAGACACACCCAGAGTAATAAGAGTGTGATTGTGTATTTTTTTCTGACTCTGTTATGCACAACAGTAATGGGTGTGTAAGCAAGGAAGGAAAAGGTATAAAAATGGAGTAGGGTTGCACAGAAAAAGATTAACCTCATTATGGCAAGTCCCGTGGTACTTGAGACTTTTGGGGGATAATTAAGTATGATTATTATGGGAACTGGTGGCTTGACTTTTCTTAATACATTATCTAAATTAAGTCACATGCAAAAGGGAAAAAAGAAATTAATATCACATACATGGTAGTCTGTTTCTTTTTAATTTAAAAAGGGTAATAGAAGTGAGACTACTTTAAGAGGCTTTTCAGAAATTAAAAGTACTTTTGACGTCCTTCCGTTTCATTTTATACACTACTGGTTACTTTGGTGATATTAGTGTAAACAATGAAATTGTGTAAATTAATTAAAATTTAACGATGAATAACTGACCAATGCATTTTACATATTAGATTATGGATTGGCTATTAAACATGATAAATAAAATTTGAAAATTCCTGAGCTCTATGACAAATAAATAAATACTTTGCCCTAAATAGTAAGATATAGGAGGTTGATATGAGGTAGACATATTGGTTGGGAGGTCTAGGTGTGCAATGTCTTGGTGTGACCTTAATTTAACCTTGACCTTGTCCCTGCCAAAATGTTTTCTACTGCCATTTTTGAGACATATTTCTCCTATCACAAAAATGGATTGCTGCAACTGATTATGACCTGTACCTTTCCCTGATTGTGCTATCTCCATTGACAGCTATACTCCAATTAATAAATTTTGCAGCCCCATAACTTTTAGTTTACTAATTAAGTCTGTCATTTTACGCGTCTTGTTTTGATACTTTTTGATACTTAGATATATTTTCTCTCTCTTAAGAGTTATTTCCCCTGCTACCTTTACATAACTTACACTGTTCTGAAAAAAACCCTGAACTTTGTACTGTTTCACTTGTTCTATATGACACGGTGTACAATGCTCTTTCCCCAGGCTGTCGGGTACTCTCTTAAAATTTAGGTAAGGTATTAACCTTTTATTTGAAACATCATTTAGTTATTAATTGCTATGTCTATTTCTAATGCAAACAAAAGCCTTTTTCAGATAAAATTCAAATTCCATTTTTACAATTATTTGCGCGTTGAAAAAATTCGTCCAGATTTCACATAACAAAGGCATAATTCTTATATCAGCTATCTTGATTTGATAATATATGTTTATTATTTACCTTTTTGTTTGTGGTTGATTCTAGACAGAGATTGTATTTAGTCAATCCACTATTAGAGCCACACAGGAACCTGCCTACTTAATCATGACAGATATATGACAAGGCTTCTATGTGAGAAGCATAATATGTACTTTAGACAAGAAACTGCATAAAATTTCTCTCTTTTTGGTTTAAGTGGAAAGCAAAAGTTCTCACCAGCTAATTGGAATGATTTGTGGTCCATTTCTAACACATGGAAAGCCACTGACTTGCTATTTTTGTCCATTTAGAAACACTAGTTACACAGTAAGAAGGAAACTCAACAAAACCTCTCACCAAATTGACAACATCCACTGTGTTCCCACGCCAATGGAGGATGTAGCTTTTAAAGCCAATCCCACTAAATTGTCACTAAAACCCATGGTGTCCTGCAAGGCCTTAATATGGGTGTCCCTTCAGGCCAGGTATGGCTTCAAATTTGTTTCACGGAACAATTTTTTTGAAAGACACATAAAACCTCTAAATAAAGATCCAAAACAGAGACAAATGTAAAAATAGCAGAAAAAGATATATTTATGCTATAGGTAGTTAAATATTATCACATCTTATTTACTTGGTTTAGGCATGGGTTTTGTAATAAGCTTGACATTCCTTATTGAAAGTAAACTCACTTTTATGGATAAGTGTGGGGCCACAATGGACAGTTGTCTCCCACCTCTGAGATCAATGTTCGAATCCCAATGTGACATCATGTTGCAAAGCTGGTAGTCTCTTACCACTATTCCGTATTTTACAATACAGAACCTTGACCAACTGTTTGTAGTGATTCTTCTGCCCTTCCGACTACCTCTGACATTATAATGGATAAGGTACTCGGTGTGACATGAACACTAAAAAATAAATAAATGGATAAGTGCAAGCCAATTAGTTGTGTATTTATGGGTATATGTAATTGCGGAATGTGTTAAAACAAGGAAAGCAACTCTATATTTTGTCATATTTCAAACAAATTTGAATGTAATAAATCTTCTCTCACATCCCTTTGTGTGGGTTATCACATTTGCGTGTCCTACGGTTTTTGTGAAGTTTGTGGCCCTGGTCAGTTTGTGGAGGAAGTATGTCTTACTTAGCAAGTGAATCTTGTTTATTTCTACGACCATTGTACATTCTTTAAAACAAAAATTAATGTATTTCCTACCACAGTTATTTTAAAGAACAAGAAATAACAAATTCAGGTGACATTTTGAAGAAACTATACGTGTTGTGTGGTCAGATTATTTATTGTTTTGTTTTTTTTTTTCATTTTGCAGGGAAACTCATTGGGCAAGTGGATATCAGGCTATTTGGCTATTTCTCAAAAATAACATGACTTTCTGTTGTGGTCCTGGATTTTAACCCAGTCAATGACAACATGTGTGAATACTGATAACTGTGTATAATATTAACTTATCTGTTAGATGTAATGCCAAAACTTAAATTATACCCAGGTCATACAGTGGTGATGTTTTAAGGTTATTATTCAGTTCTTTCAAGTTTGAAATGACTTCTTGGTAAGTCCTGACCACACTCCACTACTCTTGATCTGGTGCGTCCAGATACAACGCAATATGCTGTAATACTTCGGTCACACTGTTCCCCTGGACCTACACATGAATGCCAAATATATCCAACATTGGATTAATATATAGTATTGTGCCTCAGTAATCCGATGGTGAACACATAGGAATTTAATCGCCTGGTTCATAGCTATGACCATTTTAGCTACTCTGTGTAAATGTCTAATAACTCAGAAACTATTGCATTTAAAGTATTTCTGTTACATATGTTGTTCAGCTACTTTAACTTTAGATATAAGATGGTACATAGTTTGGAGCTCTGTTGCATTAGCTAAGCAAGTAATAGGTATTTTCTGATTTGCATTAAAATTAAAAAAACGAGAACATGTCAAATTTCTTTGTAAGTATTGCACATAGTGATTTTCTGTGAATCTCTTATTTACCTATGTTTGGGTAAGTTATGACATAATGGAGTTGAAAACTTGTAGCTCATTCCATAGCTTAGCAATTGCTACTTTGAGGTTCTTACTGTTGAGTAAATTGATTGTAACTTTAACACTTTTATATTTAGAGCATTTTGTTGAAATATATTATTCACCTACTTTGGGGTCAGCTATAAAACATTAAAATCACAGACCTGTAGTTCATTCAATAGCTGAGCAATAACTACTTTGAGTTGGACAAATTTGGACCCAATTTCCAAACAGGTGTAGTTGGAATCTTGTAATGCAGAAGATCAGTTGATTGTGGCGAGATTTTGGAAGCTTGTTTGTTTGTTACTTCAAAATCTTTCGGTTTTTTTTGTTTGTATATTTGTTTGTATGTTTGTTAGCACGTTCTAGGCCACAATTTTGGAGCTAGAATTCTCCCCTATAACATTGTCATTGGTTAGAATAGAGAAGGACCGAATTTCGACAAAATCGGTAGCATTTTCACATAGCTATGACTATTTTAGTTACTTTGAGTAAATGACTTATAACTAGGGCTGGGACGGGTACAAAAAAACGACATCAAGTACTCGCCCTCTCAAAACCGAACCGAATCGAGTAACCGCGAGATTTAGTTCCCACCATCAGAAGTCTTCTGTAAACAAATGGTCGATTCCGGAAACGAAACTTTTGAAGAAAAACGTCTCCTATTTAACCAGATATCATAGATTATGGAGTAAATTATAGGTGTTCAAGCGAAAACAACAACTTTAATTGAAGTTAGGTGACGGAAATGCTGAAATGCAGCATATTTTACACAAACGTTTCATTACGTGGGCGATAATATAATACCTCGCGAGTAACCGAGTACTTAAAATGGACTCGAGTACAGGCGAAGATCGCCTCGTACACCGAGGCTCGAGTACTCGGTCGCAGCCCTACTTATAACTCAGAAGCTATTGTATTTAGAGTTCTTACTGTTGAGTAAATTGCAGAAATAACTCTAAATGCAATAGCTTCTGAGTTATAAGTCATTTACTCAGAGTAACTAAAATGGTCAAAGCTATGTCAAAATACTACCGATTTTGTTGAAATTTGGTCCTTCTCTATTCTGACCAATGTCAGTTTTATAGGAAAAAAATGAGTATCCTAGCTTCAAAATTGTTGCTTAGAAAGTGCCGCAGCTGAGTGGTAACTTCGAAATCTGGCTGCAATCTACTGATAACTTGCTGCATTACAAGATTCAACTACACATCTTTTGCATTAGGTCCAAATATGGTTACCTGAAAGTAGCTATTGCTCAGCTATGGAATTAGCTACATGTCTGCAATTTCATTATGTTATAGCTGATCTAAAAGTAGGTGGCTAACAGATTTCAACAAAATACTCTAAATGCAATAGTTTTCAAGTTACAAGTGATTTATTAAACAGTGAGAGCCTTATAGTAGCTATTACTCAGCAACGGAATGAGATATAGGTCTGCAATTTTATTATGTTATAGCTGATTCAAAAGTAGGTGAATAACATATTCAACAAAATACTCTAAATGCAATAGTTTTAAAGTTACAAGCAATTTACTCAACAGTGATAATCTCAAAGTAGCTATTGCTCAGCCAGTAGTTATTTTCTGATTTGTAGCAAAATTTAAAAATTAGAATATGTCTAACTTCTTCGAAAGTATTGCACATAGTGAATTTCTTTGAATATATTATTTACCTATGTTTAGGTAAGTTATGACATAACGAATTTGCATACTTGTAGATCATTCATAGCTGAGCAATAGCTGCTTTGAGGTTCCCACTATTGAGTAAATTGCAGGTAACTATTGCATTTAGAGTATTTTGTCAAAATATGTTATGCATCTACTCTTGGATCAGCTATAACATAATAAAATTGCTGACCTGTAGCTCATTCTGTAGCTGAGCAATAGCCACTTTGTGGTTCTCATTTGCGTGTTTGTTAACACAGTCAGTTTCTTTCAATACCTTATTCACTTACTTTGAGCTAAGCTGTCACATAATGAAGTTGCAGACCTGTAGCCATTGCATTCGCAAATATGCTGCGAGATTTCGAAGTGCAACTTGGCCGAGTTCTTCAGTATCTTGTTTGTGTGGTTTTTGTTGTGGTTTTTTTTTTGTTTGTTTGTTTACAGCATAGCTTCAACACTACTGCATGAATAGTTATGAATTTTGGGTAGGATCAGAACTGTTACTGGGAAAAACTGCTGGGCATTATTCGGTCAATATCCTTGAGTTTGAAGCAGAATGAGTAATTTTCTTTGCAAAAATTCTGCACTTGCCTCCGAGCGATCTCTTGTTTTTGGGGGTTTTTTTTTAGTTTTTTTAATAATATATTATGTTTTATTCTATTTTCAATGACAGAAGCCGTCATATGTTATTGTCACGTTATCCTCAATTTGGTAATGGTTTCTCAGCACAACTGTAACACACAAACCTTCCTTACAGTTCTTTCAAGTTATGTAATGACTCCAATAATATACTTCCAATTAATCTATATTAAAAAGGATTTTAACAGGACCATGTAACAATATATTTATGATGTCATCGCCCTGCATCAGCACAAAACAATCAACATACAGTTTACAGAAAGAAAAAAACAGTGATCCTCATTAGTCAAACCTTGCATATACTATGTATTTCCTGTCTGTGGTTAATTAAGTCGTCTGCTACTAAATGAAATATTACAGGTTAAACAATTTCACATAATCTACCCAAAGCTAATACTCAAAAACTCAATTTTCTCTCAATTAACACTCCAAAAATATTAATTTATACCTTTTTCAGATCTATTATTCCACCTCATGCCAGGGGTTTATTTGGTGGATTTCTAAGATATGACTTTATTTGTTTGCAGGGCATGAAATAACATAAGATGTTTCCTACATATATCATCAGCTTACTAATTAAGTTTTAGATCTCATCCATGTGATTTGACAGAAAGATAATAAACATTTTCTTGCCTTTATACGTATGCATTACTTTTCTTTGATTATTTTTTTGTCATTTACAAGACATAAATTGTAGCGGTTGATTACATCTCACTTAGCAATTAATTATTTGAAAGGCATATTTTATTTATTTAATTGTCACAGTGACATGGTTTAAAACATCTACAAACCAAAATAATATCTGCATTCAAAATTGCCCAGTCACTTCAATTGCTTTTAGGTCATTTTAAATATATAATATTTGTTAAAATAATAAAATTATAGTATTGAAGAATAAATATAGTTTAGACAAAAAAATAAAACCGTTACTGTTGAGTTTAAATTGTACACACAAAAATATTATCTTTCCTAAAACTTCAATGCATATATACTTTTATAATGAGCCATCCATTTTTGTCTGTGGAAATTTCAGAGCACAAAGAGAAACAAACATTGAAATCTTATACTTCAGAACTCAAAACAAAGAAGCTAATTTGTCATTTAACACAAACCCATCAGTATCACTTCACCAAACCCCAAAACACATGCTGAGCAAATTGTATTGTTATCCTTACCTTATGAATTCTAAAATTTATCAAACACTTTTACAAATATCCACCTCACTGTTAACACAGACTGTGTGGAAAGCATCTACAAGATATATCACTACATTCCCTCAGGTATTCCCGACCCCTTTCACTGATAGATTATGCAATATTATAGAAACAAAAGCCAATGAATTCTGACTTTAAGGGGGCACCGATGTGAATGTGTGTTGTTAGAATGCATGATCTATTGGCACATCCTTTCAGTTAACTCTCCAGATCCCAGTGCCATAATCACTTCTAGCAGAACCTTTTACTCTAGACCTGTTATTGAGACTGGGTGACCGTGAACTAAATTTTGACAAATTTACAGTTCTCCCGCAGCTGCGTAGTCCTTCCCAATTAGTTTCTGTCATCTTACCTTGAATTGGGGGAGGGAGCACAGTGGTAACACACCTACCTGCCACCTCCGAGATCAGAGTTCAAATCCCTGCCTGACCCCAAGCGGGAAAGCTGGTAGTTGCTAGCCATTGGTCAGCAGTTTACAGTACAGAACTTTGACCAACTGTACACACTGGTGTCCTCTGCCTTTCTAACTTCCCATCACAATATGACCGATTCTAGGTATGAGGTGAGATTGAGGCCTCAAAAGCCAAATGGGGTGGCCACAGTGGCACCATGGTAACACACTCGCCTCCCACCTCTGAGGTGTGTAGTTCAAATGCTGAACCCTACGTTGGGAAGTAGGTAGTTGCTTACTGATAGTCGGCATTTTACAGTACAGAACCTTGACCAACTGCATGTACTGTTTCCTCTCCCCATAAAGCTACCTGTCGTGATATGAGCGATACAGTGTTAAAAGCGACGTTAGTTTTGGTCGTTGTGTCCAGATTATGGCAATCTGTGATGGTAGTTATGGTGAGATTAGAAAAATGGCCTCTGATAAGGCCACAGATATTTAAATATGGATGTTAAACTCCAAATTTAATTTGATATCACCTTCTCAACTTAAATTAAATATTATGCTAACACACATGAAGTTGTTTACTAATAAATAGAAAATCCCCCTCGATTGAACAAATATTGTCCATATTTGCTTTGTAAAGTCCTGTGTTTTTAAAGTACCTTTTCAGTTCAGCAGCGAGAAAATTGCTTTAGAATACAGACAAATACTTTGTAACACAGTAAAGAGAGGGAGTGAAAATTCCAGTCATTAATTGCAGATCTCAACCTGCTTATATGGGAACATGCACTTTGTACATATATAAATATTGGCGCACGATAGCTAATGCTTTAGAGCTTGCTGGAATGAGTATGTGGATCTTCATCCACTTGCTATTCCCCCTGGCAATTCATTAATCAACTGGAGTGCCTAATGACTGTCTTCCTGCCAGTAACCCCCCCGGGGTAACGTCGGTTCTTTGTCATAAAGCAGGACACATTGACTCGTCAATTGAAGCTCTTTTATCTTAGATGTACTACTTGAAGTGGAAGCCCTATACTATGTCATTTTTTTTCATGCAAAGGTTGCCTCTCTGACATGATGGATGATGCAAACATGTATTTTTTTCAGTATGTTGGCTTTCTGTTGCGAAATATGCAATAAGTAAGCAACTGCAGTCAGTATGGTAAAGGTTGTGTTCAGTACCCTGAAATTCAATGATAATGATCATTGAAGGGTTCTACTAAGGACTAACTGGAAATGTTTTAAGTTAATCTACCAATATTTACAGGATTAGGTAACAAAAATATAAAAAGTGATGTAGATAGATGTGAGGACAAATGTTATTACATAAGTACCTTTTACATGTGGAAATTAATCGGATCAGTGTGCTTAGATAAAATAAAATAATCATTTTGTGAAGGTTATGAGACAATAACACGTCTATATTCACAAAAGGATTGGCCCAACAGGATTATCCCGGACATCTGCAATTAAATCCCAATGGTTAACTTAACCCAATCACTTGTGGTTCATTTACACATATAGGGGAGAGCGATTCGCAAGTGAAAGCTATGTGCTGTAATAGCCTACTTTTATATAAAATGTATCAAATACTAAGCATACATGTATGTAATAGCCTACTTTTATATAAAATGTATCAAATACTAAACATACAACCAAATATAAGACATTTTCATTGAAACATAAACACAGCTTACCGATTAATCACTTACTTTAGACAGAAATAACTCGGAAATAATCATTTATCCCAGGTCATGCTTTTTGAGATTGAAAACTGAATATAGTATGATTATGTCAATATTATCTGACAATTTGTGCTATTTAGCTTTATATGTTGTGGTAAATAATATATATATATGCCTTATTTGGCTCAGTAAAAAGAAATATTAATGGTTTACCTATTATATTAATAGTAACTTGAAAAGGGGGAATTGTTGTCCACTTCCAAGCAACCTGAACTAGGTTATTTTGATTTACATGGTGCAGTTGAAATCTATCTGTGCCACCTTATTTTTTCCGGGTACCAGTCTATTTTGTATTCACTCTGAACAACCTCTTCAACTTTACGGTAAGTAGCCTAAACATCATTTTTCATTTACATTTAGCAAATCTCCAAGAATTTTTGGCTACCCTTGTCCCCAATTGTACCAACATAGTCTACTGTCTCGTTTTGACAAAAAAAATCTTAATTTTTGACCAATTGATATCATTGATAAATGAATTGTGAGTAAGTTGTTTCTTGATGGATCATGGGAGTTCATTAAGTGTCCTTTGAAAACCCCCTTAGAGGGTTAATTACAATATTATTACCTACAAGAAGGATGTTTATAGTGGGTTCATTCGTCAGTCTGTTTTATCTGTGTTTATGATAGAATATCTTATGAAATATTTTCTGTGGATCATACTCTGAATACAAAAGAAATTCTTATCTTTCATGCCTAATTTTCAATGATTTGGGGTTTACGGTTATGATAACTCCAAAAATAAATAACGGTTATTTGCGTAAAATTACAATATGGGGATACTTGGTTTCTTTAGCAAATGTCTGCGCTCCTGGAGTACCATCTAGTTTTTCATGTAATAATAATTACATGATAATGCATAATAATGTTACATGGATATCTCACAAACCATACCCAATTGTTACTGTTAAAGTAACACAGAGTCATGATCACTTGGAAAGCAGGGAAAATTAAACAGGAGACTCGTGTGAGATCAATTGGCTCAATTTTAACAGGAACATTAGTCAAATCATGCAAAGAGTAAGCAAGAGAAGTTTCAAGATTGAAAGGATAGCTTGTGTCAACAATAATATAGGTGATAAAACAGATACACCTGATAAGATCAGATTCTACTAGTCTTGGCAGAAATGATCAGTCACAAAGGGTATTAATTGCTG
The DNA here is from genome assembly GCA_964017235.1 of Sabellastarte sp. h YS-2021. Lineage (NCBI taxonomy): Eukaryota > Metazoa > Annelida > Polychaeta > Sabellida > Sabellidae > Sabellastarte > Sabellastarte sp. h YS-2021. The sequence goes on along the minus strand of OZ024927.1, from coordinate 137,787,775 downwards.
TAAATAACCTACCAATTTTTACTTGTAATAAGCAAGCATAATCTGGATGGTTGGGAGGCAAACTCATGACAACTCATAACAATGAAACGGGAGCATCATAAAAAACAGATCCTTGCATTAGGCTTTGTAAATTTTAGGCCTGACTTTATTCATTGTCTCCCTCTTCAGCAACTGATTATCAAGGTTGTTATGGGCTTTGCAGACAAGGTTGATAAAAATTAATTCCACTTAAATCTGCACCAAATGTCCATGAGCATAAGGAAACTGTTGATGGCGTACAATAAGATTAAATGTGCATAATATCAACATCTCATATATTTATAAATTTCTTCTAAGATTTAACAGTGGGGTATGTTGGTTTAGTAGGTGACACACTTAACATCAACATCTGTGGTCCTTGGTTTTCTTGTCTCCATCGCAATCTTGAGTGGGAAAGCTGCCAGTTGCCTAACGATACCAGATAATTTACAGTGGACCGCCCAGACTACCTAGTCTCACAAATCTCATAAAACGCACACGTATATGAGTTCCCTTTTAAACTGAACAAAATGGTGAAGCAGTTTCCCAAGTCTATCCAGAAATAAGTTCCCGCCATTGTAACTGGAGCCCTATGGTATATGCTGGTGGTACCTACCAAACCCATAAATGTTTGAGACTTTTTCAAAATGAAGATCCAAAGGTTTTTGTTCATATTTGCCCATATTGTTCCATTGTATATAGATATGTTACATTACATGATTACTCATATTATTATTATGGGGTTTTGTCGGCATATATTGTTATTATGTCACTTTATACAGTACTATACAGTACTGTGTCACTTTGTACAGTAATGTACAGTACAATGTCACTTTGTACAGTACTGTTTCACTTTGTAAATATATCGTATCACTTTGTACAGTACTGTATCAATTTGTGTCATGTAGTACAGGTTTTAGCATTTATTTTCAATGATCAGAGTAAGAGATTCCCTTGAACAAGTTTCCAAACCTTGAAAGTCCTTAAAGGTTATGTTTGGACTCAAGAGAAAATTTTTCTCAGATTTATATTGTCAAAATATGAATCTATGGCTTGCAGATTTTTTTAGTCTGGGTGTTTTGACAAGTTATTTATCACCTAACATGTCTTCTTTCCATGTGGAATTTATTATAAAGATGGAAATTTATGTGTCTGCGTCGTTGAGGATGTTTTAGCCTTTGGCCTTGATTATTTATATCAATATGAAACTATGTGCCAGCTTTACAGAACTGCAGACAGTTCCAAAAAATCATTCATCATCTGTTATGATATCATTCCTTTTGTCATACTACAATGGTTGTTGTATTTCTTTTTTTATATTTCCAGAGATAAAACTATTGGTTGTTGTTTTCTTCAACATCAGATGTTTTCTATTGCTGTTTAAGACAAAGTAATCCTTGATGTAGTTGAAATCATTATTTTCACCAAAGAACGGTGGAACAATTGACAATTTTTCAATAACAAGTTTAATTAAACTAACCTTCACAGTTGCATTTTGTTTTACAGCCAGAGTCATAATTGGACAGGCCCTGGGCATCGCCTCTTGTAAGAGTCAAACCAACACAGTTGTGACAGCACGTGATTAGATGCCAAACTTAATAACCACTGGACCACTGAGGACCGTTACTACTATTGCTAACAAGACATACTGATGGCTCATCTGTATTGTAGGTTAAGGATGAATGACTCAAATCTCACCCGAAACCTTAAGCAAAATAATACCTTATATATATTTAACAGTCTACTATCATGACTACCTTGCATACACTGCCCCCCCCCCCCCCCTTCTTTCATCTACCAATTTTGAATCACCTGTACAATGTGTTTAAAATAATGTTTAACCCAAACCATACTTGGCAGTTATCTTCAGGATGACCTTCTCTCACACTTGAATTCACCTGATCATATGTGTCATTTGCCTTCCATCTTTCCCTGGCCAATTTTATTCCCAATTTTGTGGCCTTCCCACAGATTTATTCCACTTGATAAAACATGTTACAGCAGACGTCCATCGGCAGAAGAACAGTGGTAATTACACTGATATCTTCACTGGCCATTAAACCCAATAGGATTAATAATTTGTTGGACAAATAGAGTTCTATGCAAACTCTGTTTTACATAATTTTCGTTGTCTGTCTTCTTTCGTTGTCTGTCTTCTTAAAATATTTAATGCTGATGATAATAATATTATAACAATAGATATATTATTAAACCCAACTGATGATGGTTAAATGTCAACATTTCTTAAGGATATACACAGAGTATATTTACTCTGCTATAGCATTTTATAATCAAGCTAAATGTAGGCCTCATTGTGTATATGTTGGGCCCCAATTTGCAATTGGGAAGATCTTGAGAGACTTGAGATATTTCAGATTGCAGCCAAAAATTGTCTTTAATTTCTGTCTCACCTCTTTACTCGTGGTTTCAAATCCATATCTTGGCCATATGCGGCATTTTCTAACACTTTGTGCTAATATAACTCTAGCTGTTGAAAGTGGCAACTTTAACCTTTGACCTTTGCTTCATGTCGTCTTATTACAGGTGTTTGAAGTCTCAAATACACAAAGAAAGTTTGTTCCTTAATATAGTCTTTTTGTATAGACATGCGGAACAATAGACGCAGCTGATGGAGTTATGAAACAGCAAGATCATGTTTAAAAATCACACCCTTACTGTCCAGTATTTCTAATTGGGATTTAAAAGCTGTTTGTTAGGTAAACACATATGTTTACAGTGTAGAGCCTATTTCATCTGGTTTGAATCAAGAGAAAGACTATTTTGACATAATGCAGTGGCTTTTTTCAAGAAAATCAAGACAAGGAAATCATAATGAAATAAACTTAAATAACTGCACTGCTATATTATTTCTATGTGTGGCACAGATGTTGCATGGTTTATAACAGTTGAACCACTATACCTTGGCAGATTATGTGTAAATTTGTACTCCTTGAGAAACAACAATAGTACAAGTGTACTGAACTGTATTTTGGAAAACTGTGGGGGAAATCGATATATATCGAATGAATTAAATGAGTTACTTTCTCTAAATTTTTGAAAGCCAATTGGTCTTAAATTAGAAAATGTATGTATAATCTGACTCTGAGCATAAATCCCCAACCATTGTTTGTCCCCAAACATATCTAGTTAGGTCTTATTTCAATTTTCAGTATGATTTCGTCTACACACTTTTTATTTTTTCAAACATGAAAATAATCATAAACATTGGAGATAAATGTGGAAACAAAAACAAACCCATCTGCGGACACATGAAATTGCTTCCATATATCTGAACTAAGGGTTAATTTTCCTTTGTACCTTGTCAGATATATTAAGCTCAAAGTAATTACAGCCTTTGAAATCTTGATACAGAGACTCCTCTATGTCTCTTTATGATGGCAGTCCTTATTTGGAAATGTATATTTTTGATCATCAGAGATGGTGTTTGCTGCAAAAATTTGACAAGAGTCAGACAGAGATATTTGTCATCATGCTGTCATTTTTGTTCCTTCCTTTGAAAATAAGAGCAAAATTTTCTGTATTTTCTAAATATGATTTTAAACTTGTAACAGCCAATTTACAAATGTAACTTTGGTCCACTTTTGGTTCACATTCTTTTATTTGAGGGAGGCACACAGTTTATCATTTTCCCAATCATGCCAGATGGTCCCACACATGAAACAGAAAATTGCATACCACAGACCATCAACTGAGTTTTAAAAATTAAATTGAAAAAGAAACCCATGTAAATTAAACTTAATGGTGTGGGTTATTACATGATGATCATTTTTATGACTCTAGGAAAAAAACCGTCAGATATTTCAAGGTTACTGAGTGGCAAATCGGTTATACATTGACGGTTATTGTAATGCAGAATTGTTGCCTCTGTGTAAATTAAAATATATATACATATACCAAACAAGATTATGCTATATGTGAATATATCTTTAGTATGCTGACAATACCAAATATGTGCAAACATACTGCATTTTATGTTAATCAGATGTAGGACTTTAAAATTGGAACACCAAATTAAGTTAAACACCAGTTAAGGGCAATGAATGTGCATCTGTTGTGGCTTAATCTATTTCCAGAGTTATGCTGCTTAATTACAACGTTAAAGAGAGAGGGTTAGTTGTTACTTTGCCCGTCAAGTCATTCACTCATATCACTTTACATTAACAAACATTAATGGAAGGTACTTCAGTATGTGTAAGCCAGCATACGGTTGATCTTCAGGGGTTAGCCAATGGCAACTCATCAATCAATCCCATCATCTAATGACACTCTTTCTGCTGTGACCCCAAGAGGCTGTATCAGTTCTTTGTCATAAAGAGAGTCAAACCAGTAATTTTTTCTACCTTTATTGTACTTCTGTAATGTGTATGCTATACAATGCCAGTTAAGAAAGGAAAAATGCTTTACACTAAAAATGTGGCTCCAAAAAAGGTGTTTATGAAAAAATCATCCATTCTAGTACCAAATATAATTGCGGATAGTTTTCTATTCTTAAAGTGATACACAGAAATGAAACAAAATAGCCCCAACTTTGAATATCAGAAAACTATAATCATATCTGATGGGTCTAAAGAATCTATTTAAACCCTTGATGTTGTTATAGTTAAGCTATTTCATTAAACATTAATCTCTGTCACATCACCATAAGATAAATCTGTTATTTAACTGTAATGCCTTTCACTGTAGTAATACACTTTAGGTCATAAAAATCCATAATTGAAACAATAAATGAGATATATATCTGTAGTAGCCTAGTATATAGTGTTAATGCTGCGCGAAGATTTTAAGTATTTCAAACTTCATATTCTATATTTTTAAAATATCTTCCTCGAGAGATATCTTGTGCTCAAGAGTAATTACATCAATTTGAAGACAGTACAGTATTAAGCTTGTGTCTTATTTATGATGACAGTTCTTTTGTGGGGAATGTTTATGTTTGATAAGAAGGGATTTCTGGCCAGACAGTCCCACAAATTCTCCCAGAAGATACATTTGATAAAGCAAAAATTCTGGCATGGCATAAGGGTATATTCAGCATCTGTACTCCTCCAAAGTTCTGCTTGAATATTTAGGAAATAGAACTACATTTGAAGTGAATAAAACTGTGTTTCCATGAATGTGATTCACGGCCATTTAACCCCAGAAAGAACAACAACTGCGATGTCTCCCTATGTATGTTCAAAGATACAGTCCCAGCAATTGTACAGTACAAATCTTACAAATATTTATAAAACAAAACCTATTTGAAAAAAGGACGATTTCACTGTTTATTGTTGTGATATTGTTATATTATTGTGACATTTTGTCATATGTCACTGAGAAGCTAGTTGTGGAATATAATATTGCCATTTCATTTTGATCTTAACAAATGTTATTTATCAAAAACAGTTTAAATCACCTGGTGTGACTTAATATTACATCAACACGCAATTGGTAGCTTACATCACGCATAATCGCATAATCAAAACATGATCAGCTTTAGAACCATTTATTATGCTTCATACAGCAAATTATACATTGAAACTTAAAGCATAAGGAGATTGTTAATAATTATGATTTGTTTTCAGTGTCAATCATTAAATCTAAGTGGTTAGAGACAAATCAGGACCTTGCTTATATTTTGAAAGACAAAATGACAAAAACTTGTTCTAGGCAGCATGAAAAGTCTGCAACTAATCAAAATGGCTTTGTAATGAGGCCACAGTTATATGCATCAAGATCAAATAAGCTGAAAGCAGAAGGGCCCCACAAAAAATATCAAATTGAATTTGCCCCTTTGTTCATGTTAATTGTCCATGAAAAGAAAACATTGATCACATGAAAGAACAACTGCAATGATATAGAGGGTGTGTGTTCAGAAACAAATACACTGATGCCCTAAAGTGGTAAACTGATTATATATATATATAGAATTCTATTCTTTTCAATTTATAAAACATTGTTGTCTTGACAAATGTGTTAGAAACATTATATAGAGATTCCCAAGGCCTCAAAAGGCACTTTTTGGTGTTTGAAATTTTACAACTGATTAGTTGAAACAGGTGTCCAATGCAATAATATTTGGGGGTAAAACAGGTTTCAGAGATGATTGATACATTACCACACAGTCCTTTGAGATCGCATAGGTTTTAAAGTGTTGATGTGGTCATAACACTGCTAATAGACAAAGGATATGACGAATGTATAGAATGAAAACCCTCAAAGGTACATTAACAATGGATTTACATTTGTAAGTACATAACCTACAGCCTCAAATGGTTTTTATAGTCTGAAAATAAAGGTTGATGTTCAGCAATATTTGAGGCACAGATAAAAATCCATTGCAAATGCTGCAACATTTAGAAGTGTGGATATGTTTGGAAATGTGTTGGGAAAGGTTAATGATAATGTATTATTTATTCTTTTCTGATAAAGTACACAAATTCATCTTTGTATATTCTTAATCAAAAAAGAAGACAATAGTTTAGAAACCTGAATGATATTCAGTACATGTTTCTGTGTTGAAAGCACCTTTTTTATTGTAATTGCTTTGTTGTGACTGTGAAAAAAGTGAGACATATCTTTACATATTAACAATCTCATCAATCTGATCCGATCTAGTACAATAGATTCAGATAAAATTTCCCTTTAGGTGAAACATCTTCCAAAATTAGAACAATAATAATTGATTTAAAGAGTTGTATTCTACATGCTGATAATACCTTCTGATTCCAATAAAAAAAATTTAATTTTTTCAAAATAAAAATTGCTTTGTGTCACCTTCTATTGTGATGTCGGTGTTGCTTACAGTCTCAGGTAACATTTTTCTGTGCTTGGGTCACAGACTACAATTGAACGGGTCCAGTCTACATTCGATTGTAATTCAGTCCACCTCATATTTAGGTAGGATGCATTTGGTGCGATTTGTTGGGACTTGCATTTTGGAAACGATTTGTTTAGGGCAACTCAGGACAACTCAGAAAGTGATTTGTGTTTACGACTACTTTTTAAAAAAATGTTTGCAGTAGCCGTTACATCCTCTCATAACCTGTACTAAAATATACATAATGGAGGGATGTGGGGGGGGCAAGATGGAGATATGGTTAGGCTTACACTTACACCATGTCACTTACACCATGTATATGTTACAGTAAATATGCGAAATCAGTAAATATGCGTATTTACTGAAAATTTCAGTAAATACACATATTTACTGATTTGGTCAGTAAATATGCGTATTCCCTAAAATTTTCAGTAAATACGCGTATTTACTGATTTATGACCTGTGTTCTTTCACAAGTTTACTGGTTTGACTTTCAGTAAATATGTGATATGAAACTTTGATGTTCACTGGTTGTATCTATATAATATTAAATGGCAAACCAAACTGTACATTATATTGGAACATTTTACTCTATATAATATTAAATGGTAAACCAAACTGTGAATTATATTGGATCATTTTACTCAATTATGATGATTATTAGAACATACTATGCATACTTCATTTTAGAGTACTTTACATGCAAATATGTTGAAAAAATAGCACTTGGCTTTTAACTATTTATTTTTAAAAACTTTAGATATGTGCTTTCTATAAGTATTTCATTTAAGCTTATATTATTTCCAATCCCACAGCTACTAAGGACCTATGTCATCCCTACAAATGATTAAAGATCATTTAACTTTTCACTATTCTTATGTGAATGATACATGAAAAGCATTTTATTGGAAATAAATAAAAGTTTAAGAAATTAACTTAAATTTCTAAATTTTAACATATTTTAACTGTACTTTCCTTTCATTCAGCAGAAATTTTACCTTATCATTTAAGACAACATGATTTACACCCAAACAAGTCTGCATGTATTCTTGAAGAATCTATTGTTAAACACAGATGCCTCCGCTGGATACTTTGGTTTGGCGTTCGCTAACCTGCCGCCATCATGCATAGAGAGATTTTTTAACGTTAATGCTCTAACAGGAAAACTACATCAGCTAGGTTCACCAAATTTGTAGGATATCTTCATTGGGGGGAAAGCTTCTCTGGGAAGGAAATTAGCCTCATTCTGAAAAACAAGATGGCCACTGTGGGCATTTTTTTGAAAATTATCTACATTTTTCTACTGGCTGTTTCTCATAGTCAGAAGGTTGAATGTCTTCATAGGTGATATGTATAACAAATATATATGTCTTCTACAACCTTGCAGACATTTGACCTTGAAGCTCTTAATTCAAGGTCATCCACAGAGTGCCAAAGTAACCCACATAGCGGACTTTAAAAGTGCTTATATCTCCCTTATTACTGGTCCTAGAGGTTTGCAATGTGAAACCAACCTATAGGAAATCATATGCTGTGAATCTTTTGATGTGGTCGGATTTGACCTTGGGCCCCTCCTTCAAGGTCAAACGAGGATAACCAAACTTAAAAGTGCTTATAACTCGCTTATTATTGGTCCTAGAGGTTTGGGATGGTAAACCAACCTACAGGAAATCATGGGCTGGGAATCTTTTTAGTGAGTAATAGCTACTTCCTGACTTTTCAGTAGCTTCCATAATGAGTAAAGTCACTTGTAAATTAAAAACTATTGCATTTAGAGAATTTTTATAACTATGTTATTTAGCTACTTTTGGGTGAGCTAAAATATAGTAAAATTGTAGACCTGTAGCTCATTGCATAGCTGAGCAATATTTACTTTCAGATTTTCACTGTTGCATAACTGTTGTAACTTGAAAACTATTGCTGTTAGAGAATTGTGTTTAAAATATGTTATTCACCTTCTTTTGGGTGAGCTACAACATTGTAACATTGCAGATCTGTAGCTCATTGCATAGCTACTTTTAGGTTTTTACTGTTGAGTAAATTGGTTGTATTTTAAAAACTATTACATTTAGAGTTTTTTCTTTAAATTTGTTATTCATCTACTTCAGCTATAACACTGTGAATTTGCAGACTACTTTATCCATAGCTACAACACGGTGAGTAACTTGGAAACCTTTCCCAATAGTTAAGTGAGTAACAGCTACTTCCTGACTTTTCAGTAGCTTCCATAATAAGTAAATCACTTGTAACTTGAAAACTATTTAATTTACAGAAATTTCTTTAAGTATGTTAGTCACCTACTTTTTTGTCAGCTATAAGATAAATTTGCAGACCTGTAGCTCGTTGCATAACTGAGGAATAGCTACTTCAAGTTTTCACTGTTGAGTAAATCGCTTGTAACTCAAAAATTATTGCATTTATAGTATTTTTTTAAATGTGTTTTCACCTACTTTTTACACTGTAACAGTTACCTTTGTACTTTACTTCTAAATACAATTTGCAGGGTACAACTTTTGTGTCCTTTTGTGCTTTCACTTCTACTTTGCAACTGAAAACACACAGTCAGCTGATACAAAACCCGTTCACAGGCACTGCTTGCTTGTTTGGTTTTAAGGTCATTCTTGTGACCCTAACATGGGCCTTTCAGGAGAATTTCTCTTCCCCAATAACATTTACCTCTTTACATTGGTCCTTTAGCATTTTATATAAAACTTAAAAGCTGTAGGGACGCTCTGTTTTTGTGTACAAAAACCATTTGTCTAGTTTGATAAATATTTGGATATTTAAATTTATAAACTTGTCTATTTACATTGCAATTTATTTTAAATGAAAAAAAATTACAAGTTTTCATCACATATTACATGCAAATGCTTTTGAAATTATAAAGTTGTGTTAAATAGTTATCCCAGTGCTAGACTGTAAACAAGTATCAAACTTTGAATATGACAAAACCATTTAAAGTTTGAAATAACTGTTAATATGAAGACATAGCAGATAACACCCAACTATTTAAGATAAATACGCGTATTTACTGATTTCACATATTTACTGTAACATATATATTTTATCTAATTGTCTGTTCAAAATATATTACACTAACTTATGGCAAAAAATAAATCCATAGCACAAGGAGATATAAATAAAATATGTTTTACATGAAATATATTTCCCGAGGCAGCTCAAGGATCTAATATTATCTTGTTCGGGTGTTGATAATTTTACAGCTGATTAACTGTCAAAAGTTCCAAATGCAATAATATTTGAGACAAAATAGGTTTTAAACAAGATTGGCACATTAGTACAATGTCCTGGGAGACAAGTTTTTACACACCAGTGTAATCGAACTATTACAAGTCTGAGGTGTGAGGCTCAGTATAAAATCCCAAACGTATAAATGGAAACAAGGGATTTTTAATGGAAAGTGAAAAAGTAGGAATACAACTAATATTTATAACCCTTGTACAGTTCAGAAATGACTCATAAGCATCTAACATTGGGGGTTTTAGTGATTTTTGTGAGGCATAGTTCAAAAGTTTTACTGGGAAATTTACAAAACTTATAAAAATATAAATCATGAGTTTTGACAAGCCAGACCACAGACTATAATCTATGTATTTATTTGCTGATGCAGTTTTATAATAAAGGCAGATGTCAACTGTGTATTTATATGTATTTTAGACACAAAAAAGAAACAGTATCATAGAAGACAACTATATTGAAAAGGTAAGATTTAATGTGTGTTAGTGTGAATAATTTTGAATTGAATTAAATCTCTTTTTAAAGCATCTAAAGTATCATTATACAAATGTTACATCTCTTTCTTTGATTTGTGTCTTTGTATTTCTGGCAGTTATCAAAAATTACCTGTTCATATGTAAAATTATAACCCTTCTACCAATTATTGTATGCTTCCACACAGCAAAATTTTACAGTCGGTGGTAAGCATATAATTTCTGCAGAACTGTTCTTAACTAGTGGGTATACATACAGATTGTATGTTAAATATATAAGTTTACCTACATACCTTAGGGTGCGGTGTAACGTGAAATTTTTCCCGGAAGTAAAATTTTTCTTCTAAGGATCTCAATTATTCTTGCATTTTATTGTTGTTAAATGATAGTTTAAGAAATATAATGTAAAAATATCGATAACTTTCTGCAATATGTTGAATGTTATGTAAAATAAAGTATTTTTGGCTAGTAATATAACCATTTCTGTGTATGCGCGATGGCGTAGAAATGGGTAAAAACAGAGGAAGAAGAAAAATTTCACGGGACACCGGTTCCACTTTTTTGTATTGACTGTGAGACCTGACCATTTAAAGCTCAAAGTCAATAGGTCAAGGAACATTCAAAATCACTCATTCTTCAGTCAAAAGTTAAAGTAAACATCTTAAAATACACATAGTAAATGCCAGAAAAATTAATGGACATAACAAAGCTTTAACACCAGTGAATATAAAGGTTTATAGGGGGCCTGTTATGCAATACCTCAGCAAGCCAGTTGGGTTTTGTTTATGCTTCTGGGTACAGCTATGGTCCCCACTTGGCTAAGGGGAATAGGGTTCTGACAAGATCTATCAGCCCAAAGTGTGTGTATTTTTACTAAAAGGTTAGTCAACTCATAAAAAGATGGCATAGTTATATGATAGTTATTTCTGTCCTAGATGATCACATGAAATTAAACCAGTCCCAGCCTTATTACTGTTTTTATTCGGTTTCTCTATTTCAATGCAGCAGTAACAACATCAGGGGCCTGTGTAATGTGATGGGACAATTTTTCTCTGGTAGAAACTAATTAGCTAAAGTAAAAATGATAAAGCTAAAGAAATGTAATATTTACTCCCCCTGCCTGTACATTTATATGACATCTGGTTCATACCCTGTTAGATTTTCATGCAAACAGTTGACATAAAAATCACAATCTAATTATACATGGGGCGAAATGTAAGAATAAAAATCATTAAGGGCACTGTTACATTAGAATCCTACTCAGAAGACTTGATAATTTCAGACTGATTAGGTCAGTCATATCGCAGGAAGCCCTAGTTAGACAGAGCTCACAGGATGGAAATGGATAGGTGTTATGTTCACAGTAGGGTTACATTAAACAGTGAGGAAAAACAGTTAAACACTTTACAGGGGACTTTGCTAAAAGTCAAATCATAATATCATACTTACAGCGTCAGTCAAGTGTTTTTCAGAAAAATAAAACACCTGCATCCGTAGTAATCATCCATGGACACAGAATTAAATGTTCCACTTAAAATGAAAATTGAAAAACAGGTCTGCAGAAAATGTCATCAAACTGGAATTTTATTTTGACAGTAAAACACCCAATACATTACAAAACAACTACTTACTGAGAAACATAGTTTTCAGGAAAGAAATAGTTGGAAAGCCCGATAAGTGATTTATTTTTGTGCTGACTGGAAATTGGACAGGGTATCAAGGGACAAAGACTGGCAACATTGAGAATTTTTAGATGACAAGATTAACTTTTCATTCTGGGAGAAATCTGGCAATACAGTCATAAACTGGTTGCTGTATTTTCTCTGTATGTGGTATAGTTGTGTCAAAAGACCAGAATATATACATACATACCTGTTTATCTAAGTATCTACAACATTATATTACCCTGGTAAAATAACCAAACACTGTATATAGTATGCTCAAACCAACATAGTTTACACGATACTACTGTTTAGTAATTCTTCTTTGTCTTCTAACTTATTTGTCAGAGATGCGCCAACAACAGAAAATCAGTTTATGTATGTGTCACTGATGGTCAATTGTGTAGATTATCTCCAGCATTAAGTTAAAGTGCTAGGTTATTATATATGTTTTTCAAAGATTTTTGCCCACTTTATTTTTGGACTCATATTACATCCAACATATGAACTTGTAATTACCTCTAAATTCTGTCTTATTTTTTAACAAAAATGGAGCCTATTCTCAGCAGCAATATCATGAAAAATAATAATCTGTAACAACAGGTGAAATGTTTGGAAATCACCACAACCACACAAATTTATCAAATTGTTGGCGAACCATCATGCAGACCAAAGTGCAGACGGCTGTAACAAAGTGTGACATTTTTAGCATGAGGTATGCCTTATATGGGAGACAGCAATTCCTTTATAGTAGCATGGTAGAATGCCTGGCAACTGTTTGATAAGATTAGTCGGAAACAAAACCAAAACGTTGAGATTGTACAGTTAATATCCAGATGGTTACAAAGCAGTTCAGTAACCTAATGCAAAATGCCTGTTACCAAACCTTAACCTCCACTCTCATGAAAGGGAAGGCCACTGGTCTTCAAAATTAAATGAAGATTGGCCAGTCAAATAAAACTGGTCGCATCGAGAGGAACCAGCACTTTACCTATTGGCAAACTGGACTTTTTGAGGTTGTTGATTATAAGGGTGGGCCACTGGGTCACAGGCTGAGTAACAAAAAAAACATGAACATGTTTGATATATCTGTTATCCTATGATCAAAGATTACAAATGGTCTTTACCCCTTCCCTGTCCAAATATATGACTACTGGTTGCATAAGCCGGATCCTGTAGCAAGTCACCACTAAAAAAACGTCAGTGTGGTGCAGCTTTTCTGTATTGTTTAATGCAATCTGGACCGAGGGTATAATTTTTCCTCTCTATAACCGATTCTCATCCAATATTTTACAGACAAGAAGCGAGGTTCAGTAAAATCTGTTGAAAGCTAGTATTTGTACAACATAAACAGGGATGAATGTATCGGGAGTCATTGGTCAATGTCGATCAATAATTATCCACTTGCAAGGACATGTGGACTTATATAGCAGTACGTCTAAACTAGCAATCCAAATTGTTGTATTAAACAGCTTGTGATAAGCACTGTAGCAATGACTGGCATGGCAAGACATTATCAGAAGCCTTGGCAAACCTAATTTTCATGTTATTTTTTATATAATAAAGTAGTTCATTTAGTTTACATTGTATACATTTGATAAGCAGAACTAACTACCAGACTGTATCATTGCACGCATAGCGTGCGTATGTACTAACGTCAATATTTACCAGCCTTCAGAGATTTGTCAGAACAATAGAGATAGACTTTTGTCTTGGTAAGTCTTTGTATGTCAAGGAAGACATTATCTTGGGGAACAGACATTTATTGCGATGCTGAACTTAGAAATATAGGAACTGACAACAATATACCCAGTGATTTACTTGTAACTTTACAGAAACTTGAATAAGCTGTGCTTCCACAGTAGCAAATAGCATTATCTATCTTACTGATTGTCACTAATTTAAATCTATAATTTGTGGAGGAAAGGTATTGCAAAACAAAAAAAAATGTTTGGTGATAATTCCAAACTTTATTTAATCTCACCATTTTGTTTCTGTTTCTAAGAATAATGTTCTTACAAAGCCCAAACTTTCTGAGAAAACATTGCAGTAAGAATAATGTAAAGACAGAGAATGTTAATGAATATTGGTCCAACGACTGATGTACACATGCCATATGACGCCGGATAGAAGAAACAGAAAAGTTTATCTTATCTGCTCAGGATTGTTATCAATGATCGCTTTAATCTTTCAGCTAAACTCGTTTCTGGTTTACACTTGGTTGTACTAAATGCCATATTGCATTTTGGACAAAATTTCAGTATATACTGTGGTACATACTAGCATCATTTGAAATCCCGTGAACTGGACAGAAAGACACATGAATGTCAATTTCCTTTTGATCATTATTTTATTTATTGAAACAAATGACAGAGGGTGGATTATTTTTTTACGGCAATGATAGCAAACGTTTAGAAACTTTTATTTAATCATTATCATATGTTAGAACCATGACTTTTAAATACAGTAGAAGACACTTTCTTCATAAATACATTATTTATCATTTAATGGACATTGCCATTGAAGTGGTAATGAAGTAATTGCAATGACAATTCCCAGATTGGGATAATATATATTTTATTTACATACAAATATCTAGATTTATATACAATTGTAAACAGTTAATGACTAGTGATAATTATTTGTACATAAGTACACATTAATGACTAGTGATAATTACTTTCTGAGAAGGTAAGGCCACCTTAAAGTGAAGGTGAAAAATTGGTAAATAATAACTTAAGGTCATGCCAGTGACCAGCAAAGTTAAAACGTAAACTGACATAAGTTATGTTTAAGTTCAGTATGAATTCAGGTTTAAGGTGGCCTTAACTTAAATATATAATCAGAATGTATCTGAACCTATGTAATTAGTATATAAATGCAAGGAGGTTATTACCATACTAGATGAAAATGTTAAAATTTACTAAAATATTTAAAAAGAAAGATCCCCAAACCCCAACTAGGAGCTAGAAGGGAGATGAAGTTGGCGTTGAAAAATAAGGGCCACCTGGTTTGTGGCATCATGGTCAGTAGTGATGTATTTCCAAAAGCATTCCGACGTCCATGTGCCATGACTTTGGATGTGCTGCAACTGAACATTAGGATTGAAGGTGTAGGTGGCACCTGAACGTCGGAAGGCGTGAAATGTAATATTAGAATGTTGTAAATTAAGTTTCTTAAGAATCAAGGCAAAATGACGCCTCAAGGCAAAATGACTATCTGTGAGGGGTTGCCACTGAGAATTTGACTTGTATTGAAACAAGGGGGAGTTGCTAGCCCCCGGGGTTATGGACAAAACATTTTTGATAGCATGAACTGGACAAATTGGATTTGTTCCTAGATCAGGATTTTTTAAGATCTTGACAGCATTTCTAGCCTGCACAGCTTTTGACCATTTTATTAACAGGAGAAGGCCTGGGGATGCAAAAATGACATCACCTCTTGCTAACTGGTAGGAAGGGGAATAAGTATTTCTAGTATGGGGAACTAAATTAGAAAGCCTTAAGAATGAGAAAAAGACCAATGTATAAACGGCTTTGAAAATTTGGCCCATGTAGGTGAAATCACAGACTCTGACTATGAGATGCAAAGTATCAATATCTATAAGGTTCTTTAAGGAGGCCTTGAATGGCCTATGTAGTGTGACTGATTTTTGAAAATAATTGATCCTCTGATCTTGGAAACAGGAAGTGGAAAGGCCAAAAATTGACATTTTTGCTTTGATGGCAGACAAGTGGTTATCCATTGCATTGGAAAAAATGTGATTGGAGTCTAAGAACTGAAGATAAGCAATAATTGCGAGAGAAGACACCTTGGAAACATGAATGTTCATGAATGTAAGAATGCAAGAAAAAGTCTAAACATACTATTGTATTGACTCTCTGTGGAGGGTCTAAATGCCATGTGTGTCTTCTGGAGGCCTAGTTGTAATAGGGATGACATGGATGGATGAAGGCCTAAGAATACATACAAAATATATAATCATATAGCCCAATCTATGAAGAGATGATCTTTAGATATTGGGAATCAAATGTGATTGGGAAGCAGTTGGGCAAGTGTGTATTGAGCATGAGGAGTTTGCCATCTAGACAGCAGATAAGCTAAGACATTGTTTTTGCCTGGAATATGGGTAAATTTTAGTGAAATGTTCATTAAAGCTGCCTGAAATTGAATATTTCTGGCAATGGCAGCTAATGTTAGATCCCTGGTCTTCCCTGATGTGAGAACTTGCACTACCACCAGATTGTCACAAGCTATCTCTACCTTCATGTTGGACCATTGGGTTTGCCAAACTCTGAGAGCTGCCAGAATATTCAGCATCTCAAGGTGAACTATCTGAAAATTCATGTACCCCAAGGGAATAGCCAGGGCATATATTTGAGAACCCCACCTAGCCCCAAAACCCTGGAGACTGGCATCTAGTTCAGTTTCAATATTTATTGTTCTTTGATCAAAAAAGTTAACACCTTTAAATTTGGGCAGAAACTAGAGAAACCAGTTGATGTCCCATAACGCATCATTTGTAAGCCTAACTCGACGTCTGTCTTCCATGGAACGCAACACGTCAAGGAGCCTGTTAAGGAAGAACCTAGAGACACGAACACACTAACATATAATAGGCTTCCAAGAAGAGATTGGAGTTCACGTTTTGTACAATGTGTTTTTTGATGCCATGCGTCACACACAGCCAAGATGTGGTTGAATTTTTCAGAACATATTGAAAGGGTAAATGTTTTGGTGTCCACCACTATGCCAAGGCAATTAAGTCTTGTAGATGACTTCTCTAACTTTTTAAGGGAAATGTCAAAACCGAGAGCATGTAAGAGTTGCCGCAGGGCGTCAAATTTGCTAGGAACTTCAATTCCATGTATGTCATCTATATCATTTATGACGTCAAAGTGACGTTGACGCATCATATGATGCACTGTGTCACTTATGCAGTAAAAAATTGCAATCCCATTTCTGTACCCGAACGGCAGGCAGGTGTCGAGATAATGACGGTCGTGACGCAACCCTAAAAGGTCGTAATCCATGGGGTCTAGTTTAACATGCCTAAAGGCACGACTGATGTCGACCTTGTATAACATACAACCCTTGCTTAAGGCTTTAATTTGGTCAATTGTAGGGAGTTTCAAGATAAAGGGGGTACCTAGGTACTTATCTATAGTTATGCCCGAATTGACTGAAGTACCATGAGGAAAACTAAGGTCAATGATGACCCGTCGATGAGCTGAATTTGGCTTTTCTCTGTCATCATTGGGGAGACATGTAGATTTTTTATTGGAGGTTGATCAAGGGCCTAAAACAGCACTGTGTGTTATCTCTTCCTCCAGATAAGCTTGTATGTCTTTGGCTGAGGAGTGATTCTCATGATGGCTTGCCAAAATACCCTTCCTATCATAATCTAGGGGGAAGCCAAACCTAATAAGTAAAGGAAGTTGCTTATCCCAGTAGTCTTCCAATTGGTAATCCCAAACCTCTGGATTTAGTTGGGATGGGATATTAATCTGCTTACTCATAAAATTATAATCGCCAGATGATTTTATGACTGCATGAAGAGCAATAAAGTCCTCCCTAGAAGATGTAGGATGTACATGGGAGGGTAAGGCAAGATCACCTAGTGGTATAAACCCAAACGTAAGCTTATTTTGGGAATCCCACAATTTGAGAGTAGGGCAGTGTGGAATTAACTGCTTATAGATGGCTGTCTTGTCTTTGATTCGGACTGGTAGGTCATACTTAGTGGTTTCCTCTACTAAAGAGCAATTATTAGAGAGGGAGTCCTGTCTGGTAGCAATGGCATCATTTTTTGACGCTTTAGCAGTACCTTTGTTTATACAAGAGGGATAGTTACACTTGTTCTCCCTGGGGGAGGACATATCATAACCAGTACACACAGGGGGTAAGTTGACGGTATGTGATGGTTGAACTACGTCATCGACGCCTTGCAAGATTTGAAATCTATTTTTCGTTTGTATGCCCATGTTTGGATCACTTACCTTTGTATTTCTTATGACTTTTTGATAACCCTTTGTTTTTACAACAGGGGAAGAAGTACGTAAAGGTACTGTCTTTGTACACACCTTGTGAACATTTGGTTTGTTAACTGGGTAAAAAGTAGTATTTTTTTAGAAGTGTACTGTATACCACTGTTAACCCTGTCATTCTTAATAGCAAGTTTCAATACTTCTGCACAAGAGAGCTTTTTAAACTTGTAAAAATCAAGTCTCCAATTGGAACTTACAAGATGTGGTAAGTTAGAATTGTGTACAATTCTTGACCTGAAGGTGTGACCAGCACCTGTGTTTTTGAAGGACTTGACCATTCTTAAATTGACACTGAGGTCTACTTTCAGGCACTGCAAAGTTGCAGTGCCCTACTCATTTTTTGACTGATTTTCCTTCTTATTACGACAATCCTTAAGGGCATGAGGAAAGCGTTTACCTAAGGTAACACAGTGAGCACAAATATGGGTATACAGCTGGCCATTAGTTGTATGGTCACCCAACATGGCATTTTTAACTTTTACATCAGATTGCTCTCTAATTATGGAACAGAATCCTGACATCCACTGGAAGGTGGAAAGACTGTCATAGGTTACCCTATTCTTGGAGGTGCCAGCTAACACATGATTTTGTGGCTAAGGGACCTGGTTTTTAACCATAACTTGATCTTTACCACCACGCTGAGACTTGTACATACCTTGATCATTGATGTGGGATAATTCCTGAAGTCTATGATCCACAGCATTTTGTATTTGCTTTGAGCTCTTCAAGAATTTGATGGTAGGTATCACAGTGTCATCCCCACGTCACAGTCCTCATCCAACTCTTCTTGAGCGGAAGCGCCCAATCCGGCCAACTTGACGCTGTCAGATCCAGATTTTGTGTTCTGGAGCTACTCCTCAGTCTTCTCAATCCGTTGCTCAATGGCAGATAACCTGGAACTCACAGCAGAGAGAGCATTCAAAATCTGGGTGGTTGTATTATCAGGACTATCAAGTCCAGCGTCAACAGTAGCGTCATTACTTTCTATACCTTGCATTTGACATTTAGCCCCTACTGGTCTTTTATGTTGACCACCACATGCAGAGCATTTGAAAACTTTAGGCATGGTAGAACTCATTCACCACGAAAATTACTATCAAAATCTTTAACTCATTCACCACGAAAAATTCTGTCAAAATCTTTATCTAGATCAACAAACACAATGAATTAAAGCTACAGAATTAGGGGTGAACACCACGTAAAGTAATATTGTCAAACGCCTTTATAACATCAATCAATTACCTTGACAAATTACATAACCATCAAAAGAAAATAGAACACCTATGTGTGGTTGCAAACTCGCGGGTATCACCAACATGCACATATAAATACATAAAACCTTACATAATATTTACCAAACCGTTACAAGATTTAACAGTTTAGACGCCAAACTAAAAAATTAAAATCAGTTACCAATACATATAATTTTTTACACTTTGTAAAATGGCGTCCTCACTGCTTGACTTTCCTTTCAGAAGTGACGTATTATGATTTTCCCAGCAGGAAAGATTGACCCAATGTCAGCGGTCAACCAATCAGCAAAAGATACGAATTAACAAGAAAGTTTTTTAGAAAACAACTGGAGCAATGAGCAGTGTACAACTTTTGGTGGTACACCCCCACATTTTAGGAAAATCGTGAGAAAACATAGCTTTATTATCTTGTGGTTTTAGTGTAAATGGAAACAATAGGACCGTTTTGTCAATTTGTTCTGTGTTTTTGTAATTGTTTGATCTATTCGTCGTTATTCATTTCATGCTTTACGGTAGAACAGAAATAGAAATCTGTATCTTTCACCATGACTTCCCTATTTGTTTATATTCTTATGTTTAATATCCAATTTCACATTGCAACTGAATGTTGAAATGCCCAGGTGCCACCTGTTGTTGTGGAACAACTGTTGTTGACATTAAAACTCTCATCACCCGCACAATAACCTGCATAACCTTTTCTTAAGTTTTTCTTTCTCTTCCATTGGCCAACGCATAACTTCATGTTATGGATTTTTAAAAATTATCTTAAAGGTTTAATCATCAATCAATCACATTGTTTTATATTTCTGTCTTCTTTGTATTGTCTCCCCCTTCCATGGTAAGCCTGTCACTTTTTCCACTGACGCAAACTTGCTAAGACTTCTCATAGTAGAAATCATGTGTGTAGTATGTCTTTTTTATTTTTTTTATTAAGTTGATGTTTTACAATGAAAATCTGATTCAATGTGATACCTTTATAGCACTAAATCTTGTACTAGCAGATTATAATACGCAGATAAATAACTATAGATCAAAATTCATGGAGGTATTGGATGTGTGAAGGTTAGAAACCACAGATGCCAGAGAACAAAGGAAAAAATAAGATGGAAAAATCTCTACATACATCTCATAGTACAGGGGTTCCAAGGCCACCCACCTGGAAGTTTTGAAATGTTTCAATTTGTCCCTAGCATAATTGGTATAATGTTCACCACCTATAAATGCCTGTAGTTCCAGGTTGTGTTATCATGTCTGTAGTTTTTCTGCTACCTTTTCACGTAATTCTGTCTCTTTTCTGTGTGACACCGTCGCCATTGTTCTCCAAGATTGCTATTCTGTAGCAAAGCTGTAGCCAGAGGTTTGTAACTTGTTACAACGAACAGCCTCTGTTTTGCCTGGTGTTTACACGCATGTGTGTGATCAGAGCATATAAATATTTCAAATGGCTTGAAAATGAACGTTTTAAATATTAATGTTAACAAATAAAACTACAAGAGCATATTCAAGAGGGAAGCATTGTGAAAATTAACAGGAAAGCATCTCCTAACAACATAGCGCACAAGATTATAATTCACTTGTGCTCATCTGTAGTTCATTGCCTCATTTGTAATAGACAATAATCAAATAACAACAACCTCTGGGAATAAAAAGTATTATAGTGATATTTCCCATATATGGTAATATGTTAGAAATTTGTTTCATCAAATCCCACCAGTCATGTTTAGTCTTCTGGTATTACTTTTTATGGCACTGTTTACAGTTGCACTGGCTCACAGGTATGATCCCCCAGGCCTCATCCCTCAGGTATTGGTGGTGGTGTTAGTTTTTTCATTAGATCCTCCTACAGACCCCATAAAATTGAATCTCCTCTACCAGTCATTTGAGAATATGGTGGTGTCAATTGGGCTTCATGGCCATTCATTGTTGCTTGCCTGCATCTACCGCCCTCCGGGATCATGTACCTTAACTTTTTGGAAGAATTCATGTCATTTAGTGGTTTCTTGTCATCTATTAACTCTTCATATCATATCTGTGGTGACTTCAACATTCATGTTGATGTTCCAGTTGGTTAGGGTCATAAATTTATGACCTTTCTTGATTTGTGTGATCTGAAACAGTTGGTTAATCAACCTACTCATCTGCGCGGTCACATATTGGACCTCATTCTATCTCCAAGTGATCAGGATACTATTGTTGATGTCAAAATTTGCGATTTTGTATCTGATCATGCCTTAGTCAAATGTTCAATTGCTTTCCCGCGTCAAGTGGCTCACATTCCAAGTAAAGTTCAGTATAGAAGGTACCACCGTATCAAGATGTCTGACTTCCACTCAGATCTAAAAATTACTTCCTTTCGTCAAATCCCCTGTTGATGCTGTAGCTGATCTTTATGAACAATCTCTACATGATTTAGGCAAAGTTCTTGACAGGCATGCACCCCTTATGTCTAGACTGACCAAGAAAGATTCTGTTGATTGGATGTCTGATGCTTATCCACATGCAAAGTCCCTTAGGCACCAAGTTCTCTTTGAGAGAACTTGGTGCAGGGCCAAAAATCCACTGAACAGAAGTTGGCTTCGACATCAGATTGCTCAGTGTAATGCACTTGTAAACAAGGATAAGTCGGACTTTTCCAGCAAACTAATTTCAGACAATAGTCATGACTCTAAAAAGCTATGGCATGCATTGCAAAAAAAACATGGCCTCAAGTGGGAAAGCTGCTAGTTGCTTTCTGTTGGTCGGCAGTTTACAGTACACAACCCTGACAAACTGTATGTACTGGTTTCCTCTGCCCTCCCAACTACCTGTCGTGATATGACCTGTACAGTGTTGAAGCAACGTAAAACCCCAAATAAACAAACAAATAATTTCAGACAATAGTCATGACTCTAAAAAGCTATGGCATGCATTGCAAAAAACACGGCCTCAAGTGGGAAAGCTGGTAGTTGCTTGCCGTTGGTCGGCAGTTTACAGTACAGAACCCTGACAAACTGTATGTACTGGTTTCCTCTGCCCTTCCAACTACCCGTCGCGATATGACCTGTACAGTGTTGAAAGTGACGTAAAACCCCAAATAAATAAATAAATAAATTCAGACAATAGTCATGACTCTAGAAAACTATGGCCTGAGCTGCATAAAAGCTGCATAAAATAGGGTCTCTAATGCGACACTTCCATCGCATGAGTCTGAAAAGTCCTTGGCTTACCAGTTTGCCTCCTTTTTCTCGAACTAAAGCAAGAAAATTAGAGATACTTTCATTCCCTCTGGCACTGAAAAGGAAGTTCACCCTCCATCAGATCCTTCAAAAATTACTGTCTTTACCCAAGTTTCTGAAGATACTGTTGGTAAAATTGTTAAAACCTCACCAACAAATCCTGCCTGTTAGACCTTTGGCCGACATTTCTTATCAAGGAATGCATTGATATTGCTACCATCTCTTACTAAGCTGGTCAGTTGCTCGCTCATGGAGCAATGTATCCCTGATGCTTTCAAAACTGCTGTAATCACTCCTCTTATTAGAAAGGCAAATCTACCTTCAGATGACTTCAAGAATTATCGCCCTGTATCTGGCCTCAGTTTCATATCAAAATTGGTAGAACATGTGGTTGCTAAGCAGCTCTTAGAACATACCCATGTCCATAACTTAGACAACCCGTACCATTCAGCATATCAAGCAGGTCACTCAACAGAGACAGCTCTTCTCTCCATAAAAAATGAAGTTCACTTATCTTTGTCAAGAGGTGGATCCAATGCCTTAGTATTGCTCGACTTGTCTGCTGCCTTCGACACTATAGATCATTGCACTCTTCTCTGTTGCCTCCGTATTTGGTTTGGTATCGGTGGCTCTGTTCTGAAATGATTCACTTCCTACCTAACAGACCGTTATCGGTCAATAAAAATTTGTTCTACTTTGTCAGATGTTTGTAAACTCCTATTTGGCATTCCCCAAGGCTCTGTCCTAGGCCCTTTGTTGTTGTCATTGTACACCGACCCCCTCAGTTTGATTTTCGGAAATATAAAGGAATAAAGTTTCATTTTATGCATATGACAGACAAGTTTATGTGCATTTTTCCCAGAAGAATGCATCTACTGCCTTTGAACAATTGAACAGGTGCCTAAATGATGTTAAAGAGTGGAAGTCTACTAGCAAGCTCAAATTGAATCCTGAATTGAATTGAAGTGGACTGAATTTATCATCTTTGGTTCAAAGAGACAGAGGGACAAGTTGAAAGCTTGTTTTCCAGTTGATATCTTAGGCAGTCCACTCAGCCCTGTTGACTCAGTCAGGAATTTGAGTGTGTGGTTCGATTCAGATTTTTCCTTGTCTAAGCATGTTAAGAAGAATGTCTGCAAAAGTTCTTTTGTGAAACTCCGTGATTTCAGACATGTTAGTAGTCGGTTGGATTACCGCAACTCACTTTTCAGGAGCCTCTCCAAGTTCAGTCTATGTAAATTACAGTGCATCCAGAATAGTGCAGCCAGAATTGTATTTAACACCAGTCAATACACCAGTGTAACTCCTGTCCTTACAAATTGCATTGGCTTCCTGTGGAGCAGCAGATGGTGTTTAAGACAGCCACACTTGTTTACAAGTTTCTTTACACAGGTTTACCTAGATATTTTTTGCTCCATATCTTTCTTCCTACAGCAGTATTTTATACACCAAGCTCGGCCAAAGTGGTGGCAATTTCCTTGTCATTCTAAAGTTCTACCCTGCTGTTCAAATATCTGTCAAGCAGTTTGGTAATAGTTTTGCTTTTGATGCTCCCACTGTTTGGAATGCTTTTCCAGATGAGATTCATGCCTCTCCATCCTTGGCCTCTTTCAGAGAAAGCAGCTTAAAACCTACCTGTACACCAAAGCATATCCACCTTAGCCTAGATCATCCCCTGGTGTTCTCCATGGTGCTTGACCCCTCTTCTGTCTCTGGATATTGAAATTTGGTCTACTGCTTTTTGGTTTGTTACGCCTTAGAGTCCTCTTGTATAGGGAGATTAAGCGCTATGAAAGTCCAATTCAAATTGGAATTCTTTCTTTGAGGAAAGAATCAGAATTAATCTGAAAATGATATTATTTATAATAATCCCTAAACTGGTTCAAAGTTGGACACATATTTTTGTTGCAAAATACTGGCATTACATTTTTCATTGCTGTTCCAGTTATCTTTTGGAAAAACAGCATGGCAGTTTTCTTGACAAATTGTGAAGAAAACGATTGTCAAATAGTCAATCAAACCATATAGCTTTGGGAAGAATATAAAAATTATTTAGCCGCCTTTGGTTCCAGACCTTCAGCACTGATTTACTCCTAAAACATGGAACTTGTAAGTCCTATTTGGTAAATCCAAGATATACTAAAGTTCACATTTATTGACCCTCTGTTTTAAATGCTGGTACAAGCCAGCAAATGTATTATATATTTAACCTTATATAAACATCAGCAAAGAAAATGTTCAGCTGAAGTTTAATTTGCTTAGTGTCAGCTGTTAGGAGAAGAACTCCTAATGAACTAAGAAACTTCTTCAAATACTACTATGCTTTCTTTATATGCTCATTCATTTCCTGTTACTTCCAGTTCTATTTGATTCACTTTCCCCCTCCCTGCACTTATTGATTACACGTAGTCTTTTTTTTTTTTTGTCTAATTAATTACCGTGAACTTCTCTTAATAACAGAAAGCCAAGAATAGGATAAATTTAAATGTTTTATCACACCTCACAAATGAATAAAAAGTGAATTACTCCAAGATATTAGTTTACCGTACGATTTAAATCATAGATGAAAAAGAAAACATTGACAAAGAGGAATCATAGTAAAAGATTGTAATTAAATTTGTTTTGCTTTCTATATTTTTAGATGTTTTAACAGCAAGAAAATTAATACGATTTTATTGTCATGCAAACCATTCTATTTTTGATCGTAGCTTTTTAAAATTTGTTATTTCTCACTTTTCAGGTTTTTGTTTCACTCGTACAAAGCTTCTAGTACTGCTTGATTGTGAAATTGTTTTCTGACAGTACTAGGAATGAGGTCAGATGCTAGGTCAAAGGTCATGTTGGAGAACCGTGTACCTGATGTTCAAATGTAAAAATTAGTTCCATTTGGAAATTTTATTAACATGTTAGTATATAGTAAGAAATGATAAAATTTGTAAAATATCCAATTTTTAAAGCACCAACCACAAGGCCTGAAAATGTAACATACAGGCGATTAGCACCATTTACAAATAAAACATGAATATGACTCGCACTGAATCTTAATATAAGTCTTGTACAACACACTTTAACAGAATGTATGCATACTTGTCACAACAGCTAAACTCTAGTTCGAGAGGGGGCCATCAGGGTACTGGCTGGCCCTGCCTTGAAACTATTGTATGCCTCATGTTTTATGTCAAATTCTGTAGGGGGAACCAGGGTTAGCCTGGCCCAGCCTTGACCAATTGGTCTTGCCTGAATCCTACATATGACACTGGTGTGGGGCTATATGCCAGTGAAGGATCAACTTGAGAGAGGTGCCCAGGTCAGCTGGGTTCTGCCTATAAAGTCCAATATTTACAACATCCACATCGATCCAGAAGGACACCTCCCAATAATAGACTAGTTCAAACTTTGGCAAAGCCTTGAACCTAAAGCACTCAAGACCCATATCAGTCATAGGAGAACTCCCCTTGGTATGTTCAAATCCAAGGGGTCCAGGTCTCAAGATCGAAACGAAAGTGTGCTTACTGTAAGCAAGTCAACTCCATGAAACTCTTGTACCCATATCAATCTGGAGAGAACTCCCTCTGACTGGGTAAATGTCAGAGGGGTCCAGGTCAAGAGTTATACAGCAGAATCCTGCCTATATTAGTGTACTAGGGAAGGGTGGTGGGTTAAAATTCAACTCCTAAGATGGGGTATATTCTTCTGTTACCAATTTCAAAATGTCAACCCCAGAGTTAGGGTTGGTCAATAAAGTGTGACCTTTGATTCGATTGGTGTTGCCCCAATCAACAATAATGGTAGAACTAGCATAAGATGGGGGTAAGGTAGCTGTAAACTGACTAGATAGGCCCCTAACACTCCATATCAGCAATAGTGTTTTCACATGTCTGCTGGGAAAAGTGGTGTGACAACAGCCTCCCAATTCTCATATCCCAGATTTGATTCCCAGCCGGACCTGGCGAGAAAGGTGAACATTGTTTTCTGATACCCGATGGTTTTTCACTGCAGAATCTTGACAATCTTGGATACACTGTCTTCATCAATTTACGACTTCCTCAATGGTGTGATATGACCTGTGAAAGTAATGTTATGTCCAAATGAATAGATCTGTGTGTAGAATCTGTACAGTGTTTTATCATTAGTTGTAGCATCACAGTTAAATGTAGCTCAATACAGTTTTGATGAAACTGAGACACAATAAAGAATGTCACAATACACTTAAAACATTAATGCCCCTTTTACACTACAAGCGGTATTTCCCACAGTTAGAAATTTTACCCCATGGCAGAAGCGCCTCCAAGGTCACCACTTTCATCAGAGCTGTTTACAATACAGGCGGTGTAAATTGCGGTTATAGGTGTTTGGCAAAATGCCCCTGTCATTCAACTACTATCCAAGATTCATATGCGAACTTTTGTCACAGTGGCAAAACGTCCAATACCTGAACTCACCTTATGTTACTGTATTGCACTGAAAGAATCACAACCTTATGTACACTGTGGACCACACCTTCCTTTACTGTAGTAAGAAATACATACGGTATAAAATCAGAGGCAGAAACTTTCAAATTTTGAAAAGAACAGAGGGACTCGCAAGGTAATGGACGTTTTACCACGATGTCTTAAGGTACCATATGAACCTAGGCCCTTAGTTGAATGACAGGGGTTTTTTGCCCAATGCCTATAACCACGGGGGATACCGCTTGTAGTGTGAAAGGGGTTTAAGAAAGTTTTCAGTTGATCCAAGCCATGTCATCATATGGCTGTACACTTTATTTTCTATTTTGCCACAAATAAATTAACAAATCTTATACATTTCTTGTTGTGCCTGTAACTTCCTTATAGTCCCCGTTTTATAGATTTTAGCCATAGTTTTCAGAACAATGGTGGAAGTCACACACTGTATATACACAGGTCATACTTGTGTCTCGCATATAAGGAAATAATACCCCTGTTTTATTGTGATCAATTTTGTGTCCTGAAAAATTGCCGAATGCTGGAAGCCATGGTTCGCATACATGGTAAACCCCTTTTAACTTGGCAACTAGTCTATTCTGGACTTGGGAACCACCCCATTCTAGACTTGGGAACCAATCCCTTTGCAGATTTATTTCATTTGTTACAAGAAATTAGAGAATAAGACTAAAACTCGAAAGAACGCAGACCTCCAACAAAGTTTGTTTGTAAAACTTCAAGATTTATCGTATCCAGATTATGGCCTTTAGCAAGGCCCTACCCATATAATAAAGTGAGAAGGATCTGTTAATTACTTTTGGAATTATTGCAAGCACAGACAACCAATCAGATAGACAGACAATGAAAGTACCTAGCTAATGATGGACGTAATGACTTATTGAATCAAATTATTCCTGGTTTATGGGTTCCATATCAGACTTAACTAGGACTTTACTGTTATTAGGATGTTTTTTTCTGACTTGTGAGCTGCTGTCACAACCCGATAATACAATTGAATTTTGTCTCTTCTCATTTGGTGTTAAGCACTTGTCGGTGAAGGTAATGCTTTCTTGGTACAATTGCAATCCGACTTTGTAATTACTTCATTAGTGTTTCAAATAAAAAGGTTTCCTTTGTGTCTCACCAAAGGTCAGGGATACTCCACTGTTTGTAATAAACTGTTTGCAATAACATGTCACTGTACCAGACATCAAATATAAAAGAAATGTACAAAGATGAATTGTTTTTGGCCTGTATACTTCTTTAGCAGCAGAATCCTGTATAGTACTGGTGCCCTGTTTGATTTTTTGAAGCTCTGTGACTGCAAAAATGTCACCACATTTTCCAAATGATTGGTGAGGTTTATCTGGGCGCTTGAATTGAATAATGAGGCAAGGGGTTTAATATTCATGGTTTGATGCTTATTGAAATCTAAATTCAAATTTCTGGGAGACAATTATTTTCAGTCTGGACTAAACCTCACTGATATTGCTCAACTTATACTAACTTATTACAATTTATTAATTTATTCTAAACTTAATGATTTATTCTGAAAGTGATTATATTTCAGGAAATTTGAGATGGTTTCCTTGATTACTTGTGAATTGCATGGTAGTGGGTTATTTTATTTGTTTATATGGTACAAAAAAGCTATTCTTGTTTAGACTTTATTTGCCGATACAAATCAAAAATAGCCTCATAATTTCAAATCTGAAATGTATCAAAACAGGATTCAGATAATTGTGGGGAGTACAGACAATGTTCATTGTCAACGCATCTTCTTCTACTGTATTGCACTGAAAGAATCACAACCTTATGTACACTGTGGACCACACCTTCCTTTACTGTAGTAAGAAATACATACGGTATAAAATCAGAGGCAGAAACTTTCAAATTTTGAAAAGAACAGAGGGACTCGCAAGGTAATGGACGTTTTACCACGATGTCTTAAGGTACCATATGAACCTAGGCCCTTAGTTGAATGACAGGGGTTTTTTGCCCAATGCCTATAACCACGGGGGATACCGCTTGTAGTGTGAAAGGGGTTTAAGAAAGTTTTCAGTTGATCCAAGCCATGTCATCATATGGCTGTACACTTTATTTTCTATTTTGCCACAAATAAATTAACAAATCTTATACATTTCTTGTTGTGCCTGTAACTTCCTTATAGTCCCCGTTTTATAGATTTTAGCCATAGTTTTCAGAACAATGGTGGAAGTCACACACTGTATATACACAGGTCATACTTGTGTCTCGCATATAAGGAAATAATACCCCTGTTTTATTGTGATCAATTTTGTGTCCTGAAAAATTGCCGAATGCTGGAAGCCATGGTTCGCATACATGGTAAACCCCTTTTAACTTGGCAACTAGTCTATTCTGGACTTGGGAACCACCCCATTCTAGACTTGGGAACCAATCCCTTTGCAGATTTATTTCATTTGTTACAAGAAATTAGAGAATAAGACTAAAACTCGAAAGAACGCAGACCTCCAACAAAGTTTGTTTGTAAAACTTCAAGATTTATCGTATCCAGATTATGGCCTTTAGCAAGGCCCTACCCATATAATAAAGTGAGAAGGATCTGTTAATTACTTTTGGAATTATTGCAAGCACAGACAACCAATCAGATAGACAGACAATGAAAGTACCTAGCTAATGATGGACGTAATGACTTATTGAATCAAATTATTCCTGGTTTATGGGTTCCATATCAGACTTAACTAGGACTTTACTGTTATTAGGATGTTTTTTTCTGACTTGTGAGCTGCTGTCACAACCCGATAATACAATTGAATTTTGTCTCTTCTCATTTGGTGTTAAGCACTTGTCGGTGAAGGTAATGCTTTCTTGGTACAATTGCAATCCGACTTTGTAATTACTTCATTAGTGTTTCAAATAAAAAGGTTTCCTTTGTGTCTCACCAAAGGTCAGGGATACTCCACTGTTTGTAATAAACTGTTTGCAATAACATGTCACTGTACCAGACATCAAATATAAAAGAAATGTACAAAGATGAATTGTTTTTGGCCTGTATACTTCTTTAGCAGCAGAATCCTGTATAGTACTGGTGCCCTGTTTGATTTTTTGAAGCTCTGTGACTGCAAAAATGTCACCACATTTTCCAAATGATTGGTGAGGTTTATCTGGGCGCTTGAATTGAATAATGAGGCAAGGGGTTTAATATTCATGGTTTGATGCTTATTGAAATCTAAATTCAAATTTCTGGGAGACAATTATTTTCAGTCTGGACTAAACCTCACTGATATTGCTCAACTTATACTAACTTATTACAATTTATTAATTTATTCTAAACTTAATGATTTATTCTGAAAGTGATTATATTTCAGGAAATTTGAGATGGTTTCCTTGATTACTTGTGAATTGCATGGTAGTGGGTTATTTTATTTGTTTATATGGTACAAAAAAGCTATTCTTGTTTAGACTTTATTTGCCGATACAAATCAAAAATAGCCTCATAATTTCAAATCTGAAATGTATCAAAACAGGATTCAGATAATTGTGGGGAGTACAGACAATGTTCATTGTCAACGCATCTTCTTCTACTGTATTGCACTGAAAGAATCACAACCTTATGTACACTGTGGACCACACCTTCCTTTACTGTAGTAAGAAATACATACGGTATAAAATCAGAGGCAGAAACTTTCAAATTTTGAAAAGAACAGAGGGACTCGCAAGGTAATGGACGTTTTACCACGATGTCTTAAGGTACCATATGAACCTAGGCCCTTAGTTGAATGACAGGGGTTTTTTGCCCAATGCCTATAACCACGGGGGATACCGCTTGTAGTGTGAAAGGGGTTTAAGAAAGTTTTCAGTTGATCCAAGCCATGTCATCATATGGCTGTACACTTTATTTTCTATTTTGCCACAAATAAATTAACAAATCTTATACATTTCTTGTTGTGCCTGTAACTTCCTTATAGTCCCCGTTTTATAGATTTTAGCCATAGTTTTCAGAACAATGGTGGAAGTCACACACTGTATATACACAGGTCATACTTGTGTCTCGCATATAAGGAAATAATACCCCTGTTTTATTGTGATCAATTTTGTGTCCTGAAAAATTGCCGAATGCTGGAAGCCATGGTTCGCATACATGGTAAACCCCTTTTAACTTGGCAACTAGTCTATTCTGGACTTGGGAACCACCCCATTCTAGACTTGGGAACCAATCCCTTTGCAGATTTATTTCATTTGTTACAAGAAATTAGAGAATAAGACTAAAACTCGAAAGAACGCAGACCTCCAACAAAGTTTGTTTGTAAAACTTCAAGATTTATCATATCCAGATTATGGCCTTTAGCAAGGCCCTACCCATATAATAAAGTGAGAAGGATCTGTTAATTACTTTTGGAATTATTGCAAGCACAGACAACCAATCAGATAGACAGACAATGAAAGTACCTAGCTAATGATGGACGTAATGACTTATTGAATCAAATTATTCCTGGTTTATGGGTTCCATATCAGACTTAACTAGGACTTTACTGTTATTAGGATGTTTTTTTCTGACTTGTGAGCTGCTGTCACAACCCGATAATACAATTGAATTTTGTCTCTTCTCATTTGGTGTTAAGCACTTGTCGGTGAAGGTAATGCTTTCTTGGTACAATTGCAATCCGACTTTGTAATTACTTCATTAGTGTTTCAAATAAAAAGGTTTCCTTTGTGTCTCACCAAAGGTCAGGGATACTCCACTGTTTGTAATAAACTGTTTGCAATAACATGTCACTGTACCAGACATCAAATATAAAAGAAATGTACAAAGATGAATTGTTTTTGGCCTGTATACTTCTTTAGCAGCAGAATCCTGTATAGTACTGGTGCCCTGTTTGATTTTTTGAAGCTCTGTGACTGCAAAAATGTCACCACATTTTCCAAATGATTGGTGAGGTTTATCTGGGCGCTTGAATTGAATAATGAGGCAAGGGGTTTAATATTCATGGTTTGATGCTTATTGAAATCTAAATTCAAATTTCTGGGAGACAATTATTTTCAGTCTGGACTAAACCTCACTGATATTGCTCAACTTATACTAACTTATTACAATTTATTAATTTATTCTAAACTTAATGATTTATTCTGAAAGTGATTATATTTCAGGAAATTTGAGATGGTTTCCTTGATTACTTGTGAATTGCATGGTAGTGGGTTATTTTATTTGTTTATATGGTACAAAAAAGCTATTCTTGTTTAGACTTTATTTGCCGATACAAATCAAAAATAGCCTCATAATTTCAAATCTGAAATGTATCAAAACAGGATTCAGATAATTGTGGGGAGTACAGACAATGTTCATTGTCAACGCATCTTCTTTTGCTATGCTTAAAGGATCAAGCATAGCCAAAACAGTCAATACATAGTACATTTATGTTCTGTCCATTTAAACAGACACTGCTGTGTTTTAACCCTGAATACTTAGTAAATTGTTGTCAACAAGTCCTTATCTGAAGACAGAAAGACCCATATTTAATGACACTGGTTCAATGCACTTCAGTTGACACTGAGAAGCTTAAGCATCCCTTCAATTCCCAAAAGATACTTTGAAGGATGCTTCAGTGAGCATAATGCATCCTAAAGTAAAGATTATAAGACACTAAAACAGTAATCTATCCAACCTACTAGTGATATTAATTAATTGCAAAGAAATGACCAGGATTTAACCAACAATAAACTTCAGACTTCTGGGCCATTTTTGATAGAATTTTTATGCAACAAATTGAGCAGAGGTAGTTTTTAAAAATACCTTTCTAATGGTGTATAAAACATATTTGTGGCTTGGATTGTTGTTCAAATATATTTTTAAATCAATTAAAAAAATCTTCACCTAGGTTCTTAGAGTTGCCAAAAGACTCTCACCTGTTCTAAATATTATATAACTGACACAAAAACGTGACAGAATTTTAAAACACTTCTTCTGGAGTGTACACGTTAGATTGCTTAAGCCATGTTTCACCAGGTAAACTAAATCCGAAAATAACATCTCTGATTTGCATCTGTAGCTCTTGCTGAAAGGAATAAGTTTCTTCAGGTTGTTGGGTCACAGAACACGCTATCTGGTTTGAGAGGTCGCCTAAAGATCTTTCTTTTCTCCCAGGCTCACTAACCTTGTATAGTCCTAAAGCTGCCTTTTTAAGCATGAGTTCTATCCAAGCTCTACCTTCTAGAGATCACTTTTTAGGATTTTTTTGGAACAAACTCTACTTACACTTAAAAGTACCTGTGTTCTATATATAGTGACTAATAAGCCTTACAGGCTGGGTGTTCTTTTCTGTGTTACGTTTCAATCTCTGTAATATTATTGTAATCATATAACACTTGTCACTTGAATAAATGAATAATATAATATACACCTTCAAATTCCTGGGTTAAATTCCAGCCAGACCTGAAGTAGGAAAGTTGGCAGTTACTTGCTAGTGGCCACTGGTTTTCAGTTCAGAATCTTGACTAGCTAGTGTTATTGCATCTCATTGCAATCTTACATATACCTTATTCATTTATTGTATTTACTCTTTTTCTCCATCCCCCAAACTATGGATTGACATATGACCTACACATTGTGGCGGAAGTAATCCAAATGGATCAATTCAAATAATAAATGGGAATACTTTGTTATTTTAATCATGTTCTAAACACCAATTCTCAACAAGGCTTTGTGTATGCTTATGTTATTTTGTTTGAAGTTATAACATCTAATGCAGCGTTTTTACCGGCCGTAAACACGACCTCACAGCCTGGAAATTTGTCAAGAACGGTCTCACCGGTTGTATATACAACTGGTGAGTTGGGTGCCTCCAGAGACTTTCCAAACTTTGACCTTCAGTTTCCTAAGTCAAGGTCATACAACAAGGTCAGGTAAAGGTCACATTTGTGATGTCCAAAGGAAAGAGGGTGAAACTCCATTTGAGGAATTTATTTACATGTTAATAAATTTGCAAATAAGTTTTAAAAGATTTCAAGAATTTGAAAGGTTTTAAAAACACCATACATAAAACAATCACAGACAACTCGTGTAAAATAAAAAGAAAATCGCAGACAATTCATGTACAGACATAATAAGCATATGTGGACAACTCGTGTCCTACAAAATAATAATGTGTT
This sequence comes from Sabellastarte sp. h YS-2021, assembly GCA_964017235.1. Taxonomy (NCBI): domain Eukaryota; kingdom Metazoa; phylum Annelida; class Polychaeta; order Sabellida; family Sabellidae; genus Sabellastarte; species Sabellastarte sp. h YS-2021. The sequence continues at coordinate 137,753,457 of OZ024927.1, read as the reverse complement.
AGTGAGGAACCAAGAGAGGGGGCTACCAGGGAACTGCCTGGCCCTACCTTGGACTACAATAAATGTGCATTGTTTAATTGTAAAATCGAGAGGGGGTCATCCAGGGTCAGCCTGGAGCCGCCTAAGGTCAAACCCGACCATGTGTCACAACTTAAAATGGTGTACCAGGGGGGGGGGTGGGTAAAATTCCTTGAATACTTGTGTCACCTTCAAATCTCAGAATCAATATGGCTCCACAATGACATGGGTTTAAAAACTTGAACCCCAATTAGAATCTGATTGGTTGTTATGTAATGTCATTCTAACCAAATGTAAACCGAAATTTTTAAGGTATCAAGTAAACTGATGTAGCAGGCCCCTAACAGGCCGTGCTACCCACAGTTTCCTAAGTCAAGGTCATACAACAAGGTCAGGTAAAGGTCACATTTGTGATGTCCAAAGGAAAGAGGGTGAAACTCCATTTGAGGAATTTATTTACATGTTAATAAATTTGCAAATAAGTTTTAAAAGATTTCAAGAATTTGAAAGGTTTTAAAAACACCAAGCCCAACTAGATAGAATGGGGAATTATTGCCGCAAAAGTGGAGGGAATAATTGAGGGAGCCAAAGAGGCGTTCTGGAGGTAGGTCCAAACCGCGGCACTCCGCCATAAGCCATGGGCCATGATGTGCTGGAGTTGGATGTTATTATCATAGGCTAGAGTGGCCCCAGAACGCCTGAAAGTATGGAAGCCATGCCCCAGCAAGGGGATGCCAAGATGTGAAAGAACTTTCCTCAAACTGTCCCTAATGGTAGTGTCAATAACTGGATGGTAAGGAATGTTTTTATGTGAAAATAAAGGGGAAGTCCCAGGCAATTGTCTGGAAGTTAGCACTTTCTGAATGGCTGACACTGGACACAATGTCTTATTGCTAAGAGCTGGTATCTGGACAAAATGATGTGCAGACCTATCCTGCAAGGTCTTGGTCCACTTAATCAAAATGTGGGCCCCGGGGTCCTGGAAAATAACATCCTGTCTAAGGATGTGCCTTAGGGGATCAAATTTGAACCTGGAGTGCGGAGCCACATTGGACATCCTGAGAAAGGCAAAGAAAGCTACTAAGAAGACAGCTCTAAACAGGTCAGGGTCATCCAGAATACTACAAGCTCTGGAAATGGCAGCCAAGGTCGAAAGGTCAAAAACGCCCCTAGGGGTAGGAGGAAGTGTGGAGTTGATTGAAATACTTCTGAGGTAAGAGGTGACCAAATGATGTGAAAAGGGGGGAATAGGCCAATGAAAACGTTTTGCAGCTGACTTAATAGATGAAATATAGTTATGAATTACTTTATGGGACAAGGAATTAGCATATAGATATTCCATGAAAGCCAGAAGAGAATGAACCGAAGGGATAGGGGAAAGAGACATGAATGTAGTAAAAGACAAATAAGTTCTCAAATGTGTTCTGTGAGCATTCATAGTGGACGGTCTGAATGCGTTCTTGGTTCTGTCCAGAGCAGATCTCACCAATGAAGATGAAGGAAGGTTCGAATCTGAAATCACAAGTGAGTATGAAGGTCAAAATGGCTTGGAAAAACCCTATCCCATTTATAATTCTGTTTTAACTCAAGGAAAATGTTATGGTTAACAGGTTTATCAGAATAAATCCTAGAAAGGGTGTCAGCTATCACATTCTTGACCCCAGGAATATGCTTGATATTAAGGTCAATGTCATAAGCGGAAGTGATGAGCCATATGTTCCTTATACAAAGGGCAAGGAAAGGATCCCTGGTTTTGCTGGTCTTGACCACCTGGACCACTCCGAGGTTGTCACAATTGACTGAAATAGAGCCATGTTGCCAAAATTGGCCCCAAATCCGAAGGGCAATCACAATGTTCATCATCTCTAAATGAACTATGGTGAGTTCAAGGTCGCCACAGTTATGTATAGGGGTGGCATATACCCTATCCCGCCAAACTGCTCCCATACCCGTAAGGCAAGCGTCTAGGTAAAGGGACTGGACCTCATCAACATCAGATTTAGTTATGTAAGATATGCCATTGTAAGTGGGCAAAAAGGTGAGAAACCATTGCAAGTCTCTATGAAAGTCCACATTCAAATATATCTTCCTGCAATGGTGATTCTTCCTAAATAATTCCAGAATTCTATTAATGAAAATCCTGGAAGGTTTAACACACTTGTGTATGTAGATCAATTTCCCTAGTAAAGATTGAAAAGCTTGCCTAGAAAGGTGTGTCTTTTGACTGGCTTGTATACAGGCCTCATAGATTTCCCGCAATTTTTCTTGAGCAATACTCATAGTATTGGTATTTATATCAATATCTATGCCCAGACACCCGAGTTTCTTTGTTGGGGGGGTGACCTTGTCCTGATTTAAAGGTAAACCCAAGTCTTTCAATAGTTCACATAGAGTTGCAAACTGGGCATCAGCCTTAGATTTAGGGGCAACCACAATGTAATCATCTATATAGCAATGCAACTTTACACCGTGCCTGGCCATGATGTGAGCAATAGCGTCGGATAAAATCTGGAACGATCCGGATCCGTGGGTCCAGCCGAACGCGATCGCCAGATCCACATAGAACGCATCCTTCCAACGAATACCCAGTTTCAAAGCATCAGCGGGATCAACCCTAAGGTTGCGAAATGCTCGAGCGACATCCACCTTGAACAGGACTGTGTCGTCTACCGCGTTTGAAATGTCCCTCACAATATCATCAATAGTGGGGAACTTCAATATGAAAGGGGTGGAGTCGTAGTTGTCCTTGTTTACGTGATCATTAACTGAATGGCCATGAGGGTGGGAGAGGTTCAATATTACGCGCCTCTTGTCTGTATCTTTAGGTCTGGTTAGAAGTGGAGAGCAATGATATTGGTCATGATTAATATTATTAACAGGACCTAATAAAGCACCCAATTTACTTTCCTTATCAAGATAACTTTGAACTTGACTGGGATATTGACAGGCAGAAAAGTGATTAGTGATTTCTTTGTTACATAATTCTTGTGGGTTATGCAGAGACAATGGATAGCCGAACCTAATATACTGGATGACGCGTTTGTCCGCGTAGTCACGAAGGTGGTGTTCCCATGCTTCCACATTGAGACCAGACTTGACGGGTATCCTGGCCATACGATAATTAGGAACGCCTGTACTCAAGATAACATCAGCGATTTGCAATAGCTTATCAACAGAAGAAATCTCAACAGGGGCCCTATCTGGACCAATGAAGGTGAAATCAGTAGGGGCTTGGTTCAAATAGCCAACTGTCTTATCTGGATAGTTAAAATCAACTGCCGTACGCTTGTCAAAACATGGAGTCTTACAGGGATCTACAAGATCATTGACAGGTATGTTATCAAACGAACGCGGCTTGTCGTGAGTGGTAGTCGTATCGACATCCAAGCAATCCCAGTCAGGTCTACTAACTGGAGAAGTGTCATAATCAGGATTAATATTTGTCAACATCGAGTCAATAATATCCAGCATGTACTTTTCATATGTACAGCCATAATATTCATGAGTCCTAATATCCTCACAATAATTACTATATGCCAATTTAGGGTTACTATGTTCCTCGTGACTTCTTACATATGAGTTGTATGGGAGTATTTCTAGCTCAACTCTATGTATAATCTGTAAAAATGCTTCTACAGGGCTAGCATACGGTATGAGGGTACCAAATTGGCCCCCCTGGGGATGTATGTACAAATGATAACCCCAGTTCTGATCTGAACCCCCATGGAGATAGACTACAGTAGCCCAGTTACCCTTGAACCATCTAACATGATTGGTAACACTCATGGTGGTTTGGTCATTTCCAGGGTTGGTCATATTAGTCAAATGTCCCTGATGGTCTATGTGACTCATAGCAGCATAACAGTATGTGCCCGTGCTATCATAAATCCGGATCATAGGCACCTCAAAGTTGGTATGCACTCCAATATTATGAATTTGCGCAACCTGGTTAGTAAGCATATGGCCATACTTTCCTTCCCTGTTACAATGATAATCATAGTGGGGATAATATTCATACCCATAAGCACGGTAGTGTGCTAAACCACAGTATCCAGACATGTCACAGGTATGGTCATTGCCCTGGGGATAATATTCATACCCATGGCCACCTTCAGCTATAAAACCACAACAGCCGCTCAAGTTGTTACTATAATGATAGGCCTGGCCCTGGGGATAATATTCGCACCCAGTATCATAGTTACACATAAGATCAGTGGCCATGGCTACATCACCACCAGCACAACAATGTTCATAATATATGGAATCGTTCAAATAGTCATTGTTCAAAGGATGAGATATATTAAGTGTATCTTTAACTTCTATATTAAAAGATTCAGAATTTCTAGTGATGTTACAAATGTCACTGTCAAAATGTACTTGATTATTATCTGTCTTTGCAGGAAATAACTTCGGATCCGGCCACATAGCTGCAGAGTGGCCCAGAGGTCGACCAAGTTCCTATTTTGTTACAGATGATCTTTGATCCTGGCCACCATTGGTATTGCGACTATAACATCTAGTTTCTGGGTGACCCAATGAACGTCCAAGCTTAAAACAATATGCACAGAAATGCTTGTAAGTCCCATGATGCCCCTCACTATTACAAGTACCTTCATTGAAGAAACGACAGATCCTGACCTTGCTGCCCGATGATGCTACGGTTTGAACATTATGCATGGCTAACTGAGAGTTGCTGATCCTATTTATGGACCATTGCGTGGAATCAGCCCATCCGAGGCGGCCCTCCTCAATGTCAGTCATGGACACCGCCCAAGCTGACCTAACGGCAGCCCACGGAAGCGATACGGCGTCTTTCATAGAAGCAGTCATCTGGATTAAAACGTTTCTCGCCAAAACATGATCATCAATCTGCAGAATGTTTGCCAGTTGTCCAGAAACCCATTGGGCCAAAGTCAGTTCGTCATAAGCTGGCTTCTTTAAATGTGAAGCCGAAACCAACCCCTCGTTAGGCCAGCGAAACTGGGGACCCATAGATGTTGTGTCGGTGGTATTGTAGCGGCCTGACTTCTTTCGCAGAACCGTGGCCTTACCTTGCAGTACCTCCCTGTCACACTGTTGCTCATAGCTGGCCAATAACTGAGACACTGCTGTAGATATACTTGGAATAGATCTCAGAGCGTCCACCTTAGGTGCCACCGCATCCCTAGCGTCACTGACAGAAAGTGGGGGTCGTTTACCTTCCGTGGTAGTACCGTGGCTATCCGCCCCTGCCGTCGCCAGCTGAGCAGGGATGTTCTGATGAGTTGGATGTATGAAAGCCGCCTGATGTGAGGAGGTAGCCCTAGGTCCCCGATTAACTGGTTGAATAGTGGGTGAGGTCAGAGGTGTTGAGCTAATGCTACCATTCCGTTCAAATCTGTCCATTCTCCTGGAGAGTTCCTGGTTGGATGCATCTAGCTTGCTAAGCATATCAAGTATGGCCTGACCAGTAGTGGCTGATAACAGGGGTTGTGTTGAAGAATCAGCAGTACTTACTGGTGGCTGTTGTCCAGACGACTGTAGATATGAACCGTCGTTAAATGACGCAGACTTCTGTTTCTTGCTTTTCCTAGGCGTCGACCTTGCTTTGTCAGAAGCCCTTGTCTTCCTCTTTCCTTCTGTTGCAGGGGATTTTTTCCGGTTACCCGGCATAATTAAAAATAAATAAAACCCTAAAAGAAGACAGTAAAATTCCTTGAATACTTGTGTCACCTTCAAATCTCAGAATCAATATGGCTCCACAATGACATGGGTTTAAAAACTTGAACCCCAATTAGAATCTGATTGGTTGTTATGTAATGTCATTCTAACCAAATGTAAACCGAAATTTTTAAGGTATCAAGTAAACTGATGTAGCAGGCCCCTAACAGGCCGTGCTACCCACACCCCTAATGACAACAAAGATGCAGAATACACGTGCTTTCATTATTAAAAACATGTTAAATAAACTGTTTCGGTACTCTGATAAATAACATTTGGAAAAGGTTTAACAAATGAAATATGCATCATTTGCATGGAGGATAACGAAATATTGTGATTACTTTTATTTCTTTCTCTTTGTCATTTGTGTTTGTTTACATACACACATAAACAGACAGGCAGTGAATTGTTACGAACGGTCAAAACTTTCCACTGTACTCACAGGTGGTGCGCACCACTCGTGAATTTCCTTCTGAATGCAGCATAAACTGGAGAGGCATATTTGCATGGACACGACTCTTAAAATTAAACTATATATTATGTCACTTAATATGATACTGTGTGTTTCTATTAAAATTGATCAAAGCGATTCTTGTTATCACAGAAAAGCTGAACATGTTCCTGGAAGTAATTTTCCCTCCTGCATATTCCTGCTTTTTAGATTGTTCCCAACAAAAGAGCTTTTCCTCTATCCAAACCTCCACCCAAAAATAAAACACAAATACAGTCAAGATCTGACAATGACTAATAAAATCAAAAGAATTCTGACTAGAATCTAAGCTGGCGAGAAATTGGATTGTTGGAGCATGTAGGTACTCAGTGAGTTCTCCCTAGATATCTCTAGCAAGGCGCTGTTGATATATTTAAGCTGTTCATAGTGCTCCCGGAAGGGGGAATACTAAATCCTGAATAGGTAGCTAATGAAGAAATCATTACAGTGGGTTGGGTGGCAATAAGTCTTCGAGGACAGAGGTTTATTCAAGCCTTTTCGGGGAGGGGGGTGGCTGTCCTCTCTGAGATAGACAATTTATACTTCATAATCCATTGTGACAATAGTACTGCAGGAAGACATAAATAAGCAACTAGTTAAGTGCGGGGGTCTTATGTAGATGGTAGATATTCTGTGTGAGTTTCTTGGATTTAGTGCTATTGTGATTTATGGCACCGTAGAGTGAAAACTAGGGGAATTTATTAAGAAGTATGAAATGCCACCCTATGAATATTAAACTGATTGAGAAATACTGAACGCATCACCCGTATTCTATTTAGACCCACATTGAAACAGGGTTAAGCTGGAAGATAAAGTTTGTCTACCTTGACCTTATATTTATTCCCACAGTGTCCAATATATCCATAATTGATTTGTACATGGTGTACTTTCTAGTGTCCAGAAAGAAAAAAGGCAAGGGCCCTGTCTTCATGCACATGGGAAGTTCTAGCTAAAAGTTTTGGAAAATAAGCTTGTTTTCCCATGTATTCAATTGGCAATCGCCTTTCAGTAATTGATAAACTTACTTTCTTGCGCCCCCAATTAGTGATATATTAGCTTCAATGTAGTTGAATTTGTGATGAGTAATACATTACATAACTTCAACTAACTTGTATTCAGAGGCAAATGACATTATAAAGTTATAATTACTTTGCAATGTTTTTGTAAAATATTTTACAATATGGGGACTTTTGGCTTATTGGCAGTTTTTGACAGACATTACACATAACGTTCACTGATTGGTATGTAGCTGATTACAAATTCTGCATATTTAAACACCCTATTCTTAATTAATGCTGCGAACAGAGATAGTATTTTAATAATAAATTTTAAACTGAAACTCTCTAAATATATTTGTCTTATGTCCTACCATTGACATTTTGAGCATGCTTACTAATTCCCTCGAGAAAAATATATCTGGTATGTCATTGGTTTATCTTCAGACTATCACCGAAATCAAAAATTATATTTTTGTGTCCTCTCATTTTATTGGCTGAAGACTCCAACAATTATCTTGGTTTAATTCCAGTATTTATCTAAGTATGGTGCGTGCCAAGCATGGCTTCAGGCAATACTCCATATCACACCGACATTTGAAAGAAATGTCAAGACTACATAATAGCCTTTGGATTCATTATTTGACCACAATTTGTGAGATTTGGTGCTTATTTCAGGTGCATCAAAAAATGTGGTCTTATTTACTTGACATATATTCAACAAATTGGTAAATATGGTGAAAGTAAATTGACAGTAATGTAGTTTATAATGAGCTTCTAGGGTTTTGTATTACGCCTCCAGTTGGTTGGTTGGTTATGTGAGCTCTTTATTTGTGGCTTTTAAAGAAGTTGTTGACATAAAAGAAGAAAGTCACTTCTGGTTTACCAATATTGAATTTATTTTGATCCTGCTGCGATGCTGTGCTGCATTTTTTACTCAGCTGTAACTATTTATTTATTTATTTATTTGAGTTTTAATATCTCTTTCAACACTGTATAGGTCATATCACGACGGATAATTTTATTGGAAGAGGAAACCAGTACATACAGTTGGCCAAGGTTCTGTACTGTAAACTGCCACCCAGTAGCAAGCAACTAATAGCTTTCCCACATGAGTTCAGGCCAAGATTTGAACTCTGATATCAGACCTGGAAGGCGAGTGTTACCACTGCGCCACCGTGACCCCCTTTACTCAGTTCCAGTTTGCTAGTATGAATAAAAGTGGTATTTATAGTTTTAAAACAACAGTGAGCGAAACAAATATGATTAGTAAAACACTGGGATCAGTTCATGTACAGTATATATATATTGTATCAGTACTGACTACAATGACACATATTAAATAAATATCACAGCTGATTAAATTTGCATTATTTCAACACTTATACTGGCACACCTCTATCCTGACTATCCAGCCATTTATTTGTCTTGTGAGGGGAGTAAAACTCTCTCAAATGGGAAGACAAACTCCATTTGAAATGTAGAATCTGCGAGAGACTGTTAGGGGGAGATCTATGTCCTCATTAGAATGTAGCACACTGTAGGTGAAATAGCACTTTGCATATCTTAGTGCGTGTCATTTATCAAGGAAGCTTTGAATAAGCCTAAAAGTGAGCACAGTCCATTATTTTAGCTAGAAACTGAAAATTTCTTTTGTTTCAATATTTCAGTATCTAAGAAAGATCGGGTGAAAGCCATCAACACTTTGAAGGACACTTCCAAGGATATATTGGGATAGTGGTCACTTTTCAATGGATAAAAACCTGATCCATCTGCTGACCTTTTCACCTCTGTGACAACTGAAGGTGTGGCATTTGTCTGCATAGTTCAAGTCACCCCCTGGCGATTAAATCTGGAACTAGATTGGAATCTGAGCAAAAGGATTCTGTTGGCGTTGTCAGCAGCTTTATTAAAAGGGTGACTGATGTTTCAAAATAGAATTGGTTTCCATGGGAACCCACAGCAGTTGGCTTCTTTGTTCTGTTTCTGGGCTATCTTCATTTCGGGTAAGTAGTTTATATCAATGTATTAAATTTTTGTATGTATCTTTATTTTTATTTATTTTTTATGTGCTCCAAAGCTGATTTGTTGATTAAATCATTCTCAAAAATGCCAACTTATATTTGTATTTGTAGAAATATGAAGAATTTGGAAACTGGCATTAATAATACAAATAATGTGCAAATAGAGAGTTTGTATTGAAGTTGTGTCATATAACTAAACAAAGCATAATATTTGGATTATTATTCCATAAAACGGTGTTATAACTGTTAAGTAATACTTAGGGGGCAGTAATATATAATTAATTTCTATTTCAATTTGGATCACAAAATTAATTTACCCTTTTATGTCCGATATGTAAGTTTTAATACATATCTATTAAAGACAGCATAAATATTCATGCCCTTTTATATACTTTACATAAATATACCCAATCAGCATACTACTTACAAAGTTCTGATGTGCTTACATTCCCCCAACCGAAATTTAAAATCAAATAAAAGTGACAATTCTCAGCTAGATCAGCATGGGTTAACACCACATCAATTTGGTTCTAAAAGACTATGAGATTTCATATCCATAATTTTCAGTCCAAAGTCATACTATGACTATTCTCATATTACACATTCTTCCCACATTTAATCAGACTGGCAATGCCAAGATGGAGGGATTTTTATGTTTGTCAAAGTTCAGACCAGCACATGCACTAAAGTTTAAAGTCGCATCCATACACCAGTCAATGATAGATACAAAATTTTATGCTAGCATAGACTATTTTTCGGGAAAGTATCAGTGAACGAAATTAATACCCCCATCCAAGACTGGTAACTAACCTCACCCACCTGCACCTTTCTAGAGTTACAGGTCCAGATGTCTTGTAACTTAAAAAAAACTCTCCATACATTTTTTCAGTCACTGAAATTGATAAGATTTTTTATTTTTATTTCTTGTCATAAAAAGAATACATTAAACCATTTCTACTTTGGCACTTTGCCACTTCGACAAATTTGAAACTCAATATTGATTTAATCCACATTGAAATACAGACTGGTAACGAGTAAATCTTCTAACCACACGGACATACCGCCTATAGTGTGAAAGGAGCATAAGCTTCATACATTGCCAAGTACAACCTCCCAGTAAACATCAAAAATGTTTTTAAATGGTTTTAACGTTTATAAAAAACGATTTTAAAACCCATTTAAACTCTATCTTTTGGGTAACTAAATGTTTCCAAGTAAACATTTACACTTAAATTTTTAAATCGTTTCAAAAATATTCTTTATACAAAAGTTTTTTTTTTGCTGAAAACATTTATTAAACGTTTATAAAATGACTTAAGAAACTAGGTTTGACTGAAAACTTTTTAAACATTTATAAAATAGCTGAAGAACGGTTATGCTGGAAATTTTTTCAAACATTCATCATTAAATGTTTGATAAACACTACACATAAAACATTTAAACATCATTTGTTGACAATGTTTTGTAAATGTTTTACAAATGTTTAATAGCAATTGGTTTTTATACTCATCATTTTAAAATCTTTTTAAAATGTTTTCTATCAAATGTTTTGAAAACATCCTATCACACATTTTATAACCACATTTCTAGAATGCTTATTTAACGTTTACCCTCAAATATTTCCAAAAAAAGATGGTGGTGAGCAATAATAGGAATTTTCAGAGGAATGGGGATGGGGATTCAATTTATAAGCCACTATCTTACAATTTTAGAGATAAAAATAATATATTAACCTGTGATACCAATTAAGGTTAATATTGCTAAGAAGTGGCAAAGTATTATTGTCATTAAACGTTTAATAAACTGTATACATAAAATGTTTTGAAAACTTTCTATTATAAATGGATTTCCTACCCATCATTTTTTAACGTTCACCAAACATTACTTTTCAAATGTTTTCAAAACTCAGCAATGCTTACTGGGCTTTAACTTAAGGTCAAACAACACTTTGTCAATTGAGTGGAATCTTCAGGATAAAGGTTAGGCACAGAATAAGGGAACAACTGGGAACTAAAAGAGCAATATCGTGGTAAATGAAGATACAATTATGCTTATTCATGTTTAGAAAGAAGGTTTTGTTTTACGAACACCTCTACAGAACATACTCTGTTTTGAATCCATACCCGCATCGGAGAAGTCTGAAAGCTGTCCTCAACCATTGCTGAACCTAAGCCTGGGCAATTTGATAATTTTTAAAAAGCTCCAAGTTTAGTAAGTCTAGAATGTAGTAGTGTTCATACTACATTTAAATGTCTTACTATCATTGTGACCCAAAGCAACAGTCTTCTTAGTGGGGACATATTTCCCTTTTGAACTGCCCAACTTTTCTACTGAGTCCAGTTCAATTATTGAAAACCTCTCGCCATTGTGTTCAAATTGTTCCAAAATTCCTGTATTGATCAGGTAAAAAATAAGTAACATTAATAAGACTGTCACAGTGATATAGACTTTGTATTTGTGAACTTATTTTATTAAAACAATCATATAAAAATAATATAACACACAAAGTAAAAACAAGAATACCGGGAGAGAAAAATTTACAAAAAATATTTACAAATTCAAATGTGTAATCCTTGATTCAAATCTAAGAAGGTTCTGTGTAGAAATTACAGGTTGTGAACAGCCAATAGAAAATCCTCATACAAACAGAAGAGTTTAAAAATATAATATAACATTCTTGAGGACGTTCTTTTCTTTGGGGTGAATGAATTATTAAGGTTAACACCTAAATGTTAACTCCAAACAATATCTTGATTTGCTACCGACTGAATTTATTGTTTCCTTTGATTTTGTCCCAATTTAACGCATTTATCAATTTAAGCCAAGCAGTATAAGTGATAAGTTATTAAAAATTGCAGCCGATTTGTTAAAGTAAACACAATGTAGTTTGTCACAATAATAAACATTAATGGACATTCTCTCTGACAGTAATCTGGTACTCTCATGCTGAAAACTTTTTCAATCTCCATTGGCACGCAAAGTAATGGTTAACCTTTGTAGAATTGCACAAACAATGTTGTGGTAAAAACAACAGTGATTGAACTAATTTACATCTTTCCTTTTTCTGTAAATGTTTTGCTGTTTTCACAAAACATTATCTAACCTACTTATGATTAGAAAAGGTAAATAAATAATAGTAATTTTTATCAAAAGTACACCATTTCTAATGAATATTTTGCCCACTTTAAAGTGTCTCAGTAGTAAGATTAAATAACAGTATAATTGTGTTAAATTATTGAACATCCAGGGTTATTAAATGTTTAAGCTGAAAATTATAGCAATAAGAGTTTTGAGCAAATATTTGTTTCCTTCTTTCGTGATAAATAATTATAAGTATACATCACAAGGTTTGTTTTACATTTGTCATCCACAACTTTCCTTTCACAATAAGTGATACAGTCAATATTAACCCTATTCATACCAACATATTTTACAACCTATTCATACCGTGTGGCGTCATAAAATACCACATGTATATTTTTGAGGATTTGCCAATAAAAGACAAACTTTGAAGAAATACATTAATTTGGTTAACCCTATTAAAGTTAGTCAGTGTACAAAAAGACTTTTCACATGTATTAATCTGGAATTAATAATCAATTAGCAGAACAATAATGCGCATTTAGATACCAAATCCATAGTTTTAGGTAGTAACATTGGAAATTATGTATGCATATACTTATTGGGTAATTTATATGTTCTTGAGGTTACAGAAGTGACAAAGGTTTCTTTTCATTAATTACATGTTTTTACCTACTGGTAAATAAAAATAACTGTTAAGACTAATCATTTACTTAACTGCAATACAGTAGACATGAAAATATAACCATGCTAAGACCAGTTGTTATCTAAGTAACACTTCAAATTGTGAATTTACTTTTGTAAATTCTTTTGTTAAATGACTACAGAGAAAGCATGGATTTACTATCATGTACCACTTTGGACATTATGGAGAACTCATGTGTCATTTTAGACTTTATGAAGAACTACACTGGTACTTTGTTCAGGACATAGTAGATTTCTGCAGTTGAAAATTGACAACTAATTATCCTGTTAGATTCACAACAAATTAAATACTAGCTCTTTTGAAAATGTCTGCCCTGACATTTCTCTTGCCTGCACCCACAGGCTGCATCCCTGTTTTGACCTAGAATATCATTTCTGTACCATCTTTATAGCCTGTTATACTTGTACCTTTAACTCGGGATTTCTTTATCTGTGTATCACTTGAGGTATAACTAAAATATTGGAGGATAATTTCAGTATGACTGTTTTCACTTGCCCTTCATTCTATAGCAGTAAAAATCTAAATAATAAAGCTTACCTGCACGGTACTACCCTTTCTTATGCCCTTGTTCCACCAAAGGATTAAGCCCCGATCCTGTCGGCGACCCTTAATCGTGGACAGTCGGTGAAAAAAAAAACAAAAGTGGGCGGGAAAACTGGATCGGTTTCAAAGTCTGGGATTAAGTACAGATCGTCCTCAGGAAGCCTCAGGACACCTCAGGCGGCCCCAGACAGTCCCTAACTGGTCTGGGACTAAGAACCGACTAAGCCATTTTTCTGGTCGGTTTGAACCACGATCCTGTCGTAGACAAACCGACTGGGTCCCACGACTCCTCAGGCCTCCTGGGACTAAGCCCCGACTAACCCATGATTAATTCCCGACCCTCCAAGGTGTCCTGAGGCGTCCCCAGGCGTCCCCAGACCGAGATAGCCGATTCTTGTTTTGCAATGGGACTAAGGGTCGCAGGAGGCCTGGGACTAAGGTACTAAGGGTCGGGGACTAAGGGTCGGCGACTAGGGGTCGCAGGCGGCCTGAGATAACATAGGACTGTGTAAATTTGGTCTGAGGAGGCCTGAGGAAGCCTGGGACTGGACATTTTGTTTATGGCGGGAAAAAATAATCGGTTGGGGTCGGGAGAAATATCAAACTTGTTTGATTTTTCACACGGCCTCAACCGACCACAACCGACCCTTACATGACGCCTGGGACTAAGCAAATTTTTGAAACCGACCCTCAAAAACCCTTAATCAGGAGCCTTAGTTGTGTGGTGGAACACCCACACAACTGGTTTGTTTTGAATAGGGCACATGAATGTTATGATTAAATTTCTGCAATGCCCGAACACTGCAGCTGACAGTCCCCAACCCCCCACAAGCCAATGACAAGTACTGAGGGTAAAATGGTTTATTAATAAAATACAATAATAGTAAAATACAATACAATAAAATACATAAATACAATCTAAACTATAACGTAAATACAATTCGATAAGTTGAATACACAAGGTTACATAATACCACAAATTTTGATTAGTTAAAAGTAAACACATTTAATACCACACATGCTGACTGCTTAAAGAATCATGCTGAGCAACCATTAACTATGTAACTTGACAATTAATGATAAGGTGACCTTAACTTGAATATAACGTATAACATGCATAATTAAGCCTCCATATTTAATGTCACCTTAACTTATGTATAGTTGTTACCCATGTAATAGTGGATTTTTTCCTGCAATAAAAAGCATAAAATGGATTAACATTTTCTAGACCAATGCCTCTTCTACCCACCTATCTTGCTTAATTCAAAGTTTTATAGGGAGGGAGGGTGGGAAAAGCTTTTAACACAAGTTACCAGTTGTACGTCTGGCTTTAAACTGAGGATTGTTTACATGTATTTCCCTCCTTAACACAGCCCACCAATAGAGAGGTAGCATTTGAATTTCACCATAGAAACCCCCATTCAGGCTTGTTACCTAACCCCTTTTGCTACTGGTCTGGTCACCAACCCTCTTTCCAAAGTGGGGGGTTCAGGACTGACCCATAAAGCACTAACAAAATACTTTATCCCTATCCACACCCATTGGATAGGGATAAAACTATAACCCTAGCCCACCTTTATTCTAAATCTTTCTTAGGTTCTTCATTGCTAGCTATAACTTGTATTGGGCCACATTTCAATTTGGCAAGACAGAAAATAAATTACTTCTATCTTTTATTAGATAATATTTTGTACAAAATGCTCTATTTCAGAGGCATCATTTATGACACCAGGAGTAATTACCATATTCTTCTGTGTACATTTCCCACATGAATGCGTTTGTCATGTTTTGTGAAATATTGGTAACAGAGTAACAAATTCATGAAATATGATAAGGAAAATTGAATGAGTTGAAATTTTATCAAGCATTTTTAGTGTGTGGGGTCACAAAAAAACCCACACAGTATGAATATGCTTAACTTTAAGTAGCAAGAAAGCAAAAAAACAACATAAGTGGTGAAACGTATCCAACTAAGTGAAAATAAATATGTTAATTTATAATTTGAGATTTCTCTACTATTTCTGCATCGATGTTAATGCTATAAAAACTAGCAGGAATTATTTTTCATGATGCAGGAATTAACAGTCTTACAGGCAGGAAGTGTTTTTTTTTTTGTTTAGTTAGTGTTTTAAGTCACAGCTAGTACCTTCTCAGTTATATTGTGATGGGTAGTCGGAAGGGCAGAGGAAACCAGTACATACAGTTGGTCAAGGTTCTGTACTCTAAACAGTGGCAAGCAACTATCAGCTTTCCAACATGAGGTGAGTCGAAGGTTTTACTACTATGCCACCATGGACCCTTGGGACAGTAAAACTAATCACCTGTCTGTTATACTATCCTGTCCATAAGACTGTCCGCCCCTGTATATATATACACTATATTTGTAGGTTACTTACTTTGTAGGTTTATTAAGAAATAGTTCGTGTAACTCATAGGGCAGCAATTTGGCATGAGGCAAAACACAAGAGGCAGGCAAACTGATCAAGGCTCTGCAACCAAAATGCCTGGTACAACAGACTGGCTAAAACAAAGACAAGAGCTCGATAGAAAACTGTCTTCTTCAGGACACATCTGGAAAAACTTTCAAAGCCTGATTTCTCCAAATGTGTGACTAAGTCAAAATAGACAATACCATACTTATGAAGTGGCCATCCTTGTGGCAAATGCCTTGTTTAGTGGTCTGTTGTAACTGTCTGTTCAGAGGTTTGTCTAGTTTCAACCTACATAAGCTGCAGAGTATTCACAAATCGCGGAAAGTATGATCAAGTTACACCCATCTTCAAGTGACTCGAATGACGTCCTGTTGATTACCGCTGCATGTTCAAAACTGCTTCATTGGTCTACAAATTTCTCTACAGTGGTTACCCTAGCTAATCTGGACCCTTGTTGTATATGATATAGGTGCACCTCCTAGTGCACCAGGCATAGTCACCCTGACCATCAATACCTGGTAGTTCCTCCTTTACACTTGACACCCCCAATGTTAGTCTGACACTCTGGCAATAGTTTTTTCTTCAATGCTCCTAAGATCTGGAATGATCTGAAATGCAGTTTCGTGGATTTTCGTATACTTAGAACAAATAGAACAGGGCTAATTTATTTATTTCTTTGGTTTACTACATCTGATAATTTTATTTATTTTTCAGGATTGGCGGACACTTTGCATATTTATTTATTAAGTGTTATACAGACAGGCAGTTAAATAGAATAACTGAATCTTCACAGAACTGGATACCGCAGATGCAAAATATCTTGGGCTCAATCCCAGTCAATGCTGCCATTTAATGTTCTTTACGTAGTACACACATTGCATTAAGGCAGTTATTGCACTGTTTACTGCAATCTCTTATTTACCAAAGACTTGTTGGCTTCCCAGCTGTCTTACGTTGTCCCATCCCTGGAGCTAAAATCCCATCAACAGATTGGGAGTTATAAGTGGGGCACGAAGAATGCAGGTACACTAGGGCACAAAAGTGTCGTGTGAATATACATTGAATGGTGCATCACTGATAGAATTCGCAGACAGGACAGGAAGGTTTCGGCATTAAGACTTTAAAACCATTTACAGAGGACTCCCATTGAGTAGAAATCAAGCCCAGGACTATGTATGTTTTCACTGGAAATGACCCTCTTACTTGGAAATTCTGATTTAGTAGAACAATTTCTAAGTTACATGATTCAATTGTACAATCAAACCAAAAAAGTACTCATTGAGCACAGAGCTCTACCAGCACAAATGTTAAGTAGAAATGAAGTCCAACACTGTGTATGTTTTCACTGGAAATGACCCTCTTACTTGGAAATTCTGATTTAGTAGAACAATTTCTAAGTTACATGATTCAATTGTACAATCAAACCAAAAAAGTACTCATTGAGCACAGAGCTCTACCAGCACAAATGTTAAGTAGAAATGAAGTCCAACACTGTGTATGTTTTCACTGGAAATGACCCTCTTACTTGGAAATTCTGATTTAGTAGAACAATTTCTAAGTTACATGATTCAATTGTACAATCAAACCAAAAAAGTACTCATTGCACACAGAGCTCTACCAGCAAAAATTTGAGATTTGTTTATAGCCAGAATATGATCCAAATCTTTTCCAAAATGTAATCGCTTTTTCCTTTGGCCAGACTGTACCCATATTAAAAACTTCATGAAGATTCACTTGCTACTGTTGACAAACTGACTGACATACAAATGAATGTACCCATATCATTAATGTATATTGTCATAATATTTTGCTTCCCAGTTTATATTAATAAAAAATACATGAATAACAACTGTATGTTTACTTTGATGAGTACATATATAAATATCTAAAAGAAATCGTTGTGATTCCTCTTTGAAACGGAATAAACAAAATATTTTGAGTTACTAGCATGTGTTATTAATGATAAATGATTATCTACCTGATTCGACTAATTAACGTATGAATATGGTATAACCTATTCTTATGTTGTAACACATATCCGTTATGAGTGGTGTTTCCAAACTTTTAGGGTAGTGTACCTATGTCTTCTGATGGCTGTTTCCCACTGATTTTATTTACACCCATTGCCTAATGGGATATGGTGTGTTTATGTCAAATCAAATTTCATCCCATTTTGTGCGTGGAAACTGCATATTTACAGCAGAAATGATTACTCATAAAGAAATAATCTGTCATGTGTTTTGCTTGTAACATTAACAATAGCACAAGAGAGGTTTTCCCACATTCATATTGTTCCTAAAATGTTGCAATGTTTTCAGAACAAATATTTGATGTACTGCAAAATACACTCGATTTTTTACATTTGTGCAGTACTTTATTTTCAGAGATGTTTGAAAATAAAGATAAAATTTGAGTAAATCAGGCTTACCATATGGTTGTCAAGTTCTGGAGTGACTATGCTTTTGCCAGGACAGTTTAACAATTGATGGCTTACCAGGAAAAAAGTAGACGTAGTTATTGCTTGTTATTGCAGAACATCTAATACCTAGGGCATGTAATTTTTATTTCAGACACTTTCAAGTAATAGCCATTCTAATGAATGGGATATTGGAAATAAAATTAGACAATTATCAGAAAATATGCAAACATGCTTGAAAATCAAAACAGGTCATTTTTACTTTCTCTTGATGTCATATTAATCAGGAATAATACCCCTTTCAAACTACAGGCATGAAAGCCTGTGGTTATAGGCATTAGACAAAATGCCCATATCCTTCAACTAGCGGCTGATGTCAGTATGGGAACTTGTGATACAGTGGCCCACCGTCCCATTCGTTGAGCATCACATAGAAGTTTTGAAAGGTTCAAAGCTACCACCTCATGAAGACCTAACCATTAGTCTCTGTCAGTCACTGTCAATCACCATCTTTTATCTGCCCTACGTCCCTGTATCCATGTGTGTCAGACTCTGTTTGTCCATTTCAGTGACCTTCCATAGATACATTTTCCGTATGGTAACTGAAGGTTAAATAAGATATGTCGCAGACATCCACTGATGGCACACGGTGTGTAACAGTAGGATGACAGTAGTACAAACATCTACCACAGAGACACATCCATTTACCTCCACTCACCTCATATAGTCATTTCATCAACACCTGTTACTGAAACAAGAATGAGTCACAACCTTCAAAGGGTGTAACCCCACCATCCTTCACTGTCTATAAATCACAGATTACCACCATAACACCACAGTACCCACCCCAACTGTGCATCAAATCTTAGAAGAAATGAGATGTCCTGGGAGACGGTTCTACCGCCAAGTAAAACTTCTAACCTCAGGTTATACCATCTGTAGTGTGTTAGGGTTATAACAAAACTACACTGATTTTATATATTCCTAACATTAAAATGTTTTTATTTACATGAAACATTTTTTTACCTACAAATGATATTTCATAAAATTCTAGGTGCAAATGCACACTGACATCCTGTGGCGTATAAATTCATAAAGTAGGTTCACACTCTTCCGTTCTGTCACTGCAATAGACCCCAATTTGTAAACATGGCATGAAAGTATTAATCAGTCCCAACAAGTTCACAAATTCTTTAAACATGGCTGACTGAGATCCATTTTTGAAAACCATTACCATGAGATAATCAGAACATGTAACACAAATTAGGCGGGTTTTTAGTCCAAAGAAGTGTGAACTTACTTTAACAGATAGAAAATTAAATTAACAGAGATATACAGAGTAAACATTTCCTCCTTTAGGCAGATCTACTGTAGCTCAATTATGTACTTGTCTTTTTTCTGTAATTTCTCTGAGAATCAAAACTGAAAGTAAATCTTGGTCTTCTGAAGGGAGCAACCTGATCCACAAATCAATTTGTCTTGCGCCACCTACATGACAAGCCCATTTAGAGCCCCCCGTTTGATAAATGATGGGGCAAATATAGCAACAATTAACCATGAAGTGTCCTCCATTTGTCTCCCCCTGTTTCCATATAAAGGCATATCACTATCTTCAGAAGCTGCATTATACTCGGGAAATGGACCATTTTAAACTGCAAAGTAAACATACCAGTATTCCCTTTCGCACGTTTAAATTTGTGTATTTTATAATTTACTTTATTTTATTTATTTGGGATTTATGTCGCTTTCAACATTGTACAGGTCATATCACGACGGGTAGTTAGAAGGGTAGAGGAAACCAGTACATACAGTTGGTCAAGGTTCTGTACTGTAAACTGCCAACCAATGGCAAGCAACTGCCTGCTTTCCCACTTGAGGGCGGACCGGGAACCGAACCCCGATCTCAGAGGTGGGAGGTGAGAGTGTTACCACTCTGCCACCGTGGCCCCTCATTATATAATTTACAGATGGGGCTTTAAGGAAGAACCTTTTATAACAGAAATTATAACCAGGCTCTCACAGTTGTGCATAATATTTGATTGGAAAAGAAATGTCTCAATCTACCAAAAAATTCTGTACTCCTGTTCATATTTATGTTCATAGAAATCATTTTTATATAGTTAATATAGCTTTGACAGAGCTTATACATCAAATGAGACACCTTCCCTCTTTACGCCTATATCATTTGTTAGAATTATATACTGATTAAATAAAACTAAAGGTCAAAGTTGTGGGGAACTGCACCCATTTCAACAGCCTGAGAATCGTACCAGGACAAGCGTGCACTGCATTCCAGGGAACATGGGACCATTTGCTTAATTCCTGTGTGATTTTCTCGGAATATTGTATTGACATATTCATTAGTAATTGCAATAGATTTACAAATATTAACATATTTTACTGTGATATCGTTCAGTGCAACTAATTCATTTTCTTCCATTGCGAATCTAGATTTCCTTTAAAATTTGATTGCATATATTAAATTCATAGAAAAGGGAAGCTCTATAGACATAATTTTCAATACTTTTTAGCATTTTTACAGTTGGCATGAAAAGGAGTCTCAGTGGTAAACTAGTTATAAACTCTCTTGTTATTTGCATTTTAATGCAAGTCATGATATATTGAATGTCCTGGCGTAGGCACATATGTAGTTACCCAGTTATTTGATATGACATTTAAGCTTATGGGACATTACATTTGAAGCAAATGTCAATTTGTTTTGATGGTAATTGCTTATTTGCTTTGGTTATTTTCATGTCTTGCAACTGATCCCAGACTCTGCAGATAATTACACATACTAAAGTTAGGCGAGCACATGCGAGGGGATTGTCAGCAAGGGAAGTTGTTGGTACATTCTTCATTTTCTAGATAAAACAAAGTTTCAATCATTTTGGGGATTTGTTTAATTAATTGTGTTTGATTCGTACACACATAAAAAAGAAAATTGCACTAGTGGCTCATATTTTCTTTAATATTCACACATCAATGAAATATTTTGGTTTGTAAGAATTATACTGTTGTGTATTTGTCATCTTTTGTGCAGAAAATCTCAAAAGAAGCATAACGAGGGTTACATTGTTTTTATTATTGACCACTTTGCTCAAATAATAAAGAAATTATTCAATGTTCACCTGCAGTTGCAAAAAAAAAAATCAGCAATGAAGCAAATTCATGGTAAGGGGCACCAGTAAATATACTAAACCTTTAGCAGGAGAGAGTGGGTATTGCAAATCCCATCCACCTGTTTGTCTGTTTGTCCATGGGCTAACTCCAAAAACATACATTAAATCAGGGATATATTTCCATACAAGTTCGGGTATACTAGCAGGTCTGTCTCCTCTGGATCCAGGTCTAGATCTAATTTTTTTTAAACATTATCTTCATACATATCTGAAAAACTCTTTATCTAATCAAGGTCATATTTTCACAGACAAGGGGGGGTTTACTTGTAATTTGGTCCTCCGGAAAGATATATCTGGATTTGGATTTATATGGCGATTCCAGAATTGTGATTTTTTTATGGCAATATCTGCAGCCTAAAAAGCTATTCATCAAACTGGGGTCATAGTCTAATACAACGTGGGATCTACTTATGGCTCAGTCCTCCCCAAAGTTGTTCTGGATCCGGATCAATCATCCTCATCTGGATTTGGATCAAAATTCA
Organism: Sabellastarte sp. h YS-2021; assembly: GCA_964017235.1. Taxonomy (NCBI): domain Eukaryota; kingdom Metazoa; phylum Annelida; class Polychaeta; order Sabellida; family Sabellidae; genus Sabellastarte; species Sabellastarte sp. h YS-2021. The sequence goes on along the minus strand of OZ024927.1, from coordinate 137,731,388 downwards.
CCCATGGGTGAGGGTTTCTACATTCTCAGGCAGTGCTTATTTCTGCATGGATATTCCGGCAACATACATGCAGAATGGCTCTAGGAATAAGGAATACATATTTCCAATGTTAATGTGTCTTCTCAGCAGAATCTATCCGTAATATAAATCTATGCATAAGAAAAACATATGCGCCAGTCTGTGCGCATTGGAGTCCCTATTAGGAGGACATTGCAAATTTTATTACCGGGGGGGGGGGGGGTAATGCAATCGTGTCTGTTTGTTTGTCCGCACACATAATTCAAAACCTCAACATTGGATGGGGTTTTACATTTCCATACAAGATGCAGTCTACCCCTGGCTACTTGTTTTAGGTGATCTTACAATCACCAGATCATTTTGAATCAAGACTTACAAAATATGGAAAACTATACCTGTATATATGTATTCATCTCCTAACACGGGCTCCACAATATGTCTCATTATTTCAGTAAAATAAAACATGCTGCAGAAAATAAATATATGCGTTATATTATGTATTCAAATGCACATTCCCTGCACCCCAAGGGTTGTTTTTTTTTAAAAAAAAAAAGATGAAATGCGTGGTGGTGGTGGTAAAATTCGGTAAATAGTTGTCATATTTATGATGATCCAAAAGCATAAACATTTCAAAGTAAATGAAGTGGTATTTGTCAGCGTACAATGTTTTCCCTATTGTTGCAATAGTATTTTCTGGCAGACAAAAAGATAAATAAAATCAAAATGAATGTCAGACTAGAAGACAAATAGGGGCGATAAATTAAGGCCAACCTAGGGAAATCATTCATTCACTGGTGACTTTTGCTCCTAATAGTACTTTTGGGACTCATCTATTGAACAAAAAAGTCTGGCCATTATTTACACAAAATTTTGCAAAATCTCTTTGTAAAAACGTGGCTTAAATTGGGTTAATCTCAAACCAGTTATTATTTTAAAGCGCTCTTGGTAGATTCACTTAATAAAATGTGTAAATATGTTATGAAATAGAAAAATAGAGCCTTTAAATAGAAAACTTTCACATTTTGTGGACTTTGTATCTGAATTTGTGAAAAAAAAGTTTAATTTATAAGATTCTTGTAATGTGCTTGGCTTTTTGTTTAAGTCTCAAATTGGCAGAAGCAGTAAATAATGACCCAGAGGGCAGGCGATATTGGCTACATTTATAGGCTTTTTATGTAAAGCTTCATTCCTCTATGTACTGCCACACTTCTGTCAGTAAAGTTTGCATACTTTGGCATTCCTTGCTTTCATTGGCCACATACAAGTGCTAAAATTGTTCAGAATTTCTACCCATCCTAAGTAGCATGGAAATCAGCTGCCATAACTAGCCACATCCCCAGGGTGCCCTAGTGTTACTGAATCTATACTGCTATCTTTCCACCTAATTGTCTGCTATTCTATCTGTTTCTGTGTCTCTGATAAAATTACACGTATGTGTAAGATTACAGTATCCTTACTTTTTTCTGTTAAACCACGGCCATTGTCCTGCTATATTCCGATCCTGTTCTGAAGCAAAACTGTAGATAGAGTTTTACAGCTTGGCTTCAAAGTGAGTGGAACATTCCTCATCCGTATTTATTTATTTATATCGCTTTCAACACTCTACAGGTAGTTTTGTGGGAAGAGGACACCAGTACACACAGTTGGTCAAGGTTCTGTACTGTAAACTGCCGACCGCTACCGAAAATACCAACTTTAAAACATAAGGTCCAGGGTTTGAACCACCGACCTCAGAGGTGGGAGGCGAATATGTTACCACTCCCCCATTAAAGAATAACTAACAAGTCTTATAAAAACTAATAATTCTCTAAATTAGGGACATTTCTAGATATTTCCAGTGAAAATGAAGCCTCATTAATTGTGTTGTCAACATTTGTTTCTGACCCCACTGGACCAACGTTCTAATCCCAGTTGTGACAACATGTTGGATTGACTGAGTTCTTGTTCTTGGTATGACCTTAGCTTTGGGAAGGAATACAAAAAAAAACAATTTATATCTTATATTTTATATGCTATATGTGCATGTAGTCCTAAGTCAACATTGTGTGTGGATGCCAAAAAATGACAAATAAGATATCTTGTTTCTTAGGTTATACCACTGTTCCACTATCACAAGTTTGTCTCCGGACTTTACTGATAACTTACTTTCGAACATAATCATATTTGTTTGTACAACTGATATTTCCAGACATGAAGGATGAAAGCATTATTGTAGGAGTTGCAGTGTATCAAAAATATAAACATGTATAAAAACTTTGTGAGTGAGCATTTCTCTTACAGGCAATCACGACCCATCCTTTTGGTTGCAAAGCAGCAATGACTAATCCTTTGGTGTTTCAATTACGTTTTACCGCTACAATTTATCTTGTTCACTCTTCTATAAAGTGGTGTTAATTGGGTTTTTTTTTTTTTTTTTGCAAAAGAAGATTAGTTATAAAATTCCCAAGACTTCTGCGCAAGAGTGATCAGGGGTTCTTGTTATCTTTATGAAATATAGCAGTGAGGAGCACTCCATAAGGATGATTTTTTTTGTGTGTGATACAACTTACCTTTATCCAAGACAAACCACGGGATATGTAAGATCTTCCCAACTTTTTTTAACCTAATCAGTTATAGCAGCACTTCAAGTTTAAAATCGGTTTGAGCTTGCAATAACTCGTGAGAAATAACGGCATTATTAGAAAACACATGAAACAAAATGTGTCACTTCCTTCTCAGTGTAATTATTTGCTATGTTTGTCTTTAGTGTGCAGTGACACGGGATGTGACCATTACTTTAGCAGTGCAAACAGTCGCGAAGGCAGCTTTAGCAGCCCAGACCTGTCTTCTAGGTATCAGGACACCATCAACTGTACATACATCTTTGAGGGAAATATCAATGACAGGGTCAACATCTCTTTTGATCATTTCAACCTAGTGAATGAGACCAAAGGAGGGTGAGTTTATCAATCCATACACTTCCTCTAATTACAACATGGCCTGGAGGCAAGGTTTAAATATAAAATGTTATTCCAAGTTGTCATACTGACAGAATAAAAGTGATGAAACTGAACTGGATTAAACAGTGGAATAGGCAGAATCGAATTGAGCTTCATACACACACTGGAACACAGAAGATATTACCCCTCCGGCTTCAAATTATTTATAATATATAATGATTATTTATTGTTCATTCTTTTGTCAGAGGTATACGGTTGCATTTAAATTGGCATCTATCTGGCTGTTGGCTATACCAAAAAAAATTTCTACATGTATATTTCCGAGTATGCAATTTACAGTCAACATCCACTGAAAGCAGTGAAAAATTGCAACCACAATAAACTAACTATTGACTATTTAACTCCATAAGAAAACACACAAAGTACATGGAAAATCGAGGATCAACAATCTCAAATCGTGTACGTGGGTGTACAGCCAAAGGTTTAACTTTAACTGGCTTACAGGTCTAAGACAACATGTAAAGTCTTTACACACCAACGATCCAGTGTGATACAATTAGTGAAATTAGTATAACATTCCTTGTCTACACAAACCAATGACTATTTTATTCTAATTGGACTTTTATAGCGCTTAGTATCCACTTAAGGAAAGGGACTCTAAGGCACGAATGGGACCCTAAGACTATAAAGTATAAAGATTTATGTTATTTAAAGCAAAAATCAACTGACTGGCTTAGTGATTAGTATGACTAGACCACAAAGTCACAACATCAAAAATACACTACTGTTGGGTTCTATGAAAAGAGAATAGATTCATCATAAACATAAGCGATTACTTCAAACAAATGAGCTTAGGTCATTGTACTCACTGACACATTGACAAAAATGCCTTGTGGAAACATCAAAGATTTTCTTCCTTTTGAAGCACATTTATTTTATATTAATTGACGAAATATTTGACAAATTAGGAGTGTACTTAGCACTTCTTGTAGAACCATTATCATCATCTTGCTTTTATATTCTTCTATCATTATTGACTTTAGCAGAGAAAGCCATCTTATTTTTATTCATTAAATAGGTGGAAGTATGCCTGGTATAGTTTACATTTACCTGTTATTTTGCAAAATGGTTAAATGTTTATAATCCTCCCAAATGTATCATACATAACATATAAATAACGAGGTAAATTTTGAACAGCTCTGATTTAAAGTAGTTTTCTGCAATTATAATATAACTGAAGGCTCTATCGCATTTATGCCCATGCAAAGATAATTGCAAGTGTCTGACCTCAATTTATTTTACTACATTTATTCCATCCGGTAGTAATGTTTTGTATTTGATTGTGTTGCTTCATTTTCAGCATGTTTGCTTAACTTGTTTCAACACATTTTATAGAGGAATTAGGAGTGATTGGTTATGAAACCAGAAAAAAATATTTTCCAAGGGGTGTGTCTCCCTCGTTAGTGACATACATTTAAAATAGCCAGAAAATACAAAGATTTCAAATTTGTCTCCTGTAAAAAATTACAGTCATAACTTGAAAAAGAACTTCAAGGAATCAATAAGCCAAAGGCGTATGACTAGTTTAACAGATATTTGGACCAGTATTAACGACTCTAGTGTCAGACACCATCCATTTTAACCAAACATGTACACAACGTTTTTTTTAATTATCAATAAATCAAAACGAAGGTGTTATCAAAAGACATTGTTGTTTCATTTCAGCTGCAATGTGGTATTCATTGACATCTATGTTATTGACGTACTTGGTGCAATGGACCTGGTTCACAGAATCTGTGGGGAAACCCCTCCAAAACCCTACACCTCAGTGGATAAGCTTGTACGCTTGGTTTTTAAAGTGAAACGAACCAACCACAAGAAAGACATCAGTTTTAAAGGCAACTACAAGTTCGTCGATGAAGGTAATAAAGTGAATAATAATAATTAAAAACAAAGGTTAGTGTTTTACTGAAGATTTAAGCACAGTGATAAGTGTGGTTAGTGGTAAAGAAAAACACACTTCTAACATGTGAGGCTAAGTTTGTAACAATTTAGGTTCCAAATTAGTAATGTGTTAAGGCTAATGGTACTGAAAATTTCAGTATGGATATCAAACCTCAATTTTCATTATTTTTAGTCCTGAATCCGGATGTTCCGCGGAAGGGGTTAATCACCATGACCTTACTGTTTGGCTCTTAATCAATAAATTATATACTTTTTTGAAATCGACTGAACAATGGGTTCATAGAGCAAAACTTTGTACTCTTGAAAATTCTCTTTGAAGATGTTTCTGACTAATTTAAATCTAACAGGAATAAATAACTATAAAACAAAAAAAAAATCATAGTTCAAACAATCATCATAATAATCATCTTAGCAAGCCACATATATCAATGATAATATTTCATATCATAAAATTAACACTCTCAGTATTGATAGTGAAACTCAGAATGATTATGGATATTGAAATATTGATTATTAATACAGATATGAAATAAAGTTATAATTAGACCTAGGAGAGGCATGGTTTTAAATGATAAATGCTGTATATCTGAAATGTATATATCATTTCTTTTCCTGTAAAACAAACAGGAGCACCTTCAGCCTTTCTTATGTCCAATTTGTATTACATCATTGCTCACTGTAGTGCTTTAAAGGTAACAAACGAGACAGAATAGCTGTAAATGCCTTTTCTTGATTATCAAAAGTAACTGAAGTAATCCCACTCTGACATTATAAGAAGGAGAGTGGAAAGTGATCTAATATTCCATTGGTACAGCCATAAGTTACAATACTACTGCCACCCTTTGGGGACAGATCTGAAGATTTCTACCACAATGAATAGTCCCAAAACTTCACTAAATATGTCATATTCTTATGCAGTTCTCACAAGGTTGGTTAACATGTATTGACCATTTTATTGACACTTTTATTGCTTGTGGGAAACTCGTGTTGACTGTGGTGCTTAAGTTTGGCTCTGAAGATTATATTTAAGATCATTCTCAAATAACGTTTAATTTTATATTCTAACTTTATTACAGTTTAGGTTTTTTCCCCATTCTCATATTCAAATTAATGTACAACTGTAACTACCACTAGGTAACTGTATCTATTTGACAGATTTATCTAAATGCTCTGAAAAAAACATTGGTAAAATAGTATGGTTTCCCTGGAGGTTCCATTTTTAAGTGTTTAACCATTGTTTTTTGCCAAACAAAAAGTGAAGTTATCCATCCAGAGCAGAACAAGTGTAAACGTGGTTAGATAACTTTAGAGTTTTACTAGACCATATATTGCTTCGAAGGAGGCTGAAGACCTTGGCAGATAACCTGTAATAAAACACTTTTGCTCAAAGAAAGAAAAGGCTCATAAACTTTATTGGATAGTACATTCCTCACAACCATTGTATCCACAGAACCAGTACAAATGGGGTTGTAGAACATTGAGGTTTTTTTCATAGGTGACTAGTAAAGCTGAAACATCTACAAGTACATAAAACGAATACATTTGTTCTTGAAACATATTACAAAAGCCACATTATGTAAAGTAATTTGTCATAAATTAATATTCCATGATATACAACATGCAGTTTTAGCGAGAATAAAGTATCTCATGAGAAACTTGTAAACTGCGATGACATACGAATTGAAGCCAAAATTATGTCAGGGAATCAAACAGAGGTTTGTAAGTTATTCCTCTGCCATTTAAACAACATGGTATACTTTACAAAGACGACACCATGCTAGAATAATATATCAGAAAAATGTTACAATCCAATTAAATCAGACTGTAACATAGGAGAATATGTAGCATGATTTATTTTAAAAAAAAAACAATTTAAGACTTTAAATGAATAAGCATTTGACTTACATGTGATAAAGATTTATACAATATTTCTAAATTGTGGCCAACATGCAAAATTACATAAGCTAATCAATTATTGATTTTTAGTCAATAAAATATGATATGGTATAAATAAAATTGGAAATAGACTGAAAAAAGTATTTAATGACATATCAGAGAGGTGGATGAAATACAACTGGAAGGAATGGAGTATTAGAGTACATTCCCATTCAGTTGTGACTTTAAATCAGTAATACCTTTGTAAAAACGATATAACCTTTACACATGTACAAAATCAATATTTGTAAATTTTATTGCAAATTATTTACAAACCCCAAATAAGCAAACACAAAGAACTTTAAGACTCTGGGCCATTGATTCAGATGTAAGGTATATTTTTTCAAACTGTACCTTGCCAAAAGAAGGTAATTTGTTTCAGTTAGTCTTTTTATTAAATATTTAAAATACCACCTAAGGGGCTGCACCATTAAAAGTACATCAATGCAATTGCTCTTAAAAGCTTTAAGAGTGACAAAAGAACATTCAAACAATGACAAAATGACGGAAAAAGAAGACATCTTAATGGAAAGAAGTCAAAAAAATCTCTTGGTTAATTGCATTTTGTAAGAAAGTGTAGTGCCCCATGGATCAAATGGCAGTTGTCACAATAGTTTTTGTAATGACAACTCAAACCATTTTGAGGATTCACAAAAGGCTCCCTTATTTGCACTATTCTTTAAACTTGTTTGAAATTACCAGAAAAACATAATGAGCAAATGCTAGCTCAAGCTAGAAAGGGTTCATTAAATCTATGACACAGAAAAAGGGGGAAAATATAACATATTTGGATATAAGTCGTTAGCCTATCCGCTAGGAGTATTCCAGGTGTGGACGATAGGCAGTTTTTTTCTGTTTTGCCTTGCTGTTGTGTAAACACTTCATGGTGTTTCATGTCTAATTGTTTTGTTTGGGTTCATGCACACTCAGCCACACAATGTACATTTGTTGTTAAAGAGACTGTCGAATATTATAGAAGAAATCACAATGATGTGTATGCCATGTTTTTAGATGCCTCTCAAGCCTTTGATAGAGTAAACTTTGTAAAGTTGTTTAAACTATTCATTAAGAAGGGCTTGTGTCCATTAATTACACGTTTCTTACTAAAGTTGTATACTAAACAATGCTTGAAAATACGGTGGGGCACTAGTACTTCAGAAGAATTTAAAGTGTGTAATGGTGTTAAACAAGGGAGTGTCCTTTCACCACTGTTATTCAGTATATATATGGATGAATTGATTGAAAGGCTAAAAAGAAGTGGAGTTGGTTGCTATATTAGCAATATGTTTATGGGGGCATTTTGTTATGCAGATGATTGTACCCTACTGGCGCCAACATTATTTAGTATGAAGAACTTGTTAGATATTGTCTCAAAATTTGGTAAAGATTTCGATATGAAGTTCAATCCTGTTATATATATGTGTAAATTGTTAGTTGTGAATGGCAGTGGGTCAAGTGTATGTAAATCCTTAAACCACTAAGAGGTCTATATAATATTAAGGGACATGGGGAACATTTAATACAAATTTCAAGTATTAAAGATATGTTTGATTTTGATGAGCAGGATAAGAAGCAACTGAGGTGATACAAAACCAGAAAGTGAGGGCATATGAAACCGTAAACTGGAGTTTCACACTACCGGACACAGATTATACAGAGCCACAAACTTTGGTAGTACAAACCTAGATACTGTGGGCATATCATATAAAACAAGAATCTTAGGTTATACGAAACTAAGACACTATGGATAAGGTATGGGCCAAAGGTGGCGATGATGAAAGCTCACATTTTATTAATATAGTAAAATACAGCACTAAAACCCTAAGCTATCAGTGATTCACTTTGACCAAAATATGGAAACCCTATTTCAAATCAACAGAATTGATTTGTATGTTAACCATGAAACACTGGTGATGACACACTTATATTATACTCATCAGTTAAATCCTTCACTCATTTTACTTTAAAATATAAACTTGAAATAATGTGATAAGCGAGTGACAAAAATTGCAGGGATATAATTTGGAGTTTTAGAGAAACACTTAAGTATATTGAATGAAGGATTTCCTTTATCTTTATGGTTAAAAGAAATGGTTTCAATGCACATATAGGAAATAGGGCTTTTTTCTCTCAGGGTTTTCTGATCGAGGTTTTACAGAATTACAAGAATTGCTGTGACTGCAGTAAAACTTGATTTTGATAGCTTCTCCGCCCCTTAGCTTAGAGAAAAGTGACACTGAAATAATACACACAACCAAAAAATGAGGGCATATAAAATTATAAATGTAGGTTTTACAAAACCAGAAACTGAAATTATTACAAAACACAATTGAGGTTTTGCATTGCGCTTTTTCCAAAAAATCATAATTTACAGGGACATATCTTATGTATAAGCCAATACGTCCAGGTGTCCAATTTTGTCAGTAGAATTATTAATGAGATACATAATACCCCATCCCTAACAAATATTGCATATAACCATAACTTTTTGAAGAATTTTGGTGTACCGAATCAAAAATCCTAGTTTCTCCCCTTGAGCCGTATTCACAAAGCGGATTAAGTTAAGTGAAAGATTAGCTTTACTTCTACAGAAATAAAATGGACTGGCTAATCTTTGGATTTAATTCCCATTCACAAAGTTAAGCTAATTTTTAGATTAAGTGCAGCAGATTCAAATATATTTTATCCTAAAGTTAATCGTTTCTGTGAATTAAAGTTAATCCAAAATTATCCAAAAAATAGATCCATTTCTCTCTGAATACCAACCTTAATCCTAATTATTTTTTTAAATAACTTAAGCTAATTTTTCGCTTATCTTTCCCTAATTTGCATTGTGAATACAGCACAAGATTTATACCCCCTGATGCCAGCATGACCAACAACAATCATTTGAATACACAATAGTAGCTCATGTGGCCCTCACAGACAAACTTAGAGATATACTGATAAATAAGATTTCAATAAATAACTAGTTTCTCTGATCGCCGATTCCGATTTAAATTTTTGTCAGATGGATATTATTTCTTTGAGATTAAATATGCCATTTTTGCATTTTAGACTTGACAAATGCCTGCTGCGACACTCGATTTTTCATTCAGAAATATATAAAAACAACTCTGGCAACCGCTATTTTATCTTATTTTAAGACCAATACAAGATAAATACATATCAAGTGAATAATACAGATAAAAATTAAGCTTATATATGGCTACTTTGTGGACTCGGAAGCCATCAATCCACCTAGTTGTACTTTGATAGAGGCATTAATGTTAAGTATTTGATGACAGTAATGTTAGAACAATGATAAAAGAAGATGTTTTAAACACATCTGACAAGGATGTTGGGTCGACCCAAGGACACAGTGGGTGGATACTGTTTTAATCTGAGGCAGACAGAAGGATGCTTTGAATCAAACCAATGTCTCCTGAAATCTTCTGTTGTGTTTGGTTCTGTTAAGGGTTATGTTGATAATTCTATGTATGTAAGTATGTATGTAACTAAAACTAATTTTATTTCTCAAGGTGGTGACATTGTGTTGTTTTAACTTTGAAAACACATTAGGGCAATTGAATTAATGAAAGAGTTGATTGTTTTCCCAGCGTCGTGTATTTGTTGCATCGTAATATTTGTTATATTTTAATATTCTTATCACCACAATAAACTTATTCAATCTGACATTAATATGTCTTTTAAAACAGCAGAGTTAAGTAAATAATATATTTCCAAACATTTGTAACGTTTTAATTAGACTTCTTTTCTTTTTTTCTACAGAATGGCAGCCATTTCCCAAGTCCGATCCAAGGTGTGGGGAAACATTCCGAACTGGTCCTGGAGGCGAAATTATGTCTCCTAACTATCCAGGGCCATATCCAATAAACGTTGATTGCACCTGGATGATCAAAGTACCCGAGGATCAGACCATCCTGATTAATGTGAATGACATGTCACTGGATGAAAGCAGTGAGTAGTAAATCTAGTCAGAGGTTTACAGTGTTTAATCTCTTTACCGGCAACTTGGTAAGGCATATAAAAACCATTGATCCAAATTCATATGGTCTTTGCAAAAACATGGTCCATTGCCTCAGAGAAGTCTGTAAACTATCAGAATAGTAATAATCCAATACCGTTGCAGGTTACAGTTCACACATGGCTGCCCATTCTTTCTTACCTTTTCCCCTTAAGGGGAGGGACAAGAGTATTGTTATTGCATCAATTTATCTGTTTCCATTTTCTTGGTATAACCTGAAAACTATGCATTAAATCCAGTATATGGGATAATATCGGAAAAAATCAGATGATATTTTCACTCAACATAGGATCTACCTGTGGCTTGGTCCTCGTGAAAAATAATTCAGATCCGGATACAAATTGCAATCTAAAGTTGTTTTTGTTATTTAACGGCAGTATCCACATGTATAACTCAACAACGATTCTTTGGATCTGGATTGTATTTTCACATATGGTGGCTTGGGGCTCCTAAGTTGGACCAGCGATCGAGATCCAGACAAAAACTCCAGATTTTGCCTGTGTTTTTTCAAACTACCTATGGGAGAGGGTTTTGTGCATTCTTTAGGCACTGTTTATTTGTTTATCAAACAACAGGATAACTCTAAAAATTTTCAACTTTTACAAATCTTTATGTTGAAGTGTGGGCTAGCAATTCATGTTTTGCTCTCTAACGCCCTGGCAGTATGGCTGCAAATTCAGACAATGTCTTACACCGGGCTGATTACCTTCCAACAGATTCTTATCGTGAAATGGTGAATAAAATACTCTAATTAGCTTAATATACTACAAATACTTAATACATTGCATAACCAGAGAAATACCTTACCTTTTTACCATCAGCTCTGGTGCAGTGCAGCTTAATGGGTTTAATTTTACCAGATGCTTCATATTAAACCTCCAAAATGCTGTGAATTGCTTGTAATTTAGGGGTATTATGAATTACCTGAACATGTCTATAAATAGGTGGTCTTGTTCATATTTCTTTTGATAAAGGATTGTGCCTCTACAATTGCTAATTAATTTATGAAGTTAGGTGCATTAAGATTTAATTGAGCATTTGTATGTATGCCTCAATCTTGTACCTATTTTTAAACAATAAAATTATGCATATTTTAAGAAAATGCATTCTTTTGTCCCATACACATTGTTGTTTTCTCTACACAGGGTTGTTTTCTCTACACAAGTCATTACAATATATTTGTACATTTCCATTCCTCTCTATCACTCTGCATAGCAAATAACATAGTATTTTTTTCCATCAGAGCTCTAAATAAAATTATCTCTTCAGGATCCTATTTTGTCCACCCATTTTCCCGTCCATTTACTATCACAAGTCAAATCCATTACTCATCACATCAACAAATTAGCTTGATAAACGTGTGACACAATGGGGCTGCAGCATGGAACTGTGGCTTTTAGCAAAACCTAAAACCATATGTTTTGTCACATTTAAAACAATGTTATGTGATGTTTCAGCCATTCTTGTAAAGTGTCTTCACTGAAACATCCAATAGAAATAAACAATTACATATAGTCTTTTGATAGTGATAAATCTGAAAAGCAGCTTTTTGGACTTTATGGCTTAGACTGGGTATTTTTATTGGTGATTTACAATAAATTGGTTTCTTTGACATGTTTTTAGCTTTAATAAACACCACAAGATATGTTCATTTAACAGTTAATACTCTAAGTTCAGACAACAGTTCATGAATGAAGTAAAGTGTATTTTAGGGGGGGGGGGTAAAGACCAGTGGAGGTTATGTAGTCCATGACACACCAAAAATGTGTACATAATAGTTTCAAACACGGCAAATATCTTATGTGTCATTACAAAGTCATTTTGTATGAACTCACAACCCACCCACCTACCCCCCAAAAAACGTACTTTACATCCAGCCAGTTCGTGGTCAGACAATGGACATTATTGACTGGATTTAGAAATTTCAATCTGCCATTCAAAACTTTTCAAGGAAACATTATTTAGAAACTACATATCCAAATCTGATCTAAGTTAATTATAATAATAAAACATGTTTTTGTGGGCCATCTGCTTTAGGCATGGGAAGCCATCAATGATAATTGTCCTGAGACATGGATTATTGCCCAATAAAATTCTGTTGTTCCACCATTACTTATGTTTACATACGCAAAATAGACAATCAGTATGCCTTATTAATAAATAATGTCCACATACAGCCTAAACTCTGGTGACTGACATTCACCAACCTGATAGACAGAGTCTCAAGGATGACAATTATGCTAATCATGACAACATTCCCTGAGGGTTCTTTAGCCTGCCACTGAGAATAGAGCTCATCAGTGTCTAGGCTCTCAATCATTTGTGTCTTGGTTAGAAACCATCTCAAGGCAAAATTTAGAATATACCAATGACCTCCAAAAAACTCCCAAACCTTGAAATCAATATCACTATCTATATAACTTGTTTTTACTTGCTATGTAACTTTCTAAATGCAAAATAAATTTCTTTAGGGAGTCCTGTTTCCATTTTTTTTCAGTTAGGTGCAACAACACATACATTTCATTCTGGAATGGTTTTGCATCTCCTGAGATTGATGCAACCGATACAATCTGTGGTCAGTTGTATTACTATGGTAACGAGATCAATGGTGGCAAAGACAGTGTCAAGGAGTTCAAGTCCACCTTCTTTCGAGTTGTAATAAGGTATGGCATTTCTATTTATATGGCAACATACTGTTATAGTGCTGCATTATCAAGACAATTATTGGCATAGTTTTCCTGATTTGTACTCAGTAAATATCTGTTCTTACACACCAAAGATGGTGTGGTGATAAACTATAACTAAAACAACATAGCTAGTCTATATGTTATGATATGAGCTGATACAAACCAATTCGTACTGAAAATAATTAGTATGAATACAATGGGTCAAATATGCATCAGTTTCTAACACCTAGGTCACACTTTTATGTTCTGAGATCACAAGCTAAAACTGAATGGGCTAATCTACTTTCGGTTGTGGATCATTGTGGCATGGTCCTCTTCATGTCTTGATAGGACGCATTTACACAATTAGGGAATTCACATTCTGGTGGGATGCATTCAACACAACAAGGAACACTATTTACATTCAGGACGGCTTTTTTAAACATGGATACTGTACATGCGAGAATTTGCTATGCTTTGTTTACTATCAAGATACATAGTCTCTTTGCAGCAATAAGGATGAAGTCATGGAACAGAAATCAAATACATATAAAAATTACCACAGAGAAAGAAATGTGACCTAATCATAAAAGGAATAGTTTCCCATGGAAATCAAATATTGTTAGTGAACAACACCTGGCATGGGAAAGCAGCAAGTAACTTTCAAATTTATAACCAGGGTCAAGATTCGAAAGGATGCGACATCTGAGTTAAAAGCCAAAGTGAAATAGTTAGACAACAGTTTTATTACTTATTTGGAGTAACAATTGGGAAATTTGCCACAGCATGTGTAATTCGTAATAGGGGAAAAGTGATATAAAACAATTCAAAAATGTAATAAATTTACATTGGACAATTCATGGTCATAATGTAGTCACATAAAAATTACAAGTATTTACAGATTTTGTCAAAAGCTAAGGAAGAAGAAGGAGGTTTTATCAGTTATTGTTTTAATTATTTCAATAATGCTTAAGTTATATAATTCCCTTATGAACACAGATTGGTTTCACCGATGCACATCTCTGAACAGTGCTACTGATGCACATTCATTTTCAAAAGTGTTCAATTTCAATCGATTCCAATTATTTGTACTCATCACAGCCCTAATGATAACCTATAAAAATGCTGTGTCAGTTTTTTCCCAGCTGTTAAAGTGGAAGTAAGCAACAAACACTGACTTTTCTTTTTTGATATAACAGGTTTTTCAGCCGATACGACAAACGTAACCATCAAACTCCGGGTAGAGGATTCAGGATGTCTTGGACTGCAGTCTCTTTGGCTGAAGGTCGGTAAACACGATTTGAAAAATAGTAAAATATAGTTTTACTGCTCTACAATAGATTACCATGTGGGACTCAATACTGTTCTCGGATGGCCGCAAGGCATCAGGCCAACTTCTAAGAAAAATAGACATTTATAGTTGGCCGTAGCCTCAAGTTGTCCTCTCGTGGTACACTACGCGATTTCTTCCTACTTTCTCTTTGGCCGCGTGATTTGTAGCGTCTGTCATTTACACAGATATTTTCATCTATTTCTCAGCACATACGTATTGTTGGATGTTGATTTTTGGTCATTTCATGTATTATATATCATAGATTATTCTGTAAAATTTCTGTTTTGACAGGATAAGTCTATTTTATTATTTTCGTGTGTTTTGAGTTTTCCTCGGTTCAGGCTTTCATCTACGTCTTTTTATTGCATTTCAAGATGTCTGCCCACCAAACGAATAAAGATAAACCTAGATCTAGTAAGTGTCGTCACTTTTACGCGTTTGACACACATAATTATTGCCCTATCTGTAGGGAATCTGGCAAGGGTGATGACCCCTGTGTCACTTTTGAAAATCCATGTGAAATATGCACTTCTTTTACAGAAGAACAAATGTTGAAAATTTCACAAAGAAAACGCTATATTAAGAAGCAAAAGAGGGACACTGCTAGTTCAAAAGACGATGAACTAGATCTTTTAGGGGATGACGTGGATTCATTTACTGGTTCCCATGCAGACCTTGAGAGTGCTGCAGATAACTTATTTACCTCACCCCCGCGTCCTCAGCCCCTACCCTTCAGTTCATTGTCCATCAAAACACCAGCAAAAACTGTCCCACCCACCCCAGGTACTGCCTTACAGCATAAGATTAAATCAAATTTAGAAAAATCCCTGGGTAACACACTAAACATCCATTTACAGCAACAAATGGGTTCTTTCCAGGCATCTATGTTAGAAGCTTTCCAGGCTCTTTGAGACAAATTAACAACTAAAAAACAGGCAGAGGTGGATCAGACCTCGGCTTCAGCTTCTAAGCCTGGACCCTCCACTAGTGCTGTAAATCTGGACCTACCCCCTCCGAGACCTAGAACTACCTCACATGTTGAGGAAATGGAAGTGGACTATGGTCCAACACTTCCTCCACGTCTCGGTTCTGACCTTCATTATACATCGGATCAGAATTCTAATGCATCCGAGGAGCCTTCTAAAAAGGCCTCAGATAGACCTAAAAACACTCTCACTCTCACAAAAGGCATGAGGTTGAACCGAGGTTTGCCTCGGATCAATACTATGATGAATCCGATGAACCTCGGATGTCATCTTCTAAACCCAAAAAACATGCTGACAAGAGTAGACATAAGGTCAGGTCCACATATGTGTCATCTTCCTCAGAGGAGGATCAGTCCTCTGCAACCAGACGCAGATCTTCAAAGCCCTCTGGGTCCCAGCCCTCTGGGGCTGTCTCTGACCAAGACCAACCTCAACATGATCCAGACCCCCCTTATTATAGGGAAGTAGCTCTGTCTGACGTTCCCTCCCAATACGCTGAAGAGGTGGACACCTTCAGGCGCATTCTTTCTCTCCCTGACCCCAGGGAGTCTATGCCTAGGTTCTCAACTTCAGTTATGGGTCTGGATGATGAAAAGAGCTCAGACCTAGAGGTCCTTCCTCTATGCTACCACTCAGCTCAGTTATAAAAGATGCCTTTGATAAGGTTGAATAGGCTCAGTTATCAAAGATGCCTTTGATAAGGTTGAATAGGCCGCTAATTTACCTGAGGGTAAATACATCAAACCTCCTCCTTCCACTGCAAAGTGGTACAAGGTGGGACAG
Organism: Sabellastarte sp. h YS-2021; assembly: GCA_964017235.1. NCBI lineage: Eukaryota > Metazoa > Annelida > Polychaeta > Sabellida > Sabellidae > Sabellastarte > Sabellastarte sp. h YS-2021. The sequence continues at coordinate 137,714,736 of OZ024927.1, read as the reverse complement.
CCCTGTTATGAGGAGAAAATACAAGAGTTGCCAAAATCTGTATTACTCCTAAACCCCCTGGGGCCCCTATGGGCAAGGTTCCCCTACCAATTCTTAAGGAATTGGAACACCAAGCTAGGCAAAACATATCCACTTTCAGCTTTACTGCTGCCTTTGCCAAGACTTCATCTTCTTACAATGCCACTTTTGAGAAGTGCCAACATAGCCTGAAGTCAACCTTTAAGAGGGTTAAGTCTCAGATCCAGAAAGGTGCCAATCCTAAAAAAGCAGCAAAACGTGGATATGAGCAAGCCTGTGAGTATTTAGACTTATGGAATAAGACTGTTCTTATTCAGCACAGAGCTCTCACATGCCTCAGCAAATCCTTGGCCCATATACTCCAGAGGGAACTATATTCTAAGAGTAACACTGGCTTGCTTAGGCGCGAAGCCGAAATGACCCTTTTGCAACCACATTTAAGGGAAATGAGACGCCAAGAACTCAGGAACTTGCCCTTTTGGCATTCCTTCTTGTTGAAGTCTCAACTTGTGAAGGAGGGGGAAGACTTCCTCCTCAAAAAAGGCACCTCTAAAGACTCTCAGGGTTTTGGACCCTATCAAAATAAGCCCTTTTGTGGCCCCCACAACAAGAAAAGAGGCTCCTACAGGAAACGCCCCTATGGGGGCAACTCCTCTCAAAGCAGTAACCAATTGTTTTCCTCAGGTAGAGGGAAACCGAACTTCAGAGGCTCCAGGGGTCGTTTTCGACCCCACAACAGGGGGCGAGGGCCTGGAAACCCCTCCCCCAATGACTCCTTAAAAGCCTCCCTCAGTCCACCAGTAGGTCACCTCCGTTCTTTCAGAAGAGACTGGCAAACAAACAAATTATCATCCAATGTGTTAAACATTATCACCAATGGCTACGTACTGCCATTCCTTTCAAAACCAAATCTGGTCAGATTCCCTCTGATTCTGTCAGAATACAAGGATCGTCAAAAAGACCAAGCTCTGGCCACTTGTATCCAGTCTCTCCTGTCAAAGAATGCAATCGAAAGGGTGGAAAATGTAAAATCTCTCAGGTTTTACAGTCGCCTGTTTCTAGTACCCAAGCCTCACCAAAGGTGGAGGCCAGTCATAGACTTAAGCAGGCTCAACACTTTTCTACACAAAATGGAAACTCCAGAGTCCATCAGGACCTCCCTGATCCCAGGGGAATGGGTATCATCGGTAGATCTGTCAGGCGCTTACCTTCACATCCCCATCCATCCAAACTGAAGGAAATACCTAAGGTTTTGCCACAGGTCGCAGGTGTTCCAGGTCACCTCCCTCCCATTCGGACTAGCCACAGCCCCCCAGGTCTTTACAATGATTGTAAAGGAAGTGAAGCTAATGGCCCTCTCAAGAGGACTCAGACTTCACCAATACCTGGACAACTGGCTGATCAGGTCCCAGTCTCAGGAGGAAGCCCAAGTGAACACCCAGGCAGTGGTAGACCTAACCCAGTCCTTGGTGTGGATAATAAATCAGGAAAAATCAGAACTGAAACCTACTCAGGTGTTTTCGTTCATGGGCTAAGAATACCATCTAGATTCAGCCCTTGTAAAACCCACTCAAGAGAGATGGCTCAAACTTCAGGATTTGATCCTACGTCTCAAGTCAAAATATGTTTTGACTGCAAGATGTTTGATGTCGCTAATTGGGTTGCTTGCCTCAACGGAGAAAATGGTCCCAGGGGGATGCCTTTACATGAGGCCCTTCCTTGGACAGAAGCCATTTCTGCACACCTAGACTGGTGGCAAAATCCCACAAATGTGATGAGAAGTGCAGACCTTTATCCCAAAGACCACAGTATCCAACTCTTTACAGACGCCTCAAACGAACATTGGGGCGCTCACTTAGATCAAAGTTCTACAAAGAGTCTGTGGTCAGACCGGGAAAAAAGGCTACACATAAACGTTCTAGAGTTGAAGGCAGTCTCCCGGGCCCTTCAAAGCTTTAAGGACCCATGCCAGAACCAAACAGTGTTAGTTGCAACGGACAACTCAACAGTGGTAGCCTACATAAACAAACAAGGAGGAACTCACTCAGCAGAGATGTGCACTCTCCCGTGGAAGATCATGACATGGTGCCATCACTATCACATAACATTAAAAGCCAGACACATTCCAGGATGTCTGAATGTGATGGCCGACCTCCTGTCTAGGTCAAACCAAGTTCAGTCAACAGAATGGTCACTGCATCCGCAGGTGTTCAAACAGATCTGCCAAAAGTGGTTCACTCCTCATGTAGATCTATTTGCCACTCATCTGAAGTACAAACTTCCACTGTACGTGTCTCCAGTCCCAGACCCAAATGCTTGGCACATAGATGCTCTGCACTTAAACTGGACAGGTCTCACTGCCTATGCTTACCCTCCGACGGCTCTCCTTCACAGGGTGATCCAAAAAATCAGGCAATGCCATTGCCTGATCATCGTAATAGCCCCAGGCTGGCTAGGGATGCCCTGGTTTTGGGACCTAGTGCAGCTCTCAACAGAGATCCCACTACAACTTCCAGTGTCAACAACTCTTCTCAAACAGTCCCACAATTATGTGTTCCACAGCAATCCACAGCATCTTAACCTCCACACAAGGCTTCTCTGTGGATTTGGCAGAGTGAATTGCTGCCCCTCAGAGGTCATCAATCAGGACCATCTACAAGTCAAGTGGGCCCTATTTGAGAAATGGTGCAGAGAAAATTCAGTGGATTTCTCCACTCCATCTGTGAAACAAATCTCAGATTTTTTCATGTACCTGTACCAAGATCTAAACAGGCGCCCCTCGACCATTGATGGTTACAGGACGGCCATTATTGACACTTTGGGCCCAGCAGCCCACCATATTGCACAAAGTTCAGACCTTCACAGGTTACTCTCCAGTTTTCACAGGGATCGTCCAAAAATGGAACCTTTCTGTTGTTCTCAATGAGCTCACAAAAGCACCCTTTGAGCCTATGAAAGACACGGACCTCAAACATATTACTCTCAAAACTGCTTTCTTGCTAGCTTTGGCCTCCGGCAAGCACCGCAGCGAAATCCATGACTGGGTTGCAAACAAAGTATCTAATCTAGGCCAATGGGAAAAGGTTGCCTTGTTCCCTTCTTCTGACTTCATCGCCAAAAACCAACTAGCAAGAGAAGGTTCTCAAAGTGTGTCTCTGGTGACTATTCCTGCTTTGACTACCATTGTAGATAGACAATTCAAAGAACAAAGGACCTTTTATCCGGTGCGGGCCCTGAGGTACTATTTGGATCGAACCAAACACCTGAGAGGGTCTCAGTCCTTCCTTTTCATCTCCTTCAAGAAAGGACTTACCTCAGACATCAGACCCGCTACTCTCTCTTCTTGGTTGAAACAAACCATTCTACTTTGTTATACACAAGCAGACCAAAAAGCCTTGGACCTGGTCCAAGTTATAGCGCATGACATTAGGGCCTTTGCGGCCTCTAAGGCTTTTTACGGTGGGGTATCAGTGGACCAAATCATGCAAGCCTGTCTCTGGAAAGCTGACAACACATTTACAAATTTTTACCTAAAAGACCTTACTTGGTCAGACAACAATATGTATCTGGGACCAGTGGTGGTGGCACAACAAGTCCTAGATCCTTCCCCTCAGACGAGTTATCCTCAGAAAGAAAAGAAGGGGGGGGGCGCATTCGCTACAACCAAGTCTTCAGGAGTCTAATCCCAGGATCTAGGTATAGGTTTACCTCTCAAGATGTTACGGGTAAGGTCATTTTGTATTGTTAGTTTATCAAGCATGATATGTATTAAGGACTTATTAAAGTTGTCATTAATCTCATGTTAGGTGGCTAAAAATTTAGGGCTGGTTTTTCACTCGTGGATGGCCCCTAAGGGCCCTTACACTACCTAAGTGAGCATGGCTGCACTTCTCTCCTACAATCAAAACATCTTGACAGTTTTTTAGCACTGTCATACAGTATATTCAGGTTTTTGGCTCTTTACAGGCCCGGTCTTTGGGATTGGGGCACTGTAAACGGGACTCAGACTGGTACTTTCAAAATATTCATTTTAATCTATTGCTTCAAAAACTAAGAAAAATTGACATATCTTCCAGTCTCAGCTGTAATCCCTCCACTGTGCGGTTGGATTCAGCATTGAGTCCCACATGGTAAGCTATTGTAGCACAATAAAATTGAAAATTTTAATTACTTAAATGTAGCTTTTATAAGCTACAAGCTTACCATGTGGGACTCAAAAGAGTCCCACCCTGCCTCCCTGCTGTATTACAGCTGAGGGGTAAGGTTTAAAAATTGCAACGAGAAAGTAGGAAGAAATCGCGTAGTGTACCACGAGAGGACAACTTGAGGCTACGGCCACTATAATTGTCTAGTTTTCTTAGATGTTGGCCTGATGCCTTGCGGCCATCCGAGAACAGCATTGAGTCCCACATGGTAATTTTCAAGTCACAGTAGATACTGCAACTACTCGTGAATAACAAAAACATCTCATATATTTGTTCTGGTGTCAAAATAGAGCCGCCTTTGGACCAGGTAAAATGAAAGTTTGACTCCATGTCCAGCTGTAACCAAACATCTGCAAAATACTATTGATTCTTCTCAAAGCTTCCTGGACAAGTTTGAAAGAATACAACTGTTATGGTATCAGCGACCGAATCAGGGCAGTTTTTGGCAAATTGAGAGTCACCATTCTAGTAATTGAGGGCCAGATCACTGCACTCTTATCCACAAAGTTTTAACTACTCAATAACACTTTTCATGACTTTAAAATTACACTCAAGTGTATGCCCACAGTAAAACATTTCTGATGTAGTATATTAGAGGTTAAATTGTGTATTACGATTAATAGTAGACTGGTGATGAAAAATAATGCAGAATATATGGCAGTTACGGCTAATCGTTTTGGTCCTATGGTCTTTGGTCAAGATGGCGTTGATTATCATGTTCCCAGAGACGAACAGTCGTTGGAGTCCCTTTGTTACACGATTATTGCTACAAGTTATATTTATGAGTGACCAGTATGTAAGTCATGACAGTGTGGAGCTAGACAGAAGGTTGATTTTTCCCTTGTATGACATTGTTTCTGACTCAGGAGAAGTCACTTAACTTTTCAGTATTCCCACCTTATCTCAACAGGAGCAATCATAGGAGCCAACAAGTTATATTTGGCTAGGGCTTACAATGACTTGCAAAAGATGACTAGTGGTACAACACACTGTGGGTTACGTGTGTTGGAATGGATTCTCTCATACACATTATGTTACATTATGGGAATGAATGGAGCAGTGAGACCTTATGTTATGAAATAATTGTAGTATTTTAAAGAAAAGGTTGACCATATTTGTTCATAAAATCATGTACAAAAAATTTAGCTTCAATTTATCTTTAAGTAATTTGTTGTTGGTAGACAGTTATTTTAGACTAATTTTCTTTTTAAAGTAATTTTCTGTTGCAAGACAATGTATTTTTAAAATAGGATTGTTTGCATTCCAAACCTGTACTGAGTGCTTATTCATACAACAATAAAGGCATGACAAAAATTAATTGAGATTATAAATCCTTTTCAAGAAGGATCACTCTAAATTGAGTGTGGCACTTTGTTAAGATTGCTCATCATAACTTCCCCACTTTTTGAGCCTTATAGTAAAAAGGGAGTCAATTTAAAATGTCATCTTATGGCCTCTGGATGTGGGTTTTCAGAAGAAGTTATTTGTGAATGTCATTTTACTTTTTCCCAATGGCTGTAGCCAAATATATGAATGTTATTACTGGCAATAGGATAATAGTATTTGGGGGGACACAACTATTTTTTCCTGCAAGACGGGTAAAGAATTGCCTTCACTTATATTAGACTTTGTGTCTCTGGATAAAAAAAGTTACAAATATAGCCATAGCTAAAAACTTCCAGCCATGTTTCAAACTTGACAGAATCTGTGACAATCTGGCTGGCTAAATGATTTATTTCTGCAATAAGATGAAATAACTGCACCATACTGACATATTGTTATTCCATTTTTCATGACATTATATCAGTGATTTAAACGGGTTAAAAAGGCGTTTTCATTGTACTTTATGATCAAAAATATTACAGAACTTTGCAAAAAAATCTTCGTGCTAGATAAAGTGGAGATTATGCCTATGAGTAGATTTTATTCATCTTTTATATCTCCTAGTTGTCTCAACTTGTTCAGAAGCTACTCCCATGAAACACTCAAAACGAATCATAGTGTTGTTGTACCATTTCACATTTTGCTGTTCATCTTTGCAATCACTTCAGAACCATGGTGTTATTTCCCACTGATGCCAATTTCAACTTAAAATATTTATTTGGGTTTTCTGTTTTACTTATTTCAGAGTCACCATGTTTCCCTTAACTTTTCTTATTATTACTAGAAAACCATATTTTTTAGATTTAATTATGGTTGTGGTATCCATTGTAAATGTAATATAATGAGTACTTTTATAGCGCTTAATGCTCATTGTACTACAGACTCTTGAGGTGCTTGAGCCACAAAAGAAGAAGAACAATTACAAATCCATTGACATAACAGGTCGACACCCAAAAAGTAACCTTGATATATTTATAAATATTATAAATTACATGAAATACTTGCAACCCATTGTGATGCTTAGAAATTCCTCAATGACATAGTGCTTGCAAGTTTGACATCTAATCACAGGCCATCACCTCTGTGTAGAATCGACTACCACATGTGCCAATGCTATGGGCATGTGCAAATATGTACCCAGCTCTATGTCCTCATTGACAACTTTTTGAAATCAAAACTAAAATTGTAATTGTTGTTGTCCCTTTCTTTCTATTTCATTTTATCACTGTGTTCCCATTCAGCACTACTATAAATCACAACTTAAAAATCATTGTGGAATTAACATTATATTGTTCTCCTTTGAACCATGTCAACATATACTAACATTATAAATCAAAACTTGAAAACCTTTTTGAGGGGGTGTTTTACTGTGCCACTTTATAGTCATTCACTTATCACCATGTCCTCATTTGCATCTATTACAAATCAACTAGAAGACCATAGTAATATTTTAAGTTGCCAAGTTAGTGTACATCTTTTTACTTATAATTTCAGAATCATCATGTCATCATTTGCTACAATTATAAAATACCACATGAAACTCATTGAAATATTTTATATTTTACTGCTTCCTTTTACACCCATTTCAAAAGCATCATGGCCTGAGATATTGCAATTAGAAATCACAACTTAAAACTCAAATATTTGTACTCTTTCCAGGATCACCATTGCTTAATTTTCTACGTTTTTGTCTCTAATTGTAAGTCATTATACGAACTTACTGGTACTCATTTCAGAATCACCATGTCCCCATTTTGAGTGTGAGGGAGGGGAGTACTGTATTGACTCTGGTTCACTGCTATGTAATCCTCTGCCTAAGTATTGCATAGATGAGTCATTGCTCTGTAATGGTGTCGTCAATTGTGGTGCTAAAGACCATAGTGATGAGTTTGGATGTAAGTATTCAGTGGTGTTTTCTGTAAGTATAGGCACAAAAAAAGAAAATGTTACAATACATTGACTATTAAAATAGACATTTTTGCCATCCATTGCCTTTAGATGATAAAAAACATCAGTGATTTTGGCGTTTGCTTAGCAGAGATCACTGTCCACTAGTGATATGTGTGATTGGTGAATTCGTTCATAATATTTGTAAAGTATTTTAATTACATGCGAAAAGGCTCACTTATCAAGATAAGCGCATGATCAAATGGCATTGTCAATTTGAAGAATATGGGTTTTTGAACTTATCTCATGGCTGATGAATGGGACCTAAAATGCTGATACCTCGATTCAACTGCTGTGAAATTATGCTGTTGTGAGAATAAGCTTGACATTACAAGGCATACTCTTGTCACTGCACCTGTGAAAGATAGGACTATGAGATACCGTGATCAAATATATTTTAACGTTCAAAAATGATTGGAAAGGAACATTATTGTTTTGGCCACAAGCAACTAGTTTTGTAAGTCATACATGTCTTATGACTTAAATATTTGCTGCTAAAAACTGGGGTTGATTATCAGAATGGATTCACCACGGAAATGTCTATAGCAAAGAAAATAAACGGCATAAACAGTTATGTCTTGTACTATTGTCATGTTTTATGTAACACCAGTATGGCATTTTAGTTTAATCATAAATATGACTTGTTGTACAACATTTAACACCCAACAATTTACTTCTACTAATTGCTGAAATTTTATAATTATAACATATACTTTGATAGATAGCATCTGGGTTTAAAATATCATTCAACACATTGTTTAGTAATGGAGAAAACAGAAACCTTGTGTTTCGCCTTTAGTTTCACTGTAGTACAAACATGGCAAACTGCAATTTATAGAAATGAACCATTTATTCAAGGATCTATATCTTAAACTTTTGTAGTTACTGATATTTCAGTAAAGCAATAAGAAAGAAAATTTTATTAAATATCTCATATTTTAAGTTTAACTTTATTTCCCCAACACAACGTTTCTTTCAGGCTATTGGGTAAATTTTTTGCCATATTAATGATATGAAAGTTTGGACTCTATCCACACACCGGATTCACTTTTAAAAGATAGCCCATATTAGACATTTAAACATATACAGACACATGACATGACATTTCAATTTAACAATAACGTACAAGAGTACAATGAAAAACATGTGTATGAGACCAAAAAAGTTTTACATTCTCAATGTTCAAGTGAAATAAGAAGATACAAAACTGTAACATTACCATACATTGTATTATATTGTATTGTCACCATTCAAAAACAGATTTCACTAGTTTAGCCTCACAAATAGTAGTTATCAATAATTTTATGCCCAAAAATACCTCTATTACAAATGATATATAAGTTTAATAAGATGTTAATTTATAAAATTTCAGAAAAAAATTATAAAATGGCCCAATTATTTGTACATAAAAAAACAACAGAATTTTACCTTACAGAAGTTCTGGCATTCGGGTATCACTTCTCTTATTTAAGATTGTTAAATATCAAGGAAAAGAAGGTTCCAGGTTGACCATTTTTTCATAAATTCTTGACCGAAATTTTTTCATTTTAGAAAGGGATTCTTGCTCAAAATATTTGCTCTTTATTATTTTTGTAGGTGGTAAATATTAAGATCTTGAGACAGCCTTGTCCTGGTAAATATATAATATCGTGTAATTAACAAGATAAAGTTGAGGGGCCAGAAATAAGATAGTGGTTTAAGACAACCTAAAATTTTCATCTTTTTGGTTATGTTGACTTTTTCGTGAGTACGTGCTTCTATCCACGATATTACATTTTCCCAAAGATCATTTGATATAGGACACTCAGAGAAGAGATGAGTTATTGTTTCTGAATTATAAAATATAAACTTATGTAGGTGGCATTATGTTATTTAGTAAAGTGGTTGGGTCTTCTTCATAAAACACCCAGCAATGGCATTCACTTGAGGCTTAGCCCCGATTTGAGTGCCCAAAGGTGAACAGTGGTGTAATGGAGGCACACTCATCCCCACACATGAGGTTGCATGCTAAAATCTTAACGCTAATGGGGGTGTTCCACTAGAGCCAACCTTTCAGTAACTAAGTATTTTTGGAGGGTCTGGAACAATGTTTACAGAATCGGTTAGGGTCAGTTGTAGTTTCCCGGCTTGTCACAGTGGATAGGCAAAATATCAAACATGTTTGATATTTCACCCTACATCCACAACTCCGCATCCGAACTGTGTCTTCGCCCACCTTGGAACCATCCTGTCGTGGATCTCTATGGCTTCTCTGTTTTCCAAGCAGATAGTCATTTGTATCCGCCTATTGATGTTCTGTTGTTCCCAAGAATGACCTGGACTTATTGTTACAAGTGATCTTATGAATCTTTGGGGGTCATGAGCAGGTCTAAAGACCTTCTTAACGATCATATTACCAATCTTTTGGGGTCTTTTCCTGGGATATTATAGTTGCCCCCACCAGGAGGTTATGCTTTTGGGTTGTGTTCCTTTCTCTGTCTGTTTGATGTTTTTGTCTATGTTCACAATAAGTCCAAAGGTAATAAGCAGAGATTTCTGAATTTTTATGTGGGTAGGGCCTGAACTAAAAAAGAAGTGATTAAATAAAGGAAAAGATGGTGATGATAATATAATAGATACAAAAATCCAAATTTTCAATTGTTCCATTTCAATGTATTTTCAATGACTACGACCTCTGAGATCAGAGTTTGATTCCTGTTTGAATTACTCCCAAAGTAATCAGCAATTCAAAATGTTTACGAGGGTAGGGCCTAGCCAAAGGAAGAAGTGGTTGAATTCTGGGGAACATCAGGATCACAGGCATGACACAAAATATTCTGAATTTTAGAACATCCCCCTTTCCCCAGTGGAGGTCTGGCATGTATAACAATTAGTCATGACTTTAATTAAACTATCAGTTTGTCCTTTGCAAACTTAAGAATCTTATATTTGTCTTTACATGGTAGATAGAAAAAAAACATGTGGTCATGTGGATGAGTTACATATTACTTGTTCGTATGCATTTTATGTTAAATATTATTCTCTTTTCCAGGTTGGACTTTAACCATCTCCCTGGTTAGCACTTTTGGAGGTATCATATTGATTGCAGTCCTCACAGTGTTGTACTTACGTTATCGGAAACGACAGCTAGAATATGCAGCCAGAAATCCAGCTAGTGTGTACTATCAGTCATCTGGCATAAAGGCAGCGGACTATGAGAAAAGTCAACTGAATGGAAAGAAAATAGCAGTGAGCTACTCACCAGTAAAGAAGCTGTCTTCACCTGGGTACATAGCTGTATATTCTCCACAAAAGAAAGGATTTTCTGTATTTGATGAATATGACAGTGAAACCTGCTGGAACAAGGATCAAGGGCATGAACAATATATCCCAGATGAAGAGAGAAAGGCCTTAGAAATGTATGTCAATCATTCTGCGCATGTGCAGAAATACCATCATCCCGATCAATTCAAGAGAGACCAAAAGATTAAAGACATGCGTATGTCTCCAGTGACGTCACATAAACCCAGGCAGATCAATAACAGTCACAGCATGACCTTAATTAATAACCGGAAATCACAGTATAACGCTTGTCCTACTTTCCCAACTCCACCCGAGAGTGACCCAGAAGTAGATCCTTATATAGGTCACACTTATGCCAATGTGAAAGACGGTGGTAGAAAGAATGTGTACACAACAATGCCAAGAGTCAATCCTAATAGTGTGTCGGCCGTTGTATAATAATGGATTGTAAATTAGTACATTGGTAAATTGTAAACTCACTGCTTCTAAAGCTAAGGTCACATTTATTTCTATTAAGATCCGTATTGTTACCTGGTTTTTAAAAAATATCGCGTTGTCTGCAATGTTTCGACTTATTTAGTCTCTACATTATACTATATGGTATACATGAATATTATTTGACTTTATTTAAATGTCAATACTTTATCAGAAGTCCAGAATTTTGTCATTTTTGCTGTTTTTATATATTCTTCATATGTTGTTCTAATGATTTTTACAATTGCAGAAATACTTCAAAATACTTAATATTTAATTCGATAAGGAGTAGTACAGATTCTAAGATTTTAAACATTGAAAATTGCCCTTTCTAGCCAGTAGCAAAACTTTCTATAGACCAAATCAACATCCCCCCCAAAACAGCCAGTGAGTGACGTCAGTGGGTAAACATGCTGCACTCCAGCCAGCTCTGTTATCAGTAGTTTACATTTACTTTCAACTGTGGTGTGCTTTTGTTGCATTCCACAGTGTAACAATTCTAGATATACATCAAGTATATCAATGCATGATTTTCCCAAAAATGACAATATTAAGAAAGTAAAGCCTTTTATATAAAATAAAGGCTAAAAAGCATTTTTCACACATTTTATTTTTGTTAAATGATCTCTTACTAAACAACTTGTAGTACTTGAGACTTCTGTGCTTGTGTGATTTGCTTGTTACTGCATAAAGAGATCCTTTCAAAAGAATAAAAGTTCAAGGCTGATCAGTTTATTTTAATACCTGATATTGATAAACACATCTTTATATTAACAATATTTAGTTAAAGATAAATTTTATTCATGGTTTGATATGAAACAAAATGTTAAAATATAGGTAGATATATGAATACTGCATAGCACTGATTGCTGTAAAACCTTAAAGTTAACATTTTACAGGCTTGACTGGCTAAAAAAAGAAGGAATGCTTTTAATCTAGGCAAAAAGAAAGTTTGCTCAGCACATTTTAAGGCAGATAATTTCCTACCAGATTACAGATAGGAGACACCTTAAGTCAAATGCTGTCTCAACTATATTTCAATGAAAACCTGAAAAGCAAAGCACTTTATAGAATAGAATAGAATAAGAATTGGAATAGAATAGAATAGAATAGAATTAGAATAGAAATAGAATAGAAGAACTCTATTTCAGACACATAAGTAAGGTATTGTCCATATAAAATGAAGAGTTCAAAAAGTAGTGAGTAAATGTACAAGAGGAATTATTTGTTTATAAAAAATAAACTCTACACCATTCACCTTGCTTGCATAAATCTAAACATATGTTACAAATAACATATTATTCCAGTTTGTGATTAATTTAGAATATTTTGTAGTATGACTGAAGTAATAATTGTTGATGAATTTATTACTACTTTTCTTTTCACAATTCTATATATAAGCTCACTGTTTCTTTAAGGTTTTCCCAAAAAATATTTGAGAGACACTACAATAAATAAGATAGTTAATTAGATACCTAAAGGTATTAATGTAAGACACACCTTTTATCTTTCTCTGAGAGGCATAACATTGAGCCCTGATATAGAGCTTGTGGTCATTCCTTACTGCAGTTAAAACATTATGAATGTATTGTTCTGCAACAAATTTGTAGTCTTTAGCTATTGGATTCTTTTTTATACATTTCTTCTGATAATCTATTATGTTTTGCATGTTAAAGCTATTAATTTAAATTTTTAACACAATTTAATGAAGATGATACTAAAGCCACTGTGAAAAACACACAGTACACTGTATACAATACACAGGACTTCACTAGATCAGTGGAGTGAGTGCAGTGTTTGTTTACCCAGTAGTGTGACGTGGAGGGGATGTTGATTTGGTCTATTGTTGTTCATTCAAAAAGTCTGGTATATATCAGTAAACAATTTCACACTGTTGTTCCTATAGCCTGCCATTAAGGCGTCTTTGTGATAAAATTACACAACCTTAATTTGCACAATGCATTCTTGATATTAAAATTATTGTTTAACTAAACTAACTTGGAATATAAAAAGATTTATATGTACGTAAAGGATTGAAAGAGATTGTATGTAAAGGCTCCATGGAGGCACAATATATTATGTTGGCAAGTACATGTATAATAATGTTTCTTTTTGACAATTGATAATTAGTAAAAAACCTGTTTTCTGACAACATTGGACCACCTATGATACAGTTAAGTTAATTGTATCATTTACTATGGTTTTGGAGATTTATCATCCATTTTGTTAGTTTTACAAGTTGCATACTTTAACATTGAACGAAAAGTTTAGGTGATGTTACTTCCTAGTTCTTGGTGCTTTCAGTACAAACAATGAGTTCATATTTTTGCTACTTTTATACTTTGTTTCTTTCCTTTAAGAAATATGTATATATATTTCTTTCAAATAGATATTTTAAGATTAAATTTATAAAACTAGGGATACCACATGTAAATATTTAAGGCAATGGAAGCAGGTGAACGAAATTGTATGAGTACATTATTAATCATAATGTTATTTAAAAGAATGTGATGACATTATTGTTTATAGGCCTTAATGTTTTGGGTTATTTTTTTATTTTATATCACAATTGCTGTCACACAACTGTGTTTTATTGGGATGAGTATAAGAATGGATTCACCACGGAAAAGTCTATAGCAAAGAAAATAAACAGCATAAATAGTTATGTCTTGTTCTATTGTCTTGTTTTATGAAACACCAGTATCACATTTTACTTTAATTATAAATATGACTTGTTGTGCAACATTAAATACCTAACAATTTACTTCTATTTGCTGAAATTTTATAATTATAACATATATTTAGATAGATAGCATCTGGGTTTAAAACATCATTCAACACATTGTTTAGTAATGGAGAAAACAGAAATCTTGTGTTCCGCCTTTAGTTTCACTGTAGTACAAACATGGCAAATTGCAAATTATAGAAATGAACCGGTTATTCAAAGATCTATATCCTAAACTGTTTTAGTTAGTGATATTTCAGTAAAGAAAAGAAAATTTGGTTAAATATCTTATACTTTAAGTTTAACTTTATTTCCCCAACACGTTTCTTTGAGGCTAGTTTTCAGGGTAATTTTTTTTTGCCATATTAATGAGGATATGAAAGTTTGGACTCTATCCACACACCGGATTCACTTTTATAATATAAACTTTTGTAGGTGGCATTATATTATTTAGTTTAGTGGTTGGGTCTTCTTCATAAAACACCCAGCAATGACATTCACTTAAGGCTTAGCCGGATTAGGCTATAACCCAGATTTGAGTGCCCAAAGGTGGACATAGTGGTGTAATGGAGGCACACTCATCCCACATATAAGGTTGTATGCTAAAATCTCAACCCTAATGGGGGTGTTCCACTGGACCAACATGTCGGTAACTAAGTATTTTTGGATGGGTTGGGAGCAATGTTTACAGAGACGGTTAGGGTCAATTGTAGTTTCCCGGCTTGTTACGGTGGATCGACAAAATATCAAACATGGATCTCTATGGCTTGTCGGTTACACTTCCAGTCTTTTCCTACACTGTTACTGTCTTGTCTTGAAAAACTTGCCATCCTGTCCTGGTTCAGTACCAGAACTCCACCTCCAGACAGTCCGTGAACACTAACCGACCGTACTTGAAATCAAACCGGCCTGTCGTAAACATAACCAACCTGACTTGCACACTTTCGGTCAAGACAGAAAGTATCCCAGTCTTCAGCCATAGGGTCGGTAACATCTCAGCAGGACAAGCTGGGAACACTTACAGATAAGCCGTAAACAGAATCCAACAATTCGGTTAAACAACAGACAAGCAGGGAACTGTGTAGGTCAAGCCAGCTTCATTTATACAACCCACAACTTGTCTGCTGATAAAATCTGCGACTATATAAGGCCAGTCGGTTTGCGCAGTGCATCATAAGGCATCTGATGGATTATACCAGGCAGCGTTTCAACAATAGCAGTTTGTTTTTATTTGCCCTAGATAATTTAATTATCTAGGGCAGTTTTGAGTTGAAGTTGGCTGACTTTATACTTTAAGATTTTATGTTTTATGAAAACTCTACTGCTTATTATTTGACAATGGGTCCTAAGAAAGGCAGAAGAATGGAAAAGATAGATGTTCCCACTGACAGCGTTTCTGAATTTGAGCTGGGGGACACAGCAGCGGATATCCAGTGGAGGAGGCAGGATAGGGAGGCCAGAGAGAGGGAGGAGACACAACAACAGCAACAGTGGGAGGAGGCAAGGAGGGAGGAAGCAAGAGCAGAGGAATCAAACACGCAAGAGGAGGGAATTCCAGAAAAAAGACCCTGGACAGAAAGAAGTGACACTGAAACAGAGGCTACTGGAGGAGAGACGGGGCCATCACAGTCACATTACTGAAAGGGGCACATGACCAACATCTATCTCACTGATTCTGACGAGGACGCTATTGTGGACTTTGTGAAAGACCACGAGGAGTTGTATGATAAGACTAGTGAACATTTCAAGGACAAAGCAAGGAAAGAGTTTCTCTGGGAGCAGTTTTCCAAGAGTCGCAAGCTGTCTATGAAGGTTGCAAGACCTCGCAAAGGACACATTACAGGAAACTGACGCAATCAAAGTCTAGACAGGCCCTGAAGGAGACGACAGAATATCAGACTTGGATACAGGACAAGTTAGGATTCGCACATCAGACACAAGGGGCTCAGCAAGTTGTCAGCCTTCAAATCGCAGGCCCAAGGAGCCAGTGTTTCAAATACAACAGCACAAAACATCAGAGCCTCGACTGACACAGACAATATGGAGATAATCATGCGGTCAACAGACACCACATTACAGCCTCAACAAGTCACGAGCCCCACCGTAGCTTCAGGGCGCTCTTCGGTCGACCAACGGGTCATGGACCAGTTCACACAGATGAGAAGCATGCTGTCATCATTCCTCAGGCAAAATCAGGGGACAACAACATGTACAGCCTTTTGCAACTACCTGGCGTCGGAGGTGGATGGACTAGAGGAGAAAGACTTTCAGACATTTAGAAATGAGGCTGTCAAGCTCCTTAGCAACATTCAAAGCAACACAGAAGAACATGGTCCAACAGCCACAGCAACAGACACTTTCACGAAACTCAAGTGCAACTTCAACATTTGTGCCAAAAACATTTCAATAGCCACAGCAGCTAATTCCAGTTGCAAGAGAATTCATCTTAACCATCCCAGAGACACAGATGCCTTCAATCCAGGTCATCCAAGCAAAGGACAGCACCAATCCAGAGGGCATCCGACTTCCTTCCTAGTCATTGACGATTAACAGGCTGTATCATCAAGACCACTTACATTCTCATTAACACCGACGAAGCACTTCAACCCTCCATCAGTTGCCTCTGCTACAGGTGAAGAAAGTCAACACAACATATTAGGACTTTCAAGCTTCTTCAGAAACATACCCTCAGTGCTGAGCTACCAGCAGATTCACACACTGCAGCCGTTTTCACCAGCCGACATGCCAGCACCAGCTGCCTCTCCTCCAACCACCACCGCCTCACAGCAAGAACATTAGCAGCCACCGGCCCAGCTTCCACCTCCTTCCAAGTCAGAAGACGCCAAACATCAGCCACAGTAGAACATCTGCCAAGCCTTCAATCAGTTCTTTTCAGGACTGATATTAGTCCTCATGTCCTCCTGCCCAGCCAATGTCCTCCAGTAGTTCTCATTTATGTTTGGCCTCCCTCAAAGGATTAATGTAGTTCTCATTGGGTAAATGCACCGTCTGTTCTTTGGCTGCTATATCATTTGCTTGGGTTGGTGCCCTGTCTGCCCTGCCCTGGTGTGTCCTAAGCATGTTGTCCAACACCACACACATAAAGACAATGTCTGACAACCCTTGGCCTTTGCTCCATGGTGCACAATAGTGCCCTGAAGCGGTTCATTAATATTCCACCACCCTCCTGCCCCTGGAGATCCTGTAGTTGGCTATCCTTTCTTCCCTGGTCAGTTGTCTTCGGCGGTAGGGTTTTTTCCATCCGGGGCATCAAGGCAAAAGTGTCGTCACCCAACAAGAAGTAATGTAAGTCTGGTCCTCCCTCCCCCAGGAGCTCTGGTGGTGGAAGGCCCAAGCTGCCATCCTCGATCTTCTCTCTCAAAAGGCTTCTGTTGAAAATCTGTGCATCAAAACAGGAACCACTTGACCCACAGTTTATCCACAGGAATCTGTATTCTGTGTCCACCAGGGCCAGGAGAACCTGTAGTTGTAATAGTCACTGCCTGATTTCTTGGGCTTCTTCATGGTGATATGCTTCCCATCTATGGCACCTACAGCATTGGGTACATTCCATCTGTTTCTAAACTTTTCCTCCACCCTTTGCCATTCATCAGGGCTATCAGGGCAGTGCAAATATTTGTCCTGGAATTCAGCAAGGATGGTTCGGCAGACCTGGGGGACAAATTTGCAGATGGCGGTGTGGCCAACCAACCAGTGGTACTGCAGGGAGATGTAAGTCTCTGCAGTGGCCAGGTGTCTCAGGGCTATGGCCAGCTTGAGTCCAACTTCCAGTGGCTTCCTGAAATTTGTCATTGACTTCTTGATGTGGTGGTGAATGTGTTCCTCAATGAAGTTAAAAAAGACAGGTTGCCTCCTGACAAAATTCTGGGATTTCTGTGTGTATTAAGTCGGCCAGGAGGTTGCTGTAGCATCCCTTTTCTTGTCTTTCGGGGATCCAGGGCATGACCCAGGGGTTCAGTGGCTTTCTTCTTTTCTTAGGGGCAGGCTGGGGCTGAGGCTGTGCTGGTAGCTATAGGGCAAGTGATGATGCTGGGTTCAAATATGTCCTCTGTTGTTCCATCAAGATGCAAATCAAAATATTAAACTCAATAAAAACCAAAAGTACCCTAAGCTGATGTATGAAATCTCTGTGATGTGTAACTGGCATCTTTGCAGTGGCAAATTATTTTTTTGTGAGTCAGAGGGGGTTTATATAGTTTTGGTTCGATCCCGACACTGGATCCTGACTCCAGGATTTAATCAGTCCATTCATGGTGAGTTGGGAAAATACTTCAGTCCTGTCTGTAGTTTCCTGTCTTTTCTTCAGGAAAATGATCTCAACCCAAGTCAGGTTAGGATCTGGATCCAGACAAGTCGGTATGTTCTATGGGAAGATGTAACCGACCCATCATTTTTGTACACTTTTTTGTGGTTTTCATCCCCTATTCCACCACTTTTGCTTCCAACCATAGAGTCGTAGAGGCGTGTCTTAGGTGTCTTGTTTTTCAGCACCATCCAACATGAAAGTGCTAGAACAAGCCATAGAGGCAAACAGATATGTAATAGCTGCTCACAGTATGTCGTAGTGACAGCTCAATTAGACTGGAGCAGTGTCCTGACTCAATGACCACCCCTGGGTTTTGCCATAGATACATCAAATCAAAGATAAAGCATGTTACAACAAGGTCTTGACGTTCCAGGCTATTATAGCCGAGGCCCCTTCCAGTTTTGGATCTTTTTCAAGAGCAGATAGATCACTGTCTGAAGAAGGAAGCCACTGATTTCAGGCGGCCTTTAGAAGTGGGCTTTAAGCTGGCTATAACACCAATACACTTAAATACTGGAGAAAGTAAGGGGTATCACTGAAAGATTGGACAAACCAATTTTTGAAGGACCATCTTTGATTAATTCCAGTATTTGACATGCCCTACCAATCCTGCTCAGTAAACGTTAGAAACGTTTTAAAATGGTTTAAACGTTAACAAAACGTTTTATGGTCTTCTAAATGTTTCAAAGTAAACATTTACACTGTAATGTTTAAAATACATTTTGTAAACATTCTCGTTACAAACGTTTTACTAGAAACATTTATTAATTGTTTATAAAATAATTCAAGAAGCTAGGTTTGACTGGAAACGTTTTTAAACATTTATAAAATAGCTAAAGAAATGAAGGTTATACTAGAAATATTTTTCAAACATTCATCAAGAAATGTTTGATAAACAGTACACATAAAATGTTCAAACAACATTGTTGATCAAGTGTTTTAAAAACATTCTACAGAAACGTTTTTAAACCCATATTTTCAGAATGCTTATTAAACCACTATTTTACAATTTTAGACATAAAAATGCTGATTAAACCACTATTTTACAATTTTAGACATAAGAATAATATTTTCATTGGTGAATATCCTTAAAAAGATATTGAATTTGACCTTTATCCCCATTATTATCCAGACATTTTTATGTTCATTTGTAACGTTTTTCTAACATTTATCATTAAATGTTTAATAAATGGTATACATAAAATGCTTTAATTACATTCTATTATACATGGTTTTCGTACCCATAATTTTTTAATCTTCACAAAACGTTTCCTTTCAAACGTTTGCAAAACCCGAAAATGTTTAGTAGGTGAAGAATGGAGACAAGTTGAGGAAAAGTTTCACTATGGAGGGATTGTCGCCAGTACAGTAGGTTAGTGGGAAACATGACCATAAAGAAGCCTACAAGAATTACAATTACCAGTGCTTTTTTCCTCTGGTTCTGCCAGCAATTGTTGATTCTTTTGGCCATATGTTGGGTCCAGTACATCTCCATCAAAAGAACAATTTTTTAGTCACTGTGAGCTGGAGGAAGAGATAGACGATGGGACCTTGAGGCTTCCCCCACCTAAATCTTCTGGGGGAAGGAGGAACTATTTGTCGTTTGGTGATAATGCTTTTGCCTTGAAGCCATAGGATCTCCAGAGGCAGGATGGTAATGGAAAATGCTTTTGAAATATTAGATAGCAAATTCAGGGTCCAACTCACCCCAGTGAAGCAAAGACCAAGGGTTGTTAGAGGTATAGTATTTCCATGCTCTGTGCAACACAACATCCTGAGGATACATTAAGGAGGAACCCAGCAATCCAATCACAGGATGACCTGCCAGCCATAAATGAACAGTTATTAGGTTTGCAGATGAAAACAGGAATCCCTCAAGAGTGGCAAAGCATCAAAAAGGCACACTTTAGAATTACTTTAAGCATGAAAGTGCATTGTAAGGACAGGATGAACGGACCTGATGACATAACATGAGAAGGACTTACACCAAGGACAAAATGATTTGATATCTATCAGTCCTTTTAAGGACTACCACAATAACTATTGTTTAAGTTAGTGTTTAAATTGCCCCAAAAGTCCCAAAGTAACACCACCGCTCACCACAGAAATTACTGCATTCACACTTCACTCACTCACTCATCACTCAAGCACTCTCCCAATCACTCAACCATTCACCCAACCACTGACATTTTTGTGTGTTTGTTTTTTATTGCAGTAAAACTCTGCTGCTGCCATCACGGCAGCTGTGGCTCTTGTTGCCGGGTGGTGGGAGAAGTGCTGCTGATCAGCTGGTGTGTATGGTTGGGGTGAGTCTGCTAGTATCCTATGACTGACTGGATGTTCCCAAAAAGTCTTGACAGGCCTGAGATATTGTGTGCTGCATCACCTCCCATGGCCGAGGTGACAGATCTTGGATTCAAATTTTTCGTTCAGTTTATCAATAAATCCACTTACCTTGATGTCCATGGCACTTGATCATACACTAAGACATAGGAAGTCTGCTGTGTCCCTGGCTGACCCCTTGGCTATTGTGCTACTAATTATACCTGGTCCTGTTGTACTGGTTGGGGAACCTGGGTTTGTTGTATCACAAAGCAGCTGCATCTCTGGAATTGTGAGTATGTACTACCTGGAAGCAGCAGCGGGCTACTGCAGATGTTGCTGAGTAAGCGGAGTCTGTGGCACATATGTTGAACTTGCACTGGAAACTGTCCTTGAAAATTAACTTGGCTATAGTTGTGGCTGCTGGACCCTCTCCTCTACCTTACTCTGGATACTACTGAGTAGTTTTATACTCTCATTTCTGAAAGTCTCTTTCTTCTAAATTCTCCACCTCTTTGATCAAGTAATTGCAGAATGCTGTCCGGGTGCTCTCATGCCTTGTACCCAAAGAGAGGTCATCATAGCCTTCGTTTGAGAGAACTAATCAAGTATCTGTTTATCCTCTGATGCTGGCTGAAACACTACACTGGCAATGCCACTGCTAGCAATGGATGGCTGCACTTCCTCGGCTACCAGTACTTACAGTCAGTTTGACCTTTGACTTTGAAGAACAACTAAGGACAAAACAGAATTGCGGGAGTAAATTATATTTATATAATTAACAAGATCTCTGCACTACTTGATATTTATAAATCATGACATTTTAAGTCGAACATTGATAAGGTCACCTTACCATGAGCACCAATTTCGACAACTTAACATAAGCAGTAAGGAGGGTAATGTAAAATAAACAAAAGAATACTGCAGGGTATAATTTGGAAGAAAATATGAATGGGTGCATTATTATTAGGTGGCCTTATGAAAATTGCTATTGAATTAAAACTTAGTTTATCATTTAGTAAATGTCAATTCAATTTTAAACTGTTAAAAGAATACTTTGTCACCCTGTACCTGCAAGAGTAATATACTAAAATGTATGAGAAAAGTCTATTAGTGTCTAACCAGGCCAACTGGCCAAAACACACTACAATGCACATTTGAATTACTACTAAAAAGTTGTTGTTAAGCACATATCACATTGACAAGTAGAGTCAACAATCACATGAATAACCTTCTATATGAGCTGTAGATATTACTGATTGAAACATTAATTGCATTTAAAAAATCAATTCTTAAAACACTTAAGATATGTTTACGTACCACAGTAGCCAGTACCATGAGCATTCACATGCCTGCACTGGCACTACACTGCTGAGCTTGACCCTGAGGATTTGCTGATGCCCTGCCAAAACTGGCATTAAAAAAACTAAAGTTAACGCTTTTCTCTAAACTGGAGAGCAAAAACATCAACAACAGTAAATAATACAAAAGAAGTATTTATAATCATGAACAAAGTCATTGTTTGTATATGTAAAAAGGAACGCTCTGATTGGTTTGCTGCATACACAAGAATCTCGACTCATCACAAAAAAAAAACTGTGCACACATCTTTCCACTTTTGGAGGGAAAGCAAATCTCTTATCAGAATGTGTGATAAATAAGTCAAGTTATAGCAGAAGGAGTCCAAATTTGTGTGTTTGTGGTTATAATGTTCCATAATCCGTCTACTTTACAATATGCAGGATGCCATTCGGGTGGCATCAGGCTCATTTCGGCTTCCTTCCTTCTTCATTTAGTATAACCATTAAATTTGAATATGCAATTCTTATTGGTCAAGACTGACCAGCGTGGGACCCCTCTGTTTTTGGACCTGCATGCCTCCATTCTGTCATTGGAAAGCAACAAGGACACACACAATATTATTTCATACAAGAAGCTATATGTGCAATACTACACATGGCTGGACATTTACTGTATGGTTTTCTTTTTATGTTTATATTTTATTTTAGTATTTTAGTCTTTACATCATAACGTTATTTTGTTCAATCTTTGTCCTTGTTGTATACATTGTATTTACTTGTTCTTTCAATGACATACTGTAATTACTGATATTTAAGTATTTTAGTTCTATGATTCATTATGTACAATTTGAGATCAAACAAAAAAGACATTGTTCAATTTCCAGTGTAAATTGAGGTGGTGGATGATGAAAAAATTTTAAATGATTTATTGAATCACAAATCATCATCGCTTAACGGCAGTGCAAATATGTCAGATTCATTTCAAGAAAGTTCAGATAGCGACATTGATTACATGGTTCATGCTTTGGTACATGGTTCGGATAATGAAACCCAATCAACTTCTGTAAAAAGCAGTAACCAAATTAACTCAAGCCAAACTGAGCAATTGAATCTTGCTGATCTTAGTTCAGAATTTGAAGTCCAGTCAGTTATAAATTCACAGATTTTGGAACAATTGCAGCAAATTGGGAAAAGATTGGATAAAATTGAGAATGGTGGTTATAAAAAGACTTCAAATAAAAGCAAAATTAAGGGTGCAAAATCCCTTCCAAACCCAAAGAAAGTGGTTAGCAAAAAGTCAAACCAACAGACAGAGACATTCGATTGCAAACTTCAAACTTTTGACTCTGTCAGGGAGGATGCTATTATTCAAACAAAAGTTGAATGTTTGCAGGAACTTACTGAGTTTGCTAAAACAGGTACAAATCAAAAGCTTAAATCACAAAAGGGCGGAAATGTCGAGGTCATGGTCAAAAATAGGAATCAAATTCTCCTCAAAATATTTTCAACAGCAAGCAATATGGCAAGACTACAAAATCTATGCCTTGCACATATTTTAATCAAGGAACATGTGCACAGAAAAAATCCCATGAGACCAGGGAGGTTCTTTATAAGCATATTTGTGCTTCATGTTTTGCATCAGCAGGAAAGGCATTTCATCATGCTGAAGTGGATTGCAAAAATAAACAAAAAGGTCATTCAAAAAATGATTAAAAATGGGTGAACACACACGGGTGCTCACCCATGAAGGTAAGGTCATTGTAAGTAGAAATGTTAATGTTAAAGCAGTTCAGAAGGAATTGTTAGCAACACATGATCAGTGGTTAACATGGTTTGTGGTTAACAAGTCAATGAATACTTCAGTACAACATAAGTCATATGCTGAAGTACTTCAGAATGGTAACCCAGTTGTAAAGTCTGGAAAAAAGGACAGTAATATACTGGTACATAATTGTGTTAGGTCTGTTACAAGTACTCCTCAACGTATTGCAAACAGATACTCAGATTGCGTTCAATCAAAATGCGTTCCCTTCAAACGCAATGCCAAACCTTCTGTCAGTAGTGGTAATTATCAGCCTAGCAAAGGAAACGCAGTGATGCAAGAGTCTCCCTTTGAATTAAGCAATAGATTTCAAGTACTAGCTTCAGCTGAAGACATACTTATTGAACAGCATGTTGATGCTCAACATGACATACCTTTCGACTTTGAATTGGAATGCAATAAAAACAAAACTGGGCCAATATTGGGTCAAGAGCCATGCAAAAATGCTAGTACTACTGTGTATGTTTCGAAAGTTGTAAGGGGCAATAAAAACAAAACTGGGAAAAATTGGGTTTTACCACATTAAAAAATGTACATGATTGCAGTTTTCAGCAGAATAAGCAGGACATTTCAAAATTCAGGGGCAATAAGAACGGAAATAGGGCAAAATTGGGTATCATGCTTAATAAAACTGCTCAGTCTGAACCAACAATTGATGATAAACAAACAAATGCTTGTGTTCAAGAACATGCAATTGAAAATGTGAAAATTATGCAAGACTTTCTTGATTGTCATGATTCAGCATGCGCATACAAACTAGATAATGATAAAAAGATAATGTTATAAAAATGTATGATATAGCACAACCTCTTCAGAAAAGAAAAATGAACATACTAGATTTTGTCAGATATGGCAAAATATATTCAAATGATTATGTTAATTGTGTCCAGCCAAATGACAGGCACTATGGTTTTCTCTTAATGAGTTGATGGTATATACAGTTGAGGTGATATGGGCGAATGTACCTTCTGTTATAGAGGCTCATAAGATTATAAAAAAATTTATGAAAGCTAGAATCCAGGTTCACAGTCAGTTGAATATAACTGCATGGAAGTCATATTTAAATAAATATTGGGATAAGCAAATTGTGGACCTCTTGCAATATGGCTTTCCTTTAGACTTTGTTCCTTCAAGAAGGTTAGAATCTACACATATTAATGATTCTTCTGTGTTAAAATTTCCAGAACATGTTAAGAACTACAGTAAAACTGAGATTGAATATGGAGCTATTTTGGGACCTTTTCAAGAACACCTTTTTCCTTGTTATATTTCACCATTTTAACTAGAGAAAAGCAACACTCTAGTAATAGGCATGTAATACTTGATCTAAGTTTTCCAGAAGGACAGTTTGTTAATGGTGGTGTTGCTAAAGATAAGTATTTAAATACTTATTTTGAATTGAATTATCCTTCAGTGGATACTGTTGTTAATAGTCTTAAAACTTTAGGTACTGAGGCACTTCTGTATAACATTGACATCAGTCATGCCTTTAGGCATATCAGGATTGATCCGGGGGGGACCTGGATCTCTCTTAGGACTTAAGCATGAACAGCTCTTCATTGATTGTACACTGCTGTTTGGTATATTATGAAACATAAATTTCATTTTTCTCATTTGTACAACTATATTGACGATCTGATATATACGCACCTGCCAGATGATATTTATGATTCTTACAGTACTCTCATTGAATTATTGCAAGATTTAGGTTTAGACATTAGTCAATCAAAGCTTGTTCCACCTACAACTAAAGCTATATGCTTGGGAATTGAAATAGATACAGTTAATCCAATTCTTAAAATTCCTACTGAAAAAAATGCTAGAAATTCAAGATATCTGTAAAAAATTTGTGGCTAAAATTAAAGTTACAAAAAATCAGTTACAATCACTTTTAGGTTCACTCCTTTATGTAACTAAATGTGTTAAACCAGCCAGATTTTTTTCTAAATAGAATGCTGCAGTTATTAAGGGATAACACCTCTAAGTCAAAAATTCAACTAAATAACAACCTCCATAGAGATCTGAACTGGTTCAACACTTTTCTGGCTCAATATGATGGAGTAATGTTTTATGACCATCAGAAACCACATTACACTGTATATTTGGATGCTTGTTTAACTGGATTTGGCGGTTCTTTTGCAGATAAGGTTTATACATTGTCCATTCCTTTTGGTTATAAAAATTATACAATAGTTCACCTGGAAATATTGAATATTGTTGTGGCTTTAAAAAGTTGGGGTCCCATATGGCAAGATCAGGTAAAAGAGATAAAATGCGACAATATGGCTGTTGTTGAAGTTCTCAGGTCGGGTAAAACCAGAGATGCTGTACTGGCTACCTGTGCCAGGAATGTTTGGCTGTTAACTTTGTTATTTAATATACAGTTAACAATCAATCATATTCCTGTAGTGCATCACAAAATTTCAGACTTATTGTATAGGTGGCAGGGTACTGACATACCGCTGCATAAATTATCTACATTAGTTCCACATTATCAATGGATGCCTGTTCATTTAGTCCATACACATTTAAATGAGAATGTCTGACATGCATATTATATTGTTAGATACAATGGAACACCATTCCAAGTTTGTAACTTCGGCCCTTCATAGGCTCAAGTAAGGCTTTCGGCCAGCTCCCTGGGCACAGTATCATAGGATGTTCACACAGATCATAGCATTCCATGAAACTGAGAACATAACACTCATACAGGTGGACACTATCACTTTGCTTTCTTTTGTGGAGTTCTGTTATCAAAGTGGATTGTCACAATCTAACATTTTCAATCATATGTCCGCCATTAGTCCAATGTTCATAGTTTATGGTTTGAACACAGAACCTTTCAAAGATGAAAGACTGGCCTTGTACATAAAATCTTTAAAGATTAATGCAAATTTTACACCAAAGATTTCAAAACTTGTCTCTATCGACATGCTCCAGTAAATTGTCCAGATCTGTAGTGCACTCCAGTACCCAATAGTTTACAAAGCATTATATTTGTTTTGCTTCTTTTCTTTTATGAGGCTCTCCAATGTACTACCTCATTCTTCTGCTCAGTTTGATATTACAAGGCATCTGACAAGGGGAGATGTTATTTTTGGTCAGCATCTATGTACTGTTTTAATGAAATGGTCAAAAACTATGCAGGATCATAGAGAAACTACCACCACAGCTATTCCAGCTTTAGGTTCTTCTGCATTGTGTCCCGTGATGGCTTTAAAAATATGTTTGCTTTGATTCCTGCTTCAAAAAAATTCTCCATTATTTTCAATGTGTAGACATGGTGTATTAGTTCCCCTTGCAGATTCAGCAGCCAGAAAGCATCTGAAGTCCGTTTCTTCTTGTTGAATATATATCCACACTTGACTTTTCATAGTTTTAGAAAAGCTACCACAACTTAGGCTTTCTACAATGGTGTTTCAGGAAATTATGAAGCATGGTACTTGGTCATCAGATGCAGTGTGGAGATACATTAAATCGGTTCCATCTTCTTCCTCACATGTTTCACGTACCTTCCAGCAACATCTTTACCTCTAGCTTGGCATTTGGCGGTCTCTTTTATTACATATTTTATACTATTTATGTACAGAATTATACAATAGAATACAATTTCATACTAAGCCATGCATTTTTAGTCGAATCTTTGATTCGAGTTATGTACTGATTTGCGGCCACGATTTTAAATTGGCCGTTTAAGCCCTTAAATATCAAATTCTGCATAATATTTCTTCATATATCTGTACATTAAGGTGTATATTATACACTCTGCCATTTTGAAGATTTTTAATGCCTTTATTAAGTTATATTTTATGAAGTAAAAAGCATGTCTAGCACTACGTCTGGCTTTCTGTAAAGTCCCGGATGTCCTAGAAACTATTGTTTTTGCTATTGTGATGGCCTAGTCGAACGAGTCTTTTTTAACGGTTTCGTCTGCTGGTTTGTCGACGTGAATTACCAATTAATTTATTTGTCTGCAGGGTTTATCACGCAGTCACTGTTATTGTAAAATTGCTGTCTGCGCATCTACGTGTACTCAATTATTTGTGAAACAAATAAACCGAAAAGAAATTAGTGAATGAAGTGACGTCACGGTAGTACTATACATTGGTTCGTTTAGCCAATCAGAATCGAGGACACCCCTGGCAGTGACAATGAAAATATTCAAACTCCGTAGTTCTACATTCAACCACTCGAAGGCGCTTTTGCATGTCCTAGAATACTTCATCGGTAAAATACAGCATAATCTGTGGCTCCCTATTATCGCTCATTGTGGCTATCGTTATATTGTAGAAACAACACACGAATACTTACAATTTGCTTCTGTAAAATATCCATATACAATACTATATATCCACGCTTCAAAATTGAAATATGTCTTCTCATTTCAAAATCAAATTTCAAACTGCAAGTCCGTGAACAGGAAATATGCTGGTAGTTTTCGTCTTAAACCAGCCTTGTAAAATATTATTTATGTCACGAAACCCCCACAAAGAACTGCCGTGACTGCGCATATTTGCTCATTAATATTAATAAGGCAAGTCCGCGAACAGGAAATATGCTGGTAGTTTTCATCTTAAACCAGCCTTGTAGAATATTGTAAGGAAACCCCCACAAAGAACTGCCGTGATTGCGCATATTTGCTCATTAATATTAGGGCGTGGCTGCGGTGCGGTAAAACCGTTCCCTAGAAAATAAGCTGTAGTACGGTTTGCCGCACTCTAGAACTTTGTCTTGAGTGCGGTTTCAGAAACAATTGTTTTCATTGGTTAATTGAATTTATCACGTTTGCAGACGAAAAATAGATTGGTTGGGTATATATATACCCCCCCCCCCCCCATTTGTAAAATATGGCTAGAAATACCGATCTTAACCTATTCCCTTAAGTCTGTGTATCAAGTACCAGCATTTGATATTTTAATTGTAAAATATTGCTAGAAAACTTCAACAGTAGTTGAGGTAAGGGTAAAATATTTGTCTCTAGTGAGGTTTCAGTAACAAATTATTTCATTGGTTAAATAAATTAATCACGTTTGCAGACGAAAAGTAGACTGGTTGTCTAGACCCTCTGTAAAATATGACTAGAAACCCCATCGTGGCCTCATATTTCCTTTACTCCATGGGATATTTAGGTTACCATCTTGAACCGTACTCTAGTCAATTTA
This sequence comes from Sabellastarte sp. h YS-2021, assembly GCA_964017235.1. Taxonomy (NCBI): domain Eukaryota; kingdom Metazoa; phylum Annelida; class Polychaeta; order Sabellida; family Sabellidae; genus Sabellastarte; species Sabellastarte sp. h YS-2021. Next base: position 137,685,768 of record OZ024927.1, on the reverse strand, counting down.
CTGGAATATGGCAAATGAATGCTACCGTACTGTAGAATTTTTTCTCGAGTGCGGTGATTTACCGTACTCCAGCCACTTCGTTAATATTAATGAGGGAAGTCCGCGAACAGGAAATATGCTGGTAGTTCTCATCTTAAACCAGCCTTGTAAAACTGCACATCTACAGACCCTTTATATTTGTAAACCTTTCACATCATGTCAGTACAAATACCCATCTCGCGACACAAAAACTTTCCTGATAGCCGTTTCCAAATGCGGGCGATAATACAGAGTTTACAGATTTCAACACCCAGTGCTGTCCTAAGATTCGACTTTGTGGTTGGGTGAAGGCCAACCACTTCACTCTTGTTTATGTTAAAGTGGAAGTAAAGCACTAGCATTGCAAATGGCTTCTCTGTAACCTTTTAATTGGGCAGTCCAAAAATGGTTAAAAATTTCATAGTTATTACTTTATTTATTTATTTATTTGGGGTTTTACGTCGCTTTCAACACTGTACAGGTCATATCACGATGGGTAGTTTGAAGGGCAGAGGAAACCAGTACATACAGTTCGTTAGGGTTCTGTACTGTAAACTGCCGACCAACGGCAAGCAACTACCAGCTTTCCCACATGAGACTGTGCCGGGAATCGAACCCCGGCCTCAGAGGTGGGAGGCGAGAGTGTTACCACTCTGCCACCGTGGCCCCTTTCATAGTTATTACTTACTTCGGGTTAGCAACTTTAGTTGTGTACCCAACAGTTGCCTTGGCTCTTATAACGGAAACTTGGGGTTGAAAATATTTTACATCTTGGGGAGGTTATGTTTACATTATGTTTGTTCTTTTGAGTGACAGGGTTTGGAAATTATACATTTTGTATATACACATATTCACAATGTTCTCGTACATATTGGGCATACTTTTATTGTTGATATATGTCAGTGGCCTTTCTGTCACATTCTTTCTTTGTGCTAATAATATTAAATTTAAAAATGTCTTGGCTTTTGGGGTAGAAAAAATATTTGCTCACCCGATACTGCCTGGGTAACTTTTCAAAATTTGGGGGTTTTCAGTTTTAGTTAAACACTCATGTTTGCATATGGTTTGTCTGGTGACAGAGTTTAAATCAAGTACCGCCTATATGTTAAATAATAAAATAAATATTATCCATCAATAATAAATTATATATCCCATATTGTATTTCACTGTTTTGGGGTGGGGAAGCTTGGAAATGTATAAAAATGCATTTCTTGTATCTCCACTTTAAACACTACACAACTGATTGGGGTCATATATTCACACGAGGTTGGCTATACACAGGGCTCAGTCTTCTCCAAAGATGATCAAAATCAAAAATTCAGATTTTTTAAGAGACCCCATGATGGTTTGTGTTCTCACACACAGGCTGTTATATATATAAGAAGCATTATCAGATAAATCACCTGCTTAGGGACATTATTGAGCTCAGTTGTCTTAGAAAAGACCAATATGACACGAAGACAGTGTGACAAATGTGGCCAGTCGCCTTGACTATTGTTAATTATCTGTTAAGTCAGTCAAAATTCATTTTCAAAAAAAAACTAGAGTGTACAGAAATAGCCTAGCTGGAATCTTAAACAGTAACAAATTTTCTAAATTTTCTATTCCATACTAGTTCTTAAAGATCTACACTGGTCGCCCATTGAACAATGCTCCATTATCAAAACTGTGCCTCCGGCGTACAAGTACCTCCACATTAGTTTTCCAAAGTATTTCAGCCCCTACCTTACTCAAGCAACATCCAAAATGTTTTAAACATTTAAAATTTCATAGATTTCATGATTTTTTAGTCATGGCGCTGCTGTACTGGTGGCCAATGCTCTTGACAGTAATCTGGGGGTATTACTGCAATTCACCTTTCAGGAGTCTCTCCAAGTTCAATCTACATAAATTACAATGTACTCAAAATAATGCAGCTAGAATTCAATTAAACACCAGTTCAACTCCTGTTCCTAAGAAACTGCATTGGTTTTCTGTTGAACATTGTTCACTGCTTAAAATAGCAGCACTTGTGTACAAGTTTATTCACACTGGTTTTCCCAAATATTTTGGAATCCTCTTCCTGATGAGATTCGTGTGATCCCCTCTTAAGCCTCTTTTGGAAAGCAGCTTAAAACCTACCTGTAAACCAAGGCATACCCACCTTAGACTTAATCGTCCCACGACATTCTCTGTGGTGCTTGACCTATTTTCTGTCCCTGGATATGAAAATTGGTTGACCACCTTGGTGTTGTTACGCCTTAGAGTCCTCTTTGTACAGGAGAGACTAAGCACTATAAAAGCCCAATTAGAATGAGAACAGAACTACTTCTGTTTTGGCTGTGAACACAGAAACCGTCACCACAGGCAGTACTGAAGAAAAAAAAACAAAATTTCTATCCAGATCAGAACCAGGATAAATGATCAGCATCCAGATTAACTAGAAGGAGGAGAAGCCATATTTAGAATCACCTGTGATAATATAACCAGAATCTGATGAATAGTTTTTGAGCTATGCAAGCAGATATTGCTGAAAAATCACAAATTCAGTTCTCGATACCACATGTACAACTCAAATTATATGCATTTATGCAAACAGACAAACAGACAGACATAATTACAATAACCTCCCTTGAGGGGGCGAGGGAAATAATATTTATTTATTTTCCATATTCTTATTTCATATTTAAGGTCATTTTTATAACAGCTTTGTAAAGGATTCTCTGATGATATTTTTAATTCGAGCTTTAATCTGAAGCAAATTGCTTTATCTGGGTTAAAAATATTTCCTGTTAACAAACTCACATTGTTTCCATACAGATACACATTTGATTCAGTCTATTAACACAAATGCTTTGTTGGACAGGCATTCTCTGTTTGAAAAAGTAGCAGTCCCTTCCTTCCATTGTTGTTCCCATTCACAGGTTCCCTAGATTTTATTACAGATTGGTAATGTAGCAAAGGTGGAATGCTATCAGTATTTATAATGGCAAATTAAACCCATGAACAAAACCACGACTTTGTGTATAATAACGAAAGTAAAACCTACTAATATTTACTCGACTTGTTAAATGTATTATGGTGAAAGTCATTACAGATTCCAATGTATCTGTCAAATATTCACGTTTTACCACGTTCTCTTAAAGCTGTATTAAATCCTGGTTAAAATATTGCAAAGCACAATGCCAATACATTACTGCAAATTAGAGCCTCAAAGCGCCCAGAAGCACCGATTTCCTTCAGGTTTCATATATTTATTAGTAAGACTTCAAAGAAGTGCAGAGTAATCAGACAAGCTCACGCCATTGCGTGATCATAATGTGGTGCATCAGAAGCCAGTGACCACGGTACCACCAGTGGAGATTCTTACTATGTTCATTAGTATGGATGCAGTAAATGCAATTCAGTGGATGGGAAAAAGCCATTACGTTGTTGGAGACCATATAAACATAATGCCCAGGTCACACTACAGGTTGTATTTTCGGTGATTATGGATGGCAGTGAAAAAAAATGTGGAGTGTTGTACCTTCTGTGAAACACAGCTACAAAACTATAGCTACAACTTTGGCTACAGAAAGGAAGCAGAAATGAGGAGGACAATGGCCACTTTTGGACACAGAAAAGATGTCCCAGAAATACTGAAAAGATACAGTTATGTTGTGGGAAATATAAAAGTTGATTGGAGACCCAGAAACATACTGAATGATGCAGAATTACTAGGAAAGACAACATGTAGAGAAATGATATAACACCCTGCAGTTATAGGAGGTTATTGACAATGACCTTCATACCACGTCTTTTATCAGGAAATTTTGAACAGTTTAAAAATTCTTTGCGTCCTACAATTGAAATAAAGGAATGCAAGAGTATGTAAACTTTACTGACAGGAATCTGACAGCACATTTTATGGCAATCACACCCTGTTGATTGTGTATCAGTCAGTTTGGACTAGTCCGTGCAATTAACTCGTCCAACTTGCCTCCTGGCCAATCACTGCCTCCCTTACAGTTCTAGCCAATCAGATTCTCTCTGTCATCTTGCCCTCTATACCTCCACGCTTCTTCCTCACTTTATATGTGTACGTTCACTGAAACACAACGACAATATTTTAAATACCACTCCCACCCTCCCTGTTATTGTGATGTATTGTCATTTTATTTGTTATTTTTATTGTGTGGGGGCAAATTTCCCTCTTCATGTTTTAGTGTATATGTAACATTGTCATAGAATCTAATAAAATAGTGATTCTCGTCTTTAAATCTTGCAACGAGAATTCATTTCCTTCATACTTCCAATCTCTCACCACGGCTCCGAGACTGACTGAAGGTATAAGGCATCACAAATATGCCAATAAACGTAGCCAATGTCGCCTGTAGTGTTTCTGGGAATAAACTGTAGTGTTATTATAAACTACATCCACAGATTAAGTTTATTATTTTATTATTTGTCTGTATTTCACCTGTGAATGTGTCCATGTCAGTATGTTATCTATGTGATTCTTTCATGAGATGACTGATGCACCTATTTGGTTTTTATCTTCTTTAAATCGATAAGGTTCATATGTGGACAGACCCCAAGTGAATCTCACATGTTTTTACCAATGGGAACCACATGACTGAAAACTTATCTAATAAGAACTTTTATAGTGCTTAATCTGTATTATTTTACTGATTTTAGGGTAACAGAAAACCTAGTGAATAAAGGCCTAACTTTTGAACCACTTGACCATTGGGACATTCAAGGCATAATTTAATTTTACTGTTCAGACAGAAATTTAGAGCATAATGCACTTAAAGATCTCGTTCTTAAACTTTTGTCTCAGTTTATCATTCTGTTTAGATAGATATTAAAAGAATAATCCATTCAATCATCTCCTTCTTAAGCCTTTGTCTCTATTTATCATTCTGTTTCGAAATTAAAGCAATTATGCACCCGATGATCTCATTCCCACTCCAGTACACTCCATACCCCATATGTCAGCATGGTGGATTCTAAACATTTCAAACATTGTTGTGATCACTTTAATATGAAAAAAATCTATTAGGATGTTACATAAGAACAGTATGATATCATATCATCACTTTCCTGGTGGCTCACTGGTTAACAACTTAGCATTCAATCACTAATGTGATCGTGGATTCAAATCCAAGTTATAACAAAATGTGGGTTGCCCTTAGGGGGCTGTCATGTGGCCATATTCACCAAATGTCTTAGTCAATTCTTAGACATAACTCTGCTCTGTTTTTATACAGAACTGAACAGCATAAAACTTGGCTAGGCCCTCTCGTTAACAGCCCAAAGTATTACCCATACTGTCAAAAGGAACCTAAAGCCCCAACTGTCATCATAAAACAATAGAGCTACACCGAGCTCGGTTTTTAACCCAATATCACTGCTTAAATTTTTAAAATAACTCACAACAATCAACTTTTTTATCACATATGATGGGCTTTGTCAAAAGATAGTGATGTACACAGAAGTTTGAAAGACCGTTACTAACCTGCTATAAGTACTACTTCGTTAATTATTATTACAAACAGATAGACCTTAAATTCCATCTGGACAATCGCCATAAAACTGCAGGTTACGGTTTGTTTGTGTTGAAACAAAGATGAAACAGACAGTCTACTCCCACAACAGATATAACTGTTGTGGGATGATGACTTGATCTATATAAAGTTATAGCTTATTATTAATGGTATCAAAAGTGTAAAAACAATAGCCTTATGCTTAAACAATAATGAGCATAGATACATAAACATTCAGGTTTTTACTTCAAACTCTGAACTACATTGAAATACGTGGAAAGACTGAAATGTCAAAGTGCCACAAGATCACTCATATCTGAGACATAAAACAAGATTAAAATGTTCATAGACCTCATAAATAGAGACAGAGTGATGCTTTTTCCTGATACCCGGAATTTGGCATTCGTTTGAGTATAATTAAACATACCACATCAAGTGCAAAACAATATATCTGGAGTTTGGAGTTAAACATATCAAACAGATCTAGCTAGCCAAATTGCTGTTTTACACATCCAGGTTTTTGAATATCAACATGACATGCCTCTATTATTGTTACTATTATTATTATTATCAATGTGTTTGAGATATAAATCTCCATTGGCTTCTTGTTCCGCCTTTGTGGGCCAATAGACTCTTTTTAATTGGTGTAAGATGTGTTTGTACCTACGTGGGCAATACAACTTTAAAAATGAATCCAGCTCATTGTAAAATGCAAATTTAACTAGACCTAGCACATCAGAGAACCGACGAAAATTGTACCCACCAGAAAGACAGCTCACCAAGGCCAATCAACCATCGCTTAACCTTGAAGGAGGAGCCCGAGGTCAAATCTGACCACATCAAAAGATTCTTCGCCCATGATTTCCTATAGGTTGGTGTTACATTGCAAACCTCCAGGACCAATAATAAGCGAGTTATAAGCACTTTTAGATTTTCCTATCCTCGTTTGACCTTGAAGGAGGGGCCCAAGGTCAAATCTGACCACATCAAAAGATTTCCAGCCCATGATGTCCTATATGTTGGTTTCACATTGCAAATCTCTAGGACCAATAATAAGCGAGTTATAGCCACTTTTAAGTTTGGCTATCCTCATTTGACCTTGAAGGAGGGGCCCAATGTTAAATCTGACCACATCAATTTAATCCTAGTCCATGATTTCCTATAAGTTGGTTTCACATTGCAAACCTCTAGGACCAATAATAAGCGAGTTATAAGCACTTTTCATGACTACCAAAAAATGCCTGTGGCGACCATCTTGTTTTTCAAATGAGGCCAAAAATATTTCTAGTTAAGATTTTGTAATGATAAACATATCCTGCGAATTTGAGATCTCTACCTATAATACCCTTTGTTCTAGAGAATCAACAAAACTTGTTTTTCAAAATGAGGCCAAAAATATCCCCAGGCAAGATTTTATGGTTATAAATATATCCTGCAAATTTGAGAAGGCTAGCTATAATATTTTTTTTGTTAGAGTGGTGCAATCTCTCTACACACTGCGGCACCGTAACAAAGCTAAATCCATAGTATCCACAGGATGCTATCCAGTGGATAACATGAAAGGATGGTAAAATCCCAAGTTTGACTGGTGTTTTTCATTGGAGCAGAATTAAATGACTTCTTTTTGGATAACAGAAAAAATTCTCCAATGACATAAGAAAACATATGTCAGAATGACGCATGTGTAGCAAGAGTATTACAGTGTCCATCTTCATGAGCTATATATATTTTTATAAATTCCTAGTGAGTGATATTTCACTTTTATTATTCACTTTTTACCCCACAGCCTTTACCGTACAGCATGTGGCTGGGCAGGTAGGCAGCCGGGCAGTTAGGTGGCTAGTCCTGCAGTGGGAAAAATCTTGTCCTGACTGTATCTCAAACTGTAAGGTACAGCAAGTTGATACTGGCAGTTACAGTGCTTGGGGATGTAGGTGTACAACATAATAGTGTTACTTTGATTTGACTTTGCCATAATGACCTTGACCTTTAAAATCATATCTAAATCTAATGCTATTTTAATTCAATTTCTTAAGTTATGTATGTTATATATTAACAAAATACATTAAATATCCCAACAGACCATTTCAGATTTCAGGGCTACTCAAGACTTGTCTGTTCAGACTGACATACTCACCACTATAGTCATCCTCGCCTGTCCCTTTAATCTGCTCATCCCCAGGACATAATGCCACCCCAAATGTTTTGCTCTATCTTTTTGTTTATTACAGACATGTCGTGGTCACTCAGCAATTCCAAAGTTATTGGTTCGAATCTAAACCAAAGGCTTAAGTCTGAAGGTTTGTTCTTATTTGTCAAAGACTGTTGTTTAATGACAGACTTCCCGACCAATTATGAAGTGTTTTATCCAGCTTAACCCCTGTCAGAATATGCCCTTATCGGAGGCGATGCTAATACATTACATTACATTCAAATTCTGTTTCGATTTCTGATAATTCACAATTTAACGTGCCATTTAGTAATGCTTTCAGTGATATTTATATAGGTAAAAACACCCGAGAGGTGTTAAATTGAGAGTGATTGATACATTATGAGGTTCTGATAGGGCATCGAAGTTTCGGGAAAATTATGCAAATTTATGCATCTGATGCAACATGTAGATTTGTTATGTATCCAAAATACGTTCATCTCTCAACAGGAAACTATGGTTTATGAAAAGGCCACGACATCTTAGAAAGTGCATTTAAAAATTATTGAATAATAAATTGTAAGGTAACTTAATTATAATAATTGATTACAAATTTTGCACTTCAGTATTATAGTCTGTATCTGACTTTATTTTAACACAAAAGAAACAGACTGGATAAAAAATGTTGCCACTTAAATTCCTTAGGAACAAAACAGAAAAAAACCTAGGGTGATAAATGGTGTAAACAAGTGAATGGGCCATATCACATCATCTGGTTTTATAATCCCAGATTCCATGGTGAGATGAACTTTTGGTTAATTAAAAGAAGCTGTCACAAACAGCAACAGCAGCAGCAGCAGAGAAGAAGATGAAGAAAATTAACGGAATGGGCTTTATCCCAAGGTTGAAATATCCATCTGTTGCATGACGTCATTTATCTGTATGGCTATGGGAGGGTTGCGGCAGAAGGGTGCCTTAATAAATGAAGTCCACACCATTACTTTTATAAATGAGACAAAGTTGACACAGGGGCATCAACAGCTATAGAAGTAATATCTTTTGTGTCTTGCTGCAGTTCTCACAAATACATTCCAAGCAATTGAGACTGCAGAGAGCTTTAGAGACAAAACAACAACAATCATTTGATGCACACAATAAGTGGAGGGGCGTTTTATGTAATGGCATACAAAATAGGGTGACAATGAACAGGTGTTGTTTTTATGAAGCTACAGGTATTGAGAAACATTTGATTTACTGTAAAACTTTTTTGGGGGGAAACGGTGACGCGTTTGCATAAATGAATATTTCATAATTGTAATGGTGTGCTGTGAACAATTTGAATGTGTTTTACACACTTATTGATCCCTGAACTGAATGAAGAAACTGGTGATTTTCCCGGTACTTGCATATAAATTACAAGTTGTATATCATTGTAAACAAATGGATGATGCTGTATTGTAAAGAAATTACATTATAAACGCTTTGATGGTGTGGTTTTGAATAGGACGAAAGACTCATTTTAGTGAATGAATCATAGATGTTTAAGGATTTGACTATGCATTACTAAAAATACTTTTCTTGGAGACTATTACATCACAGAAAAAATCTAATAAAATTAATCGAAGGCTGTGAAAAGAATTGTTAATTTTTACTGCTTTTCAATCTAGTTTCAAAACAATACAAAAGGAGGACAAATTACACTCAGGCATGATCAAACTACCTTCTGCAACTGTAATGATCTACTTTTGCTGGCATTTAATCCACAGCAGCAATACACAGTCTTACTGTAACGTGAACTCTACAGAACCAGTGGAGTTACCAATAGCCGCACTGTTCCCCAAATCAGGCTGGTGGCCTGGAGGAGAAGCACTATATGTGGCTGCCAACATGGCCCTGGATGATGTGAATGCCAGGACAGATATATTACCTGGTTACAAGCTGCAGATGGTTTGGAACAATACCGAGGTAAGACATAAACCAAAACCATATATTATAAATTTGAAAAGGATATACCTTTCTTTTTTACAATGGATGGAGTTTTTCTTTAAATGACAAACATCTTGTTTATTACTAGGAATCAATGGTCTTGTGTTTTCGAATTAAGCCGGGCATCAAAGAGATAAGAGCCAATATGTATCATTTGCCAAAAGATTTTTAGTTGACATATTTTACTACAAAATTGGACCAGTCCTCATCAGGTCATAGAATACCATGACAAAAGTATACCATAACATTACGATTTGGCATAGTGTGACATTGGCATTTCAAATGCACTGTTTACTCAGTTTATTGTTATTATTGTCAAATAGAATAATTATCAGGTCAGTGCCCTGACTTTCAATAGAACAACAGAAAGGATGACATAGCCAGGGAAGATTATTTTATCTTATGTTAAAAGTCACTGCTTTGTTTACATACTTTTGCATATGCATACATCAAAGATCAAATTCAAAACATTTACATAAAGGTTGGCCATATTTGACTCTGGGGTCACCTTAGGAAAAATAACATTCATTTTGAGATGGCCTGTAGTTAAGGAGTGTACAAGAAAGGTAACCATGTCAACTTAAGGGTATAAGATTCAGTTAAACTGAAATGTAGACACTGGTAAGTTAGCAATGTAATAGAAGAAAGCTAATTTTACAGATATTGATTAACATACAAGGTGGCCTAGTCACCCTTGTTATTTATAAGGGTGTTATCTATATAGTTTGTAAAATAAGGGTTTTACTATTAGGATTAAGAATAAAAAGTACTCCTTTAGTATATTCAAAAAGTATTGCATTGTGAATAAACTATATTGAAACCCAGTTAAGTTACATTCAGACATGGTGTTAATTCAAATGATTTTAAAAGAGTACACTACACAGGAATAACAGGAAGAAAATAGGCTCGCTAAATTTTACCAAAAAACATTTCAGAAGAGATTAAAATAAGGGTACAGCATATTATGCCATAAACATGCGCCTAGTGTGCAATATAACATGCCATAAACATGCATACGATAGTATATAAATCTTAAAATAAAAAATGTTTCAGGCATGCTGCCTGGATAAATGATTTTTGTGTCACTTGTGTCGGGATTGCAGCTGAATGATCCAGGCGACATTACAAGGCCCAAGAAAAGACGTGTTGATGTCTGTTCTTGTTAGTAAACACATAAGCTTTGATCACACAGATGGCCAACTGTTCATCGTATTATGCTAAATCCAACTCTAACTTGCCAACATAGGGTTAAAATGTAACATAATGAATTAAGCTTCCAGTTTCACATATTTATTTTTAAATACAAATAAATCTTTTCAAAGATTGCTATTATGTATTTCACAGTATGCTATTAAACTCACTAAAATATCAGAATACACTGAGCTGTGCTGGCATGTTCAGTTATTATCAATACAAAACATGCATTGCAAATTATGGGTTTTTGGCACTAGCATACTTCTTGTACTAAGTGATCGAATTTATCATCTTCCTGACACTTAGCTCAGCTTTACTAACAAGAAAGTGGCTGGTTTTAATGCCATTCATATAATCTACATGATCTACATAAACATGTATTCTTATTTTATAATGTTTTAATAACACTCTCAGGTCATATACTGGAACATAAAGTTTTATCTCTCCGGATATCATGACTAAATCAGTCCAAGCCATATTATCACTCATTATTTTACTGTCTCTCACTAATAAAAGATGTGATATCATGTCTATTGTTTTGTAATGGTCAATAATGTCAACTAGACTCTGATTAATCGGGACATTAAAAGGAATATCATGAATACAGAGTTTTGGTCCAGACTTTTGAAATAACAAAATATAGAAACTGTTTTGATAGCAACTGAGCTAAACACATTGCAAGCAATAATTGATATTTGTCTATACCCAGTGTTTACCTTCATGCTCACCCCCAGCCCATTGCAAGCAATAATTTATATTTGTCTATACCTAGTATTTACCTTCATGCTCACCTCCAGGCCATTGCAAGCAATAATTGATATTTGTCCATATCTGGTAGTTACCTGTCTGCTTGCCCCAATTCCAGGATATAGGATAACTAACAAATATGTAATTAAAAGATTCAAACTGAAAGAAAAATGATCAATATTGAGCAAAATTTCAAAACAGAACATAATGTAGACTTAGGAGGAGAAACAATTAGGAGAAACATATCCTGGAATTTCATTCATTGATAATATTTGGCCAATAAACATGTACTTATTAAAGAGGAATTAATACAGCCAGTTATTTGGTCATTGTGGTGAGTTGCACTCTCAGAGTGCTCTTGTTTAATATCTGTTGACATAAAAATATTTTTAGTCATGCATGTAACCTTTGCCAGTTTCCATTCTGGTCTGTGGTGTCAAGGTCTTATTTCTTTTGTTCTTGGCAGAAAAATCGTCTTCAACCCTGACTTCCCTGAACTTACCAACAAAGATTTATTTTTGAAAAAAATCAAAGACGTTTTATGTATTAAACCAGCTAATTAGGTGGAGTCACCCAAAACATGCCAGGAGATCAAAGTCTTTATTTCTCTCAAGTGAGTTGCAATAAAATTGTCACAACATCAAATAATACATTATTGCCATGCCAAACTGTAATGTAGTTGTAATTATCAGGAGTCAACTTCTTTGGTCCAATAAACAACTCGCTGGCTGGACTGTATTCTATTAGTTATATATAAAATCTTACAAACTTCAATAAAGCTTAATCACGACTAAAACAGAATCTAAGTGGCGACAAAAAATCTCATTTCAAAATTTAGGGATAGGAAAAAGGTCATCATCACAGATAGACCATTCTCTTGTATTTATGTATTGGTCACATGTAAATAGATGACCAATACATACATATTCAAAAAACCATTGTAAAATGTAGTTCTTGATAAATTGCCAGAATGCATTGTGGTTTCTGTGAGAATTATCTTCAGTAAGCAAAACACATACGTTCCTGCGTGAGGATGCAGATAGGCAGGGTAGTAAGGGGCCTATGGTGGTAAATCTATCTGAAAGAGGAAAATGAGATGAAGGTTTATCAAAACCAAAGTTATAGCTAATTCTTGTATATAGTGAAACTCTCTTTTAAACTACAGTTCCGTTTTAAACGGATGAAATAGTAGATCCTTAAATAGCCCATTGTCTTGCAAGATATTCTATCAATTAAAAATTATCTCTCTCAGAAACCATAGTGTCTATGGGCCCTTTGTACACCTCTGCAAATTTTACTTTATGCCGGTCACACTTTTCCACCCTCCCAACTTTGCTGTGGTCATCAGCTTCAAACACACGGCTTTTCTACCTCTGGTGTGGCTCGGTCCGCCTCATAGTTTGGGAGGATGCATTCAGCGTGATTCACTGGGATTGGCATAATGACAATTGACAAGCACTGAATGCAATTTGCATTCAGGAATGGTTTTGAAGTGTTTTGTATAGCTGTAACATCCCCTCATAAGCTGTTTCTCATTCTTCAGTGCACACTACCCAGATGATAAGCTTCTTCTTAGAGTCATATACGGATAAGGTGATCAGTAGTCAAATATGTACAGACCCGAATCACACAGATATATGTGAACTAGACATTAATACTATAACTTTCATTTATTTTTCGATATATATAACAATAGATACAACATATATTGTATATTTCTTTACATACATATTTGGTAGATACAGATATATCAATACAATGATTGTGAAACAATTCTTGATTAATTTCCAGCATTCCCCGCAGTTTCTGTGAAAATTTCTTTTCCTAAAAAAACATACCCACGGGAGGATGTAGAGACCGAATGCATCCGAACTGACACAATTCTTGTTAAGGAAATATATGTTGATGCTCCCTTGAGATTTAACATAACAAGGCTTGCTAAACTACAACAGCATACACTAAGTAACATTTCTGATCGATGGTTTTCCTTGTTATGATTTAATTTATTATGTGCAAAGTTTACAACGATTTTTACTTATTCTTTTCTTCAGTTTTTCAAAAAAACTCTATATCTTAAAGGATGTTTTTTTTTTAATTTTACGTCTTTAAAAAGAGCAAATTTACAGATAGTATTAATATTTTGCAAGACAAGTTCCTACAACAGTTGACTAATTAAATGAACACCTAATTTTAAGGAAATTTTAGCCTAATGTAACAATTTAACATTTTCACAGGAATATTAAAGAATAAAAAGAGATTTCTTGGATTCTTATCCAAAAAACATAAAAGGTTTACTATAATTTTAACAGACAAATGCCTAGATCAAAACACAAGAATAATAGTGCAAAGTAGAGACAATTGTTACTCTTGGTAAAGAATTTTTGGTGAATGAGGCACCAGGGTCAAACTATAAAAAACCTGTTGATTTACAGCATTGGAAGTCAATTATGTACCTGAATGTTAAAAGCAAGTTCAACAAACTCTTAATGACAGTATTTGAGGTTTTGTTGTTTTAGTGACACTTTTACACAGTAGCAAGCATTTCTACAAAAGCGTTGTACATTACTATTCTCTGTAGAGATTTTACCACATTTCCTGTGGAGCATCTGATTCTGAGTGATGTAATTCATAAAGTTCGTTAAGCCGTTAAATCTGTAAATAGCTTGGGTTTTTCAGTTAATAAAATTACAAAGTGAATTAAAATATTTTCTTAAACAATACAATATATAAATACACGCTTAAATAATTTCATGCACAGCTTAACTCTGCCAAACGAAGAAAAACGTTGTATAGTCAACTTTTAAAATATTAAAGCCAACGAACATTGATAAGCTGTGTGAAGTTTTATCCCATCAATCTCATGTAAAAAACTGTTTTACCACCCATTACAAAACTTATAAAGTCAATTCATAAGTTGTATTGTCAGGGGCGTAGGAAGCAATATTTGGTTGGGGCGAGGACCAAAGGAACTAAATTACGCCGACTCGATGCCAACATATCCCCAGACAGGCCATCTCTCAAGCCACAGGCATTCACTGGGTATTTTGTAGCATCCATTATGTTTGATTAAAAAATAATTTTGCTTTTATTTTTATTTATTTGTTTTTAGTCAAACCATATTTTTATTTTTGGTCAATTTAAAAAAGTCTTCTTGTTAGATTGTTGATGGGCCTCCTATATAGGCTAAATGTCTACTTAAAGCCTTGGTTTTGGCACATGTGAAAAGAACATAAAAGAACATATTATTATATTGCCATATGAGATTTCAGCTTTATCAGTCACACAGTTTGATAGCTATATGGCTTAAAATTAGCAAAAAGTCCATAAATTGGGTCTCTGTGGGCATTTTAGAGACCTTAAAGTAACTTCAAAAACTAAAGCTACCAACTTCAAATTTTTCAGACAAACATTATATATGGAAGTCATACAGTTTAAGACTTGTCATACTTATTATTTTTAAGTCACATGGCAAAATATATGAAAAATGTTGAAAAAGGGTTACTCAGGTCGGTGTTTATGGATCTCATACGCAGGTTAATGTCTATTCAAAGCCTTGATTTTTCAATCATGTGAAAAAAGCATATTAATATATTCTCAGATAAGACTTCAGCTTTATCACTCACATAATTTTACAGCTATAGGGTTTAAAAGTGGAAAAAGTCTATAAAATGAGTCTCTGCGGGCATTATAGAGATCTTAAGGTGACCTCAAAATTAAAGCTACAGACTTTAAATGTTGCACTGATAAATATTACATATTAAAGTTATATCTATTACAGTTTAAGACTTGTAAGACTTACCATTTTTAAAATGTAAAAATATATTTAAATGTCTATGTAGGATCTTTATAGGCCTCAAACACAATTTTAACCTTAACATAAAGTCTTATTTTTGGCATATATAACAAGAATTTATTAATGTGTTTCCTGATAAAATTTGAACCAGATAAGCCCCATAATTTTTATGTAGAGGGCATTAATAGTTAAAAGTCAAATTTCTGACCTTAAAGTGGCCATAAATTCTTTGTTATTAGAGTTTAAGGTCACCTTAAAATAAGGTTTCTCTCCTAATTCAAATACATGTGTGTGCTCGAATACATTGGAATATAATGAAATATGTACAGACAGAGCTCTTAGGTTTTTATGCTCTCAGGTATATCATAAACTTCTTTAGTTATGATTTGCCCTTTTCAAAACATTTGCCCTTTTATGTGGTTTAAAAGTCATCATTCTTGTTTCATGTCTTTACCTGGAACTTCTAAGGTCAAAATAAAAAAGATTATTAAATAATTAGTGAATTGTTTTTATCTAAAGGGGTACAATTGGTCAATGAACTTTTGAAGTTTCTCTTACAATATATAATTATATCTTGGAATATCATACATTTGGCACTTGGCAATATATTTTTTAAATATCAAAAGTAATGTTAAACAACACTTAACTAAAGTCTTTCGTTAGGATATTTTGTTATTATGTCTAACAATTTTGGTTAATTTTACAGAATGTATTGCATGGAGTTAATATACAAATTCAACAGGTCATTATTTGTTTCAACAGGCCTAGTTTCTAAACCTATGATTGTGTCCGTATGTCTTAAACAAAATAAAATAAGATAAATGAAAAAAAAAATCACAAATATGGCTCTTGTTTGGCATATGCTTCTGCCTGTATCTGGGACTGAACCCAGGTACTCTGTGTTCACAGGCGAGTATAAGGTAAGCCATACTTGTTCACTATTGCATTGCCTTTCCATTGTTGGATGACAAGCTTTAACCAAACAGGCTTGTTTACTTTTGTTTCTGGTCTGAACTGTCTTGTATTCTGGCAGGATATCTTTGATGTGACCCTTCACAAGTTGTAGATCTAGTAAAATATACACGCTTGAAAGGGACGGAGGATAATCAGGGTGACTCACTATGTACTATCACAATACAATAGTCTCTTTTCTGAGCCTTTGGAGAAAGATCATCAAGTGGGAAGTCAAATATACAGATATCACAAGGAAAATGTAACTGGATCATAAGCAATATACAACAGTTATTTCTAAATGTTAGTTATTAGAATATCAATACTTTCCGATCAGTACACAAAATATCAGTCATGATGCATGATAGCCCATCACTGACCTGTCAAAAGTTTATGAAATAAGGATAATATAATTGTGTTTCATATCTCAATCCAAAAATCAGGTTACTCCTGACATTGGGTAAGTTGACAAAACACTGAAAAAAGTTTATCCCTAGTATTACGGATTGCAATAAAGATATAGCCATTAGGCTATTCTAGCTTTTGACTTTTGAAGCCATGAGAGGGTCTGTTAGCTTTTTGTCTAGTTTATATAGACTCCCCTCTCGCCCCCTCCTTGCATTTTCTATACCTGAAAACTTCTATGCTTCTAAACATTTACTGGCCCCCACAACCTGGTGCGTGCATCAGGCCATTTAGATACCCAGGGACATTACTTTATTAGAGGTGCAATTTTAGTTGAATACAATGGGACTCCCAAGAAAAATTACTCGTGTAATATAGCAACACTGCTCTATACTATCCGTTTTACACTTTACAAGAGACTGTGGACATGTACTTTTGACAAATAATTTTCCGGCAACCAAATGTTAATGTCAGCTTCAAAGGCTTTCAATTCAAGTGATTTTTTTACATTCATGGTATATGTATTTTGGTCATAAAGCTACCATGACATGAAGCTATAATGTTGTTCATATATGTTTTAGAAGAGGCACACCTTTTATTTTGTAATAGTTATGCATTTTTTTTCATTTGTATTTTCTTTTCTATCTTGCTTCCGGAAACTTTTAATATATTGTGTCCAGTACACAGATATTCCATAAATGATTTTTACTGAACCAAACCATGAAATTTAACCATTTGGAAATTTAACCAATGGAACCTCTATTGCACTTTATCATACTCCAAAGTACAATTATTTTAAAGGATTAATACACAGAATTAGTTTGTCATCTATGCTTAATACTAATCTTCAATCTTGCATTGAGATTCATTAAAGTTACCCAATATTAACTTAAATCTGGTCATGTGACTTGTTGCATTAGCCAGAGATTTAACTCTTGAATACAATTACATTGCAACACCTAGGTCACACTGTACTGTGCCGGATTAATAAGCTACAACTCTACAGGATCTTGGGTCCAGTTTTGTCCGCCTGTAGTTTGGTCTGCTTTGTATTTTAGCAGAATACCTTTACTGTGAATACCATTTGGGTAGGACGCTTTCAGTGTGATTCAACACAACTCAGAACATGTTTTGAATTTGGGACTGTTGGATTTTTTGTAAATTTCTCTTACAAGCTTCACAAGGTGTACTAAAATATACTACCTGGACGGGTAGAGGTAGGGGGTAGGGTGGAAATATGGAGAAGTTAATTCTTCAGCTTGGAATGCCCACATATAATTACTCAAAAAAAGAAAGTTTTATGAAGAATAAATTGCAATATATCTTGCATTCTTCTTTAGGCTTAGTGTGTCAGGGTCTGTTGGCAGAGCCATAAGGATGACATCATCAAACGGAAATCAAACACAGACAGGTTTAAACAAAACGAAAGTAGAACCATTGAGTAAAACATATGTGCATTCTAAAGAGTATCTAATCTAGTTCATCTAATGTGGACTTCTATAGCACTTGGCACTTCCATCAATTGGCAGACTCTAAGGTGCAACTGAACATAAACTGAAACATAAGCAAGGTGAAAAAATCCAATAATAAGTATGAAATGTGGAATTAGTCACAACATGTGAAATTTACGATTGATAATGTAAACTCCTGTTTTTCCTGATTTCTGGGATATTCATTACACATTCATGATGTGTTTTGCAACTTAGAGCATCCCTAATCCCGTGATGCAAAATTGACAGAAAATTCTGATTATTTGTTTTACTTTTAAACGGTGCTTATCAGTGGTAAATTTCAGTCGTTGTGGCAAGTGTAATATTTCATACTCTATTTGTTTTTCTCTATGTTAATGGATCCATATAAAGTCAGCTTACGTTTCAGTGTATACCAAAAATTGGCACCAAGAGGCTACATCAGATGTTGGTTACCGGTAAGCCAAAGGTGATGTTACTTGGACCATCTACTTCAGATGTGAGCGAGGCCACTGCCCAAGTGTCCTATGTTTGGAATGTTGTACAGGTGATTTTAAATATCAAAATGTTGTAATTTTGTATTGACTTTAGTCGTTAACCCAAATGCTTGTTTGGTATTGTCTTGTAATCAAGACATTTGTAAGAAACATCTGAGTCAAGCATTTAAATAGTTCAAGTCCTTGTATATTAGTCATATATGATATTCAATGATATTTTATTAATTGACACAAAAGTATAATACACTCAGTGTTAATGCTAGGGGCTATTGGTTATACTAAAGCTAAATTACACAATGGGCGTGGTATAGTTGCAGGCATTAGATGGGTTGAGAAAAAAGAGATAGAATTACATTACAGTGCAAAGATTTAATAGAGAATCAGCATAGATCTTGATCAACACAATGACCAACAATTGACCTTTTAGGTTGGGGCACTGAGGCAAATTTAAAAAATTATAAAGTAAAATTAAACGGCTCTGGCATATTATGAGGATTTGAGGATATGAGGAGTCTTTTGCAATGTCAGAGGACACAGTAATATGAATTTAGTTTCTCTTTTCAGCTTATTTTGTATGAAAAACTGCTTTGTTTTATTTGTGCTTTTTTCATATTTTAGCTCTCCACTAAGTGTACAAAAACTATATATATATGTAATCATTTTGGAACACCCTTTACTAATATTAATTGAACCAGTAGTACAAACCCACTTCCTTCATTTAAGTATTGGTAGAAATCTTGTTATATTTACTAAACCTCATAGAATGTTTTAAACTCTGAGGCAGTTATATTTATTTGTGACTTTCAATTGGCTTACTATACCTAAAATGCAAAAAAGTAGCACACTGCCTTACATAGGCTTCCTATTTCTATTTTTAGCTGAAGTAGTTGTCTAAATCTACAAGTTTTAGGTCTACTTCTGGAAACTGTTTGCCCTTGGATTTTGTAGCTGTCAACTGTGGCTGTGTCGCCCACCCTGTCTAACAAGAACAAGTATCCCTGGTTCTTCAGAGTGAGCGGACCTGAACTAAAACTCAACCCCGCTAGGCTGGCCATGATGGTACATTTTGGCTGGGAAAAAGTAGCCATCTTGTACCAGTCCATAGAGTTTCTTATTGCTGTGAGTATATGTATATTTTCTGGAGTCTTCTTCACAATTTAAGACATTAACCTTGATAACAAGTGCACAAATATTTTCTATTAATTTTTTGACTAGGATGTTGTATGCTAGTAAGCGCATTTTGTCATGTTTAAAATGTTTTATGTAATAAATACTTTATTATAGCAACACAAAATATGGGAATATATGTGTATATAATGAATAATTCAAGAATCAACTTATTCATAAAAATTAAATGCATCATGGAAGATTTGAAATATTTTTCATTGAAATAATGCTAGCATCTTAAAACCCATTATGCTGATAAAAGTAACTTTGACATCTTAGGTATCTTAGGCATCTTAGGCAGCTTATCTACAGTCAAAGTTTGAACTTCAGTGTGTGTGTGTGTAAGGAGTAGACATGAAGAATACTGGTGATTTACATTTCCAAAATATTGACCAACACTGGCTCTCCCAGTTTTCTTTTACAAGTATAAACAGCCAGCGTTAATGACAACATGTAAAGTGGTTATAACTTGGTAAGTAAATCACAATGATTTTGGTATTAAAATGTAATTGTATTTTTTCTCACAAGATAATTACAATATTATCTCAGGTAAATACGAGAAAAAAAATCTTGCTTTGGAACTGTCCTATATGGTAATAATCGTCTGATAATTTGATTTCTATATCTCTGTTCATGACAAAATTACATTAAGCCATATATTTTGGCAGGCAAAGAATCAGCTGGAAGTAGGCTTGAAAAATGAACAGAAAAAGATTTTAGCCTCTGTAGAACTGTGGAGGAAAACAAGCTCCGCTTTGGAAGAAATAAAGGCAAGTTAAATGTCCTAAACCCTTCATTAATAACAACTAAAGTTACTCTAAAATTAGATAAAGTAGTGAAATACTGTTTAATTTTTCTCCTTTTTGTATTGACAAGGGAATGTCATCATCTATAAACATCTGCTTATTAGGACAGGCCATGTAGTTATTATGTGGGAGATTTACATCCCTTTTAAAACCCAGTGCTATATTAAAGTTGGGGTTTTACGCCCTTTTCAAATATCTAAGGTCAAATCAGCGGACCATCAGTGAATCCTACATGTTGAGCTGGACTCGAATCGAGACAGGTGAGAAGTAAGTGATTAAATGTCAACTTGTTAACCAACCAGCCACTGAGGAATCCCAGTGTTATATCCACTTGGTAAACACCCAGACACTGAGGATTCCCAGTGTAATGTCAACTTGTTTAACCACCCAAACAATGAGGACTCCCAGTGTCATGTCAACTTGGCTACCACCCAGCCACTGAGGACTGTCAGTGTTATGTCAACTTGTTAACCACCCAGCCACTGAGAACTCCCAGTGTTATATCAACTTGTTAACCATCCAGCCACTTAGGACCCCCAGTGTCATGTCAACCCCCAGTGTCATGTCAACCCAGTCCCTGTAGATTCCCAGTGTTATGTCAGGACAGATTCTTGGTGCATCCCACATGCATGTTATGAGTTATATTTATAATGCTTAAACATAATCATGTGACAGACTCTAAGGTACTAGGGACACGAAAGACGCCAGGCAAATGTAAAGGCTATGGAGGGTAAACCTTACTGAAGAGGTTATGTCTAGTTTGAGCCTGAAAGAAAAGAGCAAAACCTCTATTTGGATGCCATTAGAGAGCTCATTTGCAGCATTATGCAGAAGTTTTCTACAAGTGTTGTAGGTGCACCATGCACCATATACCTATTTATGCTGTACAAGCGACTCCAAACTATCCAGTAAACACGAAAGGAGTGTGGAATGATCTATAGCGTCAAATGCTGCAGACAGGTCAAGTAACACCAGAGTGTTTTGTGCATCTTAGACTAGAAACAAGTGAACCTAATTTTCTATGGAAAGCAAAGCAGTCCCGTTGGAGTATGTTCTTTTATAGTTAGACTGATGGGGTTATCTGTGATGTTGAGTCAGAAACAAAATTCCCCATATTAACATTCCTTGCAAAAACAGACTTCAAAGGAGTGAGCATAAGGTCAAGTATATCTAATCTAATCTATCTAATCTACTGCTTTGCAGGCCCAATATCTTCCCCACAAAGGGGAACTCAGTGCGCTAATTGAACAAAATCAGTATCATAGGGAGAGCCAAGGGCGTTCAAGGTCAGTAATCCAGAATTGTGGGTGTGACCAAGAGGGAAGAAGACTAAGAGGTGGGTTTTGAGATGCTTCCCAAAAGATGCAACAGAGGGACTGTTTCTAACATGAAAGGGGAAAGAGTTCCAAAGGACTGGGGCATAGTAATTGAAGGAATTAGATGACTATATCGCAATGTAAATGAGAAGTATGTGGCCGCACAGATGAGAAGACCAGTGCCAGTGATATCTATCACCCCAATGTGCATCCACAAGAATGTTGTAATCGCCATAGATGACAAAGCAGTTGGATAAGTTGACACAAACACAGCAAAGGGTGTGACAGGACCAGAGAGGAGATACTTGTCTCCACATAGCAGATGGACTAAAAATGTAATGTTTTTGCTGATGTAATATTTTAACCATGTAACAAACCAGACAGTGAACATTTTACAGTGTGTGGGAGATAATTTAATCAGAAACTGCTGAGAAAACAAAACAGTTAACTTCTTGCAAATGCTGAATACAATTACTAAATGCGATAATATTTTTTTCATGCAATCATCACCCCAACTTGGAATCTGCCCACCAAAATTCCTGAAAATAATTTATGTCCGTCGTGACTAGTAAATTGACACCTTATGTCCGTCGTGACATTGTCTAGTAAATTGACACCTTATGTCCGTCGTGACATTGTCTAGTAAATTGACACCTTATATCCTCTTTTACATTCACGGAAATGTACACTTGTTGCCATTGACAACCAACTGGTGATTCATTTTCTATATTCTATTTTGTGTAAAGTTAAGGCATATACCAATTTATGACTGAGAGCAGTACATACAAAATATTAATCTAAGTGAGACCAGGGCATTACACAGAGACTTATTCACAAACTCAGCCCTAAAAATTCATCCATATCCAGTGAAAGCATACGGGAAAACTAGAATTTTACAGTGACAAGATAAGTTGTTTTTTTAAATAGGATATGAATTATAGATGCATATCCAGAAATGGCAATGTAACTGAAGCACTGCACATGCTAAAGCTATTGTTACTAATTACCAGTTGTAGTTTCAACAACAGAATTAAAAACACAAACTGTGTAATAAATATAATACAAACACCCTTATGGTTTGTTTCTCATCATTAGGCCTCATGAAAATAGGGCCATCTGACTCATATAAAACAGGTGAAATATGACCCAAGGTACTTCATGTTAGATCAAGGAAATATTACAGTAAAAGCTGGGCCAAAAGTGGGGTTTTTACACAATTTTTTAACGCAAATAAACACCACAAACTAATGGATAATTAGCCAGGATAAAACAGCATACAGTTCATCAGTAAAAGTTATACAAAAATATCACAGACTGAAATATCCAGTAAATTCACATAAAATGTCACCACAATAAAATGGCGACAGTTTTTTTCTGGGTGGTATTATACCTGACATAGCTCCAGTTACGGTGGATAAAGCACTAAGAGTTACAGTTAGTTAGAATGTAGTTACAACAACTAGGTTAACACTGACCAATTGTTTTAATGCTTTTATGTCTGAAAAGTAGGACTGGTATTTTTATTGTACATTGTAATTAGTTGTAGAATAATTCACTGATAAGTGTCTGATCAATGGTACAAACCACTGCAAGGCTGGTAAAATGGCATCCTATTATTTAAAACCACAAAGACTTGTTTTGTTTCTCCGTGTGATTGGTTTTATCATACTTTATACTACAATAGCACTTTTCACATAAAGCTCACCCAATTTACCCACTTTTTTTCAAATATGTCTTGAATGTGTGATATTGTATCGAGATATCATCTTATAACATTTGTAATCTATAAAGCTTTAAACATTTTACACTTTAGAACTGTTTTCAACAAATCCAGAACATGACTGTTGTTGGTCCGGTGAGGTCACAATTTAGCATTTTTCTACCACTGTGGAGATGTGTTCCTGCTATCGTGCCCGTATTTGACCAATTTATTTGATGCATTCTTTGTCTGCATAAACCACTGACCATCCATATTCAACTCTCAATTCGAATCCACAGCAGTAGAGAAGTGATTTCTTGGCAGCAAAAAGTTGCTTTGTACAGTTTGAATATTATATGTTAATTATAATTCTATCGATTTTCTGTTAACAAGTCCCATTATAAGATTATAAAATTTGTAATGGATGAAGTCATCTATAAAACAGGTAACCCACAAGTGTGGTGTTTATACATTCTACTAGTTTAAGTAAGAAAACGGTGAAACAGAAAATGGAGAAATGTTAAATGGGTATTCCATTCACAATGCTGGAAAAAAATATATACTTATTGATATATAATGGCTCAGATGACAACTTATATGATGGTCAGCTGGTATTGTCTTGTATCACAACTGATGACAAATGTCATATGTTGTTTCAAGTTAGTTGAAGCTTAGCAGACACACAACAAGGGCTCAATGGCAACTGTACAAATGTAACAAAGCTATATATGCCTTTGATATTTATACTACAAAGTATAGGAACATTAGCAACAATTGTTAACGGAAAGTATATAGACCAAAGAAATAGCAAGATTCAAAGGGTAGGAATTATATAGATGTCAAAACAGAACTTTAATGCTTGGGTTCAGCCATCACCTGATGAAAAGACTCAGTTGAACACACTACATTAATCACAACAGAAGAGTTTCTGGCCTAGGTTGGGAATTCATACTGTCTTGTTAACTACCTGAAATATTTATTTTACTGTTTAAATTAAAATGAATGTCAATCGTAGATCAGTTTTTAAAATTTAAATACATAATGTAATTTCATTATAATTTTTCCGATTAGTGCAACTATTAATTCATATAATTTCACTCGGTAGATGTATTTCCGTTTTGATAAATACGACTCAGAACTAAAATATGGATGCTGAACAACAAAGCATAGCCTCACAAACCAAAAGATCAAATGTTGCTGCAATAACATGTTCTGTGATGAAAAATTGTCCAACTAGGTGGGGGTGATTCAATGCTCTCTTATTTCTGTGGGAAGGGGCTGGTATAGTTTGCTGTGCATTCTAATTAACTTGGAAACCATCCCCCAATTAGTTGGTGACAAATGACAGAAGCCATTGTAAAAGCTTGTAGATTTGACAAATTATTTCACACCATCAAGGATTGTCAGTATTAGTTAGCCTTTCATGGGTCTGTCTTATTATTAAATATCTGAGATGGTATTTGTATATTATTAATTCTTTATTTGTAGTTCATGTTCTTTTGGAGATTCTTTGGTATATTTCCTTCTATGAATGTCATGCATGAATCTTACAGTAGATTTTAATGAATGGAATACCATGACCCCCTGTAGACTATGTTAAAAGCTTTTGTGGCTGTTTTTTCTAAGTCTGAAAGAAACCACAATCCAGAAATATTCCATATAACTTTGCATCCAACAAAACAGCATCAGATTGTCCAATACAGTATATAGCTTTCTGTATCATAAAAGTCTGGTATTGCTTTGTATTTTTTTATTTTCATGAAGCTTGATTGATTGCATTACTTTCTGGAGCACCAGAAATTTAGAGTTGATATCATCTGGTGCTTTTATTATTGCTACAAGAAATCATTAATAATGGGTCACAGCCCATGTCATGGTGATTAAGTAAGAATGGGATTTCACTGAATTATAGATGAAACGAACTATAAATATAACTAACAGTTATTGTCCGGTTTTCAAACAACTGCATTTGTATGATACCCTATAATCGTGAACTTAATTCCAATTTAACTAGCAGTGAACTGCCACAGCAGAAAGCACAGGTGGTCACCATGTGGTTAAGGTGGTGGTCATATCTGAAAGGTCAAAGGCACTGACAGAACATTCTCATTTAAACTAAAGGATATTTGGTAGCTTGTTGTCTTGAACAAGGCTACCAGTACACTGAAATGGATACCTGTCAGGGGAATTTGTCTAGAAATTGTTTTAACAACGCTTCTGGGCATTTATTTTCTATATTGTATCTCACTTTATCATGTCCACTACTCAGTAGAACGAGATTAATGCTGTATCCAACTGACTGTCATATGTTCAATATAATGCCTCCTTTTGTGGTTTTGTGTGTAGTGTAGTTCAGAAAAATCACTGTCGATTCCCAGTTCAGTGGTAATTCAAATTGTCCACAAAATTAATGTTAAGATTTATTATAATCCAGAAGTATTGTCTGCAATGCATAAGCTAGGACTGCCCATGAAGATAAAGTAAAACATTGGGCATTTAAAATTTAGCTAAATATGTTTCTATGATGTAAAAAGTTACTGTCCTTTAAAAAAAAATTTGCCCCAATAGAAGGAAACAAATGTAACCTGTGACATTTTGAACAAACAAATTGATATTCTTGAAAAGGACATTCATCAGTTTGAATGTGCTTTTGTTTCAATAAATGGACAATAATTTATATAGTTGACGTTCTATTGGTACAATGATATTCAGACTACTGTCTCTCAGACATTCTCAATATTGACATTTGAGGTTAAAACATTGGAAAGGTTATAGTATCAGTAAACTGAAAAGGCCAGAAACAGGTTAAAGTAATATTTCAAGGTGACATGTTTAATTATTGACAGACTAGTCAAAACAATTATATATTGTCTTGGTCAAAGATTGTAAGGTTTAAAACTTAATGCCATACGCCACATACCTTTTTAAGTCGCCGTAGTTACATTTACTTTCGAAACAAACACAACTGATTGATAGAAGTATATCAACAATACCTGTAAAATTGCACCAAATAATGAAAAAAAAACCACTTAATTATAGAACTGTATCAACAATACTTGTAACTGTGACTTAATGATAGAAATACACATCAACAACATATATAAAACTGCACCACATTATCAGCCACAACTGATTGATAGAAATATATCAACAGAATAGAGTATAAGATTATCTGTCTGCATTGACCCATGACTTGCTTTAACTCTTCTGGAAGGAACGTTTACCTCTATATTTGACCATTACTGTATGACGTGTTTACAGGGAACAACCAATTTTAGAAGGTCAGTAACAAACTTTTGGCCAACTGTGCTGCATTACTTTGGACTGTCTGTAATTTTTTAACATAAAAATGCAGTGTGTTACAAAGAGCAAAAGCCACTTCTTTAATTAGGAATAACATGCAGTATCATTGATGAACCACAATACTATTCTCCACTGAGGTATTCATTTCCTTTACCATGTTTTCTAACTGGCTTACAAAAATCTGCCATCATTCCAGAATATCTTAAATTGTTCAAAGCTATTTGGGTACAAAACCTAGAAGAAGATGATTCTTGGTCCAATGAAGCCCATGTTTCTTCACTACCCTGATACGTCATGGGTATGATACCACCACGGTATCCATGTTGTACATACATAGTGATACCTTCTGACACGTTCTAATGATCTCTGCTGTGTAAAATTACAAAACAAAAATATAAAAACATTTTATCTTAAGAAATGGTAACCAGTTTGCATTTTCCATGCACTGGTTCAAACATTAACACATTTCACATAGCCACTAATTCCCTGAGATTCAATATCAATGGCGATATTTAAAATGATGGTCTAAATGATCCTTCAGTCACAAGAAAACATAAATCATAAAAACAAAACAATTCTAAAGAATGCATAAAAAATCATGTCCATTTACTTGTGATGGCTTGTAGTGTTTATTAAAAGCATCTTGCATTTTGCAGTAGATTTTTGGGTCATAAAGCCCATTCATTTGACGGGAGAAGTACTATTCTTCACTCTTGAACTTGATCAAGAAACTTCACTGATTGATTTACGTTTGATTCAGTTTGAAGAAAGTTTCACCCAACCTTACTTCTAACACTATATTCCATAATTTGCCTAATCTGTTTCAGGTATAATATTCGCAACAGAACAACAAAAGAATATTAATTCCAAGATTTTTGGGTAGACCTCTAGTACCGTTATACTGGGGTTTTTTTTGACAGCAATACCTCTAGTTTTAAATATGTTATAATGTCAGAAACAAAGTAGTGAAATTTATATTGTAAGGCTGTTAAATATCTTCAAAACCTGCTGTCATAAATCAGGTTCCAGCTTGAATTGCTGTTTTCCAAGATGCAAAAAAAGTTTTCTGTTGTGCGTTTGTGTGAAAAGAAACTGCACAGTGTTTGAATGAAGTACAAAATAATTGGTTTCCCTCTCTTTACATTTTCCTACTGCTAAAAATACTGTCCACCATAGATCATCTCAAGGTTTTTGTTAAGGGAGATTTATCTGCTTGCTTTCTTGATGGTTATATTAAGTTTATGAAACAAATAGATGTATTAATAGATGTATTAATATAAAGTTATTGCAATAATATTTGAATGACAAAACTTTAATAAACACAACTCAAATAGGTTCCCAATAAACTTAATATATATGTTAATGAATAACTGAAATTGGTACATATTTTTCTAATGTATTTGATGTAACGCCTTTAACTTTGTAATATATTGCTCAATTACATTCTTCGTGCCTCTTTGTCATACAGTTATGTAAAAATATATATATAATCTGTATAAACGTGTACAGTCAAGTGATTTGCATCTTTAGCTTCTCTGTTGTAGATACAAACCCACACATTTGCACTCAGTTAATCAAAATAAATGTACAACAAACTGAAGATAATTTCTTTCTGAAGTCCGGTAAGTGATTTAATTAGACCCACGAAGTTCTATGGACCCAAATGGCCCCTGATCTTCAGTGCCATTTCATATAAATGTACAAAAATAGAAACGTCTCTGCATGTCCTTGTTTGTGGCACAGAATGTCATAAAATTGCTACCCAATAGTGGACAGATGACAGGTGTAAATGTCATCTTCTCATCACAATAACATGGCCCTTATTTCATTAATTACAAAGGCAAGATACAATTAGGTACATGTACACTTGCATATTTGTATCTTTGCTAAGTTAAGCCTGCACAATCTTTGTCAATGCTTTTAACTTATCACCTCAGACCTAGATAACTGGAAAGAAAACTTTAAAATATAAATGTGCTATTTATTTTGTGGTAGACGTGCATGCCTTATATTGATCAAATGCAATAATTTCAGAAAAAGTAGCTTTTACTTTAGACCTTTTGAGGGGTTGATATAGCACATTATGGTCTATTTTTAACAGCAACATTTCATTAGGGCTTTTATTAAGATGATAAGTGGAAACATTTACAACTACGTGTTACAGGTTGGGTGTTTAAAAGAGTAGATTTTAAGGGGTGCACTGGGTGGTGCAATGACATTGGATCTATGAAATCATCTGTTCAAATCCTCACCCCAAACTTAATGGGAAATGTTGATACTCGCATTTATGTTTTACAGCAAGTATGCACTGGTTTCCTTCACATCATAAATCATCCGTCATGACGTGACTCACACAATGTGTTGAATGAAACAGGATGATTAAATCCATCAATCAAAGCAATCTAATGTGGATTCTTTAAGCTCGTAAGACATTTCTTGGGTCTAATGTCTTTGACATTAACTGTCATGAAAAATTACAAAATCAATATTGCGGATGAAAGTATCTATATGTATCTAACTTTTTCTCAAAAGGGACTGAGGTAATCCTAGCCCTTACGTGACAGATGTGTGTTATTAATGGAAGTCTAATGTTGACATTTTCAAATGCGGACAACAAAAGTTGCACTATGATGCAACTGAAGCTGACCATAGGTAAGGTAACATCACATCAAAAAAGTACATACATTTGCGGGAAACCCACGTATACTACTTTATAGTGGCATATTTAGACAAAAACTGACATTTAGGTTTTTTCACGTTTGAAAACATACCTCTTTAGTGATAAGCTTACCCTTCACAAACCTCCCGCCTCCCTGGCATCTCTAGTGTGGGCTTGCTATGTCTCTGGTGTCTGTTTTTTTCCCTTCTGTCTTTGTGGCTCTTCTAAAGTTCTCATTACATTTGTGATACAATGGTCCACAATATTCTAATCAAATTTTCTTGCATATCTAAAGGTGGGTTAATCATATACCTACCTAATAAAACAGTGTAATTCTGTGGAAGACTTAAAAGACACATTTATACATGTTTGTACATCAAGGTGTCTCATTGTAAAAGTATGTAGAGGTCATTAAAAAGACATATATATGGGTTTTCTCCATATCTTAGTTATTCAAGGGCAGTAAAGTTATTATTGTTTTCTTTGTTTTCTGCTTTTTTCTGTACATGAGAGACCTATACCATGTTATTATCTTTTAATTTTGTTTTAATAAATTTTCAGAACCTTACACAAAAAATAAACCATATTTTACTAACACTTAGGGCTAGTACACCATAAGTTTAAGATGGTTGTTTTGCTTAACCAAGTTGGGTACAACCATAAGCTAGTTGGCGTAAAAAAATATGTTAGATAGTCCTCTCCATATACTCAAATCCACCGGTTCAGTATGACAGTAACCTCTCATGCCATACTTTCTCTTACAAGAGTGCAGTTTCAATAACATGTGTACTTCTCACACATACCACAACTTTATGTGGGTGTTCCACCACACGACTAAGGCTCCCGATTAAGGGTTTTTGAGGGTCGGTTTCAGAAATATGCTTAGTCCCAGGCGGCCTGTAAGGGTCGGTTGTGGTCGGTTGGGGCCGTGTGAAATATCAAACATGTTTGATATTTCTCCCGACCCCAACCGATTATTTTTTCCCGCCATAAACAAAATGTACAGTCCCAGGCTTCCTCAGGCCTCCTCAGACCAAAATTACACAGTCCTATGCTGTCCCAGGCCGCCTGCGACCCTTAGTCCCATTGCCAAACAAAAATCGGCGATCCTGGTCTGGGGACGCCTGGGGACGCCTCAGGACACCTTGTGGGGTCGGGACTTAATCCTGGGTTAGTCGGGGCTTAGTCCCAGGAGGCCTGAGGCGTCCTGGGACCCAGTCGGTTTGTCTACGACTAGAAAAATGGCTTAATCGGTTCTTAGTCCCAGACCAGTTGGGGACAGTCTGGGGCCTCCTGGGGCATCCTGAGGCCGATCTGTAGTTAATCCCAGACCTTCATACCGATTCTGTCTTCCACCCCATTGGTCAATTTTTTTTCCATTTTTTCCAAGACTACCCACGATTAAGGGTCCCAGACAGGATCGGGGCTTAATCCTTTGGTGGAACAGGGGCATTAGTGTGTATAAAACCCCTTTACTTCACACCGTAACACTTTAGGTTAAAGTTACCTCAAACCTATAAGGAGTCAAGGACCCCTAGAAATATTGCTTTGATAAAATTAGAATGTATTTTATTTATCATTACAATTACTCCTTGTATAGAATTATGTAGAGGAACAAATTTTTGTCTACACTTGGATTTTACTGTATTGAAAGATGGTGCTGGAGTGGAGACAATGATGAAGGTATGGTTATACCTTTTGCTAATTTGTTTTCTTTCATTTGTAGAATACAGATGCACGAATCATCTTCACTTTCCTTTTGCGAGATGCTGCACTGGATGTGTTTTGTGAGGTGATAATATTTATGATAAACTTTATTATGTAGACGGAACCTTTCATGGTCAGGCATTACAATAGGAAACAGAAAAATTACCTTTTATATTGCCATGGTAAAGTCTTCTCGTATAAGACATACTGGTGCATTAAGTACAGAGTTTGAAACCAATCATCGCCTTAGCAGTCTTAGCCATGAAGGCATCTTTGAAACCCAAACTTTTGGGGGGCAAATGCCCACAGAATAGAAATCATATTTATACCAAGGTACAACACATTTGGACAACCTATAGTACATTTTTTTTCTTTTTCATAAAGCCACATATGAAGTTTCAAAATGCAAACTTATTCTCTATCATTTTTATATTCTCACAAATATAGCATTTTACCATGACATTTTGAGTGATTAATTATTATTATCTTCACTTGTTTATTGTACTGCACTTGTATTAAAGGACCGCTTACTATGTTTCTTTTTAGAGGCTTAAAATTACTTGGATATAAATCAATGAAATATAAGGCATATCACTATTTGCTCTGTGTAAGCATACATTTCAACTTAACTTAGAATTCTTGGTAATCTTCTTCATTTCATTGATAACAAACTCCGAACATATAATTAAATCAATAGACTCTAATTACATGTTAACTTGGAGTTCAAACAGAAAGCTCAGTGAGGGTGTCTTCATTTCGTTGAAGGCTTACAAACAAGGACTCTATGGCAGGAAGTATGTGTGGATACTGGTGGCTTGGTATGAAGACAAATGGTGGCAAGTCCAGAACCCTTCCTCACACCATTGTACTCCGGAGCAGATGCTACAGGCTACTGAAGGACTGTTCACAGTGGGTGAGTGCAGTCATAAGTCATCATTCCCTTCATCTCATCTAATTCATGTATTTAATAAACCTTAATCACCATACTAACATTACCAATACAAGCAATAAAACCTTTATTCCAAAGACACAACATGTTGACAGTTGAGAAAATGTGGATAAAAATAAAGTAACTCACGGGGAGACGTGTTTAGGAATAATAACTAAATAGGGACAGGCTTGATGAAAAGGTGAATCTTCAGCTTGCTTGTGGAGTCATAAGGGAATATGCGATAACTTTAGGGAGGAAAAGTCTAGTTTATTTAGTGTTTTACATCACGCCTAGCACATGATTGGTTCTATTGTGATGGGTAGAGGAAACCAGTACATACAGTTGGTCAAGGTTCTGTATTTTAAACTGCCAACCAATGACAAGCAACTACCAGCTTTCCCACATAAGTCAGACCGAAATTCAAACTTTGATCTCAGAGCTGGGAGGCGAGTATTATCACTGCACCACCTATCCCCTTAGGGGAGGAAAAAGCCAGATCTTTTGTGCAACAATTTCGTGAATGTATGAGTGAACTGATTTTTTTTATTTGACCAGTAGCTAAACAAAAGACCTGCATCAAACATTACACCAATATTGTAAGCAACATGTCTTAAGAATTAGTGGGTTTTCCTTCAGTGAAAAACAATGAACTATCTTACACCCCATTCACACTATAGACATCATCCCCATGGTAGTCCACGTTTGGTAAAGTATCCCTGTCCATCTACCATCCGAGGTCTGTATACAAGCATGTGACACACAATGGCGAAACATCCATTACCTTGCGTGTCCTATGGAAGTTTTAAAATGTTTAAAATTTCCGCCTCTGAATTTGGTACTGTGGGCATGTGAAGATGAATGTGAGCAGAGGCATATGAGTTTCTTGCTACAATAACTGAAGGTGTAGTCCACTGTGTATATAAGATTGTGACTCTGTCATCTTTTACTGTAAAACAGCAACATAAGGTGAGTGGAGATAAATGGAAGTTTTGCCGCTGTGTCACAAGATCGCATGTGGACTTCAGACGGTAGTTGATTTTATTTATTTTTTTTATTTATTTGGGTTTTTTTACGTCGCTTTCAATACTGTACAGGTCATATCACGATGGGTAGTTAGAAGGGCAGAGGAAACCATGCAGTACATACAGTTCGTTATGGTTCTGTACTGTAAACTGCCGACCAACGGAAAGCAACTACCAGCTTTCCCACATGAGGCCATGCCGGGACAGACGGTAGTTGAAGGACAACACCTATAACTGAGAACTATACCACTTGTAGTGTGAATGTTACACCAAATTTCAAAAGATTTGAGGCTTCCTTTGAGGAGGTTCCTCCGCCTTGGAAAACCTGTAACCACAGGAAGTACCGCCTGTATTGTAAGGGGTAATGCTGAGTTTGACAACATGAAATCATGCCCATTACAAACGGGTGTGAGGGTAACAAATAATGATACAACATTGTATGATAATAGATAAATATGGTGAATATATGTGTCATCAGGAGATAATGGTACACGAATGACATGTCTTATCACATACAATTAACTGGCTTTTACATATAGAGAGAACATTGTTAAGGGCAAAAACAGAACCTGGTATCAAAGATAAGTTAAAACCTTTAATTCAGATAGAGATGAAGCAATTTTCACTGCCTGGTGTATGCAAGATATTAGACAGAACCCAAAAAGACAAAATAGCTAAACTCATACCATGACGCCATAGGAAAATAAATACTATGTTATTACCAAGATTCAAGCCAGTGTCCTTCAGATCAGCTAGTTGGATCAATAGGGATGTGAAGGATAGACTTCTTCTTTCAAGTGAAACAATAAGATTTCAACTTTTAAAAACATTAAACTATCAGAACACTGACATTGTTTTAAGGTAAACCATGACAGTTTACTATCCTTGGTTTTTCCTATGACCTCATTTTCACTAAAATAAAATGTTACTATATATTTTACAATGTAATTCATCAACATGTGCATGTGAAGCACTGCTGTTCTCTGTGCTTCAGCAGGTACTAGCAAATATTGACACAATAACTAAGCTATTGCCCTTAATTAGTAACCAAGTCTATACCTTACTACCATCTACTAACAATAAAGCTGTACAGAAATTGCTGGTACTCTGTCATTACCTATTCATGTATTAAGACATCACTAGATGAACCACAATATCAGAGTAGACCTCTGACATTTCTGGTAGGAGCTTTATAATGCTATAAGAAAGGTCTTCATTATCAATAACGCAATAAATTTCTTGTCAAACAAAACACTATTTTGTTGATTACACTAGCTCCAAAATATTCTCTTTCTACAATATTTGACTAAAATGATGCCTAACTAAAATCAACTCAAATGGAAATTTGTAAGTTTCTTAGATTTCTATCTATCTCTACTTACATATTTCACATACAACATTTTTATGTGCAAGCCCCAGTGAGGTTTCACGCTTCTACAGATCACTTTTTTAGTGTTTATTATTATTATTATTATTATTTCTCTTTGTCATAGCCTCAGTGGCCTGGTGGTTAACAAGTTTGTCTTTAAATTGCATTGAAGTTTGTCTTTAAATTGCATTGAAGTTTGTCTTGAAATTGCATTCAGATTTCTTAAGACCCTGTCCTCAAATGACAACATCTGACAAACTCAAGGGACATAAAGCCACAACTTTGGGGATTTAAGCTGCAAACTATTTTGTTTGTTACACCAACACCAGTTAGCCACCAAGTGTTTTATTGAAACTTAATTCAGTTTATCCGTCATATTACTCAGTTATCTACTAGTACATTTTATTCGCTCTTCTTGACATAAAATTGGAGAAAATAAACACTTTCTTCTTTGGCTTGAACTTAGTTATCAAATTTGGTTAGATTTGGTGAGGGATAAAACTGAATGAAACTCGTTAGAATGTTTTCATCAGTTGTGGTAATCCGTCATTGTACAGGTCACATTATAGCAGATATTTGAGGATGATGGGGGGAAAGCAGTGCATAGTAGTTGGTCAAGATTTTGTGCTGAAATTTATCGAGCAGTGGCAAGCAGGTACCAACTATACCACTTAAGGTTGGACCCAAAAGCAAACCTGGAACCTCAGACGTGGGGGGCGATGGCAATATGATAGAATAATATCATGGCTGAAAGCAGTGTACAAAGACAGTTTGATTTTAGCTACTTTGAGTGAATCACTTATAACTCTGAAGCTATTGCATTTAGAGTATTTCTGTCAAATATGTTCTTCAGGTACTTTACCTTTACCTATAAAATGGTACATAGTTTGGAGATCTGCTGCATTAGCTAGGCAAGCAATAGCTACTTCCTGATTTGTAGCACATTTTAAAAATAAGAATGTGTCAAATTTCTTTGAAAGTATCACACATAGTGATTTTCTTTGAATACATAATTTAATATGTCGGGGAAGTTATGACATAATGAAGTTGCAGACCTGTAGCTCATTCCATAGCTAAGCAAAAGCTACTTTCAGGATCTCACTGTTGAGTAAATCACTTGTAAATTTAAACCTATTGCATTTAGAGTGTTTTGCTGAAATATGTTATTCATCTACAACATCATAAAATTGCACCCTGTAGATCCTTCCATAGCTGAGTAATAGCTGCTTTGAGGTTCTCACTGTTGAGTAGATCGCTTGTAACTTTAAAACTATTGCATTTATTTTGTTGAAATATGTTATTCACCTATTTTTAGTTCAGGTGTAACATAATAAAATTCCAGACCTGTAGCTCATTCCATAGCTGAGCAATAGCTGCTTTGAGGTGGCCAAATTTGGACCCAATGCAAAAGATGTGTAGCGGGAATTTTGTAATGCAGCAAGTTATCAGTGGATTGCAGCAAGATTTTGAAGTTACCACTCAGCCGCGGCCTGAGTGCTCGTTTGTCTGTCTGTCTGTTTGTCTGTTTGTCTGTCTGTCTGTTTGTTACTTCGAAATTGAAAATCGATTTTAAAGTATGTTGGTCAGTCGGTTTTTTTGTGTATATAACTCTGAAACTATTGCATTTAGAGTGTTTCTGTAAAATATGTTGTTCAGGTACTTTATATTTAGCTCTAAGATGGTGCATTGTTTGGAGCTCTGTTGCATTGGCTAAGCGAGTAATAGCTATTTTCTAACTTGTAGCACAATTTAAAAATGAGAATGTGCCAAATTTCTTTAAAAGTATCATACATGGTGACTTTCTTTCAATGCATAATTTCCTATGTTTAGGTAAGTTATGATATAATGAAGTTGCAGACCTGTAGCTCATTCCATAGCTGAGTAATAGCTATTTTCGGATTCTCACTTTTGAGTAAATCACTTGTAACTTTAAAACTATTGCATTTAGAGTATTTTGTTGAATGATGTTATTTATCTACTTTTGGATCAGCTATATTCTAATAAAATTGCAGCCCTGTAGCTCATTCCATAGCTAAGCAATAGCTACACTGAGGGTCTCACTGTTGCATAAATCGCTTGTAACTTTAAAACTATTGCATATAGAGCATTTTGTTGAAATCTGTTATTCACCTTCTTTTAGGTTAGGTGTAGCATAGTCAAATTTCAGACCTGTTGCTCATTCTATAGCTGAGCAATAGATATTTTAAGCTTCTCACTGTTGAGTAAATCACTTGTAACATTAAAACTATTGCATTTAGAGCATTTTGTTTGAATATGTTATTCACCTATTTTTAGATCAGCTATAACATAGTAAAATTGCATACCTGTAGCTCATTTCATAGCTGAGCAATAGCTTTAGCAAGTTATCAGTAGATTGCAGCCAGATTTCGAAGTTACCACTCAGCTGCGGCTGAGTGCTCGTTTGTTTGTTTGTTTGTTTTGATTGAAATGAAGTAGTTACTGAAAAGAATCACTGTATTTAACTCATCAGTCTCTTGATATAGTGTTTCACTTAGTTATTAAGCATGTGCCTAATTAAAATCAGCACAAACAGGAAGTGTATAACAAATGCAAATTTAAAGCAACCGGTATCAATGATGGTAAAACAAGTAAGCATGTTTAACTAACCTATTTATATTAGAGTTTTACTAAATTGCATAGCCAGATACATTTTATGCAGTTCCTTATTCAATGTAAATCTAGCATTCCTTAATTTGCAAAAAGCTTCGCGTTTTTAGCTAACAATAAAGTTTATATGTCATCTTGCCACCAGGTGCATTTTATTTGAACCCAAACTTGGAGAAGGGTATATCCAACATGACGTCAGAAGACTTCATGACGGAGTACCTGAACAAGAGTGGAGGGGAAGTGTTGTTTGGCAGTAAATATGCCCCTCAGACTTATGATGGGGTGTGGGTGATAGCCCTTGCACTTAATGACACCATCTTAAAACTGGAACAAGCGGGTAAGTCATGAAACCACGCCTTTGATTTCCCAATAAAGCTTTGGATGAAAAGGCAGGAAAAATGAACAAATTTCCCCATAAACAATTTGCAAAGAGAAATGTAAATATTACAGTGTTTATTGAGTAAGACTTCCACACCAGTTAAGACTGCCAGTTTAAAATGATATAATTTCATTTCCGGATATAGTCAACATTTATCTTGGTAGTCAAGAAAATTAACCATTTAACTATGTATGGCTATTCTCATTTCAATTGGATGGTAATATACCTAGGGTTTGTACTCGCATAATATATCACCATATTCAAAAATAAGTATCTGATATAGTTACGGTTGTCTGTTTTCCTATAATTGAAGAGTATTTCTATGGAAATATTCAAACATATTATGGGATACAATGTTGTTGAAAAAAATAGTTCAGTTCAAGATGACAGTAAGACTAGCTGATATGCAGACATCTCAACATATTTAAATGACTTCCTGAGTACATCAGACACTTGCTGTTACATAGTAAGTGGCAAAACAGAAAATATCTGGAGTTTATTTCATATAGTTCAGTACAGAATCAGGATCAACCTGTACACATGGTTCACTCTATCCACAAATATGCCCAGCACTATATGCTCTAAAGTATACATTTGAAACTGAAAGTTCTATCCCTACCTCTTCTTTAACAGCTAGGGTCCTGTTGGAAAAGTATCAATATCAGTATTTTACACACATTGCCATGACCTGGATTTGAACCCACAATCACAGAGCTGAGGGCAAAGTGATCATTTGTAAAACATGATATTAAGACATTGAGGCTCCATTGAAAATCATGTGGGGGGGAAAAGGTAATTTAAATATATGCTAAAATTAACTATTTTCTGCTAAATACAGGAGAAGGCAAGTGTCTGTCAGATTTCAACTATGAAGATGAAGAGATGGCAGAAATGATCAAAGACTCCCTGCAGAATCTCACCATGCTAGGGGTTAAAGGTTATATATCTTTCGACGTAAAGGGAGATCCATTTGGCCCTTTAGAGATACAGAGAATTAAAGGTAAAGGTTTTTACCCACTTAATTTACTCATAAGAATTTTAAACTATATAGGATTTTCAGAGATTTGATATCCAGTGTTGTTAAAAAGTTGTTGTTCAAACTTGACTGTTAATGTAGGTTTTATTCTTGTACAACTGTCTTTCTTCATGTTATTTCAGGAAATAAATATCATTACATGGGTACATACTATCACAGCACAAAGTCTATTTCTTGGGTGATGAATGAAGTTGGAATATTTGATGGTAAATATTGCTGATTGCTACAACATCTAATAATTCCCTTTGCTACAAATAACCACAAATTCTTAACAAATAAGAGAATATGCTAAAATGAAATGAAAGCTTTTTGTTGTATCCATGAGTTTTCTATAGAATACACGACATGGATGTACTTATCTAATCTATTCATACTTCCCCCAGATACAAACCTACACAGAAAGAGAAATGAAATGTTCAAATGTGTCACAGCATTTGAACTTCATACTGAAGTAACATGCTTCTTATCTTTGCTCTCAAGTTTCAGAATACTAGTTGGGCAAGATTAGCCACCCACCCACCCTCAAAGTAATGGCAAGTACTGAAATTTGACCTTACAAAATCGGGGGTATATTAACAATACCACTTTGTGAAAGCTCAACGAAAAATCAGTTTAAGCTAATCCAATTTTTTTTAACTTTAATTTGACTTCTGGTTTAGCTTAATCCTTCTTTGTGAATACAGTCCCATGGGGGGGGGGGGGGAGTTCATGCAGTGCGACCATTCCCCGACAGGGTTTTAATCTCTAGCAAGATTTGTGAAAACGTATGCAGTTCATTTTCTGAAGGTTTCCTCCACCTGTTAATTCTGTGTGGTGAAGTTATGTGATGTTGAGTCTCAAAACCATCTTAACTTTTTTACAGATCAAGAACAAACAAAGTTAATTAATACTCTGCATAAAGAATTCAGATGGTATTAATGAACAAATGTTTCTGTTTTCAGCTGAAGAGCTGAAGTCAAGGGCTATTATTACTGTATTTAAAAGCATTGACACCATAAATCAAGCACCAACCACTGTAATTTTTGCCATAACCATTTCCTGAAAGTAACTTCAAAGAGAAATACCATTAGTAGTTACTAGTGCTCTTAATGATGAACTGTGCTTTGTACATTGTTCACAGAAATGGGTCATATATTGTTTGTTTCTATTATTATTATTGTAAATAATTTATTACCACTGTATTGTACATGATATGTATATTCTTCCTACAGGCAGAGCACCCAGAGATTCCACATTAGTGGAGCCTCAGTTGGTATTTGTATCTGTTTGGCTGTATGTAGGAATGTGCATCATGGCAGGGCTAGGGATTCTGCTGGCAATAGCCTTCCTAGTCGTCAACATCGCTTACAGAAAGACTAGGTAAATGAAGTGACACATTAATATATCATTGTCCTAAACATGACATTCTTTCACTGTGACATTTTATACACTTTTGGTTATATCTTTTTGTTTAGCTATAAGCCATTTATTGCACAAAATGCTCCATTATTTCTATAAGACACTGT
This sequence comes from Sabellastarte sp. h YS-2021, assembly GCA_964017235.1. NCBI lineage: Eukaryota > Metazoa > Annelida > Polychaeta > Sabellida > Sabellidae > Sabellastarte > Sabellastarte sp. h YS-2021. The sequence continues at coordinate 137,645,525 of OZ024927.1, read as the reverse complement.
CCCTCAGAGGATACTTAGAATCTATCCGCCTTAGTTGCAGAATTTTATACAACTGTGGCAGTGGTAGAATGACTAACTGCTTTTGAGGGTTATTTTATGTCTTTGTGAAAAAGTATCGTTTCTTCCAAAGACAGCCTAAGTGAAGGTTGTAAATAAATGCAATACTTGCTAATGGCATTCTAAACTACAATATTTTTTTCAGTGTTAATGTAAAATATCTCGGCAGTATTTTGTGGAGAAATAATAAATACTTAACTATTGCACTATTAAAAATGCAATATTTTGCTGAAATTTTGAGAGGAGATATGTAAACATGCAATTCACTTCAGGGATTCAACAAGAAAAACAGAAATGACACATTATAATGGCACATAAACTGGGTAACAGGTCAGATTGACATCTTTGTGCAAAACAACACATTGTATCTCAATAATACATCTAAAGTAGCCACAATGTTTACAGCATTTCCGCTAAAGGTTCTTTTTATAGTTTCTGGTCTTTGTTCAGTGCGTTGCACTGTAGAAATATTTGATCTAAAACTTGCAGATTTACTCCTCCTTTGTTCATCTAAATTCAGAAAGTATAGACGTTGACTCATGAGTAAACATATATAGACTGTGATTTTGAGTCTTTTAAAAAAATTATATGTTGTTAATACTAGAAAGTACTTCTGGAGCACAGACCTCTGCCAAGACAGCCCAGTATCCCCACATTGTAATTTCAACACAAATACTGGGGTTTTTTTCATTATTTTAACCATCATCGTGTGACACAATGAACAGGAAAATAAATGAAAATGCTACTGTTGCAGATTTTTTGTGTGTGTGTTTATTCAGAGTATGATCCGCATCTTTCCAAAATGTGATCACCTATGCCTTTGGTCAGGTCATACCCAATTAAAAATTTCACGAAGATGTGTTCATTTGTTTTGAAGAAAGCCTGCACACAGACAGACAAACAAATGATTCTTACAAACATACAGTATATACATTAAAAGTTCGACATGGATACAGTTTATTGCACCTACAGGGTAGAATGAGTAGAATACAGAATAGTGTAGATTACACATTGAGGCTACATTATTTTAATAATATAGCCTACAATTTATTAATAATGTTTGTTATTTATTAAAAGTTGCAGATTTACTCCTTTTTTTCCCATCTAAATTCAGAAAGAGAAGCTGACTTATCACTTAATATATATTGTGATTTTTAGGCATAGCTTAAAAAAATACATTGAAAACGTAATTTTAAATTGCATGTATTCATTTTATTTATATACTGAAATTCATGATTATTGAAAACACACTCGGTATGTATCATACACTTAGGTTTGTGTATTGTCACTTTACACTTTGCTATTACATTACGGCTTCGTAACAAATGTAGACCATATTTCCTCAATAGTTTACTAGTATTTGTTATGTGAGAATCACTTTAAATACCTTTCAAACACTGTTTGAGAAAATGTTGCATACTTTATTGCCATATATTGTGTACTGATTTAAAGTTAAGACATGGGGTTTTCTTAGCTCACAAAAGGAATAGCACACAATGCTATATCCTGAGCAGACATAGACCTACCACATATCAGTATGATATCTTTAGGGAAATGTATATCAAAATTTCCGCATAACTTTATGTAAAAATAACGTTATTATTATTATTACAGAAAGGTATGAGACATCTGATTACATCTAACACTTTTACTTGTACAGACTTTTGCATTATCCTTCGATGAACAGATATTCAAATAGTTTACACCAATTGTCTTGGTGAAGTTCTCCAAATGATCATTATTTACTTTTCATTTCAGAATAATCAAGATGTCTGCTCCGAATCTCAACAACCTGATACTGCTGGGCTGCATCCTCTCATACACTGCTGTGTTTTTCCAGGACCTTGCCCAGTGGTCCACCGGATATTTCTGCAAGGTGGGTAAATACGTTATCTGTTTTATAGTCATTTCATATATCATTAGATCATTCAGTTAGAGATCTAATTGCTCAATCTCCAAACCATCAACATGGTTTGAAACCAAGCAAACGTATTTGTTTGGCAACAAGAGTACCATTGGGGAAGACTATTGTACAAATAGATGTTTTTAAAGGATACGAGTATAGAAGCTGTATTTCCCCCAGCAGATTGTTCTCCATTCACATAAAAAACTACTATATTTTATCATTTTTATTTGTATTTGTGGGACACACAGATGTAGTGGACAACGCACTCGTCTCCCACCTCTTAGGTCCTTGGTTCCACTTTGACAGTACCCTAGATTTTTATTGTAGATTATTGACCATATAGTATGTACTGCTTTTCCAAATCCTTTCAACTATTGCATTGATTAAACCTTTGTAATGTGTTGAAACTGGGGTTAAACCTGAAAACAGTCAACTAAAGCTTTCCATCACTGATGTTAGCCTGTGCGTAATGCCACATAATAGCTACAGAAAAACCATTGATACAAATATTTCTGTTTAAATATTTACGTGTCTATCATGTTATATTGTGTTGTACATTATATTGTGTTATACATTATAAACTGATATTTTTTATCTCTAAGTCCTGTTACCTTTACTTTTTCAGATCTACATCTTTGTCAAAAGTGTTGGTTTTGCAATGACTTTTGGTGCACTCTTTGCTAAAACTTGGAGGATACATGTTATTTTTGCCAACAAAACAGTAATAAAAAAGGTAAGATAACTTGATTGTCTGTTCAGTAGCTTTAGATTACACTCACTGATTTTATGTGAAGTTGAAAATTTGTCTACTGATGGGATGCTAAGACATACCTGTTAAGCGGTCTGGTTTGCAGAGTAGATCAACATACACTGCAAAGTGGAGACTCCAACCAGGGGCCGATTTCACTAAAGGACTTAAACTAAGTCCCTTTATTGGCTAAGTCTTGGACTTAAATCTAAGACTTTGGTCTTAGCTAGGTCTGGGACTTAAAATGGATTTCACAAAGGTGACTTAGCTAAGTCCAAGCTTATCAAATAACCACAGTGGTTTTCTGTGTCATATGACCTTTTATATCATTCATTTGATACATTTTATCTAAGGATAAGTGCTGTTTTGAAATAGAAAACCTTGTTACATCATTTAAACTTCCGAAAGACTACTTCAGTAAGGTGTTCTGTATAATTATAATTTATTTACAGCCATTTCAAATTTTGAAGTGGAGAAAAGTTTATGGTGGCCATATTTAAGTCCTCTTTACAAAATTTAAGCCCACTACCTCCCAGACTTAAAGTTAAGTCCACTGACTTAGCAATTTTATGGACTTAGCTGTTTTGTGAAATCCGCTAAGTCTAAGACCACAGACTTAACATAATTTAAGACTAAAGTCTTAAATTTAAGTCTAAATCTGGACTTAAGTCCCTTTGTGAAATCGGCCCCAGTATTTGTTTTGTCTTGTTGGTGCACATCCATACATGTTTAACGCATCAGTATTACTGCACATACATAAGTAGCCTCGCTTAAGGCTCAAAATTGTGACATATCTTTCTTTCAAATATGTGCAGAGATATTTGGTATTCATAAAGCACTCGAACATATTAGGAGATACAAGCTTATCAGACAGTATGTTGATGTAAAAGCCAGCATGTGTAAGAGTACATTATTTTAACTGAAACTTTGTAATCTGATCTGAAAGTTTTGTTAACTACAAAGACACTTGAGCCTGTAGCAAGGCTTATACATAGGGTACAATGCAATGCTTTTTAAGGCTCACCACAACAACGTACTTCCAGGAACATCTATCATCGACAAAAATGTATATGTCCTGGTAGAAAGTCCAATCTGGTAGAATTTCAAATTCTATTGGTGGAAAGTCCAATTTTCAATTTTAGCCGAGAAGAAAGTCAAATTGAAACAAAAATGTGGGTCTTCTAGAACTCTGTAATTTAAGCAGCTTTCAAAGATGAAGAAAAGACATATTAAGCAACCATGCTGGTTGTCTCTGGGTAAAGGATGATCATGTTTGCACCGCATCATTAAAATGGTGGTCCTCTGTCATTGGGTCCTATCCCCAGTGGCAGGTTAAAGAACCTCAAGGACGTTGATAAATGGTCGTCCTTGAGCCTCTATCTTCCAGTTAGGGGAATGTCAGTTACTTGTGAGTTGGGGCTGTACCTGTACAGTCGGTTTGGTTAAATAGCGCTTTGAGTCCTGTAGTATATGGAGATATTGCGCTGAGTATAAATATATAATAATAATAATAATCATATTTTATTCACTCTGCTTATTGAAATGCTGCTCAAGTTACTCATAAAACAGTTTTTCCTTTAATGAATTCAAATGTTTTATGAGAATACAGATCTGTGATGTCATAGTTATCGACAGTTGCACCTAGGAGTTTTCTTTTCATCACACAAGTTACCACAAAAGGAGCTACTCAGGAAATTTAACAGAACTTTAGATCTGGGTCTGTAATCAACAGACACTTTTTCGTGTAAATCACACTGGAAATTACAATCACCCATTACATCCTACAATTGAATGGGGGGTACTTAAGCCCTTCAAAGAATTAAAAGTCAGGTACTTTTTGAAAAATATTCTGGATTGTTTTATATTTACCTGTATTTCTCTGCAAACTTCTCAGAATTAACTTTCAACAAAGTGTATTACCTTTCGGAACCTAGAGCAACACCTAAATCTGCTAGATTGGACTTTGACTGGTAGAATTTGAAATTCTACCAGATTGGACTTTCTGCCATGCAAGTACATGCAAGTGGATGTATGTCTATAAGTATATAAACTAATGCTTTTCTAGGTGATCAAAGATAGTACACTTATTGCTCTGGTGATGGTGTTTGTACTTGTGAATGTGGTCCTTCTGATTATCTGGAACGTGGTTGATCCCTTACAAGCTGTACCAATTTTCACAGGACAAGAGGTATTCTACATATTAATGAATTTGCATTGTGGGAAACATATTTTCACACAACCTTGGACAAATGGGCCCATTCTTAAAATATCCTCAACATCACCAAATTAGTAATTGCATTTTGGGCAGTAGGCCTGCATGTATTTATGCAGCACAATATATGTCTATTAAATATGCAAGCATTTTAAGTAAATTGTGGTTACTTTTTCAAATTGATTCAGTGATAGAGAGACATCAATATTAGACACTTGGTTTACTACTAATTATACACATATAAGCAATTATGTATCAAGTAAAAACAAATATCTTTGTGAAAGAGTACCAATGTACATTCTATGTGTTGACATTTGTGGACTCCTGTATTACAGACCTTCTATGTGAATGAAGACAGAGTTGAGAAACAACAGCTGAGTATCTGCCAGTCCCAGCATCAGGCAATATTCTATGGAACCTTGTATGCCATTGACGGTCTCACCCTCCTGTTTGGTGTATTTCTAGCTTGGGAAACAAGAAAGGTAGTTCAAAAATGTATTACAAATAACATTCACTTACCTACCTCATCAGCATAGTCTAAGCACTGTCAAATGACAATATGTGGTATCCTATATACTATTGATGGTATCACCTATTGTGTAATTGTTCCTCGAAAAACAAGAAAGGTAGGTCTGTGGATATGGTACCTGCAATATTATCTGGCTCATAGCATTATACTAAGACTCTTAGTGTACTCTAAGCTTAATAAACTAGAAAAGTAGTTCAAAAAATCCTGTACTCATCCTGTCTGGTATGTTTTAGAACTTGTCTTCATGTTTTGGAATGTTGTTAACATTAACTGATGGTAATATTTGATATTAATTGTATCATACTAAGCTTTCTTCTGTAGATGCGCAAGTTTTTACTACACTTTGACTCAGACAGTTGACATATTTGTGTATGTTTGCCTGGTACTGTAAGTGGATATTAGTTTCTGTTGAAGAGGTGACCAAACTGGCAATCTATAGACACCTTTTATTACTACAGAGACCAAAAATAAGTTTAACTTTGAATGACAGGCTTTAATGTTTTACTTTCAGGTTAAAATTCAAGAACTGAATGATTCTAAATACATAGGTATTTGTATCTACAACATGATGGTGCCAATGGTGGTCGGGACAGGAATCTACCATCTTCTGACTAAAGAGGTCAACTCCCAGTATACTCTAACTTCTCTCTGTCAGATTGTAGCTACCACTCTGACACAGTGCATCATATTTGCACCTAAGGTATATGCTTACCACTTTCTTGCCTTGTCAAAATTATTGTCAATAAATTTATCTACTAAATATTACTGTCTAAAAATCAAATTCAAAAAGCTATTGATAATGCTGATACACTTGTCTTTGCACTTTGGCTGTGTGACTATTTACTGCAATTGGATTCAAAAGTTGTACAGAAGGAAGGTGAGCACACTGTTGGGAATCAAAATACAGCCAGTGTATGATAGTTAGATCAGAACAGGCACTGACATCGAACCAGTACTTCTAGGGATATAAAGAATCAGGTTATGATGTCGTTGATGCCTCTACATTATAGCTCAGTTCTTGTTACATCAACCTTTAGTGAATTCCTATTCTAAATATTTAGTGTAGATTCCAGTAATGTAGTTGTTTTAAATGGAATATTAAAGTGAACTTACTAGTAAAACAATAACAAGAAGCAAGGGAAATCTAAACTTTTGGATATTACAGCATAGTCTATTTAAAGAAATGCAATCTGAGTAAATAGAAAAAGAGTAATTTTAGTTTATTTAAAAGGGAGTAATGTACAACCCTAAGCACAGCATGCAAATTTTGCCCATTACTTATACAAATAAGTATTGAAATATAATTTAAATTTAGAGCATAATGTGGTAATACAATGTTGAAGTTTTCCCCCTTTTTTATTTATTTTTTTATTTATTGTTTTATGTCACGTCTAGCAACTTATCAGTTATATTGTGACGGATAGTGGGAAGGGCAGAGGAAATCAGTACATGCAATTGGTCAAGCTTCTGTGCTGTAAACTGCCGACCAACAGCAAGCAAGTACCAGCTATCCCACATGAGAGATGGCCCGGGATTCGAACTCTGATCTTAGTGATGGGAGGCAAGTGTGCTGTCACTGAGACACCATGGCCCCTGAGTTTTCCTTTGAAAACATTATAATATTTAATATTTATTGTTTGACATATGCTTTTGGTTTCCACAGATACTGAAGCTGAGAGAAGCTACCATCGTGCCAAATGGAGATTTTCAGGGAACAGTAACATCACCAAAACAGAACGACACACAGCAAACATCAAACTCAGGCAGTAAGAATGGTGCAGACAAAAGGACTGAGGATGAAAACAAATATTGACAGTGTCTAGATACATTTGTCTGATACTACTTTAATATTTGTTGGTTGCAAATGTTGCTTTTTGTCCCGATATCAACTCTGATGGCTGATATTACCTGATAAAACTTGAATGTTGTAGAAAATAATTCCTGACAACAGCTTTAGCAAATTTAAAATTATGAGTTGTGAAATCTGAAAACCAACATTTCTTTGCTGATTATGTTCTCAGATGCAAGTTGTAAATTTGGGGAGGGGGGGGGGAATACTTTAGCAATTATAACTTTATAAAATCTTCCATATTTAGTGAATATCGTTTCATTTCAAATCTGTTGTCTGACCTATATTTGCATGTAAATTTGGCCCATTTAAAATTAGATCTGAACTAAATCGTGGTAACTGCTGATGTTTTAAATACACGTATTTTTGGTAAAATATTTTAGAGATTGCCTTTATTCCAATAATGAATATAATGAGAGTGCAGATCAATATAGTTTCACAACATTTATGTATTTTGGTTATTGACATTTGTTTATATGTTGCACTTTTATGTATGTGAAATAATCACCGATGTTGTTTACAAATATTACACTAGATATCCTGCATTATTTACAATAAACTTCTATAGAATGTATATGGTGTTTTTTTATCAAATTGTTTTATTCTATTATTTTCGTTCTTATATAACCAATAGCAAAAATTGTTTCAAATAATAATACGTGTGGTGGATTTCTTTTGGAAAAAATGGAAAGCTTAATTGTTTCTTGTAAGTAAGTTAATCTTTATCATATTCCGGTATTAGTTGCTTATGATTTCAGCTGACTTTCAACACTTCAAAACATCTAGATAGTTCTCTTTGCAGGGATTACTGCATATATAATGTTATCAGTGGTGCACACATATCTACAATCCATGCTGCTAAATTTAAGCACAACCTAAACATGGCACTGTTGTTAATCCACTGAACCTTTTCTTCTCATTTGCATTTTAAATGTGATACCCCTTGTCACAGTAAATGCGTTAGTGACCCAGATATAACATGCTTAACATTCAATCTCTTGGCTCTCAATTCTTTGATGGCAGGTTTGAATACAGCTACCAAAAACATGTGGGGAGGACTTTCCTGACATGGCATTAATTGTGAAAAGCTAAACTTGGACAGCTTGGCTCATGGTGTGGTTTATTCGATGAGAATAAAATTATTCCATTCCATTTGATTTTGTCTGTTGACCACTTACTACCATTTCAAGCTGGAAATTTGGGGTCCACTACAAATTGCTCTGTAATTTGTGTTTTCCCTGCAAAAAGTTCATATTTGTAGTAAACTATGCCTGTATTCATTTTGGCCTGATGTTGTCTGATGTTTGATTTTCATCATATTTTTGGGTCATAGCCCAGTGGTTAATAAATGGGATGGTGGAAAAGGGTGGTTAGTTTAGATTGTTCACTATAAACCAGAACCATCAGCAAGCACCTACAAACTTTTCACTTGTGAATTTGAGCTCACAACCGCGGAGATAGGTGATCAAGTGTGTTACTACAAATCTCACAGCCCCTCTCTCCCCTCTACCTTTTTCTCAACTACCATCAATATTCCAGCTGCATTAAAATTACATTTATGTAATGTGTAGTTATTATCCTGTTTTCTTGCTTTGGTGCATGTACAAGTTTTGTGCATTACAATTTCATAAATAAATTGTCAAACATACACATGTTACAAATCTGGTTGTATGTTTCATCAAATTTGAAGGTATTTATTGATCTTCGATTTCGATTAGCCCTGTCTCTTAAACTGTTGCAACTGACACATCAGACATCAAAGAATCCTTTGCAATACCTGTACTGTAAACATATTGATTAAATCGGTGTGCACATGCATGCAGCTTATAACAGCTGACAGCCATTTTGTGACAACAATTTATTCCCACTGTAATATGCACAAGTTAATGCCAGTTAACATCTTTTAGGAGTACATTGTGAAATATGTGAGTTACTGTAATTATTCAACAGGTGTAGGTAGTTCTAGGATGTGAATCTGTACATATATATATATATTAATGCACCAGGCTATGTTATTCCGTTCTGGTAAAGTCAGTGTACATGTGTGACTATATAAATAGAAATAATAATAAAATAGTGAATAGACTGTGTGTCTTTATAACAATAATAATATAGTGAAAAGCTCACTATATTACACCCCCTTCTCAATTATCTTTTGTTGTTTAAATGTGTCCAAGTCTGATTGGTGACACCAAACATCCTATTACAACTGCAATTTTTAGCACTCGAGGGAAAACAAATTAGATCACATGAAAAATTGCAGTGTGGAAAAAATCACTGTTTCATATCATGCAGGCATCAGATATCATAAGCCTATTACATGTGTGTGTAGACCTATCCATAAAAGACTTTCTCCAAAAACTAGCTGTTCAGGTAACTTTACCAGAAATTTTGAAACTTATATTTGAATATTGTATTACTTTTAGACCAGAACACTGAATAGGATTATTTTTATTTTTTCTTTATTTTATTTTTAGTTTAAGTCCAGATAATAATGTTCTATATTTCTTTTGTCTAGCCATGTTCAAATACTATGCATTTCCCAGCAGGCACGCAACTTTGAAATCTGGTTGAATCCAATGTAGAAATCTGGTTGAAATACGTGTAGATTTTGCAAACCGTTTTTAGTTGGATCCAACTGGTGAAATCATGTTGAAACCAACGTTGGAATCAGGTTGAATGGGTGACATTTGGTTGAAATACATTTAGATTTTGCAAACTGTTTTTGGTTAATCCAGTGTGAAAGGGGGTTGAACTCAATGGGGGAAATCAGCTTGTTTACACTGTCTTCTGTATTTTAATCATTGTAGCTTGTGTGTCATAATTATAGCTTCTTAATAATATTACACAATAACTATCCATATACATATTTTACAATTTGGATACAACTTCAAAGTAATTAATTCTTTCCAAGATGACATATTTTCATGAATCACTATACATTAAATATTTTATTTCTGACGACAATGCAATGACACATAATTGTGCATCAGCTTTCAAATATAATTTCTCAAGATATGTAAATCCATATTTTCCTACTAGATATCCATTTTATGGTATTAATAGAATTGGTATTATTCAATGTCTTCAATTGAAACTCTTTTGTGAAATTTTAGAATAAATTTATATTTTTTTTTCTTTGTAAAAAACACTTGTGACATTTTTATATCTTCAGTATTTTATCCAGTCAGTTTCTTTTAAATGTTTTATTAAGTTGGCTATAATAATGCTGTAATTATAAAGAAGCTATAATCATGTAGCAAAGCCACAATGCTCAGTTCAGATGCTTGTGTCTCATACAACATTGCAATATAAACTGAAAAAAAACACAAGAATAGCCACGTTTGGAGAACTCCACCCATTACTCCCCACCTTAATTAGTTGTCAGTTCTGACCACAAAAACAGACCTAAAGAAGTAAACACCATGCATGCAATTGAACAAGGATAAACCCCCACCTCCACCCCTGCTTTGTTATATAATTAAAGTATGTCACAGGCCTAATGTTCTGTGGAGCAGGGTACAGATAAGAAAAACCCGGAACCCCCATGAACTCACTACTGTGTGACAAAATGTTACAGCTTAGGTTCTTTGTATAGAGAAGTTTTAGTGTACACTTGTAAACTGAAAACTAGTTATTTGAGCATGGGAGCATTTGAGAAACAAATTCAAATTACTAAGCTTTGATGAATAGTTTGAATTTATCTTTTTTATTTACGATAAGTTTGACTTCAAAACGTTTCTTTTTTTAATTATCAAGAATTGTATTTATCAAAATATAATTATAAATTATAAAAATTATATTTGGGTGCATTAGTTTTGTTGTAGCTATAAATTAATAAGGAGAATAGATGAAAATGTACAAGAACATGTACACATAATCTTTATCATCTTTATAATCGTAAGTTTAAAAATTAGTATTTGCTTTACAAATACCTACAAATTCAAAAACTATTGCAATAATAGTTCTTTCAAAACGTTAGACTTAATCACTATATCTCCCTCTAAAAAAAGAATTTTTAATCAACGCTCACTAGTCATTCATTTCCCAACATTCAACCTGTTTTCTGTGCAATAACATGACTAAGAATTCATGTCGGAAAACCTAACTTAATTTAGTGCTGATTTTTTTATGAAGTATTACTACTTTTTCCAGTCAGAAATGAAGCTTTGAAATAATGTTGAAATTGTGTCAGTGTCAATTTTTCAACCAAAAATCCCCATGATTTCTGGTCAAAATATAACTACTTTTTCATGTCAGAAAACTAACTTAGCTTTAGTAGTTGATAATGCAGATTTCAACGTCAGGACCTGTTTTCAACTCTAAATCAACAACATTTCAAGGTGTGTGTCTGCTGGGTTGCACCTATTGTTTAATCATTCATTTGTAATTTATTTTCATTTACAACCCTTACTCCACTTGAAGAGGATTTTCTGCCACCAAATCAGTCTCTGCATGGTTATTTCTCATTCTTTCTGCTAATTATGAGATCGTGAGAGTATTTTTGCCTTTATTTATTATTCTGAGCTTTCTTGTGGGTATAGACTGTTTATTTTCAGCTAGGGTCTATCCCAATATGACACTTTCTGTTGAACAGCACATACATATAATACCCTAGCTTTGACTTTAACTTGTAGAATCTAGATGTGTATTAAAATTTCTTTTATTTGAATTAAGTGAGAGAAGTAGCTGGACTTTCATGTTTCATGCGGTGTTAAGTGTTGAACATAACATTTATTATAGTATATTCTGAACAAGTATGTGGTGGCCACTCCATCTTTGGAATGACGTGAAAATTCAACTTTACTAGTCGGGGAAAGGCCGATTATTGTAATCCCGAAAAAAAAACACATTATTGAGTTTTATACTTCACCGATACAATGAACGCTGAAAATTCACGTATTATCGTTCAGTCAGATTGGGAGCAAGTTCTCTGGTGACTGATTATTATAAGCATCCAGATTTTTTATGTGATAACTTTGTAATGTGTGCGATAGATATATAGTTAAAAGTTATTGTAATTACAGCTTTGAAAGCACTATTGCAAAATTATTATATTATCGCTCAGGAAAACATAATTTGCATGCGAAGAAAGTTATTTTATTTATCGTTTTTCTTACGAATCCGGGGTCGGACTTTTATTGAATATGTTTAGAGTTCCGATTGAAGTAAAAAACATACCTATTTTTGCCATTCTATGTGTAAAATATTGCCAGAAAACCCCACAGAAACCTCATATATTATCATGAATATTAACGAATTGGTTGGTATGTGCTAGACGTGGTTACCTCGGCTCTACTTTACTTGCGTGTAGAGCCGTGGCACCACCCCACATAAAACTGGAGATTTGCATAAAACACATATTCTATACAAATGTGTACACACAATTGTTCCCACAACTATTTTGTTACATTTCCTTCAACAAACAGTCAACATGCAAACATAGTTAAATAAAAATAAATGACATTTCCTCATTTTCAATGATTTTTTGACCATTTCTCTAAAAATTTAAAAATGTTCTTTCATTATAAAAGTTGTGTAAAATAACATGTATTTTATACACATGCTGTATTTACTGTGTCCTTGGCTTAATATCAATTATTTTTAACTACATTATACCATTTCCAGTCATTTTATCAAGTTTTATTCAACAGGAAAGGATTCTATGCAAATCTCCAGTTTTATGTGGGGTGGTGCCACGGCTCTACACGCAAGTAAAGTAGAGCCGAGGTAACCACGTCTAGGTATGTGCTTGCAAGTCCAATAATTTGAAGTATTTGATCTTCATGTAGTCCCTCTGTTTTTAAAATACTTCTGGAAAACCCCTTTCAGTCACTATGCCCTAGTTCTTTGGACCTCTTTCCCTCTCCAAATAAGAAACAGCTAGCTATAGTGGTGGTGGACCAGTTCACGCCCGGGTACCAATTCACGCCCACCCTCAATTTTCTTGAAGATTTATTTTTTTCATTGAGAAGATGTTTACTACATCATAGATAATCATCTAATGGATCATTTACATTTGTAATTTATTGTTTAACTGTGATTGTTTTGGACAAATTTAGGGGTGGGCGTGAATTGGTACCCGGGCGTGAATTGGTCCACCACCACTAGTCCCTCTGTCACATCCTTCAGGTAGCACCTCAAAAATCACCTGTTTAACTCCAGTTTCCCACCTAGTCTCCTTCCCTTTGGTCACACCCATGAGTCCAGACTACGGACCTTGATTGCCCCTCGACTATCCTTATGACTAATCTATTTGTCACTATAGCACACTGAGTTCCCCTTTGTGGGGAAGATACTGTGCCTGTAAAGCAGTAGATCAGATTTGATTAGCTCTGTATTCCTTTTGCAATTCGACTCAGATTTCTGCTTGTTTACAGTTCCCAGAAAAGTTGGATCTGTAGCCACTTCGTTTATTTTAAAAATCTATTTGGGGTCAGACTTTGAGAGAGTTATCTAATTAAATCATTAACATATGGTTTGGTTTATATTCAGATAAAAATTACAGTAAGGAATTTTTTTGGTTCGTTTTTACTGCCTCGCTACCATTTAAATTATCAAGGTAGTATTAAAATGTATGTAACTTGGCAAACAGTCACCTCCAAATCTTGTAAATAAAGTAGAGCTGTCTCCAGTGTGAATGGAATAAACGCACAACAAAAGGCTTTCAAAATATGTGGCCATTATGGAAATATAAATATTTATATTTTGTTGGTGGCGATAATGATAAAACAGTGTCATATTACATATGTAGTGATCTTGACATATAGCCAAAAGTATATTTGAGATTAGTAGCATAAACACATGCACTTCTCAATAAATACTTGTATTCTATGTTTTCAGGAAGCAAGGTGAAAACGCATGGGTGTCATTCCGCCAGATTGGTATGTCACAATATCATATCTCAAACACTTGCATTATGTAACATTTGTTTACTATGCTTCAGAACACTTTATTTTTGTGTCACAAGCATTTACATTGTGTGGCATATAGGGATTGCTTTCTTTATTTGAAAAACTTATTTGAAAAACTTAAAGACATTTTATACCTAATATGAACATATATACAGTATTATTACTAGATCATTCGATGTTCCTATGTTAAATATTCTTCGCTTGGATGACACATTTTAGTTTATGATTATAATTTCTTCAGGTCAGAGTGCAGTTCATAGTGATATAAAGTGTGTTGGTATTTCTTCTAGTGGTAGTCCGTATCTTGACACAGCTGATGGTTTTTCAGTCAGGAATATCTCCAAGGTACTGTTTGCACAACCTGGATGTTAGAAGGCATTACAGGATGAACATTACTTATTTTAAGAAAGAGTTTCAACATTAATACCATTTTTGTAACATTTTCTTGTGAAACAATTACACATACAGATATGTTCTAAGACAATTCAAATTATGTCATTTACTGACATAAAAGATTATGAAAATAAACAGAGTGGAAAACCAATCTTTTAAAATAAGATAGAGTGCTGTGTCTGGTTATTTTTCAAACACTCTAAAATGGAAATGGATGAAGTAGTAACTAACTAGTAGTAACAAATAATTAAAACAAGTAATGTAATTTGTTTGGTTCAAGTAAAAAGTAGATTTCAAACAGATAAATGTAAATACTTAAAATTTATTGTTCTTCACTTTCACTCTCTAATATCAGTCTTTTTAATGTCAGTTTTAACATTTTCTTGTTTTTCTTACAGAGAGCTATCACTATATCATACAACAATGCACACCAGTGTAGATTTCATTCTCCCTTGGTTACATTTAGCACAGTGCATAGTAAAAGTGTAAGTTTTGTGTTATGTATATAGCCTAAACCCTTAAAGTCTTAACTTTATAAAAGTGTGTAGGGTTGAGTATGCATGTTCTGTTTCACTGAAATCATAGAAAGTGTATTCCACAGAAAGTGTTTATGTGTTACACATTTGAGTAGACATTATAGCTTAATATATGATACCATATTAGTTGGATCTTGACTTAGTGACTTGAAACTTCTTTTGGCCAAGTCATTTTGTAATATAAAATAAGATGCTACTTTTTTCTGGACTTGTTTGGAAGGTACATGGGTGTACATATTTGGCAAAAATAGCCAGAACTAAGATATACTTAGGATAGGAGCTAAGATATACTTAATTTTATATTTTGTACAAATATTTGTCAGATGTCAATGCACAAAATTTTGATTTTATTGCGTTAATACATCCTATCCAATGGACAATAGCTTATCCGGTCGGCGCAGACTGGCCCGCCAAACGTCAGAAAAAGACGTCCTGTGTCTCCACTAGCAGGTCGGTCCGGAGTACCAGTGCACTCGCCAGATGGCGTGTCTTACTTCCTTCCTGTCTAGACAGAGTGACGTCATAGCATCTTTTTCGTTTGGCGCGAACCAGTGCACAGTGGAAAATTTATATCTGCCAGAATTTGTGTTTTATCAGTGTTTATTGTGAAGAATGATCTTGGAATTGATTTTATTATTATCTTCTGTGTTCCTACTCTACTATGTCGTCTCCTGGCCAGAAGAGAGGGAGTTGTGGGCATGCAATGGCCATTTTCGATGGACATGCATTTTGCGCACGTTGTAGGGAAAAAGCAAAAGGTGAGGAACCTTGTGTGAAGGATAAGGACTCTGTTGACTGTTCTCTGTGTAATTCTTTCACCCCAGAGCAACGTGCCCAGATCTCAACACCGTCTTATAAAATTAAGAAGGAAAAACGGGAGGCTAAACGTGCTGACATTTCCCAACCCACGGATGAACTTATAGACCCTTCAAGCGTTTCAGTTATTGGGGTTGTGGGTGGACCTAGTACTGACAAGTCGCCAGCTCCTCCTGAGAAAAAGACCAAAAAGGACAAACCTTCTGTTAAACCCAAGAAATCTGCTACCGCAACTCTCTCTTCTGCTACAGACGACAAGCTCACAGCCTTAGAGGATAAGTGGTCCGACCGCTTTAACAGGTTAGAGGCATTACTGCTAGCCAAGTCTATGGAACCTGCCTTTTCGTCGGAGGTCAGAGTAGCCCCTACTCATTCTGCACCAACTAATGTGTCTCGGGACTCTGAGCCCTTCTTTCAACCACCTAATCCTTCAGATGACGCCTTTCAGCGCACTGGCCCAGACTCTAGTGCTGCTTTGCAGCCGTCGGCCGGTAAGCTTGTCAGAGACTCTTCTCTACTTGGATCTTCATCATCTGAGCGCACTGGCCCAGACAATGTTGCTTCACAGCAAAAGTCGGCTGGTAAGCTTAAAAGTCAGAGCACTGCTCAAGGGCGCACTGGTCCAGACACCGCTTCTCAGAAGCATAAGTCGACCGGTAAGCCTAGTGCTGGTTGTCACCGACCTACCACAGCTGAGATTTCCAAACAACCGACCATCCTCCCCCCGACCGACCTCTTGGCTCCACCGGCTCTGCTTCACCGACACTTCAGAAGAGCAGAAAGGACAGCATTTCTAGCTTAGATTCAGATACTGATAGTCAAATCTCTGATACCCCTCCGGTGGAACTTTTTGCAGAGGAAGGGGATTTTTCGGAAGATCCAGAATTTGAACAGGAACTACCGACCTCGAAGGAACAGACGTATAGGGAGACTATGCGCGGCATACGATCCTTTATGGGTTGGTCCCATATCCCTGACATGGATAATTCAAACCCATCTGACGACAACCCCTTCGCGGGACCTAAAGCTCCCCTTCCCAGCAAGGTCTCAGTCCAGATGCCTACGGAAGATTATCTTTGTCGCAAGCTATCTAAACTCAATCTCACCATGACGGAGGGATACCCATCCAGAACTACAGAAGCCGGCAGCCTGCCAATGGACCATATTCTGATCAACAATTGGACCCAGCTACTGTCACCAGTTGGAATACAGGCCCGTCTAAATTGAACAATAGTTTTGGTCGTATAGCTAGAAGAGCAGCTTTGGCAGCCACCCCACCGGGTTCCCGTAGAATTTCACAAGATACCCTGCGCCATTGGGAAAGGACGGCTAGAGAAGCCTCAGTGGTGTGTAACCAGACTGCTAGTTTTAACAGGTGTTTGTTTAAAGTTCAGGGAGAAATGAATGCACATTTGAAAGTTATCAGAAGTGAAAACAAGGGCAAAGTGTCAAACAAGTTATCTGAAGCGGCTGAGGAACTTCAATTCCTTATGGAATTTAATTCCAGTATTACTCAGGTGGCTGCGAAGGCCATGGAGCATTTAACGGACTTTGTCTTTCTTACCATGGGGAACATTACCTTGGCCCGTAGAGACTCTTACCTTAGCCATCTGAAGAATGGTATCAAGCCCGACACCTTCGCAGCTCTCAGAACAGGCCCCTTGCACATTGCCACTCTGTTTCCAGAGCCTGTGGTTAAGAAAGCGGAAGAGGAGATTGCTCTGTATGACAGCAAGAGTCATCCTACACCTACTACTACTGCACGGGCTAAGAACCGTTATCACCCATATGAGAAGAGTGATAGGAAGCAAGAGGGCCGGTCGGAGGGGAAACAGGACAGGCCAGCCTGGAAGAACATTAACCGTCGACAATTCAAAAGAGGCAGAGGCAAGGCCTCTAGTTTTTCATCCCGACCTGCACGTGGTCAGCAGCAATATAAATGACAGTTATTGTTTAAACAGGGTTTCCAGTCAGCTGCTGACCCAGAACTCTTTCACAGATCAGACAATGGACAATTCTTTAAGTTCAAATGTAAAATATCATGTTGTACAAAATGTTCCTTCTGCACCCGGGCTTCCGCAAAGGAAAGGTTTAAGTCCCGGAGTGTCAGACTGTCACCAAACAAAATCTCAATTAAAATCTGTGAAAAGTGCTTCTTGTGTCACTCAATTGTTGTTTGCCAATCCTGTCTCAAATGCCCCAAATGCTGTTCCCTATCTACCTGTAGGGGCCCGTCTTCAAAAATTTTGGGAAAGTTGGTTGAAGCTGGGTGCCGGCCCGAAAGTAGTTCAGATCTTAAAAGAGGGCTACACCCTCCCCTTCCGGGTCCGGCCAAAACTCACAAGGTCTCCGACTGTCATAAGTTGCTATGTTTATCCCCAGAGGAACAGCTACCTACTGGAGGCATTACATCAGCTTACAGACAAAAACGCAGTAGAACAGGTCATAAACAAAACATCTCTGAGCTTTTTCAACAGACTTTTCCTAGTCCCAAAACCAAACAACAAGTGGCGTCCTATTCTAGACCTCAGCCATCTAAACCCATTTCTCAAGACAGAGAAATTCAAGATGGAGATGCCAGAAACCATCAGGACATCCCTCCAAGGAGGGGAATGGGTAACCTCTATAGATTTCAAAGACGCCTACTTCCACATCCCAATACAAGAACAATCCAGGAAGTATCTGAGGTTTCATGTCCAGGGACAGACATACCAGTTCAAAGCCTTACCTTTCGGCCTGTCCACAGCACCGTTAGAGTTCACTGTAATAGCAAAGGAGGTAAAGTTGATGGCCACCTGCCAGGGTATAAGGATCCACCAATACCTAGACGATTGGTTGGTCCGGGCTGGATCCCACCAAGTCTGTCTCCGGCATACCCAACATCTAGTGAAGATATGTCAAGATTTAGGTTGGCTAGTAAATTTGGACAAGTCGGAGCTGGAACCCAAGCAAATCTTCGACTTTGTAGGCTACCAGTTCGACCTCAAGGTTGGTCGGGTCCGGCCGACTCCGGACCGGTGGCAAGGCCTTCAAGGAAAGAGTCTAGAGATATTAGACCGACCGACCTGTCCGGTCCGGCAGTTCATGTCCCTCATTGGCCTGTTAACGGCCACAGAGAAGCAAGTTCACCTAGGTCGACTACACATGCGACCTATACAGTGGCACCTCAAGAACAATTGGCACGTACCGGAATCACTAGAAAAAGTGATTCCCATCCCCATATCCTTACACCCTCACCTACAGTGATGGTTACTGGAAGAAAACGTGCTATCCGGCCAACCTTTACACCCAGTCAGACATGCTCTGCAGCTCTTTACAGACGCATCAAAAGAAGGCTGGGGCGCTCACTTAAACGACCGCACTGCAAGAGGTTGCTGGTCCTTGCCAGAAAGCAGACTGCATATCAATTACTTGGAGCTAAAGGCAGTTCTTCTTGCTCTCAAAGAGTTCACAGATCTCTGTACCGGTCAAATAGTACTTGTGGCAACAGACAACACCACAGTGGTTTCCTACATAAACAAAGAAGGAGGCATGAGATCAGGCCCCCTGTGTGCCCTTCTCTGGAAAATCCTGACCTGGTGTTCCCAGCGGCAGGTAACCCTGAAAGCCTGTCACATTCCAGGCCGGCTAAATGTGATAGCGGACAAGCTATCCCGTCTGGGTCAGACCATTCAGACAGAGTGGTCCCTTCTGACGGAAGTTTTTCAGACTTTATGCCAAAGGTGGCACCGACCTCAGATAGACCTATTCGCTACGAGGTTCAACCACAAGCTGCCCCAGTTTGTATCTCCAGTACCGGACTCCCTAGCGGTAGCAGTGGACGCCCTCACTCTGCCATGGGAGGACCTGGATGCCTATGCCTTCCCACCAACAGCCATATTAGGCAAAGTAGTGGAAAAGTTAATACACTCCCCGTGCAAGAGAATCATTCTGATTGCCCCGGGTTGGCCCAACATGGCTTGGTTTTGGGACTTGGTGAACATGTCCAGCCAAGTTCCCATCTGTCTGCCCATCCTGCCAAACCTGTTAACTCAACCCTTCAATCAGATCCCTCACAGGAATCTGACAAATCTGAATCTGCATGCATGGCTCCTAGAGCCACAGCAATTAAACAACAGGGCTTCTCTGAGGCAGTGGCAGAGAGGATTGAGGCTCCTCAAAGAAGGTCAACCAGATCAGTCTATGAGGCGAAGTGGGCCGTTTTTACAAAGTGGTGCATCGCTAATCAGGTGGACTTCAGATCTCCGCCTGTGAAGTCAGTCGCTGACTTTCTACTGTACCTCTTTGAGGACAAGAAGTTACAGCCCAGCACCATTGATGGATACAGATCTGCTATCGCTGATAAACTGGGTAGTACAACAGTTAATATCAGCAAAGATGAGAATCTCACCCGTCTCCTGGAAAGTTTTCACAGAGACAGACCCAAGGGAAGGAGGGGAATCCCCTCCTGGAACCTTTCCCTGGTCCTACACCAGTTGACAAAGGCTCCCTTTGAACCTCTTAGGGACGCATCCCTGAAACATTTGACTTTCAAGACGGTTTTCCTTTTGGCCCTGGGTTCGGGCAAAAGAAGAAGTGAGATCCATGCATGGCAGCACAAAAACATCAGACATCAAGCCGATTGGTCCAAGGTGTCTCTATATCCATCACCCAGTTTTCTCTCCAAGAACCAGCTGGCTAAGGAAGGTCCAGAGAGCGTGGCCCCAGTGGTCATACCAGCCCTGGCTCCTACTCTGGACAGATCCCTCAAGTCGGATAGGTCTCTTTGTCCAGTCAGAGCTTTACGCTACTACTTGGACAGGACTTCAGATACTAGGCAGGGCAAAGAATTGGTCTTTGTCTCCTTCAAGAAAGGTTTCGACAAGGACATTTCACCTGCCACAATCTCGTCATGGATCAAACAGACTGTGATCCTATGCTACGAGCTCTCTGATCATCACGCCCACACCTTACACCAAGTTAAAGCTCATGATGTCAGAGCCTTTGCTGCCTCTAAGGCCTTCCAGTCGGGAGTCTCCTTGGAGCAGATCCTATCAGCCTGCCACTGGAAATCCCATAATACCTTCACTCAGTTCAACTTGAAGGATGTGGCGTGGGCTGATTCGGAGCTCTTCCATCTTGGTCCAGTCGTGGCTGCCCAACAGATCTACCAACAGACTGGTACCTAGAGGAGATCAGAGCCTATGTAAATAGTTGTACATATTATATATAAAACGCATATAGTTAAAAAAAAAAAAAAAAAATCTCACGTGCTTCCTCCGGGAGAATTAGCATTATGGGACTGAACTCATCCCTCTCTTCCCCTACCTCAGAGCAGGTATGATAAAAAAGGGGGGGGGGGATAAGGTCGACTCTGACGGTTCCATTCTGGTTAACCGGATGATGATATTCGACCATAGCCTTAAGGGTTTTGACTTCAATATCTACCCAGGCTTTAAGAAGGAATCTTCATTATCCCTAACATGAGTTCACGCAAATCCCTAGTAACTTACCCGCCGGCCAAGCGGTAGTTATTCAGCTATTGTCCATTGGATAGGATGTATTAACGCAATAAAATTGCAAATTTAATAAGTAAATTAAATTTTTATAAGTTAATACCCTATCCAATGGACACACAAGACCCTCCCACCGACCCCGCTCTCAATTTACTAGGGGCCTACTAAGTTTAGACAACAAAAAAGATGCTATGACGTCACTCTGTCTAGACAGGAAGGAAGTACGACACGCCATCTGGCGAGTGCACTGGTACTCCGGACCGACCTGCTAGTGGAGACACAGGACGTCTTTTTCTGACGTTTGGCGGGCCGGTCTGCGCCGACCGGTAAGCTATTGTCCATTGGATAGGGTATTAACTTATAAAAATTTAATTTACTTATTAAATTTGCAAATTCCTCTGCTTTCAAAA
Organism: Sabellastarte sp. h YS-2021; assembly: GCA_964017235.1. Taxonomy (NCBI): domain Eukaryota; kingdom Metazoa; phylum Annelida; class Polychaeta; order Sabellida; family Sabellidae; genus Sabellastarte; species Sabellastarte sp. h YS-2021. Next base: position 137,623,660 of record OZ024927.1, on the reverse strand, counting down.
CCAGACTTCAGGTGTTCTTCCAAGCACAATACATGTTTCAAAACCTGTGAGTGTAATTTGCCAGAATTTTAATATTTTCTGTTAGCTACAACCTTACAGTTTATGTTAATTTTTTTTGGGTGTCAGCTTTCATTTTGTGCTGCTTGTTTGAATTTGATAACTTTGTATTCTTTTTTATCAACAAAATTTCTCTGTTTCAGGTTGAGAGCTTAGATGTGACTACCGGAGGCCTGGCAGTGTCATCTGATGTCACAGGAAGATGTAAAGTGTGGACATTAGAGAATGGAGAAGTCAGGGTAAAGAGATTTCCATTATAGTTCACTTGGAAAAAAAGACATTTGAGGAAAACCATAAGTCTGTGAAACAGAGCTTTTTCTCTGATCTATGTCTCTTCCTTCATACAAGTTTTTGTTAAATGTCATGTGAGATTATTATTAAAGTGACAATAGAGTGAAAAATATAGAAGTTGAATGTGCAACAGATTTTCAGCCTGTGATGCAAGTATTAAATGTGTAAGTAAATGCTGTTTGTTTTTTTTTTGTTTTTTTTTTTTTTGTTAGAATCCATATTTTTCTGCAGTATGCTGTTGAAAATTAATTAATTTGAACTCAAAAATGCTTTTAGATTTCATTCAGAGTTGACACAGATAAAGTGGGCATGTTTAAACCAGCACATGACCTGTGTACTTTGAAAAATATCAGCTTTTCTGTGGCTACCTTTTTCCTTCATTATTTCCTGTATTAGTAGTTAATAAGAGTGTTTATCCATATTTATAATATGAAACTGATGTTATGCATGCATATTCCTTGGGGAAGAATACCAGAATGACTTGTGCTTCTTTTAGCATACACATACCCCCTTTGTTTATACAGTGTCCAATTTGCATCAGTGATCTGTTGTGTGTCTGTTTGTATCGGTATAGTTTTATGTGTATATATGTTTTCATAGATATAAGAAAAATCCAAAATTCTTGAGATTAAGTCAGTCTGCTAAGGTCTACTCACAACATTTTATGGTATTTCATCCCTCCACTAATAAATTTGAAGACATACAAAATCAACCCTACAGAACAAATAAAACTGTTATGGGCTATCCATTTTACAATGCACAGACAACTATTTAAATACTTTGACAAGGAATTAGCTCACATTGCAGGAAGATTGAAACTAAATTTATAATAATTGTTGTACACACAAAAAGGGTCCCATAAAAATCCCCAATCAAAGCCTGTGGTGTAAAACATGGCATGTCTGAGGATATGTTGGCATTGTGTTATTTGACCTAAATAGTGGGATATGCAGACCAGGCAGTGTTTTTACATCCCTCTGTGCCAGTAATTATGCATAATTAGCATTACAAATTTGTCAAGAAGTGTCGAATTTTTGTTAATATTCCTAAAACTGTGTAAGATATATTTCATACATTTTTGGAAAGGTATTTTTACAGAGCTTCTGTTCATTTTCTTGTTGCATTAAAATCTATGTAGAAATGGTGGAGTAATCTAAACTTAAAAATTGAATTTTATCTGCACTGATGCACTTAATATATATCACAACCTTTTTAATGTTATTTTTTAAATATAGAGTTGTTTTGTTTACTATTCATACATTCACAATGTCAACATGGTGGATAATAAAAGTAAAATATCTCTCATTAGGTACATATGGAAGAATATATATCACTTTTGAAGATGAACAACATAATACTCATGGAATGTACTCATATCATATCATTTTCTTCATTTGCATTCTTTTTTCATATATTTTATTTGGGAAGTTTACCTATTGTATTTTTCTTGCAGTGGTTTTGACATGTGCTTGTATATTTTTATGCTTACAGCGCAATCTCGAGGGACATGTAGGTGAAGTGTACAGGTGTCGTTTTTTCCCGTCAGGAACGGTCATTCTGACAGGAGGGGCAGACACACAGCTAAAGATTTGGTCAGCTGAAAATGGACAGTGTGCTGCTACTCTTACTGGGCATAAAGCAGGTATCTAGCTTTCCAGCAGCACAGCTAAAACTCCACCAAAATACTGTATTATTGATCCCTGTGCCATCATTGGAGCAGTGTTCTACTGTACCAAAAGAAATCTGGGATAAAAGGGTTTGTTGTAATGTCAGCATCATTATCAGTGTTTTAGAATTGATGAATCATGATTCCCTTTTTCAATATTAATATGAAACATATCAAGTTACAATAATGTTTTTATTAAGTTAATAAGTAATTTTCTTAATAAAGTTCTGTAATTTGTAAGTAACATGCATTAAAAATTTTATACTGCAATTTACATAAGCTATTTTTAAGATATTTATCATGACATGTCAAACCTTTTTTTTCTAATTCTTTGTAAAAGTTAGGATGATTCTGATACTTTCACACAAACTAACACAACATTTTGGCAAATTAAGCATGAATTTAGTTCTAAAGCTATGTATTTTCTGGCATGAACCAATATTCAGTATTGATTCATATGGAAAGCCAACTTGAAGTTTGATATCGGGTTGCTAAAACACACACCACAAATTTGAAAATTTTAATTACTTAAATGTAGCTTTTATAAGCTACAAGCTTACCATGTGGAACTGAATTTTTTCTCTGGAGGCCGCAGGCATCTGGCCAACGTCCAAGAAAAATAGACGTTTAGTATTGACCGGATCCCCGTGCTGAGAGTGTACCATAACAGTGTAATCTCGCGTCTAACCCTTCTTCTCTCGTAAATTTTGCCCATACCCCCTCAGCTGGAATACAGCGGGGAGGCAGGGAGGGACTCTCTTCAGTTCCATATGGTAAGCTTGTAGCTTATAAAAGCTACATTTAAGTAACTAAAATTTTCAATTTTATTGTGCTACAATAGCTTACCATGTGGGACTGAATGCTGAATCCAACCGTCCGTTGGAGGGATTACATCTGAGACTGGAATAATGGTGAAGTGCAGCAGCCGTGCTCACTTATGCGAGTATAGCCCCCAAGGGCATCACTGTAAATGAATACCAGCCCTAAGCTTGAATCTCATAAACTTACCACCCTAAATATGAGATTATGGTACACTGAAAGACTTAATACATTATACAGTTAAATACAGAAATAATAGATAAGAGACCTTACCATAACATCCTGAGGAGTTAACCAATACCTAGACCCTGGGATTATACTCATGAAGACTTGGCTGCAGCGGATGTGCCCCCCTTCTTTTCTTTCCGAGGATGAGAAGTCTGAGGGGAAGGGTCTAGGACTTGGTTGTGCCGCTACTACTGGTTCCAGATACATATTATGGTTGTTGTTGTTTGACCAAGTAAATTCTTTTAGGTAAAAATTTGTAAATGTGTTGTGAGCTTTCCAGTGACACGCTTGCATGATGTGGTCCAACGATACCCCACCGTAAAAGGCTTAGAGGCCGCGAAGGCCCTAATGTCATGCGCTTTGACCTGGACCAGGTCCAAGGTTTGTTGATCTGGTTGTTTGTAACAAAGTTGGATAGTTTGTTTTAGCCAAGAAGAGAGTGTAGCGGGTCTGACGTATGTCCTTTCGTAAGGGAGATAAAAAGAAGGGATCAAGATCCTCTTAGGTCTTTGGTTCAATCCAAATAGTACCTCAGGGTCCATACCGGACACAAGGTCCTGTCTTCTTTGAATTGTCTATCTACAATGGTAGATAGAGCAGGAATCGTCACCGGAGACACACTTTGAGAACCTTCTCTTGCTATGAATTCTGAAGAGGGGAACAAAGCAACCTTTCCCCATTGGTCTAGATTCGATACTTTGTTTGCAATCCAGGCGTGAATTTTGTTTTGGCACTTGCCGGAGGCCAAAACTAGCAAGAAAGCAGTTTTGAGGGGAAGATGTTTGAGGTCTGTGTCTTTCATAGGCTCAAAGGGTGCTTTTGTAAGCTAATTGAGTACAACAGAAAGGTTCCACTTAGGAAGATTCCTGGAACTTGTGGCACAATCCCTGTGAAAACTGGAAAGTAACCTGTTAAGGTCTGAACTTTGGGAGATATGGAGCACCGCTGGGCCCAGGGTGTCAACAATGGCCGTCCTATAGCCATCAATGGTCGAAGGGCGCCTGTTTACCACCAAATTTTCTCTGCACCATTTCTCAAATAGGGCCCACTCTGACTTGTAGATGGTCCTTGTTGATAACCTCTGAGGGGCAGCAATTCTCTCTGCCATCTCCACAGAGAAGCCTTGTTCTTGGAGCTGTCCACTCCTAGACATCAGGCGTGGAGGTTGAGATGTTGTGGATTGCTGTGAAACACATAGTTGTGGGACTGTTTGAGAAGAGTTCTTGACACTGGTAGTTGAAGTGGGATCTCTGTTGAGAGCTGCACTAGGTCCCAAAACCAGGGCATCCCTGGCCAGCCTAGGGCTATTACAATGATCAGGCAACTGGATTGCCTGCTTTTTTGGATCACTCTGTGAAGGAGAGCCATGGGAGGGTAAGCATAAGCAGTGAGACCCGACCAGTTTATGTTCAGAGCATCTATGTCCCAAGCATTTTGGTCTGGGACTGGAGATACATACAGTGGAACTTTGTGGTTTAGACGAGTGGCAAATAGATCTACATGAGGAGTGAACCACTTGTGTCAGATCTGTTTGAACACCTGCGGATGCAGTGACCATTCTGTTGACTGGACTTGGTTCGACCTAAACAGACGGACGGCCATCACATTCAGACACCCTGGAATGTGTCTGGCTTTTAAGGTTATCTGGTAATGATGGCACCAGGTCATGATCTTCCACAGGAGAGCGCACATCTCTGCCGAGTGGGTTCCTCCTTGTTTGTTTATGTAGGCTACCACTGTTGAGTTGTCTGTAGCAACCAACACTGTTTGGTTTTGACACTGGTCCTTTAACCTTTGAAGGGCCAGAGAAACCGCCTTCAGCTTTAGAACATTTATGTGTAGCCTTTTTTCCCTGTCTGACCACAGACCCTTTGTAGAGGTTTGCTCTAAGTGAGTGCCCCAGCCTTCGTTTGAGGCGTCTGTAAAGAGTTGGATAATGTGGTCTTTGGGATGAAGGTCTGCACCTGCTGAAATGGTTTCTGTCCAAGGAAGAAGGGTGTCCAATGACTGAGGAAATCTCCAGTGCTCCTTGAGGTGAAACTGAAAGGGCCTCATGTGAAGGTGTCCCTCTGGGACCATTTTCTCTGTTGCGGCAAGCAACCCAATTAGCGACATCAAACATCTTGCAGTCAGAACATGTTTTAACTTGAGTTGTAGGATCAAATCCTGAAGTTTGAGCCATCTCTCTTGAGTGGGTTTTACAAGGGCTGAATCTAGATGGTATTCGTAGCCCATGAACGAAAACCCTTGAGTAGGTTTTAGTTCGGATTTCTCCTGATTTATTATCCACCCTAAGGACTGGGTCAGATCTACTACTGTCTGAGTGTTCACTTGTGCTTCTTCCTGAGACTGGGCCCTGATAAGCCAGCTGTCCAGGTACTGGTGAAGTCTGATTCCCCTTGTCAGGGCCATCAGCTTCACTTCTTTTACAATCATTGTAAAGACCTGAGGGGCCGTGCCTAGCCCGAAGGGATGGGAGGTGAACTGGAACACCTGTGACTTGTGGCAAAACCTTAGGTACTTCCTTGAGTTTGGGTGGATGGGGATGTGAAGGTAGGCGTCTGATAGGTCTATCGATGACACCCATTCCCCTGGAGTCAGAGAGGTCCTGATGAACTCTAGTGTTTCCATTTTGAACGTTTCTTCAAGTAGGAAGGTGTTGAGCCTGCTTAAGTCTATTACTGGCCTCCACCTTTGGTGAGGCTTGGGTACTAGAAACAGGCAACTGTAAAACCCGAGAGATTTTACATTTTCCACCCTTTCTATTGCGTTCTTTGACAGAAGAGACTGGATACAAGAGCCCAGAGCTTGGTCTTTTTGAAGGGCCTTGTAACCTGATCGAATCAGTGGAGCTCTGACTAAATTTGGTTTTGAGATGACTGGAAGAACGTAACCATTGGTAATAATGTTGTCTGAACATTTGTTTGCTAGCCAGTCTCTTCTGAAAGAACGGAGGCGACCTCCTACTGGTGGACTGAGGGAGGCTTGTAAGGAGTCATTGGGGGGAGGGGTTTCCACGCCCTCGTCCCATTGAATGGGGTTGAAAACAACCTCTGAAGCCTCTGTTGTTCCATTTCCCCCTACCTGAGGAAAACGACTGATTACTGCTTTGGGAGAAATTGCCCCTATATGGGCGTTTCCTGTAGGAGCCTGTTTTCTTATTGTGGTAGGGACCACGAAAGGGCTTGTTTTGATAGGGTCCAAAACCCTGTGAATCTTTGGGGGTGCCTTTTTTTGAGTCTCCATCCTTGACTAAATGTGACCTGAACAGAGGAGTAGGCCAAAAAGCGAGTTCCTCAGTTCTTGACGTCTAGAGTCCCCTAGATGTGGTTGAAGGAGGGTCATCTCGGCCTCGCGTCTTAGCAGGCCAGTGTTGCCCATGGTATACAGCTCTGTCTGGAGTATATGGGCTACAAATTTGCTGAGGCAGGCTAAGGTACTCTGTTGAATAAGAATTCTCTTATTCATAATCACAAAATTGTCACAGGCGTTTTCATAGCCACGGCTGGCAGCTGTTTCAGGGTCGGCACCCTTCTGAATCTGGCTTTTAACCCTCTTAAAGGTAGCCTTGATGCTGTGCTGACACTTCTCCATAACTGTTACAAGCAGAAGCAGTCTTTGCGAAAGTAGCTGTGAAATTGATGGTAGAGAGATTCTGCCTAGCTTGGTATTCAAGTTCCTTGAGAACTTGTAGGGGAACCTTGCCCATAGGGGCCCCAGAGGGCTTAGGAGAAATACAGATCTTGGCAAAATCTGTATTGAGTTCCTGAAGTTTGTCTTCAAAACAAGGTTGTCCCACCTTGTAGTATTTTGCTGTTGAAGCAGGAGGGTTGATATATTTACCATCAGGTAAATTAGAGGCCAAGAAATCCTGTTCAAACTTCTCAAAAGCGTCTTTGAGAATGGGATTTAAAGGGAGCATAGCTGAAGAGCCTCTTGGCCTTAGCTCCTGTTGGCCTTTCTCGTCGTCCAGGCCTAGCACAGTGGTAGAGGACCTAGGCAAAGTTTCCCTGGGGTCAGGGAGCTCAAGAATCTGCCTAAAATTTTCCACTTCTTCTGCATACTGTGAAGAGAGGTCAGACATATCTACCTCCCTGTAGAAAACTGGGACTGTGCTATCCTGTTGATGTTCATGCTCATCTGGAGCCTGTTGAGGTTTAGTAGACTTTTTGATAGGGACAGATGACTGATCTTCCTCTGAAGAAGACGACTGAGAATAGTACTTTGCCCGAACCTTGTGCTTTTTCTTGTCCGAGTGCTTCTTAGCTTTGGAACACACCCTTTTAGGATCCGAGTGGTCAGATTGAAGATCCGAGTGCCTGGGACCGTGGTCGGACTGGACACTTTGAGTGAACTTTGGTGGAAGTGGAGGACCATATAGGTCCGTGTCCATAGGTTGAGCATCCGAGTGGTCGGATGCCCGAGTGGTCGGGTTTGAAGCCCAAGTGGTCGGGTCTGGTTGTTTACTTGGTCCAGCTTGTGACAAAGAAGCGGAGGTCTTGTCTACCTCCGCCTCAGAGGCTTTTTTCATTGAATGCATTTCATCTCTGAGAGACTTCATAGCCTCCAGCATGGACGCTTGGAAAACCCCCATTTGTTGAAGTTGGATGTTAAATTGATTACCCAGGGATTTTTCTAGTCTACTCTCTATTTTATTCTGCAAGGCAGTGCCTGGGGATGGTGGGACAGTTTGAGGAGTCTTTAAAGACAAAGACTAGAAATGTAAGGGTTGGGGGCGTGGAGGAGAAGAAAATATATTATCAGCAGCACCCTCAAGGTCTGCTTGAGAGCCAGAAAACGCCTCCACGTCATCCCCCAATAAGTCCAGATCATCATCTTTACTAGTATTGCAGGGATCCGACACCTTCTGTTTTCTTACATATCTACGTCTGTGCTTGATTTTTATTTGTTGTTCTTCAGTAAAATTTGCACAGATATTGCATGGAGATTCATTTGTGATACAAGGGTCATCCCCTTTGCCAGATTCCCTGCACATAGGACAGTAATTATGGGCGTTGAATAAGAAACAAAAATGCCTGCATTTAGATGATCTGGGCTTTGCACTCGTTTGGTGGGAAGACATTTTTACTGCACTAAAATCCGAGTCGAAACGTGGAAAACTCACAAGCAATAAATATTCAAAGAATACTTATCCTGCACTTCTCAAACTTTGTCAGAATAATCTATGCAATAAAAAGAAACAAATGGCTGACAAGTAATATCCAACAATACGTGTATACTGAGAAAGCAGTGAAATATTGTAAGCTTATTTTAAATGCTTGCTAGTCACGCAGCCAACGAGAGAAGAAGGGTTAGACGCGAGATTATACTGTTATGGTACACTCTCAGCACAGGGATCCAGTCAATACTAAACATCTATTTTTATTGGACGTTGGCCGGATGCCTGCGGCCTCCCAAGAAAGCATTCAGTTCCACATGGTAAGCTATTGTAGCGCAATAAAAGTTTCTCTTTATCATTAACAACATCCTTCATATATAAATCATCAAAATAGCACATTTGAATATACAAAAAGTTTTAACAACAACATGTTGAAAGAAAGTTAAAATAACTATACAGGGGTACCAACTACTACAACTACTAGTCACCAGATTTTGCACTAACGAATACACCTTGCTGTTGACTAATAGCTAACACACATGGTTTTTAAGGCGTTAACTGTATGTGTATGTGCAAAAACTATTAGGTATAACAGAGACAGTTTGTATCTGAAGCATCTCACAGAACAGTTTGTTTTACACTTGTTTGGTTGCAAACAATGGATACATTTTATTGCACTTATTTCTTAGGTATCACATACACCACAAGAGCAGTGTACTCTACTCTAAATTCTCAGATACGTATCACAGGCTCAACCTTTGTGTGCTCCTTTGATGGAATTTTGAATGTATCAAATAGGCATTTTCTTTTATACTTATTTCTCCAATATCAGAGAAACACCTTATATTGTGATACATGTAATTTCTTTGGTTTCAAATAACAAATATTTTCTAAGGCATCGCAGAGACATCTTTTTTTCTCAAGTCTGCATATCTTCTCAGGTGTAACACACATTTATTTTCTTGAATATCACACAGACATTTATTTTCTCAGGTATCTCAGAGACTGCAATAATAGAGCGGGGAAGGAATATCCTTTCTTCTTCCTCTGATGGGACTGTGAAGCTGTGGGACTGCGGTACACAGGCATGTCTGGCGACTTGGGAAGAGATGGGAGGACCAGTGAACTGCTGTTGTCTGCAACAAGTACAGGAGTCATACCACCTGGGTACTGTCAGTCACCAGACAAGTAAGTGGAGTTTTAAGCTAACTCTAGAGTTAAACAAAAGTACTGTGATTTTTTTAAAGTTCAAATAAACATCAACTTATAGTTCTGGTCCCTTGGGAGTCAGTATCACAGGATACTGTTATATTGTTAGAGTGAAATGAATAGATGTTTAAAAAATATAAATAGACAAACCCAGTTAAGAATAGCTCTTTTTATGAACCTTTTCTTTACTATATCCCCAGACGAAAGTCGGGGATATATTGGATTCAGGTCCGTCGCGCCGCCGCCACCGCCGCCGCCGCCGTAGAAATTTCCTTGTGGACGCGATAACTCAAAAACAAATTAATATTTTTTTTTCAAACTTGGTACACATGTTAAGGGTGCCCAAAGGAAGATCCCTATTTTAAGGTGACCTTAAACTCCCAGTAAAAAAGAACTTATGGCCACCTTAAGGTCAGAAATTGGACTTTTGGCCGCTTAGAGCCCTGTAGGTCACAAACTATGATGCTCAGCTGGCTGAAATTTTACATGACAACACATTAATATGTTCTTAGTACATGTGCCGAAAATCACGACTTTAAGTTGAGGAGAAAATTGTGTTTGAGGCCCATAAATACCCCCACTTAGGGATTTTTTGCTATACTTTTCACATATTTTGCCCTATAATTTGGAAGTGGTAATTCTGTTGAGTCTCAAACTGCGCTAGGTATAACTTTGATATGTAATCCTTGTCTGTAGAAAATTTTAGGGCTGTAGGTTTACCCAAAGGGGTCGACTTAAGGTCTCAAAAGTGCCCACAGAGACCCAATTTATGCACTTTTTGCCACTTTCAAGCACTGTAGCTTTCAAACTATGTCTCTCATCTAAGTTAAATATCATCTGGGAATATATCTATGTGTTTTCTTATATGTGCCCCAACATTTAGGCCTTTAATAGACAGTTAACCTGTGTATCAGGACCATAAACACCCACCCGAGTGACCCTTATAAGACATTTTTCACATCTTTTTCCCTGTAACTTGGAAATGGTAAGTCTGAGAAGTTTCAAACTGTATTAGATATATATTCTGTGTGTAATCTTAGTATGTAACAGATTTTAAGTCTGAAGTTTTAATTTTGATGGTCAAATTGAGGTCTCTAAAAGGCTCCCAAAGACCCAATATTTGGACTTTTTGCTACTTTTAAGCCCTATGACTGTCAAACTATGTGACTGATAGAGCTCAAATCCTATCTGGGAAGATATTAGTATGTTATTTTTATATGTGCCAAAAATTAAGGCTTTAAGAAGACATTTAACCTGTGTATGAGGACCATAAATCCCCACCGGAGTGACCATTTTTAGACATTTTTCACATATTTTTCCCTGTAACTTGGAAATGGTAAGTCTAAGAAGTTTCAAACTGTATTAGATGCATATTCTATGTGTAATCTTAGTATGTGACAAATTTTAAGTCTGAAGCTTTAATTTGAAGGCCACATTTAGGTCTCTAGAAGGCCCCATAAAGACCCAGACTATTTGGACTTTTTGCCAATTTTAAGGCCTGTGACTGTTAAACTATGTGACTACCACCCGGATTCCCCCCACCCACCTCTGGGACCTCCAGCTATATTGAGTGACACTAAATAAACAAAGGTATTTAATGATATCAGATGAGAAACAAAGAACTCAATGGGGTTGCAGATCTTGTGTAATAGTGAGAGAGGTGTGGAGAAGGGGAGAGGGGTGGGGGTGGGAGGTGGTGGGCTTCATTACATATAACACAAAGGGGAGTCAGAACTGAGATTGTATCACATATTTAGGTTGCATATATATGGACCACATATATAGGTATAGAGGAAATGAATAACTGAAAACAATTTGCAAATTCTAAAAATAATATAATAAAATAATAATATAAATAATTTTTTTTTAAATAATATTTTAGTTGTGAACAAATATAGAAACAGATATGCGCTTTTGGGATTATGAATTTTAGAATGGACATTGAATCATCAATCATTTAAATACTTTGAAGGAAGATTGAAAAGTATGATGAGTTGAGTTAAAAATAATATTTTATTTGTCAACAAATATAGAAACAGATATGCTCTTTTGGGATGATTATTTTAGAATGGACATTCAATCATCAATCATTTAAATACTTTGAAAATAGGTTTAGAGTTATCATTGCAGGAAGATTGAAAATATAATTTGAGTTATGTATTCGGCGTCTGGGGATACACCATCTTCCTTGGGAAGATATAAACAGAGTAGATTGATGTGCTAAAGTTCATATAATAATGGGTAATTATGTTTTAAAAAATTCCCGATCAAAACCTGTGGCGTGAGCGATGACCTGTCTGGGGATATGTTGGCGCCGAGTTGGCCCAATCTAGTTAAAACCAGGTTTTTGGTCCTCAGTAAGGTTTTTTCATAAAAAATCTGCAGCAATGTGTAGCTTTGAGAGAGCCAAAATTTGTGCAGTTTGTGCATGTTAATACAAATTTTACTCTACTTGACTTGGTCCTTCTTTGACAAAAGAAAACACTTTTTATACCATTCTCATTCTAATTCTAAGAGTACTTTTATAGTGCGTAATCTCCATGTATTGACAGACTCTATGGCACATAATACCAAAAAGCAGAGATCCATAATCATTAAGCCAGAACTATCACAGGGGTCAGCATCATGAAAACAGACTGAAAGGACCAGAAAACTAGGGTGGGTACGGCTTTGCAGAGAGATAGGTTTTCAATTTCTTTCTGAATGAAGAGAGAGACATGGCTCAGTGTAAATCATGGCAGATCATTCGGTCTTTGGTGGAATCATATGCAAAGCTGAGGCCCGAAGCTTCAAAATGGAAGATCAGTCATATTAAAAGTAACTTAGTAAATAAATAATTTGGAAAATTTGAAAACTATCTTTAATACTTCATATTGACTAATATAAAATAAATAATACAATGGCCAAAAAGACATGGATGTTACTTGGTTAGGGCATGGGGACACCACAGTTTCAGTGAAGACCAGTTGGTGCTTTTGGTTTGTTTTGTTTTTGACTCTTTATTGTTACACATTTAGACTATGATATATTGTTACAAAGATAATAGTTCATAGTAGAATGTACAATTGATGTATGTGATTTTAATGCAGAAATAAAACTGTATTAAAACAAAAAAAAAAGTTTCACAAGTAATATGTTGCTTTAGGTGACAGAGAAGTATTGACAGAAGGAAAGCTGTTACTGGCAGCCACTGAGTCAGGTCAGGTCCAGGGATATGGCTTGCAGAGCAGACAGAAGGTAATACTACACTAGAACTTCCATTATCTGAATCTCAATTCTCATTTATCAGCTGATTTGGACTCCTTTGATAAATTCATAGAAATCAAGGCACTCAATTTGAGTTTAAACTTTACCAAGATCTATGCTTGGAAGTCCAGTCAAACCACTTTAAATAGAAATAATTTCCAACATTGTCTGTTGACTTTCACCGCTTTATTTTGGAATTACTTGATTAACTTGAAGTATTTTTTCCAGTTCCCTGAGGTAAAATTAACAGAGTTTAACTCTATTCTCACTCATGAAGACTGTTCTACTTTCCATATTGTTTTATATCAAAATACCTCTTTCAATTTTGCTCTTTTTTTATACAAATAAAAACTTACTTTCACAACATATTTCGAAAATTTGGAGTATCTACTATGTATAACAATATTGTGTCCTTTGTTTGTAAAGGATCTCCCTGGTTCTCTTGCTGGATAGATCCATTGCCAATTTGGATTGACTAATATGCTTCAGTTCTGCTCTATTTTTAATTACCCTAGTAAATTTCTTTTTATCTGAAAACATAATAGTATAGTTACTTCAATCTAAATTGCTCCTTCATGCAAAAATATTTCATCACCCATACAATCATTCTGTTCAGAAAGTAATTGTTAAAATAGAGTTAACTATAATTTCCTAGAAATGCCTATAAAACAGAAACAAGAAATGCAACTTCTTTTGAAATTATTAATTTAAGTAATTCTTGTATCAGTACATATTTAAATCAAAAGAAATTCACACTTAAGTGCATAAAATGAAAGGTCAGTATTTAAACTACCCAGCTGTAAAACGCCTCACTGTAATATTACTTTTTCTAGCTGTTTGAGGTTGAGTGTGGCTCTGCAGTGAATTGTTGTAGTTTCTTGTCAGAAAGTACATTTGTGTGTGGGACCCAGAACAGTGAGATCCTTGTTGTGGACATCAGAAACACCAGGTATTGTAATATTTGAAGCCCATCATAGACTTTTACAGAACTTTTTCACTTATTGCCATGGCAGACTGAGAAATGTAAAATTGGAGATATTTTAAGTGGCCCAAAATGGTGATGCAAAAATAACTGACAAAGTAAAGACATGTAGAAATAAACATTATTTTTATATAAACTGCTTTAAACTTATGGAGGCATTTGCCTATTTCAGCTCTCCAGTAAAACATATGAAAGAAACCCGGTCTGCTATTCAGTGTTTTCTTCCATATCAACAGGGTTTCTTCACAACCACGGGTAAGTTATTTAAAGGCCATTTTGTTTGTGTCATGTAAATTTTATAAAATAATTTGGACTGCAAATAACTTGTTTGGGGAATGTTACCCACTAGTCCTAATACTAACATTAATAACTTCCTTAACTGTAATAGTAAATTTAACATTTCCTTTATGCTAAAATCTTTACCAGTAAACTGCTAGCTACTGATCTTTCATATAAGTGGAAATGTGGGAAGAAGAGACAGCTGATGGCACATTGTTTCCAGTGCCAATGTTTGGCCAAATAGTACAACCCATGTTTATTTGTCTAATTGTATGTGTTAATACTCAGTGCAATATCTCCCCTTCTACAGAACTCAAAGTATTGTTTGACCCATCCTGACTGCAGAAGTACAGCTTAAGCTATGTGACTAACATTCCTATAACTGAAAGACAGAGGCTCAGGATGACCATTTATCAGTGTCCCTAAGGTTATTTAGCCTGCCACTGGGGATAGGACCCAATGACAACAGGACCGCTTTCTTAAGTGGTCATCCAAGCCACAATGTTTTTGACTGTACCTGGGATTGAACCCAGGTTCTCTGTTGTCCTAGGTCAGTGTTACTTACCAGGCCATAGTTTAACCAGTTTCATTAAACAATGTGTAATTCATGCTTTTATGTGAATTAAGGTTATTTTTATGAGCTAATCAATATGGTAAATGGTAAAAGCAATTGTCCATTCAGTTGAACCTGAGATGAAAGTAACTTTTACATTTTAATGCAATGTTGTTAACCTCATTGTTTCAGGGGAAGGTTCATGCTATTACACCAATGAGGTTCTGGAGACAAGTGATGAATTGACTGGACCAGACTGCGACCCAGTGTATAGAGTGGCAACAGATGGAAAGTTCATTTACACTTGTTGTAGAGATGGTCTAATTAGAAAATATACATTACAAAAATAAAGAATGTACACTGTCATTTAAATGCTTGAAATGGCAAAAAAGAATAAGACCTTAAAGGCTTTAAACGTGAAAGAGCTAACAACAGACCTTGGCAAAAAAAGTTCAAGGAAATTAATTTCTAGTGAAGATGTGGTGGTAAGAATTTTAAAGTAAAGTTTCAAAGATATAGAAATAACAGTGGTAAAACTTTAGTAAAATAATTAAGGCTGTGTGCCTGAAATGTCTGGATAACTATATATTTTAATGGAGAAATGTGTGGAAGTTTTGGAAAAGAATTTTAAATGATCTGTTCAGAAGGAACATTGAAAAATAACATAAAACTTGACACTCAAGTGTTATAACTGAAAAAAGTACAGGCTTTACAGAAGACTTTGTTTATACTAACCTAGTATAGATTGTTAATGTTAAATAGTTAATACTTAAGTCAGGCTACTGGCAATGATGGATAAACTGATATACCCACTGGAAATGCTTCATCTAGTACAGGATGTAGCATCACTAAGTTAGTGAATATTTCTCACCTCAGCATGTTTAAATTAGAGGTTTTCACAACAATTTGATGTTCTATAAATAATTCAAATCAAATGACTTGGTGTTTATTTGTGAAATATTTATAAAATCAGTGTAAACTGACTTTGAAAAAGAATAAATATATTTGTTTGTAAAAAGTTTCACAGACAAAATTTTCCATGAGTTTATTGTTTATTAGAGCTAGCTCCAGTGATTTAACATTTCTGCAAAATATTGAGATGTAACATAGATGAGACTGAGAAACTGCCATAACCAAATCAGAAATATAAACTTACAAAGTCTGTTTATTTGAAAATTTATTCTATTTTTTTTTTATTTTGCTTAACTTAGAGACATCATCATCATATATAAGTAGTAACACAATGTCATCTAATTTAACAATGATATCATACCATCGCAGTTAACATACTGGTATAGTTTTAATTTTATGACATATTTATGACTACAAAATGTCTATTTAGCTCCATTATAATAACAGAATAAACCACTAGAAAAAAATCTAAATCCTTTTGACCACATATTCAAAAATTTGACAAGTTCAGTGACTTTTATGTGGTAATCCTTGACTATTTATTTTTGCTAGAATATGTCTCTTGAAAAGTTCTATTATTTATATTTTTTAAATCTTGTTAATATTTCACGCACTTTAAGCTGAAAATCTTTCCCTGCTTTTTTGAAAATAAAAAATAAAATACCCAAGCACTGAGATATGTTGACAACAATAACTAAAGTATTGCTTTGCAAAAGAAAGAGAATTGTTTTTGCAGAGCAAAAACATAGCATCCCAATGAGTAATAATGATTTTGCCGAAATGACTGCTTAAGATTGCTCTGTTTATGATTAATGTGCTTTTCCATTTACGCAAAAATTCAAGTTGGCGGCAATAAACGGTGGGAAAATGCTTTCTTGAAAAATGGGCTGATGACTTTGAGTGTCCAAAAATTTGACCAAACTCGCTCTATCTAACACTGTTTCCAAGATAAATTCCTTTTTGCACTTTACACAGAAATTCAAGATTTCTGAGATACTAAGGATTTTTCATTTTCAATGTTAAGAAAAACGTTAATTTATCATTATTAAGTTGTCCATTTTGTATCGGATCAATTCCAAAAGTTAATGATTTTCAGACATCTATGTAACAAATGTACTTGCCAAATTTCATGCAAATAGATGAAGCCCTTCTTATGTTATCATCCAGACAAGCACACCCTTTATAACAAGCAATCAGTGCCCGTGAACGGGCTCTGTGTCAGCCGACTGTGTTTTGAGTTTCAGAGCAGAAGTGAAAAAAGGGAAAGGACACAAACATTGTGCCCTGCAAATGGTATTCAGAAGTAAAGTACCAAGTTAACTGCTGAGAAGTAAAAAAGTATGTGAACATATTTTAAAAAAATACTGTAAATGCCATAGTTTTCGAGTTTCAACTGATTTACTCAACAGTGAAAATGTCAAAGTAGGTTTTGGTCAGCTATGCAATAAGCTACAGGTCTGCCATTTTACTATGGTATAGCTGACTAAAAAGTAGGCTAACAACAGATTTAAACAAAATACTGTAACTGCAATAGTTTTCAAGTTATAACTGATTTACTCAACAGTGATAAGCTCAACGTACCTGTTACTCAGCTATGCAATGACCGACAGGCCTGCAATTTTACTATGGTATAGTTGACCCAAAAGTAGCTGAATAACAAATTCAAACAATATACTGTAAATACAATAGTTTTTAAGTTACAACTGATTTACTCAATAGTAACTAGAGGATCGCTCGCAAAAAAAAAAGATAATGTTTTTGCATAGCAAAAACAAAGCGTCCCAAAAAGGATATAAAGGTGAGTGCTAAAGTATTAAGAAAATGCTTCGTTTCTAGCCTTATACTGTTGTGGCAACCAAAGTAAGCGCAGTCTGCTCTATCTAGCACGGTTTTCAAGATATAAGCATTTTTGTGTTTTGCAAAAAATAAAAAAATTAAAAATGTCCGCTATATTTGGCGAGACAAAAATATTTTGAAAATTGGCATGGCTACTCTGCAGAGATACCCAGCAGGTCTAAAATTTTGTTGAGTTCACTCCATATAGCACGGTTCTCGAGATATAAGCATTTTTGTGTTTTGCAAAAACTTTGAAAATTCAAAATGGCCACCATTTTTGGGGAGACAAAAATTTTTGTCAAAACCACTGCCGCGGTATTATCTCCCGCCGAGCATTAAAGCAAAAGAAATAGCTTTTCCGAGATATTCACAATTTTTCATTTTCTTGTGTGAAAGCTCTGCCAAAAGTAGGTCAATGAGTTATTTGAGAAAAATTGGCTATCTGCAATACTATTAAGAGATAATTCACATTTACTCATTTTGAGGTGAATAATTATATCCCCAGACGAAAGTCGGGGATATATTGGATTCAGGTCCGTCGCGCCGCCGCCGCCGTAGAAATTTCCTTGTGGACGCGATAACTCAAAAACAAATTAATATTTTTTTTTCAAACTTGGTACACATGTTAAGGGTGCCCAAAGGAAGATCCCTATTTTAAGGTGACCTTAAACTCCCAGTAAAAAAGAACTTATGGCCACCTTAAGGTCAGAAATTGGACTTTTGGCCACTTAGAGCCCTGTAGGTCACAAACTATGATGCTCAGCTGGCTGAAATTTTACCTGACAACACATTAATATGTTCTTAGTACATGTGCCGAAAATCACGACTTTAAGTTGAGGAGAAAATTGTGTTTGAGGCCCATAAATACCCCCACTTGGGGATTTTTTGCTATACTTTTCACATATTTTGCCCTATAATTTGGAAGTGGTAATTCTGATGAGTCTCAAACTGCGCTAGGTATAACTTTGATATGTAATCCTTGTCTGTAGAAAATTTTAGGGCTGTAGGTTTACCCAAAGGGGTCAACTTAAGGTCTCAAAAGTGCCCACAGAGACCCAATTTATGCACTTTTTGCCACTTTCAAGCACTGTAGCTTTCAAACTATGTCTCTCATCTAAGTTAAATATCATCTGGGAATATATCTATGTGTTTTCTTATATGTGCCCCAACATTTAGGCCTTTAATAGACAGTTAACCTGTGTATCAGGACCATAAACACCCACCCGAGTGACCCTTATAAGACATTTTTCACATCTTTTTCCCTGTAACTTGGAAATGGTAAGTCTGAGAAGTTTCAAACTGTATTAGATATATATTCTGTGTGTAATCTTAGTATGTAACAGATTTTAAGTCTGAAGCTTTAATTTTGAAGGTCAAATTGAGGTCTCTAAAAGGCTCCCAAAGACCCAATATTTGGACTTTTTGCTACTTTTAAGCCCTGTGACTGTCAAACTATGTGACTGATAGAGCTCAAATCCTATCTGGGAAGATATTAGTATGTTATTTATATATGTGCCAAAAATTAAGGCTTTAAGAAGACATTTAACCTGTGTATGAGGACCATAAATCCCCACCCGAGTGACCATTTTTAGACATTTTTCACATATTTTGCCCTGTAACTTGGAAATGGTAAGTCTAAGAAGTTTCAAACTGTATTAGATGCATATTCTATGTGTAATCTTAGTATGTGACAAATTTTAAGTCTGAGGCTTTAATTTGAAGGCCACATTTAGGTCTCTAGAAGGCCCCATAAAGACCCAGTATTTGGACTTTTTGCCAATTTTAAGGCCTGTGACTGTTAAACTATGTGACTGATAGAGCTGAAATCTCATCTGGGAATACATTATTATGTTCTTTTTACATGTTCCAAAAATCAAGGCTTCAAGTAGACATTTAACCTGTGTATGAGGACCTTAAACACCCACCTGAGTGACCCTTTTAAGACATTTTTCACATATTTTGCTCTGTAACTTGGAAATGGTAAGTCTGAGAAGTTTCAAACTTTATTAGATACATATTCTATGTGTAATCTTAGTATGTAACAAATTTTAAGTCTGAAGCTTTAATTTGAAAGCCACATCGAGATCTCTAAAAGGCCCACAGAGACCCAATATTTGGACTTTTTAACCACCTTTAAGCCCTGTGACTGTTAAACTATGTAATTGATGGAGCTGAAATCCCATCTGGGAATGCATTATTATGTCCTTTTTACATATGCCGAAAATCAAGGTTTTTAGTAGACATTTAACCTGTGTATGAGGGCCATAGACACTCGCCCAAGTGCCTTTTTGGACATTTTTTCCGTATTTTGCCCTGTTATTTGGAAATGCTTAGTGTGACAAGTCTTAAACTGTATTATATATAATTTTTGTTTGTTATGTATGTCCCCCAAAAAGTTTCAGATCTGTTGTTTAATTGCTAAGGTCTCTTTAACAATTGTAAAATGCCCACAGAAACCCAATTTATGGACATTATGCCACTTTAAAGCCCAGTAACTGTCAAACTATGTGGGTTATAGAGCTGAAATCTTTGAATTTTTAAAAGGAAATGCCTGTCTATTTAAATTTTGAATATTAATAATGTTATGGCTATCTTAGTCTTTTAAGAACTTATTTTTGTGTGTTATACCTCTGCTTGCTGAGTTTTTCACTTTTTAAAATGAAACTGGTTAAACATATTCAAGTAGACAAAATGGACACTTTAAGTGAGCTTTAAGTCCCAATATTAATGAAATTATATCCTTATGTAGTAAAAGTAGGGGATTTTTAACCCTCAAGTAACCCAGTTTTATTCAACTTGCCTCAGTTAATTTTGACACAGCTCCTACAGTTATGAACTCATTTCAGTTGATAATCACATACTTAAAATTCTCAATTCTTTTTGTATTTGAGTACCCCTTTTATATAGATTGTTTGTTTACCATTTATGCATCCCCCACCCGGATTCCCCCCACCCACCTCTGGGACCTCCAGCTATATTGAGTGACACTAAATAAACAAAGGTATTTAATGATATCAGATGAGAAACAAAGAACTCAATGGGGTTGCAGATCTTGTGTCATAGTGAGAGAGGTGTGGAGAAGGGGAGAGGGGTGGGGGTGGGAGGTGGTGGGCTTCATTACATATAACACAAAGGGGAGTCAGAACTGAGATTGTGTCACATATTTAGGTTGCATATATATGGACCACATATATAGGTATAGAGGAAATGAATAACTGAAAACAATTTGCAAATTCTAAAAATAATATAATAAAATAATAATATAAATAATTTTTTTTTAAATAATATTTTATTTGTGAACAAATATAGAAACAGATATGCGCTTTTGGGATTATGAATTTTAGAATGGACATTGAATCATCAATCATTTAAATACTTTGAAGGAAGATTGAAAAGTATGATGAGTTGAGTTAAAAATAATATTTTATTTGTCAACAAATATAGAAACAGATATGCTCTTTTGGGATTATTATTTTAGAATGGACATTCAATCATCAATCATTTAAATACTTTGAAAATAGGTTTAGAGTTATCATTGCAGGAAGATTGAAAATATAATTTGAGTTATGTATTCGGCGTCTGGGGATACACCATCTTCCTTGGAAGATATAAACAGAGTAGATTGATGTGCTGAAGTTCATATAATAATGGGTAATTATGTTTTAAAAAATTCCCGATCAAAACCTGTGGCGTGAGTGATGACCTGTCTGGGGATATGTTGGCGCCGAGTTGGCCCAATCTAGTTAGCTATGGGTCTGAAACTTCACCAAGTGAAAGCTCTCCCAAAAGTAGGTGAATGAGTTATTTGAGAAAAATTGGGTATCTGCAATACTTTTAGAGATAATTCGCATTTACTCATTTTGAGTAGGTGAGTAATTAGCTATGGGTCTGAAACTTCACCAAGTGAAAGCTCTCCCAAAAGTAGGCGAATGAGTTATTTGAGAAAAATTGGCTATCTGCAATACTTTTAGAGATAATTCGCATTTACTCATTTTCAGTAGGTGAGTAATTAGCTATGGGTCTGAAACTTCACCAAGTGAAAGCTCTCCCAAAAGTAGGTAAATGATTAATTTGAGAAAAATTGGCTATCTGCAATACTTTTAGAGATAATTCGCATTTACTCATTTTGAGTAGGTGAGTAATTAGCTATGGGTCTGAAACTTCACCAAGTGAAAGCTCTCCCAAAAGTAGGTGAATGAGTTATTTGAGAAAAATTGGCTATCTGCAATACTTTTAGAGATAATTCGCATTTACTCATTTTGAGTAGGTGAGTAATTAGCTATGGGTCTGAAACTTCACCAAGTGAAAGCTCTCCCAAAAGTAGGTGAATGATTAATTTGAGAAAAATTGGCTATCTGCAATACTTTTAGAGATAATTCGCATTTACTCATTTTGAGTAGGTGAGTAATTAGCTATGGGTCTGAAACTTCACAGAGTGAAAGCTCTCCCAAAAGTAGGTGAATGAGTTATTTGAGAAAAATTGGCTATCTGCAATACTTTTAGAGATAATTCGCATTTACTCATTTTGAGTAGGTGAGTAATTAGCTATGGGTCTGAAACTTCACCAAGTGAAAGCTCTCCCCAAAGTAGGTGAATGAGTTATTTGAGAAAAATTGGCTATCTGCAATACTTTTAGAGATAATTCACATTTACTCATTTTCAGTAGGTGAGTAATTAGCTATGGGTCTGAAACTTCAACAAGTGAAAGCTCTTTCAAAAGTAGATGAATGAGTTATTTGAGAAAAATTGGCTATCTGCAATACTTTTAGAGATAATTCGCATTTACTCATTTTGAGTAGGTGAGTAATTAGCTATGGGTCTGAAACTTCACAGAGTGAAAGCTCTCCCAAAAGTAGGTGAATGAGTTATTTGAGAAAAATTGGCTATCCAATACTTTTAGAGATAATTCGCATTTACTCATTTTGAGTAGGTGAGTAATTAGCTATGGGTCTGAAACTTCACCAAGTGAAAGCTCTCCCAAAAGTAGGTGAATGATTAATTTGAGAAAAATTGGCTATCTGCAATACTTTTAGAGATAATTCGCATTTACTCATTTTGAGTAGGTGAGTAATTAGCTATGGGTCCGAAACTTCACCAAGTGAAAGCTCTCCCAAAAGTAGGTGAATGAGTTATTTGAGAAAAATTGGCTATCTGCAATACTTTTAGAGATAATTCGCATTTACTCATTTTGAGTAGGTGAGTAATTAGCTATGGGTCTGAAACTTCACCAAGTGAAAGCTCTCCCAAAAGTAGGTGAATGAGTTATTTGAGAAAAATTGGCTATCTGCAATACTTTTAGAGATAATTCGCATTTACTCATTTTGAGTAGGTGAGTAATTAGCTATGGGTCTGAAACTTCACCGAGTGAAAGCTCTCCCAAAAGTAGGTGAATGAGTTATTTGAGAAAAATTGGCTATCTGCAATACTTTTAGAGATAATTCGCATTTACTCATTTTCAGTAGGTGAGTAATTAGCTATGGGTCTGAAACTTCAACAAGTGAAAGCTCTCCCAAAAGTAGGTGAATGAGTTATTTGAGAAAAATTGGCTATCTGCAATACTTTTAGAGATAATTCGCATTTACTCATTTTGAGTAGGTGAGTAATTAGCTATGGGTCTGAAACTTCACAGAGTGAAAGCTCTCCCAAAAGTAGGTGAATGAGTTATTTGAGAAAAATTGGCTATCTGCAATACTTTTAGAGATAATTCGCATTTACTCATTTTGAGTAGGTGAGTAATTAGCTATGGGTCTGAAACTTCACCGAGTGAAAGCTCTCCCAAAAGTAGGTGAATGATTAATTTGAGAAAAATTGGCTATCTGCAATACTTTTAGAGATAATTCGCATTTACTCATTTTCAGTAGGTGAGTAATTAGCTATGGGTCTGAAACTTCACAGAGTGAAAGCTCTCCCAAAAGTAGGTGAATGAGTTATTTGAGAAAAATTGGCTATCTGCAATACTTTTAGAGATAATTCGCATTTACTCATTTTGAGTAGGTGAGTAATTAGCTATGGGTCTGAAACTTCACCAAGTGAAAGCTCTTTGGGATAGCTGCTCTGCAGAGATACCCTGAAGATAAAAAATTTCGTGGAAATCGCTCTATGTAGCATGGTTTTCGAAATATTAGCATTTTTGTGTTTTGCAATTTTTGCGCAAAAATTCGAAAATTCAAAATGGCCGCCATTTTTAGCAAGATAAAATTTTTTTGAAAATTGGCATGGCTACTCTGCAGAGATACCCTGTGGGTCAAAAATTTCGTCGAAATCGCTCTATCTAGCACGGTTTTCGAGATATAAGCATTTTTGTGTTTTGCAATTTTGCGAAAAATTCGAAAATTCAAAATGGTCGCCATTTTTGGCGAGACAAAATTTTTTTGAAAATTGGCATGGCTACTCTGCAGAGATACCCTGTGGGTCAAAAATTTCGTCGAAATCGCTCTATCTAGCACGGTTTTCGAGATATAAGCATTTTTATGTTTTGCAATTTTTGCGAAAAATTCGAAAATTCAAAATGGCCGCCATTTTTGGCGAGATAAAATTTTTTTCAAAATTGGCATGGCTACTCTGCAGAGATACCCTTTGGGTCAAAAATTTCGTCGAAATCGCTCTATCTAGCACGGTTTTCGAGATATAAGCATTTTTGTGTTTTGCAATTTTTGCGAAAAATTCGAAAATTCAAAATGGCCGCCATTTTTGGCGAGACAAAATTTTTTTCAAAATTGGGATAACTACTCTGCAGAGATACCCTGTGGGTCAAAAATTTCGTCGAAATCGCTCTATCTAGCAGGGTTTTCGAGATATAAGCATTTTTGTGTTTTGCAATTTTTGCGAAAATTTCGAAAATTCAAAATGGCCGCCATTTTTGGTGAGACCAAAATTTTTTGAAAATTGGGAAAAGTACTCCGCAGAGATATCCTGCGGCACAAAAATTTAGTCGAAATTGCTCTATCTAGCACGGTTTTTGAGATATAAGCATTTTTGTCTTTTGCAATTTTTGCGAAAATTTCGAAAATTCAAAATGGCCGCCATTTTGGGCGAGACAAAATTTTTTTGAAAATTGGGAAAACTACTCCGCAGAGATACCCTGCGGGTCAAAAATTTCGCCGAAATCGGTCTATCTAGCACGGTTTTCGAGATATAAACATTTTTGTGTTTTCCTTATTTGGAAAATTCGTAATGATTAATTAATCATTAATTACTCGGCCATTTCTTGACCAATCAATGCCAAAATCTAATGATTTCCAGATTTTAATAGAATGAATGTATTTGCCAAGTTTCAGGTGAATTGATAAAATTCCTTTCAAGTTATCATCCGGACAAGCTTCCCCACCGAAAAAAGACATTTTTGGTCATGTGACCTCTCTGATTGGTTGAAATGTCACTGCAGCATATTCAAAAAAATTCCCCAAGGCTACTGCCTAAACCTGCCAAATTTGAAAAGAATCCGCCTAACGGTTACAGAGTTATAAGGAAAACAAAATGCGGAGCCGCCGGAGCCGGCAGAGCCGGCGGAGCCTGAAGCTCTCCCATACACAAACAAGCGTCCCTTGCGGGACGCTTAATAACCTGAAAGTACCTTTGGCTCAGCTAAGCAATACGTTACAGGTCTGCAATTTCACTATGTTATAGAAGACTGAAAAGTAGATGAATAAAATATTTTAAAAAAATACTGTAAATGCAATAGTTTTCAAGGTACAACTGATTTACTCAACAGAGAATACCTGAAAGTGGCTATTGCTCAGCTATGCAAAGAGCTACAGGTCTATAATTTCACTATTGTTATAGCTGACCCTCAAAGTGGGTGAATAACCTATTTAAACAAAATTCTCTAAATGCATAGTTTTCAAGTTATAAGCCATTTACGCAACAGTGAGAACCTCAAAGTAGCTTTTGCTCAGCTATGAAATGAGCTTCATATCTGCAATTTCACTATGTTATAGCTGTCCTAAAAGTAGGTGACTACCATATTCAAACAAAAAACTCTAAATTCAATGGTTTTCAAGTTATAACTGATTTACTCAACAGTGAGAACCTGAAAATAGCTATTGCTCAGCTATGCCATGAGCTACAGGTTTGCAATTTTACTATGTTATAGCTGACCCAAAAGTACATGAAAAACATATTTAAACAAAATACTTTAAATGCAATAGTTTTCAAGGTACAACTGATTTACTCAACAGTGATAACCTCAATGTAGCTATTGTTCAGCTATGCAATGAGCTTCAGGTCTGCAATTTTATTATGTTCTACCTGACCCAAAAGTAGGTGAATAACATATTTACACAAAATACTCTAAATGCAATAATTTTGAAGTTACAACTGATTTACTCAACAGCAATACTCTGAAAGTAGCTATAGCTCGACTATGCAATGAGCTGTAGGTGCACGATTTTACCATGTTATAGCTGACAGAAACGTAGGTGAACAGCATATTTAAACAAAATACTGTAAATGCAATAGCTTTCGAGTTTCAACTGATTTACTCAACAGTGAGAACCTCAAAGTAGCTTTTGCTCAGATATACCATGAGCTACAGGTCTGTAATTTCACTAGGTTATTTCTGACCCAAAAGTACGTGAACAATATATTTAAATAAAATCATTAAAATGCAATAATTTTTCAGTTCCAACTGATTTACTCAACAGGGAGAACCTCAAAGTAGCTATTGCTTAACTATGTAATGAGCTACAGGGCTGCAATTTTACTATGTTATAGCTGACCAAAAATTAGGTGAAAAACATATTTAAACAAAATACTCTAAATTTGAAAATTTTAATTACTTAAATGTAGCTTTTATAAGCTACAAGCTTACCATGTGGGACTTAATGCTGTTCTCGGGTTGCCACACCCGGGGCCAACGTCTTAGAAAAAAAGATCGTTCTTGTTAGCCACCGGATATACTGGTAGTTGTCGTCACGTGATAACTTCTGACCAATCGCCCTACTTTCTCGTTGAAATTTTTTTTTTTTTTTTAAAACCTACCCCTCAGCTGTAAACAGCGGGGAGGAAGGGTGGGACTCTCCTAAGTCCCACATGGTAAGCTTGTAGCTTATAAAAGCTACATTTAAGTAATTAAAATTTTCAATTTTATTACGCTACAATAGCTTACCATGTGGGACTTAATGCTGAATTCAACCGCCCGGTGGCGGGATTACAGCTGAGACTGGAAGATATGTCTTTTTTTTTTCTAAGATTTTGAATTAATATGTCTAGAATAGTGCCAGAAATACCAGTCTGCGTCCCTTTTACAGTGCCCCGATCCCAAAGATCGGGCCTGCAACAAGCCAAAAACCTAAGTAAAATGAGACAGTGCTAACACTGTCTAGATGTTTGGTGTAGGACGGAAGTGCAGCAGTGCTCACTTCGAGGTCTAAGGGTCCCTGAGGGCCCTTCACGTGTGACTGACCAACCCAGTGGTTGGGCATCTCATAATTTTTACCCTGAATATGAGATTAATGACAACTAAATAAGTCCTTAATAGAAAATACTTGATAATTAAAAAATAAAATGACCTTACCCGTAACATCTTGAAGGTAAAGGAATACCTAGATCCTGGGAGAGACTCCTGAAGACTTGGTTGTAGCGGATGTGCCCCCCCCCCCCCCCCCTTTTTTCTTCCGAGGACAACTGGTTTGACGGGAAGGATCTAGGACTTGTTGTGCCGCCACTACGGGTCCCAGATACATATTGTTGCCGGTGTCCGACCAAGTAAGGTCTTTTAGGTAAAAATTTGTAAATGTGTTGTGAGCTTTCCAGTGACAGGCTTGCATGATTTGGTCCACCGATACTCCACCGTAAAAGGCCTTCGAGGCCGCAAAAGCCCGGATGTCATGCACTTTAACTTGGACCAAGTCCAAGGCTTGTTGGTCTGCTTGTTTGTAACAAAGTAGAATGGTTTGTTTCAACCAGGAAGAGAGTGTAGCGGGTCTGATGTCTGAGGTATGTCCTTTCTTAAAGGAGATGAAAAGGAGAGAATGAGACCCTCTCAGGTCTTTTGTTCGGTCCAAATAAAACCTCAGGGCCCGCACGGGACACAGGGTCCTGTCTTCTTTAAATTGTCTATCTACAATGGTAGTCAAAGCAGGAATAGTCACCGGAGACACACTTTGAGAACCTTCTCTTGCTAGTTGGTTTTTGGCTATGAAATCAGAAGAAAGGAACAAGGCAACCTTTTCCCATTGGCCTAGATTAGACCCAGGCATGGATTTCGCTACGGCGCTTGCCGGAGGCCAAAGCTAGCAAGAAAGCAGTTTTGAGAGTAAGATGTTTGAGGTCTGTGCCTTTCATGGGCTCAAATTTCATATTTTTAAATGTAAAATCCATTTTTATGAATAAAAATGTATATACTTACCATATGAAAACACTTGGGTAAGCTTTGCTTGGCATTCGGTGACCGCCACGTACACCGTACATAGAATTTAAACTATGAGGGGAGACCCTCTTTAAACCTATATACTTGCTACCCTTTGACCCCTGGTGACCTAGTTCACTCTGCCATGCGCATTAATGCAGAAATAGTTCATTCTTTTTGTGAATAAACCTAAATGCTGGAAAAAGGCCTAAAAGCGGGGCAGGCGGGAGGGTGATTTGCTGTTTTCATATGGTAAGTATATACATTTTTATGGAATGGATTTTACATTTAAAAATATAAAATTTTATTTCATGAAAATGTAAATATACTATACCATATGAAAACACTTGGGTTGAATGCCCACATGGAAGGATGGTGGGAAAAAAGACAGACTAAGGAGAAAACCACCCATGGTTAAAGTGCACTAAAAAAGGAAAATTCCTGGTGCATAACCAAAACCCCTGTGATGAAGGTGCAACTTGACTAAGTGTGAAGTAGTTAACTACTTATTACCTTCAGCACTCCTGTCTACACCCAAGAGGTCAGCTCTAAGAGGATAAGCACAAAAGTGTCAAAACCCAGAAGATGTGCCAAAAGTACACTACCAAGCACGGTCCCCAAAAAAGGAAGTCCCCAAAAAAGGAATACCCCCCCCCCCCTTTTCTGAGGCTAAGAAGCCTCAGAAAGGATCAAGAAAAAGGAAGATCAAGTAGAAAGGGAGACTACACGTTGTGCAGCCACAATATCTCCCAATCTATAGGTATCCTCGAGATTCTTGAGAGCCACATTCCTAAAGTAGAAGGATGTAAAAGTGGAATGGCTCTTCCACGTGCAGGATCTCATGATGTCAAGGAGTGGGATTCCACCCTTAAAGGACCAGGACGCAGCCTGTGCCCTGACATCATGAGCCTTGACACCATGAAGAGATGCATTCTCTGTGGAACAGTTCTTAAGGGTGAAATGGATTATGTCTTTAATCCAATTAGAAATCGTCTGGGCAGCGATATCACCCTGTTTTGACTTCAAGAGTGAAACAAAGAGAAGAGATCTACCATGCCTAAGGTCAGAAGTCCTAGACAAATAATGTCTAAGGGCCCTAACAGGACATAGAGACCTGTCTTCTGTATCCTGTTGACCAAGGCACTTAGTCAAAGCAGGAATTTCAATTTCCGAAAAAATTGAAGCACCCTCTGAAGCTAACTGGTTCTTAGCCAGAAAAGCAGGATCTGTTTTAAGGATGACCTTTGACCATCCTTTAGAGTGAGAACAACCCTTAAAAGTAAAGGCATGAATATCACTCCTTCTCCTTCCAGATGCAAGGGCAATAAGAAAGACCGTCTTCCAAGTGAGGAACTTTGGCTCAGCAAGAGACAAAGGTTCAAAAGGAGCCTTGGTAAGAGCCTGCAAAACCAAGGTCAAGTCCCAGGAAGGAATGTGACGAGAAGTCTTAGGCCTGGACTTGTAAAAGCTCTGAATGAGTCTTTTGAGCTCATTAGAACCCAACTCCAAATCTGCATCAAGCTTCATGGAGACAGCTGACCTATATCCCTCTATAGTCTGAGGAAGTAATTTCTTTTCAGAGAAAAGAAACAGGAAAAACTCAGCTATGATGGGGACAGTAGGGTGCATGGCAGAGAAGCCATGTTCCTCACACCAAGTGCAGAAGCCGTTCCACTTTGCTTCATACACTGATTTAGAAGACTTTCTAATAGGACTCAAAATCCTAGAAGTCACTTCCTGAGAAAACCCTTTTTTCTCTAAGGAGACTTCAGCCAAAAGGCATGAAGGTTTAGATTTTGATGAAACACCACGAGATGAGGTTGCTTTAAGAGATTTTCTTTTAGAGGAAGAGCGATTGGTCTTCTTATTGACAGTGCCAATAGATCTTGAAGCCACTCTTTGGTTTCCCGGAGAGGGGCCACAAGAAGCATCCTGCAGCTCTGAGAGTTGATTAACTTCTTGACCACAAGTGGACAAAGAGCTGAAGGAGGGAAGGAGTAGAGATGAAGTCCGGACCAATTCATCTCCAGGGCATCTACTGCCAGAGCCTTGGGATCTGGCACTGGAGAAACATACTGGGGAAGCTTGTGATTGAATCTTGTTGCAAAAAGATCTATTTGAGGTTGGAAGTCTATTTGTGACAGCCACCTGAAGATCTTGGGATTGAGAGACCACTCTGTATGAAGGGTCTGTTGAGACCTGGAGAGTTGGTCTGCCACAAGATTCATGACCCCTGGAACGTGTCTTGCTGTAAGAACAAGCTTGTTCTTGCGACAGAAGGCAAACAGATGCCAAGTCAGGGCAAACAGGTCCCAGGAGCGGGTGCCCCCTAGTTTGTTTATGTAAGCACAGACAGTGGTGTTGTCTGAGGCTACCTGAATAATCCTTTGATGAAGGGATAACTGAGGTACAAAAGTCTTGAGAGCCAAGAGCACAGCTTTGAGCTCCAGAACATTGATGTGCAGTTTGGACTGCTGAGTCGACCAATGATCTTGGGCAATCATGCGAGCACAATGAGCTCCCCAACCCTGAGCTGAGGCATCCGTGTAAATGGATGTTACATACTTGGGTGGGTGCAGTGGAGCTTGCGCCATGACATTGTTCCTCAGTAACCACCACCTTAGATGAACCTTCACTGAAGGGTCCAAGGTGAATGGAGAATCCAGGGCACCTTTTAGGTGGCAATTGTAATTTCTCCTGAGATGAAATTGAAGGTGTCGCATATGAAGGCGACCCTGAGGTACTAACTTCTCTGTGGAAGCTAGTAGACCCAAAAGGTGCATAACCTGGCGTGGAGTAGTAAGGGGGTTGAAAAGCAGAGGATGAATAGCCTCCTGAATGGACAGGAACCTGGCCTCTGTTGGATAACAAACCCCCTTGGACAGGTTGAAGACCTGGCCCAGGAAGGTGAAAACTTGCTTTGGAAGCAAATCTGACTTCTCCCTGTTTACAATCCACCCCAGCTTGTAAGTCAACTCCAACAAAGTTAGAGTTGCAGACTGAGCCTCCTGACAACTGTTGGCTTTGATAAGCCAATCGTCTAGGTACATGTGAACTGAGATGCCCAACCTCAAGGCCATCCTTTTCACTTCCTTGACTAAGGTAGTGAATTCCCTGGGAGCTGTGGCTAGGCCAAAAGGCATAGCCACAAACTGGTACACTTTGCCCAAGACTTGAAATCTAAGCAGTTTGTGAACCGTAGGAGCCATGGGAACGTGGAAGTAAGCATCCTTGAGGTCCAGAGAAGTTGTCCACTGGCCAACTTGAAGGGAGTTTCTGATGGACTGAGTAGTTTCCATCTTGAAAGTGGGGAAGTCCAGATAAAGATTTAAATAACTCAAATCTATTACTGGCCTCCATCCTCCAGTCTTCTTTGCCACAAGGAAAAGTCTGCTGTAGAAAGCCAGGGATGTAGAATCCCTGACCTCCTGGATTGCTCCTTTGAGCAGCATATCTACAACAGCTTGGCAAAGAACTACATTCTTCTCTAGGGAAGAATACTGGCTGTTTATCAAAGGAACCCTGGATAAAGGAATTCGAACTGAACCTATTGGAAGCTGAAGTCCCAATTCCAGGGTCTTGATAACAGAAGGATGGGCCTCTAGAAACTTCCAATTGAGATGGAAATAGCCCAGTCGACCTCCCACTGGCAAAGTGGTGGGGTCTGGAGGTATGAGTGGAACCTTGGAGAGTTCCAAGGTCACTCTTACCTCCTGTAGGACATCATTGTTGAGATTGAGGTTGGGGCTTTTTGCCCCTACCCCTGGAAGACTTTCCACCACATGGTTTCTTGGAACCTCGAAAGGAACCAGAACCAGACATAGAACCCTTCTGAAATTTCCTATCTTGAGAATCCCTATCTTGGGATTGTTGTCTTTTGAAAGACTTGCCCCTGGATGCAGAAGCAGAAAGTTGTTTGGACACTCCCTTAGTCAGGACAGTCTGGAACTGTTCCTGCTTATACTCTTTAGTGTGAGAAGAAAGAGCCTTCAAGGCAAATTCACCAAAGAGGGAGGGACCATAGATAGGATGAGACCTAAGCTCCCTAACAATATGATCTGGCACATGTTTAGGGACTGTGGAAAGGAAGGAATCCCTCCTTGCCAAGGTCACAGTAGAGATAGAATGGGTGATGGAAGCCAACAAATCAATTAAGTGAAACTTCACCTGATTGATCAGCAAAGAATTGACGTCCAAGGCCTGCTGAATGTCCAGAGAAAGGTTAGACTCAGTTTGGTCAACCAACTTCACTAAGTTGGTATGATTGACCGCTAA
Source organism: Sabellastarte sp. h YS-2021 (assembly GCA_964017235.1). Lineage (NCBI taxonomy): Eukaryota > Metazoa > Annelida > Polychaeta > Sabellida > Sabellidae > Sabellastarte > Sabellastarte sp. h YS-2021. Next base: position 137,591,840 of record OZ024927.1, on the reverse strand, counting down.
AGCCTCTCGATAGAAGTCTAGGGAATTCAGAATCATTAAATCTGACCTGAGACTCTTCTCAAGGGCATGAGCTGTACTTCTGGACAAGTAAATCTCCTTTTTGGGAGATGGCAAACCTGACCCCTGATCCGGATCTTTCAAAAGATCAGTCCAGACATCAGAAGCCATGGGTCTGTACCTGGCAAAGCTAAGCTTTGAGGGTTTGTTAGGGAAAATTCCCAACTTCCTCAACTTAGTTTGGGAAGCTCCCACATTAGAAAAGCGTGAATGCAAATCAGATAGATACGCATCAGCCATCTTGAAGGAACTCCTCAGTCTAGAACTGATGGGGAGACTCATGGGTGAGGATTTTGATTGGTCGGGGTAGAGCTCCGAGCAATCCTCGGGATCGTGATTCTGAACAGAAGGCCTGGAAATCTTATCTGATAAGACCTCAAAGACAGAGTCTAAAGCCTCCCTGTAGTCCCTATTGACCGACTGGACGTAAGGGATGTTTGGCATTGAATCTACGACCTGCAGCTCAGCCTCAAGATTAACCTGAGACTGAGTCTGAAGTGAGTCCTGAGAATCATTAAAAGTCGCACCTGAAGGTTGCGACAGATCCTGACTAGCCATTGGCTGTTGAGTAACAGCAGGGTTGGCAATATCCTGAACCCTATCCAACATGGAAGACATGAAAGATGAGAAAGTGTTGAAGAAATCAGCCTGAGGCTGATAAGGGGGCCTGTGAAAAGATTGGTCATAAACAGGGTAGCCTGCCAGCACCGGGACAGCCTGAATGGGCTGAGCTGAGGGAACAAAGTTACCCACAGAACCCGGTTGCTGGGAAATCAGTCTACCCAAAGAATTCGAAGAATTCACAGACCAAGATGACATTACACAGGATTGAGGGGGTAAAGGCACACCAGTCACTGGACGTGACTCCACCGGTGGGGATTGAGTAACCCCCAAAAGCCAACTAGTGCATGCTTCTAAAGAAGTCATACTAGGCAGTAAGCCCGAAGGCAAGGTGGAAAAACACGAGCCAGAAGAAACTGAAGTACCGGTAGTAAGGGGAGGATCCATAAGGAACCGAGTATGGTAGGTAGTTGTGAAAAAACAAAAATATTTGAATTTTGTGACACTTGTGAAAAAGTATTGCTCTGAAAACAAAGTACACAATATAAACATGTATAATAAAGCAAATGAATAAGTAAATATGCTGTACTCACTGAAAGAATGACTATTCTTCAGAAAGTTCACGGTTAACCTCCATTTTGGATGTGACGTCACAGTCACGTGATCTGGTGAAGTTTTCGTACAACAGCTAAGTTTAATGTGAAAATTGCGGTGATTCGAAGAATTTTGAAGAATGAATGAAGGAATACCCTGAATAGGTGAAAATAAACATTTAGAACTAAAAATCTAATGCAAACCACCAAGGAAATGACTATTTCCGAAGGGAAACCTACATCCGTACCACGTGACCACATGAGCTAAGTTACGAAAAAGACAAGTAATATTGCAAAAAAGAAGCAATAAAAACACCAGAAATCGATAAAATCGAATAAAAATGAAGGAAAAGTGATTAAAAACAGCATAAACGTACTTACAGAGCACCACAACACCTAGCAGGTCTTAAAATTTGAGCAGCAAAAATGCCGAGTTGAGAGTTCAACCGCCACAAAAAGAATGAACTATTTCTGCATTAATGCGCATGGCAGAGTGAACTAGGTCACCAGGGGTCAAAGGGTAGCAAGTATATAGGTTTAAAGAGGGTCTCCCCTCATAGTTTAAATTCTATGTACGGTGTACGTGGCAGTCACCGAATGCCAAGCAAAGCTTACCCAAGTGTTTTCATATGGTATAGTATATTTACATTTTTATGAAATAAAATGGTGCTTTTGTGAGCTCGTTGAGGACAACAGAAAGGTTCCACTTAGGTAAATTTCTGGAACTTTTGGGACGATCCCTGTGAAAACTGGAGAGTAACCTATGAAGGTCTGCGTTATGTGCAATATGTTGGGCCGTTGGGCCCAAAGTGTCAACGATTGCAGTCCTGGAACCATCAATGGTAGAGGGGCGTCTGTTTAGATCTTGGTACAGGTACATGAAAAAATCTGAGATTTGTTTCACAGATGGAGTGGAGAAATCCACCGAATTTTCTCTGCACCATTTTTCAAATAGGGCCCACTTTAACTTGTAGATGGTCCTTGTAGATGGCAATTCTCTCTGCCACCTCCACAGAGAAGCCTTGTTCTTGGAGTTGTCCGCTCCTAGACACCAGGCGTGGAGGTTCAGCTGTTGTGGGTTGTTGTGGAACACATACTTGTGGGACTGTTTGAGTAGGGTCGTTGACACTGGGAGTTGTAGAGGGATCTCTGTTGAGAGCTGCACTAGGTCCCAAAACCAGGGCATCCCTGGCCAGCCTGGGGCTATCACGATGATCAGGCAATGACATTGCTTGATCTTTTGGATCACCTTGTGAAGGAGAGCCGTAGGAGGGTAAGCATAGGCCGTGAGGTTGGTCCAGTCTATGTTTAGAGCATCTATGTCCCAGGCCCTTGGGTCTGGGATAGGAGACACGTACAGTGGGAGCTTGTGGTTCAGGTGAGTGGCGAATAAGTCTACATGAGGTGTGAACCACTTCTGGCAGATCTGTTTGAACACCTGTGGGTGCAGAGACCATTCTGTTGACTGCACTTGGTTGGACCTGGACAGTAGGTCGGCCATCACATTCAGGCACCCTGGAATGTGCCTGGCTTTCAATGTTATGTGGTAGTGATGGCACCAGGTCATGATTTTCCACAGGAGCGCGCACATCTCTGCTGAGTGAGTTCCTCCTTGTTTGTTGATGTAGGCTACCACTGTTGAGTTGTCCGTCGCAACTAACACTGTTTGATTCTGGCACTGGTCCTTGAAGTCTCGAAGGGCCAGGGAGACCGCCTTCAATTCTAGGACATTTATGTGTAGCCTTTTTTCCCAATCTGACCACAGACCCTTTGTAGAATTTTGGTCTAAGTGAGCGCCCCAACCTTCACGTGACGACAACTACCAGTATATCCGGTGGCTAACAAGAACGATCTTTTTTTCTAAGACGTTGGCCCCGGGTGTGGCAACCCGAGAACAGCATTAAGTCCCACATGGTAAGCTATTGTAGCGTAATAAAAGCAATACTTTTTGAGTTACAACTGATTTACTCAACAGTGAGAACCTCAAAGTAGCTATTGCTCAGCTATGCCATGAGCTACATGTCTGTAATATCACTATGTTATAGCTGACCCTAAAGTCGGTGAACAACATATTTAAACAAAATACTGTAAATGCAATAGTTTTCAAGTTACAACTGATTTACTCAACAGTGAGAACCTAAAAATAGCTATTGCTCAGCTAGGTAATGAGCTACAGGTCTGCCATTTTACTATGTCATAGCTGACGAAAAATTAGGTGAATTGTAAAAATTTTATTGTAATTTAACTTTTTATAAGTTAAATACTTACCTTATCCTCACTAGTGCTTACGTGTTAGCGGGAGCGTACATGGACGACCAGACGAGAATATTGTTTTTAAAAACGAATATCCTTGTCGGTACCAGTATGTGTGCGCATGACTGCGCATGCGCCTACACCGGAATAACCCCTATTAGCCTCACTTTTAATTTTGGGAGTCAATACGTTGTATTGTAAACCAAAAATCTTGAAAACGTGGGGTTGGATGGGTGGGAATTCGAATCTAGTGAGGATAAGGTAAGTATTTAACTTATAAAAAGTTAAATTACAATAAAATTTTTACATTTTATTGCGTAAAATACCCTTACCTTATCCTCACTAGTGCTTGATTACAACCCTACAGGTGGTGGGATTTTCAATATTTTTTGACACCAAACGTAGGAATAACCAAACAATAAGCCAAAGAAACACTATCAAGCACCCTTGTGAGGATAAAGTATTAGGCTATGTTACACAAAAAGTTAACTTGACAAAATAACACTTGTAAATCTGTTATATTTGCAAGACTAACCTATATCCCTTGGATCCTTGGCCCTATCTGCAGTTTGAGTTTTCTGTATATTAAAGGCTGTTATCAACTTGCTTGAAAAGGTGGTTGCAACAATAATCAACTTATAACATCAACTTCTAAACTTCCAACGAACCAACAGGAAATATTTACAAACACCTCCCTAGATAGCCTGTAAATATATGAAATATGCATAAAAACTGGACAACACAACCCAAACAAGTTGAAAATAATTATGATTCATATATAGCTAAATTCATTTAAAATACGTACTATAAATGAACTATATGTTGAGCAGAAACCACAGAACCCAATGAATATTCTGCCCCTTCTTTTGACTTCCAAGATACATCCTTCAGATAGAAGTTAGTGAATGTCGTATGAGATTTCCAAAAACATGCACCTAAAATCTGTTCAAGAGAGACTCCACCCTTGAAAGCCAATGAAGCCGCCATAGAGCGGACATCATGTGCCTTGACCCTAGATAATTTTTGAGTTTCAAGGTCAGATCCCTGATAAGCCAAGATGACTGTTTGTTTTATCCAGGATGATATAGTCGCCCTTTGAATATCTCCTGAAAAACCATTCTTGAAAGAGACAAACAAAAGGTGTTTTCCATCCCTAAGGTCCTTTGTCTTATCAACATAGTATCTTAAAGATCTGACTGGGCATAAAGTCATGTCCTGAGATAAAGATGAGTCCAAAATTGGTTTGAGAGCTGGAATGACCACTGGTTGAACCACATTAGGTCCATCCGAAGCCAACTGGTTTTTGGACAGAAACACTGATGAAGGAGCCACTGTGACCTCCTTCCAACCAGTCTTATGTTTCAGGGATTTGAAGGTCCAAGCATGTACTTCACCTCTCCTTCTACCTGATGCCAAAGTCATAAGGAACACTGTTTTGAAGGTTAATAATTTCAAAGGAGCATCCTTCAGAGGTTCAAAAGGCGACTTAGTTAATGCCAGAAGGACCAAAGATAAATCCCAAGAAGGTACGCCTCTATCTTTTACTGGTCTATCTCTATGAAAACTCGCAATCAGTCTATTTAGCTCAAAACTGTGACTGATATCAGTGCCTGCTGGTCCCAAATGATCTGCTATAGCTGTTCTATAACCTGCAATGGTAGTGGGTTTCAAATTTTTCTCATTGAATAAATGAATCAGAAAATCTGCTATTGTGGAAATAGATGGTTGTTCGAATTCCACCTGCTTCTCTTTACCCCATGATTCAAAAATGGACCACCTTGATTCATAGACCCTTCTGGATGAAAATCTCTGAGGTGCCTTATTTCTCTCTGCCACTGTGCTTGAGAATTTTTGAGGTGATTTGGTCTCGAGTCCAGATGCCAAACATGAAGATTGAGATAAGGAAGATTTTGATGGAATTTTTGACTGAATGGCTGCTTCAGAAGCCACTCCCAATGTGGAAGAAACAGTGGAGGTTTTGTGGAAAGGTCTATGAGATCCCAAAACCAACTCATCCCTGGCCACCCTGGGGCCACCACAATCATTTGACATGTATAAGACCTCATCTTTTGGACTACCTTGGGAATTAGAGCTATTGGACAATAAACATAACCGTCCATTGCCTCCCAAGAGATGTTCAATGCATCTACCGCCATTGCATTTGGATCTGGGACTGGAGACACATATAGGGGTAGCTTGTTGTTCATTTTGGTGGCAAACAAGTCTATCATTGGTTTGTGCCAAATTTGGCAAATCCTTAGAAAAATTTTGGGATGAAGAGACCATTCTGTCTGTATGACCCTGTCCCTGCGTGAGAGGCTGTCTGCTATCACATTCAGACAGCCCTGTATGTGTCGAGCCCTCAGCAAAATTGCTCTGGGATGACAAAAAGCCATGAGACGCCATAACATGAGACACATTTCTAGTGAATGAGTCCCCCCCTGTTTGTTGAGGTAGGCCACCACTGTTGAATTGTCTGAGGCCACCAAGACTCTCTTGTTCAAAAGATGGGTTTGAAAAGACCTTATTGCTAGAAACAATGCTTTTAGTTCCAGAATGTTTATATGCAAATTTGTCTCTCTGTCCGACCACAGTCCACTGACTGTCAGGTCTCCCAAATGTGCTCCCCAACCCTTGACCGAAGCATCTGTAAACAACAGGATATTGTGCTCCTCTGCATGTAGGGGAGACCCTGTCAAAACAATTTTTGGGTCTTTCCACCATATGAGATGTTTTTTCAAAATTTGTGAACATGGGATGATTTTGTCCAATGATTGGGGATACTTCCAATGGGTTTTCAAGTACCATTGGAAGGGCCTCATGTGCAACCTGCCCATTGGGACTGTCTTCTCTAGAGCTGCCAGGACCCCTATGAAAGACATTAGGATCCTGGGAGTTGTTGTGACACTGTTGTCTAGATCTTTTATGGCATTTTTCAAAATTTGCCATTTTTTTTCTGTAGGCAAAACCTTGCCCTTGACCAAGTCGAACCTGTAGCCCAGGAAATCGAATTTTTGAGTTGGTGTCAACTCTGATTTTTTGAAGTTGATCACCCAACCTAACTCCTGCACGAATTCTACCAGTTGTTTTGACTGCTCCATGCAAATCTGCTGTGTTGGAGCTCGCAAAAGCCAGTCGTCTAAATACTGGTGGATGCGAATACCCCTGTTTTGAAGCATTAGCTTTACCTCCTTGACTACACGAGTGAATTCGAGTGGAGCCGTCGCAATGCCGAAGGGTAGTGCTTTGAACTGGAACGAACGCCCCCCTACATGAAACCGAAGTAGGTTTTGAGATCTTTGGTGAATAGGAATGTGAAAATACGCGTCTGTAAGATCTACACAAACTACCCACTCCCCTTTGCAAATGGAGTTTCTTATCACCTCGGCGGTTTCCATTTTGAATGTTGGAACTGTTAAATGACTGTTGAGAACACTGAGATCTATTACTGGGCGCCATTTTTTCCCCGGCTTTGGTACTAGAAATAACCTGCTGTGAAATCCCAGAGTTGCAGACATTCTTACCGGAATCACTGCTTTTTTCTGTAACATTTGCTGTACACATTCCAACAGGAAGTTTTGTTTTTGCTGATTGGCATAACCACTGTGAATTGTGGGATGTCGAGCCAATTCGATTGGATCTCTCAAAATGATCTCGTAACCGTGTTCTAGAATGTGTACAACTCTGGGATGACAACCGTTTTCTTTCCATACCTTGTAGAATAACTGTAAACGGCCTCCAGGTAGCAATGCTTCTTGAGTATGGTCATTTCCTTCTCCCCCCACGACCTCCTCTGGTGGCCTGTGTGGGTTTGAATTGTGGCTTGTTATCTTGCTGGCCACGAAAAGAATTCTTTGAGGATGTGTTTGGAAATGAAGAATTATTGTAGTCAGCCCTTCCTTTCCTAGAATTGAAAATGGGTTTCGAATCCATCTTCTGTCTTTTGGGAGAACGGCTGCGTTCGTATTTGTTCTCCACATTGTTGAGAACTGAGGGAGAAAACAAATCTGTTGAAGTGAAACCAGATCTCCTCAATCTGTTCCTATCGCGCTCGTGTAAGTGAGGGGCTGAGTACTTTAAGATAGTATCCCTCCTAGCAAGCTGCATATTGCAGGACATTGTCATTGAAGCTTCCACAACAGTTTCCAGAGCTCTTTCAATGGAAGCTATAGTTGAGTACTGTAGCTGAATGTAAGACATCAGTTCTTCAATATCCTTACTGAGACTGTCTTCCATGTTGGCAGCACCAGACTGTAAAATCTCCTCCATATTAGAGGCACATTTCTCAAGAGCCCTAATAAAGTGACTGACAAACCCCAACACTTGGACATGCTCGCGTTTTACTGATTCCATAGTAGTAAACTGACGAGTTGGAACAGAAATGTAAGATGGAGCAGAGGTAGATTTTGAGCAAATAGATTTGAAGGAATCCTGACATTTAGGTGCAGAGATGGAAAAACCAGAAGTGGTAGACCTGTAGAACTTCATGTTGGGTCTGGTGTAAGGTAGAAAAGTATCTGAATTGAAAGGTGCTGAGTGAAGTCTCTCCCCATTCTCAGATGGATTCCCTGCAACTTTCTTTTCCAATTCTGTCCATCTATCATTAATTTCCCCCACTGGAGGTAAACACATAGGTAAGACAGATAATTTTTTCTTTCGGTCCTTCGACCCAAAGATCTTCGATGGAACCTCCTTATATTCCTCTGGTGTTGAAAGTTCTAACAAACCCCTGATAGATGCTAAAAGCTGTCTGTAGGAAGGATCTTCGTCTATCTCCTCTTCTCTCGATGGAAATTTTTGTTCAGAGTGAGGAGAGAGAGAACGCGCTCGTTTGTGATGCGTTCTCTGCTCGACTTCTTCTTGAACCACACTATGATCTTCCTCCTCAGTTGTTGCAAAAATGGACCTGGCATCTTCACGATTTGCAGCCTCTCCAAACACCTCTTGAGTAGCTGTCTCTGTGGTTTTAGTTTCTAAAACCTGAATACGACCCTGCATAGCTTCTAGACGTGCTAGTATAAGCTGTAAGGGATCATTTGACACAGATGAGGAAGAAGAAGTGGAAGGTAAATGGAAAGACTTTTCTTTACTGGTAGCTTGAGAGGGCTGAATATCCTCAGACCCTAGAAGGGAATCTTCGACCTCCTTAGAGATCGTTTCTTTAGTGGATTTTTTCTTCTCATAAGCTTTCCTTGCTTTGAGTTTTTTCTTCTGATCAGCCGTGAATTGGAGGCACACAAAGCAATCCTCCTCTTTAGAAGTAACACAGACGTCATCACCTTTGTTCTTCTCTCTACAAGAGAGGCAGAAACGATGGTGATCCCATTCAAAAGAAGTATGGCGACAACCAGCCGCTAACTTCTGTCCTTTACTTTTTATTTGACCTTCTGCCATAGTTGAAACAATCTTTGTTTACGATGTACACTCCCTGACCACCAAATTAAAAGTGAGGCTAATAGGGGTTATTCTGGTGTAGGCGCATGCGCAGTCATGCGCACACATACTGGTACCGACAAGGATATTCGTTTTTAAAAACAATATTCTCGTCTGGTCGTCCATGTACGCTCCCGCTAACACGTAAGCACTAGTGAGGATAAGGTAAGGGTATTTTACGCAATAAAAAACATATTTAAGCAAAATACTCTACATGCAATAGTTTTCAAGTTACAACTGATTTACTCAACAGTGATAACCTCAATGTAGCTATTACTCGGCCATGCAATGAGCTACTGGTATGAAATTTTACTATGTTATAGCTGACCCAAAAATAGCTGAATAACATATTTATACAAAATTCTGTATATGCAATAGTTTTTAAGTTAGAAGTGATTTTACTCATCATGGAAGATACTTAAAAGTCAAAAAGTAGCTATTACTCACTTAGCTATTGGGATAGACACCCAACTTACCCACCACATTGTAGCTATGGAAAAAGTAGCTGAAGAACATATTTTAGCAAAATGCTGTAAATGCAATACTTTTCAAGTTATAAGGGATTTTGTGCATGATTTCATGAATTGTAATGCATTAAAAATTATTTTAAAAATTCATAAAAAAATAATTAAGAAAGATCCAGGCCTGATACTCACACAAGGGAATCTACTAGTGGCCTAGTACATATATGCATGAAAAGAGAAAAATCCCTTCAATAGTGAATGAGAAATTGTGATAAAGTGTTGAAATTTTCACACTTTGGGTGGGGTACCTCACTTGTAATGGCTCTGGGGAACAGACGAACAGACAGATCTGCATGGATTTTACGATTTATCATTCTCGATAGTTAAGGTATCTTTTAAAAAAAACAGCATGTCTCTGGGTCTTGTAGTTTTGGAGGAGAAGCTGTTCACGTGGACGCAGACGCGAACTCCACAGAGTGATGGCATAATGTCAGCTGACTGACAAGTCAAGACTGACAAGATTTAATTTCATCTTTAAATTTCATACAAAACATAATTTTCCCACGCCTAAGGTATATAACTGCCAAATATGGTTTGAAACCTTCTAATAATAAGGGAGATATTCAAGGGAGGCCATAATGCGGCGGCGAGGAAACTGAGGCGAAAACAAATAAGCGCCCTTTCAGGGACGCTTAATTATGTGAGAACAGCCAACATATTTCTGTGTTTTTAATTTAATTTTTAAACTTAATATAAAACATAATTGTGTATAATACAGAGCTATATTCACATTTATAATAAGTCCAAAGAACAATAAATAGATCTACTACAGTTGAACTGAATACATTCACAATGTTATAATTTAAATACATTATATTCACAACAAAGAAGACTTGACTAGAACGATGTTAATTTCAACGCCCACCTTATTAGACTATTTTTACACCAAACTAGAACAAATTGTTTTATCTAATACTTGGATCACGCAACAGGCGCCATTTCAAGCAATTATAGATGGCAAGGAAGAGATTGGTAAAATGCTGAATATTCTGTGATACACTCCTCTAGCTACAGTTTTACTACAGAACAGAATTGGGGAGGAGTCAATGGCCATAGCTTGACAAACAAAAAGTACTATAAAGATACAGTAACAATATGGCAAATTTAGTTTATAGACTGACACAGGAAGTTGTAGAAAGGTAACAGAAGAACCACAGATTTCATAATACCAATGGCAGGCGGAAATTTTGATCTGTTTAATCATTGTGTGGACACTGAAAGAGAGTAGAGAGTAAAAGAGTGCATAGTTTACTGACAGAAGTCTGGCAGTATATGGAAGAATGATGAGTTTTACAAAATATTTCATCAACGCAGGGAATAACCATCTACGGAATGATCAAGGCATAAACAACTGAAAGAAATTTCCAGTTATTGCAAATTTGGTATATTTGGTAATTGGCAGTTCACTTTACAAATACCAGGGGCAATATTCTTCAACAGTACTTTGTTAAGGTCACCTTAGATCCAAGTTAGGAATGGTTTTCTACTTACCAAAGTGTTACTTAGATTTTGTATTCATCAACCTCGACTTTGTTTTACTTGGATTCTAACTCCCTATACTTTTCACTGTAACTATAAACTTGAAAACCAGTATATCTAAGTTAGGAAGAGTCCTATTCCACAACAATTCTTACATAAGGTGTCTTTTTTTAACTGAATCATCTGCTTGTTAAAAAAATGGTGAAAAGCTCATTTTCTTGAGGGAAAATGCTGTTTTTAATGTTGTGTCACAGTTTAATATCAATGAAACACCAAATTCCCTTCAATAATTGCATATTTTAAAACATTCTATCTTCTAACTAAAGGTACCTCTGCAGATAACTTGAAATCTAGGTACAGGTCTAAAGGTGACCATTGAGTTAGGTAAGTTGATGAATACCATTTTGTTCTAAGTTGGTAAAAGCTTAAGAAAAACCTAGAATCCAAGTTAGCAGCAGTCTAAGTATTGTTGAAGAATACATTGATACCCTGATGTAAACTTTTCTATTTTGATCAGATGGAGTAAAAAATGTGAAATTCACCGGTGAGGACCCCCACCCTTCTTCTATTTCCTGACTTATGCAAAATTATTGACACACAATTGTAATTTTTTAAGACCACATAAGGCCTCTGATCTCCCCTGATGCAAAATTGGTACAAATTTCTATCTTTTTATCTTACTTTTAAAGGGTGTACCCAGTGGTGAATTTTGGTGTTGCAAAATTTTGCATCTTTTTCTATGACCCTCTTTGTTTCTACTGTATGCAATTTCAATAATATGTTTCACCTCCACTCAATCTTACGCAGTTATATTTAAACACATATTCACCTTTCCAAGTTTTAATTAACATAAGGAGTTACATTTTGTGGTATATTAAATATGTATACATGTACCCTGTGACTGTCATGCCATGTGCTCCGTGTTGTGCTTCTTTACATATACTAGGTCAAACTATTGACTACATTCCATTAAAAAGATATATATGCAAGTACATCAACAGGAGTTGATGAGTAATACAATTACTTAACACATGCAATACAAAATATGTAAAGAATAACCTTTTTTTGCTAAGACTTAACTTCACTGAAGTTAATAAGAACAAACATAATGCTCAAAATCGTAGCACCATTGTGTAAACCCTAAATTGCAATACATTGAGAAAATCAATGACTTCAACAAAAGCATGGGTTCATGTCTTTAAAAGACTTTAGTGTGTATGGTTGTTAGTGGTAGCACTCCAGTCTTACAAGACTAAAACAGAAAAAAATACTGTCGAAACATTCAATGTGTTTTCAATGAAACTATTCATGGTGTTTTCAAGAAAAATTGGTTCAATAAAAGACTAGTTAACACTAATAGCTATAGACTATATTAATTAATTTTTTCAAATTTAGTTATTTGTAGTCCTTGACCAGATCACTGGAAGAGTGACTTGCATCAATCACTATGAGTATTTCAATTTGAGGTACTTCTGGTAGACCTTCCTGTCCCATTTTGTGGGCTCAGACGCTCCTTTCTTCCCCCGTGAGATGTAAGTCTCGTACACATCTTTGGACCTTTGACTGACTGTGGGAGGTTCTACACTGTATGAGCTGTCCAAGGGGAAGACACTCTTCTGAATACTGAAAAAAAGAAAACCATAACTTTTCTACTGATAACTTAGGGTTTACATGTTTCTCAATAATATGATATAGATCATATTGTGACAGTTAGTTGTGGGGGACAGGTAAGGCAGTGAGTACCAGGTGGTTAAGATTCTACAGCGTAACATCAACTTTTAACATATTGTAGAATTAAGATAATTATGTGAAATTTTCTACAGTATATGAAATTTACTAGTGGGGAAACTCTCTTCTATTTTCTTGACTTGTGTGAGATTTAGTTCAAATTTGTGTTTTTGTGACTACGTTAGGCCTCTAATCTCCCCTGATGCAAAACTGGTACAAATATTTTGATACTTTTCTCTTTTGTTTAAAATGCTTTTCTCAGTGGTATATTTCAAATTACTTATTCTACAACTCATATCATTATAGGTTACACTAGATGGTCAAGATTGGATAATCTACACTTCTGGGCATTTGGAAATAACCATAATCTTTCCCACTTATTATTGAGACATGAATCAGAAGACACAACATCAGAATTGGGATGTGAGTGTTTTGAAGCAGATATATCCACTGCGATGCCCAATACAAACTAACAATTTTATGACAAACTGGCAAAAAAAAGAATATGTCTTTTAGTTCACAGGGGAACAAGACCACTGCCGCGGTGTGTATCGCCCGCCGAGCATTAAAGGGGAAGAAATACCTTTTCCGAGATATTCACAATTTTTCATTTTCCGCTAAATTCCAAGATGGTTGCCAAAAGTGGCGAAAACTGAAATTTTTCACAGAATACTGTTGTACTACCCTGCAGGTAAAAAATTTGCTCGAAATCGCTCTATCTCTTACAATTTCGAAGATATTTTCAATGTTTTATTTTCCGCTAAAATCAAAGATGGCCGACATAAGTGGCGAAAACTGAAATTTTTCCCCTTTGTGTAAGGACACTCTTGTACTACCCTGCGGGTCAAAAAGTTCGCTCCAAATCGCTCTATCTCATACGGTTTTGGAGATATTCACACTTTTTCATTTTTCCGCTAAAATCCAAGATGGCCGCCAAAAGTGGCGAAAATTGAAATTTTTCCCCTTTGGATATGATAGTCTTGCACTACCCTGTGGGTCAAAAATTCGCTCGAAATTGCTCTATCTCTTACGGTTTTTGAGATATTCACACTTTTTCATTTTCCGCTAAAATCCAAGATGGCCGCCAAAAGTGGCGAAAATTGAAATTTTTCCCCTTTGTATAGGATACTACCCTGTGGTCCAAAAATTCGCTCGAAATCGCTCTATCTTGTATGGTTTTTGAGATATTCACTCTTTCTCATTTTCCGCAAAAATCCAAGATGGCCGCCAAAAGTGGCGAAAATTGAAATTTTTCCCCTTTGCACAGGATACTCTTCTACTACCCTGTGGGTCAAAACTTCGCTCGAAATCACTCTATCTCTTACAGTTTTCAAGATATTCACACTTTTTCATTTTCCGCCAAAATCCAAGATGGCCGCCAAAAGTGGCAAACATTGAAATTTTTCCCCTTTGCACAGGATATTCTTGTACTACCCTGCGGGTCAAAAATTCGCTCGAAATCACTCTATTTACGGTTTTCGAGATATTCTATCTCTTACAGTTTTCGAGATATTCACACTTTTTCATTTTCCGCAAAAATCCAAGATGGCCGCCAAAAGTGGCAAACATTGAAATTTTTCCCCTTTGCATAGGATACTCTTGTACTACCCTGCGGGTCAAAAATTCGCTCGAAATCGCTCTATCTCTTACGGTTTTCGAGGTATTTGTGATTTTTCACATTTTCACTAAATTTAAAGTAGAAATAAAGTAGCCATTACTCACTTGTACATTGAGCAACAGTTGTGAAACTTAAATATGTTACAGTTCACAAAAAAATAGATGAACAACATATTTGAGAGAAATTGTGTAGCTGCAATACTTTTGAAGATATAAGCCATTTACTCATTATGGTTATCATTAAAAATTGACAAAGTAGCTATTATTCACTTAGCTGTGGAGATACATTTCCAAACTACTGACCATGTTGTAGCGGTGGAGAAAGTAGCTGAACAACATATTTGAACAAAATACTGTAAATGCAATAATTTGAAATGCTTGAAATTGCTCTATCTCTTACGGTTTGTGAGATATTTGTGATTTTTCACATTTTCACTAAAAGTAGCAATAAAGTAGCCATTACTCACTTGTACATTGAGCAACAGTTGTGAAACTTAAATATGTTACAGTTCACAAAAAAGTAGATGAACAACATATTTGAAAGAAATTGTGTAGCTTCAATACTTTAGAAGATATAAGCCATTTACTCATTATGGTTATCATTAAAAATTGACAAAGTAGCTATTACTCACTTAGCTATGGAGATACACTTCCAAACTACTGACCATGTTGTAGCTGTGGAGAAAGTAGCTGAACAAAATATTGGAACAAAATACTCTAAATTCAATAGTTTGAGAATTAGAAGTCATCAAAAGTAGGCCAAAGTTCACCAAACCCCAAAAATATTGAAGAGCGTAAGTCATCAAAAGTAGCCCAAAGTTCACCAAACTCAAAAAATATTGAAGAGCGTAAAAATTCATTAGGACAAGTAATTTACCAAAAATGTGTAACTGTAGTAGTTTCAGAGAAAACTGCGTGACCCACGCACGCAGGCACGTACACACGTACGCACGCACACATGGATGCACACACATGGTGCAAATTATAATCTCCCGCCAGCGAGCCAGGCGGGAGATAATGATACTGGAATTGACCAACCACAAAATTATGATCTACGTGCAATTGCTGTGCCTTATTTCAGGTTCAGGTTACAAGTGTAACAACATCAGTCAGTCTTCAGATGTCAGCTTTAGATTGGATTCCATGTATGGATAGTCTGTATAGCCATTCGATTTAGCCCCGACCCCCTCTTATAGGTCAAACATTGATCATAAAATAGCAGATTTTTTGTTTTTGCGTTATATATCCTTTAAAACTACTATTCTTACAAATTATGTCTTTATTAAATTAATTTTTCACAATTTATGATCATAGAAAACAAAATAAAGACTATATTTTTTCATGTTTATGCATAAACCTCCACACTATCTGCTAAACTTTCATTTCTTCTCTCAGTGCTGCAGGTTTTTCTTTTCAAAAACCTTTTTCTACTTCAGGCTATATCGCATCTAACCTTTGGGGATGCTTTGTTTTTTTAGCAAAAACATTTTTTTTTAGTTACAGAATGTTCTGAGGACATAGTTTCATTGACTGACTTAATGTTGCTTAAAGGAAACATTTAATGAGCTGTCATCATTTAACTTAATCAACAGACATCCATTGACTGATACTTGTTCTTGTATTTTGTGTTTTTAATGGACTTATTTCAATGGTAACGTGGCAATTTTATTATGTGTAAAAAATGAAATCCTGTCAATTGTGTATACATTATCTGGGTTTAACTTAGCATAATATTTACATTCCAAACCTTCACAAATTTTGATAATGGTCCGGTGTAAGCAACTTTGTATTATTGGAAATTCCACATAGAGGGGGCTGTAAATTGTGTACTGCTTCTTGGAATTTAATCTATAAACTCCATTAAGTTCAATCTCAAGGGTGTAATAAAAACAACTTTTAATGAATAAATATATATTATCTAGATAACATTACATTACCACAAAAAAAGTCCTCCAAAAACCTGGTATTCACCTGATTTCTATTCTAGAGAATTTTAATGAGACTTTTACTCAGATAAATTATACTGTAAAAATATTCACACTTTGGACTCTTGGAAAATAAAAATACGTGTAGCAGGACAAGACTTACAGCTCTGTAGAGTATCTGGAGGGAATGCTGGGAGTGTGTTCCATTAATCTGGTGGCATTGTGACCAATCTGGGCGTACCTGGAACACAATATCTGTTGTGGGAACATGTTTAGAGATGAAGATTTTATTCACATGATATTACATTGAGTTATTTCAGGAAACAATTTCAAAGGGTGTTTCAGTTCAAAATATTTAAATCTGAGGGATCAGAAATTTAATATTAAAATTAAGTGTTTATATATTAGGATTAAGTATGCGTAATTTTTCTAATTCATTAGAAACAATATTTTTTTCTGGTTGAAACTTAACAACTATTTTTCCATTATTTGAATTTTTTACAAAAACACGTAAAACCAATATTCTGTATCCTGTGGCCTTTATATGACTTACTTTGACACTAATTTTTATTTTGACCATCTTAAGTACTCTTCAGTAAAACTTCATACCTTTTGTACATGGTCACATCTTTGGAACCTGGTTCAAGAATTTCCACACCATAAGTCTGTTCCATTGTGGGAAAGAGATCCTGTAAAATACAATATAATTATGTACAGTTATGTCAAATGCCTCCTTTCATTTCAAGTTTTTCTAAATATAGCATAAAGTCTGCAAACAAACACATACAGTACAGTGATTATATTCATGTCTTGTTATTATGATAGTCGCTTTGAAATGAGCAAAACCAATGAAGTGCAAACAGGACCTGGGTTGTGTCACATTCTATAACTTTACTGGTATGTTATGGCCTAGTTCCACTGCCTCTCAAACGTCTTGAGATCACAGATGTTCCTTTTACTTTTAAACATGTTTAAAGACCTTTGCGAGTGAGTATTTCTGTCCTTAGATGTCAAAACTAATCTTTCCAGTTGTCACTTATGACTAATTTTAAGCTGCTACAACTTGTTTTTTTTATTTTTTTTGTAAATTGTGCCTAATCTTTTTGGCTGTTATCATTAATGTTGTACACTCTTCTGTACAAATGGAGCCTAGTCATCTTGCAACATGAGAAACTAAGTCTTACAAGTCCTCGGATTAATCTTATCTGCTTCTCAAGAGTCATCAAGGCTTGATGCTATAACTTATCTAGTGAATCATAACAGTTTGGTGCACATCATAAGACTTGTCCTTTTACATCATGGGTCATTCCATGCAGGAATGTTCTGTCAATTTTCCCACCCTGTTTGAAATGTATCGGCTTTAGCAGCCCCTCACGTTATAAATTTGGGAGGTCATACAATAAGTCTTGCATGTGCATCTGGGGAATAAATGAAATTACATTGTTTTCCCTGTTTATGTACCTTTTTCAATCACAGATGTTCAAAAAGAATAAATTAGTCAGCTGATCTACTGATTCTGACGATTTCATCCATAGTCTCTGAACTGCCTCCACTATGTCTGTAGGATTCTAGATCACTTTAAATATTATCCATGGCGTAGTGTATTGATACCCAATACCAATGTCTATACTATTTCAACCCTAGCAACTTATATTAAAGAAAATAATAAATTTACTATGACCATCCATAGTTTCTTGACTTGTTCTACCAGGTGAGTAAGAGTTTCAATGACAGTCTATTGATATCAAAGTAGACTACAGTAGACTCTGCGTTAGTGAACCAGTGTTAGTCCAGTTTTTTGCAGTCCCATTATCTGAAACTGCTGTATTTTACTGTTACATTTTAATCAGTATTCTAACATGACATGTTTGCATTCACGATTCTGGGTGGTTAAGAAGTCGTCTAGAATTCTGCATACACCGCACTGTACACTCTTGCATCATACACCAAACAAATTATTTTCCGCTGTTCCAGTTTACCTGTTTACAAACAAACTTGGTGCATAATAAACTGTCAAAAAGGATATTTTTTAATATTAACTAAAGGTATTTATTGTTAATGTTATGTTAAAATATGCAAAGCCTTCAATCCACCTAAAATTCTCCATAGATGCATGCTTTTGAATGTTATGTCCCTATTTTATGTATTATAACTGACACTGTAAGATTTAGGTCAGAAAATGGAAGGTTTATAAAACTGAAAAGGTATTACTAGTACAGTATTTAAAAAAAGCTAGGAAATAGTAGCTTGGGAGAGTCAAAATGAGTTCATCAAATCGAATATCTGGATACAGTCATAGGTTAAATAATACAGGTTCTATTTTTTAAGTGAAAGTTAGCCACAATTAGAATAAAGTCATGTGGCAATTGAATGTGGTAATTACACATAGTCTAGTGTATTGATTTCTATCCCATTTCAGCCTCATTATATTACCTTGAAGCTAACATATCCCTCCATGGTTTCCGGACTAGTTCTTCCAGATGTGTAGGACTCAAAGTCACCTTCTATGTCATCAGACTCTTCTTCACTACTTGAGCTTTCTGAGCCTGTAGACATGACAGAAGAGGTGGACTCCTTCCCACATACATTTGGGTTCACTTCTGTGCTTTTTGTCCTTAATAAGAGAAAACAGAACTCACTAAAAAATAAATACACGTATTATAATAATATAGTATATAGACTCTGCAAAATTAAGCACAAATAAATGGAAAAATATATAATGTACATAAAAATTAAGAACTTTTATAAACTAAACTCTGCACATGTTAATAAAACCTAATAAAAACTAGAGTAAATTTGATAAATAATTGTGATATCACTGAGTATGCATACACATTTAGATAAGTCACAGAAACAAAAAATGCTACATAATTTTTTATAAGAGTACATAGCATCTTACTGTAGCCGGACAGCTAAAGGTTCTAATTTTACAGACTCTTACTATATTCCAATATATCACTTGGATTTAGACTTAGTCTAATACTTGAATTAAGTAAGCGTCTACTGAAGAACACCCAGTAAGAATGTAATTTAAGCACCAGTTTTGAGCTTGAAATTAATGCATGCTTTAAATAAGACATGATCAGTTGGTATCTAACAGCCAAGCCATATGATTGACAAAAGAAATATTATCAATATGAAACTCAACAGGCAGAACGCTTCTTTGGGTTAACTTCTGCTGATTTTTACTTACATACAATGAGCTGCGTTAACAAGAAAAGCAACATCAATGAGAATTACACTCTTAAAAACTTTTTGTATCAGGACTACATAAACATAGAATGCCACAACTCTACTTCTAACCAATTTTTATTGCGCTTAATTTCCACAAAAAAATTTGAATCTAAATTTTGACAAACAAGAACTCCTATTTCAAAATCTAGGGAACAATGACATATTGGAAGCTTTATTATTTCACCGTGATGGAGTTAATGGAAAGTTCATTAAATAGGACAAGCATTGTAATAAAAAGCAGTGGTGAAATACAACTTTGGGAGAGTGGAAATGTCAGTTCATAAAATCAAATAGTAATACAAAACGTTGGATAAAAAAGGTACTACTGTATTTACACAAACCTCTTACAGTAAAACTGAGCAAAATTTTCCTACAAATAGAAGAAATATCAAGCGCATTTTCAATTGAATTATTTTACCATTACCCAAAAGCATCGGCCTCAGTACAAGACTTTTGTATCACTTTGGTCCAATTAGCTTGAATTTAACCAGATTTGTTCAACTGTATTCAGTTTTAAATTTGCTCTATGTTTATATGTAAAAGACAGGTTTTTGCAGAGTGTCTTTCTGACAACATATGTAAAAGTGCTGTGTGGGAATATTGTGAACATATTAAGGTCAATTTAGTTGCCAACAACTGAGATAGATGATTTTTTAAGGTTTTTTTCCTGTTTCAATTGAAGCTATGTTTGTTACAAGTACAAGCTTATGACAGTGATATTAGTTAAAGTACAGAAGAAAAGCTGTAATCAAGATAATTTCCATTTTATGTACTTTTGCCTTTATTATCTCAACAAAGAAGTTCTGACAAATAGGTTCTGCAGTGCATGTTGCAGTCTATCCTGGAAAATAGTTCTGAAACTTTATCAGAGTCTGTTCAAGTTTTTGTCTCTACTACTGAGAAGAAGAGAAGCTGGTCAAGGACTCAAGGTTAAAGTATTCATTCTCTATAGAGCTAACTAGATTGTGCTGTGTCAGCGCCAACATATCAACAGACAGGCCACCTCTCATGCCACAGGCATTCACTGGGTATTTTCTGTGGGACCCATTTTGTGTATGATGCACAATTATTTTATGAATCATTTTTAAGAGCGAGCTCTAGCAAAGCTTCTAAAGATCACATTTTTTTTTTTGTTTCTTTTTTTGTCACCAGATTTTCATGAGAATTGGCGTAGAGTGATGAGTACCTGTGCCATCAATGAAGTTATGCAGCAATGTTCTATATTAGTACTTGGATGGTTGACTGAGTTTGACGCCAGGTATAGAATGTGACTTGGAATTTGTTTTTGTTGCATCACATCTATCCCAATGAGTAAATAAAAGGTCAATGTTTCCACAGGCCTATTTATATCTTATGAATAAAGGTCATTTCTGTTTATATATAATTGCCAGTCTTTGATGAGTCCCCAGAGAATTAGTCCATCGGGTATATGCTGATAAGGGATAAAATCAATAGTTAATGTGTGTGTGTCTCCCCCAATACCCTCCCTCCCCCTGTTTTAGTCTATGCATGAAGAAACACTCATATAAGGAGTAAGATGTTATCTTTATCTATGCTTTGTAGAAAGTGTCAGTGATATGTGGATTTTATGTATGAACTAGACCAAGGACGCATCAATGGCCAGATGCTGGATGTATCCACCGGCAAAGGCCAACTAACATAGTTTAGAAGATAAACAGCATTTTTCGTTAATAAGCAAGCTGAAAGCACTTTTAAGTTTGGCTACCCTTATTTGACCTTGTGGCAGGGGCCCAAGGTGAAGTCTGACCACATCAAAAGATTCGCAGCCCATGATTTCCTATAAGTCGTTTTCACATTGCAAACCTCTAGGACCAATAATAAGCAGGAGGGGCCCAAGGTCAAATCTGACCACATGAAAAGATTTGCAGCCCATGACTTCCTATAAGTTGTTTTCATATTAATGAGTTATTTGTGAAATACTGGCTATCTGCAATACTTCTAGAGATAATTCGCATTTACTCATTTTGAGTAGGTGAATAATTAGCTACGGGTCTGAAACTTCACCAAGTGAAAGCTCTCTCAAAAGTAGGCGAATGAGTTATTTGAGAAAAATTGGCTATCTACAATACTTTTAGAGATAATTTGAATTTACTCATTTTCAGTAGGTGAGTAATTACCTACGTGTCTGGAACTTCACCATGTGAAACCTCTCCCAAAAGTAGATGAATGAGTTATTTGATAAGAATTGGATATCTGCAATACTTTTAGAGATAATTAGCATTTACTCATTTTGAGTAGGTGAATAATTAGCTACAGGTCTGAAACTTCACCAAGTGAAAGGTCTCCCAAAAGTAGGTGAAGGAGTTATTTGAGAAAAATTGGCTATCGGGAATACTTTTAGAGATAATTTGCATTTACTCATTTTCAGTAGGTGAGTAATTACCTACGGGTCTGAAACTTCACCAAGTGAAAGCTCTTCCAAAAGTAGGTGAATGAGTTATTTGAGAAAAATTGGCTATCTGCAATACTTTTAGAGATAATTCGCATTTACTCATTTTGAGTGGGTGAGTAATTACCTACAGGTCTGGAACTTCAGCATGTGAAAGCTCTCCCAAAAGTAGGTGAATGAGTTATTTAAGAAAAATTTGCTATCTTCAATACTTTTAGAGAAAATGCAGAATTACTCATTTTTAGTAGGCAAGTGATTTAGCCACAGGCCTAATTTAGACATAAAGCCTACCAATAGAATACTGTGGTGCACCCTCTAATATACCTTGCAAACTTGAGAAGGCTAGCTATAATATTTTTTTTTGTTAGAGCGGTAATGGTGAAATCTCTCTACAAACTGCGGCTATCCAGTGGATACAATGATTTACTCAACTGTGAGAACCTGAAAGTAGATATTGGTAAGCTATGCCATGACACAGAGGTCTGCAATGTCACTCTGTTATAGCTGACCAAAAATTATGTGAATAACATATTTCAACAAAATACTGTAAATGTAATAGTTTTCACGTTATAACTGATTTACTCAACAGTGATAACCTCAAAGTAGCTATTACTCAGCTATGCAATGAGCTACATGTCTGAATTTTTTCTATGTTATAGCTGACCCAAAATTAGGTGAACAAAATATTTAAGCAAAATACTGTAAATGCAATAGTTTTCAAGTTACAACTGATTTAATTAATAGTGAGAACCTGAAAATAGCTATTGCTCAGCTATGCCATGAGCTATAAGTCTGTAATTTCACGATGTTATAGCTGACCCAAAAGTAGGTGAACAACATATTTTAACAAAATACTCCAAATGCAATATTTTTCAAGTTATAAGTCATTTACTCAACAGTCAGTACCTGAAAATAGCTATTGCTCAGTTGTGCCATGAGCTACAGGTCTGTAATTTCACTATGTTATAGCTGACCCAAAAGTAGCTGAATAACATATTTACACAAATTTCTGTAAATGCAATAGTTTTCCAATTACAACTGATTTACTCAACAGTGTGAACTTCAAAGTAGCTATTACTCAGCTATGCAATGAGCCACAGGTCTGGAACTTCACTATGTTATAGCTGACCCAAAAGTAGCTGAATAATATATTTATACAAAATTGTGTAAATGCAATAGTTTTCAAGTTACAAGTGATTTTACTCATGATGGAAGTTACTGAAAAGCCCAAAAGTAGCTATTACTCACTTAGCTATTGAGACAGACACCCAAGTTACTCACCATGTTGTAGCTATGAAAAAAGTATCTGAATAACATATTTTAACAAAATGCTCTAAATGCAACACTTTTCAAGTTATAAGTGATTTAGTGCATGATTTCATGACTTTTAATGCATTTTAGACATTTTTGTCTACCACATGAATAATATAGACATGAAGCCTACCAAAAAGATAGGGTGGCGAGTCCTCTAGCATACCAAGCCACCTGCCAAATATGAAAGAAATCTGGAAAGAAATGTGGACTGCAGGTCGCTAACAAGCAATATTCCACATTTTAGACATTTTTGTCTACCACAGGCCTAATTTAGACATAAAGCCTACCAAAAAGATAGGGTGGCGAGTCCTCTAGCATACCAAGCCACCTGCCAAATATGAAAGAAATCTGGAAAGAAATGTGGACTGCAGGTCGCTAACAAGCAATATTCCACATTTTAGACATTTTTGTCTACCACAGGCCTAATTTAGACATAAAGCCTACCAAAAAGATAGGGTGGCGAGTCCTCTACCATATCAAGCCACCTGCCAAATATGAAAGAAATCCGGAAAGAAATGTGGACTGTAGGTCGCTAACAAGAAATCTCTGCGGACGAGGGCGCAGACGCAGACGACAACGATGATGAATCCATAGTATCCCCGCTTCGCGTTGGGGATACAATAAGGGACATAGTAAAGAATATGTTTGCACTGCTGAGTTATTAGTTTACTGCAGAAGAATGGGAGTCAGAGGAAGTGATAATGAGCTGAAAATGGGAATTTATAAATGTGCCATTATCAAACTGCTGCACTGAAATAAGTTTTTAAATATTTGAACCCAGTTTTTTACAATAAAACAAGCAATTTCAAAAAGTTACACCCTTTGTACTAAGATATGAAAATAAAACTAAAGGAATGCTTTTGCTAACAAAAGCGAAGCGTCCCTTAAAGTTTAAAATGCTTTGTGGTTTTAATAAGCATGCTGTAAAGCTAAGAATGCACAAAGCTGCACCGTATGCTTTCCCAATACCTCTTAATACATTCTGAAGCTATAAAAGCAACAATAAAGGAGATATAAGGCAAAAACTCCAAAGCAGCTATTTATGACCCCAGTCTGGCCCATAAGAGAGGGTCGCGGGGTGAAACTGACCGGCTATTTAGACTCTCCACATATGCTTTCCCAATACCTCTTAATACATTCTGAAGGTCTAAAAGCAACAATAAAGGAGATATAAGGCAAAACTCCAAAGCAACTATTTTATGACCCCAGTTTGACCCATAAAGGGGGGTCGGGGGATAAAACTGACCAGCTATTTAGATTCTCCACATATGCTTTCCCAATACCTCTTAATAAATTCTGAAGCTATAAAAGCAACAATAAAGGAGATATAAGGCAAAAACTGCAAATGTAAAAATTTTATTGTAATTTAACTTTTTGTAAGTTAAATACTTACCTTATCCTCACTAGTGCTTACGTGTTAGCGGGAGCAAACAAGTACGACCAAACGAGAATATTTTTAAAATAAATATTCTTGTCGGTACCAGTATGTATACGCATGACCGCGCATGCGCGTGCACCGGAAGAACCCCGTTAAGCCTCACTTTAATTTTGGGAGTCAATATAATATATTGCAAACCCCAAAAATTTTGAAAATGTGGGGTTGGATGGGTGGGAATCCGAATCTAGTGAGGATAAGGTAAGTATTTAACTTACAAAAAGTTAAATTACAATAAAATTTTTACATTTTATTGCGTAAAATACCCTTACCTTATCCTCACTAGTGCTTGATTACAACCATACTGGTGGTGGGATTTTTAATATTTTTTTCACCAAAAGCAGGTATAACCAAAGAAAAGTCAAAGTACACGTCTCAAGAAAACTTGAGAATACCAGACTATATTATGCAGTACAAGTAACCTAACAAAATAACATTTAGTAGTTATATATGTAAGCACTACCTGGCAACCTTTCCAAAGGTGCCTTGGCCCTGCATGTATCTTATATCCAATGTACTAATTTCAAACACACTCGTGGTGATAAGTACAAGAGTATGAAAGGCATACCTAGCAACATAGCAACATAACCTATGTAGTTATATTATGTTATTAAGTAACTGGAATTGTCCAGAATACGCATTGAAAAATTCCCACACCTTGGAATTTTTATCACACTAAATACCAATGTGTTCCCCAACCATGGACAGGCGCATTGGTAATAACAGGAGATTGTGCTCCTTTATATGGATAAGACCACCTATTAACCTATTCCTTGGGCCTTTCCACTAGATCAGATGCTTCCCCAAAAACAGGAACATGATTGGATATTTCCAATGGGCTTTCAGGTACCACTAAACAGCGTGATCTGGCCATTGAAACTATACATATACATACAATTACTGTAATGTACCAACTATACACCCCTTATGAAGGAACCACATGGTGATACTATAGTTCCAACAATTAATCTGACCTTCATCAGACTTCCAAGTCAGAAGTTAAAGTAAAACTGTGGAGTGTGACTTCCAGCCATTTAAGGAACAATTTGAGACTTGGCCAAGGAAACATTGTAAGTTTCAAGGTCAAATATTTGATCAGCTAGCAGAGATGTCCACCTGTTGACATGGTAGCTCCTTGAATGCCTCCTGAAAAGTACATACATATACACACATGTATAGTATAGCACATACTTCCCCTATCTACGATCTGAAATATATCCAGATAAAATCTTAAGAGCTCTAAAAGATCATATCATATCTTCAGTCAAAGAATGATCTAGACTAGCATAAAGCAGGAATGAAAAACAGCTTGAACAATATTATGACCCTCTGAGGTCATCTGTTCTCTGCTAGGAGTACTGATGAAGTAGAAAGTATGAACTCCTTCCAGTTCTGTGTTCAATGATTTGAAAGACCAACACCCTACCTCTCTATCTACCCGAGGCTAAGGACATGGATTCAGATGATTCAAAAGAGACTTTGTCAAGACTAAGAATAATCAAGACAAGTCCAAAAGTGTAAAAGGTATAGCACCCTCCTACCTCAGTACATCCTCAGAAAAACCACTATCAATCCATTTAGTCCATTACTATGGATAATTTTAAAAATGAACTCAAATGAAACCCATCTATCAGTCTTAAGTATGAATGATTTCCACAGTGAACCCAACTGGAAAACCATGTATCAGTATATTGAATTCATATCTAAGAATCACTTCAAGAGTGAACCCAAATGAAAAAACCATGTACCAGTCTGTTGAATTCATACCTATGAGTTACTTCAATAGTGAACCCAAATGAAACCCATGTATCAATCTATTGAGTTCATAACCATGAATGATTCCAGTAGTGAACCCAAATGATTAGCAATAACATCACTGTAACATGTCAGTGTGAAAGAAACTAGATTTTGCCTGTTAATCAAAGGCTCAAAAATCTACTATTGAGAAGAGAGGAGGCTATTGGAAGTCCAACTGAATCTCTTTGCATCAGATTCAAAAAGAATTACCTTGCCTTTCTTTCTTTTTTTTTTTTTTTTTTTTTTTTTTTTTTTTTTTTTTTTTAAATATGGCAGCCTTTCAAGAATCTCTATTTGATATTTGTTCACCGAGAATCCTCTATTCTGTAGGGCAAAAATGGTTTGCAGAATAAATCAATTAGGTCCCAAACCAACACATCCCTGGCCACCCTGGGGCTCCTGGTTATATGTAAGAAGTATAATTCCCATTTTTTGTACCACCTCTTGAAATGAGAAATACTCAACTGTAGGATACTCAATACATCTACAGCCATTGTATTGCATTGCGCTAGTATATTAGACTGGTGAAATAAACACAGATAGTTTGTTCTTTATCTTTGAAACAAAGCTATCTAACCTTGCAGAATGCCAAATTTGGCAAATAATGCGAAACTATGAGATGAAGGACATTCTGTTTGAATGGCTTATCCCTGTATGAAAAGAGGTTGATATCCCACCTTGACTGCCCTAATTGTGGTGGGCTTCCAAAGGACCATCAGACACCTATCTAATGAATGGGTCCCTCTTGTTAAGATAAGACAACACTGTGCCATGCCATTATCTGAAGTAAAACCCTGTACTGTGAAGGTGAATCTGAAACATTATCAGAAATGCAGCCTTGAGTACTTCCTGGTTTCTGGTTTCCAATGGAATTTCCAAGCAACAATTATGTGAAAAATGTCCATTGGGATAACATGCTGTAGGTTATAGATTCCTATAAATGACATTAGAATTATGGGAATGAAATTATGCTAACAAACTTGCATATACCCATCCATAGCCTTCTGAATACCCTCTCCTTTAGGGCACTAAGAACTGGTAAGACCTCTGATTTACATCAAAAACAGATATATTTTCAAAAGTATGAACAACATATCTGAATGTGTAAAGATTGTGAATATTTATAGGTTCTAAAATACTATAAATGACCGTAGAATTCTGGAATGGTTTATAAACTTGTATGTACACCATCCATAAACTTCTGAAATACCCCACTTCCCTTCTATGGGGACACTTCATCCTTGCCATGGTTGAATTAGTAAGTGCTGTGATGGGATCAGTTCTGACATCAAGGTTATCACCCCATGTACAATGTATACCTAAACTTCTCAAATACCAGACTTCTTCCTATAGGGACACTTCACCCTTGCCAAGGTTGAATTTGTCACCAAAGAACTGGAAGTGTTTTATTGAGATGAGTTCTAACCCCATAAGCTTATCACCCACTGTAGTTCTGTACACAGGCCACTAATTGCTTCGATTTCTACAAGCAAATATGTGATGTTGGTGACAGCATATAACCAGTGTTCTCGATACTGATGAATGTGGAGCTACACGGACAAATTCGAATGGATCCGTTGCTGTACCGAAGTGTAGGGCTGTGAACTGGAAAGAATGACTTATGACAGGGTGCATTCTTCCACCAGTAAATAAACAATGAAGCATAGCAGTTTGATGTACCTGGGATTCAGGAAGAACGCGTCCGATACATGTACCGCGACTACCTATCCATCTTCGCAAATGAAGTACTATTACCTTGCGTCCTCAATGGTGAAACCGTGTGCTGTTTTATGCATACACTACCCTCAAAGGTCACCAATGAACTGTAAAACTGTAGGGTTGTACCCATTTTACTGAGATTATAAACGTACAGAAGCCTTTGATGTACACTTTAACCATTAAAGTTGTTGTTTCCTGTCAGAATGTATAACCGCTATGAATTGTGGGAATTCTCGACAATTCGATAAGGTACATTCAATATTAAGCGAATTGCAGAATGTGCCCAACTTAGAGATGAGATTCGTTTTTAAAATAGATGTTGCAGTAAAACAACCTCCACATCATTTGTTTAACTTGGTTGTCACTTCCCCTCTGGTGAATTGTAATGCATTCTGTTAATTCTTGTCTGTTGTAACACCCAATACCTTGTGACATACTAGAGTATATGTGATATTAAACAAGTTCATGCTGCAAATTCCTTGCCATTTAATGCCTCTTCTTTATGCCCAGGTCACACTGTGGCGAGGCCACTACGATTTAACTGGTGAATATGAAGATTTGCTGCGAATTAGAAATCGTGGTAGTTCGCCACAGAAAGGGCGGGAAAGTGTGGTCACGTGGTTGGAATTTGAAAAATCCACGAATTACTTCGATCTGGCTACCATGGGCTACCATCATCTTCATCCTGTGGAAGATCTTGGTACGATGTTCTCATCACCCAGTCAAGAACATCTTGTTTCTGTGAAGAACGTCGACGATGATCAAACGAACTTCGTAGAAGTATGTACGAATTAATGCGAAGTGTAGCGATTTCCGTGAGATGTTCTTGCACCGAGCCACGACCATGGTGGAGGGTTGAGCGAGCTGTGACGAGCCCCCGACGAGGAGGAAGAACATGCTGAGAAGAAGTGACGACCAATTCGTGTATAATGCCAGTTCCTATATAAACAGCCTGGATCATCTGGATTCACTTCATTTCTCATCAGACGTCGGACAGTGTACATCAAAGGCTATGGATCTACAGAGACTCAGATTATTGCAGCAACTGTATGAGGCTCATCGTTTAAATGTACAGAATCAGATTGTGATTGCACAGATACTGGTTGATAGACAGAGAAGGCGTCGACCAAGGCCCAGGAGGGATTGGGTGAAGCCCTGGCTCTCCAGGAGGTTGGACTATGGACACTATGATCGTTTGATGAGGGAGCTGGAGGCTGAGGATGTGCTGTCTTTCAGAAATTTTGTCCGGATGGACCCGGCCATGTTCAGAGAGGTCTTGCAGAGGGTGGGGCCCAGAATTGAGAAATATGACACATGGTTCAGGAAGTCTATCAACCCTGGATGCAGACTTGCAATCACACTTCGTTTCTTGGCCACTGGAGAGAAGTACAGGAGTCTGATGTTTGGCTTCAGGGTAGCACACAACACCATCTCAGTCATAGTAAGACAGACTTGTGAGGCCATCGTGGCAGAATATGGTGAGGAAGTCATGCAGTGTCCCCGTACCAGTGATGCATGGAAGCAGGTTGCTGCAGAATTTTCTTCCACATGGAATTTCCATCACACCCTGGGGGCTATAGATGGCAAGCATGTGGCAATCAGGTGTCCTAAGAATGGTGGCTCACTCTATTTCAACTACAAGGGCTTCCATTCCATAATACTTCTGGCTCTGGTGGATGCCAAGTACAAGTTCCTTTGGGTGGATGCTGGCACCAATGGATCCAGTTCTGATGCACAGATCTTCAATGACTGCGATTTGCGCTCAGGCATTATTGATGGCACCTTGGATGTACCTGATGCAGAGCCATTGCCTGGTGATGACCGTGATATGCCATATTTTCTCATTGGGGATGATGCCTTCTCTCTGAGGACCTGGTTGATGAAGCCGTTTAGTGCCAGAGGACTTCCTGATGAGGAGAGGATCTATAACTACAGACTGTCTCGTGCCAGAAGGGTGGTGGAAAATGCGTTTGGCATCATGGCCAACAGATTTGGTTGTCTCCTCACCACCATGTGTCAGAATCCAGAGACTGTTACCTCTATTGTCCTGGCCTGTTGCACGTTGCACAACATCATGAGACTGAGGTATCCAGGTATCCACCAGGGACTGGGTGATGAGGAGGATGACAACCACAGAGTTATCCCAGGACAGTGGAGGCAAGGTGCTTGTTTGCAGGACATTGAGGATGTGACTGGTGGCAACAGGGACACACAGGTTGCCAAGAGACAGAGACTGTATTTGAAGCATTATTATAATGCTCCAGTAGGGGCCACGGCGTGGCAAAGAGACATGATTTGAGACTTTCACATATGCCAAGGACATTTCTTAGTAGTGACTGTATTGTGCTAATTATTGTTATGATTCAGTGCTGCATCATTATCTGTGTTATATTTTGTATTGGGCGTTATATACTTGTTGAAATAAAGTTGCAATGTTCTTGTATTGCAATAAAGTTATTGTCCTATTGCACTTCATATATGTATTATGTGTATAGTAGGGTCAAAGAGGTCAAGTCTGAAACCAAATAAGGTCAAACATGTAACAGGTCACACAAACCAGTTCACAACTTTGCCACCACAGGGGCCAGAAGGTCACAAAGGTCAAAAATCAATCAAGGCCATAACTGAAGGAAAGTTAAGAAATGTAACCAGCTGCAAGGTGGAAACTCTGCAACCAAACGCCGATTGCTTTGGAATCAGAGCATAATGAAATCCAGAAATGGAAGATAAACAAATTTTAACATTGGCCACCTGTTAAAATTTGTTTATATTACATTTCTGCATTTCATTCGAAGCAGTGAAACTTCCACAGTGAACCACTCACATTGGGTCATAACAGGTCCTGGTAACCACTGGGCCACTTTTTTTGGATCCTTCATGTTAAGATGTGACACCTTCCAAGTATTATGCCAATGTTCTTGAAACATGAGAAAAACAAGCAATCACATAAACAATTTATTATTCCAACAAGGTCAAAAAGGACAAATCACAATAACATAGTAAGTGTACTTTTTAATAAAGAAATGCAGACACATTATAGCTCACAGCTAAGGTTAACATACAACTGACAAGAACAGCTGTCAAAGTAAAACTGGTTACATATACTATTAGTAACAGCTAAGGTTAACAAACTACCCACAAGAACAGCTGTCAAAGTGAAACCTGGTTTATAATAGTAATAATCATAGTAATACTTGAGCCAGACATAGCAAAAATACACAAATAAATTACTTTACACCTGTTTGATAATTACTTCTTACATCTCACCTAAACTACTTCTTAAGTGTCTATAGACAAAGGACAAAGTTATTTCTAAACCTAAGAACCTTGAGAATCATCCTGATTAAGTAATGCCATAGGTGTCATGGGTGTTGAAGGCACACTAGGAATACCTGCAAATGACGCATTTAAATCTGACAAATTCAGGTCTGACAGTCCTATTGTCCTTCCCTCGGTGTCTGTGATAACAAACTTGGTGGATGAAGTGCTGGATGATGAACCCACTGACTGTCCAGAGATACTGGCCCCCGATGGGGTCTGGAAAATAACAGTTGTCTGGCTCTGGGTGTCTGACCCTTGAGGCAAAGGGGTAGAGGAGGCTAGAGCTGCGGGCCCAGGTGCGGGTGGCGGAGGCATTTGTGTGATGGTGTACTGTTGCTGTGGCTGCGGCTGATGGAAAATAAGTTGCTGCTGCAGCTGCTGTTGCTGCACCTTCATCTGCTGCTGCATACTGTCCAGCTGCTTCTGCCTGTCGTCCAGCTGCTTCTGCCTATCATCCAGCTGCTTCTGCCTATCAAGCTCCTGCCTCTGGATGTCCCTCTCCGAAAGCAGCTTGGACTCCTTGATGGTCTGGTTGAAGAGGTCCATACTGCGCATCTGATATGTGGGCCAGAGATCCTCGTGGATCTTCAACATGGCACTTGACATCCAGCCAGCCCAAGCAGTCCTGTCATTGGTCTGTGCCTCCATAGATGTTAAGAGTCTGTCCAGCCTGTCAGAGATCTGGGCACTGTTGTCGCTCTGCTCGCACATCTTGTCCAGGAGCTCTGACTCAGTGCTGGCACTTCTCCTTGTGGCTCTCCTGCCACTAGTCCCAGAGAGGGTGATACCTGGAGGAGGAGTGCTGCACACTCTTGGTTCACCCAGTGATCCTGACTCCACGGGCTCATCTGCAGGATCCAAGTCAGTGGATAGGTGTGAAGGCATGGTGGCAGTTGCAGAAGCAGCAGAGGCCGATGAGGTGATGACAGAGGCAGTGGTGGTAGCAGATGAGCAGGTAGCAGAGGCTGAGGTGGCTGCGGCAGAGGCAGAGGCAGTTGTGGTGGAAGCTGGTTTCAACTGAAAGTACAGTAGAACAAAGACACATGGTAAGCATATAGTATACATGTTCAACAAACAGTTTAGGTAGGTACTGTGAAGTAACAAGTATGAACTCCTGTGTCACTACAGAAAACTTTACAGATTTTTGCCAAACATTAGTGTTACAGCTACAAACTTGTATCCATAGGTAGTGACTGTTTACAAGTCAAGAATACACAACGCAGCAAAAACATCAGGATATCCAGGTGAGTCAGACTGTGAGAATGTACTTACATTGCAGGACTGCCTGGAGGGGACTCTGGAGATGTGGTCATCCAGGAAGCTGAAAGACCTCAGGATCCAGGTGTCCCTGTCTGTGTGTTCCTTTGCCCCGTCACCAGACTTCTTGCAGGTAAGCTTGCCATACCTTGTCCTCATCCCTTTGAACCAGATCTTCAGGTCGATGGCTGAAAAAGGAAGAGGAGACACGGACACATTAGGTAGGTTATCAAAGTAACAATGGGTTACATTAAGTTTTAAGCTGCTTCACATCTGTGGTGTCATCTGCAAATGGGTGAAGCCTAATACATCACACGATGACAGAGTACAATTCAAAATAACATAAATTAACAGAATAAGTAAACATTCGACATAAGTCCATTTACACATTACTGTACACGTAGTACCTCCATCACAATTTAAATTATTACCTGAAACTATGAAAAGGTTAAATCATAATGGTTAGTCTAACTCACCTTCCAGGCCCATGGCCCTGGCCTGGGTGGCCCAAGCAGCCTCCTTCCTGTCTGTGTCCCTGTACTCCTTCTTGGCCTTGTTGTACATTTCCGGATGGTTCTTGAGCCACTCAGCCATCTCATCCTCTTGCCCATCTGTCATCCTCACCAGCCTCTTCTTCTTGAACCTCCCCTGGGACTGGCTGTCTTGGGTTGCCTCTTCCAAGTCATCTGTGTCTTCCGGCTGGGTGGCCAGAGTGGCTGTATCCCCTGGGTCTGATGATGAAGCTTGAGTGGCAGGCAGTTCATCCGGCTGTTCTGGCTGTTCAGGCTCCTCAGATGCTTCAACAGGAGGCAGAGTGACCCTCTTCCTCTTTCCAAGTCCAGGTCTCTTCACCATATTTCTTGTATGAAATATATCCAAAAATTTATCCAAAGTTCGTCGATGTGTACGCATTGAAGAAAAATTCGCAAGTGATGACAATTGTTCGCGGTGCCCTGCTTTTATAGTCTCCAGCCAGTTCGCCGCAACCTACGAAGGTCGTAGCTGATTGGTAGCCAGTTCTTCGCATGCGCAGTCAGTTCGCCAATCACCGACGAACTACTGCGACATTCGCTTCTCATTGGTTGAGAGGAGCGACGAATATCTCCGGGGCCTCGTAGCATATTCTTCAGGGGCGACGATGCATGGCTTCTCTGCTGCGAATATCGTTGTTTGTTCTTCGTCTTTCAGCCGACAATCTTCAAAGGAAAGTTGGCGAACAATGAAGAACAATGAAGAAGCCTGCTACGAAGTGGCGAATTGGGGTACGAGGGTGCTACGAAGTCGACGAATCCACCACCATCTGTGAAGAATTGCAAAGAAATGGACGAAGCGTGGCGATAGTTTTGAACAGTTTGAAACTGTCGTAGCCAGATGACGATCCATGGAGAATGTTGGAGAACAGTGAAGATGGACCAAGAATATGCTACCAACAAGGACGAATTGCATGATCGCGCATATTCGCCACTAAACATCGCCACAGTGTGACCTGGGCATTAATCTCTAACACTTTCCAATAAATGAGAAGAAAGACATTAGATCTGAATGTAGGTGAGCAGTGATTCAACTTCTAAATGAAAAGCTGGTCCACTGGAAGCAAACAAAACCTTGCAGTATTTCTGTGCATGTGAAAACTGCTGGTGTGTTCTCCTTGATCTCAAGTAGTTTCTGTCGAATCTACAGAGTTGTTGCTTGTTTCCTGTTCAAGTTGTCCTCATGAAGCTCTCCCAGTCGTGGATAACTTGTCTGAAGTGTGAGAGGACTAAGAATGCCAGATTTGTAGTGACATTCTAGTTCCTAGCAAGAAACATTAACAGCATGATCGTCTTCTTCTGTTGTTGTAAATAACTGACCAGTGAAATTTAATTTTTACCCATTCTGATCAGTTTGAAGGAAATCTGTCCTGACCAAGTGCATTCTCTGCCGAGTTTACTCTACCAGTGGAAGCCCTGCCATTTGCTTGCAGCTGAAGTTCCTGTAAGTTGTAGTTGTGAAACCATCTGATGAGAATAACATTATTCTTGAACCCTTCTTCTATTACAGGGTTGCCTCTGCCATATTTACCTCACTAGAGGAGACAGAAGAATTACTCTTTTGTGAGATGAAGATCTTATTCTGGCCACCTTCCGCCTCAAAGCACTGTGCAGTCCCGGCTAAGTTGCTTTCACAAATGAAAGTCTGTAGCTTGTAGGTGTGACCTATCCGATGAGAAGAACTTCTGTTTATAGTGGATTCTTCTGTTATAGGGGTTGCCTCTGCCATATTCACCTCACTAGAGGAGACAGAGGTACTACCCTTTTTGTGAGATGAAGTCTGTATGAAGAATTGCAGATTCTATCATCTTCCATCTGCATTAAATACACAATGAAGCAGAGATTCTTCTGTGCATAATAAGAGTGTTGATGGACCGTGCATAGCTTCTAGACTTGCTAGTATAAGCTGCAGAAGGTGAATTCTTTTCCCAATGTCGAGGAAAATCTTCTTCTTAAATGGCGAACAGGACCCTACCATGCAGTACCCTGTAAAAGGTCTGCAAGCGCCGCAGATCCAGTCAAAAGCAGACTTCTTGATGAAGATGGCTGGCAAACAACAAAGAAAGAATAAATCTTCCAATTCTTATGAAAGAGTGAATTCTTTACAATAAAAACATTCTTCACATCTTCTTCCTCGCCAGTCATGTTGAAATTCTTTGCAAACGAAGATCGTGTCAAACGATGTTTACTCCCTCACGACCAAAATAAAAGTGAGGCTTAACGGGGTTCTTCCGGTGCACGCGCATGCGCGGTCATGCGTATACATACTGGTACCGACAAGAATATTTATTTTAAAAATATTCTCGTTTGGTCGTACTTGTTTGCTCCCGCTAACACGTAAGCACTAGTGAGGATAAGGTAAGGGTATTTTACGCAATAAAAGCAGCTATTTATGACCCCAGTTTGACCCATAAGGGGGGGCCGGGGGGTAAAACTGACCGGCTATTTAGACTCTCCATATATGCTTTCCCAATACCTCTTAATACATTCTGAAGCTATAAAAGCAACAATAAAGGAGATAAAGGCAAAAACGCAAAATCAGCTATTTTATGACCCCAGTTTGACCCATTAGGGGGCGTCGGGGGTAAAACTGACCGGCTATTTAGACTCTCCATATATGCTTTCCCAATACCTCTTAATACATTCTGAAGCTATAAAAGCAACAATAAAGGAGATATAAGGCAAAAACTCAAAATCAACTATTTTATGACCCCAGACTCTCCACATATGGTTTCCTATTACCTCCCAGTACATTTTATAGCTCTAAATGCAATACTTAAGAAGATAATAGGGTGGTTGGCCTAAATTTAAGGCTTTCAGATTGGAAGGTGTCAGAAAATCACTCATAAATGAGACATTTTTCCAGGGATTGCTCCCAAAATCTAATCAGCTCGCGTTTTCGATAGTATGAACAGGTGTGTCAAATTATAAGGCTCTGTAGCAAGTAGTTTTTCCTGAACTGTGATGACGGGGGGTGTACTTCAAAAAATAGTTTTTGATCATGTGACCTTCACGAAGGTCAAAGGTCAAATTTAAGCATGCAGAAAAATTTTCCCACGCCTAAGGTATATAACTGCCAAATATGGTTTGAAACCTTCTAATAATAAGGGAGATATTCAAGGGAGACCATAATGCGGCGGCGGCGGTGAGGAAACTGAGGCGAAAACAAATAAGCGCCCTTTCAGGGATGCTTAATTAAGATAATGACATCATTAATATTGAAACATAAAGTAGAAATTGCAATCTATGACCCTACTGTGACCAGCTATTAAGACTCTCCACATATGGTTTCCCACTACCTCTTAAAAATTGTAAAGTTGTAAAACCACTGATAAAGATATGAGGCAAAAACAGAAAAAGTGATATTTTATGACCCCAGTTTAAGTCATAAGAGGGGGTCAGAGGGCTAATTTGACCAGCTACCTTAGACTCTCCATGAATTTCAAATACCTGTTGATACATTCTAAATCTGTAAAAGCAAAAATCCAAAGGACACATGAGGCAAAAACACAAAAATCAGCTATTTTATAACCCCAGTTTGACCCATGGGGGGGGGGGGGGGTCGGGGGTAAACGTGGCCGGCTATCTAGACTCTTCACATAAGGTTTCCCAATACCTCTTAATACATTGTAAAGCTCTAAAAGCAAGAATAAAGTAGATATAAGACAAAAACACAAAATCGGCTATTTTATACCCCAGTTTGACCCATAAGGGAGGGTCAGGGGGTAAATCTGACCCGCTATCTAGACTCTTCACATATGGTTTCCCAATACCTCTTAATACATTGTAAAGCTCTAAAAGCAAGAATAAAAGCGATATAAGGCCAAAACACAAAATCTGCTATTTTATGACCCCAGTTTAACCCATAAGGGGGGGGGGGGGGTCAGGGGGTAAATCTGACCGGCTATCTCAACTCGTCACATATGGTTTCCCAATACGTCTTAACACATTCTAAAGCTCTAAAACCAATAATAAAGGAGATATAAGGAAAAATGTAAAAAATGGCTATTTTACGACCCCAGTTTGACCCCTACAGAAGAAATATGGTTAAAAAGCTTCCAATAATAAGGGAGATATTCAAGTGAGACCATAACGCAGCGGTGGCGAGAAACTGATGTGAAAACAAACTAGAAATAGGACAAAATTGCTCTATTTCACACGGTTAAGGAGATAGAAGCAAATTTGTGTTTTTCCATTTTTGGCAAAAATTAAAAATGGCCACCATTTTGGGGGAGAGGAAAATTTTTTGAAAACTACCAATAGTACATTGCTTATATTCCCTGTGGATTGAAAATTTCGATGAAATCACTCTATCTCGCACGGTTAAGGAGATAGAAGCAAATTTGTGTTTTTGCATTTTTTGGCAAAAATTCGAAAATTCAAAATGGCCGCCATTTTTGGGGAGAGGAAATTTTTTTGAAAATTACCAATAGTACATTGTTTAGATATCCTGCGGGTTGAAAATTTCGATGAAATCACTCTGTCTCGCACGGTTAATTATAGAAGCAAATTTGTGTTTTTGCATTTTTGGCAAAAATTAAAAAAATACAAAATGGCCGCCATTTTTGGGGAGAGGAAATTTTTTTGAAAATTGCCAATAGTACATTGCTTAGATACTGTGGGTCGAAACTTTCGACGAAATCGCTCTATTTTGCACGGTGTTTTCGCACTTTTCACAACAATTCAAACATTCAAAATGGCCGCCAATTTTGGAGACAAAAAATTTTTTTGAAAATTGGCAAGAGTATATTGCTCAGATACCCTGTGGGTCAAAATTTTGACGAAATCGCTGCTATGTAGCTATTACTCAGGAGGTTAAAGCTATTACCACCAACAACAATACCAAGCAAGCAACTGACCCTATAAACCTTCACACCAAATTTTACAAAGATGAGTTAAATATGTTTCCTTTAAAAGAGTGAAAACAGAAATGCAATTCAGAGTAGGCTCAAAGTAGCAAAGCAGCTATTACTCCGATAGCTACAAAGCTATCATCGACCAAAAGCTATGTTGGCCAAACTATTGACCCAATTATCCTTCATATAAATTTTTGTGAAGATAAAAAACATTGTTTCATTAAAATGTCCAGAAAAAAGTTAACTCAAAATAGCATAATAGCTATATAGCACAGTAGCTATTATTCAGTTAGCTATAAAGGTATTATCACCAAAAGCAATCCCAAGCAAGCTACTGATCCAATAATCCTCCATCCCAAATTTTGTGAACATAGGTGAAATACTTTTCCTTTAAAATGCTTCAAATGAAAAAGCTACTCAAAGTAGCTAAGTAGCTATAATTGAGTCAGTTATATAGTTATTATCACTAAAAGCAACCCCAAGCAAGCTATTGACCTAACTATTGCTCATACCAAATTTGGTAAAGACATGTCAAATATTTTTCCTTAAAATGCCCGGAACAAAAGAAGTACACAAAAATGAGTACACAAAAATGGCTAAGTAGCTATTACTCAGTTAGATATAAAGCTATCTTCACCAAAAGCAATCCCATGCAAGCTATTAACCCAATAAACCCCCATACCAAATTTGGCAAAGATAGCATTAATAGTTTTCCTTGAAATGACCGGAAACCAAGTGTGACGGACACCGGACGGTAGATGTCGGAAAAAGCAAAAATAATATGTCCACCCCCCCCAGTTGGGTGGATGTAATAAGCGCCCTTTTCAGGGACACTTAATTACAAGGCAAAATATATAAAACATGCAGAAAAACATCCCCAGGTTGGGTGCTTTAAGGGGCTTTATAAGTAGTCTAAATGTCAACTTAAAGCTTTGAATAAAATGAATACATATGAAAACATATGAATAAAAACATATTATATGTCCCAAGGTGAGATTTTAGCTGGGTAAGCTGCATTAAAGTAGCACAAAGTGCATTAAACAGGTCCCTGTGGGTATGTTTTAGAGACCTTTAGGTGACTTTAAAACTAGAGACCCCAAATTTTCCACAAACAAAAATACATGCAGAAGTTATATCAAGTACAGCCTGGTATAAGTTAGACTTACCATTTCAAATTTACAAAACAAAATATTTGAAAAATGTAAAAAGAAAGCCCTAGGTGGAGTCTTTTATGTACCTCATACACAGTTTAAATATCCACTTAAAGTCTTGATTTTTTGCAGATGTAAAAATAACATGTTAATATAATCCTATTCTCAGATAAGATATTAGGTGGGTCAGCCAATATAATTTGTAAGGTACTGGGCCTAAAGTGACAAGTGCATATATTTGGTCCTTGTGGGCATACCTTAACACCTTAAGGTGACTTTAAAATTTACACTACAGAGGTCAAATTTTCCATAAACAATGACCACATACACATGTTATATCTGCTACAGTTTGAGTATTGTCAGACTTGCCATTTCCAAGTTACCAGGCAAAATATGTGAAAAATACAGAAAAAAAGTCCTCCAGGTAGGGTGTTTATAGGCCTAATACACAGATTAAATGTCACATTATAGCCCTGATGTTTGGCACATGTACAAAAAACATATTAATATATGGTACTCCCAGATGAGGTTTTAGTTGAATGACCCACATAGTTTTACAGCTACAGGGCTTAAAATGGAAAAAGTTCATAGAATGCTCCCTGTGTACATTTTTACACGGTCACCTTAAAATTACATTAAATTTAAAGCAATATATCTGAAATTTTCAACAGACAAAGATTACATATTAATGTTATATTTAGTTCAGGGGCCACGGTGGCAGAGTGGTAACTTTCTCGCCTCCCACCTCTGAGATCGGAGTTCGTTTCCCAGCTGACCTCTAGTGGAAAAGCTGGTAGTTGCTTGCTGTTGGTCAGCAGTTTACAGTACAGAACCTTGACCAACTGTACGTACTGGCTTCCTCTGCCCTTCCAACTACCCGTCGCTGACCTGTACAGTGTTGAAAGTGATGTAAAACTCCAAATAAATAAATATATTTAGTTCAGTTTGAGACTAAGTCTGTTAATTTCCAAATTACAGGGCAAAATATGTGAAAAATGCAAAAGAAATCCCTTAGTGCGGTCTTTATATGCCAATAAAATTTTTATCCTCAAAATATAAAGTATTGATTTTGGCATATGTAAGAAGAATATATTACATGTAATATGTTCTCAGGTAAAAGTTAAGCCAGATGACCACATAGTTTGTGACCCAGAGGGCTTCAAGTGGCCAAAAGTCCATTTCTGACCTTATGATGGCAATAACTTATTTATTATTAGGAGTTTAAGGTCACCTTAACATAGGGTTCCTCCTCTGATCCAAGTACATGTGTGTGCCAATTTACAATAAAATCTGTGAAAGTATTTCTGAGTGAAAATGTGTGGCAGCAGCACGACGGACGTAAAACCAAATTCCATCTGGGGATATAACAATGATTTTATACAGCACATTTTGTTAATTATACATGATGTTGCAGTTTGGTTTTTTTTGTTTCTTTTTTGAAACTTTATTTTGATTCTGACTTTTTCCTTTTAACATTTTCATTAACATAATTTCCTATTTCAGAGCAACAGTCCTTCTAAGAATATATGCACATATGTATGACATTCTCACAACAATTTACTGTTGTCAAAGAACAAAGAAGAGACAATGTAAATAATTTTTTCTTTTAGGCATTTGTAGGACTTCTACGTAAATATTTCTATCAGCAGTATGCCAAACATTTAAACTTCAACAACAGAAATATCAGAGAATTCATTGCCATTTACTAGAATGGCAGCAAAACATGAAAGACTTTCATAGCTTTTTCAAAATTCCAAACTAAAATCAGATGTCCTGACTTTTTCCTGACCACTTGGAAGCCTCTTACTAAGTAACTTTGAAAATAAACCCATACTTTAAAAGACAAACAGAAATCAAAACAAAACTTCCTATTCTTAGGGTAGGTAATTATACAGAGGTTCACAGGTAGATTTGTCATTAAAAAAACCTTCAATCATTATTTTCTGAATACAAACGCATATCATTCAGGAATTTTTTTCGGTTGCTTTGTGGATTGTTAACATACAAATCAACATAAAATTTTATCTAAAAATTTCACAATTTGGTTGTAAGATTCTAATTAAGATTAAACCATAATATTGGTCAAGCTACTTTGCATCCAAAAATGGGTAAACTAAATCTGTAATTTTTTCATAAAGAGAAGGGGAACTGGAAACTGATTTAACCTTGTATACATCATTCTGTCATTGGTATTAAAATCTTTATCTTCAAGTTCTACAAATTGACAACAATGCAAATCAATTCACTACAATAATCAGAGGTGAGTTTTTATTTCACATTACATATCTACAGAATACTACTAAATAATTATTCTAAATACAAAGTGCAGACATTGTTGTGATCTTATTGATTTGTTGTTTTAATGATGATCACAGATTCAAATTTACTTTCACACAAGTATCATCCAGACCCGACATATAACTGGCTTAAAACAAGTAATATAAGTAACAATCCTGCTTCATTTTCTATTATTAATTACTCTTTTAACTTCAATGCAAATCAAAAAGGGTCATCTTGCTTTGAAAAGTAGTCAAAATTAATAATTTTGTGCCAACTTTATGTGATCATGAAGAAAATTGCCAATATTTACATACACAAAGTGTACTATTTTGATAATTCTGTAGTCAAGATAATCCAATGCTCCACTCTTTAAAGGTGCCCGAGTACTCTTTAAACATCCTTATAAGGAATAAGAGAACATGACCATCCATGTAAATCTAGCCAGCCTCAAATACACAAATATGAGTCAAAGTAAGGGTGTAAAACTGGAAATTGTAAAAATACAGACATTTTAATGCATTGCCAAGTCTCTGGTGATTTGAATCTTGTGACATACAACAAAGGCAGACCAAAGAGAGACCTTGTAAATATTTCTCATGTAAAAAATATTTCTGAGATGAAATTTAATTCTTGTAATTGTATTGATTATTTACAGTGTGCATCATTAGACTAAACTGAAATCAACTTTCAAGGTTTCAGTTATTCTTCAAACATTTTGGGGTTAAAAAGCTATTAAGATATTTGCAAGTGCATGCCACAGCACAATTATATATACTTGACAACAACCTCATAGATTTCACCCCAAATACAAGATCATAGATGCTTTGTGAATTCCTTCAATTAAAAAGATAAAAGATTTTTTAAATGGCATTAAAACAGTGAAATGTTACAGTGTCATATCAGCATGCGATTTCAATAAAAGAAAATACAATTACAAAGAAAACATATACAAAAGTGTTTCTGGCTTTTAGGTGTTAAATTAAACTTATTTTATCCAAATATCTGTAAATATGCTGAATATTCAAATTGACAAACTGCGCAGACTACACAGTGGCCCATATGACTGACACATATTTCAGGTTTCTGTGGCATAAAGCCAATCTGGAGCTTTTCCTCTCTTAGACCACTGGTTTATCCTCCAGAACCATAACCATGATTTATTCTCCCTGGAGATAAACTTACTAAAACAATAATCTTCATAGTCTTACCACCTAAACACTTATTTTTTATTTACATTTATCTAAATGTATCAAAATTTATCATGTCAAATATTATTTAAAATGAAGAAAATTATGGGAAGATCAAATATTAGATTAACAAATCTGATTACATCAATTCATACTTCACCCATGTCATCTACACAAAATATTGAAAACAAATAATATTTTAACAGTACCCAATTTGCAAGGTTATACTAAGCTTCTCAATACAGTTGGCCAATTTTTATGCAACTGGGTACACTGCCACAGCCCTAATAGAGACAACCACCCATGACTGTACTTTAACCACCATGCGAACCCACAATTCTCATGTACCTGCCCTGTCAACCCATAATTCTAACAACCATCTGTATGAACTCATATATCTAATTTAAAGACCATGAGAACCCACAACTCTAATTTAACCACTATAGTATTGCATTGTATTGTATTTTTGCTCAGCTCAATATCTCCATGTACTACAGGACTCAAAGCACTATATGACCCATATATAGGTCAGTCATAAGGATGACTGACATTCCCCTTACTGAAAGACAGAGGCTCAAGGATGACCATTTATCCAAATCCTTGAGGTTGTTTAGCCTGCCACTGGGGATAGGACCCAATGACAGAGGACCGCCACTATCAGTAATCAACCGAGCCACTATGTTTCTGCCTGTACCTGGGTTTGAACCCATATCCTCTGTGTTCCTAGGTGAGTGTGTTACCCACTAGGCCACAGTGGCAGACATACCAGCACATTACAAAATCCTGGGGTTATGTTGAAGTTCTACTTTTAAAGAGTCTTCCAGAAATATATATATATATTTATATATATCTATTTGATAAAAGGAGTAATATAGCTTCCTTGAATCTAGAAATATCTTCTGGTTAACCACCATGTGAACCAATAACCCTCATTCTATAACTTACCCATACTCCTCATGTCTCCTACCTGGTT
Organism: Sabellastarte sp. h YS-2021; assembly: GCA_964017235.1. Lineage (NCBI taxonomy): Eukaryota > Metazoa > Annelida > Polychaeta > Sabellida > Sabellidae > Sabellastarte > Sabellastarte sp. h YS-2021. The sequence goes on along the minus strand of OZ024927.1, from coordinate 137,548,206 downwards.
GTATTCTCAGAGCAAAAGGACTGAAATTGCTCACAAACTTTGGCATAAAGTCCCTGAAAAAGAAACACAAAATATCTCTTCATAAAATTACTCCATATATAGTTTACAAAAACACAAAGACAATTCAAACTTCTTTGTCTTATTTTCCAAGGTATGTTACTCATCCATATAACATTAATACATTTTGTCACTGGGAAATGTTGTTTAATTCCAGAATTCAACAAGTGCACTCGGACAGCACCTATCTCTACCAAGGTACATAATAATGAGTAAATGGGAAATCTGGATTGTTTTGGTATCCAGATGGTGATCCAGATATCATTTGTGTAATCCTGCTAACAAACAAAGAGACAAATGGTCATGAATAAATACCTCCTTGACATTTAATATCTACAGAGTGATGTCCTCTGCTTAAAAAATAATAGGGATGGTAACAGGTCCTTAGAAACCAGTTATATTCATTGTAAGTGAGAGTTAGGGACATGATGTTTTATGACAGGCAATATCTAAAACATTTATTGTATACCTGACAGAGCTGTCCATGTGCATGATGTAGTGGTCATTCAAGCTAGTCATGATGTTTTATGACAGGCAATATCTAAAACATTTATTGTATACCTGACAGAGCTGTCCATGTGCATGATGTAGTGGTCATTCAAGCTAGTCATGATGTTTTATGACAGGCAATATCTAAAACATTTATTGTCTACCTGACAGAGCTGTCCATGTGCATGATGTAGTGGTCATTCAAGCTAGTCATTTCATATGGCCTGTAGTAATCCCAGAATTCATTGATTCTCTCGTCATATCGATGAGTCTTGAGTATTACCAGAGTACCAGTTTTGCCCTTATTTACTTCTTCTGAAGCATACGGCAAGCTTTTGAACACATCATCTTCCCACCACTGACTGTAGCTAATTAAGATATATCAATAATTAATAAGTAAAAATACTTCTGTCCTTACAATCAAGTGCATGGCTGCTTTTGGATGTGTGTAATTTTGGATGTTTGAATGATATATAACATATCTCAGAAAAAAACTTGCAAATAAGTTGTAAAAGCAGCCTACTTCAAAACAAAAATGCTTAAGGTGTACATAATGTTTAAACATTTTACCAACTTAGGATATATGAGTGGAACCATACAGAAGAAAAAAAAATCAAATCCAAATCATCTATGTCCAATGTTATAATCATTGAAAAATTATTATAGGGGTGTTCAACTATTGAGTTCCCATCGTAAACCTAGTTCGCGAATCTGAAAAATAGAAAAATTCACGGTCCATGGGTGTAGTTTGAGAAAAGTTTAAAATAGGTTTCCAGTTTTACTGGATACCTTTCTGATGGATGCAACAATTGCTTCAAGACGTCTTCTGATAGGCTCCAGCTAGATATGCAATAGTTTCCTGAACCACCCAATGGAAAAAAAATGGGTTTAAGAGCACTGTATGATCAAAAAGATTACTTTATGAGTGGAAAGATAGGTTTAAGATGGGTTTAAGATGATAAACATCTGATAATTTCAGTTTGTGATAATTTCAGACAGTTTAATATTGTTGTAAATTGCTCCAAATGGACTTATAAATGCATCCAATCGGGAACACATCAGGAAGTACTGTACCACCCGTACACGACTGTCCCAATTGTAGTTTGCGAGGGGTTTAAGATCCTTCCAACTGAAAAGATCAACCTTCCCAACAGCAATAATGAGGGATTGTATTCCAATCGGGAAGACAATCACAAGACTGGAACACCAGTTACCGTGACAAAATTAACTTGCACTTTTCAGTCTCTGACACTTGAACTCATTAGAATCTGTTATATGTTTCTGAGTGTTATTTACATTGAGAGATTTTATCACAATTACCTCCTGTGTCTGGGCAGAGGTCCTCCTGCGGCCAGTTTGTTGTGCAGGTAGAAATCAGTGGGCAGATCCCAGACTTTGGGGCCAGGGTCATTCGGTGTAAATACCCCCAGAAACAGGTTCATCGCATGCTGTTTGTCTGTGTCTACAAGTTAATTATGCACATATTATTTTAACATATTTTGACTTTTGCAAGGTTTATAACAACACCAAATTTTACAATTTCCCATTCTAATTACAGAATGGTGTTACAATCACGTAGATATCGAGGACAGTGAGTGAAAAGTGTGGATTGGGTATGTCTTTGTAAATGACTGTCATTGTACTTTTATTATAAGTGGTTTATTATGTGAGGAATTGTCTCTATCTGGTGTACACTGATTAGGAAGACAAAGTTGGTAGCCACATCTTGCAATGAGTTCGATTTACACCCAGGACTACAGGGGTAAAAGAAAATCCTTGAAATGTAAGAATTCTTTACTTAACTGAGGTAGATTGACATTTCAAATATCTGAAAGCATGGTTACTACATGGACAACAATTTACCTGAGAAAGCATTATTGTAGTATCTGGAAAGTGTCTGCATGATATCCTTAGAGCTGGAAGTCCAGTGAGCCACATTCCGATAGCCTTTGATTCTGTGTACAAGTTGAGAACCTCCATACTGCAAGGCCAGAGTGTCACCCTGATCTTCATATAATTCCTCTAGCATGCTGAACGTAGAAATAAATTAACGATAAATTGATATCATATCACCTTATGTAGGTCATATCACCTTAGGTCATACCACAAAAGGTAGTTGAGAGGATGGAAGAAAGTAGTGTGTGCCATTGTATAAGTTGTTCAAAATTCTTAATTATAAACTACCAAGCACAGGAATGTCGCTACTCTCTATTAATATTGATCAGTGCTAGATTCAAACCCACAATCTCAGATGTGGGAGGCAAGAGTATCACCCGCAATACTACCCCCATCCCCCACTACCAACTGTGGGATATACTCCTAACATCTACAACATTTGAAACAATTCTAGGCCAATTCTTATAATAACTGCTACAAAACGTCAGCAGATTAAACTTGCTGTTTCTTGCAAATTTCACAGTCATGCTGTTGTACATCTGACATTACTTGCTCTGTATAGGAATCATAGTCTAGAAAATATGATAATATAACATTAAAATACTTCCTTGCTACATTCCATAGGGAACACAGTGGTGTAGTTGGTAACACACCTGCCTCCCACTTCTAAGGTCAGTGGTTTGAACCCCAGACCCAACCCTATGAAGCAAAGTTAATAGTTACTTACTGATGTCAAGGAGTTTACAGTGCAAAATCTTGACCAACTAGTATATACTGGTACATCAAAGTAGATCCCTGCATAACAATAAGAATTCAAAATCTACAGCAGTTTTCATTAGGTACACTTTCAAAGCATCATAAAAACCTCCTTACCGCACACAGTCCGTCTCAAACTCCAGGTTAGGTGTGTGGATAATTCCAAGTGAGTAAAGCTGAAAGGCCAGAGCACATTTTCCCAGGGCAAACTGTGCTGTATTTGTCCTATCCAGACAGTCAACACAGTTGGTTCTTGTCACTCCTCTTTGTTTCATACCCAAGTCAAATGGAAGGCCTTCCAACCCTCTGGCTCTGTTAAAAAACAAAACACTTTTATATATGTCTTATGTCCAAAACCCACAAGATTAAGTTCTGGACAATATAACCTCTATTATCCAAACTTTATATACTCTCACATTTATATTTAATTCATTACAACAAAAAATTACAATTTCTTGTTGTTTTGTACTGAATTTTATTATAAAAAAAACCTTGCTGCATCTTTTCCGAGTCTTGAGCTGGTGTTTATCGCACCTAAGATCATGTCTACTAATGGGAACATTCTGCCTTCTTCAGTTATTCAGCACCTCTGTGTTTCAGTGTGTTTGTAAATAAACAGTACAGCAAGGCAAAATAATTGCATTTATTTGGTATCCACCAAGTAAAACACACAAATCTCTGTTTTCGGAAGCTGTATATCAATTCAAATAATTTAAGTGCTTTTCCACCAAAGCACATGTTTTCTACAACAATCTGACCATTTTTTGTTGTCATTATAATTGAAGGTCACAAAGTGGAAAACTAATTCTATTGTTTTTAAATTTGAATATACCAGCTGTGTGATGCAAAAAGAACACAGCATCAGAACCAAATCAAGTGAATATTGGAGGGTCTGGTTAGTTAAACTTTTGAAATCAACTCTAGCTTTTAGGCTTAAATTTGCTTGTCTTTCTTGAAGTTGGTAGCTCAAAAAACTGGTTCAAGTTACACCTAAAAATGACTGATACCGGGCCAGATTATCCTAGTTAAGGATTGCCTTGATATACTGCTTCCTTCTATCACAAAACTTGTGAATTGTTCTTTGTCGGAAGGTGCTGTCCCAGATGGCTTCAAAAGTGCTGTTGTCACTCCACTGATAAAGAAATCTTCTTTATCAAAAGACAATCTAAAGAACTATCGCCCGGTGTCTGGGCTGAGCTTTATCTCAAAACTCGTGGAACGTGTAGTTGCCTCACAACTGAGCAGACATGTCTCTCTCCATGGGTTGGAAAATGAGAATCAATCTGCCTATAGACGTGGCCACTCAACTGAAACAGCTCTTTTGTCTATAAAGAATCAGATTCACCTATCTCTAGCCAGAGGTGAGGCCACAGCTGTGGTGCTGCTTGATCAATCTGCAGCTTTTGACACCATTGATCATGACAAACTCCTTGATTGCTTAAGAAAATGGTTCGGTGTTGGGGGTAGATGCCTTGATTGGTTCAAGTCATACCTTTCTGATCATACCCAATGCATCAAGATTGGCTCTGTTCTCTCTGAGACTAGTAAGCTTAAGTTTGGGGTTCCTCAAGGTTCAGTTCTTGGTCTTTTTCTTTTTTCATTGTATACCACACCTTTGAGCAAAGTAATCTCTAAACATCCAGATGTCAAATTTCACTTCTATGCTGACGACACCCAGCTGTTTATTCACCTGACACACAAAAATGCAAAAATTGCCTTCGATCGACTAGGAAAGTGTCTCGAAGATGTCAAACTGTGGTTGTGTGCAAATAAACTAAAGCTGAATGCCGATAAGACCGACTTCATTATATTTGGCTCCAAGTCTCAACAAGATAAGTTAAACCCATTCTTTCCAGTAAACATATTGGGTGAATCACTGATACCTTCAGATGCCGTTAAGAATTTGGGTGTCTGGTTTGACTCAGACTTTTCCTTCACCAAACATGTTAAAAGTGTATCTAAACTTTGTTTCATCCAGATGAGGGATCTTAGACAAATTCGACAGTACTTGACTCGTGATGCTGCTCTTGTGGCTGCAAACGCACTTGTGGAGAGTAGACTTGACTACTGTAACTCCTTGTTTAGGGGTCTATCTGTTTCTAACCTACGCAAGCTACAACGCATTCAAAACAGTCTGGCCAGAATTGTTTGTAGAGCCACATGTCTTTCTCATACCACTCCACTAAGAAAAGCCCTTCATTGGCTACCCATAAGGCACTGTTGCATCTTCAAGACTGCCTTGCTGGTATACAAATACCTACATACTAACTGTCCAAAATATTTCAGCCCATTCCTCAAAGTTAGACAATGTGCCTATAATACTCGGTTGAGTCAATCTGATGGTGTAATTCTACATGTTCCTCAATACCAACCATCTATTTACAAATCCATAAAGCAGTTTGGTCTAAGCTTTGCATATGATGCTCCCAAAATATGGAATGAACTCCCGGATGATGTACGATCTGCCACTTCTATTGCTTCCTTCAGAAAAAAACTTAAGGCATACCTATTCTGCCAAGCTTATCCTCCTTAGTATTTTCCACCTCATATGGCGTTCTCCGTGATGTCGACCATTGCTATGGATAAGGACAATGATTTTTTGTGACTATGCTTATGATGTTGCGCCTTACAGTCTGTCACTTTGGCAGAGATTAAGCGCTATAAAAGTTGAATTGGAATTGGAATTACAAACATTACTGGACAAGATAAAGCCAAAGAAGGTGTTAACTGCCACTTTAAGTTTATGCATGGACTTTAACATCTTCATCACCAATGAACCAGTATTTACCTATACGGAATGCAATTTCAGGGTTAAAGAGTTTGTAAAGAGTTTAAGTAGCTACAACTTGCACCACAACTCCACAAGTGTGTCTCAGCATCCATAATGTCCTCATACACTGTGATCACAATGTTGTATTGGGGTACTTCATTGTACTGGTGGTTTCTTTAATGTAGTTGGGATTTACTCCTAGTTGGTGTGAGCTGCTCCATGTAGGGGGTAAAGATTTCTTTGTTTACTCTAGTACATTTGTTTATTTCATATTTATATTCCATTTGTGTTGTTCGTTTCACTACAAGTTCATTGTACAGATATTTGTTATGCAGACTGAAGTAAACATTGTTATTACTAGTTTAAAATAAGAACACAGAATAGTTCTTAATCCAGCACATAATTTTAAATATGTCGTTAACAGTTATCAAGATTATCTAGTCAGAGGTAAGTAAAAGTGAACTGACTTCAGTCAAAAGTTTATCTTAAACTTACAGAGCATCTTCCCAATTGCGTGAGATCGCAAGCCCATCGCCAACAGTTTACAACAATATTAAACTGTTTGAAACTATCGTATACTGCTAGAGATCCTTATCAGATTTTTGTCATCATAAACATATTGTAAATCTATCTTTTCACTTGCAATGTCATCCTTTTGATTATTAAGTAATCTTAAACCTATCTTTTTCATCTTAAGTCAATCTTTTAAGGTTCGTAAACCTTTCGTAAACTTTTCAGGAACCCATGTGTGGCAATCTCTGCATTATCGGTAGGAGATCGTAAGGCCATCATAAACCTGTCTAATAATATCTCACTCCAACTACACCCATAGATCATGCAGTATTTTATTTTTTTCATTCTTAAAAGTAGGTTTACAATTGGCTCACCTAGACAGAACAGCCCAATAACAGACAGAACAGGCAGAACATAGGTCTCTTTACATTAATGTCTGTCTCTATCCTTTGGAACCAAACTGTTCTCCTGTAGATATCTTAAAGTGTAATTAAATCATTTGGAATTTTCTCTACTGGTCTTAGTGGGGAGTATAATAAGAAGATTGAATGAGTTAATAGCTATACTTATAAGAAGGTTCTACATAAAATGTGTATGAAGTAATAATTGGCTTTGTATGAACCCTTTCATTACAGCTAGGTTTATACATTAGGACAGTATCTCCCATATGTTGTCACAAGCTGGATTCAAACCAAGAAGAACAGAATTGGAAGGCAAGTGATCATTTGGCAAACTTAAGAATAAGTATATACTGTGATACTGCATGAAACTATTCTATGTAGTGTTTTATGGGCAGCCAGGGGACTTTGTTTTAATGGGCGGATACATGATAAGATAATTTGACTATTCCTTATTTCACTTGCACCTTTTTTATTACTAATAATCATTACAGTCAATAATTTTTATCTCTATCTGAATTCAGATCTCGTCATCTTCACACAGATTATTGATAAAGCTGTATCAATGTTCACTGACAAGAAATTAATCAAACAGACCTCTCTGAGATCTTATAAAACCTGCTACAGTATGTCAAACCAGCCAGCGAGGAAAACCCCTTCTAAATCCTTCATTTGTACGTAATTCATTACACATTTGTGACATTTATGACTCGATTTGACCTTTGATCTCTCCTGATGAAATATTGGGACACATTTTAATTGTCTCAGTTTTAGATGCTTTTTAAAAATTTGGCAAATATTTTCATTAAATTATGCTAGAATGAACCTTTGTCTTTCAATAGTGATCTAAAACTAATGTATAATCTTCAATGAAAAGAGCAATGACACAAAAGTACTCAGACACATGAATCACCACTCATTTACATACCAGTATGTCTAAGTTAATGTGCAGTTAAAAGACAGATACTGTTTAATTACTATGTACACATATTTTTATAAAAAAAATTATCACAGACAACTTTAACCTCAGTATCTCCTGTTGGAACAAAATTTCATAATTATTCTTTCCCTTACAGAAATGTCCAAAGCCTTTTTGATCAATTCAAAGTGCAGATGAGAGTAAACAACAAAAAGCGGAAATATTTAAGTGTTCAGATGTTTGAGCATGTGAAAACATTTCCATTGTGTTCAAGACCCTGAATTTTCAATGAAGGATAAAGGGTAAATTCATACTTGTTAAAATGAACCAATTGACCCTCTTTGTTCAAGGTTCTTGCACACATAATACACCACTAATTTTGCTGATGAGGCAGGTGTTATTAACTCTGCAAACACAAATGGCCACTCCTGAGGTTAGCTCAGTCTCCATGGCCTCACTAAGTGTATGTTTTAATGTTTTGGCTGGAACACATGTATTTTATAACGATAAAAGGAAAACCTTTTACATAAACCAATGAGAAAAAAGCAGGAAATTTAATATAATCATAATCATTAATTAGAAACTACATTCAGACACAGGGAAACACTGAAGAAGAAAAAATATCACTGACACAGATCATAGATCTTAAATCATGTATATGGGAACATAGAGTAATCAAAAAGTTGAGATTTTCCATATGTCAAGGTTTTCCCCATTATTTAAAAAAAGCCACACTTAGACATGTGGTTTTGCAATTGGCTGTTGGTGTTGAAGTACACAGTACACAAAGAGCCTCACAAGGTTAAAATAATATTAACAAAGACGCACATAAGAATACTTTATTAGGTAAAGGGAGGCTCTCACCTCTTTGTTACAAAAATGGAATAACAAATGCATATATTTGTGCTGTCTAACTAAGCTCATTCTGTTTTATTACATTTAGTACATTATTTATATGTAAAATATGGCGGATGAAGAGACACATCATTTTCTGGACAGTTTTTTAAAATCTATAACAACAAAAGAAAAATGGTACCATCGGAAGGTGGCTGCAGCTCAGAATTTGCAAGTTCAAGAGGAGCAATCATGGGAACCCTTGTTGTGTAATGCTTTCATTGAATCAGTGGATTATGGGGCAAAAAAACACAAAGAAATTAAGAGAAAGAGACAATATGAACTGGACATAAAAATTAAAAAGAACCTACGTCCTGAAACTTGGACATTAGATAATATACCTGATAAAGAAATATTAAAAGGCCGGGGCTCATTTCAGCTTCCTCTTGCTACGGGCAGTTCCTCAACAGACAATGAATCACTGGAAATGTTGGAAGAAAAGCCATCTAGTTTGTTTGATAAAGCTGGATATCCACATGCCAACATGAAATCTTCTTTGATGAATTCACTGGAAAGACAGGATAACAATGCTCATTTAGCAGATCAGGACATATTCAACTGTCCTAGGTCTATTCCTTCTGAATATCTTATCTCAGATTTCAAAACAACAGAATCAATGAGTACGGGTGCAGAGCTTGACAACAGACAAAACATGCCCAAGGAAATAAAATCTGAAGAGAGCAATGGTATTTCTGCTGAGTCAAGTACCTGTATTTCTTCTTTGATTCAATATGATGTTGATAAATCCTTAACTGACAAAGACCTGTCTGAAGAAAAACCATCAAGTTTGTTTGATGAAGCAGCATCCCCATGTGTCAGCATTGGAAAAAATGATCACCAGGATAACTTATTTGATGAAAACAGCTTCTCTGAATCGGTTTCTAACATGCCAGCACCAATAAATAACAAAGAAATGGCATCCAACCATATCCAACAAGATTTGAACCACTTTGGAAAGGCAGAAGATACTACCATGGAGATACATGATGAAGTAACAGAAAGAATCAACTCAATTCCCAATACTGTACCCATTATTTCAGACACAACACCTTCATCTGAACCACACACCAGAAAATCTTCAGTGGAAAAGGAAACAGTGGAGTTCAATCAGACCCAACAACAGAGTACAGACCCAATCAAGTTACCTACTTCTGGTGAAATCTTGTCAAAACCTAATTCTATATTGTCTCCTGAAGCTACAGAACACAGCTACCAAACAATGTCTTCGCACCCCGGTGATATTTCATATGCAACACCAAACTCACCACAATCTGTTGATGACATATTCAACCATGAAAGGCCTACTCCTGAAAGACACATTAGCTCAGGTTTAGAAACAACAGATTCAATGGATATGGATGCTGAAAACAGACAAACTACACTTGAAAAAATAAAGGTCAAGGAGGAAGAGGATATCATTGATCTCACATCAAGTACCTATACATCCAGTTCAAATCAAATACATGAGACAACAAAATCTCTAATACATGGAAAAGAAATATTTACAAAAGCATTGAAAGCTATGCATTGTGATATCATTAAAGATACAAGCCACACTTTACCCAGCGTTAAGTACTCAGCACCAGAAGCAAGTGAAGAGACATTAGAAGAGACCAAACGCCTTCATGATGAACATGAACGTATCGGAAAGGAGAAGTCTGCTAGAGAAATTGAATCTTCTAAATGGACCCTGGCTTACATATCTTGTCATGTCACAATGGAAAATGTAAATATTGTAGACAAACTGACTGATGAATGTGTGATTCCAGCTGCTGAACGGGAATTCAGTTATCTCCGGATCCAATTAGAAAATGCTTTGCAGATAGAAAGTGTGGCAATGGGGGAAATACCAGTACAAGATGCATCATGCTTTTCTTACCTTCATCACAAAAGTACAAAAGAGGCCATGGTTAAACTCTTCATGAACCATGTCATTGAGATGATTTGTGTCAAGATGAACCTGACAGTCCATCACGAATATGCACTAAGTGACAAAACTCATTTTCACATATCTCCAAAATGTGATTACGTGTTGGAATCTAAGGGAAAAATCATAGCCTCAGTAGAACTTAAGGCTCCTCAAGCCATGAACAAGAACTGTATGGCTCCATTGATGGTACAGCTACTGAAAATACAATACTATCACCAAGACCCGCGAGCCAAATACCTGGGTGTTTTGACTGATGGCTATAAACATGTCCTAATTTTCTTGCAAGGAAACACTTTTACCTTTGAAAGAGAAGTCAACAATCGTAAAGAGATTGTAAAAATTCATAAAGCACGTACCTGGTCTGATACTAAAGATATTGTCCATGTTCTTTGTGAAACAATTAAGGAATGTACTCATCCACAAGACATGACAAGTCAGGGTGATGAAAAAGATGTCACTGATGTTGATCTGATGGAAAATACAGATCAAATATGGGAAGGAGCCACTGGACAAGGGCATGGAATCATAAACAACAAGAAGGCTGACAAAAGAAACAGACGAACAATGGTGGGAGTTTGCAAAGATGAACGACAACTCACACTTGAAGTGAAAAATGACTTAAGTTCAAACAAGAACAGTAAGAAAATGAAGCTTGAAAAGTCAAAGATTGAGTATGATACAATAGTAATTGATTAGTGGGTGGTATGACAAGAGATCTTTATATTTTAATTCATAAGTTTGACAATTCAATAGTAACTGAAATGGTTTGTAGCAACAAAAGACAATCACAATTCAACTGATAAGTGAAATGTACCAGAAAGACGTGGGTGATCAATGGAGACAATGAGTTCTGAATATTGTTTAGAAATGTGTAACTGTCCAAATGAATACAACCATTTGAGATGTATAAATTTTTGCTACTATGGCACTGCTTGATCAGACTAGCTCATGATTACTTTACAAATCTTTGGTTTCAGTGTTTTAAGTCAAACTAAAGTAAATATACTTTGAATGGTATTGCACGACAATCCAACGGTGAGCAGCAAAAAAGAAAATGTTCAAAATATAATTTCACATTTATATGTATCAGTCCCATGAAATAGCTTGGCTTTAAATGACCACCCTAGTTTAAATAACGATTCAGGACATAACACCTTGATAATATATTTTGGCACTATTCATCATACATATAACGATGACAAGTGCCCCCAGGATTGTGAAAATATTACTCCCCAGGTTATATGTTTTTGTGATAGATTTCTGTGAACTTGAATTTTTGCATGGGCATTATGTCATTTTACATGTATGTCTTTGGATATTGCATAAACATGGTGCTGCTTTCTTAACAATTACCATGAGAGCAGAAATAATGGACACCCCCTGTTCAATTATCACTTATTTTATGTTCCAACAGAAAAGCAACTCTGAAAAAATGTAATTCAATTTGAACAAATAATGAAATAAAATTACAAAACAAACAGGCAGAAAATTAGAAAATATTTGGGTGATATTGTTGGTGCAGACCATAATTGCATTAAGCAAGCAGTACAAGATTATGTGTAACATATTCACTTTGTATCTAAGCCTTACCCTCATGTTTATTGTTAAACAATCAATGTTTTTTTTTGGCACAAAGTGAAATTTACTGTAATATAACATACCGTAAGTATGTGTAAATAAAGACAAAAATTGAATGTAAGTAGTTCAATGTTTCAAGGGAACAGTTACTATTTATAAAGTTGTCACTCACTGCATGAAACAATTTGGAATGTCAATAATTTGGTGAACTATTTCAATAAAAATATACAGATTAAGCTTAGCCTAGTTGATTGTATATGTTGTGCATAAACTTAAGATCGGTAAAATCTTAAGATTTGCTTGCTCAAACTTAGGATCCTAAGTTTAGGCAAAAATCTTAAGATTTCCGCCCAAACTTAAGATGTTGCTTTGGACTGTGATTGGCCTCTTATTGGTGGTCTATTGTTGGCTGATTGGTTGATTATTATGATTGATCAGTGGTTGTGTGAAAAGGGCCTATGTTTCTTATTATAATTGCAATCATTGCATACCAGAAGGCCTTTGTTATTTAAAACAAAAAGTGGTATATAATATCATTTATTCATCACTTTATTTGTCATTGTTCTTTTTTATGTACAAATCACAGCCAAAACAGTTAAAATGACACTTACAGATCAGTAAAATTGAAGACTATTAATAAGAGATTTACACCACAGCAGCTTACAAAGGAGAAAAAGTAATTGACACAAGCCACTTAAGATTGAATGAACACACTTAACAGTAAAATTAATGTTCCATTGACAGCTTTAAATATAATATACAGTTTACAGTTGAGTAATACAGATTAAAATTTGAGTGATACAGATTAAAATTTGAGATATACAGATAAGAAATTGGGCTATACAGTTTAGAATATCATGTACAGACTTATTTTGTAAATTCCTTCCTCATACCAAGGAGAATAAATCAACATGAATTGACTGCTAAGACAATACACACTAATCCTATTATAAACCATGCCAATAATAGATCAACATCAATGAGACCGTAAGACAATAGACTCAAATCCTCCAAGAAACCATTCCAATAATAGACAAACAAATCAACATCAATAAAATACTTAGACAATAATCAAAAATCCTATTAGAAGCCATCCCAATAATAGACAATCAAATCAAGATCAATGGAATAATATACTAGTAAACAGTAAAAGTTATGTCATTTGCCCAGTTATAAATAGTTTATATTTTACAGCACACCGAAGAATTGTGAAGTACATTTAGTAAAGACCTTCCTATGTAAGATATGTGACAATGGGATATAATTCCTTTATAGAATAAGCCTTTGTATGCTGTAAAATTAAAAATATTTCATATTTTCATATTTTTATATACATTACAGATATACTGACATTACATAAACCCCATATTATCCTAAATTATCTTTATTTATCACTAAACAAGTATAGAGGATTTCATCTTAAGTTTGTGAAGCAAAATCTTGAGATTTTTTGCACAATCTTAAGATTTCTGCCTAAACTTAGGATCCTAAGTTTGAACAAGCAAATCTTAAGATTTTACCGATCTTAAGTTTAGGCCTAACATATATACTGACAAGTACATTTTAAACTGTACACAACCTGACAATTAAAATGATGAGAATCTGAAATCTGATTTAAAAATATTGTTTTTGTGCTTCAAACAAGTAACATATCCCATCTCTTATGCCTCAGTGGTTAATAATAATGTATTTTCTGTGTGCCACAACTATCAGGGAACATTTTACATTATTTCATTATAATTTTTCCAAAATGATAAGTTTGATCCTTTGTAAAAGTAGTTAATGGTTGGCTGTACAATAGGAAAACTTCTGAATGACATGTACAGAATAAAATAAAGCACGAATGAAGATAGCATTATGAGTATTATCTTGTTTATCTTCATGAGTGATGTATTTTTTCTATTTATGTCTAATGAGGGATGTTTTACTTTTATTATCCACCATTATGCATGATTTATGAGTTAAATAAACAAATATTTAATGAGACAATGTGAAAAGGCTCTCAAAAAGTGAAAAATAGCATTAGAGATGCCCGTACCCCACAGCCTGGGGAAATAATTTTCAACACCATGAAATATAGAAGTAGTGAAACAGTATAAAGATATGAATACGTTCAGAGCAGTGTCAGTTATACAAAGCTCCAAATAATGCTGATGTAGAGAAAATAACATCTAAAACAAAGAAAAGGTATGTAAAGATAAAGTATTAAATTTGCAAATTTAATAAGTACATTAAATTTTTATAAGTTAATACCCTATCCAATGGACAGTTGCTTTACCGGTCGCTGCGACCGGTCCTGCCAAACGCCAGAAAAAGACGTCCTGTATATAATACCTGCAGGACCAGTCAGTAGTGTGCATTCGCTAGGTGGCGCATCATACTTGCTTCCTCAGTCTAGGCAGAGTGACATCAATTCATCTTTTTCGTTGTCTAAACATATTTAGACCCCTAGTTAGCTGGTAGCAGGGTCGGTTGGGAGGGCCTTGCCTGTCCATTGGATAGGGTATTAACTTATAACAATTTAACTTACTTATTAAATTTGCAATTTTATTGCGTTAATACATCCTATCCAAAGGACAATTGCTGAATAACTACTGCTTGGTCGGAGGGTAAGTTAGGGCTAACTTTGGTTCTGCTGAGCAGCCACTACTGGGCCCAATTGAAGGGGCTCTAAACCAGCCACATCCTTCAAATAGAACTGTGTGAAGGTTTTATGTTACTTCCAGTGGCCGGCTGAAAAATTGTTCTGTTTGAGATCCTGTCCCAATAAGTAGCACAGTGCTCTGAACCAACACAGGACCTATCAGACTTGAGGGACTTATCCAGAGTTGGGGCCAGGGGTGGCATAACCACTGGGGCCACACTGTCCAGACTCTCCTTGGCCAGCTGGTTCTTGGAAAAAAGGCTGGGTGCTGGGTACAAAGACACCTTTGACCAGTCTGACTGGTGTCTGATGTTTTTGTTTTGCCAAGCATGGATCTCACTCCTGTGTTTGCCAGAACCCAGGGTCAAGAGGAAAACAGTCTTGAAGGTCAATGCTTCAAAAAGGCCTCTTTAAGGGGTTCGAATGGAGCCTTGCCAATTGGTGCAAAAACAGGGGGAGGTTCCAGGAGGGGATCCCCCTCCGACCCTTAGGTCTGTCTCTGTAAACTGTCCAAGAGACGCACAAGATTCTCATCATGCTGAAATTTATTGGTGAATTTCCCAGTTGTCAGCAAATAACTGATCTGGTTGATCCTCTTGAGGAGCCTCAATTCCTGCTGCCGCAGCCTCAGAGAAGCCCTGCTCCTCGATTGCTGAGGCTCTAGGAGCCATGCACGCTAGTGCTGCGACTCGGTCCACAAAAATCACTCGATTATCGCCCACAGACATTAAAATCATACAAAACTTACAGAGTAAATAACTAATCCAAACTTTTAGATAATATTTTTGTACATTTCAACAATTCTAAGGCGATATCTTTGGGACAAAAACTGCTCCATGTTTATTTTATGGAAAATCACTTCCTCTTTCGTTTGATTTGACTGGAAACATACTAGAACTCAACCCTTTTGGTTTTTTGATCGATGCATTGAAAGTAATGCCGTCATCGATCAATAATAATAATAATAGTAGGATTTATATAGCGCAAAATTGATGCAAATCCTCTAATGCGCTTAAGTCCAAGAAGGGAGAGTCCAGGGACAGGCATGGGTCGACATTTAAAAAGCGCCCGCCAGGGTATAACTAAGGTGGAGGGTATGCCAGCATAAACAAGTGAGTCTTTAGCTGGCTTCTGAAACGATCTATTGTTTGCTCAGATCTGACAGTTTGTGGCAGCTTGTTCCATTCAGCTGGTGCAGCTACTGCAAAGCCTCGCCTGCCTATGTGCTTCTTAGGGCGGGTTGAGGAGACAGATAGCCTGTTGCCGCGAGTGAGACTGCTCGATCTTATTAAAGCTGAGAGATATGGGGGCTGTGAAAGATTGATAGCCTTGAATACCAGGAGATTATACTTAAAAAGGATATGATGTTGAATTGGAAGCCAGTGGAGGTTTTTTAAAAAGGGTGTAACATGACTCATTTTGTCAAGTCTGAAGATTATGCGGCAAAGAGCATTCTGGCCTCTCTGTAGTTTAGCTATGTTGGACTTGCTTATCCCATACAGTAAAGAGTTACAGTAGTCCAGACGACTACTGACCATAGCATTTGCCAAAAGTATTGCAGTTTTGTCACTAAGGAATTTGCGAATTCGTCGCAAATCACGAAGATGATAGTAACATGCTCGGCAAACCTTGGCAACATGATTGTCAAAAGAGTTTCCGAGTCAAAGGTAACACCCAGATTCTTTACTTCCACCGACGGAGAGATATTGTTTTGGAGGAGTGGGACAGGGAAATTTGGTGCAAGCAACTCTCTGGTGGCTTTTTGACCTATGATAACTTCAGTTTTTTCTGGGTTTAGTTTTAGCTTAACACCAACCATCCACTCCTGTACTGACTTGAGACACTCGGTCAGCTCTTCCATGCTAGAATCAAAGTTCCTGGAGTCAACTGATAAGTAGATCTGAGTGTCATCAGCATATAGGTGATGAGTAACGTTGAATTTAGAAATAACTTGACTGAGGGGACTAGTGTAAAGGGTAAAAAGGAGAGGACCCAATACGGAGCCTTGGGGGACTCCGAAAGGGAGAATTACCGACTCAGAGAAACTATCACCTATTTTAATTTTTTGTTTTCGGTTTGAAAGGTACGATTTGATCCACAACAAGACAGTACCATCTAGACCAAACCAGTATCAAACCAGTATCAACTTCCTACACCTTAAAGTTTCCGAGATATAGCCCAGACAAGATTTTATGGGTCAAGATCACTACGGCAAGGTCAAAGGTCAAATCAAGGTCACACCATGACGCTGCACACCTACACCCCCTAACCAATGTCCCTACCAAGTGTCAACTGCCTACACCTTACGGTTTCCGAGATATAGCCAGGACAAGATTTTATTGGTGAAGGTCACTACGGCAAGGTTAAAGGTCAAATCAAGGTCACACCATGACATTGCACACCTACAGCCCCTAACTAATGTCCCTACCAAGTATCAACTTCCTACACCTTACAGTTTCCGAGATATAGCCCGGACAAGATTTTATAGGTCAAGGTCACTACGGCAAGGTCAAAGGTCAAATCAAGGTCACACCATGACGTTGCACACCTACACCCCCTAACCAATGTCCCTACCAAGTATCAACTTCCTACACCTTACAGTTTCTGAGATATAGCCCGGACAAGATTTTCAAACTCAAGGTCACTACGGCAAGGTCAAACGTCAAATCAAGGTCAGACAATGACGTTGCACACCTACACCTCCTAACCAATGTCCCTACTGAGTATCAACTTCCTACACCTTACGGTTTCTGAGATACAGCCCAGACAAAGTTCTTACCACCGCCCGCCCATCCGGACACCACGGGTGAAAACAATAACCCGACAGGCCTTAAGGGCTGTGGGGTAAAAAGCAGGGATCTTGCTCAGACCATCCTTAACATGTGCACCAAGTTTGATATTAAGAATATGTTGATGCATTTTTGAGTTATCACATACACAAGGAAATTTTTCCAGTGGCTGTGTTAATCCAGTATATACACTGACTTTTGTCTAGGGATATCAAAATACCATGATATATGCTAAATTACATAATATTATGTCCACTCTTGTTTGGACTTGTTTCCTCACAAAGTGAAAAACTGGTTTCGGGGTGAAGTGTTTATTATATGAAAATGCAAGTTGATCAATATCATGAGACTTTGAACAAATGTAGTATATAACAAATAAACTGTGGATATCTATTTTTAACAGAATGATTCACAGATCTTGCACTTATAACAACATTATGTAAGCAGGAGCGCTTTCACAAATAAAAGTATATTTCATTCTAAAACTTAACACCAGGAGCCTCGGTACCTTATGTGACACAAACATTTACAAAACAACATACAAGTTTCATAAACAGTCAACTGAAAAAGTAAATATTTTATATGTTGTAAAAGCACCTTTTGAAGTACCTTTACAAATACATGCACTTCACACCATCAAGATGGGAGACGAAGTGTTTCAAGTTTTGGATAAATTTCTCAAAAAGATTGTGAAGAAAGAAGCCTGGTACAAGAGACAGACAGAAGCTGCTAAAGACCTTCTGTGTCAAAAAGACTCCACAACTCAATCTTTGCTGAGTAATGACTTTGTCTCAGCTCTTAACAGGGATCACCGAAAGCATGAACAAAAGAAGCAAGAAGATAGGCAGGAGGTTTACCAAAAGCTTAAAAAGCAGGTCCTACTCAAAGAGACTCAGTCAATAAAAGACATCAGCGAAAGCGGATTACCAACACAAGGCTCACTACAGATAAATTTTGGAGATATACCAGGGCCAATACAAGAGACACTTAGTGAAAACACACCATGTGACACAGGGTCAATGGAGTTTTACAGAACAGTTGACAGTAATGAACCAGATGTCTTAAATGTACACACCAGAGGCTTTTCTTTTGTTGACCACAACAAATCACCTGCTGAAGGGAATCTTGAGGAGTATAAAGAAATCCCTGAAGAAAGCTCAGATGATGAACCCAGTCATGTTCAAGATAATCAGCGAAATGCTGTATCAAAGATTGGGCAACTTTCCCCCAGAAAAAGAATGGCTGAAAGTTTAGGTACAACACAAGTTTATGATGTGTTAACGAAGTCTACAGAAGGGCTTGAGCAAAATAATGATCCTTCCTCATCCACAATAAGTATCCTGAAACCTGAAGCATCTGCATCAACATTGTATGAAGCGAGAACTCTGTTCAATGAGGCTGCTCGTATTGGTAACAAGAAGTCATCTCGGGACACAAGGTCTTCTGGCTGGACACTGAAAAGGTTCTCAACACTGGTCACTCTGGATAACTTTGCCTTTGTGGATGACACATTTCTCTTGGGGGATGTTGCATCAGAAATGGACATACAACAAGGGGAATTTCAAGTACTCATTGATCAATTGAAACAGGCCCTCCGAATCTACTGTGTAACCATGGGAGATATACAAGTGTATGATGCTTCATGCTTTGCATATTTACATCACAAAGATACCATGGAGAGTTTGATCAAGTTATTCATGAATCATATCATTGGTCTCCTCTGTGCAAAGAAGGGCTTAAAGGTACACCACGAGATGCTCATAGGTCAGAGTAAACAAAGAAAGGTTGATACACAAGATTTGCTCACCAGTAGATCCAAGTTCACCATATGTCCCAGAAGTGATTACATACTAGAACACAAAGGAGAAATAATTGGGTCAGTGGAACTGAAAGCTCCAAGATCAATCAACAAAAACTGTATAGTACCACTGATGTTACAACTGTTGAAGATACAACATTACCAACAAAATCCCAATGCAACATACACTGGTATCCTGACAGATGGATATAAGTATATTGTATTGTTCCTGCATGGCACCAAATTTACCTTTGAGAAAGATTGCAAAGATGTGAACATTCATAAAGCAAAAACATGGGCAGATATTATGAAAATAATGGAAGTGTTATGCAAAGCAGTTGACATATGCATAATAGGTAGAAATACTTTAGAAACAGCTTGTAAGCCACATTTAGAATTGAGAACATATGAAGCTACAGTCACTGTGAGTGATGACAGTGATGATGATATCTTTGAACTTTGATTAAACTGGACAAAAAAAAAAATTTTTTGTATTTTTTTTTAATTTTTTGGATTTATACTATGTGACTGTCGGCATAATTTGAAGCAACACCCATTTTTCTTCCAGAACAGAAGGCAAGGTTTAATGTAAGAATGGATTAAAACTCTCTTGACATTGAAATTGGAGCCAAAATGGAGCAAGTAAATATATACAATGTTGAATTGTTCTAGTTACGTTGGGCTTACTTTGCTGTACATGTCAATAACAATTCAATTCAATTGATATAATATAATCTACAGAATTTAATTCACTATTCAAATAAACAATTAAACTGTTAAAATTATTAATCAAATTGTTTGATTGGACTGGCTAAATTACAAAAGCAGTTTGGCGGGTGGAACATTAATTCATTAAAAGAATAATTATGAAATTTAATTATCCCGATCCAAAAAATTTACACTATTAATCTATTCAAACATCATTAAGGCATTTTAACAATAAATAAATCCACTAATTTGTAGATCACTACCATTCATAAAACTTGCTCTTGAATTAACTGAAAAAGCATTTTTGAATATTTGTTATAAAATTCTACACCATGTATAACAAAATGTCAGAAAAGAAAAATAAATGTCAGAATAGGTATGTGAAAGCAGGTTCAAGTCACTGTTAATTTGCATTATCTAACATGCAATCTTATAGCGATATACATATTAAGCGTAATATGGTCTATAGAAAGGTAAACAAAAAATTGGGGTTTCAGTTTCAATTCCATTACATTCAGGTGTATATGAAATCATTTTAAAACTTAGACACTGTGATGTTAAAACAGAAACTCCCAGACAAAAGTGAAAAAATGGTGTTTTGTATAGTGGATCAACTGGAAGTGAGTCAGCTAGTTATGTTTTTATAAAAATCCTCCAATATAGAAGCCATCTCAATGTTTCAGAAATGAATAGGGTATCTTGTACACCATGAAAATGGGGTATTAATTGCATACCCACAATATTTACAACATTAAACTCTTCTGAGGGTGGATTCATGTGTTTCTCATTTTCCAAAAAAAACAGTAAGCAAACAACAACACACTGAGTATCAACACAGCTTATTCTTGGACAGGACAAATTCAGGGCAACATAACCATGCTTTCCTCAACCAAGGTATAAGTACTCCTGGGTGGGTTCTTTTTGTGGTTTTTGACTGGTATGTTGATATTTAACATCACAGGTCACATCTGATATCGCCAAAAGGTTTGCAGCGCATACTTTCATTCAAAATTTCTGTGGCAAGTTGACAGCATTTAATGTTGAAACAAGGGCAAAAATTTAGATTTGACCCTGAGAAAATATTCGGTC
This sequence comes from Sabellastarte sp. h YS-2021, assembly GCA_964017235.1. NCBI lineage: Eukaryota > Metazoa > Annelida > Polychaeta > Sabellida > Sabellidae > Sabellastarte > Sabellastarte sp. h YS-2021. The sequence continues at coordinate 137,526,978 of OZ024927.1, read as the reverse complement.
TGTTGGAAAAAGATTTCATACAGGCTGTTTTGACATCAATATTGAAAGAGATAAAAGGACTTTTCCCTAAGTCAATCACATTTGTCCTTGAAATATAGATCAAAAGTCATATATGACCCAGTGAAGAATTGCAACCCTTGATTTCCAAAAGCTTTTGACGTTCAAACCCCTGGGACCAATAATTAGGAAGAATAAAAGGGCGTTTTGGTTTGAAGATAATGTTTCCCCTTGAAGCAGGGTCAAAGGTCAATTTGACCCCAGTATATAACATTCTAATCCTATAAGTTGTTTTAAAAATCCAGAAGCCTGGGATGAATAATAAGGCAGACAAAAGGTATTTCGTGTATGTTGATCATGTTTGGCCCTTAAAGAAGGGATCAAATATCAGAAGACCTGATAGACACTGAAAGTCTGAGTACTGATCATCAATACTTTGGTTTTCCCAAACTCCAATACAAATCTGAATGACCTACAAACAGAAGCCAAAACACGGCTCAAAAGAATTTCTGTAAAGGAATTCTGTGCTCTCTGGATGACCATGAACAAAAAGATTCATGAGCAATTTCTGTATAGAGGAGATATGTTTATATTTATCCATTATACACCTGAACCAAAGCATGATCCAAGCTACACAATATGAGAATTGACTGATTGAGAATTGATGAAAATTGAATTTTTTATGGCCACTGTTGATCCTGAAACTGATGGTCAAGGTCAATAACAAATGGGCCTCTCACACAGTATAAACATAACAAGTATTTTGCTTTGTGAAAGCAATTAAAAGCAATGTCAGCTTCAATATGCTTATTGCTTCCTTCAGAGGATTTCAACTGCAATACAAAACTTTGTAAACATCAACTGAATGAATCTTCTTAAACTTTAGAGCTTTGTATTTTTAAACACATTAGCCAAAGTAATGTTTCCAATTTACACCCCAGTTCTCCCTTTTTAAGAATTCATAAAATTGCTTTTAAGGATCCAAAGTTTCACGTAGATCTATGATAAATTTGACAATTTGGGCATAAACTTTGTTTATATGCTACTTGTGACATAAAAATCACACTTTTCTTTTTTGGAAAAACCCTCAAGCCTTAAAATTTGATTGGTAGATCCTGGAATTTCCCATTACAACATCTCATGATATGTCAGAATCCCCATAATTTGTACATAATTTCAAAACAAATTTTCTTGTATCTTAAGCAGGCAAGTTCTTTGTTTCAATGCCCTCCAGAAGCTTCCCAATTTTATTTCCCGGCACTGGTCAACACTCCATTTACAAAAACCTGTGTCCTCGCTTAGTATCACAACATGGTTGTAAAGCTTTACCTTTTTTATTGAAAAACAAAGTTCACCCTATTCTTATCCAATTCAGCCTTGCTTAATAATATTGACTCTCTTTCTCATTAAATAACATAAAATATTACATATATATTTTATTAATTTAATGAAGTAATAACAGAAAAATAAATGTAACCATGGAACAACAGCTACAGAAAGAATTATAAAGCTCTATGTTAAATACATTTTGTGTTAATGCATCTAAAATCAAATCAGCACAGACATAACTAGCTCAAAACGAATATATTTGTAACTTCTGTCCAGGATCACAGTCAATTTCAGGGTAAATATGCAGAAATCACAAACACTGCATCTGTCAAGGTTTGGTTTTTGATATAACAGTACTGAAATCTGGCTTACACTGTCAAAAATAGCATCGGAAATGAACCAAACCTACAACCCTTAAAATAGTTCTCAACACCATGAGATACGGAAGAAGTGAAACAGTACAAAGATCATGAGACTTTAAGAGTACACAGTGTCAGCTTTGTAAAGGTCCAAACAATGTTTAAGTAGAGAAAGTAACGTTCAGGAGAGAGTAATGTACCATGACAATGTACATCTACACCCCTCAACTACTGTCCCTTCCTACACCTTACGGTTTCTGAGATATGACCAGCAAAAGATTTTAAAGGTCAAGGTCACTATTGCAAGGTCAAAGATCACATCAAGGTCACACCATAATGTTGGACACCCCCCCACCCCCCCCCACCCCCAGAAAAAAAAAATTGTCTCTACCAAGTATCAACCTCTTACACCTTACAGATTCCAAGGTATAGCCCAGACAAGATTTTAATGATCAAGGTCACTGCTGTAAGGTCAAGGGTCAAATCAAGGTCACACCATGACATTGCAAATCTACACCCACTAACCAAAGTCCGTACCTAGTATCAACTTCCTACACCATACAGTTGCCAAGACATACCCTAGACAAGAATTTAAAGGTAAAAAGTCACTACAGCAAGGTCATAGGTCAAATCAAGGTCACATCATGATGTTGCACACCTACTCCCCCTTACAAATGTCAATACCAAGTATCAATTTACTATACCTTGTTGTTCCCAAGACATGTCCCAGACAAAATTTTCAAAAGCAAGGTCACTACTTCAAGGGCAAAGGTCAATGTTGCACCATGATGTTGCACATCTACACCACTTAAGCAATCTACTATTGATATGCAGCCAATTATTATTTCTTTTAAATTTAATTTTACACTGATAAACACAAAGGACATAGATTAAAGGACAATAACACAAACAAGCATAGTGACTAGTATACAGGCAATTATTATTCTTTTTATATACTATAATGGAAACATCTAAATGAGACTAACATACAACAATAGTTTATTCACATAATTTACTAAGACTTAACATTAGTTTTGTAATATTATTAATTTACTTGTTCACATTACTGTATTTATTGTTTGCAAGACTGAAATATTAGAAATTTAGCAACTAGAACTCTTAAAATATTGAAATGTTGTAACATTAGTAACATCACCATTAATAATTTGTGAAAAAGTGATAATAAGGTAAGTTGTTCAGGTATATTTTTTGTGAAAGAAATGGACTTAATTGCATATAGTTATTAGCAATAATGTGCAGATCTAACCATTAAAGGAATGGCGTCAATCTGTTAAATGGATAGGTAATTTTGTCACAATCCTCTGATCAAATCATAAAAGAAAACCTCACCAGAGTCATGTGCAATTTAATCACAATCACCATCTAAAAATAACCTTTGTAAGAGACTTCTGCACACAAGATTAGTTTACAAAAATAACAGATTGCTAGTGTATTTATCAAGTGAAACAGTCAGATCAGTTTCTTTTGATCACTTATTAAGCAAAAACTGTAAAAAAGATATTAGGCTCATGAAAAGGACAGAATGATAAAAATGATCTTGAACTTTACTTTGATACCTTATGATTTTACACTAAAAAGCTTCATTAAGTTTACTTTTAAGTATTAAGTCCTAATAACAAAGTATCCATTTCATCTTTAATACTTAAGAGATTTCTGTCAAATTTTATAATTAGTAAGTTTCTTTAATTAGAATTTTACAACAGGATTTTCCATATAACTACTATGAGAAAAATATTAACAATGTTTACCGAGGGAACAGCCATGAATGAATTTCAATTTTTCATACATCACTTTCCATTTCATAATAATGTTGAAATAACAAGAGGAGAGTGCCCGTGAACGGGCACTGTGTCAGCTGACTGAGTGTTTTTGATTTGTGAAGGTGATTAGAGGACAGAATAATTATCAGGAAAAGGGCTGTACAGAAATACAGTAAATGGTAACTGAACAGCAAGTTCGAAAGAAATTCCGAAGCTGACAGAAGAAAAGGATAAAAAAGTTGTGCCCTGTAAATGGTATTATGAAGGAAAATAACAAGGTAATTGTTTAAGTGTAAAAAATAGGTTAAAACATATTTAAAGAAATACTACAAATGCAATATCCTCGTTCGACCTTGAAGAAGGGGACCAAGGTCAAATCTAACCACACAAATACATTCCCAGCCCATGATTTCCTATGGTTTACCATTCCAAACCTCTAGGACCAATTATAAATGAGTTATAAGCACTTTTAAGCTTGGCTGTCCTCATTTGACCTTGAAGGAGGGGTCCAAAGGTCAAATCTGACCATACCAAAAGATTCCGAGCCAATGATTTCCTATGGGATGGTTTACCATCCCAAATCTCTGTCACCAATAATAAGCGAGTTGTAGGCACTTTCAATTTTCGCTATCCTCATTTGACCTTGAAGGAGGGTTCCAAGGTCAAATCGGACCATATCAACAGATTCACAGCCCATGATTTCCTGTCTGTTTACCATCCCAAACCTCTGGGACCAATAATAAGCGAGTTATAAGCACTTTTAAGTTTGGCTATCCTTGTTTGACCTTGAAGGAGGGGTCATTGAAGGTCAAATCTGACCACACCAAAAGATTCCCACCCCATGATTTCCTACAGGTTGGTTTATCATCCCAAACCTCTAGGATCAATAATAAGGGAGATATAAGCACTTTTCATGACTGACAAAAAACACCTGTGGCGGCCATCTTGTTTCTCAAAATGAGGCCAAAAATATTCCCAGACAACATTTTATGGTTATTAATATATACTGCAAACTTAAGAAAGCTAGCTATAATATTTTTTTTCATCAGAGCAGTAATGGTGAAATCTCTCTCTACACACTGCGGCTATCCAGTGGATACAATGATTTACTCAACAGTGAGAACCTGAAAGTAGTTATTGCTCAGCTATGCCATGACATAGAGGTCTGCAATTTCACTATGTTATAGCTGACCAAAAATTCTGTGAATAACATATTTAACAAATTACTCTAAATGTAATAGTTTTCAAGTTACAACTGATTTACTCAACAGTGAGAACCTCAAAGGAACTATTACTCAGCTATGCAATGAGCTACATGTCTGAAATTTTACTATGTTATAGCTAACCCAAAAGTAGGTGAACAACATATTTAAGCAAACTACTGTAAATGCAATAGTTTTCAAGCTACAACTGATTTACTCAATAGTGAGAACCTGAAAATAGCTATTGCTCCGCTACGCCATGAGCTATAGGTCTGTAATTTCACTATGTTATAGCTGACCCAAAAGTAGGTGAACAATATATTTTAACAAAATACTCCAAATGCAATATTTTTCAAGTTATAGCTGATTTACTCAACAGTCAGTACCTGAGAATAGCTATTGCTCAGTTGTGCCATGAGCTATAGGTCTATAATTTCACTATGTTATAGCTGACCCAAAAGTAGCTGAATAACATATTTGCACAAATTTCTGTAAATGCAATAGTTTTCCAATTATAACTGATTTACCCAACAGTGAGAACTTCAAAGTAGCTATTACTCAGCTATGAAATGAGCCACAGGTCTGAAACTTCACTATGTTATAGCTGACCCCAAAATAGGTGAATAACATATTGAAACAAAATACTCTAAATGCAATAGTTTTCAAGTTATAAGTGATTTACTCAACAGTGATAACCTAAAAGTAGCTATTACTCAGCTATGCCATGAGCTACAGGTCTGAAATTTTACTATGTTATAGCTGGCCCAAAAGTAGCTGAATAACATATTTATACGAAATTCTCTAAATGCAATAGTTTTTAAGTTACAAGTGATTTTACTCATAATGGAAGTTACTGAAAAGCCCAAAAGTAGCTATTACTCACTTAGCTATTGAGACAGACACCCAACTTAATCACCATATTGTAGCTATGAAAAAAGTAGCTGAATAACATATTTTAACAAAATGCTCTAAATGCAACACTTTTCAAGTTATAAGTGATTTACTCAACAGTGATAACCTAAAAGTAGCTATTACTCAGCTATGCCATGAGCTACAGGTCTGAAATTTTACTATGTTATAGCTGACCCAAAAGTAGCTGAATAACATATTTATACGAAATTCTCTAAATGCAATAGTTTTCAAGTTATAAGCGATTTACTCAACAGTGATAACCTAAAAGTAGCTATTACTCAGCTATGCCATGAGCTACAGGTCTGAAATTTCACTATGTTATAGCTGGCCCAAAAGTAGCTGAATAACATATTTATACGAAATTCTCTAAATGCAATAGTTTTTAAGTTACAAGTGATTTTACTCATAATGGAAGTTACTGAAAAGCCCAAAAGTAGCTATTACTCACTTAGCTATTGAGACAGACACCCAACTTACTCACCATATTGTAGCTATGAAAAAAGTAGCTGAACAACATATTTTCACAAAATGCTGTAAATGCAACACTTTTGAAGTTATAAGTGATTTAGTGCATGATTTCATGAATTTTAATGCATTAAAAATTATTAAAAAAATTTATTTAAAAAAAAGTAAGACAGATCCAGGTCTCATACTCACACAGGAGAATCTACCTCTGGCCTAGTACATATATGCAAGATATGAGAGAAATCCCTGCAATAGTCACTGAGAAAATTGTGATAAAAAGTTAAAATTTTCACACTTTTGGTGGGGGTACCCCCCTTGTAATGTCTCTAGCAAACAGACGAACAGACAGATTTGCATGCCTTGAACAATTTTTCATCCTCGATAGATAAAGGTATCTTTTAAAAAAAACAGCATGTCTCTAGGCCTTGTAGTTTTGGAGAAGAAGTTGTTCACGCGGATGCGAACGTGGACGCGTACGCCCACGCCGCAGAGTGATGACATGGTGAATTTGTCCATTTCAGTAAATGGATAGTTGGGTGGTCATTTTCACAGATGGGCCATTACATATACATATTATGTACATATATAAAAGGGACTCTGGTCGATTGGCTTTTGATTTTAAACTAAACAATGGTGTCACAGGCTATTCTTTTTATTCCCCTTTGTGCTGTTTGCTTTTGTTGATTGAAATTTTGTTATTCTCTCTTGTCAGTATATTTGAATAATAACACAAAAGACTCTAAAAAGACTATTTATTTGTACTAACATTACAATCACACAACACACACTGGTTTTGACAAACACAAGTCTAACATGTGCACCAACAGAGAATGTATTTGTTTTACAAACACAGTGAAAACTCCAATGCAAACAGATAGCCATAATGTTCATTCTAAATAAGTGACTGAAAAGTTATACAAGAGGGTCAAAGATGGCCCAAAAGGCGGGTTGCGCAGGCAGCAATAAGGTTAGTGACTGCTGTAATTAAATTTAGAAACAAGGAAAGAAATGTTAGGACACCCAGTTAAGGTGAATATGTTAGGCGTGCTAAGAAATGTAAAACTTGTAATCTAGGTTACATAATTGTATCTATGATATAAACGGACAAACGAAAGGACAGAATTACACCAATTTCAAAAGCAACTTAGCTATGATGGTGATCTCTCTCCCTGTCAAGTTTGAATTCAATGGGACAAGCGTTTTTGAGTTAGAGTCCGAATGGACAAACGAATGGACGGAATTACACCAATTTTGAAAGGAACCTAGCAATGATGGTGATCTATCTCCCTTTCCAGTTTAAATTCGATTGGACAAAGCATTTTCAAGTTAGAGTCCGGAAACAGAAATGTTGACGGACAGACAAACGGACAAAAAACGGACAAACAAAGAGACGGAATTACACCAATTTCGAAAGGAACCTAGCTATGATGGTGGTCTATCTCCCTGTCATATTTGAATTCGATTGGACAAACTGTTTTCGAGTTAGAGTCCGGAAACGGAAATGTTGACGGACAAACAGACAGAAAACGGACAAATGAATGGACGGAATTACACCAATTTCGAAAGGAACCTAGCTATGATGGTAATCTATCTCCCTGTCAAGTTTGAATTTGATTGGACAAACCGTTTTCGAGTTATTGTCTGGAAACGGAAATGTTGACGGACAGACAAACGAACACATGGAATTACACCATTTACAAAAGGAACCTAGCTATGATGGTGATCTATCTCCCTGTCAAGTTTGATTGGACAAACCGTTTTCGAGTTATTGTCTGGAAACGGAAATGTTAACGGACAAAAAAACGGACAAACGAATAGACGGAATTACACCAATTTCGAAAGGAACCTAGCTATGATGGTGATCTATCTCCCTGTCAAGTTTGAATTCGATTGGTCAAACTGTTTTCGAGTTAGAGTCCGGAAACGAAAAATGTGGACGGACAGACGGACGTCAGACACATCAACCTAACCAACCCGCCTAAAAATCATTTTTAATAAGGAGAGTCGAGGGGCATTCAAGGTCAGTAATCCGGAGTTGTGGGTGAGACCGAGAGAGAAGGAGACTAAGTTGGGAAACTGGAATTGAAAAGGTGGGTATTGAGGTGTTTCCTGAAAGATGCGACAGAGGGACTGTTTCTTATTTGGAAGGGGAAAGAGTTATCTTTATCTATGCTCTGTTGAAAGTGTCAGTGATATGTAGATTTTATGGATAAATAAGGGACATAGTAAAGAATATGTTTCCATTGCTGAATTATTAGTTTACTGCAGAAGAATGGAAGTCAGGAGAAGTGATAATGAGCTGAAAATGGGAATTTATAAATGTGTCATTATCAAACTGCTGCACCAAAATAAGTTTGTAAATATTTGGACCAGTTTTTTACAACAAAACAAGCATAATTTTATGCATATCATAATTTTAGATGATGACAACAAAATAGGAATGTATTTTGCCTGCTTTAATAGTATGTATAAGTCGTGAGTGCAATTTCAAAAAGTTACACCCTTGCACTAAGATATGAAAATAACATTAAGATAATGACATCATTAATATTGAAATATTAAAGTAGAAATTACAATTCTATGACCCCACTGTGACCAGCTTTTAAGACTCTCCACGTGTGGTTTCCCACTACCTCTTAAAAATTGTAAAGCTGTAAAACCAATAATAAAGAAGATATGAGGCAAAAACAGAAAAATTATATTTTATGACCCCAGTTTGACTCATAAGAGGGGGTCAGATGGCTAATTTGACCAGCTACCTAGACTCTCCACGAATTCCAACTATCTGTTAGAACATTCTAAAGCTCTAAAAGCAAAAATCCAAAGGACATATGAGGCAAAAACACAAAATCGGCTATTTTATGACCCCAGTTTAACCCATAAGGTGGGGGGGTCAGGGGGTAAACGTGGCCGGCTATCTAGACTCTTCACAGAAGGTTTCCCAATACCTCTTAATACATTGCAAAGCTCTAAAAGTAAGAATAAAGTAGATATAAGGCAAAAACACAAAATCGGCTATTTTATTACTGCAGTTTGACCCATGGGGGGGGGGGGGGTCAGGGGTTAAATCCGACCGGCTATCTCAACTCTTCATATATGGTGTCCCAATACCTCTGAATACTTTCTAAAGCTTTAAAAGCAAGAATAAAGGAGATATAAGGCAAAAACACAAAATCGGCTATTTTACGACCCCAGTTTGATCCATAAGGGGGATCAGGGGGTAAATCTGACCAGCTATCTTGACTCTTCACATATGCTTTCCCAATACCTCTTAATAACATTCTAAAGCTCTAAAAGCAAGAATAAAAAAGATATAAGGTAAAAACACAAAGCAGCTATTTCATGACCCCAGTTTGATCCATAAGGGGGGGGGGGGGGTCAGGGGGTAAATCTGACCAGCTATATAGACTCTTCACATATAGTTTCCTAATACCTCTTAATACATTCTGAAGCTATAAAAGCAACAATAAAGGAGATAAAGGCAAAAACTCAAAATCGGCTATTTTATGACCCCAGTTTAACCCATAAGGGGGGGTCAGGGGGTAAATCTGACCGGCTATCTAGGCTCTTCACATGTGGTTTCCCAATACCTCTTAACACATTCTATCTAAAGCTCTAAAGCCAATAATAAAGGAGATATAAGGAAAAATGTACAAATTTGCAAATTTAATAAGTAAACTAGATTGGGCCAACTCGGCGCCAACATATCCCCAGACAGGTCATCACTCACGCCACAGGTTTTGATCGGGAATTTTTTAAAACATAATTACCCATTATTATATGAACTTCAGCACATCAATCTACTCTGTTTATATCTCCCCAAGGAAGATGGTGTATCCCCAGACGCCGAATACATACCTCAAATTATATTTTCAATCTTCCTGCAATGATAACTCTAAACCTATTTTCAAAGTATTTAAATGATTGATGATTGAATGTCCATTCTAAAATAATAATCCCAAAAGAGCATATCTGTTTCTATATTTGTTGACAAATAAAATATTATTTTTAACTCAACTCATCATATTTTTCAATCTTCCTTCAAAGTATTTAAATGATTGATGATTCAATGTCCATTCTAAAATTCATAATCCCAAAAGCGCATATCTGTTTCTATATTTGTTCAGAAATAAAATATTATTTAAAAAAAAATTATTTATATTATTATTTTATTATATTATTTTTAGAATTTGCAAATTGTTTTCAGTTATTCATTTCCTCTATACCTATATATGTGGTCCATATATATGCAACCTAAATATGTGACACAATCTCAGTTCTGACTCCCCTTTGTGTTATATGTAATGAAGCCCACCACCTCCCACCCCCACCCCTCTCCCCTTCTCCACACCTCTCTCACTATTACACAAGATCTGCAACCCCATTGAGTTCTTTGTTTCTCATCTGATATCACTAAATACCTTTGTTTATTTAGTGTCCCTCAATATAGCTGGAGGTCCCAGAGGTGGGTGGGGGGAATCCGGGTGGGGGATGTGGGTTGAGCATAAATGGTAAACAAACAATCTATATAAAAGGGGTACTCAAATACAAAAAGAATTGAGAATTTTAAGTATGTGATTATCAACTGAAATGAGTTCATAACTGTAGGAGCTGTGCCAAAATTAACTGAGGCAAGTTGAATAAAACTGGGCTAGTTGAGGGTTAAAAATCCCCTAGTTTTACTACATAAGGATATAATTTCATTAATATTGGGACTTAAAGCTCACTTAAAGTGTCCATTTTGTCTACTTGAATATGTTTAACCAGTTTCATTTTAAAAAGTGAAAAACTCAGCAAGCAGAAGTATAACACACAAAAATAAGTTCTTAAAAGACTAAGATAGCCATAACATTATTAATATTCAAAATTTAAATAGACAGGCATTTCCTTTTAAAAATTCAAAGATTTCAGCTCTATAACCCACATAGTTTGACAGTTACTGGGCTTTAAAGTGGCATAATATCCATAAATTGGGTTTCTGTGGGCATTTTACAATTGTTAAAGAGACCTTAGCAATTAAACTACAGATCTGAAACTTTTTGGGGGACATACATAACAAACAAAAATTATATATAATACAGTTTAATTTCCAAATAACAGGGCAAAATACGGAAAAAATGTCAAAAAAGGCACTTGGGCGAGTGTCTATGGCCCTCATACACAGGTTAAATGTCTACTAAAAACCTTGATTTTCGGCATATGTAAAAAGGACATAATAATGCATTCCCAGATGGGATTTCAGCTCCATCAATCACATAGTTTAACAGTTACAGGGCTTAAAGGTGGTAAAAAGTCCAAATATTGGGTCATTGTGGGCCTTTTAGAGATCTCGATGTGGCTTTCAAATTAAAGCTTCAGACTTAAAATTTGTTACATACTAAGATTACACATAGACTATGTATCTAATAAAGTTTGAAACTTCTCAGACTTACCATTTCCAAGTTACAGAGCAAAATATGTGAAAAATGTCTTAAAAGGGTCACTCAGGTGGGTGTTTAAGGTCCTCATACACAGGTTAAATGTCTACTTGAAGCCTTGATTTTTGGCACATGTAAAAAAAACATAATAATGTATTCCCAGATGAGATTTCAGCTCTATCAGTCACATAGTTTAACAGTCACAGGCCTTAAAATTGGCAAAAAGTCCAAATACTGGGTCTTTATGGGGCCTTCTAGAGACCTAAATGTGGCCTTCAAATTAAAGCTTCAGACTTAAAATTTGTCACATACTAAGATTACACATAGAATATGCATCTAATACAGTTTGAAACTTCTTAGACTTACCATTTCCAAGTTACAGGGAAAAATATGTGAAAAATGTCTAAAAATGGTCACTCGGGTGGGGATTTATGGTCCTCATACACAGGTTAAATGTCTTCTTAAAGCCTTAATTTTTGGCACATATAAAAATAACATACTAATATCTTCTCAGATAGGATTTGAGCTCTATCAGTCACATAGTTTGACAGTCACAGGGCTTAAAAGTAGCAAAAAGTCCAAATATTGGGTCTTTGGGAGCCTTTTAGAGACCTCAATTCGACCTTCAAAATTAAAGCTTCAGACTTAAAATCTGTTACATACTAAGATTACACACAGAATATATATCTAATACAGTTTGAAACTTCTCAGACTTACCATTTCCAAGTTACAGGGAAAAAGATGTGAAAAATGTCTTATAAGGGTCACTCGGGTGGGTGTTTATGGTCCTGATACACAGGTTAACTGTCTATTAAAGGCCTAAATGTTGGGGCACATATAAGAAAACACATAGATATATTCCCAGATGATATTTAACTTAGATGAGAGACATAGTTTGAAAGCTACAGTGCTTGAAAGTGGCAAAAAGTGCATAAATTGGGTCTCTGTGGGCACTTTTGAGACCTTAAGTTGACCCCTTTGGGTAAACCTACAGCCCTAAAATTTTCTACAGACAAGGATTACATATCAAAGTTATACCTAGCGCAGTTTGAGACTCATCAGAATTATCACTTCCAAATTATAGGGCAAAATATGTGTAAAGTATAGCAAAAAATCCCTAAGTGGGGGTATTTATGGGCCTCAAACACAATTTTCTCCTCAACTTAAAGTCATGATTTTCGGCACATGTACTAAGAACATATTAATGTGTTGTCAGGTAAAATTTCAGCCAGCTGAGCATCATAGTTTGTGACCTACAGGGCTCTAAGTGGCCAAAAGTGCAATTTCTGACCTTAAGGTGGCCATAAGTTCTTTTTTACTGGGAGTTTAAGGTCACCTTAAAATAGGGATCTTCCTTTGGGCACCCTTAACATGTGTACCAAGTTTGAAAAAAAAATATTAATTTGTTTTTGAGTTATCGCGTCCACAAGGAAATTTCTACGGCGGCGGCGGCGGCGCGACGGACCTGAATCCAATATATCCCCGACTTTCGTCTGGGGATATAATTAAATTTTCATAAGTTAATACCCTATCCAATAGACAATATGCTAAACCGGTCGGCGCAGACCAGCCCGCCAAACGTCAGAAAAAGACGTCCTGTGTTTCCACCGGCTGGCCGGTCCGTAGTACTGTGCACTCCCCAGATCGCGCCTCATACTTCCTTCCTGTCTAGACAACCTGACATCATAGCATCTTTTTCGTTGTCTAAACCTCTTAGACCCCTAGTAAGCTGATAGCGGGGTTGGTGGGAGGGTCTTGTGTGTCCATTGGATAGGGTATTAACTTATAAAAATTTAATTTACTTATTAAATTTGCAATTTTATTGCGTTAATACATCCTATCCAATGGACAATATGCTGAATAACTACCGCTTGGTCGGCGGGTAAGTTACTAGGGACTTATGTGAACTCACAAATGATAATAAATTTTAACCTACGGTCTAGGCTGACTTCGTCAGGAGACCTATAGGCCCAGGCCTGGATTGACCTTAAGGTCAGGAAACCCTATAAGGCCTTGGTCGGTTGCCAACAGCCGGTTGCCCGGGGCTATACCGACGTCGCCCCCCCCCCCTTTTACCAGACCTGCTCTGAGGTAGGGGGAAGAGAGGGATGAGTTCAGTCCCAGAATGTCAATAAACCTCCCAAAGGAAGCACATCACATTTTTACTATATACATAAATGTTTATATGTTTACTATGTACATATATAAAATGTTTATACTATGTACATATATACAAATCTCCTCAATCTAAGGGCCACCTGTGGATCTGCTGAGCAGCCACTACCGAGCCCAATTGGTAAAGCTCCGAGTCAGCCCAAGCCACACCCTTCAGATAGAACTGTGTGAGGGTATTATGTGACTTCAGTGGCAGGCTGACAAGATTGGATCTAAGGAGACTCCCGACTGGAAGACCCTATGAGCAGCAAAGGCCCTGACATCATGGGTTTTAACCTGATGTGAAGAGTGGGCCTCCTGGTCAGAGAGCTCATAACATAGGATCACAGTCTGCTTGATCTAAGAGGAGATAGAGGCAGATGTCTTGTCGGAACCTTTCTTAAAGGAGACAAAAACACCCACCTCCTTATTCTACTTGAGGTCTGAGGTCCTGTCCAAATAGTAGCGCAATGCTCTAACCGGAAAAAAAGGGGTACCAGTCAGACTTGAGGGATCTATCCAGAGACGGGGGCCAGGGTTGTTATAACCACAGGGGCCACACTGTCTGGACCCTCCTGACCAGCTGATTCTTGGATGGAAAGCTGGGTAATGGATACAGGGACACCGTTGACCAATTGGATTCATGGATTGGTGTCTAATATTTTTGTTTTGCCAAGCATGAATCTCACTTCTGCGTTTGCCCGACCCAAGGGCCAAGATGAATACCGTTTTGAAGGTCAAATGCTTCAAGGAGGCCTCCTTGATTGGTTCAAACGGAGCCTTATTCAGTTGGTGCAAAACCAGTGAGAGGTTCCAGGAGGGTATGCCCCTCCTGCCTTTGGGTCTGTCTCTGTGGAAACTATCCAGGAGACGAGCGAGATTTTTGTCCTTGCTGATGTTGAAGGGTGAATTTCCCAGTTTATCAGCAATGGCTGAACTGTAACCATCAATGGTGCTGGGCTGTATCCTCCTGTCCTTATAAGGTACCTAAGGAAGTCAGTAACTGACTTTACAGGGGTACCCTGAGGTCCACCTGATTAGTAACGCACCCCTTGTAACAATGGTCCACTTTGCCTCATAGACTGATCTGGTTGATCCCTTTTGAGGAGCCTCAATTCTTGTTGCCACCGCCTCAGCGAAGCCTTGCTCCTCGAATGCTGGGGCTCCAAGAGCCGAGCATCGAGATTAAGATTTGTTAGATTTCTGTGAGGGATCTGATTGAATGGTTGTGTCAACAGGTTGGGCAGATTGGGCAGGCTCAGTGGGATTTGGCTGGACATGGCCACTGGATCCCAAAACCAAGGCATGATGGGCCACCCCGGAGCAATCAGAATGATTCTCTTGTATAGGGAGTCCTGCAACATCACAGCTTTGCCCAATATGGCTGACAGTGGGAAGGTGTATGCTTCCTGATCCTACCATGGCAAACTGAGCGCATTCACTGCTGTAACCAGGGGATCCGGTACCGGTGACACAAACAAGGGCAACTTGTTGTTGAACCTCGTGGCAAATAGATCTAGTTGAGGCCGGTGCCACCTGTTGCATATTGCTTGGAAGACCTCCTGAAGGAGAGACCACTCTGTTTGGGTGGTCTGGTCTAGCCTGGATAGCTTGTCTGCGACCACACTCAGCCAGCCTGTGTCGAGCTTTAGAGTTACTTGATTTCTGGCGCACCCGGTCAAGATTCTCCATAGTAAAGTACAAAGTGGGCCCGACCTCATGCCTCCTTCCCTGTTTATGTATGACACCACTGTGGTGTTGTCTGTCTCTACAAGTACTATCTTGTGCATACAGAGGTCTTGGAACTCTTGTAAGGCTAGAAAGACTGCCTGGAGTTCTAGGTAATTGATATGCAACTTGCTTTCCAGGAGGGACTAGGTGCCTCCTGCAGTGTGTTCGTTTAAGTGAGCACCCCACCCTGCTTTTGATGAATCTGTAAAATTTGCAGATCATGTTTTATTTGGGTGTAATGGTTGGCCTGTAAGGACATTGTCCTCTTGCAACCACCCTTGTAAATGTGGGTGCAACACCTTGGTATTGGAATCACCTTTTCTAGTGACTCTGGTACCCTCCAGTTGTTTTTGAGATGCCACTGTATGGGTCTCCTATGAAGTCGGCCTAGGTGAAATTGCTTTCCGGTGGCTGTTAGTAAACCTATCAGACATGAACTGCTGGACCGGACAAACCAGTAGTGACAGTATTTCTAGTATTTGTCCTGAAGGTTCTGCCAATGGTCCGGTATAGGTCGGACCCGACCGACCATGAGGTCGAACTGGTAACCTAAACTTGGCATATTTCCACTAGATCTAGTGTATGCCGGAGACAACCCCGGTGGGATGTGGCTTTCACCAACCAGTCGTCTAAGTACTGGTGGATTACTATACCCTTGTGTATGGCCATCAGTTTCAACTCCTTTGCTACTACAGTGAGTTCCATGGGTGCTTTGAACTGGTATGTCCGACCCTGGACATGAAATTTGATATGTCCTGGACTGTTCCTGTATTGGAATATGGAAGTAGGCGTCCTTGAAATCTAATGAGGTAACCCACTCCCATTGTTGGAGGATGGTCCTGATGGTCTCCGAAAGGTTTGGTTTGCTCAGACCTAGAATAGGTCTCCAAAGGTTGTGTGGTTTTGGGACCAAGCAAGGTTGAAGAAGCCCAGAGATTTTGAAACTGGCTCGACTGCACCATTCCTTGTCCATAAGCTGATGTAATGCTTCTAACCAATAGGTTTCTGTGAAGATGTGCATAGCAGTTGATAATTTGGGTGACCTTGTCAAGCTTGGTCTTGACTGGGAAGGGAGAGTGTAGTCCTCCTTCAACATTTGTACTACCTAGGGTCCAGCCCCCCCAAGGCTTCCTAAGTCCCGAAAACGGGGTTAGTCTGGACCCTACAGGCAGATGTGTGCCACATTCGTGACATTTGCTAGTCTGACAAACATTACTGTCCCTACGGCCTCCAGACACTGGTCCGGTCTGGTGACAATGGTCCGAGAAAACAGTCTCTCTGTTCTTGCTGTGGTCCGGTCCGGTGAGGCTGACACAACTTTTCACATTTAAAAGATTCTTGCCCCAGGCCAGCATCCTGCAAGGTGCAGCATTTACAAGAAATTGAGATGGCTGACCATTGGCCGGACATGATGAACTTGTCTGACTATCGACCACTTTTCTGTCCGGTACCAAGACTCCATAACCAGTAATTCACTGTAAACAGTTAAGTCTCTGTAACGGTGCAAAAAAACTGGCAGGCTGGGGTCACCAATGAATTAGACAGCTACTGGTCTATATTTAGCCATATATTTTTTTTTTTTTTTTTTTTTTTTTTTTTGGTAACCAGTTGGGGTGAAGCCCTGTACAGTAAGGACTGTGTAGCCAGCACCCTGTTAGTAGACTTGTAACCGGTAGGTTGAAGCAAGTGTACAAGGCTGTGTAGCCGGTACACTGTAACCAGTTGTTGAAGCCAGTGTACAAGGCTGTGTAGCCGGTACACTGTAACCAGTTGTTGAAGCCAGTGTACAAGGCTGTGTAGCCGGTACACTGTAACCAGTTGAGGCTACTGTATAAGGCTGTGAAGCCGGTAGCCGGTCGGTACATACTGTAACCAGTTATTGAAGTAACTGTACAAGGCTGTTTAGCCGGTAGTCGGTCGGTACACTCTGTAACCAGTTGTTGAAGTAAGTGTACAAGGCTGTGTAGCCAGTACCCGGTCGGTACCCTGTAGCCAGTTGTTGAAGTAACTGTACAAGTGTACAATGCTGTGTAGCCTGTAAGTACACTCTGTAACCAGTTGCTGAATGAAGTTTACAACTATCTTGTGTTGAATTCAGTTTCCTCCATTAATTAAAAAACTTCCTTTACAAGGTAGTGTACAAGGCTGTGTTTCTTTGAACGCACGTCTTATTTGTAGATTTGACAGTTGCTGGGAAAGCCCTTGTGAGCTATAAATAGAAACAAGTGTTGGTCGGTGCGTCATGTGACCAGCTTGCTGATCGGACGGCAACGTGATTGGCTGATTGGAGATGACGATCAGCTTCATGACCTGGTCGGTGAATCACGTGACCAACTTCGGGGAGATGCCCTCCCTGGACACGTTATTTCCTTATATCACAGTAAACGTGAGGTGACTGGTCGATTGATGCCTGTAGCAGAGAAGTCTGTACCAGTGCGCTGGAGGTGAATTTCAGGAACTAAAAACTGGAGTCACAGTAGACGTGAGTGCAAAGAATGTACTTCCGACCTTCTTGTTCGGTGAATCACGTGATTAACTTCGTGACTAGTCAGTGAATCACGTGACCAGCTTAGTGATTCGGTAGGAAGGACACGCGATTGGCTGGCTGGATATGACGTCAGAGGTCGCGTTCTTTTTAGCTGGCCGGCCGGCTGATGCTTTTAAAGCAGAGAAGCCTGGACCGGTGCGCTCTGTAGATGAAATTCCTTCCTTCTTTCATGATAAAACCAGTGAACTGGCCATCCACTGGCCCCCACTACCGACAACAAAGCCCGGTCTGCAAGGGAGGGACTGATATCACCTTCTATTGTGAAGTCGGTTCTTCTCAGCTGGCTGTGCACTCAAACCAGTGTCCTGGCCATCCACTGCCCTTATTACTGACACACGTGCCGGGTCCACAAGGGTGGGACTGAGAGTGAAATTCCTTCTATGTCGTAGATATGAAGTTCTGATGAAAACACTAAATACTCGAACTAGGCTGGTGTGACTGATGCTTTACAGCAGAGAAGTCGGTACCAGTGCGCTCTGAAGAATCTGAAGAATGCATCTCTTGCTTGGGGAATTCCTTCTATTTACAGTGTTCAAAACTACGTAGATTGAAGTTCCCCATGATTTCTATTGGTAGTACTAGAAAAGACGTTTCTATGGTGACTGTAGCCTCAAACAAAAGACACGGATAAAAATACCTGTAAGTAGTATATCCATAGTTCCTCAATATTGTCGATCTGCCCCTAACAACACAAAGGTTGAATGGGAGGAAACTAGTAAAATGGCTGCCTTTATATTTCGCGTCGTGACTGCCCTATCATCAACACTAAATTGAGTCAGCTAGGGAGCGTTTCCAGCAGATTTAATAATTTATTATCCACCATGCAACGTATTTGCCCTAAATACGGGGAAATACAGACCGGGATGTATTTTTTTTGTATACACCGGCGCCCCGGTACTATGGATAATGAGCGTGAATAACTTCCGGTTTTTCAACAATATCTCGGAAAGTATGTAACTTACAAATATATATAATATATCATTAGAAAGGTGTTATTCTAGCACTTCTGCTTATATATGTTGCATAAAAATCCATGCAGAAATGACTGAGATATTACAAGCTAAAGATTGAAGTTTTTATATTCAGTATTGCTCATGCTTTTTGACAGCCTTTTTCACGTTCTCTCATTAAACATTCATATTATTTGACCCATAAATCGCACAAAATGGTGGATAATAAAAGTAAAACACCCCTCATCAGACATATACAGAAAAAATATATCACTCATGAAGATTAACAATATAATACTCGTGCTGCGCACTCGTATAATATTGTTATCTTCATTCGTGATATATTTTTTCTGTATATGTCATTCGGGAAGTTTTCCTATTATATATCCGTGCTTGAGATGTAGATAACACTTTTAAACTAAAATATTTGCAATGCAGGTGAAAAATCCATCATAATGCACACTTTTCCTTAAAATATCTGGAGATTGTTGAAAACACGTTCGCACAGTACACACGCCAAACGAAAAAGATGCTATGACGTCAGGTTGTCTAGACAGGAAGGAAGTACGAGGCGCCATCTGGGGAGTGCAGAGTACTACGGACCGGCCAGCCGGTGGAAACACAGGACGTCTTTTTCTGACGTTTGGCGGGCCGGTCTGCGCTGACCGGTTTAGCATATTGTCCATTGGATAGGATATATTAACGCAATAAAATGGCTATTTTACGACCCCAGTTTGACCCCTACAGGGGGGTCGGGGGGTATTTGACTTGCTTTCTAGACTCTCCACATATGGTTTCCTACTACCTCCCAATACATTTTATGGCTCTAAATGCAATACTTAAGAAGATAATATGAGTTCACATGAATTTTAAGCTTTCTGGTTGGTAGGTGTCACATGAATTTTAAGCTTTCTGGTTGGTAGGTGTGAGAAAATCGCTCATATATCAGTCATTTTTCATCGGATCGCTCCCAAAATCTAATCAGCTCACGTTTTTGATAGTATGAACATGTGTGTATAATTACAAGCCTCTTCGGTCAATAGATTTTGCTGAGCGGCGATGACGGGCGGGTGTACCCAAAAAAAATATTTTTTGATCATGTGACCTTGATAAAGATCAAAGGTCAAATTTAAGCATGTGGAAAAATTTTCCCACGCCTAAGGTTTATAACTACCAAATATGGTTAAAAAGCTTCCAATAATAAAGGAGATATTCAAGGGAGACCATAATGTGGCGGCAGCGAGGAAACTGACGCGAAACTAAATAAGCGTCCTTTTCAGGGACACTTAATAATTAAGAAAGATCCAGTTCTTATACTCACACAAAGGAATGGACCTGGGGCCTAGTACATATATGCAAGATAAGAGAGAAATTCCTTCAATAGTCAATGAGAAAATAGTGATAAAGTGTATAAATTTACACACTTTGGGTGGGGGTACCTCGCTTCTAACAGCTCTGGGGAACAGACGAACAGCATATTTTGGCAAAATGCTGTAAATGCAGTCATTACTCACTTAGCTATTGACCTAGAACTGCAAAAGCTACAAAAATATGGAGGACACAAGAAACTGTGCCAAAATAATTTACCCTAGACAAAATAACTGTAAATTTAATAGTATTGAAGTGACAAGCAATTCACTAGCAAAATAGTAGCTATTACTCAATTAGTTATTAGGCTACAGTTGTAAAAATATGCCATTACATAGAACATATAAAAGTGCCTAAATAACATGTCTGACCAAAGCACTATAGCTAATAGTTACAAATAAATCAGCTGTATATTCATTTTTGTCACTGTAAAAACCAGCAAATAGCTATTACTCACTTAGCTTTTGAGGTAGACCTCTAAAACAGGTACCAACTTGTAGGTACAAGAAAGTAGCTGAAAAAGATATTTTTGCAAAATACTGGTTTTGGAGGTATAAGCAACTTAATTAAAGGGGCTACTAGTCTCATTGCTCACTTAGGTATTAACCTACATCTGCAAAAGTAGCAAAAAATGGACAGCATAAGAAACTTAACCAATATTATTTAAGCATAAGACCCCAAAGTCCCCCACTTAATAGAATACTGCATGACACACACACACGCTCTCCTGCACACACTCACACACAAGAGGCATTTTATACTCTCCCGCCCGGCAGGATGGCAGGAGATTACAAACTTTAGTGTATTATGTATATGTGATTACTGATGCCACTTTCTTTGAGTTTAAAAGCAGATTATTATTTATAGACTCACCTAGGATGTGGGCGTATCTTGTTACAGTGCAGTCCTGGTCCTGTGTAGAATATCCCAGTCTTCTTAACGCAGTATTCAGCTATAGTGGCTAGTCTCTCTAACACATTGCAGTTTTTACTGAAAATACAAAAACAACTCAGTCTTACATTTAGTTGATATTCATTTACACAACTATAAAAAATGTGTTTGTTAACTAAAATAAAGCATCCCCTAAAGCAAAAATGTAATGTCATTGAAGAAAATGCTATGGTGAAATTCTGTATCATTTGTAGAGACAATATAATATCTTCACTTCAGATGAAAATAAGATTCATTTCTGTAAAAATCAGAAGACTTTTCTTCAAATATCCAGAGTTAGCAAAAAAACACGTCCGCACAGTACATGCACCAAACGAAAAAGAAGCCGTGACGTTGTGCTGTCTACATAGAAAGGAAGTGCCATGTGCCACCTGGCAAAATGCACAGTACTGGACCGACCCTGCTGGTGGAAACACAAAGACATTTTCTGATGTTTGGCAGACCTGTCTGGGCTGACTGGTTTAGCAAATTGTCCATTAGGTAAGATATATCAGCACAAAATAATTCAATGATTAAATCCTGGATCCTTTGCAAAGACACTGTAGAAATAACAATGTATTTGAATGATTCAATACACATTCTAAACTAGCAAGCCCACAAGCTATTTATCTATCGTTTATGCATTTAATATATTAGATTATTAGTAAGAGAGATGAAGGATGGGAAAACCACACAGCAAACAGAAGATTAAACTAGAGGATCGCTCGCAAAAAAAAAATAATGTTTTTGCTATGCAAAAACAAAGCGTCCCGAAAAGGATACAAAGGTGAGTGCTAAAGTATTAAGAAAATGCTTCGTTTCTAGCCTTATACTGTTGTGGCAACCAAAGTCAGCGCAGTCTGCTCTATCTAGCACGGTTTTCAAGATATAAGCATTTTTGTGTTTTGCAAAATATTCGAAATTTCAAAATGTCCGCTATATTTGGCGAGACAAAAATATTTTGAAAATTGGTATGGCTACTCTGCAGAGATACCCAGCAGGTCAAAAATTTTGTTGAGTTCACTCCATCTAGCACGGTTTTCGAGATATAAGCATTTTTGTATTTTGCAAAAACTTTGAAAATTCAAACTGGCCACCATTTTTGGGGAGACAAAAATTTTTGACAAGACCACTGCCGCGGTGTGTATCTCCTGCTGAGCATTAAAGGAGAAGAAATAGCTTTTCCCAGATATTCATAATTTTTCATTTTTGTGTGTGAAAGCTCTTCCAAAAGTAGGTGAATGAGTTATTTGAGAAAAATTGGCTATCTGTAATACTATTAAGAGATAATTCACATTTACTCCTTTTGAGTAGGTGAGTAATTACCTATAGGTCTGGAACTTCACCAAGTGAAAGTTCTCCCAAAAGTAGATGAGTTATTTGAGAAAAATTGGGTATCCGCAATACTTTTACACATAATTAGCATTTACTCATTTTGAGTAGGTGAATAATTACCCATGGGTATGAAACTTCACCATGTGAAAGCTCTCCCAAAAGTAGATGAATGAGTTATTTGAGAAAAATTGGCTCTCTGCAATACTTTTAGAGATAATTCGCATTTACTCATTTTGAGTAGCTGAGTAATTAGCTATGGGTCTGAAACTTCACCAAGTGAAAGCTCTCCCAAAAGTAGGTGAATGATTTATTTGAGAAAAATTGGCTATCTGCAATACTTTTAGAGATAATTCGCATTTACTAATTTTGAGTAGGTGAGTAATTAGCTATGGGTGTGAAACTTCACCATGTGAAAGCCCTCCCACAAGCAGATGAATGAGTTATTTGATAAAAATTGGGTATCCGCAATACTTTTACAGATAATTAGCATTTACTCATTTTGAGTAGTTGAATAATTAGCTATGGGTCTGAAACATCACAATGTGAAAGCTCTCCCAAAAGTAGATGAATGAGTTATTTGAGAAAAATTGGCTATCTGCAATGCTTTTAAGAGATAATTCGCATTTACTAATTTTGAGTAGGTGAGTAATTATCTACGGGTCTGAAACTTCACCATGTGAAAGCTCTCCCAAAAGTAGATGAATGAGTTATTTGATAAAAATTGGGCATCCGCAATACTTTTACAGATAATTAGCATTTACTCATTTTGAGTAGGTGAGTAATTAGCTATGGCTCTGAAACTTCACCATGTGAAAGCTCTTCCAAAAGTAGGTGAATGAGTTATTTGAGAAAAATTGGCTATCTGCAATACTTTTAAGAGATAATTCGCATTTACTCATTTTGAGTAGGTGAGTAATTATCTACGGGTCTGAAACTTCACCATGTGAAAGCTCTCCCAAAAGTACATGAATGAGTTATTTGATAAAAATTGGGTATCCGCAGTAGTTTTTGAGATAATTAGCATTTACTCATTTTGAGTAGGTGAGTAATTAGCTACGGGTCTGAAACTTCACAGAGTGAAAGCTCTTCCAAAAGTAGGTGAATGAGTTATTTGAGAAAAATTGGCTATCTGCAATACTTTTAGAGATAATTCGCATTTACTCATTTTGAGTAGATGAGTAATTAGCTATGGGTCTGAAACTTCACCATGTAAAAGCTCTTCCAAAAGTACATGAATGAGTTATTTGAGAAAAATTGGCTATCTGCAATACTTTTAAGAGATAATTCATATTTACTCATTTTGAGTAGGTGAGTAATTATCTACGGGTCTGAAACTTCACCATGTGAAAGCTCTCCCAAGAGTAGATGAATGAGTTATTTGATAAAAATTGGGTATCCGCAATAGTTTTAGAGATAATTAGCATTTACTCATTTTGAGTAGGTGAATAATTAGCTACGGGTCTGAAACTTCACCGAATGAAAGCTCTTTGGGATAGCTGCTCTGCAGAGATACCCTGAAGATCAAAAATTTCGTCGAAATCGCTCTATGTAGCACGGTTTTCGAGATATCAGCATTTTTGTGTTTTGCAATTTTTGCGCAAAAATTCGAAAATTCAAAATGGCCGCCATTTTTGGCAAGACAAAATTTTTTTGAAAATTGGCATGGCTACTCTCCAGAGATACCCTGTGGGTCAAAAATTCCGTCGAAATCGCTCTCTCTAACATGGTTTTCGAGATATAAGCATTTTTATGTTTTGCAATTTTGCGAAAAATTCGAAAATTCAAAATGGCCGCCATTTTTTGCGAGAAATTTTTTTTTTGAAAATTTGCATGGCTACTCTGCAGAGATGCCCTGTGAGTCAAAAATTTCGTCGAAATCGCTCTATCTAGCATGGTTTTCGAGATATAAGCATTTTTATGTTTTGCAATTTTTGCGAAAAATTCGAAAATTCAAAATGGCCGCCATTTTTTGCGAGACAAAATTTTTTTGAAAATTGGCATGGCTGCTCTGGAGAGATACCCTGCGGGTCAAAAATTTCGTCGAAATCGCTCTATCTAGTACGGTTTTCGAGATATAAGCATTTTTATGTTTTGCAATTTTTGCGAAAAATTCAAAATGGCCGCCATTTTTGCCGAGACAAAAATTTTTTCAAAATTGGGATAACTACTCTGCAGAGATACCCGCAGAGATACCCTGTGGGTCAAAAATTTCATCTAGCACGGTTTTCGAGATATAAGCATTTTTGTGTTTTCCTTATTTGGAAAATTCATAATGATTAATTAATCATTAATTACTCGGCCATTTCTTAACCAATCAATGGCAAAATCTAATGATTTCCAGATTTTAATAGAATGAATGTATTTGCCAAGTTTCAGGTGAATTGATAAAATTCCTTTCAAGTTATCATCAGGACAAGTTTCCCCATCGAAAAAAGGCATTTTTGGTCATGTGACCTCTCTGATTGGTTGAAATGTCACTGCAGCATATTCAAAAAAATTCCCCAAGGCTACTGCCTAAACCTGCCAAATTTGAAAAGAATCCGCCTAACGGTTACAGAGTTATAAGGAAAACAAAATGCGGAGCCGGCGGAGCCTGAAGGTCTCCCATACACAAACAAGTGTCCCTTGCGGGACGCTTAATAATTCCGCTAGTCATTTGGCAATTGGGGGTTTCCTGGCAGTCAAATCCAATACATTTATGTGGTTTACAGAGATAATGACACATTCAATGACTGATTAATTGTGGCCAAATTGATCTGACCATTAACTGAAAAATAGACTTCTATTTAATAGATTAGCATGTATAAATGAGACAATACTTTAAAATTTTTAAGTCATGTAATATTAGTTCCTTACCCAATAAATATGTATACCAAAATTTTGTTTGATACTATCAATACCATTAATACTGTGCAGCCTTTAAAGGCTGTGATTTTAATACCTTTTCTACTTTACCAACCATCTTTTATCAGAGCAAAATCTCCCTGTTCCATCATGTTCAGATAATGCTAGTTTTTATTATAAAAACAAAATCTCACTGTCCCGTCATGTTCAGATAATGCTAGTTTTTATTACAAAAACAAAATCTCACTTTCCTGTCATGTTCAGATAATACTAGTTTTATTATCAGAACAAAATGTCACTGTCCCAGTATGTTCAGATAATACTAGTTTTATTATCAGAACAAAATCTCACTGTCCCAGTATGTTCAGATAATACTAGTTTTATTATCAGAACAAAATCTCACTGTCCCAGGATGTTCAGATAATACTAGTTTTATTATCAGAACAAAATCTCACTGTCCCAGTATGTTCAGATAATACTAGATGTAGTTTTATTATCAGAATAAAATTTCACTGTCCCGTCATGTTCAGATAATACTAGTTTTATTATCAGAACAAAATCTCACTGTCCCTGCATATTCAGAAATCGCCCAAACAATGCTGTGCATTTAAATGTGCCATGGCAGTGTGTAGGAAATTCAAGTTTACTGATTAATGGAAAAGCTTAAGTGTTACAAAACAATTACCAGAGAAGTATGTTTGACTTACACGTCTCTCTATTTGTTCATACTCAAAAATCTTTTTTTTTTATTTTTAAAGTTTTATTTTTCTCCAAAGTTATATATTTCAACATACAAAGGAAGTAACAGAAAAAAGAAAAAAAAACACACAAAAAACACGAAAATGAAATTTCATACATTGACACCGGGTACAACATTGCAGAAGTTTACATAACAGTATAATCTTTGCAAATATAGAAATAAACTTTTAGTTGACTAGTATCAGTGTAACATGATGAAAGGCAGAATTATTGCTCAGGATACAAAGTATAAATCAGTTAGAATGTTTTGATGAAAAAAAAAAAAAAATTGACCATGAAGTTTTGAATTTAGAATTTTGCCTACATAAATAAAGGATTGATTGATTCTTCAAAAGTGAAATGGTAAAAAGATGTTAGCAATCGTATAAATATCTTTTACAGATTAAACTGTTGTTCAACAATTAATCAAATAAGTTTTGCATGTTTCCCCACTTTCTGTTGAATATATTTTCTGTATTGCTGAATTTGCTTAATAAATTTTCACTCATAAAGACTTCCCCTAGATGATATTTTAGTATTTGAAGATTTAGATCTCGATTAGACAGAACTGAATCGTAAATATATTTTTTTGTAACCAAAATTAACGCATTTAAAGGTGTGTTATTTTGATCTTTGTTTAAATAACCAAAAATAATATCAAAAGATGTGAAGTTTATACGAATACCTGTCTCTCGTGATATTAATTTTTTCCAAAAATGTGTTACCTTTTTACATTCAAAGAACATATGTAGTATTGTCTCTTCTTTTCTGCATCGTTCACACTCATTATCTGGTTTTATTCTCAATTTAAAGAGATAGCTTTTTGTAGCTAGTATCTTGTACAGTATTTTCATTTGAAACCAACTTAAATGGTTGTTTGTTATGTTTTTGAAACAGATAGAAAATATGTTGCTCCAAGTTTCTCTATCGATTGATACACCGAGTTCCTTTTCCCATTTTTTTTTCATTGTGTGATCATTACAGTCCGCTTGTTTCAAGAGTGTGTAATAACCTCTTGCCCCTTTGTTACATCTATTTATAATCTGCATACTTGTTGGTATTATTGGCCCAATAATATTTGATATATCATTCACTTTAGTTTCTTTTAAATATTTTTTAGTCAAACCTTTGACGCGTATATAATCAAGTGGATTAATGTTACTGAATGAGTATTTTTTTCTCAATTTTTCTGCTGTTATAAAGTTACCATCTGAATCAATTACGTCAGAAAATGTTCTAATGCCCTTTTTATACCAAGTTGGTTAGGTAAAGATTTTCAGTGGACATTTTTGGGTTATTCCACAGTGGTGTTGACATGATCTGCTCCAAATTACATGGTTTATATTTCTGAAATAAAATATCCCACGCATGTAGCACCGATATCCAAAAATTGTTTGTTATACTTTGGGATTGTTTAATGGCAAAGGTGGATCCTGCTATCTGAAACTTGGCCATATCGGTCATTATTGTTGACTGAAATAATGCTACCCATGGAGAATTGCTTTTTAATGCACGTCTTAACCATGTAACTTTGAGGGACATTACAAATTTTTCTAAATCTATCATCTTGATTCCACCTTTTTTAAAATCCAAAATTAAAACTCTGCGACTTATTTTGTCAGGCTTATTTGACCAGATAAAGTTAAAAAATATTTCATTTAATTCCTTCAAATATGTTGGGTCACAATTGGGCAAGCTTAGGAAAATATGATTAAGTTTTGACAATAAAAATGTTTTTATTACTGTAACTTTATCAAGAGGTGTAAGGAATCTTTTATTCCAATGTTTGATGGACTCTTTAATTTCTACCATTTTAGCAGAGTAATTTATCTGTACCATTTTTGATAGATCAACAGAAAATTTCAATCCTAAAAGTGTGAACTCGGTTTCATCCCATTGAAATTTTTTCGGGATTAATTTTTCTTTTGAATATTTCTTTTTACCTATCCAAACAATTTTTGTTTTATCGGTATTTATTTTTAAACCAGAAATTGAGCCAAAAATTTCTAGTGTGTTAAGTGCTGATTCTAATGAGTCAGAAGTGCCATCAAGTATTAAAGTGGTATCGTCTGCAAACTGGGTGCATTTGAACTCCAAATTCTTAATGCGAATTCCACGAATTCTGTCATTATTCAAAAACAGTAAAGTGAGGACTTCTGCCGCCATTATAAACAAATATGCTGAAATGGGGTCGCCTTGTCTACACCCCCTGCCTATCTGTATAAAGTCAGATAAGAAGCCATTTTGTAGTACAGCGGTCTTTATATCCGTATTAAAAAGTTTTATCCATGATATGAAATTATTGGTAAATCCTAAAAAAGACAGTACCTTGTATAAAAATTTCCACGAGATCGAATCATAAGCTTTTTCGAAATCGATTAGGATGAGAAGACCTTGTATATTATGTAACTCTGTAAAATGCATGATGTCATATATTAGGTGAGTTGACTCTCCAATATATCTGCCTGGGACAAACCCATTTTGATTATGACTTATTAAGCTGTTCAGCACAGTTTTTATTCTATTAGCTATGGCACCTGATGCTATTTTGTATATCACTGTAAGCATTGACAAAGGTCGCCAATTACGAATATTTTCCCTTGATTTTCCCTTTTTGGGAAGACAAGTTAAAATACATTGTCTTTGACTCACAGAAAGTCTGCCATTTCTGAAACTGTAATTAAAGCTCGTAACACCCATTTACCCAATTTGGTCCAAAAAACCTTGAAAAATTCCGCTGGAAATCCGTCGATTCCAGGAGTTTTATTGTTTTGCATATTTTTTAATGTTTTTGTTAATTCCTCTAGTTTCAATTCTCCTTCTAGTGCCTTCGCTTGTAAACCGGTTAATTTCCTACTTTCTATTCCTTTCAAGAGGTCTTTTAGATCTACCTCGTTTATCTTATTGTCCTGATTTTGAAATAGCTGACTATAGAAGCTTTTGACTTCTGCCAAGATGACCTTTTGATCTGTTATAATTGTCCCGTCTTTTGTTTTAACTTTTTTAATTGTTTTAGTAATGAAATTTTGATGTTCAAGAGAGCAAAAATATTTAGTTGGCCTTTCACCTTCATGTAGCCACTGAACCCTTGACCTGATGTAATGCCCTTTCATTTTAGATTCCCGTAGTAGTATTAACTCTTGCCTTTTTGCATCGAGGATGTTGGCATCAGTTATGTTGTTTTTTTTTTCTAACTCTTCAATTTCACTGATCAGCTTTATTTCATTGTTTTTCTCCTTTTTCTTTTTCAAGCTTGAATACTTGATAGTTTCACCACTAATTGTCAAAATTAACATTTCAAGGAATAGATCATCGCTGATAGTTAAAGTAATTTCTTCGTCCTGAAATTTGCTAAAATTATCGAAATTATAGATCGGAACGGCATATTTGATAATTTCTTCATTTATGATTTTGTTGATTAAGTGTACATATTCTAAATCTTTTAATAAATCCGTGTTAAATTTCCACAGGCCTTTTCCCTGCACAAATTTATTTAGACACATATTTAGTTCTAATATAGAGTGATCAGATTTATATCCTGCTTTAATATCAAAATCGCTAATTAAATCTGTTAAACTTGAAGATATTAAAAAATAATCAAGTCTGGCTTGCTTTAATGGGTTATGGCGGCGCCAAGTCTATCTTTTCCTGTTCGGATAGAAATATCTATAAGTGTCAATTAAATTGTTCTCTTCCATTATGTTTAAAGTTGCTAATCTTGCTTTCGGATTATTTACATTTGAATAATTGAAACAATCTAGCTGAGGATTTAAAGTCATATTAAAATCCCCACACCAGATTATGTAATCCTGTTCATTTCCATTTAATATGGTGTTTATTATATTGTAAAAAATTTGATCATCATTATTTGGACCATAGATATTGATCAGCTTAACAGTCATATCACTCAGTTTTAAATCTATTATTAACATATTACCTGTAGTATCTTTAATAACATCATTTACCGAGTACTCGAAAGCATTATTTAGTAAAATAGCTACCCCTCTAGAGTTTGTGCTTGTTCCATGTAACATTACTTCACCTTCCCATATAGTCTTTAAGTGAAATTCATCTTCTTTAGTAAGATGGGTGTCCTGAAGACAGAGGATGTCCGGAGATTTACTTTTCATATAATTGATAACATCATACCTTTTCGCCTTTGACTGTAATCCCCTACAATTTGCACTAAGAATTTTAATGCAGTTATATTGTTTAGGAGCCATAAGTTAATTAATCATTCTCAATAAGTTCAGCTGGGTGGCAATTATATGCCGACAGTTTATTTCCGGAAACCATGGCAACGGGCTTTAACAAAAAAAGGATATTGGTCTTTTCCAAATATAAGTAAGATGAGAATATCTCTGAGCTCAAATTCTGCACCAATATTAAAATTAAACTTCCAAACATAAGATATGCAAGAACATTAAATGCAATGATATCTATTAAGTCATATAACACATGGAGAAAGCAAACAAAAAATAAAAGAGCAACAAAAAAAATATAGGTATATACACAAGAAAAAAATAAAAATAACAAAATAATTGCTTAAGTAAAGAGGTGTAGGCCCCAGAAATGTGGATCAAAAAGGGTTATATACAGGGGACTTTTTCTTTCAGTTTATAATCTAGTTGTCAAATCGTATGTTTCCCCTAATTGAAGGTACACTTTGCAGCATTTCCGAATCACTCACAGAAGAACAAACATTAGTGAATGTCACTATACCTAGACAAAAAGTATTCCCAATTTTATGTGGTCAATATATATTCTACTCAGTCACCAGTCGGTCCCTGTCATGTTTTCTATAAACAAACACTTTTGGTTATTTAAAACACATAGAGCTAAAACTTTCTTTCAATTGAAAACATGAAGCCAAAACATCAGTGGCTCTTGTAAAAATCTGATATATAGTCGCTGCTTCAAAAGTCTTTTTGGGTAGCCTGAAGTGGGGAGCCATTAAAGATATTATTTAACGTTTAACCTTAAACTGGTTCATATCAAATTTAAAAAAAAAAAAAAAAAAAATGTGTATATATACTTATGTTCCATCCAATGTCAGGAATAAAATAAAACAAAAAGCAACTAGAGGAATGCTTTTGCTAACAAAAGCGAAGCGTCCCTTAAAGTTTAAAATGCTTTGTGGTTTTAATAAGCATGCTGTAAAGCTAAGAATGCACAAAGCTGCACCGTATGCTTTCCCGATACCTCTTAATACATTCTGAAGCTATAAAAGCAACAATAAAGGAGATATAAGGCAAAAACTCCAGAGCAGCTATTTATGACCCCAGTTTGGCCCATAAGGGGGGGTCGGGGGGTAAAACTGACCGGCTATTTAGACTCTCCACATATGCTTTCCCAATACCTCTTAATATTCTGAAGCTATAAAAGCAACAATAAAGGAGATAAAGGCAAAAACTCAAAATCGGCTATTTTATGACCCCAGTTTGACCCATAAGGGGGGGTCGGGTGGTAAAACTGACCGGCTATTTAGACTCTCCATATATGCTTTCACAATACCTCTTAATACATTCTGAAGCTATAAAAGCAACAATAAAGGCGATATAAGGCAAAAACTCAAAATCAGCTATTTTATGACCCCAGTTTGACCCATAAGGGGGGGCCGTGGGGTAAAACTGCCCGGCTATTTAGACTCTCCACATATGGTTTCCTATTACTTCCCAGTACATTTTATAGCTCTAAATGCAATACTTGGCCTAAATTTAAGGCTTTCAGATTGGAAGGTGTCAGAAAATCACTCATAAATGAGACATTTTACAAGGGATTGCTCCCAAAATCTAATCAGCTCGCGTTTTCGATAGTATGAACAGGTGTGTCAAATTATAAGGCTCTGTAGCAAGTAGTTTTTCCTGAACTGTGATGACAGGGGGGGGGGGGGGGTGTACTTCAAAAAATAGTTTTTGATCATGTGACCTTCATAAAGGTCAAAGGTCAAATTTAAGCATGCAGAAAAATTTTCCCACGCCTAAGGTCTATAACTGCCAAATATGATTTGAAACCTTCTAATAACTAGATTGGGCCAACTCGGCGCCAACATATCCCCAGACAGGTCATCACTCACGCCACAGATTTTGATCGGGAATTTTTAAAAACATAATTTACCCATTATTATATGAACTTCAGCACATCAATCTACTCTGTTTATATCTTCCCAAGGAAGATGGTGTATCCCCAGATGCCGAATACATAACTCAAATTATATTTTCAATCTTCCTGCAATGATAACTCTAAACCTATTTTCAAAGTATTTAAATGATTGATGATTGAATGTCCATTCTAAAATAATAATCCCAAAAGAGCATATCTGTTTCTATATTTGTTGACAAATAAAATATTATTTTTAACTCAACTCATCATACTTTTCAATCTTCCTTCAAAGTATTTAAATGATTGATGATTCAATGTCCATTCTAAAATTCATAATCCCAAAAGCGCATATCTGTTTCTATATTTGTTCACAAATAAAATATTATTTAAAAAAAAATCATTTATATCATTATTTTATTATATTATTTTTAGAATTTGCAAATTGTTTTCAGTTATTCATTTCCTCTATACCTATATATGTGGTCCATATATATGCAACCTAAATATGTGACACAATCTCAGTTCTGACTCCCCTTTGTGTTATATGTAATGAAGCCCACCACCTCCCACCCCCACCCCTCTCCCCTTCTCCACACCTCTCTCACTATTACACAAGATCTGCAACCCCATTGAGTTCTTTGTTTCTCATCTGATATCATTAAATACCTTTGTTTATTTAGTGTCACTCAATATAGCTGGAGGTCCCAGAGGTGGGTGGGGGGAATCCGGGTGGGGGATGTGGGTTGGGACTTAGTTTAGTTTATTAGTTTATTATAGTGACATGTATTATGTTGACAAGGATTATACAAAAACTATTGAAGTAATACCCAGCCCTATATGGGCTTATAAGTCACTTTAAATAGAGAGTTAATAACAAACAGAGCAAACATATTTTGAGGTAAGATACAGTAAATAAAGACAGCAATTCAATACATAAAAAATAACAATATAATTTACTTTTTCTTTCTTGCCACAAATCAAAAATAAAATTAATAACCATATTGACATTCATATGAGTTAATACCCTTGATAATTGATCTATTAATAATTCAGATTTATCTATATTTAAAATTTTGAAATATTTCATACGAATCAGCTCTAAAGCTGGACAAACACAAACAAAATGTATCTCATCTTCTACATCTTTTTTACACAGTTTACATGTTCTCTCAAAGAGATGGAGTGCTACAGCATAAATGGTAAACAAACAATCTATATAAAAGGGGTACTCAAATACAAAAAGAATTGAGAATTTTAAGTATGTGATTATCAACTGAAATGAGTTCATAACTGTAGGAGCTGTGTCAAAATGAACTGAGGCAAGTTGAATAAAACTGGGCTAGTTGAGGGTTAAAAATCCCCTAGTTTTACTACATACGGATATAATTTCATTAATATTGGGACTTAAAGCTCACTTAAAGTGTCCATTTTGTCTACTTGAATATGTTTAACCGGCGTTTAACCAGTTTCATTTTAAAAAGTTAAAAACTCAGCAAGCAGAGGTATAACACACAAAAATAAGTTCTTAAAAGACTAAGATAGCCATAACATTATTAATATTCAAAATTTAAATAGACAGGCATTTCCTTTTAAAAATTCAAAGATTTCAGCTCTATAACCCACATAGTTTGACAGTTACTGGGCTTTAAAGTGGCATAATGTCCATAAATTGGGTTTCTGTGGGCATTTTACAATTGTTAAAGAGACCTTAGCAATTAAACTACAGATCTGAAACTTTTTGGGGGACATACATAACAAACAAAAATTATATATAATACAGTTTAAGACTTGTCACACTAAGCATTTCCAAATAACAGGGCAAAATACGGAAAAAATGTCCAAAAAGGCACTTGGGCGAGTGTCTATGGCCCTCATACACAGGTTAAATGTCTACTAAAAACCTTGATTTTCGGCATATGTAAAAAGGACATAATAATGCATTCCCAGATGGGATTTCAGCTCCATCAATCACATAGTTTAACAGTCACAGGGCTTAAAGGTGGCAAAAAGTCCAAATATTGGGTCTCTGTGGGCCTTTTAGAGATCTCGATGTGGCTTTCAAATTAAAGCTTCAGACTTAAAATTTGTTACATACTAAGATTACACATAGAATATGTATCTAATAAAGTTTGAAACTTCTCAGACTTACCATTTCCAAGTTACAGAGCAAAATATGTGAAAAATGTCTTAAAAGGGTCACTCAGGTGGGTGTTTAAGGTCCTCATACACAGGTTAAATGTCTACTTGAAGCCTTGATTTTTGGCACATGTAAAAAGAACATAATAATGTATTCCCAGATGAGATTTCAGCTCTATCAGTCACATAGTTTAACAGTCACAGGCCTTAAAATTGGCAAAAAGTCCAAATACTGGGTCTTTATGGGGCCTTCTAGAGACCTAAATGTGGCCTTCAAATTAAAGCTTCAGACTTACAATTTGTCACATACTAAGATTACAGTATATAGAATATGCATCTAATACAGTTTGAAACTTCTTAGACTTACCATTTCCAAGTTACAGGGAAAAATATGTGAAAAATGTCTAAAAATGGTCACTCGGGTGGGGATTTATGGTCCTCATACACAGGTTAAATGTCTTCTTAAAGCCTTAGTTTTTGGCACATATATAAATAACATACTAATATCTTCCCAGATAGGATTTGAGCTCTATCAGTCACATAGTTTGACAGTCACAGGGCTTAAAAGTAGCAAAAAGTCCAAATATTGGGTCTTTGGGAGCCTTTTAGAGACCTCAATTTGACCTTCAAAATTAAAGCTTCAGACTTAAAATCTGTTACATACTAAGATTACACACAGAATATATATCTAATACAGTTTGAAACTTCTCAGACTTACCATTTCCAAGTTACAGGGAAAAAGATGTGAAAAATGTCTTATAAGGGTCACTCGGGTGGGTGTTTATGGTCCTGATACACAGGTTAACTGTCTATTAAAGGCCTAAATGTTGGGGCACATATAAGAAAACACATAGATATATTCCCAGATGATATTTAACTTAGATGAGAGACATTGTTTGAAAGCTACAGTGCTTGAAAGTGGCAAAAAGTGCATAAATTGGGTCTCTGTGGGCACTTTTGAGACCTTAAGTCGACCCCTTTAGGTAAACCTACAGCCCTAAAATTTTCTACAGACAAGGATTACATATCAAAGTTATACCTAGCGCAGTTTGAGACTCATCAGAATTACCACTTCCAAATTATAGGGCAAAATATGTGAAAAGTATAGCAAAAAATCCCTAAGTGGGGGTATTTATGGGCCTCAAACACAATTTTCTCCTCAACTTAAAGTCGTGATTTTCGGCACATGTACTAAGAACATATTAATGTGTTGTCAGGTAAAATTTCAGCCAGCTGAGCATCATAGTTTGTGACCTACAGGGCTCTAAGTGGCCAAAAGTCCAATTTCTGACCTTAAGGTGGCCATAAGTTCTTTTTTACTGGGAGTTTAAGGTCACCTTAAAATAGGGATCTTCCTTTGGGCATCCTTAACATGTGTACCAAGTTTGAAAAAAAATATTAATTTGCTTTTGAGTTATCGCGTCCACAAGGAAATTTCTACGGCGGCGGCGGCGCGACGGACCTGAATCCAATATATCCCCGACTTTCGTCTGGGGATATAATAAGGGAGATATTCAAGGGAGACCATAATGCGGCGGCGGTGGCGGGGGCGAGGAAACTGAGGCGAAAACAAATAAGCGCCCTTTCAGGGACGCTTAATTACCTAAAAATAAACAGGGGTGTTTAATTGCTTTACGTTGTAGTTGTAAACACTTATGTAACACTGAAAAAAGAAAAAAAAATGATAGAGTTTTGATCACCTTAAAAGCAGCAAAGGTTTTTGTTGATCACATTGAAAATTCGTGAACCTGCTTTCTATACAGGTATATTAGGACCTGTTTTCAATATTGTAATAAATCTACCAGTTTTGATCAGAGACATTTGTTAACCAGTGTTTACTAAATGGAAAATGTCAATTCCCAGTTGTTTTTATTTTTACACTGAGGGACTGTTTCCAAATTACAAGTTTGCACATGTTCATTGTTTTAATAGTAGAAGTCAAATGTACACATGCATGTTATGACCAAAAACTCCCATAAGACCTGTGAAATACAATTCATATTTCCCATTCAGTAAGAAAAAATGCAAACAATACTTTCATGTGCAGATAAATCATTGCACATAATTATGATACACATAACAACCACTCTAATAATCTTTTTAAAATTAAATGCAATGCTTGACACCACTATTTGGTACCAATTCACAAAGCTGGCCTTCACCACCACGATGATCCAATACAGTTTATGTTTTCTCAGATTGTGTCTATTTAACAATACATTTGTGATCTATATTACCTTAATTTATAAATCAGTACAAATTATAGACCTTTGAGTGGCCTAATATAAGGTACAACAAAATATTTACACACAAGCCTCTTTTTTTTTAAAAACTTCAAATGGTTTAAATGTTATATTCTGTACGGGTCTTATGATTACAAATCTTACCAGTATCATTGGAGAAATTGATTTTAACAGGATTGAAGCTTACCTCTTACTAACTTTGGCCATGTCGAAGCCAATGTAGCGGATGATGTGTTCCTCTGGAAGAAATTGGTTGAGGTAGCGTATCACTCCATGAAGCTCATCTGTCAATGTACTTTCATGCCGCTTTTTCTCACGTTTCTAAAAATACAAAAATACATGCAATATCAATTAAGATCAATAGGATGTCAGGAGGTCAAATACATTGAATGACACATATACACAAAACCCAATTTCCAAACTAGAAGAATGTTTTTGCTAACAAAAACTAAGCGTCCCAAAAAGGTTCACCGCAATATAATATACAGTAGAAAAAGGTTTTTGAAAATAAAAACATGCAGTGCTGAGAGAAGAAGTGAAAGTTAAGCAGACAGTGTGGAAGTTTATGCATTAATATGAAAGAAAAATTTAAGCTTTATTTTGTTTTCTATGGTTATAAATTGTGAAAAGTTAATTGAATAAATGCTCTGGCTCCGAAAGCATAAAGCATCAATACTTATAATAGGTCGAAAATTACGTCATAAAACTACTTAATTAAAGAGTAACAGTGCTTTATAAATGCCATATACCTATTTACATTTTAGAAAAAGGCATAGTAAAATTTGAGCCTTTGGAAAGGCAAGAAGTTTATGACACAACTATCTAGACCAGCTATCTAGACTCATCACATATGGTTTCCCAATACCTCTTAATACATTGTAAATCTCTGAAAGCAAGAATAAAATAGATATAAGGCAAAAACACAAAATTGGCTATTTCATTACCCCAGTTTGATCCATAAGGAGTGGTCAGGGGCTAAATGTGACCGGCTACCTAGACTGTTCACATAAGGTTTCCCAATACCTCTTAATACATTCTAAAGCTCTAAAAGCAAGAACAAAGGAGATATAAGGCAAAAACACAAAATCGGCTATTTTATGACCCCAGTTTGACCCATAAGGGGTGATCCGGGGGTAAATCTGACCAGCTATCTAGACTCATCACATAAGGTTTCCAATACCTCTTAATACATTCTAAAACTCTAAAAGCAAGAATAAAGGAGATAAGAGGTAAAAACACCAAATCAGCTATTTTATGACCTCCAGTTTGATCCATGGGGGGACGGGGGACGGGGGTCGGGGGTAAATCTGACCAGCTATCTAGACTCATCACATAAGGTTTCCAATACCTCTTAATACATTCTAAAACTCTAAAAGCAAGAATAAAGGAGATAAGAGGTAAAAACACCAAATCAGCTATTTTATGACCCCCAGTTTGACCCATGGGGGGACGGGGGTCGGGGGTAAATCTGACCAGCTATCTAGACTCTTCACATATGGTTTCCCAATACCTCTTAATACATTCTAAAGCTGTAAAAGCAAGAATAAAGGAGATAAAAGGCAAAAACACAAAATAGGCTATTTTATGACCCCAGTTTGACCCATAAGGGGTGATCCGGGGGTAAATGTGACCGGCTATCTAGACTCTTCACATAAGGTTTCCCAATACCTCTTAATACATTCTAAAGCTCTAAAAGCAAGAACAAAGGAGATATAAGGCAAAAACACAAAATCAGCTATTTTATGACCCCAGTTTGACCCATAAGGGGTGATCCGGGGGTAAATGTGACCGGCTATCTAGACTCTTCACATAAGGTTTCCCAATACCTCTTAATACATTCTAAAGCTGTAAAAGCAAGAACAAAGGAGATATAAGGCAAAAACACAAAATCAGCTATTTTATGACCGCAGTTTGACCCATAAGGGGTGATCCGGAGGTAAATCTGACCAGCTATCTAGACTCATCACATAAGGTTTCCAATACCTCTTAATACATTCTAAAACTCTAAAAGCAAGAATAAAGGAGATAAGAGGTAAAAACACCAAATCAGCTATTTTATGACCCCCAGTTTGACCCATGGGGGGACAGGGGTCGGGGGTAAATCTGACCAGCTATCTAGACTCTTCACATATGGTTTCCCAATACCTCTTAATACATTCTAAAGCTGTAAAAGCAAGAATAAAGGAGATAAAAGGCCAAAACACAAAATCGGCTATTTTATCACCCCACTTTGACCCATAAGGGGGGATCCGGAGGTAAATCTGACCAGCTATCTAGACTCTTCACATAAGGTTTCCCAATACCTCTTAATACATTCTAAACTCTAAAAGCAAGAATAAAGGAGATATAAGGCAAAAACACCAAATCGGCTATTTTATGACCCCCAGTTTGACCCATGGGGGGACGGGGGTCGGGGGTAAATCAGACCAGCTATCTAGACTCTTCACATATGGTTTCCCAATACCTCTTAATACATTCTAAAGCTGTAAAAGCAAGAATAAAGGAGATAAAAGGCCAAAACACAAAATCGGCTATTTTATCACCCCACTTTGACCCATAAGGGGGGATCCGGAGGTAAATCTGACTAGCTATCTAGACTATTCACATAAGGTTTCCCAATACCTCTTAATAGATTCTAAACTCTAAAAGCAAGAATAAAGGAGATATAAGGCAAAAACACAAAATTGGTTAATTTTATTGTAATTGGAATTTTTATAAATAAAAATACTTACATAATCCCAACAGAAGCTTACGTGACCTACCGTTCGGTCAAGGACACAGACAATGTGTCTCGCCATTTTTTTCTCTTAATGTACACACGTAAACCCCAGCGGGCACCTGCTGGAGGTTATATCTCCACTGTAAGTTGTCATTCTAATTTTGACCCTACCCCTCAGAAGATGGTAGAGGGGAGGAGGGTGGGACTCTCCCTGTTGGGATTATGTAAGTATTTTTATCTATAAAAATTCCAATTACAATAAAATTAACCAATTTTATTGCATAAAAACGTACTTACATAATAACAACAGAAGCTTGAATGCAGCCCTGAGGTCCATGGTGGGTAGACTTCTGAGGACTGTCAAGTGCTATAGGAGAGTTCTTTAGGTATACAGATACAAAAAAATGCATACACAATATGTTATACTACAAACACTGTAATATACTACATATATGAATACTAGTATCATTATTACTGTCATAGTCAATACAAGTACTGTTAAAGTGAAAAGTAATTGTAATAAAGTAGCTGTAAAGTACTCACCCACTTATGAAAGCAGCATGCTGTACTGCACATCAAATAATATGTATGAAACCTCCACCTTATCTATACAGTAGTGCAGGGGTCAAAGGTCAGCTGTGCCCAGTTGAATAAAACTCCAACAGTCAGAGTGCAGCTGTCCCTCAAGCCAAGCAGCCATAACATGAAGTCTTATCCATATTCTTGTTCCAAAAATCAAAGTCCTAGTACATTCCAGTCCAAAACCATACATCCTGAAAACATAAAGATTGATTATATTAGTAAGTCTCAATTGTTCACTATATGCTGTGCAGACACAATGGGACCTAACTTAAAGATATCATCATTTTCCCAGCAAATATCTTTCAAATAAAAGTCTGTAAAGGTATTGTGGGACTTCCAGTAACAAGAGCTCAAGACCTGCTCTAAGGAGATACCTCCTTTAAATGCGAGTGATGCAGCCATAGCTCTAACATCATGAGCTCTAACCTGAGTGACCTGTTGATCAGCCGTATCTGAAGACTGATAGCAAGTTTGAATGGTGTGTTTGATCCACTGGGAAATGGTTATTCTTGTAATATCCTTAGAATAACCCTCCCTAAGTGATACAAAGAGCAGGGCCTTGCCCTTTCTCATGGATTTGGTCTTCTCTAAATAGACCTTGAGGGCCCTAACTGGACAAAGTGACTTGTCCTCCACCAGTGAGCTGTCCAACATGGTAGTAAGGGCTGGTATCACTACTGGCTTAATGGAATCAGGGCCATCCGAAGCCAATTGGTTTTTAGCCAGGAAGGCCGGAGAAGGAGAGACAGTAACTTCTGACCAATTTCTCCTTGAAGAGACAGAAGAGTGAGTCCATGCATGTATCTCACTCCTTCTTTTACCTGAGGCTAAAGCCAACAGGAACACTGTCTTGTAAGTTAGCCACTTCAAAGGAGCCTCTGACAAAGGCTCAAAGGGAGGTTTTGTCAAACCTAAGAGGACCAATGAGAGGTCCCATGTAGGTATGGACCTATTTGGTTTAGGTCTATCCCTGGTGAAGCTGGCAATAAGTCTATTCAGTTCTAGACTTTTTGAAATGAATTCACCCTGTGAACCCAAAGCATCAGCAATTGCTGTTCTGTAACCAGTGATTGTAACTGGCTTGAGATTTTTGACTGTGAACAGGTAGTTTAAAAATTCTGCTACCTGGGGAACAGCTGTTGAGGTGATGTCCACCTTATTCTCTGTGCACCATTGCCCATAAATGGTCCACCTTGATTGATAGACTTTTCTTGAGGATTCCCTCTGAGGTGCCTTAATTCTTTCTGCCACCTCAGATGAGAATCTTCCAGAATTGGATTCCTGGAATCCAGAAGCCACACATGTAGATTCAGGTACTCCACGTTGTTGTGGAACCTGTTGGAATGTGGTTGTTTCAGTAATGTCTTCCAATGAGGGAGCTGTAGAGGTACCCTGGTCGAGAGATCCACCAGATCCCAGAACCATGGCATCCCTGGCCACCCTGGAGCCAGTACTATCATCCTGCATGGGTATGTTATTATTTTTTGAATTACTTGTGGCAGGATGGCTACTGGACAGAAGACATAGCCGTCTAGGCCTTCCCAACAGATATTCAATGCATCTATTTTCCAAGCCTTTCTGTCTGGGACAGGAGATACATAGATTGGAAGTTTGTAATTTAGATGAGTTGCAAATAGATCTACCATTGGTGTGTGCCAAACTTTGCAAATTTGGTTGAATATCTGTTGGTGAAGTGACCACTCCGTCTGTATGACCTTGTCCCTTCGTGATAGAGAGTCTGCTATGACATTTAGGGATCCAGGTACGTGTCTTGCCCTTATCTGGATTCTTCTGGAATTTGTGAATGCAAGAATTCTCCAGATAAGAGCACACATTTCTATGGAATGTGTGCCTCCTTCTTTGTTTAGATAAGATATTACTGTGCTGTTGTCTGAACAAATGAGCACTGTTTGACCTTGTAAGTGTTCCTGAAAGCCCTTTAGGGCTAGAAGAACAGCTTTTAGCTCCAATACATTGATGTGGAGCTGGGCTTCCTTGTTTGACCAGAGACCACTTAACACTATCTCGTTTAAGTGAGCTCCCCAGCCTTTTTGTGAGGCATCTGTAAACACCAGTGTGTTGTGTACCTGAGGATGGATAGGAGCACCTGCCATGAGATTTTTGATATCCTCCCACCACTTTGGGTGCATCAGGAAATTTCCTGTTACTGGAATCCTTATGTCCAATGACTAGGGGAAACTTCCAGTGCGACTTTAGGTACCACTGGAAAGGTCTCATGTGTAACCATCCTAGTGGCACTGTTTTTTCCAAGGAAGCTAAAGTCCCTATGAGCGACATGAGCTTTCTTGGAGTCAAGACTAATGACTTTCTGATGGAAACAGTCTGAGCGTTTAGCCGATCGAGTTTCTTCTGGGTTGGGAAAACTAGACCCCTCTGAAGGTCGAAATGATAGCCCAGAAAATCCAGTTTTTGCGTGGGTATCAATTCCGATTTTTGAAAATTGATAAGCCAGCCTAGTTCTTGGACCAATTGAACTAACTTTTCCGAATCTTTGAGACATTGATCTTTTGATGGTGACCGAAGAAGCCAGTCGTCCAGATATTGATGGATTCTGAGGTCCTGGCTTGAGCTATGAGTTTGACCTCTTTGACAATGCGAGTGAACTCTAGGGGAGCTGTCGCGACACCAAAAGGAAGAGCTTGAAACTGAAAAACCCCTTTTTTGGTCTGAAATCTCAGATATTTTTGAGATTGTGGATGTATTGGAACATGGAAATAAGCGTCTGTGAGGTCTATCGAGATGACCCACTCCCCTTTTCGAATCGATTTCCTGATAGATTCGGCTGTTTCCATCTTGAATGTCGGTACATGTAAATGAAGGTTTAACATACTTAGATCTATTACTGGTCGCCAACGATTCATGGGTTTTGGAACCAGAAAAAGTCTGCTGTAATATCCCAGAGTAGTGAGTTTTTTGACAGGAACTATCGCCTTTTTTGTAAGCATGGCCTGAACTGCCTCTTGGAGGGCGCCATCTTTGTTTTTGTTGTGATATTCGCTCAAAATGAGCGGAATTTTCGACAATTTTGGAAGAAACTTGAAGTCTAGGCGATATCCATGTTGCAGTAAACTTACTACTCTGGGATGGGCGTGGTTTTTTAACCATACCTGCCAAAAAGTCCGCAATCTTGCCCCTGGGAAGTCATTTCCTCTTTCCACCTCTGCCTCCTCGCGATGCGCGCGCAGAGAAGTGGCCATAGGTTGAATTTTGCTGCGTTCGTTTGTCACGAAACGACCTGGTATTCTCCTGAGATTTTGAATGTGAAGACTTCCCGAAATCGAAGCTCTTGACAGACTCTCTGTAGGACTTGGGCTCAGAATCCTTCATAATGGAGAGTCTTTTGATCATGTTATCCTCAACCTGGGATAGGATATCTGAATTAAACACCTCCTGCTGGTCAAAATGATCAGTACACAAGTTTGCCAAGTCCTTAGGACCTAATTTTGAGCTGCAGTCCTTCAATAAGCTGTCCCTCCTTGCAAGTAGCATATTGCAGGCCAGAGTCATATTCTGTTTGAGGACTGTATCCAGAGCTATTTCTAAGGAAGATGTGACAGAAGCCTGGAGCTGAGAGTATTTGATCATGAGATCTGCTGATTCCCTGATGGTTTCCAGATCTTCTGAACATTTGATCTCATTAGCTAACTCCTGGATCCTATTGTTGAGTTCCTCAATAGCCATTTTAAACCACACAACATGGCCCAGGATTTGAACATTTTCTCTGCAAACTGTCTCCTGCACAATAAACTGCTTGGAAGGTACAGAGATTGAAGATGACAAAGACTTTACTTTAGCTATGTTGAAGTATGAGTCAGGAAGTTTAGGAGCTTTCAGAGGAGTATTTTGAGGAGAGGTGGTGTAATAAATCATGTCAGGCCTCTCAAAGGCCAAAAACTGTCCCTGAGATAGAGATTCAGAGCTGGACTTGTCTTTTACTGTGGTTCCAGAGGCCTTTCTGAATCTATAGTCCCACATGGACTGTATGTCTTGAACAGGAGGTAAAGCCAAATTCTGTTTTCTGACCACCTGTTTTGAAGGTTTCTTAGAGAATGCAGAGGGAGCCACAAGGCACTCTACTTGTGGTACCTCTAAATCCAACAGATTCCTGATGGCATTGAGCATTTCCACATAGGAGGGATCTAACTCCTGGGAATGAGTGTCTGTATCCCCCTGAGGAGACCTGGATCTATGGCGTTTCATAGCAGGTAAAGATGATTCCTCATCAGATAATTCCCCCTCTGAGGGGACTGGTCTGCTCTGGGAGGCAGGGGCACACATACCCTGCTCCTGAGAGTGAGGAAGAGCTGTTTTGGAAGATGTAGGTTTATCCCTGCGCTTGAACTCCTCAAATTGAGAAGCCAGGGAAGATAACTGAGAATTCATAGCCTTTAACATCTCCTGAAGAGATGAATCAGGAGTAGAAGTGGAGGAAGTTGAGGACTTTGAAGGAGTTGGCTCATCCAACAGCGAATCATCAAACTTCTCAGAAACTTTACTTTTTGAAGATTTCTTTCTATGAGGAATTTTCAAAGCACCAGCACAAATAGTACAGTCAGTTTCCTTACCAATCACACACTTATCCTTGCCTTTCTTGTCGTTTCTGCATTTCAAACAGGCCTGATGGTTGTCCCAAGGCAACATATCACCTGCGCAAATGGAGCATTTCCTTTGTTTTTCGGACATGGTAAATATCTTTGAAGATCCGAAAAGAACGCGTGTGTACTTGA
Source organism: Sabellastarte sp. h YS-2021 (assembly GCA_964017235.1). Classification (NCBI taxonomy): domain Eukaryota; kingdom Metazoa; phylum Annelida; class Polychaeta; order Sabellida; family Sabellidae; genus Sabellastarte; species Sabellastarte sp. h YS-2021. The sequence continues at coordinate 137,482,388 of OZ024927.1, read as the reverse complement.
CGGCGGTCAAAATAAGAATGACAACTTACAGTGGAGATATAACCTCCAGCAGGTGCCCGCTGGGGTTTACGTGTGTACATTAAGAGAAAAAATGGCGAGACACATTGTCTGTGTCCTTGACCGAACGGTAGGTCACGTAAGCTTCTGTTGGGATTATGTAAGTACGTTTTTATACAATAAAATCGGCTATTTTATGACCCCAGTTTGACCCCTGGGGGGATCAGGGGGTAAATCTGACCAGCTATCTAGACTCTTCACATATGGTCTCCCAATACCTCTTAATACATTCTAAAGCTGTAAAAGCAAGAATAAAGGAGATAAAAGGCCAAAACACAAAATCGGCTATTTTATTACCCCAGTTTGACCCATAAGGGGGGATCCAGAGGTAAATCTGACCAGCTATCTAGACTCTTCACATATGGTTTCCCAATACCTCTTAATACATTCTAAAGTTGTAAAAGCAAGAATAAAAGTGACAAAAAGGCAAAAACACAAAATAGGCGATTTTATGACCCCAGTTTGACCCATAAGAGGGGGGTCCAGGGGTAAATCTGACCAGCTATCTAGACTCTTCACATAAGGTTTCCTAATACCTCTTAATACATTCTAAAGCTGTAAAAGCAAGAATAAAGGCGATAAAAGGCAAAAACACCAAATCGGCTATTTTATGACCCCAGTTTGACCCATAAGGGGGGGGTCCGGGGGTAAATCTGACCGGCTATCTAGACTCTTCATATACGGTTTCCCAATACATCTTAATACATTGTAAAATTCTAAAAGCAAGAATAAAGGAGATATAAGGCAAAAACACAAAATCGGCTATTTTATGACCCCAGTTTGACCCATAAGGGGGGGTCTGGGGGTAAATCTGACCTGCTATCTTGACTCTTCACATATGGTTTCCAAATACCTCTTAATACATTCTAAAGCTGTAGAAACAAGAATAAAGGAGATATAAGGGAAAAAGACGAAATTGGCTATTTTATGACCCCAGTTTGACCCCTACAGGGGGGTCGGAGGGGAAATTTGACTTGCTTTCTAGACTCTCCACATATGGTTTCCTACTACCTCCCAATACATTTTATGGCTCTAAATGCAATACTTAACAAGATAATAGGGGGGTTCACATGAATTTTAAGCTTTCTGATTGGTACCTGTGAGAAAATCGCCCATAAATCGGTCAATTTTCATCGGATTGATCCCAAAATCTAATCAGCTCGCGTTTTTGATAGTATGAACACATGTATGAGGTTACAAGCCTCTGCGGTCAGTAGATTTTCCTGAACTGCGATGACGGGCGGGTGTACCCGAAAAAACTAATTTTTGATCATGTGACCTTGATAATGATGAAAGGTCAAATTTAACCATGTGGAAAAACTTTCCCACGCCTAAGGTATATAACTGCCAAATATGGTTAAAAAGCTTCCAATAATAAGGGAGATATTCAAGGGAGACCATAATGCGGCGGCGGCGAGTAAACTGACGCGAAACCAAATAAGCGCCCTTTTCAGGGACACTTAATAAATGTTGCTTATTTATTGCACCAAAATAAATGAATTCACGGCGTTTGAAAGTAAAATGTTTCCTGAGATACAGCCAATGGGGTCAAATTGTAGTGAAGTTTATTGAATCATGGTCACACATGGCATCCTGACATCTAGGAAAATTTCTTACCCAGACTTAAATTTCACAGAAAATATAATAAAAAAAAGTATTTTGCAGAATGCCAAAGAATGATAAAAATTTAGATACATGAAACACAAAAATATATTCATCAAACACAAACCTTGACCAGGTTGAGAATAATAACTGGAGATCCATAGCGCTTCATCACTCTGTTAATGTGTTGTCCTGCCAAGTGACAATAAGGATCTGACTGATCAACTGAAACATTAAATACAAAAACACATTGCAATGCAAAGACTACTCCCTTTGGGGATAATGACATAAAATACTCAATGAGCAATAGCACTTACACTAACAACTTACAAAGACAAATTCTAATTCTAATTCTACTTGGACTTTTATAGCCCTTAATCTCCCCAAACAAGAGGACTCTAAGGCACAACAAACAAAAAGCAGTCAACAAAATTTCCGTATCCAGGGACATAAGAAGGGTCAAGCACCACGGAGAACGCCAGGGGAATGATACAGACTAAGGTGGGTATGCTTTGGTGTACAGGAAGGTCTTAAGCTGCTTTCTGAAGGAGGCCAGGGAGGGAGAGGCATGAATCTCATCAGGAAGAGCATTCCACACAGTGGGAGCATCAAAAGCAAAACTATTACCAAACTGTTTGACAGATTTATGAACAGAAGGGAAAAACTTTGGAATGACAAGGAAATTACCACCACTTTGACTGCGCCTGGTACTATAAGAACAGCTGTAGGAAGAAAGATATGGAGCAAAATACCTGGGAAAACCTGTGTGAAGATACTTATAAACAAGTGTGGCCGTCTTGAACATTGTACGCTGTTCAACAGGAAGCCAATGCAGTTTCTTTAGCACAGGAGTTATACTGGTGTATCGACTGGTGTTTGATACACTTCTGGCTGCACTATTTTGGATGCACTGTAATTTGTGTAGATTGAACTTGGAGAGGCTCCTGAAAAGTGAGTTGTAGTAATCCAAACGACTACTAACAAGAGCATTAGCCACAAGCACAGAAACATCATAAGAAACCGCCTGACATGTCTGAAATCACGGAGTTTAACAAAACAACTTTTGCAGACCTTCTGAACATGCTTGGACAAAGAAAAGTCTGAATCGAACCACAAACCCAGATTTTTTACTGAATCAACAGGGCAGAGTGAATTGCCCAAGATATCAATTGGAAAACATGCTTTCAACTTGTCCCTCTGTCTCTTCGAACCAAAGATGATAAACTCGGTCTTGTCAGGAATCAATTTGAGCTTACTAGTTGACATCCACTCTTTAACATCATCTAGGCACCTATTTAGCTTTTCAAAGGCAGCAGATGCATTCTCGTGGGATAAATGTATATAAACTTGGCTATCATCTGCATAAAAATGAAACTTTATTCCTTTATGTTTACTGATAATCAAACTGAGGGGGGTAGTGTGCAATGAGAACAGCAAAGGACCCAGGACAGAACCTTGTGGTACCCCAAATAGGAGTTTACAAACATCAAAGTAGAACCAATCTTTATTGACTGATAATGGTCTGTTAGGTAGGATGTGAACCATTTCAGAACAGAGCCACCGACTCCAAACCAATTTCGGAGGCAACTAAGAAGAGTGGAATGATCTATGGTGTCGAAGGCGGCAGACAAGTCGAGCAATACTACGGCAGTGGTTTCACCTCTTGACAATGATAAGTGAACTTCATTTTTTATGTAGAAAAGAGCTGTCTCAGTTGAATGACCAGCCTTGTATGCCGACTGGTACGGGTACAAATAAAGTAAAGGTCAAAGTTACTTTATGTCAAGTACAAATTTTACATCCTATGTGGGGTTTTTTCCTTTGAATTTCTTTTTTCCTCACAGTGAAACTGTATACAAAGCTACAGTAGAAGTGTACCAAGAACATCCCAATATCTACAGAAGCTGTTTATAGATATGACTAAATTTCATTTACATCTACCAAAACACAACATTTTTCTGATACTTGGTCAAGAAGATTTCCAAAGACAGAAAACAATATATTAATTTTTCAATGAATTTAAATTCATTTTGATTCAAGGTGGTTCATAAACTTTTATTTAATTTTCCTTAGAAACAACTTTATGTTCTTCTTTTTAGTTACGGCTAAGTAATTGCTATCATTTGCACATTGATTTAAATTATATATGGTAACATCCTTTTCACTTCAACTCTGATAAATAGAATTTCCTAGTAACTAGAATTTTCCCCCTTTGATTTTATATTAATTATCCTGTTATATAGAATTCCTAGTTAATATTAGAAGTATTCTTCTGGTCTATCAAGATTCAACTTAAAATTGCTCAATTCAACTAAAAAACACATACTATAAATGGTGGGTTTGGGCATCATCTTTGTGATATCCTGTGCCCAGGACATGGGCAGAGATCCCCTCAGCTGTACATATGATGTGACTCTTGCCTTGCGTAGGTCAGACACTGAGGCATCGTGCACAATCTGTTCTGTTTCCACTTCATTTGCCACTTGCCCATCAAAGTTTGCACCACGTTTTAAAAACCTAGTGCCTTGAAAAAATACAATAAAACTAGCATTACCTGAACATACTGGGACAATAAGAGTTGGTCCTTATAATGGATGGTTGGTAAAGTACAAAAGGTGTTTTTATGTAAAACAATAGAAATTTGTAGATTTTGGTAGGGTGAGAATGTGTTCATACAAAACAAGAGAAGAGTGTCCGTGAACGGGCACTGTGTCAGCTGACTGAGTGTTTTTGATTTGTGAAGGTGATTAGAGGACAGAATAATTATCAGGAAAAGGGCTGTACAGAAATACAGTAAATGGTAACTGAACAGCAAGTTCGAAAGAAATTCCAAAGCTGACAGAAGAAAAGGATAAAAAAGTTGTGCCCTGTAAATGGTATTATGAAGGAAAATAACAAGGTAATTGTTTAAGTGTAAAAAATAGGTTAAAACATATTTAAAGAAATACTACAAATGCAATATCCTCGTTCGACCTTGAAGAAGGGGTCCAAGGTCAAATCTAACCACACAAATACATTCCCAGCCCATGATTTCCTATGGTTTACCATTCCAAACCTCTAGGACCAATTATAAATGAGTTATAAGCACTTTTAAGCTTGGCTGTCCTCATTTGACCTTGAAGGAGGGGTCCAAAGGTCAAATCTGACCATACCAAAAGATTCTGAGCCAATGATTTCCTATGGGATGGTTTACCATCCCAAATCTCTGTCACCAATAATAAACGAGTTGTAGGCACTTTCAATTTTCGCTATCCTCATTTGACCTTGAAGGAGGGTTCCAAGGTCAAATCGGACCATATCAACAGATTCACAGCCCATGATTTCCTGTCTGTTTACCATCCCAAACCTCTGGGACCAATAATAAGCGAGTTATAATCACTTTTAAGTTTGGCTATCCTTGTTTGACCTTGAAGGAGGGGTCATTGAAGGTCAAATCTGACCACACCAAAAGATTCCCACCCCATGATTTCCTACAGGTTGGTTTATCATCCCAAACCTCTAGAATCAATAATAAGGGAGATATAAGCACTTTTCATGACTGACAAAAAACACCTGTGGCGGCCATCTTGTTTCTCAAAATGAGGCCAAAAATATTCCCAGACAACATTTTATGGTTATTAATATATACTGCAAACTTAAGAAAGCTAGCTATAATATTTTTTTTCATCAGAGCAGTAATGGTGAAATCTCTCTCTACACACTGCGGCTATCCAGTGGATACAATGATTTACTCAACAGTGAGAACCTGAAAGTAGCTATTGCTCAGCTATGCCATGACATAGAGGTCTGCAATTTCACTATGTTATAGCTGACCAAAAATTCTGTGAATAACATATTTAACAAATTACTCTAAATGTAATAGTTTTCAAGTTACAACTGATTTACTCAACAGTGAGAACCTCAAAGGAACTATTACTCAGCTATGCAATGAGCTACATGTCTGAAATTTTACTATGTTATAGCTAACCCAAAAGTAGGTGAACAACATATTTAAGCAAACTACTGTAAATGCAATAGTTTTCAAGCTACAACTGATTTACTCAATAGTGAGAACCTGAAAATAGCTATTGCTCCGCTATGCCATGAGCTATAGGTCTGTAATTTCACTATGTTATAGCTGACCCAAAAGTAGGTGAACAATATATTTTAACAAAATACTCCAAATGCAATATTTTTCAAGTTATAGCTGATTTACTCAACAGTCAGTACCTGAGAATAGCTATTGCTCAGTTGTGCCATGAGCTATAGGTCTATAATTTCACTATGTTATAGCTGACCCAAAAGTAGCTGAATAACATATTTGCACAAATTTCTGTAAATGCAATAGTTTTCCAATTATAACTGATTTACTCAACAGTGAGAACTTCAAAGTAGCTATTACTCAGCTATGAAATGAGCCACAGGTCTGAAACTTCACTATGTTATAGCTGACCCCAAAATAGGTGAATAACATATTGAAACAAAATACTCTAAATGCAATAGTTTTCAAGTTATAAGTGATTTACTCAACAGTGATAACCTAAAAGTAGCTATTACTCAGCTATGCCATGAGCTACAGGTCTGAAATTTTACTATGTTATAGCTGGCCCAAAAGTAGCTGAATAACATATTTATACGAAATTCTCTAAATGCAATAGTTTTTAAGTTACAAGTGATTTTACTCATGATGGAAGTTACTGAAAAGCCCAAAAGTAGCTATTACTCACTTAGCTATTGAGACAGACACCCAACTTACTCACCATATTGTAGCTATGAAAAAAGTAGCTGAATAACATATTTTAACAAAATGCTCTAAATGCAACACTTTTCAAGTTATAAGTGATTTACTCAACAGTGATAACCTAAAAGTAGCTATTACTCAGCTATGCCATGAGCTACAGGTCTGAAATTTTACTATGTTATAGCTGACCCAAAAGTAGCTGAATAACATATTTATACGAAATTCTCTAAATGCAATAGTTTTCAAGTTATAAGCGATTTACTCAACAGTGATAACCTAAAAGTAGCTATTACTCAGCTATGCCATGAGCTACAGGTCTGAAATTTCACTATGTTATAGCTGGCCCAAAAGTAGCTGAATAACATATTTATACGAAATTCTCTAAATGCAATAGTTTTTAAGTTACAAGTGATTTTACTCATAATGGAAGTTACTGAAAAGCCCAAAAGTAGCTATTACTCACTTAGCTATTGAGACAGACACCCAACTTACTCACCACATTGTAACTATGCAAAAAAGTAGCTGAACAACATATTTTCACAAAATGCTGTAAATGCAACACTTTTGAAGTTATAAGTGATTTAGTGCATGATTTCATGAATTTTAATGCATTAAAAATTATTAAAAAAATTTATTTAAAAAAAGTAAGACAGATCCAGGTCTCATACTCACACAAGAGAATCTACCTCTGGCCTAGTACATATATGCAAGATATGAGAGAAATCCCTGCAATAGTCACTGAGAAAATTGTGATAAAAAGTTGAAATTTTCACACTTTTGGTGGGTACCCCCCTTGTAATGTCTCTAGCAAACAGACGAACAGACAGATTTGCATGCCTTGAACAATTTTTCATCCTCGATAGATAAGGTATCTTTTAAAAAAAAACAGCATGTCTCTAGGCCTTGTAGTTTTGGAGAAGAAGTTGTTCACGCGGACGCGTACGCCCACGCCGCAGAGTGATGACATAAAAATCAAATAATAAAAAGGTTAAATTGTAATAAACATCACAGAGCACGGAGTTCTGTAAAAATAGTACCACAAAGAACTTTGACAGCAAACGTTAACTTTGCCAATGTTTGAAATGATATGAGATGCTGCAAATAAGATCAATTACAATGAATTTTTATGTATTATCCATGTGCAAAACACTTACTGAACTGAAACACAAGTTTAAAATGTAAAACCACAGTTTAACATTGCTTGAACTAACATATGACTAAGGTCTGTGGATATAGATAAGTTACATATCACCTGGTACTCTTCCATAAGTATATTTTCAAAACCAATCTTTTTACAGACTTAATGTCATGTAATGTCAAAACAGAGATAAAATTCGCGACATTCGTAGCTAACAATCACTAGGTTTTATCTTTGTGACAGTTTTCATCAATTACTAAGCATACAAAGTTCTCTCCGGGTAAAAAGTTTACCTCATTGAAAAAATTTTCAAACTAGAAAAGTTCAAAGTTCTAAGTCTTTATCTTCTTAACATAGTGTAGAATAGAAGAGAAAATCTCTGTTTCCTACATCAAAGTCCTGTCCAGAACATACCTGCAAATTTGTTGGATCTCCTGGCAATCAAGGTTAAATAAACTGACTTTCCAAAGACCTGAATGTTTGACTGTCCAATAAATCCGTGGGTTATGTAGAGTAACCAATCAGGGTGTAAGGTATCCTGTACTTTATGGAGCAAGTGTTGATTCCACACATACTGCCACGAGGGCTCAGTTTTAATACCTATTCCTTTGCTCCCGCCCCGAAGACTCGGGACACTGTTTATAACTCTTTCTTTATGCAAGAGATTTCTTCCTGGAACACTTTTAATTTCAGATTTGTCCTGAATACTGATATTTTTATTTGATTCTGCATCATTCACCACTGATGCAGTCTTTTTGGACTGGATGGCAGTTTTCCGGACATTAGTCTTATTGTCCCCAGATAAATGTGCCTTTCTTTTACTCTTTAGATCTTCGCAGAAGATACTGATGTCATCCTGGCTGTCAGTTTCAGAGTTATGAACTGTCTGTTTATTACTGGTCTCTCCCATACCATCAGATGAAACCATTTCTTCCGCATTTATTTTGACATGTTTTTTGGTAGCAGACTGAAGAATTTTGGGGTCTATATCACCACTAGGTGTGAGGTGATACTGCACAGTACGAGTGAGATCATAGCTGTAACTGAAACAGAAGCATGCATCGAATGTACCATCAGTAAATCACAATTTATTTTCAATTAAATTATTTACAGAAAACTTCATATATGAGGAAATGTATTAAAAACTAAAGCAGCATTATACATTACTTTTTTTCACTCTTATTATTTGGCCAAAAATAAAAATATTTTATAAAAATCATTTACGTTTCATTGATCAAAGTGGTCACGTATAACTGCCATGCTGTTTAAAGAAGATTTGAAGAAGTCATATATAACTAATAACTGAGAATATCAAGAGTACTCAAGTGTTTATGTCCCTAGCAATAAAAGATGATGCCTTGGTTTGCAGAAAATAACAATACAGTTTCTACATAACTCCAGATAAATAAATGCTGGCAGTTATAAATATGTCAAAACGACAGTTTCCATGGTTAATTGTACAGTAAAAACATTTTCACTTTTGTTTGTGAACGATTATTAACCTTATTTTTGACACTACAAACATGATGATTCCTACCACAAAACTCACAAAACACAACTGAGCGAATATTTGCATGATATTTTTTTCTACAAAGTATCTCTCCATGTTGATCAGCAACTAAACTAGATTGGGCCAACTCGGCGCCAACATATCCCCAGACAGGTCATCACTCACGCCAGAGGTTTTGATCGGGAATTTTTTAAAACATAATTACCCATTATTATATGAACTTCAGCACATCAATCTACTCTGTTTATATCTCCCCAAGGAAGATGGTGTATCCCCAGACGCCGAATACATAACTCAAATTATATTTTCAATCTTCCTGCAATGATAACTCTAAACCTATTTTCAAAGTATTTAAATGATTGATGATTGAATGTCCATTCTAAAATAATAATCCCAAAAGAGCATATCTGTTTCTATATTTGTTGACAAATAAAATATTATTTTTAACTCAACTCATCATATTTTTCAATCTTCCTTCAAAGTATTTAAATGATTGATGATTCAATGTCCATTCTAAAATTCATAATCCCAAAAGCGCATATCTGTTTCTATATTTGTTCACAAATAAAATATTATTTAAAAAAAAATTATTTATATTATTATTTTATTATATTATTTTTAGAATTTGCAAATTGTTTTCAGTTATTCATTTCCTCTATACCTATATATGTGGTCCATATATATGCAACCTAAATATGTGACACAATCTCAGTTCTGACTCCCCTTTGTGTTATATGTAATGAAGCCCACCACCTCCCACCCCCACCCCTCTCCCCTTCTCCACACCTCTCTCACTATTACACAAGATCTGCAACCCCATTGAGTTCTTTGTTTCTCATCTGATATCATTAAATACCTTTGTTTATTTAGTGTCACTCAATATAGCTGGAGGTCCCAGAGGTGGGTGGGGGGAATCCGGGTGGGGGATGTGGGTTGAGCATAAATGGTAAACAAACAATCTATATAAAAGGGGTACTCAAATACAAAAAGAAATGAGAATTTTAAGTATGTGATTATCAACTGAAATGAGTTCATAACTGTAGGAGCTGTGCCAAAATTAACTGAGGCAAGTTGAATAAAACTGGGCTAGTTGAGGGTTAAAAATCCCCTAGTTTTACTACATAAGGATATAATTTCATTAATATTGGGACTTAAAGCTCACTTAAAGTGTCCATTTTGTCTACTTGAATATGTTTAACCAGTTTCATTTTAAAAAGTGAAAAACTCAGCAAGCAGAGGTATAACACACAAAAATAAGTTCTTAAAAGACTAAGATAGCCATAACATTATTAATATTCAAAATTTAAATAGACAGGCATTTCCTTTTAAAAATTCAAAGATTTCAGCTCTATAACCCACATAGTTTGACAGTTACTGGGCTTTAAAGTGGCATAATATCCATAAATTGGGTTTCTGTGGGCATTTTACAATTGTTAAAGAGACCTTAGCAATTAAACTACAGATCTGAAACTTTTTGGGGGACATACATAACAAACAAAAATTATATATAATACAGTTTAAGACTTGTCACACTAAGCATTTCCAAATAACAGGGCAAAATACGGAAAAAATGTCCAAAAAGGCACTTGGGCGAGTGTCTATGGCCCTCATACACAGGTTAAATGTCTACTAAAAACCTTGATTTTCAGCATATGTAAAAAGGACATAATAATGCATTCCCAGATGGGATTTCAGCTCCATCAATCACATAGTTTAACAGTTACAGGGCTTAAAGGTGGTAAAAAGTCCAAATATTGGGTCATTGTGGGCCTTTTAGAGATCTCGATGTGGCTTTCAAATTAAAGCTTCAGACTTAAAATTTGTTACATACTAAGATTACACATAGAATATGTATCTAATAAAGTTTGAAACTTCTCAGACTTACCATTTCCAAGTTACAGAGCAAAATATGTGAAAAATGTCTTAAAAGGGTCACTCAGGTGGGTGTTTAAGGTCCTCATACACAGGTTAAATGTCTACTTGAAGCCTTGATTTTTGGCACATGTAAAAAGAACATAATAATGTATTCCCAGATGAGATTTCAGCTCTATCAGTCACATAGTTTAACAGTCACAGGCCAAAAATTGGCAAAAAGTCCAAATACTGGGTCTTTATGGGGCCTTCTAGAGACCTAAATGTGGCCTTCAAATTAAAGCTTCAGACTTAAAATTTGTCACATACTAAGATTACACATAGAATATGCATCTAATACAGTTTGAAACTTCTTAGACTTACCATTTCCAAGTTACAGGGAAAAATATGTGAAAAATGTCTAAAAATGGTCACTCGGGTGGGGATTTATGGTCCTCATACACAGGTTAAATGTCTTCTTAAAGCCTTAATTTTTGGCACATATAAAAATAACATACTAATATCTTCTCAGATAAGATTTGAGCTCTATCAGTCACATAGTTTGACAGTCACAGGGCTTAAAAGTAGCAAAAAGTCCAAATATTGGGTCTTTGGGAGCCTTTTAGAGACCTCAATTTGACCTTCAAAATTAAAGCTTCAGACTTAAAATCTGTTACATACTAAGATTACACACAGAATATATATCTAATACAGTTTGAAACTTCTCAGACTTACCATTTCCAAGTTACAGGGAAAAAGATGTGAAAAATGTCTTATAAGGGTCACTCGGGTGGGTGTTTATGGTCCTGATACACAGGTTAACTGTCTATTAAAGGCCTAAATGTTGGGGCACATATAAGAAAACACATAGATATATTCCCAGATGATATTTAACTTAGATGAGAGACATAGTTTGAAAGCTACAGTGCTTGAAAGTGGCAAAAAGTGCATAAATTGGGTCTCTGTGGGCACTTTTGAGACCTTAAGTCGACCCCTTTGGGTAAACCTACAGCCCTAAAATTTTCTACAGACAAGGATTACATATCAAAGTTATACCTAGCGCAGTTTGAGACTCATCAGAATTATCACTTCCAAATTATAGGGCAAAATATGTGAAAAGTATAGCAAAAAATCCCTAAGTGGGGGTATTTATGGGCCTCAAACACAATTTTCTCCTCAACTTAAAGTCATGATTTTTGGCACATGTACTAAGAACATATTAATGTGTTGTCAGGTAAAATTTCAGCCAGCTGAGCATCATAGTTTGTGACCTACAGGGCTCTAAGTGGCCAAAAGTGCAATTTCTGACCTTAAGGTGGCCATAAGTTCTTTTTTACTGGGAGTTTAAGGTCACCTTAAAATAGGGATCTTCCTTTGGGCACCCTTAACATGTGTACCAAGTTTGAAAAAAAAATATTAATTTGTTTTTGAGTTATCGCGTCCACAAGGAAATTTCTACGGCGGCGGCGGCGGCGGCGGCGGCGGCGGCGCGAGGGACCTGAATCCAATATATCCCCGACTTTCGTCTGGGGATATAATAAAATACTAATACCACCAATTTTCAAAACAGTTACTGTATCCAATTTGTAGCTATTATTTTTCGAAATTTAAAACTCACATAAATCTAAAAATTCTTATTCTTGGAACTGTATTTTTGTTCTAAAATTTTTTTGAAGAAAAAGGTTGTTTTCTCACAAATTCTAGGAATAAGGATAATTTTTTGAATAAGAATGTTATTCAATATAGGCCCTGAACAATAAACTTTTCCAGCATCAGAAATTTGTTGATATCTTTATCTTACCTGAAGTAGAAATTACTGGAGAGATCCATTGTCTGGAAAAGCTTGACATATCTGAAGCATAAAAATACATCACATTATCAAGGACAAAAAAAAATTCAGTGAAAGATGTATATGCATATAAATCTTAACTATGATTTTTAGTCCAAATAACCACAATTATTATATTGAAAACAATGAGAACCAGTGTGTATTTCCTACTGAATTGCATCAAACTGTTTAATTTTTTTTTATTTAATTAACACCAAGAAGTTATGCTTTATGTGGACTTACCAACAAATGTGTGCATAAATTAGTGATGTCATCATGACATTATCAACTGATATTATGAGTCACTTAAAATTGCGATTTCTTCACTGCAATTTCACAATCAAGATATCATTGATTTACAAAAGATCCTTCATTTTAAGGAAATAGTGTAACACTGAGAACACTGATACTTAAATCTTTCTCACGCGAACGTGCCAAATCTCATTTGAATCTATGTACGTACCTTCTGAAAAAGTCTTAAATTCTTTACTACTGATTTATTCTCTTATAAAAATGGAAGCAGATCAACATTCTATATTCACAAACACTTTACAATGTAAAAACATCATCAGTTTTTTTAACTGTGATGATATTGTGGTGATACTGTGATACCTGGATTTCACTTCTTTATTCTGCTTCTTATTCCAAACCTTCTACAAGTGGTACTCAAACAGTTCACAGTTTAATAGAGTTTTACATTGAAAATACTATGAGTAAGTCACTCTTATTTTGATAAATTTATTTGATACAATGTACCAGATCTCCTTAATCCAATGTAAGTATTAAATTTGATACTGTAACTTATATCTATAGCTCAATTGTATTACATAAAACAAAGCGAGACAGGAACACTAGACTAGAACATCTGTACAACTGAATAGACTTCAATGGAAAAGGCCTACTTAGAACCTGGCACATCTAATTAAAAGGAAATTACCCTAATCAGAATTCTACATGCGTTCAAGAAAAAGTGTGTAATAATGTTATTATGCTGAATTTACTTTTGTTCATCTGGATGCTGATATCTCACAGAGTCATTTGGAATGTAGATCATACTTGTGTCTTCAATTTTATACAGTGTGTGTGGACCCACTTGTGCAATCTTCCTTCTCTTGGTGATGAGAATCATGTAGTAGCCTTCTAAGAACTGAACAAATCCTAAAACAACAAAACATGTCAAGTAGTAGATTTTGCCAAAATAGTTTCCATATAAACCCTTGTGATTATTACTATTTTACATCAATAAAGATGTATCTTACAGAAAAAGATGAAAAAAAAGCTATAATTTAAACTTTTCTACTCACAGACGATCAGAAGATGACATATAATTTCCTTTAGAATATACTCTATTTATGAAAATAACTAAATCAGAATTTAAGTCACATTTTAAGGGACCAGAAACTAATGTTTGCCAATGAAAAAACAGTGTTCTGGTTTTCATTTGGCCATGGTCAAAGTGAGCAAAAACTGCCTTGTATTGTGAATAACTTGTTCTTCAAAATATCTACCCTTTACATTTTAAAAAGGCTCATATTTCATCAAACCAATAAAAAACAATAAATTCAGAAAATATAAAAATGTTTTGCAGTGCTGTTTAGTATTTTGAATTATAAGTCATATGTGCTAATAAGTAGATTTTCATCACAAGCAATCAAACTACCAGGCTTCATTTAGCTCAACGCCCGAGAAAATCAGTTTTGATTAGATCTACACCTGAGAACAAAACCCTACATAACTAGTAAACTAGTATTTTCAGACAACAGAAAATATTATTTTGTAAATGGACCTAAAAGGATATTGACTTCCACATAAAGCTGAATTCTATCTGTTTCAGTTCCACCTAAAGAGGTTTGAATGTTTGTGCCTTTAAGAATAAAATAAATAAACACACCACTAGTCTGAAGACTTCTCCAAAAAAATAAACAAGAGGGTCAGAAACGCCCCAAAAGGCAGGTTGCGCAGGCAGCAATAAGGTTAGCGACTGCTGTAATTAAATTTAGAAACAAGGAAAGAAATGTTAGGCCACCCAGTTTAGGTTAATGTGTTAGACGTTCTAAGAAATGTAAACCTTGTAATCTAGGTTACATTATTGTATCTATGCTATGCTAAATATAGGACTGAAACTGTAGTCTAGAGCATTAATGTACCGTAATATAATATTGCATGGCACCTAATCACAAAAGATAATTTATTAAAGTAAGACATAGTATTAACATATCTCAGGGTTGTTATGGGAAATACCGGGCGGTATTTCCCGCCTGGGAAATACCGGGAAATACCGCCCTGTCCAATACTCCCCAAGTGGGAAATACCGGGAAATACTCATTTTGGACTTCAATATATGTATAAAATGATGGGAAAAATACCAAAACATACATCTGAAACATCTATTTATTTAGATTAACACATTCTATATAGTACATAATAACAGAATTTCAATTTAATTGAATTTACAGACACTTTTATAAGTAACAACTAAATCATACAACCCCCAAATAGGATCTTTGGGCTTCATGTTGAATGTTTGACAGATTGGCAAATATATAATATATAAATTTAGTTCTATGCAGTTTCAGAGTTTCAATAAAAATATAATCATAACTATTTTTGATAATGTTTTATCCTTGTAATAAATTCACAACTTATTCTACTATCACACTTGAATATTATGTATATTGATTAACACTTATGGTATTAAGCCTGTGTCACTGACACTGCTCCCATTTCTTTTAGTAATGTAGAAGTAGAAAAGGGATTATACTGGCAGCTTTGCCAAAGAGACAACAATGACCAGAGTACAGGACAATTGACCATCACTTTTCAGACAGCTCAATTGGATTTCAAGAGTGTACCCATTTCTAGTGTAAGAGGGGATTATAGTTAAAACATTTGTCATCAAAACCTCATCCTCCTTGAAAGAGATTAACAATTGACCATCACTTTTCAGAGGAGCTCAATTGGATTTCCAGAGTGTACCCATTTAAAAGAGGGAATCATAGTTAAAACATTTCTCATCATCACCTCAATCTATTACATACTTGCAAATTGTTTCTTCCTTGAAATTTTTAACACCAACCATGGTGCTGACTTTCAAAACCTTAATAGTTTGATATTCTAGCCATTTATTTTCATTAAGTCACTCAATCTTTTTATTTATAAATAGTCAGTATCTTCCATTGTTGGGTTAAAAAGGAAGTATATTTATAAAAACTGCAGAATTCATATTTCCCGGTATTTCCCGGTAATTCCCGGTATTTCCCACTGTCCTGGGAAATACAGTATTTCCCGGGAAATATAACAACCCTGACTACAGGATCGATGTATGGTAGATGTATGCAGAAAAAGGCAGTGATAGTGGTCATGAACATATCAAAACATGTTCATAATTTTTAGAGAACGGACGGAATTACATCAATTTTGAAAGCAACTTAGTTATGATGGTGATCTATCTCCCTGTTAAGTTTGAATTCGATTAGACAAAGCGTTTTCGAGTTACAGTCTGGAAACAGACATGTTGATGGACAAACAAACGGACGGAATTACACCAATTTTGAAAGCATCTTAGCTATGATGGTGAGCTATCTCTCTGTTTGAATTCGATTGGACAAAACGTTTTCGAGTTTGATTTAGAGTCCAGAAACGGAAATGTTGACAAACGGACAAATGAACGGACGGAATTACACCAATTTTGAAAGCAACATAGCTATAATGGTGATCTATCTCCCTGTCAAGTTTGAATTTGATTGGACAAAGCATTTTCGAGTAAGAGTCCTGAAATACTGACCCACAGACAAACAGACAAAAAACGGACAAATGAATAGACAGAATTACACCAATTTTGAAAGCAACCTAGCTATGATGGTGATCTATCTCCCTGCCAAGTTTGAATTCGATTGGACAAAGTGTTTTGGAGTTAGAGTCCGGAAACAAAAATGTTGACAGACAGACAAACGGACAAACAACAGACAAACGAACAGACGGAATTATACTAATTTCGAAAGGAACCTAGCTATGATGGTGATCTATCTCCCTGTCAAGTTTGAATTCGATTGGACAAAGCACTTTCGAGTAAGAGTCTGGAAACGGAAATGTTGATGGACAGACAAACGGACAAAAAACGGACAAACGAACAGCCGGAATTACACCAATTCCGAAAGCAACCTAGCTATGATGGTGATCTATCTCCCTGTCAAGTTTGCATTCGATTGGACAAAGCGTTTTCGAGTTAGAGTCTGGAAACAGAAATATTGATGGACAGAAAAACGGACAAACAAACACACAGAATTACATCAATTTCAAAAGGAACCTTACTATGACGGTGATCTATCCACCTGTCAAGTTTGAATTCGATTGGACGAAGCGTTTTTGAGTTAGAGTCCAGAAACAAAAATGTGGACGGACAGACAGACAGTCGGACACATCAATCTAATGGGCGGGTTAGTTACACGCAACCCACCTAATAAAATGCCCTGAATTAACATAAAGAGTATGATTGTTTATAAAAAATTTTTAAATATGGCACATACCAACTAATCCAAATGCAGATAATGTCCTTGAAAGACCCAATGATCCCTTTGTCTGTTGTTTTGGTCGATTTCCAACATCTATCATAAGCAACAGATCACGGATTTCTCTCGGACTATATTCAACCTAAAATAAAGGTGAAAATTTGAAAATATATTTTGCACAGCAATCATGATTAACAATAACTAGATTGGGCCAACTCGGCGCCAACATATCCCCAGACAGGTCATCACTTATGCCACAGGTTTTGATCGGGAATTTTTTATTTAAGCCATTTGTTGTATGCCATAAATCTTGGGAAAAGTTATATGAACTTCAGCACATCAATCTACTAAGTTTATATCTTCCCAAGGAAGATGGTGTATCCCCAGACGCCGAATATATAACTCAACAGAGCATATTTTCAATCTTCCTGCAATGATAACTCTGAACCTATTTTCAAAGTATTTAAATGATTGATGATTGAATGTCCATTCCAAATTAATAATCCCAAAAGAGCATATCTGTTTCTATATTTGTTGACAAATAAAATATTATTTCTAACTCAACTCATCATACTTTTCAATCTTCCTGCAAAGGGTGACTCTGAAGCTATTTTCAAAGTATTTAAATGATTCATAATCCCAAAAGCGCATATCTGTTTCTATATTTGTTCACAAATAAAATATTATTTAAAAATTATATATTATTTATATTATTATTTTATTATATTATTTTTAGAATTTGCATTGTTTTTCAGTTATTCATTTCCTCAATTCCTATATATGTGGTCCATATATATGCAACCTAAATATGTGACACAATCTCAGTTCTGACTCCCCTTTGTCTTATTAGATAATGAAGCAAACCCCATCTCCCAACCCAACCCCACCCCTCTCCCCTTCTCCACACCTCTCTCACTGTTACAGAAGATCTGCAACCCCACTGAAAAGTCTGGTTCTTTGTTTCTCATTTGATATCATTCAATACCTTTGTTTATTTAGTGTCACTCAATAGCTGGAGGTCCCAGAGGTGGATGGGGGTGGGACTACAAAGAGATAGAGTGCTACAGCACAAATGGTAAACAAACAAAAGGGGTAATCAAATACAAAAAGCTCAGTTAATCTTATCACTAAAATAAAATCAAATATATAAACTAGAGGATCGCTCGCAAAAAAAAAAGATAATGTTTTTGCATAGCAAAAACAAAGCGTCCCGAAAAGGCTATAAAGGTGAGTGCTAAAGTATTAAGAAAATGCTTCGTTTCTAGCCTTATACTGTTGTGGCAACCAAAGTCAGCACAGTCTGCTCTATCTAGCACGGTTTTCAAGATATAAGCATTTTTGTGTTTTGCAAAAAATAAAAAAATTAAAAATGTCCGCTATATTTGGTGAGACAAAAATATTTTGAAAATTGGCATGGCTACTCTGCAGAGATACCCAGCAGGTCCAAAATTTTGTTGATTTCGCTCCATATAGCACGGTTTTCGAGATATAAGCATTTTTGTGTTTTGCAAAAACTTTGAAAATTCAAAATGGCCACCATTTTTGGGGAGACAAAAATTTTTGTCAAGACCACTGCCGCGGTGTGTATCTCCCGCCGAGCATTAAAGCAGAAGAAATAGCTTTTCCGAGATATTCACAATTTTTCATTTTCGTGTGTGAAAGCTCTTCCAAAAGTAGGTGAATGAGTTATTTGAGAAAAATTGGCTATCTGCAATACTATTAAGAGATAATTCACATTTACTCATTTTGAGTAGGTGAATAATTATCTATGGGTCTGAAACTTCACCAAGTGAAAGCTCTCCCAAAAGTAGGTGAATGAGTTATTTGAGAAAAATTGGCTATCCGCAATACTTTTAGAGATAATTCGCATTTACTCATTTTGAGTAGGTGAGTAATTAGCTATGGGTCTGAAACTTCACCATGTGAAAGCTCTCCCACAAGTAGATGAATGAGTATTTGATAAAAATTGGGTATCCACAATACTTTTACAGATAATTAGCATTTACTCATTTTGAGTAGGTGAATAATTAGCTATGGGTCTGAAACTTCACAGAGTGAAAGCTCTCCCAAAAGTAGGTGAATGAGTTATTTGAGAAAAATTGGCTATCTGCAATACTTTTAGAGATAATTCGCATTTACTCATTTTGAGTAGGTGAGTAATTAGCTATGGGTCTGAAACTTCACCGAGTGAAAGCTCTCCCAAAAGTAGGTGAATGAGTTATTTGAGAAAAATTGGCTATCTGCAATACTTTTAGAGATAATTCGCATTTACTCATTTTGAGTAGGTGAGTAATTAGCTATGGGTGTGAAACTTCACCAAGTGAAAGCTCTCCCAAAAGTAGGTGAATGAGTTATTTGAGAAAAATTGGCTATCTGCAATACTTTTAGAGATAATTCGCATTTACTCATTTTGAGTAGGTGAGTAATTAGCTATGGGTGTGAAACTTCACCAAGTGAAAGCTCTCCCAAAAGTAGGTGAATGAGTTATTTGAGAAAAATTAGCTATCTGCAATACTTTTAGAGATAATTCGCATTTACTCATTTTGAGTAGGTGAGTAATTAGCTATGGGTCTGAAACTTCACCAAGTGAAAGCTCTCCCAAAAGTAGGTGAATGATTAATTTGAGAAAAATTGGCTATCTACAATACTTTTAGAGATAATTCGCATTTACTCATTTTGAGTAGGTGAGTAATTAGCTATGGGTCTGAAACTTCACCAAGTGAAAGCTCTCCCAAAAGTAGGTGAATGATTTATTTGAGAAAAATTGGCTATCTGCAATATTTTTAGAGATAATTCGCATTTACTCATTTTGAGTAGGTGAGTAATTAGCTATGGGTCTGAAACTTCACCATGTGAAAGCTCTCCCACAAGTAGATGAATGAGTTATTTGATAAAAATTGGGTATCCGCAATACTTTTACAGATAATTAGCATTTACTCATTTTGAGTAGGTAAATAATTAGCTATGGGTCTGAAACTTCACCATGTGAAAGCTCTCCCAAAAGTAGGTGAATGAGTTATTTGAGAAAAATTGGCTATCTGCAATACTTTTAGAGATAATTCGCATTTACTCATTTTCAGTAGGTGAGTAATTAGCTATGGGTCTGAAACTTCACAGAGTGAAAGCTCTCCCAAAAGTAGGTGAATGATTTATTTGAGAAAAATTGGCTATCTGCAATACTTTTAGAGATAATTCGCATTTACTCATTTTGAGTAGGTGAGTAATTAGCTATGGGTCTGAAACTTCACCAAGTGAAAGCTCTCCCAAAAGTAGGCGAATGATTAATTTGACAAAAATTGGCTATCTGCAATACTTTTAGAGATAATTCGCATTTACTCATTTTGAGTAGGTGAGTAATTAGCTATGGGTCTGAAACTTCACCAAGTGAAAGCTCTCCCAAAAGTAGGTGAATGAGTTATTTGAGAAAAATTGGCTGTCTGCAATACTTTTAGAGATAATTCGGATTTACTCATTTTGAGTAGGTGAGTAATTAGCTATGGGTGTGAAACTTCACCAAGTGAAAGCTCTCCCAAAAGTAGGTGAATGAGTTATTTGAGAAAAATTGGCTATCTGCAATACTTTTAGAGATAATTCGCATTTACTCATTTTGAGTAGGTGAGTAATTAGCTATGGGTGTGAAACTTCACCAAGTGAAAGCTCTCCCAAAAGTAGGTGAATGAGTTATTTGAGAAAAATTGGCTATCTGCAATACTTTTAGAGATAATTCGCATTTACTCATTTTGAGTAGGTGAGTAATTAGCTATGGGTGTGAAACTTCACCAAGTGAAAGCTCTCCCAAAAGTAGGTGAATGAGTTATTTGAGAAAAATTGGCTATCTGCAATACTTTTAGAGATAATTCACATTTACTCATTTTGAGTAGGTGAGTAATTAGCTATGGGTGTGAAACTTCACCAAGTGAAAGCTCTCCCAAAAGTAGGTGAATGAGTTATTTGAGAAAAATTGGCTATCTGCAATACTTTTAGAGGTAATTCGCATTTACTCATTTTGAGTAGGTGAGTAATTAGCTATGGGTCTGAAACTTCACCAAGTGAAAGCTCTCCCAAAAGTAGGTGAATGATTAATTTGAGAAAAATTGGCTATCTACAATACTTTTAGAGATAATTCGCATTTACTCATTTTGAGTAGGTGAGTAATTAGCTATGGGTCTGAAACTTCACCAAGTGAAAGCTCTCCCAAAAGTAGGTGAATGATTTATTTGAGAAAAATTGGCTATCTGCAATATTTTTAGAGATAATTCGCATTTACTCATTTTGAGTAGGTGAGTAATTAGCTATGGGTCTGAAACTTCACCATGTGAAAGCTCTCCCACAAGTAGATGAATGAGTTATTTGATAAAAATTGGGTATCCGCAATACTTTTACAGATAATTAGCATTTACTCATTTTGAGTAGGTAAATAATTAGCTATGGGTCTGAAACTTCACCATGTGAAAGCTCTCCCAAAAGTAGGTGAATGAGTTATTTGAGAAAAATTGGCTATCTGCAATACTTTTAGAGATAATTCGCATTTACTCATTTTCAGTAGGTGAGTAATTAGCTATGGGTCTGAAACTTCACAGAGTGAAAGCTCTCCCAAAAGTAGGTGAATGAGTTATTTGAGAAAAATTGGCTATCTGCAATACTTTTAGAGATAATTCGCATTTACTCATTTTGAGTAGGTGAGTAATTAGCTATGGGTCTGAAACTTCACCAAGTGAAAGCTCTCCCAAAAGTAGGCGAATGATTAATTTGACAAAAATTGGCTATCTGCAATACTTTTAGAGATAATTCGCATTTACTCATTTTGAGTAGGTGAGTAATTAGCTATGGGTCTGAAACTTCACCAAGTGAAAGCTCTCCCAAAAGTAGGTGAATGAGTTATTTGAGAAAAATTGGCTGTCTGCAATACTTTTAGAGATAATTCGCATTTACTCATTTTGAGTAGGTGAGTAAAATGGCCGCCATTTTTGGCAAGACAAAATTTTTTTGAAAATTGGCATGGCTACTCTGCAGATATACCCTGTGGATCAAAAATTTCGTCGAAATCGCTCTATCTTGCAGGGTTTTCGAGATATAAGCATTTTTATGTTTTGCAATTTTTGCGAAAAATTCGAAAATTCAAAATGGCCGCCATTTTTGGCGAGACAAAATTTTTTTCAAAATTGGGATAACTACTCTGCAGAGATACCCTGTGGGTCAAAAATTTCGTCGAAATCGCTCTATCTAGCACGGTTTTCGAGATATAAGCATTTTTGTGTTTTGCAATTTTTGCGAAAATTTCGAAAATTCAAAATGGCCGCCATTTTTGGCGAGACAAAAATTTTTTGAAAATTGGGAAAAGTACTCTGCAGAGATACCCTGTGGGTCAAAAATTTTGTCGAAATTGCTCTATCTAGCACGGTTTTTGAGATATAAGCATTTTTGTGTTTTGCAATTTTTGCGAAAATTTCGAAAATTCAAAATGGCCGCCATTTTGGACGAGACAAAAATTTTTTGAAAATTGGGAAAACTACTCCGCAGAGATACCCTGTGGGTCAAAAATTTCATCGAAATCGCTCTATCTAGCACGGTTTTCGAGATATAAGCATTTTTGTGTTTTGCAATTTTTACGAAAATTTCGAAAATTCAAAATGGCCGCCATTTTTGGCGAGACAAAAATTTTTTGAAAATTGGGAAAAGTACTCCGCAGAGATACCCTGCGGGTCAAAAATTTTGTCGAAATTGCTCTATCTAGCACGGTTTTTGAGATATAAGCATTTTTGTGTTTTGCAATTTTTGCGAAAATTTCGAAAATTCAAAATGGCCGCCATTTTGGACGAGACAAAAATTTTTTGAAAATTGGGAAAACTACTCCGCAGAGATACCCTGCGGGTCAAAAATTTCGTCGAAATCGCTCTATCTAGCACGGTTTTCGAGATATAAGCATTTTTGTGTTTTCCTTATTTGGAAAATTCGTAATGATTAATTAATCATTAATTACTCGGCCATTTCTTGACCAATCAATGCCAAAATCTAATGATTTCCAGATTTTAATAGAATGAATGTATTTGCCAAGTTTCAGGTGAATTGATAAAATTGCTTTCAAGTTATCATCCGGACAAGCTTCCCCATCGAAAAAAGACATTTTTGGTCATGTGACCTCTCTGATTGGTTGAAATGTCACTGCAGCATATTCAAAAAAATTCCCCAAGGCTACTGCCTAAACCTGCCAAATTTGAAAAGAATCCGCCTAACGGTTACAGAGTTATAAGGAAAACAAAATGCGGAGCCGGCGGAGCCGGCGGAGCCGGCGGAGCCTGAAGCTCTCCCATACACAAACAAGCGTCCCTTGCGGGACGCTTAATAAGGAATGTCCAACAGGAAAATTATATACCTCCAGAATTAAATATAAATTATCAAACCACAAGAACAGATTTATAATAATAATTCAGAATTGAGAATTTTAAGAATGTGATTATCAACTGAAATGAGTTAGTAACTGTAGGAACTGTGTCAAAATTAACTGAGGCAAACTGAATAAAACTGGGCTAGTTGAGGGTTAAAAATCCCCTATTTTTACTACATAAGGCTATAATTTCATTAATATTGGACTTATAGCTCACCAGAAAATAACAGTGTCCATTTTGCCTACTTTAATATGTTTAACCAGTTTCATTTTAAAAAGTTAAAAACTCAGCAAGCAGAGAGATAACACACAAAAATAAGTACTTAAAAGCCTAAGATAGCCATAACATTATTAATAAAAATTTAAATAGACAGGCACTTCCTTTGAAAAATTCAAAGATTTCAGCTCTATGACCCCCACATAGTTCGACAGTTACAGGGCTTTAAAGTGGTATAATATCCATAAACTGGGCCTCTGTGGGCATTTTACAATTGTTAAAGAGACCTTAGCAATTAAACTACAGAGCTGAAACTTTTTGGGGGACAAACACAACAAAAAAATATATATATAATACAGTTTAAGACTTGTCACACTAAGCATTCCAAATAACAGTGCAAAATACGGAAAAAAAATGTCAAAAAAGGTCACTTGGGTGAGTGTTTATGGCCCTCATACACAGGTTAAATGTCTACTAAAAGCCTTGATTTTCGGCACATGTAGAAAGGACATAATGATGCATTCCCAGATGGGATTTCAGCTCCATCAATCACATAGTTTAACAGTCACAGGGCTTAAAGGTGGCAAAAAGTCCAAATATTGGGTCTCTGTGGGCCTTTTAGAGATCTCGATGTGGCCTTCAAATTAAAGCTTCAGATTTATAATCTGTCACATACTAAGATTATACATAGACTATATATCTAATACAGTTTGAAATTTCTCACACTTACCATTTCCAAGTTACAGAGCAAAATATGTGAAAAATGTCTTAAAAGGGTCACTCGGGTGGGTGTTTATGGTCCTCATACACAGTTTAAATGTCTACTTGAAGCCATGATTTTTGGCACATGTAAAAAGAACATAATAATGTATTCCCAGATGAGATTTCAGCCCTATCAGTCACATAGTTTAACAGTCACAGGGCTTAAAGGTGGCAAAAAGTCTAAATACTGGGTCTTTGGGAGCCCGTCAAAGACCTCAATGTGGCCTTCAAATTAAAGCTTCAGACTTAAAATTTGTCACATACTAAGATTACACATAGAATATGTATCTAATACAGTTTGAAACTTCTCAGACTTCCAAGTTACAGGGCAAAATATGTGAAAAATGTCTAAAAAGGGTCACTCGGGTGGGGATTTATGGTCCTCATACATGGGTTAAATGTCTATTAAAGGCCTAAATTTTGGAGTACACACAAGAAAAACATATTGATATATTCTCAGATGATATTTCACTTAGATGAGAGACATTGTTTGAAAGCTACAGTGCTTGAAGGTGGCAAAAAGTCCATAAATTAGGTCTCAGTGGGCAATTTTGAGACCTCAAGTCGACCTAACAGGTAAACCTACAGCCTTTAATTTTTTTCACAGACAAGGATTACATATAAGAGTTACACCTAGAACAGTTTGAGACTCATCAGAATTACCACTTCCAAATTATAGGGCAAAATATGTTAAAAATCTAGGAAAAAAGTCCTAAGTGGGGTCTTTATGGGCCCCAAACACAATTTTCTCCTCAACTTAAAGTCTTGATTTTCGGCACATGTACTAAGAATATATTAATGTGTTCTCAGGTAAAATTTAAGCCAGATACGCCTCATAGTTTGTGACCTAGAGGGCTCTAAGTGGTCAAAAGTGCAATTTCTGACCTTAAGGTGGCCATAAGTTCTTTATTATTTGGAGTTTAAGGTCACCTTAAAATAGGGATCTTCCTTTGGGCATCCTTAACATGTGTAACAAGTTTGAAAAAAAAATATTAATTCGTTTTTGAGTTATCGCGTACACAAGGAAATTTCTACGGCGGCGGCACGACGGACCTGAATCCAATATATCCCCGACTTTCGTCTGGGGATAAAATTAATGTACATTTCAGTTCACACCTGTTATCTCAGAAATCATTGAGAACAAATTGTTGCCATATTTTTGTCAAAAAAAATGAAGGGGATAATTTAATGTAACAAGTACTGCATAACTTACTAAAGTTACTATATAAATAACAGTAATTTTTTGTCACACTGGCAGTAAATATTTGTTCTCAAACTCTTTGGCTATTACATTATATGGCTCAAAATTCTGTATAAAATTTGCTGCAATATCATTCAGTCTGTGGGGTATCTAGAAAATAGTGTTTATGACTACAATAACATTAATAGAGCAATTTGAGTAAGCAATGCTCAAAATTCTGTATAAAATTTGCTGCAATATCATTCAGTCTGTGGGGTATCTAGAAAATAGTGTTTATGACTACAATAACATTAATAGAGCAATTTGAGTAAGCAATGCTCAAAATTCTCTCACTGCAATGGAACTAATGATGCAACGATTTGATGTGCAATCAGTCATTAACTATTTTAAGTAATCTACAGTTTTACATCACATTTACAGCACATATCACATTTCAATAAATTTTTCCATGTAATACATTGATGGATTTGTTTGTTTATGTCAGCCACAATACTCACAGGAGAATGAGGAGATGAATATTTACACTACATAATAAAAAATCATTAGAATTAACTGAAATCTGCACCAGATTTGTTGTATGCTCACCCTGCAAAGTGGCTGTTTTGTTTTTTGGTTAAATGATCAACAAAGTAGCAATATATGGTAAATAACTGACTTGATTGTCTGTCATTATAAAGATCGGAAGTGCGCAGTGAACGAAAACCCGTCTGTGCACATAGAATCAGCTGGGAGTAAAACATGCGCTAACCGGCCGCTGAAAAACGGAAGTGCTGTTTCGCATTGCTCGACTGTATGTTGGTCGTAAAATCGTCTGCTTTTACGAGAGCAATCATGCATTCAAAACAATATGGCGGCGTCCTTGTTTGTGTTACCTAATAAAAATAAAGGGATATTTCTTGAAACCTTGTAGGCCGGTCTTTATAATAGTAATAAATACCTCATGCTCGGGCGTTTGTTACAGGATATACGCCCGGCAAAAATTCCTTAATAATGCCCTCATGTCTGATGGCACTTTGGCATTATTTGGAATTTTTGCCGGGCGTATATCCTGTAACAAATGCCCTCACAATCGGTATTTATTCCTACATCAAAGTAGGCAGTTAATCGATCTAAAAAATTGGGGGCAATTCCAAACACTAAATAGCACCATTTTATATACAAATCAAATGATACAAAAAAATATCACTACCTGATCATCAACTATATGTAAATCTTTAGCTTCAGTTCTGTCTATTTTCAATACTCTGAATGCGGTTTCAGTTGTGTTGGAGCCAACTATGTAATACCTCTAGAAACACAACACACATAATATACATGTACACAATACTAAAATTGTAAATGAAGTCCTATAAAACTGATTAATGAATTTAATGCCACTACCAGCTATATTTCCTGCAGCCGAATTCACTGACAACTTAAATAGCCCTACTGAACCTATCTTCAATTTTTTTCAAATGCTACCTTTACACAAAACCTATCATGTTCATGATATTAAATTATACTTTTGATTAAATTAATAGTTTTTATTTGCAAAATAATAAAATAGTTACATTTACACCATAAATTCTGCCAAAACATTGCTGGGATACAACATTTCAACTTCAATCTTAACTGAATGCACATTATCATCTGTAACCCTCCTTTTTATAACTGTGTTAAAACAATCTACAGACAAAAATAAAATCACATACCGCTTTTGTTTCATAAACCACAATTTTCTGCACACATGTAATAATTGGGCATTGTGGAGCAGCCATCTCTTTTTTAAGTTGTCTTTGCTACTTTAGAACAATTATTCAACCTGAAATACAAAAATCGTTTATTAAAAATTTCATAAAATTGGCTTCTGAAAATTTAAATAGAATTTGGGCAGATATAAAATCACCAAATTGTTGTTGAAGAAAATATAACCTACATTATTGAGATATTTAAGCTTTTAGAGATACGAAATATAACTGAAATTATTTTGAGTGTGAAAGAATGTAGAAATGGATGACCTTAAATAAAATCAATTGATTAATATCTACAAAATGTGTTGCACCAATATTTCACATCCATTATATTATCATATTTTCTATGCTCAGCTTTAGGTGTATTGTGCTTTAGGGAACATCATTTTATTATGGACAACAGTATCAGAGACACCTGTATCCCCAAGCCCATGGACATAGTTTTCGACACCATGAGGTATAGAAGTGAAACAGTACAAAGAGCAGGAGACTTTCAGAGCATAGTGTCAGTTATGTAAAGATCCAAATAATATTTAAGGGAGAGTAAATGTATGTAAGGATGAAAATTTATGAACTAAAAAATTATGAAGCTGTAAAATTTATTAATCAAAGTATAGCTGCCAATAGAAATATCACAATTAAGTAAAAGTACATATAATAATAAGTTCCAGTAATCCATACATCTTTGTCATAACAGAAATATGTCGCAAATATGGCAGGTGAACACAGTTTGGGAGAGACAAGATTAAAGGTCACACCATGATTCAGCATACCTACACCCCCAACCAATGATCCATCCACGAATCAACTTCCAACACCTTACAGTTTTTGAGATATGGCCCAGACAAGATTTTTAAGGTCTTGGTCACTACAGCAAGGTTAAAGTGCAAATCAAGGTCGCACCATCATGCTGTGCACCTACACCCTCTAACCAATGTCCCTGACAAGTATTTACTTCCTAGTTCCTACATCTTACAGTTCCCAAGATATAGCCCAAACAAGATTTTTAAAGTCAAGGTCACTACTGCAAAGTCAAAGGTCAACTCAAAGTCATGCCATGACATTGCATACCTACACCCTCCAACCAATGTCCTTACCAAGTATGAACTTCCTACACCTTATAGTTTCTGAGATACAGCCAGGACAAACTTTTTCACCGCCCACTAGCCCATCCGGACGCCATGGGTAAAAACAATACCTGCACATCCCTTAAAGGCTATGGGGTGATAATTGCATATGTTTTAAAGAGTGGCCTGTAAGTCAAATGTTTCGAAACTGGGTTGAATCTGTATTACTTTGATTTTCTGACAGAATCTGTGGTCATAAAGTCTGTTTTTGAATGGTTAAAATCATATTATCTATCAAAATTTCTTTTATAACACTAGATTGCTCCGACTCGATGCCAGCATAATGAGCATATCCCCAAATAGGCCATCTCTCACATCACAGGCATTCACTGGGTATTTTTGTAGCACCGATTTTGTGTGGTTCACAATTATTATAAACTCTATTTTTGTTTTTTCTTTGGGGGAGGGGGGGGGGGGAATTCAAAACAATTTTCTTTTCTTTTGGTCAATTTTAAAAAAGTCCTCTGGGTAGATTGTTCATGGGCCACATATACAGGTTTAATGTCTAACTAAAGCCTGATTTTTGGCACATGTTAAAAGAACACATTAATATATTCCCAGATGAAAATTCAGCTGTGTCAGTCACATAGTATGACAGCTATAGGGCTTAAAAGTGGCAAAAACTCCATAAATTGGGTCTCTGTGGCCATTTTAAAGACCTTAAAGTGACCTTAAAATTAAAGCTACATATTTCAAATTTGTCTGAGACAAAAATTACATATAGAAGTTATGTCTACTACAGTTTGAGACTTCTCAGACTTACCATTTTCATGTTACAGGGCAAAAAGTAGGGTCTTTATGGTCCTCAAATACAATTTTAGCCTCAACATATAGTCTTGACTTTTGGCATGTGTAAGGAGAATATATTGTGTTCCCAGGTAAAATCGGAGCCAGATGAGCCACATAGTTTGTGACCAAAAGGGCCAGAAGTCAAATTTCTGACTTTAAGGTGGCCATAACTTCTTTATTATTGGGAATTTAAGGTCACTTACAATAGGGTTCCTCTTCTGACCCAAATACATGTGTGTGCCAAGACTGAATAAAATCCGTGAAAGTGTTTTTGAGTTATCATGCATACAAGTGAAAATGTACAATAGCCGCAGCAGCGCAACGGAGGTGAAACTTTCACCTGGGGATATCATGAGATAAATATAATGTCACTGATTTACCAACTGACATTTTGAATTTGAGAAGATTTACTACTTTGAATTTTTATGTGTGATATGCCACTCTACTTCACCGAGTTTCTGAACTGGAGAGCAGGAGCATCTTCCCAATTTTGGTCACTGTTTTGGTCAAATGACTTGGACAGGTTTGTTTTCGGGCTTTGATCCTTTGTGGATCAATTGACAAGCAAAAGGCCGAGGGTCTCATCAGAGATTTTTCATGAGGTAGAGGGATGTTGGTACCTGTATTTCCCAAATTATGTGATTGTGGGTAAAGGCTGCAGGTGACTGTTAATGGAGTAAGGTGACTCACACTTTCTGAGGCCACACTCACTGTGGAAACAATGTTAAACTGGAGGTATAGCTGGACCAACCAGTATTTTTCCAAAGATTCTATATGTCAAACAAAGGAAATATGTCACCAGTAGAATATTTTGACCTGAAATAAAGGATCACATGACACCGCAAACCACTGTGGTTATTTGCTAAGCTTAGACTCATCTCATTGACTTTTTCTGAATTTCAAAAACTATTAAATGAGATATTTTGCCCAGAAAAATAGAGTAATAAAAGTTATTGCTAAAATAAAGTATACATATTTCAACACGGATCTTTATCTCAATGTGAAGCCATTCACAACATGCATTGGTTCAGTAGTCAACATTAGTAAAATTTAGAATAAAATATGGATATCAGTGAATGTACACCTTACATTTATTTAGTAGAAGTCAGTGAAATAACTACTAACAATACCACTCAGACAGTACAGATTTCCGCCAAGGTATGTAATAATAAGTCAATGGGAAAATCCAAACTTTTTTAATGTATCCAGAGATCCAGATCACTCTGAAAATTTAGTGGAATATAAGTTGGACCCAGACACATCTTCTGAATTTTTTCATGAAATTCCAACCAGTAATATACTCCTTCTAACACAAAGAATAACTATCAAACAATCATGAAAAAAGTTGTAAAAGTTGTAGCATTAAATTAATTCCCATAGAATGAGTTCCTCAAAATTGATACTAAATATATAAATGGCTAGAAAGTAGGTTTTCCTTGTTATATCATTATTCAAGAATTATAGTGGTGATGCACAAATTCACGCCCATGTACCTAATCATGCCCAAACATAAATTAATTAAAGACAATCACAGTTATATACACAATAAATGCCAATGTATATGATTTAATTTTATAATCTATGACATGGTAAATATATTTTACATCAAAAAGTATAAATCTTTCAAAAATTGAGGGTGGGCATGAATAAGTATGAAATATAGTCAAAACACACACACACACACACACACACACCCTCCAGTAACGCCATAATGCCACCACATGTCATGATATTTACTGAGCTGACTTTGTGCACTGCTATTGCAGAGTTTACCATAGGTCAGCAGGCGATAAATGAGAGTATGAAGAGAAAAAACTTGTTCTCCCATCCCCATCTTTTACATGAAGATACAACTCTATTATTATCGCATCATCTTTTCAACTTCACCAATGCGATTTTATTTATTTTGTTTCTTTAACAGACTGTAACTGTTTAAGCACAATAAATACATGCAAATTATGCACCTGCATATTCGGTACACTGATATTGGTCTGTGGTGGCATTTTGAATGAGGCTTCATGGAGTTGGTGGTATGGTTTGGTGACGTTTTCTGAAGACTGTTTATCTTTATGACCGTTTATCTTTGTGACCACCCGGGTACAAAAATAAATTGTGACATGTATCTTTATTGAATATTAATGTTGAAATGAAATAAAGACATACAGTACAACAAAAATATAGAAAAAAAAATTTAAAAACCAAGAAGTATGTATGTGTTCACAGATGTTTTTATGCTTTTAAAGGGACTCTACAACAATTTACATTGGTGTCCAACACGACTGTCCTGTCCAATTCACAGTCCACGGGTGTAACTTATTTAACGGGACACCGGTGTCCCGTGAAATTTTTCTTCTTCCTGTCTTTTTACCCGTTTGCCATCGCGCATGCACAGAAATGGTTATATTATGAACTGAAAATATTTTATTTTAGGTTATATTCAACATATTGTTGATAGTTATCAATATTTTACATTGTACTTCTTAAACTATCATTTAGTGGCTTTCTACCAGTAAACGCCTGCCTACCAGTGAACGTCCGCCTTATATATCTTTGTTAGAGGTCAAGGACAAATGCTTCTATTGACCCTTTGCATCTTACGTCACAATGTTACGCATCATCATTTGGACGGCAAAACATCACGCTTGAACAAACATGTCTGTGTAAAACAGACGGGATATATTGGAAGAAATACCTTATTTTAAAAATGAATTATAAAATAAATATGCATCTTATCGACTTCAAAATTGCACACATGAAAGTACAAGCATTAGTCTATCAGGTCCATTTTGCAAAATAACATTAGGATGCATACTTGTCGAGATATAGAGCATTGAACCTGTAGTAAAATGCAAAATATCCGTTTTTTTATAATGTCTGTCCCAAGTACAGACAGATATAAAAATGTTAGGCCACAGAATAATTCTTTATTTTCATTTTACCGAATTGTTGATTTCCTACTCATCAATATACTTTTTACAGAACAAAAATGGACAAATTATTCAAAGAGAAATTTTCATTTAAATGTTGTGTACTTTCGATATATATCATTTTGTGTAAGGTTTTCTCGATTGTAAGTGAAATCTAACAAATATTCGCATAAAATATCAAAATGACTGTTAATATTTTTAAAAGCTGTGCCTTCATAAAGGAAATATATTTAGTATTATTTCCCTTTTTACAGAACTCAAATATATGATCTATAAAAGACAGAAATTTAATTTTTTAGTCAAAGTTCAGCAGTAATAATCCGTGTTTTGCCGTCCAAAATGGATGTCACATAATGACGTCGATGCAAAGGGTCAATAAGTTTACAAAATGGTCGTTCACTGGTATTTCCGGCTTGTAGTAAGAACGGCCGATAATACAGATAAATTATGAAAATATAAAGCTTTGAAACAAATATTACAACATGCACCTAGGTTATTAATTGTATTTCATATTATTTGACAATATAGTTGTAGAAGAATAAATAATAAAGCTGTAATATAATTCAATATATTAACTTCAGCATGGGCGTTTACTGCTAGAATGCCACTAACAACTATAAAATGCAATAATAATTGAGATCCGTGGTTTAAAAGGGACTCAGAAGAAAAATTTTACTTCCGGGAAAAATTTCACGTTACACCGGCAATACGTATGCATGGATGTACTTCTACAAAATATTCCATTATCGCCCACGAAAAGTGGGCGTTTTTAACAATACTCAGAATTGAACTTACCAATAATGGCAGTACTTGACAATAATACTTCATATTAGAGAAACTGCTACACGATTATTGTAAATGATAAATAAAAAACACTTTCCCACTGTAATCTTTTTCTTTTCTGGCCGCAACAGCAAGAGTCATAAGATTTGTTTTGATTATGCCTACTAAACTTAAAAGAAATTACGGAATGGGAGCCTTTAATCTTTACAACATTTCTTGTAAATCAAGATATAAATTTTCAGAGAAAAGACCTCTTACAAGTAAGATTTTGTAGTAGTAGTATTATTAGCAGTATGTGATAGGTAGAGGCACTGAAATAATAAAGTAAAATATACTTTGTTAGAATATAAACATAATATAGACATATATTTGCACCTGTTACTTATATGTTTTGTGTATGATCTATTTTAGTTTAATTAAAATTTTCTTAGATATACTTAAAAATCTTTCAAAAATTCGTTAAATATTAAATAAAGTCTTGAAATGTAACTTACATAGATCTAGTGCTACCCATTTTCTTAAGAGAAAGAGACAAAACATATTTCAAAACATTTTTCAAATGCTCAGTGGATGAATCGAAAAAAAATGTTACACTTTTACAATACTTATTAGGGGTTTTTGTCTTCAAGCTCTGCCACTTACTGTCTAGACAGTGTGACATTATAGCATCTTTTTTTTGTCTAAAACTATTAAGACCCTTAGCGGGGTCAGTTTGGAGGGCCTTGCCTTTCCACTGGGTAGGGTATTAACTTATAAAAATTTGATTTATTTATTAAACTTGCAATTTTATTGAGTTAATACATCCTACTCAATGGCCAATTTCTGAATACCTACGACTTGGCAGGTGGGGCAATTACTAGAGACTAAATTGAACTCAAATATTAAGGTCCAATATGACCCCAGCCAGCCTTTGTAAGCTGGTGAAGCACCAGAGAAAGGTTCCAAGAGGGAACACCCTTCTGACACTTAGGTCTGTCTCTGTGGAAAGCTATCCAAGAGATGAGTGAGATTCTCATCTTTGCTGACATTAATGGGCAAAATTCCAATTTTTTTTGTCTGCAGTGGCTGATCTATCACCATCAATAGTACTTCAATGTAACTTCCTGTCCTGGATACAGGAGGAAGTCGGCAATGGATTCTATAGGTGGTGCACCTGTTTCCTGTGGCACTACTTTGTAAAAATGGTTCACTTTGCCTCATAGATTGTTCTGGTTGAGTTCTCTTCGAGGGGTCTCAATTCGTGCTGCCACTGCCTCACAGAAGCCTTGTGCTTTGGTAGCTGAGGCTCTAGTTTTTAACAGATTCCTTACAGGAATCTGGTTGAAAGGCTGAGTTAGCAGATTGGGCATACACAGGGGGATCTGACTTGACATGGGCACTAGATCCCCAAATCAGGGCTTGTTGGGCCACCCTGGAGCAATCAGAATGATTGTCCTGCATAGGTAGTCCTGGGGCTTCGCCACCACTTTGCCCAAGATGACTACTGGTCGAAAGGCATATGGGTCCAGATCCTCCCAAGGCAGGCTGAGTGCATTGACTGCCCAGGCCAGGGGATCTGGAACTGGTGACACAAACTGAGTCAGTTTGTTGTTGAATCTCATGACAAATAGGTCTATTTGAGGTTGGTGCCACCTGGTGCATATCAACTGGAAGACGTCTAGAAAGAGAGCCTGGATAGCTTGTTTGCCACCAGATTCAGCCAGCCTGGAATGTAATGGGCTTTGAGAGTAACCTGTTTTCTGGAACGCCAAGTCAGGATTCTCCACAGAATTGCACACAGTGAGCCCGACCTCATGCCTCATTCCTTGTTTATGTAAGCCATCACTGTGTTGTTGTCTGTTGTTACTAGGATGATCTTGCTGAAGCAAAGGTCTTGTAACCAAGAATACTGCCTTTAGTTCCAGATAGTTTATATGCAACTTGCTTTCTGGAAGGGACCAAGTTTCCCTTGCAGTGTACTCTCCTAAGAGTGCCCCCCTTCTTTTGATGCATTTGTAAAAATTTGCAAAGCATGACTGACAGGGTGTAATGGTTGTCCTTGAAGGATGTCCCCTCCCTAAAGCCAATATTTTAAGTGAGGGTGGAGTGACATTGGGATCAGGATCACCTTTACTAGCGATTCTGGAGACCTCCAAGTGTTTTTCAAGTGCCACCATATCGGCTTGTGTGTAGCCAGCCTAGGTGGACTTGCTTTTCTGTGGCTGTTAGCAACCATATTAGGAACATCAGCCGCCAGACTGGACAGGCTGGCCTGGAGAGCAATTCCTGTATCTTTACCTGTGAGGTCTGCCAGCATTCTAGGGTGTGTCATTTCTTATCCTCCTTCATATTGAACTGGCAACCTACGAAGTTGGAGACTTGCTTGGGGTCCAGTTCTGATTTTACCGTATTCACCATCCAACTCAGTTCCTAACACAGAGCTACTAGAGATTGTTTATGCTGGAGATAGGTTTGGTGGGATCTGGCTCTGACCAACCATTCCTCCAGGTACTGGTGGATTCTTATTCCCTTGTGTAAAGCCAGCAGACTGACGGCCTTCATCACCACCAAATGGTAATACTTTGAATTGGTAGGATTGACCATGGATGTGAAAACGTAATATTTTCTAGACTGGGTCTGTATAAATAAGTAAGCATTATTATTCAACTGCCTGGAGGGAGGTCCTTACTGTCTTCACCTTGTCCATTTTGAATTTCTTTGTCTTTAGAAATTTGTTCAGGGAACTGAGGTCTAAAGTAGGTCTCCACCAGTTGTTGGGTTTTGGTTCCAAGAAAAGTGGGTTGAAGAAACCTAGAGATTTCAGAGGTTTTACTAGTTCTATTACATTCTTATGCACAAGTGCATGCAATGCCTCTGTCAGGTAGCTGATGGTTGGTACTTTGTCAAATTTGGTCGGATTTGGAAGGGGAGAGCGTAGCCTTCTCTGAGGATTCTTATGACCTTTCGACTTGTGCCCCAGGGCCTAACATTTTTCCAAAACTCAATGCAATCGAACCCCTACAGGTAGATCTAGAGCAACAACTTTGACATTTGTGAAATTCTGGACAAAACTCAAGTGATCTACATGGGCAACATCTTTCACATATTCTATATTGTGATTTTTGTTGAACAATATCAGGACGTTGGTCTTTTTTGTGGCTTTTCTATTTCTGTCTGCTCCAGGCCAGCCACCTTGAAAACACTTGAGTTAAACAGTAATTGTCATTCATACAACGCCTGGCCCTTGGCTGGTCGGCATGAGAACTTTCCCTTGCTTTTATTCCCATGATCATGGGATCCAATAGTTTTTCCATAGGGGTTATACCTACCCTTCTTGTGGCTGGAAGAACTAGGTTGTCCCTTGTTGTTGTACTGAGCTATATCCACCTTCTTCAGTTTGTTGTCTGGAAAGAGAGTGGCCATGTGGAGAGGAGCCTGTCGGAGCGCAGAGAGTGTATCCTGCTTGATACCAGACTTCATGTGTGTCACATAAGAATCTCTTCTAGCTACAGTAATGTTCACCATGCTAATGAAAACAAAATTAGACAGGTGTTCTATTGTCTTGGCCATACACTGACTGATACTTAAGTTAAAGTTCAGTAAATATTGTAGTTCGTCAGTGGCTATACTCATCTCTCCAGCCAACTTCCCCTTGCTTTGCTCAATCTGTATTACTTTCAACTGGGTCTGCATGTTCTGCATCTACTAAATCTGGCAGCCTGGTTGTATATATAAGTAGATTCACATGCCTCCTTCTCCCATCTTGTGATAGTTTCTTGGGATATTGTGCGAGATAGCAGTGGTGGGGCAGTTAGCACTGAGGATCCAGTAATCCTGCTGTAACTATTGTTCAGCTTTGCAGACTCATCGAAGCAAAACAACACTGAACCAGCACATTTGTCCTTCTGGGATGTAGTCTGTACCACTTGCTCTGAGACTTAGCAGTCTTAACATACTGGTCTCTCTGAAATCCAGCAGCTTCAGAGCTTCTAGGTGGATAGTCTTCTACTAGTGTGAGGTTGAGCTTATCCAACTTCTTACAGCACGAGTTGTCTATTGGCAAGTTCACAGAGATCTACTGGCTACTGTTTAGGCCCTGCAAAGGGGTTGTTGTCAGCATCAGAAGTGGAAATGTCGACGTTGGGAATGTGTTTCCAGTCCATGAAAGACCTAATACCACACATTGTCTCTCTGTACGTTTGCTCTTCTGAGAGAGCCTGGGCCGGGATTCACAAAAGGTCTTAAGTCTTAGACAATTTCTTTTTGCTTAGACCAGTCTTAAAGTTATGACTTTTGTCTTAGCTAAGATTTATCTTAAATTCGGATTCACAAAAAGTGCTTAGCAAAATTTTAGCCGAGCCAAAATTTGTGCAAAAAGTCTTAACTACTTTGAATTTAAATTAACAAATTTTAGTAAAACAAAAACATTTTTCATTGATACACCAAATATACAAAACATGCTCTGCAAAATTATAAAACAGATTTGTTACTTTTTTTGTAAAATTATGTAAAAATAGTAGTCTTTGTGTTTTATTGTGAGTCAGCCATTTTTATGACAATATTTTTACCACAAGAAGATCAAACGTGGAAATTTATAGGAAATTAAATTATGTAAATTTCTATTACAATCCACAAAAATTACTTTTATAGGAAGTATAGATCCCCATAGTATATTTTTGTTGGCATAACAAAGGGTAAAATGTAAATACATGTAATGGAATATTTTAAAATGATTTAAGTCTGCCCTGCAGTGGTTTTTTGCAGTTATGACAAAATCTAAGAAAAATTTTTGTCTAAGACCTTTTGTGAATCCCATTTTGTCTAAGCAAAAAAAAAGTCTTAACTTTATGACAAAATTCTTGCACAGTTAAGACTTTTCTCTTAAAGTTAAGACAATTTTTTGTCTAAGATCTTTTGTGAATCCTGTCCCAGCAGGCACATGCCTTGAAATGTCGTTGATTTAGAGTTGAAAACAGGTCCTGACGTTGAAATGCACATTACCAACTACTTAATCTAAGTTAGTTTTCTGACATGAAAAAGTAGTGGTATTTTGACCAGAAATCATGGTGATTTTTGGTTGAAAAACTGACACTGACACAATTTCAACACTATTTCAAAGCTGGATTTCTGACTGGAAAAAGTAGTGATACTTCATAAAAAATCACCACTAAATCAAGTTAGGTTTTTCGACATGAAATCTTAGTCATGTTATTGAACAGAAAACAGGTTGAATATTGGGAAATGAATGACTGGTTGATTGAAAATTCATTTTCTAGAGGGTGATATAGTGATTAAGTCTAACTTTTTGAAAGAACTATTATTGCAATTATTTTTGAATTTGTAGGTATTTGTAAAGCAAAGACTAATTTTTAAAGATTATAAAGATGATAAAGATTATGTGTGCATGTACTTGTACATATTTATCCATTCTCCTTATTAATTAACTGATGCATCCAAATATAATTTTTATAATTATATTTTGAATAATACACTTCCCGATAATTAAAAAAAAACATTTTGAAGTCAAACTTATCTTAAATAAAAAAAGATAAATTCAAACTTATTCATCAAAACTTAGCAATTAGAATTTGTTTCTCAAATTCTCCCATACACAAAGAAATAGTTTTCAGTTTGCAAGTTTACACTGAAAACTTCTCTATACAGAGAACCTAGAACAGAGAAAATTCGTGAGAGTTTTTCTTCATCTGAGTCTTGTAGCACTGTACATCCCCCCCTTTGACCCTCCAAAACTAACAGACTTTACTAAAGTCACTCAAGATGAAATTGAAAAGATAATCAGTAAATCACCCACTAAATCATGCTTGTTGGACCCATTACCCACATTTCTTATTAAGGAATGCATGGACATCCTTCTACCATCAATAACCAAGTTGGTCAATTGTTCACTCAGTGAGGGACTGGTTCCAGATGGCTTCAAAAAAGCCGTAGTCACTCCACTTATCAAGAAGGCCTCTCTTCCTGTTGAGGACTTGAAAAACTACCGCCCAGTATCTGGACTTAGCTTCATTTCTAAACTGGTGGAGCGTGTAGTTGCTAAACAGCTGGTTACTCACATTCATCAACATGACTTGGATAACTCATACCAGTCTGCATATAAGTCAGGTCACTCAACTGAGACGGCTCTGCTTTCCAACAAAAATGATATTCATTTGTCACTATCTCGGGGTGAAGCCACTGCCTTGGTACTTCTAGATCTTTTGGCTGCCTTTGATACTATTGATCATTCCACTCTCCTTGGCTGTCTTCTGGATTGGTTCGGTGTTGGCGGTTCAGCTTTGAAATGGTTCTCTTCATATTTGACTGAACGCTATCAGTGTGTAAAGATTGGTTCCACATTGTCTAACTTAAAAAAACTCCTGTTTGGTGTGCCTCAAGGTTCTGTTTTGGGTCCTCTCCTATTTTCTCTGTACACATCTCCACTTAGTACACTGATTGGTAGACACAAAGGTGTAAACTTCCATTTTTATGCGGACGACACACAACTCTATGTCCATCTTTCACACAGAAATGCCTCTGCTGCCTTTGATAAGTTGAATAGATGCCTTCAAGATGTAAAAGAATGGATGTCGTCTAGCAAACTTAAACTCAATCCTGATAAAACTGAGTTCATACTTATTGGCTCCAAGAAGCAGAGAGAAAGGTTAAGTGCATGTTTCCCAATCGATATCCTGGGCAACCCCCTTCACCCCACCGAGTCTGTCAGGAACCTGGGTGTGTGGTTCGACTCTGATTTTTCCTTCTCAAAACACGTACAGAAAGTTTGCAATGGCTGCTTTTGTCAACTGAGGGATTTTAGAAATATCAGGCAGTTCTTGACTCAGGATGCTGCTGTGTCGGTTGCCAATGCCTTTGTTAGTAGTCGGTTGGACTATTGTAACTCACTTTTCAGGAGTCTCTCTAAAGCCAGTCTCCATAGATTACAGTCAATCCAAAATTGTGCTGCTAGAATTGTCACAAATTCATGTAGATACACTCATATAACACCCGTACTCAGGAAACTCCATTGGCTCCCTATTCAGTTTCGCTCAGAGTTCAAACTGGCTACCCTGGTGTACAAGTTTATTCATACTGGTTTCCCTAAATATTTTGCTCCACATCTATCCACATACCGCACTACTTACAATACTAGACGCAGTCAGAGTGTTGCCAATTTCCTCAATGTACCAAAATTTCAACCCACAATTCACAAGTCCACTAAGCAGTTTGGCTTCAGTTTTGCCTTTGATGCCCCCACTGTTTGGAATTCACTCCCTGAAGACATCCGTGCATCACCCACTATGGCCTCTTTTAGAAAGAAGCTCAAAACCTATCTCTACGCAAAGGCTTATCCTCCTTATCTCACTTTTCTTATGGCTTTTCCGTGGTGCCGACCTGTTTTTTGTCCCTGGACTTTGAATTTGCCTATTGTTATTGTCTTGTTGCGCCTTAGAGTCCACTACTCAGTGGAGATTAAGCGCTATAAAAGTCAAATTAGAATTAGAATTAAGCTATAACATTTTATCACACAGCAGTGAGTTTGGGGGGTTCCTCCTTTTTCTTATCTGTACCCTGCTACACAGAACACTGGACCTGTGACTAAAATAATTAGATAACACAGCAGGGGTGGAGGTGGGGGTTTACCCTTGCTCCAATTGCATGCATGGTGTTTACTTCTTTAAGTCTGTTTTTTGTGGTCAGTACTGACAACTAATTAAGGTGGGGAGTAATGGGTGGAGTTCTAATAATGTGGCTATTCTTATATTTTTTTCTCAGTTTATATGCCAAAGTTGTATGAGACACAAGCATCTGAACTGAGCATTGTGGCTTTGCTACATGATTATAGTTTCTTTATAATTACAATATAATTATAGCCAACTTAATAAAACATTTAACAGAAACTGATTGGATAAAATGCTGAAGATATAAATAATGTCACAATTGTTTGTTTTTTTACAAAGAAAAAAAAATATTTAAAATTTCACAAAAAGAATTTCAATTGAAGACATTGAATAATACTGGTCCTATTAAAAACATAAAAATGGATATCTAGTTGGATAATATGGATTTACATATCTTGAGCAATTATAATTATATATTTGATGCAAAATTATGTATCATTACAATGTCATCAGAAATAGAATATTGAATATACAATGATTCATGAATAAATGTCATCTTGGAAAGAATGAATTACTTTGAGTTGTATCCAAAGTGTAAAATATGCATATGGATAGTTATTGTATAATATTATTAAGAAGCTATAATTATGACACACAAGCTACAATGATTCAAATAAAGAAGACAATGTAAATAACCTGATTTTACCCATTGAATTCAACCTTATTTCATACATTGGATCCAACCAAAACCTGTTTGCAAAATCTACATGTATTTCAACCAGATTTCACACATAAATACAACCAGATTTCAACAGTTGGTTTCAACATGATTTCACTAGTTGGATCCAACCAAAAACGGTTTGCAAAATCTACACGTATTTCAACCAGATTTCACACATAAATACAACCAGATTTCAACAGTTGGTTTCAACATGATTTCACTGGTTGGATCCAACCAAAAATGGTTTGCAAAATCTACACGTATTTCAACCTGATTTCACCGATTAAATTTAACCAGATTTCAACAGTTGGTTTCAACATGATTTCACCGGTTGGATCCAACTTAAAACGGTTTGCAAAATCTACACGTATTTCAACCTGATTTCACCCACTGAATTCAACCAGATTTCAACAGTTGGTTTCAACATGATTTCACCGGTTGGATCCAACTAAAAACGGTTTGCAAAATCTACATGTATTTCAACCAGATTTCACCGTTGGATTCAACCTGATTTCAAAGTTGCGTGCCTGCTGGGAAAACTCCATTTTATCAAGGTATATTGAAAACATGGTTCAGATTTCTCACAACAAATATCCGAAACATTAAAGAATTTGTGAATGAAGAGTTGTATGGAAACCCAAACATTTTAACAGATAACAGACCTATAAATATTCAATATAGAGACTGGAGAAATGCTGGGATCGTCCTTGTTGGTGATATGTTTGATAAAGATACAAATAAAGTTTAAAGTAAAGCAATGTTAGAAAATGAATATGGTGTGGGTGACAGGAAATATAACCAAATTACAAGCGGTTTGCTCTCTAAAATAAGCAAATTGTCAAAAACAGAAATAGATTACCTGCAAAATAAAAAAATTCTTGAAAAATGCTTGGTAGATATCAGCAAAGTTAAAAGTGCAGAGGTAAATGCTTATCTCACCAGATCTCTTGCATCAAATTCCAATAGTCAAGATAAGTGGATAGAATTCTATCCATTTCTGGAGGGTATTGATTGGAAAAATATCTATCAACTGCCTTACAAAATCTTGTTGGACAGTTATCTAATAATTCTACAATATAAGATTATGCACACAGTATTTACATGTAATCTCAACGTCCATAAATGGGTCATAAAACCAATTCCTGACTGTATCTTATGTGGCCAAATAGATAATCTGGAACATTACTTTTATTACTGTAAAGACGTGAATACTTTCTGGATCCAAATATCTGATTGGCTGAGTACATTATTCAATACATCCGTCAATTTTACTGTTCTAGATATACTTTTGGGTCTTATTAACTACACCCCAAAGCACTTTTATCTTATCAATTATGTTATACTAATTGGTAAATATTTCATTGCCAAATGCAAGAGGAATGGTGATAACCTATTGTTTAATGATTATAAGTACACTCTGAAATGGAAACTAAGCTTAGACAAAAATGTTTACCTCAAACTTTATAAATTACATGTATTTGAAGAAAAAATTGCAATTTTACATGATGCACTTCTACATACGTAAATATAAATACGTGTATCGTAAGTCTCAAGATAACATTATCCTTTTATTATCCCACCTTTATGTGGTGTTCTTTTACACAGAGCAAGCTATGTTCTAAAATAATTGTTGCAAAAGTAGTTTTGGGTTATTGTTTTAGAAAAAATTGTGTATTTCCTTTATTGTGTTACATACCACTGTATAACCAAAAGAAAATAAAAAAAAAGATTAGCAATTGTCCATTGGGTAGGATGTATTAATGCAATAAAGAGCATATTTCAACAAAATACTCTAAATGCAATAGTTTCAAGTTACAATTGATTTACTCAACAGTGAGAATCTGAAAGTAGCTATTGCTCAGCCATGCCATGACCTACAGGTCTGCAATTTTACTATGTTACAGCTGACCCAAAAGTAGGTGACTAACATGTTTCAACAAAATTATTACTCATGATGTTTCTGTGCTTGTGGCTAATGCTCTTGTTAGTAGTCGGTTGAAACTCAATTTTGAGGAGCCTCTCTAAATTCAATCTACGCAAATTACAGTGCATCCAAAATAGTGCAGCCAGAATTGTATTAAGCACCAGTCCATACACCAGTATAACTCCTGTGCTTAAGAAATTGCATTGGCTTCCTGTTGAACAGCGCACAGTGCTTAAGACAGCCAAACTTGTTTATAAGTTTCTTCACACAGGTTTTCCTAGGTATTTTGCTCCATATCTTTTGTCCTACAGCAGTTCTTATAGTACCAGGCGCAGTCAAAGTGGGGGCATTTTCCTTGTCATTCCAAAGTTCTATCCTTCTGTTCATAAACCTGTCAAACAGTTTGGTAATAGTTTTGCTTCTGATGCTCCCACTGTGTGGAATGCTCTTCCAGATGAACTCTCCCTTTCTTTCAGAAAGCAGCTTAAAACCTACATGTTATAAGCACTTTTAAGTTTGGCTGTCCTCATTTGACCTTGAAGGAGGGGCCCAAGGTCAAATCTGACCACATCAAAAGATTCCCTGCCCATGATATCCTATAAGTTGGTTTCGCATAGCAAACCTCTAGGACCAATAATAAGCGAGTTATAAGCACTTTTAAGTTTGGCAATCCTCGTTTGACCTT
The DNA here is from genome assembly GCA_964017235.1 of Sabellastarte sp. h YS-2021. Classification (NCBI taxonomy): domain Eukaryota; kingdom Metazoa; phylum Annelida; class Polychaeta; order Sabellida; family Sabellidae; genus Sabellastarte; species Sabellastarte sp. h YS-2021. The sequence goes on along the minus strand of OZ024927.1, from coordinate 137,438,325 downwards.
GAATGAGGGGTACAAGGTCAAATCTTACCACATCAGAAGATTTCCAGCCCATGATTTCCTATAGGTTGGTTTCACATTGCAAACCTCTAGGACCAGCAATAAGGGAGATATAGGCACTTTTTAAGTCCGCTATGTGGGGTAATTTGGCACTCCATGGATGACCTTGAATTAAGAGCTTCAAGGTCAAATTTCTGCAAGGTTGTAGAGGACATGTATATCTGTTATGCAAATCACCTATGAAGAGATTCAACCTTCGACCTATGAGAATCAGCTAGTAGAAAAAAGTAGATAATTTTCAAAGAAATGCCCATGGCGGCCATTTTGTTTTTCAGAATGAGGCTAATTTCAGTCCCAGAGAAGCTTACGTCCCAATGAAGATATCCTGCAAATTTGGTAAACCTAGCTGGTGTTGTTTTCCTCTGAGAGTGTTAACGCCGAAAATCTCTATGCGTGGTGGCAGCGTTGGCATAGCGGACACTAAAGTATCCATCGGATTTCTCCTCCGGTGGATACAATAATGGCTGGTAAAATACATGAATGTTGTTGTCAGTAGTAATACACAACTACAAGTCATATTAAAGGGTACATATAATCAAAGTATAATAAAATTGAACTTGAAAGATTAGGCGGCAAAAAGCAGTATTGTTAAGTCTGAATAGTCCTTCCCCTTCCGTTTTCCCTCTACACAACACCTCTGAGTCAAGTCATCAGAAAATATACCGGAGTCCGTTACCACTTCTATGCGGACGACACTCAGTTGTTCATTCACTTACCCCCTGATGATAGTCTCAAGTCTTTTGACCGTCTTAAAACATGTTTGAATGATATTCAGGTCTGGATGTCTGAAAACAAACTCAAGCTAAATCCCGATAAAACAGAATTCATAGTCTTCGGTGCCAAAGACAGACACAAATGGCTTAGTGACTCACTACCTGTCAATATCCTGGGAAATTGTCTCTCTCCCGCAGATGTTGTACGCAATCTGGGCGTTCTGTTTGATGCAAAGTTTTGTTTCACCAATCACGTAAATTCTGTTATCAAATCCTGCTTTATCAGCCTCAGGGACCTTCATCGTATCAGGTTTCTTTCTGTGGATACATCAGTGGTGATTGCAAATGCTCTGGTCAGTAGTCGTTTGGATTATTGCAACTCTCTTTTTCGCAGTTTGTCATCCCGAAATGCTACAAGGCTCCAATATGTTCAAAATGCGCTTGCACGGTTTGTCACTGGTGCTTCAAAGTACACTCACATTACATCCACCCTTAGGACACTCCATTGGCTACCCGTTAGACAACGTATTATCTTCAAAACCCTAGTTTTGGTCTATAAGTACCTCACCACTGGCCAGCCTAAGTATTTTGCACCATATCTCCCCTTGTACAAATCTGCCGTGAATACAAGACGTTCCAATCCCAAAAATTTGTTCCTTCTGGTTCCCTCTTACTGTCCTTCCATCCATAAATCAAAGGTCCATTTTAACAATAGTTTCTCATATGATGCCCCTAAGTTATGGAATGATCTTCCATATGATATACGCAGTGCTCCAAATCTCTCCAGTTTCAAAAGTCGACTCAAAACCTACCTATTTCAGAAATCATTCCCACCATAGCTTCTTACTACCGAACACCGGACCGCCTCCCTGGCAACGACTCGGAACATGTCTAATGTCTCATGATTTATGCCTTACGGATTGGATGGTGTGCCTTAGAATCCGTTGATACGGAGATTAAGCACCTGGACAACTGATTGATTGATTGATTGATAGTCCTGAAGAATAATTTAATTAAGTTTCATAGAATTACAAGCAATGTTTTTTAATATACACTGCAAAAAGCCATATTGTTAAGTCTGAATAGTCCTGAATAATAATTCAATTAAGTTTTATAGAATTTCATACAATATTTTTGAAGATACTCTGCAAAATACAAGAAATTCAGTTTTATGACCCCAGTTTAACCTTGAAGAGGATGGGAAGGCTCGGGGGTGCAAATTTGATGGGCTCTTTGGAATCTCAGGTGGATGCTTAATAATTAAAGAGATATTAAGCAACAAGTGAAAGTCTGACCTATTTGGGTTCATAAAATAAACCTTGACAGGTAAGAAGGGGGCAGAAACCCACACCCCTAGGTTTGAATAGTCCCATATAACCTTATTAAGTTTAATAGGCTCTCGGGCAATAAGTTTGCAGATACACTTCAATATACAAGAAATTAAAACCTTATCACCTTAGTTTGACCTGGGGGTAGTGGTGGGGGCTCGGGCGGAAAATTTGAATGGCTCTTGGGAATCTCAGGACTTTGTTTCCTCTTACCGCCCAAAAAATACCAAAGCTGAAATTTTACAAATCTCTTCTGCCTATACATTGCATACCACACACCTAATTTTGCTGATTTTAAGGTAACCTTAACATGAGGATATAACTTTTGAAGCTACAAAGCCAATTCTCATGCTTCAATAACATACTGAACCTGTTTAAGGTCCTCAGTGTGAGTAGATATACACAATATGTGGCCAAAATGGTCAATTTAAGCATGTATTTTACTAATTCTTAATCAATTGGCTCTCCATCAGTCAATTATGGCATGATTGAGACCTTGATAAAGGTCAAATTTGTACCTGTGAAAAAAAATTTTCATGTAGACTTTAACTACCAAAAATCACTTTATAAGCTTGCCTTATATTTCAGAGACAAATAACATATTAAATACATGGGCATTCAATGATCTTTCTGGTTTTTAGTAACAAGGGATAGTGGAGTATTATCCCTTTAAAATCTATAGTGATTTCTGTAAAGTTTAAACTTATGAACAAAGATTGGCTCAGGCCATTTTAATGAATTCAATCAAAAATTTACTTGAAGCTCTAAATATTTTTCAATTTACTGGCAGTAGAGCTTTCACATTACATATTGTAATGAAAATGAATCTGAATAAATTTTGATTTACATTGAGTAATAAACATTTCTTTGCAAGAAAACTGTGTATTATTGTTTGCATTTTATTTCTGTTAAGTTATTACAAAGTTTGGGAATACCATACATAAGTTGCTTATAAAAAAGCAAAATTTACACAAGTTTATACTCACAGAAATGTGTAAGAAAATTAACACAAGACGAATGATCAACATTCTTGACTATAATTGCCTTATTTTGACAGCAAGGAAAGGTGCATTTTAGTTTTTTACACAATCTCTTACTTCTCAAATCTGTCGAGTACATTTTCACAACAAATTAAAAAGCCAAACAAGCTTACATTGCCAAACCTGTATAATATGTGTGTAACAAATATGAACATACTTTACCAAAATGAAATAAAAGTGGTGAAGGTGGATATACTGCGTAACAAAATAGATTTCAAATTTTGTGGAAAACTTTTACAGAGTACATATGAAAGGTGAGGGGATGGTGAGTTTCCCTTCATGTAAATATTGGGTAAAAGTGCCCATTCCATTCCCTTTGTCCATTGACACAACATATGCTCATCTGAGGCAAAGTTTGCCTTTCATATCTCTTGTGTATGCTTACAGATTATGAATTGGATTTACACACATGATCATTGAAACAGAAGTGATGATATGAGGCAAATTACACAACTGGATTTCTTGTCCAGTTTTTATGTAAAATACTAAGTGAACCACAGATCTCCTTTGTGTTTATGTTCATCAATTATGTGAAGTAGTCAGTTTTAATAAAGCCAGACTATTTAATTGTATGATATGCAAATCAAGACTAGAATAAAAATTATTCATTCAGAAAAATAAAGAAAAACAATATATTGTGTTTAAACTAGACTCCAATGACTCCATGAGAATATATCCCCAGATAGCCCATCTGTCACGTTGTAGACTATTTTGGGTTTTTAAGACTGGGTATTTTTTGTGGCACTCATATTGTGTGTACCACAATTATTATGAACCATTTTTCATTATTTTATTTTCAATCTTCATGCAATGTTAGGATTGATCCTTTTTTCAAAGGATTTAAATGGTTTTTTATACATTGTAAAATAGTTACTTTTGAGTCAATAGTTCATTTTGGTCTCAGTTTTCCATATGATACCCCAAAGATTTGGACTGATCTGCCTGATGATGTACGCTCAGCCAAATCTCTCTCTTCATTCAGGAAGAAGTTGAAAGTCTATCTCGATGCAAAAGCTTACCCACCCTAGTTTTTCTGGTCTTGTCTCGACCTTTCTCCATGGTACCGACCCTTGCAATGTTTCTCATTTAACGATTATGTTCTCCGATTACTGGCATTATGCATCTTACAGTCTGCAAATAGATGGAGATTGAGCGCTATAAGAGTACTATTAGAATTACTTATTTTTACATTGTATTGTATTTTACATGTAAAACTGTTTTATCTGTTTTTGTATGCTTTTAATATATTTGTGGAGAGAAGAAATACCATAAAATGCTGTGATTGGACTTTGGCAGACTGACTTATATCACAAGAATTTTAGAGTTTTTCCTTCTATACAGAAACACACAGACACACGCCAGACTTATCACTGATAAAGGTAACACTGTAAACAAGCAATCAGTGCCTGTGAACGGGCTCTGTGTCAGCTGACTGTGTGTTTTGAGTTTCAGAGTAGAAGTGACAGAAGAAAAGGACACAAAAGTTGTGCCATTAAAATGGTATTCAGAAGTAAAGTAAGAATGTAGCTGTGTTAAAAGTAGGTTAAGACATATTTAAAATACTGAAAATCTCAAAGTACGAATCTCAAAGTAGTCTTTGCTCAGCTAAGCAATCAGTTAAAGGGCTGCAATTTTAATATGGTATAGCTCATGCAAAAGTAAGCGAATAACAGATTTAAAGAAATACTGTAAATGCAACAGTTTTCAAGTTACGACTGATTGATAGCTATTGCTCAGCTATGCAATGAGCTACAGATCTGAAATTTTACTAGGATATAGCTGACCCAAATGTATGTGAACAACATATTTATAGAAACTACTTTAAATGTAATAGTTTTCAAGTTACAACTGATTTACTCAACAGTGAGAACCTGAGAATAGCTGTTACACAGACATGCCATGAGCTACACGTCTGCAATTTTACAATGTTATAGCTACTTCAAAACTAGATGAATCACATATTTAAACAAAATTCTCTACATGCAATAGTTTTCAAGTTACAACTGATTTACTCAACAGAGAAAACCTCAAAGTAGCTATTGCTCAGCTATGCAATGAGCTACAGGTCTGCAATTGTACTATGTTATAGGTGATTCAAAAGTAGGTGAACAACATATTTAAAGAAAATACTCTGAATGCAATTAGTTTTCAATTTACAACTAATTTACTCAACAGTGAGAACCTGAAAGTAACTATTGCTCAGTTATGCCATGACCTACAGGTCTGCAATTTCACTATGTTACAGCTGACCCAAAAGTAAGTGAACAACATATTTAAACAAAATACTCTAAATGCAATACTTTTCAAGTTACAACTGATTTACGCAAAAGTGAGAACCTGAAAGTAGCTATTACTTAGCTATGCCATGACATACAGGTCTGCAATTTAACTATGTTATAGCTGACCCAAAAGTAGGTGAACAACATATTAATAGAAAATACTTAAAATGCAATATTTTTCAAGTTACAACTAATTTAATCAATAGTGAGCCTGAGAATAGCTATTACATAGCTATGCCATGAGCTTCACATCTGTAATTTTACTATGTTATAGCTAATTCAAAAGTAGATGAATAAGATATTTAAACAAAATTCTCTAAATGCAAAAGTTTTCAAGTTACAACTGATTTACTCAACAGTGAGAGCCTGACAGTCGCTATTACTTGGCTATGTCATGACCTACAGGTCTGAAATTTCACTATGTTACAGCTGACCCAAAAGTAGGTGAACAACATATTTAAACAAAATACTCTAAATGCAATAGTTTTCAAGTTACAACTGACTTACTCAACAGTAAGAACCTGAAAATAGCTATTACTCAGCTATGCAATGAGCTACAAGTCTGCAATTTTACTATGTTATAGCTGACCCAAAAAGTACATGAAAAACATATTTAAACAAAATACTCTAAATGCAATAGTTTTGAAGTTACAAGCAATTTATTCAACAGTGATAACCTCAAAGTGGCTATTACTCGGCTATGCAATGAGTTACGGACCTGCCATTTTACTATGTTATAGCTGACCCCAAAAAAGCTGAATAACATATTTATACAAAATACTCTAAATGAAATAGTTTTCGAGTTACAAGTGATTTTACTCATTATGGAAGGTACTGAAAAGTCAGAAAGTAGCCATTACTCACTTAGCTATTGAGATAGACACCCAACTTACACACCATGTTGTAGCTATGCAAAAACTTGCTGAATAACATATTTTAACAAACTGCTCTAAATGCAACACTTTTCAAGTTACAGGTGATTTAGTTATTTATTATTGGGGGTTTCAGGTCACCTTCAAATAGAGTTCCTCTCCTGGCCCAAATACATGTATGTATCAAGTTTGAATGAAGTCAGAGGAAGCATTTTTTGAGTTATCATGCACACCAGTCGAATCATATGGCAGCGGCAGCTGAAAATGGATGAATCCAGTACATCCCAGACTTTCATCTGGGGAAATATAAATAGGTCTTCAATTGAAGACAAGTACTCTCTAAATAATTTATAAATATTAGGATATATTATGTGATACAGCTGCATAGATGATCTACAAACATGTGACACTTATGTAAATACAAAATGGAAAACTCTGGAAATAAAGAGTCTTGAAATAATAGGTGTTAAAGTACAAAGAAACCACAGTGATAATGATTGCAAATTGTTATGGTTGTTGTTTTTCAGTTAATAAGAACTTTCAGACATCCACTAAACCCCAGACCATTGACAACCATCACAGTGTATACAGTGATATTACTCATGTTAACACCTCAGTCTAATTAAAGAAAGCTTTAATTTCACATATAAATCACAATACAAAATATACAGAGTTAACAAAAGACAAACAAAATATTTTTTTGTAATATTTATAATACTTATATTAACTAGACATTAGTACTATTATATGTACAAAAATCTGGGTGGTTATCCATGACTGTGATATCCATCGTAGAATTCCATGTCTGCCCAAACGGTCAAAATTGTGATTTTGTGCTCATTTGAACAGATGACTTCATAACAGGACAGGGAATCACTAAATTCCATATTTTACCATGAACTAAATCGATCCCCACATGCCAAACTCTCAGGTATGGAGGATTCCATCATTCTCAAAAGAGTAGAAGACATATACCACCTTCTACTCAAGGACTTCAGTAAAGTATCTTAAGACACATACATGGAAATACACTGTAATTTCCTTTCATTTAATACTGCATATGTACATTCTTTTCACGAAATTAACACATATTTTCCTTTTATCTCAGTGTTATCTGAGCTATACTGATGTTACTGCATACTAACTGATTATTGGAAAATTGTTTCATTTATGATAATATAAACAAAGTATTTATACTTTGCATAAATTTCATTTAAAAAGCAATTAAATTTAATTAACTACTCCATATTTTCCAAGGTGTGCAGTGATTATTTTAATATAACACAGCACTACTAGTATAACAGAAAGATTTTTAAAATGTTGCTCAGTGGTTTTCTCAAAACACTTTCAGTATCACCGTTAAAACTTAAAAAGATACATTAGTAACTGTAAAAACACTTTGCACTGTGCTCTGCTAAATGTGGAAGTATTTTTTTCAGTTTGAATTGTAAATCTCATAAGACAGAGAAACTCTAAATAATCAAAGGAATGATGGTCCATTTACATAGCATTACTACAGTTTGCTTTGTATAATAATCATTGTGAAATACTGAACACCATAACCTCCATCAAATGTAGCGTAAATTGCAACACACACAAAATGTACCATTTTTACTTTTATCTGTCTCTATCAACATATACTCTGATTGTTGTTAAATAATGCATCCTTAAAGCATAATTTTTATTGACAAACACATTTACACAGAATACCACTAAATACCACTGTGGGTATGCATTAACAACTAGTTTTGTGGTGGGACGAGATACACTGTTGCACAAATCACCAGTTTCTACGATTCCATACTCAGCAAGTTATTAATTGTTGCATCTTTATTTCCTCGGTTGGCTTCTAACACAGACTTGATGACCTCCTGATCCACATTTGGAAACATATCTTTGACCTGAAAAAAGCAAGGGGCATATCAGGTCACATTTATTCCTCCAACATGATAATCCATTCTTTTATAAATCAGCATTTTAAGTTGGACATCACTTGGTTTGGTCACATCACTAACACTTTTTGGTTTTACTTTTAATGTCAGGCCATCAAATCGTTCAAATAAATTACAGAATATTTTCATTACAATTTCAAACAATTTACATCCTTTGTCAATAGTTTCAAAATTATAAACTCCTGACAATTTTAAATGCTTACCAGTTCTAGTTCTCAATGCTATACTGTCCTCACAGACTACCAGAAAGAGAGTTAACGCTGAAAGGTCTAAGTCTTGGAGCAACTGACATCTTGATATAGTAAGGACTGTGTAAACTGAATTCAGGTACAAGAAGTTGAACTAACTTTAAGGTCCCACATGTTAAACTATTGTATACTTCCATATGTACAGTAAAAACTTTATTATCTAAACTTATACAAAATAATGTTTTCGCAGGAATGCTGCTTTTACCTGTTTTACATCATCTTCTGTAAAGAGTGGACCTTGTTGCTGGGGTTGGGTTGTCTGAGCTTGCTGGGGGTTTTGATTTGGATACTGCACAGTTTGAACTGGTTGACCTTTAACAAAAGAAAATGTGAGAATTTATCACAGCATGTGAAATTCATCACAGGAGAAACCTACCTCAAATACAGGTAAATAATTGTTATTAACTGTGTGGTTTTTTTTTCTACAAAATATTACAAAACAAGCATTCTGACGCATGCATTTATCTCCCGCCATATAAATTAGATGTACTAAAGATAGTGGAATATAAATTTTCTTGTGAGATGGAGGCACATGTAGAAGTGACAACAAGTTTAATGTTTGATTGCAATACTTTTAAAGACAAAAGGCATTTACTCATTTTAGTAGCTATTATTCAGCTATCCAAAGAGCTACAGTTCTGCAACTTCACTATGTGGTAGATCACCCAAAAGTAGGTGATTGACTTATTTAGAAGAAATTGTCTACCTGTAATACTTTTAGAGATAAAAGACATTTACTCATTTTAGTAGCTATTACTCAGCTATCCAAAGAGCTACAGTTCTGCAACTTCACTATGTGGTAGATCACCCAAAAGTAGGTGAATGACTTATTAGAAGAAATTGCCTACCTGTAATACTTTTAGTGATACAAGACATTTACTCATTTTAGTAGCTATTACTCAGCTATCCAAAGAGATACAGTTCTGCAACTTCAATATGTGGTAGATCACCCAAAAGTAGGTGAATGACTTATTTAGAAGAAATTGCCTACCTGTAATACTTTTAGAGATAAAAGACATTTACTCATTTTAGTAGCTATTACTCAGCTATCCAAAGAGCTACAGTTCTGCAACTTCACTATGTGGTAGATCACCCAAAAGTAGGTGAATGACTTATTTAGAAGAAATTGCCTACCTGTAATACTTTTAGAGATAAAAGACATTTACTCATTTTAGTAGCTATTACTCAGCTATCCAAAGAGATACAGTTCTGCAACTTCAATATGTGGTAGATCACCCAAAAGTAGGTGAATGACTTATTTAGAAGAAATTGCCTACCTGTAATACTTTTAGAGATAAAAGACATTTACTCATTTTAGTAGCTATTATTCAGCTATCCAAAGAGCTATAGTTCTGCAACTTCACTATGTGGTAGATCACCCAAAAGTAGGTGAACGACTTATTTAGAAGAAATTGCCTACCTGTAATACTTTTAGAGATAAAAGACATTTACTCATTTTAGTAGCTATTACTCAGCTATCCAAAGAGCTACAGTTCTGCAACTTCTCTATGTGGTAGATGACCCAAAAGTAGGTGAATGAGTTATTTAGAAGAAATTGTGTATCTGTAAAACTTTTAGAGATAAAAGACATTTACTCATTTTAGTAGCTATTACTCACCTATCCAAAGAGCTACAGTTCTGCAACTTCACTATGTGGTAGATCACCCAAAAGTAGGTGAATGACTTATTTAGAAGAAATTGCCTATGTGTTATATTTTTAGAAATAAAAGACATTTACTCATTTTGGTAGCTATTACTCAGCTATCCAAAGAGCTACAGTTGTGCAACTTCACTATGTGGTAGATGACCCAAAAGTAGGCGAATGACTTATTTAGAAGAAATTGCCTACTTATAATACTTTTAGAGATAAAAGACATTTACTCATTTTAGTAGCTCTTGCTCAGCTATCTACTCACTTAGCTATTGACCTACATCTGCAAATGCAACAAAAATATAAAGGACACAGGAAAGTAAGCTTTTGAAAAACTAGTTGAATAACAAATGAAAAGATTTGCCTAACTTTGGTACTTGTGAAGGTATTTGACATTTATTTCCATCATAATTTTGCTACAAATAAGAAAATAGCTATTGCTCACTTATGACATGCAATGGAACCCCAAACGATATGCCATCTTATAGTTAAGGAAAAAGTAGCTGAACAAATTATTTTAGGAAAATCCTGTAACTGCAGTAGTTTTTCAGTTACAATGGATTTACTCAACAGTCACAATTTCAAAGTAGCTATTACTCAGCTGTCCAGTGTGTAACAGGTTTGCTGCTTTACTATCTGATAGCTCATCAAAAACTAGATGAATAACATATTTGAAAATATTTCCCTAACTTGAATACTTTTGAAGATATTTGAAATTTACTCATGTCGTTATTTTGCTACAAATAAGAAAATAGCTATTACTCACTTATGGCATGCAACAGAACCCCAAACTATATGCCATCTTATAGTTAAGGAAAAAGTAGCTGAATAACATATTTTAGGAAAATACTCTAACTGCAATACTTTTGGAGTTACAATGGATTTACTCAACAGTCACAATTTCAAAGTAGCTATTACTCAGCTATCCAATGTGCAACAGGTCTGAAACTTTACTATGTGATAGCTTACCAAAAACTAGATGAATAACATATTTGAAAAGAATTCCCTAACTTTAATACTTGTGAAGATATTTGACATTTACTGATGTCATTATTTTGCTACAAATAAGAAAATAGCTATTACTCACTTATGGCATGCAATAGAACCCCAAACTATATGGCATCTTATAATTAAGGACAAAGTAGCTGAACAACATATTTTAGGAAAATACTCTAACTGCAATAGTTTTGGAGTTACAATGGATTTACTCAACTGTAGAATTTCAAAGTAGCTATTACTCAGCTATCCAATGTGCAACAGATCTGAAACTTTACTATGTGATAGCTTATCAAAAAGTAGATGAATAACATATTTGAAAAGAATTCCCTAACTTTAATACTTGTGAAGATATTTGACATTTACTTATGTCATTATTTTGCTACAAATAAGAAAATAGCTATTACTCACTTATGGCATGCAATCGAACCCCAAACTATATACCATCTTATAATTAAGGACAAAGTAGCTGAACAACATATTTTAGGAAAATACTCTAACTGCACTAGTTTTGGAGTTACAATGGATTTACTCAACTGTAGAATTTCAAAGTAGCTATTACTCAGCTAAGATTGCTATTACTCACTTATCTTTAGGCCTAAGTCCATAAAACCAAAAAAATTTTCGAGGGCGTGAAAATTCATTGGGACAATTAATTTACAAAAAATCTGTAGCTGTAGTAGTTTTGGAGAAATCTGCGTGACTAACTAACGCACGCACGCACGCACGCACACACAGGCATCATTTCATAATCTCGGGGAGATAATAAGTTACCTTATCTGATGTAAAAAATAATATTCTGTGACTTCCTTTTGAATGTTAATGGGTTGCTCCAGTAACAAATTTCTCATATTCATACCAATTTGACAGGTTTTATACAGTATTCATTATATTATTCGGTAAACATATAAACAAGACAATGACATGAACAGAATACATAATCGCCACTAACAAAAACAAGTACTCACAAATGACAAAATATGAATGTTTATCGATTTTCATTTTTCATTGCTCATCAGATTGCTCATCATTTTTTTCTGTTCTATTTTATGTTAAACTTTATTTTAAAAAGGCACACAAAGAAATACTGTGTGAAGATAATTAATTTTAATCATCTATATTTCATAGAAATTAGTGTTGTCAATGAAATAACATGGCGCACAGTCGTGTTGATTGATGTTTAAATACCAATATCTAATTCCTTCTATTGTCTCCACTCACCTGCAGGAGGGTAGTACACAGGCATACCACCAGGTACAATCATCACAGGTGCTCCATACGACACAGGCTGGACAGCTGGCTGTGGAACCACTGCTTGTTGCTAGAGTTAACAAATAATCCTTTAAACATAACTGCATCACTGGAAATTGTTACCAGGTACTGATTTTAGCAATTAAAGCTTGTGAGCTTAGTTAATGAAAATAGTAATACAAGTAATTTTAAGTCTTTTTAAGTTTTAAGCATGGACACTGCTCATTATGTGACAATTCAGTGTAGCAAACTTCTTCAAATAAAAATATTAGTGTAAATTTCTTCCATCTGAAATTTTCACTTGTCCCTTATTTGGGTTTTTACATTACTTTCAACATATTATTTTGGTCGTATCATCACAAATGGTTCATGTAGATGTACAAAATCAGTACATATTAATCATGATTCTGTACTACAACCTCCTGAGTATCAGCAACTAGCAACTTTATCACTTGGGGGTCAAATTACAAATTTAAGCGCTAGTGTCTGAGGTGAGAGGCAAGTATGTTTCCACCGCACCAGTGATTTATAAACTTAGCACAGAATTAAATAGGTTTCTCCAGATTCCCTTTTCCATTTTGAAATTTTGACATCATTTGATTATTATAATGCACACAAGAACATAAGAAAAAGTGCCTTTACAACATATTTGGTGAAGAAGCTCAGTTCCTACTAGCTTTTAAGCTAGGTAGTGATTGAAGAACCTTGACACATGAGAAGTACTAGACCTAGAGATTTGAAATATTTTCAAGCTTTACTCTATACCAAAATGCTAGTTTATACAAGAGCTGCCCATAAAAAACTTCAACCTGTTCACAAGTTGTCTTTCATAATGTCCCCACAGAGGGTAATAACCTGAACTGTATGCAAAAAACTCAATATAGCTCTGTATAATTCACAGCAAATGAAACATTTATGTTTTCAATTTGATTCATGCTCCTATGATATACCAGAAGTATTAGCTTTCTGACACTTTTTGTCAGAATGTAAACTCCCCAGACATACTCTTGACTTGACTCACAAAGCAGATCAGCTAAAGATCAATGGGCCAAAGTATAGAAAATTTTATGATAAACTTTAGTTTATATTTTTCTTTTTTTCTTTCAAATACAGTCCCTGAAATTTATACATTCAAAGACAAAATTTTTATTTACACTGTAGGAAAAGATGAGGTTGACCATTCCTTCTTTGTTATCCCCCTGCTTTCCTGTGAGTGGAAACCACTCATCTATGGTGTCTCCAGACAACGCTCGCTCCGGGATCTGAAGTACAAGAGAAATCTAACTTAGAAGTACTCAACACTACTGAATGGCAGAGTGGCAATTTCATTATTTAAATATTCTACCGGTAATTCTACTTTTATAGCACTTAATCTCTGCTAACTGCAGGTTCTCAGGTGCCACATATCCATAAGCCTGAATTAAACATGTTGAAAAAAAGGAGATTTTGTTCTTCAATTGTAGAGCTCATAAAAGTGAAGATAGTTATAGGTCAAATTATTAATCTTTTAACCTCCCTTTCAACAGCTAGGGAAATATTAGAACTAGAGTATTGCTTCGCAAGAGAAAAAGAAATTATTTTTGCACAGCAAAAACAAAGCATCCAAATGAACATTAATGATTGTGTCGAAATGATAAAGTTTCCGAGATGAATGTGTTTTTGCACTTTACACAGAAGCACAGCAAAAACAAAGCATCTGAATGAGCACTGAAATTGTCGAAACGACTCTATCTTGCACCGCTTCCGAGATAAATTCATTTTTGCATTTTACGTAGAAATACAAGATGGCCACCATAAATGGTGGGAAAACGATTTTTGATAATAATTGCCGGATGACTCTGCAGATACTCTGGGGATCAAACAGTTTGTTGAATTAGCTCTATCTTGCACCGTTTTGTGGTGTTCAGTTAATTATTAATAAGTCGGCCATTTTGTATTGGATCACTTCCTAAAGTTAATGATTTCTAGACATCTATATAACAAACCTACTTGCCTAATTTCATGTGAATAGGTTAAGCATGTTTTAGTTATCATCTGGACAAGCACAACCCTGTAAAAAACATGTTTTTGGTCATGTGACTTCTCTGATTGGTTGAAATGTCATGACACCATATTCAAGAAATTTTTACGAGGGCTTCTGAATACATGTGCTAAATGTGAAGGTAATCTGCCCAGTGGTTGCCGAGCTATTAGCAATAGAAAATGCGGGAGCCAGCGGACCCTCTTTCTCCGCCCTTTCCCCTAAATACATACAGGCATCCTGCAGTCCCGCTTAACAAGAGTCTAGTATTTGCAACATGTTTTCATGACCTGGATTCAAACCCACAACCATTGGCTCATAACTCCAAAACGAACAGGTACAGGTCATAGGCGGATGATGTTGAACACACTTTTGTACCACTGAGACAATCACAAATATTACAAATATTCTACCTGAATATGTGTCCAGGCAACACGGTCATCCATAGTAAATGCTTTTTCATCAAATATTTCTAGATAGATAGAATCAACACCCTGTGGAAGGTAGCTAACACAAAAACAAAAGTGTAATCTATATATTATATTATGACACAATTGAAAAAAGTCGTTTCATGTGGAGCTTAAATTAGTCAAAATATGTCACATAGAAATTTCAGCTTTCTCAACTTGAAAGAAACAAAAGAAGTATGAAGAATTATACTGAGTTGCATTGAAAATTATAAAAAATTCAAACTTCAATGTTTTTTTGTCTGAATCATTAAATAGCATCACTTACAGAACAATACAATTTTAAAAGCACCAGGTGTCCTAACAGTTGATGTTGCATATGAAGACAGTAACACAATTTCTTTGGCTTTTCATTGAATAAGTAGGCATTTTATGTTCATCAATAAACATCAATAGCTAAAACTGGACGTTTTAATTATATCAAGTGTTACTATGTTAAAAAGAAGAGTTCTACGATACATCCGATATTCCAACTGAACAGGGATTAATTTTCAGCTAACACAACAATAAACCTTGAGTTCCAACTTCCAACAAGTCTTTACATTATACAAGTGTAAGGGCAAATGAATATTCAATTTGGAATTTTGGATATGAATAGTCAGATGTAATATTGAATAAACTTAATATTGGACTGTTTTCCTGATCTTTTCTGACAAGTTTGCTCTTTTGAGTCAAAACTTAAGTTAGCAAGTCATCCCTAAACCACTAATAAACACTGTAATTATTTCATATCACTTAGTACACTTACCAGTGAATTATTTTGCCCCATCTTGGATTTTTGCCACCATTATGGGAAGTGTGAGTTTCAAATACAGAATGACCAACTCGAATTCTGCAGTATGGATCCATTTTCACCAGGCCATAATTTTTTGTTAATTTTGCCTGAAATAGATTAACTTGTGTTTGAATACACAGAAATAATTTTCTTTAACCTATATGTATACTCTGAAGTAAAATAATAGAATACTACATATGTTTGTAAAATTACAAAAAACTGAAAAAAATAAACTACATAAAAAGATTATCTTAATGAAAATGGTGTCATTAAATCACTACCTGTGAGTGTCCTATTTGTATCCAAGAAATACTCATTCAGTATATGATCTTACTTTTAATTAATAACTACAAGTAAAGTTAACTGACCATGCATATTGAGGTTCCACCACACATATGTACAGCTACCATTATTACTATTACAAATATTATTAACAGTGTTCTGAATACACAACCAGGTGCGGGACAAAAGGCAATACATGTTAGACTTCATTGCAAGCTTACCAATAAAAAAAATTGACATTTACCCTATCTATACAACTACATTATAAAACAAGCATTCTGACGCATGCATTTATCTCCCGCCATATAAATAAGATGTACTAAAGATAGTGGAATACTCACTTATCTTTAGGCCTAAGTCCATAAAAGCAAAAAAAATTTTCAAGCGCGTGAAAATTCATTGGGACAATTAATTTACAAAAAATCTGTAGCTGCAGTAGTTTTGGAGAAATCACGCACGCACACACAGGCATCATTTCATAATCTCCCTCCCGGGCTAAAGCCCAGCGGGAGATAAAAATTGGCTATCTGCAGTATTTTTAGAGATAATTCGTATTTACTCATTTTGAGTAGGTGAGTAATTAGCTATGGGTCTGAAAAACTTCATCAAGTGAAAGCTCTTCCCAAAGTAGGTGAATGAGTTATTTGAGAAAAATTGGCTATCTGCAATACTTTTAGAGATAATTCGCATTTACTCATTTTGAGTAGGTGAGTAATTAGCTATAGGTCTAAAACTTTACCAAGTGAAAGCTCTTCCAAAAGTAGGTGAATCAGTCATTTGAGAAAAATTGGCTATCTGCAATACTTTTAGAGATAATTAGCATTTACTCATTTTGAGTAGGTGAGTAATTAGCTATGGGTCTGAAACTTAACCAAGTGAAAGCTCTCCCAAAAGTAGGTGAATGAGTTATTTGAGAAAAATTGGCTATCTGCAATACTTTTAGAGATAATTCACATTTACTCATTTTGAGTAGGTGAGTAATTAGCTACGGGTCTGAAACTTCACCATGTGAAAGCTCTTTCAAAAGTTGGTGAATGAGTTATTTGAGAAAAATTGGCCATCTGCAGTACTTTTAGATATAATTTGCATTTACTCATTTTGAGTAGGTGAGTAATTAGCTATGGGTCTGAAACTTCATCAAGTGAAAGCTCTTCCCAAAGTAGGTGAATGAGTTATTTGAGAAAAATTGTCTATCTGCAACACTTTTAGAGATAATTAGCATTTACTCATTTTGAGTAGGTGAGTAATTAGCTATGGGTCTGAAACTTCACCAAGTGAAAGCTCTCCCAAAAGTAGGTGAATGAGTTATTTGAGAAAAATTGGCTATCTGCAGTACTTTTACATATAATTCGCATTTACTCATTTTGAGTAGGTGAGTAATTAGCTATGGGTCTGAAACTTCACCATGTGAAAGCTCTCCCAAAAGTAGGTGAATGAGTTATTTGAGAAAAATTGGCTATCTGCAATACCTTTAGAGATAATTCACACTTACTCATTTTGAGTAGGTGATCAATTAGCTATGGGTCTAAAACTTCACCAAGTGAAAGCTCTCCCAAAAGTAGGTGAATGAGTTATTTGAGAAAAATTGGCTATCTGCAGTACTTTTACATATAATTCGCATTTACTCATTTTGAGTAGGTGAGTAATTAGCTATGGGTCTAAAACTTCACCATGTGAAAGCTCTCCCAAAAGTAGGTGAATGAGTTATTTGAGAAAAATTGGCTATCTGCAATACCTTTAGAGATAATTCACACTTACTCATTTTGAGTAGGTGATTAATTAGCTATGGGTCTAAAACTTCACCAAGTGAAAGCTCTCCCAAAAGTAGGTGAATGAGTTATTTGAGAAAAATTGGCTATCTGCAGTACTTTTAGATATAATTCGCATTTACTCATTTTGAGTAGGTGAGTAATTAGCTATGGGTCTAAAACTTCACCAGGTGAAAGCTCTTCCAAAAGTAGGTGAATGAGTTATTTGAGAAAAATTGGCTATCTGCAGTACTTTTAGAGATAATTTGCATTTACTCATTTTGAGTAGGTAATAAGCTATGGGTCTGAAATTTCACCATGTGAAAGCTCTTCCAGAAGTAGGTGAATGAGTTATCTGAGAAAAATTGGCTTTCTGCAATACTTTAGAGATAATTAGCATTTACTCATTTTGAGTAGGTGAATAATTAGCTACGGGTCTGAAACTTCAAGTGAAAGCTCTCCCAAAAGTAGGTGAATGAGTTATTTGAGAAAAATTGGCTCTCCGCAATACTTTTAGAGATAATTAGCATTTACTCATTTTGTGTAGGTGAGTAATTAGCTATGGGTCTGAAACTTGACCATGTGAAATTGAAAACTTTCATGTTTCAACAGAATACCCTTCTACTACACTGCGCGTCCAAAACTTGCTCGAAATCGCTCTTTCTCTGACAGTTTCAGAGATATTTGCCATTTTTCATTTTCCGCAAAAATTCAAGATGGCCACCAAAAGTTGTAAACTTTGAAATTTGAAACTTTACTATGTGATAGCTTAGTCAGAATTTCAAAGTAGCTATTACTCAGCTATCCGAGGTGCAACAGGTCTGAAACTTTACTATGTGATAGCTTACCAAAAAGTAGATGGATAACATATTTGAAAAGATTTCCCTAACTTTAATACTTTTGAAGATATTTGACATTTACTCCTTTTGTTATTTAGCTACAAATGAGAAAGTAGCTATTACTCACTTATGGCATGCAATAGAACCCCAAACTATGTACCATCTAATAGCTAAGGACAAAGTAGCTGAACAACATATTTAAGGAAAACAGTCTAACTGCAATAGTTTTGGAGTTACAATGGCTTTACTCAACAGTCAGAATTTCAAAGTAGCTATTACTCGGCTATCCAAGGTGCAACAGGTCTGAAACTTTACTATGTGATAGCTTACCAAAAAGTAGATGGACAACATATTAGAAAAGATTTCCCTAACTCTAATACTTCTAAAGATATTTAACATTTACTCCTTCTGGTATTTAGCTACAAATGAGAAAATAGCTATTACTCACTTACAGCATGCAATAGAACTCTAAACTATGTACCATCTTACAGCTAAGGAAAAAGTAGCTGAACAACATATTTTAGGAAAACCCTCTAACTGCAATAGTTTTGGAGTTACAATGGCTTTACTCAACAGTCAGAATTTCAAAGTAGCTATTACTCAGCTATCCAAGGTGCAACAGGTCTGAAACTTTACTATGTGATAGCTTACCAAAAAGTAGATGGATAACATATTTGAAAAGATTTCCCTAACTTTAATACTTTTGAAGATATTTGACATTTACTCCTTTTGTTATCTAGCTACAAATGAGAAAGTAGCTTTTACTCACTTATGGCATGCAATATAACCCCAAACTATGTACCATCTTATAGCTAAGGACAAAGTAGCTGAACAACATATTTAAGGAAAACACTGTAACTGCAATAGTTTTGGAGTTACAATGGCTTTACTCAACAGTCAGAATTTCAAAGTAGCTATTACTCGGCTATCCAAGGTGCAACAGATCTGAAACTTTACTATGTGATAGCTTACCAAAAAGTAGATGAACAACATATTTGAAAAGATTTCCCTAACTTTAATACTTTTGAAGATATTTGACATTTACTTCTTCTGTTATTTAGCTACAAATGAGAAAATAGCTATTGCTCACTTATGGCATGCAATAGAACCCCAAACTATGTACCATCTTATAGCTAAGGACAAAGTAGCTGAACAACATATTTAAGGAAAACACTCTAACTGCAATGGTTTTGGAGTTACAATGGCTTTACTCAACAGTCAGAATTTCAAAGTAGCTATTACTCAGCTATCCAAGGTGCGAGAGGTCTGAAACTTTACTATGTGATAGCTTACCAAAAAGTAGATGAACAACATATTTGAAAAGATTTCTGTAACTCTAACACTTTTGAAGATATTTGACATTTACTCATGTCGTTATTTAGCTACAAATGAGAAAATAGCTACTACTCACTTACGGTATGCAATAGAACCCCAAACTATGTACCATCTTATAGCTAAGGACAAAGTAGCTGAACAACATATTTCAAGAAAAAGTTGTATCTGCAATAGTTTTTGAGTTATGAGCCCTTTACTCCAAGTAGCTATGATTGCTATTACTCACTTATCTTTAGGCCTAAGTCCATAAAACCAAAAAAATTTTCAAGGGCATGAAAATTCATTGGGACAATTAATTTACAAAAAATCTGTAGCTGCAGTAGTTTTGGAGAAATCTGCGTGACTAACTAACGCACGCACACACGCACGCACGCACGCACAGGCATCATTTCATAATCTCCCTCCCGGGCTAAAGCCCGGCGGGAGATAATAAGATACAAAAATGTTACCTGTGAAACAGTGATGCTGAGTCTTGGCATTGTTCTAGCAGCAAAGGGTGATGTCCCGCCAGACATTTGAAACTGTAAGGCCTGAGCTGTTTGTGCATCAGCAGCAATTTGTTGTTGCATGGGGTCTGAGCTCTCACCCACTCTCAGAAAATCATTGGGTAAATCACCCAACATGACCTGTTTATGTAAATTATACGTCAGAAATGCAAATACGTAAGTCAATCAAAACACTGTATACTTTTGAAAGCAAAAACCAGTCATTTGTGTTTAATACCATCGTAAAAGTGGGTTCACACTTCCCTAGTCTGTCATCCCTGAGAGATGAGATGAGTGGCTGAAAATCAAGAAAAAATCAATATTGTGGACAAATGACTGATATGACAATATTACCCTATTCAAATCCAAATTCAAATTTGGTCACTGTATTATCAGAAATCCATCAGATATATCAACAGATCAATTGGGATGTTAGTACAATACTAGAAGGCCTGTGCTGAGAAAATTTAATGAACATCCATGCAGTAGCAGAAAGCCAAAGTCAGTAAAAATACATTAAAAGTGGGACCTCTGAAAATTCAGGATATATTTTTTCTGTGTGTATATTTTTCATTCAGAATATACTCTAGATCTTTCCCATAAATTAACTAGAGGAATGCTTTTGCTAACAAAAGCGAAGCATCCCTGAAAGTTTAAAATGCTTTGTGGTTTTAATAAGCATGCTGTAAAGCTAAGAATGCACAAAGCTGCGCCGTATGCTTTCCCAATACCTCTTAATACATTCTGAAGCTATAAAAGCAACGATAAAGGTGATATAAGGCAAAAACTCCAAAGCAGCTATTTATGACCCCAGTTTGGCCCATAAGGGGGGGTCAGGGGGTAAAACTGACCGGCTATTTAGACTCTCCACATATGCTTTCCCAATACCTCTTAATACATTCTGAAGGTATAAAAGCAACAATAAAGAAGATATAAGGCAAAACTCCAAAGCAACTATTTTATGACCCCAGTTTGACCCATAAGGGGGGGTCGGGGGATAAAACTGACTGGCTATTTAGATTCTCCACATATGCTTTCCTAATACCTCTTAATACATTCTGAAGCTATAAAAGCAACGATAAAGGTGATATAAGGCAAAAACTCCAAAGCAGCTATTTATGACCCCAGTTTGGCCCATAAGGGGGGGCCGTGGGGTAAAACTGACCGGCTATTTAGACTCTCCACATATGGTTTCCTATTACCTCCCAGTACATTTTATGGCTCTAAATGCAATACTTAAGAAGATAATAGGGGGCTTGACCTAAATTTAAGGCTTTCAGATTGGAAGGTGTCAGAAAATCACTCATAAATGAGACATTTTTCAAGGGATTGCTCCCAAAATCTAATCAGCTCGCGTTTTCAATAATATGAACCGGTGTGTCAAATTATGAGGCTGTGTAGCAAGTAGTTTTTCCTGAACTGCGATGACGGGGGGGTGTACTTCAAAAAAATTGTTTTTGATCATGTGACCTTCATAAAGGTCAAAGTTTAAATTTAAGCATGCAGAAAAATTTTCCCACGCCTAAGGTATATAACTGCCAAATATGGTTTGAAACCTTCTAATAATAAGGAAGATATTCAAGGGAGACCATAATGCGGCGGCGGCGAGGAAACTGATGCGAAAACAAATAAGCACCCTTTCAGGGACGCTTAATTACCTCTTCCTTCCTACCCACACAAAAAATTTCAAAGAAACAGCAATCTATTGTGAACGGACAAATGGATGTAAAACTAGAATGTGCCGACTCAACGCCAACATATCCCCATAAGACTATAATTTCATTAATATTGGGACTAAAAGCTCACCAGAAAATAACAGTGTCCATTTTGTCTACTTTAATATGTATAACCAGTTTCATTTTAAAAAGTTAAAAACTCAGCAAGCAGAGGGATAAAAACATAAAAATAAGTTCTTAAAAGCCTAAGATAGCCATCACATCATTAATATTCAAAATTTAAATAGATAGGCACTTCCCTTGAAAAATTCAAAGATTTCAGCTCTATGAGCCACATAGTTTGATAGTTACAGGGCTTTAAAGTGGCACAATGTCCATAAATTGGGTCTCTGTGGGCATGTTAGAATTGTTAAAGTGACCTTAGCAATTAAACTACAGATCTGAAACTTTTTGGGGACATAGATAACAAACAAAAATTATATATAATACAATTTAAGACTTGTCACACTTAGCATTTCCAAATAACAGGGCAAAATACAGAAAAAAATGTCAAAAAGGTCACTTGGGTGAGTGTCTATGGTCCTCATACACAGGTTAAATGTCTAATAAAAGCCTTGATTTTCGGCACATGTAAAAAGAACATAATTATAATGTATTCCCAGATGAGATTTCAGCTCTATCAATCACATACCTTAACAGTCACAGGGCTTAAATGTGGCAAAAAGTCCAAATATTGGGTCTCTGTGGGCCTTTTAGAGACCTCAATGTGACCTTCAAATTAAAGCTTCAGACTTAAAAATCTTTCACAATCAAAGATTACACATAGAATGTATATCTAATACAGTTTGAAACTTTCTCAGACTTACCATTTCCAAGTTACCGGGCAAAATATGTGAAAAATGTCTAAAAAGGGTCACTCGGGTGGGTGTTTATGGTCCTTATAGACAGCTGAAATGTGTCTTTAAAGACTTTATTTTTGGCACATGTAAAAAGAACATAATGTATTCCCAGATGGGATTTCAGCTCTATCAGTCACATAGTATAACAGTCAAAGGGCTTAAAAGTGGCCAAAAGTCCAAATGTTGGGTCTCTGTGGGCCTTTCAGAGACCTCAATGTGACCTTCAAATTAAAGCTTCAGACTTAAAATCTATCACATACAAAGATTACACATAGAATGTATATCTAATACAATTTGAAACTTCTCAGACTTACCATTTCCAAGTTACAGAGCAAAATATGTGAAAAATGTCTTAAAAGGGTCACTCTGGTGGGTGTTTATGGTCCTCATACACAGGTTAAATGTCTATTAAAGACCTAAATTTGGGGGCACATATGAAAAAAACATATTGATATATTCCCAGATGATATTTCACTTAGATGAGAGACATAGTTTGAAAGCTACAGTGCTTGAAAGTGGCAAAAAGTCCATAAATTGGGTCTCTGGGCAATTTTGAGACCTTAAGTCAACCTTACAGGTAAACCTACAGCCTTTAACTTTTCACAGACAAGGATTACATATAAAAGTTATACCTAGTGCAGTGTGAGACTCATCAGAATTACCACTTCCAAATTATAGGGCAAAATATGTGAAAAATGTAGGAAAAAATATGTGAAAAATGTAGGAAAAAATCCCTAAGTGGGGTCTTAATGGGCCTCAAACACAATTTTCTCCTCAACTTAAAGCCTTGATTTTCGGCACATGTACTAAGAATATATAAATGTGTTCTCAAGTAAAATTTTAGCCAGATGAGCCTCATAGTTTGTGACCTAGGGGGCTCTAAGTGGCCAAAAGTCAAATTTCTGACCTTAAGGTGGCCATAAGTTCTTTATTATTGGGAGTTTAAGGTCACCTTAACATAGGGATCTTCCTTTGGGCACCCTTAACATGTGTACCAAGTTTAAAAAAAAATACTAATCCTTTTTGAGTTATCGCGTACACAAGGAAATTTCTACGGCGGCGGCGGCACGACAGACCTGAATCCAATATATCGCCAACTTTTGTCTGGGGATATAATTATAAAAGTGAAAAGGTGTACAGACAGAAGGACAGAAAGACAGACGGAACAAACTGATCACAATAACCCTCTCCTATTGTTGAGCGTTAATAAGTGAGGTCAGCTGAACAATATGATAGCTGGAGATTAAAAACTCCTTAATATCACTGCAAGGTGGCCATAACTTCATTCATATTGGGAGTTTAAGGTGACCATACTATAAGAATGTTCCTTTTGTCATCCTTTATAAGTGCATAAAGTTTAACTAAGGTCTGTTGAACAATAAGATTGCTGGAGGCTAAAAACTTCCTTTTTTCACTGTAAGGTGACCATAACGTCATTCATATTGTGACTTTAAGGTGACCATAAAATGAGAATGTACCTTCTGCCAACCTTTATAAATGTACCAAGTTTTATTTTTAAAAATTAAACATTAACTGAACTTAGGGCTGAAAAACCATACATTTTAAGTTTAAGATGACCATAACATCATTAATATTTAAATCATAAGGTAGTAAGAGTCCTCTTTTGATCTACTTCAATATCAATATACGTTAGATATGTAAAAAAGAAAGGGGCTAGATGGCTTTGTTCCAATTTTATCACTTTGGGGGGTGGGGGGGTGGGGGTGTGCCATAGCTCCAATTATATTAACAGTCTAAGGTCACCATAAAGTCAGGATAATCCTTTGGTAAATCTTAATATATATGCCAAGTTTGGTTGAAAAAAGTGAAAAACTAAGTCAACTGGAGGGCTAAAATCCCCTTTTTTGACATTAAGGTGACCTTAACATTGCAGATACAGGGCTAAAACTTCGGCATGTGAAAGATTATCAAAAAGTAGCTGAATAAGTTATCCAACAAAATGCGGAAATCCTGACCGTTTGTGAGATACAGACCAAGTACCCATTTAAAAAAAATTTACGAAAAAAACGCCTCCCATTCAGGTATCTATGGTCCGATTGATCAGAAAATCCTCTCCGACCTCCGGATTTAGGTCTAGAATGTACCTGATAAATTTTATAGCACAGGTGTGTGTTTTTTCCCGAAACGCGATGACGGGGTGTATTTGAAAAATGTTTAAGGTTACCGTAAGTAAAGCTTAAGGTCTCCGCAAAGTATCCCAAAAATTTTTCCCGCCCCTATACTTTCAAAGAAAGATAAGAAGGAAAGGAAAATTTGAAAGCCCAAGAAGTTATTCAAGGGAGACCATAATCCTGCAGCGGCGGCGGTGATCAGTCGAACTTACGTGAAAACAAATAATTATCATAAAGGTAATATATTTGTATTTGCCTATGGATATTCAGTATTAAATTTAGAAATATGTGTAGTAACTAGAAATAGGCCGCCCTGTTGATAGTAGATGCGAATAGAAACAGGATAGCATAGAAGAACACACATTATCATGTGTAATGTCCACCCATGAACCTTTTGCCCAAATTGTACAGTAGTCTTACAAGACCCTGTTTCATTTGTAAAATATATCAATGATGCTTAAATATTTGTTAGTGTAGATGTAAATTATTTCAGCTTCATGCCTTTTTGCATTGGTTGGGTTGAAAATTTTGACGAAATCACTCTATCTTGCACGGTTAAGAAGATAGAAGCAAATTCCTGTTTTTCTATTTTTGGCAAAAATTTGAAAATTCAAAATGGCCGCCATTTTTGGGAAAAGGAAATTTTTTTGAAAATTGCCAAGAGTACATTTCTTAGATACCCTATGGGTCGAAAATTTCAACAAAATAACTCTATTTTGCACGGTTAAGGCCAGTTTGTGTTTTTCCATTTTGGGCAAAAATTCGAAAATTCAAAATGGCTGCCATTTTTGGGGAGGGGAAAATTTTTTGAAAATTGCAAAGATTACATTCCTTAGATACCCTGTGGGTTGAAAATTTTGACGAAATCGCTCTATCTCGCACGGTTAAGGAGATAGAAGCAAATTTGTGTTTTGCCATTTTGGGCAAAAATTCGAAAATTTAAAATGGCCGCCATTTTTGGGGAGGGGAAAATTTTTTGAAAATTGCAAATATTACATTCCTTAGATACCCTGTGGGTCGAAAATTTCGACGAAATCGCTCTATCTCGCACGGTTAAGGAGATAGAAGCAAATTTGTGTTTTGCCATTTTTGGCAAAAATTCGAAAATTCAAAATGGCCGCCATTTTTGGGGAGGGGAAAATTGTTTGAAAATTGCAAAGAGTACACTCCTCAGATACCCTGTGGGTCGAAAATTTTGCCGAAATCGCTCTATCTCGCACGGTTAAGGAGATAGAAGCAAATTAGTGTTTTGCCATTTTTGGCAAAAATTCGAAAATTCAAAATGGCCGCCATTTTTGGGGAGGGGAAAATTTTTTGAAAATTGCAAAGAGTACACTCCTCAGATACCCTGCGGGTCGAAAATTTTGCCGAAATCGCTCTATCTCGCACGGTTAAGGAGATAGAAGCAAATTACTCAAAAGTAGTACTGAAAATACACAATGAAGTACCTAAATGGCTATTACCCATGTACTGACAAAGCTATCAGTCCCAAATGCAATACCAAGCGAGCTATGGACATAACAATCTTGTATTCAAAATTGTAGTAAAATATCTTTAATTATTTTGGCTTAAATGCACGGAAACCAATGGGTACTGAAAATAGCTGTACTTAAGTATTACTCAGTAAGCAAAAGAGGTACAACAGCCAAAAGCAATCCCAAGCAAGCTACTGACCCAATAAGCCTGCATACCAAATTTGGTGACAATAGCTCTAATACTTTTCCTTTAAATGAGCGGAAACCATGCGTGACGCCGGACATCGGACGCCGGACGCCGGACATCGGACATCGGACGGCGAAAAAAGCAAAAATAATATATCCACCCCCCAGGGGGGTGGACATAATTATAGACCACTAGTGGTTTTCTACCTGTAAACGCCCATGCTTTAGATAATATTTAACACTTATATTATACTTGCAGGTTTAGCTTATATTCTTTTTGAAACAAATTAACAAATGACATATAGGACAATTAATGATTCAATTATTCTGTTCGATCGGTACTTCTTTGAAAGTGTTATATTTTGACAATATATTTGTGAGGGACCAATTCACGCCCGTGTACCTATTCACACCCACAATAGATCGTTTCAGAAGCCAGCTAAAGACACACTTGTTTAGGTTGGCATACCCCCCACCTTAGTTATACCCTGGCGGGCGCTTTTTAGATGCCAACCCATGCCTGTCCCTGGACTCTCCCTTCTTGGACCTAAGAGGATTTGTATCAATTTTGTGCTATATAAATCCTACTATTATTATTATATCCCCAGACGAAAGTCGGGGATATATTGGATTCAGGTCCGTCGCGCCGCCGCCGCCGCCGTAGAAATTTCCTTGTGGACGCGATAACTCAAAAACAAATTAATATTTTTTTTTCAAACTTGGTACACATGTTAAGGGTGCCCAAAGGAAGATCCCTATTTTAAGGTGACCTTAAACTCCCAGTAAAAAAGAACTTATGGCCACCTTAAGGTCAGAAATTGCACTTTTGGCCACTTAGAGCCCTGTAGGTCACAAACTATGATGCTCAGCTGGCTGAAATTTTACCTGACAACACATTAATATGTTCTTAGTACATGTGCCGAAAATCATGACTTTAAGTTGAGGAGAAAATTGTGTTTGAGGCCCATAAATACCCCCACTTAGGGATTTTTTGCTATACTTTTCACATATTTTGCCCTATAATTTGGAAGTGATAATTCTGATGAGTCTCAAACTGCGCTAGGTATAACTTTGATATGTAATCCTTGTCTGTAGAAAATTTTAGGGCTGTAGGTTTACCCAAAGGGGTCGACTTAAGGTCTCAAAAGTGCCCACAGAGACCCAATTTATGCACTTTTTGTCACTTTCAAGCACTGTAGCTTTCAAACTATGTCTCTCATCTAAGTTAAATATCATCTGGGAATATATCTATGTGTTTTCTTATATGTGCCCCAACATTTAGGCCTTTAATAGACAGTTAACCTGTGTATCAGGACCATAAACACCCACCCGAGTGACCCTTATAAGACATTTTTCACATCTTTTTCCCTGTAACTTGGAAATGGTAAGTCTGAGAAGTTTCAAACTGTATTAGATATATATTCTGTGTGTAATCTTAGTATGTAACAGATTTTAAGTCTGAAGCTTTAATTTTGAAGGTCAAATTGAGGTCTCTAAAAGGCTCCCAAAGACCCAATATTTGGACTTTTTGCTACTTTTAAGCCCTGTGACTGTCGAACTATGTGACTGATAGAGCTCAAATCCTATCTGAGAAGATATTAGTATGTTATTTTCATATGTGCCAAAAATTAAGGCTTTAAGAAGACATTTAACCTGTGTATGAGGACCATAAATCCCCACCCGAGTGACCATTTTTAGACATTTTTCACATATTTTTCCCTGTAACTTGGAAATGGTAAGTCTAAGAAGTTTCAAACTGTATTAGATGCATATTCTATGTGTAATCTTAGTATGTGACAAATTTTAAGTCTGAAGCTTTAATTTGAAGGCCACATTTAGGTCTCTAGAAGGCCCCATAAAGACCCAGTATTTGGACTTTTTGCCAATTTTAAGGCCTGTGACTGTTAAACTATGTGACTGATAGAGCTGAAATCTCATCTGGGAATACATTATTATGTTCTTTTTACATGTGCCAAAAATCAAGGCTTCAAGTAGACATTTAACCTGTGTATGAGGACCTTAAACACCCACCTGAGTGACCCTTTTAAGACATTTTTCACATATTTTGCTCTGTAACTTGGAAATGGTAAGTCTGAGAAGTTTCAAACTTTATTAGATACATATTCTATGTGTAATCTTAGTATGTAACAAATTTTAAGTCTGAAGCTTTAATTTGAAAGCCACATCGAGATCTCTAAAAGGCCCACAATGACCCAATATTTGGACTTTTTACCACCTTTAAGCCCTGTAACTGTTAAACTATGTGATTGATGGAGCTGAAATCCCATCTGGGAATGCATTATTATGTCCTTTTTACATATGCCGAAAATCAAGGTTTTTAGTAGACATTTAACCTGTGTATGAGGGCCATAGACACTCGCCCAAGTGCCTTTTTTGACATTTTTTCCGTATTTTGCCCTGTTATTTGGAAATGCTTAGTGTGACAAGTCTTAAACTGTATTATATATAATTTTTGTTTGTTATGTATGTCCCCCAAAAAGTTTCAGATCTGTAGTTTAATTGCTAAGGTCTCTTTAACAATTGTAAAATGCCCACAGAAACCCAATTTATGGATATTATGCCACTTTAAAGCCCAGTAACTGTCAAACTATGTGGGTTATAGAGCTGAAATCTTTGAATTTTTAAAAGGAAATGCCTGTCTATTTAAATTTTGAATATTAATAATGTTATGGCTATCTTAGTCTTTTAAGAACTTATTTTTGTGTGTTATACCTCTGCTTGCTGAGTTTTTCACTTTTTAAAATGAAACTGGTTAAACATATTCAAGTAGACAAAATGGACACTTTAAGTGAGCTTTAAGTCCCAATATTAATGAAATTATATCCTTATGTAGTAAAACTAGGGGATTTTTAACCCTCAACTAGCCCAGTTTTATTCAACTTGCCTCAGTTAATTTTGGCACAGCTCCTACAGTTATGAACTCATTTCAGTTGATAATCACATACTTAAAATTCTCAATTCTTTTTGTATTTGAGTACCCCTTTTATATAGATTGTTTGTTTACCATTTATGCTCAACCCACATCCCCCACCCGGATTCCCCCCACCCACCTCTGGGACCTCCAGCTATATTGAGTGACACTAAATAAACAAAGGTATTTAATGATATCAGATGAGAAACAAAGAACTCAATGGGGTTGCAGATCTTGTGTAATAGTGAGAGAGGTGTGGAGAAGGGGAGAGGGGTGGGGGTGGGAGGTGGTGGGCTTCATTACATATAACACAAAGGGGAGTCAGAACTGAGATTGTGTCACATATTTAGGTTGCATATATATGGACCACATATATAGGTATAGAGGAAATGAATAACTGAAAACAATTTGCAAATTCTAAAAATAATATAATAAAATAATAATATAAATAATTTTTTTTTAAATAATATTTTATTTGTGAACAAATATAGAAACAGATATGCGCTTTTGGGATTATGAATTTTAGAATGGACATTGAATCATCAATCATTTAAATACTTTGAAGGAAGATTGAAAAATATGATGAGTTGAGTTAAAAATAATATTTTATTTGTCAACAAATATAGAAACAGATATGCTCTTTTGGGATTATTATTTTAGAATGGACATTCAATCATCAATCATTTAAATACTTTGAAAATAGGTTTAGAGTTATCATTGCAGGAAGATTGAAAATATAATTTGAGTTATGTATTCGGCGTCTGGGGATACACCATCTTCCTTGGGGAGATATAAACAGAGTAGATTGATGTGCTGAAGTTCATATAATAATAGGTAATTATGTTTTAAAAAATTCCCGATCAAAACCTGTGGCGTGAGTGATGACCTGTCTGGGGATATGTTGGCGCCGAGTTGGCCCAATCTAGTTATTATTATTAATCAGAATTCACAAGTGAAAAGGCTTTAATTCATAACTCTTTACTTTTATTGGGTGTTATCAGCTTCGTTGCAACACAGAGACTGATCTTTCTTTTGCTCACAGTCATTGATGTCATTACATTAATATTCAGCATTATGTTAAATAGTACATACCGTAAATTTCCAAAATAACGCCCAGGTTCAAATTAACGCCTGGTACCAAGCACACTGTTTACAATTTATAACACTGTTTTTTGCATTTCAAAAGAACGCCTGGTTCAATTTAACACCTGGTCTGATGCCATTTGAAAATAACTAACGCCTGGGCCATATTTTGGAAAAATACGGTATTTAAATATGTAAATACAAACACAGGTCTAAAACGTACCAGTATAGATTTGTTACAATTGAGGACATTATGGAATAATGTTATAAACGTTACAACACAACAAATACCCAACAGCAGATATCTGTAAGGAAAAATATTTGTGCATAACCTAAACTTTGGAGGCACCTGGCTGCACCTGTAGAGAATATGGTATTTACCTAAAGATAGGAAGTAAAAAATGTAAGTAAATCTTGCCAATTTTATTCAGATATTTAACATACAAGTAAAACTCAGTCCTCGGAATTATACTATCCAAGTCCCTCAAATCTGAGGGAAGGTCTATCTGCTCCCCCTCTGACTGTGTTTATTTTAACTAGGTAGGGTGCTGATAATGAATTGTCATAAACCACAAATGATTTCACATCTGGGGTTTCTTGTCTAATTGTAATACAGTATTTCATGTAGTACACCACACAATTTAGCCTTTTTTATAAAGTTGTGTGCAGGAATATTTCATGTATCATTTTACTTGATTTTTGTGCAACTATGCAAATTTTTTAAAGCTTGATTAACAAAGTAGTACAAACGTTTTGGGTCAATTTTTAATTTAAGGAATAGATTAATTGGTGCAGTGTTTAAGGATGTAATATTTTCTTCACTGATTTGTTTTTTTATATGTGTCCATAGATCTAAGGATGCAAATTTGAACTTAAGAAAATGGGCCTAGACAGAATGTTTAATTTATGGCTATGAAAACTTTTTGTCCTACAACCAAATTCACTTTGTGCTCAATTTACTTTGTGCTCATAGGAATGCATCACGTTATACACCGATATAGCAATGTGGGTTCACTTGTCACTAGCATCTAGTAATGTAAATAAGAACACTCAGAGAACACAAACCTCTGCCAAAGCATGTGATATCTAACTAGAAACTGCCTTGATTTGACCCGGTTTATCCCCAGGTTTCAAATGGCAAACTTGAAAACTATTGCAAAAGTGCTTATAACTCACTTATTATTGCTCATGGAGGTTTGTAATGTGTTAACCACCTACAAGAAATCATGGGCTAGGAATCTTCTGATGTGGTCTGATTTGACCTTTGGCCCCTCCTTCAAGATCAAGCGAGTATAGTCAAACTTAAAAGTGCTTATAAGTTATAACTGGCTTATCATTGTTCCTAGAGGTTTGAAATGTAAACTAACCTGTAGGAAATCATGGGCTAGGAATCTTCTGATGTGGTCAGATTTTACCTTGGGGCCCCTCCTTCAAGGTCAAACAGGGATAGCCAAAGTTAAAAGTGTTTATAACTCGCTTATTATTAGTCCTAGAGGTTTGCAATGTGAACACAACCTATAGGAAATCATGGCCTAGAAATCTTCTGATGTCAGATTTTACCTCGGGCCCCTCCTTCAAGGTCAAATGAGGATAACCAAACTTAAAAGCACTTATAACCCACTTATTATTGGTCCTAGAGGTCTGGTGTGGTCGGATTTGAAACAAACCTGTGCAATGTGAAACAAACCTATAGGAAACTAGATTGGGCCAACTCGGCGCCAACATATCCCCAGACAGGTCATCACTCACGCCACAGGTTTTGATCGGGAATTTTTGAAAACATAATTACCCATTATTATATGAACTTCAGCACATCAATCTACTCTGTTTATATCTTCCAAGGAAGATGGTGTATCCCCAGACGCCGAATACATAACTCAAATTATATTTTCAATCTTCCTGCAATGATAACTCTAAACCTATTTTCAAAGTATTTAAATGATTGATGATTGAATGTCCATTCTAAAATAATAATCCCAAAAGAGCATATCTGTTTCTATATTTGTTGACAAATAAAATATTATTTTTAACTCAACTCATCATACTTTTCAATCTTCCTTCAAAGTATTTAAATGATTGATGATTCAATGTCCATTCTAAAATTCATAATCCCAAAAGTGCATATCTGTTTCTATATTTGTTCACAAATAAAATATTATTTTAAAAAAAAATTATTTATATTATTATTTTATTATATTATTTTTAGAATTTGCAAATTGTTTTCAGTTATTCATTTCCTCTATACCTGTATATGTGGTCCATATATATGCAACCTAAATATGTGACACAATCTCAGTTCTGACTCCCCTTTGTGTTATATGTAATGAAGCCCACCACCTCCCACCCCCACCCCTCTCCCCTTCTCCACACCTCTCTCACTATTACACAAGATCTGCAACCCCATTGAGGTCTTTGTTTCTCATCTGATATCATTAAATACCTTTGTTTATTTAGTGTCACTCAATATAGCTGGAGGTCCCAGAGGTGGGTGGGGGGAATCCGGGTGGGGGATGTGGGTTGGGACTTAGTTTAGTTTATTAGTTTATTATAGTGACATGTATTATGTTGACAAGGATTATACAAAAACTATTGAAGTAATACCCAGCCCTATATGGGCTTATAAGTCACTTTAAATAGAGAGTTAATAACAAACAGAGCAAACATATTTTGAGGTAAGATACAGTAAATAAAGACAGCAATTCAATACATAAAAATTAACAATATAATTTACTTTTTCTTTCTTGCCACAAATCAAAAATAAAATTAATAACCATATTGACATTCATATGAGTTAATACCCTTGATAATTGATCTATTAATAATTCAGATTTATCTATATTTAAAATTTTGAAATATTTCATACGAATCAGCTCTAAAGCTGGACAAACACAAACAAAATGTATCTCATCTTCTACATCTTTTTTACACAGTTTACATGTTCTCTCAAAGAGATGGAGTGCTACAGCATAAATGGTAAACAAACAATCTATATAAAAGGGGTACTCAAATACAAAAAGAATTGAGAATTTTAAGTATGTGATTATCAACTGAAATGAGTTCATAACTGTAGGAGCTGTGTCAAAATTAACTGAGGCAAGTTGAATAAAACTGGGCTAGTTGAGGGTTAAAAATCCCCTAGGTTTACTACATAAGGATATAATTTCATTAATATTGGGACTTAAAGCTCACTTAAAGTGTCCATTTTGTCTACTTGAATATGTTTAACCGGCGTTTAACCAGTTTCATTTTAAAAAGTTAAAAACTCAGCAAGCAGAGGTATAACACACAAAAATAAGTTCTTAAAAGACTAAGATAGCCATAACATTATTAATATTCAAAATTTAAATAGACAGGCATTTCCTTTTAAAAATTCAAAGATTTCAGCTCTATAACCCACATAGTTTGACAGTTACTGGGCTTTAAAGTGGCATAATGTCCATAAATTGGGTTTCTGTGGGCATTTTACAATTGTTAAAGAGACCTTAGCAATTAAACTACAGATCTGAAACTTTTTGGGGGACATACATAACAAACAAAAATTATATATAATACAGTTTAAGACTTGTCACACTAAGCATTTCCAAATAACAGGGCAAAATACGGAAAAAATGTCCAAAAAGGCACTTGGGGGAGTGTCTATGGCCCTCATACACAGGTTAAATGTCTACTAAAAACCTTGATTTTCGCCATATGTAAAAAGGACATAATAATGCATTCCCAGATGGGATTTCAGCTCCATCAATCACATAGTTTAACAGTCACAGGGCTTAAAGGTGGCAAAAAGTCCAAATATTGGGTCTCTGTGGGCCTTTTAGAGATCTCGATGTGGCTTTCAAATTAAAGCTTCAGACTTAAAATTTGTTACATACTAAGATTACACATAGAATATGTATCTAATAAAGTTTGAAACTTCTCAGACTTACCATTTCCAAGTTACAGAGCAAAATATGTGAAAAATGTCTTAAAAGGGTCACTCAGGTGGGTGTTTAAGGTCCTCATAAACAGGTTAAATGTCTACTTGAAGCCTTGATTTTTGGCACATGTAAAAAGAACATAATAATGTATTCCCAGATGAGATTTCAGCTCTATCAGTCACATAGTTTAACAGTCACAGGCCTTAAAATTGGCAAAAAGTCCAAATACTGGGTCTTTATGGGGCCTTCTAGAGACCTAAATGTGGCCTTCAAATTAAAGCTTCAGACTTAAAATTTGTCACATACTAAGATTACACATAGAATATGCATCTAATACAGTTTGAAACTTCTTAGACTTACCATTTCTAAGTTACAGGGCAAAATATGTGAAAAATGTCTAAAAATGGTCACTCGGGTGGGGATTTATGGTCCTCATACACAGGTTAAATGTCTTCTTAATGCCTTAATTTTTGGCACATATATAAATAACATACTAATATCTTCCCAGATAGGATTTGAGCTCTATCAGTCACATAGTTTGACAGTCACAGGGCTTAAAAGTAGCCAAAAGTCCAAATATTGGGTCTTTGGGAGCCTTTTAGAGACCTCAATTTGACCTTCAAAATTAAAGCTTCAGACTTAAAATCTGTTACATACTAAGATTACACACAGAATATATATCTAATACAGTTTGAAACTTCTCAGACTTACCATTTCCAAGTTACAGGGAAAAAGATGTGAAAAATGTCTTATAAGGGTCACTCGGGTGGGTGTTTATGGTCCTGATACACAGGTTAACTGTCTATTAAAGGCCTAAATG
This sequence comes from Sabellastarte sp. h YS-2021, assembly GCA_964017235.1. Lineage (NCBI taxonomy): Eukaryota > Metazoa > Annelida > Polychaeta > Sabellida > Sabellidae > Sabellastarte > Sabellastarte sp. h YS-2021. The sequence continues at coordinate 137,402,870 of OZ024927.1, read as the reverse complement.
TTGGGGCACATATAAGAAAACACATAGATATATTCCCAGATGATATTTAACTTAGATGAGAGACATAGTTTGAAAGCTACAGTGCTTGAAAGTGGCAAAAAGTGCATAAATTGGGTCTCTGTGGGCACTTTTGAGACCTTAAGTCGACCCCTTTGGGTAAACCTACAGCCCTAAAATTTTCTACACACAAGGATTACATATCAAAGTTATACCTAGCACAGTTTGAGACTCATCAGAATTACCACTTCCAAATTATAGGGCAAAATATGTGAAAAGTATAGCAAAAAATCCCTAAGTGGGGGTATTTATGGGCCTCAAAGACAATTTTCTCCTCAACTTAAAGTCGTGATTTTCGGCACATGTACTAAGAACATATTAATGTGTTGTCAGGTAAAATTTCAGCCAGCTGAGCATCATAGTTTGTGACCTACAGGGCTCTAAGTGGCCAAAAGTGCAATTTCTGACCTTAAGGTGGCCATAAGTTCTTTTTTACTGGGAGTTTAAGGTCACCTTAAAATAGGGATCTTCCTTTGGGCACCCTTAACATGTGTACCAAGTTTGAAAAAAAAATGTTAATTTGTTTTTGAGTTATCGCGTCCACAAGGAAATTTCTACGGCGGCGGCGGCGGCGGCGCGACGGACCTGAATCCAATATATCCCCGACTTTCGTCTGGGGATATAATTATAGGCTAGGAATCTTTTGATGTGGTCAGATTTGACCTTGGGCCCCTCCTTTAAGGTCAAACGAGGATAGTCAAAGTTAAAAGTGCTAATAACTCACTTATTATTGGTCCTAGAGGTTTGCAATGTGAAACAAACCTATAGGAAATTATAGGCTAGGAATCTTTTGATGTGGCCAGATTTGACACCTAATAAATGTGTCAGACAGTGATCGTTCCCAGGAATTTGCAAACGTAAACTGATCGGAAGCCAATCTTTTGTAGTTGTAAGTTGATCTTTTGCAATCAGATTCATCATAAGTTGAACCTAACACTTTTGCACTGATTGGACATCAATCTTATTAAGAATCACGAGTAATCTTTCAAATAGTAACTCAATCTTTGCAATTGTAATTCAAACTTAAGTCAATCATAAAGTAATCTTCTTTGAATTGCAATTCACTCGATTGTAGAAAAAACCCAGGATTGCTCAATTTCCATCAAATCGCATCGCATTGCAGAGATGGAAAATGTAACAAGTAAACAAAAAATGTGGGTTTGAATGAGCACAACAAACTAAAATTATGCCGCTCGCTTTATTGCATGCCGGCAGTGTATCCCCGAACATAGCAAACCTGTAGAAGCAATAATAAAAGACATAGAGGCTGAAGATTCCTGGAGTTATAAGCACTTTTAAGTTTGGCTGCCCTCGTTTGACCTTGAAGGAGGGGTCCAAGGTCAAATGTGACCACATCAAAAGATTCCCAGCCCATGATTTCCTGTAAGTCGGTTTCACATTGCAAACCTCTAGGAACAAAAATAAGCGATTATGGTTCCCTGCTTGATCGTGTATACATCAAGAGAAGAAACTATACCTCCATCAATTTGCCAGACACATATGATTAAATAAGCAAACAGGCTCTGTGTCAGCTGACTTTATGTTTTTTTAAGCTACAGAGTGCAAGTAGAGAAGGATTGTACCTCAAATGGGTATTGCTCTGCTCTATAAAGAGGTGCTGTTCTGCAGTTTTATGTTATAGCTGGCCCAAATGTAGATGAAAAATATATTTTAACAAAATACTCTAAATGCCATAATTTTCAAGCTAAAAGTAATTACTCAACACTGGGGTAAAACACATAAAATTTGTAAAAATGTTGTGATTACAAAAATTGAAAATGATGGTTTGAACATAACAGATATTGAATCAAAGCATTCTGCTTTAAAGGCCTCTTGGGTTACGAGATACTTAAATAAACCAGATAAAACAACAGAGGTATTACAGATACACTTAAAAGCAATTGGCATCGAGCTTAATACTTTGCTTAAAATGAATTTCCGAAAAATTGAAAGTTTTGATGTGATGAGCAGAATACCAAAATTTTACCAACAAGTTTTTATATCATATAACTAGGGACGTCACGATTCGTGTCAACACCGAATAACCGTCGAATTAAAATAACATCCAAAAATCTCAAATTTCATATTGTAAAAAACACTGAAAATAATAAATATGTGAAATAAAATGAAAATATATGTATATAACCTGTAAAAATGAATAAATTTGCTGTTTTCCTGCGACTTTTGCTTCGTTTATTTTAGACAGGAAGTGGGCGATATAAGAGATATTTGGTACTTCCGGCTTTATGTGAATGCATAAACAGTACAGAAAATGTGGCTGTTTTCGGATTTTAACTTATTTTATGTGACAATATGGATATATTTTATGGATTCAGACCTTCTGCCATCTTTTACTACATTAAGCGATTATTCTTACTTTGAAATATGAAACCGGAAAATATCACTATTCTGACCGTTGTCGATTATTCGGTTAGTCATGACGCCCCTACATATAACTCATGTAAACTTATTAAACCTGTTAATAAAATGAAAGACATTGAAAGGCTCTCTCAACCAATTTGGGGGAACGAATACTTCAAATCAAAAAATAAATGCCTTTTCTTAAACAAGAGGAGAGTGCCCGTGAACGGGCACTGTGTCAGCTGACTGAATGTTTTTGATTTGTGATGGTGATAATGAGAGGAAAGCATAATTATCAGGGAAAGGGCTGTACAGAAATACAGTAAATGGTAACTGAACAGCATGTTCAAAAGATATTCCGAAGCTGACAGAAGAAAAGGACAAAAAAGTTGTGCCCTGCAAATGGTATTATGAAATAAAGTAACAAGGTAATTGTTTAAGTGTAAAAAGTAAAAGGTTAAAAATATTTAAAGAAATACTATAAATGCAATATCCTCGTTCGACCATGAAGAAGGGGTCCAAAGGTCAAATCTGACCATACCAAAAGATTCCCAGCCAAAGGATTTAGGATGGTTTACCATCCCAAACCTCTCGGACCAATAATAAGTGAGTCATAGGCACTTTTTAAGTTTGGCTATCCTTGTTTGACCTTGAAGGAGGGGGTCCAAGGTCAAATCCGACCACACAAAAAAATTCCCAGCCCATGATTTCCTGTAGCTTGTTTACCATCCCAAACTTGTAGGACCAATAATAAGCGAGTTCTAAGCAATTGTAAGTTTGGCTATCCTCAATTGACATTGAAGGAGGGGTCCCAGGTCAAATCTGACCACACCAAAAGAATCCCAGCCCATGATTTCCTATATGTTGGTTTACCATCCCAAACCTCCAAGACCAATAATACGCGAGTTATAAGCACTTTAAGTTTGGCTATCTTCGTTTGACCTGGAAGGAGGGGTCTAAGGTCAAATCCGACCACACCAAAAGATTCCCAGCCCATGATTTTCTATAGGTTGGTTTTCCATTCGAAACCTCTAGGACCAATAATAAGTGAGTTATAAGCACTTTTAAGTTTGGCTATCCTCATTTGACCTTGAAGGAGGGGTCCAAGGTGAAATCCGACCACACCAAAAAATTCCCAGCTCATGATTTTCTATAGGTTGGTTTTCATTCCAATCTCTAGGACCAATAATAAGCGAGTTATAAGCATTTTTATGTTTGGCTATCCTCATTTGACCTTGAAGGAGGGTTCCAAGGTCAAATCGGACCATATTAACAGATTCCCAGCCCATGATTTCCTACAGGTGGGATACAATGATTTACTCAACAGTGAGAACCTGAAAGAAGCTATTGCTCAGCTATGCCATGAGCTACATGTCTGAATTTTTGCTCTGTTATAGCTGACCTAAAAGTAGGTGAACAACATATTTAAGCAAAATACTGTAAATGCAATAGTTTTCAAGTTACAACTGATTTACTCAATAGTGAGAACCTGAAAATAGCTATTGCTCCGCTATGCCATGAGCTATAGGTCTGTAATTTCACTATGTTATAGCTAACCCAAAAGTAGGTGAACAATATATTTTAACAAAATACTCCAAATGCAATATTTTTCAAGTCATAGCTGATTTACTCAACAGTCAGTGCCTGAGAATAGCTATTGCTCAGTTGTGCCATGAGCTACAGGTCTGTAATTTCACTATGTTATAGCTGACCCAAAAGTAGCTGAATAACATATTTGCACAAATTTCTGTAAAGGCAATAGTTTTCCAATTACAACTGATTTACTCAACAGTGAGAACTTCAAAGTAGCTATTACTCAGCTATGCAATGAGCCACAGGTCTGGAACTTCACTTTGTTATAGCTGATCCCAAAATAGGTGAATAACATATTGCAACAAAATACTCTAAATGCAATAGTTTTCAAGTTATAAGTGATTTACTCAACAGTGATAACCTAAAAGTAGCTATTACTCAGCTATGCCATGAGCTACAGGTCTGAAATTTTACTATGTTATAGCTGACCCGAAAGTAGCTGAATAACATATTTATACTAAATTCTCTAAATGCAATAGTTTTCAAATTACAAGTGATTTACTCAACATTGAGAACTTCAAAGTAGCTATTACTCAGCTATGCAATGAGTCACAGGTCTGGAACTTCACTATGTTATAGCTGACCCCAAAATAGGTGAATAACATATTGAAACAAAATACTCTAAATGCAATAATTTCCAAGTTATAAGCGATTTATTCAACAGTGATAACCTAAAAGTAGCTATTACTCAGCTATGCCATGAGCTACAGGTCTGAAATTTTACTATGTTATAGCTGACCCAAAAGTAGCTGAATAACATATTTATACTAAATTCTCTAAATGCAATAGTTTTCAAATTACAAGTGATTTACTCAACATTGAGAACTTCAAAGTAGCTATTACTCAGCTATGCAATGAGTCACAGGTCTGGAACTTCACTATGTTATAGCTGACCCCAAAATAGGTGAATAACATATTGAAACAAAATACTCTAAATGCAATAATTTCCAAGTTATAAGCGATTTACTCAACAGTGATAACCTAAAAGTAGCTATTACTCAGCTATGCCATGAGCTACAGGTCTGAAATTTTACTATGTTATAGCTGACCCAAAAGTAGGTGAACAACATATTTAAGCAAAATACTGTAAATGCAATAGTTTTCAAGTTACAACTGATTTACTCAATAGTGATGACCTAAAAGTAGCTATTACTCAGCTATGCCATGAGGTACAGGTCTGAAATTTTACTATGTTATAGCTGACCCAAAAGTAGCTGAATAACATATTTATACTAAATTCTCTAAATGCAACAGTTTTGCAATTACAACTGATTTACTCAATAGTGAGAACCTCAAAGTAGTTATTACTCAGCTATGCAATGAGCTACAGGTCTGAAATTTTACTATGTTATAGCTGACCCAAAAGTAGGTGAACAACATATTTAAGCAAAATACTGTAAATGCAATAGTTTTCAAGTTACAACTGATTTACTCAATAGTGATGACCTAAAAGTAGCTGTTACTCAACTATGCCATGAGCTACAGGTCTGAAATTTTACTATGTTATAGCTGACCCAAAAGTAGCTGAATAACATATTTATACGAAATTCTCTAAATGCAATAGTTTTCCAATTACAACTGATTTACTCAATAGTGAGAACTTCAAAGTAGCTATTACTCAGCTATGCAGTGAGCCACAGATCTGAAACTTCACTATGTTATAGCTGATCCCAAAATAGGTGAATAACATATTGAAACAAAATACTCTAAATGCAATAGTTTCCAAGTTATAAGCGATTTACTCAACAGTGATAACCTAAAAGTAGCTATTACTCAGCTATGCCATGAGCTACAGGTCTGAAATTTTACTATGTTATAGCTGACCCAAAAGTAGCTGAATAACATATTTATACAAAATTCTCTAAATGCAATAGTTTTTAAGTTACAAGTGATTCTACTCATGATGGAAGTTACTGAAAAGCCCAAAAGTAGCTATTACTCACTTAGCTATTGAGACAGGCACCCAACTTACTCACCATATTGTAGCTATGAAAAAAGTAGCTGAATAACATATTTTAACAAAATGCTCTAGATGCAACAGTTTTCAAGTTATAAATGATTTTGTGCATGATTTCATGAATTTTAATGCATTAAAAATTATTAAAAAAATTTATTTAAAAAAAAGTAAGACAGATCCAGGTCTCATAATCACACAAGAGAATCTACCTCTGGCCTAGTATATATATGCAAGATATGAGAGAAATCCCTGCAATAGTCACTGAGAAAATTGTGATTAAGTGTTGAAATTTTCACACTTTTGGTGGGGGTACCCCCCTTGTAATGTCTCTAGCAAACAGACGAACAGACAGATTTGCATGCCTTGAACAATTTTTCATCCTCGATAGATAAGGTATCTTTTAAAAAAAACAGCACGTCTCTAGGCCTTGTAGTTTTGGAGGAGAAGTTGTTCACGCGGACGCGGACGCGTACGCCCACGCCGCAGAGTGACGACATAATGTCAGCTGACTGACAAGTCAGCTGACATAAAAATTGGTTAAACAGAGGATTTATTCATGTGAAAGACTTATTTGATGAAAGCAGGAATTTCATCACTGAAGAAATTCTACAAGAAAAACTAAATAATAAGCACAACTGGATAAGTGAATTTTTTATGGTAAAGAATGTTGTATATAAAAATATTAGGAAACATTTTGACACTTTAATATGTCCATATATTCAGTATTCATGCATCAGGAATATTTCTTTCTACACAGCAAGAAGTCAAATAGATCCAAGGCAGTTAGCTACAAAGGAGTGGTATAAGATACTAGTTGAAAAAAAAGAAAAAAAAAAAACATATACACAAAATATGTGGCAAAAAAAATTGAATCTGGATATTTCTGAAAGTGAATGGAAAATATATATATATTAATAACTTCAAAACACTTAGATATAAAAAAATTCTCAGAGTTTAAATACAAAATGCTACATAACATATTAGCTTGTAACGACAAACTGAGTAGGTGGAATAAAACTCATTATCAACCTGTTCAGTTTGTAAAGAAAAAGAAGATATCAGTCACATCACTCACATGCTTTACAATTGTCCAAGAATTAAATTAATATGAACAGTTTAAGCAACTGCCTGAATCTGAATATACTGTTAAAACATATAATACTAGGAGTCCAGTGTGACAACTATATATGTAAGAATAAATTTATATGCATTGTCATATTAACCTACAGTATTTACAGCAACTGGTACAAGATCAGCATGAATAAAGGAAATTATAATGCATTAAATATAAAAGAAATGATATGTCAACAGTTGTCTTTCTATTGTGAAGTTTATGAACATATATTAAGCCGAAAACAATGGAAAAATTTGAGTAGGTTATTTAATTGTATACTAATTTGTTTGAAGTAACATGCTCTAAATTTCAAAATGTTACTTGTTAGTGTAAAACATTGTATTTTTAAGAGATGGTTTAATGGTTGCATAGAGTATAGCAATGCATAGTCAAGTTCATGCAGTATTTTTTTAGCTAGATCAATGGGCATGTATTATAGAACTTGTGAGGTTGTAATAGAATTGTCTAAATCTAAAAATGATTGCTATATTTCAGTGGAGGTTATCTATATCTATATTGATAACTTAGCACAAGAATGTCTAAAATCTCAAATGATTGTTATATTTTAGTAGACGTTATCTGTAGCTGTACTTATAACATTTGTGAGAGAGTATTTGGGTAAAAATTATGTTATCACTAAAACCGATCTGGAGGGTATGTGTGTATATACTAAACTCTGCTACATTTACAAATCACAATTATCTAAGACTTTTAAAATCAACTTCAAAATTCAAGTTCAAAATTGTCTTATAACTATTGCTGTATACTATACTGGCTGGTCTGCCTTCTCTTACACCTGAGGCTGTCCCCCGTGCAGGTGAGAGGCTTCTGGTGGCTCAGCCAGCTTTACAATATCTTAATTTATCTGACAAGTGATAGCGATATTTAATTTGTTTTGGCTTATAATTTGGGTTTGTACATCATAAAACTTTCATACTGTGTATGAGTGGCACTGTAAAGAGGTACTGATGGTAGGTTTGCTACCCTCGCCTGCCCAGTCCCTGATGCACCATGTTACAAAAGGGTAAATAAATAATATTATTTAAAAAAAAAAACAAAAAAAAAAAAACATGGTGTAAATATCCTCTGCCTATATATAGTGAATGAGTGATGTAAATTCGCCAGTTTTTTTAAAATTTTGGTTCTGCTACATCAAATCACAATTTTTTTTTTCAATTTTTCGTTTTAATAAACATGGCCCATCCCTGCATTATCCAAACCTGGAAAAAATTAACTCACCTGGACATAGGTTCACTCAGAGAGCTGTTATTATTTCATACAAAACTATCTATTATATGAAAATGTATCTAAATTCGCCGTTATTTGAAAAAAAATGGGTTTTTTTTCAAGCATAATACCTACCATACTGTGAAAACTTTAAGCTAAATAATTATTTTACATTTTTTCTAGCCAAAAATTATTATTAACATAGAAGTAAATTTTCAAAAGTTTGTCCCAGAGAATTTTAAAATGTTGGTTGGTATTTGTTAAAAATAAGTCACTTGTAAAAATGTATTATTCATAAATATAGTGGTGGTGGACCAATTCACGCCCGGGTACCAATTCACGCCCACCCCTAAATTTATCCAAAACAATCACAGTTAAACAATAAATTACAAATGTAAATGATTCATTAGATGATTATCTATGATGTGGTAAACATATTCTCAATGAAAAATAATAAATCTTCAAGAAAATTGGGGGTGGGCGTGAATTGGTACCCGGGCGTGAATTGGTCCACCACCACTACTTAATACTGTGAAAATATGAAAAGTTGGATTATGAAATCTTGTAATGCAATAGACAAGTATTTTTTCTATTTATATTCAACAAAATTATGACACGTTTTCCATATTTGTGCTGTAAAATTGACAAAAACCAAAAAGTGGTGAATTTACATCCACTGGCGAATTTACATCACTCTTATCAGCCGTTTTAGCCACTTTATAGAGTCTACACATACAAGCAATTGTCCTCAACCTCTTACAAAGAAATATAAGGCGGGCATCACTGGTAGGCAGGTGTTTATTGGTAGAATATTAAGCCACTACAGTATTAATTGAAGCTAATCAAATTTTCAGAAATTCCATTTAAAGCATGCAGTGGCGAGTACTTTGAGTGAGTTATTTTCCCTCATAATTTATTTGTTCATTTATTATTTCGAGTGAGGCCTTACAAACAACTTGGTCCATACACATTAATTACAGTAACTGTCACATGACAGTCATATCCAACCTCAGTGTGACACTTATAATCTGTGATATTTCGCATTTAAGATACGATCTTAAAACAGATTCCATTTGACTAAGATATAGAGTTTGATGATTGTTTTGGTTATTTTTCTATACCTGTTGTCGTTTGTCAGCAGAGGATGTCATTTTCTGTTTTTTCTTCCGAGTTTTCCAAAACAGTTGACAGGTTATATGTGTTGGTAATACAAAATAGCCGCTTAAACAAGTTATCGCTCACTGCAGAAAAAAACATTTTAAAGTTATTCTTTTGATTTCATAAATTGGGAGTATAGTTGAAACAGGGAATCAGTGTACATCAAAGTCCTGTTATTCCTTCATAATTTGAGATCAGTTGAAGCTGGGCCACAATGTTCATAAAAAAATAGATTCCACCAATTTAACAGAGTCTCTGTTGAAACAGTAGAATTACCAATGCCAATGCCCAATCACTTCATTATTAACTACTTTAGCCTAATAACCAATGCATATATTGCAATACAAATCATACACTTTCATTAAAGAATTATTTGCATATACAGTTGTGCACATCTTTTAAATTTACATGAATTCATATTTCAGTGACCAATTTTAAAAAGCTTAAACACTTTGTCACATACATTTTTAGTTACCTGTATTAACTAAGTAGGAGTAGATTCTGGGAGGCCTCCCAAAATCTATACAATGAAGGGGAGGTATACTTTCAGAGTTTACACTAGTGAATAATGTTATATATCCCAGTAAGATGTCCTTGGTGGCCTATAATGGTTAGCAAGTTTGGCATCTAATCATAGGCTGCCACACTGAAAATGTCAGACAAATATTAATTCGTCAATAATTTGTCAAAACGGTGCCTAAAACAACAAACTTCCCAATTGACAAATTTAAACTTGTAATTTTCTTGTTGGACAAATTAACTGACAAACTTATGACAAGAAAATAACCCTGATAGGCCAATTAATTTGACGTTTTAGGCACCTGTTATTGGTCTCATTCTTATGAAATTAATTTTAAGTGCACTAATTTGCTTGTCATAAGTTTTCAGTTAATTTGACCAATAAGTTATGAACATTTGACCATCATTCAACAAGAAATGACATTTGAATTTGTCATTTTGGAAACTTGTTGTTTTAGGCACCATTTTGACAAATTAATAATTTTCAGTGCACCTCTGTGGGTTTGAGTCCCACAAGTGGCAATGCTTAGGACCTGTCCCAATATGACCCTGGCTGTTGACATAAAACTCTAATTTTGACTTTGACATATATCCCAGGAAAACAGTGAGTGACTTGTACTTTTAAAATAACTGTTGCAGTTATTGTATTCCATCTTATGAATATGTTAAAATAGAAGATCACATGACAACACCATTGTGTTTCTTTGTATAAAATTTACAAAGAACCTAACATATCTGGATCTGGGTAATCTCATCAGCAACAAAACATACATTTTCTAATACTTCAAAACTGGAAAAAGCTTAAAATAAAGTTTAAATATGTAAAATACCTTAATTCCTAAAGTAGTTTCTTATTTTAGTTTTAGTAGTTAAAACATTTTTGATTGTAACACTTATACGTTTATGATCCATTTAGTAACAAACATTAAGTGAAAAGTGAAGAACTTCCCATTAAATCCACAGGAAAACAAAGATCCACATAAAAATAAAATGAATTTTTTGGACTGTACTGTAGTTCTCAAAATGTCAAAAATCACAAATTATTTTGTTTCCTGCAAGTCTGTAACACATCATTATATGTTGTTATCCTTTTTCATGAAATTATAATCCTGAACATAAACTTTAAAGCAAACCATAACAGAAATATTAAAAATACTTTTGCATACGCTTTATTGGCAATTCAATGAAATAAGTATCTTCCAAATACTTTTGAGGCTCTTTAATTAGTCAATTTGGTGACTGAATTTAAATCCATACATCAGAAGTTTATTTCTACAAAATAAAATGTCCATTTATTTATTGTGTTCTTGGGATAGGTTATATCACAATGGATAGTGTGTGTTACCCTTATATCATCCACTGAACCCTCTAAATGAAATCTGCAAAACAATGCATGTCAGTAACAGTATATATATAGTATTAGTTTAAATAGATTGTAACAAAAAGTTGTATGACACAGAAAACCACTGTGGCTATATGATAAATCAATCTTAACTTGTCCTAAGGTTGATCACCGTTGTGGAATCCATTTAAAACTTAGCTAGATAAAATGATTCAGATTTATAAGTTCCTGACTTAGCCTTAGTATGACTCTGTCTAAGACCCTATATGAATCTAGCCTACACAGTATATCAGGATTAAGATTATATGATGTGCTTTAAATTTTAATGAAATAGTATTGGTGGGTTATTTTTTAAATGAACAGTGCTTTTAGGTAAATATTTTAACTCTGTATCGTTATATGTAATAGTTCAAATTAAGATATTTTACACTTTGATAATTAATTATAATATATGACAACAGACAAAGTATCATAAATAATAAACTACAAGTAAGGTAGTGTTGTGTTATTTTGATGCATTTAATAATTTGGCAGAAATTATGATATACAACAGAAATATACATTTCCAGTGTCTTTATGCGGTTCATTACCGACATGATATAATCATTTTCTGGCCTCAAAATACAATTTAAAAAAACAGTACATCACTATAAGTAAGACATATCTTTTAAACTCTTTTTAATATTTAACATGAACAAATGGTTTCACAATTCTTATGCTGTATATGTGGTATTAATCTACATAAGACAGCTGGTAACTTAAAACAATTGGAAATATATATTTATTTCTTCAAAAATCCCTATACTTCACATACAGTACTTAATTTATTTACTTTTGCATGAAACAAATCTTACTTGTTATAAAATAAAAAAATGTATTTCTCTGGAATTGGTGGCTGAAGTTGGTGCCACTGGTGTATAATTAAAATTGTGATTAAGCAATCTGAAAATGTTATGAGTCAATCCTACAAAAATAAGATATAAAATCTTTCAATTTAATATAACCAATGATCAAGTTACTTTGAAAAGTTTTCTAGATTACTAATAAACTGTAATTATCAAACAGATAGAATAACATAAAGCATAAAGAATTTTTTTTCAAATAATATTTTCCCAGTTAAGTCAAATACTTTTAAATAAAAAATGTTTGCGTGATCTTATTGTCGGAAAAATTATATTTTTTATTTGATTTATCGGCAACCTTTAGAACTGTTCGGTAAACGGTGGTCAGGTCAAGGATATTCTCAGTGTACGAACAATTTGATGGTTTGATCTAAGCTGCGGTGTTTGTAGTACTGTTGTACTGACAACTGCTTTAAATTTTTACCCTTGAGCAGATTTTTGAGTGGATATTTAATAATGGCATCTTTAGTAAATAAACTTGCACTTTCAGCACCCAAACTCTCAGGAGTTCTCTTTAAAAGTTTTTCTCAGAGAACACCATTGGCAGTCGGACAGCATGGTTTGTTGAGAAGATTTTGTTCTTCTCAACCACTTCCACAAAAGAAAACGTTAGTATCAACAATATAAATGTTTATATTTCTTGAAAATAATTGTCCGAAATGAAGTGTGAAATGAAGCTTGAAAAATTCAACATTCGTTGATTTTCAATCATGTATAGTAGATGATCGGGTGATCGTAATGTCGATATGTTCATTAAGTTGATCGTTCAGCATTGACAGGTTTACCGCGCATAGCAAACTTCATCTGAATTTGCAAATAAATAAACACCATTTTCTTGAATATGTTCTACAAAAAATATTGGTGCAATGTGTTCCAAGCAGATATCGCTATGTACGGTGGATTCGACGTTCTGGTTGATTCGACGGTTTTTACTAAAAGTCGGAAAACTACAGTGTTTTATGACAAACTTCACAGAATTATATTGTAAAAGTAAGAAATATTGTGTACTACACTTTCAATAATATTTTTTTTCATTTATTCATGTTTTTTTTCAGGGAATTAAAAATGTCAGAAACTCTGAAATATGTTGAAATATCCTTCCAATAATATATCGCTAGTACACTGACTTTTATATTTTCATGGGGTTGTCTTTTCCTGGCTTAACTGTTTTAAAATCTAGTCTGGTTCCCATTTTGCTTTTTCTATAAAAATCAATTAGACTGGTTACTTCTTGAATATATATAAAAATCATGGGTATCTTGCATCTTCCTTCAATATTAATCCTTGATATGAGATTGCATGCTTTTTAGTTTAAGAAGTCCTATCTAAAAGAAATATGGAAGTTAGAAATATAATATTTCCCTTACTGAAGGTATTTTATTGCACCTTATTGCATATTTGATAAGATATATTTGAAAGGTGATATGTACACCATAGTTAGGTAATCTGTTGTTAAACTAAATTCACATTTCAATTATTTCCTTCTCTCTGGTTTCTTGGTGGATTTAAATGCATTAAAAGAACTGTTCCATTGTCTTTCTAATGACATATTAAATGTCAATGATATACATCATATTGAACTTTCAATTATTTTTTTGTAAAATGTTTTGGTGTGGATTAAAATATATTAAAAGCAAATAGAAATACCTTTCCAATGATATAAATATTAAATATATGAGGATAAAGTACTAAAGTAGTTTGTAAAATATTCAGAAAAGATGAGTGCCTTTTGAAATCCTCCATCTTGCTTTTTTCATAATTTAAAAACTTACAATTTGAAATCTATTTACAAATGCCTTATATTTAATATTATTTACATTCCTTTATGGGTTATGCTGTACGTTTTATTATTGTTGTCTAGCATTTTTTGTACCTTAAATTCTTCTTTTTGGGATTTAGTATACCCCGTTAGTCACCATAGCAACAGTGAATTTGATTGGTCGAACTCACCGGACATTTTCTTCTGGACGTAAACAAAACCACATTGAGATTTAATCAATAAAATATCAATAAATGCCCTGAAATTCATAGTTTCTTTGTAAAATTGATTGAAAATGCATTTTTCTGAATAATTATATTATTTTTTACGCAAATTATATGCGGTATATACTATATAACATATTTCTTAATTTAAATCTTAGATCGTCAAATCCACCGTACGCGAGGATATATTTTTATATTTTCTGAAATGAACTCAAAAATATTACCTCAATACATAAATAAAATATCTAGTTTATTATACTACAGCTAATGTAAAATCTGTATACAAATTTTTGTTTGATAGATATAATAGATCATCTTGTAACAAATCTTTCATCTTGTTGATCCTAATGAAAGTGGTGGTACTAGGTGATCGACTTAATGATCAATCTTACAAATTATAGTCTTTTTTTCTGCATTTTTAAACCAAAGTTTGAACTTTCTGTTGAAAAAAAAATCTTGGATGTCTTGCAGCAGTTTCTTAGTTTGTTTGCTTTATGAAGTCGTATTTTTCAATATACCTTAATGTTTTGATTTACATGCAACTCGTGACCACGGCATCTCGTGACCAACAACTCGTACCCACAACTCGTACACAAACATTTTATAAGAAAAACATTATTTCTGCTTGAATATCAAATATAACTTGTATATGCAGCTCATAATATTTTTATTTATTTTTTACAATATTTTATGTTTAATAAATAGAAACACTGCTTGAAGAGTGAGTATTTTATGTAAGAACGTCTGTTCAGTTAAAATTAGAGATCAAATACTTCAAATTCTCGTACTTCCATGGGGGTTGCCTAGCAATATTATGAAATAAAATATGCAAATTAGAAAACGTGAAGTCATGGAATTCCCAGAGGGCTTCCTAGAACTACTAAAATGATTTATGCAAATTAGAAAAAAAAACTTGAGACAGAAGTCCGTGGATTTTCCTGCAATATTTTCAAATAAATTATTCAAATTAAAAAAAATGTGGGGAGACAGAAGTCTGTGGAGTTTACTTCGATATTTTAAAATAAAATATGCAAATTGGGAAAAATAACGTGAGCAGACAGAAGTCGGTTGGGTTTTCTGCAATATTTTAAAAAAAAAATCTTGGGAACTAGTTGTGGGTACGAGTTGCCGTGGTCATGAGATGCTCGTATACATACCAATATTTTGAGGTTTATTTTAAATTTATTAAGCGAGAACAAACGCTCTTTTATACGTCTCCCTTAAGTGATTGACTTAACGATCATCCACTATACTGTACTAGTGTATCCACGATGGACGGGTTTTCAATATGACAACGTAAACAGACAATGATGACTATCAAAACAAAACACAGCCAAAATGATCAGAAATATAGCATCAAAATTGAACCCATGAAGCCTGTGGTTTAGTGTGATTGCATATTCATTCTAAAATATTATAAAAATGTCATCCAAAAACAAGACTGTCAGCTTGTAGTTTAAATGATCGAAAACATGGATATATCGAAAACCCATACATTGGCTATAAATACTTTTATATTTTTGCAATAGAAATACAAATACCAAGTGAGTAATAGCTATTTTATGTTTTTAACAGTGAGTAAAATAAGTATGGTTATCCATGGGGTTTTGTGGTGGTAAACATTTTACATAATTGTAACTTCTGACAATTTTGTAGATCGATTTTGCTTTACACTGTGGCTATTTTACCAACAACTGGCACCATCTGTCGATACTGCTGTCCATCGGTAAAATAAGCCATGCGCTATTTTACCAACGGTCATCAGAATAAGGGTGTATTTCCATACAGACGGCATCAGGTATCCTGCATGCGTGATACAGTAAACGGCTATATTCAATTTAGTAGAAATGTAATATTTAAGCGTCCCGCAAGGGACGCTTGTTTGTGTATGGGAGAGCTTCAGGCTCCGCCGGCTCCGCATTTTGTTTTCCTTATAACTCTGTAACCGTTAGGCGGATTCTTTTCAAATTTGGCAGGTTTAGGCAGTAGCCTTGGGGAATTTTTTTGAATATGCTGCAGTGACATTTCAACCAATCAGAGAGGTCACATGACCAAAAATGTCTTTTTTCGATGGGGAAGCTTGTCCGGATGATAACTTGAAAGGAATTTTATCAATTCACCTGAAACTTGGCAAATACATTCATTGTATTAAAATCTGGAAATCATTAGATTTTGGCATTGATTGGTCAAGAAATGGCCGAGTAATTAATGATTAATTAATCATTACGAATTATCCAAATAAGGAAAACACAAAAATGCTTATATCTCGAAAACCGTGCTAGATAGAGCGATTTCGACAAATTTTTTGACCCCCAGGATATCTCTGCGGAGTACTTTTCCCAATTTTCAAAAAATTTTTGTCTCGCCAAAAATGGCGGCCATTTTGAATTTTCGAAATTTTCGCAAAAATTGCAAAACACAAAAATGCTTATATCTCGAAAACCGTGCTAGACAGAGCGATTTCGACGAAATTTTTGACCCACAGGGTATCTCTGCAGAGTAGTTATCCCAATTTTCAAAAAAAATTTTATCTCGCCAAAAATGGCGGCCATTTTGAATTTTCGAATTTTTCGCAAAAATTGCAAAACATAAAAATGCTTATATCTCGAAAACCCTGCTAGATAGAGCGATTTCGACGAAATTTTTGACCCATAGGGTATCTCTGCAGAGTAGCCATGCCAATTTTCAAAAAAATTTTATCTTGCCAAAAATGGCGGCCATTTTGAATTTTCGAATTTTTGCGCAAAAATTGCAAAACACAAAAATGCTTCAGGGTATCTCTGCAGAGCAGCTATCCCAAAGAGCTTTCACTTGGTGAAGTTTCAGACCCATAGCTAATTGCTCACCTACTCAAAGAGTAAATGCGAATTACCTCTAAAAGTATTGCAGATGGCCAATTTTTCTCAAATAACTCATTCACCTACTTTTGGAAGAGCTTTCACTTGGTGAAGTTTCAGACCCGTAGCTAATTACTCACCTACTCAAAATGAGTAAATGCTAATTATCTCAAAAACTATTGCGGATACCCAATTTTTATCAAATAACTCATTCATGTACTTTTGGGAGAGCTTTCACATGGTGAAGTTTCAGACCCGTAGATGATTACTCACCTACTGAAAATGAGTAAATGCGAATTATCTCTTAAAAGTATTGCAGATAGCCAATTTTTCTCAAATAACTCATTCACCTACTTTTGGAAGAGCGTTCACATGGTGAAGTTTCAGACCCATAGCCAATTACTCACCTACTCAAAATGAGTAAATGCGAATTATCTCTAAAAGTATTGCAGATAGCCAATTTTTCTCAAATAACTCATTCACCTACTTTTGGGAGAGCTTTCACATGGTGAAGTTTCAGACCCATAGCTAATTATTTACCTACTCAAAATGAGTAAATGCTAATTATCTGTAAAAGTATTGCGGATACCCAATTTTTATCAAATAACTCATTCATCAACTTGTGGGAGAGCTTTCACATGGTGAAGTTTCAGACCCATAGCTAATTACTCACCTACTCGAAATGAGTAAATGCGAATTATCTCTAAAAGTATTGCAGATAGCCAATTTTTCTCAAATAAATCATTCACCTACTTTTGGGAGAGCTTTCACTTGGTGAAGTTTCAGACCCATAGCTAATTACTCACCTACTCAAAATGAGTAAATGCGAATTATCTCTAAAAGTATTGCAGATAGCCAATTTTTCTCAAATAACTCATTCACCTACTTTTGGGAGAGCTTTCACTTGGTGAAGTTTCAGACCCATAGCTAATTACTCACCTACTCAAAATGAGTAAATGCGAATTATCTCTAAAAGTATTGCAGATAGCCAATTTTTCTCAAATAACTCATTCACCTACTTTTGGGAGAGCTTTCACTTGGTGAAGTTTCAGACCCATAGCTAATTACTCACCTACTCAAAATGAGTAAATGCGAATTATCTCTAAAAGTATTGCAGATAGCCAATTTTTCTCAAATAACTCATTCACCTACTTTTGGAAGAGCTTTCACTTGGTGAAGTTTCAGACCCGTAGCTAATTACTCACCTACTCAAAATGAGTAAATGCTAGTTATCTCAAAAACTATTGCAGATAGCCAATTTTTCTCAAATAACTCATTCACCTACTTTTGGGAGAGCTTTCACATGGTGAAGTTTCAGACCCATAGCTAATTATTTACCTATTCAAAATGAGTAAATGCTAATTATCTGTAAAAGTATTGCGGATACCCAATTTTTATCAAATAACTCATTCATCTACTTGTGGGAGAGCTTTCACATGGTGAAGTTTCAGACCCATAGCTAATTACTCACCTACTCGAAATGAGTAAATGCGAATTATCTCTAAAAGTATTGCAGATAGCCAATTTTTCTCAAATAAATCATTCACCTACTTTTGGGAGAGCTTTCACTTGGTGAAGTTTCAGACCCATAGCTAATTACTCACCTACTCAAAATGAGTAAATGCGAATTATCTCTAAAAGTATTGCAGATAGCCAATTTTTCTCAAATAACTCATTCACCTACTTTTGGGAGAGCTTTCACTTGGTGAAGTTTCAGACCCATAGCTAATTACTCACCTACTCAAAATGAGTAAATGCGAATTATCTCTAAAAGTATTGCAGATAGCCAATTTTTCTCAAATAACTCATTCACCTACTTTTGGGAGAGCTTTCACTTGGTGAAGTTTCAGACCCATAGCTAATTACTCACCTACTCAAAATGAGTCAATGCGAATTATCTCTAAAAGTATTGCAGATAGCCAATTTTTCTCAAATAACTCATTCACCTACTTTTGGCAGAGCTTTCACTTGGTGAAGTTTCAGACCCATAGCTAATTACTCACCTACTCAAAATGAGTAAATGTGAATTATCTCTAAAAGTATTGCAGATAGCCAATTTTTCTCAAATAACTCATTCACCTACTTTTGGCAGAGCTTTCACTTGGTGAAGTTTCAGACCCATAGCTAATTACTCACCTACTCAAACTGAGTAAATGCGAATTATCTCTAAAAGTATTGCAGATAGCCAATTTTTCTCAAATAACTCATTCACCTACTTTTGGGAGAGCTTTCACTTGGTGAAGTTTCAGACCCATAGCTAATTACTCACCTACTCAAAATGAGTAAATGCGAATTATCTCTAAAAGTATTGCAGATAGCCAATTTTTCTCAAATAACTCATTCATCTACTTTTGGGAGAGCTTTCACTCTGTGAAGTTTCAGACCCATAGCTAATTACTCACCTACTCAAAATGAGTAAATGCGAATTATCTCTAAAAGTATTGCAGATAGCCAATTTTTCTCAAATAACTCATTCATCTACTTTTGGGAGAGCTTTCACTCTGTGAAGTTTCAGACCCATAGCTAATTACTCACCTACTCAAAATGAGTAAATGCGAATTATCTCTAAAAGTATTGCAGATAGCCAATTTTTCTCAAATAACTCATTCACCTACTTTTGGGAGAGCTTTCACTTGGTGAAGTTTCAGACCCATAGCTAATTACTCACCTACTCAAAATGAGTAAATGCGAATTATCTCTAAAAGTATTGCAGATAGCCAATTTTTCTCAAATTAATCATTCACCTACTTTTGGGAGAGCTTTCACTTGGTGAAGTTTCAGACCCATAGCTAATTACTCACCTACTCAAAATGAGTAAATGCGAATTATCTCTAAAAGTATTGCAGATAGCCAATTTTTCTCAAATAACTCATTCTCCTACTTTTGGGTGAGCTTTCACTTGGTGAAGTTTCAGACCCATAGCTAATTACTCGCCTACTCAAAATGAGTAAATGCTAATTATCTCTAAAAGTATTGCAGATAGCCAATTTTTCTCAAATAACTCATTCATCTACTTTTGGGAGAGCTTTCACTTGGTGAAGTTTCAGACCCATAGCTAATTACTCACCTACTCAAGATGAGTAAATGTGAATTATCTCTAAAAGTATTGCAGATAGCCAATTTTTCTCAAATAACTCATTCACGTACTTTTGGGAGAGCTTTCACTCTGTGAAGTTTCAGACCCATAGCTATTTATTCACCTACTCAAAATGAGTAAATGCTAATTATCTGTAAAAGTATTGCGGATACCCAATTTTTATCAAATACTCATTCATCTACTTGTGGGAGAGCTTTCACATGGTGAAGTTTCAGACCCATAGCTAATTACTCACCTACTCAAAATGAGTAAATGCGAATTATCTCTAAAAGTATTGCAGATAGCCAATTTTTCTCAAATAACTCATTCACCTACTTTTGGGAGAGCTTTCACTTGGTGAAGTTTCAGACCCATAGATAATTATTCACCTACTCAAAATGAGTAAATGTGAATTATCTCTTAATAGTATTGCAGATAGCCAATTTTTCTCAAATAACTCATTCACCTACTTTTGGAAGACCTTTCACACACGAAAATGAAAAATTGTGAATATCTCGGAAAAGCTATTTCTTCTGCTTTAATGCTCGGCGGGAGATACACACCGCGGCAGTGGTCTTGACAAAAATTTTTGTCTCCCCAAAAATGGTGGCCATTTTGAATTTTCAAAGTTTTTGCAAAACACAAAAATGCTTATATCTCGAAAACCGTGCTATATGGAGCGAACTCAACAAAATTTTGGACCTGCTGGGTATCTCTGCAGAGTAGCCATGCCAATTTTCAAAATATTTTTGTCTCGCCAAATATAGCGGACATTTTTAATTTTTTTATTTTTTGCAAAACACAAAAATGCTTATATCTTGAAAACCGTGCTAGATAGAGCAGACTGCGCTGACTTTGGTTGCCACAACAGTATAAGGCTAGAAACGAAGCATTTTCTTAATACTTTAGCACTCACCTTTATATCCTTTTCGGGACGCTTTGTTTTTGCTATGCAAAAACATTATCTTTTTTTTTTGCGAGCGATCCTCTAGTTTTTTTTGTGTGGTATACAAAATAATTTATACTACAGTAAATATTGATTTTTATTTAAGTCTAAATTTGAATGTATTTGCTTTTTTGCCTTTAAAATTTAAATGTAATATAAAGTATTTTTAATAGTAATATATCTTGCTTGAAGCTACTGGTATTTCTATTTCACTTAAGATCTATACTAAATATCATTACTTTTTACAGTCTGAATATTTGTAGAAAAATAAATTATAAGGAATAGAACAAACACTAAACCTATCAATAGTTGCAACACTTTCATATTTTAACTGCTATTTCAGTTTTTAGGCGGGTTGCGTGTAACCAACCCGCCTATTAGATTGATGTGTCCGACGTCCGTCTGTCCGTCTGTCTGTCTGTCCGCCTGTCCGTCTGTCCGTCCACATTTTTCGTTTCCGGACTCTAACTTTAAAACGGTTTGACCAATCAAATTCAAACTTCACAGGGAGATAGATCACCATCATAGCTAGGTTCCTTTCGAAATTGGTGAAATTCCGTGTGTTCGTTTGTCCGTTTTTCGTCCGTTTGTCTGTCCATCCATCTGTTTGTCCACATTTTCGTTTCCGGACCCTAACTTTAAAACGGTTTGACCAATCAAATTCAAACTTCACAGGGAAATAGATCACCATCATAGCTAGGTTCCTTTCGAAATTGGTGAAATTCCGTCTGTTTGTTTGTCCGTTTTTCCGTCCGTTTCTTCGTTTTTGTCCGTTTTTCTGTCCATCCATCTGTCCGTCCACATTTTTGTTTCCGGACTCTAACTCGAAAACGGTTACTCCAATCTAATTCAAACTTCACAGGGACATACATCACCATCATAGCTAGGTTCCTTTCGAAATTGGTGTAAATCCGTCCGTTCATTTGTCTTGTTTTTCTGTCCATTTGTTCGTTTTTAGGCGGGTTGCGTGTAACCAACCCGCCTATTAGATTGATGTGTCCGACGTCCGTCTGTCCGTCCACATTTTCCATTTCCGGACTCTAACTTGAAAACGGTTTGACCAATCAAATTCAAACTTGACAGGGACATAGATCAACATGATAGCTAGGTTCCTTTCGATATTGGTGAAATTCTGTCCGTTCGTTTGTCCGTTTTTCGTCCGTATGTCTGTCCATCCGTCTGTTTGTCCACATTTTCGTTTCCGGACTCTAACTTGAAAACGGTTTGACCAATCGAATTCAAACTTGATAGGGAGATAGATCTCCATCATAGGTAGGTTCCTTTCGATATTGGTGAAATTCCGTCCGTTCATTTGTCTGTTTTTCGTCCGTTTGTCCATCCATCTGTTTGTCTACATTTTCATTTCCGGACTCTAACTCGAAAATGGTTTGACCAATCGGATTCAAACTTGATAGGGAGATAGATCTCCATCATAGCTAGGTTCCTTTCGAAATTGGTGAAATTGCGTCTGTTCGTTTGTCTGTTTTTCGTCCATTTGTCTGTCCATCTGTCTGTCCGTCCACATTTATCCTGTACATATGGTAAATAATACTATGACTTACATTTATTTTAATAAATTATCTTTTGTGATTAGGTGCCATGCAATATTATGGTACATTTTGTAAGTATATGCTATAGCCAAATTTCCCAAGTTCTCACTAAAATAATTTCACCAAATTTTTTGTTATTACCGTTTCATAGTTTTTACTCTTTACTTTATTATTTTATAGCATATACTTACATTGTTTTGCAGACCCTTATAAAGATAAGAAAAGGCACCTAATCATATACACTTTTAGCCAAATGAGTTTATTAGTAAATAATTATAGTTACTAACCAACTAGTATTGAATTCCAAATAATATACCATTTCGGTAACACTTTTTGAGGTTCTGCAATGCATGTCAGCAGTATAGATACAATAATGTAACTTAGATTAGAAGTATTACATTTCTTAGCACGTCGAACACATTTACCTTAAGTGGGTAACCTAACATTTCTTTCCTTGTTCCTAAATTTAATGAGAGCAGTTGCTAACCTTGTTTCCTGCGTGCGCAACCCGCCTTTTGGGGCACCTCTGACCCTCTTGTTTCATGTCTTAAAACTTACTAATTGCAATCTACATTTATCCATAACAGAGAGAGAAAAATACTGCATGTCTTTGACTAATAGGTTAAAAAGATTCAATCTCAATTACAATTAGCAGGAACTGTATACAAAATAGATTCCATCACAATGGTGCACTCCATGTCAGTTCAGATCAGGCTGATCAATGAAAACTGAAAATACTTGTTTTATTGTATCCACCGGAGGCATCCGGTGGATACTTTGGTTTAGCGTTCGCTGCGCCGCCGTGTGTAGAGAGATTTTCGGCGTTAACACTCTAAGAGGAAAACTACACCAGCTAGGTTCACCAAATTTGCAGGATATCTTCATTGGGGAGTAAGCTTCTCTGGGACTGAAAATAGCCTCATTCTGAAAAACAAGATGGCCGCCGCGGGCATTTCTTTGCAAATAATCTACATTTTTCTACTGGCTGTTTCTCATAGGTAGAAGGTTGAATCTCTTCATAGGTGATATGTATAACAGATATACATGTTCTCTACTACCGTGCAGACATTTGACCTTGAAGGTCTTAATTCAAGGTCATCTACGGGGTGCCGAAGTAACCCACATGGCGGACTTTAAAAGTACCTATGTCTCCCTTATTATTGGTCCTAGAGGTTTGGGATGGTAAACCAACATATAGGAAATCATGGGCTGGGAATCTTCTGGTGTGGTCGGATTTGACCTTGGGTCCCTCGTTCAGGGTCAAACGAGGATAGCCAAAGTTAAAAGTGCTTATAACTCGCTTATTATTGGTCGTGGAGGTTTGGGATGGTAAGCCAACCCATAGGAAATCATGGGCTGGGAATCCTTTGGTGTGGTCGGATTTGACCTTGGGCCCCTCCTTCAAGGTCAAACAAGGATAGCCAAACTTAAAAGTGCTTATAACTCGCTTATTATTGGTCCTAGAGGTTTGGGATGGTAAACCAACCTATAGGAAATCATGAGCTGGGAATCTTTTGGTGTGGACGGATTTGACCTTGGGCCCCTCCTTCAAGGTCAAACGAGGATAGCCAAAGTTAAAAGTGCTTATAACTCGCTTATTATTGGTCACAGAGGTTGGGATGATAAACCAACCTATAGGAAATCATGGGCTGGGAATCTTCTGGTGTGGTCAGATTTGACCTTGGGTCCCTCCTTCAAGGTCAAATGAGGACAGCCAAATTTTAAGTGCTTATAACTCACTTATTATTGATCCTACCAAGTTTGCATTGTGAAACCAACTTACAGGAAATCATGGACTGGGAATCTTCTGAAGTGGTCAGATTTGGCCTTGGGCCCCTCTTTCTCAAGGTCAAACAAGTATGGCGAAACTTAAAAGTACTTATAACATGCTCATTATTGGTCCTAGAGGTTTGCATTGTGGAACCAACTTATAGGAAATCATGGGCTGGGAATCTTCTGAAGTGGTCAGATTTGGCCTTGGGCCCCTGAGACATTCAAGGTCAAATGAGTATAGCGAAACTTAAAAGTGCTTATACTTGCTCATTATTGGTCCTAGAAGTTTGCCATGTGAAACCAACTTTTAAGAAATCATGGGCTGGGAAACGAGGCTAGCCAAACTTAAAAGTGCTTATAACTCGCTTATATGGCTGGAAACTCTGTATGTCACGCTTCAACCATGTCCCTTCGAGACGCAATATCTAGTTTACACTGAATTATGAATTAAAATTACTTTAGAACCATATTGTTTCATAAAAGTATATAAAATTCCTGCAGTTTAGTGTTAGTAATAAATCCTGGGTTAGTAATAGAAGTAATCACTATATCACGATTACTCCAATTACACGAAAATACCACAGCTACACATGTTTTTAACCCCAGCCCATAAAGGCTGGGATTATAGTCGTCCCCTGCGCCGTCCGGCGTAAAGCTTGTGGGTGTTCCACAGACTAAACTCCTCGACGGATTTTCACCAAATTTTCAGGGGATGTTTACCCCAAGAGGATCTAGAGCTGATTAGGTTTTGGGGGATATCCGGTCACAACTGTTGAAAAGGCAACACTTTTAAGATTTTCGGGTCTTAAACTTTGTGGGTATTCCGCAGACTAAACCCCTGCATGGATTTTTACCAAATTTTCAGGGGATGTTTACTCCAAGTGGATCTAGAGCTGTTTAGGTTTTAGAGGGTATCCGGTAATATCTGTTGCCATGGCAACACTTTTGAGATTTTCAGGTCTTAAACTTTGTAGGTGTTCCACAGCCTAAACCCATGCATGGATTTTCACCAAATTTTCAGGATATGTTTACCCCGAGAGGATCTACAGCTGATTAGGTTTTGGTGGGTATCCGGGTACCACTGTTGCCATCGTAACACTTTTAATATTTTTGGGTCTTAAACTTTGTGGGTGTTCCACAGACTAAACCCCTGCACGGATTTTCACCAAATTTTCAGGATATGTTTACCCCAAGTGGATCTAGAGCTGATGAGGTTTTGGAGGGTATCCAGTAGTATCTGTTGCCATGGCAACACTTTTAAGATTTTCAGGTCTTAAACCTTGTAGGTGTTCCACAGCCTAAACCCTTGCATGGATTTTCACCAAATTTTCAGGATATGTTTACCCCCAAGAGGATCTACAGCTGATTAGGTTCTGGGGGGTATCCAGCAGCAACTATTGCCATGGCAACACTTTTAAAATTTTCGGGTCTTAAAGTTTGTTCTAAAATCTTTAATGTTTTCTGAAACCTGCAATATTGCAGCTAGCTTCATTAGATTTGCACAAAATGTAAATGGATAGGAAAGCTTGCCTGAGAGTAATTTTGTCCTTGTTTTTGAAACAAAATTGCCGCCATATCAATCTTTAATGGCAAATAGGAGCGTCATCGTATCAAAAAGGCCCTATATCTCCCTTATAATTGTTTCTTTGGCTTCAAAATATGAAAAGTACTTGTAAGAAATCATGGTCTGTGAATCTTTTGTGGAACATCTTGTGGGTTCTCTATACTTCTTACAACAGAAGTTGTTCCAAAGATTTTCCCAAATCTCAATGTTGTTGGCCATTTAGCTGTACCTGCGGGCTGGGGTTCTTGCCTGCCGAGGCTGGCTATTTTTTTGATAAGCTATCGCATAGTAAAGTTTCAGACCTGTTACACATTTTATAGCTGAGTAATAGCTACTTTAAAATTCTTACTATTGAGTAAAGTCTTTGTAACTCCCAGACTGTTGCAGTTAGAGTGTTTTCCTAAAATATGTTATTCAGCTATTTTGTCCTTAGCTGTAAGATGATACATATTTTGGAGCACCATTGCATATAATAAATTTTTGGCTGCCATCTTGAATTTTGGCAGAAATGGAAAATGTCATTTATCTTGAAAACCATATGAGATAGAACAATTTCGGGCAAATTTTGGACCCCCAGGCTACTAAGGACTACTCCACTAGTCTTGGTTTAGTTTCTTTTCTCCTTTATATTTTTGTTGCTTTTGCACATCTAGGTTAATAGCTAATTGAGTAATAAGGCTAGCTACTTTGAGGAAATTGCTTATAATTCCAAATCCAGTGCATTTAGAGCATTTTGCAAAAATTTGTTCAGCTACTTTCTCTGTACCTACAAGATGGTACCTGTTTTACAGGTGTATCTCAATAGCTAACTAAGTAATAGCTATTTTCTGAATTTTACACAGATGAAAATGCAAAAACGTGTATATACAAAAACGTGGGTATGTGTAGAGTTATTTGCAACGTTTTACCAAAAAATGGTTATCCCGCCATTCTTGTGACGGCCATATTGAATTTCTGCGTAAAATGTAAAAAGGCATTTATCTCGGAAACGGTGCGAGATACAGCCATTTTGACGAAATTTTTTACCTGCAAGGTATACGCAGAATCATCTGCAACTATTTGCCAAAAATTGTTTTCCCGCCATTTTAGAAGCCATCTTGAAATTCTGCGTAAAATGTAAAAATGTACGTATCTTGGAAACGGTGCGAGATAGAGTGATTCCAACAAACTTTTTGACCCCCAGGGTACACACAGAGTCATCTGAAACTGTTTGCCAAAATTGTTTTCCCGCCATTTTTGGTGGCCATCTTGAATTTCTGTGTAAACTGCAAAAAAATGTTATCTCAGAAACGGTTCAAGCAATTTCAAAAAAATTTTCTGGGCCACAGGGCATGTGTAAAGTCACCTGCAACTTTTTGCAAAAATAGTTTCCCACCATTTTTGACGGTTATATTGAATTTCTGCGTAAAATGCAAAAACTAATTATCTTGGTAACGATGTGAGATAGAGCAATTTTGGCGATAAATAAGTCAATCACCTACTTTTGGGTGATTTACCACATGGTGAAGTTGCAGATCTATAGCTCTTTGCATAGCTGAGTCATAGCTACTAAAATGAGTAAATGTCTTTTGTCTCAAAACGTATGGTTGATATGCAATTTCTTCTAAATAAGTCATTCACTTACTTTTGGCTGATCTACCACTCAGTGAAGTTTCAGGTCTATAGCTCTTTGTATAGCTGAGTAATAGCTACTAAGATGACTAAATGTATTTTATCTGTAAAAGTATTGCACATAGGCAATATTTTCTAAATACTTCATTCACGTACTTTTGGTGATCTACCACATAGTGAAGTTGCAGAATTGTATCTCTGTGCATAGCTGAGTAGTAGCTTCTAACATGAATACCTTTTATCTTTAAAAGTATTGCACATAGGCAATTTTTTCTAAATATGTCATTCACCTACTTTTGGGTGATCTACCACATAGTGGAGTTGCAGAACTGTAGCTCTTTGCATAGCTGAGTAATAGCTACTAAAATGAGTAAAATGTCTTTTATCTGTAAAAGTGTTACAGATAGGAAATTTCTTCTGAATAACTTTTTGGGCTACCACATCGTGAAGTTGCACATCAATAGCTCTTTGCATGGCTGAATCATACCTGCTAAAATGAGTAAATGTCTTTTGTCTCTAAAAGTATTGCGGATAGGCGATTTCTTTTAAATAAGTCTTTCACCTACTTTTGGGTGATTTACCACATAGTGAAGTTGTAGAACTGTAGCTCTTTGGATGGCAGAGTAATAGCTACTAAAATGAGTAAATGCCTTTTATCTTTGAAAGTATTGCAGTCAAACATTAAAGTGCCTCTTGCTTATTGTTACTTCTACATATGCCTCCATCTCACAAGAAAAGCTATATTACGCTATCTTTAGTACATCTAATGTATACGGCGGGAGATAATAGCATATGTCAGAATGCTTGTTTAGTTAATAAAACATAAATAACACGCCTTACTTACATTAAATTGCATAATCCACCATTTTTAACATAATGTTTTTGATATTATGTGATGACAATAGCTAATTCAAGCGATTCAAAGATTTTATCTTTATATCGTTTTCGTTGATGGGAGCTGCCATATTGGATGTCATTTCCTGTTAAGATGGATACTAATCTTCACGGGGGCTTGATGTTGAGTCGAATTTTTAACTGTGAGCAATCGACCCGAATTATTTGTACTCATCACACCGCTAGAATTTTCAAAGTGGTACATGTAGTGCCACAGCTTAGTAATAGGTACTTTGATAGTTCAGATGTGAGTAAATCACTTGTAACTGCAAAACTATTGAATCTAGGGAGTTTTAAAACAAAATACTCAAAAACTCATTTGAAACCAGTTGTCAAAATATGGTTAGTTCAATAAACAGTTCCACTATAAGAAAGTACTATTTCCACTTGGATGATTAACAATAATATTATTGTGAAGTAAGTATTCTATGAAACACAACTTGTACGGTTTTTTTAATGACAGGTGTTCCATTCTGGGACTAGTGAATGCTTCAGATATAAATTGTCCACCAAATTATAACTTTACAGTGATTTAAGACCATTTTGCTCTCAAGTGAATGGCTTGTGGTTGTTTGTCATATGAAGCTGAAAATTCTTAAATGTTAATGTCAGTGTAGTCAGTTAAATTGATGCATGTTTTACTCATTAGTCACAAAAATAGTTAAGTATGATTTTATGAAAGGTTATGGTAATACTAAATTTTTACATTTAGTTACTATGAATAAATATATGCCATATTTACACAGTCATTTAATTTTAAAATAAGGTTATTTATGGTGGCATAGTATCACCAGCTTTTCCTTTCTCTGATTACATGCTTTGTTTTGTTAATCTTGTAGAGTGACAATTCACTTCACAACAGCAGATGGTGAAAGAATCAGCACAGAAGCCAAGCTTGGAGACAACTTATTGGATGTTGTTATAGACAAAGATTTAGACTTTGATGGTTTTGGTGAGTGGTTTTTTTTTGAATAAATATATGCAAACCAGAATATATTTATAACTATTTTACATTAGCAAGCTGATCAAATCACAGTGTTAGTTGCCTGTTTATTCAGTGAACTTATGTTTTGTGTAAACTACAAAGCTGCAATAAAAGTCATCAGCCTCTTTGTGCCTGAATATAACTGATTATTTTTCCCTTTAAGATGTCACATCCAGATAAACACTGTCTAGACAAGTATGTCTGATGTTAGTATTGATTGAGGGCATTGATTGAAGATATCCTACTAAGGTTATCATTTTATAAACAACACAAGGATTGCCTAAGAATGCACAAACAGTCTCGGGTGGGTAGTACGAAAAAATTTAACATTCTGGCTTTTCAGTCCTAATCCAGGCCAGAGTACAATATCCTCATCCTGCCTCATTGTAGGGCAGGGCCGGTATTCACAGAGTCTTAGACTTAGCCAGGTCTTAGGCTTAAATGTGGTCTTAAAGTTGAGACTTTTGTCTCAGCTAAATTTTGTCTTAAATCCATATTCACAAAAGGGGACTTAGCTGAGACTTTTATCTTAACTCCTTAACACTACCAATATTAAAGTCACGCCTACCATTCAATCAAATCTTCGCTAACAATGCAGTGCACGATTTTGTGTAAGGTCAAGGCTATGTAAACAAACACATATTTTGTTAATATTTAAGTCTCCCACTTGCCAGTCTTAAAGTTAAGCCTTTGGCTAAGCCTAAGACCGGTCTTAAATTCTTTGTGAATACCACTAAGCCTAAGACAAAAGTCTTAGCCGTTTTTGGGCAGAAACTTGAGACAAAAGTCTCAACTTTAAGCCTAAGCCTTGGCTAAGACCCTTCGTGAATACCGGCCCAGGGGTAATAACACATGGTTGATTTTCTTCTCACTTGTGTTTTAGCTTGTATACTACAGGGAACACTTGTATTTGATTCCTTGTGAATGGGAAGTTATATCAGTATAACATTGCATCACTGTAAATATATGTGACATTTAGTTATTTAAAATCTGTTAAAAACTTATAGGAAATCATATTTTTATTGCGTTAATACATCCTATCCAATGGACAATTCCTTTACCGGTCGGCGCGACCGGTCCCACCAAACGCCAGAAAAAGACGTCCTGTATATAATACCGGCAGGACCGGTCACAGAGTGTGCATTCGCCAGGTGGTGCATCGTACTTCCTTCCTGTCTAGACAGCGTGACGTCATAGCATCTTTTTTGTTTGGCGCATGGAGTGTGCAGACATGTTTTCTACAGAGAGACGTTTTTGAAGTTTATCAACAAATTTAACCATTTTATGAACGTTTAAGTATTTCTACTTAATTCTACCAGTTTTATCATCATTATGTCGTCACCTGGACAGAAAAGAGGAACTTGCGGGCATGTTATGGCTTCATTTGACAACCACAAGAAATGTGCTCGTTGTAGAGAGAAGGGAGTGGGTGACGATCTGTGTGTACAGAAGAGGGATTGTCAGATTTGTAAGGCGTTTACGCCTGCCCAGTTGAAGCAGTTATCTACCAGTCCAGGAAAGAGCAAGATTTAAAAAAAAAAATGGCCTCAGATTCCCCTGCTAGTGTCACCCCCACTCTCGTGGACCCATCAGAGGTAACTTTGTTGGGACGGGTACACAAGGAATCTTCAGCTGACTCGACCCCTGCTAGCAAGAAGAAGAAGGCAGACCCTTCCCCAAGGCTAGCAGTAAGAAGAAATCCAGCAGCAAATGTAGGTCTGATGACATTAAAGACCTGGATGAGAAGTGGAGTTAACGTTTTGCCAGACTGGAGGCTATGCTTGTGTCCAAGACATTTACTGTTCCTGTGAATCCTGTACAGAATCCCCCTTCAGTGGTTACCAATGATCAGCCCTTTTTGTATCCCCGGACGAAAGTCGGGGATACTTAGGATTCAGTACGGTCACGCCGCCGCCGCCGCAGAGATTTCCTTTTGGACGCAATAACTTAAAAAATAATTTAGTTAGAACTTTCAAATTTGGTATGTGGGTAGATATGGGCAATGCCACGAACGCTATTGTTTTGTGACCTTGACCTTCAATCTCAAGGTCACTGGTGGTCACTTAAAGGTCAGATTTTGGCCATTTTTTCACTTTTTGGCCCAGTTCTCATATACAGAAAGTCAGATCATCCTATGGCAGGTATATATAATACATATATATGTCCTCTGTAAGCATGCAGAAATTTGACCTTGAAGCTCTTCATTGAAGGTCATCCACTGACCGCCAAAGTACCTGACCGAGGGTCATTTTTGGCCTTTTTGGAGATATTTTCACACTTAACTCATATACAGAAAGTCAGATCATCCTATGGCTGGTATATATAATACATATATATGTCCTCTGTAAGCATGCAGAAATTTGACCTTGAAGCTCTTCATTAAAGGTCATCCACTGACCGCCAAAGTACCTGACCGAGGGTCATTTTTGGCATATTTGGAGATATTTTCACACTTAATGCTGACTACATTGCATGGAAACTATTGAAAATGGCTTTGGAGGTTGAGTACATGATGGAGTACCCGCATGCAGGCTTACTGGTTACAGATCTTCATTTAAGGTTATCCACTGACCGCCAAAGTACCTGACCGGGGGTCATTTTTGGCCCTCTATTTGTTTGTTTGTTTGTGAACAAGATAACTCAAAAACTGACAAATGAATTTTGATGAAATTTTCAGGATATGTCCAAAATGGTAAAAGGAAGATATTATTAAATTTTGGGAGTGATCCGGATCACTGTCTGGATCTTCTGGATCCATGAAATTTAATTTTTAAAGACCGATAACTCAAAAACTTATGGGTGCATTTTGATAAAATTTTCAGGTAATGTCCTTAATGAGACGAGGAACAAGTGATTAGATTTTGGGAGTGATCTGGATCATCTGGATCCAGGCTGCCAGATGTGTTTGTGTACAGTATAGCTCAAAAAGTTATGGATGGATTTTGATGGAATTTTCAGGATATGTCTGAAAAGGTAAAAGGATGAAATGATTGAATTTTGGAAGTGATCCGGATCACTATATGGATCTTCTGGATCCATGAAATGTAATTTTTAAAGATAGATACCTCAAAAGTTATGGATGGATTGTGATGACATTTTCAGCAAATGACCTAAATGGTACAAGGAACGAGTGATTACATTTTTGGAGTGATCTGGATCACTGTCTGGATCATCTGGATCCAGGCTGCCAGATGTGTTTGTGTACAGTATAGCTCAAAAAGTCATAGGTGGATTTTGATGAAATTTTCAGGAAATGTCCTAAATGGGACAAGGAACAAGTGATTAGATTTTGGGAGTGATCCGGATCATCTGGATCCAGGCTGCCAGATGTTTTGTGTACAAGATAAATAAAAAACTTATGGACGGATTTTGATGAAATTTACAGGATATGTCTGAAAAGGTAAAAGGATGAAATGATTGAATTTTGGAAGTGATCCGGATCACTATATGGATCTTCTGGATCCATGAAATGTAATTTTTAAAGACAGATACCTCAAAAAGTTATGGATGGATTGTGATGACATTTTCAGCAAATGACCTAAATGGTGCGAGGAACAAGTGATTAGATTTTGAGAGTGATCTGGATCACTGTCTGGATCATCTGGTCCAGGCTGCCAGATGTTTTGTGTACAAGATAAATAAAAAACTTATGGACGGATTTTGATGATATTTACAGGATATGTCTGAAAAGGTAAAAGGATGAAATGATTGAATTTTGGAAGTGATCCGGATCACTATATGGATCTTCTGGATCCATGAAATGTAATTTTTAAAGACAGATACCTCAAAAAGTTATGGATGGATTGTGATGACATTTTCAGCAAATGACCTAAATGGTGCGAGGAACAAGTGATTACATTTTGAGAGTGATCTGGATCACTGTCTGGATCATCTGGATCCAGGCTGCCAGATGTGTTTGTGTACAATGTAGCTGAAAAACTTATGGACGGATTTTGATGAAATTTTCAGGATATGTCTGAAAAGGTAACAGGATGAAATGAGTGAATTTTGGAAGTGATCCGGATCACTATATGGATCTTCTGGATCCATGAAATGTAATTTTTAAAGACAGATATAAGTGAAAGAACTAGTGATTAGCTTTTGGGAGTAATCTGGTACTGTGGAGAATCCTGACCTGGTGCTCAAGAAACAGGCTCAAGACCGATATATTCACGCCTTAACTATGTCCCGTCCGGGGATACACTGCGTCGAGACGCAATCTCTAGTTTGATCCTGGAACCTCCACCAGTGGCTTGTCCTCTGGTGTGACTGTTGGGAGCACAGGTTCCAGTCTTGTTCAGACCACCGGTGAGGCTGTTGTGATGAGAGAAGCCGTCAACAAGAATGCTACCCACCCTGTTGAGGGTTCTGGTACTGATGTGAAACAGCAGAATGCCACCCAGCCTGTTGAGGCTGCCGGTGCAGGTCCAGAGGTTCTGCTTTCCGGTGCTGGTGAGATGGTTCTGCAGTCTGACAGTGACTACGACCTGCAGAGTGAGCCCGGTTCCCTAGTGCATGCTAATGACCAGTCCGGCTCTCCAGACAGAGACCTCAACAGGGAAGATACCGGTGACCTACACCTCTCTGAAGATGCTACCTACAGAGAGACAATCAGAGGGGTGAGGTCGTTCATGGGTTGGCACGACATTCCTGAATTCGACAGAGTTTCATCTTCAGATGACAACCCTTTTGCCAGTTCCCGAGTCCAGCCTACCGGGAAAGTCTCTGTTAAACTGCCTGTGGACGAATGGCTTTGCCGGAAGATGGAGAAACTCAACCTCACCATTACTCAGGGCTACCCTTCCAGAAATGCAGAAACTTCTGGCTTACTCCGGGACCAGTTTATCAAACCACCCAGGTCATCTAAGTGGTATGATATGCACACAAATAAGAAGGACTCAGACATTTCTACAGTGTGTGCCTGGTCTCAGGAACAGGCAACGCTGAACAGCACATTCAGTAGGGTGGCCAGACGAAGTTTACCGGTTGCCCCACCCTCCAGGACTTTCAGCCAAGAGATGTTAAGACGTTGGGAAAGGGCTTCACGTGAACAGACTGTTATGTGTAACCAGGCTGCCGTTCTGTCACGTTGTTTGACCAAAGTCCAAGATGCCATGTCTTCGCAGCTTAAGACCCTACACTCTGACAAGAGCAAGGGCAAGTCGTCTGAAAGAATGCAGCAGGCTGTTAACGAATTGGAGTATTTGGTCACTTTCAACTGGATAATTTCACAGGCAATGGCCAGAACAATGCAGGATTTATCTGAAGGCTTGTTTATCAGCATGGCGAACTTCACACTGGCTAGAAGGGACAGTTACCTAGAATATTTACATGCTGGTGTAAACAAGACACTCTCACAGCACTACGTACTGCTCCCATTCAACTGCATTCACTTTTCCCGGACAATTTACTCAGCAAAGATGAAGATGAAGTGTCCAGAAGCGAAGAGAAGCGTTCTGCTGGCCAGTCACAAAGAAAGAAAGGTCGTGGCAAGCCCTCCACCTTTTCACAGAAACCGGCCAAGGGTTCCAAGCTGCGTAAATGACAATTACTGTGTACAGTGTGTCACCGGGCTGAAGGACTGTGTATGTGTGCCCGGTCAGCTAGGCTTGAACCTTTCACCGGTAGTGGCCAAGGACAAGACATTGACCAGCGAGAGCGAGACTGTATTTTTACATGTAAACTCTTGTGTTGCAAATGTTCATTTTGTCACCAGGTTGTCACAAAAGAAAGGCGTAAATCCCAATTATTGTTACAATCACACAGAAATAAAATATGCAGTGGAACCGATAACAAACGAAAACTCACTGGGGTTTTACAACCGGCTATTTTTGGTACCCAAACCCAACAACCGGTGGAGACCTATCCTGGACCTGAGCACCTTGAACACCTTCCTAAACACAGAGTTGTTCAAGATGGAGACCCCAGAGACAATAAGGACCTCCCTGCAGACAAGGGAGTGGGTCACCTCCATAGACTTCAAGGACGCATACTTCCACATACCAATTCACAATCAGTCCAGGGAGTACATGCGTTTTCACATCCAGGGTCAGTCCTACCAGTTCAAAGCCCTACCCTTTGGCCTGTCCACAGCACCTATGGAGTTCACAGTGGTGGCCAAAGAGGTCAAACTGATGGCTTTACAGAGGGGTATAAGAATCCACCAGTACCTAGACGACTGGTTGGTGAGAGCCACATCCCATCAAACTTGTCTCCAGCATACACAGACCTTGGTAGCTCTCTGTCGAGAACTAGGTTGACTGGTGAACAAGGAAAAGTCAGAACTGGGCCCAAAGCAGGTTTTCAACTTCGTAGGTTACCAGTTCGACCTCAGGGAGGGCAAGGTCAAACCCACACCAGAGCGTTGGCACACCTTAACAGACAAGATATTGTCAATCCGGTCCGGTGTGCCCGGTCCGGCAGTTCATGTCCCTCATAGGACTTCTAACAGCCACAGAAAAGCAAGTCCACCTAGATCAACTTCATATGAGACCCATACAGTGGCACTTCAGTGATTCTGCTACATGAAAAGTCCGGCCGGACATTCTGTCCTAAGACTAGGAAAACGTTTAGGACATTTTCGGAGAATTTAGGACAGAATTCTTGTCAATCAAATTTTCATTCTACAGGGTTGCTAAAATTAAGTCATTAAAGTCAATGACCCTATATGAATGGCATATAAAATAAAATTTACTGAATCATAATAAAAATCTCATTTTAGTTAAAATGTCAAAAAGTCTTTATGATGTTCAATGATCATGTATTACTAAAACGAGAACTCACGGCCACAGAACCTAAGTATGGTGAATCGGTGATCCATGAGATTTTCATGCTATTAAAATGTCCACTGGCAGTAAACATTACAGCTAGCAAATAAACTTTCAATCTGATTTTTTTCCAGTGCAATTATTAATAAAAAGAAATATTAATCAAAGCAAAAATTCAGAATATTACAGTAAAATTTATGTGGAACCCTACAGAAAACAAAATCTACAATTACACGAAAATACCAGACGACCATAATTAATATTCATGAGAAGATATGAGGACACAGATTTTCCCTTGGATTTCCTTGCAATATTTTATAAAATGGAAGCATAGACGAAAATCAAATAATTTAAACTCGAGAACTCACGGCCATAGCACCCAAGTCATTAATATTCATGAGAAGATATGAGGACACAGATTTTCCATTTGATTTCCTTGCAATATTTTTTAAAATGGAAGCATAGACGAAAATCAAATAATTTAAACTCGAGAACTCACGGCCATAGCACCCAAGTCATTAATATTCATGAGAAGATATGAGGACACAGATTTTCCATTTGATTTCCTTGCAATATTTTTTAAAATGGAAGCATAGACGAAAAGCAAATAACTTAAACTCGAGAACTCACGGCCATAGCACCCAAGTCATTAATATTCATGAGAAGATATGAGGACACGGATTTCCCCTGGGATATCCTTGCAGATCACGTGGCTTGTCATGAGATTTCATAAAAGACGTCTAGACCTTGCTACACAAAAAAATTTAAAATCACGTAGATCTCGCGAGATTTTAGGGTTGTAACGTGACTTCATATTTTGTAAATAAAAAGACATCTATATCTTCTATTATCGCCCACGGATACGACTCGGACAATATGTCCTAATATTCTACTTAAAATTCAGGGTTTTGTTGCAAAATTCGGTCAATGACCGATGGCCGACGCGAATCTGAAACCCTGCACTTGAAGAACAATTGGAGGGTACCAGAATCACTAGAAAAGGTGATACCTGTCCCCAGGTCGCTCCACCCCCACTTAACGTGGTGGCTGGAGGAAAGCAATGTGCTTCCAGGTCAACCATTACACCCACTAAAACATGCTCTGCAGATATTTACAGACGCATTAAAAGAAGGGTGGGGCGCTCACTTAAACGAACGCACTGCAAGGGGAAACTGCAGGTAACTCTCAAGGCATGTCACATCCCCAGCCAGCTGAATGTGATAGCAGACAAGCTATCCAGACTTGGCCAGACCATTCAAACAGAGTGGTCCCTTCACCCAGAAGTGTTTCAAGCTATATGCTCCCGGTGGCACCAGCCCCAAGTGGACTTGTTTGCCACCAGATTCAACAACAAACTTCCACAGTTTGTGTCACCGGTTCCAGACCCCCAAGCTTGGGCATTGGATGCACTCAGCCTGTCTGAGCCCATATGAAAACCTGGACCCATATGCCTTCCCACCAGCAGCCATCTTGGGCAAAGTGGTGGAGAAGTTACAGGACTACCCCTGCAACAGGATCATTCTGATTGCACCAGGGTGGCCCAACATGCCCTGGTTTTGGGATCTGGTGGCAATGTCCAGTCAGATCCCTCTGTGTCTGCCCAACCTGCCCACTCTGATATCTCAACCATTCAACCAAACCCTGCACAGGAACCTGTCAAACCTGAACTTACATGCCTGGCTCCTAGATCCACAGCAATCAAGGAGCAGGGATTCTCTGAGGCAGTGGCAGCACGAATTGAGGCTCCTCAAAGAGGATCAACCAGATCCGTCTATGAGGCAAAGTGGACCATTTTTACAAAGTGGTGCCTCAGTAATCAGGTGGACTTCAGGGCACCACCTCTAAAAGCCATAGCTGACTTCCTGTTGCACCTGTTTCAGGACAGGAAGTTGCAACCTGGTACCATTGATGGGTACAGATCAGCCATTGCTGACAAGTTGGGCAACTCTACCATTAATGTCAACAAAGATGAGAATCTCACCCGTCTCCTGGGTAGTTTCCATAGAGACAGGCCCAATGGCAGGAGGGGTATACCCTCCTGGAACCTGTCCCTGGTCTTGCATCAGCTGACTAAGGCTCCCTTTGAACCTTTAAAAGAGGCCTCACTAAAACACTTGACCTTCAAGACGGTTTTTCTGCTGGCCCTGGGTTCTGGTAAACGCAGGAGTGAGATCCATGCTTGGCTACATAAGAACATCAGACACCAGTCAGACTGGTCTAAGGTGTCCCTGTACCCCTCACCCAGCTTTCTGTCCAAGAATCAGCTGGCTAAGGAGGGTCCAGATAGTGTAGCTCCAGTAGTCATACCAGCCCTGGCCCCCACTCTGGATAAGTCACTCAAGGGTGACAGGTCCTTGTGTCCAGTCAGAGGCCTTCGCTATTACTTGGATAGGACCTCAGATCTTAGACAGAACAAGGAGTTGGTCTTTGTCTCCTTCAAGAAAGGTTTTTGTTGTCTCTTTCAAGAAAGGACATCTCACCTGCCACCATCTCCTCATGGATCAAACAAACTGTGATCCTTTGTTATTAGCTCTCTGACCAGGAGGCCCTCACACTGCATCAGGTCAAAGCCCATAATGTCAGGGCCTTTGCTGCTTCTAAGGCCTTCCAGTCGGGGGTCTCCTTAGAGCAGATTCTCTCAGCCTGCCACAGGAAATCCCATAACACCTTCTCACAATTCTATTTGAAGGATGTGGCTTGGGCAGATACAGCGCTCTTTCATTTAGGGCCAGTGGTGGCTGCCCAACAGGTCCACCACCAAGCCCCAAAATGAGGAGATATGTAAATATGTATATATGTACATAGCATGTAAAAAAAAAAAAATGTGACTTGCTTCCTTTGGGAAGTTTATTTCTTGGGACTGGACTCAGCCCCCTCTCTCTCTCTCTCTTCTTCCTCAGAGCAGATCTGGGAAAGAAAAAAGGGGGGGGGGCAATGTCGGTTTACTTCCGGGTAACCGGTTAGTTGGTATCTGACCCTGACCTCACAGGGTTCTCTGACCCTAGGTCAAAATGGGCCTTCTCAGTTTTGATCTGTTATGAGTTCACTTATGTCCCTAGCAGCTTACCCGCCTTCCAAGCGGTAGTTATTCAGCAATTGTCCATTGGATAGGATGTATTAACGCAATAAAATTGCAAATTTAATAAGTAAATTAAATTTCACAAATAATTTCATTATCTCCATAGTTTAATGAGCTGTCTGGTGCATGTAAGGACATTTGTCACTTCATCTTAAATATTGCTTTTGTCCTAAGCTTTTGTTCTGACTATATTGATCAGATAAAAAATGTAATTTGAGCATTTTTGTAACCCATAAAATATAGTCAATGAATATATGAACTGCATGAAGATGTAACTTACAAAATCTGAGAAAACAGATGTGAAAATGACGAGCAGCTTTTGAAAACTGGGTTTTTCACATTTTTTGCTGTAATTACTAATTTGGTAACTTGTACAGTTTTTCTCTTTATTTAAAAGGAAAATATTAACTTAATTCTGTTAAAATCATCCCATTTAACAGGTGCTTGTGAAGGAACTTTGGCATGTTCTACTTGTCATTTGATATTCAAGCAAGCAGATTATGATAAGATTCCAGAAAAGCCAACAGATGAAGAATTGGACATGTTAGATTTAGCCTATGGCTTAACGGACACGTAAGCAATCTGTATATATGTTTTGTACAGGTAGAGATTTTACAAGTTGTAACATTTACAAAGTTTCACCGTCAAATAACCCCAACTTGTACAATACTGTTGTACAAGTTGGATGAAAATATATTTTGGTGAAATTGACCATTTTATTGAAAATTTATCTTATTTTATGTGTATAATATCCAAATTAATATAAGAGTGTTACATAGATATAAATTTTCCATCAAAATTTAACACTAATTTCATAGAAAAACCTTGAAAATTTCTGCTAGTAACGCTTTAAATGTACAAAATAGCATAAGAGATGCCCATAACTCACAGCCTGGTGACATACATGTAGTTTTCAACACCATGAGATATAGAAGTAGTGAAAGAGCACAAAGATTGGGATACTGTCAGAGCAGTATCACTTATATAAAGGTCCAAATAATGTTTAGAAAAATAACATCTAAGAGAAAGAAAATATATGTAAAGATAAGGTATTAAAAAAGATAATTCAATAACAAGATGACAGCATCTATCAGCAAACTAAAAATTACAAAGCTGTAAAAGTCATAAATTGGAGTATAGTTGTCAATGGAAATAGGGAAATTATGTAATAACAGTTATAATAATCAGTTGCAACAATCCTAATATCTTTGTCATAAGAGATATATGTCTCAAATATGGCAGGTGAACACACTTTGGCAGAGCCAAAGTTAAAGGTCACACCATGATGATGCACACCTACATCGCCTAATCAATGTCCCTACCAGATGTCAACCTTCTACACCGTACAGAATCCAAGAAATAACCTGGACAAGATTTTCAAAATCAAGGTCACTATGACAAGGTTAAAGGTCAAATGAAGATCACACCATGATGTTGCACACCTACAACCCCGAACCAATGTCCCTACCAAATATCAACTTCCTACACCTTACACTTTCCGAGATATAGCCCAGACAAGATATAGTTCAAGATCACTACAGCAAGGTCAAAGGTCAAATAAGGTCACACCATGACGTCACACAAATACACCCCCAACCAATGTCCCTACTAAGTGTCACCTTCTTACACCTAACAGTTTCCTAGATATAGCCTGGACAAGTTTTTAAAGGTCAAAGTCACTACGCAAGATCAAAGGTCACTTCAAGGTCACACCATGACAATTTAAACCTACAGCCCCCAACAAATGTCCCTACAAAGTATAACTTCCTACACCATACGGTTTCCGAGATATAGTCGGGATAACATTTTATTGGTGAAGGTCACTACGGCAAGGTGAAAGGTCAAAAGAAGGTCACACCATGACGTTGCACACATACAGCCCCCAACCAATGTCCCTACCAAGTATCAACTTCCTACACCATACACTTTCCAAAATAACACTTTCGATACAAGATATTATAGGTCAGGTTCACTATGGCAAGGTCGAAGGTCAAATCAAGGTCACACCAAGACATTGTACTATAATCCACAACCAATATCCCTACGATGTATCAACTTCCTACACCTTAAGGTTTCGGAGATATAGTCCAGACAAGTTTTTACAGGTCAAGACCACTACAGCAAGGTCAAAAGTCATATCAAGGTAACACCATGATGTCGCACACCTACAACCACCAACCAATGTTCCCATTAAGTATCAACTTCCTATACCTTACGGTTTCTGAGATATAGCCCGGACAAGATTTGAAAGGTCAAGGTCACTACAGCAAGGTCAAGGGTCAAATTGAGATTACAATATGACGTTGCACACCTACATCCCTGGACTGGGATCTTCTTTTTACTGTGTAATGGCTACTTTATTGGTACTTTTAGTGAAAATGTGAAAAATCACAAATATCTCGCAAACCGTAAGAGTTAGAGCAATTGGGAGCGAATTTTTGACCCACAGGGTAGTACAAGAGTATCCTATGCTAAGGGGAAAAATTTCAATTTTCGCTACTTTTGGCGTCTACTTTTGAGTGAGTAATAGCACTTTTACCTAATATAATTACATGACTTATAACTCTCAAACTATTGCATTTAGAGTATTTTGTTCCAATATGTTGTTCAGCTATTTTCTCCACAGCTACAACATGGTCAGTAATTTGGAAGTGTATCTCCATAGCTAAGTGAGTAATAGCTACTTTGTCAATTTTTAATGATAACCATAATGAGTAAATGGCTTATATCTTCAAAAGTATTGCAGCTACACAATTTCTCTCAAATATGTTGTTCATCTACTTTTTTGTGAGCTGTAACATATTTAAGTTTCACAACTGTTGCTCAATGTACAAGTGAGTAATGTCTACTTTATTGCTACTTTTAGTGAAAATGTGAAAAATCACAAATATCTCGCAAACCGTAAGAGGTAGAGCAATTTCGAGTGAATTTTTGACCCACAGGGTAGTACAAGAGTATCCTATGCTAAGGGGAAAAATTTCATTGGGTTTGGTAAACTTTGGCCTACTTTTGAGTTAGTAATTGCACTTTTACCTAATATAATTATATGACTTATAACTCTCAAACTATTGCATTTAGAGTATTTTGTTCCAATATGTTGTTCAGCTACTTTCTCCTCAGCTACAACATGGTCAGTAGTTTGGGAGTGTATCTCCAGAGCTAAGTGAGTAATAGCTACTTTGTTAATTTTTAATGATAACCATAATTAGTAAATGGCTTATATCTTCAAAAGTATTGCAGCTACACAATTTCTCTCAAGTATGTTGATCATCTACTTTTCTGTGAACTGTAACATATTTAAGTTTCACAACTGTTGCTCAATGTACAAGTGAGTAATGGCTACTTTATTGCTACTTTTAGTGAAAATGTGAAAAATCACAAATATCTCACAAACCGTAAGAGACAGAGCAATTGGGAGCGAATTTTTGAGCCACAGGGTAGTACCAAAGTATCCTATGCTAAGGGGAAAAATTTCAATTTTTGCTACTTTTGGCGGCTACTTTTGAGTGAGTAATAGCACTTTTACCTAATATAATTATATGACTTATAACTCTCAAACTATTGCATTTAGAGTATTTTGTTCCAATATGTTGTTCAGCTACTTGCTCCACAGCTACAACATGGTCAGTAGTTTGGAAGTGTATCTCCATAGCTAAGTGAGTAATAGATACTTTGTCAATTTTTAATGATAACCATAATGAGTAAATGGCTTATATCTTCAAAAGTATTGCAGCTACACAATTTCTCTCAAATATGTTGTTCATCTACTTTTTTGTGAACTGTAACATATTTAAGTTTCACAACTGTTGCTCAAAGTACAAGTGA
The DNA here is from genome assembly GCA_964017235.1 of Sabellastarte sp. h YS-2021. Classification (NCBI taxonomy): domain Eukaryota; kingdom Metazoa; phylum Annelida; class Polychaeta; order Sabellida; family Sabellidae; genus Sabellastarte; species Sabellastarte sp. h YS-2021. The sequence goes on along the minus strand of OZ024927.1, from coordinate 137,359,750 downwards.
GTAATGTCTACTTTATTGCTACTTTTAGTGAAAATGTGAAAAATCACAAATATCTCGCAAACCGTAAGAGATAGAGCAATTGGGAGCGAACTTTTGAGCCACAGGGTAGTACAAGAGTATCCTATGCAAAGGGGAAAAATTTCAATTTTCGCCACTTTTGGCAGCCATCTTGGATTTTTGCGGAAAATGAAAAAGTGTGAATATCTCGAAAACCGTACGAGATAGAGCGATTTCGAGCGAATTTTTGACCCGCAGGGTAGTACAAAAGTATCCTAGGCCAAGGGGAAAAATTTCAGTTTTCGCCACTTTTGGCAGCCATCTTGGATTTTAGTGGAAAATGAAAAATTGTGAATATCTTGGAAAAGGTATTTCTTCCCCTTTAATGCTCGGTGGGAGATACACACCACGGCAGTGGTCTTGTTTTTATCAAGTCAACTATGGTAATTCAGCTAACTAATACCTAGCCATGGTTTGAATTTTGATGTCAGAAATTCTCACGTTTCTGGAAAAATATACACAGGTTTTATGAGCAAACAGCGTTTTTAAAACTTTACATGTAAAACCAGTAAAACCAAGCTTTGAAGTGATGTTTGATAAAAAAACTAATAAGATCGAGATATGTAATTGCAAGGATTATTTATGAGACTATATTTTGTTAAATTATTTTGTTTTGTTTTGTTTTTTCACTATAAATAGCAATAGTGCCATCTAAGTAGTAATTATTGTGCTAAACATTCTGGAAAGAAATTATATTGAGTAAAACAGTACAATTTTAAAAACTGCTGTAAATAAACCCAGGCTTGAAATCACAAGCCCCCCATATGATTTTGTATATGGATAAAATCAAAATAATCTTGTAAACTTTTGAAATTAGTTTGCATAACATTCAGTGTTTGTAATATAAATATTACTGATATAAGAACCATTGATATATCATTTATATTCATGTCTTCATTTTCATTAGTACTGTCATTATAATACAGAAAGGGTTCAAATTTAAAAAGCACAATGCTTCCTTGATGATTAATACTGTTATGATCACTAAAATTTGATTTATTTTCACTATAGTACCAACTTCTGAACCTGTGCATGATTATCGCATACAATTTTCAACACCAGAAGACATAATTATATTTTAAACACCAGGAAATAAGTACAAGAATACTGTAGTGTTACAGTGTATTTTTGTGCAAGTGAATTATGATGTAGTACACACAAACTTTGGACTTCTGGCCTTGAGTTTTTTTCTTCCAAGATGGAGGGAAATTTGAGTGATAAAGTTAAAATAGTAGCATAAACATTGCTGTGGTGCAACTGGGAGAAGTGTTAATGTCATTGTGTGGGGATGTACTTTATATACAAATAAAAAAGTGGCATGTTAAATTTGGTGCTACAGGCTCTTTAACTTTGCACTTTACTTTTGCATACCATTTGCAGGGCACAACTTTTGTGTCCTTTTCTTCATTCACTTCCACTCCGAAACTCAAAATACACAGTCAGCTGACACAGAGCCTGTTCAGCAGTTGTTTCACGATTCAATTGAAAATCGAGTCAATATCTATTGAAAGTTTTAATGAAAATGGCCAATTTTCTGTTAAAAATTAACAATAATATTCCTTATAACTCGTCCTGGAGGTCTCGCCATAAAAAAAATAATAATAAAAATTGGCTGATATATTGGCAGGTCATTTTTGACCTTAGTTTGATCCTTTCCACAAGCATATATATAATTAAGGGCTAGGGAGATGTGTCCTTGTGGATAAAGATTTTTACATGATAAAGAAGTGGTTCCTTACTCATTGTACTGCCAACTTACATACCTTAGCTGATATCCAGTCCCATATAGAAATGTGTAAACTGATATAAGTACCCCACATCACTGATTTTCAATTACTGTTCTACCAGTTAAAAGCACTTGGGAATTGAGATTTTTATGAATTGGGAAACTGGAAAGAAAATTCATGACACCTAATTACATACCACTGAAACAACCATGTAGAATATTGTTATTATAAAAGCAAGTTATCACAGCAGTTGTGCTACAGACAGTCCTTCATTGAACATTTAAATTCATTTGAAATCAAACTTTGTGCAAATATTTCTTAAATATAGGATATTAAGTGATAGCAAGCCATGTTTGTTGTTTATGCATAATTTTTCATTTTGAGTAGTTTCATTCTGTTGTGCCTTCATCATGCTGTGTCTTTAATTAAGATAATGCTCTTTGTGTAGGTGGCACATAGAGAAAACATTGAGGGAGTAATAGGCTTCTGAGATTGTGAATTATATGCACAGTTTGAAGTCACAGCATGCCTTGAATTTAAAAGTGGTTTGTTAAGATTGGACAGGAAAATGATCTTGCTTAATTTACTACAAATTATGTCAAATATCTGAGTGAAAAATATGTTTTTGAATAAAGTGTAATTGAAAAATTCACTCCTACCTTAATATACAGGACAATATCTACTTTATGGTAACCTTAAAGTCCTAAATATAACTTTATTATTGCAGCTTGAAGGTTACTGTTCTAATGGCTAATGTTGAAATTTACTGCTTTTATTGCGCTACAATAGCTTACCATGTGGAACTGAATGCTTTCTCAGGAGGGCACAGGCATCTGGCCAACGTCCAAGAAAATAGACGTTTAGTATTGACCGTGTCCCCGTGTTGAGAGTGTACCATTACAGTGTATTCTCGCTTCTCGCCCTTCTCTTGTTGGCCGCATGACTGGCAAGCGTTTAAAATAAGCTTACTTTATTTCACTGTTTTCTCAGGATATACGTATTGTTGGATGTTACCATTCAGCCATTTATTTTATTTTATATCGTAGCTTATTCTGACAAAACTTGAAGAGTGCAGGATAAATATTTATTAAGCGTCCCTTGCGGGACGCTTGTTTGTGTATGGGAGACCTACAGGCTCCGCCGGCTCCGCATTTTGTTTTCCTTATAACTCTGTAACCGTTAGGCGGATTCTTTTCAAATTTGGCAGGTTTAGGCAGTAGCCTTGGGGAATTTTTTTGAATATGCTGCAGTGACATTTCAACCAATCAGAGAGGTCACATGACCAAAAATGTCTTTTTTCGATGGGGAAGCTTGTCCGGATGATAACTTGAAAGGAATTTTATCAATTCACCTGAAACTTGGCAAATACATTCATTCTATTACAATCTGGAAATCATTAGATTTTGGCATTGATTGGTCAAGAAATGGCCGAGTAATTAATGATTAATTAATCATTACAAATTTTCCAAATAAGGAAAACACAAAAATGCTTATATCTTGAAAACCGTGCTAGATAGAGCGATTTCGACGAAATTTTTGACCCACAGGCTATCTCTGCAGAGTAGTTATACCAATTTTGAAAAAATTTTTGTCTCGCCAAAAATGGCGGCCATTTTGAATTTTCGAATTTTTCGCAAAAATTGCAAAACACAAAAATGCTTATATCTCGAAAACCGTACTAGATAGAGCAATTTCAACGAAATTTTTGACACGCAAGATATCTCTGCGGAGTAGTTTTCCCAATTTTCAAAAAAAATTTGCGGCCATTTTGAATTTTCGCAAAAATTGCAAAACACAAAAATGCTTATATCTCGAAAACCGTGCTAGATAGAGCGATTTCGACGAAATTTTTGACCCACAGGGTATCTCTGCAGAGTAGTTATCCCAATTTTGGAAAATTTTTTCTCTCGCCAAAAATGGCGGCCATTTTGAATTTTCGAATTTTTCGCAAAAATTGCAAAACATAAAAATGCTTATATCTCGAAAACCGTGCTAGATAGAGCGATTTCGACAAAATTTTTGACCCACAGGGTATCTCTGCAGAGCAGATATCCCAAAGAGCTTTCACTTGGTGAAGTTTCAGACCCATAGCTAATTGCTCACCTACTCAAAATGAGTAAATGCGAATTACCTCTAAAAGTATTGCAGATAGCCAATTTTTCTCAAATAACTCATTCACCTACTTTTGGGAGAGCTTTCACTTGGTGAAGTTTCAGACCCGTAGCTAATTACTCACCTACTCAAAATGAGTAAATGCTAATTATCTCAAAAACTATTGCGGATACCCAATTTTTATCAAATAACTCATTCATGTACTTTTGGGAGAGCTTTCACATGGTGAAGTTTCAGACCCGTAGATGATTACTCACCGACTCAAAATGAGTAAATGCGAATTATCTCTTAAAAGTATTGCAGATAGCCAATTTTTCCCAAATAACTCATTCACCTACTTTTGCAAGAGCTTTCACATGGCGAAGTTTCAGACCCATAGCTAATTACTCACCTACTCAAAATGAGTAAATGCGAATTATCTGTAAAAGTATTGCAGATAGCCAATTTTTCTCAAATAACTCATTCACCTACTTTTGGGAGAGCTTTCACATGGTGAAGTTTCACACCCATAGCTAATTATTTACCTACTCAAAATGAGTAAATGCTAATTATCTCTAAAATTATTGCAGATAGCCAATTTTTCTCAAATAAATCATTCACCTACTTTTGGGAGAGCTTTCACTTGGTGAAGTTTCAGACCCATAGCTAATTACTCACCTACTCAAAATGAGTAAATGCGAATTATCTGTAAAAGTATTGCAGATAGCCAATTTTTCTCAAATAACTCATTCACCTACTTTTGGGAGAGCTTTCACTCTGTGAAGTTTCAGAACCATAGCTAATTACTCACCTACTCAAAATGAGTAAATGCGAATTATCTCTAAAAGTATTGCAGATAGCCAATTTTTCTCAAATAACTCATTCACCTACTTTTGGGAGAGCTTTCACTCTGTGAAGTTTCAGACCCATAGCTAATTACTCACCTACTCAAAATGAGTAAATGCGAATTATCTCTAAAAGTATTGCAGATAGCCAATTTTTCTGAAATAACTCATTCACCTACTTTTGGCAGAGCTTTCACTTGGTGAAGTTTCAGACCCATAGCTAATTATTCACCTACTCAAAATGAGTAAATGTGAATTATCTCTAAAAGTATTGCAGATAGCCAATTTTTCTCAAATAACTCATTCACCTACTTTTGGGAGAGCTTTCACTCTGTGAAGTTTCAGACCCATAGCTATTTATTCACCTACTCAAAATGAGTAAATGCTAATTATCTGTAAAAGTATTGCGGATACCCAATTTTTATCAAATACTCATTCATCTACTTGTGGGAGTTATCTCTTAATAGTATTGCAGATAGCCAATTTTTCTCAAATAACTCATTCACCTACTTTTGGAAGAGCTTTCACACACGAAAATGAAAAATTGTGAATATCTCGGAAAAGCTATTTCTTCTGCTTTAATGCTCGGCGGGAGATACACACCGTGGCAGTGGTCTTGACAAAAATTTTTGTCTCCCCAAAAATGGTGGCCATTTTGAATTTTCAAAGTTTTTGCAAAACACAAAAATGCTTATATCTCGAAAACCGTGCTATATGGAGCGAACTCAACAAAATTTTTGACCTGCTGGGTATCTCTGCAGAGTAGCCATGCCAATTTTCAAAATATTTTTGTCTCGCCAAATATAGCGGACATTTTTAATTTTTTTATTTTTTGCAAAACACAAAAATGCTTATATCTTGAAAACCGTGCTAGATAGAGCAGACTGCGCTGACTTTGGTTGCCACAACAGTATAAGGCTAGAACCGAAGCATTTTCTTAATACTTTAGCACTCACCTTTATATCCTTTTCGGGACGCTTTGTTTTTGCTATGCAAAAACATTATCTTTTTTTTTTTTTGCGAGCGATCCTCTAGTTATATATTTCTTTGTTGTGAGGTTTCTGGTCCATTTCGACTCGGATTTTATTACTGTAAAAAATGTCTTCCCACCAAACAAGTTCAAAGTCCAGATGATCAAAATGCAGGCATTTTTGTTTTTTTATTCGATACCATAACTACTGTCCTACGTGCAGAGAAGCTGGCAAAGGGGATATCCCTTGTGTTACCAATGAAAAGCCATGTAATATTTGTTCAGACTTTACTGAAGAACAACAAATTAAAATCAAGCACAGACATAGATATGTCAGAAAACAAAAGGTATTGGATCCCTGCAATACTTCTAAAAGTGATGATCTGGACTTATTGGGAGATGACGTGGAGGCATTTTCTGGCTCTCAAGCAGACCTTGAGGGTGCTGCTGATAATTTATTTTCATCTCCATGCCTCCAACCCTTACATTTTGAATCTTTGTCTTTAAGGACACTTCAAACTATCCCACCCACCCCAGAGGATTCTTAGAGAGGAAATGTAATCTATGAAAAAAGCCTATGAAGCTTCAATTTCAAAAGCTGGACCCAGTAAACAACCCAACCCGACCACTCGGGTATCCGAGTCCTGGATGCTCAACCTATGGACAAGGACTTCTGTGGTCCTTCCCTTCCACCAAGGTTTACTCAAAGTGTTCAGTCCGACCATGGCTCCAAGCACTCGGATCTTCAATCTGACCACTCGGATCCTCGGTCTGAGCACTCGGATCCTCAGTTCGAGCACTCGGAACAACCTAAAAGGGTGTGTTCTTCCAGAGCTAAGAAACACCCGGACAAGAAGAAACACAAGGTTTGGGCAAAATATAATTCTCAGTCGTCTTCTTCAGAGGAAGATCAGTCCTCTGTCTCTGTCAAAAAGTCTGCTAAGCCTCAACAGGCTCCTTCTGAGCAGGACCAACAACAGGATAACACAGACCCAGTCTTTTATAGGGAGGTAGATCTGTCTGACCTCCCTTCACAATATGCAGAGGAAGTGGAAACTTTTAGGCACATTCTTGATCTCCCTGACCCCAGGGAAACTATGCCTAGGTCCTCTACCACTGTGCTGGGCCTGGATGACGAGGAAGGCCAACAAGAGCTAAGGCCAAGAGGCCCTTCAGCTATGCTCCCTTTAAATCCCTTTCTCAAAGATGCCTTTGAGAAATTTGAGCAAGATTTCCTGGCCTCTAATTTACCTGAGGGTAAATATATGAAACCCCCTGCTTCAACAGCAAAATATTACAAGGTGGGACAACCTTGCTTTGAAGACAGCCTTCAGGAGCTCAAGACAGATTATGCCAAGATCTGTATTTCTCCTAAACCCTCTGGGGCTACTATGGACAAGGTTCCCCTACAAGTTCTTAAACACCAAGCTAGGCAGAATCTCTCTACAAAGACTGCTTCTGCTTGTAACACTACAATGGAGAAGTGTCAACACAGTCTAAAGGCTACCTTTAAAAGGGTTAAAAGCCAGATTCTGAAGGGTGCCAATCTTGAAAAAGCTGCCAGGTGTGGCTATGAAAACGCCTGTAACTATTTTGAGATTATGAATAAGAGAATTCTTATTCAACAGAGAGCCTTAGCCTGCCTAAGCTAATCTGTAGCCCATATCCTCCAGAGGGAGCTGTATACCATGGGCAAACTCTGGCCTGCTAAGACGAGATGACCCTCCTTCAACCACATCTAGAGGACTCTAGACATCAAGAACTGAAAAATTAACCTTTCTGGCATACTCCTGTCTTCAAGTCACAGTTAGTCAAGGAGGGAGAAGATTTCCTCCTTTAAAAAGGCACCCCTAAAGACTTGGACCCTATCAAAACAAGTCCTTTCGTGGTCCCCACCACAATAAGAAGAGACGCTCCTATAGGAAGCACCCCTATGGGGGCAATTCCTCCCAAAGCAGTAATCAATCGTTTTCCTTAGGTAGGGGGAAATTGAACAACAGAGGCTTCAGAGGTCGTTTTCGACCCCATTCAAGGGGATGAGGGCATGGAAACCCCTCCCCCCAATGACTCCTTACAAGCCTACCTCAGTCCACCAATAGGAGGTCACCTCCGTTCTTTCAGAAGAGACTGGCTAGTAAACAACTGTTCATACAACGTTTTAAACATTATCACCAATTGTTTCGTTCTTCCATTCATCTCAAAACCAAATTTAGTCAGAGTTCCCCTGATTCAATCAGGTTACAAGGCCCCTCAAAAAGAACAAGCTCTGATCTCTTGTATCCAGTCTCTTCTATCAAAGAACGCAATAGAAAGGCTGGAAAATGTAAAATCTCTCGGGTTTCACAGTCGCCTGTTCCTAGTCCCCAAGTCTCACCAAAGGTGGAGGCCAGTAATTGACCTAAACAGGCTCAACACCTTTCTACTTGTAGAAAGATCAAAATGGAAACACCAGAGTCTATCAGGGCCTCTCTGATTCCAGGGGAATGGGTGTCGTCGATAGACTTATCAGACGCCTACCTTCACATCCCCATCCACCCAAACTCAAGGAAGTACCTAATGTTTTGCCACAAGTCACAGGTGTTCCAGGTCATCTCCCTTCCCTTCGGGCTAGTCATGGCCCCACTGGTCTTTGCAATGATTGTAAAAGAAGTGAAGCTGATGGATCTGAGAAAGGGGAATCAGACTTCACCAGTACCTGGACAACTGGCTTATCAAAGAAAGACATTGAATAGTATTGAATCTTCTCTTTATCTCGTTTAAGAAAGGACATACCTCAGACCCACTACACTCTCTTCTTGGCTAAAACAAACTATCCTACTTTGTTACAAACAAGCAGATCAACAAGCCTTGGACATGATCCAAGTCAAAGTGCATGACATTAGGGCCTTCGTCGCCTCTAAGGCCTTTTACGGTGGGGTATCGGTGGATCAAATCATGCAAGAGTGTCACTGGAAAGCTCACAAGACATTTACAAATTTTTACCAAAAAGACCTTACTTGGTCAGACAACAACAACAATATGTATCTGGGACCAGTAGTAGCTGCACAACAAGTCCTAGACCCTTCCCTTGCTCATCTTCAGAAAGAAAGGGTGGGGGGCACATCCGCTGTAGCCAAGTCTTCAGGAGTCTAATCCCAGGGTCTAGGTATTGGTTACCTCCTCAGGATGTTATGGTAAGGTCTCTTATGTATCATTACTGTATTTAAGTGTATAATGTATTAAGTGTTTTCAGTGTATTTAGGGTGGCAAGTTAATGAGATTCAACCTTAGGGCTGGTATTCATCACAGAGATGCCCCTGGGGGCTATATTCGCATAAGTGAGCACAGCTGCACTTAACCCTTCTATCAAAACATCCAGACAGTGTCAGTACTGTCACTCATTAGTCTTTGGTTTTTGGCTTCTAACAGGTCTGATTTTCAGAATTGGGGCTCTGTAAGTGGGACTCAGACTAGTTTTTTCAATGTTCAATTTTTCATGTATTTATTTATATATTTATTCAAACCCAAGAAAAATTCTCTCTACTTTCAGTCTCAGCTGTAATCCTTCCACCGGATGGTTGGATTCAGCATTCAGTTCCACATGGTAAGCTATTGTATTTGGTTATTTGCTATTGCTTTTATAAGCTACAAGCTATTGTATTGTTGTTGCTTTTATAAGCTACAAGTTTACCATGTGGAACTGAAGAAATGCCCACCCTGCCTCCTCGCTGTATTCCAGCTGAAGGGGTATGGGCTAAATTTATGAGAGAAGAAGGGTGAGAAGCGAGATTACACAGTTATGGTACACTCACAGCATGGGGATCTGGTTAATACTAAACGTCTATTTTTCTTGGACGTTGGCCGGATACCTGCGGCCTCCCGAGAAAGCATTCAGTTCCACATGGTAAGCTTGTAGCTTATAAAAGCTACATTTAAGTAATTAAAATTTTCAAATTGACTTCCTTCATGTTTAGTATGTTGGTAAAGCTCTACCCTAGGATGTGAACCATAAGAATATCTGGTGGGAAATAACTGCTACAACAGTGGCCTAGCTATAGTTACAACTATCAAAGGTTTTTGTCAGATAAATCTCAATGATTTTGAATGAATATATGTGGGACAAAATAAGATAGAATACAAAATATTCAATAAGAAGAGTTATATTTTTTCTCTTCATAGTTTCATCTCCCCAACCAATATCCCGCCAAGCATCAGTTTTTTTACACCTCACAGTTTCCAAAATATAGCTTGGACTAGTTTTTCAAGGTTGGACCACTACAGCAAGGTCAAGAGTCAAATCAAGGTCACATCACAACATTGCACACCTACATCCTTAAACCGATGCACCCACAAAGTATAAACTTCCTATAGAAAAACTTAACTTCTGATTTGACCTTGGCATGGTGACCCTAGCCTTATTATTGTATCTACTTTTACCTAATGGTGCTGTAAGGTGTAGGAAGTTGATACTTGGTAGGGACATTGGTTAGGGGGTGTAGGTGTGCAACGTCATGGTCGGACCTTGATTTGACCTTTGACCTTGCCATAGTGACCTTGACCTATAAAATCTTGTCTGGGCTATATCTCAGAAACCGTAAGGTGTAGGAAGTTGATACTTGGTAGGGACATGGGTTAGGGGGTGTAGGTGTGCAACGTCATGGTCCAACCACTATTTGACCTTTGACCTTGCCATAGTGACCTTGACCTATAAAATCTTCTCGGGGCTATATCTGGGAAACCGTGAGGTGTAGGAAGTTGATGCTAACTAGTAGTGGTGTCATCACGAGCGGCGATATCGCAGATTCACCGGTGATGAAAAAAATGGATGATAATCGAGGATTAATGATCATCTCATAAACGTATTCAAGCATCAACTTTAGCTTATTTTCAAGGGGATATATTTAAAAATATGGTGAAAATATTCATCTAATTTCTACTTTTATGCGGTGTTGTTTTGATTATATACAGGAAGTGAAAAACCTAAGTTTTGTTTACTTTTTATTGCTTCAAATATCCACCATATTAACAACTTATAGCACAAATGAAATATAAAATCTATTTTATTTCAGTATTAGTTGTCAATGTACATTATTTAAAGAGCAAATTTAGGTTTAATTTGTGATACGATGACACCACGATATCGCTCACTGTTTTGTTCACGGTATCGAGACGTCATATACCCAGACGATGACACCACTACTTACTAGGGACATTGGTTAGGGGTTGTAGGTGTGCATCGTCATGGTCTGACCTTGATTTGACCTTGCCGTAGTGACCTTGACCAATAAAATCTTGTCCAGGCTATATCTCGGAAACCGTAAGGTGTAGGAAGTTGATGCTTGGTAGGGACATTGGTTAAGGGTTGTAGGTGTGCAGCATCATGGTGTGACCTGAATTTGAAGTTTGACCTTTTTGTAGTGACCTTGACCTTTAAAATCTTGTTGCCACTTTGGGTCTATCTTTTGATGCAGATTAAGCACTGTTAAAGTCATAGTAGAATTCGTTAAGAATTTTACTTTTACAACTTCCCATTGTAACAGATGGAATTTCATCAAGTGAGCCACAGATATTGCTCCCAACACCACACATAAGCATACATTGAATGTATTACCACTTCTGTATGCATGGTAATATTCAAAACATCTAAACCATAATTCGGCCATGCCAGATGTAGATAAAGAGTACATGCATTAACTTTCTCTTAGACATTATTTTCTCTATTTAAACATTGTTTGGACCTTTATATAACTGACAGTGCTCTGAAAGTATCCTGAACTTTGTACTGATACAGTACTTCTATATCTCATGGTGTTAAAAATATTTCCCAAGGCTGTCGGGTACGGGCATCTCTGATGCTATTTTATATGAAAAGTTTTGATGGCTGATAACACCCTTGTTAAAGTAGCATGTACTCTCTAAGAGTAAGTTCTACGATCTTGTTCCTGAATTCGTACTTTTTTTTTTCAGATCACGACTCGGGTGTCAGGTGATAGTTACAAAAGATATGGAAAACTGGGAGATTGTTGTACCTCAAGGTGTTTCAGATGCTAGAGAACCTTAACACAGAAATATCAGAAATAATTTATCAATATACTCATTGTTGTCAGTGTTTGTAAAAGTGAAGGAAATGTGATACAATAGTATTTTATAAAATCTCTGAAGGGTACATGGACGTGTTTGCCAAAAAGGCATTGAATTGCAAGTACATGTAGGAAATGAATTATATATATATACAGTTAATTCTAGGTTGAGCTTTGTGGCTATATGAGAAAAAGTGGTGACTTATTGTTTGGTTCACTTTAAAATGATAAGATATTGTTATAATGGAATTAAATTAGATGTGCATGTGGGAAATGTATTTAAAACCTTCAACCAATTCTTGGTTGATATTTGGTGTTATTTATGAAAAAGTAATGACTTTTATTGTTTAGTTGACTTTAAAATGATATTATTACAAGGATGTAAGTAAATTTACGTGGAATAAGCATTCAATATTGATGATATTATTATAGCCAAAAATTGAAGTATCCAGTTATGCTTTATAACAAATATATGAAGCTGATACCTAGAGTGTCAATTATTTAGGAAAATCAGTTAAATAAATCTAGGCTTTGACAATAGTCATTCAAATCTGTAAATGTCTAGCTTAAATCATACCTCCCAGAACATTTTATCTAAAATGGATGATATTGACGAAGAAACATCTCTCAGCATTTATGAATCACAAAAAGCACCATCATGTTGCAATAAATCTTACAAAACAAAAGGGCTTATTTGGATTGTGATCCTAAACTACAGGGCCGTTCAGAATCACTCATTCCTTAGTCAAGTTTGATACCACATTAAACATCCCAACATAGTAATGTACAGTTGGTAAGTGCCACTACATAATATGAATTAAAGGGTTTATACAGGACTTCAATGTCACATTCAAATAGAAGGAATTCATATATTTTGCACTTTGGTATAAATATATTGAGGTTTTAGCACTTTAACAAAGTACACAAGTTTTAAATAGGATTTAACTTAAAGGTGTTAGGTTTTCCATAGGATAATATTTTGAAGAATGTTTTAAATATTGCTGTTGTCAATATCTATATTTTGAAGCACTTGTGCAATAATGGGTCACTAGAGTGTGTTAGTTTATGTCATAGAAAACAATTTGTAGACCATTGTAGATATTGTATGTAATTGTTAATAACCATATTTTAAAAAAAAATCAATTTGATATTTCCTGATGGATGTTACTTTCATTGTTTTAGTGGTTTTATTTAATGTACACTAACTTTGTGAACACTGAAAGTTTAACTTTTAATTTTACTAAATACCAATGAACAAAGAAGACTGTGACAATCAATAACTTAAGTATACTTGATGCAACAAAACTTCTCAACAAAGATATTTTTGTTCTTTTTGTTATTATAAAGGGACAAGACTTATTTTGACTGTTGTCATTTTACTGTCATATCTTCCTGCATATTTTGTAAAGTTGTATACCAGTCAAAAAATTCCATGTATCCTAGTTTGAACTTGTTTTGTTAAACATGGTGCCAAAATTTGGAGTTTCTGCTTATTAATGTGTGATATTCTTTGAAGGTTTGTTGCTTCATATTTTTCTTTAAAAAAGTGTAAAATAATTCTATGACTCGCCTTGCTAGACTAGATTAGATCACTATTGATGTCCAGACAGCCAATCTCTTATTCTAATGTTCTAATTCTAATATGACTTTTATCGTGCTTAATCTCCATCATAGGACAGACTCTAATTCATAACAACCAAGAAACAAGTCCAAAGAATTCACAGTCCAGAGAGACAAAAGTGATAAGCTTTCAGCCTCGTCCAAAAATAGAAGAGATGTGGCAAAGTTGATGTCAGCCCACTAATATTTTGAGGTCATATTTAACAGACATCCTGAAAATTGACCCTTTTGGTCAATTGTGCATATCTACTCACATTCAGCACTTCAACACACTCGGGTTCAATACATTACTGAAGTAGGAAAATTAGGTTAATAGCTTCAAAAGTTGCATCCTCATAGTAAGGTTACCATAAGATCAGCCAGATCAGGTGTCTTTGCTATGCAGTATTTGGCATGATTTGGTATTCTCCCCTTGATGTAGTATGAGACATATACTTCTTAAAATTTTTGTACGTTATGATTGTCAAATTTTATCTCTTCAGAGATTATGGCATTTGGTGACAGGAAGTTATAATCTTACAGCTATTTTGCTCAAATAGGACAATGTCATTATTGTGTTGTATAACATTTACTGATTGAAAGTATTGATTAAATATTGTGTCAGTTGTCATTGCCACAAGTGCAGCAAAGTTTATTTCCACTCTCTAAAATTTATATTTCCCTGTCCAGCCCCGCAACACAGTGAAGTGCCTCTTGTTAAGGGATACTCGGTTATTTACTTCTCAACTAATGAGAAATTATAAACAATTCTTCAGATAGTCAAGTAGATATATAATTCAAATAAATTCTGTTACAAATCTGTTTGTGGTGGTTAAAGAAATAGTCAACATTCTTGTTTTAATTTTCAATTGACCCAGAAATGAAAAAAGTTTTACAGCGTCGTGGAAACAATATGATCCAGATGATGTCTCAGGAATTGTACATTAAATTTGTCTTGAGGAAATATAATTTATCTTGTTTAAGTGGAAATATTTTTTCAAATGTAGAATTCATAAATATTTTTTTTTCTGTTCTCAATTTTAGTACTCCGTATATAGGTAATAAATTGTGATACATAAACTGCAGCCTGCTTTATCTTTTACCAAAACATTTAAATTTTATAAAAAGAGTAATGGGCAAGGTTATAAAAAAAAACATATTTGAGGTGCCTGGCTTTTAGTAATGATCACTGAATTTTGAATCACAAATAACATGTTACAGTTTTGTGAATGTGGCAAGTTGTAGTTGAGACTCCTAATATGGTGTTGCCGGATGCGTGACCATGCACAAAATGACTTCAAATGAATTTCTATGAATTCGGCAGATTTGCTCAAACACAACTGATTTCCACAAGAATGCTCAAATTCTCAAGGATCACTTTCTCAGGAGAGAGGCTGTCCACCCAACCTGATCCAAGAGGCCATGGATAAAGCCACTTCCATGGACAGACAGTCCTTACTAGTTCATTCCATCCAATCTAAAAATGTGGGCAAAAAGGAAAACTCATTTCTGGTTTTGATCAAGGATGATAGGTATATGGGTTGAGAGAATTTGATAGCCTTAAAAGTAATTAGATTGTACTTAAATAAGATGCGGTATGAGATAGGGAGCCAGTGTAGTTTTTGAAGAAAGGGAGTGACATGACTAGTTCTATCAAGTCTAAAAACAATTCTACAAAGGGTATTTTGAATCTTTTGGAGTTTAGCTACATTGTATTTACTTACGCCATAAAGCAGGGAATTGCAGTAGTCAAGTCGACTGCTGATCATTGAGTTTGCAAGTAAGGCTGCAGTCTCCACACTGAGGAATTTACGGATGCGTCTTAGGTCCTTAAAGTGGTAGTAACAGGCACAACACATATTGGTTATGTGGCTGGTAAAGGTGTTTCCGGAGTCAAAAGTAACACCTAGGTTCTTGACTGTATCGGTAGGGGAGATAGAATTTCCAAGGAGTTGAGTAGGGAATTTCTTGATGAGGGACTCTCTGGCTTGTCTATCACCAATGATAATAAATTCAGTTTTCTCGGGGTTCAGTTTAAGTTTCACACCAGCCATCCAGTTTTGGACACATGTGAGACACTCAGTAAGCTCAGCAAAACTGGAATCAAAGTTCCTATGGTCCAGTGCTAGATATATTTGGGTGTCATCAGCATATAGATGGTGGGTGACATTGAAATTGGAAATTATATTACTGAGAGGGGTAGCGTAAAGGGTGAAAAGGAGGGGGCCCAGGACAGAGCCCTGGGGCACACCATATGAGAATGAGAAAGCATCTGAAAAGCAATTACCTAGTTTAACCTTTCTGTTTGCGGTTTGAAAGATAGGATTTGATCCACCTCGACACAGTGCCATCAACCCCAAACCAATCCCTGAGGGAATTAAAAAGAATGCCATGGTCGATAGAGTCAAATACCGCTGAGAGGTCCAGCAATGTGAGTGCAACAGCCTTACCAGAGTCCATCGAAGCAGCAATGTCATTCTGGATTTTCAGGAGACTAGTGCTGATTCTGTGGAATGGAGTCTCCTGTAAGCGGATTGGTTAACATTGGAGAGCCCCTCACTATCAATATAATTGTTTAACTGTTTGGCCACTAGTTTTTCGATCAGTTTGGATATAAAACTGAGGTTGGATACCGGTCTGTAATTTTTGAGGAGATTTCTGTCTTAAGTTCGGTTTCTTGAGAAGGGGGGGGTGACATATGCAGTTTTGAAAGTTTGGGAAGCTCCCTTCTCTAAGTGAGTAGTTTATAATATTGGTGATTGGTGTAACCAGGATGTCCGCACACTCTGACTAGTGCGGTTGGTATTGGGTCTAGGTCACATGATTTGGTGGTGGATGATTTTAGGATTTTGAGGATGTCACCCTCAGATACAGGCTCGAAGGAGGACAGGGCGCTGCTGTTACTATTCGGTATTGTGAGGGAAACAGGCACCGATGACTTTAGTGCAACTCTAATTTTCACAATTTTGTCACTGAAAAAATTACCAAAAGTGTTAGCTAAATCAATAGGACTAATATGATCAGGTAGGATGATAGTTGAGGATTTGTGCAACAGTTTCTTGAAAGTGTTCCACAGAGCCTTGGGGTTACCATTATTTTCAGCAATAACTGTAGAATAGTGCCTGCGTCTTGACTGTTCCAATAGGAAATTGTAGCGATTGACAGCAGCTCGATATCTACTCCGGTTAATTGCAGAATTGTTACTGCGCCATACTCGCTCACACTTGCACTTGCGACGCTTTGCTGAAAGGATATCTGAATTCACAAAACCTTTGTCAGGGTGCAATGGAGCCATTTTCCTCTTGATTGGGGCATGCTTGTCTAGAATGTTGTGCAAGGTGTTGAAATATTGGTGACTGAGTAAATTGGCTGTTGTGTGAGAATGTTTGATTAGATCAGAATTCACGCTGTCCTCTCTGAAGTCAGTGACATTTATCTTGTGAATTTTCCCGAGTATTAACTTGCCTGAATTTGCAGGGAGCCTTGATAGGTATATTGACCAAAAAAGTGATGGCAAGATCGTCAGACAGCCCAGCTGTAATCATGGCACAAACCGCCTTTGAGAAGGTGTCCCTCACATGTACGACCTCTAATATATGGCCGTGAATGTGTGTTGGGGAATCAATAATTTGGGTGAAATTGTATTGACAAGAGGCAGTCATTGAATTTCTGCGACCAGCCATCCTGTTTATCCAGGTGTAGATTTAAATCACCCGATATTATATTTTCACAACATGATAAAGCAGCACCTTCGACAAAGGAACTGAAATCCTCAATGAAATTAGCTTTGGAAACATTGGGGGGCCTATACACAGTATGAAAAACAATGTCCTGGGCATTGCCCGTGGATAGGTGAACAGATATGGACTCAAAAGTATTGAAACACGGTTGAGGTAGGACCTTAAAGTCAATATCATCACGGATGAAGAACCTGACACCACCACCTCTCCCCTCCCGGCGTGGGACATGAGTACATTTATAATCCGGAGGAGTGACACTTGCTGTAAAGCTGTCTGTGTCATCTGGTCGAAGCCAGGTCTCAGTGACCACAATAATATCGGACTTGTTGATATTAATGAAGTCTGCAAGAGCAACAGACTTGTTTCTGATGGATCTGATGTTTATCAGACTCCCAGTTAAAAGGCTAGTGTTAGGGCCAGGATTTATACGGACATCGCCTGAGAGGATCAACAAGAGGGACACCCATGGGCTAACATGTTTGTAGAATGTGTTACCCTACGAATATGTCCTTGTATAGCCAAAAAGGCATAGTTGACCATGTTGAGACATGAGTGAATGCCAGACTCAAAATGTATGGTGGAGAAGGTGGGGAAAGAAAAATGCAGACTTGAGGCAACAGGAATTGGTGTTGTGGAAGGGTTGTCAGTGGTGGTGTTGGTTGCCCGAGCAGCCAGCAAAAAATAAAGACAGAGCCAGAAAGTACAATGCATGTCCAAAAAGGAATACCAAAAATAAAGAAACTAGAAAAAGATGGACCTACCTTTCCTATGTACTAAGCTGTCTAAACAGCAAAACACAGATGATTAAGTTTAAGAACAGTAAAAGATTGGTGCAAGATTAGTATGGAAAAACTGTGATATTGTTAGGTTGAAATTCTACAGTATTTCAGATTGCCTGAACATTTATGTGATTTGTTTAAACTTATTTGGTTGTATAGCTACAGTAACTGAGAATATCAAAACAGTTTTGTGTGATGTGTTTAAAGTTAGGTTGAATTACTACAGTATGTAAGAATGTCAAAACAGTATGTGAAATCCGCGGGAAATGTCCGGTGAGCGATAATACCCGAAAGAGCCACTATTTACAATACCATCAGCATGAACTGGCACTGTCTAACCAGATCCAATGATACCGAATATATTCATGACACTAAGGTTATCTTTGATTACAGACGTAGCAAAAATCTCAGAGAAATACTGGTATGGGCTAAAGTGAACTATCCACCTAAAACCATAGCCCAGGAGGACAAACCCCCAGTGGCACATTATATGCCCTGTACAACCAAAAGCTGTAGATACTGGCCATGATTGAATACATTAGGCCGCATAACTTGCTCGGTCACCAAGCGCGAATACTCTGCAAAAGTCAGAGTAATTGCAAAAGGAGTAATCTGATCTACTGTATCACCTGTAAAGTCTGTCTCATTCAATATATTGGTCAAACCAAGAGATGACTCATGGACCATTTTCAAGGACATTTCTATTATGTCAATAGCAAAAATCTCAGATCCAGTTGGTCACCACTTCAACCAGCCAAACCACAGTGGCATCTCCAATATAGAAATACACATATAAAAAAAAAATGAAAGAAAAAGGAATACACATTGTGGATTTTATCCATGCACACCCAGAATCCCCTCAGGCTTTCTAGTTGCATAAGACTATAGAAAGAAATTGACAAATCAGGATGCACACCAATGTACCCCAGGGCCTCAATGTTCAAGATTGATCCAGTGTCCTGACTGCCACTTTAAAAATAAAAACGTTACATTTTTTGGCTAAACATTCCCTCTGGTTGAGGTCCAGGTAGGACTACTTATCACATGACCATAATTGTATCCCCGGACGAAAGTCGGGAATACTTAGGATTCAGTACGGTCACGTCACCACCGCCGAGATTTCCTTTTGGACGCGATAACTAAAAATATTTTAGTTAGACCTTTCAAATTTGGTATGTGGGTATATATGGGCAATGTCACAAACGCTATTGTTTTGTGACCTTGACCTTCAATTTCAAGGTCACTGGTGGCCTCTTAAACGTCAGATTTTGGCCATTTTTTCACATTTTGGCACAGTTCTCATATACAGAAAGTTAGATCATCCTATGGCTGGTATATATAATACATATATATGTCCTCTATAAGCATGCAGAAATTTGACCTTGAAGCTCTTCATTGGTGGTCATCCACAGGTCATCCAAAGTACCTGACCGAGACCATTTTTGGCCTTTATGGAGATATTTTCACTTATTGCTGACTATATTGCATGGAAACTATTGAAAATGGCTTTGGAGGTTGAGTACATGATGGAGTACCAGTATCCAGACTTACAGGTTACAGAGAAAATCTGCCGATTCCACAGTTATGGACAGGAAGAAGGCAGTTGTTTCATATAAGCCTACCCCTGCTGAGATGTAGTCTAATTTGCCCAGTTCTGCAAGCTCCTATGAGTTTTTGCAGAACTGTGGAGCCAACAGGAACTGGTTACGGAGCATTGCTTCACCTATAGCTGGTTAGGCCCTGGTACTGGGCCGGTCCACAGGACTGGCTAACAGACCAGCAGTAGCCTTTTAAGG
Source organism: Sabellastarte sp. h YS-2021 (assembly GCA_964017235.1). Classification (NCBI taxonomy): domain Eukaryota; kingdom Metazoa; phylum Annelida; class Polychaeta; order Sabellida; family Sabellidae; genus Sabellastarte; species Sabellastarte sp. h YS-2021. The sequence continues at coordinate 137,340,087 of OZ024927.1, read as the reverse complement.
GTCCAAGTGGCTGTCTCAGATCAACCAGTTACTGCCCGAGGAAATTGGTTACAGAGAAATTATTATACCCCAGTCATTGGTCTTGGTGAGATGACTTGTCTGAACCTACCACACCAGTCAGCCAGCCTACTGTCAGGACCTCCTAGCTGGTCGAAAGTGACTATAGATAAGAAGACTTTCCCAACAAGATTTGTCCAACTACCTGTCAGCCTTACAAACACAGGTATATATGTGTCCAGTCACTACTACTAGTTCACTTGGTAAAGTGTTTGTTAGGCCACAAACACTTTACAAGTGAACTAGTAGTAGTGACTGGACACATATATACCTGTGTTTTGTATCTTCTACAATGAGTGTGATTTCTACTGATGCCAGTCACACCACTCTGATTAGTGCTGAGTTCAGAATAGACATACAGTCCAGTGAACTGGATTTGAGAGGACTAGACACTCTATTTCCCCAGGAAAAATTATCTGATGAAACATTAGACTGGCTTACTAAAGCCAAGGAGAAGTTGAGTCATGAATCTCCTAAAGAGCAGTGCCCTAAGAGCACCGCCATGAGATTGGGCAAATGCACTTAATACTCCCTAATACACAGACACATCAGTAAAGTGCAGTGTATCCAACACAATTCACAATCTCACCAAGTTTCCAAAACACATAGGCTGTGAATTAAGTGACATAGTATATTTGATCATATGCAGAAAGTGTAACAAATGCTATGCTGGTGAAACAGGGCGTGCATTCAGATCAAGAATGTATGAGCACATTCTCTCAGTGAAAAAACCAAAGGAGAGCAGATAAACCCCAGTGTCTAAACACTTCACAGACAAGGGACAATCTGTAAATGATCTAAGATTCTCAATTCTGGAATGGTGTTCTCTAAAATAGAACACACCTAAACCTACGCACAGAAACAAAGTGTGAAAGGTGGTGGATGTGGAATATTGGAGCAATACATCCAGTCAGCATTAATCAATTAATTTATTTAACTGTGTATCATTTTTTTAGCATTCCATCACACTCAGAATGCTAGTGTTCCTTGTTTTATTACCCGTCAGCCTTATATGATCAGACCTGACACCAGCCAGTTACTGGTCCCAGTGAGATGCCAAACTCAACCAGACTGGTCAGCCTACCGCCAGCAAGAAGTCTGCTGTATTAGTTACTGTGGAGGTTCATCAAGTTTTTCTTACGCGTTCCAGTGAGATACAGTTATCCACCCTCCTAGACTGGCCACCCAGCTTGCCTTTCACCCAGCCTGTGAGCAGTGTCAGCTGACACCAGGGGCCTGAGTTTCCAAACTCAGCCTTCCCCTCAAGATTATAACCCATTTGCTGGTTTTCACAACTCAAGCAATGGTAAATTTATCTGTTAATCAGACCAGGGGTCACAGTTCTCATAAATGGCTATTAGTGTTTTCCACAGTGGGGTTGTGTGGGTTTCTGACACCCATACAGAAGGAAGTCCACCTAGGTCGCCTCCACATGAGGCCGATACAGTGGCACTTAAAGAACAGCTGAAGGGTACCAGACTCACTAGAAAAGGTGATCCCAGTTCACTCCACCCCATCTAAAATGGTGGTTGTAGGATGACAATGTGCTTCAAGGTCAACCATTACACCTACTTAAATATGCTCTGCAAATCGCTAATATTTCAGAAACTACAGGATGGATTTCATTTTTATGTCGTCACTCTGCAGCATTGGTTATCACTGTTGAGTAAATCAGTTGTAACTTAAAAAATAGCATCAGAGATGCCCGTACCCCATAGCCTGGGGAAATATTTTTCAACACCGTGAGATATAGAAATAGTGAAACAGTACACAGATACTGGGATATTTTCAGAGCACTGCATGTAAAGATTAAGTATTGAAAAAAGACAAGTCAGTAAACTAAAAGTTATGAAGCTGTAAAATTTCTTAACTAGAGAATAGCTGTCAATGAAAATATCACAATTATGTATGGTCGAATTATGGTTTGAATGTTTTGAATATTACCCATACATACACATGTGGCAATACATGCTTATATGTGGATTTGGGGCAAAACCTGTGACTCACTTAATGCAATACCATCTGTTACAATGGGAAGTTGCAAACGCAAAACCCTTAATGAATTCTAATATGACTTTAACAGTGCTTAATCTACATTGAAAGACACTCAAAGGTGCAACAGCCAAGATTCAAGTAAAAAGATATGAGAGATATAAGAGAGATAAAGTAGTATCACATATCTCTGTAGAGATAAAATAGCATCAGATATGCAAGATCAAAGGTCAAATAAAGGTCACACCATGATGTTGCACACTTATAAGCCCTGACCAATGTCCCTACCAAATATCAACTTCCTACACCTTATGGTTTCTGAAATATAGCCCAGACAAGGCATTATAGGTCAGGGTCACTACGGCAAGGCCAAAGGTCAAATCAAGGTCACGCCATGATGTTACACACCTACAACCCCTAACCAATGTCCCTACCAAGTATCAACTTCCTACATCTTACGGTTTCCGAGATATAGCCCGGACCAGATTGTATAGGTCAAGGTTACTACCAGTAACTTACTACGGCAAGGTCAAAGGTCAAATCAAGGTCACACCATGACGTTGCACACCTACACCTCCTAACTAATGTCCCTACCAAGTATCAACTTCCTACACCTTACGATTTTCGAGATATAGCCCGGACGAGATTTTACCGGTCAAGATCACTACGGCAAGATCAAAGGTCAAATCAAGGTCATACCATGACATTGCACACCTACACCCCCTAACCAATGTCCCTACCAAGTATCAACTTCCTACAACTTACAGTTTCTGAGATACAACTTTTTCCTGCCGTCTGCCCACCCGTCTGGAAACCATGGGTGAAAACAATACCAGTAAAAATTGCAGACCTGCAGCTCATTGCATAGATAAGCAGTAGCTGCTTTCAGGTTTTCACTGTTGAGTAAATCAGTTGTAACTTGAAAACTATTGCACTTAGAGAATTTTGTTTAAATATGTTATTCACCTACTTTTTAGAGAATTTTGTGCAAATATGTTATTCACCTACTTATTGGTCAGCTATAACATAGTAAAATTTCAGACCTGTAGCTCATTGCATTGATGAGCAATAGCTACTTTGAGGTTCTCACTGTTGAGTAAATCAGTTGTAACTTGAAAACTATTGCATTTACAGTATTTTGTGTAAAATGTGATTCAGATACTTTTCGATCAGCTATAACATAGTGAAATTGCAGACCTGTAGCTCAGTGCAAAGCTGAGTAAAAGCTAATTAGAGATTCTCACTGTTGAGTAACTTGAAAACTATTGTATTTACAGTATTTTGTTGAAATGTTTTCCACCTACTTTTTACACCTTAACAGCTAACATTGTACCTTACTTCTGAATACCATTTTCAGGGCAAAACTTTTGTGACCTTTTCTTCTTTCACTTCTACTCTGAAACTCAAAACACCCAGTCAGCTGACACAGAGCACGTTCATGGGCATTGATTGCTTGTTATTTCCTGGATTAAGACTCTAGGAATACCTGGTGTTAGATAGCTGTTATAGGTACATATTTCAAATAATGTTGATCGGTTGAATATTACGGTACATACTTCCAGGTACCCTACAGGAAATTAAACCTTAAGACTGAACACTTAAGTTCTGTACAGCTAAACTTTCCATTTAAGTATATGTTTGGTCCAAATGGCATGGGCGAGTGGCAGGACATAAAATCTTGACCAGGCTCTAAGGTGTAGAAAGTTGATACTTGGTAGAGACATTAGTGGGGGTGTAGGTGTGTGAAGGCATGGTCTGATCTTGATATGACTTTGCCATGGTGACCTTGAACTATAAATTCTTGTCCCAGTTATATCTGGGAAACGTAAGGTGTAGGAAGTTGAACATGTTATATATTTGGTAGGGACATTGGTTTAGGGGGTGTAGGTGTGAATTGTCATGGTGTGACCTTATCCTTTAAATTTTTGTCTGGGTTATATCTAGGAATCCTTAAAGTGTAGGAAGTTGATGTTTGGCAGAGTCATTGGTTAGGTAATGTAGGTATGCAATGGCCTTGTGTGACCTTGATTTGACTTTGCCATAGTGACCTTGATCTATAAAATCTTTTGCGGGCTATATCTTGGAAGCCATAAGGTGTAGGATGTTGATACTTTGTAGGGTCACTGGTTGGGGCATGTATGTTGATCTTGCCAGTGACCATGACTTATAAAATCTTGCCTGGGCTATATCTGGGAAGCTGTAAGTAGGAAGTTAATACTGGGACATTGGTTGTGGGGCTTAGATCATGGTGTAACCTTGGCGTAATGTTTGACTTCGGCTTTGCCAAATGTTTTCTGCTGCCATGTTTGAGTCATATTCCTCCTATCACAAAAAGAAATACAGATTGTTGCAATGGATTATTACATTATATTTCTGATGCTACTTTTATTTTATGTATTTGTTCTTTACACAGTGCAAATGTTTTCTGCTGCCATGTTTGAGTCCTATTTCTCCTATCACAAAGATATGTAGATTGTTGCAACTGATTATTACAATGTATTTCTGATGCTATTTTTTAAGCGTCCCGCAAGGGATGCTTGTTTGTGTATGGGAGACCTTCAGGCTCCGCCGGCTCCGCATTTTGTTTTCCTTATAACTCTGTAACCGTTAGGCGGATTCTTTTCAAATTTGGCAGGTTTATGCAGTAGCCTTGGGGAACTTTTTTGAATATGCTGCAGTGACATTTCAACCAATCAGAGAGGTCACATGACCAAAAATGTCTTTTTTCGATGGGGAAGCTTGTCTGGATGATAACTTGAAAGGGATTTTATCAATTGGCAAATACATTCATTCTATTAAAATCTGGAAATCATTAGATTTTGGCATTGATTGGTTAAGAAATGGCCGAGTAATTAATGATTAATTAATCATTATGAATTTTCCAAATAAGGAAAACACAAAAGTGCTTATAACTCGAAAACCGTGCTAGATAGAGCGATTTCGACAAAATTTTTGACCCACTGGCCACTGGGTATCTCTACAGAGTAGCTATCCCAATTTTGAAAAAAAATTTGTCTCGCTAAAAATGGCGGCCATTTTGAATTTTCAAATTTTTCGCAAACATTGCAAAACATAAAAATGCTTATATCTCGAAAACCGGGCTTCAACGAAATTTTTGACCCACAGGGTATCTCTGCAGAGTAGCCATGCCAATTTTCAAAATAATTTTGACTCACCAAAAATGGCGGCCATTTTGAATTTTCCAATTTTACGCAAAAATTGCAAAACACAAAAATGCTAATATCTCGAAAACTGTGCTAGATCATCTAGCCTAGATGGTGAATTATCTCTTAAAAGTATTGCAGATAGCCACTTTTTCTCAAATAATTCATTCACCAACTTTTGGGAGAGCTTTCACTTGGTGAAGTTTCAGACCCGTAGCTAATTATTCACCCACTCAAAATGAATAAATGCTAATTATCTCTAAAACTATTGCGAATACCCAATTTTTATCAAATAACTCATTTATCTACTTTTGGAAGAGCTTTCACATGGTGAAGTTTCAGACCCGTAGATAATTACTCACCTACTCAAAATGAGTAAATGCTAATTATCTCTTAAAAGTATTGCACATAGCCAATTTTTCTCAAATAACTCATTCACCTACTTTTGGAAGAGCTTTCACATGGTGAAGTTTCAGACCCATAGCTAATTACTCACCTACTCAAAATGAGTAAATGCTAATTATCTCTAAAAGTATTGCAGATAGCCAATTTTTCTCAAATAACTCATTCACCTACTTTTGGGAGAGCTTTCACTCAGTGAAGTTTCAGACCTGTAGCTAATTACTCACCTACTCAAAATGAGTAAATGCTAATTATCTGTAAAAGTATTGCGGATACCCAATTTTTATCAAATAACTCATTCATCTACTTGTGGGAGAGCTTTCACATGGTGAAGTTTCAGACCCGTAGATAATTACTCACCTACTCAAAATGAGTAAATGCTAATTATCTCTAAAAGTATTGCAGATAGCCAATTTTTCTCAAATAACTCATTCACCTACTTTTGGAAGAGCTTTCACATGGTGAAGTTTCAGACCCATAGCTAATTATTCACCTACTCAAAATGAGTAAATAAGCACTGTCAGATTTAAAAGGGAAAATCCAGACCTTTCCCTTTTAGACCTTAAATTTCGCAATATGCAGGGTTTTGGTGCAAATATGGAAATTTCTTTCATGAAATATGGCAGTTTCATGCAAAAATTTGTACCATTTGACACATTTGTCAAAATCACGTACGTGAAAAAACTCAATAAGCCATCAGAAAAACAGCAAATATCCACCTGGAAAAAGGGTGCACCCTAAACACGAAAATGGCCAATTTAATCTTTTTGTAAATGGGGTGTGCCCTAATCACGAAAACTGCAAATTTCATCTTTTTGTAAATAGGGTGCACCCTATACACGGAAACTGTAAATTTCCTCTTTTGGTAAATAGGGTGTGCCCTATGCACAAAAACTGCAAATTTCCTCTTTTTATAAATAGGGTGCACCCCAAACACGGAAACTGCAAATTTCACCTTTTTGCAAATAGGGTGTGCCCTAAACACGGAAACTGCAAATTTCATTTTTTTGTAAATAGGGTGTGCCCTAAACACAAAAATGGCAAATTTCACCTTTTTGCAAATAGGGTGTGCCCTAAACACGGAAACTGCAAATTTCATTTTTTTGTAAACAGGGTGTGCCCTAAACACAAAAATGGCAAATTTAATCTTTTTGTAAATAGGGTGTGTCCTAAACACGGAAACTGTGAATTTCCTCTTTTTGCAAATAGGGTGTGCCCTAGACACAGAAACTGTGAATTTCCACTTTTTGTAAATAGGGTGTGCCCTAAACACAAAAACAGCAAATTTCACCTTTTTGTAAATAGGGTGTGCCCTAGACACAGAAACTGCAAATTTCCACTTTTTGTAAATAGGGTGTGCCCTAAACACAGATACTGCAAATTTACTCTTTTTGTAAATAGGGTGCACCCTAAACACGAAAACATGAAATTTCATCTTTTTGTAAATAGGGTGCACCCTAAACACAGAAACTGTGAATTTCCTGTTTTTGTAAATAGGGTGTGCCCTAAACGCAGAAACTGTAAATTTCCTGTTTTTAGGCGGGTTGTGTGTAACCAACCCACCTATCAGATGGATGTGTCCGACATCTGTCCACATTTTTTGTTTCTGGACTCTTACTCGAAAACGGTTTGTCCAATCGAATTCAAACTTGACAGGGACAGAGATCACCATCATAGCTAGGTTCCTTTCGAAATTGGTGTAATTCCGTCTGTTTGTCCGTTTGTCTGTCCGTCCACATTTTCGTTTTCGGACTCTAACTCGAAAACGGTTTGTCCAATCGAATTCAAACTTGACAGGGACATAGATCACCATCATAGCTAGATTCCTTTCAAAATTGGTGTATTTCCATCTGTTTGGTTGTTTGTCTGTTTTTTGACTGTCCATCAAAATTTCCGTTTCCGGACTCTAACTCGAAAATGGTTTGTCCAATGGAATTAAAACTTGACATTGAGATAGATCACCATCATAGCTAGGTTCCTTTTTTAAAATTAGTGTAATTCCGTCTGTTCGTTTGTCCATTTTTTGTCTGTCTGTCAGTCAAAATTTCCATTGCCGGACTCTAACTTGAAAACGGTTTGTCCAATCGAATTCAAATTTATCAGGGAGATACATCACCACCATAGCTAGGTTAATTTCGAAATTGGTGTAATTCTGTCCATTCGTTTGTCTGTTTTTTGTCCATTTATTTGTTCATCAACATTTTCTATTTCCAGACTCTAACTCGAAAACGCTGTGTCTAATCAAATGCAAACTTGACAGGGAGATAGATCACCATCATAGCTAGGTTCCTTTTTGAAATTGGTGTAATTTTGTCCGTTTGTTTGTTCGTCAATGAATTCTGTGCCTTCATTTGTCTGATTTTTGTCCATTTATCTGTTCGTCAACATTTCTATTTCCGGACTCTAACTCGAAAACGCTGTGTCCAATCACATTCAAACTTGACAGTTAGATAGATCACCATTATAGCTAGGTTTCCTTTGAAATTGGTGTAATTTTGTTTGTTTGTTCGTCAACATTTCCGTTTCCGGACTCTAACTCTAAAATGGTTCGTCTTTACATACATTTTCTTTTTCTTAGATGTTGTTTTCTCTACTTAAACATTATTTGGAGGTTTATGTAACTGACACTGCTCTGAAAGTATCCAGATTTTTGCACTGTATTATTACTCCGGTATCTCATGGTGTTGAAAACTATTTCCCCAGGCTATGGGGTACAGGCATCTTTGATACTATTTTTTTATTTACAAAGAAAAGGCTTTTAAGAATTACACTCAGCATTATAATATAAGCTTTAAAAATCAATTCTTAGCCCTAAATATTAAGAATATGTAGGAAAAGTTAACTTTTTGATAAACTCCACTCAACAAGGAAAATATACATGCTGATCAAAATAAGGGCTCATGGAAAAACATAATAAAGGATACTGTATATGAAAAATCAGCTATCCTCTGGTTTATGCTGTATCTTTTCACACTTTTATGTAATCAGTTTACAACACTTTGAACAATCTCAGTCACTTTTTTATGTTTAGTTTGTACCAAAAAGTTAAAGATTTAACATCTTAATATTGGAAATTGATCTTAACAGCAATATATGTATTTTACAGTAAATAGGTGAAACCAGTAAATTTGCATATTTACTAAGATTTTGAGTAAAGGGATGCATTCGCTGAATTGATTAGCAAATATGCATATTTTTTTTTAAAAAAATCAATATTTTCTTAGTTAAATCTAAAATGCTTTCACTTATTTTATTTTTACTTATTTATATTTTGATGCATATATTTATCTGCAAGATTTAATAAACCAAACCTAGCTGGACATTTTAGTATTTTACTTCATAAAATACACCAAATTTGTTTTAAATGAAGTGTAAACTATCTTAATATTTTCTACAAATGATTACATAAAACCCTGTAAATAAATCTTATTTTCATAAATCTTGGTTTGTTGTTTGAAGGCTTTATGTCCTCAACTTGATCTGATATTTCATTTGAAGTCACAATTACCTGATGGCCACTAACTTTTAAGCACTAATCCATTATAGTAGTCTAATTTTTCAGAGCTTCCGTAATAAAAATATATTTAAATTATTTCCAAAAAATGTGAGCAAAACACACAAAACACCTTGAACACTCAACTGTATCAAAACATATGACTCCCTTCTAATCCACCACACTTCACTACTCCTTCTTGTATAATGTAAACCCATTATCTGACTTTCAGTCTTATCTTAATTGAGGTCACAGTGGGGGAAGAGTTTGACCTGTCTTGCCACTGAGAAAAATAAATATATATGTTGCTTGTGTAATTTCAGTGGGTGTCCCTTAATTTATCTAGGCTCTCTCTTGTAGGTGTGTACAACATCTCAGTGGGGTTTATCAGTCCAGCATGTATCTCTGACATTATAATGACCCCTTTACCCCATTGCACACACTTGATTTACACAGTCTAGGAAAAATCTATGAGAATGGTGGTAGTTGAGTAAACATACAGGTACAAAATGAACACACACCCAAGTGAAATTTCTGTAAAGCCTGAATCCTGATTTTTTCTTACTTAAAATAAGCGACTCCAGTCCAATTTGAGATTTTTCTGGAAGTCTCAAATTTTAAAGAGTTTTGTAAAGTTTACAATTTTAGGTACAAATTGGACATATTTTCTGATGTCATGAGAAAAGGGTAAACTAAGTGAGAAAAAAAATGTCTTCATAAGTTACAAGTCATGCACTTTCCTTCAGTTGTTTTACTTAATGTATACTTTTAGTGCTTACTCTTGTTGGAGTATTAAATTTTGTATTACTCTGTGTATATTAAAGTTTGTATATCTGGAAATAGAACATATTTGTAAAATGTATTCAGTCCCACTCAAATGTAAAATTCTTGCCATTCAAACACACCACTAATTTGGTTTTCTCAGCCTCATCTTAATTATCTGAAAGACTGGGATGAGATTTATCTCTAGGAGAGGACACAGTCCTAGGAATTATACCATCCCAACCCCTTAAACTTGAGGGAGGGCTTATCTGCTCCCCCACTGCAAGTGTTTATGCTACCTGAAGACCAGGTAATTAATAGCCCATCATCTGCATGTGTCTTGAGGTTGTAAGTGACTACTCTTTCATTTAAAATGTGCTGCCAGTACTGGAAGAAAGCAAGTATACTTATCAAACCCAAACCACATTTACCTGTTGAATATATGCTTGTAAAAAGAAGCATGTGTATACTGTTTCTATGTTTTTCCTTCACTGTAATTTAATGAAAGAGTCATATTTTATTAGTACACCCATTTGTTATCTCTACCAAGAGGTATTGTTGTCATAACCGTTTGTCTATCTGTTTGTCAGAAGGGTTACATAAATACTACTGCTTGGGTCACGGTCTGACTTAGATCCTATTAAATTTTGACTGATCTGGATCACTGTCTGGATACAAAATAATAATAATAAATAATAATAATCCAGAAACATGTTGTTACTTTTAAAAGATACCTTATCTAGCAAGGATGATTAATTCTTCAAGGCATGCAGATTTGTCTGTTCGTCTGTTCTCCAGAGCCGCTAGATAAGAGGTACTCCCACGAAAAGTGTGAAAATTTCACCTGTTTATCACAATTTTCTCAATGACCATTGAAGGGATTTCTCCCTATCTTAGATATATGTACTATGACACAAGTAGATTCCTTATGTGAGTATCAGGCCAGGATATTTTTAAATTAATTTGTGTAAATTTTTAAAATAAGTTTGAATGCATTAAAAATATTATGAATTTATGCAGTAAATCACTTATAACTTGAAAAGTATTGCACTCAGAGCATTTTGTTAAAATATGTTGTGCCCCTACTTTTTCCATAGCTACGCGATGAGTAACTTGCAATTTTATTGCACTGCAACAGCTTACCATGTGGGACTGAGTGCTTTATTCGGATGGTTTAGTATGTACCCTAGAGTGTCGTTCGGTGAATAGTCCTTCTTTTCTCATTGGCTGCCATATTGGAAAATATATTACAGAATATCTCAACAATTTACTGATTTCTGATGTTTATTTTTTATAATTTGCTTATCTTATAGAGATTATAATTTGCACCATGTGTGTGTGTGCGTGCGTGCGTGTGTCACGCAGTTTCCTCTGAAACTACTACAGTTACACATTTTTGGTAAATTAGTTGTCCTAATGAATTTTTTTGCTCTTCAGTATTTTTGGGTTTGGTGAACTTTGGCCTACTTGTGGGTGAGTAATAGCACTTTTAGCTAATATATTTTTATGGCTTATAATTCTCAAACTATTGCATTTACAGTATTTTGTTCCAATATGTTGTTCAGCTACTATCTCCACAGCTACAACATGGTCAGTAGTTTGGAAGTGTATCTCCATAGCTAAGTGAGTGATAGCTACTTTGTCAATTTTTTATGATAACCATAATGAGTAAATGGCTTATATCTTCAAAAGTATTGCAGCTACACGATTTCTCTCTCATATGTTGTTCATCTACTTTTTTGTGAACTGTAACATATTTAAGTTTCACACCTGTTGCTCAATGTACAAGCGAGTAATGGCTACTTTATTGCTACTTTTACTGAAAATGTCAAAAATCAAAAATATCTCGCAAACCGTAAGAGACAGAGCAATTTCGAGTGAATTTTTGACCCATAGAGTAGTACAAGAGTATCCTATGCTAAGTGGAAAAAGGTTTGGTGAACTTTTGCCTACTTTTGAGTGAGTAATAGCGCTTTTACCTAATAATGAGTAAATGGCTTATATCTTCAAAAGTATTGCAGCTACACAATTTGGTTCCAATATGTTGTTCAGCTGTTTTCTCCACAGCTACAACATGGTCAGCGGGTTGGAAGTGTATCTCCATAGCTAAGTGAGTAATAGCTACTTGGTCAGTTTGGAATGATAACCATAATGAGTAAATGGCTTATATCTTCAAAAGTATTGCAGCTACACATTTTCTCTTAAATATCTTGTTCATGTACTTTTTTGTGAACTGTAACATATTTAAGTTTTACAACTGTTGCTCGATGTACAAGTGAGTAATGGCTACTTTGTTGCTACTTTTAGTGAAAATGTGAAAAATCACAAATATCTCGAAAACCGTAAGAGATAGAGCAATTTCAAGCGAATTTTTGACCCACAAGGTGGTACAAGAGTGTCCTATGGAAAGGGGAAAAATTTCAATTTTCGCCACTTTCAGCGGCCATCTTGGATTTTTGCGGAAAATGGAAAAGTGTCAATATCTCGAAAACTGTAAGAGATAGAGCGATTTCGAGCAAATTTTTGACCCACAGGGTGATACAAGAGTCTTCTGTCAAATGGGGTAAATTTCAATTTTCGGCACTTTTGGCGGCCATCTTGGATTTTTGCGGAAAATGGAAAAGTGTCAATATCTCGAAACCATAAGAGGTAGAGTGATTTTGAGCGAATTTTTGACCCGCAAGGTGGTACAAGAGTCTCTTGTGCAAAGGGGGAAAATTTCAATTTTCGCCACTTTCGGCAGCCGTCTTGGATTTTTGCGGAAAATGGAAAAGTGTCAATATCTGGAAAACCATAAGAGATAGAGAGATTTCGAGCAAATTTTTGACCCATAGGGTGGTACAAGAGTGTCCTGTGCATAGGGGGAAAATTTCAGTTTTCGCCACTTTCAGTGGCCATCTCGGATTTTTGCGGAAAATGAAAAAGTGTCAATATCTCGAAAACCGTAAGAGATAGAGTGATTTCGAGCAAATTTTTGATCTGCAGGGTGGTACAGGAGTGTCCTGTGCAAAGGGGGGGGGATTTTTGTTTTGAATCTCTTTCACTCAAAACTCCCCATACTGTCCCACCCACCCCAGGTACAGCAAAATAAATAGAAGGTAGGCTGGAAAAATCCCTGAGTAGTTCACTTAACATCCAACTGAAACAGGAAATGGGGGTGTTCCAGGCTTCCATGCTTGAGGCTATGAAAAATCCCTTCTAATCCACCACACTTCACTACTCCTTCTTGTATAATGTAAACCCATTATCTGACTTTCAGTCTTATCTTAATTGAGGTCACAGTGGAGGAAGAGTTGGACCTATCTTGCCACTGAGAAAGATAAATATATGTTGCTTGTGTAATTTCAGTGTGTGTCCCTTAATTTATCTAGGCTCTCTCTTGTAGGTGTGTACAACATATCAGTGGGGTTTATCAGTCCAGCATGTATCTCTGACATTATAATGACCCCTTTACCCCACTGCACACACTTGATTTACACAGTCATGGAAAAAAGTCTTTGAGAATGGTGGTAGTTGAGTAAACATACAAGTACAAAATGAACACATACCCAAGTGAAATATTTCTGTAAAGCCTGAATCCTATTTTCTTTTATTTATTTTCTTTTATTTATTTTTTTTTTTGCTTAAAATAAGTGACCCCAATCCAATTTGAGACTTTTCTGGAAGTCTCAAATTTTAAAGAGTTTTGTAAAGTTTACAATTTTATGTACTAATTGGACATATTTTCTAATGTCATGAGAAAAGGGTAAACTATGTGAGAAAAAAATGTCTTGATAAGTTACAAGTCAGGCAATTTCCTTCAGTTGCAAATTTAAATCTTTTCAAACAAAATTATCCTTAAACTTAAAAAAAAATCATTTCAAAATACAATTAAATCAGCTACATATTCAGTTACATCCAACCCTTCCCAATACATTTACAAAAAAAACCATGGCAAATGTACAGTAGTGTGCCTTTTTGCTTGGTCACAACACTGGGTGGGTTCAATTCCCAAAACTGACAGTCCTGGCTTTTGAAAGGGATGTAAAAATCACAATTTTGAGAGGGGCCATGGTACTGAAAAAGTGTTTTTCCGTATGGATTTGTCCACTACTCCACTCTCCATATCACTATTTTAGACCTATTTTCATATGTTAATACAGCACATTATTGAAATATTTATCGAATATTATTAGCTAAACACACAAGGGGAAAGAGATAGGAAGTGACACCATTTGAAGTGCTTCACTTCATACCTATACTTTAGGGTGAAACAAGGATAGCGAAACTTTAAAGTACTTGTAACTCGCTTATTCTTAAAAGGGGTTACATGATTTAGAGGTCTATCACAAAAATGAGAAATAGCTTCAAGGTTACTAAAATATACTCTGGATATTGACTGATGCAGGTTTTTTTTTTAATTTGTTTCTTTTTTCCAATAATCCTTTACACTCAAAAACAAGCCAAAATTGAATATTTTCCTTATTTCCAGTGTATGTACACACAACACTGAAAACTCATTAAAATAGTTGGAAAGACAGTTTACTACAAGTACAGTAACATATATGTGTTATCAAATGACAGAAAACACAACCTGACAACTGACAGCACTAGAACACACAGTGAGGTATGATACCTGGGAGGGTCATGAGAAGGGGAATGGGAAATTTTACACTCTTTCCCTAGAACACATACATTACATATACAAATTAATAACAAGCATTGTAAGAAATAGACTAGGCATGGGACAAACTCCATTTGTTGCTTTTATTGACTTCTAAAAAGCTTTTGATTGGGTAAATTGTGAAATATTGCTAAACAATCTGAGAGTATGGTATCACTGGTAAAATAATTTCCTCAATCAAAAACCTCTACACACAGATAAATGCCCAAGTTAAACTTAATCGGAATTCCACTGATTATTCCAAACAACAAGTGGAGTAAGACAAGGAGATACATCTTGCATCTGGCGTCCTTGGTCTAGTTTTTTAGTAGTCGAATCTTTGATTCGAGTTATGTACTGAGCTGCGGCCACGATTTTAAATTGGCCGTTTAAGCCCTTAAATATCAAATTCTGCATAATATTTCTTCACATATCTGTACATTAAGGAGTATATTATACCCTCTGCCATTTTGAAGATTTTTAATGCCTTTATTAAGTTATATTTTATAAAGTAAAAAGCATGTCTAGCACTACGTCTGGCTTTCTGTAAAGTCCCGGATGTCCTAGAAACTATTGTTTTTGCTATTGTGATGGTCTACTCGAACGAGTCTTTTTTAACGGTTTCGTCTGCTGGTTTATAGTTGTGGAAACCCCAATTAATTTATTGGTCTGCTGGTTTATCATGCAGTCACTGTTAATATAAAATTGTTGTCTGCGCATCTACAGCATATTACTCATTTGTCAAACAAATAAACCAGAGAGAAATTAATGAATGAAGTGACGTCATGGTAGTACTTTACATTTGTCGTTCAGCCAATCAGAATCGACAGTGAAAATATTCAAACTCGCTCCATAGTTCTACTTTCAACCACTCGAAGGCGCTTTTGCATGTCCTAGAAGTTATGACGTGAGTTCATTTTTCTGTCAATCCGTTTCTTATTTTGGAGGAAGTTGTCTTCCAAATTGTTTTACAGTATATTTACAAAATAAACCAGTTCGCTAATCTTATTCCTGACAATATTTTATTAAATGGACGTTTCGACAAAGATCAGATACTTTAAGCTACAGAACTCACGGCCATAGCACCCAAGTCATTAATATTCTGTGTCCTCTGATTGGCTAAACGACAAAATACTTCATCGGTAAAATACAGCATGACCTCTGATCCCCGATTATCGCTCATTATGGCTATCGTAATATTGTAGAAATAACATTCGAATATTTTATTTAAATACTTACAATTTGCTTCTGTAAAATATCCATATACTAACACTTTAATTATGTCTTCCAGATTGTTTTATATTTACAAAATAAACCAGTTCGCTAATTGTATCCCCAGACAAAAGTCAGGGATACTTAGGATTCAGTACGGTCACGCCGCCGCCGCCGCAGAGATTTCCTTTTGGACTCGATAACTTAAAAATTAATTTAGTTAGAACTTTCAAATTTGGTATGTGGGTAGATATGGGCAATGCCACGAACGCTATTGTTTTGTGACCTTGACCTTCAATCTCAAGGTCACTGGTGGCCACTTAAAGGTCAGATTTTGGCCATTTTTGACTTTTTGGCCCAGTTCTCGTATACATAAAGTCAGATCATCCTATGGCTGGTATATATAATACATATATATGTCCTCTGTAAGCATGCAGAAATTTGACCTTGAAGCTCTTCATTGAAGGTCATCCACTGACCGCCAAAGTACCTGACCGAGGGTCATTTTTGGCCTTTTTGGAGATATTTTCACACTTAACTCATATACAGAAAGTCAGATCATCCTATGGCTGGTATATATAATACATATATATGTCCTCTGTAAGTATGCAGAAATTTGACCTTGAAGCTCTTCATTTAAGGTCATCCACTGACCGCCAAAGTACCTGACCGAGGGTCATTTTTGGCATATTTGGAGATATTTTCATACTTAATGCTGACTACATTGCATGGAAACTATTGAAAGTGGCTTTGGAGGTTGAGTACATGATGGATTACCCGCATGCAGGCTTACCAGTTACAGATCTTCGTTTAAGGTCATCCACTGACCGCCAAAGTACCTGACCGAGGGTCATTTTTGGCCCTCTATTTGTTTGTTTGTTTGTGAACAAGATAACTCAAAAACGGACAGATGGATTTTGATGAAATTTTCAGGATATGTCCAAAATGGTAAAAGGAAGATATGATTAAATTTTGGGAGTGATCCGGATCACTGTCTGGATCTTCTGGATCCATGAAATTTAATTTTTAAAGACAGATAACTTATGGGTGCATTTTGATAAAATTTTCAGGAAATGTCCTTAATGAAACGAGGAACAAGTGATTAGATTTTGGAAGTGATCTGGATCACTGTCTGGATCATCCGGATCCAGGCTGCCAGATGTGTTTGTGTACCGTATAGCTCAAAAAGTTATGGATGGATTTTGATGAAATTTTCAGGATATGTCTGAAAAGGTAAAAGGATGAAATGGTTGAATTCTGGAAGTGATCCGGATCACTATATGGATCTTCTGGATCCATGAAATGTAATTTTTAAAGATAGATACCTCAAAAGTTATGGATGGATTGTGATGACATTTTCAGTAAATGATGTAAATGGTACAAGGAACAAGTGATTACATTTTTGGTGTGATCTGGATCACTGTCTGGATCATCCAGATCCAGGCTGCCAGATGTGTTTGTGTACAGTATAGCTCAAAAAGTCATGGGTGGATTTTGATGAAATTTTCAGGAAATGTCCTAAATGGGACAAGGAACAAGTGATTAGATTTTGGGAGTGATCTGGATCATCTGGATCCAGGCTGCCAGATGTGTTTGTGTACAATGTAGCTGAAAAACTTATGGATGAAATTTTCGGGATATGTCTGAAAAGGTAACAGGATGAAATGATTGAATTTTGGAAGTGATCCGGATCACTATATTGTTCTTCTGGAACCATGAAATGTAATTTTTAAAGACAGATGCCTCAAAAAGTTATGGATGGATTGTGATGACATTTTCAGCAAATGACCTAAATGGTACAAGGAACAAGTGATTACATTTTTGGAGTGATCGGGATCATCTGGATCCAGGCCGCAACAGAATTTTAGGATGAATTTTGATGATATTTTTAGGATATGTTACAAATGGTAAAAGGAAGAAGTGGTAAAAGGAAGAAATGGTTCAATTTTGCGAGTGATCTGGACCACTATCTGGATCTTCTGGATCCATGAAATATAATTTTTAAAGACAAATAGCTCAAAAAGTCATTAGTGGATTTTGATGAAATTTTCAGGAAATGTCCTAAATGGGACAAGGAACAAGTGATTAGATTTTGGGAGTGATCTGGATCACTGTCTGGATCATGTGGATCCAGGCTGCCACATGTGTTTGTGTACTCATTTACAAGATAAATCAAAAACTTACGGACGGATTTTGATGAAATTTTCAGGATATGTCTGAAAAGGTAAAAGGATGAAATGATTGAATTTTGGAAGTGATCCGGATCACTATATGGATCTTCTGGATCCATGAAATGGAATTTTTAAAGACAGATATAAGTGAAAGAACTAGTGATTAGCTTTTGGGAGTAATCTGGTACTATGGAGAATCCTGACCTGGTGCTCCAGGAAACAGGCTCAAGACCGAAATATTCACGCCTTAACTATGTCCGTCCGGGGATACACTGCATCGAGACGCAATCTCTAGTCTTATTTTATTACAGGTATATCCACGCTTCAAAATTGAAATACGTCTTCTCATTTCAAAATCAAATTTCAAACTGCGCATCTACGGTAGAATATTGTCAGGAAACCCCTAAAGAACTGCCGTGACTGCGCATATTTGCTCATTAATATTAATGAGGCAAGTCCGTGAACAGGAAATATGCTGGTGGTTTTCATCTTAAACCAGCCTTGTAAAATATTGTCAGGAAACCCCCTCAAAGAACTGCTGTGACTGCACATGTTTGCTCATTAATATTAATGAGGCAAGTCCGTGGACAGGAAATAAGCTGGTGGTTTTCATCTTAAACCAGCCTTGTAAAACTGCGCATCTACAGACCCTTTATATTTGTAAACAAATACCCATCTCGCGACACAAATCTGAAAACTTCCCTGAAAGCCATTTCCAAATGTGGGCGATAATACAGAGTTTACAGATTTCAACACCCAGTCCTGTCCTAAGATTCGACTCTGTGGTTGGGTGAAAGCCAGCCACTGGACTCTAGTTTGTCTCTTGAGGTGACCCACATAATCTCATTTATAAATCATATTTTTATGTTTAACCATGAGTGGCAATATCAATCACATGAGATATTATTCAAGCTTGTAAAAGCTACATTTAAGTAATTAAAATTTTCAATTTTATTGCGCTACAATAGCTTACCATATGGGGCTGAGTGCTAAATTCAACCGCCCAGTGGCAGGATTACAGCTGAGACTGGAGAAAATGTGGTTATTTTTCTTGAATTTAGAATTATCAGATATGCAAATTTTTTATCAAACATTGCCCAAAATGCCAGTCTAAGTCCCTATTACAGCACCCCAGTTTTAAGGCTGGGTCTGTAAGTAGCCAAAAATCAGAACTGAGTGAATGACAGTACGGATACTGTCTAGATGTTCTGAGAGAAGAGAGTGCAGCCAAGCTCACTCACGGAGAGTCCATAAGGGCATCACTGCTCAAATACAGCCCTAGGCCTAGATCTCATTACATTTGCCATCCTGTAGGAGTCTCTTTTCTTGTTGTGGTGGGGACCACGAAAGGGCTTGTTTTGATAGGGTCCAAAACCCTGAGTGTTTTTAGAAGTGCCTTTTTTAAGGAGGAAGTCCATCTTTGACCAATTGAGACTTGAAAAAAGGAGTAGGCCAGAAGAGCGAGTTCCTCAATTCTTGACATCTCAAGTCCCCCAAATGGGGATGAAGGAGGGTCATTTCGGCCTCTCTTTGCAGAAGGCCGGTGTTGCCCATGGTGTATAGTTCCCTCTGGAGGATGTGAGCTATTGATTTACTAAGGCAGGCTAGGGCTCTTTGTTGGATGAGAATCCTTTTCTCCATGAGTTCAAAGTAGTCACAGGCGCTTTCATAGCCCCGTCTGATGGCCTTTTCAGGGTCGTAACCCTTCAAGATTTGGGCTTTGGCCTTTTTCATAGCAGCCTTGGCACTGTGAAGGCCCTTCTCCAGAACAGTGTTACATGAAGAAGCAGTTCTAGCAAAAGTAGCTGTGAAATTGACAGTGGAGAGGTTTTCCCTAGCCTGATGTTTCAGTTCCTTGAGAACTTGTAGGGAAACCTTGGCAACAGGGGCCCCAGACGGCTTAGGGGAAATACAGATTTTTGCAAAATCTGTATTAAGTTCTTGAAGTTTATCTTCAAAGCAAGGCTGTCCCACCTTGTAGTACTTGGCTGTTGAAGCTGGGGGTTTGATATATTTACCCTCAGGTAAATTAGAGGCCAAGAAGAAGTCTTGCTCGAACTTTTCAAAGGCATCTTTGAGAATTGGGTTCAAAGAGAGCATAGCAGAAGGGCCTCTAGGTCTTATCTCCTGTTGGCCTTTCTGGTCGTCCAGGCCTAGCACAGTAGTGGAGGACCTAGGCAAAGTTTCCCTACGATCAGGGAGGTCAAGGATTTGCCTGAAGGTTTCAACTTCCTCAGTGTACTGGGAAGGTAAATCACTCATATCCACCTCCCTATAAAACACTGGATCTTTGTTATCCTGAGGTTGAGGTCCTGGAGGAACCTTGTGCTGAGCCTGTGTAAGTGTTTTGACATGGGTAGAGGACTCATCTTCCTATGCCGACAACTGAGAAATGTCGCTTGGGTTTTGACTTGTGTTTCCTCTTATCTGAATCCTTCTTATGTCTAGGACGTACCTGATAGTACTCCGAATCGCAAACACGTTCCGAATGATCAGATTCAACATCCGAGTGTTTGGAAGCATGCTCGGGCTGAGGTTGAGAAGACTTGGGAGGAAGTGCAAGGCTATAAGGCTCCAGATCCATTGGTTGGACATCTGAGTGTTTGGATGGAGTCGGATTAGACGTCAAAGGAGGGTCGGATTGAACAGAAGTTCCAGGCATTGGTTTTGCTTGGGCAAAGTCGAATGTCTTATCCACACCTGACTCGGATGGTTTTTGATGAAAGGAAAGCATCTCATCTCTAAGATTTTTCATAGCCTCAAGCATGGAAGCCTGGAACACCCCCATTTCCTGTTTCAGTTGGATGTTAAGTGAACTACTCAGGGATTTTTCCAGCCTACCTTCTATTTATTTTGCTGTACCTGGGGTGGGTGGGACAGTATGGGGAGTTTTGAGTGAAAGAGATTCAAAACAAAAATCCCCCCCCTTTGCACAGGACACTCCTGTACCACCCTGCAGGTCAAAAATTTGCTCGAAATCACTCTATCTCTTACGGTTTTCGAGATATTGACACTTTTTCATTTTCCGCAAAAATCCGAGATGGCCACTGAAAGTGGCGAAAACTGAAATTTTCCCCCTATGCACAGGACACTCTTGTACCACCCTATGGGTCAAAAATTTGCTCGAAATCTCTCTATCTCTTATGGTTTTCCAGATATTGACACTTTTCCATTTTCCGCAAAAATCCAAGACGGCTGCCGAAAGTGGCGAAAATTGAAATTTTCCCCCTTTGCACAAGAGACTCTTGTACCACCTTGCGGGTCAAAAATTCGCTCGAAATCACTCTACCTCTTATGGTTTCGAGATATTGACACTTTTCCATTTTCCGCAAAAAATCCAAGATGGCCGCCAAAAGTGCCGAAAATTGAAATTTACCCCATTTGACAGAAGACTCTTGTATCACCCTGTGGGTGAAAAATTTGCTCGAAATCGCTCTATCTCTTACAGTTTTCGAGATATTGACACTTTTCCATTTTCCGCAAAAATCCAAGATGGCCGCTGAAAGTGGCGAAAATTGAAATTTTTCCCCTTTCCATAGGACACTCTTGTACCACCTTGTGGGTCAAAAATTCGCTTGAAATTGCTCTATCTCTTACGGTTTTCGAGATATTTGTGATTTTTCACATTTTCACTAAAAGTAGCAACAAAGTAGCCATTACTCACTTGTACATCGAGCAACAGTTGTAAAACTTAAATATGTTACAGTTCACAAAAAAGTACATGAACAAGATATTTAAGAGAAAATGTGTAGCTGCAATACTTTTGAAGATATAAGCCATTTACTCATTATGGTTATCATTCCAAACTGACCAAGTAACTATTACTCACTTAGCTATGGAGATACACTTCCAACCCGCTGACCATGTTGTAGCTGTGGAGAAAATAGCTGAACAACATATTGGAACCAAATTGTGTAGCTGCAATACTTTTGAAGATATAAGCCATTTACTCATTATTAGGTAAAAGCGCTATTACTCACTCAAAAGTAGGCAAAAGTTCACCAAACCTTTTTCCACTTAGCATAGGATACTCTTGTACTACTCTATGGGTCAAAAATTCACTCGAAATTGCTCTGTCTCTTACGGTTTGCGAGATATTTTTGATTTTTGACATTTTCAGTAAAAGTAGCAATAAAGTAGCCATTACTCGCTTGTACATTGAGCAACAGGTGTGAAACTTAAATATGTTACAGTTCACAAAAAAGTAGATGAACAACATATGAGAGAGAAATCGTGTAGCTGCAATACTTTTGAAGATATAAGCCATTTACTCATTATGGTTATCATAAAAAATTGACAAAGTAGCTATTACTCACTTAGCTATGGAGATACACTTCCAAACTACTGACCATGTTGTAGCTGTGGAGATAGTAGCTGAACAACATATTGGAACAAAATACTGTAAATGCAATAGTTTGAGAATTATAAGCCATAAAAATATATTAGCTAAAAGTGCTATTACTCACCCACAAGTAGGCCAAAGTTCACCAAACCCAAAAATACTGAAGAGCAAAAAAATTCATTAGGACAACTAATTTACCAAAAATGTGTAACTGTAGTAGTTTCAGAGGAAACTGCGTGACACACGCACGCACGCACACACACACATGGTGCAAATTATAATCTCTATAAGATAAGCAAATTATAAAAAATAAACATCAGAAATCAGTAAATTGTTGAGATATTCTGTAATATATTTTCCAATATGGCAGCCAATGAGAAAAGAAGGACTATTCACCGAACGACACTCTAGGGTACATACTAAACCATCCGAATAAAGCACTCAGTCCCACATGGTAAGCTGTTGCAGTGCAATAAAATTGCAAGTTACTCATCGCGTAGCTATGGAAAAAGTAGGGGCACAACATATTTTAACAAAATGCTCTGAGTGCAATACTTTTCAAGTTATAAGTGATTTACTGCATAAATTCATAATATTTTTAATGCATTCAAACTTATTTTAAAAATTTACACAAATTAATTTAAAAATATCCTGGCCTGATACTCACATAAGGGAATCTACTTGTGTCATAGTACATATATCTAAGATAGGGAGAAATCCCTTCAATGGTCATTGAGAAAATTGTGATAAACAGGTGAAATTTTCACACTTTTCGTGGGAGTACCTCTTATCTAGCGGCTCTGGAGAACAGACGAACAGACAAATCTGCATGCCTTGAAGAATTAATCATCCTTGCTAGATAAGGTATCTTTTAAAAGTAACAACATGTTTCTGGATTATTATTATTTATTATTATTATTTTGTATCCAGACAGTGATCCAGATCAGTCAAAATTTAATAGGATCTAAGTCAGACCGTGACCCAAGCAGTAGTATTTATGTAACCCTTCTGACAAACAGATAGACAAACGGTTATGACAACAATACCTCTTGGTAGAGATAACAAATGGGTGTACTAATAAAATATGACTCTTTCATTAAATTACAGTGAAGGAAAAACATAGAAACAGTATACACATGCTTCTTTTTACAAGCATATATTCAACAGGTAAATGTGGTTTGGGTTTGATAAGTATACTTGCTTTCTTCCAGTACTGGCAGCACATTTTAAATGAAAGAGTAGTCACTTACAACCTCAAGACACATGCAGATGATGGGCTATTAATTACCTGGTCTTCAGGTAGCATAAACACTTGCAGTGGGGGAGCAGATAAGCCCTCCCTCAAGTTTAAGGGGTTGGGATGGTATAATTCCTAGGACTGTGTCCTCTCCTAGAGATAAATCTCATCCCAGTCTTTCAGATAATTAAGATGAGGCTGAGAAAACCAAATTAGTGGTGTGTTTGAATGGCAAGAATTTTACATTTGAGTGGGACTGAATACATTTTACAAATATGTTCTATTTCCAGATATACAAACTTTAATATACACAGAGTAATACAAAATTTAATACTCCAACAAGAGTAAGCACTAAAAGTATACATTAAGTAAAACAACTGAAGGAAAGTGCATGACTTGTAACTTATGAAGACATTTTTTTTCTCACTTAGTTTACCCTTTTCTCATGACATCAGAAAATATGTCCAATTTGTACCTAAAATTGTAAACTTTACAAAACTCTTTAAAATTTGAGACTTCCAGAAAAATCTCAAATTGGACTGGAGTCGCTTATTTTAAGTAAGAAAAAATCAGGATTCAGGCTTTACAGAAATTTCACTTGGGTGTGTGTTCATTTTGTACCTGTATGTTTACTCAACTACCACCATTCTCATAGATTTTTCCTAGACTGTGTAAATCAAGTGTGTGCAATGGGGTAAAGGGGTCATTATAATGTCAGAGATACATGCTGGACTGATAAACCCCACTGAGATGTTGTACACACCTACAAGAGAGAGCCTAGATAAATTAAGGGACACCCACTGAAATTACACAAGCAACATATATATTTATTTTTCTCAGTGGCAAGACAGGTCAAACTCTTCCCCCACTGTGACCTCAATTAAGATAAGACTGAAAGTCAGATAATGGGTTTACATTATACAAGAAGGAGTAGTGAAGTGTGGTGGATTAGAAGGGAGTCATATGTTTTGATACAGTTGAGTGTTCAAGGTGTTTTGTGTGTTTTGCTCACATTTTTTGGAAATAATTTAAATATATTTTTATTACGGAAGCTCTGAAAAATTAGACTACTATAATGGATTAGTGCTTAAAAGTTAGTGGCCATCAGGTAATTGTGACTTCAAATGAAATATCAGATCAAGTTGAGGACATAAAGCCTTCAAACAACAAACCAAGATTTATGAAAATAAGATTTATTTACAGGGTTTTATGTAATCATTTGTAGAAAATATTAAGATAGTTTACACTTCATTTGAAACAAATTTGGTGTATTTTATGAAGTAAAATACTAAAATGTCCAGCTAGGTTTGGTTTATTAAATCTTGCAGATAAATATATGCATCAAAATATAAATAAGTAAAAATAAAATAAGTGAAAGCATTTTAGATTTAACTAAGAAAATATTGATTTTTTTAAAAAAAAATATGCATATTTGCTAATCAATTCAGCGAATGCATCCCTTTACTCAAAATCTTAGTAAATATGCAAATTTACTGGTTTCACCTATTTACTGTAAAATACATATATTGCTGTTAAGATCAATTTCCAATATTAAGATGTTAAATCTTTAACTTTTTGGTACAAACTAAACATAAAAAAGTGACTGAGATTGTTCAAAGTGTTGTAAACTGATTACATAAAAGTGTGAAAAGATACAGCATAAACCAGAGGATAGCTGATTTTTCATATACAGTATCCTTTATTATGTTTTTCCATGAGCCCTTATTTTGATCAGCATGTATATTTTCCTTGTTGAGTGGAGTTTATCAAAAAGTTAACTTTTCCTACATATTCTTAATATTTAGGGCTAAGAATTGATTTTTAAAGCTTATATTATAATGCTGAGTGTAATTCTTAAAAGCCTTTTCTTTGTAAATAAAAAAATAGTATCAAAGATGCCTGTACCCCATAGCCTGGGGAAATAGTTTTCAACACCATGAGATACCGGAGTAATAATACAGTGCAAAAATCTGGATACTTTCAGAGCAGTGTCAGTTACATAAACCTCCAAATAATGTTTAAGTAGAGAAAACAACATCTAAGAAAAAGAAAATGTATGTAAAGACGAACCATTTTAGAGTTAGAGTCCGGAAACGGAAATGTTGACGAACAAACAAACAAAATTACACCAATTTCAAAGGAAACCTAGCTATAATGGTGATCTATCTAACTGTCAAGTTTGCATTTGATTAGACACAGCGTTTTCGAGTTAGAGTCTGGAAATAGAAAATGTTGATGAACAAATAAATGGACAAAAAACAGACAAACGAATGGACAGAATTACACCAATTTCGAAATTAACCTAGCTATGGTGGTGATGTATCTCCCTGATAAATTTGAATTCGATTGGACAAACCGTTTTCAAGTTAGAGTCCGGCAATGGAAATTTTGACTGACAGACAGACAAAAAATGGACAAACGAACAGACGGAATTACACTAATTTTAAAAAAGGAACCTAGCTATGATGGTGATCTATCTCAATGTCAAGTTTTAATTCCATTGGACAAACCATTTTCGAGTTAGAGTCCGGAAACGGAAATTTTGATGGACAGTCAAAAAACAGACAAACAACCAAACAGATGGAAATACACCAATTTTGAAAGGAATCTAGCTATGATGGTGATCTATGTCCCTGTCAAGTTTGAATTCGATTGGACAAACCGTTTTCGAGTTAGAGTCCGAAAACGAAAATGTGGACGGACAGACAAACGGACAAACAGACGGAATTACACCAATTTCGAAAGGAACCTAGCTATGATGGTGATCTCTGTCCCTGTCAAGTTTGAATTCGATTGGACAAACCGTTTTCGAGTAAGAGTCCAGAAACAAAAAATGTGGACAGATGTCGGACACATCCATCTGATAGGTGGGTTGGTTACACACAACCCGCCTAAAAACAGGAAATTTACAGTTTCTGTGTTTAGGGCACACCCTATTTACAAAAACAGGAAATTCACAGTTTCTGTGTTTAGGGTGCACCCTATTTACAAAAAGATGAAATTTCATGTTTTCGTGTTTAGGGTGCACCCTATTTACAAAAAGAGTAAATTTGCAGTATCTGTGTTTAGGGCACACCCTATTTACAAAAAGTGGAAATTTGCAGTTTCTGTGTCTAGGGCACACCCTATTTACAAAAAGGTGAAATTTGCTGTTTTTGTGTTTAGGGCACACCCTATTTACAAAAAGTGGAAATTCACAGTTTCTGTGTCTAGGGCACACCCTATTTACAAAAAGAGGAAATTCACAGTTTCCGTGTTTAGGACACACCCTATTTACAAAAAGATTAAATTTGCCATTTTTGTGTTTAGGGCACACCCTGTTTACAAAAAAATGAAATTTGCAGTTTCCGTGTTTAGGGCACACCCTATTTGCAAAAAGGTGAAATTTGCCATTTTTGTGTTTAGGGCACACCCTATTTACAAAAAAATGAAATTTGCAGTTTCCGTGTTTAGGGCACACCCTATTTGCAAAAAGGTGAAATTTGCAGTTTCCGTGTTTGGGGTGCACCCTATTTATAAAAAGAGGAAATTTGCAGTTTTTGTGCATAGGGCACACCCTATTTACAAAAAGAGGAAATTTACAGTTTCCGTGTTTAGGGTGCACCCTATTTACAAAAAGATGAAATTTGCAGTTTTCGTGATTAGGGCACACCCCATTTACAAAAAGATTAAATTGGCCATTTTCGTGTTTAGGGTGCACCCTTTTTCCAGGTGGATATTTGCTGTTTTTCTGATGGCTTATTGAGTTTTTTCACGTACGTGATTTTGACAAATGTGTCAAATGGTGCAAATTTTTGCATGAAACTGCCATATTTCATGAAAGAAATTTCCATATTTGCACCAAAACCCTGCATATTGCGAAATTTAAGGTCTAAAAGGGAAAGGTCTGGATTTTCCCTTTTAAATCTGACAGTGCTTAAATGCTAATTATCTCTAAAAGTATTGCGGATACCCAATTTTTATCAAATAACTCATTCATCTACTTTTGGGAGTAAATGCGAATTATCTCTTAAAAGTATTGCAGATAGCCAATTTTTCTCAAAGAACTCATTCACCTACGTTTGGAAGAGCTTTCACACACGAAAATGAAAAATTGTGAATATCTCGGAAAAGCTATTTCTTCTCCTTTAATGCTCGGTGGGAGATACACACCGCGGCAGTGGTCTTGTTTTCAAAAATTTTTGTCTCACCAAAAATGGTGGCGATTTTGAATTTTCGAAGTTTTTGCAAAACACAAAAATGCTTATATCTCGAAAACTGTGCTAGATGGAGCGAATTCAACAAAATTTTTGACCTGCTGGATATCTCTGCAGAGTACCCATGCCAATTTTGTAAAATATTTTTGTCGCGCCAAATATAGCGGCCATTTTGAATTTTTGAATTTTTTGCAAAAATTGCAAAACACAAAAATGCTTATATCTTGAAAACCGTGCTAGATAGAGCAGACTGCACTGACTTTGGTTGCCACAACAGTATAAGGCTAGAAACGGAACATTTTCTTAATACTTTAGCACTCACCTTTATATCTTTATATCCTTTTCGGGACGCTTTTTTTTTGCGAGCGATCCTCTAGTTTGTATTTGTTTTTTACACAATGCACAGGGTACAAAAGAAGAAGAAAGTTTCAAAAGGAAAATAAAATAAAAATAGTTTTATACATTTTAACTCAACAAATGTATGCATATTACCATAAAAATATTATTTATTCACAAAAACTTTCATGTATATACTTTATCTCTTCCCTGAGCCAAATTCACAAACAAATTTTGTGATAAAATGGCATTAATATACCACATCATAAGTTGTTACAATACCTGCCTCTTTGCTGTGATTGACTTTTTGTGTTTCAAAAAATTTCATCCTGTGTAAAATATATTTGTAACTTTTAAGATACATATAGTATTATGGCCACATTGTTGCCTTACTAATGAAAAACAGGATATAGCATACACAGTATATTTTCTTGATTTAAAGTTCTACATTTGGTAGTAATTAACAAAATCACCCAATTTGACCCATTGGGATTTGCACAGTACAGTGACAACATGGATCTTCAATCTGAAATATGAGTCTGACAAAATATCAGTCACTGCTTTTCTCTTTAAAAAAAATCAAAACTAGATTGGGCCAACTCGGCGCCAACATATCCCCAGACAGGTCATCACTCACGCCACAGGTTTTGATCGGGAATTTTTTAAAACATAATTACCCATTATTATATGAACTTCAGCACATCAATCTACTCTGTTTATATCTCCCCAAGGAAGATGGTGTATCCCCAGACGCCGAATACATACCTCAAATTATATTTTCAATCTTCCTGCAATGATAACTCTAAACCTATTTTCAAAGTATTTAAATGATTGATGATTGAATGTCCATTCTAAAATAATAATCCCAAAAGAGCATATCTGTTTCTATATTTGTTGACAAATAAAATATTATTTTTAACTCAACTCATCATATTTTTCAATCTTCCTTCAAAGTATTTAAATGATTGATGATTCAATGTCCATTCTAAAATTCATAATCCCAAAAGCGCATATCTGTTTCTATATTTGTTCAGAAATAAAATATTATTTAAAAAAAAATTATTTATATTATTATTTTATTATATTATTTTTAGAATTTGCAAATTGTTTTCAGTTATTCATTTCCTCTATACCTATATATGTGGTCCATATATATGCAACCTAAATATGTGACACAATCTCAGTTCTGACTCCCCTTTGTGTTATATGTAATGAAGCCCACCACCTCCCACCCCCACCCCTCTCCCCTTCTCCACACCTCTCTCACTATTACACAAGATCTGCAACCCCATTGAGTTCTTTGTTTCTCATCTGATATCACTAAATACCTTTGTTTATTTAGTGTCACTCAATATAGCTGGAGGTCCCAGAGGTGGGTGGGGGGAATCCGGGTGGGGGATGTGGGTTGAGCATAAATGGTAAACAAACAATCTATATAAAAGGGGTACTCAAATACAAAAAGAATTGAGAATTTTAAGTATGTGATTATCAACTGAAATGAGTTCATAACTGTAGGAGCTGTGCCAAAATTAACTGAGGCAAGTTGAATAAAACTGGGCTAGTTGAGGGTTAAAAATCCCCTAGTTTTACTACATAAGGATATAATTTCATTAATATTGGGACTTAAAGCTCACTTAAAGTGTCCATTTTGTCTACTTGAATATGTTTAACCAGTTTCATTTTAAAAAGTGAAAAACTCAGCAAGCAGAGGTATAACACACAAAAATAAGTTCTTAAAAGACTAAGATAGCCATAACATTATTAATATTCAAAATTTAAATAGACAGGCATTTCCTTTTAAAAATTCAAAGATTTCAGCTCTATAACCCACATAGTTTGACAGTTACTGGGCTTTAAAGTGGCATAATATCCATAAATTGGGTTTCTGTGGGCATTTTACAATTGTTAAAGAGACCTTAGCAATTAAACTACAGATCTGAAACTTTTTGGGGGACATACATAACAAACAAAAATTATATATAATACAGTTTAAGACTTGTCACACTAAGCATTTCCAAATAACAGGGCAAAATACGGAAAAAATGTCAAAAAAGGCACTTGGGCGAGTGTCTATGGCCCTCATACACAGGTTAAATGTCTACTAAAAACCTTGATTTTCGGCATATGTAAAAAGGACATAATAATGCATTCCCAGATGGGATTTCAGCTCCATCAATCACATAGTTTAACAGTTACAGGGCTTAAAGGTGGTAAAAAGTCCAAATATTGGGTCATTGTGGGCCTTTTAGAGATCTCGATGTGGCTTTCAAATTAAAGCTTCAGACTTAAAATTTGTTACATACTAAGATTACACATAGAATATGTATCTAATAAAGTTTGAAACTTCTTAGACTTACCATTTCCAAGTTACAGGGAAAAATATGTGAAAAATGTCTAAAAATGGTCACTCGGGTGGGGATTTATGGTCCTCATACACAGGTTAAATGTCTTCTTAAAGCCTTAATTTTTGGCACATATAAAAATAACATACTAATATCTTCTCAGATAGGATTTGAGCTCTATCAGTCACATAGTTTGACAGTCACAGGGCTTAAAAGTAGCAAAAAGTCCAAATATTGGGTCTTTGGGAGCCTTTTAGAGACCTCAATTTGACCTTCAAAATTAAAGCTTCAGACTTAAAATCTGTTACATACTAAGATTACACACAGAATATATATCTAATACAGTTTGAAACTTCTCAGACTTACCATTTCCAAGTTACAGGGAAAAAGATGTGAAAAATGTCTTATAAGGGTCACTCGGGTGGGTGTTTATGGTCCTGATAAACAGGTTAACTGTCTATTAAAGGCCTAAATGTTGGGGCACATATAAGAAAACACATAGATATATTCCCAGATGATATTTAACTTAGATGAGAGACATAGTTTGAAAGCTACAGTGCTTGAAAGTGGCAAAAAGTGCATAAATTGGGTCTCTGTGGGCACTTTTGAGACCTTAAGTTGACCCCTTTGGGTAAACCTACAGCCCTAAAATTTTCTACAGACAAGGATTACATACCAAAGTTATACCTAGCGCAGTTTGAGACTCATCAGAATTATCACTTCCAAATTATAGGGCAAAATATGTGTAAAGTATAGCAAAAAATCCCTAAGTGGGGGTATTTATGGGCCTCAAACACAATTTTCTCCTCAACTTAAAGTCGTGATTTTCGGCACATGTACTAAGAACATATTAATGTGTTGTCAGGTAAAATTTCAGCCAGCTGAGCATCATAGTTTGTGACCTACAGGGCTCTAAGTGGCCAAAAGTGCAATTTCTGACCTTAAGGTGGCCATAAGTTCTTTTTTACTGGGAGTTTAAGGTCACCTTAAAATAGGGATCTTCCTTTGGGCACCCTTAACATGTGTACCAAGTTTGAAAAAAAAATATTAATTTGTTTTTGAGTTATCGCGTCCACAAGGAAATTTCTACGGCGGCGGCGGCGGCGGCGGCGGCGCGACGGACCTGAATCCAATATATCCCCGACTTTCGTCTGGGGATATAATTAATCCATACATAGGGCAGAACAATTATTCAAAGTTAAGTTTGTTTTTGGCACTAATTCCCCCATTGAGACTGATCCCCTAAAATCTGCAGTGGATTGTCAGTTGGGAGAATTAGCTCTAAATCCACCAACAGTGAGTGACTACTAGGAAAATGTGTAGTGTGGGGTCAAAGCTGTTGAAATATGAAAGCTCAGTTCCTAAACCTAAAATACAAAGTTCAAAGTTTAGGGATTTATGTCTCGTTCAAAACCCAGGGTCATATGGGACAGGCCCTCAGCATTGGTGGGAGTTGAACCCACACAGAGGTGACAGATGATAAACACAAAGGACATTGAAGCAAAATACAACAAATAAGATTTTAGTTTTCTCAGCAAGTACATCCTCTGAAGTCACTTTCACTTCTGTAGTACTTTGACAAAAACTCGATGACGTAATATGTCTACAGAAGAACAATTATTCTGAGTTAGAAGGCCATGGCAGATCCTAATTTCTTGTAGTACATTGCTATGTAACCGTCCAAGCCTGGTATTCATTGCTATGTAAATATGCTGGCTTTAGATAATACACACACAAAATATTTAACTTGTTGGGGCTCATTTATGGCTCTATTTTATTTTGGTAGTATCCAGATGATTCAATAATTGTTCATACATTGAGATTGGTATTTAGGTAGGATGCGTTCACCACAACATGGATTGTGTTTCCAGCACATAACAGATTTTTTTAAATGGTTGAAATAGTTGTTACATCATCTCACAAGCTGTATTCAAATATACAGGCACAAGAGGTAAGGCAGGATTGTTATATGGAATGTCTCAGTTTTGACCATACACTACCAACATACAAGGTCTCTTTTCAGAATCATACAAATACGAGTTAAGCTGTATGGAACTGTGTGACAGGCTGAAAGCTTAGAAGTTTACACATATATTTCTTACCGGCCACAGTTTTGGGATACCTCACTTTGAAATACTGGTTTGGTCGTGCTGCATCTTTCAATAATTTTATGAACATTATCAACTCCTATATTTAACATAGTTTACTGTTCATATTTAATCTATCATTAGAACAATAACCTTAAAAGTAGAGTTGATTATTACAACTATCTTGCAGAACTTTCCAGGACATTATTCTTAGCATTACCTTGCTTTAATGACTTACTCCCCTTTTCCAACTATTACATACAATATGCACTCTTTGTGCACCAACTTTTTGGAATACAAAAGTAAGTACTTCAGTTAATCTGGACAAAGCTTCTATATTTAGCTTCCAGTCAAACTATGTTCTTTAGATTTATTTTTTAACATAAATTCAATCCACAAAATATGATTTTATTGCATTAATACACCCTATCCAATGGACAACTGCTTTACCGGTCAGCGCGACTGGTAGAGGGACAGAAGGCAGTGTTTCAGCCTGAAACCACCCCTGCTGGAAAGAAGAAGAAGCGAAGCAATGATTCACCCAAGCATTCTCCTAGATCCGGCAAGAAAAAGCCCAGTACCAGCAGCAGACAAGTGGGCTGAACGATTTGCTAGACTGGAGGCAATGCTGTTGGCCAAGTCCTTTGCAGTTCCGGTGGAAGCGGTGGTGAAGCCAGCAGAAGTCATCACCAGCCAGAAGCCATTCTTTGATCCTGGTGCCAGCACCAGTAACATGGCTGAGAATGCAGAGTCTTCCGGTCCCAGCCTTGTTCAGGCCACAGGTGATGCTGTAGTTCAAGCTAGGGGAGATGAGAGCCAGCAGATTGCCACCCAGCCTGTTGAGGCTCCAGGTGTGCAGACAGCCACCCAGCCTGTTCAGGCCCCCAGTGCAGGTCCTGATGTACTACTTTCCGGTACTGGTGATGCTGCCCTCAGTGTGGACCAGACCCTGACCGGTGGTAGAACTGTCCAGAGCACCAGTGGGTCTGGAGTGAGGATGGACAGCACAGTGAGCCAGGCTCCCCTTTGGAAGGCAACTTCCGGTATGGCTCCCCAGACAGAGACCTCACCAGAGACGAGTCTGCAGATCAAGAACTCTCAGGAGGCCAGCTATAGAGAGACAATCAGAGGCATGAGATCCTTCATGGGTTGGCACAAGGTCCTTGAATTTGAGAGTGTTTCATCTGCTGATGATAACCCTTTTGCCGGTTCACGAGTCCAGCCAACCGGTAAAGTGTCAGTCAAGCTTCTGGTGGACGATTTGCTGTGCAAGAAGATGGAAAAATTAAATCTCACCATCACAGACGTAGCCTTCCTACTGCCCCACCCTCCCGGGCCCTTAGCCAGGACATGCTCAGGCGTTGGGAGAGAGCAGCCAGAGAACAAACTGCCATGTGCAATCAGGCTGCTGGACTGTCCAGATGCTTGACCAGGGTCCAGGATGCCATGTCTTCTCAGTTAAAGACCCTACACTTGGATAAGACAAAGGGAAAGTCCTCTGAGAGAATGAAGCAGGCTGTAGATGAACTTGACTACCTGGTGACCTTTAACCGGTCAATATCTCAAGCCATGGCCAGGACAGGGTTGGGGTCAATTACACAAGTAATTGAGTAATTAATTACAATTTTTGCATAATTGTAATTGTAATTGATTTTTTTAAAAACTGAGTAATTGTATTTGTAATTATATTTGAAAAATTTACACTGTAATTGTAATTGAATATTTTGAATTTCAATTACACTGCATATTTTACTCAGCATTCTGAATTTAAGTTTCAGTATTCAGTAGTATAAATAATTGTATTTTTTCCATCATCCTTTAACCTATATAACTATGATGTAAAGTCATCTCATTACACATATTTAACACTTAGATCAAGTCTTATTAACAAATTTAAACTAGAGGATCGCTCGCAAAAAAAAAAGATAATGTTTTTGCATAGCAAAAACAAAGCATCCCGAAAAGGATATAAAGGTGAGTGCTAAAGTATTAAGAAAATGCTTCGTTTCTAGCCTTATACTGTTGTGGCAACCAAAGTCAGCGCAGTCTGCTCTATCTAGCACGGTTTTCAAGATATAAGCATTTTTGTGTTTTGCAAAAAATAAAAAAATTAAAAATGTCCGCTATATTTGGCGAGACAAAAATATTTTGAAAATTGGCATGGCTACTCTGCAGAGATACCCAGCAGGTCCAAAATTTTGTTGAGTTCACTCAATATAGCACGGTTTTCGAGATATAAGCATTTTTGTGTTTTGCAAAAACTTTGAAAATTCAAAATGGCCACCATTTTTGGGGAGACAAAAATTTTTGTCAAGACCACTGCCGTGGTGTGTATCTCCCACCGAGCATTAAAGCAGAAGAAATAGCTTTTCCGAGATATTCACAATTTTTCATTTTCGTGTGTGAAAGCTCTCCCAAAAGTAGGTGAATGAGTTATTTGAGAAAAATTGGCTATCTGCAATACTATTAAGAGATAATTCACATTTACTCATTTTGAGTAGGTGAATAATTATCTATGGGTCTGAAACTTCACCAAGTGAAAGCTCTCCCAAAAGTAGGTGAATGAGTTATTTGAGAAAAATTGGCTATCTGCAATACTTTTAGAGATAATTCGCATTTACTCATTTTGAGTAGGTGAGTAATTAGCTATGGGTCTGAAACTTCACCAAGTGAAAGCTCTCCCAAAAGTAGGTGAATGATTAATTTGACAAAAATTGGCTATCTGCAATACTTTTAGAGATAATTCGCATTTACTCATTTTGAGTAGGTGAGTAATTAGCTATGGGTCTGAAACTTCACCAAGTGAAAGCTCTCCCAAAAGTAGGTGAATGAGTTATTTGAGAAAAATTGGCTATCTGCAATACTTTTAGAGATAATTCGCATTTACTCATTTTGAGTAGACGAGTAATTAGCTATGGGTCTGAAACTTCACCAAGTGAAAGCTCTCCCAAAAGTAGGTGAATGAGTTATTTGAGAAAAATTGGCTATCTGCAATACTTTTAGAGATAATTCGCATTTACTCATTTTGAGTAGGTGAGTAATTAGCTATGGGTCTGAAACTTCACCAAGTGAAAGCTCTCCCAAAAGTAGGTGAATGATTAATTTGAAAAAAAACTGGCTATCTGCAATACTTTTAGAGATAATTCGCATTTACTCATTTTGAGTAGGTGAGTAATTAGCTATGGGTCTGAAACTTCACCAAGTGAAAGCTCTCCCAAAAGTAGGTGAATGAGTTATTTGAGAAAAATTGGCTATCTGCAATACTTTTAGAGATAATTCGCATTTACTCATTTTGAGTAGGTGAGTAATTAGCTATGGGTCTGAAACTTCACCAAGTGAAAGCTCTCCCAAAAGTAGGTGAATGAGTTATTTGAGAAAAATTGGCTATCTGAAATACTTTTAGAGATAATTCGCATTTACTCATTTTGAGTAGGTGAGTAATTAGCTATGGGTCTGAAACTTCACCAAGTGAAAGCTCTCCCACAAGTAGATGAATGAGTTATTTGATAAAAATTGGGTATCCGCAATACTTTTACAGATAATTAGCATTTACTCATTTTGAGTAGGTAAATAATTAGCTATGGGTCTGAAACTTCACCATGTGAAAGCTCTCCCAAAAGTAGGTGAATGAGTTATTTGAGAAAAATTGGCTATCTGCAATACTTTTAGAGATAATTCGCATTTACTCATTTTGAGTAGGTGAGTAATTAGCTATGGGTCTGAAACTTCACCATGTGAAAGCTCTTCCAAAAGTAGGTGAATGAGTTATTTGAGAAAAATTGGCCATCTGCAATACTTTTAGAGGTAATTCGCATTTACTCTTTTTGAGTAGGTGAGCAATTAGCTATGGGTCTGAAACTTCACCAAGTGAAAGCTCTTTGGGATAGCTGCTCTGCAGAGATACCCTGAAGATAAAAAATTTCGTCGAAATCGCTCTATGTAGCACGGTTTTCGAAATATTAGCATTTTCGTGTTTTGCAATTTTTGCGCAAAAATTCGAAAATTCAAAATGGCCGCCATTTTTGGCAAGATAATTTTTTTTTGAAAATTGGCATGGCTACTCTGCAGAGATACCCAGTGGGGCAAAAATTTCGTCGAAATCGCTCTATCTAGCACGGTTTTCGAGATATAAGCATTTTTGTGTTTTGCAATTTTGCGAAAAATTCGAAAATTCAAAATGGCCGCCATTTTTTGCGAGAAATTTTTTGTTTGAAAATTGGCATGGCTACTCTGCAGATATACCCTGCGGGTCAAAAATTTCGTCGAAATCGCTCTATCTAGCAGGGTTTTCGAGATATAAGCATTTTTATGTTTTGCAATTTTTGCGAAAAATTCGAAAATTCAAAATGGCCGCCATTTTTGGCGAGATAAAATTTTTTTGAAAATTGGCATGGCTACTCTGCAGAGATACCCAGTGGGTCAAAAATTTCGTCGAAATCGCTCTATCTAGCAGGGTTTTTGAGATATAAGCATTTTTATGTTTTGCAATTTTTGCGAAAAATTCGAAAATTCAAAATGGCCGCCATTTTTGGCGAGACAAAATTTTTTTGAAAATTGGCATGGCTACTCTGCAGATATACCCTGTGGGTCAAAAATTTCGTCGAAATCGCTCTATCTAGCAGGGTTTTCGAGATATAAGCATTTTTATGTTTTGCAATTTTTGCGAAAAATTCGAAAATTCAAAATGGCCGCCATTTTTGGCGAGACAAAAATTTTTTCAAAATTGGGATAACTACTCTGCAGAGATACCCTGCGGGTCAAAAATTTTGTCGAAATCGCTCTATCTAGCACGGTTTTCAAGATATAAGCATTTTTGTGTTTTGCAATTTTTGCGAAAATTTCGAAAATTCAAAATGGCCGCCATTTTTGGCGAGAAAAATTTTTTTTGAAAATTGGGAAAAGTACTCCGCAGAGAAATCCTGCGGGTCAAAAATTTTGTCGAAATTGCTCTATCTAGCACGGTTTTTGAGATATAAGCATTTTTGTGTTTTGCAATTTTTGCGAAAATTTCGAAAATTCAAAATGGCCGCCATTTTGGGCGAGACAAAAAATTTTTGAAAATTGGGAAAACTACTTTACAGAGATACCCTGCGGGTCAAAAATTTCGTCGAAATCGCTCTATCTAGCACGGTTTTCGAGATATAAGCATTTTTGTGTTTTCCTTATTTGGAAAATTCGTAATGATTAATTAATCATTAATTACTCGGCCATTTCTTGACCAATCAATGCCAAAATCTAACGATTTCCAGATTTTAATAGAATGAATGTATTTGCCAAGTTTCAGGTGAATTGATAAAATTCCTTTCAAGTTATCATCCGGACAAGCTTCCCCATCGAAAAAAGACATTTTTGGTCATGTGACCTCTCTGATTGGTTGAAATGTCACTGCAGCATATTCAAAAAAATTCCCCAAGGCTACTGCCTAAACCTGCCAAATTTGAAAAGAATCCGCCTAACGGTTACAGAGTTATAAGGAAAACAAAATGCGGAGCCGGCGGAGCCGGCGGAGCCAGAAGCTCTCCCATACACAAACAAGCGTCCCTTGCGGGACGCTTAACAAGAGGGATTGCTTTGAGTACTTAGTGTATATGTATATCTTCATGAACATTATACAGATATAATCAGTTGTACATGGAGCATTGTTGGGAGATTAGTGTCAATTATGTCATTAGGCACTGTGGTGAGATTAGTGTCACTGCAAAGTTGTGCCTTGGCTAGTTACGTGGTGATCAGTGTATCTACCAGAAATACAGGAAACATTAAATGGGGGTTTCAGTCTCACAGTGGGTTTATTATTTAACACTCATGTAAATCCAATTTCTAGTTAACATTATCTGTACATTTTAAAGTGATTGTAAAATATGCATATATTTATATAGTGCAGAACCCAACTGAAATAGATCTGAAGTATTATGCATATGAATTTACATTGTGCATATTAAACAGACTCCCACAATAACAACATAGTAGATTTTAAATTAATACACATATATATTTTAATACAAAGTTGTTGTTTTTTCATCAAGAGAGCACAAATTAACACATAAAACCTAAGTTAACATAAGGTACAATCACTGTTAGAACTTATATATAAATAAAAGAATATCAGAAAGACACATAAAACTCGTAAGTTTTATAAAAATGCTATACTTTGTTACTCATGTTAATCCCAACAACACATATCTGATATACGACACTTGTATTGATTGAATTTTAACTGAACTTTCCCTTCTTGTAATTGTAGTTGCAATTGAATGAAAGTAGTTGTAATTGTAATTGATTTTTCTCAGTCTATTGTAATTGTATTTGTAATTGACCACTGGTAATTGAAGAAGTAATTGATCAAAGTAATTGACCCTATAGTCCTGGCCGCCAGGACTATGCAAGATCTTTCTGAAGGGGTTTTCATCAGTATGGCGAATTTTACCCTTGCACGCAGGGACAGTTATTTGGAATATCTACATGCTGGTGTGAAGCAAGATACGCTTACTGCTCTGCGTACGGCCCCAGTTCATCTACAGTCACTATTCCCTGACCAGCTTCTCACCAAGGCTGAAGAGGAAATATCTAGAAGTGAGGAGAGGCGTTCTTCTGGCTAGTCTCACAGACAACAGGGTTGTTTTCACCCTTATGCTCCCAGTGACAAGTCTGCTCATCAACCGGACCAGAAGTCTGGTAACCCAGCATGGAAGCAAATAAGGGACAGACAATAAGCCAAGAAAGGTCGTGGCAAGCCTTCAACCTTCTCCCAGAAGCCGGCTAAGGGTTCCAAGCCACATAAATGACAATCAATGTATAGAGTTTGTTACCGGACAGAAGGACTGTGTTTATGTGTCGGGTCAGATAGGCTTGAACCCTCCTCCAGTGATAGCTGGAGACAAGAGAGAGACTGTATATTCACATGTAGACTTTTGTGTTGCAAATGCTCATTCTGTTATCGGGTTGCCGCAAAAAAAGGGCGTAATTCCCTTTTGTTGCCAGAATTACACAGAAATAAAATATGTGAAAGATGTTTCCTGTGTAGGTCACTTAAGCACTGCAAATCTTGTCACAAATGTCCCACTGTTGCTATAGATTCACCTGTAGGGGCAAGGCTACACCAGTTTTGGGAGAAGTGGGAAGCCCTGGGTTCGAGTCCAAAAGTAGTAACAACACTCAGAGAGGGTTACACCCTCCCCTTCTGGTTCAGACCCAATTTAACCAGATCACCAACTGTCATAAGCAACTATCTCAACCCACTAAAACAGTCCCACCTTTTGGAGGCACTGTATCAGCTGGTGAACAAAAATGCAGTAGAATGGGTAGCAAACCAAAACTCACTGGGATTTTACAACTGGCTATTTTTGGTACCCAAACCCAACAACCGGTGGAGACCTATCTTGGACCTGAGCACCTTGAACAGCTTCCTAAACACAGTCATTCAAAATGGAGACCCCAGAGACAATAAGAACCTCCCTACAGACAGGGGAGTGGGTCACCTCTATAGACTTCAAGGACAAATACTTCCACATACCAATTCACAGTCAGTCCAGGAAGTACATGCGTTTTCACATCCAGGGTCGGTCCTACCAGTTCAAAGCCCTACCCTTCAGCCTGTCAACAGCACCCATGGAGTTCACAGTGGTGGCCAAAAAGGTCAAACTGATGGCTTTACAGAGGGGTATAAGAATCCATCAGTACCTAGACAACTGGTTGGTGAGAGCCACGTCCCCCCAAACTTGTCTCCAGCATTCACAGACCTTGGTAGCCCTCTGTCGAGAGCTAGGTTGGCTGGTAAACAAGGAGAAGTCAGAACTGGATCCAAAACAGGTTTTCAACTTTGTAGGTTACCAGTTCGACTTGAAAGAGGGCAAAGTCAGACCCACACCAGAGCATTGGCAGTCTTTGATAGACAAAATTCAGACAATTCTGTCCGGTCCGGCAGTTCATGTCCCTCATAGGGCTCTTAACAGCCACAGAAAAGCAAGTCCACCTAGGTCGACTTTATATGAGACCCATACAGTGGCACTTGAAGAACAACTGGAGGGTACCAGAATCACTAGTAAAGGTGATACCTGTCCCCAGGTTGCTCCACCCCCACTTAAGGTGGTGGCTGGAGGAAAGCAATGTGGTTCCAGGTCAACCATTACACCCACTAAAACATGCTCTGCAGATATTTACAGATGCATCAAAAGAAGGGTGGGGCGCTCACTTAAACGAGCGCACTGCAAGGGGAACCTGGTCCCTTCCAGAAAGCAAGCTGCATATAAACCACTTGGAACTAAAGGCAGTCTTTCTGGCCCTAAAAGAGTTCCAAGACCTCTGCTCAAACAACATAGTCCTGGTGGCCACAGACAACACAACAGTGGTTGCCTATATAAACAAGGAAGGGGGGATGAAGTCGAGCTCTCTGTGTGCCCTGCTGTGGAGAATCCTGTCTTGGTGCACAAGGAAACAGGTAACTCTCAGAGTACGACACATCCCCGGCCAGCTGAACGTGATAGCAGACAAGCTATCCAGACTTGGCAAGACCATTCAAAAGGAATGGTCCCTTCATCCAGAGTTGTTCCAACCTATTTGCTGCCGGTGGTGCCAGCCCCAGGTGGATCTGTTTGCCACCAGATTCAACAACAAACTGCCACAGTTTGTGTCACTGGTCCCACACCCCCAGGCATGGGCAGTGGATGCACTCAGTCTGTCCTGGGAAGATCTGGACCCATATGCCTTCCCTCCAGCAGCCATCTTGGGCAAAGTGGTGGAGAAGTTGCAGGACTACCCATGCAACAAAATCATACTGATAGCACCGGGTTGGCCCAACATGCCCTGGTTCTGGGATCTAGTGGCAATGTCGAGTCAGATCCCACTGTGCCTGCCCAACCTGGTGTCTCAGCCATTCAACCAGACCCTGCACAGGAACCTGTCAAACCTGAACCTACATGTCTGGCTCCTAGAGCCACAGCAATCAAGGAACAGGGCTTCTCTGAGGCAGTGGCAGCACGAATTGAGGCTCCTTAAAGAGGATCAACCAGATCCATCTATGAGGCAAAGTGGACCATTTTTACAAAGTGGTGCCTCAGTAATCAGGTGGACTTCAGGGGACCACGTTTGAAAGCCATAGCTGACTTCCTCCTGCACCTGTTTCAGGACAGGAAGTTGCAACCAGGTACCATTGATGGATACAGATCAGCCATTGCTGACAAGTTGGGCAACTTTCCCATCAATGTAAGCAAAGATGAGAATCTCACTCATCTCCTAGATAGTTTCCATAGAGACAGACCCAAGGGCAGGCGGGGCATACCCTCTTGGAACCTCTCCCTGGTTATACACCAGCTGACAAAGGCTCCCTTTGAACCATTAAAAGAGGCCTCACTAAAACACTTGACCTTCAAGACTGTTTTTCTGTTGGCCCTGGGTTCTGGTAAACGCAGAAGTGAGATCCATGCTTAGTTGTATAAGAACATCAGACACCAGTCAGACTGGTCAAAGGTGTCCTTGTACCCCTCACCCAGCTTTCTATCCAAGAACCAGCAGGCTAAGGAGGGACCATATAGTGTGGCCCCAGTGGTCATACCAGCCTGGGCCCTCACTCTGGATAAGTCACTCAAGGGTGACAGGTCCTTGTGTCCAGTCAGAGCCCTTACCTATTACTTGGACAGGACCTCAGACCTTAAGCAGAACAAGGAGCTGGTCTTTGTCTCCTTCAAGAAAGGTTTTGATAAGGACATCTCACCTGCCACCATCTCCTCATGGATCAAACAGACTGTGATCCTATGTTATGAGCTCTCTCATCAGGAGGCCCTCACACTGCATCAGGTAAAAGCCCATGATGTCAGGGCCTTTGCTGCCTCTAAAGCCTTCCAGTCGGGGTTTCCCTGGAGCAGATTTTGTCAGCCTGCCAGTGGAAATCGCATGATACCTTCACACAGTTCTATTTGACGGATGTCGCTTGGGGTGACACAGAGCTTTTTCATTTGGGGCCAGTGATGGCATGCCCAACAGTTCTACCACCAAGCCCAAAAATGAGGAGATATGTAAATATGTATATATATACATATAGTGTATATTTGTATATAATGCAACAAAAAAAAAAACAAAAAAAAACTGACTTGCTTCCTTTGGGAAGTTTATTTCTTATGGGACTGAACTAAACCCTCTCTTCCTATTCTCAGAGCTTGTCTGAGAAATAAGGGGGGGGGGCAACGCCGGTAGACTTCCAGGTAACCGTTTAGTATTAGCCGACCTTGACCTTACAGGGTTCTCTGACCCTAGGTCAAACTGGCCCTTCTCAGTTTTGTTCTATTTTTGAGTTCAAATGAGTCCCTAGTAACTTACCCGCCGACCAAGCGGTAGTTATTCAGCAATTGTCCATTGGATAGGATGTATTAACGCAATAAAATTGAAAATTTGATAAGTAAATTAAATTTTTATAAGTTACTACCCTATCCAATGGACAGGCAAGGCCCACCCATCCGGCCCCGCTATCAGCTTACTAGGGGTCTTTAATAGGACTTGACACAAAAAAGATGCTATGATGTCACACTGTCTAGACAGGAAGGAAGTACGATGTGCCACTTAGCGAATGCACACTCCGTGACCGGTCCTGCCGGTAGTATATACATGACGTCTTTTTCTGGCGTTTGGTGGGACCGGTCGCACCGACCGGTAAAGCAATTGTCCATTGGATAGGGTATTAACTTATAAAAAT
Organism: Sabellastarte sp. h YS-2021; assembly: GCA_964017235.1. Lineage (NCBI taxonomy): Eukaryota > Metazoa > Annelida > Polychaeta > Sabellida > Sabellidae > Sabellastarte > Sabellastarte sp. h YS-2021. Next base: position 137,296,968 of record OZ024927.1, on the reverse strand, counting down.
TTAATTTACTTATTAAATTTGCAAGTTTTCTTCTTTGGACTAATATAAAATATGAAAACAGCCACTACCTTTTGAATCCTTTTAAATAATGTAAATATAAAATATATGCCGTGGCAGACAGTCCAAAATCATTATGGTGAAATTTCAAATCCTACTGGTAAGGCTTTCAAATTGGATTTTCCACTTGTAGAAAGTCCAATTGGAGTTTCTACAATCTATACTTGGTAGAAAATCCAACTGAAGTTTCTAGCGAGCTAAACTTGGTAGAAAGTCCAATTTGAATTTTGTTTTGCTTGTTCTGCTACTTGGGCATATAGAATACAAGTCCCGTCCTTTTGTGGCACTACACCTGAGTGTCCTAGTTTTCTTTTGCAACCACTGGACAACTGGATCTGTAACAACACAGTAAATCTTGGGAGTTTTTTCAAGTTTAACGTGTTTGTTACTTACTTCTTATAATATGTACCAGACTAAGTATTACTTGTTTTGCCCCACACAATTTAAACTAGATTGGGCCAACTCGGCGCCAACATATCCCCAGACAGGTCATCACTCACGCCACAGGTTTTGATCGGGAATTTTTTAAAGCATAATTACCCATTATTATATGAACTTCAGCACATCAATCTACTCTGTTTGTATCTTCCCAAGAAGATGGTGTATCCCCAGACGCCGAATACATAACTCAAACTATATTTTCAATCTTCCTGCAATGATAACTCTAAACCTATTTTCAAACTATTTATTAATAAATGATTGATGATTGAATGTCCATTCTAAAATAATAATCCCAAAAGAGCATATCTCTTTCTATATTTGTTGACAAATAAAATATTATTTTTAACTCAACATCATACTTTTCAATCTTCCTGCAATGATAACTCTTAACCTAATTTCAAAGTATTTAAATGATTGATGATTGAATGTCCATTCTAAAATTCATAATCCCAAAAGCGCATATCTGTTTCTATATTTGTTCACAAATAAAATATTATTTAAAAAAAATTATTTATATTATTATTTTATTATATTATTTATAGAATTTGTAAATTGTTTTCAGTTATTCATTTCCTCTATTCCTATATATGTGGTCCATATATATGCAACCTAAATATGTGACACAATCTCAGTTCTGACTCCCCTTTGTGTTATATGATGAAGCCCACCACCTCCTACCCCACCCCTCTCCCCTTCTCCACACCTCTCTCACTATTACACAAGATCTGCAACCCCATTGAGTTCTTTGTTTCTCATTTGATATCACTAAATACCTTTGTTTATTTAGTGTCACTCAATATAGCTGGAGGTCCCAGAGGTGGGTGGGGGATGTGGGTTGGGACTACAGCATAAATGGTAAACAAACAATCTGATATATATCAAAGGGGTAATCAAATACAAAAAGAACTGAGAATTTAAAGTATGTGATTATCAACTGAAATGAGTTCATAACTGTAGGAGCTGTGTCAAAATTAACTGAGGCAAGTTGAATAAAACTGGGCTAGTTGAGGGTTAAAAATCCCCTAGTTTTACTACATAAGGATATACTTTTATTAATATTGGGACTTAAAGCTCACCAGAAAATAACAGTGTCCATTTTGCCTACTTGAATATGTTTAACCAGTTTCATTTTAAAGAGTTAAAAACTCAGCAAGCAGAGGTACAACACACAAAAATAAGTTCTTAAAAGACTAAGATAGCCATAACATCATTAATATTCAAAATTTAAAGAGACAGGCACTTCCTTTTAAAAATTCAAAGATTTCAGCTCTATGACCCACATAGTTTGACAGTTACAGGGCTTTAAAGTGGCATAATGTCCATAAATTGGGTTTCTGTGGGCATTTTACAATTGTTAAAGAGACCTTAGCAATTAAACTACAGATCTGAAACTTTTTGGGGGACATACATAACAAACAAAAATTAGATATAATACAGTTTAAGACTTGTCACACTAAGCATTTCCAAATTACAGGGCAAAATACAGTAGAAAATGTCAAAAAAGGTCACTTGGATGAGTGTCTATGGTCGTCATACACAGGTTCAATGTCTACTACAGGCCTTGATGTTCGGTACATGGAAAAAGAAGACGCTTAATAATGTATTCCCAGTTGAGATTTCAGCCCTGTCAGTCACATAGTTTAACAGTCACAGGGCTGAAAAGTGGCAAAAAGTCCAAATATTGGGTCTCTGTGGGCCTTTTAGAGACCTCAATGTGACCTTCAAATTGAAGCTTCAGACTTAAAATCTTTCACAATCAGAGATTATACATAGAATGTATATCTAATATAGTTTGAAACTTCTCAGACTTACCATTCCAAGTTACAAGGCAAAATATGTAAAAAATGTCTAAAAAGGGTCACTCGGGTGAGTATCTATGGTCGTCATACACAGGTTAAATATCTACTAAAGGCCTTGATGTTCAGCACATGTAAAAAGAACATAATAATATATTCCCAGATGAGATTTCAGCTCTATCAGTCACATAGTTTAACAGTCACAGGGCTTAAAAGTGGCAAAAAGTCCAAATATTGGGTCTCTGTGGGCCTTTTAGAGACCTCAATGTGAACTTTAAATCAAAGCTTCAGATTTAAAATCTTTCACAATCAAAGGTTACACATAGAATGTATATCTAATACAGTTTGAAACTTCTCAAGACTTACCATTTCCAAGTTACTGGGAAAAATATGTGAAAAATGTCTAAAAAGGGTCACTCGGGTGGGTGTTATGGTCCTCACACACAGGTTAAATGTCTACTTAAAGCCTTTATTTCTGGCACATGTAAAAATGACATAATGATATATTCCCAGGTGAGATTTCAGCTCTATCAGTAACATAGTTTAACAGTCACAGGGCTGAAAAGTGGCAAAAAGGCAAAATATCGGGTCTCTGTGGGCCTTTTAGAGACCTCAATGTGACCTTCAAATCAAAGCTTCAGACTAAAAATCTTTCACATTCAAAGGTTACACATAGAATGTATATCTAATACAGTTTGAAACTTCTCAGACTTACCATTTCCAAGTTACAGGGAAAAATATGTGAAAAATGTCTTATAAGGGTCACTCGGGTGGGTGTTTATGGTCCTCACACACAGGTTAAATGTCTATTAAAGGCCTAAATTTTGGGGCAGATATAAGAAAACACATAGATATATTCTCAGATGATATTTAACTTAGATGAGAGACATAGTTTGAAAGCTACAGTGCTCGAAAGTGGCAAAAAGTGCATAAATTGGGTCTCTGTGGGCACTTTTGAGACCTTAAGTCGACCCCTTTGGGTAAACCTACAGCCCTAAAATTTTCTACAGACAAGGATTACATATCAAAGTTATACCTAGTGCAGTTTGAGACTCATCAGAGTTACCACTTCCAAATTATAGGGCAAAATATGTGAAAAATATAGCAAAAAATCCCTAAGTGGGGGTCTTTATGGGCCTCAAACACAATTTTCTCCTCAACTTAAAGTCGTGATTTTCGGCACATGTACTAAGAACATATTAATGTGTTCTCAGGTGAAATTTCAGCCAGCTGAGCATCATAGTTTGTGACCTAGAGGGCTCTTAGTGGCCAAAAGTGCAATTTCTGACCTTAAGGTGGCCATAAGTTCTCTTTTATTGGGAGTTTAAGGTCACCTTAAAATAGGGATCTTCCTTTGGACACCCTTAACATGTGTACCAAGTTTGAAAAAAAAATATTAATTTGTTTTTGAGTTATCGCGTCCACAAGGAAATTTCTACGGTGGCGGCGGCGGCGGCGGCGGCGGCGGCGGCGGCGGCGGCGGCGCGACGGACCTGAATCCAATATATCCCCGACTTTCGTCTGGGGATATAATTATCAACCAATTTGACATGCATGTACTTTTGAAGTGAGATGCAATAATTTTCCTTTCTTTTCTGATTTTACTTTTCATTCTTCTCAGTAAAAAGCTGCTCAAACAACTCTTAAGACTGTGCTTTTCTACCTATAATGAATTTTAAAATTGTTCTCCAACTTACAAAGGACTGAACAAATAAAGTTGACCCATAATACTGAATTGTTTGAACTTAGAGTCACACAAGTGAAACTGTAAATTACCATGTTTTTGTAATATTGACTTCTGTACCGGATATGTTCAATTACACTTTCACCATGTTCATGTTTGGCTGAATTTGAAATTTAACCAAATTTGAATTCTACCAGTTTGGTAGTGTCCAATCTGGCAGAATTTGAAATTCTACAGATTGGAATTTTCTACTATGACAGATGTAACAACACATACACCATTAGATAAGATTAATATTTTGATTTATATCCCTGATTTCCTCACCATTAAAAAAATGTTATCAGAAATGTGCAAAATTAAAAAAAAAACTATATACAAATATAAGACTTCTTGAAATATTGTGTTGTTAGGTAGTATTTACGAATGTTGTACTGACCTGAACTTCCAATAATGATACAAAACCTCAATTTGGGTTTCGATCAATACTGAAATATCACTGTCACCATAAATCATTTTATAAATACAATCTTGTTATATTCTTCAATATATTTTGTTATTCTGTGTAAAGTTATCACAAGCTTCAATGACTTACATCATCACAATACTGATATAACACATTAAATCACATCTCAAATCATACATCTATGAAAGTTGCCCCTGACACAGGCATTGTCTAAAAGAGGTTTACCAAATAAAAAAGTCATGTCTGTCTTTACTCTGATTTCATTTCTGAAGCTTTTCAAAAGTGGCTTTTGTCTGAATCAATTACTTATCATGGTTGTTTTGTTTTACCATAGGAGAGATTGGTCAATGACCAAAAATGGGGAATATTATCCAATCTGTGGCCCAGATCCCCCAAATAACCTTAAATGTACTAGTTTGATATCAAAAGCTTTCCATTTATTCCAGATATGTCTACCTGCAATGCCTATGACCTCTTAAAAACATTAACACATTTTTACAGTGATATCAACACTGCTATTTAGTAGCTACACCAAGTATGTGTGGGCCAATCAAATTTGGTGTCATTATTTTTTCAACAAAATGTTCAATCTCCACAGTATCAAAATGAGCCCTTTCAATGTTAACCCAAGGAGTCCCAGTGAAATGGCATCCATCAGCAATCTTTCTCCAGATTGGGCTGATTATCCTCTGTAAAGTATGCACCCATAATTTTGGATCTGCTCTGACATGCTCCATGAAAAGAAATTTTCCACCCTACAACAGAAATATAAAGAAAGATTAAACATAAATTCCTGACAAAGAAATTTCAAGTTGGTTTCTATGTAAAAGACATGTCGTTTATAATTAGCAGTAGTTGGAATGAACATATATCTTAAGTAAGAAATCACAAAATAAACCATATAAAATAAAATTATTGGAGCACTGATAAATCTAAGGAACTGCTTGAAATTAATTTTTAAAGATACATTTTCTTCTACTTTTTATCAGCAACAAATTGGTCAAGTTTTAGATGTATGAAGAGGTTTATTTGTTCATAAGTCATGGAAATGGCTATTTTCAACATAGCTTTCCAACATATTTAAGTACACTGTGTCCATGCTTTCCATATATAGCTTAATTAGAGGAGAAACTTCTTAATTTCAGTGGAAATTGCTTTAGTTTGTGTGCTTTACAATTTAGAAAGAAAAAGGTAAATTACTAAAATTTACGAAAAACTAATCACATGAACATAGCCTTGCATTTTGTAAAACAGCGAGTTTTAAGCTTATTTTTGCATCCTTATTTCATTTACAAATATTCGATTTTGCAACAATTTGATGTTTAATAAACTATAAACATCATTTCATCTTTAAAAATGTATAAACAGATGGTTAATATCCAAAAATGGCAATACTTGAATTTACAACACTCAAAATCATGGAGACTCAACTTACAATATATATATGTACGTGTGTGCAAAATATAGTCTCAATATAGTGGTGGTGGACCAGATTCCTTCACGCTCACCCCTAAATTTCTCCAAAACAATCACAGTTACACAATAAATTGCCAATGTATATGATTAATTTGAGAATTATCTATGATGTGGTAAACATCTTTTCTGTGAAAAACTATAAATCTTTAAGAAAATTGAGGGTGGGCGTGAATAGGTACACAGGCGTGAATTGGTCCACCACCACTATGTTTATAGTTACCTTTCTTAAAATTCTCTTTATCTCTTTGACACATAGATCTATGTCAGATACAGAACATAACACAAGTGTGCAAACAACAGCATCAATACTATCATTTGGAATGATGGATAAATCTTCAGCAGACCCAATTATAAAATCCTTTAGGTGAACATGGGGAAACTGATTACTATTATTTTGTAAGTATGACTGAAAGTAGGGATTAGGGTCCAAGCAAATGACACTTGTGCTTTCTGGGAAATATTTGAAATTCGCCCCAGTCCCAGCACCTATTTCTAGAATGGTAAGTTTTCGTCGATCCTTTTTGCCATCATAAGTAAGATCACTCAATTTAGTGAACAGTTCTTGCTTCCTATGATTTAACCTCTTATTGTATTTGACAACAAAACGTTCCATGAAAGCAGCATATATCATCTGATACCACTTTTTGAAATAGCTTTTGAGTAAAATCACAGAGAAGATTGCCAAAACAATTGGTATTAGGTTTGACCAAAACAATGTTTGGACTTCAACATCGTATGCTGCCATGTTCTGGTTTGGTTTGTTTACACAAACATATGACTATATACACGATCATATATGATAAGTGGCACTGCGTGAACATTTTGGTGTATGAAACAAAAATATGTTCAAATGAATGTCACATCTTATATGGAAAGATTGAGGCTTTTTTTTCTAAAGAAATATTGGCATTTTACACAAATAATATCATAATAATATTTTATTTGTTGTAATCAGTTTTATTGTTTCACACAATAATGTTTAATTGTTTTATTAAGCAGTTTTAACAAAAAAAAAAGTGAATACAGCTTCATTGCACACACTGCCACATATTGGAATATAACATGTGGTAAAGCCTGATAATTATCTGTAAACAAAAAAAAACCACAAAATGCAGATTATTTTTCTAAGTGAAGAATATCTAACCGAAATTTCTTTCTCAAGTAGAACTTTTCAACAAATAACTAAATATCTAACAACTACAAGAAAATTGTTCTTTAGTACGTACATGACTATGCAAGTACAATGCATTCAACTGCCCAAACCTGAACTGTGATCAGAAATTAATAGCCTTTTTGGAACGGATTGGGGAGACTGACAACCTATTTTCACAATTTAGACTTCTACAATTGATTCAGGACAACAAACATAGGGGTTGGATAAATTAAGGGTCTTGAAAGTAAGGAGGTTATATCAAAAGAGAATATTATTTAAAATGTGAAGCCAGTGGAGTTTTTCAAGGCAGGGTGTGACATGACTCATTTTAACCAGTTTATCGACAATGCAGCAGAGAACGTTTTGAACTTTCTGATACTTAACAACACTGGCTTTGCAGACCCCATATACTAAATAATTACAGTAGTCTTATGAAATACTGATCATAGTGTTGTCACCGGAATTGCAGTCCAAACGCTTAGGAATTTACATAGAAGGACATGTTGCAAATCCATGAGATGATAATAACAGGAATGACAAATCTTGGCTACATGATTGTCAAATGAGTTTTCTGAATCAGATAGAACACCTAGATTTATTTTTACTTCTGAGATATAGACTTCTTGGGAATGGCACATGAAATTTTGGTGTATGTGACTCTGTTATGTTTGTCACCACTGATGATAAACTCTAGTTTATCTGAGTTAGGTTTGACAGTATTCATCCACTCCTGAGACACCCAGTGAGCTCCTTGATACTTTAATAAAATTCCTGGAGTCTATTGCTAAATACACAGAATTCTGCTAAAGATTCTGGTATCTAGTGGATACAATTTCTGTTGTACACCTATGTTGCTAACTCGGGACGGTTTTAACTCAGGACACCCAAACACAAAAATGATAAAAACTTCATAAAAATAGTGGCACCATCCATATATCAACAATACACAAGTGTATTTGTCATAACCCACCAAAATAATATATTTTTTGAATAATTTTTACCATGTTATTCCTAAGATGATAGAGTGACACTTTTAAGATGTCATCCAGTGCAGATTTTCAGCGATATTGCTGAACTCAGTGTCCCTAGGCACAGCATATATCCTAGTTAAATTGTGTGATGCTTTATTTTATACAAAATAGTATCTGTAAAAAAACATCAATAAACACAGGATATAATAAAAATCACGTTTACCTTTGATTTACGGAAATGGCATATCTTTTAAAAGTGTCCTGAGTTAAAAATAGAATGAAAATCCCAGGAATACATATTGGTTGTTGTTTAGTAGACAGGGAGGCATTTTATACAGGGTAATTTTCTGTGACTGCTAGACTCTCACTGGTCTTCTCATATGATAAGGATAAGCAGATATTCTATTATTCTTTATTGTGTATTTACACTATTTGTTCAAAAAGTGTCCCGAGTTCGCAACACAGGTGTACTGGGAGATTCACCAACTATCACGTATTAAGAGTTGTATGCTATTGGTTTATTTATGTGCCACTTTTTAAAACCAAATTTTAATCTGTCATACCTCAATGTTTCTCGATATTACACAATCACAGCCAGATAACTTCCATTTTTTCTTGGAATTTCCATGTGGTCTGCCACATGAAAAGACTGATGGATATGCTCCAATGTTTTTTCTTGTCAAACTTGATTCCCATCTGTCTGTATCCATTATTGTCTAGGAAACCTGTAAAAGCTTTTCCATGCAGGGTTATTTGTGCGTTTTTACAACTGCATACAGCATTTGATTGAAAAATAAAAGCAGAAAAATAAGTTGAAATATATGTGGCTGTAAAAGGCCTAACCATAATGGCTGTTTGTATACATTGTCAGTGAGCCTGTGACTTCGTCATTAGTAATATGTGTTACAAAAGCAACTGAGTGAGAAGTAATGATGACAACACAAAAACAACATGAAAAATACAGAAAGTGACTTTTATATGTAACCTATCTCAGAACAAAATATTTTACCATAATTGAAGTGTATTATATATAAGTGGTTACTTAAAATGCCACTTTCAAAAGTTAAGTCTATGACTTGTAATTATAAATGACCACAGAAGGAATATGATTTTTCTGTGACAATTTTTTTTTCAAATGGACACATTTGCAATGTATGTTTTCTAGACCAATCAAAATATTTTAGCTGACATGTTTCTAGACCAATAAAAAATATTATAGCTGTCATTTTTACTTTAAATATAACATTTATTTGTGGTATATCTTAATTTTAAATATAAAGGTAACTGATACCAAAGTTAAACCCATGGAAAAAGCACAAGACAAGCTAAAAAAAACAAAATTAACTGGAAAACTGAGTTATTCGTTTTAAAAAATGTTGTACATAAAAATTATTACGGTTGGGGATCCATCTATATGTCAATTCATTCAAAACTCTTGTTACAATGATGTTTCATTAACATCAACATATGGATTTTCATCCTGAGTATATTACCACAATAGACATGTATTAACTATTTGTGGGGGAAAAGGCAAAAAGATCTTGGACAAAAAGTATGTGGCAAAACATTTAAGTCTACAGATCAGCAAAAGTGAGTGGAAAACATATATTTATGTAATTTGAGGGCAATTCCAATATAAAAAGTTCTCAGAATTGAAATACAAAATACTGCTTAATATCCTCATTTGTGGTGATAAGCTAAGTGGGTGGAATAAAAGTATATCATTTTTTAAAACAGAGAGGACATTAGCCACATGTTATGCGAGTGTCCCAGGATATTACCAATTTGGTGTAAAATCAGTAATTATTTACAGTTACATATATTGTTTAAACATATTATACTTGGAATTCCATGGGATAATTATATTAGTGAAAACAGGAATATTTGTATTGTCATTGTAAGTTTTGGGTTTATAGTAGCTGATACAAGACTAGTATAAATCATGGAGATTATGCCATTATAGGCATCAAGAGAAATATTAAATTACAGTTATCTTTCTCTGGAGGGGTTTATCATAAATTATTAATTGCTAAGCCAAAAAAACAATCACTTAGGAAGATTAATAGAATGTGTTATTTCATTTATAACAACACATTGTATTTAAGTATTGAAATTTAGCAAAAATGTTGAATTATACTCATTTTTCTACTAAGTATCTACACAAATGTCTCATAGTTAATAACATCACAAACCAGGTTACCCAGTTCACTCTGTACCTTGATGAAGGCTGGATACCATTTATTATTACTTAAAGTGTGGATATAAACAGATCAATAAATATAAACATATTTATTGACAATTATTATATATTATAATGGACATATAATTTAATTATTTATTGATTGATTTTTATAAATAAATCATTAGAGTACTAAAATACATACATACTTGTAGATCCACAACATATTTTACAGTATTTACCAAAACCCATATATTTGACTTTAAATGTATTGTGTTTTATTTTCCATATGTGTGTCATGGTTATAAATATGATTTATGTAAGTATATAAATACATAACTCTAAAAACCATGAACTCTACATATAAGCTAAGAAAAGCCTGCTCCATTGTATGGGAGTATTTTATATCATCACTAAATGAATCTAATACTCAGATGGGAACAAAACATCAATTCCATCAAACCATAATCTAATTGTGAACTTGCACCTCGTGTCCATAAGCCAAACATATAAGATGTAACTAAACATGTAATAAACACCCACATGTTATGGACTATAAATAACTTGGTCTTTCCTAAAATGGTAACAATATGTGGAACATATCAGGCAACCAGTACCTAACCGTCCTAAGTGATTAGGAGGCAATGGGTTTGAATGTTATATGAAGCATTAACTGCCTGTATAAGCCTCCCACTATAATATTAATCAAAATAAAAAAATATTATGAAACTGAACTCATACTATCTATTACTCCATTTACACTTACATAAAAGGTAAAACTTTTTTAACGTCATATGTTTACAATTTATATTTGCCTTTACATTTACTGTGACGTTTCGGATGATTATTACCGGGTGTATTTATTAATTACGAAAAGCATTCTACTGCGTAATGTGGACGTTAACGTTATGATAACCAAATAAAATTCTTTGCATGTGATGTTTGTTTTATATTTTTAACCTATTTTGATTGTGTGACATCATTTTTACTCTCTGAATAATCACCACTATTTTGTGTTTGTATCTTTGTTTTATTTAATTAAATATTGGGGTTGTGGTGACTACATGTTTTTGTGAGCGATAATAAGAGTAAATGACCTTGTGACAGTCACTGTTCGATCTGGCATCCGTACTGCTACGCTGTATAAGTTGGCCGCAGGCATAAGTTGGCTGCCCTCACCACACTTTCACAGGGCTTTAACATGAGTGGCCTACTACACTCTGAAATCATGTATTATTGTTAAACTTATTATATGCAACAGTTTTCATTGGTGTACAATAACCTATAAGCCTATTCGTAGTTCCGATCTTCCGGTGTAAACAAACGTTGGAGAGCACATAAACAAATGCACATGGTGGGCGAAAATAGGCAAATTTTTGTCCTCATCTTCATAATAAAAGGGCTGTATCTCTGGAAATACTTAATGGATTTTTACGAAATAAAAAGCACAAGAAAATGTAATAAATTGTCTTTGAGATGGTGTGAATATTATATTTTCATATACATATTTTATATTTGTTTTATATTAATCAATCTTCAACCAAATTCCTGTAAGATGGGAAGGCATCAGCATCTAAATAAATAATTTATAATAGAAACTATTTTAACCACACATACACACGAGCATCATGACAAAGGTATTTTTCAACAAGGTTTTTGCTCAATTTTATTGCATTAAAATTAATCCACTATTCGCAACATATATATATGTTGAAGTTTTCAGTGAATACGCCTTTTCCCTGATTACACATATTTACTGTAACATATATATATATGTACACTAAACTATTTCTCATTCTCTTGGAGCAATTAACATTTTAGATCTCATCAGGGGTCATATTCTGCAACAAAACTTAGAACATTTCTAACTTAGATTTCAAGTATTTCTTAGATTTGAAGAAAGAAATGATGAAATTGGACATTCCTAACTTTTGTTTTCTGAATACAAAGTGCATGAAAAACTTAACTGAAAAACAACCCCTTACTTAGATCTAAGGTCACCTTATCTAAGTATTGTTGCAGAATACGGCCCCAGGTATTGATCTTTTACAAATATTAAAAAAAACCTTTACACACAAAAATAATAATTATTACCATTTAGAGAAAGGCATTTGAATAACACTTGTATAGCTTGTTATTGATTAAAAGCTTGAGAAAAAATTATTCAAAGTTAAATTTTGGTTGATCAATACTTCCTTACCTCAGGTGTACATAACAGTTCCTCCAATATCTTATAAGCAAATATACAACCACACATATTAGTATAAAAAGCAGTTTAACCTACAATAAAAACCCTTTTAAAGTGATATGAATGTCATCTTTGTAGCTTCAATATTTATTTATTTTAGACATCCATGTTTAATCTATATACTTTCATTGCCAAAAATTCGTTTTTTAACATCTTATTTTTGGTGAAGCCAACACTTTTTCAACATTCTTCACTGATTCTCCACTGATTCCCTTAAAAATATCAAAAACTACAGTTCCCTTCAAATGGTTAAAATAAGTTCAATAATAAAACCAATATAAAACAATTTTCACCTGAATCCAGATTGAGGGTCTCAACAAAAGCCCATTTAAAAAAAAATACGTGATTTACTTACATATATATAATATATATTACTGGAAACGTATTTTAACGGAGCTTCCATTTCTTTTATGGTCTTAAAGTCCATGCAAAGAAGAAATAATAAAATATTTAAATTAGTTTATTTTTTGTAATTACTCTTTTGTACTTATTTTGTGTTGTTTGTGATAAAATGTTGAGGTATTGCCATCGTAGATGCTTTCTATGTGTTATAAGCTTTAAAATGGTGTATTATTTATCAAAATCAAGCAAGAAATGACAATTTCACGAATTTTAACCCCTATTTCTAATCTATTTCATTCAACCACGTGGTACTTGTTTATGTGCCTTTCACAACATAAACAATCGACTCGAGCATGCTCACTCGAAACTACGAACTGGCTTATTTGTCTTTCTGGAGCCTGTAGATGGGCCGCGACCAACTTGTGCAGGGTAGCAGTACAGTAACCTATTTGTCTTTCTGGAGCCTGTAGATGAGCCGCGACCAACTTATGCCTGTGGCCAACTTATGCAGGGTAGCAGTAGCATCTTATTCACAAAGGTTTTTTTTTTTTTGTCAAGTATAATATAGTGGCATTTTAGAAGTAAACGCCCATGCTTAAGAAAATATGTAACATATTATGTAAGCAGGTTTAGTTTATATATCTTCAACCAAATAAGCCTTATTGGAGTTCCGTTTGTGGAAAATGTTTGTGGATAAACAAATCTATGTAGATCTAAACTAGGAAGTGATTTAAACATGATAAAAATGCAAAAATGTACATATTTTCATGCATAACACACAATCACACATCATACTTAATTTTATAAAAAAATATACATATGGATGTACAAAATCGTGATTTTTCAATGTGAAAATATATTCTAAACTATTGTTTTCAGTCGTCTAAGGTGGGCGAAAATAGGGATTTTTGGAACTGCATGAATCTATTTTGGATTTTACCTTTTGGACTTTACTTACTTGGACTTAAAAAAAAATTATTTACACTTTTAAATAAGAAATAATTTTAATTCGTGGTGCTTTTTATTTAAATAAAGCTGCAGGGTGTTCGCAAATATTTTTTTAGAGTGTTGAAACACAAAAAATTAAATTTTGAGAAACTAATTTTTCAAGGAAATAACATACATTAAGCATTCATAATTACTGAAGTAAAAATATGGTATGTGTACCATTTTAATGACATTTTATTGTAGTTTTAGATTTTCCCTTAGTTTAATGAGATTAATTATGGATATGATAAATATTACATAAAATAGTGTGTACCAGAGGAAAGTAAGCTGTTATAAAACCACAAAAAAGTTAATACAGTCCTACATGTTCTTGGTCAGACTTGACCCCCAAGTGAGAGACAAACTTAAACTCAATCCAGAGAGGCAGGTAATTTCATGTTGGATTAGAACCCAAGCCCAGTGGCCCCAAACTTCACACGTAGACCAAGTGCCCCAAGATCAACATAAGGTCAAATAATGCACCTACACATAGATGCACATAGAGATTAACATGGTATAAAGATCCCAGCACTGTTCTTCAGTGAAGAATCTTGAAACAAAAATCGCCTCTTACAAGAACTGCCCCATTTAAGGTCAAACACAGGTCAAGGTGAAATTATTAGCTGAGATATATACATTAAGACGGCACAGTAACAGACTCATGACAATAAGTATCAGCCAAGCCATAATTCAGGTGGAATCCACCAATGCTGGACAAAAAACTATATAAAATGTGATATTTTTATCATTTTTAAGGCAAATTATTGCTTCTAATAGTTCTTAATTGAAGCAGTTTTATTGTATATTTGCCAATTTTTGGATTAAATGGTGAAGAAAACTTTTTCCAGGTATGTTAAGGACATTAGCTGTTGTTCACTGCAGTGTCTAGCCATTTAGAGGACAATTATTACTGGGGACTATCCGCCCCCAGTCTTTTCCAGCCATGTCTGATTTTGAAAGTGATCTCTAAAAATAAATAACCTTTCAAGAAGGTGTGGGGGAGGATAGCCCCCAGTGAAAACAATAACTGTGATCCATTGGGCATTTGTAAATAGAAGTCACAATGCCATATCAGCTTAATAAAATATGTTCATAATTCTCTCGTTAAATAGATTGTCTTACTCGAGCATTATTATATTCAGTGCCATTAATTTTATTTTAAAGTAAATTTTAGATAAAAATCATTCTACACTATTCTTTTTGTACTAAATTCATTAATTGTGAATTCATCTACATTCTTAAAGAATGCCAATGAGAGGAAGCCATTTGTCACATGTACCCACAACAATTGTGTCTCCATGTTTCCAATTTTCTGTGACTTTGTCTATGAATTAAACTGGAAATATTATGAATATTTGCTTTTATTCATCTCCCTTTTTTATTAAAAACTTAGGTATTAGTGAAAATGTCACTAAAATGATTTTACATGGGAAATAATGCTGTCAACATGTTGCAGATCATAAAATTATTAGTATAATTCTGTAAAAGTATGGTGGATGTATTTTTTGGTTTCCCCTTGACTCTGTGACCTTTGCACATCTGTTGACCTTTTGAAATTTATATTTATATGTCTAGAATTATAATTTATACATGTAGGCTTAACTTGGCCAAACTTGTAAAACAAAAGTTAAGCCTAAGACTTGTTAGTTAATATTACCTCGGAGCATTTGAAAGCTGGTATATGAACATAGGAGCATGACAACTCTACAAAGATTATTTTATTTATTTTTTAATTTTAAAATAGTTTACTTGCAAATATAGATTAAAATATATAAAAATAAAATCTGGTCTAATTATTTCACTCTTTATATTCAAAATATATGTACGTGTCTAGGCTTTAAATAGATTTTAAAGGCATTTACAAGAATTCATATTTTGTTGTGTGACTTAAAAGTAAAGATCAAAATCATCACAAATTCACCGCAAAACCATAAAAACACAACAGGAATTTGAATTCTATGTACTTTATGCTTCGAAACAATGTACAATATGTTAAACTTAAGGAAAAATTCTGTTTTATATATTTTAACCGCGTAATTAGTGAATATTCTTGTTCGCACGTGGCAATTGTTTTTCCACTTTCTAGATTTTAAACAGGGTTGCCACACATGCGCACTCGGAACTCCAATAAAGCTTATTAGAAAATGACATGCAATTTCCATTAATGCTTTATGCTGGGCAACATTTCTTTGTAAGTGATGTATTTTGACAGTACATGTCCATTATTGGCCATTTTTACCGCAAACCAGAATCACCGGTTTGTTTGCAAATACTGCAAAATAGAATCATTTGTCACTGGTAGGTGGGCATTTACTGGTATAAAACCATTTTTAAAGTTACAGATTGGTTAACCAGTGTATAAGTGAGTAATAGCTACCTTTATGATCTCGCTGTTGAGTTAATCACTTGTAGGTTGTCCAGCTGCCTTCCCTTTAGCTACAGCATCATTAACATTTGAGATAATTCCTGCCTTACTACCAATTATCTCTGGGTACCGCAAGTAAATAAAATATTTATATTTCAGGAAGGGCCACATATTTTGAAAGCCTTTTGTTGTGCATTTGTATTATTCATGTTGGAGACAGTTCTATGTTATTTACAAGATTTGAAGGTTACCCTTTGCCAAGTTATATACATTTTAATTCTACTTGGTGATAATTGCTACCGGGACATAATTGGTAGCAAAGTAGTATTACAATAGCTAAGTGAGTTAATTGTATCCACCGGAGGCATCCGGTGGATACTTTGGTTTAGCGTTCGCTACACCGTCGCCGCGCATAGAGAGATTTTTGGCTTTAGCACTCTAAGAGGAAAACTACAATGTGAAACTGCAATGTGAAACCAACCAATAAGAAATCATGTGCTGCAAATCTTCTGGTGTGGTCAGATTTGACCTTGGACCCCTCCTTCAAGGTCAAACGAGGATAGCCAAACTTAAAAGTGCTTATAACTCGCTTATTATCGGTCCTAGAGGTTTGGGATGGTAAAGCAACATATAGGAAATCATGGGCTGGGAATCTTCTGGTGTAGATGGATTTGACCTTGGACCCCTCCTTCAAGGTCAAATGAGGATAGCCAAACTTAAAAGTGCTTATAACTCCCTTATTATTGGTCATGGAGGTTTGGGATGGTAAACCAACCTATAGATAATCATGGGCTGGGAATCTTTTTGTGTGGTCGGATTTGACCTTAGACCCCTCCTTCAAGGTCCTAGAGCTTTGGGATGGTAAACCAACATATAGGAAATCATTGGCTGGAAATCTTCTGGTGTAGACAGATTTGACCTTAGACCCCTCCTTCAAGGTCAAACGAGGATAGCCAAACTTAAAAGTGCTTATAACTCGTTTGTTATTGGTCGTGGAGGTTTGGGATGGTAAGCCAACCCATAGGAAATCATGAGCTGGGAATCTTTTTGTGTGGTCAGATTTGACCTTGGGCCCCTCCTTCTAGGTCAAACGACGAAAGCCAAACTTAAAAGTGCTTATAACTCACTTATTATTGGTCCTAGAAGTTTGGGATGGTAAACAAACATATAGGAAATCATGGGCTGGGAATCTTCTGGTGTGGACAGATTTGACCTTGGGACCCTCTTTCAAGGTAAAGCGAGGATAACCAAAGTTAAAGTGCTTATAGCCCGCTTATTATTGGTCCTAGATGTTTGGGATGATAAACGAACATATTGGAAATCATGGGCTGGAAATCTTTTGGTGTGGTCGGATTTGACCTTGGTCCCCTCCTTCAAGGTCAAACAAGGATAGCCAAACTTAAAAGTGCTTCTAACTCACTTATTATCGGTCCTAGAGCTTTGGGATGATAAACGAACCTGTAAGAAATCATGGGCTGGGAATCTTTTGGTTTGGTCAGATTTGACCTTGGGCCCCTTGTTCAAGGTCAAACAAGGATAGTCAAACTTAAAAGTGCTAATAATGGGCTTATTATTGGTCCTAGAGGTTTGGGATGGTAAACCAACCTATAGGAAATCATGGGCTGGGAATCTTTTGGTGTGGTCGGATTTGACCTTGGGCCCCTCCAAGGTCAAACGACTATAGCCAAGGTTAAAAGTGCTTATAACTCGCTTATTATGGGTCCTAGAGGTTTGGGATGGTAAACCAATATACTGGAAATCATGGGCTGGAAATCTTTTGGTGTGGTCGGATTTGATCTTGGGTCCCTCCTTCAAGGTCAAACGAGGATAGCCAAAGTTAAAAGTGCTTATAACTCGCTTATTATTGGTCCTAGAGGTTTGGGATGGTAAACCAACCTATGGAAATCATGAGCTGGGAATCTTTTGGTGTGGTCGGATTTGACCTTGGGCCCCTCCTTCAAAGTCAAATGAGGATAGCCAAACTTCAAAGTGCTGATAACTCTCTTATTATTGATCCTAGAGGTTTACAATGCGAAACCAACTCATACGAAATCTTGGGCTAGGAATCTTGTGATGTTAGATTTGACCTTTGGCCCTTCCTTCAAGGTCAAATGATGGTTCACTGGCTTTGGTGAGTTGTCTTTCCGGTGGATACAAAATGGCATCGGTTCTCCGATGCGTAGGTCTAGTTTCTCTTTTCAACAATTAGCAAAATGAGAAAATTACTTTTACCTTAAAAAGTACAGTTAGGTACTGTACAGTAACACTTTCTGTTTAACATATTTCTAAACTATTGTTGCGACATAACATCGTGAAATATTCAGGGCCGATTCAACACCCATGCATATGATCTGTGCTGTTTCAACACCAACAAAATAAATAGTAGTGTTCACCTTGCATGACTGATTTCGCACCCAATTTGAGGTTATTAAACCATGCAGTGTTACATCAAGGTGAAAATATTTCCTTTCAAATAAAGATCGATAATTAAACGATACTGTATGTTTATATTTTTAATAGGGGTTAAAATCTGTCTTTTCCAAAATATTTAAATACTGCAGTTTATGGGGATAAAATTTGCATATGTCACGGAAATTTATTGATGTTGCCACTGAGAACCTTGCTGTATTTTGCTGTATCAGGATTTTTATTGACCAATACAGTTAAAAACTTTACGTTATCAAACAAAAATAATTAATGGCTTGTAACATACTTTAAATATTAAATGTTTTAATCTTCAGGCTGTTGAAAAGGTGCACAATAATAAGGCTGCATTGTTTGAAGCCATGCCAAGTAAAGTTTAGTGTGTTGGAAAGATGGTACACTTTTAATGTGTGCCAAATCGAAAAAGCGCATGGAGTTTACATGGCCCCTAACATGTAGTATCTACTTTTACATTCTCTCAGTTGGGTAACTTGCTTACGCAATGTGTCTAGAAAGCAGAGACATATATGTTATATGTGGAAAATAAATTGTTCAGCCACTCTCATTTGTGACAATATGGTCAATTTTTGCAAGTTGAAATGGTTTAAATTACAGCTACTTGCTCACTCTTCAGCAGTTAGCAAAATAAGTAGATGGCTTAGATCTTAAAATGTGATACAGGTTTGAGGTATACATTTTTCCCACAAATTTGCACTCATTTTTTGATCATTTACTTTTTGTGAACTGTAGCTGTAACAAGTTTCAGACCTGTTGCTTAATGTTGAAGTGATTTATAGCTACTTCAGATCTATAATCTCACTGTTGAGTAAACCACTTCTATCTTGAAAACTAATAGCTTTATAGCTTTTCCACAAAACAGATTGTTCAACTTCTTTCTCTTTAGCAGCAACATGGGTAAAATTTGGGATGCCTATTGCCTGTTGAAATGAGAAATTTTGTTTATCAATCAATCAGTCAGTTGTCCAAGTGCTTAATCTTCGTATCTATGGATTCTAAGGCAGACCATCCAGTTCGTTAAGCATAATTCATCAAGATGTTAGTCATATTCCAAGTCGCACCCAGGGAGGCAATCCGGTGTTCAGTAGTTAGAAACTAAGGTGGAAATGATTTCTGAAATAAGTAGGTTTTTATTCGAATTTTGAAACATGAGAGATTTGGAGCGCTGCGTATATCATGTGGAAGATCATTCCATAACCTTGGGCCATCATATGAGAAACTGTTGTTGAAATGGACCTTTGATTTATGGATGGAAGAACAATAATGAGGAACCTGGAGGAACAAATTTTTGGGGTTAGAGCGTCTTGTGTTCACAGCTGATTTGTACAAGGAGAGATATGGTGCAAATACTTAGGCTGGCCAGTAGTGAGGTACTTGTACACAAGAACTAGGGTTTTAAAGATAATTTGTTAATTTCTTGACTCAGTTAATCCTCCTTCACATAAGGCAAAAGTTGTCACTTTCAGGAGGTATCATAAAATTGACATGGACAGTTTCCGTAAGGATTTGGGAAATAGCGCATTCGTAAAATGCCCTGGTGATACAGTCAGTGGTTTGTGTGAACAATACTTAGATGATTTGAGCAAATTACTCAACAAGCATGCACCATTGGTTACTCGCACTTTTACTAAGCAAGCTACTGGTTGGCTATCTGACACCTACAGGCTGGCAAAAACCATCAGGCGACAGCTGGAACGAATCTGGCGTAAAGATAAATCTGCCTATAATCGAGCTAGACTTCGAAGACAGATTGGTCGCTGCAATTCACTGGTCAACAAAGATAAGGCAAATTACTTCAGAAACCTGGTCAAAGAAAATACCAATGACTCCAAGAAGCTATGGCAGGTCTTGCGTTCCGCACTGCACTCTAGTCCAGAAGCAGTACTCCCTTCTCATGAATCTAAGAAAGGTCTTGCTGACCGGTTTGTCACTTTCTTCAGTGACAAAATAGATAAAATCAGAAACTCATTTTCCTCTAGTGACTCATTCACTCTGCCTCCTCCACCTGATGTACCCAATTTCAGCTGCTTTAAACAAGTTTCTCAAGAGGAAATTAGAAAAATTATCATGAAGTCACCCACTAAATCTTGTTTGTTAGACCCATGGCCTACATTTCTTGTTAAGGAATGTATTGATATTTTACTGCCCTCTATCACCAGGCTTGTTAACTGCTCGTTGTCAGAAGGTGTTGTACCTGATGAATTCAAGAAGGCTATTGTAACCCCATTGATTAAAAAGTCATCACTACCACCCAATGACTTAAAAAACTACAGACCTGTTTCTGGGTTGGGCTTCATATCCAAACTGGTTGAACGTGTTGTTGCTTCTCAGTTGAATGACCATGTTAGTTTGAACGGACTGGAGAATGTCAGGCAATCTGCCTACAAACTAGGTCACTCAACTGAATCTGCATTGCTTTCAGTTAAGAATGATGTTCATTTGGCTTTTGCTAAAGGTGAGGCTACTGCTGTCGTTCTCTTGGATCAATCAGCAGCGTTTGATACTATTGATCATGATACGCTACTTAATTCTCTTAGCTCCTGGTTTGGTGTGAGCGGGGTTGTCCTCGATTGGTTTAAGTCTTATCTCTCAGACCGTGTTCAGTGCATTAAGATTGGGTCAATTTTATCTGATGCCAAAAAGTTATTGTATGGTGTGCCTCAAGGCTCTGTCCTGGGGCCAATCCTTTTTTCACTCTATACTACTCCACTGAGTAAAGTCATACAGAATCATCCTGGTATTAGTTTCCAGTTCTACGCTGATGACACACAATTGTATGTACACCTCACACATAAAAATGTTGCCTCGGCCCTTGATAAGCTGTCACACTGCCTTGAAGACGTAAAGAGATGGCTCTCTACAAATAAGCTCAAGCTAAATCCAGATAAGACCGAATTCATTGTGTTTGGCTCAAAGTCTCAGCGCGAAAAACTTAATCAGTCCTTCCCGGTCAACATACTTGGTAATCTCATATCACCAACAGATGCAGTTAGGAACCTTGGTGTCTGGTTTGATTCTGATTTCTCATTCTCTTGCCATGTTAGGAAGGTCTGCAAGGCTTGTTTTGCTCATGTCCGGGATCTTAAGCGACTCCGAGGACATCTGACACATGAAGCTACTCTTATGGCTGCCAATGCTCTGGTCGGAAGTCAACTAGATTACTGTAACTCTCTGTTCAGAGGTCTCTCAGCTCTAGATCTGCGCAAACTTCAATGTGTTCAGAATAGCCTGGCCAGAATTGTTGCCAACACCACCAAGTACTCACACATCACTCCAGTTAGAAAAGCACTACATTGGTTGCCAATTAAGTACCGTTCTATCTTTAAGACTGCCATGTTGGTATATAAGTTCCTACACAGTGGTAACCCCAAATACTTTGAACCCTTCCTCATTCCCAGACATAGTGCATATAACACTCGTCGAAGTCAATCTGATGGCATATTTCTTGAGGTTCCCCACTTTGGTTCAATTTTCAAGTCTCGAAAACATTTTGGACTCAGTTTTGCGTATGACGCACCTATGATTTGGAATGACCTTCCTGATGAGGTCCGCTCTGCAAACTCACTTGCCTCTTTCAGGTCAAAGTTGAAGTCCTACCTCTTTGGAAAAGCATACCCACCCTAAATTTCCAATTTCCTTTCTGCTTTCTCCGCGGTGCTGACCCCTGCAATGTCTCTGGTTTTTGAATATTGAACAATGTTTTTGTGTGATGCGCCTTAGAGTCTGTCTTTTGACAGAGATTAAGCGCTATAAAAGTGCTATTAGAATTAGAATTAGAATTGTTGTCTGATAGGTAGCCAATGAAGTGTTTTCAAGCTGGATGTGATATGAGTGAACTTAGAAGCACCAGTGACAAACTGTGCCGGAGCATTTTGAATGTATTGGAGCCTGGTAGCATTATGGGATGACAACCTACGAAATAGAGAATTGCAATAATCCAAACATCTGCTGACCAGAACATTTGCAAGCACCACTGATATATCAACGGAAAGAAACCTCCTGATACGTTGAAGGTCCCTGAGGCTAATAAAACAAGATTTTGTTTATCTCAAAATCTATTTGAGATACAGGAATTTTGATTAAATTTTTAAAATTCACCTGTCTTCTTGAATTTTTGCGGAAATGGAAAATTTGTTCATCTCAAAACCTGTTGAGCAATTTCAAGTAAATTTTGGGCCTGTTGGGTATAAAGATTACCTATTGACTACTTCTGAAATAAAGGTTCTTTTTAAAATTTTTGATTTTCAGAACCTTGCTTACTGTCTTTAATTTTAGCAGAAATGGAAAATTTTGGTTATCTCACTAATTCAAACTGTTATCAGGTGGGAGATGACTGGACGAGTCAGAGGGCTTGTTTATATTAGACTTATACCAGACAGTATTGTGGACTTTTGTATGTCAGTGTCAAATACTTATACATTTTTATACTATTTTCACATATTTCACTGCTACATATTCTTGGTTTAACAAAAACTAGTTGAAAGCTTTTCTTTTGGTGCACAACTTTTAGTGAGTAATGTAAGTGGTATTGTAGCCAAATTAGCCAGTGGAACTTTTAAAAATGTATGCTTCACTTCAAAGAAATAAAATGGCATTTGAAATGTGCTATGTTTAAAAATAACATAATTACCTCCATCATGGGGGTTTCTTTTTTGGTACAATCTTTTCTCTGTGCAATTACACTAAAAGTAATGAGTGGAGTTTTTAAGCAGGTATTGCCTGACAATAGGAAGTGGGGATTACATGTATGGAAACATTTGGATCATATTCTTGGTACAAAAAAAAAATTGGTCCAAAGTCTAAACACATTCAAAATACAACTTTGCATATGTTTCATATACAGTGTCTTTGAAAATTTTTGATTCTGCACTGGTGTTACTGTATGCATTCACCTGCTTCTGATAGTGTGTTTGTACACTCTTTAAATTTTAAATGCTTATAAAAAATCACACCCAAATACCAATATTAAACTAATTTTCCCACCAAGTTTAATTACAAAGTTGGATGTATGAGCATTCTTATTTTGAAAATATATAGAGCCATGTTTAACATCATTTACATTGATTCTTCCTTTACTATACAGTACATAATCAGTACGAGCGAGCCCAGAAATTGTATCTAGTAAAAAGTACTCGAAAGGTACTCTCAATTTGATCAGCACTTGATGATTCCTTAACGTGGGTTAATGCTGATATAAATTTGTATTTTCTGATGTCAAGAGTTATTTGTAGCACTGTTTCTATATTTCTAGGTCTGGTCAAAGTTGGGCAATGGCTAGTGCAGAAGACAAAGAAATCCAGGATTTTGTATCCATGGAGACTCAGAAGGCACAATTAAGAGAGCAGATGAATCGTTTGACGGATGTATGCTGGGATAAATGCATGGACAAACCCAAAGAAAAACTAGATTACAAACAGGAATCTTGCATGAGTAATTGTGTTGAACGATTTATAGATACTTCACTAGTGATAGCTCAAAGGTTTCAGAGCAAGTTAGATAAACTACATTGATAGGAGCATTATTTATTGCTGGTGCCACTCTGTGTATCACCCATGTTTTCGAAAGTGTCCTACTTAATCTCACATTTTGCACATAAATTGCTAATATATCATTCCAAGGCAATTTAATTAATGTATTAAAACCCAATAGTAAGTCAAATTTGATCTTTTTATATCCATTTTAAACATAATTTTCATTATTTTTGCAGTTCTTTCATATTTTATTGTAGAGAGATTTGTTTACATCAGCTGCACTTTACTTCCAGTTGGTGTATACTAAGATACATTTGTTTTGGAATACTCTGCTGTTTTTTCATTAGCGTTAACACCCATCCTCCAACTTTTGCAAATATTTAATCACATCACCCAGGGGCACTTCAGAACATTGGAGCAGTGATACATATGCACTAAGTTATACTTGTTTCATCAGGTTTTCACAAAATGTAAAACATTTTCTTTCTCAGAGTAAAATGTTCAAGCAGCAATGCATATATGTGAATAAAACAAACCCTCCTTTAAATACAACTCTTTTGACTAGAATTCCCTGTTAGGTAGAAATAAATATCGGGTTCTTAGAAGGTATTTCCCATTGAAATTTGTCTTTTATCTGGATTTGCTGGGCAAATGTAACTATTTTATGATCTGGTGATTAAATAACGAAATGTAAAGATTCAGTCATTGACACAGATTATTGCACAATGAGTAAATTTTTGAGCCCCAAGATATTACTGGAATAAAAGTCTAGTGTAAAATGTGCTAAACTAGGTTTGCTTCAAAACTCCATCACATTGATTAAAATGGGACTCTGAGGGGTTTACAGTACAACTGAATAATTGGATGACTACCTGGTATATGTTAAGTTACAAAGATAGTTTGTGCATTGACTATGCTATTCAGGCCATCTTCTCAGGTACATAGAAAATATAGTTAGGAGCTTTATGCAGAACATAATATGTACTGTGAGTGATATAAAAAGGCTACAAAGAAAACTTAAGAAAATTCGAGTTATTATCTTTTGTTTAACTGTATTTTAAGCAGTGTTTGAAGTGAAATCAAATGTTCTGCTAACACAAAATCGAGAAATTTCTTTGGTTAAAATGAGTTTTTTTTTGCCAAAATTTATGTTTACTATCCTTGTTAGACTATTAAACCAAGTTGATATCAGAATTTCAATGAAAAGTTATTTGTTCACTAAGTTGGATAAGGAATATGAGAAATAAAGGAATTTTAGAATAGCTGTTTCATTGTGTTTACCTAAAAGTACTGATTCACATTCCCTTTTGAAATGAATCTGCACTATAATAGTACAATAATGTAATTTTATAGGACAATATGCTGTAGAAATGGACTGCCATCAATGATTATCAGCCTGACATGTCCATTAGTGCCTGAGGCTTAAGTAAAAAGCCTTTGGATTCAAGTAGACTTGACTTTGTACAAATAATTAAACTGTCAGGTTTTCTTAATTTTCAAAAATAAACCATACATTTCTACAAATATAAATATGTTGTCATTAAGCGCCCTGCGAGGGACGCTTGTTTGTATATGGGAGAAGCGACTCCGCCGGATCCGCATTTTCTTTTCGCAATAGCTTTGCAGCCATAAGGTGGATTCTCTTCATATTTGGCAGGTGTATGCTGTAGCCCTGGGAAATTTTTTTGAATATGATGTCATGACATTTCAACCAATCAGAGAAGTCACATAACCAAAAACATGCTTTTCAAAAGGGTGTGCTTGTCCGGATGATAACTTAAAAAGCGCTTCACCTATTCACATAAAATTTGTAAGTAGGTTTGTTCTATAGATGTCTGGAAATCATTAACTTTTTGAAGTGATCTGATACACAGTGGCCGACTTATTAACGATTTACTAAATGTCACAATTTTTCTTAACGCTGAAACCGCAAAAACGCATTTATCTCGGAAACGGAGCAAGATAGAGCAATTTCGACAAAGTTTTTGACCCACAGGGTATCCTCAAAGTTTACTAGCAACTTTTCACAAAAATCATTTTCCCGCCACTTTTGGCAGCCATCTTGAATTTCTGAGATAACGCAAAAACGCGTTTATCTTGATAACAGAGAGAGATGGAGAGATTTCAACGAAATTTTTGACACGCAGGATATCTGCAGAGTCTATTGGCGACATTTCGCAAATTCATTTTCCCGCCACTTTTGGCGGCCTTCTTGAATTTCTGCATTACTTGAATTTCTGTGATTTCGACGAAATTTTTGACCCACAGGGTATCTGACTTTTGGCACCCATCTTGAATTTCTGCGTTAAACACAAACGGAGCGTGATCAAATGATTTCAACGAAATTTTTTACCCGCATTATATCTGCAGAGTCTACTGGTGATTTTTTCCTAAATATTGTTTTCTCGCCACTTTTGGTGGCCATTTTCAATTTCTGCATAAAACGCAAAAAACTGTTTATCTCGGAAATGGAGCGAGATAGAGCGATTTCCACATATTTTTTGACCCGCAGGTTATCTGCTGATCTACTGGCGATTTTTTCCTAAATATTGTTTTCCCGCTACTTTTGGTGGCCATTTTGAATTTCTGCATAAAACGCAAAAAAAATAAAATAAAATAAATAAATAAATAAAAAAATAAACAAACCAGATTCATCTAGGAAACCTTGCATTTTGTCTCAAATGGAAAAAACATATTAAACACAGGAAGACCGTCATTTCTACAAACTGAATAATACTCATTGGGACCGCTTTGTTTTTGCTGTGCAAAAACAAATTCTTTTTCTCTTGTGAAGCAATACTCTAGTTGATATATAATTTCATAAAAATAGTTTATTCCAATCAATATGTATAATATTGTGACATCATATAAGTAAAGACTGATGAAGACACGTCATCATGACGTTTTATTTTGAAATTGTTCTTGGATATGTAATTATTTTCCTGTAAAACAAGCATCGCTTTAGGCAAACATTTTAAACGGTGATTAACCTACTATATAATAGAATAGAATAGAATAGAAACATTTATATAGCGCAAAATTGATGCAACATCCTCTAATGCGCTTGAAATCAAAAAGGGAAAGTCGAGGGACGTTCGAGGTCATGATCCAAGGTTAGCGCCCGCCAGGTAGATGTACTATGGTGGAGGATATGCTAATCTAAACAAGTAGGTCTTTAGCTGGCTACGGAAACCTGTTATTGTTTGTTGTGATCGTACTGATTGTGGGAGTCTGTTCCATTCTATGGGGGAAGCCACTGCAAAACCTCTCCTACCGATGGCCTTTTTGTGAGAGGCTGAGGAAAGAGAAAGACGATTTCCACGTGTTAGACAACTGGTTTTGATCAAGGATGATAGGTATGTGGGTTGAGAGAAATTTATAGCCTTGAAAGTAATTAGATTGTACTTAAACAATATACGGTAAGTGATATGAAGCCAGTGTAGTTTTTGAAGAAAAGGAGTGACATGGCTAGTTCTATCAAGTCTAAAAACAATTCTACAAAGGGCATTTTGTATCTTTTGGAGTTTAGCAACATTGTACTTACTGATGCCATAAAGTAGGGAATTGCAGTAGTCAAGTCGACTACTGATCATTGAGTTTGCAAGCAAGGCTGCAGTTTCCATACTGAGGTATTTACGGATACGTCTTAGGTCCTTAAGGTGGTAGTAGCAGGCTCGACACGTATTAGTTATGTGGTTGGAAAAGGTGTTTCCAGAGTCAAAAATTACACCCAGGTTCTTGACTGTATCAGTAGGGGAAATAGAATTTCCGAGAAGTTGAGTAGGGAATTTATTTATGAGGGACTCTCTGGCTTGTCTATCACCTATTATAATAAATTCAGTTTTCTCGGGATTGAGTTTCAATTTCACGCCAGCCATCCAGTTTTGGATACATGTGAGACACTCTGTAAGCTCAGCGAAACTGGAATCAAAATTCCTATTGTCCAATGCTAGATATATTTGGGTGTCATCAGCATATAGATGGTGGGTGACATTGAAATTGGAAACGATATTACTGAGAGGGGTTGTGTAAAGGGTAAAAAGGAGGGGGCCCAGGACAGAGCCCTGAGGCACACCATACGGAAGTGAGAACACATCTGAAAAGCTATTTCCTAATTTAACCTTCTGTTTCCGGTTTGAGAGATAGGATCTGATCCACCTCAACACAGTGCCATCAACCCCAAACCAATCACTTAGGGAATTAAAAAGAATGTCATGGTCGATAGTGTCGAATGCCGCTGAGAGGTCCAGCAGTGTGAGTGCGACAGCCTTACCAGAGTCCAACGAAGCAGCAATGTCATTCTGGATTTTCAACAGCGCTGTTTCTGTGGAATGGAGTCTCCTGTAAGCGGATTGGTTGACATTGGAGAGCCCCTCGCTATCGATATAATTATTTAACTGTTTGGCAACTACTTTTTCGATAACATTCTTATACCATTGGTAAGATACATTTATACTGTTTTTTCTCATTTTTTGTTTGATCAAAATCCGTGCAGTAATAAGCTAGATATTGTACGTTGAAAATTTCAAGTGACAGTACAATATTTGTAAACAAATACTTGGTGATGTCAGAACCTAGTTAATAATACTCGTAATTGGACCGCGCACCGGCTATCAATACAATACTGTGTTTTTACCCCACAGCCCTTAAGGGCTGTCGGGGTATTATTTTCACCCATGGTGTCCGGATGGGCGGGCGGGCGGCAGGACCTTGATTTGACCTTGCTGTAGTGACCTTGACCTATAAAATCTTGTCCGAGCTATATCTCAGAAACCGTAAGATGTAGGAAGTTGATACTTGGTAGGGACATTGGTTAGGGGGTGTAGGTGTGTAACGTCATGGTCTGACCTTGATTTGACCTTGCTGTAGTGACCTTGACCTATAAAATCTTGTCCGGGCTATATCTCAGAAACCGTAAGGTGTAGGAAGTTGGTACTTGGTAGGGACATTGGTTAGTGGGTGTAGGTGTGCAACATCATGGTCTGACCTTGATTTGACCTTGCTGTAGTGACCTTGACCTATAAAATCTTGTCCGGGCTATATCTCGGAAACCGTAAGGTGTAGGAAGTTGATACTTGGTAGGGACATTGGTTAGGGGGTGTAGGTGTGCAACGTCATGGTCTGACCTTGATTTGACCTTGCTGTAGTGACCTTGACCTATAAAATCTTGTCCGGGCTAT
Organism: Sabellastarte sp. h YS-2021; assembly: GCA_964017235.1. Classification (NCBI taxonomy): domain Eukaryota; kingdom Metazoa; phylum Annelida; class Polychaeta; order Sabellida; family Sabellidae; genus Sabellastarte; species Sabellastarte sp. h YS-2021. Next base: position 137,267,713 of record OZ024927.1, on the reverse strand, counting down.
ATCTCGGAAACCGTAAGGTGTAGGAAGTTGGTACTTGGTAGGGACATTGGTTAGGGGTTGTACGTGTGCAGCATCATGGTGTGACCTTGATTTGACCTTGTCGTAGTGACCTTGACCTTTAAATTCTTGTTGCACCCTTGGGTCTGTCTTTTGATGCAGATTAAGCACTGTTAAAGTCATATTAGAATTCATTAAGAATTTTACTTTTACAACTTCCGATTGTAACAGATGGAATTTTATCAAGTGAGCCACAGACTTTGCTCCAACACCACACATAAGCATTCATTGAATGTATTGCCACTTCTCTTATAATGCATGGGAATATTCAAAATATCCAAGCCACAATTCGGCCATGCCAGATGTAGATAAAGAGTGTCATAATGTTTAGTTTACTGCTTAATGCTGTCATCTTGTTATTGAATTGTCTTGTTTTAATACTTCATCTTTACATGCATTATCTTTCTCTTGGACATTATTTTCTCTATTTAAACATTGTTTGGACCTTTATATAACTGACAGTGCTCTGAAAGTATCCTGAACTTTGTACTGATACACTACTTCTATATCTCATGGTGTTAAAAATATTTCCCTAGGCTGTGGGGTACGGGCATCTCTGATACTATTTTTAAAGACTTGATTCTGCATTGATAGTCTTCTAGTAATGCATACTCAGCTAGTAATCATCAACCTTAACAGGCTGGAACCCTAGTCTATAGGTGTATGTAATTGGAGAACATTATAAAGAGATTTGGCAAGTTGCCTACCATTTTACCTGCAAGATAATTCAATAAAAATCAAAGTTAGGTTACACTTTAGAGCACCCACAAATGTGGAAGTACAAAAAGAAAAGAAAAAAAAACAACAGAAAAAGTGTTGCCATGGCAACAGCTGCTGCCAGATGAGGACCAAAGTGCAATCAGCCCTCTTGGAGTTTGTACTATAGATCAGTCGAGTACCATCTTGTAATTTCACCCAAATACAAGCCGAGAAGCTCTGCCTACCACCACCAGGACAGCTCGGGGACAACTATTGCTATGCAAAAGCATCCTGCTGAAGATTTTAAAAAATAAATAGCATTCCTGGAGCCAAGACCTCCACCAGTTGAGTACCCCAAATTGTAATTTCCACCTAATACTGCTTTTATTTGAACCCTAGTAATCACATGGCATGACCATGAAAGTCATTTATAAGGACACTAAAAAAAATTTTTTTTTTTTGTATTCAAAGCGTGATATGGATATATTTCCCATACTTGAATCACGTTTTAATTTGGTCAGGTCCTAAACACAAACAAAAAATTCATACAGATGCATTTCATTAATTTTAGAGTAATTATGAACACAAACAAACCCAAGACATAAACTCCTTAGTGGAGATAATAAAAACATTTGACAAACCTGAAAAACAATTGCGAGTAAAGCCCCTTTTCCATATACGCGTGATCCGGCATGCGGTATACGGCATGCGATATGCGGCTATTTTAACTTTAAAATAAAAATGTAAGAGGTGTTTCTATATATGCATGTACGGTATGCGGATCCGGAACTTATACTTTATGTAGAACTCATCAGGCTTCTAGTACTTTGAATAGCCGCATACCGCATGCCGTATACCGCATCACGCGTATATGGAATTGGGGCTTAATTCAAACTGGAAAATATAAAACATGGTGTAATTTTAGTTCCAATAATTTTGCAATGGGATCTTCAATTTTTTGTAGGGTGAAACTGATGGGGGGGGGGGGGGGGGGGCGGAATTAATGGGTGCGAAACTGAAGTAAACCCTGTTTTATACCATTGCTGTGGTTTTTGACGGCTCCAACTAGTTTTTATGTCCGCTCACATGGAATCACCCTGCGGCGTCTGCGTCCGCATGAATAACTTTTCTAAAAGTACAATGCCAGAAGACATGCTGTTAGTGTTAAAAGATACCTTATCTGTCAAGGATGATATAAATCGTAAAATCCATTCAGATCTGTCCATTTGTTGTTCCCCAGAGCCGTTAAAAGGCAGGTACCCCCGCCCAATGTGTGAAAATTTCAACATCACAATTTTCTCATTTACTATAGATGGGATTTCTTTCTTCTCTTGCATATATGTACTAGGCCACAAGTAGGTTTACTTGTGTATCAGACCTGGATCTTAATTATTAGGACAATCAAAATCAGGTTTCGTCAGAATTTTTTTTTCTTTTTTTTTGACTATCTACTTTTCCTCCTTACAGCAAAATGAATCAAGATATTATCTTCAGGTTTTCTGTCTCGTTTGAGGGTCAAGGGGGACAACTTCTGAAAAATTTGTTTTATGTCCGTCGTCTTGATTCCAAGATAGCCTCCACCCATTCTTAAAGCTTGTGTCTGCTCTAAGTCCAGGTTGCTTTCACCGATTGTCTTCAAACTTTGTACAAATGTTCCCATTGTGTTTTCCATGTTTCACCCCATATAGAACATATTTTGCCATATTACAAAAAGTAATAGTTTTTAATAGTTTACCATGTGGGACTGAATGCTAACTCGGGAGGCCGCAACTCCAGCCAACGACCAAGAAAAATGGACGTTTGGAACTGGCCGAGTCCGTGGTTTAGTATGTACCATAGTAGTGTCGTTTGGTAATTCGTCCTTGTCTCATTGGCCGCCATATTGGAAAGTCTTTTGAAATATCTCTCAATAATTTACTGATTTCTCGGCACATACGTATTGTTGGATGTTCATTTTTAATCACTTGTTTTATTTTATTGTATAGAACGTTCTGTAAACTTTTGGGAAGCCCAGGATAAGTATCTTTTAAATTCTTTAACGTTTTGTGAGTTTTCTGCGTTTCCGACTCGGATTTCTTTATTGCAGTAAAAATGTCTTCCCACCAAGCTAGTTTAAAAGCAAGATGCCGTCACTTCTGCTATCCATTCGATAGGCACAACTATTGCCCCACATGTAGGGAATCTGGCAAGGGAGACGATCCCTGTGTCACCAACCAGTCTCCATGTAATATCTGTTCCAATTTTACAGAAGAACAGCAAATTAAAATTAAGCATAGACGTCAGTATATCAGGAAGCAGAAGGCATCGGATTTGAATACTAGTAAAGATGATCTGGACCTGTTGGGCGACGATGGTGATGCTTTCTCTGGCTCTCAGGCAGACCTTGAGGGTGCTGCTAACAATTTATTTTCTTCACCTCCACGTCCCCAACCCTTGCGTTTTGTCCCCACCTACCCCAGGTACTGCATTGCAGAATAAAATAGAAAGTAGGCTTGAAAAATCACTGGGTAGTACACTTAACATCCAACTTAAACAAGAAATAGGGGTGTTCCAGGCATCCATGCTTGAGGCAATGAAGTCTCTCAGAGACGAAATGCTTTCCTTCAAAAAAGCATCCGAGTCGGATGTAGTTAAGACATCCAACTCTACCCAAGCTGGACCTCAACCTGGAACTAGCAAACAGCCCGACCCTCTTCCGACTCGGACTTCTAATCCAATTACATCTGACCACTCGGATGTTCAAACTATGGACACTGAACATTATGGACCTCCACTTCCTCCCAAGTCTTTTCAAAATGTCCAGTCCGAGCATGCTTCCAAGCAATCGGATGTTAAATCCGACCACTCAGAACGTTGTTCCGAAGTGGTACCCTCAAATCTTCCTAAATCAAAGAAGCATTCTGATAAGAGGAAACACAAGTCAAGGGCAAAATATTATTCTCAGTCGTCTTCAGAGGAAGATGAGTCCTCTGTTCCTACTAAGAAGCCTACAAAACCTCAACATAAGGTTCATCAAGAACCTCAACATCAGGACAGCACAGATCCAGTTTTTTATAGGGAGGTAGATATGTCTGATCTACCTTCCCAATATGCAGAGGAAGTGGAAACTTTCAGGCAAATCCTTGATCTCCCTGACCCCAGGGAAACTTTGCCTAGGTCCTCTACCACTGTGCTAGGCCTGGACGACGAGAAAGGCCAACAGGATCTAAGGCCAAGAGGCCCTTCTGCTAGCTCCCTTTGAACCCAATTCTCAAAGATGCCTTTGAGAAGTTTGAACAAGATTTCTTGGCCTCTAATTTACCTGAGGGTAAATACATCAAACCCCCAGCTTCAACAGCCAAGTACTACAAGGTTGGACAACCTTGTTTTGAAGATAAGCTTCCAAGAACTTAACACAGATTTTGCGAAAATCTGTATCTCTCCAAAACCGTCTGGGGCCCCTGTGGGCAAAGTTCCCCTACAAGTTCTCAAGGATCTTGAACATCAAGCTAGGCAGAATCTCTCTACTATCAATTTCACAGCTACTTTTGCTAGGACTGCTTCTTCATGTAATACTATTATGAAGTGCCTACACAGCGCCAAGGCTACTTTCAAAAGGGTCAAATATCAAATTTTGAAGGGTGCCGACCCTGAAAGAGCGGTCAGACGGGGCTATGAAAGTGCCTGTGATTACTTTGACCTCATGGATAAGAGGATTCTTAGCCAACAGAGAGGCCTAGCCTGCCTTAGCAAATCTGTAGCCCACATACTCCAGAGGGAACTATATACCATGGGCAACACTGGCCTTCTGATAAGAGAGGCTGAAATGACCCTTCTTCAACCACATCTAGGGAACTCAAGACGTCAGGAATTGAGGAACTCGCCCTTTTGGCCTACTCCTCTTTTCAAGTCTCAACTAGTGAAGGATGGAGAGGACTTCCTCCTTAAAAAGGCACCCCTAAAGACTCTCAGGGTTTTGGACCCTATCAGAATAAGCCCTTTCGTGGTCCCCACCACAACAAGAAAAGAGGCTCCTACAGGAAATGCCCCTATGGGGGCAACTCCTCACAAAGCAGTAACTAATCATTTTCCTCAGGTAGGGGGAAACCGAACTTCAGAGGCTCCAGGGGTCATTTTCGACCCCACAACAGGGGACGAGGGCGTGGAAACCCCTCCCCCCAATGACTCCTTTCAAGCCTCCCTCAGTCCACGAGTAGGAGGTCACCTCCATTCTTTCAGAAGAGACTGCCACAAAAACAAATGTTCAAACAACGTGTTAAACATTATCACCAATGGTTACGTTCTTCATTCATCTCAAAACCAAATTTAGTCAGAGCCCCTCTGATTCATTCAGGTTACAAGGCCCTTCAAAAAGAACTAGCTCTGACCGCTTGTATCCAGTCTCTTCTGTCAAAGAACGCAATAAAAAGGGCTTCTCTGATTCCAGGGGAATGGGTGTCGTCAATAGACCTAGCAGACGCCTACCTTCACATCCCCATCCACCCAAACTCAAGGAAGTACCTAAGGTTTTGCCAAAGGTCGCAGGTGTTTCAGTTCACTTCCCTTCCCTTCGGACTAGCCATAGCCCCTCAGGTCTTTACAATGATTGTAAAAGAGGTGAAGCTGATGGCCCTGTCAAGGGGAATCAGACTTCACCAATACCTGGACGACTGGCTGATCAGGGCCCAGTGTCAGGAAGAAGCACAAGTGAACACTCAGACAGTGGTAGATCTGACTCAATCCTTAGGGTGGATAATAAATCAGGAGAAGTCCGAACTAAAACCAACTCAGGTGTTCTCCTTCGTGGGCTACAAATACCATCTAGATTCAGCCCTTGTAAAACCCACTCAAGAGAGATGGCTCAAACTTCAGGATTTGATCCTACGAATCAAGTCAAAACCTGTTTTGACTGCAAGATGTTTGATGTCACTAATTGGGTTGCTTGCCTCAACGGAGAAGATGGTCCCGGAGGGACGCCTTCACATGAGGCCCTTTCAGTTTCATCTCAAGGAGCACTGGAGATTTCCTCAGTTGTTGGACACCCTCCTTCCTTGGACAGAAACCATTTCAGCATACCTAGAATGGTGGCAGAATCCCACAAATGTGATGAAAGGTTCAGACCTTCATCCCAAAGACCACAGTATCCAACTCTTTACAGACCCTCAAACGAAGGCTGGGGCGCTCACTTAGAGCAAACCTCTGCAAAAGGTCTGTGGTCAGACAGGGAAAAAAGCTACACAAAAATGTTCTAGAGCTGAAGGCGGTTTCTCTGGCCCTTCAAAGGTTCAAGGACCAGTGTCAAAACCAAACAGTGTTAGTTGCCACAGACAACTCAACAGTGGTAGCCTACATAAACAAACAAGGAGGAACTCATCGGCGGAGATGTGCGCTCTCCTGTGGAAGATCATGACCTGGTGCCATCACTACCAGATAACTCTCAAAGCCAGACACATTCCAGGGTGTCTGAATGTGATGGCCAACCTGCTGTCCAGGTCAAACCAAGTTCAGTCAACAGAATGGTCACTGCATCCGCAGGTGTTCAAACAGATCTGTCTCAAGTGGTTCACTCCTCATGTAGATCTATTTGCCATTCGACTGAACCACAAAGTTCCACTGTACGTGTCTCCAGTCCTAGACCAAAATGCTTGGGACATAGATGCTCTGAACATAAACTGGTCAGGTCTCACTGCTTATGCTTTCCCTCCCATGGCTTTCCTTCACAGGGTGATCCAAAAAGTCAGGCAGTCTAACTGCCAGATCATTGTAATAGCCCCAGGCTGGCGAGGGATGCCCTGGTTTCCAACTTCCAGTGTCAAGAACTCTGCTCAAACAGTCCCACAATTATGTGTTCCACAGCAATCCACAACATCTCAACCTCCACTCCTGGTGTCTAGGAGTGGACAGCTCCAAGAACAAGGCTTCTCTGTGGAAGTGGGAGAGAGAATTGCTGCCCCTCCGAGATCGTCAACAAGGACCATCTACAAGTCAAAGTGGGCCTTATTTGAGAAATGGGGCAGAGAAAATTCGGTGGATTTCTCCACTCCATCTATGAAACAAGTCTCAGACTTCTTTATGTATCTGTACCAGGATCTAAACAGGCGCCCTTCGACCATTGATGGTTACAGGACAGCCATTGTTGACACTCTGGGCCCAACGGGGCTCCATATCTCTCAGAGTTCAGACCTTAACAGGTTGCTCTCCTAACCAAAAGTTCGAGAAATCATCCTAAGTGGAACCTTTCTGTTCTCAATGAGCTCACAAAAGCACCCTTTGAGCCTATGAAGAACACAGACCTCAAACATCTCACACTCAAAACTGCTTTCTTGCTAGCTTTGGCCTCCAACAAGTGCCGCAGCGAAATCCACGCCTGGGTTGCAAACAAAGTCTAATCTAGGCCAATGGGAAAAGGTTGCCCTGTTCCCAAAAACCAACTAGCAAGTGAAGGTTCTCAAACTGTGTCTCCGGTGACGATTCCTGCTCTAACTACCATTGTAGATAGACAATTTAAGGAAGACGGGACCTTGTGTCCGGTTCGGGCCCCGAGCTACTATTTGGATCGAACCAAAGACCTAAGAGGGTCTTGATCCCTTCTTTTCATCTCCTTTAGAAAAAGGACATACCTCAGACATCAGACCCGCTACACTCTCCTCCTGGCTAAAACAAACTATTCTACTTTGTTATAAACAAGCAGACCAACAAGCCCTGGATCTCGTCCAAGTCAAAGCGCATGACATTAGGGCCTTCGCGGCCTCTAAGGCCTTTTACGGTGGGGTATCGGTGGACCAGATCATGCAAGCGTATCACTGGAAAGCTCACAACACATTTACAAATTTTTACCTAAAAGACCTTACTTGGTCAGACAACAACAATATGTATCTGGGACCAGTAGTAGCGGCACAAAAAGTCCTATACCCTTCCCCTCAGCATCCTCATCTTCGGGAAGAAAAGAAGGGGGGGGCACGCCAGCTGCAACCAAGTCTTCAGGAGTCTATCCCAGGGTCTAGGTACTAGTTACCTCTCCAGATGTTCATGGTAAGGTCTTTTATATTTTTATCTGTAGAATGTATTTAATTATCTGTGTACCATAATCTCATTTTTAGGGCAGCAAATTGAATGAGATTCAAGCCTAGAGCTGTATTATTATAGCAGTGATGCCCTTACGGGCTACTTCTTGAGTGAGCACGGCTGCACTCCCTTCTCTCAGAACATCTAGACAGTATCCGTACTGTCATTCATTCAATTCTGGTTTTTGGCTACTTACAGACCCAACTTTAGAACTGGGGCTCTGTAACTGGGACTTAGACTGGTATTTTTGGACAATATTTGGTATATTTTTGGTGTATTTTGTAATTCTAAATTCAAAAAATGGACAACATTCTTCCAGTCTCAGCTGTAATCCCGCCACCGGGTGGTCGAATTCAGCATTCAGTCCCACATGGTAAGCTATTGTAGTGCAATAAAATTGAAAATTTTAATTACTTAAATATAGCTTTTATAAGCTACAAGCTTACCATGTGGGACTGAAGAAAGTCCCACCCTACCTCCCCGCTTTATTTCAGCTGAGGGGGTACGGTTTAAATTTACCATGAGAGAAGGACGAATTACCAAACAACACTGCTATGGTACATACTAAACCACGGACTAGGCCAGTTCCAAACGTCCATTTTTCTTGGTCGTTGGCTGGAGTCGCGGCCTCCCGAGTTAGCATTCAGTCCCACATGGTAAGCTTGTAGCTTATAAAAGCCACATTTAAGTAAAATTTTCAATTTTGCTGACTCAGAACTTGTCAACTCTTTAGCACGTCATTGCAGCACAACTATTAGAGATGTCAAGTTCTGGTTTCTTATGTTTATTTTAGGGTCAAGGGGGACAACTTTTGAAAATAAAAAAATTTATGTCTGCCATCTTGATAAGATGGATACCACCCAGTTTTAAAGCTTGTGTACACTCTAAGTCCAGACTGCCTTCACCGATTGTCTTCAAACTTTATAGTCATTGATATTTCTTATAAAAGAAACCCTATTGATTTTCGGCAAAATTGAATAAAAAAACATGGCCCTCAGAGGCACTTTTGAAAAATACAACATTACAGATGCAATACTAAATACCACAAGGCTTGCTTCAAATGTCTCAAAAATGTTCCCATTGTGTTTTACCGACTGTTTTATCCGATAGAACAATTTTTACTATATTAAAAAAATATGACTTGTAATAATGAAACTTGACTTTTCTGTGTGTCTCTGGAGGATGTCCTTTTTCTCTAGTTTGTTATGAATTTTAAAAATAATTTTTACTGCATCAAAATTTATGATTTCATGCAACAAATCACTTATAACTTGAAAAGTATTGCATTTAGAGCATCTTGTTAAAATATGTCATTAAGCTTCTTTTTCCATAGCTACAACATGTTAACTTGGGAATATATCCCAATAACTAAGAAAGTAACGGCAACTTTCTGACTTTTCAGTAATATCCATGAGTAAAATCACCTGTAACTTGAAAACTATTGCATTTGGAGTATTTTGTTGAAGTATGTTATTCAGCTACTTTTGGGTCAGCTATAACATAGCAAACTTGCAGACCTGTAGTAGCTCATTAGTCAGCTGACATTAAAATATAAGTAAAAAGACAGACATACTGATGCTTAGAGGCTAGCCATGACCTTGAAGAAACAGGTAAAGGTCAAATTTCTGCATGCTTATAGGAACACATGTATGTGACTGTGATATCGATCAGCCCTAGGATAATTTGTCCTGAGAACCAGGCCAAAATGTAAAGAAATGTCCCAAACTGGACCTTTAGAAGGCCACGGTTAGTCTTATAAAAAATGGAAAGCCAAGGATACAAAACAATGGGTGTCTTACCCATATAAGTAGTGTTCAGACGATTTGACGGAAAATGATTGGAAATTGATCTTCGATTTAAAGGTTTTGAGGTGAAAAAAAATCAATTCTGATATTAAGAATCAATAATAAATCAAAAGTAAGATTAAAAAGTTACCTAATTTTCCTTATTTTTACAGATATTTAATATTTTATTTTCATGAAATTTATTTACATCATCCACCATGTTTGTTTAACTAGAACTTCCTGTTGGCTACAACTAAAACTTATGGTGCCCCAAATTTGGATATATTCTTTACAAAGAGATGTCCAGTTTTGTTTAACTGACCAAGTGCTATGGTAGGGTGTTTTGTTAATTATATTTATTACATTGTCATAATTTTAAGTTTTTGCAACTGAAAGGAAATCTCCAAGGAAAATAGATCTTTTCAGTAAGTAAATGTAGTCTGACCTTAAAGGGTCAAAGGTTAAATCCAATCCTTCCATTAAATTCACAGCCCATGATTTACATTCTGATCCCCAACAACAAACAAGCTTAATGGAAATATATAAAAATATTGGGAAAAATAGCATCAGAGATGCCCATACCCCACAGCCTGGGAAATAGTTTTCAACACCATGAGATACAGAAGTAGTGAAACAGTACACAGATCGGGATAGTTTCAGAGCAGTGTCAGTGTCCAAATAATGTTTAAGTAGAGAAAATAACATCTAAGAGAAAGAACTTGCATGTAAAGATTAAGTATTAAAACAAGACAATTCAGTAAACTAAAAATTATGAAGCTTTAAGACTTCTCCCATTCTGATTTTCATTTGTATGGTCGAATCATGGTTTGGATGTTTTGAATATTACCCATACATACAGATGTAGCAACACATGTTTTTATGTGGAATTGGGGAAAAACCTGTGGCTCACTTGATACAATACCATCTGTTACAATGGAAAGTTGCAAAAGTAAAACGGTTAATGAAATCTAATATGACTTTAACAGTGCTTAATCTACACCAAAAGACACCCAAAGGTGCAACAACCAAGATTCAAGTAAAAAGATATGAGAGATAAATAGTATCAGATATCCTTGTAGAGACATAAAATAGCATCAGATATGCAAGATCAAAGGTCAAATCCAGGTCACATCATGACGTTGCACACCTACACCCCCTAACCAATGTCCCTACCAAATATCAACTTCCTACACCTTATGGTTTCCAAAATATAGCCCAGACAAGGCATTATAGGTTAAGGTAACTATGGCAAGGTCAAATCAAGGTCACACCATGACGTTTTACATCTACACACCCTAGCCAATGTACTAAGTATCAACTTCCTACACCTTATGGTTTCCGAGTTATACCCCGGAGATTTTATAGGTCAAGGTCACTACGGCAAGGTCAAATCAAGGTCACGGCATAACGTTGCACACCTACACCCCCTAACCAATGTCCCTACCAAGTATGAACTCCCTACACCTTACAGTTTCCGAGATATAGCCCGGACAAGATTTTATAGGTCAAGGTCACTACGGCAAGGTCAAATCAAGGTCACGCCATGACGCTGCACACCTACACCCCCTAACCAATGTCCCTACCAAGTATCAACTTCCTACACCTTACAGTTTCCGAGATATAGACCGGACAAGATTTTATAGGTCAAGGTGACTATGGTAAGGTCACACCATGACGTTGCACACCTACACCCCCAACCAATGTCCCTACCAAGTATCATCTTCCTACACCTTACGGTTTCCGAGATATAGCCCGGACAAGATTTTCAAACTCAAGGTCACTGTGGCAAGGTCAAAGGTCAAATCAAGGTCAGACCATGATGTTGCACACCTACACCTCCTAACCAATGTCCCTACCAAGTATCAACTTCCTACACCTTTCGGTTTCTGAGATACAGCCCGGACAAACTTTTTCCCGCCGCCCGCCCACCCGGAACCATGGGTGAAAACAATACCCCAACAGCCCTTAAGGGCTGTGGGGTAGAAAGGCAGACACGCCAATGTTTGGAGGCCTGGAACGACCTTGAAGGAGATCAAACGTCCAATTTATGCATGCTAAAAGGGACTCATATATGGTTATATATATCTTCCACATGATCTATCATGTAGGTGAAAACCATGACAAAATGTGAAGTTGCAAATTTGACCTTCAGAAGGCCACTATCAGTCTTATAGTGGAAGGCTACAAAACAATAGGCTTTCAGGGCAGTGATGGCAGCATTGGTGTAACGGTGCTTAAAGCCAAGTATCCCCGCCTTTCATCCAGGAATACAATAACTCGCCAATGAGTCATTAACGACGGGATAGGAAATTGACTGGGTTTGGAATATTAATGTGGTTAATACACCTATCCGAAACAATTTAAGGGGTCATGTGATATTCCAGTTAATGTGTATGAAAATTCTTTTCCACATAAAGATACAGGACAAAAAATCATTTTCATACTTAATATCAATGGTGATATTACAGAAAGACAATAATGTGATGGTGGCATCAAGACAAGCAATCAGTGCCCGTGAACGGGCTCTGTGTCAGCTGACTGTGTGTTTTGAGTTTCAGAGTATAAGTGACAGAAGAAAAGGACACAAAAGTTGTGCCCTGGAAATGGTGTTCAGAAGGAAAGTAAGAAGGTAACTGTTAAGGTGTAAAAAGTAAGTTAAAAACATATTTAAAGAAAATATTGCAAATGCAGTAGTTTTAATTTTACTATGTTATAGCTGACCCCAAAATACTTTTCAAGTTATAAATGATTCAATGTTGAGTAAGAACCTCAAAGTAGCTATTACTCATCTATGCAATGAGCCACAGGTCTGGAATTTTACTATATTATAGCTGACGCCAAAATAGGTGAATAACATATTGAAACTGAATACTCTAAATGTAAAACTTTTGAAGTTATAAGTGATTTACTCAACAGTGATAACCTGAAAGTAGCTATTACTCAGCTATGCCATGAGCTACAGGTCTGAAATTTTACTATGTTATAGCTGACTCAAAAGTAGCTGAATAACATATTTTAACAAAATGCTCTAAATGCAATACTTTTCAAGTTATAAATGATTTAGTGTTGAGTAAGAACATCAAATTAGCTATTACTCAGCTATGCCATGAGCTACAGGTCTGAAATTTTACTATGTTATAGCTGACCCAAAAGTAGCTGAATAACATATTTATACGAAATTCTCTAAATGCAATAGTTTTCAAGTTATAAGCGATTTACTCAACAGTGATAACCTAAAAGTAGCTATTACTCAGCTATGCCATGAGCTACAGGTCTGAAATTTCACTATGTTATAGCTGGCCCAAAAGTAGCTGAATAACATATTTATACGAAATTCTCTAAATGCAATACTTTTCAAGTTACAAGTGATTTTACTCATAATGGAAGTTACTGAAAAGTCCAAAAGCAGCTATTACTCACTTAACTATTGAGATAGACACCCAAGTTACTCACCATGTTGTAGCTATGGAAAAAGTACCTGAATAACATATTTTAACAAAATGCTCTAAATGCAACACTTTTATAATTGATTTAGTGCATGATTTCACTAATTTTAATTCATTAAAAATTATTCAAAAAATTCATAAAAAAACTAGATTGGGCCAACTCGGCGCCAACATATCCCCAGACAGGTCATCACTCACGCCACAGGTTTTGATCGGGAATTTTTTATTTAATCCATATGTTGTATGCCATAAATATTGGGAAAAGTTATATGAACTTCAGCACATCAATCTACTAAGTTTATATCTTCCCAAGGAAGATGGTGTATCCCCAGACGTCGAATACATAACTCAACAGATCATATTTTCAATCTTCCTGCAATGATAACTCTGAACCTATTTTCAAAGTATTTAAATGATTGATGATTGAATGTCCATTCTAAATTAATAATCTCAAAAGAGCATATCTGTTTCTATATTTGTTGACAAATAAAATATTATTTTTAACTCAACTCATCATACTTTTCAATCTTCCTGCAAAGGGTAACTCTGAACCTATTTTCAAAGTATTTAAATGATTGATGATTGAATGTCCAATCTAAATTCATAATTCCAAAAGCGTATCTCTGTTTCTATATTTGTTCACAAATAAAATATTATTTAAAAATCATATATTATTTATATTATTATTTTATTATATTATTTTTAGAATTTGCATTGTTTTTCAGTTATTCATTTCCTCAATTCCTATATATGTGGTCCATATATATGCAACCTAAATATGTGACACAATCTCAGTTCTGACTCCCTTTGTCTTAGATAATTAGATAATGAAGCAAACACCACCTCCCACCCCCACCCCACCTCTCTCCCCTTCTCCACACCTCTCTCACTATTACAGAAGATCTGTATACCTTTGTTTATTTAGTGTCACTCAATAGCTGGAGGTCCCAGAGGTGGGTGGGGGATGGGGGGTGGGACTACAAAGAGATGGAGTGCTGCAGCACAAATGGTAAACAAACACTTATAATATAAAAGGGGTAATCAAATACAAAAAGCTCAGTTAATCTTATCACTAAAATAAAATCAAATATATAAATAAGGAATGTCCAACAGGAAGATTATATACCTCCAGAATTAAATATAAATTATCAAACGACAAGAACAGATTTATAATAATAATTCAGAATTGAGAATTTTAAGTATGTGATTATCAATTGAAACTAGAGGATCGCTCGCAAAAAAAAAAGATAATGTTTTTGCTATGCAAAAACAAAGCGTCCCGAAAAGGATATAAAGGTGAGTGCTAAAGTATTAAGAAAATGCTTCGTTTCTAGCCTTATACTGTTGTGGCAACCAAAGTCAGCGCAGTCTGCTCTATGTAGCATGGTTTTCAAGATATAAGCATTTTTGTGTTTTGCAAAAAATTAAAAAATTAAAAATGTCCGCTATATTTGGCGAGACAAAAATATTTTGAAAATTGGCATGGCTACTCTGCAGAGATACCCAGCAGGTCAAAAATTTTGTTCAGTTCCCTCCATATAGCACGGTTTTCGAGATATAAGCATTTTTGTGTTTTACAAAAACTTTGAAAATTCAAAATGGCCACCATTTTTGGGGAGACAAAAATTTTTGTCAAGACCACTGCCGCGGTGTGTATCTCCCGCCGAGCATTAAAGGAGAAGAAATAGCTTTTCCGAGATATTCACAATTTTTCATTTTGGTGTGTGAAAGCTCTTCCAAAAGTAGGCGAATGAGTTATTTGAGAAAAATTGGCTATCTGCAATACTATTAAGAGATAATTCACATTTACTCATTTTAAGTAGGTGAATAATTAGCTATGGGTCAGAAACTTCACCAAGTGAAAGCTCTCCCAAAAGTAGGTGAATGAGTTATTTGAGAAAACTTGGCCATCTGCAATACTTTTAGAGATAATTCACATTTACTCATTTTGAGTAGGTGAGTAATTAGGTATGGGTCTGAAACTTCACCATGTGAAAGCTCCCACAAGTAGATGAATGAGTATTTGATAAAAACTGGGTATCCGCAATACTTTTACAGATAATTCGCATTTACTCATTTTGAGTAGGTGAATAAATAGCTATGGGTCTGAAACTTCACCATGTGAAAGCTCTCCCAAAAGTAGGTGAATGAGTTATTTGAGAAAACTTGGCTATCAGCAATACTTTTAGAGATAATTCACATTTACTCATTTTGAGTAGGTGAATAATTAGCTATGGGTCTGAAACTTCACCAAGTGAAAGCTGTGCCAAAAGTAGGTGAATGAGTTATTTGAGAAAAATTGGCTATCTGCAATACTTTTAGAGATAATTCGCATTTATTCATTTTGAGTAGGGGAATAAATAGCTATGGGTCTGAAACTTCACCATGTGAAAGCTCTCCCAAAAGTAGGTGAATGAGTTATTTGAGAAAACTTGGCTATCTGCAATACTTTTAGAGATAATTCACATTTACTCATTTTGAGTAGGTGAATAATTAGCTATGGGTCTGAAACTTCACCATGTGAAAGCTGTGCCAAAAGTAGGTGAATGAGTTATTTGAGAAAAATTGGCTATCTGCAATACCTTTAGAGATAATTCGCATTTACTCATTTTGAGTAGGTGAGAAATTAGCTATGGGTCTGAAACTTCACCATGTGAAAGCTCTCCCACAAGTAGATGAATGAGTATTTGATAAAAATTGGGTATCCGCAATACTTTTACAGATAATTCGCATTTACTCATTTTGAGTAGGTGAATAAATAGCTATGGGTCTGAAACTTCACCATGTGAAAGCTCTTCCAAAAGTAGGTGAATGAGTTATTTGAGAAAAATTGGCTATCTGCAATACTTTTAGAGATAATTCGCATTTACTCATTTTGAGTAGGTGAGTAATTAGGTATGGGTCTGAAACTTCACAGAGTGAAAGCTCTCCCAAAAGTAGGTGAATGAGTTATTTGAGAAAAATTGGCTATCTGCAATACTTTTAGAGATAATTCGCATTTACTCATTTTGAGTAGGTGAGTAATTAGTTATGGGTCTGAAACTTCACAGAGTGAAAGCTCTCCCAAAAGTAGGTGAATGAGTTCTTTGAGAAAAATTGGCTACCTGCAATACTTTTAGAGATAATTCACATATACTCATTTTGAGTAGGTGAGTAATTAGCTATGGGTCTGAAACTTCACCATGTGAAAGCTCTCCCAAAAGTACATGAATGAGTTATTTGATAAAAATTGGGTATCCACAATAGTTTTTGAGATAATTAGCATTTACTCATTTTGAGTAGGTGAGCAATTAGCTATGGGTCTGAAACTTCACCAAGTGAAAGCTCTTTGGGATAGCTGCTCTGCAGAGATACCCTGAAGATAAAAAATTTCGTCGAAATCGCTCTATGTAGCACGGTTTTCGAAATATTAGCATTTTTGTGTTTTGCATTTTTTGCGAAAAATTCGAAAATTCAAAATGGCCGCCATTTTTGGCAAGACAAAATTTTTTTGAAAATTGGCATGGCTACTCTGCAGAGATACCCTGTGGGTCAAAAATTTCGTCGAAATCGCTCTATCTAGCAGGGTTTTCGAGATATAAGCATTTTTATGTTTTGCAATTTTTGCGAAAAATTCGAAAATTCAAAATGGCCGGCATTTTTGGTGAGACAAATTTTTTTAGAAAATAGGCATGGCTACCCTGCAGAGATACCCTGTGGGTCAAAAATTTCGTCGAAATCGCTCTATCTAGCACGGTTTTTGAGATACAAGCATTTTTGTGTTTTGCAATTTTTGCGAAAAATTCGAAAATTCAAAATGGCCGCCATTTTTGGCGAGACAAAAAATTTTTGAAAATTGGGACAACTACTCCCCAGAGATACCCTGCGGGTCAAAAATTTCGTCGAAATCGCTCTATCTAGCACGGTTTTCGAGATATAAGCATTTTTGTGTTTTCCTTATTTGGAAAATTCGTAATGATTAATTACTCGGCCATTTCTTAACCAATCAATGCCAAAATCTAATGATTTCCAGATTTTAATAGAATGAATGTATTTGCCAAGTTTCAGGTGAATTGATAAAATTCCTTTCAAGTTATCATCCGGACAAGCTTCCCCATCGAAAAAAGACATTTTTGGTCATGTGTGCTCTCTGATTGGTTGAAATGTCACTGCAGCATATTCAAAAAAATTCCCCAAGGCTACTGCCTAAACCTGCCAAATTTGAAAAGAATCCGCCTAACGGTTAGAGAGTTATAAGGAAAACAAAATGCGGAGCCGGTGGAGCTGGCGGAGCCTGAAGGTCTCCCATACACAAACAAGCGTCCCTTGCGGGACGCTTAATGAGTTCGTAACTGTAGGAGCTGTGTCAAAATTAAGGCAAGTTGAATAAAACTGGGCTATTTGAGGGTTAAAAATCCCCTATTTTCACTACATAAGGCTATAATTTCATTAATATTTGGGACTTAAAGCTCACCAGAAAATAACAGTGTCCATTTTGCCTACTTGAATATGCTTAACCAGTTTCATATTAAAAAGTTAAAAACTCAGCAAGCAGAGAGATAACACACAAAAATAAGTTCTTAAAAGCCAAAGATAGCCATAACATTATTAATATTCAAAATTTAAATAGACAGGCACTTCCTTTGAAAAATTCAAAGATTTCAGCTCTACAGGGCTTTAAGGTGGCATAATATCCATAAATTGGGTCTCTGTGGGCATTTTACAATTGTTAAAGAGACCTTAGCAATTAAACTACAGAACTGAAACTTTTTGGGGGACATAACAACAAACAAAATGGAAAATTTAAGAATTAAATTAAATTTTTATAAGATAATATCTTACCTAGTGGACCGGTGCAATAGTCCGGTGCCTAGCCGGTCCCGCCAAACATTAGAAAAAAATGTCCTGAGCTGGGCTCTGGCCTGGACCGGTAGTGTAGTATTCACTCGCCAGGTGTCACCGGACACCCAGCTCCCCTACTGCGCGTGTGCGCGCATGCGCACTTCCTCTTTTTGTTGCCTACCAAATAAAGTCCCCTTGATTTAAGCGGGGAAGGTAGGGTGGGACTCTCCTTGTCCACTAGGTAAGATATTATCTTATAAAAATTTAATTTAATTCTTAAATTTTCCATTTTATTGCGTTAATATATCTTACCTAGTGGACCGGTGCAGAATAACTACCCATTGGATGGCGGGTAGATCAATCAAAAAATTAGGGGACTCACTATGGGAGATAACTCCCGAACCTCATATAGACCGAGGTAATAAACCTAGACCGGTTCCTAACCCTCTCAGTTACATTACATTCCCCCCCCCCCCCTTTCTTTCAGAAATCTGACACTCATGAAGAGGGGAGGAGAGAAGAGTCCCAATGAGTCCTGAGGAAGCAATAGGGGAAATTCCATTTGGTCCCTCATCTCTTTTTTTTTTTTTTTATGTACATATTTACAAAGAAGACTCAAAATTAATCTCTAATCTGTTGAGCTGCTACCACCGGGCCCAGGTGGTATAGCTCAGAGTCTGCCCAGGCTACATCCTTTAGGTAGAACTGGGTGAATGTATTATGAGACTTCCAATGGCAGGCTGACAGAATTTGATCTAAGGGCACGCCTCCCTGAAAAGCTTTGGAAGCCGCGAAAGCCCGGACATCATGAGCCCGAACTTGATGCAAATTTTGAGACTGCTCATCCGAGAGTTGGTAACATAAGCCAATCGTTTGTTTGATCCAGGAAGAGACAGTGGCTGGCACAATGTCTTTCTTGAAGCTCTTCCTAAAAGAGACGAAAACCAACTCCTTGTCTGACCGAAGGTCCTTGGTTTTGTCTAGATAGTAACGCAAGGATCTCACCGGACACAAGGTCCTGTCCTCCTTAAGAGACTTGTCCAAGGTCGGAGCAAGAGCCGGGATTATAACCGGGGCTACACAACCCGGACCCTCCTTAGCCAGGTGGTTCTTGGAGATGAAACTTGGGGAAGGGTACAGGGAGACATTAGACCAATCCTCCTGATGCCTGATGTTCCTATGTACCCAGGCATGAATCTCGCTTCTTCTTTTGCCCGACCCTAAGGCAAGAAGGAAGACCGTCTTAAAAGTAAGGTGTTTAAGGGAAGCCTTCCTAAGCGGTTCAAAGGGAGGTTTCGTGAGCTGATGAAGAACCAAGGAAAGGTTCCAGGAAGAAACACCCCTCCTACCCTTAGGCTTGTCCCTATGGAAACTGTCCAACAGTCTGGTAAGATTCTCATCCTTACCAATGTTTACCCGGCCATTCCCTATCTTGTCGGATATAGCGGTCCTATAGCCATCTATCGTGCTAGGTTGCAGATGTTTCTCCTGAAATAGGTAAAGCAGGAAGTCAGCGATCTGCTTTATAGAAGGAGACCTGAAGTCCACCTTATGTTCCTCACACCATCTGACAAAAACGGACCACTTTGATTCGTAGATGGCTCTGGTTGAACGTCTCTGAGGAGCTTCAATTCGTGTTGCCACTTCTTCAGAGAAGCCTGCCTGTTGGATGGCAAAGGCCCTAGGAGCCATGCATGCAGATTCAGACTGTGAAGGTCCCTGTGAGGACACTGATTGAAGGGTTGAGTCAATAGGTTCCTTACTCTCGGCAGACTTAGGGGAATCTGTACTGACATGCTGACCAGATCCCAAAACCATGGCATGTTGGGCCACCCTGGTGCAATGAGAATGACTCTGTGAAATCCTTGATCCATCAACTTGGAGACCACCTTCCCTAGGAGAGCCACCGGGGGAAAAACATAGGCATCCAGATCTTGCCAGGGAACGCTTAGAGCATCCACTTTCCAGGCTAGTAGATCCGGGACCGGCGACACAAATCTGGGAAGTTTGCGATTGAACTTGGTCGCAAATAGGTCCACCTCCGGTTTGTGCCATCTTCTGCAAATCTGGTCGAAGACTTCCTGCAGGAGGGACCATTCCGTTTGTATCACCTGACCGTGACGGGACAACTTGTCCGCAATGACATTGAGGTGACCCGGAATATGCCTTGCTCTTAATACAATCTGCCTCTGGTTGCACCACATCAGCAGCCTCCAGAGGAGAGCACAGAGAGAGCCGGATTTCATACCGCCCTCCTTGTTTATGTAAGAGACCACTGTTGTGTTGTCGGAACACACCAGAATGGTCTGGTTCCAACACAATCGCTCGAACTATTTTAGGGCTAGCAGGACGGCCTTGAGTTCCAGCAAGTTTATATGCAAGGCGCTTTCTTGTGTGGACCAAAGGCCTCTTGCTGTGAAGTCGCCTAAGTGAGCACCCCAACCTTCGTTTGAGGCGTCGGTAAACAGCTGAAGAGTGTGTTGAAGTGGGTGTAAAGGCTGACCTTTTAGGACATTGTTTGGGTTCAACCACCACCTCAGGTGTGGATGAAGGGACTGAGGCAGAGGGATAACCTTTTCCAATGACTCCGGGACATGCCAATGCCTCTTCAGATGCCACTGGATAGGGCGCATGTGAAGTCGCCCGGCTACCACCTGTTTCTCTTTGGCTGTTAGCAGTCCTATAAGGGACATGAACTGTCGGACCGAACACACCTGTTGATTGAGGAGGTCGTTGATCTTTTGGGACAGAGCCATCCACCTCTCCTGGGTCGGTTTGACCAGCCCCTGAGAGAGGTCGAAACGGTAACCTACAAAGTTGAAGACCTGCTGAGGCACCAACTCCGACTTGGTCATATTGACTACCCACCCTAACCTGTGGCATAGGTCCAAGAGGGTCCGGGTATGAAGTAGGCACGTTTCCGGGCACGGGGCTCTCAGCAACCAGTCGTCGAGGTACTGGTGGATCCTGATACCCTGAGCCTGTGCCATTAATTTGACTTCCTTGGCCACCTTTGTGAACTCCAACGGAGCCGTTGAGAGGCCAAAGGGGAGGGCTGTGAACTGATAAGCTTGACTGTGGAGGAAGAACCTGAGGAATTTCCGCGATCTTTGTCCTATTGGGATATGGAAGTAAGCGTCGCTGAAATCCAGAGACGTCACCCACTCCCCTTTTTGAAGGGAGAGTCGGATGGTCTCTGGTGTCTCCATCTTGAAGGATGCAGTTGCTAGGTAATAGTTCAGCTGACTTAAATCCAAGATGGGCCTCCATTTTTGGTTGGGTTTTGGTACTAGAAACAACCGGTTGTAGAAGGCTAGGGAGGATGGAATTATCACCTTTTCTACAGCCTGTTTCTGAATGAGCTCCTGTAAGGAGTCCTTTATGAGTTTGCTTTTGACCGGATTTGCATATCCACTGATAATGACCGGTGACCTTGTTAGAGGAGGTTTCTCTTTGAAGGGTAGGTTGTACCCCTCCTGAAGAATTGAAACAACCCTTGGGTTTGCACCCAGTAAGTGCCAAATCTGCCAGAACTTTTGAAGACGGGCACCCACAGGCGGATTTTGTACAACACGAGGGACATTTTGAACAATTGGAGCACAAAGACAATGATTTACACAGTAAACATGTTTCACACACTTTATTCTTGTTTGAGACTGATTGGGACTTATGTCTTTGTTTTCTGACTGCCCTGTTACACAAGGTACATGACAGACAACATCTAAGTTTACAGTCTTGTTTGAACATTGTCTTGAATCTTGAGACATTGGATCCTCCACACTTATCTCTAACTGAGGATCTAGAAAACAATGATTGTCATTTATATGCCTGTTGACGGGACGATTTGGAGAAATAACTGGAATTGTTCCCTCCACGTCCGCGGCCGCGACCCCTCCCTCTATGAGAGAACTGACGCCAAGACTGGCTAGATTGGGAGGAAGAATGACCTGAATGTCTGCTATCCTTTTTATCGTACGGTTTATACCGGTACGACTGATGTTTCCTACGAAAGTGCTGCCCTGTGCCCGGACCGGGACCTTGAGCACTTGGTGTAGCCTCAAACTTTGCTATGTCCTGTTCTGCTGTGGCGAGTATGTCATCTGGAAACAGGGAGGAACTAAATAAGGGAGCATTGCGTAACCTATTCCAAGTGTCTGGTTTTAGACTGGGTTTAGCAAATTCCAGATATGAATCCCGGCGTAATAGCACAAAGTTGGCAAGCTGAATGAACAGGCTGTCAGCCAGGTGTTGTAGTGAAGTTCCTAGAGCCACGGAAACATTTGCATGAAAGGCGGATAAATCCCTGAGGTCTTTGATGGCGTCTACAACCTCCTTGGGAGCTTTTCCCTTAACGATCACATCATTAAGTAAACCAATGTGATTGTTCATTTTGTCCTGTATTTCACTGGTGCACCTATTGAAAGCTGCTGCGTGATTAGTAATGTATGATCCCTCCCTAGCACACTTTTCCCATCGGCGTAGGATGTCCTGGGGCACAGGTCGGGATGCGGGACCAGACTGAGGGTAGGAAGAGGCTTTAGCGACTCTAGAGTACTGGGCGTTAAGGTGGGCCTCAGAGTCCGACCAGCTGAAAATGGTTTTGCCTGGTCTAGTGTTTGAATCTTGTCTAAGTCGATGTTGCTTGTACCATTTGGATTGACTCTTTGGTGTACGAGTGAACTGGTCAACTTTCAAACCGGCAGAGTCCTGAGAGCGGGAAGGGTAACCTTCAGCAGCCCGACAGTTTAACTTCTCCATTTTATGGCAAAGCCAGTCATCCGGAGGGAATTCTACCGAAACTTTGCCTGTTTTCCTTGGATGTTTCCCTTTCCACGGGTTGTCTGAACGATCCCCGTCCAATACAGACAGTTCAAAATCTGGGATGTGATTCCATCCTAAAATGGCTCTGACCGCCCTGCATGTTTCCTGGTAGTTCATTTCTTCGTTCTGTTCTGTATTGTCTGAGTCTGAGATCTCCCCTTCGTCAGATACTTTATCAGACCGGTCAGGATTAGAATCAACATCAGACACGTCCTGTTCATGAAAGAAGGATTGACCGGCACCGGAAGAACCGGTGGTAGCTGGAGGCAATGTAGTGAACATTGAAGTAGTAAGTTTGGGACTAGAGTCCACACCGGAGGAAGGAGACAAGGCAGGGCCCGGAACGGGAGCGTCCACTTCAACCGGTTTGTCCTGTTTTTGAGAAGGCGGAGCAATAGTTACAGTCTGGTCCTTCACCGGAGCCGGTGCCTCAGACACAACTGTAGCAGTAGGGGGAACCTTAGTCTTTTTAACCTTCTTGCCCGTGCCCTTATTTTTCTTATCCTTTCTTTGCAAATTTTGCCCGTCTGTAGCCGGAGACCTCACCGGACCGGTGGCTCCAGACTCAGAGGGATTGAAGAAGGGCTGCTCCGAAGTAGTAATAGCAACAGTGGAAACTGGGGCCTTGGGTGTAGAGAAGATATTTGTGCGAGTGAGTAATGCCTCGAAACGGGCGAATTTTTCCTCCAGTTGGTTACTGAGTGTGTCAAAATCACGCTTAGAGACAAAATCCTCCGGGGTATGATGAGACACAGCAAAGACTTCTTGATCACCGGAACCGGAAGCTAGAACCGGAACATCATCTAAGTCGTCGTCATCTTCAGCCAATTCCTCCTGGTTAACTACACCCACAACGGTGACCTTTGAGGGAGAAACTAACAGACCCGACTTTTTATCCTTGCGGATTTTATACTGAGGGGTGGAGAGCATGGTACGTTGTTGCTCTGTAAAAGAATCGCAAATGGAGCAACTTTGATCCTTCACACAAGGGTCATCTCCCAATTTTTTGTCTCTACACCTAGCACATTTTTTATGTCCATCAAATGCGGCCATGATGTGCCCGCAGTTTCCTCTTCGTTGTCCTGGTGATGCCATGATATATATGTAAACTAATAATCCACAATAAATCACCAATAAAACACTAAGTCACTTTGTATAACAATAAAAGTTTCTCTTATAAATTCCACGATTTTAAACACAATGGCGCCAAACAAAAAGAGGAAGTGCGCATGTGCGCACACGCGCAGTAGGGGAGCTGGGTGTCCGGTGACACCTGGTGAGTGAATACTACACTACTGGTCCAGGCCAGAGCCCAGCTCAGGACATTTTTTTCTAATGTTTGGCGGGACCGGCTAGGCGCCGGACTATTGCACCGGTCCACTAGGTAAGATATATTAACGCAATAAAAATTATATATAATACAGTTTAAGACTTGTCACACTAAGCATTTCCAAATAACAGGGCAAAATACAGAAAAAAATGTCAAAAAAGGTCACTTGGGCAAGTGTCTATGGCCCTCATACACAGGTTAAATGTCTACTAAAAGCCTTGATTTTCGGCACATGTGAAAAGGACATAATAATGCATTCCCAGATGGGATTTCAGCTCAATCAATCACATAGTTTAACAGTCACAGGGCTTAAAGGTGGCAAAAAGTCCAAATATTGGGTCTCTGTGGGCCTTTTAGAGATCTCGATGTGGCCTTCAAATTAAAGCATCAGACTTAAAATCTGCTACATACTAAGACTACACATAGAATATGTATCTAATAATAAAGTTTGAAACTTCTCAGACTCACCATTTCCAAGTTGCAGAGCAAAATATGTGAAAAATGTCTTAAAATGGTCACTCGGGTGGGTGATAATGGTCCTCATACACAGTTTAAATGTCTACTTGAAGCCTTGATTTTTGGCACATGTAAAAAGAACATAATAATGTATTCCCAGATGAGATTTCAGCTCTATCAGTCACATAGTTTAACAGTCATGGGCCTTAAAACTGGCAAAAAGTCCAAATAGTGGGTCTCTATGGGGCCTTTTAGAGACCTCAATGTGGCCTTCAAATTAAAGCTTCAGACTTAAAATTTGTCACATACTAAGATTACACATAGAATATGTATCTAATACAGTTTGAAACTTCTCAGACTTACCATTTCCAAGTTACAGGGCAAAATATGTGAAAAATGTCTAAAAAGGGTCACTCGGGTGGGGATTTATGGTCCTCAAACAAAGGTTAAATGTCTACTTAAAGCCTTGATTTTCGGCACATGTAAAAAGGACATAATAATGCATTCCCAGATGGGATTTCAGCTCCATCAATAACATAGTTTAACAGTCACAGGGCTTAAAGGTGGCAAAATTGCAAATTTAATAAGTAAATTAAATTTTTATAAGTTAATACCCTATCCAATGGACAATTGCTAAACCGGTCGGCGCAGACCGGCCCGCCAAACGCCAGAAAAAGACGTCCTGTGTTTCCACCGGCTGGCCGGTCCCAGTACTGTGCATTCGCCAGGTGGCGCATGGTATTTACTTCCTGTCTAGACAACATGACGTCATAGCATCTTTTTCGTTGTCTAAAACTATTAGACCCCTAGTAAGCTGATAGCGGGGTCGGTGGGAGGGTCTTGTGTGTCCATTGGATAGGGTATTAACTTATAAAAATTTAATTTACTTATTAAATTTGCAATTTTATTGCGTTAATACATCCTATCCAATGGACAATTGCTGAATAACTACCGCTTGGTCGGCGGGTAAGTTACTAGGGACTTATGTGAACTCACAAGTAATAGCAAATTTTAACCTACGGTCTAGGCTGACTTCGTCAGGAGACCTATAGGTCCAGGCCTGGGTTGACTTTAAGGTCAGGAAACCCTGCAAGGCCATGGTCGGTTGCCAGCAGCCGGTTACCCGGGGCTATACCGCCGTCGCCCCCCCCCCCCCCCTTTTTGGCAGACCTGCTCTGAGGTAGGGGAAGAGAGGGATGAGTTCAGTCCCAGAATGCAAATAAACCTCCCAAAGGAAGCACGCCACACTTAATTCTTATGTACATGAAGAAACTGTTTATACATATATACAAATCTCCTCAATCTAAGGGCCACTTGTGGATCTGCTGAGCAGCCACTACCGAGCCCAATTGGTAAAGCTCTGAATCAGCCCAAGTCCCGCCCTTCATATAGAACTGTGTGAAGGTATTGTGACTTCAGTGGCAGGCTGACAAGATTGGATCTAAGGAGAATCCAGACTGGAAGGCCTTAGAAGCAGCAAAGGCCCTGACATCATGGGCTTTAACCTGATGTTAAATGTGGGCCTCCTGGTCAGAGAGCTCATAACATAGGATCACAGTCTACTTGATCCAAGAGGAGATAGTGGCAGGTGAGATGTCTTTGTTGAAACCTTTCTTAAAGGAGACAAAAACCACCTCCTTATTCTGCCTGATGTCTGAGGTCCTGTCCAAATAGTAGCATAATGCTCTGACCGGACAGAGGGACCTGTCAGACTTGAGGGATCTATCCAGAGTCGAGGCCAGGGCTGTTATAACCCCAGGGGCCACACTGGACACTCTATGGCCAGCTGATTCTAGGATAGAAAGCTGGGTGATGGATACAGGGACACCTTTGACCAATCGGATTGGTGTCCAATATATCAGTTTTGCCAGGCATGAATCTCACTTTTGTACTTGCCCGACCCAAGGGCCAAGAGGAATACCGTCTTGAAGGTCAAATGCTTCAAGGGGGCCTCCTTGATTGGATCCAAAGGAGTCTTAGCTGGTGCACGGCCAGTGAGAAGTTCCAGGAAGGTATGCCACTCCTGCCTCTGGGTCTGTCTCTGAGGAAACTATCCAGGAGACGAGCGAGATTTTCGTCCTTACTGATGTTGAAGGGTGAATTTCCAGTTTATCAACAATGGGTGACCTATAACCATCAATGGTGCTGGGCTGTTTGCCAAGCATGTATCTCACTTCTACGCTTGCCCGAACCCAGGGCCAAGAGGAAAACTGCCTTGAAGGTCAAATGCTCCAAGGAGGCCTTTAATTGGTTCAAACTGAACCTTGTCAGCTGGTGCAAAAACCAGGGAGAGGTTCCAGGAAGGGGTTACCCTCCGGCCTTTGGGTCTGTCTCAGTGGAAGCTATCCAGGAGACGAGTGAGATTTTCATCCTTACTAAAATTGATGGGCAAATTTCTAGACTATCAGCAATGGCTGACCTGTAACCATCAATGGTGCTGGGCCGCAACTTCCTGTCCTGAAATAGGTACATAAGGAGGTCAGCAACTAACTTTACAGGGGGTGCCCCGAAGTCCACCTGATGAATGATACACGACTTGTAAAAATGGCCCACTTGCCACATAGACTGATCAGATTGATCCCCTTTGAGGAGCCTCAACTCTTGCGGCCACTGCCTCAGACAAGCCCTGCTCCTCAATTGCTGAGGCTCTAGGAGCCCTGCATGGATATTAAGGTTTGTCAGATTTCTGTGAGGGATCTGATTGAATGGCTGTCAACAAGTTGGGCATATTGGGCAGGCTCAGTGGGATTTGGTTGGATGTAGCCACTAGATCCCAAAACCAAGGCTTGTTGAGCCACCCCGGAGCAATCAGAATGATTCTCTTGCATGGGGAGTCTTGCAACTTCTCCACCCCTTTGCCCAATATGGCTGATGGTGGGAAGGTGTATGCCTTCAGATCCTACCACGGCCGACTGAGCGCATCCACTGCTGTGGCCAGGGGATCCGGTACCGGTGACACAAACACAGGCAACCTGTGGTTGAACTTCGTGGCAAATAAGTCTATTTGGGCCGGTGCCACCTGCTGCATAGAGTGGAAGACCTCTGGAAGGAGAAACCACTGTTTGGATGGTCTGGCCTAGCCTGGATAGCTTGTCTGCTACCACATTCGGCCGGCCTGGAATGTGTCGTGCTTTAGAGTCACTTGTTTCCCGGTACACCAGGTCAAGATTCTCCCTAGTAGGGCACAAAGTGGGCACGACCTCATGTCTCCTTCCTTGTTTATGTATGACACTACTGTGGTGTTGTCAGTTGCTACAGGTACTATCTTGTTGAGCAAAGGTCTTGGAACCCTTTTAAGGCCAGAAAGAACTGCTTTAAGTTCTAGATAGTTTATATGCAGCTTGCTTCCCGGAGGGGACCAGGTTGCTCTTGCAAGTGCTCGTCTAAGCGAGCGCCCCACCCTTCTATTGATGCGTCTGTAATTATTTGTAGAGCATGTTTTATTGGGTTTAATGGTTGGACTGTAAGTACATTGTCTTCCTTCAGCCATCATTGTAAAGGGGGTGCAAGGACCTGGGGGTTGGGATCACCTTTTCCAGTGATTCTGGGACCCTCCAGTTGTGTTTGTGATGCCACTGAATGAGTCTCATATGAAGTTGGCCTACATGAACTTGCTTTTCTGTAGCTGTTAGTAAGCCTATCACGGACCTGAATTCCCGGACCGGGCAAGCCGGTAGGGATAGCAATTTCAGCATTTTCTCTTGAAGGTTCTGCTACCGGTCTGGAGTCAGTCGGACCGGATCAGACCTGAGGTCGAACTGGTAGCCTACAAAATTGAAGTCTTGTTTGGGCTCCAGCTCTGATTTCTCTAAGTTCACCAGCCAACCTAGTTGCTGACACATTATTTACTAGCTCCTGTGTATGTTGGAGACAAGCCTGGTGGGATCTGGCTCTCACTCACCAGTCGTCTAGGTACTGGTGGTTTCTTAAACCCTTGTGTATGGCCATCAATTCACCTCCTTTGGTATCACGATGAACTCCAAAGGTGCTGTGGACAAACTGAAAGGCAGGGCCTTGAACTGGTATGCCCGACCTTGGATGTGAAATCTCAGGCATTTCCTGGATTGTTCTTGTATAGGTATATGGACATAGGTATCCCTCCTTCCACAATTGTACTACCTAGGGTCCAGCCCCCAAGGCTTCCTAAGTTCCCAAAAAGGGCTTAGTCTGGACCCTACAGGCAGATTGTGTGCCACATTTGGGACATTTGGTATCCTGACAATATTTCCTGTCCCTCCGGACACTGGTCCGGTCTGGTGACAATGATCCAAGTTAACAGTCTCTCTGTTCTTATTGTGGTCCGGTGGGGCTGACACAACTTTTCACATCAATAGACTCTTTGCCCCGGGCCAGCAGCCTGCAAGGTGCAGCATTTACCAGAGCAATTGTCATTTGTGAGATGTCCGACCCCTGGCTGGACATGATGACAAACTTTATTATCTCTCCAGTCAAGTCCAGCACCGATAACAGGTTGTTGAGAGGTGTGATAAGGGAAGGTTGCCTAGCAGTAGCTTGGGACACTGCCATATCACTGTCATATCCCCAAGACCACTGACTGGTCTAAGAATTCTCTGTAACCAAATTTACTGTAGGCAACTCTGTCCAGTACCAGGACTCCATACCCGGTACTTTACTGTAACCAGTAATTTTCTGTAACCGGCAAAAAAACTGGGAGGCTGGGGTCACCAATGAATTTAGACAGCTACTGGTCTATATTTAGCCAGCTTTTTTTTTTTTTTTTTTTTTTTTTGTAACCAGTTGGGGTGAAGCCCTGTACAGTAAGGACTGTGTAGCCAGCACCCTGTTAGTAGACTTTGTAACCGGTAGGTTGAAGCAAGTGTACAAGACTGTGTAGCCAGTATCAGTCGGTACACTCTGTAACCAGTTGTTGAAGTAAGTGTACAAGGCTGTATACCTAGTACCAGCCGGACACTCTGTAACCAGTTGTTGAAGCAAGTGTACAAGGCTGTGTAGCCAGTATACGTGTGGGTACACTCTGTAACCAATTGCTAAAGCAATTTTACAACTATCTTTTGTGTTGAATTCAGCTTGCTGTAGTTTTCCTCCATTAATTAAAGAATTTCTTTAATCGCACGTCTTATTTGTAGATTTGACAGTTGCTGGGAAAGCCCTTGTGAGCTATATTTAGAAACACTTAGTGTTCGGTGTGTCACGTGACCAGCTTGCTGGTCGGAAAGACACGCGATTGGCTGATTGGAGCTCGTCAGTTGTGGCGTTCTTTTGTGATACTTAAACATGCAAATGCGCAGTATCCTACTCATCCACAAACCCCACTACCGACAACGAAGCCGGGTCTGCAAGGCAGGGACTGGAATCACAGTAGACGTGAGTTCTGAAGAACGCACCTCCGACCTTCCTGGTCGGTGAAAACACGTGACCTGCTTCGTGATTGGTCGGAAAGACACGCGATTGGCTGACTGGAGATGACGTCAGTATTCGCGTTCTTTGTGTGATGCTTTACCGGCAACTTTACAGTCCACAAAACCCCACTACCGACAACCAGGCCGGGTCTGCAAAGCAGGGACTGTAGTCACAGTAGACGTGAGTTCTGAAGAACGCACTTCCGACCTTCCTGGTCGGTGAAAACACAGACCTGCTTCGTGATTGGTCGGAAGGACACGCCATTGGCTGACTGGATATGACGTCAGAGGTCGCGTTCTTTTGAGCTGGCCGGTCGGCTGATGCTTTAAAAGCAGAAAAGCCTGGACCAGTGCACTCTGTAGATGAAATTCCTGGCCGGTCTGAAGTCGGTTCTTCTTCTCAGCCGGCTGTACACTCAAACCAGTTTCCTGGCCATCCACTGCCCTTACTACCGACACAAGTGCCGGGTCCATAAGGGTGGGACTGAGAGTGACAAAAGTTCCTTCTATGTAGAAAATACTTGAGAGGTCGGTTGAAGAAATCTGAAGAATTCATCTCATGCTTCTGATTAAAAAGCACCAAATACTCGAGCTGGGCTGGTGTGACTGATGCTTTACAGCAGAGAAGTTGGTACCAGTGCGCTCTGAAGAATGCATCTGTGATGGGGAATTCCTTCCATTCACAGATTTCAAAACTACGTAGACTGAAGATCTCGTGTAGAGACGTTTCTATGGTGATTGTAGCTGGAAGGTTATAGATGAAAATTCAAACAAAAGACACGGATAAAAATACCTGTTAGAAGTATATCCATAATTCCTCAATATTGTTGATCTGCCCCTAACAACACAAAGGTTGAATGGGAGGAAACTAGCAAAATGGCTGCCTTCATATATCTGGTCGATTACTGCCCTATCATCAATAATAAATTGAGCCAACTAGGGAGCGTTTCCAGCAGATTTCTAAATGTATATCCGTGCTTGACCAGCTGGTAACACTTTACAAAGAAACTCTCCACATATAAGGTTTAAAATCCGTCATAAAGCACACTTTTCCTTTAAAATTCTGGAGATATTGAAAACACGTCTGCACAGTACACGCGCCAAACGAAAAAGATGCTATGACGTCATGTTGTCTAGACAGGAAGTAAATACCATGCGCCACCTGGCGAATGCACAGTACTGGGACCGGCCAGCCGGTGGAAACACAGGACGTCTTTTTCTGGCGTTTGGCGGGCCGGTCTGCGCCGACCGGTTTAGCAATTGTCCATTGGATAGGATGTATTAACGCAATAAAAAGTCCATATATTGGGTCTTTGGGAGCCCGTCAGAGACCTCAATTTGACCTTCAAATTAAAGCTTCAGACTTAAAATCTGTTACATACTAACATTACACATAGAATATATATCTAATACAGTTTGAAACTTCTCAGACTTACCATTTCCAAGTTATAGAGCAAAATATGTAAAAAATGTCTTAAAAGGGTCACTCGGGTGGGTGTTTATGGTCCTCATACATGGGTTAAATGTCTATTAAAGGCCTAAATTTTGGAGTACATACAAGATAAACATATTGATATATTCTCAGATGATATTTCACTTAGATGAGAGACATAGTTTGAAAGCTACAGTGCTTGAAGATGGCAAAAAGTCCATAAATTGGGTCTCTGTGGGCAATTTTGAGATCTTAAGTCGGCCTAACAGGTAAACCTACAGCCTTTAAATTTTTCACAGACAAGGATTACATATAAGAGTTACATCTAGTGCAGTTTGAGACTCATCAGAATTACCACTTCCAAATTATAGGGCAAAATAAGTTAAAAATATAGGAAAAAAGTCCTAAGTGGGGTCTTTATGGGCCTCAAAGACAATTTTCTCATCAACTTAAAGTCTTGATTTTCGGCACATGTACTAAGAATATATTAATGTGTTCTCGGGTAAAATTTGAGGCAGATAAGCCTCATAGTTTGTGACCTAGAGGGCCCTAAGTGGCCAAAAGTGCAATTTCTGACCTTAAGGTGGCCATAAGTTCTTTATTATTGGGAGTTTAAGGTCACCTTAAAATAGGGATCTTCCTTTGGGCATCCTTAACATGTGTACCAAGTTTGAAAAAAAAATATTAATCCGTTTTTGAGTTATTGCATCCACAAGGAAATTTCTGCGGCGGCGCAACAGACCTGAATCCAATATATCCCCGACTTTCGTCTGGGGATATAATAATTAAGAAAGATCCAGGTCTGACACTCACACAAGGGAATCTACTTGTTGTCTAGTACATATATGCAAGATATGAGAGAAATCCCTGCAATAGTCACTGAGAAAATTGTGATAAAGTGTTGAAATTTTCACACTTTTGGTGGGGGTACCTCCCTTGTAATGGCTCTAGCAAACAGACAAACAGACAGATTTGCATGCCTTGAACAATTTTTCATCCTCGATAGATAAGGTATCTTTTATTAAAAAAACTGCATGTCTCTAGGCCTTGTAGTTTTGGAGAAGTTGTTCACATGGACGCGGACGCAGCAGAGTGACGACACAAAAAACCTTCCCAAAAAAGCAGACAACTATCCGGAACTTTAGTCCTCTTGTTTAAGTGCTTCATGTTACAATACAACCTGGAAGGTATTGTAAACATTTGGACCTCTTTTACTGGAAATTATTTGTTTCAAATACTTCTGAAGTTTTGAAATTCATTACTGACCACAAGCCATATTTGTCCTACATAGGGGGATATCTAGATAGGAATTTACTTTTTACTTTGGTAGAGGGGGGGGGGGGGGGCAGTTCTGAACCATTCCCAGAATCTACCCGCTTGTGACTAGTAACATACAGTTACAGAAATAGCGATAAAATAATTTTTCAATGGTATTTTATTACACTATATCTCTTTACATCATTCATCACAGGGACTTGCAAAAGGGATAAACGCAACAACCTCAGGATCACCCTTCTATTTTGACTTGATTTTTCGGCACCAAAAAAAAAACAAGAGGAGAGTGCCCGTGAACGGGCACTGTGTCAGCTGACTGAGTGTTTTTGATTTGTGAAGGTGATTAGAGGACAGAATAATTATCAGGAAAAGGGCTGTACAGAAATACAGTAAATGGTAACTGAACAGCAAGTTCGAAAGAAATTCCGAAGCTGACAGAAGAAAAGGATAAAAAAGTTGTGCCCTGTAAATGGTATTATGAAGGAAAATAACAAGGTAATTGTTTAAGTGTAAAAAATAGGTTAAAACATATTTAAAGAAATACTACAAATGCAATATCCTCGTTCGACCTTGAAGAAGGGGTCCAAGGTCAAATCTAACCACACAAATACATTCCCAGCCCATGATTTCCTATGGTTTACCATTCCAAACCTCTAGGACCAATTATAAATGAGTTATAAGCACTTTTAAGCTTGGCTGTCCTCATTTGACCTTGAAGGAGGGGTCCAAAGGTCAAATCTGACCATACCAAAAGATTCCGAGCCAATAATTTCCTATGGGATGGTTTACCATCCCAAATCTCTGTCACCAATAATAAGCGAGTTGTAGGCACTTTCAATTTTCGCTATCCTCATTTGACCTTGAAGGAGGGTTCCAAGGTCAAATCGGACCATATCAACAGATTCACAGCCCATGATTTCCTGTCTGTTTACCATCCCAAACCTCTGGGACCAATAATAAGCGAGTTATAAGCACTTTTAAGTTTGGCTATCCTTGTTTGACCTTGAAGGAGGGGTCATTCAAGGTCAAATCTGACCACACCAAAAGATTCCCACCCCATGATTTCCTACAGGTTGGTTTATCATCCCAAACCTCCAGGATCAATAATAAGGGAGATATAAGCACTTTTCATGACTGACAAAAAACACCTGTGGCGGCCATCTTGTTTCTCAAAATGAGGCCAAAAATATTCCCAGACAACATTTTATGGTTATTAATATATACTGCAAACTTAAGAAAGCTAGCTATAATATTTTTTTTCATCAGAGCAGTAATGGTGAAATCTCTCTCTACACACTGCGGCTATCCAGTGGATACAATGATTTACTCAACAGTGAGAACCTGAAAGTAGCTATTGCTCAGCTATGCCATGACATAGAGGTCTGCAATTTCACTATGTTATAGCTGACCAAAAATTATGTGAATAACATATTTAACAAATTACTCTAAATGTAATAGTTTTCAAGTTACAACTGATTTACTCAACAGTGAGAACCTCAAAGGAACTATTACTCAGCTATGCAATGAGCTACATGTCTGAAATTTTACTATGTTATAGCTAACCCAAAAGTAGGTGAACAACATATTTAAGCAAACTACTGTAAATGCAATAGTTTTCAAGCCACAACTGATTTACTCAATAGTGAGAACCCGAAAATAGCTATTGCTCCGCTATGCCATGTGCTATAGGTCTGTAATTTCACTATGTTATAGTTGACCCAAAAGTAGGTGAACAATATATTTTAACAAAATACTCCAAATGCAATATTTTTCAAGTTATAGCTGATTTACTCAACAGTCAGTACCTGAGAATAGCTATTGCTCAGTTGTGCCATGAGCTATAGGTCTATAATTTCACTATGTTACAGCTGACCCAAAAGTAGCTGAATAACATATTTGCACAAATTTCTGTAAATGCAATAGTTTTCCAATTATAACTGATTTACTCAACAGTGAGAACTTCAAAGTAGCTATTACTCAGCTATGAAATGAGCCACAGGTCTGAAACTTCACTATGTTATAGCTGACCCCAAAATAGGTGAATAACATATTGAAACAAAATACTCTAAATGCAATAGTTTTCAAGTTATAAGTGATTTACTCAACAGTGATAACCTAAAAGTAGCTATTACTCAGCTATGCCATGAGCTACAGGTCTGAAATTTTACTATGTTATAGCTGGCCCAAAAGTAGCTGAATAACATATTTATACGAAATTCTCTAAATGCAATAATTTTTAAGTTACAAGTGATTTTACTCATGATGGAAGTTACTGAAAAGCCCAAAAGTAGCTACTACTCACTTAGCTATTGAGACAGACACCCAACTTACTCACCATATTGTAGCTATGAAAAAAGTAGCTGAATAACATATTTTAACAAAATGCTCTAAATGCAACACTTTTCAAGTTATAAGTGATTTACTCAACAGTGATAACCTAAAAGTAGCTATTACTCAGCTATGCCATGAGCTACAGGTCTGAAATTTTACTATGTTATAGCTGACCCAAAAGTAGCTGAATAACATATTTATACGAAATTCTTTAAATGCAATAGTTTTCAAGTTATAAGCGATTTACTCAACAGTGATAACCTAAAAGTAGCTATTACTCAGCTATGCCATGAGCTACAGGTCTGAAATTTCACTATGTTATAGCTGGCCCAAAAGTAGCTGAATAACATATTTATACAAAATTCTCTAAATGCAATAGTTTTTAAGTTACAAGTGATTTTACTCATAATGGAAGTTACTGAAAAGCCCAAAAGTAGCTATTACTCACTTAGCTATTGAGACAGACACCCAAGTTACTCACCATATTGTAGCTATGAAAAAAGTAGCTGAACAACATATTTTCACAAAATGCTGTAAATGCAACACTTTTGAAGTTATAAGTGATTTAGTGCATGATTTCATGAATTTTAATGCATTAAAAATTATTAAAAAAATTTATTTAAAAAAAAGTAAGACAGATCCAGGTCTCATACTCACACAAGAGAATCTACCTCTGGCCTAGTACATATATGCAAGATATGAGAGAAATCCCTGCAATAGTCACTGAGAAAATTGTGATAAAAAGTTGAAATTTTCACACTTTTGGTGGGGGTACCTCCCTTGTAATGTCTCTAGCAAACAGACGAACAGACAGATTTGCATGCCTTGAACAATTTTTCATCCTCGATAGATAAGGTATCTTTTAAAAAAAAACAGCATGTCTCTAGGCCTTGTAGTTTTGGAGAAGAAGTTGTTCACGCGGACGCGTACGCCCACGCCGCAGAGTGATGACATAATGTCAGCTGACTGACAAGTCAGCTGACATAAAAACCTTTAAAAACTTAATTACTGTGACCAAATGCAAGAATCTTTCAGTCCCTCCTGCTAATTACTTTATATTACTCCTATTCATGCCATTAATACTTGAATTTTTTGTGAAACCAAGCGGCTAGCACAGTTATTCTTTGAATGTCAGCAACTGGGAATAATAGAAGCTGGGCCACATTGTGCTTTAAACTCAACTTACTTCTTTGATACATTTGTGTCAGGTATTTAAAGCTAGGCCTCACATAAGGTGGAAGTTCAATTTTTTCATACTGACATGCTTTCAATAAAACATCCACACATAAAGTGGTGCATATAATGTTAAGAGTTTCTCATTGACCCATTAAAATTTTTTTAAACTTTTGGTCATGTAAATCATCAAGTATATGTATTGACTACGTTTGGGGAAGTTGTACGAGACCACTAGAATATACCCAAATGTGTTATCTGGGGGTCCTGCAGAATTTACTTGGGTAAAAAATAAAGGCCACATACTATACATATTTAGCGTTACAAATTCAAGGCAAGGCATACATTTAAATTTTATAAATAGCAATAAATACTGCCATTAAGGTAGTCTGTCCAAAGTGTTTATTTGAACAAAGTGTGACTTTAAACTGGGGGATTATTCAGAGATTTATGGTTTATTTTCCAAATAAACTCACGAGACAATTTTGACGTAGAGTTGAAAAGAAAATAACCTTAACAAGGTTGCATCTTATCACCACAACTGAGACACTACATTCACTGAATCAAATACACCAGCCTACCAGAGACAGAGGAGGTCAACTAGTTTTTATCAAGAAACCAGCATGATCCTACATCACATAATCAAACATTAAAATAAAATTGTTTTATGAATAATTGTTTAAACAATTTATTGTGGATACACCATATCCATTTATTCAGCTTTACAACATACAAGTTTTGAAAGACATTTAAAAGAAGACAAATCCTATTCTTCAGATATTTTCTTGGTAGTATATTAAGTTATTTTGGTTTAACACTTTACAAATGTGAAACCTCAAGTCTGACAACAGAGGCTACAACAAACCCATAAAGTAGTCTTCATTGAACTATAATCCAAAACTTATTTCCTTAACATCTTGCACTAAATAAAACTGTTGCCACATGCATATTCAACACTTAATTTCTTATGCATTTCAAACTTGTATTACCTCTGCCAAGGAGGTATTAGATTGATGACCATATGTCTCTCATTTTATTTGTTAGCAGGATTTGGCAAGTATCACTGATTAGAATTTCATTAAAAAAACCCCAGAAAAACGGTCTTGATTCAATTCAGATCTCATTAAAATTAGAAATTGATAAAAAACACTGCTTCAATACAAACGAATGTCAAAGATCTGGATTTTCCCATTTACTTTTTATTGAGCTGTTTTTCAAAAATCATACATACTATGGCAGAGGTATGCACTCTCCGAGTGCTCTTGTGTTGGATTTACCATATAGCACAAAGAAAAAAAAAAAAGACATAATTCTTCAAAATTGTTTAGTATATCTTTACTGCTACATTTTTTCAGAAACAGATTCTGTGTCACTTTCATTGTCATGTTCACTGGCTGCTTCTGTATTTTTGACAGCATTTCTAATTCTCTTCACAGCCCCGTCATCATCATCCAGAACACATTTTCCTGAAAAACATCCAATTATACATTATTTATTGCTATGTGAAATCTCAAGGGAATAGCAAAAATATGGATACTTAGCTAGGAATTTCAGATAGCAAGTTAAATTTCAATCTCAAGGACCTTGTAAACAGTTAATCATTTGAGGTATTTAATCTTTATTTTGAGGCTGTGTAAAATGAGTGTAAAATTACACAGAA
This sequence comes from Sabellastarte sp. h YS-2021, assembly GCA_964017235.1. Lineage (NCBI taxonomy): Eukaryota > Metazoa > Annelida > Polychaeta > Sabellida > Sabellidae > Sabellastarte > Sabellastarte sp. h YS-2021. The sequence continues at coordinate 137,230,003 of OZ024927.1, read as the reverse complement.
TGAAACTTTTGCCATTCAACATACCACACAAGATTTATCTCAATGACCTTACAAAATATTACTTTTACAGAGATAGCACAAAAATTTACATATTTTAAAATATGTATACATATATTGTAAATAATGCCACTGCTCTCCAATGTCTTCTTAAACTGCATAAGAATGCAATATTTAGTCCAATTTCATGACTTTATATTTGTCTTTAACATAATTCTCCTTATTTTAGCAGTTTTTTCTTATTTCACTTACATGTTGATTTGTTTACATCAACCCTATTTTGTTCCAGTTGGTTTGTTCTAAATTGGGTTATTTTGTTTCCTGACCACAAATTGAGTTCTAATTCTCACAACCAAGCATCCCCAACTTTTGCAAACACTTGGTCATATTGTCCATAGGCATTTCAGAAAGTTGTGACAAAACAACAGCAAGAACCAACATTTAAATACTTTTAAGTTTTACCCCAAGTCCTTTTTATGTCCAAATGCTTGATCATCCTGTTTTATGCATGTTAGAACGCATTTATTAGATTATATTAGCTTTCTCTAGAGCGAGTACTAATCATTTACCTATTTTTAAGTACTTTGTCTATTTTAAAATAAGATAAAACATAGCAACAAAGTTTTATTTATTTTAAAGATTGTTGAAAACAAGAAGTTCAAGAACTATTAAGAGCATCAGCCAAACAATTTTCTATTATTTTGCATAGAATCCTTTGTCTGATCTTACAAATAACAGCTCTATAAACAACAAGTTCTGTAGGTCAAAATCAGAATCTTTACAATTACTGAGAGCACTATCCAAATATATATTTTTCAATTTATCCTAAAATCTTCTTTTCTGATAATACAAATGACTTTCTTTTGTAGAAATAGCAAACACATTTACCTATATTAAATAAGTTAAAACCAACATGCTAACAAGAATTTTAAGTAGTGGCGTCATCATCCAAATATTTTTCGTTTAATTTTGCCAAAGAACCCCTCTCCCGATTCTTCCATCACTTCTCCTGACTCTGCCTGTTTCTGCCCACTCTGTCCATCCTTCTCACCTGCTCGTGCTGCAAATGAGAAAGATGGACACATGGGTTAATAAAGACAGTCAATTTGGGTTACTAAAGGTCAAAGTTCAAACAAAGAAAGGCCATTAACATTTGTAAGGAGGTATATAACCTGTATTAAACCATTATTTGTTGATTGGCAATTACCACCTAATGGCCAGGATTTGAACCCATAACCAAACATATAAATACTTAGTGTTGGTTATATTTCTTTCTGTACAAATATAACACGATACAAGCTGAAATCCAATAGGCTAGTTACACACTGGCTAGTGTAATGATGTTCAAATCTACAAATCCTACTGAAAACTTTTAGAGATCACAAAACTTCAATTTGATTGTTTTACAAATACCAACAATAGAAGTCAAACTAAAGTTGATCACACCAAAGGATTCCCAGTCAATGATTTCCTATACATGTTTCACCTTCCAAACCTCTATAACCATTACAGTGATATAAAATAGCACAAGAGATGCCCGTATCTGACAGCCTTAAGTAAAGTTAGACAACATGAGAAACAGAAAAGGTGAAAAAGGTACAAAGATAAGGAGTCTTTCAGAACATACTTTGAAAGTTATATAAACATGCTGGAGAAATAGGGAGATAGCACAGTCAGGTAAACATAAATATAATAATCAGTTCCAGCAACCCATATAGTTTTGTGATACAAGAAATATGTCTCACACGTGGCAGTAGAAAACATTCCGGCAGAAACAAGATAAAAGGTTACACCAAGATCACACCATGACGTTGCACACCTTACTCACCACACAATATTTCTGCCCATGATCAAATTACTAAACCATGCAGTTTTCAAAGATATTGCCCAGACAAGATTTTTCAAAAATAGCCTAAGATTAATTCTAGATAGGATTTTGTAAGAACCTGTCCTAGAAACTGAGGTGTAAAACTCTTTCACCCCGAGTGAGCAGTAACAGGAAAATTTCTCCACATGTCAATGTGGCTGTGGAAGCGATCTAACAGAGAGTAATCCAAAGTATCCACTAGAGGCATCCGGTGCATATAGGTGGAGTAAGATAATTTCAACTGTATAAAACCGACTGTCCTCAAATATCCCTTTATTCTTCGAAGATTATGACGCAAAGAGAGCATTTCTTTAAAAACATACATTTCCTTAACCAAATGGTTAACTACAGAAAAAAAAATACAATGGAATTAACAGTGTCCGCATTCAAAATAATTGTAACATGATAGCATTAATTTACAAGACTTCTATAAATTTCATGGAAAGCGGCACATAATATTGACAATTTACAGCATTTAACAGCTGCTCAATTTGGTATTTTGAGAGCAAGTTAACACCAATTTGTGAGCATATTGAAAATCAGAGTTTCTGCTCTAATATACTTTTAAATTTCACTTACATAGTGAACAAAAATCAGTTTCTCTGAGTCAAAACTTTTGCACAAGAAACTTACCATCCTTGGTATTTGTAATTCCATTCACCGTACCTTCGACTTTGGTGTCAGTCTCTGCATAAGCCAGCAGTAAATCTTTCTGTGTTTGGCTTAATGCTCTGGCAAAATAAAAACAGTACATTACTAATCAGAAATGTGAATTTTTCACTGGGGAAACGCCTATATTTCACTTTCACGCATAGGATGTTCATATCAGCTTTTATTTTATGGCAATTTGAAGTCACTAATCTTATCCAATGCAGAATTTCAGTGAGTTTTGCATACTGATAGTCAATTTTCACAGGGTGACCCTATTAAAAGATGTCACATAATGTGACAACTGATCGTTTCCAAACTCCTGATGTTTAAACACAAGATCCAAATTTAGCAAATTATGCTTGAACTGGGATGGTCTGAAGTGGGGATGTCAAAGTATCAAAGATCACTTAACTGAAATACTGCAAAAACAAAATTCAACTGGCATCTCAAATGCGGAAAAGTAAAAATTTTGATACCAGATCTGTAGACAACTAGAAATAGGACGCATTGGCATGCATAATGTCCACCCACAGGGAAGCATGAGTTTTGCCCCAAAAACTTAGACAAAATTGGCAAGAGTAGATTGCTCAGATACCTTGTGGATAGAAAATTTCGGCGAAATCGCTCTATCTCACACGGTTAAGGAGATAGAAGCAAATTTAAGTTTTTGCATTTTTGGCAAAAATTTGAAAATTGAAAATAGCCGCCATTTTTGAGGGAGAGGAAATTTTTTTGAAAATTGCAAAAAGTAGTTTGCCGAGATACCCTGTGGGTCAAAAGGTTTGATGAAATCGCTCTATCTCGCACAGTTAAGGAGATAGAAGCAAATTTGTGTTTTTCCATTTTTGGCAAAAATTCGAAAATTCAAAATGATAGCCATTTTTGGGGAGAGAAAATTTTTTATGAAAATTGCCAAGGGTACATTGGTCAGACACCCTGTGGGTCGAAAATTTCGACGAAATCGCTCTATCTCGCACGGTTAAGGAGCTAGAAGCAAATTTGCGTTTTTTTTCTATTTTTGGCGAAAATTCGAAAATTCAAAATGGCCGCCATTTTTGGGGAGGAAAATTTTTTGAAAATGACCAATAGTACATTTCTTAGATACCCTGTGGGTCGAAAATTTCGACGAAATCGTTCTATCTCGCACAGTTAAGGAGCTAGAAGCAAATTTGCGTTTTTTTCTATTTTTGGCAAAAATTCGATAATTCAAAATGGCCGCCATTTTTGAGGAGGAATATTTTTTGAAAATGACCAATAGTACATTTCTTAGATACCCTGTGGGTCGAAAATTTCGACGAAATCGTTCTATCTCGCAGGTTAAGGAGCTAGAAGCAAATTTGCCTTTTTCATTTTTGGCAAAAAATTCGAAAATTCAAAATGGCCGCCATTTTTGGGGAAAGGAATTTTTTTTTTTTGAAAATTACCAATAATACATTTCTTGATACCCTGCGTGTCGAAAATTTGACGAAATCAATCTGTCTTGCACGGTTACGGAGATAGAAGCAAATTTGCATTTTTCCATTTTTGGCAAAAATTCGAAAATTCAAAATGGCTGCCATTTTTGGGGAGAGTAAAATTTTTTGAAAATTGCCAAGAGAACATTGCTTAGATAGTCTCTGGGTCAAAAATTTCAACGAAATCGCTCTATCTCGCACGGTTAAGGAGACAGACATATTTATGTTTTTTGCTATGTAGCTATTTGAATGAAATTTCTCAAGTTATTTTCAGTGTACTCTGTGGAAAAATTAAAAAAACATAAACTCAACAAACACTTTTTAATATGTGGGAGTTTAAGGTCACCTTAAAATAGGGCACACCTTGAAAACCAGTTACAACCACATGGCAAATTTGAATTGAATCCATCAACCCATTTTTGAGATACTGTCTGGAAACGAAAAAGCTTAACCTCAATATAAATATCTTACTACTGTGAGTTTAAAGTCATCTTAAATAGGGCACACCTTGAGGAACAGTTACATCAACATGCCAAATTGGAATTTAATTCATCAAGCCATTTTTGAGATACTCCCTGGAAAGAAAGTGTGACGACGACACTGACCATGTATGTCTTCCATCATAGCTGCTAGTGACAGAAAGTAATGCAACCTTAAACTCATAAGTTTATAAAATATCAGCAATTTACTATAACCTTACAAAAGTGACCATTTTTCGTGGAGATATGTGTACACGATCAATATCAATGTAAAAACTCCTAATTAGAATATAAAATATCTTCCAAACACCAAAAATATTGTCCCAACCTTAAACTCAAAGTTTGTTTGCACTGCTTATATTGTAGCGAGTTTAAGGTAATCTTTTTCTGAAGGTTCTGTGCAAGGTTTGTTACATCCACAACTAAAATATGCCTAGAATTGCACAATATTTAAATTACTGTTTTTTTACCAAACTTAAAGTGAATATAATTCTGTTATTACTGTGAGTTTAAGGTCACCTTATTGCATGGCACTTACCTATGGCCAGTTACATATACATGCAAAAGTTGAATGAAGTTTCTTAAGTTATTTTCAGTATACTCCATAGAGAAAGGAAAAACGTAAACTGGACATAAGTTTTTTTATACGTGGGAGTTTAAGGTCACCTTAAAATAGGGCACACCTTCAAAACTAGTTACAACCACATGGCAAATTTGAATTGAATCCATCGATTTGAATTGAATCCATCATCCATTTTTGAGATATTGTCCGGAAACAAAAACACTTAAACTCAATATATGTATCTTACTGGTGGGAGTTTAAGGTCACCAAACTATACAGCATACCCTGAGGACCAGTTATATCCACATGCCAAATTTGAATTAAATCTGACAAACCATTTTTGAGATACTGTCCGGAATAGGAAGTGTGACGACAGACGCCACGCCACAAAATGAGATGACGAAGCAATCCCTATATGCCATGCAGCATAAATGCTGGTGACACAAAAACACTGGGCACACAAAATAGTTCACCAGGTTATTATGTCATAAGTTTGCAGCATATAATTGTATGAAGGTGAACTTACTTTGGTACTGCCACCTTAATGTGCACATAATGGTCGCCATAGCCATATGAATACTGCTGACTGATGCCTTTCCCGGGCAGCCGTATCTTTGTGTGGGAAGAAGTGCCAGCTGGGATCTGTGAATAGTGGAATACACATATTAAAGAAGTTCATTACAGTTGGGCCCCATTAACGTAAATGTACTAGAAAACACTTCTGCTTAGACAGAAACATTTTTAACATTGGATAAAATATCTTTCAATGGAAAGAATCCCAAAGAACCCAATTGCAACAAATTTTATTGTAATTTAACTTTTTGTAAGTTAAATACTTGCCTTATCCTCACAAATGCTTACTTGGTTTTGTGGAGGCAAAACGCGGCAACCAACCAGAATATTTAAAAATTATTCTTGTTCGAGAGGTGGACCCCGTAGTTAGTGACAGCTGCGCATGCGCACAACTCATTGTCGGTTGGACTCTGTCGAGAGATCTTCATTTAATTTTTTGTCCCCTGTAAAACAAACTTGTGAGGGGAGGTAGGGTGGTGTGTCTTTGTGAGGATAAGGTAAGTATTTAACTTACAAAAAGTTAAATTATAATAAAACTTGTTACATCTTAAAATAGCCTTATCTTATTCTCAGAAATGTTTGATTCCAACCGTAACAGGAGGAGGAGTTTGTTTTGCAACCTGCCTCTTAATAGAATATGGGGTTCACCATGAAAGCATTAAGAGGACAAGATAAGCTTAAGAACGCTGCATTAAGATTGCTCATTACTGATATATATATATATATATATGGAGACAAGTAACAAATACTAACCTCATGAATATTCATGAAGCGTTGTTGTGGTGACACTTGATCATGCAGCATAGGTTGTCTTACAACTACCCATCACCCATTAACTAGATTTAAGATTTATTTGTTGTTTTACGTCGCGTTCAACAGCCAGGGTCATATTGTGACGGGTAGTTTACAGGTGGAGGAAACCAGTGCATACTGCACTATAAACCACTGGGCATCTGCAAGTAACTACCAACTTTCCAACATGAAGCGTCCGGCCCGAGATTCGAACCAGCGGCCTCAGAGGTTGGAGGCGAGAACTCTAACCGCTACACCACCGAGTCCCTCCCATTAATTGTATGGTTGGGGATGGCTTCCTGGGTCCCTCAAGCTAGGTGCTGCCATCCACCAGAAAAGCATCCCCATGCTGGCTTCTATGGCTTACTGAACTACAGCCATGGGGCCATCTGAAAGAAGACATGTCAGTACAAGATACTGGTATGGATGGAAACATGGAAGTATGTGAGACATATGAAAACATAGAACATACTCAAAAATTCACCTCATGCTGAGCAGATACCTCTGGGCCCAATTTGAAATCTGATTGGTCGGTGGACTGCCAAGATACATCCTTCAAGCAAAAGGTGGTGAAAGTGTTGTCGCTTTTCCAATAACATGAGCCTAATACCTGCTCTAACAAGACCCCACCTTAAAGGCCAAAAAGGCCGACATGGATCGGAGGTCATGGGCCTTCACACGAACATTATTGGACATAGAATCTGAAGATTGATAGGCTAAAGCAACTGTCTGTTTGATCCATGATGAAATAGTGGTTCTTTGGATGTCCTGATCAAAACCCTCCTTAAAGGAGATGAACAAAAGATTCTTGCCCTTTCTCTTTGTAGAAATCCTATCCAAATAATAACAAAGTGCTCTAATTGGACACAGAGTCATATCTTCAGACAAATCAGAGCTCAGAAAAGGTTTGAGAGCTGGAATAACCACAGGTCTGATCAAATCTGGACCCACAGAGGCTAACTGGTTCTTAGCCAAGAAGGCAGGAGAAGGTGAGATAGTGACCTCCTTCCAGTGAGGTTTGTGTCTGAGAGAAGAGAATGTCCAAGCGTGCACCCCCCCCCCCTCCTTTTACCAGATGCCAAAGCCATCAGGAAAACAGTCTTGAAAGTCAAAATCTTAAGACTTGCATCCTTCAAAGGTTCAAAAGGAGCCTTAGTCAAAGACATAAAAACCAAAGATAGGTCCCAAGCGGGAATACCCCTATTTACAATGGGTTTGTCCCTGTAAAAGCTTGCAAGGAGTCTATTTAAGTGCAAACTCTTGCCTACTTCCTGGCCAAGAGGTCCCAAATGGTCAGCTATTACAGTTCTATAGCCATCAATTGTGGCAGGTTTCAAATTTTTGATAGTAAACAAGTGGTTCAAAAATTCTGCTATGTCTGTGATAGAAGGCTCTGTGCTGACCACCTTGTTGTGTTGGCACCAGGGTTCAAAAATGGCCCACCTCGACTCGTATAATCTTCTAGATGAGGGTCTTTGAGGTGCCTTTATTCTATCTGCCACCTGCTCAGAGAATGATTCAAGTGATTCTGAGTGGTGTCTAGGTGTCAAACATGCAGATTCAGATACATGAGATTCTTATGGAACTTCTGACTGAATGGTTGTTTCAATAGACGAGGCCAGTGAGGTAGTTGTAATGGGGGTACAGGGTTTGGTTGACAGATTCAATAGATCCCAAAACCAATGCATTCTGGGCCACCCTTGTGCTACTACTATCATCTAACACCTGTAGGTGTTCATCTGCTGTATGACTTTTGGTATGAGTGCTACAGGACAAAAGGCATAGCCGTCCAGACCCTCCCAGGAGATGTTCAATGCATCTATGTTCATTGCATTTGCATCTGGGACTGGTGTGACATAGATTGGTAGCTTGTGATTCAATTTGGTGGCAAACATGTTTACTATTGGTTTGTGCCAAACTTTGCAAATTAAGTTGAATATTTGAGGATGAAGAGACTATTCTGTTTGAATTATTTTGTCCTGCCTGGAGAGACTGTCGGCTATGACATTCAGGCAACCCTGAATGTGTCTGGCTCTTATGAAAATGTTTCGAGGATTGCAGTAGGCAAAGATGCGCCAAACCAGGAGACACATGTCCCATTAGTGTGTTGTCCCCTGTTTGTTCAGATAACTGACCACAGTGGCATTGTCCATTGCTATCAGAATTCTTTTGTTTAGAAATTTGTTTTGAAAGCTTTTTAAGGCCAGAAATAGTGCCTTTAACTCTAGGACATTGATATGTAATGTTTTTCTTGACTTGTCCAACTACCACTGACTGTCATGTTTTCTAGATGAGCTCCCCAACTCTGATTTGACGCATCTGTGAAAATAAGGGTATTGTGTTCCTGTGAATGTAAAGGACAACCCATTTTTAGATTTTTTTATCTTTCCATCAATGAAGATATTTTTGAACAGAAGATTTGAAACAGGAATCTTCAGGTTTAGTGACTGGGGATACTACCAGTTTGTCTTTAGGTACCATTGGAAATGTAACCGACCCATTGGTATTGTCTTTTCTAGAGATGCTAGTACACCTATCAGGGGCATAAGCAATCTAGGGATTGTGATGTGACCTCCATGTCCAGAACACTTTTCTCTAGAATTTTCAACTTCTTTTCGGTTGGAAAGACTTTCCATTGTATTAAATTGAGATGGTAACCCAGAAATTAGTTTTTTTGAGTAGGTTCGAGCTCTGATTTTTTAAAATTTATTACAAAGCCGAGTTCTTGCACCACATGAATGTGTTCTTTTATCTGGAGCTGACAATGGTGTCTGGTATCTGCCCTTAACAACCAGTTGTCCAGGCATTGTCAACTCGAATTCCGTGGGACTGAAGAATGAGCTTTACTTCTTTTACAATCTGCGTGAACCCTAGGGGTGCCGTCGCTAACCCGAATGGCAGAGCTTTGAATTGGTACATTCTTTTGTCTACATGGAAACGTAGCAAGTGTTGAGAATCCAGATGTATGGGAATGTGAAAGTACGCATAATCTCTGCAGTCTCCATTTTGAATGTAGAACATGCAGAAAACTGTTCAGGACACTTAGATCTATCACAGGACGCCATTTTTTCCCGGGTTTTGGTACTAGAAACAATCTGCTCCAAAAACCTAGAGTTGTGCAAACCCTTTTTTGAGCATTTCTGAAACACAATCTGTTAGAAAGTGATGTTTTTCCGGTTTGCAGTACCCGCTGTGGATTGTGGGGAGAACAGACTTGGGCGGATTCGATTGAGGAATTATCTGGTACCCGAACCTCAAGATTTGCACAACTCTTGGATGACAATGAAGGCGATGCCATACCTGCCAGTAAAACTGTAAACCGCCTCCATGTAATACAGGATCTTGATTGTCACTTGCGTCTACTGCCACCATGTCTTGAAGCAGACGACTGGTAGGACTTTTTGTTGTACTTGTCCTGTTGGCCACGAAAAAACTTGGAGCCAGAACTGTGAGAACTAGAAGAACGCCTATCTTCTGAATTGTATAGGGATCGAGAGCCATGTTGAGGATCGATATCGAATAAAAATTTAGGGTTGTGGATCAATCGATATTTCAATATCGGGACCGATACGTACAACGTACATTTAATAAGAGTTTTTGTGCTTTCCTGTGTACTAGCTATAAGGTTTTGTATCTCTTCCGTGAAACAGGAAGTAGGTCACTGGCAATGTAAACAAAGATGGTGCCAGACTTGACCCCGTTTAATGTCAGTTGTAAATGTGCCTTTTAAGGATTTATATAATAAATATGCGTTTAGACAGTAAAATTGCAAATTTAATAAGTAAATTAAATTTTTATAAGTTAATACCCTATCCAATGGACAATAGCTTATCCGGTCGGCGCGGACCGGCCCGCCAAACGTCAGAAAAAGACGTCCTGTGTCTCCACCGGCTAGGCCAGCCCAGTACTGTGCACTCGCCAGATGGCGTGTCGTACTTCCTTCCTGTCTAGACAGAGTGACGTCATAGCATCTTTTTTGTTGTCTAAACCAATTAGACCCCTAGTAGACTGAAAGCGGGGTCGGTGGGAGGGTCTTGTGTGTCCATTGGATAGGGTATTAACTTATAAAAATTTAATTTACTTATTAAATTTGCAATTTTATTGCGTTAATACATCCTATCCAATGGACAATAGCTGAATAACTACCGCTTGGTCGGCGGGTAAGTTACTAGGGACTTGTGTGAACTCATGTTAGGTAAAATTCCTTCTTTAAGCCTGGGGTGGACCTTGAAGTCAAACACCCTTAAGGCTATGGTCGAATATCATCATCCGGTTAACCGGGATGGAACCGTCAGAGTCGACCCTGCCCCCCCCCCCCCCCCCCCCCCCCCCTTTTTTACAGACCTGCTCTGAGGTAGGGGAAGAGAGGGATGAGTTCAGTCCCATAGAAATAAGTCTCCCGGAGGAAGTACTGAGATTTTTTTTTTTTTTTTTTACTATATGTGCAATATATACAAATATGTACAAGTATTTACATATGTACAGATCTCCTCTAGGTACCGGTCTGCTGGTGGATCTGCTGAGCAGCCACAACCGGACCAAGATGGTAGAGCTCTGAGTCGGCCCAGGCCACATCCTTCAGATAGAATTGAGTGAAGGTATTATGAGATTTCCAGTGGCAGGCTGATAAGATCTGCTCCAAGGAGACTCCCGACTGGAAGGCCTTAGAGGCAGCAAAAGCCCTGACATCATGAGCTTTAACTTGATGCAGGGTGTGGGCTTGATGATCAGAGAGCTCATAGCATAGGATCACAGTCTGTTTGATCCATGAGGAGATAGTGGCAGGGGAGATGTCTTTGTCGAAGCCTTTTTTGAAGGAAACAAAGACTAGCTCCTTATGTTGTCTGAGGTCTGAAGTCCTGTCCAAATAGTAGCGCAAGGCTCTGACCGGACAAAGGGATCTGTCAGACTTGAGGGATTTATCTAGAGTAGGAGCCAGGGCTGGTATGACCACTGGGGCTACACTCTCTGGACCCTCTTTGGCCAGCTGATTCTTGGAAAGAAAACTGGGAGATGGAAACAGGGACACCTTAGACCAATCGGATTGGTGTCTGATGTTCTTGTGCTGCCAAGCATGGATCTCACTCCTTCTTTTGCCAGAGCCTAGGGCTAAAAGGAAGACAGTTTTGAAGGTCAGGTGCTTCAGAGATGCCTCCCTAAGAGGTTCAAAAGGAGCCTTTGTCAGCTGGTGTAGCACCAGGGAAAGGTTCCAGGAGGGAATCCCCCTCCGCCCTTTGGGTCTATCTCTGTGGAAACTTTCCAAGAGACGAGTGAGATTATCATCTTTGCTGATATTGACTGTTGTAGGACCTAGTTTATCAGCAATGGCAGATCTGTATCCATCAATGGTGCTGGGCTGTAACTTCTTGTCCTCAAAGAGGTACATTAGGAAGTCAGTCACCGACTTTACAGGTGGTGACCTGAAGTCCACCTGATTAGTGACGCACCACTTTGTAAAAATGGCCCACTTTGCCTCATAGACTGATCTGGTAGATCTTCTTTGAGGAGCCTCAATTCTTGCTGCCACTGCCTCAGAGAAGCCCTGTTCTTTGATTGTTGTGGCTCTAGGAGCCAGGCATGGAGATTTAGATTTATCAGATTTCTGTGAGGGATCTGATTGAAGGGCTGTGTCAGCAGATTGGGCCGGTTGGGCAGGCTGAGAGGGATCTGACTGGACATGGTCACCAAATCCCAAAACCAAGGCATGTTGGGCCACCCCGGGGCAATCAGAATGAGTTTCTTGCACGGGGAGTCCAATAGCTTCTCCACCACTTTGCCCAATAAGGCGGTCGGTGGGAAGGCGTATGCGTCCAGATCCTCCCATGGCAGAGTGAGTGCATCCACTGCTAGAGCCAGGGTATCCGGTACTGGAGAGACAAATAGAGGTAACTTGTGGTTGAACCTCGTGGCAAATAGGTCTATCTGAGGCCGGTGCCATTTGCTGCATAAGCTTTGAAAAACGTCCGGAAGGAGTGACCATTCTGTTTGGATGGTCTGATTGAGCCGGGATAGCTTGTCTGCTATCACATTTAGTCGGCCAGGGATATGCCGGGCTTTTAGAGTCACTTGTGGCTGGGAACACCAGGTCAAGATTCTCCACAGTAGGGCACACAGTGGGCCCGACTTCATACCTCCTTCTTTGTTTATGTAGGCCACCACTGTGGTGTTGTCTGTGGCCACTAGGACTATTTTGTCGGTGCATAGGTCTTGGAACTCTTTTAGAGCCAAGAAGACTGCTTTCAGTTCCAAGTAATTTATGTGCAGTTTGCTTTCCGGCACTGACCAGGAGCCCCTTGCAGTGAGCTCGTTTAAATGAGCGCCCCACCCTTCTTTTGATGCGTCTGTAAACATTTGCAGAGCATGTCTTATGGGGTGTAATGGTTGACCTTGAAGTACATTGCTTTCATTCAGCCACCATTGTAAGTGCGGGTGCAAGGATCTGGGTAGCGGGATGACCTTTTCCAGAGATTCCGGTACCCTCCAATTGTTTTTGAGGTGCCACTGTATGGGTCTCATGTGTAACCGACCTAGGTGAACCTGTTTCTCTGTGGCTGTCAACAGACCTATCAAGGACATGAACTGTCGGACCGGACAGGCCGGTAATGACAGCAGTGTTTGTATTTTTCCTTGAAGACTTTGCCATCGGTCCGGTGTCGGTCTGACCCGGCCGGACCTGAGGTCGAACTGGTAACCTACGAAGTTGAAGACTTGTTTGGGCTCCAATTCTGACTTTTCTAAGTTCACCAGCCAACCCAGATCCTGGCATATCTTGACCAGAATTTGGGTGTGATGGAGACAATCTTGGTGGGATCCGGCTCTCACCAACCAGTCGTCTAGGTATTGGTGGATCCTTATACCCTTGTGTATGGCCATCAGTTTCACCTCCTTTGCTAACACAGTGAACTCCATGGGCGCTGTGGACAGACCAAAAGGTAGTGCCCTGAACTGGTAAGTCCGGCCCTGGACATGGAACCTTAAGTATTTCCTGGACTGTTCCTGTATTGGTATATGGAAGTAGGCATCCTTGAAGTCTACTGAGGTTACCCACTCCCCTTGCTGGAGGGATGTCCTGATGGTTTCCGGTGTCTCCATTTTGAATTTCTCCACCTTGAGGAAGAGGTTTAATTTGCTTAGGTCCAGAATGGGTCTCCACTTGTTGTTGGGTTTGGGTACCAGAAAAAGTCGGTTGAAAAACCCTAGAGATGTTTGATTGTGGACCAGTTCTATTGCATTCTTGTCTATAAGCTGATGCAATGCCTCCAGCAGGTAACTGTTCCTGTGGGGATTGGCATACCGGCTTATGACAATGGGAGACCTTGTGAGGTTTGGCCGGATCCGAAAGGGGAGGATGTAGCCCTCTCTAAGATTTGAACTATTTTGGGTCCGGCACCTCTTTCCAGCCAAATTTGCCAAAAGTTTTGAAGTCTGGCCCCTACAGGTAGATTTTGTACAACAAGAGGGACATTGGTCACAGTTTGGACATAAGGCAATTGAATGACAGAAGAAGCACCTTTGACATGTTTTAATAGACAATCTTTTGAAATTACAGCTGACAAGCCAGGACTGATTCCTTTCCTTTGCGGATGCCCGGTTGCAGAATGAACATGGTTTACAACATTTAAATTTACATGTCTCTCTAAAGATTGAATAGTCAATGTCTCTCTGGGAGTGCTCCCGGCCAGCAGCCATGCCCGTAACTTTGTTACACAGTGATTGTCATTTATACGGCTGCTGGCCCTTGGCTGGACGTGAGGAATACTGGTGTTTTCCCTTCCCTCGTCTGTATTGGCTGTGTGAGATGTTCTTCCAGGCCGGTCGGTCCTGCTTCTTGGGGTCAGATTTTCTGTCCTGTTTCTCATAGGGATGGTATCTGCCCTTCTTGTAGGCCGATCCAGACCGGTTTCTATCAAAGTTAGCAATCTCCTCCTCAGCCTGCTTAATCACTGAGTCTGGGAACAAGGTGTCCAATTCTAGTGGAGCAGATCTGAGAGCATTCAAAGTGTCCGCCTTTACTCCAGACTTGAGGTACGATAAGTATGAATCACGCCTTAAAAGGGTGGTGTTGGCCATGTTGACAAATACGTAGTCCGTTAGATGCTCCATAGCCTTAGCCATGGCCTGGCAAATACTGGAGTTAAAGTCCAACAGGAACTGAAGTTCGTCTGTTGCTGCAGAAACCTTGCTTGCTGTTTTGCCCTTGGAATCAGCCCGGATAGTGCGGAGTTGAGAGTGCATATTCTGCTGTACTTTAAGTAGGCAGCGGTTGAAACCGGCTGCTTGATTGCAGATTGTAGATGATTCCCGAGCTGATCTCTCCCATTTTCTTAGGCTTTCCTGGGAAATGGGTCTGGACAAAGGTGGATTGGATGCAATGCCAGCCTGACGAGCTATCCTCAAGTAAGTGCTATTAATGCGGGAAGAGCCAGTGTTCCAAGTTTTAGCTGTGGAGCTAGTGTCCTTCTTGCTTTCTGAGTGTACACCGTACCATTTGCTTTGGGACTTGGCTGGCCGGACAAACTGATCTCGTTGAAGAGAGCCGGCTTCAGTGGTACGAGAAGGGTAGCCCTGTACTAGGGTGAGATTGAGCTTTGACAATTTGTTGGAAAGCCATTCGTCCACGGGTAGATTAACCGAAACTTTGCCCGGAGTCTGGAGTTTCGGTCCGGCAAAAGGGTTATCATCTGAGGTCTTGGTGCCTGAATCCATGTCGGGCACATGAGTCCACCCCATGTAGGACCGTATACCCCTCATTGTCTCTCTATATGATTGCTCTTCAGTGAGGGATTGGTCGGGGTCGGTCAGTGACACTTCCGGGTCATCAGAAAGTTCACCCTCTTCCGGGTACAAATCAATAGGAGGTCTATCTGAACTAGTACTATCAGAGTCCGACTCACTGGACGAGGTATCCCTTCTAGTGTCAAAGGCAGTAGAGAACGACCTCTTAGCAGGTTGGTCGGTTGTCTTTGAAGTCCCTGGTCGGTGGGCAGGCTGAGAATGGTCAGATCCGGCCTTGGAGGCAGGCACACTAATAGTGGGGCCGGTGACATAGAAGCAGCCGGTGGCTGTGAGGATGAAGAGGGTTGGCCAGGTGGTCTGATGAAGGGCTCAGAGCTGATAGCAGTGGCCGGAGGAGCATGTGTCGGTGCAACCTTGACAGTACTGAAAGTAGGCTCCCGGTCCAGAGTTTTGGCCAGTAGAAGTTCCTCCAACCGGTTAAACCGGTCCGACCATTTTTGCTCCATGACCTCAAGCTTCTGGTCGGTAGACTCTGCAGAGGGCCGGTGAGATGACTTGACCGGCTTGGAGCTGGAGACCTTCTTATCCTCTTTCTTCTTTTTCTTCTCAGCTGGTTTCTCACTCAAATCAGACGGCCCAGAGGCCGGCTGACCATCCACAACCCCCATTACCGTCACTAAGGACGGGTCCACAAGGGTGGGACTGAGAGCGACATCTGAAGGATTCTTTGCTGGTGTTGAAGACTTTTGCTCCCGCTTCTCCTTCTTATTCTTGTAAGTTGGGGTTGACAGTTGTGTTAATTGTTCTGGGGTAAAAGAATTACATATAGGGCAGTCAGCTTCAGGTTTTTCCACACAGGGATCCTTCCCTTTCTTCTTGTCGCGACAGCGCGCGCAAACCCCATGCAAATCAAAACCTGCCATCATGTGGCCACAACTTCCCCTACGTTGACTGGGAGAAGACATAATAAGCTATAAGTCTTCTAGAATCCGTATATATAAAATGTAAATGAAAAAAGGTAAGAGTTCTTACAAAAAACCTGAATTAAAACTTCACTGTGAAAATCCGTGCAACATGTACATGCGCCAAACGAAAAAGATGCTATGACGTCACTCTGTCTAGACAGGAAGGAAGTACGACACGCCATCTGGCGAGTGCACAGTACTGGGCCGGCCTAGCCGGTGGAGACACAGGACGTCTTTTTCTGACGTTTGGCGGGCCGGTCCGCGCCGACCGGATAAGCTATTGTCCATTGGATAGGATGTATTAACGCAATAAAATGTCCAATTTTTTAAAAACTTTTTGTCTGTTTGGTGTATGTTATTTCGATATTGAAATGCTGGTAGTATGTGTCGATATCGGCAGTTCTGTGGGAGGATTGATTGATATTGAAAGATCGAGCATCAATCCCTATACTACTTCTGAACGGCTATTCGATTGGAAAGATGGACGTTGCTCCACCTTCAGCCTCTTGGGAGATCTATCCTGCTTCTTTTTTTTTTTTTTTTTTTTTGAGTTTGATCAAGTGTTGTAGGGCAAAACAGGTCTGCAGATTTAAAGCTGGTCCTCCTGAGTTTATTGAAGTCGTGTTCTTGCAAGTGTGAAGCACAAACTTTAAGAATTGAATCTCTTCTGGCAAGCTGTAAATTGCATGCTAAAGCAATAGAAAGATCTGTAACCGCTTCAAGAGCCTTGTCCAAGGAATTGAGGCAAGCTGACTGCATCTGGAGATGAGACAATAATTTCTCAGAGTCTTTGAAACTTTCATGACCTCCCTGTTGTAGCAAATCCTCCATTGAAGTAGAGGCCTTTCCTATAGCCTTCATAAACCAGTTTACACAGGACAGTATCTGAATGCTTTCTCGAGTAACTGTCTCCCTAGAAGTATGCTGCCTCATGGGAATGTGGACAGAGGAAGGAATGGCTTTAGGGAACAACGACCTAAAAGCATCTTGGCATTTGGATGCAGACGAACTGTACTCCACCGTTGAGGACCTATAAAATTTCATAGGTCAGCATTCACTGGACTACACTGTAGCCTATCAGGTTCCCCTTTCTTGGGATTTCCAGATGCTTTGGCCTCATAAAAGTCCCATCTCTTTACAAAACCATCCAATGGAGGCATGACCATACGAAGAATTTGTTTCTTTTTGGAATCTTTATTTTTAGAACCAAAAATCTTGGTGGGCTGATCAGAAGATTCTTCAGGTACCTCTAACAATGCTCTGATAGCAGCCAGTGTCTCCCTGTATGTTCGGTCGTCCTCTACTCCTTTTTAGTGAGGAGAGGGAGACCTCATTCTTTTAAGAGAAGAAACACTAGTGGACTCGTGGACAGAACTGTAGTCAGACAAAACCTCTTCACCAGACTCAACTATTCGAGAGGAACGAAGCTTTTGGGGTGTAGGAAGAGATGAAGTGGAAGAAGAACTCGCCTTCAATGAAGTAATCTGGGACTGCATGTCTTCCAGTCTCTATAAAATCTTTGATAAAGAGTCCTCTACTACAGGCTGACATCTCTCAGCTGTAGGGGAATGTTGAGCAACATCAGATTCTTGCCCTAAAAGGGTGTCTTCAACTTCTTCGGAAACCACCACATCTTTAGCTTTCTTCTTGGATTTCGATCGTAGTTTCCTCTTCTGGTCAGATGTAAATTGTAAACAATTAAAACAGTCCTCTTCCTTGGATGTAACGCAAACATCTTGACCTTTTTCCTTATCTCTGCAAGGGTAGCGAAAAAGGTGGGTATCCCAGCATAAATTGGATGACCACACCCTGAAGCACGTTTAGAAGACTTCAACGGAGATTCTGCCATGATCTTCGCAGAAATAAAACATGCACAGCCTCAAATGACGACCAAAAATTGAATGAAGATCTCTCGACAAAGTCCAAAAGACAATGAGTTGTGCACATGCGCAGCTATCACTAACTACGTGGTTCACCTCTCGAACAAGAATAATTTTTAAATATTCTTGTTGGTCGCAGCCTTTTGCCTCCACAAAACGAAGTAAGCATTTGTGAGGATAAGGTAAGGCTATTTTACACAATAAAAAGTTACTTATAGTTAACAGAAAAATTCCACTGGAGTTATACTTGAAGAGATACCACTTTACTACATTTTCATGCGACAAAATATAATCCAGAAATTAATATTAAAACAAGTAAACTTTAACTGTGCATTGATCTGTAAGCTTGAAGCTATAGAATAATTAATGGAACATAATTCGGTGCCAATGCACCAACATCATAATACTATCATTGGAAACTTTCTACTGCCATACAAAATATACACAGGCATTCTTACAGCCTATTATTATAATTGATAGTCTGAAGGATATTCAGTTTTTCTATTATTTTTAACATCAAAAACTTCTCACAAGATATTGTCCAACACCAGATTGATTTACTAGTTACATTTTTATGTCATTTATACTAGGAAACAAGAACATATTTAAAGCAGATTCTCCTTACATTTAACAAGATATCCTGTTGTATTCCAGGTATTCGGATTGTTCCTCCTAGCACAGCTTGTGTAAAACTCACAGTTACATCTGAATGTACATCTGCGCCCTCTCGGCGAAATTGTTTACTTTTTTCAACCTGTTATACAAAAATAAAATAATTTGTACTTCCAAGATGCAGTCTGTAATCCAAATATTTATTTAAAACAATCTGTTCTTACTAACTAATGACGCACAACTGCATTTGATGAATTCAAATTTTCAAAAACTCAAGAAAATCACTTCATTACGTGGTAAACAAAAGCACATTAGCAGCAAATCCGGTCTTACAAAATTTCCAGTGACTCCTTTTGAAATTAGTGATAAAGGCAAGATTAACTAGACCTACGCATCGGAGAACCGATGCGAATTTGTATCCACCGGAAAGACATCTCACCAAAGTTAGTGAACCATCGTTTGACCTTGAAGGAGGGGCCAAAGGTCAATCTAACATCAGAAGATTCCTAGCCCAAGATTTTGTACGAGTTGGTTTCGTACTGTAAACCTCTAGGATCAATAATACGCGAGTTATAAGCACTTTTAAGTTTGGCTATCCTCGTTTGACCTTGAAGGAGGGGCCCAAGGTCAAATCCGACCACACCAGAAGATTCCCAGCCCATCATTTCCTATATGTTGGTTTACCATCCCAAACCTCTACGACCAATAATAAGTGAGTTATAAGCAGTTTTAAGTTTGGCTATCCTCATTTGACCATGAAGGAGGGGCCCAAGGTCAAATCCGACCACACCAGAAGATTCCCAGCCCATGATTTTCTATAAGTTGGTTTTACCATCCCAAACCTCTAGGACCGATAATAAGTGATTATAAGCACTTTTAAGTTTGGCCATCCTCATTTGACCTTGAAGGAGGGGTCCAAGCTCAAGTCTGACAACATCAGAAGATTCACAGCACATGATTTCCTATAAGTTGGTTTCACATTGCAAACCTCTAGGACCAATAATAAGGGAGATATAGGCACTTTTAAAGTCCACTATTGGGTTACTTTGGAACTCTGTGGATTACTTTGGAACTCTGTGGATAACCATGAATTAAGAGCTTCAAGGTCAAACGCGTGCAAGGTTGTAGAGGACATGTATATCTGTTATACATATCACCTATGTATGAAGAGATTAAACCTTCTACCTATGAGAAACATCCAGTAGAAAAATGTAGATTAATTTCAAAGAAATGCCCGCGGCAGCCATTTTTTTTCCAGAATGAGGCTATTTTCGTTACCAGAGACGCTTACCCCCCAATAAAGATTTCCTGCAAATTTGGTGAACCTAGCTGGTGTAGTTTTCCTCTTAGAGTGTCTAAACCAAAGTATCCACCGGATGCCTCTGGTGGATACAATTACCAAGAATATTTACCCGAAATGTTATAAAGACTTCTCTCCTTCCAACTGGCATTCTCACAGTTTGGCCATCTTCAACTCCTATAATCATAGAAAGAGTCTTGCACTGTTTTGAACTTAACATTATGTACTTCTCATTTTAAACATTACAATGAGTTATACTACATCAATTTTTGATTTGAAAAGGATAATCAAAACTCTAAAGTGGGGATGTTTCAGTATCAAAAATGTGTAGATGCAGAGCCCACCAATGCAAAATTGTTCCGATTCTATGACTCCACATTTTAGTACACCCCCAACCCAGCAAGCCACCGACAGGAAGTGAGACTCGTAAACCAAAACATGGACGTTTCCTCTCAATGAAATTGCAATAAAATCCTCAAATATACAAAAATATGGGACAAGTGTGCAATTTCTTCAGATTTCTGGTCTATTTCCAATATTTTAAGTTCTCCTTCCATTTTATGTGTTGACAAGTGAGATGGAGGTTTTAAAGTGTCATCACTTATTTACCAAAACATGGCAGTTCTGCTGAATGATATTGCTATAAAAGTCTACAAATGTACAAAATATGGGCTAAAAGCTTATAAATTCTTCAGATTAGCAAAGTGGCGGTTGTAAAATCTCATCACGGTATTTCATTAAAATGCTCTCGATACCACGACACTGGACCTACCAACCCATCCCTACTCTAAAGTACATTTCACAACTCACACAAGTGTAAGGATATAAAACAAGTGTAAATTGCTTTTACCATACAAAACAAACAAGAAACTGTGTTTCCTTGATTATACCAGGTGGTTTGAAGCTGCCAATATTTGGTAATTTTGCAGTGACACTTGCAAACTCTGAAAAAGACTTATATTTTGTAAATTCAAATAAATTTAATTGTTTGACATTTTTTATCAAAAAGAGTTTATTGAATTACATACTGAAGGTAAAAATTTTCTGGAATCATAAAACCAATAAGAAAGCCACAATTTTACAAGGTGTACACCATGTATATAATGCAAGATTTCTAATAGCTTGCAAATACCTGGTGATGCATATACGAGGTATATACAGCACAGTAGAATTGTTCCTCACACAATTTTTTACACAAACTTCAATAACTTTTTGGGAGATCTTTGACAAAATTTTTAGGAGTTTTCATTGCTTTCATGATACATCAGCACTAGACAAGGGTAAAATTTTGACGTTTCAATAACCGCTCTTGAAAATATTGATACACTGAATACTTCCATAGTGTTTAATCACTGTCAACAGACAGGCTCTAAGTCACCAAAGGCAGGTTCAGAAGGCAAAAGTAGTAACATTTTGCAAGTTTTGATTCATATTCAGTCACTTCTCCTTTAACTATGGTAACTTAATGAAAATGGCAAATCACTTAGCATCAACAAAACTAGCATGTTATGACATGGATTTGTACTCATGAACACGGTGGTTAACGATTAAACAGTCACATATTTCACTTTTTGGAATCTTGCCAATGCAAAACCGTTCCAATTTTTTTGCTTAAACAAAACTTGGCAGTTTTGCTCAAAGAAATCACTGTTAATCTCCAAATACAAAAAAGTATGGGATAAAAGTTAATAATTTCTTCAAATTTAGGGTTTGTTTCTCATACTTTACGTTTTCTTTCCCTTATATGCCCCAATAATCAAGATGCTGGTTGTAGAGTGTCGTCACAGTATTTAAGTCAAATGGGCTCGATACTGACATACCGATGCCACTGAAATATCCAGACACAGAGCTCACTACTAACTGATCCCTTGTTGGGTCACTACTAGTGTACTGAAATTATTATGCTATACAGTCTAGTTCATCTTTAAAACTAGAGATTGCGTCTCGACGCAGTGTATCCCCAGACGGGACATAGTTAAGGCGTGATTGTGTCGGGCTTGAGCCTGTTTCCTGGAGCACCAGGTCAGGATTCTCCATAGTACCAGATTACTTCCAAAAGCTAATCAGTGGTAATCACTAGTTGTTTCACTTATATCTGTCTTTAAAAATTACATTTCATGGATCCAGAAGATCCATATAGTGATCCGGATCGCTTCCAAAACTCAATCATTTCATCCTTTTACCTATTCAGACATATTCTAACAAGAGGAGAGTGCCCGTGAACGGGCACTGTGTCAGCTGACTGAATGTTTTTGATTTGTGATGGTGATAATGAGAGGAAAGCATAATTATCAGGGAAAGGGCTGTACAGAAATACAGTAAATGGTAACTGAACACATGTTCGAAAAATATTCCGAAGCTGACAGAAGAAAACGACAAAAAAGTTGTGCCCTGCAAATGGTATTATGAAATAAAGTAACAAGGTAATTGTTTAAGGGTAAAAAGTAGGTTAAAAATATTTAAAGAAATACTATAAATGCAATATCCTCGTTCCACCATGAAGAAGGGGTCCAAAGGTCAAATCTGACCATACCAAAAGATTCCCAGCCAAAGAATTTAGGATGGTTTACCATCCCAAACCTCTCGGACCAATAATAAGTGAGTTATAGGCACTTTTTAAGTTTGGCTATCCTTGTTTGACCTTGAAGGAGGGGGTCCAAGGTCAAATCCGACCACACAAAAAAATTCCCAGCCCATGATTTCCTGTAGCTTGTTTACCATCCCAAACTTGTAGGACCAATAATAAGCGAGTTCTAAGCAATTGTAAGTTTGGCTATCCTCAACTGCCCTTGAAGGAGGGGTCCCAGGTCAAATCTGACCACACCAAAAGAATCCCAGCCCATGATTTCCTATATGTTGGTTTACCATCCCAAACCTCCAAGACCAATAATACGCGAGTTATAAGCACTTTAAGTTTGGCTATCTTCGTTTGACCTGGAAGGAGGGGGTCCAAGGTCAAATCCGACCACACAAAAAAATTCCCAGCCCATGATTTCCTGTAGCTTGTTTACCATCCCAAACTTGTAGGACCAATAATAAGCGAGTTCTAAGCAATTGTAAGTTTGGCTATCCTCAACTGCCCTTGAAGGAGGGGTCCCAGGTCAAATCCGACCACACCAAAAGATTCCCAGCCCATGATTTTCTATAGGTTGGTTTTCCATTCGAAACCTCTAGGACCAATAATAAGTGAGTTATAAGCACTTTTAAGTTTGGCTATCCTCATTTGACCTTGAAGGAGGGGTCCAAGGTGAAATCCGACCACACCAAAAAATTCCCAGCTCATGATTTTCTATAGGTTGGTTTTCATTCCAACCTCTGGGACCAATAATAAGAGAGTTATAAGCACTTTTATGTTTGGCTATCCTCATTTGACCTTGAAGGAGGGTTCCAAGGTCAAATCGGACCATATTAACAGATTCCCAGCCCATGATTTCCTACAGGTTGGATACAATGATTTACTCAACAGTGAGAACCTGAAAGAAGCTATTGCTCAGCTATCCCATGACATAGAGGTCTGCAATTTCACTATGTTATAGCTGACCAAAACGTCTGTGAATAACATATTTAACAAAATACTCTAAATGTAATAATTTTCAAGTTACAACTGATTTACTCAAGAGTGAGAACCTCAAAGTAACTATTACTCAGCTATGCAATGAGCTACATGTCTGAATTTTTGCTCTGTTATAGCTGACCTAAAAGTAGCTGAACAACATATTTAAGCAAAATACTGTAAATGCAATAGTTTTCAAGTTACAACTGATTTACTCAATAGTGAGAACCAGAAAATAGCTATTGCTCCGCTATGCCATGAGCTATAGGTCTGTAATTTCACTATGTTATAGCTAACCCAAAAGTAGGTGAACAATATATTTTAACAAATTACTCCAAATGCAATATTTTTCAAGTTATTTCAAGCACTTTTAAGTTTGGCTATCCTCATTTGACCTTGAAGGAGGGGTCTAAGGTGAAATCCGACCACACCAAAAAATTCCCAGCTCATGATTTTCTATAGGTTGGTTTTCATTCCAACCTCTGGGACCAATAATAAGCGAGTTATAAGCACTTTTATTTTTGGCTATCCTCATTTGACCTTGAAGGAGGGTTCCAAGGTCAAATCGGACCATATTAACAGATTCCCAGCCCATGATTTCCTACAGGTTGGATACAATGATTTACTCAACAGTGAGAACCTGAAAGAAGCTATTGCTCAGCTATCCCATGACATAGAGGTCTGCAATTTCACTATGTTATAGCTGACCAAAACGTCTGTGAATAACATATTTAACAAAATACTCTAAATGTAATAATTTTCAAGTTACAACTGATTTACTCAAGAGTGAGAACCTCAAAGTAACTATTACTCAGCTATGCAATGAGCTACATGTCTGAATTTTTGCTCTGTTATAGCTGACCTAAAAGTAGCTGAACAACATATTTAAGCAAAATACTGTAAATGCAATAGTTTTCAAGTTACAACTGATTTACTCAATAGTGAGAACCAGAAAATAGCTATTGCTCCACTATGCCATGAGCTATAGGTCTGTAATTTCACTATGTTATAGCTAACCCAAAAGTAGGTGAACAATATATTTTAACAAAATACTCCAAATGCAATATTTTTCAAGTTATAGCTGATTTACTCAACAGTCAGTGCCTGAGAACAGCTATTGCTCAGTTGTGCCATGAGCTACAGGTCTGTAATTTCACTATGTTATAGCTGACCCAAAAGTAGCTGAATAACATATTTGCACAAATTTCTGTAAAGGCAATAGTTTTCCAATTACAACTGATTTACTCAACAGTGAGAACTTCAAAGTAGCTATTACTCAGCTATGCAATGAGCCACAGGTCTGGAACTTCACTATGTTATTAGCTGACCCCAAAATAGGTGAATAACATATTGAAACAAAATACTCTAAATGCAATAGTTTTCAAGTTATAAGTGATTTACTCAACAGTGATAACCTAAAAATAGCTATTACTCAGCTATGCCATGAGCTACAGGTCTGAAATTTTACTATGTTATAGCTGACCCAAAATAGGTGAATAACATATTGAAACGAAATACTCTAAATGCAATAGTTTCCAAGTTATAAGCGATTTACTCAACAGTGATAACCTAAAAGTAGCTATTACTCAGCTATGCAATGAGTCACGGGTCTGGAACTTCACTATGTTATAGCTGACCCCAAAATAGGTGAATAACATATTGAAACAAAATACTCTAAATGCAATAATTTCCAAGTTATAAGCGATTTACTCAACAGTGATAACCTAAAAGTAGCTATTACTCAGCTATGCCATGAGCTACAGGTCTGAAATTTTACTATGTTATAGCTGACCCAAAAGTAGGTGAACAACATATTTAAGCAAAATACTGTAAATGCAATAGTTTTCAAGTTACAACTGATTTACTCAATAGTGATGACCTAAAAGTAGCTATTACTCAGCTATGCCATGAGCTACAGGTCTGAAATTTTACTATGTTATAGCTGACCTAAAAGTAGGTGAACAACATATTTAAGCAAAATACTGTAAATGCAATAGTTTTCAAGTTACAACTGATTTACTCAATAGTGATGACCTAAAAGTAGCTATTACTCAGCTATGGCATGAGCTACAGGTCTGAAATTTTACTATGTTATAGTTGACCCAAAAGTAGCTGAATAACATATTTATACTAAATTCTCTAAATGCAATAGTTTTCCAATTACAACTGATTTACTCAACAGTGATAACCTAAAAGTAGCTATTACTCAGCTATGCCATGAGCTACAGGTCTGAAATTTTACTATGTTATAGCTGACCCAAAAGTAGGTGAACAACATATTTAAGCAAAATACTGTAAATGCAATAGTTTTCAAGTTACAACTGATTTACTCAATAGTGATGACCTAAAAGTAGCTATTACTCAGCTATGCTATGAGCTACAGGTCTGAAATTTTACTATGTTATAGCTGACCCAAAAGTAGGTGAATAACATATTTAAGCAAAATACTGTAAATGCAATAGTTTTCAAGTTACAACTGATTTACTCAATAGTGATGACCTAAAAGTAGCTATTACTCAGCTATGCCATGAGCTACAGGTCTGAAATTTTACTATGTTATAGTTGACCCAAAAGTAGCTGAATAATATATTTATACTAAATTCTCTAAATGCAATAATTTTCCAATTACAAATGATTTACTCAATAGTGAGAACCTCAAAGTAGTTATTACTCAGCTATGCAATGAGCTACAGGTCTGAAATTTCACTATGTTATAGCTGACCCAAAAGTAGGTGAACAACATATTAAAGCAAAATACTGTAAATGCAATAGTTTTCAAGTTACAACTGATTTACTCAATAGTGATGACCTAAAAGTAGCTATTACTCAGCTATGCCATGAGCTACAGGTCTGAAATTTTACTATGTTATAGCTGACCTAAAAGTAGGTGAACAACATATTTAAGCAAAATACTGTAAATGCAATAGTTTTCAAGTTACAACTGATTTACTCAATAGTGATGACCTAAAAGTAGCTATTACTCAGCTATGCCATGAGCTACAGGTCTGAAATTTTACTATGTTATAGCTGACCCAAAAGTAGCTGAATAACATATTTATACGAAATTCTCTAAATGCAATAGTTTTCCAATTACAAGTGATTTACTCAATAGTGAGAACTTCAAAGTAGCTATTACTCAGCTATGCAATGAGCCACAGATCTGAAACTTCACTATGTTATAGCTGATCCCAAAATAGGTGAATAACATATTGAAACAAAATACTCTAAATGCAATAGTTTCCAAGTTATAAGCAATTTACTCAACAGTGATAACCTAAAAGTAGCTATTACTCAGCTATGCCATGAGCTACAGGTCTGAAATTTTACTATGTTATAGCTGACCCAAAAGTAGCTGAATAACATATTTATATGAAATTCTCTAAATGCAATAGTTTTGAAGTTATAAGCAATTTACTCAACAGTGATAACGTAAAAGCAGCTATTACTCAGCTATGCCATGAGCTACAGGTCTAAAATTTTACTATGTTATAGCTGACCCAAAAGTAGCTGAATAACATATTTATACGAAATTCTCTAAATGCAATAGTTTTTAAGTTACAAGTGATTCTACTCATGATGGAAGTTACTGAAAAGCCCAAAAGTAGCTATTACTCACTTAGCTATTGAGACAGGCACCCAACTTACTCACCATATTGTAGCTATGAAAAAAGTAGCTGAATAACATATTTTAACAAAATGCTCTAGATGCAACAGTTTTCAAGTTATAAATGATTTTGTGCATGATTTCATGAATGTTAATGCATTAAAAATTATTAAAAAAATTTATTAAAAAAAAAGTAAGAGAGATCCAGGTCTCATACTCACACAAGAGAATCTACCTCTGGCCTAGTACATATATGCAAGATATGAGAGAAATCCCTGCAATAGTCACTGAGAAAATTGTGATAAAAAGTTGAAATTTTCACACTTTTGGTGGGGGTACCCCCCTTGTAATGTCTCTAGCAAACAGACGAACAGACAGATTTGCATGCCTTGAACAATTTTTCATCCTCGATAGATAAGGTATCTTTTAAAAAAAACAGCACGTCTCTAGGCCTTGTAGTTTTGGAGGAGAAGTTGTTCACGCGTACGCGTACGCCCACGCCGCAGAGTGACGACATAATGCCAGCTGACTGACAAGTCAGCTGACATAAAAATTTCATCGAAATCCATCCATAAGTTTTTGAGTTATCTTGTACACAGACACATCTGGCAGCCTGGATCCACATGATCCAGACAGTGATCCAGATTACTCCCAAAATCTAATCACTTGTTCTTTGTCCCATTTAAGACATTTCCTGAAAATTTCATAAAAATCCATTCATGACTTTCTGAGCTATTTGTCTTTAAAAATTACATTCACGGATCCAGAAGATCCAGATAGTGGTCCAGATCACTCGCAAAACTTTTACCACTTCTTCCTTTTACCATTTGTAACATATCCTGAAAATAGTAAAATCCATTCCAAGATTATGTGCAAGCCTGGATCCAGATGATCCAGATCACTCCAAAAATGTAATCACTTGTTCCTTGTACCATTTAGGCCATTTGCTGAAACAATCCATCCATACCTTTTTGAGGTATCTGTCTTAAAAAATTACATTTCATGGATCCAGAAGATCCATATAGTGATCCGGATCACTTCCAAAATTCAATCATTTCATCCTTTTACCACTTCTTCCTTTTACTATTTGTAACATAGCCTAAAAATATTATCAAAATTCATCGTAAAATCATGTTGCAGGCTCGATCCAGATGATCCAGACGGTGATCCAGATCATTCCAAAAGTATAATCACTTGTTCCTTGTACCATTTAGGTCATTTGCTGAAAATTTCATCAAAATCCATCCATAAGTTTTATTGCTACAATGTACACAAACACATCTGGCAACCTGGATCCAGATGATCCAGACAGTGATCCAGATCACTCCCCAAATCTAATCACTTGTTCCTCGCACCATTTAGGTCATTTGCTGAAAATGTCATCACAATCCATCCATAACTTTTTGAGGTATCTGTCTTATTACATTTCATGGATCCAGAAGATCCATATAGTGATCCGGATCACTTCCAAAATTCAGCCATTTCATCCTTTTACCTTTTCAGACATATCCTGAAAATTTCATCAAAATCCGTCCATAAGTTTTTTAGCTACAATGTACACAAACACATCTGCAACCTGGATCCAGATGATCCAGACAGTGATCCAGATCACTCCCCAAATCTAATCACTTGTTCCTCGCACCATTTAGGCAATTTGCTGAAAATGTCATCACAATCCATCCATAACTTTTTGAGGTATCTGTCTTTAAAAATTACATTTCATGGATCCAGAAGATCCATATAGTGATCCGGATCACTTCTAAAATTCAACCATTTCATCTTTTTACCTTTTCAGACATATCCTGAAAATTTCATCAAAATCCGTTCATAAGTTTTTGAGCTATATTGTACACAAACACATCTGGCAGTCTGGATCCAGATGATCCAGATCACTCCCAAAATCTAATCACTTGTTCCTCGTCCCAATAAGGACATCTCCTGAAAATTTCATCAAAATGCACCCATAACTTTTTGAGCTATCTGTGTTTAAAAATTAAATTTCATGGACCCAGAAGATCCAGACAGTGATCCGGCTCACTCCCAAAATTTAATCACATCTTCTTTTTACCAATTTGGACATATCCTGAAAATTTTATCAAAATCCGTCCGTCAGTTTTTGAGTTATCTTGTTTACAAACAAACAAACAAATAGAGGGCCCAAAATGACCCTCGGTCAGGTACTTTGGCGGTCAGTGGATGACCTTCAACGAAGATCTGTAACCGGTCAGCCTGGATGCTGGTACTCTGTCATGTACTCAACCTCAAAAGCCATTTTCAATAGTTTCCACGCAATGTAGTCAGCATTAAGTGTGAAAATATCTCCAAATATGCCAAAAATGACCCTTGGTCAGGTACTTTGGCGGTCAGTGGATGACCTTAAATGAAGATCTGTAACCAGTAAACCTGGATGGCAGAAGTCCATCATGTACTCAACCTCCAAAGCCATTTTCAATAGTTTCCATGCAATATAGTCAGCGTTAAGTGTGAAAATATCTCCAAAAAGGCCAAAAATGCCCCTCGGTCAAGTACTTTGGCGGTCAGTGGATGACCTTCAATGAAGAGCTTCAAGGTCAAATTTCTGCATGCTTATAGAGGACATACATATGTATTATATATACCAGCCATAGGATGATCTAACTTTCTGTTTTGGAGAACTGGGCCAAAATGTGCAAAAATGGCCAAAATCTGACCTTTAAGTGGCCACCAGTGACCTTGAGATTGAAGGTCAAGGTCACAAAACAATAGCGTTCGTGGCATTGCCCATATATACCCACATACCAAATTTGAAAGTTCTAACTAAAATATTTTTTAAGTTATCGCGTCCAAAAGGAAATCTCTGCGGCGGCGGCGGCGTGACCGTACTGAATCCTAAGTATCCCCGACTTTCGTCCGGGGATACAATTACAGTTGCATCTGTAATAATTCAATACCTTACCTGCAGGCACCGGTACAGTGACAGTCTTTTTCTGTACTGTTTGACCTTTCCCCTCACACTCTGTACAGGGATTGGAGATAATGACACGGGAACCATAACAGCGTCTGCAGGTGGATCTCATCACAAATGGACCTGTGCTCATACTTTCCTGAAATCAACAAAAATTATATACATGTTTTAGTATTTACGTTTAGTTTTTTATCCATATTTTAGAATCCTATTCCAACAGGAAGTGGAAACCCTTTGCAACTTTTTGAAAGTTATCCGATAAAACTGGGATTGAAAAATCTAACCTTCTATTTTACTGTACTTTTCTTGCAAATTTTGATCTCGATACTTCCAACAGTATAATTTTGTGCAAATAAAACTAACTTAACTTCTAGCTCACTTAAATATGTACCATTACAGCTTATGGAGGTGTAAAATTCAAACAAACAAGCCAGATTTATAATCATTTTATGTTACAGGAAACAGTTTTATTGATCAGATTCAAAGCTATAACTCTGTGGGTGAATGCTGCTTACAACTAAGGCTGCAACAATTCATTGCTCACTCACAAACAAAGCTATTCACTTAAAAACTTGAGTCAAAGAACGTGAACTGGCACTTTGAAAGCAACTAAAAATAGACAAAAATTACATAACTTGCCTTTAGTTTAAATAAATGATTTCATGCTCATAGTTTTCTCATTTGAAGCATTTCCATTTTCAATTTTCATTACTTTTCATTTTCACAAATTCTTATTACTGTAGGCTGGTATCTTAAAGTTACATTTATTGAACACTGCTCAAACCTTGCAATATAAATACTTGGCTAAAATGACTAAACTTTCATATGTTTTGTGAATTTCAGCCATAAGTCTTAATATAAAGTAGTTTATTTTGTTGCCAATAATCAATCTAGTAACAGAGTATGAGGTGGTACCTCATCTGTGTAGAATTAAGGCACAGTTTTTGGTAGCACAATGACTTCCTGGAAAGTTTTATATCCTCCTAAACATTAAAGTTATATAACATTACTGCAAACATTGCCCCCATAAAAATCCTGGCTCCAAAGGTGATAGATCAACAAGATAACAGCAATCAAGAACCTTTCTATTAGACAGGCGGGATGAATCAACTAAACAGAAGTTTTCATTTCTCCCTTCACTTCCTAGTTTCTCTAAAAAGCAATAGCTCAATAAAAAGATTAAGTTTGATTACCAGTACATCTAAAAACAAATTAGTAGTGCAAATTAGAAAATGTGACGTCTCTGAATTGGCCAGTGAGCAGTCAAAATACCTGTACACATGCATCTTTTATTGACAGTGTAAAAATTTTGAATGCTTGTCGTGATGAGCGATAATAAAAGCTAATGACATGCGATGAAATCTGGACAAAAATGAGTCTTTATTTTCTTTAAAATTAATGAATTCTACATGTTTTAAATTATATTATTTTACTACATGTAATTAGGTGGAAACAGGGGTTTAACTTGGAGTGATTCCATGTGGTTACACTCAGTGCATTGAACGGACCACTAATCATCCCAGCACTACAAATTAGTATTTCTACTGTGAAATAGACTCTGCATAACTAGAACCCTCAATTTACACACACACAAAAAAAGGTTTCTACTCATGGTTAACTTACACATACAAACATTATGCATTTGTTATGTTGGGACACGATAACTGGATCCAGTTTGACTAAATGGTATTTATAGTGATTCATCTCAACAGAGTCCATGAAAAGTGGGCTGATTAGATGTATGGGTGATTATTCATCAGTTACAGTTTACCATCAACTTGATGGCATCAAGGTTGGTCATTGACAATTTTTCGTGATTAATGCAGAAAAAAGTCATGCTTTATCTTACCAACAATGTAGCAAAGTAAACTATTGTGACTTGATCATCGCTTGGAAAAGTGTGTGACTAATCGACCATAAAACTTAGGGGTGATTCCTAGCACATGATTCTACTGTATTTGTTTCATACCATGCCAGTGCCATTACACTGTGGGCAGCGTAACGTCTTACTGCCAGGTTCAGCTTTAGTCCCATCACATTTGGGGCAAGTGTCAACCACATTCACAGTCATATCCTTATTCACACCTCTGGCAGCTTGTTGAAAGGTCAGATTCATAATGACCTAAAAAGATGAACATCACAGAATATGAAGCAGGGCATAAGAGAAAATGACAGCCATCTTTTACATCTGTAAAAACAAGTCAAAACTGGAAAATAGCATCTGAGATGCCCATACCCCACAGTCCGGGGAAATAGTTTACAACACCATGAGATATAGAAGTGACACATTTTCAAGATCGAGAGACTTTTAGAGCAAATAGCGTGAAATGTTGCACACCTAGTACACTCCCTAACCAATGTCCCTACCAAGTATCAACTTTCTATATCTTACATTTTCTGACATATAAGATTTTTTTCAGAAAAGCTTTTAAAGTTCAAGGTCACTACAGCAAAGGTCAAAGGTTAAGCCAAGGCCAAGGTCCATAATGTTGCACACAGAAATCCCAAGCAATGTTTCTACTAAGTATCAACTTCCTATGCCTTACAATTTCCAAGATATAACCTGGACAAGATTTTTAAGGTCAAGGTCACAACAGTAAGGTCAAAGGTAAAATCGAGGTCATGTTACAGCACTGCACAACTGAACCCCTTAACCAATGTCCCTACAAAGTATCAACTTCCTACACAATTACATTTTCCGATATATATAGCCCGGAAAAGAATTTTAAAGTTCAAGGTTGCTATGGCAAGGGCAAAGGTCAAGTCAAGGTCACACCTTGATGTTGTACAGCTGCACCCCCTAACCAATACCACTACCAAGTATACGATTAAACGTTACAATTTTTTATATATAGCCCAGACAAAATTTTCAAACTCCAGGTAACTATGGCAACATCAAAAGTTAAATTAAGGTCAAACCATCACATTGCACACCTACATTCCCATAACCAATGTCCCTACCAAGTATCAACTTCCTTCACCTTACAGTTTCTGAGATATAAGCCAAACAGGATTTTCAAACTCATGGTCACTACAGCAAGGTCAAAAGCGGAAAATAGCATCAGAGATGTTTAACTCAAAATTATGACAATGTTTCCTATTTTGGTAGCAACCACAAACATTAATTTTGAAAGATCGAATTTTCTGGCTAGACTCTTCAAAAATAGTACCTTGATTTTTTTTGAGAAAGGCATTAAAAACCTCTTTATGACAGTACAATTCTGTTTTACATAACTCGTGTCTATCAGAATAAACTCAAAATAAACAGATGAAAATTAAAAAGGGAAAATTTGAAATAACAGCAATGGTGATATATCCAACTCTACATTAGCACAATTGCAGACACACAAAATTACACCACTCACCTCTGATGCTGCATCAAACCCATACTGGGATTCAGCAAAATCATTGAAGTTACTAGAGCTTGAGAAATTGAACCCACTGCTCCCAAATATTTTTCTGAACAATTCTTCAGGATCAATAGTGCCATGATAATTTTCGAATCCAGATTGTCTGCCGAAACCACCAGTACTACTTGTGGTTGAACCATGCATTCCAAACATGTCATATTCTTTGCGTTTTGTGTCATCACTTAAAACTTCATATGCTTCAGAGACATCTTGAAATTTCTTGGCAGCGTTGGCATCTTCTTTATTAACATCAGGATGGAATTTTTTAGCTAACTGAAAAAAAATGTAGCTACTTCATGTAAAGTTTGACTGGATTTTTATTGCACAAAAGATAAAGCAAAGTTAGCAAACCAGGTCTTGTATTCACATAGAGTCTTAGCATTTTTCTTAGAATTACACTTAAGTCTAGGAAAAATTCTAGGATAAGAATTTTCTTATTCTTGGAATAAAAACCTATTCACAAAACAATTCTTAGGTAAAAATAATTCTAAGAATAGAAGTGAAAAGAAATGTGTGCACAGGTTAGAATTTTACTTAGACTAAGTGTAATAATTAAGAAAAATCCTGAGAATCGTGTGAACACAGATTTTAGCATATGTCAAAAGAAATGGAGAAAATTTTAAAATAATATACAGGGACTGCACTATAATACAGTACACAAAATGGACAAAGTAGTATGTAACACTTGGTTCTGGATGTCGATTTGCAATTGATTGCTGCACTTCAATCACCAAAAAATAGTATCCGAGATGCCCGTACCCCACAGCCTAGTGAAATATTTTTAACACCACGAGATATAGAAGTAGTGTATCACTACAAACTTCAGGCTACTTTCAGAGCACTGTCAGTTATAAAAGGTCCAAACAACATTTAAGTAGAGAAAATAATATCTAAGAGAAAGATAATGTATGTAAAGATGAAGTATTAAAACAAGACAATTCAATAACAAGATGATAGCATTAGTCAGTAAATGGAACATTAAGACACTCTTTATCTACATCTGGCATGGCCGAATTATGGTTTGGATGTTTTGAATATTACCATGCATACAGAACTGGCAATACATTCAATGAATGCTTATGTGTGGTGCTGGAGAAAAGCCTATGGCTCATTTGATGAAATGGGCTCACTTGTTACAATGGGAATTTGCAAAAGTAAAATTCTTTAAGAATTCTAATATGACTTTAACAGTGCTTAATCTGCATCAAAAGACAGACCCAAAGGTGCAACAAGATTTTAAAGGCCAAGGTCACTACGGCATGGTCAAATCAAGGTCAGACCATGACGTTGCACACCTACACTCCCTAACCAATGTCTCTACCAAGTATCAACTTCCTATACCTTATGGTTTCCGAAATATAGCCTGGACAAGATTTTCAAACTCAAGGTCACTACAGCAAGGTCAAATCAAGGTCACACCATGACATTGCACACCTACACCCCCTAACCAAAGTCCCTACCAGGTATCAACTTCCTACACTTTACGGTTTCTGAGATACAGCCTGGACAAACTTTTTCCCGTCGCCCGACCACCCATCCAGACTCCATGGGTGAAAACAATACTCCGACAGGCCTTAAGGGCTGTGGGGTAAAAATTTGTAATTTCTTCAGATTTGTTTCTAATACTTTACGTTTTCTCACAATATTATACATTGACATTCGAAATACCGGCTGTAAAGTGTCACCACGGTGTTGAAGTGAATTGGTATCGATACCGAGATACTGGCGTTACCGACCCTGCCCTACTTTGAATACAGTATATAATAAATAGTGATGAAATAAATTACAAAACCAGTGTAACATCATTTGAGAGTTAATGTATCAATTAAACAGAATGTAAACAGAAACTGCTGATAATATCTTTCAAGACAGTAAAATGTAAAACCTTCACTGTATATTTATAATAAACCTAACAAAAAATATTAAGTTTTTAAACCAATATTGATTTACCTGATAATATGCTTTCTTTATGTCTTTCTGTGATGCATTTTTTGAAACACCTAAAACTTTGTAATAGTCTTGTTTATTTTGATAACCAGAGCTGTGTATCCCTTGTGAACAAAGCACCTCTGGACCTAGAATTTTTCAAAAGTAAAGGGAATTAGGAAACAAAGATAAATAAATTTATCTTAAATTAAAATACTTACAGAAATTTTGTAAACGCAAAACCATTAAGATACAAATGACTCAGATAAAAATTTCAGAATTACTGAAAAAATGACTATGGGCTCACATGAAGTGTTACAAAGCAATAAACATAAAAAATCTTTTAACTGTAACAACAGTAATAAAATTTCTGGTCGGATTTTTTTTAAAAATTTCATGAAGCAGCTAGTTTCCAGACATATATTACCAGTATCATCTAAATTTATTCATAAGTGCACTTTGCAATTATGCCAACATATGTACAGATAAAATTGAATTTTAGTATTACAATTAAATTTCAAGCCCATGTCATGCAGTGTTTGCTCTCAACAAAACTCAATGCGAAACAGACGGTCTTTTTCTTGGATATTAGATCATCTATTTATACTTTTAAAAATATAAAATGATGCTTTGATGTTTATAGTTTTACCAAACAACTTAAATTTTTTTCAAAAGTAGAACATTTGGAAGTGAACTAAGCCCTTAAACAAAAAGTTAATATTCACAAATCATCAAGGCTCAGGGGTATATTATTAATTATGTACAATCTTCAATTTGTTATAACATTTCAGTCAAATCAAAGTTGGGGTTTTATGTTTCAACAGCCAGGGTCATATTGGAACAGGTTCCCAGCATTGCCACTTGTGGGATATAACACTTCAGAATCACCTGCAAGAACTTACTAGCCTTAATGGCTGGGTGCTATGTTTTTCTGTTGGCTGGATGTATCAAATAAAATACAATGCATTTCTTCTCTTTTGGATTCATTTCTTTGAAGAAATATATATTTTGTCTCTTCCGATAATAGACAAATTTCTTCGGTCAGTAGTTTGCTTTGACTGTTTGGCCTGCGAAAATATACAGAGGACGAGTCATAAAAATTTGATAAAAAGCCCTGAGATGTTACGAGAATACCCTAATTCTCGCAAGAGTAACTGTTAGCTGGATGCATCAATTAAAATAAACTCACTTTTGAATCTTTTTCACCTATGTCTATGCGGCAATATGTATGTTCGCCCTTCTGATAGTAGACAAACTGCTTCTGTCAGTCTCTGTTTTGAGTGTTTCGCCTCATAGAGACAGCACAGACGCGTTGGTGAGTTGGCTTTGCAACAACTCGCCCCAGAGTGTCCAAACTCGCAAAAACGGGCTCGAGAGCAAACACTGATCATGACCTTACCTATCACACCTACTTCCTGCTAACTAACATCCTTATCAGAGATGCAGATAAGGACATGGATGCAGGTACGGACGCAGTTAAGGACAGGTTTATGCAGCGTTCTTACCGGCTGTAAATACGAGCTCACAGCCTGTAAATTTGTCAAGAACGGTGTCACAGGTGGTATTTACCACTCGTGAATTGGGTGCCTCCCGAAACTCTCCAATTTGTGACCTTCACCTCTAATGACAACAAAGATGGAGAATGCATGTGCTTTCGTTGTAAAAACATGTCAAGTAAAGAGTTTGAATGCTCTGGATTTTGTAAACAAACCTCAGGAAAGATATAACTAATGACATACACATATTTTACATGCTGGATAGTGAAATATTTTGATTGCTTTTATTTCTTTCTCTTTGTCATTTGTGTTTCTTTACATCCACACATAAAGACACAGGCGGTGAATATGTTAAGAACGGTCAAAACTTTCCACTGGTAGGTACCAACTCACGAGTGGTGTGCACTATGCACGGGCTCACAACCTACTTCTGAACGAACCATTACATGGGTGACATCAACTTGGGACAGTTTTATTCTGTTTTTACCGTTTTTGCCACTTTTCAACACAAAAGTACAGTTTCATGCTTATAATAAACAGAAAACCACCAATATTTCATTGAGAGCTAATCATTTTGTCTTTTTCTATGTTTGTACTAGACGTGGTTACCGCGGCGATCGACCTTGTCGGGGATCTAACACTGTGGTTCCTCCCCATTTAAAAGTACAGATTTTAAATATTAGCTTACTCACCATCAGAACTATATGTGAAACGATGACATAAGTAAAAGCTTGTAATAATGTTTAATTTATCAATGTAATAATGCTATTTAATGTGTATAATGTAATATAATGACTTTTAAAAACAATATTTAGAGTTTTCATCCTCCATGTTGAAATTCTGATTGGTTTGAATTTATTGCCGTTCATAAAAGCATATTTCAGTTATAGTAAATGGTAAACAATGGTGGACATACAATATAAACTAGAGGATCGCTAGCAAAGCAAGGCGATTGTTTTTGCCATTGTTTTTGCATGGCAAAAACAAAGCGTCCCAAAAGAAAGATGGTGTTGGCTGCTTATAATAGAAAGAAGATCTTGCTTTGATACCCTGTCAATCTAAAATTATATCGAAAAAAAAATTTGAAAATTTAAAATGGTTTAGGAGATACAAGCAGTTTTAAGTTTTTCCATTTTTGTCAAAAATTTGAAAATTCAAAATGGCTGCCATTTTTGGAAAGAGGAAAACTTTTTGAGAATTGAGCCGAGTATATTGCATATATACCCTCTGGGTCAAAAATTTCGCCGAAATCGCTCTATCTCGCACGGTTTAGGAGACACTAGCAATTTTAAGTTCCACCATTTTTGTCAAAAATTCGAAAATTCAAAATAGCCGCCATTTTTGGAAAGAGGAAAAATTTGTGAAAACTGAGCCGAATATCTTTCATATATACCCTGTGGGCCAAAAATTTTGCCGAAATCGCTTTATCTCACGCGGTTTAGGAGATACAAGCAATTTTAAGTTTTACCATTTTTGTCAAATTTTCGAAATTCAAAATGGCCACCATTTTTGGAAAGAGGAAAATTTTTTGAAAAATGGCCAGAGTATCTTGTATATATACCCTGTGGGCCAAAAATTTCACCGAAATCGCTCTATCTCGCATGGTTTAGGAGATACAAGCAATTTTAAGTTTTACTATTTTTGTCAAAAATTCGAAAATTCAAAATGGCCGCCATTTTTGGAAAGAGGAAAATTTTTTGAAAATTGAGCAGAGTATCTTGCACATATACCCTGTGGGCAAAAAATTTCACAGAAATCGCTCTATCTCGCACGGTTTAGGAGATACAAACAATTTTATGTAGGGGTGGGACGAGTACAAATAATTCGGGTCGATTACTCGCAGATAAAAACTCGACTCGACATCGAGCCCTCGCGACATTTACTATCCACCATAACAGGAAACGACATCCAATATGGCGGCTCCCGTAAACGAAAAAAATACAAAGATAAAAGCTTTGAATCGCTTGAATTAGCTATTGTCATCACATAATATCAATAATATTATGTTACAAATGGTGGATTATGCGATTTGATGAAAGTAAGGTATGTTATGTATGTTTTATTAACTAAACAAGAGGAGAGTGCCCGTGAACGGGCACTGTGTCAGCTGACTGAGTGTTTTTGATTTGTGAAGGTAATAATGAGAGGAAAGCATAATTACTGGGAAAGTGCTGTACAGAAGTACAGTAAATGGTAATTGAACAGCATGTTCGAAAGAAATTCTGAAGCTAACAGAAGAAAAGGACAAAAAAGTTGTGCCCTGCAAATGGTATTATGAAGGAAAGTAACATGGTAACTGTTTAAGTGTAAAAAGTAGGTTAAAACATAGTTAAAAAAATACTACGAATGCAGTATCCTCGTACGACCTTGAAGAAGGGGTCCAAGGGCAAAACCAACCACACAAAAACATTCCCAGCCCGTGATTTCCTATAGGTTGGTTTACCATCCCAAACCTCTAGGACCAATAATAAGCGAGTTATAATCAATTTTAAGTTTGGCTATCCTTGTTTGACCTTGAAGGAGGGGTCAAAGGTCAAATCGGACCACATCAACAGATTACCAGCCCATGATTTCCTATATGTCTGTTTACCATCCCAAACCTCTAGGACCAATAATATGCAAGTTATAAGCACTTTTAAGTTTGTCTATCCTTGTTTGACCTTGAAGGAGGGGCCAAAGGTCAAATCTCACCACACCAAATGATTCCCAGCCCATGATTTCCTGTAGGTTGGTTTACCATCCCATACCTGTAGGACCAATAATAAGCGAGTTATAAATCAATTTTAAGTTTGGCTATCCTTGTTTGATCTTGAAGGAGGGGTCAAAGGTCAAATCGGACCACATCAACAGATTACCAGACCATGATTTCATATATGTCTGTTTCCCATCCCAAACCTCTAGGACCAATAATAAGCAAGTTATAAGCACTTTTAAGTTTGTCTATCCTTGTTTGACCTTGAAGGAGGGGTCAAAGGTCAAATCTGACCACACCAAAAGATTCCCAGCCCATGATTTCCTACAGGTTGGTTTACCATCCCAAACCTCTAGGACCAATAATAAGGGAGATATAAGCACTTTTCATGACTGACAAAGAAACGCCTGTGGCGGCCATCTTGTTTGTCAAAATGAGGCCAAAAATATTCCCAGTCAAGATTTTATAATGAGGAACATATCCTGCGAATTTGAGATCTCTACCTATAATACACTTTGCTCTAGAGGGCCAACAAAAGTCCCTGTTTAAAGTTGAATAAACGTCCCTGGCAGCCATCTTGTTTTTCAAAATGAGGCCAAAAATATTCCCAGCAACATTTTATGGTTATTAATATATCCTGCAAACTTAAGAAGGCTAGCTATAATATTTTTTTTGTTAGAGCGGTAATGGTGAAATCTCTCTACACACTGCGGCTATCCAGTGGATACAATGATTTACTCACCAGTGAGAACCTGAAAGTAGCTACTGCTCAGTTATGCCATGACATAGAGGTCTGCAATTTCAGTAAGTTATAACTGACAAAAAATTATGTGAATAACATATGAAACAAAATACTCTAAATGTAATAGTTTTCAAGTTACAACTGATGTACTCAACAGTGATAACCTCAAAGTAGCTATTACTCAGCTATGCAATGAGCTACATGTCTGAATTTTCACTATGTTATAGCTGAACCCAAAAGTAGGTGAACAACATATTAAAGCAAAATACTGTAAATGCAATAGTTTTCAAGTTACAACTGATTTACTCAATAGTGAGAACCTGAAAATAGCTATTGCTCAGCTATGCCATGAACTATAGGTCTGTAATTTCACTATGTTATAGCTGACCCAAAAGTAGGTGAATAACATATTTTAACAAAATACTCCAAATGCAATATTTTTCAAGTTACAACTGATTTACTCAACACACAGTAACTGAAAATAGCTATTACTCAGTTGTGTCATGAGCTATAGGTCTGTAATTTCACTATGTTATAGCTGACCCAAAAGTAGCTGAATAACATATTTACACAAATTTCTGTAAATGCAATAGTTTTCAAGTTATAAGTGATTTACTCAACAGTGATAACCTAAAAGTAGCTATTACTCAGCTATGCCATGAGCTACAGGTCTGAAATTTTACTATGTTATAGCTGACCCCAAAATAGGTGAATAACATATTTATACAAAATTCTCTAAATGCAATAGTTTTCAAGTTATAAGTGATTTACTCAACAGTGATAACCTAAAAGTAGCTATTACTCAGCTATGTCATGAGCTACAGGTCTGAAATTTTACTATGTTATAGCTGACGTAAAAGTAGGTGAACAACATATTTAAGCAAAATACTGTAAATGCAATAGTTTTCAAGTTACAACTGATTTACTCAACAGTGGGAACCTGAGAATAGCTATTGCTCAGCTATGCCATGAGCTATAGGTCTGTAATTTCACTATGTTATAGCTGACCAAAAAGTAGGTGAATAACATATTTTAACAAAATACTCCAAATGCAATATTTTTCAAGTTACAACTGATTTACTCAACATACAGTAACTGAAAATAGCTATTACTCAGTTGTGCCATGAGCTACAGGTCTGTAATTTCACTATGTTATAGCTGACCCAAAAGTAGCTGAATAACATATTTACACAAATTTCTGTAAATGCAATAGTTTTCAAGTTATAAGTGATTTACTCAACAGTGATAACCTAAAAGTAGCTATTACTCAGCTATGCCATGAGCTACAGGTCTGAAATTTTACTATGACCCAAAAGTAGCTGAATAACATATTTATACAAAATTCTCTAAATGCAATAGTTTTCAAGTTGCAAGTGATTTTACTCATGATGGAAGTTACTGAAAAGCCCAAAAGTAGCTATTACTCACTTAGCTATTGCGACAGACACCCAAGTTACTCACCATGTTGTAGCTTTGAAAAAAGTAGCTGAATAACATATTTTAACAAAATG
The DNA here is from genome assembly GCA_964017235.1 of Sabellastarte sp. h YS-2021. Taxonomy (NCBI): domain Eukaryota; kingdom Metazoa; phylum Annelida; class Polychaeta; order Sabellida; family Sabellidae; genus Sabellastarte; species Sabellastarte sp. h YS-2021. Next base: position 137,188,257 of record OZ024927.1, on the reverse strand, counting down.
CTCTGAATGCAACACTTTTGAAGTTATAAGTGATTTAGTGCATGATTTCATGAATTTTAATGCATTAAAAATTATTAAAAAATTTATTAAAAAAAAAAATAAGACAGATCCAGGTCTCATACTCACACAAGAGAATCTACCTCTGGCCTAGTACATATATGCAAGATATGAGAGAAATCCCTCCAATAGTCACTGAGAAAATTGTGATAAAGTGTTGAAATTTTCACACTTTTGGTGGGGGTACCTCCCTTGTAATGGCTGTAGCAAACAGACGAACAGACAGATTTGCATGCCTTGAACAATTTTTCATCCTTGATAGATAAGGTATTGTAGCGGGCCTGTGGATTCCCAGCAGTGTTAAAGTTATATGTGTGTATGTGGTAGTGTGGCTCGGGTCTCCAAATCCACTAATGGACCACTAGCAGTTTGATATTTTAACGCAATAAAATTTAGTAGTCACTTAGAATGGGTATCTGAATTCAGATCACCATGTATGCATAAGTGACTCAACAAAAGGGTATTTCAATTTATTAGAGAGTTTATTAGACAATGTCTATCTCTCTAGACCTTCTGTAGGAACTATTCTGTGTTGGCTTGGGTACCGCTATCCCAAATAATAATAAACAACTATATGTTCAAAAAAAAAATAAAATATATAAACTCAACAACTGGGCAATCAGTATGACGAGGTATGGCAATCCAAATTAGGTATCAGCAGAACTACTGCGTGGCTATTATACTTTTTGTTGTCACACAATGTATGGCAAGATACTTAAATAAAGTATTCTATAAGTATAATTTAATCTCACTGCTGTCTCCACTCAGCTGGTTATCTGGAGTGGGATGAAGATGCATGCTAACTTCACGTGCAAGTGTTAAACCAAGCTAAGAGAGAGGAGAAAGATCAACTAAACTTATATATATAAATTTATTAACAGTTTAACATTGTATATTGGTATATTGAAATACTAAAGTAATAAATCTAGCAAACCATGTACAATTGTGGAGATTTAAATGTTCTAATTTACAAAATGTAGCAAATCAAATGCTAATTGGGGTCATGTAAGTGTTTACGGTCAGGATATTTAGCAACTCATCTGCTAATTGGGATCATGTAAAATGTGTATAGTCACAATATGTAGCAATTCATGTGCTAGCTGGGATCATGCAGATGTTTTAGTTGCACAATATAACAACTATATGCTAATAGGGGTAGTGAAAATGTTTGAAGGGGTGTAAAATCTAGCAAATTGAGTAAGATCAGTCTATAAATACTTCAGTTGGACACATTTGCCACAACAGTTCAAAATAATATGAAATTCAGTTCAGAGATATATAAAAATGTCATTATCTAACAGAATTACACATTAAATTGCATGCCAGCTAGATATAGTAGATCTAAGCTATTTAAGAAAAATATAACAAGTTACCTAGTCCCAGTTTGAAGTGAATCTAGAAGCTTGTCAGTCAAAATTGCTTAGTACAATAGATGTTTAAAAATCATCCAAGGTCAAAGTCAGTTCAGCCAGGTCAAGGTCAAACACTACAGTCTCACACTAAATTATATCTGTTATTTCATTGGCTGATTAGTATGGGACACTGTTTCAGAGTTATACATAGAATTCCTTTAATTCTATCACCTCAAACAATGTTTCTCCCCAAAACAGCTCTATTTTAATTTAATTTAGTGTTGTAGTGTCTTGTTTGTGATAATTTATCTGATTCTATTCACTGGTACCAGCTTAAAAGGGTAAATTTGGAGATTTCCAATGATTTGCGGTTGGAGTGCGGTTGCGGTGATTTTGATTTGTATGTCACTTGCCGCAAGATTTGCGGTTGGTATTGATTAGAGGGTTTTTACCTCTTATTTTGCGTTACGCAAATGCGGCCTCGTCATCTGAAAGCCAAAAAGCCACTGACTGTGCTTCCTTATATAGATTTCTGGGCCATTACTGCGTATCCCTACGCCAGCCTACCGCAAGTAGTTCCAATGCAAATCTGTTAGTTTCAACTCAAATTAAAAATATCACCTAAAAACATATAAAATATGCAAATTAAATAAATTATAACACTGCAAATATTTTAAAACAATGGTTTGTCGCCTACTTTAAAGTCTTTCAGACGTGATATACTTGTACAACAATGGCGGCTAGTTTGACAGTTGAAATACTTCAAAAGCTACAATTCTTTAAAGTATAAGTAAAATATGTAGATAATGCGTGGTTTGTTAGTGTGAAAGGTTAGTGTGTGATAGATTTTTAGCTATTTATCAGTCTTTTTGTTGGAATCTCATGTGAAAAACCACTTTTTCTCAGCCCAAATGGCTGAATTATCGCTAAGTTAGCCGTGGTCCACGATTCCAAACCAAACTGCTAGCCCATATTTCGTGTTACGTTGGCTCTCGCCGTCACAGTATCTTTTTAAAAAAACAGCATGTCTCTAGGCCTTGTAGTTTTGGAGGAGAAGTTGTTCACGTGGACGCGTACGCGGACCCGTACGCGGACGCTAGTGATAAAGACGGCAAACCGGATAGTTGGTTTCTATTCGATTTATAACAGAGTAAATGAAATCCGGTGACAAATTTTAAGAACCGGTTCCCGAAATGTCACATATTTCACATCAAAACGTATAAAATACTACACAGAAACGTTTAAAAATATTAACTTCTATAATATTTTGAGAATATACACTGAAATAATATCCAAAACGTCTGTTTTACCATCAAATAAACCACATTTTAGTTGAAATTATTGTTCATGTACACGCAGAGAAAGTTTTACAGCTTGGTGTATACTAATTCGAACGAATCCGGTTTCTGCCGAATTTTTGTTTTCGGGACCCGGTTTCCATATTTACATTCGATCGTAACACTAGCGGACGCCCACGCCGCAGAGTGACGACATAAAAATGTAACCGGTTGTTATATATACACTAGCGCTCGGCGAGTGTCGACTGCTCGGTCGCACCCCTAATTTAAAGTTTATGTTTTACCATTTTTGTCAAAAATTCAAAATGGCCGCCATTTTTGGAAAGAGGAAAAATTTTTGAGAATTGAGCCGAGCATCTTGCCATTTTTGGATAGAGGAAAATTTTTTTTTGAAAAATGTGCAGAGTATCTTACTTAGATACCCTGTGGGCCAAAAATTTTGCCAAAATAATTATTTGTGATGAACACTACATGAGTGCATTGTATTCCCACAAATCAGAGTCCAGACCTTAAATTTTTGCCATTTTTGTCAAAAATTACAAAATTCAAAATGGCCGCCATTTTTGGAGAGAGGAAATGTTTTGGGAATTGAGCAGAGTACTTAGCAAAGATACCCTGTGGGTCAAAAAAGTTATTAAGGGATTTGTATTTTCCTCGTTACTAAAAATTTTAATGCTTAATTAATTAGCCATTTTTTTAATGGAAGTCTACCAAAATCTAATCATTTCCAGATCTTTATACCTTGCATCCATATATCAAATTTCAAGCGAATATTTTAAATGCTTCTTAAGTTATCATCCGGACAAGCAAAATCCTGTTTTTGGTCATGTGACTTCTCTGATTGGTTGAAATGTCATGGCACCAAATTCAGAAAATTTTCCCAGGGCTACTAAATATATGTGCCAAGTTTGAAGAAATTCCATCCACTAGTAAAGACGCTATAGGTAGGCAATCTTGCGGAGCCGGCGGACCCTTCCGTGAGAATTCCTCCCATATGCACACAAGAGTCCCTCACGGGACGCTTAATAAGGATTATTAGGTGTTATATACCAGAATAAATGAATATTTAATGTGAGTTGAGAAAGAAATGTTGAAAATATTTTAATTTAAATTCACTTAACAAGCCAATGGATGCCCAGGTTGTATTATTTTCATAATCTTTACTTTTAAAAGGGGAGGAACTACGGCGTTAGATCCTGATAGGGTCGATCTCCGCGGTAACCACGTCTATGTTTGTACAAGCCAAAATTATACAAAAACTGAATGTTGTACCCAAAACAAAGGGTCATTTATTTGGGACACTTCTGGGACACCCCCAAATTACAATCCATTGAATTGAGACATTCACTTTCATTGGCCCCCAAATTTTTGCAAATAGAAAACAGACTAGGGCTCTGACGGGTACAAAAAAACGCCATCGAGTACTCGCCCTCTGAAAACCTGCCTGAATTTGAGTAACCGTGAGATTTAGTTTCCACCATTAGAAGTCTTCTGTAAACAAATAGTCGATTCCAGAAACGAAACTTTTGAAAAAAAAAACGTCTATTTAACCAGATATCTCTCACAAAAATGCAGCCCTGGCTTTTAACAAACTGAATTCTTGTCTTCTGGATGTTCAAAAATGGATGTCAAGTATGCTCAAACTAAATCCTGACAAAACAGAGTTTATCATCTTTGGATCCCATGCACAACTCAAGAAATTAGATCCCTATCTCCCAGTTAAGATATTTGGTAATTTCATGCATCCTGCAGTTGTTGTTAAGAACCTTGGTGTCTGGTTTGATGCTAATTTTTCCTTTGCTAACCATGTCCGCAATATTTGTAAGACATGCTTCATTCAAATTCGTGATCTCAGGCGGGTTAGAAAGCACTTGACTGATGAGGCTGCTATCCTGGCAGCTAATGCCTTGGTGAGCAGTCGCCTTGATTACTGCAACTCTCTCTTCAGGAGTCTGTCCAGTCTCAATATGCGTAAACTACAGTGTATTCAAAATACACTTGCCAGGATTGTCACAAACTGTAACAAATACACGCGGGCATCTCCTATTCTCAAACGACTCCATTGGCTCCCAGTTGAATCTCGCTGTATCTTCAAAACTGCCACTCTAGTTTATAAGTTTCTTCACAGTCGTCATCCCAGTTACTTTGGTCCTCTTCTGCCCACTCGTTGCGGAAGATATAGTACAAGATACAACCATCCAGATAAAAGGTTCCTGGAGGTTCCTCAATTCTGTCCATCTGTACATAAATCCAAAAATCACTTTGGCCACAGCTTTGCTTTTGATGCCCCCACAGTCTGGAATCATTTGCCTAATGAGGTACGTTCTGCCCCAACTCTCACCTGTTTTAGGAAAAGGTTAAAATCATATCTCTTCCACAAGGCATTCCCACCTTAGCTTACACTCTATCCGGCGTCTCCGTGGTACTGGACTTGGCAACGGCTATGGACAGATGATTTCTTAAACTTGATTTTTGGTGTTGCGCCTTAGAGTCTGCCTAGCAGAGATTAAGCGCTATAAAAGTACAGAATAGAATAGAATATTATAAGATTATGGAGTAAATTATAGGTTTTCAAGCGAAAACAACAACTTTAATTGATGTTATGTGACGGAAATGCTGAAATGCAGCATATTTTACACAAACGTTTCATTACAAGATGATAATACAATGCCTCGCAAGTAACCGAGTACTTAAAATGGACTGAGTACTAGCCAAGATCGACTCGTCTATCGAGGCTTGAGTACACGGGTGGACACAAAGATAAGCGGACACAAAGATAAGCGGTCCTCAGAATTTTTCAAATAAAAGTATTCTAAGCAACAAAATTGCATGAACTAAGTAACAGAATATGCTTAAATTAAGCTTATCAAGACATTTGTTATTTATTTTTATAATTGTTGAAAGCTGTGACTGCCATTTTTGTCATATATGTGTGCACTATGAATTCACAATTAAGCGCTATAAAAGTGTAGATTAGCTAGCCTACTCGCGAACACTCTTAAAGAAGGAATTGCATGTAAAGAAAAAAAAGAAAGAAAAAAAAAACTTCTGCCCCTGCAGGGATTCGAACCCGCGATCTCTCACGATTGACTCCAGTGCTCTACTACTGATCTATCAAGTCAGATTGGTATTTAGTGCATATATTTGTAGATAGTTTTCAATCTTTTAAGGGGCATTATGAAATTACAAATAGCCTGGTTTTTTTTGGTTTTTTTTATTCAAAATAACTTTTTTTACACTTTACACAAAAGAAAATGTGTATAAATTAACTAAACAATAATAATAATTGTATTCTTTAAGATGTCTTGTTATTGAGAGATATTCTGGTTGCCATAGTTATTTTAAGACAAAGCAGAATTGAAAATGTGTGTTTAGGAACACAAGAGATTTTGTAGAAATAAAAATGATACATTGTTTCATTCATTGGATTATATAAAAACATCTATATACTAGTGGTGGTGGACCAGTTCACGCCCGGGTACCAATTCACGCCCACCCCTAAATTTATCCAAAACAATCACAGTTAAACAATAAATTGCAAATGTATATGATCAATTTGATGATTATCTATAATGTGGTACACATACTCTCTATGAAAAATTATAAATCTTCAAGAAAATTGAGGATGAGGGTGAATTGGTACCCGGGCGTGAACTGGTCCACCACCACTACATCTTTAAAATTTTTGTGATGCTGCTAATTTTAAATGAACATTTAAAAAAAAATTGTTTACTGCTTCCCTGCATAAGTTGGCCGCGGGTCGTAAGTTGGCCGCCATCACCATATTTTGAAATTTCTATAAATCTAAAGGCCTGTATCATTCTTGAATGGTCTATTATGATCAAATTTATTACAACTACCACTTTTAAAACCTGTGCAACCACACATTTGTCTGATACATTTAAATGAGTGGCGGCCAACTTACGACCCGCGGCCAACTTATGCAGGGAAGCAGTATCCATGTCCCCATCTATCCATGTCCCCACCCGTGTATTTAATCCACTAAGATAAGCCAAACTCGGAAGACTGTTTATCTTCCTGTCCGTTTATCTTTGTGTCCACCCGTGTATCGAAATGCACTCATGTGACCTAAGAAAGGTGATACTGTATAAGTGGTTATTTTTGCGTGGAATTAATTTTCGCTATATTCGCGAGTGACTACAAAACGCGAAAATAACTTCTAGCCAATATTTATATTCAGTAGAACCAGTCTACAGTAGCGTGAGCGATAATACAAGATTATGCAAGATACAATATTTAACACTGTCACGGAAACAATAAATTCCATTGCTTTATCAAATGTACCATTCACAGAAACGCCTAACTTATTTGATCTTTATCACCAATAGGGAGAGATTAATTCAATTACACGACCCCGCTACACAACTTCTTTGATAATGCGCCGATCAATGAAAGTGTGTTCGATTGTGTTTAGTAAATTTATAATCTCCCAGAGTAGGTTCACACACTGACAACGTGTATAAAAGAAAAGACGTTAACTATGCATTTCCAATCAAACCAGCAGAAGTCCGCATAATAAGTATTTTAATTTGAACATGTTGTTAGTTTGGGCGATAATTGAATATATTTCACCGCGAAAATAAATTCTCGCGAAGCAGGCCTACAGTGTACATTCGCGAACTTAAGTACCCGCGAAAAAACCCACTTATACAGTATTTGTTCCCGGTCGATAATAGGAAGTGGTCGATAACGGGACGTGCGGCGATACTCGTTCGCAGCCCTAAAACAGACATCAGTGACTTGACTTCTGTCGTGTATGAGCCATAGGATTTGTATAAAATAAGCCAGAAGATTAATTATACACTACTTTATGAGAGACAAGGACGTGGATACGGGTACGGACGCAATTAAGGACAGGTTTAGTACTTCCAGCCTACTAGTAACGTCATGTTGCGTACTCTGGGGTTTACGTACATTTCAATGTTCTCAGAAAGTTCCCTGGTCTTGAAGGGAGTACTGTAGATCGCGTGCAGCTACTGATAGAATAAAATCTGCATAACTGCTGGTTGCAATAATATATAAATACATTGTTTCTGGAATTAGTTCTACAGAGAATATTAAAGGTCGTTTTAGCCGCCATGTTTACTTACACACATGGGCAAACCGAAATTGTTTCGGAAACATAACCATGGTGTAATGCTACTGCATTCAGACGAAAATTCACGAGTGGTGTGCACCACCTGTGAGTACAGTGGACAGTTTTGACCGTTCTTAACAATTCACCACCTGTGTGTTTATGTGTGTATGTAAACAAACACAAATCACAAAGAAAAAGAAATAAAAGAAGTCACAATATTTCGCTATCTGCCATGCAAGTGATGCATATTTCATTTGTTAAACCTTTTCCAATGTTATTTATCAAACTCCAGAGTACCGAAACACTTCATTTAACATTTTTTTATTTATTTTTTTTTTATTTCAAAACTTTCCACTGTTACGTACCAACTCACAGGTCGTGTGCACCAGCTCTCAGAATGCAACATAATGTCACATTCAGAAGTAGGTTGTGAGCCCATGCACACAACCTGTGAGTTGGTACCCACCAGTGGAAAGTTTTGACCGATTTAACAATTCACCGCCTGTGTGTTTATGTGTGGATGAAAACAAACACAAATCACAAAGAGAAAGAAATAAAAGAAATCACAATATTTCGCTATCCACCATGCAAAAGATATATATTTTATTTGTTATACGTTTTCTGAGGTTATTTATCAAAATTCCAAGTACCGAAACACTTTATTTAACATGTTTTTTATAATGAAAGCATGTGTATTCTGTATCTTTGTTGTCATTAGAGGTGAAGGCCAAAGTTTGGAAAGTCTCTGGAAGCACCCAACTTACCAGTCGTATTTACGACTGGTGAGACCGTTCTTGACCAATTTACAGGCTGTGAGGTTGTGTTTATGCCGGTAAGAACGCTGCATAACTTCTAAATTGTTCTTTTTTTCGGGGGTAATAAAATATACAGTATCATAAAGCTTAAATTTGTTTGTACTTGTGTTAACAATTATCTCTGTAATAATTAAATTTGTGCTATTTACACATGAATATGATTTTTCTAAACTTTAACATTGAACATTGCATTTGTTATTTTTCAGGGGCAAATCTCAGATGACAGTTGATAGCTACACAAACCAGTGATAACCCGGCAGGCACACACCTTGAAAAGTCATTGATTTGAGTTGAAAACAGGTCCTGATGTTGAAATCCACATTATCAACAATTAAATCTAAGTTAGTTTTCTGAAGTGAAAAATTAGTAATATTTTGTCTAGAAATCATGGTGAGTTTTGGTTGAAAAATTGACACTGACACAATTTCAACAATATTTCAAAGCTGAATTTCTGACTGGAAAAAGTAGTGATACTTCATAAAAAATCAACACTAAATCAAGTTAGGTTTTCCGACATAAAATCTTAGTTATGTTATTGAACAGAAAACAGGTTGAATGTTGGGAAATGAATAAGTACATAGTGATCGTTAATTGTAAATTCTTTTTCTAGGGGGAGATATAGTGATTAAGTCTAACTTTTTGAAAGAACTATTACTGCAATAGTTTTTGAATTTGTTGGTATTTGTAAAGCAAAGACTAATTTTTAAACTTAAGATGATAAAGATGATAAAAATTATTAAAAATTATTTTAAATTTTTATCTATTCTCCTTATTAATTTATAGCAACAACAAAACTGATGCACCCAAATATAATTTTTATAATTTATAATTATATTTTGATTAATGCAATTCCTGATAATATAAAAAATATGTTTTGAAGTCAAACTTATCTTAAATAAAAAAAAAGATAAATTCAAACTTATTCATCAAAACTTAGTTATTTGAATTTGTTTCTCAAATGCTCCCATCCTCAAATAACTAGTTTTCAGTTTACAAGCAAGTTTACACTGGAAACTTCTCTTAACAGAAAACCTAAGCTATAACATTTTATCACACAGCAATGAGGTCATGGGGTTCCTGGTTTTTCTTATCTGTACCCTGCCACACAGAACATTAGGCCTGTGACATAAAGTAATTAGATAACACAGCAGGGTGGAGGTGGGGGTTTACCCTTGTTCAATTGCATGAATGGTGTTTACTTCTTTAGGTCTGTTTTTTGTGGTCAGAACTGACAACTAATTAAGGTGGGGAGTAGTGGGTGGAGTTCGACAAATGTGGTTATTCTTGTGTTTTTTTTTCAGTTTATGACAAAGTTGTATGAGACACAAGCACCTGAACTGAGCATTGTGGCTCTGCTACATGATTATAGCTTCTTTATAATTACAGTATTATTATAGCCAACTTAATAAAACATTTAAAAGAAACTGATTGCATGAAATACTGAAGATATAAAAAAGTCACAATTGTTTGTTTTTTACGACAGAAAAGACAAAAATATAAATTTATTTTAAAATTTTACAAAAGAATTTCAATTTACGACATTGAATAATACCGGTTCTATTAATAGCATAAACATGGCTATCTAGTTGGAAAATATGGATTTACATATCTTGAAAAATTATATTTGAAAGCTGAAGCAAAATTATGTCATTACAATGTCATCAGAAATAGATTATTGAATATATAATGATTCATAAAAACATATCATCTTGGAAAGAATTACTTTGAAGTTGTATCCAAATTGTAAAATATGTATATGGATAGTTCTTGTACTATTATTAAGAAGCTATAATTATGACACACAAGCTACAATGATTCAAATAAAGAAGACAGTGTAAACAACCTGATTTCACCCATTGAATTCAATCCTATTGTGACGGTCCAACGGCTGTCACTGGTACAAATGGGCAAAATAGGGGATTTTATCAATCTTACCTTCTATTTAACTCTATAACTTGCGAAAAACTATGTATTAAAGCTTAAATTCATCTTATTTTATTTTAACTTCATAATATGTGGTGTTTTATGTGGCATTCAGGTTATATTTGTGTGAATCAATGAATCATCTGTGATTGAGAAGATTTGTGACGTCATATAAACTTTAGCTGGGGGTTAAAGCTTTTCCAAAATAACTGAAGTAAGTAAAGTATTTGAATTTAATAAATTGAATTTGTAATATTTCTTTGATATTTGTGTGTATGTGATGTTATTAACTATTAATTTAGGCAATGTTGCATAATATTGGACATAATTTATGTGAATGCTGGTTTTAAGTTTAAAAGCTCACCCCTCCAGTTCATTCTCAGTATTGTCCCACTGGTCATGTGACCTCTCGCAAAGTAAATATAAGAGCCACGGATTGTCGGATTCTTCAGAATTCGGGTGGGGAATTCCACCTTCAACATCGCAGAAGAAGCAGCTGAGAAGAAGACAGAAGAGAAGGGAGAGCCGCCACCAGCTACTACTAGCAGCTGCAGGGTGTGCAGTAGGGGAGAAGCCATGTATTCAGCAGTGAATACTGGTTTCAGCCAGATGGTCTCCACCTATAGCCACCAGTAGCCAAATATATTCAACTAAACCTGACCAGCCATATATAGTCACCAGTAGCCAGTTATAGCCACCAGTAGCCGCCAATAGTCCCTTAAACCCCATCCATCCATGTGGGATGCCAGTAGCCATCTATAGCCGCCAGTAACCACCAATATAGCTGCCAATAGCCCCTTAAACCCCATCCATCCATGTAGTAGTCACCAATAGTTGTCAGTAGCCATGTTATGGTTACTAGTTGTTATCTACTTGTCCTAGATGTTATTTATAATCTTATTTGTAGTTGTGCTAATAATGTCATAATCATAACATTCTGGTCAATGGTAACTTATAGTAGTTACCTGATAATTTCAATTTCATGATAATGATTTATATATCTATTATTGATTTCCTGTTAATAAATGTGAAGAGTTATATGTATCCCTTGATTTTGCTTGTTTGCTTCCCTTGTTATATAACTTTAGTTAAAACATATAATAAGAAATGCTGCAGATAAAGATTTGGCTCACATTTGATAACACCCGGGGTCATGCAATTCCAACAGCTGGATATCCTGTAAGGTGTAATGAGGTTCAGTAGTGAATCTGTTAGTGAGCCTTGGGAATCCTAGAGATGTCCGGTGATTCTCTATAGGAATCTGTTTCTGACATTTGAATGTCCTCTGAGGTGTAACAAGGTTCAGTAGTGAACCTGTTTAATGAGATTTGGAAATCCTAGAGATGTCCAGTGATTCTCTACAGGAATCTGTTTCTGACATTGGGTTGTCCTGGAAGGTATCACAAGATTCAGGAGTGAATCTTGTTTAAGACACTTGGGGATCCTGGAGATGTCCGGTGGTTCAATGGAGAATCTGTTTCTTTCTTTATTTATTTATTTGGGGTTTTACATTGCTTTCAACACTGTACAGGTCATATATCAACAGGTAGTTGGAAGGGCAGAGGAAACCAGTACATACAGTTTGTTATGGGTCTGTACTGTAAACTTCCGACCAACGGCAAGCAACTACCAGCTTTCCAACTTGAGGCCGTGCCGGGAATTGAACCCCGACCTCAGAGGTGGGAGGCAAGAATCTGTTTCTGACATTTGGATCTCCTGTAGGTGTCTGACAAGGAATCTGATATTGAGACGCTTGGAGGTCCTGTCGATGTCCGGTGATTCAGTATAGTGAATCTGTTTCTGACATTTGGATCTTCTGGAGGTGTCTGACAAAGAATCAGTTTCAGTACTTGGAGACTTCCTGGAGGTGCTGGTGATTCTGAAGGCTTGAGTAAGCCCTGTTTGAGACTCAGTAGTGAGTCTGGAAAATTCCTGTACAGGTGGTTAAATTAGAGAATTTATGGATTGGAGAGACCATCCAGTTGGGAGCCAGAGTATAATATATGTAACCACTCGGATCCATCACACTATTTCATACATTGGATTCGACCAAAAATTTACAGTTTGCAAAATGTACACTTATTTCAACCAGATTTCACCCATTGACTTCAACCTGATTTCAAAGTTTCGTGCCTGCCAGGACGACTGGTGGTCAAGAGGGTTAAGTCTTTACAAACAACTTCGCACATATAACTCATGGGTTAGTTTAATGAGAGACATTAGACATGTAGTAGTTATATTTTAGTAGCAGTATTCTTAGCTTTATGATACAAAAGGGAGACAACTGAAGGACATAACTGTCTGTTAAGTTGTCTTACTAACTGGAGTTTTTATTAAATAATACCAAAACCTAAACCCTCTATAAATAGAATTTGAGTAGGTATAGATGTTGCATATTACAGTTTGCATATTACAGTTTTAGGGGAGATTAAGCACTATAAAAGTCCAATTAGAATGAATAGAATGAATTAGAATTAGAAGGCATGTAATAAAACCATGCATGAAAAAATTTCCTGATTAGGACATTAAGGGAATCCACTTTGTTTGATGCAAACATTTCACTAGCACTATATACTGAAAACAAACTAATTTATATAATAGGAGTCTGCGAAAGCCCTTATTATAAGCAGTATGCATTTGTGCAACCACTACCCTTGAGTTTCATCACAACTGCACACAAAATAAGTTACAGCAAAATTACTGGAAAAGTTTGATTTTGATATCTGTTCAACAGACCATGAAGTTTTGGATAAGCAAATTACCCCTACAATATATTTCTGAGAGCTGTCTTCCTTTGTCAGAAATATCAGAACAGTCACTAGTTACAATAATGCTGCAAGGTATTGAGCTTTATAGAAATGGTAAGATATTCCCATTTAAGGTAGGAGATGGTGTGTGCTCAATAATCAGAGTTTTTTTTCTGTAAAACACATGCACATACTCTTTTCAGGATTAAATATGTTGTAGTTCTTTCCATACTCATTCACATATGTCAATAAGATTTTGTAAGCCTTTATGAGAGGGGAACAGAAGATATGTGTGATCAGCATATACAATATTATTAATCAGTTTACCATTGAATTTACAGCCAGCATTGCAGATTGCAAATGTTGAGTGTATAACATAGTTCATTTATGTATTAATTAAAAAGGTATAGTCACAGAATTTTCTCACACCATTGCTCACATGAAAGCTACCTGAGAAATATTATCCCATTTAACATGAAAAGTTTGTTGGGAATTCATAATACATAATTAATACATAATTAATTTGACAACAAAAATAGGAACACCACCTTTTAACACTTTCCTAAACAATTAGTAATAATTCACCCATCAAATGCTTTAGATACATCTATAAAACAGGCATATACTGGACTTGAATTACTGATAAAGTGATAAACAATTTGATGAAAGGCGAATATACACATACGGTATCTGTAAGTTGATATTATAAGTTCAATTAAATTTGATACAATAGTAGTTAGTGAGATACATCTATAATTGTTTGTATCAGCTATATTCCCTGCATTATTTATATTGCGCTTTATTATTAATTATTTTGTTTGAACCTTGAAGACATTCTTTAAAAAATAATAATACAATAATCTATACTTATAAAAAATGTGATTTCGAGTGTACGTATTTCCGACAAGAATTTCGGTTTGCAAAGGTCAAGGTTCTACAACCCGGAACAGTAAAGTAAACAACAACTTCGTTTGGAATCAGTGCCGCAAATAAAGACATTTTATCAGGTGACATATCTTGTCAGTATTACAGTTCTTCGTAGTTCGTTGTCTCATTGCCTGTTTTTATCTTTTTAATCATTAAGACTACTCATACACAATATGCTTTATGTGTATATCCAATTATCGCCCACCTAGATACATTTTCTTTCACCAAACATAAGTTAATGTCATTTATATTAACAAACTTATTCTGTACTCCTTCATTTTGCTCAGTCAGTCTTTCCTCCATTTTATTACTTTATATGTTGCTTGCTTATATATTTGCCACAGGTGGTCCATCAATGGCCCACCCACTACATAAGTAGTACAGGACCTATGATGGGCATCCAGTTGGCCACTAGTGGCAAATATTTTATTTTAGTGAAGGTTAAAGAAAGATATCTTCATTTTTTTCATGTTATATAATTTTGTTTTTTGACGCAATCTAAAACTATCACAGATTTTTTTTTTGCCTGACACATGCAACTATGATCTGTAAGAGCAAATTAAGTAGTTGGTGGGCCAATGGTGGTCCTCTGGTGGCAATATGTCAAGCTCTGCTGAACGGCATTTGTTTTGACAGATCTTGAAAAGAGACTGTTTTAGCTTAAATTCATTTGGTTTAATTGAGTCCATCAGTGGTCCACTTTCTGCCTGAATGGAACACATACTGTTGGTCCAATGTTAGCCCACCGATGGCAAAGTATTGGATACTTTATGTATTTGTGTGGCCACCGTTGGCCATGAATGGCAAAATATAGCTAGTGGGCCACCACTGAGCCACTGCTGGACCACTGACTGCATTTAAAAAAAAAAATTTTTTTTAAAGCATTATAAACCTCTTTATAAGCAACCTCAACTGTTGTTTTCTGCCATATTATTTAACAATATTCAATGTTAAAAACACATTATTTCAAAATATAAATATATTGTGTGGCCCACTGTTGGCCCACAAACTACCAAAGTCAGTGGCTGTAGCTCAGGGACCAGCCTATGCCCACTGGTGTAAAACTTAAAAATTTAAAGTGCTTATAACTCGCTTATTATTGGTCCTAGAGGTTTGGGATGGTAAACCCACCTATAGGAAATCATGGGCTGGGAATCTTGTGGTGTGGTGGGATTTGACCTTGGGCTCCTCCTTTAAGGTCAAACGAGGATAGCCAAAGTTAAAAGTGCTTATAATTCGCTTATTATTGGTTCAAGACGTTTGGGATGGTAAACCAACCTATAGGAAATCATAAACTGGGAATCTTCTGGTGTGGTTGGATTTGACCTTGGACCCCTCCTTCAAGCTCAAACAAGGATAGCAAAAGTTAAAAGTGATTATAACTCGCTTATTATTGGTGAAACCAACTAATAGGAAATCATGGACTGGGAATCTTCAGATGTGGTCATATTTGACCTTGAGTTCTCTTTCAAGGTCAAACCAGGACAGCAAATGTAAAAGTGCTTATAACTCGTTTATTATTGATCGTAGAGTTTTGCAGTGTAAAACCAACTTGCAGGATATCATGGGCTGGGAATCTTCTGATGTTAGATTTGACCTTTGACCCCTCTTTAAGGTCAAACGATGGTTCACTGGCTTTGGTGAGTTGTCTTTCCAGTGGATACAGATTTGCATCAGTTGTCCGATGCGTAGGTCTAGTTTTTGATTGTTTTGAGTTTAATTTTGTGGATTCCTTTTTATTAAAA
This sequence comes from Sabellastarte sp. h YS-2021, assembly GCA_964017235.1. Lineage (NCBI taxonomy): Eukaryota > Metazoa > Annelida > Polychaeta > Sabellida > Sabellidae > Sabellastarte > Sabellastarte sp. h YS-2021. Next base: position 137,172,295 of record OZ024927.1, on the reverse strand, counting down.
TATGTATTGACACAAGCGCAAGTAATAAAAGGATTTTACTGACAAAATCAAAATAATAAACCTTTTACACTCATTTTTAATTAACGATAATATAGTTTCTACATAAAATCAGCACCCCCAACTTGGCACAATTTGCATATGGAAATTGCCAAAGTAATTTAAATTGCTAGTATTTCTGTTGCCACTTCGACTTCCTTATTTGTTTAGCAGAAATGCACGAGTTTGGGGGATAAAGTAAAGCTGTTATTTAATATTTTAACTTTTGTTTTGTGTCAAGTTAAGGTTTGTGCCATTAAATGACGCCAAGCAGTACCGGATTATATCTTTGAAAAATATATCAGATATCAATATAAAACTTATTGTTGGAATGCAAATCTAACAGTTTTCATTCCAGTTGTGGTTTCATGAAAATCCACTCACAAATAAGGGAGGTATTGTCGAATTCAAGACGGAGCATTGGGGTCAGGGTAATTACGGAATGGAGACTACATTCGGTACTCCATTGAGTAACTACCAAATGGAGATTATTTTCGTTATTTTGCCTATATGGGAGCTTTAAAGCTAATAACTGACAGCATTTAAAAGATAAGGTGTTGTTATTAGGATTCAAACAAAAAAGGTTTTTTGTATCAGCTGACTATGGCATCACTCTGTGGTGTCCGTGTCCCTGTGAACAACTTCTCCTCCAAACCTATAAGGCCTAGAGACGTACTGTTTTTTAAAAAGATACCTTATCCATCGAGGATGAAAAAGTGTTCAAGGCATGGAAATCTGTCTGTTCGTCAGTTTGCTAGAGCCATTACAAGGGAGGTACCCCCACCAAAAGTGTGAAAATCTCAAAACTTTATCACAATTTTCTCATTGACTATTGCAGGGATTTCTCTCATATATCCCTTGTGTGAATATCAGACCTGGATCAGTATTAAGTTTTTAAATAATTTTAATGCATTAAAATTCATGAAATCATGCACTAAGTCACTTATTTTCTCATTGACTATTGCAGGGATTTCTCTCTTATCTTCCTTATATGTACTAAGCCACTATAGTAGATTCCCTTGTGTCAGTATCAGGTCTGGATCTTTTTAAATTTATTTTTTTATGAATTTTTAAAATAATTTTTACCCCACAGCCCTTAAGGACTGTCAGGGTATTTTTTTCACCCATGGTGTCCGGATGGGCGGGCGGCAGGAAAAAGTTTGTCCGGGCTGTATCTCAGAAACCGTAAGGTGTAGGAAGTTGATACTTGGTAGGGACATTGGTTAGGAGGTGTAGGTGTGCAACGTCATGGTCGGACTTTGATTTGACCTTTGACCTTCCCATAGTGACCTTGACCTATAAAATCTTGTCTGGGCTATATCTCGGAAACCGTGAGGTTTAGGAAGTTGATACTAGGTAGGGATATTATTGGATAGGGAGTGTAGGTGTGCAACGTCATGGTGTGACCTTGATTTGACCTTTGACCTTGCCGTATTGACCTTTACCTATAAAATCTTGTCCCGGCTATATCTCGGAAACCGTGAGGTGTAGGAAGTTAATGCGTGGTAGGGATATTGGTTGGGGGATGTAGGTGTGCAGCGTCATGGTCTGACCTTGATTTGACCTTTGACCTTGCAGTAGTGACCTTGACCTATAAAGTCTTGTCCGGGCTATATCTCGGAAACTCTAAGGTGTAGGAAGTTGATACTTGGTAGGGACATTGGTTAGGAGGTGTAGGTGCGCAACGTCATGGTCTGACCTTGATTTGACCTTTGACCTTCCCATAGTGACCTTGACCTATAAAATCTTGTCTGGGCTATATCTCGGAAACCGTGAGGTTAAGGAAGTTGATACTGAGTAGGGACATTGGCTAGGGTGTGCAGATGTAAAACGTCATGCTGTGACCTTGATTTGACCTTTGACCTTGCTGTATGACATTGACCTATAATGCCTTGTCTGGGCTATATTTTGGAAACCATAAGGTGATAGGGTGGTAGGGATATTATTGGTTAGGGAGTGTAGGTGTGCAACGTCATGGTGTGACCTTGATTTGACCTTTGACCTTGCCGTAGGACCTTGCCGTAGTGTACTTGACCTATAAAATCTTGTCCGGGCTATATCTCAGAAACTGTAAGGTGTAGGAAGTTGATACTTAGTACGGACATTGGTTAGGGGGTGTAGGTCTGCAGTGTTATGGCGTGACCTTGATTTGACCTTTGACCTTGCTGTACTGACCTTGACCTATAAAATCTTGTCCGGGGTATATCTCGGAAACCGTAAGGTGTAGGAAGTTGATACTGAGTAGGGACATTGGCTAGGGTGTGCAGATGTAAAACGTCATGCTGTGACCTTGATTTGACCTTTGACCTTGCTGTAGTGACATTGGCCTATAATGCCTTGTCTGGGCTATATTTTGGAAACCATAAGGTGTGGGAAGTTGATATTTGGTAGGGACATTGGTCAAGGGTTATATGTGTGCAATGTCATGGTGTGACCTGGATTTGACATTTGATCTTCCATATCTGATGCTATTTTATGTCTCTACGAGGATATCTGATACTATTTATCTCTCATATCTTTTTACTTGAATCTTGGTTGTTGCACCTTTGGGTGTCTTTTGGTGTAGATTAAGCACTGTTAAAGTCATATTAGAATTCATTACCTGTTTTACTTTTGCAACTTCCCATTGTTACAGATGGTATTGTATCAAGTGAGCCACAGGTTTTGCCCCAATTCCACATAAAAGCATGTATTGCTACATCTGTATGTATGGGTAATATTCAAAACATCCAAACCATAATTCGACCATACAAATGAAAATCAAAATGGGAGAAATCTTAAAGCTTCATAATTTTTAGTTTACTGAATTGTCTTGTTTTAATGCTTAATCTTTACATGCAATTTCTTTGTCTTAGATGTTATTTTCTCTACTTAAACATTATTTGGACACTGACTCTGCTCTGAAAGTATCCAAATCTGTATACTCTTTCACTACTTCTATATCTCATGGTGTTGAAAACTATTTTCCCAGACTGTGGGGTACGGGCACCTCTGATGCTATTTTTTATGCATTAAAATTCATGAAATCATGTACTAAATCACCTATAACTTAAAAAGTATTGCATTTAGAGCATTTTGTTAAAATATGTTATTCAGCTACTTTTTCCATAGCTACACCATGGTGAGTAACTTGGGTGTCTAACCCAATAGCTGAGTGAGAAATGGCTACTTTCTGACTTTTAAGTACCTTCCATTATGAGTAAAATCACTTGTAACTTAAAAACTATTGCATTTAGAGAATTTTGTATAAATATGTTATTCAGCTACTTTTGGGTCAGCTATAACATAGTAAAATTACAGACCTGTAGCTCATTGCATAACTGAGTAATAGCTATTTTGAGGTTATCACTGTTTAGTACATTGCTTGTAACTTCAAAACTATTGCCTTTAGAGTATTTTGTTTAAATATGTTTTTCATGTATTTTGGGTCTGCCATAACATAGTAAAATTTCAGCTCTGTACCTCATTACATAGCTGAGTAATAGCTATTTTCAGGTTCTCACTGTTGATTAAATCAGTTGTAACTTGAAAACTATTGCATTTAGAGTATTTTCTTTAAATATGTTGTTAACCTAATATTAGGTCAGCTATAACATAGTGAAATTGCAGACCTGTATGTCATGGCATAGCTGAGTAATAGCTACTTTGAGGTTCTCACTGTTGAGTAAATCAGTTGGAACTTGAACACTATTGCATTTCGAGTATTTTTTAAAATATGTTGTTCACCTACTTTTGGGTCAGCTATAACATAGTCAAGTTGTATACCTGTAGCTCATTGTATAGCTGAGGAATAGCTACTTTGGTGTTTTCTCTGAATAAATTAGTTGTAACTTGAAAACTATTGGATTTAGCGAAAAGTGCAGATGTGTAGCTCATGGCATAACTGAGTAATAGCTATTCTCAGGTTCTTACTGTTGAGTAAATCAGTTGTAACTTGATAACCATTGCATTTAAAGTATTTTCTATAAATATGTTGTTCATCTACTTTTGGGTCAACTATAACATAGTAAAATTGCACACCTGTAGGTCATGGCATAGCTGAGCAAGAGCTACTTTAAGGTTTTCATTCTTGAGTAAATTAGTTGTAACTTGAAAACTATTGCATTTATAGTATTCTGTTTAAATGTGTTGTTCATATGCATATTTGTCACCTATAACATAGTGAAATTGTAGACCTTTAGCTCATTGCATAGCTGAGCAATACCTACTTTTAGATTTTCAGTGTTCAGTTGAACAGTTGTAACTTGAAAACTATTGCATTTACAGTATTTTCTTTATATATGTTATTAACCTACTTTGGGGTCAGCTATAAAATAGTAAAATTGCACACCTGTAGCTCCTTGCATAGCTGAGTAATAGCTACTTTTAGGTTCTCACTGTTGAGTAAATCAGTTGTAACTTGAAAACTATTGCATTTGCAGTATTTCTTTAAATATGTTATTCACCTGCTTTTGTGTGAGCTATACCATATTAAAATTACAGCCCTTTAACTGATTGCATAGCTGAGCAAAAGCTACTTTGAGATTCTCACTTTTCAGTAAATCAGTTGTTACTCGAAAACTGTTGCATTTGCAGTATTTTTTTAAAATATGTTTTCGGCCTACTCTTCACACCTGAACAGTTACCTTGTTTACTTCTGAATACCATTTGCAGGCCACACAGTCAGCTGACACAGAGCCCGTTCACGGGCACTGATTGCTTGTTATGATATTCTTTTTCTCACTTAATCTCCATTTTGTCTTTATGTTTTTCAGGCTATTTTCACTGTAAGACTTGCTAGGTCATGTAAAAAGTCACAGTCACATAATTTCAACTAATTACACAATAAACTACATAATAAATAGAAAGGTTTATTAAAAAATCAGTTTAGAGGAGTCAATAATGACAATATCTAAGAAGAAAAGTCTCCATTCTGTACTTATGATTTTATATATCTTAAGACTGATAATCTTTGAATATCTTCATTTCTCCACTAACGTGTATAACTGTACATTAAAATTGGAGCCTGTACATTTAAAACACATTCATTTTAATGAAACAACCTTTTACATCAATCATGAAACATTGAAAAAACATCAAACTCTGGCCAAATACACATGATAATCTGAAGATACCATTTAGGATATGAGGGGTGGCCATAAATATTCCAAAAGGGGACTCTATGGTAGTGAAAAAGTTGTATACATTTGATATAACTTGGAGATAACCTATGAATATATACACAGGTGATCAAGAAGAGAAATGGTTCTGAATCAAAAATATGCTAAACGGGGAAAGCAAACTCCATTTTGTAAATCCCAAACGCCAAATGACATGCACTACAGTTAATACTTGAGTAAACTGTCAGATGGGGGTAGGTGGAGTGTCAATTTATGGGGTGGGGGATACTCAGTATCAAAAGACTTCATATTGTGAATATGTATAAAATTGTTAGAAAAATTGGACATATCATAAAAAATTGAACATTGCTACATTTTGAAGCTAAATGCTAAGAGGATATCTCTGAGGTCATGAATTTTTATATCTTTATTCCTTTGCAAAGGCTATTATAATATTTCAACAATAAAATTATAACATGAAAGATTTCAAATGCATAGTGTGGTGAGCCAGGATCACTGTAGCAATCCACAGTTTATTAACCAAAGGAAAGAGTGATTTTTATTGTTTCTGGTCTTTATTGATATTTTGTAATTTATAGTACTAAGTCATATTAAACAAGACACAATACAAAATTGTTAGAGTACAGCTTTGGGATGAACCTTCAGGCACCATTTGTTCAGCACACATAGAATGTCAAATAGATTATGATCCTTGTAAACATTTAGGGGTTTTGCAAATGTTTGAAAAGAAATGTTTTGCAAAGGTTAAAACATAATGGGTATGAAAACCATTTATAATAGAATGTTGTTTTTAAAACGTTTCATGAATACTGTTTATCAAATGTTTAGTTATAGATGTTAGAAAAATGTTACGGATGAACATAATTTTGTCTGAATAATAATGGGGCCAGAGGTCAAATTGAATATTTTTTTAAGGTTTCTCACTTAGTCTAATGAAAATATTATTTTTATGTCTAAAATTGTAAAATAGTGGCCTAGATATTGTGCCCCCATTCAATTCTTACTTTTAGGGATTGAATGTGGGACAGTTTTTGAATCAGTCCTCTAAATCCCATATTATTGCTCACCGCCATCTTTGTTTCGACATGTTTCAAGTTGAAGGTTTAATAAGCATTCTGAAAACATGGGTTTAAAAAACGTTTTTGATAGAATGTTTTTAAAACATTTGATCAACAATGTTGTTTAAACATTTTATGTGTAATGTTTGTCAAACATTTCATGATGAATGTTTGAAAAACGTTTCCATCATAACCTTCATTTTTTTCAGTTATTTTATAAATGTTCAAAAGATGTTTCCAGTCAAACCCATCTTCTTGAGTTATTATGTCCACCCCACTGGGGGGTGGACATATTATTTTTGCTTTTTCCGCCGTCCGGCGTCCGGCGTCCCACTTGGTTTCCAGACATTTTAGGCAACAGTTCTTATCCTATCTTTACCAAATTTGGCATGCAGGTTTATTGGGTTAATAGCTTGTATGGGATTGCTTTTGGTGATGATAGCTCTATAGCTAACTGAGTAATAGCTACTTTGCTACTTTTGAGTAGCTCTTTGGTTTCCAGACATTTTAAGGAATGCTATTAAGCCTAGCTTTCTGAAATTTGGTATGGAGGTTCATTGGGTTAATAGCTTGTATGGGATTGCTTTTGGGGGGAATTGCTTCATAGATGAGTGAGTAATTAATTAAATAAATGAGTAATTAGCTATTTTGAATACTGAAAAAGGCAAATGTGCTCATATCTCCTAAACCGTGCGAGATAGAGCGATTTCGTCGAAATTTTCGACCCACAGGGTATCTAAGGAATGTACTCTTTGCAATTTTCAAAAAATTTTCCCCTCCCCAAAAATGGCGGCCATTTTGAATTTTCGAATTTTTGCCAAAAATGGCAAAATGCAAATTTGCTTCTATCTCCTTAACCGTGTGAGATAGAGCGATTTCGTCGAAATTTTCGACCCACAGGGTATCTAAGGAATGTAATCTTTGCTATTTTCAAAAAATTTTCCCCTCCCCCAAAATGGCGGCCATTTTGAATTTTCGAATTTTTGCCAAAAATGGCAAAACACAAATTTGCTTCTATCTCCTTAACCGTGCGAGATAGAGCGATTTCGTCGAAATTTTCGACCCACAGGGTATCTAAGGAATGTAATCTTTGCAATTTTCAAAAACATTTCCCCTCCCCAAAAATGGCGGCCATTTTGAATTTTCGAATTTTTGCCAAAAATGGCAAAATGCAAATTTGCTTCTATCTCCTTAACCGTGTGAGATAGAGCGATTTCGTCGAAATTTTCGACCCACAGGGTATCTAAGGAATGTAATCTTTGCTATTTTCAAAAAATTTTCCCCTCCCCCAAAATGGCGGCCATTTTGAATTTTCGAATTTTTGCCAAAAATGGCAAAACACAAATTTGCTTCTATCTCCTTAACCGTGCGAGATAGAGCGATTTCGTCGAAATTTTCGACCCACAGGGTATCTAAGGAATGTAATCTTTGCAATTTTCAAAAACATTTCCCCTCCCCAAAAATGGCGGCCATTTTGAATTTTCGAATTTTTGCCCAAAATGGCAAAAGACAAATTTGCTTCTATCTCCTTAACTGTGCGAGATAGAGCGATTTCGTCGAAATTTTCGACCCACAGGGTATCTAAGGAATGTACTCTTTGCAATTTTCAAAAAATTTTCCCCTCCCCAAAAATGGCGGCCATTTTGAATTTTCGAATTTTTGCCAGGCTATTTTGAATTTTCGAATTTTTTGCCCAAAATGGCAAAACACAAATTTGCTTCTATCTCCTTAACCGTGCGAGATAGAGCGATTTCGTCGAAATTTTCGACCCACAGGGTATCTAAGGAATGTAATCTTTGCAATTTTCAAAAAAATTTCCCCTCCCCAAATATGGCGGCCATTTTGAATTTTCGAATTTTTGCCAGGCCATTTTGAATTTTCGAATTTTTTGCCAAAAATGGCAAAACACAAATTTGCTTCTATCTCCTTAACCGTGCAAGATAGAGCGATTTCGTCGAAATTTTCGACCCACAGGGTATCTAAGGAATGTAATCTTTGCAATTTTCAAAAAAATTTCCCCTCCCCAAAAATGGCGGCCATTTTGAATTTTCGAATTTTTGCCAAAAATGGCAAAACACAAATTTGCTTCTATCTCCTTAACCGTGCCAGATAGAGCTATTTTGTCGAAATTTTCGACCCACAGGGTATCTGACCATTGTATTCTTGGCAATTTTCAAAAAATTTTCCCCTCCCCAAAAATGGCGGCCATTTTGAATTTTCGAATTTTTGCCCAAAATGGCAAAACACAAATTTGCTTCTATCTCCTTAACCGTGCGAGATAGAGCGATTTCGTCGAAATTTTCGACCCACAGGGTATCTAAGGAATGTACTCTTTGCAATTTTCAAAAAATTTTCCCCTCCCCAAAAATGGCGGCCATTTTGATTTTTCGAATTTTTGCCCAAAATGGCAAAACACAAATTTCCTTCTATCTCCTTAACCGTGCAAGATAGAGTGATTTCGTCAAAATTTTCGACCCACAGGGTATCTAAAGAATGTAATCTTTGCAATTTTCAAAAAATTTTCCCCTCCCCAAAAATGGCGGCCATTTTGAATTTTCGAATTTTTGCCAGGCCATTTTGAATTTTCGAATTTTTTGCCCAAAATGGCAAAACACAAATTTGCTTCTATCTCCTTAACCGTGCGAGATAGAGCGATTTCGTCGAAATTTTCGACCCACAGGGTATCTAAGGAATGTAATCTTTGCAATTTTCAAAAAAATTTCCCCTCCCCAAATATGGCGGCCATTTTGAATTTTCGAATTTTTGCCAGGCCATTTTGAATTTTCGAATTTTTTGCCAAAAATGGCAAAACACAAATTTGCTTCTATCTCCTTAACCGTGCAAGATAGAGCGATTTCGTCGAAATTTTCGACCCACAGGGTATCTAAGGAATGTAATCTTTGCAATTTTCAAAAAAATTTCCCCTCCCCAAAAATGGCGGCCATTTTGAATTTTCGAATTTTTGCCAAAAATGGCAAAACACAAATTTGCTTCTATCTCCTTAACCGTGCCAGATAGAGCTATTTTGTCGAAATTTTCGACCCACAGGGTATCTGACCATTGTATTCTTGGCAATTTTCAAAAAATTTTCCCCTCCCCAAAAATGGCGGCCATTTTGAATTTTCGAATTTTTGCCAAAAATGGCAAAATGCAAATTTGCTTCTATCTCCTTAACCGTGCGAGATAGAGCGATTTCGTCGAAATTTTCGACCCACAGGGTATCTAAGGAATGTAATCTTTGCTATTTTCAAAAAATTTTCCCCTCCCCCAAAATGGCGGCCATTTTGAATTTTCGAATTTTTGCCAAAAATGGCAAAACACAAATTTGCTTCTATCTCCTTAACCGTGCGAGATAGAGCGATTTCGTCGAAATTTTCGACCCACAGGGTATCTAAGGAATGTAATCTTTGCAATTTTCAAAAACATTTCCCCTCCCCAAAAATGGCGGCCATTTTGAATTTTCGAATTTTTGCCCAAAATGGCAAAAGACAAATTTGCTTCTATCTCCTTAACTGTGCGAGATAGAGCGATTTCGTCGAAATTTTCGACCCACAGGGTATCTAAGGAATGTACTCTTTGCAATTTTCAAAAAATTTTCCCCTCCCCAAAAATGGCGGCCATTTGGAATTTTCGAATTTTTGCCAAAAATGGCAAAACACAAATTTGCTTCTATCTCCTTAACCGTGCGAGATAGAGTGATTTCGTCGAAATTTTCAACCCACAGGGTATCTAAGGAATGTACTCTTTGCAATTTTCAAAAAATTTTCCCCTCCCCAAAAATGGCGGCCATTTTGATTTTTCGAATTTTTGCCAAAAATAGAAAAACAGGAATTTGCTTCTATCTTCTTAACCGTGCAAGATAGAGTGATTTCGTCAAAATTTTCGACCCAACCAATGCAAAAAGGCATGAAGCTGAAATAATTTACATCTACACTAATAAATATTTAAGCATCATTGATATATTTTACAAATGAAACAGGGTCTTGTAAGACTACTGTACAATTTTGGCAAAAGGTTCATGGGGTGGACATTACACATGATAATGTGTGTTCTTCTATGCTATCCTGTTTCTATTCGCGTCTACTATCAACAGGGCGTCCTATTTCTAGTTTTATATACGTTTAATAAATCGTTTCAGTAAAAACGTTTGTATAGAGAATGTTTACAAAACATTTTTTAAACATTACCTCATTAACGTTTACTTGGAAACATTTAGAAAACCATAAGGTATGTTTTAAATAAGGTTTTAAAAATGTTTTGTAAACGTTTAAACCATTTAAAAACATTTATAATGTTTACTGAGATACACCAGGTAACAGCCAATCCAGAGATTCTATTGATTTTTGTGTCATGGCAATTAAACCGTAACTTTGACCTTTGTAAGTGTTTGTGTATTTCTAACTTAGTGACCAGGGACTGCCATTGTGTTACACAATGAGGATCCCACTGTGTACATAAAGAGGAAGTGAGACTGACCAGTTTTTGTATTGTATATGTCATGAATGGTGGTCACTTTGTAACTGAATAAGGGCTAGAGGCCTACTGAATTCCACAGTGAGGATGCATAGACTCAGTGTGTAGAAGCTGAACAGATTCTTTAGAATAGATAGCAAGAGTGGTTTTCATTGTTTAAAGTAAAATGTAATCGTATGAAAAACTTTATGCTCTTTAAAACAGTGCTGTGGGCCAGGTGCTTGCTGTGTCCTCCTCATTTCAGTACTAAACCCCCTTTGATTTAAAGGCTTTGAAAGTAGGCACGTCTGGGGACACCCCAAAGCAGCTATGTAATAGACTAAATAAAAGACTTTTTATGTCCATTAAGTGTGGAAATGGATTCAGTTACATAAATTAATCACATAAACCCAGTAGATAGATATAAACGTAATTATCTGTGGCGTTCAATGTCATTTGTGTACAATTTTTTATATTTGTGTTTGCTTTTATTGTGCCATTCGGAAGACTGTTATTGGGTATATTACACAGATTATGATATAATTTCATTAATTATATCCCCAGACGAAAGTTGAGGCTATAGTGGATTAAGCTCCGTCTCGCTGCCTCCGCCACTGTAGTAATTTGCTTGTGTACGCGATAACTCAAAAACGGATCAACTTTTTTTTTTCAAATTTGGTAGGAATGTTAAGGGTGGCCAAAGGAAGATCACTGTTTAAAGGTGACCTTAAATTCTCAATAACAAAGAACTTATGGCCATTGTAAGTCTCAAATGGACCTATGGCCACTTAAAGTCATCTAGGTCACAAAATATGAGGCTCATCGGGTTAAAATTTAACCAGAGAACACATTAACGTATTCTTCATACATATGCCAAAAATCCAGACTTTATGTTAAGGATAAAATTGTGTTTGAGGCCCCGTAAAGTCACCACTTGGGGATTCTTTTCTACATTTTTCACATATTTTGCCCTGCAATTTGTAAGTCGTAATTCTGATGAGTCTCAGATTGTACGGGATATAACTTCTATATCTAATATTTGTCTGTGAAAAATTCGAGGCCTCTAGCTTTACTTTTAAAGTCACCTTAAGGTATCAAAATTGCCCACGGAGATCCAATTTATGGACTTTTTGCCACTTTTAAGCCAAATTATGTCTCATCTAGGTGAAGTATCATCATGGAACATATGAATAAGTTCTTCTTACACACTTTTGGAATAATTGCAAACACGGAGAAACAAGTGCACCCCAAAACATAACCTCCTTGGCGGAGGAGTAAATAAATGAGTCAGAAAAATTATAGATTTATTCATACACAGATATTATATATCTTGTGTATGGAATCACATGTTTTGGCATCAGGTGACAGTGATCAGCATTTAGGAAACACAGCCTTATTCCAGCAATATAAAGCAGTAAAATGGTGAACAACCACTGTGGTTAAAAGTCAGGGAGTGCTCTACTCTGATTGCACTGTTTAAATTTTTCTGTGGTCATGTGACAGGTGGTTTAAAAAAAACCTTTGTATACAAACACATGCACATGTACTTTATCGTAATTTATTTCCTAATTAAAACAACATGTTATATAGGTTTCATAAAGAATATTATAAAGAACATACTTAGTGAATAAAAAGAGGTTGTAAAAAATTATGGTGTACACCTTTAACTGTCCTAATGAATTTTCACGCCCTTGAAAATTTTGTTGGTTTTGGCTTAGGCATAAAGATAAGTGAGTAATAGCAATTTTAGCTACTTTGAGTAAAGGACTCATAACTCAAAAACTATTGCAGTTAGAATTTTTTTCTTCAAATATGTTGTTCAGCTACTTTGTCCTTGACTATAAAATGGTACATAGTTCGGGGTTCCATTGCATGTCATAAGTGTGTAATAAGCTGACTCTAAGCTATTTTCTTATTTGTAGCAAAATAATGACAGAAGTAAATGTCAAATTTCTTAAAAAGTATTTTGATAAGCTATCACATGATAAAGTTTCAGACCTGTTGCACATTTTATAGCTGAGTAATAACTACAGTCATGTACTTTGAAATTCTTACTCTTGAGTAAATTCATTATAACTCCAAAGCTATTGCAGTTGGAGTATTTTCCTATTTTTAAGCGTCCCTTGTTTGTGTATGGGAGACCTTCAGGCTCCGCATTTTGTTTTCCTTATAACTCTCTAACCGTTAGGCGGATTCTTTTCAAATCTGGCAGGTTTAGGCAGTAGCCTTGGGGAATTTTTTTGAATATGCTGCAGTGACATTTCAACCAATCAGAGAGGTCACATGACCAAAAATGTCTTTTTTCGATGGGGAAGCTTGTCCGGATGATAACTTGAAAGGAATTTTATCAATTCACCGGAAACTTGGCAAATACATTCATTCTATTAAAATCTGGAAATCATTAGATTTTGGCATTGATTGGTTAAGAAATGGCTGAGTAATTAATGATTAATTAATCATTACGAATTTTCCAAATAAGGAAAACACAAAAATGCTTATATCTCGAAAACCGTGCTAGATAGAGTGATTTCGACGAAATTTTTGACCCACAGGGTATCTCTGCGAAGTAGTTTTCCCAATTTTCAAAAAAATTTTGTCTCGCCCAAAATGGCGGCCATTTTGAATTTTCGAAATTTTCTCAAAAATTGCAAAACACAAAAATGCTTATATCTCGAAAACCGTGCTAGATAGAGTGATTTTGACGAAATTTTAGACCCACAGGGTATCTCTGCGGAGTGGTTATCCCAATTTTAAAAAAATTTCTTGTCTCACCAAAAATGCCGGCCATTTTGAATTTTCGAATTTTTCGCAAAAGTTGCAAAACATAAAAATGCTTATATCTCGAAAACCGTACTAGATAGAGCGATTTCGACGAAATTTTTGACCCACAGGGTATCTCTGCAGAGTAGCCATGCCTATTTAAATAAAAAAATTTGTCTCGCCAAAAATGGCGGCCATTTTGAATTTTCGAATTTTTCGCAAAAGTTGCAAAACATAAAAATGCTTATATCTCGAAAACCCTGCTAGATAGAGCGATTTCGATAAAATTTTTGACCCACAGGGTATCTCTGCAGAGTATCCATGCCAATTTTAAAAAAAATTTTGTCTCGCCAAAAATGGCGGCCATTTTGAATTTTCGAATTTTTCGCAAAAATTGCAAAACATAAAAATGCTTATATCTCGAAAACCATGCTAGATAGAACGATTTCGACGAAATTTTTGACCCACAGGGTATCTCTGCAGAGTAGCCATGCCAATTTTCAAAAAAATTTTATCTTGCCAAAAATGGCGGCCATTTTGAATTTTCGAATTTTTGCACAAAAATTGCAAAACACAAAAATGCTAATATTTCGAAAACCGTGCTACATAGAGCGATTTCGACGAAATTTTTGATCTTCAGGGTATCTCTGCAGAGCAGCTATCCCAAAGAGCTTTCACTTGGTGAAGTTTCAGACCCATAGCTAATTGCTCACCTACTCAAAATGAGTAAATGCGAATTACCTCTAAAAGTATTGCAGATAGCCAAGTTTTCTCAAATAACTCATTCACCTACTTTTGGAAGAGCTTTCACTTGGTGAAGTTTCAGACCCGTAGATGATTACTCACCTACTCAAAATGAGTAAATGCGAATTATCTCTTAAAAGTATTGCAGATAGCCAATTTTTCTCAAATAACTCATTCACCTACTTTTGGAAGAGCTTTCACATGGTGAAGTTTCAGACCCATAGCTAATTACTCACCTACTCAAAATGAGTAAATGTGAATTATCTCTAAAAGTATTGCAGATAGCCAATTTTTCTCAAATAACTCATTCACCTACTTGTGGGAGAGCTTTCACTCTGTGAAGTTTCAGACCCATAGCTATTTATTCACCTACTCAAAATGAGTAAATGCTAATTATCTGTAAAAGTATTGCGGATACCCAATTTTTATCAAATAACTCATTCATCTACTTGTGGGAGAGCTTTCACATGGTGAAGTTTCAGATCCGTAGCTAATTACTCACCTACTCAAAATGAGTAAATGTGAATTATCTGTAAAAGTATTGCAGATAGCCAAGTTTTCTCAAATAACTCATTCACCTACTTTTGGGAGAGCTTTCACTCTGTGAAGTTTCAGACCCATAGCTAATTACTCACCTACTCAAAATGAATAAATGCGAATTATCTCTAAAAGTATTGCAGATAGCCAATTTTTCTCAAATAACTCATTCACCTACTTTTGGCAGAGCTTTCACTTGGTGAAGTTTCAGACCCATAGCTAATTATTCACCTACTCAAAATGAGTAAATGTGAATTATCTCTAAAAGTATTGCAGATAGCCAATTTTTCTCAAATAACTCATTCACCTACTTTTGGGAGAGCTTTCACATGGTGAAGTTTCAGACCCATAGCTATTTATTCACCTACTCAAAATGAGTAAATGCTAATTATCTGTAAAAGTATTGTGGATACCCGATTTTTATCAAATACTCATTCATCAACTTGTGGGAGAGCTTTCACATGGTGAAGTTTCAGACCCATAGCTAGTTACTCACCTACTCAAAATGAGTAAATACGAATTATCTCTAAAAGTATTGCAGATAGCCAATTTTTCTCAAATAACTCATTCACCTACTTTTGGGAGAGCTTTCACTTGGTGAAGTTTCAGACCCATAGATAATTATTCACCTACTCAAAATGAGTAAATGTGAATTATCTCTTAATAGTATTGCAGATAGCCAATTTTTCTCAAATAACTCATTCACCTACTTTTGGAAGAGCTTTCACACACGAAAATGAAAAATTGTGAATATCTCGGAAAAGCTACTTCTTCTGCTTTAATGCTCGGCGGGAGATACACACCGCGGCAGTGGTCTTGACAAAAATTTTTGTCTCCCCCAAAAATGGTGGCCATTTTGAATTTTCAAAGTTTTTGCAAAACACAAAAATGCTTATATCTCGAAAACCGTGCTATATGGAGCGAACTCAACAAAATTTTTGACCTGTTGGGTATCTCTGCAGAGTAGCCATGCCAATTTACAAAATATTTTTGTCTCGCCAAATATAGCGGACATTTTTAATTTTTTAATTTTTTGCAAAACACAAAAATGCTTATATCTTGATTCTTGATTTATTTTTCGGGGGGGGGGGGGGGGGGGGGGGGGGGGGGGGGGGGGGGGGGGGGGGGGAGAGGGGTGGTAATTAACAAAGGATATTAATTTTTTGTAAACTTGAGAGACTGTTCTGTTGTCTGGTGAATTGTAGGTGAAAATTGCGACAGTATTGAGTGCTCCTTAACTGCCATTTTCAGATGCTTTTCAATAATTCTGACTCAGCAATTTTTCAATGTATTTACTATTCTTAAAGAGTTAAAACAAAAAAGTTGGAAGAATTTCTCTTGTTATCACCTGCCGGCCAATCGTGCAGGGTTGGGGTCAATTACACAAGTAATTGAGTAATTAATTATAATTTTCATGTAATTGTAATAGTAGTTGTAATTGATTTTTATTGTATTTGTAATTTTATTTGAATATTTTGAAGTTCAATTACACTAGATATTTTACTCAGCATTCTAAGTTTAAGCTTTAGTAGTCAGCAGTATAAATCAATGTATTTTTTTCCTTCATGAATAAGAATGGTGTATGGAAAAACACCCATCAGAAAAAATACCCATCAGCTAAAGTGATGGGTAGGAAAATTGCCCATAAATTTTTAAAAATTTCTTTACAACATTTAGTTTTACTATCTGATGTAAGGTAATGATAAACTTTATTTACAGGTGATTATGGCCCTCTTCTATTTCAGTTTTGTGCATAAGTTTCATGAGTTTATTTATTTATATCAAAGGAAAAGTGCATAAGTTCATAAGCTATTTTATTTATATCAAAAAAGGGCGCATAAATTTCCTAAGTTTTTATTTACATCAAAGGAAGGGTGTATGTGGTGTGATGGCTACTCAGGTGTGATCAATAAAAAGTTATTGTTTTGTGTATAATCTGTGTATTAATTGTTTGAAAGCTGACCACAAATAAATTCATGGGTAATTACAAATTGTATCAGGGTAATTACAAATTGCAACTTAGTGCTTTTTTCATTATCTTTCCAGAGTATAAATCCAATGATCAGTTAAGAGTGAGATTGTATTTGCAATTTACAATTGTTTCTGTTACTTCTTTCATTTATTTATATCAAATGAAGGCTACATTTGAATGAAATAGTGCTAAAAATTGTATTATCATGTCAGTTAATGTTAGCTCGTAATGTATTGAGCCCTTTTATACAATGAAATAGTGATAAAAGTTATATTATCATTTTAGTTTATGTTAGTTCTAACTGTGTAAGTTAAAAATCTATGTAGTCTTTTCCAATAAAATAGTACTAAAAGTTGTACAATCATGTTCAGTATACTGTTGTTCTTTATCTGATATAAAGTTTGTTGAAAAAGTTGTATTATGTTGTCAGTATTTTAAATAAAACACTAAATTAAATAAAAATTGATGGGCAATATCAGAACGCCATATAAAACTTAATACTTTCTTACTTATATTAATCCCAACAACGCGTATCCAGTATACAACTCTTGTTAAGCGTCTGTTACAACCATTATTGTATCAATACCCAATAATATATCAGCTAACCAATAATGTAGCAAAAATTGACCATTAATGTATCATCAACCATTAATGTATCAGAATTAACCATTAATGTATCCAATACGTTATTGGAGCAAGTAATTTTTACGTTATTGGTTAGAGAATTGATACATTAATGGTTAATTTTGATACATTATTGGTTGATCATACATTATTGGTCAATTTTTGCTACATTATTGGTTAGCTGATACATTATTGGGTATTGCTACGTTAATGGTTGTAACAAGTGTCCATGAAAGGTTGTTTATTGTTTTCACTTAAGTTTCCTCGCCACCGCCGCCATCTCTGTCACATTATGGTTTCTCTTGAATATCTCCTTTATTATTGGAAACTTTCTAACTATATTTGGCAGTTGTATACCTTGGATATGGGAAAATTTTTCCACATGCTTAAATTTGATCTTTATCATGGTTGCATGATCAAATGCATGATAAAAAAAAAAAGTTTTTTGGGGGTACACCCACCCATCATTGCCAATTGGCAAAATCTACTAATGGTGGGAGATTATAAAATGCCTCTGGTATGAGTGAGTGTATACATGTGTGTCATACAGTTTTCTCTAAAGTGGAGGGTTGTGGGGTCTTATGCTTAACTGACATTAGTTTACATTTTCAGAGCTGTAGCTTAAAGTAGCTAACTGAGAAATAGCTACTTTAAGATTTTTGCTAATGGGTAAATCACTTTTTACTTCAACACTAGTAAATTCAAAGTGTTTTTAAGTGTGGGATCTTTTGCATAAATTATTCTGGCTTATTTTCTTGTGTCCTACATATTTTTGTTGCTTTTGCAGGTATCAGTCAATAGCTAAGTGTAATTGGGCTAGTAGCTACTTTGATTAAATTGTATATAACTCCAAAATGACTGCATTTACAGCATTTTGCTGAGATATGTTGTTCAGCTACTTTCCCTCTTTGTACAAGATGGTGCCTGTTTTATAGGTATACCTCAATTGCTAAGTGAGTAATAGCTAGTTTATGTATTTAACAGTAAGTTACATAAATTAATGGCTTTATTTTCTTTGTAATTGCTACAGTGTTTTGGTTAAATATATTGATCACCTACTTTTTATGTTCTGTGTGATGGCATTTTTTTGGAGCTTTAGCTCCATAGCTAATTGAAAAATCACTACTTCAACATTTTGCCAATGAGTAAATCACTTGGAACTTCAATACTATTAAAATTAGAGATTTTTAGTGAATGTGTAATTCACATACTTTTTGATGTTCTGTGTCATCACAAATTTTCAGAGCTGTAGCTCCATAGCTAACTGAGTTATAGTTGCTTTAACATTTCGCCAATGTGTAAAAGGACTTGTATTGAAAATGTCGTTTATCTCAAAGCCGTAAAGGGTTGTGTGATTTTGGGCGAATTTTGGACCCCGTACTCAGGATTGGTCCTTTATGGTCCGTCAAAAATTGAAAATTTTCTGAATTCCAGCCGCTATCCTGAATTTTGGCAGAAATTGGAAATGATGTTTATATCAAAAACCATAACAGATAGAGGAATTTTGGGCAAATTTTGGACCTTCTGGGTAACAAGGACTACTCCTTTGTGGCCTCTGAAAAAATTTAGAAACAGAGACAGAGATAGAACAATTTCCGGCATATTTTGGACCTTTTGCGTACAAAAGACTACTCTTTAAGGTCTGTCAAAAATTATAAATTTTCTGAATTCGGGCCTTGAATTGTGGCAGAAATAAAAAATGTAGTTTATCTTGAAAGCTGTAAAAGATAGAGCGATTTTCAGCATATTTTCTACCCCATAGGTGATTTTCAAATTTTGCACACCATCTTCAATTTTGACAGAAATGGAAAATGTCGTTTATTTGTAGAACTTTAAGAAATAGAGTGATTTGGGACCAATTTTGGACACCTGGTTTCTAATGACTGGTCCTTCAAGGTCCATCAAAAATTGAAAATTTTTTGAATTTCAGCTCCCATCTTGAATTCTGGCGGAAATCGAAGATGTTGTTTATCTCAAATACAGTGATTTTGGCTAAATCACTATTGCTCATTAGGACACTTTTGTGTACTAATGCTTTTTAATGCTATTGTAAATTTTACTAGTAAATTTTATTGGCAATTCCTCTTTCTTTTGTATTTTCAAGGCAGCATGCAACTCTTCTTTCATCATGTTATTTCTTTATATTTCCTTTATTTAATTTTCAGGATACTGCTTGAACATTGATCTGTCATATTAGTATTATCACTGAGAAAAAATCATGTGGAAGTTCAAAGTTTCAAAGTTCAAAAATGCTGCGCCTACTGTGTTGAAAAAGGAGGTATGATATTAACTGTTTGCACTCTATGTATATTAATATTATGAGTGTTTCAGTCTAGCTTTCCTGCTTCTTCTTAAGTAGAGACACAGGATATTTAGTATTGTTTGGTATTATTATTATTATGTTATTATTGTGTATTTATACTCAGCGCAATATCTCCATGTACTACAGGACTCAAAGCGCTATTTAACCAATCCAACGGTACAGGTACAGCCCCAACTCACAAGTAACTGACATTCCCCTAACTTGAAGATAGAGGCTCAAGGATGACCATTTATCAACGTCCTTGAGGTTCTTTAACCTGCCACTGGGGATAGGACCCAATGACAGAGGACCGCCATTTTAAGTGGTCATCCGAGCCACTATGTATCTGCCTGTACCTGGGATTGAACCCACGTCCTCTGAGTTCCTAGACAAGTGTGTTACCCGCTAGGCCACAGTGGCAGATGTATTCAAGTATTCTGCCAAAAATACTTGAAATTAAAGTAAGACTTAAAGAACAACTTTGAGGTGACATATTTAAGCAAGATAAATGTGAAACACAAAAAATCTAGTAAACTTTCAAAAATGTAGTCAATACACAAAAAATGTGTACACAGTGTTTTCCTACTTACTGGAAATATTTACCCCTTAAATGTGACCAACATATATATTAATGCTGTGTCATTGTTGACATTTGATTTAAATTATTTTAAATTCCTTTGGATTATTGTTTGATTATAAAATATTTTGTTTTAGGAATGGATAAATGACATCAGTGCAAACAATTTAATGCAGTCTTTTGGAAACCATATTTGTGCAAGCAGTGCTTATCTTGTCTTCAATACTGATGCTTCAGGTATATTGTATTATTGTATCCCCGGGCAAAAGTTGGGGATACTTAGGATTCAGTACGGTCACACCGCCACCGCTGCAGAGATTTCCTTTTGGACATGATAACTTAAAAAATATTTTAGTTAGACCTTTCAAATTCGGTATGTGGGTATATATGGGCAATGCCACAAACGCTATTGTTTTGTGACCTTGACCTTCAATTTCAAGGTCACTGGTGGCCTCTTAAATGTCAGATTTTGACCATTTTTTTTCAGATTTTGGCCCAGTTCTCATATACAGAAAGTTAGATCATCCTATGGTTGGTATATATAATACATATATTTGTCCTCTTTAAGCATGCAGAAATTTGACCTTGAAGCTCCTCATTGAAGGTCATCCACAGACCACCATAGTACCTCACAGGGGCCATTTTTGGCCTTTTTGGAGATATTTTCACACTTAATGCTGAGTATATTGAATGGAAACTATTGAAAAAGGCTTTGGAGGTTGAGTACATGATGGAGTACCAGTATCCAGTTTATTGACCTTGGTTATTGTTTTCAAGGTCACCTTAGGTCTGCTAAAATGACTCAAGATGGTACCTTTTACTGCATAATATGCCTAAATAAGATTGTGAGGCATAAAGCTTGTGGGTGTTCCACAGCCTAAACCCCTGCACAGATTTTTACCAAATTTTCAGGGGTTGTTTACCCCAAGAGGATGTAGAGCTGATTAGGTTTGGGGGGCGGGGTTTATCTGATAACAACTGTTGTCATGGCATCACTTTTTCAAGTCTTAAAGATTTTGGGTGTTCCATAGACAAAACCTCTGCATGGATTTTCACCAAATTTTTAGGATATGTTTACCCCAAGAGGATCTAGAGCTGATTAGGTTTTGGGGGGTATCAGGTGGCAACTGTTGCCATGACAGCACTTTTAAATTTTTGGTCTTAAAGTTTGTTCTAAAATCTTTAATGTTTTCTTTAACCTAAAATATTTCAGCTAGCTTGATCAGATTTGCACAAAATGTAAATGGATAGGAAAGCTTGCCCAAGAGTAATTGTGTCCTTGTTTTGGAAACAAAATGGCTGCCACATTACGTCTTTAATGCCAAATAGGAGGGTCATCACATCAAAAAGGCCTTATATCTCCCTTATAATTGTTTCTTTGGCTTCACAATATGAAAACTACTTGTAAGAAATCATGGCCTGTGAATCTTTTGTAGAATATCTCGTGGGTTCTCTGAACTTCTTACAACAGAAATTGTTCCTAAGATTTTCCCAAATCTCAATGTTGTTGGCCATTTAGCTGTACCTGCAGGCTGGGGTTCTTGCCTGCCGAGGCTGGCTATTTTTAACCATGACCAAAATGAGTAAATTAAAAATGATATTTTTCTTCATAACTGTTAGAGTTACAATAATTTTCTCAGATATGTTGTTTAGCTATTTTTTTATGCACAGTGACATGGCAAATTTCCAGAGCTGTAGGTCCATAGCTGACTGAGTAATAGCTACCTTGACAGTTCCCCATTGAGTAAATCACTTGTATCTGCAAACCTATTTAATTTAGTGGTTTTTTGGTCGAATATGTTGTTCATGTGCTTTTAAATGTACTTTGTCATGGCAAATTTTCAGAGCTGTAGGTCCATAGCTAACTGAGTAATATCTACTTTGACAGTTCACCATTGAGTAAATCACTTATAGCTGGAAATCTGTTGCAGCTATCCTTACCAAGGTTTTAAGATATCTTCCCTGCTATGAAATCTTGCCTGGCTAACATTTGGTCCAGTTTGTTCAATTTGGTTGATTCTTATGGCAACGAATTTGAAAATCTGAGGTGACCAAACTTAAAGGAACCTATATCTCCCTTATTATTAGTCGTAGAGGTTTTGGATGTGAAGACAACTTCTAGGAAATCATGTGCCCTGAATCTTTTGTTGTTTCAGATTTGACCTTGGACCCCTCTTTCAACCATGTCCCATCTGGGGATACACTGCGTCGAGACGCAATCTCTAGTTTATATATTGTTATGGTTCAACCAGAAGATCCAATTTCCGGATTTTACATTTAACCCATGATTTTGCAGTGGAGTTGGTATTATGTCATCTTGGAGTTTGGACCTAAATAGGTCAAGAGTATGCAAGCAAATCACCTTTGAAAATGGGCAGGACTCAGAAAAGCTATGACAGGTACTATGCAAGGTACTTAACAAGATCCCTGAAAATGTTTGTCCTTCATATGATTTGAGAAATCACTGACTGATGACTTTCTGTCTTTTTTTCTCTGATAAAATCTCTTAAGATTCCTGATTCATTTCAAAGGTCAATTCTTTTGAGACTTCTGCTCCTGAGCCTCCTGGTCTTTTGGCTTTTAATATGTCTGTGATGAAGATTGTGACTAAATCTCCCACAAAATCTTGTCTATTGGACCCCTGGCCCACATTTCTTGTGAAAGAATGTTTAGATATTCTTCTTCTATCAATAAAAAAGTTAGTAAATTGTGCCTTGTCTGAGGGCTTTCTTTGAGATAGTTTTGAGAAGGCGATTGTCACACCAGTAATCATAAAAGCTTCTTTGCCACATGATGAGATGACAAGTTACCATCCTGTCTCTTGCTTGTGCTTTATGTCTAAACTAGTTGAGCAAGTTGTTGCCCCTTAGTTGATTGATCACACCTATTTAAATGGACTGGATAATAAGAATCACTTGGCCTATATAGTTGGTCACTAAACTAAAACAGTGCTGTGTCTATAAAAACAAGTCCAACTTTTCTGGAAGCTTCTGCTGTGGTAGTGCTTGATCATTCAGGTGCATTAGACACAACCAACCATTCTGTACTTTTAGATTGTTTACAGTCATGGTTTGGTGTTGTTGGCACAATGTAAAGTTGGTTCAAGTCCTACCTCATTGACTGTTTTCAGTATATTAAGATTGGTTCAACCCTTTCAGAAGTCAGGAAACTTTTGTACAGTGTCCCTCAAGGTTCAGTTCTGGGTCCCATATTATTATAACTATGCACTACTCCTCTCAGTATAGTCACTCCCTTTTATAAAATCTCACTTTTATGCTGATGACAGTAAGCTCTTCATACATTGCATAAGAATGTGACCCAGTTATTTGAAAGACTAAACAGGTGCTTAGATGATGTAAAAAATGGCTCTTAGCAAATAGGTAGAGACTCAATCCCGATAAGACTGAGTTTACCATGTTCGGTTCAAAAATGCAGCATGAAAAACTGAAGACCTGCTTACTGGTCAATATTCTGGGTAACCATTGTATCCTACCAAAGTGGTAAAACTCCTGGAAGTGTAGGTTGAATCTGGTTTCTCCTTTTCTAGGCATGTTCAGAGTGTCTGTAAAATTTGTTTTGTTCAATTGAGAGATCATTGTAGGAGGCTCAGATAGTACCTTACAGAGGAAGTGGTTGTGAAAGCTGCAAATGCTCTTGTGAGCAGTCGGTGTGACTATTACAATTCCTTGTTCAAGAGTATTCCATTTTTAAATGTTAGGAAGCTCCATAGTGTCCAAAACATCTTAGCTGGGATTGTCATCAACACAACCAGATATTCACATATTACTCCGGTACTTAGTGTTTGCATTATTTGCCAGTTCAACAACGTTCAGTATTTAAAACAGCTACAATAGTCTATAAGTTCCTAATTAAGCGGCCCGTCAGGGACGCTTATTTGTTTTCACCGAAGTTCGACTGATCACCGCCGCCGCCGGATTATGGTCTCCCTTGAATAACTTCTTAGCCTTTCAAATTTTTCTTTCCTTCTTATCTTTCTTTAAAACTATAGGGGCGGGAAAAATTTTTGGGATACTTTGCGCAGACCTTAAGCGTTACTTAAGGTAACCTTAAGCATAACTCCAAAACACCCCGTCATCGCGTTTCGGAAAAAACGACACACACCTGTGCTATAAAATTTATCTGGTACATTCTAGACCAAATTTCCAAGGTCGGAAAGGATTTTCTCATCAATCGCACCATAGATACCTGAATGGGAGGCGTTTTACTTTTGTAAATTTTTTAAAAATGGGTACTTGGTCTGTATCTCAAAAACGGTTAGGATTTCGGCGTTTTGTTGGAATAACTTATTCAGCTACTTTTTGATAATCTTTCACATGCCAAAGTTGTAGCCCTGTATCTGCAATCTTAAGGTCACCTTAATGTCAAAAAAGGGGGTTTTAGCCCTCCAGTTCACTTAGTTTTTCACTTTTTTCAACCAAACTTGGCACATATATTAAGATTTGCCAAAGGAATATCCTGACTTTATGGTGACCTTAAACTCAACATGTTAATGGACATATGACCTGCTTAAAGTCATCAAATTGGAATAAAATGCTCTGGCTCCTTTCTTTTTCCATTTTTTTATATTGAAATTATCACTGGTGTTAAAGTAGATAAAAATAATACTTATGGTTACCTTAAACTCTCAGTATGAATGGAGTTGTAGCCACCTTAAAGTGAAATAAGGGGATTTTCAGCCTCCAAGTATCTTATTGTTCCACTGACCTCAGTTAAACTTTGCACACCTATAAAGGATGGCAAACCAAAGGGTTATCCTGACTTTAAGGTGACCTTAAACTGTTAATATAATTTTGCCCCCCCCCCCCCCCCCCTAAGTCATAACATTTGAATAAAGTCGTCTGGCTCTTTTCTTTTTCCATATCTAACATATATTGATATTGAAGGGACATTCTCATATTATGGTCACCTTAAAGTCGCAATATGAATGAAGTTATGGTCACCTTACAGTGAAAAAGGAAGTTTCAGCCTTCAGCTATCTTATTGTTCAACTGACATGAGCTAAACTTTATGCACTTATAAAAGATGAGAAAAGGGACATTCATATTTTATGGTCACCTTAAAGTCCCAATATGAATGAAGTTATGGCCACCTTGCAGTGAAATTATCGAATTTTTAATCTCCAGCTATTGTATTGTTCAGCTGACCTCACTTTAATTGTGCACACTTATTAAAGATGAAAATAGGGACAAGTAACATACATAATGCAATAAAGTTCATAGTTTCTATTGCTTATGATGCATATGTTGACATCTTTTATGGGTGACTTCTTTTTCATCAGGGCCGCTTCGTTTTTGTCAGCAAAAACATTCTTCTAGTTACTTCAGTGCTTTTTTGAATCCCAGAAGAAGTTTTTATGATACTAAGAGTAGTCAGATTGTTGGTTAAGTTCTTGAGGTGCCAAAGTTTATTCCATGTGTCCATGAATCAACAAAGCAATTTGGCAATAGTTTTGCCTTTGATGTTCCCAAGGTTAGGAATAAGTTTGGTGGATAACATTCACTCTGCCACAGCCTTTTTATCTCTCAGGAAGACATTGAAAGTTTATCTCTTCACAAAAGCCTACTAGGTTCATCATATTCTTCCAATTGTCTATGTGGTGTGAACCCCTCCTTTAATTCTTTGGACTAAGAATTTTATAGGATTTTTTGTTTCCTGGTTGTTGCACCTTAGAGTATGTCTTTTGCTGGAGATTAAGCACTATAAAAGTTATATTGAAAATTAGAAATTAGAAGATGTACATGTATTTTGTAAGTGTTATTGTTACAGTTTTACAGTTCACCACTGGGTCACAATTTTTGAAAAATATATTGTAAATTATGTTACAGAAATAGATTTGTTAATAATTTATTGAGGTTCAAGAGTGTCAAGTGGATGGTAATATGATTATCCTGGTTTTAAAGGTGCTGGCAATGTTGGAGTCTTACCTGTGGACAGCAAAGGGAGACATGCAACAGGAAGTATAAAGTTCATTCATGCACATTCAGGTATTAGTGCCATGTAACCTTCTTTAATATAAGATTAGAATGAATTTAATAGCAGTGTTTATACAATTAATAGTGCAGTTTCCATTGAAATTGATGGTATATGTTATTCAAAAAATAATATAATTTTGTAGTGAGTGATAATGATGATATGCAAGCATTATGATAATTTTTTTTTTACTTTTCAGATCTATTTTTAGCATTTTTTTCTGATCTGAACTTTCTGCACAAAACTATTATATTACTTCATCATACAGATATTGGTGAAAATTCCCTGAAAAAAATTCCCAATGCAGGTGGTCTTTGAGGAGGCCCAAACCATGAGTAGACTCCCTCTAGTCTGAAAATATGACCTTGTTCCAATCTATACTTTTTGAAGCTTTGTGTGTTGACAAACAGACTCAATTTCAATAACCTCACCTATACCCACTGATATGAATTGCCTTTAATATAGCATATCATATGTGCAGCTTAATTATTACACTGAAGTTGAAAAATTTGCCTTCAAATACAAGCAAGATGGAGGCTGCAAACATGTACCAGTTTTATGCAGTTAATGTGAAAACTACTTTACCTGCATATATATTTATTAATAAGTATCATGAGAAAGGTATTTACAGTGTTTCTGCTCCTCATAATTTGATCAAAATCCATTGACAAATAAGGAGGAAAACTTCTCCAAAACTAATTTGGATTTTTTACATCTTGTGCACCTGACAGTTTTCAGATAACCTTGCAAAATATATGACCAAACACCCTCAATTAAGAAATGGACAGAAACCATTACAGTTTTCCTTCAAAATGGCATAAAAATTACTTCTATAGCTTATGTACTCGCATAAGAAACACAGTCATAATCATTTTTCCTCAAATAATACAGCCAGAGACTACAATAAAATGCCTTCAAAATGGTATAAATGTCATATTTTCTAATCCTTATACTTCCTTTAGCAATAAATGTATAATATATGTAATTTCAGTGCCAAAATTTTCTTTTTCATACAGTTGATTATTTAAGTATTTAAAGATTAAAACTGTACCATGCACCTAATATGACAAGCTCATTCCTCATTTCTTTTGTACAGGATAATGTTAATATGTATCATCATCATGTTTTTTTTCTCAGGATGTGTTACAAACTTTGAGTTCAGCCCATTTGATGACTATCTTTTAGCAACATGTTCTCAAGATCATACAGTAAGTACACTGATTACTTTTTACAGTTTCCTGAATGTCGACTTTTGATTTGTCAATTAAAATGAGTGTTCAAAATGAGACACAACAGCTTTCTAGAATTAAATTTTCTTAGAATTAAAGTTAAAAGCTATTTTTGCAGATGGTTCGCAAGCACAAAATTTATGTGTTTACCTCTGTAAAAATGATTCTTGACTTGAACAACTATAAGGTTATTTGTAAAATGTGAAATATGAACATATTCTGATGATATGTATAGCATTATGAATTGTAAAACAAATTTATAAAGCTTTATTTTCTTCCCACTGTGATGTATCAGTAAATAAGAGAGTAATAAGTGGTTTGATAATGTCCAAACACATGCTGTAACTCATTGTTGTATTCTGTTCTGTACTTTCATAACGCTTAATCTCTACCAAGGCAGACTCTAAGGAACAACACCAGAATCAAATCAATAATCATCATTCTATAGACATAGCCAGGTCGACACCAAAAGCTATCCAAGGTTAAAAAGCCTTTTTTAGAGACAAAAGTTTAGCCTTTTTTTCTGAAATAGGCAAGACTTGGAACAGAACGAACATCAAGTAATTCGTTCTAACCTAAGCTTGGTTTGGTTTACTCATATTACTCACTTTTAATCTGTGTAAACTGATGAGTGTATGTAAACAGAGCAGTTAGATTTAGTCTGTTAAGCAAATTAACCTCAAGATGAAACAATGGCTCTTCACATTCCTACTGTTACAGTACAGGAAATGACTCTTGATTATTATACATGGATCAATTTAGACCAGTCAATTACATATCACTCTCTCATTAACCAAGTGTTTATTTTGCATACTGAAACACTTAGACCAGTCAATTAAACCAGTCAACTTAGACCAGTCAATGTTTTGACACCTAAAAATAAAAATCCTAAATTTTGGTAGTTAAATATTGAAGACAAAAAGGTTTCCAAGCGAGATGGTTTTAAGTATTGTTTTACCACAAGTTAATCTAGTAAACCATACAAATGTTAAGTGGAAGCTTATTTAACAATTTGATCTCACTATATAAATTGGTTGATTTGGTTTTGATGTCACATTTCAACATAATGTGTTGGATATGTGAAGATGTAGGGAAACATTACATATTAATTGGTATACATTCTACACTGTAAATTTGTGGATAATGACAAGCCTTATCAAATAAAAAAAACTGAATATATATAAAGTGAACACTATACCGGGGAATACAGGTACTTTTATTCATTGGTATTAACATCTAAGTAATCCTCCACAAGGTGCGGCTGTGGCAGCTTCCCGACACGTTAACAGAGGATATCTGTCAAGCTGTCTGGAGTTTACCTACATTTGAAAAGAGAGTGGAGAATGTGAGCTGGAACCCAATGGTCATGGATGTACTTGCTCTCAGCTTTGCAAATACAGTGAAAATCTTTGATGTTACTCAACAACAAGAAATATATGGTTAGACTAGTCTTGTCTAAAGGGTTTGATGTTTTAGTTTAGTGTTTTGTACTGATGTTCATTTGAACCCTGCAAAATTTAATCTCAAGTAACCAGAATAAAATATATCTGCTTTATCAGTAATTCCAGATCACTGTTTAAATTGTATTGAAAAAGGTACCTGAGATTCTGTGTACATAGAAGTGATGTCTTTTTATAGATTTTTAATTAATGATTTCAACTATACATGGATATGGCAGACCAAGTATAACTTTTAATCATATTAATCCAGTGTCTTCTTGAAATCCTTATCATTTCCTGTGGTAACATATATTTTTCGAAAGAAATAAAACGTAAACTGAGACACCAGTCCATTGCATGAAAATTTATTTGTTTAATTAAAATAGTCTTGTGCAGTACATATGGTATGCAATAAACAATAAAAAATTAATGCTAACAGAAAAAAGTTACAAAATTAACATATACATGTATCTATTGGATTAAATGTGTAAAGGTACATAATGGAAGTATCCTGTTGTGTTTTCAGACATGAGTATGCATGGTGACTTGGTGCACAGTTTATCTTGGAAAAGAGATGGTAGCTTGATGGTCACGTCTTGCAAAGACAAAATCCTTCGCATTGTGGATCCACGGGCACAAAATGTTGCTCAGGTAAAATCAAATGTTGTAAAGACTGTTAAAAGATACCATATTTTGTTCAAAGCAAATCCCAGAGAATCACAGAAATACTTGTTTTTAAGTGTGTATTCCAGATCACAAGATCAAAATTAATGAATAAGACTATCTAAGATCCTGAAATTTATTCCAATGTTTATCAGAAATAAACTTTTTATTGCGTTAATACATCCTATCCAATGGACAATTGCTTTACCGGTCGGCGCGACCGGTCCCGCCAAACGTCAGAAAAAGACGTCCTGTATATAATACCGGCAGGACCGGCCAGGAGAGTGCATTCGCCAGGTGGCGCATCGTACTTCCTCTTCCTGTCTAGACATCGCAACGTCATAGCATCTTTTTCATTTGGCGCGTGGAGAGTGAAGACGTGTTTTCTCGACAAGCGAATATTTTGTTCTACACCGAACGCAACCTTTTTAATTCACTTTTAAAGTTAATTAGAAGTATTACCTACAACTATGTCATCTCCAGGACACAGACGAGGCTCCTGCGGACACGCTATGGCTGGGTTCGACTCCCACTCCAAGTGTGCACGTTGTAGGGACAAAGGGCTAGGCGACGACCCCTGCGTCCAGAAGAAGGAATGTGCTATCTGTAGAGGGTTTAACCCTGAACAGATCCAGCAATTGTCTACCCCTACTTATAAAGACAGGAAAGACAAGAAGGCGACTGCGTCCTCCTCCACTCCCACTCTCGTGGACCCTGCACACGTTAGTGTGCTTTTTAAAGTGGAGAAGGTCAAGGCTGTTCATTCTACCCCTTCTACCAAGAAGACGAAGCATAGTGAATCCCCCAAGCCTTCTGCCAATAAGAATAAATCTTCCAGCAGTAAACCATCAGCTGAAGATTTGAAGCAGCTTGATGACAAGTGGGCAGAAAGATTCTCCCATCTTGAGGCAATGTTATTGGCCAAGACATCCACAGTACCGGTTGAACCGGTTGTGAAACCAGCTTCAGATGTGACTACCAGCCAGAAGCCATGTTTTGATCCTGGTGCCACCACCAGCAAGCTGGCTGTAGAGAAGCCCGGTCCCGACCTTGATCAGGTCACCGGTGAGGCTGTAGAGGAGATGCAGACTGCCACCCAGCCCCTTGGGGCTCCCGGTGCAGGGATAGCAACCCAGCCTGTTCAGGCCCCCGGTTCGTTCCCTGAAGTTCAGCCAACCAGTGAGGGAGATCTGAGTGCAGCTTCTGATAGTGAAGCTGACCAGCTCAGTGTTACCGGTTCCCTGGATGAGGAGATCCACCGGGACCGGTCAGCAGACAGGGATGTCTCCAGAGATGATCCTGACAGTGAACCTACTGAGGAGGCAAACTACAGGGAGACTATGAGGGGTGTGAGAAGCTTCATGAACTGGCACAAGGTTCCTGAGTTCGAGACTGTGTCCTCCACTGCTGATGACAACCCCTTTGCCGGTGCACGTGTTAGACCAACCGGTAAAGTGTCGGTGAAACTTCCGGTGGACGACTGGTTGTGTCGTAAGATGTCCAGTCTTAACCTCACACTCACAGAGGGCTACCCAACTAGAAACACAGACAATACCGGTCTCCTCAGAGATCAGTTCATCAAAACTCCCAGATCTTCAAGGTGGTACGGGATGCATGCGCAGAAGGACTCTGAGAGCACAACAGTACGCACCTGGTCACCGGACCCTGCCAAACTCAACCATTCCTTCAGCAGGGTGGCTAGAAGAAACTTACCTACTGCCCCACCCTCCCGGGCCTTCAGTCAAGAGCTACTCAGGAGGTGGGAGAGAGCAGCAAGAGAACAGACAATAATGTGTAACCAGGCTGCTGGTTTGTCAAGGTGTCTGACTAGAGTTCAAGACTCCATGTCCACTCAGCTCAAAACCCTACATCTCGACAGTAAGGGCAAGTCATCAGAGAAGATGAAGCAAGCTGTCAATGAACTGAAGTATCTGACCACGTTTAACCGGTCAATCTCACAGGCCATGGCCAGAACCATGCAAGATCTATCCGAGGGTATTTTTATCAACATGGCCAACTTCACTCTAGCTCGCAGGGACAGCTATCTGGACTACCTACACGCGGGAGTGAAACAAGATACTGTGAACGCCCTAAGAACGTCTCCAGTACATCTACACGCACTGTTTCCGGATCAGCTTATCACCAAGGCTGAAGAGGAAATCAGTAGGAATGACGAGAGGCGTTCGTCGGGTACATCACACCGACAGCAAAATCGTTTCCGGCCTTACCCTGCAAGTGATAAGTCTACAAGTCACCACGACAGGAAACCTACCCTTCCGGCTTGGAAGCAGATTAAAGACAAGCAGCAAGCCAGGAAAGGTCGTGGCAAGGCCTCAACGTTCTCCCAGAAGCCTGCCAAGGGGTTCAAGTCTCGTAAATGACAATCACTGTGTAATTTCTGTGACCGGTCAAAAGAACTCTGTACATGTTACCGGTCAGGGAGACTTGAACCCAGCACCAGTGGTGTCCGAGAACAGCAAAGTGACTTTAAATTTCAATGTAGACTCTCATGTTGCAAATGCTCATATTGTCACAGGGTTGCCACAAAGGAAAGGCGTAAATCCCACCTTTTGTCAAATGTACACAGAAATAAAATATGTGAAAAATGTTTCTTGTGTAGGTCACTTGTGTTCTGTAGATCTTGTCACCAATGCCCAACATGCTGTTATAGATCCTCCTGTAGGGGCGAGGTTAAAACAGTATTGGGAAAAATGGGAGTCCTTGGCTTCGAGTCCAAAAGTTGTCACCACACTAAGGGAGGGTTATACCCTCCCGTTCCGGTACAGACCCTACTTGACAAGGTCACCGACTGTAATAAGCAGCTACCACAATCCAACCAAACAGTCCTTCCTTGTGGAGGCACTGTATCAGCTGATAAACAAAAATGCAGTCGAACCGGTAGAAAACCAAAATTCACTGGGTTTTTACAACCGGCTATTTTTGGTACCCAAACCCAACAACCGGTGGAGACCCATCCTGGACCTGAGCACCTTGAACACCTTTTTAAACACAGAGTCGTTCAAGATGGAGACCCCAGAGACAATAAGAACCTCCCTACAGGCAGGGGAGTGGGTCACATCCATAGATTTCAAAGACGCATACTTCCACATACCAATTCACAGTCAGTCCAGGAAGTACATGCGTTTTCATCTCCAGGGTCGATCTTACCAGTTCAAAGCCCTACCCTTTGGTCTATCCACAGCCCCCATGGAGTTCACAGTGGTGGCCAAAGAGGTCAAACTCATGGCACTTCAGAAGGGTATAAGGACCCACCAGTACCTAGACGACTGGCTGGTGAGAGCCTCTAACCACGACACTTGTCTCCAGCATACTCAAACCCTGGTCACACTTTGTCAGGAACTAGGGTGGCTGGTGAACAAGGAAAAGTCAGAACTGGCACCCAAACAGGTCTTCAACTTCGTAGGTTACCAGTTCGACCTGAAGGAGGGCAAGGTCAGACCAACAGAAGAATGTTGGCAGACCTTGACAGACAAGACCAGATCAATACTGTCGGATCCGGTTTGCCCGGTCCGACAATTCATGTCCCTCATAGGTCTACTCACAGCAACAGAAAAGCAAGTACACTTAGGGCGACTACACATGAGACCCATACAGTGGCACTTGAAAAACAACTGGAGGGTCCCAGAATCACTGGAAAAGGTGATCCCGGTCCCCAAGTCCCTTCACCCCCATCTAAGGTGGTGGCTGGAGGAAAGCAATGTGCTACCATGCCAACCATTACACCCTCTAAAATATGCTCTGCAAATATTTACAGACGCATCAAAAGAAGGTATTAATTAAAAAGATGCTATGACATCACGATGTCTAGACAGGAAGAGGAAGTACGTAAGTAATTAGTATGTAATCTAACTTTGGCATTAATTTGATACGATAAACTGGCACAAAACTGAATACATTTAGATTATGAATCACTACTACCAGTTTTGATGTTCTGATTGATTACAAATCTACCCATGATACATCTGTTTGTTTTCATTAGTTTTGGGTCAAGCTATGGGATATAGCAACTGTCAAATTACTACACTTGGTATTTCTAAGTTTGATACCAAATCTCACAAATATACAATTTGTGCAAAAGTGCATTCTTAGGTGGCCCATATATTAAATAATTTGTTCACAATGCATATTCTTCTTAATTGCCATAATTAATGATACATAAAAGCTAAAATTGCCAATAAATGGATAGAATTGCAAATTTAATAAGTAAATTAAATTTTTATAAGTTAATACCCTATCCAATGGACAATTGCTTTACCGGTCGGCGCGACCGGTCCCGCCAAATGTCAGAAAAAGACGTCCTGTATATAATACCAGCAGGACCGGCCAGGAGAGTGCATTCGCCAGGTGGTGCATCGTACTTCCTCTTCCTGTCTAGACATCGTGATGTCATAGCATCTTTTTCGTGTCTAGTCCTGGTAAGACCCCTAGTAAGCTGATAGCGGGGCCGGTTGGGTGGGCCTTGCCTGTCCATTGGATAGGGTATTAACTTATAAAAATTTAATTTACTTATTAAATTTGCAATTTTATTGCGTTAATACATCCTATCCAATGGACAATTGCTGAATAACTACCGCTTGGTAGGCGGGTAAGCAGCTAGGGACTTTAAGTGAACTCATAACAAAACAAATTGTGCAGGCCCATTTGACCTAGGGTCAGAGAACCCTGAGAGGTCAAGGTCGGCTACCAACTCACCGGTTAACCAGGAGTCTACTGTCGATGCCCCCCTACCTTTTTCTTTCCCTCCCAGAGTTGGTCTGAGCAGGGGAAGATAGAGAGAGAGAGGGGCTGAGTTCAGTCCCAGAAGAAATAAACTTCCCAAAGGAAGCAAGTCACAGTTTTTTTTTAAAATATTGAAACTATTTACACTATGTACATATCTGGCATATTTACAATATGTACATATTTACATATATACAACATCTCCTCACTTCTGGGTCTGGTGGTGCACCTGCTGGGCAGCCACTACAGGTCCCAGGTGGAACAGCTCCGAGTCAGCCCAGGCAACATCCTTCAAATAAAACTGAGTGAAGGTGTTGTGGGATTTCCAGTGGCAGGCTGACAAAATCTGGTCTAAGGAGATCCCTGATTGGAAAGCCTTAGAGGCAGCAAAGGCCCTAACATCATGGGCTTTAACCTGATGTAAGGATAGGGCCTCCTTTCTTGAAGGAGACAAAAACCAACTCCTTATTCTGCCTAAGGTCTGAGGTCCTGTCCAAGTAGTAGCGTAGGGCTCTAACTGGACATAGGGACCTATCACCCTTGAGTGATTTATCCAGAGATGGTGCCAGGGCTGGAATGACCACTGGAGCCACACTGTCTGAACCCTCCTTGGCCAGCTGATTCTTGGAAAGGAAGCTGGGTGAGGGGTACAAGGACACCTTAGACCAGTCTGACAGTCTTGAAAGTCAGATGTTTTAAGGAGGCCTCTTTTAGGGGTTCAAAGGGAGCCTTTGTCAGCTGGTGAAGCACCAGGGAAAGGTTCCAGGAGGGGATGCCCCTCCTGCCCTTGGGTCTGTCTCTATGGAAACTATCCAGGAGACGAGTGAGATTTTCATCCTTGCTGACATTAATGGTGGAATTGCCCAGTTTGTCAGCAATGGCTGATCTGTAGCCATCAATAGTGCCTGGTTGTAACTTCTTGTCCTGAAACAAGTGCAGGAGGAAGTCAGCAATGGCTTTCAGAGGTGGTGCCCTGAAGTCCACCTGATTACTGAGGCACCACTTTGTAAAAATGGTCCACTTTGCCTCATAGACAGATCTGGTTGATCCTCTTTGAGGATCCTCAATTCGTGCTGCCACTGCCTCAGAGAAGCCCTGCTCCTTGATTGCTGAGGCTCTAGGAGCCAGGCATGTAAGTTCAGATTTGACAGGTTCCTGTGAAGGACCTGGTTGAATGGCTGAGATACCAGGTTTGGTATGTTGGGCAGGCACAGTGGGATTTGACTGGACATTGCCACCAGATCCCAGAACCAGGGCATGTTGGGCCACCCTGGGGCAATCAGAATTATTCTGTTGCAAGGGTAGTCCTGTAACCTCTCCACCATTTTGCCCAAGATGGCTGCTGGTGAAAAGGCATATGGGTCCAGGTCCTCCCAGGAGAGGCTGAGTGCATCCACTGCCCAAGCCTGGGGGTCTGGAACCGGTGACACAAACTGTGGCAGTTTGTTGTTGAACCTGGTGGCAAACAGGTCCACCTGTGGCTGATGCCACCTTGGGCATACAGCTTGGAACACTGCTGGATGAAGTGACCATTCTGTTTGAATGGTCTGGCCAAGTCTGGATAGCTTGTCTGCTATCACGTTCAGCTGGCCGGGGATTTGACGTGCTCTGAGGGTTATCTGCTGTCTGGTACACCAGGACAGGATTCTCCACAGTAGGGCACACAGCGATCCCGACTTCATCCCTCCCTCTTTGTTGATATAGGCAACCACTGTTGTGTTGTCTGTAGCTATCAGTACTGTCTTGTTGTAACAGAGGGTTCGAAATTCTTTTAGAGCTAGAAAAACTGCTTTTAGCTCTAAGTGGTTGATGTGCAGCTTGCTCTCTGAATGGGACCAAGTTCCCCTTGCAGTGTGCTCGTCTAATTTTGTTATGAGTTCACTTAAAGTCCCTAGCTGCTTACCCGCCTACCAAGCGGTAGTTATTCAGCAATTGTCCATTGGATAGGATGTATTAACGCAATAAAATTGCAAATTTAATAAGTAAATTAAATTTTTATAAGTTAATACCCTATCCAATGGACAGGCAAGGCCCACCCAACCGGCCCCGCTATCAGCTTACTAGGGGTCTTACCAGGACTAGACACGAAAAAGATGCTATGACATCACGATGTCTAGACAGGAAGAGGAAGTACGATGCACCACCTGGCGAATGCACTCTCCTGGCCGGTCCTGCTGGTATTATATACAGGACGTCTTTTTCTGACATTTGGCGGGACCGGTCGCGCCGACCGGTAAAGCAATTGTCCATTGGATAGGGTATTAACTTATAAAAATTTAATTTACTTATTAAATTTGCAATTCTATCCATTTATTGGCAATTTTAGCTTTTATGTATCATTAATTATGGCAATTAAGAAGAATATGCATTGTGAACAAATTATTTAATATATGGGCCACCTAAGA
The DNA here is from genome assembly GCA_964017235.1 of Sabellastarte sp. h YS-2021. Taxonomy (NCBI): domain Eukaryota; kingdom Metazoa; phylum Annelida; class Polychaeta; order Sabellida; family Sabellidae; genus Sabellastarte; species Sabellastarte sp. h YS-2021. The sequence goes on along the minus strand of OZ024927.1, from coordinate 137,135,646 downwards.
ATGCACTTTTGCACAAATTGTATATTTGTGAGATTTGGTATCAAACTTAGAAATACCAAGTGTAGTAATTTGACAGTTGCTATATCCCATAGCTTGACCCAAAACTAATGAAAACAAACAGATGTATCATGGGTAGATTTGTAATCAATCAGAACATCAAAACTGGTAGTAGTGATTCATAATCTAAATGTATTCAGTTTTGTGCCAGTTTATCGTATCAAATTAATGCCAAAGTTAGATTACATACTAATTAGAAGGTTTGTAAAAATTCCTCTTGCAGTTAAATTTTAATACAACTTCAATTTCTGTCTTTGCATATTTCTCGTAACATAGGTGATGATACTACATTGTAGAGTAAGAAATCTAAAATTCGCCAGGAATCTAAAATTTGCCACCTCTAAAACCTTAGTTAATTTTATGAAGAAAATGATGTTTTTGTCCAAAAATTGATATTTTTCAGTTCAAAAAGCCTTAATTTACTATACAGTCAACAAATCTCACCACAATTCATTTATTTTATTAGTATTTTCACATGTGGCGAATTTCAGATATGTGGCGAATTTTATATTTCTTACTCTACTTTAGCAGCACTCTGTCAGCACTACTTCCTTTTAATGGATGTTCATGTTAAATATATTGCAGGAAACTTCAGGTTTTAGCAGTGATAAAGAATCCCGTGTACTTTGGCTTGGTGATAAGGATTATGTTCTTTCAACAGGATTTAACCGGGTTTGTTTTTCATTTTTCATAGCATTATGAAAAAAAACTGATATATTACAAATTATTTAAACTTTATATTAAATCATATGTCCAAAAAAGGGGTTTCATATTTTAAATATATAACCCTAAAACTCTTGGAATGAATTCCGTTTTATTTTATTTTTCAAACAGTTTACTCATCTACCCACTTTTCTGTGCACATGCGCAGTATATCCACATTACATATGTCCATTAGTATCATCCCATGACAACTTCATACTGCTAAAACTCAAATAATATGCAACAAATACACAGCAGGGTTTGAAGTACTTTGAAAATGAGGCATTAATTAATATAGAACAATTTCATGACTTCATATCAGTGAATATTGATGGATATTACATAAAAACTAGAATGTTCTATAATTGCTTTTGGCATATTTTGGTTTAAAGTTTTGTTTACTTTCCCTCTTTTTATTGTGCACTTAACCATATCTGTGAAATATGTAAAATGCCTGTTGGATAGAAAATTTTCAATTGAAAGTCGAAAGGTACAAATTTTGAAATATATAAACTTCGTGAAATTGTATGATATTGAATAACTATCATGGGGTCATATTAAAGTAAACCATTAGATAGTTCATTCAAGAACCCATATAATATATTTTCATATTTATTAGTTCATTTCATTTATGCCTAAACTTGACAGAAAATTGAACTAGAAATTTTTGACACAAATGACAGTCCTGTAAAATTTGGTTTAACTCTTAGTCCATAGTCGTTAAATTTATGTGGCCCAACCAATGCCACAAAATCCTGCTTAGAATATTGATGACATAGTTTAATTTGATAATATTATAAAGAACATACACTAGACAGAGAAGAATGTATTTGTACCTTTGCCAATGAGATATTAGTTTCATGACCATTTAACTGTTTATAGGATAATGCGAATACTTTTAATTCGACCTGCCTGAAATAAAAATAGGAAGAATGGGTCTTAATGCAACTTAGATCCCGTATTATTTTGAAAGTGATCTGGATCACCATCTGTTCACAAAAAAAATAATCCAGATTTTCCTTTTTACTTATTATTACATGCCTTGGCAAAGGTATGTGTTCTCCAAGTGCTCTTGTTATTCTTTTTAATTGAATTTTTTTAAATAGATGCGACAAAGGGAAGTCATGCTCAGAGATGTGCGTCAGTTTGGTACAGTTTTGAACAGTATAAATTACGACACTTCAAGTGGGATACTGATGCCATTTTTTGACCCTGATACAAACATGACTTTCTTGGCTGGAAAGGTGAGATTTAACTTTAACATTAGTTGTCATTTTAGCATCCAAACAAAATCTTGTTCATTTAATACGCATCACAAATTATGGATCTTGCAGCAATGAAAGTGTAATGTATTTTACAATATAGATATAAAAATGAAATAATGTCTTTGAATGTGCAAACTTCTGGTGTGTTTACCACACAGCCTAGAGAGGCTGCAAGGGCATTATTTTCATCCATGGTATCTGGCTGGGCAGGCTGGGGAAAAATCTATGATGGGATATAACTCAGAAATTGTGAGGTATAGGAAGGTCATACATGGTGGGGATATTGGTTAGGGTGGTAGGTGTGCAACCCTAGGAGAGGACTTCTATGTTAAGGTGATCTTAGATTCCCAGTAATAAAGTTATAGTCACCTTAAGGTCAGAAATGGACCTTTGGGCACTTAAAGTCCTCTCAGTCTGAAACTATATGGCTCATCTGGCTAAGATTTCACCTAACACATTTAAATATGTTGTTCTTACATAGGTAGGGGGGGGGCCACGGTGGCAGAGTGGTAACACTCTCGCCTCCCACCTCTGTGGCCGGGGTTCGATCCCCGACACGGCCTCAAGTGGGAAAGCTGGTAGTTGCTTGCCGTTGGTCGGCAGTTTACAGTACAGAACCCTAATGAACTGTATGTAAAGGTTTCCTCTGCCCTTCCAACTACCCGTGATATGACCTGTACAGTGTTGAAAGCGACGTAAAACCCCAAATAAATAAATAAATACATACTAGGTAGGGGTGAGGGAGTTAATTGTTGATGCAGTTTCCTGTTAATTAGTGAAATACATGATTGTAGTTTGTAGAAATTTATATTTGAAGTAGTGTAAGTAGAAATAAATATATATCTGAATTCTTAAAAGTATAAGATGATGTGATAAGATCTCCTTACATTTTTAAAATATTTCATCTCTCCACTGACGGTTTAAAGGTATACAAAACTGATAAAACTATTTTGGGTTTCCTATTTTAGGATGTACATTTAAATACTTTGGAAAAAGGATCAAATTTATCACTGCCAATAAAATAATGCAATCTGTTTCATAATAAATAATTTTGGCATACAGAAAAAGGGTCTCACAGAAAATATCCAATCAATATCTGTGATATGAGAGATGACCTGTGTGAAGATGTGATGGCATCAAGTCAACACAATACAGTTTTATTAATTTTTACCTAATGGTGCTATCTCTGATGACTATACCTCAATTGAAAAATAGATCAATTAATAACTTTTACAGCTTCATAACTTTTACTTTATAAATTAATGCTGTAATCTTGCTATTGAATAGTCTTAGTTTTGATACTTTGTCCTTGCATACATTTTCTCTTTCTAAAGTGTTATTACATAACTTAGACTTATCTATTCTGAAGAACTCCTGTACTTTTTCACGTCTTCTATATCTCACGGAGTACAATGGTATTTCCCCAGGGTTTGAGGTATTGGCATATCGTTGTTCTTTTTTTACATAAAAAAACTATATACTGAGCTTTAAAATATTTTTAAGTAATTCTGTACTGGTATATGATAGTGGTAAAATCTCCTACATTTTACTTAATATTGGTAGTTGTTACACACATTTTACACCTTCTAAGGTTGGGTTTTTTATTTTGAAAGTAAATTTATATAATTTATGAAGCTTGTATTTTTCTTCACTTGTATTATTTTATCCATTCAAATGGGTTCAGCTGTATGTTATCTATTAAGTACAAACTGTTGCTATTGTTTTATAGGGAGATAGCAGGATTATGTACTTTGAACTGACTGAAAACTCACTCTACTTGTCTCAAGGTAAACAACCAAACAAATGTGACTGAATTGTTACTGTTCAAATGTTATTGTATTTTTGGCCTGTTATTATAATTGTGGTTTGATGGAATAGTAGCATGTATCTATGGGCATTTTTATTGCGTAAAATAGCCTTACCTTATCCTCACAAATGCTTACTTGGTTTTGTGGAGGCAAAACGCGGCGACCAACAAGAATATTAAAAAATTATTCTTGTTCGAGAGGTGAACCCCATAGTTAGTGATAGGTGCGCATGCGCACAACACATTGTCGGTTGGACTTTGTCGAGAGATCCTCATTCAAATTTTGGTCGTCGAGGAGGCAACACGTGAATTCTTTTAACATTCTGCCCATTTCTTAAACGGCAGATGCGTGCTTTCGGAATTCATAGAGTTCCAACCAAGAAGAAAGAAGTTTTAGACTTCCTATTCCACAGAAGTACAATTTTTCATGCTGAGGGTTGTGTAATCCCATGACAGCATTTTTAGATCCCCCTTGGCTGTAAAAACAGTCTTTGGTAGAGGATCTACTGCAGAAGATTCTTCGATTTTTTGGTTCAAGCTATCTACCTCTTCATGTATGAGGGATGTCCAACAGAAGTCTTTGAACTGGCCACATTTTCCTGAAATGACAGTATTAAGAGGTCTCCTGCGACTGAAAAACTGCCAACACTAGAAGATCTACTGCAGGTTTCTTCTACAACGCCATATGATGTTAAGATCTGATAGCTGGGCAGATTTAAATTTGTTTTCTGGGGTCAGTAATTAAACCTCCAGAAGGCTGGGAGCTTCTCCACTTGGTGAAAACAAAGAAGATGACCATTCATCTCGATTCCAAAACATTTATCAGTGCTTCTAATGGGAAGCCCCTCATTGAAGTCCTGGTGAAGTTTATGAAGAAGGTCAGCAGTAAAACATTCATTATCTGAAGGATCTTCCCCTCTAAGAAACGCAAATTGCTTTCATAGTGTGGAGTTCAATAGTACTCTACCATAACAGTATTTAACAGTTTTTCTGTAGCCTGGAAAACAGTCAGTCCTAGAAGATCTACTACTACAGAGGTTTTATCAAGGTTTGCCATCACCTTATTAACCAGGCATCAAGACAGTTACATTCCTCCATTGCCTTGTGTTAAATCTACAACTGGCTTGTGGACCATTTACTAGTTCTTCTATTCATAGTTCATTACAGAGAAGATAACACATAAGTTTTCCCACCATTCTCTTCAATGAAATGGGGATTCTGGTGTAGTAGAAGAAATATGTATAAATAGCTATGTTATATGAAAATATTATTGCCATCTCAGAGTTGTGCAGTTTTTGAATGGGTGCTTTGTAGCCGTCCAGTCAAAACTCCCCTTTCATGTGGCTCTACTGCAGGTGCTACAGACAGGAAACAATCCACCATGCTGCTGAAAATATTGTGTTGCATTTATTATGTTATTTACACACAATTTCTTCTGTAAAAGACTACAAGTCGCAGGATTTTCTCAGTAAAATAGTTTCCTCTATCATATCTGACACAATGCTGCTTGTTTTAGATGGATACATTTGCTTTTGTCAAGACATGGATCGTTGGTGTGTTATGTCAAGGATTGCACAACTCCAGGTTTTACAGCAGATTATTTCTTGTACCAGAACCCGGCAATAAATGGCGCCCTGTGATAGATCTCAGTGTCCTGGACAAATGCCTGCTAGTTCCAACTTTTAAGATGGAGACAGCAGAGATAATCAGAAACTCGGTCACTAAAGGTGAATGGCTAGTTTTGATAGACCTGAAAGATGCGTTCTTTCACGTTCCCATACATCCAGATTCTCAACACTTGCTACGTTTCCATGTAGACAAAAGAACGTATTAGTTCAAAGCACTGCCATTCGGGTTGGCTACTGCACCCCTAGAGTTCACGCGGATTGTAAAAGAAGTAAAACTCGTTCTTCAGTCCCGCGGAATTCGAGTTCACCAATACGTGGACGACTGGTTGTTAAGAGCAAATACCAGACACCAATGTCAGCTTCACACAAAAGAACTCCTCCATGTGGTGCAAGAACTCGGCTTTGTGATAAACTTCGAAAAATCAGAGCTCGAACCTACACAAAAAATCGACTTTCTGGGTTACCATTTCGATTTGATACAAGGAAAAGTCTTTCCAACCGAAAAGAAGTTGAAAATTCTAGAAAAATCAAGGTTGCTTATGTCCCTGATAGGTGTACTAGCATCTCTAGAAAATACAATACCAATGGGTCGGTTACATATGCGCCTTTTCCAGTGGTACCTAACAACAGGCTGGCAGTATCCCCAGTCACTAGACCTGAAGATTCCTGTTTCAAACTTTCTGAAAAGTCATCTTCAGTGGTGGAAAGATAAAAAAAAAGATCTAAAAATGGGTTATCCGTTTCATCCCCAGGAACACAATACCCTTATTTTCACAGATGCGTCAAATCAAGGTCGGGGAGCTCATTTAGAAAACATGACAGTCAGTGGCAATTGAACAGATCAAGAAAATTGCTTCATATCAATGTCCTAGAGTTAAAGGCAGTGTTTCTGGCCTTAAAAGAGCTTTCAAAACAAAATTCTAGACAAAAGGGTTCTGATAGCAACAGACAATGCCACTGTAGTCAGTTATCTGAGCAAACAAGAGGGGACACACTCTTGGGACATGTGTCTCCTGGTTTGGCGCATCTTGGCCTACTGCAATCCTCGAAACATACTCATAAGAGCCAGATACATTCAGGGTTGCCTCAATGTCACAGCCGACAGTCTCTCCAGGAAGGACAAAATAATTCAAACAGAATGGTCACTTCATCCTCAAATTTTCAGCCCAATTTGCCTAGTTTGGCACAAACCAATGGTGAACATGTTTGCTACCAAATTGAATCACAAACTAGTAAACTACCAATCTATGTCTCACCAGTCCCAGATGCAAATGCTGTGAACATAGATACTTTGAACATCTCCTGGGAGGGTCTGGACGGCTATGCCTTTTGTCCTGTAGCACTCATACCAAAAGTCATACAGGAAATGAACACCTACAGGTGCAAGATGATAATAGTAGCACCAGGGTGGTCCAGAATGCATTGGTTTTGGGATCTTGTGAATCTGTCAACCAAACCCCCATTACAACTATCTCACTGGCCTCATCTGTTAAAACAACCGTTCAGTCAGAAGTTCCATCAGAATCTCATGTATCTGAATCTGCATGTTTGGCACCTAGACACCACTCAGAATCACTTGAATCATTCTCTGAGCAGGTGGCAGATACAATTAAGGCACCTCAAAGACCCTCATCTAGAAGATTGTATGAGTCAAGGTGGTCCATTTTGAAACTCTGGTGCCAACAGAACATGGTGGTCAGCACAGAGCCTTCTATCTCAGACATAGCGGAATTTTTGAACCATTTGTTTACTGTCAAAAATTTGAAGCCTGTCACAATTGCTGGCTACAGAGTTGCAATAGCTGACCATTTGGGACCTTTTGGCCAGGAAGTAGGCAGCAGTTTGCACTTAAATAGACTCCTTGCAAGCTTTTACAGGGACAAACCCATTCTAAATAGGGTTATTCCCTCTTGGGACCTATCTTTGGTTCTTATGTCTTTGACTAAAGCACCTTTTGAACCTTTGAAGGTTGCAAGTCTTAAGATTTTGGCTTTCAAGACTGTTTTCCTGATGGCTTTAGCATCTGGCAAAAGGAGGGGGGAGGTGCACGCTTGGACATATTCTTCCCTCAGACACAAAACCTTACTGGAAGGAGGTCATTATTTCTCCTTCTCGTGCCTTCTTAGCAAAAAATCAGTTGATTGCCCAGATTCACTAAACCAGTGGTCATTCCAGCTCCTAAACCTTTTTTGAGCTCAGACTTGACTGAGGATATGACTTTATGCCCTGTCAGAGTACTTAGATACTATCTAGACAGAACTTGTGCTTTAAGAAAGGGAAAGAATCTCTTGTTTATATCCTTTAAGGAAGGCTTTGACAGAGATTTCATGATATCTGCTATCTCTTCTTGAATCAGACAGACTGTCTTATTGGCTTATCAGTCATCCAATTTTGATACACAGGACCTACAGGTTAAGGCCCATGATGTTAGGTCCATGTCTGCTTCTTTAGTATTCAAGGATGTGGCCCTAGAGCAGATTTTAGGCTCCTGCCATTGGAAGAGCCACAACACGTTTTCTACCTTTTAAGCTATGTGTCTTGGCAGTCCACAGACCAAACAGATTACAATTAGGCCCAGTGGTTTCTGCTCAGCATGTGATTGGCTTTGAGTATGTTCTTGCGTATTTCATATGGCTTACATACTTTACTCTTCCTTCCATACCAGTTTCTTGTATGGACATATGTCTTCTTCTGTTGCGGATGGCCTCATGACTGTATTTTGTAAAACACAGAAGCCAGCTTGGGGTGCCTTCTTGCTGGATGACAGCTCCCAGCTCGAGGGACCCAGGAAGCCATTGCCCACCACACAGTTATGGGTGATGGTTTAGATATAGGACAACTTTATGCTACATTGGACCAGTGTCAACTACAACTGTTACCGTACATCATGAATATTCATGAGATTAGCTATCATTACTTATCTTTGCAGATATTTTACAGTAATGGAAAATTCTGTTGTAGCATACTTAAGCTTATCTTATCCTCTCCATCAAATGCTTTCATGGTGAACCCCATAATCTATTAACAGGGAGGTTGCAAAACAAACCCCTCCTCCTGTTATGGTTGGAATCAAGCATTTGTGAGGATAAGGTAAGGCTATTTTACGCAATAAAATGTAACAAATTTTATTGTAATTTAACTTTTTGTAAGTTAAATACTTACCTTATCCTCACAAGGACAGACCCACCCTTCCTCCCCTCACAAGTTTGTTTTCATAGGGGACCAAAAATTAAATGAGGATCTCTCGACAAAGTCCAACCGACAATGTGTTGTGCGCATGCGCACCTATCACTAACTACGGGGTTCACCTCTCGAACAAGAATAATTTTTTAATATTCTTGTTGGTCGCCGCGTTTTGCCTCCACAAAACCAAGTAAGCATTTGTGAGGATAAGGTAAGTATTTAACTTACAAAAAGTTAAATTACAATAAAATTTGTTACAATTTGCGCTTAAATCAATCTGTGAATATCAAAATAGTGTTCACTTGCTATGATATAATTTACTCTCCTAGAAGTTCAGAATATTTAAATAAAATGTTTAAAACTAACCATTTCCTTGGTGGTAAGGGAGTGCAAAACAACCTTGTGTCTATATACTGTTGTATATTATGCATGTTTGGGTTTAATATTAATTTATTTTCCAAAAGAATCTTTTGAAAAGATTTTGTATGAGAATGTTTTCATATATTTAAAATTTGCACAAATAGAATATCATTTAGCCACATAATGATGCAACAATTGGTAATGTAAGAGCTCTTAAAATTTCCCAAATTTACTCTTGACTGTATTTTTGTGAGATTATCTTTGCACAAGTTGTTCTGATTACTGGGGCCGGATTCACGAAAGGTCTCAAGTCTCAAATCTGAGATTTTGGTCTCAAATCTAAGATTTTTCTTAGATTTTTCTCAGATTTGAGACCTTTTGCTCAGCTGGGATTCACAAAAGATCTCAGGCTAAGATTTTTCTCAGATTTGGTCTCAAATCTAAGACTGCCTAAGGGGTGACTTAAGCTTTCATAAAATAGAGTATATGTAATAAAAAGTCACAAAACAAAATGAAAATAGTGAAGTATGACATATTGTTTAACTTGTAACACAAAGTATGAATATATATTAAGAGGTTGTACAAAAACAACAGTAAACATTTACATTACAAATTTACATGAGTGGCTTGTTTTGCTGTTATAATCAGTTCTTTTGAATGTCAGTACCAATTATAGTAAAAAGACAACATTTTGCTTGATTTAAAATTTTCTAAAATGTGAGTATATATGGTAGAGTGGTAAAATATAAATGTGTATACTTTCCACTAATCTCAACAAAATGTTACATCAGTTTTCATGGGTCCAAACTCCAAACTTGGCTGAGATTTTGGTCTTAGCTGAGATTCCTTTCGTGAATCTCAACTTAAACAGAATCTCAGCTGAGACAAAAATCTCAGATTTGAGCAAAAGCTCAGCTGAGATTTGGCTAAGACTTGAGACCTTTCGTGAATCCGGCCCCTGGTTTAAATCAAGAGCACTCAAAGATTGCAGCTCCATGGCAACGCCCAATGCCAAACATTGGCGTAAATAGATGTATATAATGGCTTTGTGTGGCTTTTAATGAGGCTATATGGACAATTCAAGAAATTGGCACAAGTACATGTATGTTTTGGCTTTGCTTTTTTTTCAAATTTATATAAAATAACTTATTATCACCCATTGAAATCTGAAAACAACAAAGCAAGATGGGATATATAGGGAATATAAAACAAATTTGGTTAAACCAGATTTCGGATAACCAGGGTTAAATAAATGAGTGTGCACCAATTAAGAGATAAGTCAATATGAAGCAATCAGAACATATAATTTAGGGAGAATTGACAGTAATTCATGCAAGCAATTTGAATATTTGGACAATAGACATCAGATAGTAGTAAAGTTTCTGTTGCACTACTGCCCAAAGCAAAGCAGTTTTGTTCCATGTATTCTACTAAAATCTCACCATCGTTACATATAGCTTCCACAGACAGTATGGAACAGATTAAAGGAGTGTGCATGCTACCCAAAAGAGCTTTGAATGTTATGGAGTGTGAAGTGAACAAACTGTTTGTCTTGTCCAAGCAAGCTATTGTGCCAGTGCCCTATGTAGTGCCCAGAAAGGTTTGTTTTCACTGTATATTAGGTAGGGTTGTTAAAGAGTACTCGAGTACTCGTTAAAGATTAGTTTACTAAATTATTTGGAGTGCAAAATGAACAAAAGAGTACTCTTTTACACTCAAATAGTAGCCTTTTTAAACCATTCTTGATAAAAGTGACATAAACTGGGTAAATTTCTGTTAATTTTCAGGGCTAAATGGCACATATTGTTGTATTTATCGCTAAACAGAGTACTCGTTTTAGAGTAGAGTAATGGTGAGAGAGTACTCGGGTACAAAATTTGCTACTCGTGGCAGCCCTAAATTATTAGGTTCAACTATACTTCATTTGTAAAAATTACATCATATTTAAATGAAGATAGTCTCGCATTGGGTTCAGCCACCTTTGATGATTATGGATAGGTTCTGACATACTAATTTTCAAGTCACAGCATAATATGTTTATAGATGTGTACAAGTTTGGATTTTGTGACTTGGTAACCTTATTTTTTGCAGTACTATATTTTGCAAACCATTGCAAAGTTCACTTTAGTATGTTTTACTTGTTGTGTTGATTTAGAACTAACAAAGCATGCTAATATTTGTATTATGTACTGCCTGACTTCGTATCTTGGCACACGCCTCAAATTGGCACAAAACGGAAGACAGAATATTTCCTAATTTTTATTCTTTATCGCCCACACACGCGTGTTTCCGCTAAACAAATAAGGGAGTGGAAGTGACAACAGAAATAATTTAAATATCTTCGGCAATTTCCGTATGCAAATTGCGCCAATTTGAGGCGCTGATTTCATGTAGAAATTATATTATCACTCATTAAAAACAAATGTAAAAGGTTAATTATTTTGATTTTATGTCAGTAAAATGCTTTTATAACTTGCACTTGTGTCAATACATATTTTAATAAAAAGAAATCCACCAAACTACACTCAAAACAATAAAAAATAAGGCATTTGTGTGCAAGGTGTGCCAAGTTACGGCGGGAAGCATTAGAATTGGTACAGTTAGAAAATTTTGAATTTCAATTTGCATCAATTGATTCATTTGTTTCCCAAAAGTAAACTTGTTTCTGTAATAGTTAATTTTACAGTAATAACGTTAACAGTGAGAAGGTTAGTAAATTTCGACATTTTACAATTTATTTTAAAATTATACATTGCTTAGGGAAATATAAAAATTATAAAACACAGTGAAATCTACAAAATCAACCAATAATTTTGCAGTCACATACAGAGTTTCATGCAGATCTGTTTCCTGACACCTACTCAGGAGAGCCAGCCATGTCAGCACAGCAGTGGTGTGAAGGTCTCAACCTCAAGGTATTTCAGTAAATATGTAAATACCAAGGTAATGCATATTCCTAGATTTAATTTCACCTGGGTAATTTTCAACCCAAAAACATTATTAAATAACTTGTAATAAACTGCATAGATATTATAAAAACTCCTTTTAGTGTTGTGTAACTGTAACCTAAGCTTTGGCTAATAGGGCTCTTCCTTTATGCTGATCCGATCGTTAACTTATCTGCAGATTGGAAAAAAAATGTTCAGGATAGCTTTCTGATACTTTCTTGAGTGATATTTTGATTCATTCCGATGTTTTCCGATGGCCTCACAAAATGTATGCGATAGTTTTCCAATCCATCCAAACGGTGTATAAACCTTAATGATTGACTTCAGGTGGAAAAGATTGTTTTACAAATATTAAGATAGTTTAAGATCTTTGTAAGATCAATAAGATAACTTTACAAATGGTATGATTAGTTTAACATAAGTTTGTGATGGTTCCTGAACGCAAGATATGATAACAATTGGGAACAGTTTACGATAATATTAAACTATTTATTATAAGTGCTAAACCTCCCCCCCCCCTAAACATTCCGATTTGTTTCTGATTCAAAACTTCCGGTCATGAGTTGGTCCTGAGTTGATCTACAAACATTCTGATTGTGTTTATGAACTCTACAAAGTATGAACTCTGTATATTCTGTACAAAATATTAATCACATAAATGTGCTTTAGGGGACTAAAATCAGCCTAAATCCAATGAAGAAACAAGTGAAAAGGTTTTTGCGGAAAGGAGAACAAACAACAAGTGGTGTAACTGAAGGCAGTAGTGAGCAACATGTTGTGAAACCTTCTGTAAGTGCAAGTGATCAAAACAGCGTGCAGGGAAAATCAACAATGGAGGACCAAAGCAATGTCACACAGACAAGTCAGGTCAGATGGCCAAATTTATTGCAGTAAACATCTATTGATATAATTAAATTCCTTCCAATATTGGTGGTTTTACATTTGTTGACAATTCTCGTGTAATTAAATTCCTCAAATAATGGCTGTTTTACATTAGTTGTATCTGACCAGGATACATCGGTTTGTGCATCATTTCAATACTGTTGTCACAAGGTGCAGAAAAATCTAGTTGACAATGGCAGCATATTCTATAAAAGATTCATCAGAGGTTCAGCATAGGCTTATTGCTATAAAAGCAGTTTATGGCTAAAGTTAGCATCCTTTAGAGGTGATATTACAGTTACAGTTGTCATCTTGAAAACAGTGTACATTTCATTTAAAGGAAGACAATTGCAGACAGCATCACCAAATTTTATAAAGTAGTTCATTGTGGGAGATGGCCTCTTTTCTGCTATCTCTTCTGGGACATCAGCACATTAGAGGATTTCTAAGTAAGTTTGAAACTTTACGAATAGTTCCTTTTTAATAAATATAAATAAATCACTCTCTACTTTAAGATGTATTCTCATCTACAATAAAAATGCAATGTCTCATTTTTTAATTTTCGGTATGTTTACATTTGGCCCATTTTACACCATATGTTGATGTATATGTACAAAAACAAAGCAGACTAGTATTCCTTTTACTTTGCCATCACTCCATGCTGATTATGTTAAATGCCTGCTTGGTATTACATTTGGTTTCATTCCATGAAAAAAGATGGCTGTAGTAGCTAAGATAATTTTTCACAGTTTTATTAATCGAAGTTAAACCTAATTATATTAATGGTACCCATTTATAGCCCTTCAGGAAGAATGACATATGTGCATAAGTAACACTGTCGAAGAATACATTCACTACAGTTCAGTAGTATACAAATCAATAGAGTAGAACCACTGTTTTCTAAACTGATTATTGAGAAATTTAATGTTATCATCACAGCTTTACACTCATAATTAAGCGGCCTGTCAGGGACGCTTATTTGTTTTCACCGAAGTTCGACTGATCACCGCCGCCGCCGGATTATGGTCTCCCTTGAATAACTTCTTAGCCTTTCAAATTTTTCTTTCCTTCTTATCTTTCTTTAAAACTATAGGGGCGAGAAAAATTTTTGAGACACTTTGCGCAGACCTTAAGCTTTACTTAAGGTAACATTAAGCATAACTCCAAAACACCTCGTCATCGCGTTTCGGAAAAAAACACACACACCTGTGCTATAAAATTTATCAGGTACATTCTAGACCAAATTTCCAAGGTCGGAAAGGATTTTCTCATCAATCGGACCATAGATGCCTGAATGGAAGGCGTTTTATTTTTGTAAATTTTTTAAAAATGGGTACTTGGTCTGTATCTCAAAAACGGTCAGGATTTCGGCGTTTTGTTGGAATAACTTATTCAGCTACTTTTTGATAATCTTTCACATGCCGAAGTTTTAGCCCTGTATCTGCAATTTTAAGGTCACCTTAATGTCAAGAAACGGGGTTTTAGCCCTCCAGTTCACTTAGTTTTTCACTTTTTTCAACCAAACTTGGCACATATATTAAGATTTCCCAAAGGAATATCCTGACTTTATGGTGACCTTAAACTCAAAATGTTAATGGACATATGGCCTGCTTAAAGTCATCAAATTGGAATAAAATGCTCTGGCTCCTTTCTTTTTCCATTTTTTTATATCGAAATTATCACTGGTATTAAACTAGATAAAAATAATACTTATGGTCACCTTAAACTCTCAGTATGAATGGAGTTGTAGCCACCTTAAAGTGAAATAAGGGGGTTTTCAGCCTCCAAGTATCTTATTGTTCGACTGACCTCAGTTAAACTTTGCACACTTATAAAGGATGGCAAACCAAAGGGTTATCCTGACTTTAAGGTGACCTTAAACTGTTAATATAATTTTGGCCCCCCTAAAGTCATAACATTTGAATAAAGCCATCTGGCTCCTTTCTTTTTCCATATCTAACATATATTGATATTGAAGGGACATTCTCATATTATGGTCACCTTAAAGTCGCAATATGAATGAAGTTATGGTCACCTTACAGTGAAAAAGGAAGTTTCAGCCTCCAGCTATCTTATTGTTCAACTGACCTGAGCTAAACTTTATGCACTTATAAAGGATGAGAAAAGGGACATTCTTATTTTATGGTCACCTTAAAGTCCCCATATGAATGAAGTTATGGCCATCTTGCAGCGAAATTATGGAGTTTTTAATCTCCAGCTATTGTATTGTTCAGCTGACCTCACTTTAATTGTGCGCACTCATTAAAGATGAAAATAGGGACAAGTAACATACACAATGCAATAAAGTTCACAGTTTCTATTGCTTACGATGCATATGTTGACATCTTTTATGGGTGACTTCTTTTTCATCAGGGCCGCTTCGTTTTTGTCAGCAAAAACATTCTTCTAGTTTTTGTTTCTTCTGGGTAACAGTCTTCCTCCATTTGTCAATATTCTATTATCCAAAAAAAGCTCATAAAGAACACTTGACTGAATTCTTTCAAAATGAAAATTTTACTGAACTATGAGATCTTGGATCAAACACTCTCATAGCTTCTGCATGAAAATTGCATTGAATGACATTTGCCTGTTTTTTTAATACAGAAACCCAACTCTGGTGGTGAACCAAATTCAGAGTTTAAACCATCGGAGTCTAAGCCAGCACATCCTGTTATTCTTAGGGAGAAAAAACAACACAAAGTATTTTCAGGTGAGTATTACAATAAATGCTTCACCCAAAATTTACCTTTATCTACAAAAATAGAAAAACTTGTGGGAACAAGATTTAACAAGAATTGTTACTACATAATGGTGTCACTTACATTGCAGGAAATTATGGGAAGCATAATGGCTTAGGTTTAAATTTGGGGGTACTTTGATGACGTAAATGATATTCAAACAATAAGTAGTTATACTTACTGGAAAGATATATGATGCATTAAAGCTGTGGAGAGGTAGGTAGCTTATCCATATCAGCATCCCACCACTGCAAAATTGTTCAGATTTCCAGGATGCTGAAAAGTTGTGTTCTAGTGTAGTTGCAAATGAATTAGCCGACCTACAGAAAGTGGATTTCATGAAATCAAAACATGCTTATTAAAGTCACTTTAAAAGTTAAAGTGTCCTCCAAAATATAGGACATAAGGTTGTATTTTTTCAGATTTAATGTCCATTGTTATCAGTTTCAGCTTTCTCACTGTTTTATGTGCTGCAGCTTGAGGAGGCAGTTATGATGTGTCATTGCAGGGATTCATTGAAATTGTCTATATATTGGGACTAGATAGCCATCTTTAATTACAGCTTCTGTTCCACATGAAATAGATGTGGTCACGTATCAATAAATACTTTCTTGTCCCTATCTGTGTAGTCAGTGTTCAAATTTTGCTCAGAAGTTCTATGACAGAAAAGCTTGAAGCAGCCAAAAGTCATTTGGTTTTACAGTGCAAAAATTATGATTTTATACTTGTTTCTTTCAGCGGTAAATGGAATACAGGGGTGGGGGTGGGGGGGTCACGTTAGCAAACAGGACATCCATAGCAAACGACAATCTACAATAACATTAAAAAGATAGATAGTAGGGGCACAGGGTTCCAGCACCCCACTAATTGTAATATATAAATAAATGAATGATCATCGAAACACTGATGAATCCTGTCCCCACACTGTCCATTGTTTTAAATATCATGGTAGATTGCTGTTTGTATGGATGTCCCGTTCGCTAACATGACCTCCCCTGTAAAGGTTGAAGTTGATGCTAGACATCTAAAACAGGTATTTTTATATTTTGTCAATTTTAGGTGTCAGGCAATCTAAGTTCAGACATTTGAAGGGGACTCCAGAGCACAAAAGCAAACACATTGACAATGTGAAGAATCTGAGTAGAACTGTGCCTGGGGAGAGTGATCTTTTCCAGGCAAATAGTCTCTTCTGTGCTGTGCCTATAGCAGGCCCTGGAGGATGTCTACAGATATTGAAAGTGAGTACAGGTGCACCTAAACTGAAGTATAAACAAAAGTAAGTACAATGAAGTCAAAATATGACTTAGATTTATATTTAAAAGACAGAAAAAAATATGGAGAGTTAATTTTTCATGTTAAATTTCATTGCATAAAGACAAAAAATTGATTATCATTTGTAAGGTTATTCTGTTGAAATTTACCTTAAACTTACTTTTGATTCCAGGCTTGTCATTTTCAGTGAAACCCCATTCAAATGAAAAAGTATGTCAAACAGATTGCTGTGCAAATAGAAATAACTCTCAGATCATTACAGGTCCTTTTCCATTTAAATTTACCATGTTTTATTTAGTGTTTCTAGTGAATTAGATGCATATATCTCATACATTTCTGTGTGTTTCAGACGTCAAACCCTGGTCGCCTTCCAGAGACAGGGATTCCTGTGATTCAAAATGGGACTGCTGTCATGGATTTTGAGTTTGATCCATTCATTGATCACCGGCTTGTAGTTGGTTGGTAATTTCTACATCATGACCTTTATAGTTGATGATTTACTTATTATAAAATACATATATTTATGCTTTAAATGGATTGTATATATCATAATGAAAACTCGTCTTTATAGTTATCAAGTGTGTCATGAAACAGACTCATGAATATCAATTTAAAGTATTCAGGAAGTATCTAGATCTTACTCTGTGAAAATTTTGACTTAATTAGCTAAAAGTAACTTAATCCTACATCCAAATCATATACACATATGTATTTGTTTCTGAACTTTGTATGTAACTGTCACTTATTTTGTTCACTAAATACATAATTTTATATATTTCTTTGTAGCTTGTGATGATGCCAAGATCCGTGTCTGGGACATTCCAGAAGAAGGGCTAACTGAAACACTCGTTGAACCCACTATGGTCTTACATGGTCAGTGGAAAGGCTCCCGCAGTATTTTAAAAATGCATGCATTATGTGTGCTTTTAATGAGCAGTCAACATGTGTAATGAAATGTATATTCAGACAGCTTAAAAGTTAAAAATCATAATGTTTGCAAAAGTACATGAAATTTTAACATGAGAAACCTTTGAATTTTGAGTCATTGTTACCAAATTTGTATTTTGTAAAAAGTTGGGTTCAATTGCATTCTTGTTTGTTAAGTTATAGATGGTTGTGTAGTGACCATTTTTACATACTGTATCAAATCCCACTTCCTGTTTGCAATGGGTAGTAACCCCAGAAGGCAGGTTACTCTTCATATTTAATATCTAAAAAGCATATGTATCAGTCTTATAAGTCCTGTTAAATGTACCAGCTGGTTTTGTATTAAATTTTCACCATTTTCAAGTCAAGCCCTCCTTTTTGAGGTGTTTGTTGTTGTATATTTGTATTTTTAGCCAATGAGGCACACTAATTAAACAGAGAAAAAGAGTAAAACATTTGCTGAAACTCTGCATTAGTCATTAGGGAAAATTAATATTTTACAAATTACACATTTAAAGTAGAATTTTCAAGGTGTGGGTCAGTGGCATATTTTCCACACCAGTTTCCCCAAACTCTTCACATACCAAATAATTGTATTAAAGTATTGACCTAACCAAATAATTATACTCCCTTACAGTAAGTGGAATTTTTTAAAACAAAACATGTTCATCAAAATTTCTAGCTAAACCTCTTACACATTATGGGATAGAAAGTTTTGGAGTTTTTTTCTTTTCATACTCACTGTTCCTTTCTAACATTTTAAGTCTTCCTGCCATGTTATACATGCTGATAATGTTGGTAATCACTTGCCTCTCACATCTGTGGTTGTGGGTTTGAGTCTAGATGATGGCAACAAGCGGGAAGCACAGAGGCCAGGTTGACCTTTCCTGTTGAAAGGGATGTAAAACCGTAACTTTGACCGTTGACAATCAAGATGCTAGTTACAAGGTTTGGTTGCAGTATTCCAGTACAGTGGCTTTGACACTTTCAGTACTTCAAACGAAATAGGTTTTCTCTGACAATGAAATCCTTTGCAAAAATCAGAAAATGCTTTGTTAGGACATTTAAGGTGGGCAGCAGGCAACAGGAAAAAGTTTGTCTAGGCTGTATCTCGAAAAATACTGGGGTGTAAGATGTTGATACTTGGTAGGGACATTATTAGTTGGGGAGTAGGTTTGCAACATTGTGGTGTGACTGTGTTTTGACATTTGAATTGACCTTGCTGAATTGACCTTGACCTTTAAATTTGTCCGGGCTATATCTCCGAAATTGTAATGTATAGGAAGTTGATACTTGGTAGGGACATTTGTTAGGGGGTGAAGGTGTGCAAACAACATCAATGATGTTGATTTGACCTTTGATCTTGCTGTAGTGACCTTGACCTTTAAACTCTTGTCTGGGCCATATCTCAGAAATGGTAAGGTGTAGGATGTCGAAACTTGGCAGGGACATTGGTTGGGGTGTAGGTGTGCAACGTCATGGTGTGACCTTGATTTGACCTTTGACCTTGCTGTAGTGACCTTGATCTTTGAAATCTTGTCCAGGCTATATCTCAGAAACTATAAGGTATGGGAAGTTGATACTTGGTAGGGACATTAGTTTGGGGGGTAGGAGTGCAACATCATCTCACACTGTTTGAACTGAAAGTCTCCTGATCTTTGTATTGTGTCACTTCTTCTATATCTCATGGTGTGGTAAACTATTTCCTTGGGCTGTAGGATACGGGCATCTCTGATGCTCATTTAGTGTTTTGATGAAATGTCAGGGGTAAGATTTGGATGTTTTCAAGAACCATTTCTTCACTTTGTAAATCACTTTTCATCTTAATTTACTATAACCAAATCAAAGGTAGCATAGTGTTATCCTTTTAACAGCACTAGTTTCCTTAATGGTAAATTTTACATGCTGTGCTGATTTCCTAACAATCCTTCTCTACAGGTCACACAGAGAAACTTTACTTTGTGCGGTTTCATCCTCTTGCTAGTGACGTGTTGGCATCAGGGTCTTACGACATGACGGTGAGACTGTGGAACCTTCAGACAGGGGAGCAATGCATTCAACTTGAGGGTCATACTGACACAGTAAGTCATTCTCAATGTGATTGATACTGACACTGAATGTCATTCTAGCTGTAATTCTTAAGGTCATGTATTGATACTGACAATGTAAGTCATTCTCACTGTAATTCTATATGCTAGAAATTAAAGCTAACACTGTGAGTTATTCAGATTGTAATACAACGGGCTATGAATTGATGCTGTGAGTCATTGTTGCAATTGTTTTTCAATAGGCTGTGAATTTATACTGATACAGTGAGTCATTTGACTGTCGTTCAATCAACTGTAAATTGATGTGGACACAGTGAGTCTCACTATGAATCAATAATCTATGAATTGATAGTGATAATGCAGGTCATACTCGCTTTAAAAAATTGCAGTTTGATAAGCTGTGTGATCAAAATTAATTTTAAAAAGTCGGTCAGTCGGAAACTAAGGCAAATTATTTGAATATAATGTCTTCAGTCTTGTTCTTTTTTTAATGTTTTCGTCTTTTATTTCAGTTGTTACCTTAGATTTTATCCAAATTACTAATCTGAAAGTAACCTGAAGACAAATGAGAAATGTCATTCTTATACAGTGGGAAGTGACTCAGTCACCTAGAAATATATTTAGTATAATTTTATGGCAGTGCAATCAATTTCCATGCTACCTTTCTTTGTAATTGAATTCCACATGTCTTTTAATTTATATCAGGCCTTAGTTGAGTTCTTTGCCATGTGAATGAGTCACATCTTTGTTGAATCATTTGTATGTAGTTGTTCTTTAACCGATTTTGAAGAAGAAATTATGTAAACCAGCTGATAATTTACTCTGTATATTTTTAGTTCCAAGGATTTGATGTTACTTTCAGTTGTTGCTGAAGATATAATCTTAAAGCAAGTAAATACATAATGTGGTATTTGTTGTACACTTCTTAATATCAATGTTTTAGATATTTGCATTCGCTTGGAGTCCAGATGGTCAGTACTGTGCAACAGCATGTAAAGATGGTCAGTTGAGAATATATGAACCCAGATGCTCTACTCTACCTGTAAAGGTATCTCTCATTACGAGTGAAAATACTACAAAACTCTATTATATCACCTGAATTCAAATTTATGTATGGTTCAAATTATAATTAATTAATTGGTGGTGATAAGTGTCTAAGATTTTCACAAATTTTACAAGAATTTTCCCATCCTTTTTGAACGATGGGGGAAATTCTTAAGTGGTAAACTCCCCATACTAGTGGCATATTTTACATTTCTTTGTGTAAATTATGCTGGAGTACCACTTCTCCAGATGAGCATTCCAGTTTGTAATTTTGTGTATAATTTATGTTAATTTGTCTCAGAGGCTCTGTATGTTTTGGGTTTGGATCTATTTTTGAGACCACTGCATATGTTTTATAAAAGAGGGACACATTTGGAGCTTATTGTATCCCCGACGCGAAGCGGGGATACTATGGATTCATCATCGTCGTCGTCCGCGCCCTCGTCCGCGTCCGCAGAGATTTCTTGTTAGCGACCTACAGTCCACATTTCTTTCCGGATTTCTTTCATATTTGGCAGGTGGTTTGATATGGTAGAGGACTCGCCACCCTATCTTTTTGGTAGGCTTTATGTGTAAATTAGGCCTGTGGTAGACAAAAATGTCTAAAATCTGGAATATTGCTTGTTAGCGACCTACAGTCCACATTTCTTTCCAGATTTCTTTCATATTTGGCAGGTGGCTTGGTATGCTAGAGGACTCGCCACCCTATCTTTTTGGTAGGCTTTATGTCTAAATTAGGCCTCTGGTAGACAAAAATGTCTAAAATGCATTAAAATTCATGAAATCATGCACTAAATCACTTATAACTTGAAAAGTGTTGCATTTAGAGCATTTTGTTAAAATATGTTATTCAGATACTTTTTTCATAGCTACAACATGGTGAGTAACTTGGGTGTCTGTCTCAATAGCTAAGTGAGTAATAGCTACTTTTGGGCTTTTCAGTAACTTCCATCATCAGTAAAATCACTTGTAACTTGAAAACTATTGCATTTAGAGTATTTTGTTTCAATATGTTATTCAGCTATTTTTGGGTCAGCTATAACATAGTAAAATTTCAGACCTGTAGCTCATGGCATAGCTGAGTAATAGCTACTTTGAGGTTATCACTGTTGAGTAAATTACTTATAACTTCAAAAGTATTACATTTAGAGTATTTTGTTTCAATATGTTATTCACCTATTTCGGAGTCAGCTATAACATAGTGAAGTTCCAGACCTGTGGCTCATTGCATAGCTGAGTAATAGCTACTTTGAAGTTCACACTGTTTAGTAAATCAGTTGTAATTGGAAAACTATTGCATTTACAGAAATTTGTGTAAATATGTTATTCAGCTACTTTTGGGTCAGCTATAACATAGTGAAATTACAGACCTGTAGCTCATGGCACAACTGAGCAATAGCTATTTTCAGGTACTGACTGTTGAGTAAATGACTTGTAACTTGAAAAATAGTGCATTTGGAGTATTTTGTTAAAATATGTTGTTCACCTACTTTTGGGTCGGCTATAACGTTGTGAAATTACAGACTTATAGCTCATGGCATAGCTGAGCAATAGCTATTTTCAGGTTCTCACTATTGAGTAAATCAGTTGTAACTTGAAAACTATTGCATTTACAGTATTTTGCTTAAATATGTTGTTCACCTAATTTTGGGTCAGCTATAACATAGAAAAAATTCAGACATGTAGCTCATTGCATAGCTGAGTAATAGCTACTTTGAGGTTATCACTGTTGAGTAAATCAGTTATAACGTAAAAACTATTACATTTACAGTATTTTGTTTAAATATGTTATTCACATAATTTTTGGTCAGCTATAACAGAGTGAAATTGCAGACCTCTATGTCATGGCATAGCTTACCAATATCTACTTTCAGGTTCTCACTGTTGAGTAAATCATTGTATCCACTGGATAGCCGCAGTGTGTAGAGAGATTTCACCATTACCGCTCTAACGAAAAAAATATTATAGCTAGCCTTCTCAAGTTTGCAAGGTATATTAGAGGGTGCACCACAGTATTCTATTGGTAGGCTTTATGTCTAAATTAGGCCTGTGGCTAAATTACTTGCCTACTAAAAATGAGTAATTCTGCATTTTCTCTAAAAGTATTGCAGATAGCAAATTTTTCTTAAATAACTCATTCATCTACTTTTGGGAGAGCTTTCACATGCTGAAGTTCCAGACCTGTAGGTAATACTCACCTACTCAAAATGAGTAAATGCGAATTATCTCTAAAAGTATTGCAGATAGCCAATTTTTGTCAAATAACTCCTTCACCTACTTTTGGGAGACCTTTCACTTGGTGAAGTTTCAGACCCGTAGGTAATTACTCACCTACTGAAAATGAGTAAATGCTAATTATCTCTAAAAGTATTGCAGATATCCAATTTTTATCAAATAACTCATTCATCTACTTTTGGGAGAGCTTTCACTTGGTGAAGTTTCAGACCCGTAGGTAATTACTCACCTACTGAAAATGAGTAAATGCAAATTATCTCTAAAAGTATTCCAGATAGCCAATTTTTGTCAAATAACTCCTTCACCTACTTTTGGGAGACCTTTCACTTGGTGAAGTTTCAGACCTGTAGCTAATTATTCACCTACTCAAAATGAGTAAATGCGAATTATCTCTAAAAGTATTGCAGATATCCAATTTTTATCAAATAACTCATTCATCTACTTTTGGGAGAGCTTTCACATGGTGAAGTTTCAGACCCATAGCTAATTATTCACCTACTCAAAATGAGTAAATGCAAATTATCTCTAAAAGTATTCCGGATAGTCAATTTTTGTCAAATAACTCCTTCACCTACTTTTGGGAGACCTTTCACTTGGTGAAGTTTCAGACCTGTAGCTAATTATTCACCTACTCAAAATGAGTAAATGCGAATTATCTCTAAAAGTATTGCAGATAGCCAATTTTTCTCAAATAACTCATTCATCTACTTTTGCGACAGCTTTCACATGGTGAAGTTCCAGACCCGTAGGTAATTACTCACCTACTGAAAATGAGTAAATTCGAATTATCTCTAAAAGTATTGTAGGTAGCCAATTCTTCTCAAATAACTCATTCGCCTACTTTTGAGAGAGCTTTCACTTGGTGAAGTTTCAGACCCGTAGCTAATTATTCACCTACTCAAAATGAGTAAATGCGAATTATCTCTAGAAGTATTGCAGATAGCCAGTATTTCTCAAATAACTCATTAATATGAAAACAACTTAGAGGAAGTCATGGGCTGCAAATCTTTTCATGTGGTCAGATTTGACCTTGGGCCCCTCCTGCTTATTATTGGTCCTAGAGGTTTGCAATGTGAAAACGACTTATAGGAAATCATGGGCTGCGAATCTTTTGATAAGGTCAGACTTCACCTTGGGCCCCTGCTACAGGGTCAAATAAGAGTAATCAAACTTAAAAGTGCTTTCAGCTTGCTTATTAATGAAAAATGCTGTTTATCTTCTAAACTATGTTAGTTGGCCTTTGTCGGTGGATACATCCAGCATCTGGCCACAGATGCGTCCTTAGTCTAGTTCAGTATATGTTTCATGTGGCATCATTTTTTGAGTACTTTAGACAATGTCATTGCTGGGACCACGGTGGCAGAGTGGTAACACTCTCGCCTCCCACCTCTGAGGCCGGGGTTCAATTGCCAGCACAGCCTCAAGTGGGAAAGCTGGTAGTTGCTTGCCGTTGGTCGGCAGTTTACAGTACAGAAACCCTGATGAACTGAAGGTACTGGTTTCCTCTGCTTTTCCAACTACCCGTCGTGATATGACCTGTACAGTGTTGAAAGCGACTTAAAACCCCAAATAAATAAATAAACAATGTCATTGCTATGTTATCCACATGTTAACTAGTAATGACTTTCTGTTGTGTCAGAACTACATGTATCTATATAGCACTTAGGTTTACATTGTGATGTTCCAACTTCAAAATTTAAAAAATTATATGTACATTTGTACAGAAGCTCTGAACTGCTATTTCTATTTTTCTTTTTATGTTGATTTGCATCTGCAGTTTACAAGCTTGTATTTACATTTTACTGACTCATATTTACAAGTTAGTATGTCAAACCTACATGTCTACACATTATTTACTCATATCTCTTATACACAAATTAATATATCTACACATTTTAGAAGCTTTGCACTGCCGTATATATGTTCTTATTTTAAATAGTATCTGTGTTACGACCCAAGTGTGAAATTGTCCATTTTGTGAAATGGACAAGGAAATTGTCCATTTCATGAAATGGACAGCCTCACTGTCCATTTCGTGAAATGGACAAATCCACATATATTTTGCTATCCATTTCATGAAATGGACAAAGTCATGTACGAAAGTTTATCTTTCATTCGTGGTCAATCTTTTGGTTTAATTTATCACTTTATTCCCCTGTAATAATGATGTGTATGTTATATATCTTACATTAAGTTAGTTAATAGTTAAATAGTTATAAATATTTGAAATGTATTTGAAATACAAGTGTCAATTGTGTAAAGCATACTTTTTAATGGGGATAATTATTTAAAATTACACTTACACTTTTAAAAAGCATATTGGTACCTGGTATATTATTTTTTAACATTTGCTTAAAAGAAATACAATGGAGTTTTGTCTCCTTTGTGCACTAATCTTCTTTAAAAGGCTTTCCTTTAATGATTAGATCTGAGGAATTGTAGCCTACCCTTTAAAGATTAGATCTAAGGGTTATTAAAAGCAACTGTCAATTTAGAAAGGTTGAAGCCACCCCATAGGTTACAAAAAGAAGTGGGCTAATTACAATTACACCCAACTTACTAGTGGTAGGACTTTCTTTTAATGAGATCTGAGGATTGTAGACACACATTTGAGGATTAGATCTAAGGGTTAATTCAGTGCCTGTCATAAATCTTATGATGATGTGGACAAGCAAATAACAACAGTGATATCAACATTTGTAATTACTAATGTAAAGAAACTACCAATGTGGCTTAGTGTTAAAAGCTCTTAATGTTGTAAAATATATGTTGCGGTTTAGTCTCACCTAGATTCTATCTCAAATTTTTAAATTTTTAATAAATGTAAATGCGAATATTAACTAATACTTAACTAATCTTGTGGCTTAATAATATTAGGTTCATGTTAAATTTTATAAGAAAGTGTTAAAGGAATTATAATAACCTGCACCTCACCAGTAGACTTTAGGTTAAGTATAACCATTGATGTATTCTTATACAATGTTTCAATAAAAAAGCAACAAGTTTTTTCACTGTGAATGAGAGTAAAAATTTCATACATTTAGTTGTCCATTTCATGAAATGGTCAGTAGATTTTTGGTCCATTTTGCGAAATGGACAAATATTTTGTCCATTTCACGAAATGGACTGTTGAGTTGTCCATTTCATGTTTGGGTCATAACATCTACAAGTTAAAGACCCATATGTACAAATTACTTGTGTTTATGTGTAAGTTACTAGGTTTGTCGTAACCCCATTAAACCATGTATGTCCATATTTGTTGCTTATTAATCAAACAAGAAAGACCAGCCTCTTACTCCATATTGACATTCTGGCTTTCTCCAAGTATGTTTCCAAGCTGTGATTAATATTTTTTATTTTAAATTTTATTAACAGTCATACAATATATTTCATGATATTTCTATTTCCTTCAAAGCACTGTATTTTAACCAGTATAACAAGGTTTTCCTTTTCAGACTGGCACTGGCCCAGAAGGATCTAGAGGAGCTAGAGTAATGTGGGTTTGTGGGATGAAATTCCTTGCCGTCACTGGATTTGACAAGTAAATTTTAACAATTTTAAACTACGTGTTATAGCTAAATTGATTTTAAAGCATTTGATAAACCCCTTTGTATGCGCTTATTTAGCTATGTCACAAAAACTTAAAAATGACATAATTATGCAGATCTTTTTCTGCTCACGTAAAGTGGTAAATTCTGTTGCCTTTTACATTGTGTATATTTTATATTTTAGACAACTGTCAAATCTTATTAAATCTTCCATATAAACCATGGAATGCACATGCCTTGGTATGTTTTAAATAAAACCTTAGCTAGGTTGACTTTATGCTTATTATCCTTATGTCTTGGTGGCATACTACTAAACTGGAAAGGATAGTGCCTGTACAATACAAATACTAGAATACAAATGTAATACTAGAACTAAATTTGCACGCCACACATTGAAGCAAACAAAATGTGTGCCAGTGGCTAGAGTAAGGAATCTAAAATTCGCCAGAAATCTGAATTTCGCCACCTCTAAAAACCTTACTTAATTCTGTGAAAAAAATGTTTGGTCATAAACTTGGTATTTTTCAGTTCAAAAAGCCTTAATCTACTATACATTCAACAAATTTTACCTCAATTCATTTATTTTATTAGTGTTTCCACATGTGGCGAATTTCAGATATGTGGCGAATTTTACATTTCTTACTCTATATATTTGTGGATTTACTCAATGTATACAGGCTAGATTATATAAAGGGTACCCCTAAAAAGTGAAACTTCAGTGATGCTTCCAATCAGGTACTTAGCATTTACACACCAACAAAGTTTAATCTTTCTAACTTTTCTAGGCTTCCAGATAAAAATTGGAGGAACATATGTTGTTGTGTATAACATATCATTGTATATGTCAACCAGTACACAATAATTTTTCATCGAATAAAAATGGTCATTAAAAAGTAACCTGCCTTCATAATCAATTTAGTGTAACCCCTTAAAGTACAACTATGATAAAAAGAATACCATGGCCTGGTTAAGTAACCTGCCTTCATAATCAATTTAGTGTAACCCCTTAAAGTACAACTATGATAAAAAGAATACCAGGCCTGGTTAAATGTAAGTAACTTCTAGTTCTCAGAAGATGTCTTCCATTGGATTTTACCAGGTGTCATGAAGTTTTGCTAAGTAGAAGTACTTTTCAATTTGTTTCAACGTAGTTCTATTTAGGTTTTGTACATAGTTCATTGTGTGTAGGGCTCTGGATGAGCACTCCCAAACTTTTTAAAGAATGGAGAAATGACTATTACAGAGTATAAAATAATGACAAAGTACAATTAGTTGTGAAGATTTAATATTTCGTGGATCTGTAAAGAGAGTTTATTGCTGACGTATTTCACATGAAAAGAAAGTATCTTTGTATGTTTTAGCTACTGAATAAAGAAGGTGCTGGTGGGGATAGCAACGATTAAAACAGTTTACTGTACTTAAATGCAACAATTACCATTTGTCTTAATTTCTACCTATCTTGGAAACTTAAATATTAAGATTTTTTTTAAAATTTGTTCTGTGAAAAAAATTGATTTTTAACAGGTCCAGTACAAGAATTGTATCAATCTACTCAGCTGAGGAGCCAGAGAATCCGGTGTTCCAAACTTCAGTGGACAACTCGCCCTCCATACTGATGACCTTCTATGATGAAGATAGTTCCACCCTCTTCTTAACTGGAAGGGTAGGTGAAATTGTTTGCTGGATGACACATTCATCATTTCATCCTGACTAGAGATATTGTGAGTTCAAGTATTTTGCAATGAGAGACAGTTACATTGTTCAAATTGGTGGAAGGGGTCACTACTGTAAATTAAAATTGCATGAATGTTATAAAATAGTGTACATAAACAAACAGAATGGTGGATATTAAATGAAAACTAGACATTTATAACACATTATATGCTCAAGGGGTTAAGTATAAGTCATTATCATTTGAAAAAAAGGTTATTTGTTGGTAATCGGTTATCATCAAAACATAGCGGACTAAACCAAGATGTTGTTTTGAGGGTAAATTGCCCAATACAATTCTGCTGTGTTACTTGCTTCTCATTTCAGCCATTAGTATATGAAACTTCATTGGTGAACAGTGCCATATGGTCATAACATTGTGCATTCTATTACAGGGGGATTCTTTGGTCAGAGCCTTTGAGATCAGTGAGGAATATCCACACATGTTCCCTCTTTCAGGTGCAAGTATATTTTTCTAAGAATATATTACATAAGTGTTATGAAAATATAAGCTAGTACCGTAAATGACCTATTTAGCGCACAGTGCGCTAAGGAAAGACTATTTTTATTCAATATTTTGGTGGGAAAAAGTTCCCCTTTTAGCGCACCCATCATGAAACACTTTCCGGGATTAAGTATAGGTCAATCCGGTAAGAATAACAGTGTGCAGATTGTTTTGGAGTTTTTAATGCGTTCATTATGAGCAAACATTTGTACTTTGAAACTACCGGTAGTTTCTTGCACAAGTTTCATTGTGTTTAAATTTTCAACATGACACAAATCGAGTTTAAAGTGTAATATATGTTTAAACATAGATAACATTTCATGTTTTTGAGCAATTTGTCAAAAAAGGTACATAATTGAGGGCTTGTACATGAAAAGCATGTTGTGTTTTGCAAAATCACATTATCATAATGATGTAAATGGACATAATACTGTAACAGGACCCTGTTTAAGTGAATTGAAAGAGATCAGAATGTTTGACTGTGAATTCCAGATAACATGGTACATTTCAGTGCAAAATTCTGGAGCCCTCATGTTAACTTCTAATTAAAAGGGAATTCAACTTAATACATATAATTAATCTGTGTGTACTTAAAAGTGGTTAGACTGCACCTGAACATTATGGAAGGATTTTTATCACAGTCGATG
The DNA here is from genome assembly GCA_964017235.1 of Sabellastarte sp. h YS-2021. NCBI lineage: Eukaryota > Metazoa > Annelida > Polychaeta > Sabellida > Sabellidae > Sabellastarte > Sabellastarte sp. h YS-2021. The sequence continues at coordinate 137,106,140 of OZ024927.1, read as the reverse complement.
GTGCATTTAATACTTTCTAAATGATTTACTGTTACTGTATATAAATGTTAATTTACAAACACATACTTGAGGATTCATTAGATCATAAAACAATTTCCTGTGGTTGTGGTGGTGGTGGGGGCAGTATACAAACCCATTGACGGGTATACCTTTTTGAGATTTAAACTTTTTGTGTCTGCAAAAAAATACCAATTACCTGTACATATTTAGAAGATAATATTTATAAAATTGTCAGTGACCTACTGTCAAGGTGCACCGTCACCGATGATAAATTGCATGCACATCAAATCATTGAACCAGCACCAAGAAATTAAAACATAAAATATTTACTTCCTATTTCAGATTATAACTCCTCCTCCCTTCATCAGTCTATAGCCTTTTTACCCAAGAGAACCATTGATGTGAAACAGGTGGAATTTGCAAAAGCTCTAAGACTTACACAAAACAGTATTGAACCAGTGTCTTTCACAGTACCACGGATAAAGGTAATATTAATGCTATGGATACAAATTGTAAATGTTAAATAAATCAAAATTCCTGAAAGCTTTTAATAGTGCTATATTCAATATGATCCTGCAAATATTAAATCAGATATTTTGAATAAGTTCCAATACAGTCTTGTTCACAGAAACTTTGATTATGACTTGAAGTAATGAAAAAACAAGAGGTGTAAATCTTATTATAGTTTTTAGAGAGTATGTAATAAGTAAGGCTGTGACAAGGGGTAAAAATACATCCCTGGAGCTGAGCTACCCAAATTTGTTTTGCAATTCAGTATTCCCATGGTTTAGTGTACATGTTTGTTCTCTCAATATACAAATTGTGGTTTTGGGGAACAATATCTTTACAGTGAAATAGTTGTGAAATGTATCCAAAACTGTTATGAAATGGGAAATATTATATGCATTAATCCCATATACAAAGTATTTTTTATGATGTTTTGCTGTCTTTTCATGTTTTCTTGTACTTAAAAAAATGTGATCTAGTGGGCTACAGTATAATGTGATCTTGTAGTTACAGCTGTCCAGTAAACCAGAAAGCTCTTGAGATTTTTCCAAATCAACCCCAGTTATGAATACCCACCTGGTCACAGCCTTAGTAATTTCTTGTTTTTATTCCAGCTTTTATCCATTTTGTTTCATAATAGCCATATTGCCTTAAGGAGGCAAGGGTGGCCAACCCCTCTCCAGGGCCTAACAACTATATTCATGTGCAGTAAAAAAGTAAAAGAAAACTCAGTTGATACAAAATTAACATATTTTCAATGTAATATGCAATTTGTGTTTTACAATGATATAAAATAATATCAAAATCAATATTTTTGTAATTTTAGAATGAATTTTTCCAAGATGACCTTTTTCCAGACACCAAGGTGACCTGGGAAGCCAGTATGTCAGGTTTGGAGTGGTTTTCTGGGGAAAACAAAGGAGCCAAAATGATGAGCCTGAAACCGAGTGATATGCAGAAATGTCAGTATTCTGTAGAATGTACAAGATCCAATAGAATTTTCTGTATTTATCTTATATATCAGTAATCTAACTGAAAATGAATTTTTACTAAAGTTTTAGAGAACAGTTTTTGGTATTCTATATACCTTTAAAGATACAGTACCATGTTTGATCAAATGTTTTCCTTGGGCGACTTCATTTAAATATTTAACTGCTTTAGCACACTTTAAAAGTAAGGAAGCAAAGAAGTGAATATTATTTCACATCAATGATTAGGCTGCCAATATAATTATGCCGCCCCCCCCCCCCCCCCCCCCCCCCCCCCACCCAGTGGAGGTGGACATATTATTTTTGCTTTTTCCGGTGTCTGCCGTCCGGCGTCACAGCTATCTTCACCAAATTTGGTATGCAGGATTATTGGGACAGTATCTTGCTTGGGATTGCTTTCAGCTGTTGTAGCTCTTTTGCTTACTGAGTAATACCTAAATATAGCTATTTTCAGTACCTATTGGTTTCCGTGCATTTAACGGAAAACGATTCAAGATATTTTACTAAAATTGGGAACACAAGATTGTTATGTCTATAGCTCACTTGGTATTGCATTTGGTACTGATAGCTCTGTAAGTAAGCGAGTAATAGCCATTTAGGTACTTTATTGGCTATTTATTTTCTGTACTACTTTTGAGTAATTTGCTTATATCTTACAAACCGTTACAGATGGAGCGATTTTGAGCAAACTTTCGACCCAAAGGTAAATAGAAGATTATCCTGTCTAAAAACGAAAAATTTCAATATTCGGAAATTTTGGCAGTCATCTTGGATTTTAGCTGAAAAAAAAATTGAAAATATTTCTGAAACCGTAAGAGACAGAGCGATTTTGAGCAAACTTTTGGCTCAGAGGGTAGTAAAAGGGTATCCTATGCAAAAGGGAAAAATTTCAATTTTCGCCACTTTTGGCGGCCATCTTAGATTTTAGTGGAAAATAAAAAAGTGTAAATATCTCGGAAACCGTAAGAGATAGAGCGATTTCAAGTGAATTTTTGGCCCACAAGGTACTACAAGTGTGTCCCATTGAAAAGGGAAAAATTTCAATTTTCGCAACTTATGGTGGCCATCTTGGATTTAGCAAAAATAAAAAAGGGTAAATATCTTGGAAACGGTGCGAGATAGAGCAATTTCGTCAAAATTTTTGACCCTCAGGGTATCCTCAGAGTCGACTGGCAAGTTTTCCCAAAAATTATTTTCCTGCCATTTTTGCGGCCATCTTGAATTTCTGCGTAAAATCAAAAGCGCATTTATCTCGAAAACGGTACCAGATAGAGTGATTTCGGAGAAATTTTTGACCCCCAGGCATCAGTAGAGTCAACTGGTGACTTTTCACAAAAAATCAATTTCCTGCCATTTTGCGGCCATGTTGACTTTCTGTGAAAACGCAAAAATGCATTTATCTCAGAAATGGTGTGAGATAGAGTGATTTCATTGAAATTTTTTAACCCTAGGGTATTATTAGAGTTGGCTGGTGACTTTGCCCAAAATTCAATTTCCTACTATTTTTGGTGGCCATCTTAAATTTCTGCGTAAAACACAAAAATGCATTTATCTCGGAAACGGTGCAAGATAGAGTGATTTCATCGAAATTTTTTACCCCTATGGTATCCGTAGTCAACTGGTGACTTTTCCCAAACATCAATTTCCTGTCATTTTTGGTGGCCATCTTGAATTTCTACGTGAAATGCAAAAACGCATTTGTCTAGGAAATTGTGCGATAAAAATCAATTTCCTGCCATTTTTTGTAGCCATCTTGAATTTCTGTGTAAAACGCATTTATCTTGGAAAAGGTGCGAGATAGTGATTTTGTTGAAATTTTTGACCCCCCAGGGTATCCACAGAGACAACTGGCATTTTTTCCAAAAAATGTTTTCCCACCATTTTTGGCGACCATCATGAATTTCTTTGTAAAATGCAAAAACGCATTTATATATCGGAAACGGTGCGAGATAGAGTGATTTCGTAGAAATTTTGACCCCCAGAGTATCAGCAGTCAACTGGTGACTTTTCCCTTTGAATTTCTGTGTAAAACGCATTTATCTCTGAAATGGTGCGAGATGGACTGATTTTGTTGAAATTTCCCCCCCCCCCCCCCCCCCATGATATCTACAGAGACAACTGGCGTTTTCTCAAAAAACGTTTTCCCGCCGTTTTTGGCGACCATCTTGAATTTCTGCGTAAAACGCATTTACCATGGAAACGGTGCAAAAAAGAGCGATTTCATTTAAATTTTTTACTCCCAGAGTATCAACAGAGCAAACTCGCAACTTCTCCCAAAAATTGATTTCCTGCCACTTTTGGCGGCGATCTTGAATTTCTGTGTAAAACAAACAAAAAACGCATTTATATCGGAAACGGTGCGAGATAGAGCAAAACCCCCCCCCCCCCCCCGGTATTCTCAGAGACAACTGGCGTTTTTCCCAAAAATCGTTTTTCCTGCCGTTTTTGGTGGCCATCTTGAAGATCTGCGTAAAACGCAAAAACACATTTATCTCAGAAACGGTGCAAAATAGAGCGATTTCTGCAAAACTTTTGACATTAGGGGTATCTGCAGAGTCATCTGAAGACTTTTCCCTAAAATTATTTTCCCTCCGTTTTTTGCAGCCATCTTGAATTTCTGCTTAAAATCAAAAATGTGTTTATCTCAGAAACCTTGCATTTTTGAATAAATGGAAAAACAGAAAAAAACAAAGGAAGATGGTCATTACAACAAACTCATCAATGGTCATTGGGATGCTTTTCCTTTTCTCTTGCAAAGCAATACCATAGTTTAAGATTAAAGACCAATGCATATTTACATTTTCATCTTTTCATAAAATGACTTAGAACCTTTCCAAGCATCATAGGTGGACATTACACATGGTAATCTTTTCCTGTATGCAATCCACCTATTTCTCTATTTTTCAACTTCTCATTTTACAGGGCTTCCTATTTCTAGTTTGTTTATTATGTGGCTTAGTATAGGACTGTGTTTTGCTCCTGGTAGGTTTCTTGATCTGCCACTTTAATCCACAGAAAAATAAACACAAGCTGGCCAAATTATTCTTCTCCTCTATAGGTGTAGATCATATATTTATACATCATGGCAAATCTCAGAGAAACCACTTAAGTATTAAATGCTACATAACAGCCCATTATGTCTGTTGAAATCTGTTAAAAATATATCGCTTTTAAAAAAGGTCCTCAGTGGCCTAGTGGTTGGCAGGTTTTGCTTCTAATCGTGACCTGTCACCTTTGTGTCGATTCTACTTCCATAAGTGGCAATGCTGAGGGCCTGTCCCAAAAAAACCTGGCTGTTGAACAGGATCAAAAATTTAGTTTAATTTTAACTATTGCTTGAAAACTTGTGTGTGTCTTTAAACCACTATATATTTTGTGTATCAAAGCTCAAAAGCAAAAGTTATCGGTTTGCAAGTGATGAAGTAGTTCAAAGGAATAGGGACAAAAACAGTTCCAATAAAAATTTGCAGATATCTGACTGATATTCCATAATCAATGTTTAAAATAATAATACAGTCCTCAGGATCGAACTTGTACTTGGTGAATCAAGAACGGCCATACAGCAAAATGAACTTAAGCCAATCAACCAGTGTCCATTATTCTGCCAGAAGCCCATTGTCAAGTTACCATCTAACTACACTCTAAGGATTCTATTTCTACTCAAAAACGGCTTGTGTTTAATTGATAATCTACACTGACAATCAGTGTTGGACATAGCTTGTAAATAAAGTTATTTTCCAGTGAGTGAAGCCCCAATGGAAGCACCAAAACCAAAGAAGTTTGAATCCTACACGGACTATGCAAATAAGATTAAGAGTGATACAGAAAAGAAGGAAGAGGCAAGTAGAACTTGTTAAAACATGCAAAAAATAAAATAAAAACACAAAGGTTTTCATAACAAGATTTGAGAGGTATGTTACCTGACAACATTGCTCAACTTTAAGAGTGACAATAGATCCAATATTTCAGTGTCAGTGTTTCAAATTAATAATTTAGTACTCCTGAAATGTTAATTTTTAGATACAATGAGAAACAACAAAACAAAACCAAAGAGAAATAGACCATACATTGTGTCCACTATTGTTTGTGAGCTACTTCACTTGGATCTTTTTCAGTAGAATAAGCTATACAAGTGATTTACTGTCAAGGACTTAGTGATTTAACACATTGTTTCTTTTATGAAAAATCTGACCATTGCGATAGGAATTATAGTTTCAAAGTAACATAATCCAAAGCAAGGCTGTGACTTTGTTAATAAAATGACACCAGGTATCTTCTGGAAAGAACCAATCCAAATTTCTGTAAGTGCCAGAGAAGCAAACATGGCAGATGATATAACCAAACATTATGAAAATTCTTATGAAATATCTGTATAAATAAGCAAAATTATGTGAAAAACTGATACCTGTTAGAGAAATTTGGCCAAATAACAAGATTTACCCAAGTGTTTTATTGATTTAGGCAATTTTTTATGCTTCTTGTTGTTGTTATTTTTATTGCGTAAAATAGCCTTACCTTATCCTCACAAGTGCTTGGTTTGGTTTTGTGGAGCAAAACGTATCGACCGACAAGTATTTTTTAAAAGAATTTTCTTGTCGGCAGGTGACCCCTTGTCTGCGCATGTCCGCGCATGCGCCGTACTCATTGTCGACAGGCAATTGTCGAGAGATCTTCATTATATTTTTGGTCGATATGGGAGCAACACGTATTTTCTTTTATTATCGTCCATTTACAGACGAAGATCTATGAAGTTTTGAAGCGTGCAAGCGTGCACCTACCTGTATTTATCCATTATTCGACTGGTACTACCACTAATTCTGCCTCCCTTGTCCTGAAAAGGGTCAGAATAAGATGTGCAAGAAGATGTTGCTGTAAAGTCTTCAGTGGAAGACGTGTATATCTTCGGCTGTACTCGCCCATTATTCGATTGGAACTACCTCCTTGTCGATGAAAGGTATGCAGAGAAGAGCTCCCGTAGTTTTCAGTGGAAAACTGCTTTATTGTCCCTTTACTGATGGCAGAACATGAGTATTAGCGTATGCTCGAAAACAAAGAAGAAAGAATGCAGTTGTCTTTGCAACGGAGGTCGTAGATTCTTTACTGTGGGTGGAGCGCCACTCTGGTACAGTAACAGGTCTCCCTCCAAAAGAACGACTACAGACATGAAAATATAGACAGATTACCTTCCTTTGCTGTAAATTTGGATGAAGATCCAACAGACGTCTTTGGGGCAGTATGTCTACTGCTTGTCTGTTCAGCCCTGTTGAAGAATTGCAATAACTATTTACTAGATAATAAAACCTTCCTATGGCCATGTCTCCATTGGAAAGAATACTGACTTTTGAGTTAATTCTTCTGCAAACTCAACGAAGATCAAACTGGCTAGATGAGATTTTATGTTATATTATATGTTGAAGTCCTTGCTTCCAACTTTTACACTGTATTTTGCACAGTATATTCAGGACAGGAGCTATGTCCAGTAATTTTCCCCTACTAACCACAAAAGATCGTCGTACCACTCTGCCTAGTTTACCAGTTCAGAGGGATACAGAAGAATGTGGCTACATTAATGCAAGTCACCATGGAGGCTCTTTTTGCAGAGTTACTGGCAGTGATGGGAGATTTTCATTGCCATCCCAGAGTTGTGCGAATCTTGAGACGGAGTTGTCGAATTACTCCCCAATCGAATTCACCAATGCCTGTACTACCCACAATGCAAAGCGATGACGTCAGACAGGAAAACATGGCTACAGTAAATATACCGCTGAAATATTGCTGGAAATCCTTCAAAAGAAAGCAATTCATCCACTCTACAATTGCAGAACTCCAGGTTTCTATGGCAGTTTATTTCTTGTATAGAAACTCGGCTAATGACGACCTCTGATACATCTCAGTGTCCTGAATTGATTTCTAACTACAACTTCAACGGTCACTGCCCACGAGTGAAGTTCGTTTACTATGTCAATAAATACCTGCTTGTCGCATCATTTAAACTGGAGACAGCAGAAATTATTAAAAATTCGGTTACAAAAGATGCGTTCTTTTATGTACTGATTCACAGGTCTCTCAACATCTACTTCAGTTTAATGTACACGGTCAAACCTATCAGTTTAAAGCATTATGAAATTCGGGTTAGTGACCCCTCTACAGTATCATGCGCGTAATAAAGAGGCAAATCTCATTCTTCAGTCTCACGGAATAGGAGTTCACCATATACCTGGACCACTGGTTGTTAAGTGTATGTAGAAGACACCAGTATTGGGTTCAAATCAAAGAACTCATCCAATTATTCAACAACTGGCTTCGTAATATCGATTTCCTAGGTTACCACTGCATTTTGGTACCAGGAAATTTCTTTCACCTTTTACCTAGTCTACTGGTTGTTTAGTGTACGTAAAAGACACCAGTATTGGGTTCAAACCAAAGAACTCATCCAATTATTCATCAACTGGGCTTCGTGATATCGATTTCCTAGGTTACCACTGCATTTTGGTACCAGGAAATTTCTTTCTACCTCGAATAAATTAAATACCTGAGAATCTATTCAACACATGGCGATCTCATCACAATCAGCCCCAAGGTTGCTTATATCCCAGGTAGGGATACTGGCATCTTTGGAAAAGACTATACCAATGGGTCAGTTATGTAGGTGTGCCTTTCACTGGTATCTACTACAACTGGCAATATCTCCAGTCACTAGTTGTGAGAATTCCTGTTTCAAATCCTTCTGAAAAAGCATATTCAGTGGTGGAAAATGCAAAAAAAAAAAAAAAAAAAAAAAAAAAAAATGGGATATAGGATGCCCTTTCTATACTCAGGGGCACAATTCCCTTATTTTCGTAGATGCATTAAACCAGGGTTGATGATCCCATCTAAAAGCATCACAGTCAGTGGCTTTTGGACAATTCAAATGTATATATTACATTTCAAGGTCCTACAACTGAAGGCAGTGTGTTCAGCCCTGAAAAGCCTTCAACACAAATTCTACACAAAAGAATTCTGATAGCATCAGACAACACCACTGTGTTCGGTTATCTGAACAAACAACAGAAGGGGTGGGGGGCACATGTACCTCCTAGTTTGGCGCATCTTGGCCTACTGCAATCCTTGAAATATACTCAAAAGAGACAGACATATTGTGGGTTGCTTAAGTATTAGAGCTAACATCCTCTTCAGAAGGGACAAAGGCTTGGCGCATCCTGGCCTACTGCAATCCTTAAAATATACTCATAGGAGATAGACATATTCTGGGTTGCTTAAATGTCATAGTCAATAGCTTCTACAGAAGGGACAGGAGAAATTCGTATAGAATGGTTCTTCCTCCCTTTATGGTTCAAGACAATGTGCAAGTTTGGCACAAATCAACAATAGGTTTTTTATGCAGGTATGCTGCATCTTGGCCTACTGCAATCCTTGAGATATTCTTATATGAGCCAGATATATTCAGGGTTGTCTAAAGGTCATGACAGTCAGTCTCTCCAGAAAGGACAAAATGATACAGACAGGGTGGTCTCTTCATCTTAAAATGTTCCATTTGACTTGCATAGTTTGGTAAATACCAATGGTAGAGATGTTTGCCACCAATATGAATCACAAACTTCCATCCTATGTTGCCAGTCCTGGATGCAAATGCTCTGAACATAGATGCATCAAACATCTTGTTGGAGGTTCTGGACTGCTAGGCCTTTTGTCCTGTAGCACTCATTCCAAAAAGTCATTGAACAAGTAAACAGCAGATGCAAATTCATTGTAGTGGCCCCTTGGTGGCCCATGATGCATTGGTTTTGGGATCTGGTGAATCAATCAACCAAACCTCCATTACAGCTACTTCACTGGTCTCAAAAACAGACATTCAGTCAGAAATCCCATCTAAATCTGTTGCATTGGCACCTTCATGCTTGGCACCTTAACACCACTCAGAATCTCTTATATCATTCTCTGGGCAAGGGATAGAGAGATTTAGGGCATCTCAAGGACCCTCATCTTGGAATGTATGAGTCATGATGGGCCATTTTGAGCTCTGGTACCCACAGAATAAGGTGGCCATCTCAGAGCCTACGGTCTCAAATATACCAGATTTTTTGATCTATTTACTTGCAAAAATCTGAAACCTGTCACTATTGTTGGCTTTGCAGCAGCCATAGCTGATCATTTACATTTTTGTGCAGGAGTTGAGCCAAAGCCTGCATCTTTATAGGCCTATTGCAAGTGTTATAGAGAGAAGCCCACTGCTAACAGAGGTGCAGCATCAAGGGATTTGCCTTTTCTTCTGTTGGTTTTCACAGAAGGCTCCTTATTAACCTTTAAAAGGAGGTCAGTCTAAAAAAGTTTGACTTGCAAGACTGTTGCAATGCCATTGGAAGTGTATTCTGGGACTTTGGCTCCTTCAGACACAAGCCTCATAGGAAGGAGTTTACAGTTCTCCCTCCTACCTACCTTTTCAGCAAGGACCTATTAGCCTCAGTTGGTCTAGATTGCCTCCAGTGGTCACTTCAGCTCTAGATCATTCCTGAACTCAAATTGCCTGGACACATGATTCGTTGTCATCTTACAGCACTTAGATCCTTCTTGGACAGGACTACTGCTTGGAGAAAAGGGAAAGTCTCCTTCTCCTGCCTTTTAGCAAGAATCAGTTGGCTTCGGATGGCCCAGATGGCTCAAACCAGTGGTCATTGACACTCTGCTCTCTTACAGTACTTAGTTACTATCAGGACAGTACAAGTACTTCAAGGAGGGGAAGAATCTTGCTCATATCTTTTAAGGAAGCCTTGATGGAGATATCTTGAGTTCTGCTATCTCTTCCTGGATCAATCTGGCTGCATGATTAGATTGCCAGTCCTTTAGTTCTCACAGTCTATACATTGAGACACATATTACATCCATGGCTGCCTCTTTAGTTTTCAAGAGTGGGGTCTTACCTGAACAGATATCAAACTCTTGTTATTGGAAGACCCACAATTCTTTACTACATTCTACTCGAAGATGTAGCTTGGCAATCCCATGACCAGTCCATGAACAAATTGGGTCTTGTGGATTCACCTCAGCATGTAGTCAATTTTCTGTGTATTTATACATGTTATTCATATGACTCACATATTATGTTCTCTCCAGTTATACAAGTGTGGTGTCACTGACATATGTCTTTCTTAACTTACATATGTCCCCATATCTGCAGTTTATGCAGTTCAGTTTGCCTGCTTGGAGATATTCTCATTGTCAGATGATGACATCTTGTTTGGGGAGTCATGCAGATATCTCCGCCCAATACTGGGTGATGGTTAATTCTGCTATATGATTTGTTGTAAAATTGTCTACAACAGCAACAGCAGCAACAACGACTACCACATCATGGATCTCTTGTTGAGGGTAGCAAATTACTCATCTGTGATGAAGAAGTAACTTTTAACCTAAGATGTGGTGTATGGAAGCTTATCTTATCCTCTTATCAGTGCTTTATTTGGTGACCCCTTGTCTGACAATCATCTAACAGTGTGGCCAAAACAAATACCCTCCACCTGTTATGGTTGTATTCAAGCACTTGTGAGGATAAGGTAAGGCTATTTTACGCAATAAAATGTAACAAATTTTATTGTAATTTAACTTTTTACAAGTTAAATACTTACCTTATCCTCACAAGGATAAACCCACCCTACCTCCCCGCATAATTTGTTTTGCTGGGGACCAAAAATACAATGAAGATCTCTCGACAATTGCCTGTCGACAATGAGTACGGCGCATGCGCGGACATGCGCAGACAAGGGGTCACCTGCCGACAAGAAAATTCTTTTAAAAAATACTTGTCGGTCGATACGTTTTGCTCCACAAAACCAAACCAAGCACTTGTGAGGATAAGGTAAGTATTTAACTTGTAAAAAGTTAAATTACAATAAAATTTGTTACAATTTCTTCTCTACTTTGTAATCGGTTTCTGCAAGACCATTTTCAGGTAACTGGGTAGCCTAGCACAGCCTTTATCCAGGTAAATTCAAAATCCATGCATATGTCCAAGTTACAGTGGGACTAAAATATACTGATTATAATTCATTGTATATTGAATTTACACTTATAATTCTGCAGCTTCTTGAGGCTATGAATGAAAAACTGAGTCACCAAGGAGACTATATCCCTCAGGATGATATGGAAGGCGTGGACTCAGATGAATGGGTAACCAGCTTATTCTGTGAAATTTTATTGATTCACAAATTTGTGTTAATTATCTTTTGTGTGTTTTTAACTTTTATGAAACATTTCATTTGCTGTTTCAAGTTATCTTCAAATTTAAATAAAATTAAAAATATTCATTTCAACCAGACATGATTCTAGGGGTCATCATAAAATATGAAAGTATTTACAGTTTTATTTTCCCACTTAGACATTTTCAGCTTAATTTTGAATATACTTTTTTGAATAACTCATAAAATGGCACCAGTAATTGTGAGATGTCACTATCTATTGGTGCTTTTAAATTAATGTTAAAGATTAATTAATTTGATCAGATCATTTCCCACTATAAAGATTTCATAAAATACTATTCACTAAATATATGTGATATTACCCATAATAAAGGAATTCTGTTTTACTGCTTATAATGAAACTTCAATTTTCATCAAATATATTTTTAAATATACTACTGAACACATCCACCATCTCCTGACAAGAACAAATTGAGAAACATAGTGTTTACTAATTGACAAGAGTGTACAGTATTTTTTGTACAATTTAACATTTTCCCATTACAACACAACATAAACTGATACTCTGTTAAAACAGTGTGGAATCTCATACTTATTTTACTGTAAATTTTGAAATACAGGAGAACCTGTATTATCAGACCGTCTTGGGTGCGTAACAATTAGGTCATACAACAGAAGGGTTGGACAAAGGAAAGTCTAAAATGACAGGCTTAAAAGGAGTTGGGAGAGTGGGTTTGAGGTTTGATAATTCAGCATGTAGATTATCAAGGGTCAGCTAAAGATGATTTAACACTTCTTACTTTAGTGCCATAATAAACCCAGTTAATTACAAAATGACAGATTTGGCATATACATGTTCATAACTTCATGCTATATTTTAAAAATAGCTAGCTATAGGTATATACAAATTTGATTATTGTAAACCTGATATTAAAGATACAATATAGTGTAGTTTGAGGACCTTTCCCTCTCCCTTAAAAATCGAAGAAGATTACCATGTCGTAAAAAGAAATAAAAATAGCATCAGAGATGCCCGTACCCCACAGCATGGGGAAATATTTTTCAACACCATGAGATATAGAAGTAGTGAAACAGGAACACAGATTGGGATACTTTCAGAGGACTGCATGTAAAGACGAAGTATTAAAACAAGGCAATTCAGTAAACTAAAAGTTATAAAGCTGTAAAATTTCTTAACTGGAGAATAGGTGTCAATGAAAATATCACAATTATGTATGGTCGAATTATGGTTTGAATGTTTTAAGTATTACCCAAACATACAGATGTGGCACTACATGCTTATATGTGGAGTTAGGGCAAAACCTGTGACTCACTTGATGCAATAACATCTGTTACAATGGGAAGTTGCAAAAGTGAAACCCTTAATGAATTATAATATGACTTTAACAGTGCTTAATCTACATCAAAAGACACCCAAAGGTGCAACAACCAAGATTCAAGTAAAAAGATAACAGAGAGATAAAATAGTATCACATATCCCTGTAGAGAGATAAAATAGCATCAGATATTCAAAATCAAAGGTCAAATCCAGGTCACACCATGACGCTGCACACCTATAACTCCCGACCAATGTCCCTACCATATATCAACTTCCTACACGTTATGGTTGCTGAGATATAGCCCGGACAAGATTTTATAGGTCAAGGTCACTACGGCAAGGTCAAAGGTCAAATCAAGGTCACACCATGATGTTGCACACCTACACTCCCAAACCAATGTCCCTACCAAGTATCAACTTCCTACACCTTACGGTTTCCGAGATATAGCCCGGACAAGATTTTATAGGTCAAGGTCACTATGACAAGGTCAAAGGTCAAATCAAGGTCAGACCATGATGTTGCACACCTACACCCCTAACTAATGTCCTACCAAGTATCAACTTCCTACACCTTACGGTTTCTGAGATACAGGCCTGACAAACTTATTACTGCCGCCCGCCCATCGAGACACCATGGGTGAAAACAATACCCTTACAGCCGTTAAGGGCTGTGGGGTAAAAACCACTATAACAATTTTTTATGAATGCATACTTCAACAAAGCATATTAAACACAGTCCTAGATATGTGACTGATTTTTAGGTTACTGATTGCTTGTCTGAAAAATAACTCCTTTTACTTTCAGGAGGACTAACAGCCACCATGTGATCAGCCTTCATAATTTGCTGCATTCTTTCATAACACCAATTACAACTTACAAGACAACAATGTTGGGACGCACTTTCATTTTTTCTCAGGGTGTGAGAGCATATCTTGACACAACGTACAGAGTTTTACAGTCTCAGCATACTGTCATTTATTCAATTCATACACACCCATTGTAACTGGTGTTTACTGATGTAGCACTCTGCGACACTTCTTTCTGTTAATTTCAAATGTACATTGTATTAATATTAGAAGTTTTTGATGACTTCATTATAGAATAAATACTCAAAAAAAAACTGCAGACAATTGCACTTACACCAAATTGTGAATTTATGTAGAAATAAATAACTTGTTTACAACTGAAATAGAAAAGCTATATTAAGACAACTTAACTGGTTGGCACTTCAAATTCAAGCTTTCACTCTTCACAGTGTTGTCATAAGCTTGCATGTTTTTAACTAACATGGTTATTTTGCATTATCATGGGTGTTTTATATTGATGTATTTGTACATTCTTTACTTTTCATGTAGTTTTATGGTACAAAAATACCAAATATACATAACTCAATAAATAAAATACTATTTTCCTAAAACCTAGTAATCTTTTTAATGTCTCTGCTGAAATCCCACTCTGTCTCTTGGTATGAGTCTTAATTCTGTTCCATGTTTGAGAAACACATTTCCTAGAAACAAAACAAAAATATGAGGAATGTTAGCTTTGGTATAACATCACTTCAGGGAAACAATTTACATGAGTATTTGCTAGTTTCAACTATAATTGCAAATAATGAAGCTAAGCGAGTTGATTTGTTTGTGAGAAAATACTTCTCTGATTTTCATATTATTGTATCCACTGGATGCATCCAGTGGATTCATTCAAGGTCATCTACAGAGTGCCAAAGTACCCCACTTAGTGAACTTTAAAAGTGCCTATATCTCCCTTATTATTGGTCCTAGAGGTTTGGCATGTGAAGCCAACCTAAAGAAAATCATGGCTGGGAATCTTCTGATGTGGTCAGATTTGACCTTGGACCTCTCCTTCAAGATCAAACGAGGGTAGCCAAACTTAAAAGTGCTTATAACTCACTTACTCCTGCTCCTAGAGGTTTGGGATGTGAAACCAACCTACAGGAAATCATGGACTGGGAATCTTCTGACATGGTCAGATTTGGCCTTGGGCCCATACTTCAAGGTCAAATGAGGGTAGCCAAACAACTGATTATAACTTGCACACTAGGAACATTTGATTGTACTGTGCCTTCAGTGTTAGCTCAACTGCTCACTGGCTTCGGTGAGTTGTCTTTCTGGTGGATACAATTTGCGCTAGGTCTAGTTAATTTAATACTGTATATTTTAGATTTATCACATGTATGAATTCATGGAAGATGTAACATTAAACAAAATATCAGTATGTTTTAAAAATGAATTCCAGAATAATCACCCACTTCATGCCAACCCATGTATTTGATGCCAGGAATCTTATCGTGTTAAAAATGCAATTTAGTTTGGAGAGACAAAAGATAAAAAAGGTATATGTGATGTGTGTAAACAGAGCCTGACAACAATTGTACTAATCAGTAGACCGAGCAAAAGAACATTATTTTGATCAAGTCTAATTGTCTGACTCATTGAAATAGACTATCTGTTCCTTAGTTTGTCCCAGAAAGGCCATAGGCAGGCATGGTTTTGTCACAGCTGCACCAGTGGAATGGAACTAGTTTCCCACCTAATATTTTAGGAACCAACTCAAGACTTCTCAGTTTAGACTAATACCGCTGTCACACTACAGGTGGTAAACCCTGCAATTAGAACCACCACCCAGGATGCCTCATATCTTCCGAGATTTAATGTACCCACAAGGTATGACTTGCACAGCCACTGATGGGACATGGTGTGTAAGTGGCAGTTACTCACCTTATATAGCCATAGGACGAATACCTGATACCGAAGCAAGAACAAGTCGCAACCTTTCTATAAACTGCAAACACCACTGTGACACAACCACATCAAAAATATATCTACGGAAGGTCACTGAAATGGACTGGCAGGGACTGAAAGACACGGATATAGGGATAGTAGTGGGCTGAAAAGGGACGCTGACTTACAGTAACTGATGTGGTGGCCTTCAAAGGCAGAAATTTTGGACACTTCCAAAACTTATGTGGGACCGTCAGGGATTGGGATGGTGGGCTATCTTTCAAGTTCCCACGCAGATGTCAGGCGATAGTTGAAGGACAGGGATGTTTTGCCCAACACCTAATAGCGCGGGCAATACAACCTGTAGTGTGAAAGGGATATAACTAGCATACCCATCCTAGTATTCATCCGTGGCTGGAGCTTCTGATTTCCAGCGCATTAGAGAATCCTCATCAATTTTTGCGTTCTACAAATGTTTCGATTATTTTACTTCATGTTGATACTTTCTGATTCAGTACTTTAACTAAAATAACACTCATACCTGCACTTTGATCTGGGTTAATGCCAATCCCATCATTTGTTATTATTGCACTAGTTGCTGCAGGTACTTTGAACTAT
Source organism: Sabellastarte sp. h YS-2021 (assembly GCA_964017235.1). Classification (NCBI taxonomy): domain Eukaryota; kingdom Metazoa; phylum Annelida; class Polychaeta; order Sabellida; family Sabellidae; genus Sabellastarte; species Sabellastarte sp. h YS-2021. The sequence goes on along the minus strand of OZ024927.1, from coordinate 137,089,753 downwards.
TAAAACAACACAAGAATAAAAGATAACACATTTTATATGAAGGTGTATCCATTAAGATAGCAAATTTTCAAAAATACTGAAATCAAATGCCAAACATATTTACAACCTGGTGAAATCTCGCAATGTGTTTTTATCCTCATCCATTTACAATTAATTGCAAACAAATACATACCCAGCAAGTTATGGCTTCAGTAAATGAAAGAAGGAAAAATAATTATGTAACACATAAATATTTATACAACTTGGTGGAATAACAGAATTTCTGACTTGCAAATTCACTGTTTGTATGAAGACCATTACAAGTTGGGTTCCTGGTGGTCTGGTACCCCACAAATTGGCAAATGTGATAGTGCTGATATTGTTTATCGATATTGAAAAATATATATCAACTTATGCTAAATATACTGACATTGATAATGTTGGGTACAATATCAGAACTTACTACTTACTTACCATGTCATTTTTCACAATTACTTTCCATGAAAACAGAACTGTCATATTTGTTAACGTTTTAGGAGACCACTAAAACTTGCAAAAGAGTTTGGAAGGTCTCCCCAGGAAAGCATCTCACTCCCCAATATTTCAATATCGGTCGATATGGAAGGTAAAAATATGGTTTGATATTGATATACTGGTTTATATTTGATACTGATACCAACACTAAAATGTGAGTTACCAGTGGATAAATGGTAATAATTTCTAGTTTTCTACATTAAACTCTTATAGTTTGCATCCTGACAGTGGCTACAAAAGATGCGTAGTGCAAGTGCATATTATTATTTTACTCCATATATGAGTACCAACTCAAGATCTATTTATAACTTTGTAAAACTACTAGAGAACAACAACACTGTTATCCAAAAGCAAAAAGTTGGGGAAAACCACTTTACTTGCCTCTTCAGCAGCAAATCGGAGCACTGCCGTGAAGGGTGTTGTCTCTGGAACATTCAATCTGTAATTCAGGAGAGGTATTGTATTTAATATGACATCTATTACAATTATTATAATCCAAAGAAGTGTGAATCTTATATTTATCATTTGTTTACTGCTCCAGTGTTCTACATTTATTAGATACTACGTCACTATTTAGTAAATTTACATAACAAGAGTTGTGAGACTTGCATCACAACACTCTTACAAACACCTGGGATTTATACAAATACTATGACTATAGCCCAGATGACCAAATTTTCAGCTGCCTCAAACCCACCTTTTCACACTTTGGATGCACAGACTACAGGAGCTGTAAGTAAAATACCTTTTGCCAAGTCAAATTGTAGTGATTATCTGACTGATTTGTCACCAGCATCTATGATTCAGCATTTTAGTACAAGCCAACCAAGCATGGATGTTTCCTCTTAACAACATCGCAATAAAAGTCCCCAGATGCACAAAATATGACATAAATGTGCAGAATTTCTTCAGAATTCTGGTATGTTTCCAATATTTTATGTTTTTCTTTCATTGTATGTGTTGACAAGGAAGACTAAGATTATAAAGTGTCAAAAGCAAAACATGCCATTTCTGCTCAATGTAATCTCTACCAGTATAAAAGTCTGCAAATGCAAAAAAATTGGGATAAAATCTTATAATTTCTTCACATTTTGGGTATGTTTCCAATACTTTTACCCTCCCTTCCATTATATGTGTTTGCATGTGAAGTGGCGGTTTTAAAATGTCATGTTGGCATTTCAGTAAAATGCTCTCAAGACCAAGCCTACTGACCTATCCCTAGTATAAAAATTAACTCCATTAATAATAGTCACTAAAATAGTCTGAATCTTATTCTGATGACCATCGGTAAAAATAGCCATGCTCTATTTTACCAATGACTGTCCGCCAAATAGATGTGTACTGCTTAGCTAACCAAGTTTGTCACCTACCCAAGCTGGTAACTTGAATTTTTAACAACATTAAATTCTCTTCACAATTATCTTTCTTTATAGACTTGTGCTTCATCATTCTAAGTATCTTCCATTCGTTTCATTATCAAAATTGTATGTCCTTAACAGTTTTTAAGGATTTACGTTTAAATCGCGACCCTTGTATCTTGCTACCAGTAACTCACTGCCACATCATGCTACCAATAAATTATCACAAATTTGATTTGACCTTCAGCATTTTATTAAAATATTGTTAGGAAGCCCCATGGGATTCCATGACCACATATATTTTCTACGCATACATGATTATTAATTAGCTATGTTTGCAAATTTGAAGTCTATTACTAGAATATTATAATTGTTTATTTGGGGTTTTACGTCACTTTCAACACTGTACAGGTCATATCACGACGGGTAGTTGGAAGGGCAGAGGAAACCAGTACATATAGTTCGCTAGGGTTCTGTACTGTAAACTGCCGACCAACGGCAAGCAACTACCAGCTTTCCCACTTACAGCCATGACGGGGATCGAACCCCGGCCGCAGAGGTGGGAGGCGAGAGTGTTACCACTCTGCCACCGTGGCCCCTTAGAATATTATAAGGAAATCCCACTGAATTAAGGGGTCTAGCTAACATGAATATAAATGAGTTGTACAAATGAAAGACTTTGAAATTTTTTTATCTTCATGCAAAATTTCTATTTATAAAAGAGAGAATTCCTTGGCCTCATATTTTTTACACAAACATGAATATTAACCATTTAAAGTACACCATTTATACATGTGTATGTATTTACTGATAGTGAGTTGAGGTAGTGAGACAATGGTAGCCAGTTGCTGTTTTCATGAGTTTTATGTCTTCCTTTTTAATGCATGCAATGAACCTGGGTATGTGAACTTGGGTAGCTGCATGAGCAGTACAGTATAATTTGGGGTACAAGTTTTTGACTCTACATAATGCACCATAACGACACAATGATAAATCTCATATTCTATCTTTATCAACGGTATTTTAATCTCTTTCGGCATTTCCCTCCTTACGGGAAATAGCCCGACCGAAAGAATCACAGAAACATATGTCATGTAAAAATACTTGCACTTTGTATGGGAGTTTTGGGTCGGATGTCAGTGTAATCTTGAAAGTAACTTTAGACCTACAACAGAAAAAAAACAACAGTTATCATTAAAATAAAATCATTTAGCCAATGATTTAATATTGCAATGACAAATGTTAATTTAATACTTTATTGTGAGAAAATCCACTCACATTTTCACTGTTTATGTGGAAACCGGAACTAGGAAGTTAATCTTGGATCCCGAATATCAAAATCACCGAATGTTATCCGAAATACAAAACCATGATTTAATCTCCGATGTATTGTCTGTCTCTTCAACTATAGGCTTTGGTTGCTCATTCCACTTAAATGTCGTTACATGTTTCAGTAACTGACAGGATTACAATTGCAACCTTACTATCATACTGAAGACATAGGCACTTGGTTAACAAGACCAAACCAGGGGCCATATTCTTGAAAAATACTTAGCTAAGGTCACCTTGGATCCAAGTTAGGAATGGTTTTCTACTGACCAAAGCAGTCTGACTTAGAATTCCTATTCATCAAACTTTGCTGTCTTATGTATTATTTAGATTCTAAGTTAGGAAAACTCCATATACTTTGTACTGTAACTGTAAAGTTGGAAACCAGTATATCTAAGTGAGGAAAGAGTCTTATTCCACAACAATGGCGTTCCGGCGTACTAATAGTAGCGTGTACCCGAATCCAGGTGGCGCCGTTATCGATGTGACCTTTGAACCAAACACAGCAACAAACACACAAACAAATGAGGATAAATTCTTGTACTGTTATATACAGCAGAGTTATTCGAAAATATATATATAAGAATTATCAATTGATGCATAATACTTATTTTGATGCAGTTTATGATGGCTGCCATGTTTTATTTTTAGTGTATTTATCATGTGAAATGGGCGATAATAGGGGTATCTGAAACTCAAACAGCCTGGAGGAGTGCTTACATGTTTTACGTTGGTACACCTGTTCGCCATCGCCGGATTATGGCCAAACTTGAATAACAACTTTGTCTTTGGAATTGTTTTTACTTCATTATACTTTGTTTTAAACTATCTTGATGAGAATTTTGGGGGATACTTCGATTTTATGGTTACCTTAAATTGTAAATATTAATGTAGTAGCTCTATATGTCGTCCTTAAAGTAATAAAATTTGAATAAAACCCTCTGGCTCCTTTATTTTCCATTTTTAAAAGTCTAACTGATCACTGTTGTTGAAGAAGACCAAAAAAAAAAAATCAATAAATAAAAAGACCCTGGGTACCTTAGTATTTCAATATTTATTATGTTATAAGTTTCTTATACAGTCAGTGAGTATTTAATTTATAAAAATGTCCTCAGATGCTTTAAATACCAGTACAATCAATAAAAAGATTATCCATTATTTGAGCCATATTGCTCAAAGGCAAAATATTTTTTAAAGTCATATCAGAATTTTTTTTTTTTTTTTTTTTTGGTTTTCATTCTTGTAACTTATTTATATATTTATTTGGGGTTTTACGTCGCTTTCAACACTGTACAGGTCATATCACAATGGGTAGTTGGAAGGGCAGAGGAAACCAGTACATACAGTTCGCTAGGGTTCTGTACTGTAAACTGCCAACCAACGGCAAGCAACTACCAGCTTTCCCACTTGAGGCCGTGATGTTAATTCTTGTAACAAAATATTAACTGTCCGCTTAGACTGGGAGACCTGGGTTTGATTCCCAGTGATGTGGAATGAGACATCATAGCTCAGTGACAGAGCACTCAGTCTGTTATTTTGTTGCTGCAATACTATAAGATAAAAAATTATATATATATTTTAAAGAAAATTTGCTTTTTTGTATTGGTACATATCTCTTACTGAGAACCTAACATGAGTTTAAAATACCCCTTTTTGACCCCAGCCAGCCATATTCTATTTTGTGTGTATTTAGCTTGTTGCCTGGACTATAATAAGGGTTTCCAAGAGTTATTGAGCAGACTGTTGGGAATGCTTATTTGTTTTCAGGTTGGTTCGATTGATCACTGCCACTGGATTATGTGGTAGGGATGTTGGTTGGGGGTGCGACCGATTGATCGCTGCCGCTGGATTATGTGGTATGGATGTTGGTTGGGGGTCTGACCGATCCCACCAAACTCCAAAAAAAGAGTTTATACTACTGGCAGGACCGGTCACGGAGTGTGCATTTGCTAGGTGTCACCTTGTACTTCCTTTCTGTCCAGACAGCATGACATCATAGCATCTTTTTTGTTGTCTAGTGCTATGAAGACCCCTAGTAGGCTGATAGCGGGGCTGGATGGGTGGGCCTTGCTGGTCCATTGGATAGTGTATCAACTTATAAAAATCTAATTTACTTATTAAATTTGCAATTCTGTAAGTGTACCGTCACATGCAGAAACTGTAAGATTTTAAAGTTCAAGGTCACTACAGCAAAGTCAAAGGTCACACCATGACCTTGCACACTATGTAGAAACTGTAAGATTTTAAAGTTCAAGGTCACTACAGCAAGGTCAAAGGTCACACCATAACCTTTCACACTATGTAACCCAGAGATGTGTTCTATATATCACTAGTAATGTATTTCCTCAGTGCTTCTGCTCATATGTAGTCCCTAAAAATCCATGCAAAATTAATTTTGAATAAATAATAAAAGAGTAACAAAAGTGACAAACTGAGTGCTTTATCACTAAGCTATGATGTTTTTGGAGAAACACCACTGGGAATCAAACCCAGGTCTCCCAATATGTCAGAATATGCTACAGTATTACTTATTGTTGTAAAATGTAATTTTAAATCAAAGAAATATATCCTTGTCTATTAATTTCCATACAGAATTTTTAGGGGGCTCAGTGGTGTAGCGGTTAGAGGCCGCCGGTTCGAATCTCCGGCTGGGCGCTTCATGTTAGAAAGTTGGTAGTTACTTGTTGATGCCCGGTGGTTTACAGTCCAGTATGCACTGGTTTCCTCCACCTGTAAACTACCCATCGCAATATGACCCTGGCTGTTGAATGTGACGTAAAGCAACAAATAAATAAATAAAATCCATACAAAATTTCCTGGCATTTCTTTGAAAATTTTTCGGAAAGACGTTGGCTGTTGGTCGCATGGTCGGCAGATTTTGCCAACGTTGGGCCAACGTTGGCCCAACGGTGGCTAGCCAACTGCATCTCGGGTTACATATCTCTATATTATGCTGACGTTGGGCCAACGGTGGATTTTTATGCAAGATGGCAGCGAGCAATAATAGGGGATTTTGTGAAACTCAGTAAAAAATTATTTATTATGGTATTTCTAAAAATCATATTTCAGTGAGACCATGAATTTTAACTACCTATTTAACAATTTTAGACATAAAAATGATATTCTCATTATAAATTCATAACACATAACACCATGCTGGAACCTCATTGGCTGATGCTATACATTGAGTAAAATTTTTTTACCGTTGTCTTGCCGACGTTGGCCCAACATCGGACCGCCGGTGAACAAGCGGTTGGGCCAACGTTGGCAGCCAACATCGGACCGACGGATGTGCTGATGTCGGGCCAACGTTGGCCCAACGTCGGAATCTGGGTAAATTTAGAAAATGGTTGAGAACACCAGTAATTGGTACGTACATGTTAATTAGTTAAAAATATTTGTGTATTTGCCAAAAAAATCAGCGAAAAATTTTCAGAAAATTTTAGATAAAATAACATGTACTCTACACACACTAAGCTTAATTTTTTATATAAAAATATAAATATAGATCTACAGAATAGTGGGGGTTTTTGGCCAAGAAAAGGTACTTTGAATTTTTTTTTTGTTCTTCTAAGGTGGGCGAAATGGGGTTTCTTTAACCTGTACAGTTATTTTTGGAGATGATTTTTGACTGATTATTTAATTTATAATAGGATAATAATGGGAAAATAGTACAAAAATATTAGGAAATAGGTACATAAATATATGAAACAATTTATTTGGTGTTTTATTTATTATCCACCAGTTTGTTTAAATAATAAGTAAAATAAGTCCATAAATAAAAAAAAATTGAAAAAATTTGGGATGAAATTACAAAAAAAAAATTTGTATGTATATAACATATTTGTGATTTAAATATTTTTGGAAATATCGAAGAAAATGAGGCCTTATTGATGAAATGAATTTCTTTTAAATATTTCTTTTTTTGATTTCCTCTAAAAATTTATTTTCATTAGATTCAAACCAGTATTTTTTGTCTGAAACACACCTTCGTTACTCTGTTTAGCTACAACTGGGCGAAAATAGGGGATTTATGTTAAAACTGCTACAAATATCTTATACAAATTCTATATTCTTCACGGAACTAATTTATATAATTTATTACACTATTTCCATTATATTTTTTATAAGAAAAATGCGTATATATCCAGAAATCAGATAAATTAATATTCGCTACTTCCTGGTTATTCTGTCGCATACGTTTTTTGTTTAGGTCACATCGATCGTAGCGCCGCCCTGGTGAGTATTTCGTGCCGGTACGCCATTCTTATGTAAGGTATCCTTTGTTTTTTACTGAATCATCAGGGGTCGTATTCTTTAACAATACTTAACTAAGGTCACCTTAGATCCAAGTTAGGAATGGTTCTCTACTTACCAAAGTAGTACTTAGATTTCTTAATTATTTAACTCTACTTTGTTAAGTACTACTTAGGTAGTTAGGAAAACTCCATATACATTTTAATGCAACTGTAAACTTGGAAACCAGTATATCTAAGTCAGGAAGAGTCTTATTCCACAACAAATCTTACATAAGGTCTACTTTATCTTTTACAAAATGCTTAAAAGTTCCTTTTCATGAGGGAAAATACTGTTTTCAATATTGTGCCACATTTTAATATCAATAAAACACAGGATCCCCTGCAATAATTGCATATTTTTAAAACATCCTATCATCTACCTCTACAGATAACTTGAAATCTAAGTAGAGGTCTAAGGTGACTTTAGAGTTAGGAATATTGATGAATACCATTTTGATCTAAGTAAATGCTTGAGAAAAACTTGGAATCCAAGTTAGGAACGGTCTAAGTATTGTTGAAGAATATACTGCCTCTGGAACATACTTCTGTGACATTCAGGTACTTGCAAATGGAGAATTCAAGGATCATGGCAATATGAATCTGATAGAGTTCAGTGCGGTATATGCATGTTGTCTACAGATACTAAACCTGGGCTGATGCTGGACTGCACTTAATAACTTTCTACAAGATGGATATATATACGTGTGCTTTACAGTCAATCTTATGCACAAGACAAGTATATTTTAAAGTAAGAATCACTTGTCCAAAACAACACGAGTCTAATATTTTATCACTTTGTGAACACAATAGCTCACTGGTCTCATGGGCTTCATGGATTTATCCTATCAGTACAACTTGTTTTACACATATCTAGGTCTGTGATTAAAACTACCAACAGAGGGGCCTCGGTGGCAGAGTGGTAACACTCTCGCCTCCCACCTCTAAGGCCGGGGTTCAGTTCCCAGCACAGCCTCAAGTGGGAAAGCTGGTAGTTGCTTGCCGTTGGTCGGCAGTTTACAGTACAGAACCCTGATGAACTGTATGTACTGGTTTCCTCTGCCATTCCAACTACCTGTCGTGATATGACCTTTACAGTGTTGAAAGCGACGTAAAACCCCAAATAAATAAATAAAACTACCAACAAGACCACTCAATCGAAATTGTTTACTCACTCAATTACATGGTGTGGGCTTGTCTAGGTCCACTCTTTTGTGCTAAGACCTAAAAATTCATTAAGCTGGAACGGCAATAGGATTAAGTTATCCATGTTTATCTTGACTTTTGTGTTTTTTCCATACTTCATTCGAAAGTTGAATATTTTGAAGGAGAAACAACTATATACATTGTGCTTCAACTTAAAAGCTTCTGTATGATTTATAATTGTAACAGGGTTATTTAATATAATATTTACGATCTTGACTGGATAAAATAATTGGCCACAGAGAATATAATGACTGGTCTTTCCTTTGTAAGTATTGCATTTGCTTAAAAAATATTACCAAGTAGCCATCAGATTACAGGAATTGAATTATTCTATCAGATGAACATAAAATACTGGACATTTATTTGGAAAATATAAAATATCAGAATATATATACATATATAATCATGAATGGTATTTGATTTTTCATGTAAAATAATGAACAGACACAATGTGACAACTATCAATGAATAATATATATGGATGATTACAAGGAAAAGTACCAACTCCCCTTTTATGTGCATTCAACTTGCCAAACATGAACTATTAATTTGAGCTACTAAATGAGAATAAAATCATATATGCCATGATTTTATATAAAAAAAAAACTGTTTTGGAGTAACACATTTGTCACCATTGGGTCTATGTAAAAAAGTTACAAAATTAAAAATATTTCATTATTATGTCACCCAATTGGTTTCAACATGATTTCACTGGTTGAATCCAACTGAAAACAAGACCGAAAGTGGTTTCAGTCTACTAGAGAGAGCCATCAGAGACACGAGTAGTGCACTGAAGCAGTCCCCCATCCCAGTAGTAATGAAACCCATTAATTGCCGCTTAACTTCAGTGAAGACAGCCCAGTAGGCACACACCTTGAAATGTCATTGATTTAGAGTTGAAAACAGGTCCTGACGTTGAAATCTGCATTATTAAATACTAAAGCTAAGTTAGTTTTCTGACATGAAAAAGTAGTGATATATTGACCAGAAATCATGGTGATTTTTGGTTGAAAAATTGACACTGACACAATTTCAACTCTGTCTCAAAGCTGGATTTCTGACTGGAAAAAGTAGTGATACTTCATACAAAAATCAACACTAAATCAAGGCCCGTATTCACTAACATTCTTATTCTTAGAATAAGAATTTTTCTTAGAATTAGAAAATTTTCTTATCTAAGAATTTTCTTATTCTTAGAAAAAAATTGTATTCACAAAGCAATTCTTAGTTAAGAATTATTTCTAAGAATAAGAATTTTCTTAGTTAAGAATAGTAAACAGTAACATGTCCATCTATATAGTTTTTGATGTCACATGATTAGTCAAGTGATAATTCACACTTTTATTGTTTGAAATGGAGTCAGAATTAGGTGCCGGATTCACAAAAGGTCTTAATCTTAGCCTTTTCTTAGGCTTAGCCCAATCTTAAACACATATTTTTCTCAGCTAAGAATTTTCATAAATACGTATTCACAAAGCAGGTTTTAGCTAGAATAAAAGTCATCTACTGAAGACCAAGACTGATTTTTCATATAGCCAAATTTATCGAAGATAAATTACAAAGTGGTGTACATGTTAACTGTAAAATATATCCCACACAAGTAAAAATGTCAATATTAACTGATTAGCTCATCTCCTGATAACTATAAAATGAGTGCATTAACCTATCCATTTTCATCACTCTTATATTAATATTTCTTAAAATCATAAAATTTCAAAATCACATTAACACTTCAAAAGGAAAACAAAATTTTTTATGATAATAAATATATTAATATCCATTAAAAAAGAAGGTATCCACTATCCACATTCGCCTCAGGATTTTGGAGCCAGATTATAAGTTTTTTTGCTGTAATTAGAAACAACTATGCACATTGTTTGAAAACTGTTTGAAGCCTGTTTTGTATGTTTAAACAAATTGCTTATGTCTACATTGTTTACAAAAACTATTTTAGAGATATATGATGTTTTTACAGAACATATATGCTAAACATTGAAAAAGATATCCATATTATTTTAACAACTACTTTTCAGACAAAGGTAGAGCTACATATATGTATTCTGCACTAAACGTAAACATTGACATGCTGTCCTTGATTGAGTTTGGTTAATATGATTGGTTCATGCCAGGGAATGTAAACACAAGTGAGCTGTTGACTTGACCCTACATGTGCCACTTTGATAAAAATCAATAAATGAGAAGTGTGCCTGAACTGAGCAAACCATGTCAATTGTGATGCTTATAGTAGTTTCAAGGTCAATAAACAAAGCATATTTCTGGGGAAAACACATCTTCAAGCATTTATATATTTTACATCAGTTTGGTGTAGTAGTGCACTTGCTATTTTTTGTGGGATATATAATTGTAAATCTTAGTACATATTTATTTTGAGTTAATAGTTGTACCCATGAAATGGATGAAATAATTTGAAAAGTGAAAATAAAACTTTCACAGTGGGATATGTACATCAAATCAATGTCAATATATACATTCAACTGGATGTGTGCTGCTAAATGCTGTTGATGTAAACTGTAATCTTGTGGATATGTATTTCTCAGAATATGTTGATGTACACTGTGAAACTTGTCTACTTACTGTTGACACTTAGACCAGAAAGGGATAAGTTTTGCAGTTGAAAACCTTCTAACCACTTAAAAACATACAAAAAACTACTTTAGAGAGGTGTGTAAGTATTTTTAACTTACATCCGTGGACGGTGAATCGGACAGCACAGTGGAATCGGACACCAATATAAAAAGTGTCAGATATATTTGTATTGGCTATCAGTGTTGAAAAGAAATAGAGACATACAACAACATAAAACACAAGAAGTATGAATGTGTTTACATATGTATTTATCCTTTTAAGCAGAACTCTAGTACCATTTATATTGGTGTCTGACTCCACTGTCCTGTCCGATTCACTGTCCACCGGTGTAATTCTAGCCATTTGATATTTTGAAGTGGCCTCAGTCTTTAAGTGCAAATATAAACCTCTTGAAAATCATGATCAGAAAAAAACATTGAATTTTTCTGGTCACAGAAAAAATGTCTATTTGCAGGCAATTGATATAAAAACATTAAATATATCACCTCTTTCTTAAGTAAGGTCTTCACCATTCTTAGATTTGAACATCATTCTTAGAAAAAAATTCTAAGAATAAGAATTTAGTAAATACCAAAAAGTCTTAGAAAAATTCAAAAGTCTTAGAAAAATTCTAAGAAAATTCTTATTCTAAGTATAAGAATGTTAGTGAATACATGCAGAAGTTAGGTTTCCTGACATGAAATCTTAGACATGCTATTGAACAGAAAACAGGTTGAATGTTGGGAAACGAATGACTAGTTATCATTGATTGAAAATTCTTTTTCTAGAGGGAGATATAGGGATTAAGTCTAACTTTTTGAAAGAACTATTATTGCAATAGTTTTGAATTTGAGGGATTTGTAAAACAAAGACTAATTGATAAACTTAAAATTATAAAGATGATAAAGATTATGTGTGTATGTACTTGTACATTTTTATCCATTCTCCTTATTAATTTATAGCAACAACAAAACTGATGCACCCAAATATAATTTTTATAATTAAGCGGCCCGTCATGGGCACTTATTTGTTTTCATGTAAGTTCGACTGATCACCGCTGCCGCCTCCGGATTATGGTCTCCCTTGAATAACTTCTTGGGCTTTCAAATTTTTCCTTCCTTCTTATCTTTCTTTAAAACTATAGGGGTGGGAAAAATTTTTGGCATACTTTGTGGAGACCTTAAGCTTTACTTAACGTAATCTTAAGCATTTTTCAACAACACCCCATCATCATGTTTTGGAAAAACCACACACACCTGTGCTATAAAATTTATCAGGTACATTCTAGACATATTTCCACAGGGTGGAAGGGATTATCTGATCAATCAGACCATAGATGCCTGAATGGGAGACGTTTTATGTTCTTAATTTTTTAAAAATGGGAACTTGGTCTGTATCTCAAAAACGGTCAGGATTTCAGCGTTTTGTTGGATAACTTATTCAGCTACTTTTTGATAATCTTTCACATGCCAAAGTTTTAGCCCTGTATCTGCAATCGTAAGGTCACCATAATGTCAAAAAAAGGGTGTTTTAGCCCTACAGTTCACTTAGTTTTTCACTTTTTTTCAACCAAGCTTGGTATATAAATTAAGATTTACCAAAGGATTATCCTGACTCTATGGTGACCTCAAACTATTAATATAATTGGGGCTATGCCCCCCCCCTAAAGTATGGCTCCCTTTCTTTTTCCATATATAATGTATATTGATATTGAAGTAGATGAAAAGAAAACTCTTACTACCTTATGCATTAAATATTAATGATGTTATGGCCATCTTAAACTTAAAATGTAGGGTTTTTTAGGCCTAAGCTCAGTTAATGTTTAAACTTTTAAAATAAAACTTGGCACATTTATAAAGGTTGGCAGAAAGGGAAATTCTCATTTTATGGTCACCTTAAAGTCGCCAAATGAATGAAGTTATGGCCACCTTGCAGTGAAATTATGGTGTAATTACTCTCCAGCTATGGTATTGTTCAGCTAAGCTCAGTTACATTTTTCAAACTTATTAAAGATGAAAATAGGGACATTCTTATTTTCTTTCGACCTTGGAGTTCCAATACAAGTACAGTCATGGCCACCTTGAAGTAAAATGAGGGTTTTCAGCTCCCAACCAACTTACTGTTCAATGACATCAGTTCAACTTGACACATTGATTAAGTTTAAGGAAGACTTTTAATGATCTTTTTCCTTAAAATTCCTGTTTTTATGTCAGCTGACTTGTCAGACATTATGGCATCACCCTGCGGCGTACGCATCTGCATGAACAGCTTCTCCAAAACTACAAGACACAGAGACATACTGTTTTTTTTAAAAAGATACCTTATCTATCGAGGATGATAAATCGTAAAACTCCATGCAGACCTGTCTCTTTGTTTCTTTCCCCAGAGTCATTAGAAGAGAGGTACCCCCACCCAAAGTCTGAGAATTTCAACACTTTATCACAATTTTCTCATTGACTTTTGCAGGGATTTCTGTCATATCTTGCATATATGTACTAGGCCACCACCAGATTTCCCTTGTGGGAGTATCAAGCCTGGATCTTTTTAAATTATTTTTTATGAATTTTTGATGCACTAAAATTCATGTATTCATGCACTAAATCACTTATACCTTGAAAAGTCTTATATTTAGAGCATTTTGTTAAATGTGTTTTTGATGTAGTTTTGTGTCAGTTACAACATAGTAAAATTTCAGAACTGTAGCTCCTTACATAATTAAGTAATTGCTGTAAAACCTAAAAATTCTACTGCAGTAAAAAATCTTTTTATCACCTGCATTTTATTTCTGTAAGGGAAGTGAGGAAGAGGCAGTCTTTTTCTGCACAGATCTGCCCCCTTCCAACTCCCCTCACTCAAATAAAAATGCATGTGAGAAAAGAATTGCCTCTGTGTATGGGGATGGGGGGAAGTGAGATGGGGAGGTGAGATTGTGTCTGTGTGTGTGTTGTAAGCTCACTTCCCCCATTCAAACAAAGAGGGGAATATGTGTTCAATGTGTATCTCTTTTCTGTCTTGCAAATAAAAAGTAACTGAAAGAAAATGGAAAGGTTCACTCTCACTGAGCTTTATCAAGCCTAGCTGTGCATTTTGTTATTCTGCTTACAGTCTAATACTGTAATTTATTCAGTTTTTAGATAATTCGCTTTCCCATCACATACAAAACACAGTAAAGCTTCATTTTATGGTCACCTTAAAGTCATAATATGAATGAAGTTATGGTCACCTTACAGTGAAAAAAGGAAGTTTTCAACCTCAAGCTATCTTATTGTTCAACTGACCTCAGATACACTTTATGCACTTATAAAGGGTGATAAAAGGGACAATCTTATTTTATGGTCACCTTAAAGTCCCAATATGAATGAAGTTATGGCAACTTTGCAGTGAGATGATGGCATTTCTAATCTCCAGCTATTGTATTGTTCAGCTAAGCTCAGTTAAATTTGGCACATTTATTAAAGAGGACAATAGGGACATTCTTATTTTCTTGGAGTTCCAATACAAGTACAGTCATGGCCATCTTGAAGTAAAAATGAGGGTTTTCAGCCCCTAACTGATTTACTGTTCAATAACATCAGTTTAACTTGACATTGATTATACTTAAGGAAGATTTTGTGTGACATTTCACTTAAATAAAATTCCTGTATTTAAGAGACTTTGGCCATCTTAACATAATAAATATATACTTCTTGCTCCCACCTCATTTATTTTAAGATTTTTTTAAACCACGCCTGGCATATGTATACTTAAAAAACAAAATTTCTGCTCTCTGGCAAACCTAACCTCCTAGTGTTTATGAAGTTATGGCATCTTCAAAGAAAAAAAATGAATTATTTATCATGCACTGATGTGGTTATTAACATATTGCAGCTGATCAGTGTTTATATAATATAAATTCCCAATTTTAGGCACATTAAAAAACCACATTCTTCTGATTCCATTCTTTTGGAATTGTGGGGATATAACTTTTCCTTTTTGGAAAAAAGTTTTAATTGATTCAACTTTTGTTTTGCAGAAGGAGTTGATGATGTAGCTACTTGTTCACATAGACTTGACTTCTTTCAGAATATAAGATGACTAAAAAACACTTTGTCATAAACAGTTTTTCTTGTACAGTATATTATGTATCTCCAGCTAATTGGAAATGAATGAGTTGTGTCTTTGTTCTTCCTCCTCCAACACTTTATTTGCTTTTATGTGATATCTATCTGGAGGCACATTCATTGAAAGCCTTTCTATGCAGAAAGAACCCCCCCAACTCCCATTTAGTTCACATAAAATGCAGGTGAGAAAAGAATTGCCTCTGTATGTGGGGGTAGGGGGTGGATGGAGGGAGAATGTGTGTGTGTGTGTGGTATAGATGATTGATATATACGTGTGTGTGTGCACTTCATTCAAACAAAATGTGGAACATTAATGTAAAATGTGTCTCTCTTCTGTAAATGAAAGTAACTTGGAAGGTTCAATTTGACTGAGCTTTATCAAGTCTAGCTGTGGATGCTGTTCTTTCGAATGTATGTTGTTTTCTTTTGCTTTCTCCCATTTCAGTTAGACTTCTAGATTTAATAAATTTTAGCTCAAGTGGGAAATTAATTTTTGAAATTTTAATGCATTCAAATTCCTGAAGTCATGCACTAAATCACTTATAACTTGAAAAGTATTGCATTTAGAGCATTTTGTTAAAATATGTTATTAGCCTACTTTTTCCATAGCTACAACAAGTTGACTAACTTCTTTGGTCTTAATTTTGTGCATTATTGAACCATGAAATGGATCATGATCTCCTACTGTTATTCCTAAGCTTAAATTTTTAAATTGAACTGCTAAGTCATTCATAAATATTCCACTATGTAAACTCATACTTTTCTTTCCCAGTAAATCTAGTAACATTTTTCTAGCCCTATAGATTGACTTGTTATTTCTTAAGATGCATTTAAGTGGCATATATTTAGGTCTACAGAGTACAAATATGTAAAATGCACACTTTCTAGGTGGAATTTCTGCAAAAGCATTTTCTTTCTAGCAGGTAAACTTTACAGTTACAATTTCTGTTCTGTGAACTTATAGTAAAAATGATATATACTTTTCATTAAATATACTACTTTACAGACAGAATAAAGCCTACATTCTGCTTACAGTCTAAAACTGCAACTGCTGCAGTTTTTAAATAATACACTTTCCCATGAGATACAAAACATAGTAAAGCTTACATTCTGCTTACAGTCTGATACCGCAACTACTACAGCTTTAACAACCCCACATTTCCATCCGGGCCGCTCGTTTTTGTTAGCAAAAACCTTTTTCTAGATTATAATTATATTTTGATTAATGCAATTCCTGATAATTAAAAAAAGTTTTGAAGTCAAACTTATCTTAAAATAAAAGAAGATAAATTCAAATTTAATTGTCAAAACTTAGTAATTTGAAATAAATTGTTTCTCAAAAGCTCCTATGCTCAAATAACTAGTTTTCAGTTTGCAAGTTTACACTGGAAACTTCTCTTTACAGAGAACCTAAGCTATAACATTTTATCACCCAGCAGTGGGGTCATGGGGGTTCCTGGTTTTTCTTATCTGTACCCTGCTAAACAGAACATTAGGCCTGTGACTAAAATTAATTAGATAACACAGCAGAGGCAGAGGTATGGGTTTACCCTTGTTCAATTGCATGCATGGTGTTTACTTCTTAAGGCCCGTTTTTTTTTTGAGGTCAGAACTGACAACTAATTAAGGTGGGGAGTAATGGCTGAAGTTCTACAAATGTGGCTATTCTTGTGTTTTTTGTCAGTTTATATGACAAAGTTGTATGAGACATCAACATCTGAACTGAGCGTTGTGGCTTTGCAACATGATTATAGCTTCTTTAAAATAACTGTATAACTATAGCCAACCTAATAAAACATTTAAAAGAAAGTCATTGGATCAAATTATTGAAGATATAAATAATGTCACAATTGTTTGTTTTTACAAAGAAAAAAGTATAAATTTATTTTAAAATTTCACAAAAAGAATTTCAGTTGAAGATATTGAATAATACCATCCTATTAATGACATAAAAATGGATATCTAGTTGGAAAATATGGATTTAAATATCTTAAGCAGTTATATTTGAAAGCTGATGCAAAATTATGTGTCATTACAATGTCATCAGAAATAGATTATTGAATATGTAATGATTCCTGAAAACGTGTCATCTTGGAATTAAGTACTTTGAAGTTGTATCGAAATTTTAAAATATGTGTATGGATAGTCATTGCATAATATTATTAAGAAGCTATAATTATGACACACAAGCTACAATGATTCGAGTAAATAAGACAGTGTAAACAACCTGATTTCACCCATTACATTCAACACTATTTCATACATTGGATTCAACCAAAAACAGTTTGCAAAATCTACATGTATTTCAACCAGCTTTCACCCATTGAATTCAACCTGATTTCAACATTGGTTTCAACATGATTTCACTGGTTTGATCCAATTAAAAACGGTTTGCAAAATCTACACGTATTTCAACCAGATTTCTACATTGGATTCAATCAGTCGATTCTAACATGGCAGCGATGTAACAGAGTTTCTGATTGGATCATCGAGCAAAAATACCATGCACTGACTGTTACTTCCAGTTATCGTTAGCCTCCTAAAATGTAAAACACAACACAGAAAAAGTAAAAAAAAAAAAAAATTAATATGGACATATCATCTTAGGATAGGGATATACCATAAAACTACCTGCTCTATGCAAATTTAGAGCACGAATTCTGGGTTTATATGGGCGGCTTAGATTGGGGAGTATTTTTGGGGGAAACAGTCTATTTCTGATTTCTGTCCATTATTTTGGGACACATGGTTTGAGATTATAAACCCCAAAGATGATAATACAAACCTAAAAAGTTATACTGATTATACCCATGGAATATTTCTTCGATTAGCCAGTCAGATTCAAGGACAAATCCGTGTCATGTTAGAATTTATTTTGTTGTGGACTCTCATCAGAATACAATCAATATTTTAAATATGTAAAAGTTAGGGATGATGCTATTGTAGATTATGTTAATGTGTGTGATTTCTTTTAAAGATATTTAAAGATATATATTTTTTTATTTCTTCTAAAGATTTCTTTTCATTAGATTCAAAACAGTTTTTTTTTCTCGGAAATAGATCTTCTGTTTCCAGAAATAGATTGTCCCTCACTCAGGCAAGCCAGAATTCGTGCACCAAATTGTTATAGAGCATGGATTCTTATGGTCTCGCGAGAAATCGTTCATCAGAAAACGATAAAAAACGAAAACCCGCGTGAGGATGGTGAGTACGAAGGTTGAGTATACAAATCATGTGACGTTGAACTTTGGTTTACAGTAGCTGTCACTTCGTTAGGATGAAAGACAACTCAAAACATGATACATAAACAATTTCTTGTGGTCTGTTCTGGTTAGTATACACAATATTATAATAACAGTATCTATTAATAATACATATTTTTATATTACGTACTCAGTTAGACGTGGTTACCTCGGCTCTACTTTACTTGCGTGTAGAGCCGTGGCACGACCCCACATAGAACTGGAGATTTGCATAAAACACATATTCCATACAAATGTGTACATACAACTGTTCCCACAATTACTTTGTTATATTTCCTCCAACAATCAGTCAACATGCAAACATAGTTAACTAATAAAAGACATTTCCTCATTTTTAATGTTTTTTTTTTACCATTTCTCTAAAAATTTGAAAATGTTCTTTTATTTAGAAAGTTGTGTAAAATAGCATGTATTTTATACACATGGTGTATTTACTGTGTCCTTAGCTTAATATCAATTGTTTGTAACTACATTATACCATTTCCAGTCATTTCATCAAGTTTTATTCAACATAAAAGGATTTTATGCAAATCTCCAGTTTTATGTGAGGGTCGTGCCACGGCTCTACACGCAAGTAAAGTAGAGCCGAGGTAACCACGTCTAGTACTCAGTATGCAGTCTGTCACACCTTTTGTGATAGAAAATCACCCTCAAGTGGGAACTTCAACCATCCTTATGGGGTGTTCCACTGGAACTGACCCTGTAACCGGCGCTATTATGTCCTCGGTGGCCTAGTGATTAGCAAGTTTGGCATCTTATCACAGGCTGTCACCTCTGTGGGTTCGAGTCCCACAAGTGGCAATGCTGAGGACCTGTCCTAATATGACCATGCTCTTGAACGGGACATAAAACCCCAACTTTGACTTTGTAACCGACTCTATGACTGTACAGTAGGGTTGGTTACAAAAATCGGGAATCAGGGATGAAAACCACAAAAATGTGAAAAATGCTGGGCGGGTTACATCTTCCTGACAGGACGTACAATATACCGGCTTGCCTGGATCCAGATTCTGACCTAACTTGGGGTCACGATGATTTTCTTCACAACAACATGGGAAACTACCATGACATGCCGTAAACCCCTAACAGACAAGCCGTAGCAAGCCCCGACAAGCTGTACTGACAAACAGGCAGGACTCAGTATTTTCCCGACTCACCCTGACTGGACTGATTAAATCCTGGAGTCGGGATCCGGAGTTGGGATCGATCCAATACTGTATAAACCCCCTCTGTCTGACAAAGAAATATCATGTGTTACTGCAAAGATGCCAGCTACACATCAGAGAGACTTTCTACATAAGCTTATGGTACTTTTGGTTTTTATTGAGTTTAATATTTTGATTTGCATCCTGATTGGCAGACAGAGAAGGACACATCTGAACCCAGAATCACCACCTGCCCTACAGCCAGCACCACAGCCACAGCCCCAGCCAGCCCCCAGGAGAAGAAGAAAGCTACCATACCCCTGTGTTATGCCCTGGATCCTTTTAAGACAAGAAAAAAGATGCTACAGTAACCTCCTGACCGACCTAATATATCCCAGTATACCAGAATTTTGTCAAGATGCCCCCTTGCCTTTTTTTACCTCATCGAGGAACGCATACACCACCGCATCAAGAAGTCAGTCAGCAATTTTAGGAAGCCCTTAGTAGTTGGACTGTAACTTGCAATAATGCTGAGACATCTGGCCACTGGAGAGACTTCACCTCCATGCGATAGCATTGGTTGGTTGGCCACACCATCATGTGCAAATTCATCCCCCAGGTCTGCTGAGCCATTCTTGCTGATGGTTAGGGCAGGGTCAGTAGTATCCCATATTTTATATATTTTAGCACTTTTATAATGATTTCTTTCAGAAGAACTGCAATATTTTCTTTTCGTGAATCTTACTTCCAGTTGGTTGGTCTATTCGACTGGGGATATGCTAGAATGCAATTTCTTTCGCCATCCCAGAATCGATAGGGATTTACACTGCAGGATACTGAAATGGAAAATCTGCTTCTGACCCTGCCCTAACCAGTAGCACCGTGGACCAAAGGCCAAGGGTTGTCAGAGACATTGTGTTTAAGTGTGTGGTTTTGCACAACATGATGAGGACACACCAGGGAGGAGCAGACAGGGCACCAACCCCAGCAGCACTACAAAATAAACGGGCTGTGATTGTAATGAGAACTACAGGAATCCTTCGAGGGAAGCCAAACATCAATGAGAACTACTAAAAGACTACTTCAATTACGTGGGGGCATTTGCTGGGCAGGAGAACAGAATCTGAGATGTGTCAACAGACAATCATGCGACTGAAGCTGGCATCTATCAGTCCTTTTCAGGACTACTATTACTAACCAATTATTCCAAGAACTTTTATTTAAGCTGGTGTTGCTTAAATTTCCAAACAAAATCCAAACCCTTTTTCAACAAGTTTCAAAACTTTTTCAAAGCAAATCACAAGTCCTCTGTTGAAAACATTCGTCCCAAGTTACGTAAAAATGACCCCATCCCCTTTAAAGTAAAAATTTGTAAACCTTTAAAATTTTTTTTTAAAATAATTTTTTGCAAATTTGCAAAATATTTTAAAGTTCAAAATCTCAAAACTAAAAAGTTTCTAAAAGGGTCAAAGGTAACAAGGTCAAATGCAAAGGTTGAACCACTTCCCCAAAAAGTCAGACCTTCTTTAAAGTCCAATTTTTTTTTACATTTTTAATTTTTGTATTTTTTTTTTTTTCAATTTTTCAGGGGCGTGCCAAAATTTTATTGCCTTTGCTCCCCTCTTTTTTTGTGTCAGCTGATTTGTCTGCGGCGTCTGCATCCGAAAAAAGTACAAGGCCCAGAGACATGGTGTTACTGTTAAAAGATACCTTATTTATTTGGGATGATAAATCATAAAACCCATGCAGATCTGTCTGTTCGTCTGTTCCCTTGAGCCATTAGAAGTGAGGTACCCCAACCAAAGTGTGAAAATTTCAACACTTGATCACAATTTTCTCATTGACTATTGAAGGGATTTCTTTCTTATCTTGCATATATATACTAGGCTACAGATAGATTCCCTTGTGGGAGTATAAGACCTGGATCTTTAATGCATTAAATAAAATTCATGAAATTATGCATTAATGCACTTATTTTCTCATTGACTATTGCAGGGATTTCTCTCTTATCTTGCTTATATGTACTAGGCCACTAGTAGATTCCCTTATGGGAATATCAGGCTTGGATTTTTTTAAGTTATTTTTTTATGAATTTTTAAAATAATTTTTAGTGCATTAAAATTCATGAAATCATGCACTAAATCACTTATAACTTGGAAAATATTGCATTTAGAGCATTTTATTAAAATATGTTATTCCACTACATTTTCCATAGGTACAACATGGTCAGTAACTTTTGAGTCTATCCCCATAGCTAAGTGAGTAATAGATACTTTCTGACTTTTCAGTAGCTTCCATAATGAGCAAAACACTTGTAACTTGAAAACTATTGCATTTAGAGAATTTTGTATAAATATGTTATTCAGCTATTTTTGGGTCAGTGATAACATAGTAAAATTTCATACATGTAGCTTATTGTATAGCTGAGTAATAGCTACTTTGAGGTTATCATTGTTGAGTAAATCAGTTATAACTTGAAAACTATTGCATTCATAGTGTTTTATTTTCCTATGTTATTCACCTACTTTTGCGTCAGCTATAACGTAGTAAAATTGCAGACCTGTAGCTCATTGCATAGCTTAGCAATAGTTACTTTGAGGTTCTCACTGTTGAGTAAATTGCTTATAACTTGAAAACTATTGCATTTAGAGAATTTTGTTTAAATATGTTATTCATGTGCTTATGGGTTAGCTATAACATAATACAATTGCAGACCTGTAGCTCATTGCATAGTAAGTAAGTAAGTAAGTAAGAAACACTTATAAAGCGCCGAATTGATGTAAACATCCTCTAAGGCGCTGATGTGCAAAAAGGGATAGTCCAGTTCCAAAACAAGGTCCGTTACCATATTAGTGTCCGATAGGGGAGATAGGCTATGGTGGAGGGATAAGCTAATCTGAAAAGATATGTTTTCAACTGTTTTCTGAAACCAGTAATGTTTTCTATGGTTCTTATGGCTTGAGGAAGCTTGTTCCACTCTGTGAAGCCCCTACTATGAAGCTGCGCAGCCCTGAGCATTTATTTGGTTTAGATGAGGAAATTGATAGGCGATTGCCCCGTGTGAGATCACTCCGCCAAATTAGAGAGGAAAGATATGGAGGTTGGCTGAAGTGTATTGCTTTATAAGTAAGGAGATTGTATTTGAACAATATACGGTAATGAATGGGGAGCCAGTGTAGTTTGTGCAGGAAGGGTGTGACATGACAATATTTATTTAGCTTGCATACTGTACGACAAGGCATTTTGAACTCTCTGTAGTCTGATAGTATATGCCTTTTTTTGTGTTGTAAAGCAGTGAGTTACAGTAATCCAGGCGACTGCTAACCAAGGCATTTGCCACCTTTACAGCTGTTTCATGATTTAAGTACCTGCGGACCCTTCGTAGTTCCCGGAGATGGTAGTAACTTATGCGACAGAGATTAGCCACGTGTCTTTGCATTGAATTTTCCGCATCCAGGATGACACCAAGGTTTTTGACCGATTCAGCTGGTTCCATGCTGTTGCCAAGCAAACTCACTGGGAAAGATGACTTCAGGGAGCTTCTAATTTGATCATCACCAATCCCTATGAATTCCGTCTTGTCGGGATTTAATTTAAGTTTATTATTTCCCATCCAAGCCTGGACCGCCTCAAGACAATTTGTCAGTTCAGTGATACTAGAATTGAAGTTCCTAGAGTCAAGTTCCAAGTAAATTTGTGTGTCATCTGCATATAAGTGATGGGTCACATTGAATTTAGATATGACTGAACTGAGAGGGGTTGTATATAGGGTAAAAAGGAGTGGCTGCAGGACTGAGCCCTGGGGAACCCCATAAGGGAGTTGAAAAGCATATGAAAGATGTCCATCTATTTTGATCCGCTGTTTCCATGAATTGAGGTATGACTGAACCCACTTAAGCACTACCCCATCAATGCCATACCAGTGCTGAAGGCACTTGAATAGGATTGAGTGGTCTATTGTATCAAAGGCTGCAGATAAGTCCAAAAGGACTAATCCAACAGCTGCACCCTTGTCCATTGAGGTGGCAATGTCATTTTGTATTTTTAACAATGCCATTTCAGTTGAGTGAAAAACTCTCTATGCATAGCTTAGCAATAGCTACTTTGAGGTTCTCACTGTTGAGTAAATTGCTTATAACTTCAAAATTATTGCATTTTTGAGAATTCTGTTTAAATATATTATTCACCTACTTTGGGACAGCTATATGTTAATTGTAAAAGTGCAAACCTATAACTCATTGCATATCTGAGCAAAAGCTACTTTGAGATTCACACTGTTCAGTAAATCAGTTCTAACTCAAAAACTATCACATTTACAGTATTTTGTTTAAATATGTTATTCACCTACTTTTTACACCTTAATAGTTAACTTTGTACTTTACTTCTCAATACCAGTTGCAGGACACAACTTTTGTGTCCGTTTCTTCTTTCAATTCTACTCTGAAACTCAAAATATGCAGTCAGCTGACACAGAGCCAATTTGCGGGCGCTGATTGCTTTTCATTCATTCATTCATGCATTCATTCGTTCATGTGTTCAGTTTTTTCAGGGCCAAAGTTTTTGGTGTGGGACTGTGGGGCGTTATAATACTTCTTGTCTGGGATTTTTTTTCAACAGCAGCTATTAATTATCTCCCGCCTGTGGCTGTGGTCGGGAAATTATATAACGCCTTCCATCCGTGCATGCGTCCATTCATCACGTTTTACATAAACCTTAATATCTCATTCATTCATAAAGATATCTTCACAAAATTTGCAGGGAATGTTTATGGCTGTGAAAAATTTTGGCCTCATCTTGAAAAACAAAATAGCCACCATAGCCAATTGTTTGAAAATCATAAAGATGCTACAAATCTTGAAATATTCTAGCTAGCTAATTTGCACAAAAGCTATATGGCTAGAAGAGCTAGCCTGATAGTAATTTTGGCCTAGTTCTAAAAACAAAATGGCCGTCATATCACATGTTTAATGTCAAATGGGGTTATCCTATTAAAAAGGCCTTATATTTCCCCTAATATTGCTCCTAGAGGTTTGGAATGTGAAAAAACCTTTAGGAAGTCATGGCCTTGGAATCTTTTCCAGGTGTTGAATTTGACCTTTGATCCCTGCTTCAAGGTTCAACTGGGTCGATGTATTGAAAAGGCCGTTTTACCCCACAGCCCTTAAGGGCTGTCGGGGTATTGTTTTCACCCATGGTGTCCGGATGGGCGGGCGGGCGGGCGTAAGGTGTAGGAAGTTCATACTTGGCAGGGACATTGGTTGGGGGTGTAGGTGTGCAACGTCATGGTCTGACCTTGATTTGACCTTTGACCTTGCCGTAGTGACCTTGAGTTTGAAAATCTTGTCCGGGCTATATCTCAGAAACCGTAAGGTGTAGGAAGTTGATACTTGGTAGGGACATTGGTTAGGGGGTGTAGGTGTGCAACGTCATGGTCTGACCTTGATTTGACCTTTGACCTTGCCGTAGTGACCTTGAGTTTGAAAATCTTGTCCGGGCTATATCTCGGCAACCATAAGGTGTAGGAAGTTGATACTTGGCAGGGACATTAATTAGGGGTTGTAGCTGTGCAACATCATGGTGTGACCTTGATTTGACCTTTGACCTTGCCGTAGTGACCTTGACCTTTAAAATCTTGTCCGGGCTATATCTCGGAAACCGTAAGGTGTAGGAAGTTGATACTTGGTAAGGACATTGGTTAGGGGTGTAGGTGTGCAATGTCATGGTCTGACCTTGATTTGACCTTTGACCTTGCTGTAGTGACCTTGACCTATAAAATCTTGTCCGGGCTATATCCCGGAAACCATAAGGTGTAGGAAGTTGATACTTGGTAGGAACATTGGTTAGGAGTTGTAGGTGTGCAACATCATGGTCTGACCTTGATTTGACCTTTGACCTTGTTGTAGTGACCTTGACCTGTAAAATCTTGTCTGGGCTATATTTCGGAAACTGTAAGGTGTAGGAAGCTGATATGTGGTGAGGACATTGGTTGGGGGTAGTAGGTGTGCAACGTTATGGTGTGACCTTGATTTGACGTTTGACCTTGCTGTAGTGAACTTGACCTATAAAATTTTGTCCAGGCTATATCTCAGAGACTGTAAGGTGTAGGAAGTTTATACTTGGTAGGGACATTGCTTGAGGGTTTTAGGTGTGCCACGTCATGGTGTGACACTGATTGACCTTTGACCTTGCTGTATTGACCTTTAAAATCTTGTTGCACCTTTGGGTCTGTCTGTTGATGCAGATTAAGCACTGTTAAAAGTCATATTAGAATTCATTAAGAATTTCCTTTTGCAAGTTCCCGTTGTAACAGATTGAATTTCATCAAGTGAGCCACAGGCTTTTCTCCAACACCACACATAAGCATTCGTTGAATGTATTGCCACTTCCGTATGCATGGGTAATATTCAAAACATCCAAACCATAATTCGGCCATTTTTGGTTTACTGATAAATGCTGTCATTTTAGAATTGAATTATCTTGTTTTCATACTTCACCTTTACATACATTTCTTTTCCTTAGATATTATTTTCTCTATGTAAGCATTATTTGGACCTTAATATAACTGACACTGCTCTGAAAGTATCTTGAACTTTGTACTGTTACACTACTTCAATATCTCATGGTGTTGAAAAATATTTCCCCAAGCTGTGTGGTACGGGCATCTCTGATGCTATTTTATATTCCTTATCATTGCTTCGTGCACTTTGAACGCTTTTTGTTGTCGGACTATCTCCATTTCTGCTCAATATCTGGCGGGAGATAAATGCTGTGACATTGGTCTTGTACATAAAAAAGACAAGTTGCAATTTAATGTTGTCTTCAAGTTGTGCCAAGTTATGAAGAGGAGCAGTGGAGCTTAATAAATGAATAATTATATCCGAATTCAATCAGATTGCATGTTGATGGCTAATTTCTTGGTGGATAGATTTCTAAACATAAATGCATGATATTCTGACATCTGCAGTTTTAAATTGATACTGCTCTTAATTGTATCCACCGGAGGCATCCGGGAGATTATATGCCACAGCTGCCACCCATAGAGAGATTTTTGGCATTAACGCTCTCAGAGGAAATCTATACCAGCTAGGTTTACCAAATTTGCAGGATATTTTCATTGGGGGGTAAGCTTCTCTGGGACTGAAATTAGCCTCATTCTGAAAAGCAAGATGGCCGTCGCAGGCATTTCTTTGAAAATTATCTACCTTTTCCTATTGGCTGGTTCTCATAGGTAGAAGGTTGAATCTCTTCATAGGTGATGTATAACAGATATACATGTCCTCTACAACATTGCAGACATTTGACCTTGAAGCTCTTAATTCAAGGTCATCCATAGAGTGCCAAAGTACCCAATGTGGCGGACTTTAAGAGTGCCTATAACTCGCTTATTATTTGTCCTGGAGGTTTGCAATGTGAAACCAACTTATAGAAATCATGGGCTAGGTATGTTATGATGTGGTCAGATTTGACCTTGAGCCCCTCCTTCAAAGTCAAATGAGGATAACAAAACTTAAAAGTGCTTATAACTCACTTATTATTGGTCTTAGAGGCTTGCAATATGAAACCAACTTATAGGATATCATGGGCTGGGAATCTTCTGATGTGAACAGATTTGACCTTGAGCCCCTCCTTCAAGGTCAAACAAGGACAGCCAAACATAAAAGTACTTATAACTCGTTTATTATTGATCCTAGAGGTTTGCAATGTAAAACCAACTTGTAGGATATCATGGCCTGGGAATCTACTGATGTCTGTTTTGACCTTTGGCCCCTCCTTCAAGGTCAAACGATGGTTCCCTGGCTTTGGTGAGTTGTCTTTCCTATGGATACAAATTTGCATCAGTTGTCCAATGCGTAGGTCTAATTTACATTTAAATTTTAAGCTACACCTGCAGTCTTCTGCACTGGACCATAAAATTGAATCATGAAATAAAAAAGCTTAGGATTTAGACAAGTTTATCCAGGGTTACATCATCCTGTTATGGTATTAATAATATTCTGAGCAAATGGGAGAAATGGTGGTGATATTGTTTTGTGGCTCATTGATTATTTCATAAAATAAAAGAATTTGGGCTGGCCATTGATAGGGTGAAGTTGAGATAAGCCAGAAAAGAAGTAGGGAGACTTAGTTTAAATATTAAAAAGGCTCTTAAATATTAAAAAGGCTCAGAAAATAAAAGAAGGAACTACTCCACCTGTATTCATAAGGTACACTCAAAACATTCTTCAATTTTGACCCATTCCTTCAAGGTCAAACAAGGATAGCCAAAGTAATGGTCCTTATAACTTCTTCTTTGTCATTGGCTGGAAATAGCTTGATGTTATTGGATTTGACTTTGGGATGGCCCTCCAGGGTCAAATGATGGTAGCCCTATTTGTTTGTAGCAACTTATTTCATCAAACAAAAGTAGCTCCATTATAATTGTTAAAGAGCAGAATATTTGATAATAGAATAGCCCAACACCAAAAATTACTACGTATATTTTCCAGTGGTATGTTTTGCTTGTGCCCAGCTGTCAATTAATGTAGACAAGACCAATGGCAGGTTTTCAATATCAGTTGAAGATACTGATGTGGTTGATGGCATGGATATCTTTGTCATGCATATGGGCAAGAAATATTCAGTGTCTGATGGAGGACTCAAACTGATGAAACAGTTGGATGGCTCTGGTGCAGACGATATGGGAAAGTGGACTGAAGTAGCATTTCATTGGCAGTTGACAGGGACACAACCTCCAATAATGTTCAGGACTAGTATCATAAGCTACAAAGAACATTCAACCATTACTTTTATTCAGGTAAATACATCTTCTGTTACTATTGGAAATGATGGAGAATGTGACAATTTATGTGTATTTTACCACCAAAAGAACTCGCTACTGGCTACTTGTCCACCCAACTCTCTACAACTCTGAAATGCTATCAATGTTTCAAGGATTAAAATAAAATGCAACATATAAACTGCAATAAATTCTATACTAAAGTGCATTGCATATATTTATTATATCCTGTGCCAAAATCAGGGATATGCTGGTTTCACCCATGCAGCCATATGTTTTAAATTGTATGAGTGATAACTTAAAATTGCTTTCATGGATTTCGTTCAAACTTGTCGCACACATATATTTTACCCAGGAGATTAACCTTATTGTAAGGTGATTTTAAACAACCAATAATAAAGACGTTATGCACCTTGAGGCCAGAAATGGACCTTTCACTACTTAAAGCCTTCTAGATCATAAAGTATGTGGCTCATCTAGCTAAAATTTCAGAGAACACATTACTATGTTCTCAAACATGCCAAAAATTAAGACTTTAAGTTGAGGTTAAAAGTTTAAAATGAAACTGTGTTTGAGGCCCATAAAAAGCCCACTGGAGACTTTTTTCTGCAATTTTTCACACTTTGCCCTTTTAACTTAGAAATGGCAAGTTTGACCAGCCTCAAACTGTGGAAGATATTCTACTGTCTGGTAGACCTTGCGATGAAAATTACAGCAGTTTTGAGTGTTCATTAATTGCCATTCAGGACTAAATAATGTAGATGCAACTGCTCTATTATATATACAGTAAATAAGTTCAGTAATGTGACCACTGCTGTATTATGTCTTCCCCCTTCAGAAATAATATTCAAACTGCACAATTATACAGATGACCGATATACTTTAGTAAACCTTTCAGGTCACCTTTCTGGTCACTACTGCAAATACCCGACATATCTTGCAAATGAAAACAGGTTTTGTAAGCGTTTTGCAAATGTGGGTGACAATAAAATAGTTTACTGGTTACAGCATCCAGTGCTGTACCGAATCACAAATATTGTTAGAAAACCTTATGGAATTCCTTCTTTTAACTGTAAATTAGCTACATTTTTTTTTTTTTTTTTTTGTAAAATATCCAAATAACACACTGTTATATAATTCAAATGGTTTAATATATTTATTATAAACTTGTTCCTTTGGGATCATATTACTGATTGCTGGTACTCGCATTGATGTGTCCATGGCAACATGATGTGACCAATTCAATCACAGTAATCTCTTGTTTTGCATATTTTGCCTTGTATTCAGTATTCAGGATTCAGTACGGTCACGCCGCCGCCACAGAGATTTCCTTTCGGACCTGATAACTTAAAAAATATTTTAGTTAGATCTTTCAAATTTGGTATGTGGGTATATATGGGCAATGCCACGAACGCTATTGTTTTGTGACCTTGACCTTCAATTTCAAGGTCACTGGTGGCCTCTTAAAGGTCAGATTTTGGCCATTTTTTCACATTTTGGCCCAGTTCTCATATACAGAAAGTTAGATCATCCTATGGGTGGTATATATAATACATATATATGTCCTCTGTAAAGATGTTTAAATTTGACCTTGAAGCTCTTCATTGAAGGTCATCCACAGACCGCCAAAGTACCTCACCGAGGCCATTTTTGGCCTTGTTAGAGATATTTTCACCCTTAATGCTGACTATATTGCATGGAAACTATTGAAAATGGCTTTGGAGGTTGAGCACATGATGGAGTACCAGCATCCAGGCTTACCGGTTACAGAGGATTGTTGGTTACAGAGAAAATCTGCTGATTCCACAGTTATGGACAGGAAGAAGGCAGTTGTTTCATATAAGCCTACGCCTGCTGAGATGTAGTCTAGGGACATTGGTTAGGGGGTGTAGGTGTGCAACGTCATGGTGTGACCTTGATTTGACCTTTGACCTTGCCGTAGTGACCTTGATCTGTAAAATCTGGTCTGGGCTATATCTCAGAAACTGTAAGGTGTAGGAAGTTGATACCTGGTAGGGACATTGGTTAGGGGTGTAGGACATCATGTGCCCCAAATCTTTTGGCAGGGTCAGATTTGACCTTGGAGCCCTCTTTGAAGGTCGAATGTGGTCCTTTATACCTATAATGGTGTATATCACTGTATGTCATGCTTCAACCATGTCCCGTCCGGGGATACACTGCGTCGAGACGTAATGTTTAGTTTGCAAATGGCAAATCTGACGGGCCTCGAGCTGTACAAGATAAACTGATAACTTCTATGTGTCTTCTATGTGTAACTTCTATATAACTTTTTCTGAATATGCTGCGATGACATTTTCACCAATCAGAGAGGTCACATGACCAAAAATGTGGGTTTTTTTGGAAGGGCGTCCTTGTCCGGATGATAACTTATGAAGCATGTTATCTATCTACCTGAAATTTAGTATATACCTTCCTCATATAAAGATCTGGGCGACAATAAATTTTGGCAAGGATAGGTTAAGAATTGATGATTAATTAAGCATTAACAATTTTCTTAACAAGTAAAACACAAAACTGCTTGTATCTCCTTAACCGTGAGATAGAGCGATTTCGTCTAAATTTTCGACCCACAGGGTATCTTGTCTAACTACTCTCTCCAATTTTCCAAAAATTTTCTACTCCCCAAAAATGGGGGTCATATTCAATTTTCGAATTTTTGACAAAAAATGCAAAATACAAAATTGGAAATATAGGCTCATAAGGTACACATATAGAACAATACTAAGTCATTAAGTGATATATGAGTACTTTTTGAAACCATTTTCTTCATAAAATAAAAATTTACTGGTGGGATTTCAGCAAAATTTTTGACCCACAGGGTAACTGTGAAGACTAGCCTTTCTAAGTTTCAACAAATATTTCACACCGCCAAAATTTTTTTTTCAAAAATGCAAATCACACAAATGCTTGTATCTCCAAAACCGTGCTAGAGCGCTTTCGACAAAATTTTTGATCCACAGGATAACTTTACTGAGTAGGTGATGCAGTTTTCAAAAAAAATTTTGTCCTGCCAAAAATGGCGGCCATTTTGAATTTTCGAATTTTTTGCAAAAATCGCAAAACACAAAAATGCTTGTATCTCAAAAACCTAGCGAGATAGTGATTTCGGTAAAATTTTTGACCCACAGGGTATCTGTGAAGACTATAGCCTTTCCAATTTTCTACGAACATTTCACTTGCCAAAAATGGCGGCCAGTTTTGAATTTTCGAATTTTTTTCAAAAATGCAAAACACAAAAATGCTTCTATCTTGAAAACCGTGCTAGATAGAGTGATTTCGATGAAATTTTTGAGCCACAGGATAACTTTGCTGAGTAGGTGACCCAGTTTTCAAAAAATTTTGTCCCGCCAAAAATAGCAGCCATTTTGAATTTTCGAATTTTTCACAAAAATCGCGAAACACAAAAATGCTTGTATCTCGAAAACCTTGCGAGATAGAGTGATTTGGCAAAATTTTTACCCACAGGGTATCTGTGAAGACTAGCCTTTCCAAGTTTCAATGAATATTTCACTCTCCAAAAATGGCGGCCATTTTGAATTTTCAAATTTTTTTTCAAAAATGCAAAATACAAAAATGCTTGTATCTCAAAAACTGTGCTTAATAGAGCGATTTTGATGAAATTGTTTGATCCGCAGATTAACTCTGCTGAGTAGCTGACCCAATTTAAAAAAAATTTTGTCCCGTCATAAATGGAGGCCATTTTGAATTTTCAAATTTTTTGCAAAAATTGCAAAACTCAGAAAATGCTTGTATCTTGAAAACAGTGCGACATTGAGCGATTTCGCCAAAATTTTTGACCCACAGACATGATTAAGCTGCCATTGTTTCTCCTTTTCAGGACGCTTTGTTTTTGCCATGCAAAAACAATCGCTTTGTTTTGCAAGCAATCCTCTAGTTTGCCTTGTAACTTGGAAATAGTTTGCCTGACTACTGTATTAAATATTACTTCTGTGAGTGATTATTGCTTGCTTAAAACAGGACTACTTTTATTGTCACCTTAAAGTCTCTAAAATGTACCCACACGACTTATTTTATGCACTTCTTACCACTTTAATGCAGATTGCCTAGTAGCTGAAATCTCACCTGGGAACTTATATGTAATATATTTCTATTCACAGATTTCAAAATTAAATGCTTTAAGTTGACATTTAAATTGTTTATCAAGACTATTTTCCTGCATTTTTCACATATTTTAAGACGGCTAAAAGATTCTGTCTTGTAATTTGAAAATGGTCAGTCGACTAGCCTCAGACTAATCTTGATATATCTTCTGTATGAGATATTTGTCCGTGAGGAATTTGTGCTGTGTAGCTTTAATTTTAAGGTCACCTCAGAATCTCTAAAGGTGACCACAGGGACCCATTTAAAACCTTGGAACCACTTTTTCTCAGAAACTTCGTAATATGGTTCTACCAAATTTATTATATAAATTAACTACGTTAATGTCGTCACCCCAGTTGAGTTTGAGATCAATTAGGTGACAAGTGACTGATTGGAGAGTGGTTAATTACCTGTTTATATATAATGTTCCTATTTTATCTTAGCCGGCTCATAGCTTCCAGATTAACAGAATAAGTAGTTCAAATCTAAGTCATATAGCTGTAATATGTATTGAGTATTGTGGGTATTTAAATCAGTACTTTAGCTTTGTACAAGTGAGAAATATCAGCCGTTGGGCACTCTTGTTCCTTCTCCTGTAGTGTTAATAGTGTGTAACTGAATTCAGGTATGCATAAGAAGGATGAACACCAAAATGATTCTAGTTTCTATTTGCATTATTTTATTTCCCCCTCCCTACAGCCCCCCCCCCCCCCCCCCCCCCCCCCCCCCCCCCCTTATACAGTGTCATGTTTATCTGTGATATGTCTAGCATGTGTATTAATCATATTCTTCTCAAAAGTTAAATTATAAGATAGTTTAACAATGCTTTTACCCTCATATTTTCTTCACATAATGTACATTTATTTAGAAATAAAAAAAATTCAAAATTCATGAGATATAAGTCTGTCTTCTATGATTTCATATCATTGGATTTTATGATCTTTAATCTCGATCTCCACCAGTATATTAAAGGCATGTAAACAAATCCCCAGAAATAGGTAAAACTGTTTTGGGGTATTTTGTTACTTTTAAACAATTTTAGAATGTATACACAACTATTTAAATTCTTTGAAAAATTACCAGGTTTTATTGTTGAAAGATTTAAAATGATTTTAGCAAAATTGATTTATAGCCATTGTGGTACACAGAAAATGGGTCCCACAAAAATATCCAATCAATTCCTGTTTCATGAGAGATGGTCTTTCTGAGTTTCTGGGGAGATGTTGGAATCAAGTTTGCTCAATCAAGTTATATTAGGCTGTACTGTCAAGCTTTAAAACTAGCATGAGGTAAATATAGTTAAGTATGAATGCCAGTATCTATGAGTTATTATTATATCATAGCTCTTCTTGTCAGTAGTATCATTTTGGACTTTCATTTTTTTTTCTCTGTCTGTTAAAATTACTGTGTGTGAAAGAAAAGAGTATAACCTTTACACTTTCTAATTGTGCAAGTCTCATTGACTAGACAATAATGGCATTTCATCAACATTTTAAAGGCTCAAGAGATGTACAGAAACACCTATGAATCTTGGGACTTTTCTTTTTTTCTTAACCTGAAGTTAAATGGTACATAATGTACAATATCTCTCAAGTTATCAACTACAATAATGTTTTCCCAGTGTAAACACTTTAATTTAATATTATACAGCATTTTGTGGATGGACTAACAAAAACAAGTACTGGAGATGCAAATCAACTTGTTTCTGGCTTCCCATGTTTTACTGTCTCGGAAGATCAAGAGATTGGGTTCTTGGCATATGGTGGAATAATGGTTGGAGCCACCAACATGGCTATAGGAACGTAAGAAATTACATCTAATTTATGTGTAATCTAATTTATGTGTAACAAAGACAGTACTCACTTCCAAATACATGTACCCCTGTATAGATATTAGTGTTATTTCAACAAAAACATTTTCACCTTATATATTTGATACTTAATTCAAACCATTCATCCCGTGTTATAATTGTAATGTTATTGTTCTCATTTTAGAAAGGTAGTGTCTTTTTGACAAAATCAAATACATCATTATTTAGTGTATTGCTTCCATCAATATGTTGAGAATAAGATTTTTGTAACAAAATATGTGAATAATATTTGTGGAACAGTGAATGTTTGTATAAAATAGCGTCAAAATTCTGAGATTAATTAATAGTATTATTTACTTCATATTCATGTTTTTCATAAATGGTATGACCACCAGCAATTTTACTGCTTCAAAACTATAGCTATATATCACTTATTTTGTATACCAACCAGATTCAAAAAAGTAGAATAAATGTAAAATGTAAAGTGGTTAAATGTGATGGTCATCCTAACATGTAAAATAGTCTTCTGAGGACAAGTTTTGAAATTAAACAATGCCAGAAAGTCTTTCAATCTACAGAAACAAGCTGCAAAGGCATCAGTAAGGCAGTACAGTAGTATGCAATTGATGAAAATCTGGAGACAAGAAGAGGCTTGTGCTTCAAATAAGAAGCGAACATATGATACAATATGCATACAACAATCCCTGAGATCACTAAATTGCAAAGATTTTCCAACAATTCAAAGGAAAGAGAACATGTACTCAGCGAGGATTTTCCCTTAGTCTGACAAATGTAATATTAGTCTTTGTTGATTTCCCTCCAGTTGGGGTTCTGATGTGAAGAAAATCAGCTCAGGTCTTGACAGTGGACCACTGGTGTTGTTTGATTCTGATGGACACTCTGGTGTAATGTCATCCTTAGCGAATCCCATGGCAGGGTCAGCAGTGTACAACACTTCAACAGACATGCCAATGTCCTGCTGGGGGATCATGGGAATGGCGGAAGAAATTCCTAAAGACTTTGTATACTCTACAATCTTTCATTATTCTGACCAGGGCATAAATAAGGTATATCTGATTTGGTCCATAGTAAACAGAATGAACAATCCTACTGATGTATGTCTTTGAATATGGAGTTTCAGATTTGAAATAAATATTTTGAATATTAGATAGGATAATATATTAAACCTTAAATAATAATGGTTATTACAAAGTTAATGCTTGTATAGATTTTAAATATTTATTTTTCATTGCAGAAAGTCTGTTTTGCATTCATACATTTACATTAAATTAAAATTTTACAAATAACAGTACTGTAATATATTCAGAACTTGGCAAGCTGGGGAGAGTTAATGCGGAAATATTACAAGAAAGATTACAGCTTCAGAGATTCAGACTTTGTCAATAATTATATTGGCTACTGGACTGACAATGGTAAGCAATTCGAATGGAAATTAGAATCTGAAAAATCCTGTCAATGGTTGAGGTATATTTTGAGGTATAAGTTTTTCATATTTAATTTAATCCCATATTATTATTGTATCCCCGGATGAAAGTCGGGGATACTTAGGATTCAATACGGTCACGCCGCTGCCGCAGAGATTTCCTTTCGGATACGATAACTTAAAAAATATTTTAGTTAGACCTTTTAAATTTGGTATGTGGGTATATATGGGCAATGCCATGAACGCTATTGTTTTGTGACCTTGACCTTCAATTTCAAGGTCATTGGTGGCCTCTTAAAGGTCAGATTTTGGCCATTTTTTACATTTTGGCCCAGTTTTCATATACAATAAGTTAGATCATCCTATGGGTGATATATATAAATACATATATATGTCCGCTGTAAGCATGCAGAAATTTGACCATTGAAGCTCTTCATTGAAGGTCATCCACAGACTGCCAAAGTACCTCACTGAGGCCATTTTTGGCCTTTTTGGAGATATTTTCACACTTAATGCTGACTATATTGAAAATGGCTTTGGAGGTTCAGCACATGATGGAGTACCAGCATCCAGTTTGTTGACCTTGGCAATTGTTTTCAAGGTCACCTTAGGCCTGCTAAAATGACTCAAAATGGTACCTTTTACTGCATATATATGCCTATATAAGACTGTGAGGCCTTGCTGACATGTTTGCTTCTTTCTTCACCAATAAAATAAGCAAAATCAGGGACACATTTTCTACTTCTGGCTCTTTCAATGACACACCAGATTCGGTGCCCGCTGCCTTCAATACCTTTAAGCCTGTGACTGAAGACGAGGTCAGTAAGTGCATCAATGAGTCTCCTACTAAATCGTGCCCCTTGGACCCCATACCAACATTCCTCCTCAAGGATTGTCTGGATATACTCCTTCCGTCTATTACTAAGTTGGTGAATTATTCTCTCATTGAAGGCTCTTTCCCAAGTACTTTCAAAAAAGCAGTTGTCACCCCCCTCATTAAAAAGGTTTCTCTGCTCAGAAATGACCTTAACGGCTCTAGTTCTTCTGGATTTATCAGCCGCGTTTGATACCATAGATCATAATATTCTTCTTGGTTACCTTAAATCCTGGTTTGGTCTTGGTGGAACTGTTCTAAAGTGGTTTGCTTCCTACTTGAGTGATCGATGTCAGTCTGTCAAGATAGGTTCCACACTATCTGAATTAAGCAGGCTCATTTATGGAGTTCCCCAAGGTTCAATTCTTGATCCATTGCTGTTTTCACTCTATACTACACCACTTAACAAAATCATCCGCCTTCATCCGCATATTAAATTTCACTTCTATGTGGATGATACACAGCTATACATCCATCTCTCCCACAAGAATGCCTCTGCTGCTCTCGCCAAGCTAAATGCCTGCCTACTTGATGTGCAACGATGGATGTCTCTCAGTAAACTGAAGCTCAACCCAGAAAAAACTGAATTCATTGTTTTTGGCTCTAAGTCTCAGCATCAGAAGATTTCCTCCCTTTTTCCAGTCAGTATTCTTGGTAGCCTTCTTCATCCGGTTGATTCTGTCAGAAATCTAGGTGTGTGGTTTGATGCAGAATTTTCCTTCTCTGAACATGTCAAGAGAACTTGCAAAGCGTGCTTTCTTCAGATGCGTGACCTTCGTAGAATAAGACAGTATCTTACCCCAGAAGTGGCAGTTCTTGCAGCAAATGCCTTGGTTAGTAGCCGTCTGGACTACTGTAACTCTCTGTTTAGGGGTTTGTCATGTTTCAATCTGCACAAATTGCAAAGTATTCAGAATACCCTTGCTCGTATTGATACAAATCATAGAAAGTATGCTCATGTTACACCCATTCTGAAGCAACTCCACTGGCTGCCCGTGAAGTATAGATGTATGTTCAAAACTGCAATACTAGTTTATAAATTTCTACATAGCGGTTCTCCTTCATACTTTCAACCTTTCTTGTCTCCCAGCAGCTGCTCCTATAGTACCAGGCGTAGTCACCCAGATCATCAATACCTTACTGTTCCTCCTTTTCGCTCGTCAGTCTTCAAGTCTGTCAAACATTTTGATCACAGCTTTGCCTTTGATGCTCCTAAGATCTGGAATGAACTCCCTCATGATGTACGCAGTGCAGTATCAGTTGCCTCCTTCAGAAGGAAGCTTAAAACTTACCTGTTTGCAAAAGCCTATCCGCCATAGCCTCCCTTGCCACCCTGTGATTCCTTGGTATGACCTGGCTATGTCTCGGATTAATGTTTACTGCCTTGCTTTATGTTCAGTTGCGCCTTAGAGTCCATCAGTGATGGAGATTAAGCGCTATAAAAGTCCACATTAGATTAGATTAGATATACCTCCTTTATTATTGGCTGTATAATTTACTGGCTCATGTTCATTGTTGATACTATGGATTTTGCTCCGTTACGCCGCCACAGTGTGTAGAGAGATTTCACCGTTACCTCTCTAATGGAAAAAATATTATAGCTAGCCTTCTCAAATTTGCAGGATATATTCATAACCATAAAATCTTGGCTGGGAATATTTTTGGCCTCCTTTTGAAATACAAGATGGCCACCGAGGGCATTTCTTTGTCAGTTATGAAAAGTGCTTATAACTCGCTTATTATTGGTCCTAGGGTTTTGGGATGGTAAACCAACCTATAATCATGGGCTGGGAATCTTCTGGTGTGGTCAGATTTGACCTTGGACCCCTCCTTCAAGGTCAAATGAAGATAGCCAAACTTAAAAGTGCTTATAACTTGCTTATTATTGGTCCTAGAGGTTTCGGATGGTAAACCAACCTATTGGAAATCTTGGGCTGGGAATCTTTTGGTGTGGTCGGATTTGACCTTCAAGGTCGAATGTGGTTCTTGATACCTATAATGGCCTATATCTCCCTTACTATTACTCGTGGAGGTTTTGGATGTGAAGACAACTTATAGGAAATCACGTGCCCCGAATCTTTTGGTGATGTCAGATTTGACCTTGGAGCCCTCCTTGAAGGTTGAATGTGGTGGTCCTTGATACCTATAATGGTGTATATCTCCCTTATTATTGGTCGTAGAGATTTGGATGTGAAGACAACTTATGGGAAATCATGTGCCCCAAATTTTGGGGTTAATTGGTTCAGATTTGACCTTCGACCCCTCCTTTAAGGTCGAACGTGGTCCTTGATACTTATAATGACCTATATCTCCCTTATTATTGGTAGCACCTTATAATGTGGCATAGAGGTTTGAGATGTCAAGACAACTTACAGGAAACCATGTGCCCCAATTCTTGTGGTGGGGTCAGATTTGAGCTTTGACCCCTCCTTGGAAGTCACATTTAGTCCCTGATATCTGTAGTGGCCTGTGTCTTAGTTATAGTAGGTTGTAGCTTTTCTGGTTGTGAAGACAACTTATAGGAAATTGTGTGCTTTGAATCTTTTGGTGGGGTCATTATCATGGTGAACCCCTCATCCGAGCTTGAATGTGGTCCTCCATACTTATAATGGCCTATGTATCTAGTAATTTTATCAAATATATCCATTTTAAATCCCCCCTATACACACATACAGACATACTTTTACGATTCCAAGATTCTGCAAAAAAGTTGCCTTTTAGTACATTTCACATTGAATAACTGCTAACAGGAAGTGAAGTTCATCAAAACAAAACATGGCAGTTTTGATCAAGGAAGCCTTAAATCTACAAAAATGCGAGATAAAAGTTTATAATTTCTTCAGATTTTAGGTTTGTTTCAAATATTTTAAGTTCTTCCACAATTAGATTATCTGACAATCGAGATACCAGTTATAAAGTATATAATTATTGTCTTCCAGACACTTAAGTGGTTTTGCTCTTTGTATCAGGTAGTCTTCCCCCTACCCACTTTTGGAAGATGCATTGTCCTGCGGCATTTATACAGATAAATATGGTAAACATTTACTTGAAAATCCCTCAAACTAAAAATATTTCAGGTTCTAAGTATAAAGTGTAATCAAAATTGTATTGCAGAGTAAAGTATGTAGAATGTATTTTGTGATTCGAATAGCATAAATATAAAGTTTGTTTATGCATCTGGATTTTATAATTTCTGTTGACATGTATTCAATTATTTGACATGATCAGAAAGTCAGTGCAACACTTACTGAACCAGCAAAACTAATGTGATCTATATTGATACATGCAAAAGTCTGTCTGACTATCCATTTGAAACTCCTGGTCTACTAAATTTTTGTATTTAGGTATTAACCGTACACACAGGCACTAACTTTGCTTTCAATTTGAAATATGAAATATATGAACAAGCCGAGAATGCATAAACCCGCTACTGTGGGTAGTTCTGAAAATATACACAGAAAATTCTGAAGACTTGCTCCAGATCTAAGATAACTTTAAGTAAGCTTTGGCCATGTGTAGAGACCCTACCTTATATGAAAATAAGGCCCAAATCTCTGTTTTTGACTTGTGCATAAGGACAAACAAACAAACAAACAGACCTAATTGCAATCTTTTTGCCCTGACAAAAGAGATGGATGAGGGTAACAGGGATATTAAACTATAAGCTGGCTATTATGAGGGAAAATGGTCAATAGTCTTTGTGTTTTATGCTTTTTGTGGAAATATAGATTGACTGTAGAAATTTGTGACGGAATAAACCCCATTAATTTTCTTGACATTATGGAAAATTCTTCGGGATTTTTGGTCAGTATATGTCATTTATCCAATTGTATGCAGAAATGTTTGTTTAGGGTAGATCCAGTGACTTTTCTGGCTCTGTCAAACAATACAGAATTAAAAATGTTTGAGCAAGCTGTCTCACTATCAGTATTTGTAGCAAAGTAGTTCTATATATGGCATCTGGTCCCCTTGTTTTACTGAAGAATCTAATTTAAAACAATTAATTTATTCTATAGTTGCTTTGAGTGTTTTTATAACTACAAAGTAACTGTATGGTAATAAAAATGAAAAAAACCCCCCAAAAACCCCCCAAAAAACAAAAACATTTACTTCAAAATATGTTATACCAAGTTTAGACACTATTTGCAAGAGTTATGAGAGATATTTTTGCTTATTAATATTTTACTCATAAAGTCTTTTAAAATGGTATATATATTCTATATATCTTATAAATGTTTAATAAGGTAAACATAGTTTTAATATTTTAAGTGACAGCAGTAATGGCAGAGCTTGATCAGACTAAAAGACCAATCAAAGTCATAGGACACTCTGACCTGCTATAGTCCTGTAATATATGTAATGATATTTATAAAAGATCGTATAATCAGCTGTAAACTAATGAAGTTGATGTATTTAGGACTGAGGTATGTATCTATGTATCTGTCTTTTAGATATTACAGAACTTATTTCCTATTTGTGCAAATTAGTAAAATCCTTTTTGTATATGTGCATAGATTCTGAGATTTTTCCAGTTTTTTGGGGTCATTACTTACAGGAGCTTACTACTATTATCTAACTGAACCTGGGGCAAACTACCAAGATACCATGTTAGATGTGTTCAAATACTCTACAAGTATGGGTATCCCATACAGGTATGTCCATGTGATATAACACCAATTATATTTATGATTTATTTCCTAGTTGATTTCACAAGAGAACAGTTTTTGTTATTCATAAAAATAATTTACATTTGTCAGAAAAGCTTGCTAGTGATGGTTTTTGAATTGAAATCAGAATAAAAAGTTAACATACCGTAAATGACCTATTTAGCACATCCGCCCGTGTAACCGCACCCTATCTCTTTGTCCCGGCAATATCGTTGGTGACAGTGCACAATATCCACATGTTTTTTATATATTGTACGAATTTTTCATTAATAAATTGACATTTTTGCCATGAATTTCGAGTTTGTTTGTATCTACTGCCATATTTACAGGAAGTGGGTATTTTTAGTAGATACTAAATGTCGGAACACCGTTATTCTTACCGGATTGACCTATACTTCATCCCGGAAAGTGTTTCATGATGGGTGCGCTAAAAGGGGAACTTTTTCCCACCAAATATTGAACAAAAATAGTCTTTCCTTAGCGCATTGTGTGCTAAATAGGTCATTTACGGTACATGCGTAGAGCATATCAGATTT
Organism: Sabellastarte sp. h YS-2021; assembly: GCA_964017235.1. Taxonomy (NCBI): domain Eukaryota; kingdom Metazoa; phylum Annelida; class Polychaeta; order Sabellida; family Sabellidae; genus Sabellastarte; species Sabellastarte sp. h YS-2021. Next base: position 137,047,729 of record OZ024927.1, on the reverse strand, counting down.
GACTGAAGTAAACAATATTATTGTGCAGCTCAAATATGCAGTTAATGTTACAGTGTAAATTCATGTTTGCACAAGCCAGAAATGGGTTGTATATGTTGTAATATAGTTGCTTTACTTTATTTTGTAAATATTCAAAATATTTATGATAGTACAACCAAAACTGGCTGTTTTTAATAGCATTGCCAACAGCTTGGTTACACCAGAGTACTTCTTTACTGCTTACTCTATTGTTCAATAAGACAGTGCTCTTTTTAAGGATAATATGGAAAAAAATGAGCCATTTTGCTTGTTGCTTGTTTTGTGAACATTTTGGAAAATCTTATTTAAACAGAAAAGGGTACTCCCACACAAATAATGCATTCCAAATATTTCACAACCCTTTAACACATACTCTTTAATAGCCCTTTTTAGGAACAAAATATGTATTTTAACACTGTGTCAGGAATGTTGTGTCATTGCTGTGTTATACCTATGTTTTCAACTTCAGAACATTCTGATATGTTTGTAGGATGTAGAACTGAACCATTTTGTTAAGCTTTTCCCAAAATGATTGCATCTGCTATGGTCAACCATTGCTATGATGGACTTTATTACTGTGACCAGCCCCTTGTACAATATAAACATTGCTACTGCTTATATGATACTCAACGCTGTGATCCTGTCCTTGAGCAAGCACATGACAGAAGGAGGGGATTCACTGATATGACCTCAACTGTTGTTGTAAAAATTCCATGTGACTTGTTTATAATTTCCATATGGTTAAGGTTACAGTGTAAGAATGGCATTATTTCTGCACAGATATATACAGTACGATTCCTGGTGGTATCCTAAAGGTCCAGGAGGAGGAGTGACTGAGTGGGTGGCTGATCCTAAGATATTTCCCAACGGACTCAAGTAAGTCTAAAATTCAGTTCAGAACTTCTACAATAAATTTTCCACCTTAGGATTTACTAGTGAGGGGATTTTGTGCTGTAAAAGGCTGATTAAATATTAAGTAAATGTTTGGGTGTTTGTTGATGCTAATATAAAATTTGAATAACATGTCAGTATAACGTCTTCTTTTATATTGCAATGGTTAATGGCTCGTGTAAATCATTTTGCTGATTTTTTAACAGTGATTTTATTTCATATACCTAATAATCAGCTATATAAAGGATACATTTATTTTTATGGATACTTTTGCAACTTTTACCATTAATTTGACCCCACTAGTGTGGAAATTAAAGATGCTTAGCAATCTTACTTTCAATTTCTTATTATTGTTTCCTTGTAAGGCTGTTTGAGAAATTTCTATTGTGTCTGAAACTGCATTAAGCATGAGTTTCTGTAAAATGGTATACAAACAACAGTGACCTAGTTTGAATGATAGTTGAAATTCACCACAGGATGATTTACAAGTTAATAAATTAAAGTAAAATGAAGGATGGTTCATTGGTACATGAAAAACCTCACGTTACTATTAAAGTTTGTAGATTTTTCAAAACACATTTGTAAAATTAGGTTTTATATTTACAGAAAACAAATGAAGCATTATACATAAAAGTTATAATTGTTCTAATCTCCGGGTAAATAGTAACATTATCAAGTATTGTATATTTGCAGGTATCTGTGGGAGAAAACTGGTTGGGCAACAATTGCACACAACAGATGGTGGTAGGTATTTTAACATGGTATTTGTTTTAGACAAAATGTCTTCGAGACTTTACAAGATGTCAGTCAAAAACTGTCAGAAACTTAAAGTGAGTGAAAAATATCATTGTTGTATTTAAATATGCTTAAGTTTGATGAGGTTGATTTGAAAAAAAGAACTTTGTGATATTGTCAAACATCTGTGTATAATTGTCCATTGTTGGAAAATGTTTGAAATGACCACATTTAGGAGTTGGTTGTTCACAAAAACACATGAGTCAGTTGATCTTCACTGCAAAATAGTGGGTGAAAATATTCTTTCACAAAAAATAAAAATCAATAGTACTTATACAATTATTATCCACAACTTAAAGTTAAGCATTTTGTAATTTGTATTATATATAAATATCTGGTTGAGTGGATATTGTTTAAGCTTATACTCTGTCGCCCAGATCTTACAAGCCTTTAGATGGCAGAAATTTAAAAGCATACCATGAGGCAATATTTGGTCACCTAAAGGATCTTTGAGGACTTATTTTGATTTCACTGCTAGTTTGCTTTATATTTCAGGTCTGATAAAACTAAGTATGCCAAAGTGAATGGTGGCCAGTATAATTTTATTGTGGAAAGCAACACAACCAAGAAAAGCATTCCAAATGACTGGGTATGTTACAGAATCTTTGAAAGTGGTAAAAGTTTTTGAAATTACAAAGTAAATTGTTGCATTATTTATGTTTGAATACCCTGATTTTGTTACAAATTTATCTACAAATATCTCTGTAAAAAATCTGTTTATGAAAATCACAGTTCACTTACTTTGCACTTTATTATTATTAGGGCTGCAAGCGAGCCCGAAAATGCGCCTCGATTCCTCGTTTTATAAGAATCGACTCGGATTCGGTTACTCGCTTGATTATCGCCCACGAAATAAACTGCTTCATATTTTGACATACCACGCCTTATTAAATGGTTACAAACCACACAACAGGAAAGAATTTTGATAATTTATTGAATTTTGGGGAAAAGACGCATTTATAATGCAAAATATTAGAAACTGTAACCATCCTTATATTGCGAGATTTGAGGCGTCTTCGAAATACGTTAGAATAAAATGCCGTCTTATAAAACGTTGTTACACAAAGAATTTAAGTTTGCAAATAGTTAAAATATAAAATACTGAAACGGAAATGCCTTATAATAGTAAAATATATAAATATATTAATATATTTAAAGAAAAAAACTTGAATTTTGTAGTAGATTTTACTTCTATGTTTAGTTGTTTTCGAAGATCCGGTTCACTTTTCTTGCCTCGAGTATTGAAGTGAATCGTTTCGTTTCCGAGTAACCGAAGAATCGTTGCAGCCTTAATTATTATGCAAGTACTAATAATGATGACATTTATTTTACAGATGTTTTGGGATGACCTTCTGAAAACTTCCAAGGAATGGGGTTTGCTTACTTATGAACAGGTAACTTAATTACTTCAACAACATGTTATACATAATTTTTTATGGTGCTCCAAGTTGGGACTTTAATTGTCATCAACTAATATTTATTTTACCATGCAATTTTCTTCCTTCAAATTGTTAATCTGCCACTAATGGGTATCTTTTTCTGTGGACAGTTGTATGGAGGGGGCTTTAGTTTTTGGACATTGATGTTATCCTTTAAAATTATATTTTATAATTAGTTATAAGCTATATTATAGTTATATTATAGTTATATTTTGCAAAATGTCAATTGCATAGACCTCAGAATTCACAATATTAGTTGAATGGCTACAAATAATCACAATTTAATTTTTAATTAATTTGATGAGGATATGTCACTATTTAAAGTAATGTTTGGGTTTGTCTGCTTCCATATTAATTTTTATGAGGATGTTGCTTACTTTTCTTTTTCTGAATATTATTATACATCACTGAAAATATACATGATTTTATACAATCATGTCCCACCCCAGGACTTCCCTCTATTCATAACTCTGTCATACTTTTGTCTATAGGACTGGCTGAATGTAGAATTTGACACGACGAATGCCTTGCGACAGGACGTGACACTTGGTCGCACCTGGTTGAACCAGATGGGTAAAGGAGCAGCCAGAAATGGGATGACTATACAGTACTGCATGGCCCCCTCAAGACACATACTTCAGTCTCTAGAGATTCCTGTTGTTACGCAGGTGACACAATGTCCTCATATTTGCTGAAGTTGCTTGTTTCATAGAAATTAGCAAAATTCTGAAATTTTCAAAGGCATCGTCACTGTTGAGAAAATGGAGCAAACAAGTTTGGTCATGTGACTCATTTGTTAGTTAATGGACTTCAGATACTCAATACTCATGCCTGCTTAACATTGTTTTCGAACCTTTAATTCACATGTCTGCATTGGCCAATCAGGTGGTTAATCTTAGCAAATAGCTGTTTTTAAGAAAAGATGAGTATGTTAAATAAAATTAATAGTGATAAACTTTTTCAAATTCACAGAAATTCTTTTTAAGTATTACCTACAAGCCACAGAAATAGTCAACAGGTCAAATATTCCAGATATATTTGTTTCAGATTTTCAAGGGTGAACTATTGTGAACAAGATAAATTGGACACTACAAATTTGATGTATATTGTGCCATTAAAATTTCAATCTGTCTTAATTACCTCCTCCAAGGAGGCATTAAATTCATGTCTGTTTATTTGTCTGTTTGGTTGCAGGATTTTGCAAATACAGCTGTTGAATCCTCATGATAAAAAAACTGAAGAGATTGGTCTTGGTACAATTTAGATCCATTAAATTTTGAGAGTGACCCGAATCACTGACTTGAAATAAAAAAATATCAAAGATCTGGATTACACAGAAAGTTTTTAAAATTGTACAGGATAAAACAATTGAAAACATCATCCTGCAATAACAAGTCTTAAGACTACACAAAGCATATACAGTATTACATAATAATAATACAGTATCCATGTAAACCAGCAATACCTGCATAAGGTTCATATCAGTGAATTACTATTCAGGTTGATTGTTACCATTGTGCAAGCAATACAGGGTTAACAGCAAGTCAAGTAGAGGTGGCCAAATGTGTTTTAGCTTCATGTGGTCATTTTAACATGATAACCATTTACACATTACTGCAGTAAGTATTACCCAGGGATCTAATTAACAGATTATGGCATTATTTTTTTATATATTTATAATCAATGTCAGATTCAGAGTCAGTACTAAGCATGCAGATGAAAATGATCCACTGGCCCAGTTAAAGAAATATACAACATATACAATAGAACATCTATTATAAAACCTTTTATTGTCCAAATATGTTCAGTTTTATTAACTCATTCTCACACTGCCAAATTTGTATTTCCTTGTTGTTTGAGGCAAAGTACCTCCTCAGTTTAAGAAATCTCCTGATATCCTACCACAGCCTTGCTCTCGTTAATAGAAGCTAAACTGTACTAGTGTCACCTGACATTACCCATTCTCCTTTGTATTATTTTGGATAGCAAAGTATCTAAAATCTCTTGCATGTAAACTTTCAGTGAACCCTCCCACACAAGTTGAATTTTTAAGCTTTTTTATTTTAATAAAGACCTCATTCATAAATATTTTTTACCTTTTCATGATTGTATATATTCAATAATAAATTTGTCATGGTGAGGCAGAATATAGGTTATACAAAAGTCAATTATTTTACATAATGATATAAATGAGTACTTTGTAGAAGTATTGTAAAAGAATTTCTTGTCTTATTTTTAAAGGCCAGAGTTAGCAATGATTATCAGCCAGGAAATGACCAATGGAAGATTGGAATTAGTTCTATATTTGCACACCAGATGGCGATAGCTCCTTTCAAAGACAATTTTTGGACCACTGAAAATCAGACTGGAAATGTGTACAGTAAGTTTTAAATTCAATTGAATCCTGTCAGTCTAAGGAGAATCTCAATAGGGCTGCAAAAATTCCTTGCTTACTTGGGAATGAAATGATTCTTTTTAAACCTCAAGTCAAAGAAAGTGAACCGGGCTGCAAAAACAGATGAGCTCAATTTTTTTTTTCTAATTTCACCGAATCTGACTTTGCGTTTGACAATATTTTTATAAGATGGTATTTTAATACAGCATAATTATTTCAAAGATGCCTCCATCTTGCAATATGAACATGGTTAAAATTTCCTGTATTTTGTATTATAAATGTGTCCGTATCTTACAATTGAATGAATCATTAATATGAATTAATTATTAATGAGGCATGTTTTCCAGCTTGCTTGCAGCCATAAATCTTGACAGACTAAAACTGAAGTTAATTGCATGAATTGAAGTGCAGATAATAAAGTAACTTTTACTAGAAAAGGACAAGAAATTTAGTTTTGCATGAAAGAGTATTCTCTGCTTGAAATAGGGTAGGTTCAGTGGCATATTCTCCAATTCACAATTCCAGCAATGCGAATCCATTCCGATTCTGGTATACAACAGTAACTTGTATTCCAGAATATCCCATATCAAATAGGCATCCTAACAGGGAGTGAACATCATGAAAACAAAACATGTCAGTTCTGTTCGGGTGTGGCTATGGTATTTAAGTGATATGTTCTCAATACAATTGTTGCGAACTCTGCCCTATTTTAAAGAGTTACATTTCACAAGGTTTAACTGTATTGAGTATTTCATCACAGGTATGCCCCAGTCACACTACGGGTGGTATTTCCTGTGATGGTAGCACTGGTCAAAATGTCCCAAGTCCTTCAACTTCCATCTGACGTCTGTATGCGAGCCTGTGACACAGTGGTGCAACGTCCAATTCCTCCACTCGCCTTATATCGCTGTGTTACACCAAAGCAAGATCGAGTCAGAACCCTATATACACCGTGGACATAACTTCAGTTACTGCATCAAAAAATCCATCTTGGCATTCTCACGGTGAGATGGTCAGAGGCGGAAATTTTAAACATTTGAAAACCTCTGTGGCACATGCAAGGAATTGGACATTTCACCACTGTGTCATAAGCTTGGATACGGACATTAGATGGTGCTTACAGGACTGGATGTCTCTTTAACATCATCTAGGCACCTGTTCAACTGTTCAAAGGCAGCAGATGCAACATAAAACATATGTTGTGACTAGTCATGATTTCTCCAGTAATTTTACACTACTTAAAATTGCCAACACATGTAACATCATCGTCTTATGTACCTTGACAATCTTGTCAGTGATAATACTGCTTTCTCCATTGCTATTTGTTTTCAAAGTTTTAATTTCAAAGTGGTAACTAGCTCTGTAACTACCAGCCAGATTTCAATCAAATTGGACATGTATAGTGGAACTTCGGGATAGGGAACACCTCTGAATAGTGAACAACTCTCTATTGTGACGATTTTCCACGATTCCATTCATTTGGTCTCCATTTAATTTGTACAGGATCAAACCTCAGAATATTGAAATCCTCGCTGCTCTGGACAGTTTTCCCCAGTCCCAGTCCTGCATTTCATGTTAGTTTTTATCCCTGTATAGTGGACATAGAACATAAGGCTGTGATAGGTTACCCAGTTGCGAGAAGAAGGTCCAAATTCATTGATAAAGTGAGTACAAAGTACCAGAGTAACCAAGAAAGTATAAAACTGTAGCTTAAATAAATAAGCTACTTGGTAAACCATAATATTCAGTCAGATTTGTTTATACCAACTTATAGGAAATCATGGGCTGGGAATCTTTTGATGTGGTCAGATATGACCTTGGACCCATCCATTATTATTGGTCCTAGAGGTATGTAATGTGAAACCAACCTATAGGAAATCATGGGTTGGGAATCTTTTGGTGTGGTCAGATTTGACCTTGGACCCCTCCTTCAAGGTCAAACGAGGATAGCCAAACTTAAAGGTGCTTATAACTTGCTTATTATTTTTTTTACAGGTTTGGGATGGTAAACCAACTTATGGGAAATCATGGGCTGGGAATCTTCTGGTGTGGTCAGATTTGACCTTGGACCCCTCTTTCAAGGTCAAATGAGGATAGCCAAACTTAAAAGTGCTTATAACTCACTTATTATTGGTCCAAGAGGTTTGGGATGGTAAACCAACTTATGGGAAATCATGGGCTGGGAATCTTCTGGTGTGGTCAGATTTGACCTTGGACCCCTCTTTCAAGGTCAAACGAGGACAGCCAAACTTAAAAGTGCTTATAACTCACTTATTATTGGTCTAGAGGTTTGGGATGGTAAACCAACCTATAGGAAATCATGGGTTGGGAATCTTTTGGTGTGGTCAGATTTGACCTTGGACCCCTCCTTCAAGGTCAAACGAGGATAGCCAAACTTAAAGGTGCCTATGACTTGCTTATTATTTTTTACAGGTTTGGGATGGTAAACCAACCTATAGGAAATCATGGGCTGGGAATCTTTTGGTGTGGTCAGATTTGACCTTGGACCCCTCCTTCAAGGTCAAACGAGGATAGCCAAACTTAAAAAGTGCTTATAACTCACTTATCATTGGTCCAAGAGGTTTGGGATGGTAAACCAACCTATAGGAATCATTGGCTGGGAATCTTTTGTTGTGGTCAGATTTGACTTTGGACCCCTCCTTCAAGGTCAAACAAGGATAGCCAAACTTAAAAGTGCTTATAACTCGCTTATTATTGGTCCTAGAGGTTTTGGATGGTAAACCAACCTATAGGAAATCATGGGCTGCCATGTTTGTTTCAATATAGTAAATCTAGTTGGTTATAACTAAAACACAGTTAACGGGTTTCAGATTGGTTCTTGCAAAATAGACACTTGGCCTGTATTCACAAAGATTCTTAGAATTAGAATTAGTCTTATTCTTAGAATTTTTTGTTAGAATTACACTTAGTCTAAGATTAATTTTAAGAATTGCATACATTCTTTTACTTCTATTCTTAGGACTTAAGTGTAATCCTAAGAAAAAGTCTAATAATCCTTGTGAATACAGACCCTGGTCCCATTTATCCCAAGTCGAAATCCCCAGACACATAGAGAGTTGGCCAGCAGAAATCTTCTGATACTTAGCAATTGACCTTTCATGCTGCACAAGATCCCATGATCTCAGTTATTATGTCCACCCCACTGGGGGGTGGACATATTATTTTTGCTTTTTCTGCCGTCCGGCGTCCGCCGTCCCACTTGGTTTCCAGACATTTTAGGCAACAGTTCTTATCCTATCTTTACCAAATTTGGCATGCAGGTTTATTGGGTTAATAGCTTGTATGGGATTGCTTTTGGTGATGATAGCTCTATAGCTAACTGAGTAATAGCTACTTTGCTACTTTTGAGTAGCTCTTTGGTTTCCAGACATTTTAAGGAATGCTATTAAGCCTAGCTTTCTGAAATTTGGTATGGAGGTTCATTGGGTTAATAGCTTGTATGGGATTGCTTTTGGGGGGAATTGCTTCATAGATGAGTGAGTAATTAATTAAATAAATGAGTAATTAGCTATTTTGAATACTGAAAAAGGCAAATGTGCTGATATCTCCTAAACCGTGCGAGATAGAGCGATTTTGTCGAAATTTTCGACCCACAGGGTATCTAAGGAATGTACTCTGTGCAATTTTCCAAAAATTTTCCCCTCCCCAAAAATGGCGGCCATTTTGAATTTTCGAATTTTTGCCAAAAATGGCAAAACACAAATTTGCTTCTATTTGCTTCTATCTTCCTAGTTAATTAAATAAATGAGTAATTGGCTATTTTGAGTACTGAAAAAGGCAAATGTGCTCATATCTCCTTAACCGTGCGAGATAGAGCGATTTCGTCGAAATTTTTGACCCACAGGGTATCTAAGGAATGTACTCTTTGCAATTTTCAAAAAATTTTCCCCTCCCCAAAAATGGCGGCCATTTTGATTTTTCGAATTTTTGCCAAAAATGGCAAAACACAAATTTGCTTCTATCTCCTTAACCGTGCGAGATAGAGCGATTTCGTTGAAATTTTCGACCCACAGGGTATCTAAGGAATGTACTCTTTGCATTTTTCAAAAAATTTTCCCCTCCCCAAAAATGGCGGCCATTTTGATTTTTCGAATTTTTGCCAAAAATGGCAAAACACAAAATTGCTTCTATCTCCTTAACCGTGCGAGATAGAGCGATTTCGTCGAAATTTTCGACCCACAGGGTATCTAAGAAATTTATTCTTGCCAATTTTCAAAATATTTTCCTTTTCCCAAAAATGGCGGCCATTTTTAATTTTTAAATTTTTGCCAAAAATAGAAAAACAGGAATTTGCTTCTATCTTCTTAACCGTGCAAGATAGAGTGATTTCGTCAAAATTTTCGACCCAACCAATGCAAAAAGGCATGAAGCTGAAATAATTTACATCTACACTAATAAATATTTAAGCATCATTGATATATTTTACAAATGAAACAGGGTCTTGTAAGACTACTGTACAATTTTGGCAAAAGGTTCATGGGGTGGACATTACACATGATAATGTGTGTTCTTCTATGCTATCCTGTTTCTATTCGCATCTACTATCAACAGGGCGTCCTATTTCTAGTTGGATTTGTAATGAACATAACTGTTGCAGTCACATCAGTGAACTCTTGGGCCTGATCAGTCTATTACTTGACGTATGGTCATTAGCCAGTTGTTTAAATACATCCAAATAAATCTCCCAGTAATAATATCCCAGTCAGCTTAATTCAGAAGATAAAGTATTTGTCTTTTACAATTCAGTGTGTCCAAAACATACTTTCCAGTAAGTTCTTGGTTCCGGCATAAAGGTTATTCACATTAACATTTGCATACTTTACATTATATACAGAGTGTCAATTTTCACATAATAATAAGTGAACTAACTTTGAACATTCTTCAGTGATTATTTGCCCTGTGTAATGGATAGATAGTTTTGTTAAAGTTCAGGTAATTAGACCCCAATTAATAGAGAATCATTTGTGCAATATATAACAACTAATTGTTACCAAATAATAGCTCAGCAAATTTTTGAGTTTCACCTTATTCTAGTGTGTATTTGCGTTTTAGAAAAGGGTATTGTATAAAGTTAAACAATAAGTGTGCAGTAACCCACTGTATGAAACCTCCTGTCTATTACAATTGATCAAAAGTGAATGAACGCACAGAATTTCACTTAGGGAGGCAAGATAAATACTACAAATATAGACCCAATTCTTGTGTGCTCTACTTAAAAGGTATTGCAAAATTACCATGAAAAAAAATGACATTTACACCTCTTAAACTGTTATAGGTAAATTTAATAGTGTTTAAATGCGAGGTCATTTGTTAAAATATTAGTCAAGTGTTTGAAATTTCATGTGGCCTGTAGTCTTGGTTTTGCAGTGTTATATCTCACTCTACTGTAGAACCCCCATTAACTGACCCTCTATTATCCAACATTTGATTTTATAAATTCATTTCCTTTCCCTACAATTGGTATTTCTCTATTATTATTTCGTGATAGATGGGAGATTATAAAATATCCCTTGTATTTGAGCTTTTGCTTGTAACATGCAGATATCCTAAAAATGAGATGTAGGGACATATGTTTAACTACCCTTGGCTTAGGGTCTTACTATTTTTAAACTAAACTCCATCTTTTTACTAATCTTCTGTTAGCTTATTATAATCTTCCCCCCCCCCCCCCCAACATGTTTGGATAATTGAAATTCGACTAAGTAGGTACAGTGTATGAAGATTACCTGAAAGCTTTCCAGGTCAGCCAGACCCTATTTCAATGTGGATTAAATCAATATTGAGTTTCAAAATTACTAAATGGCAAGTGCTAAAGAATAAATGGTTTAATGTTATTTTCTACAATATCAAGAATGTCAAAAGTAAAACTTGTGTCAATCTTAGAGTTAAAATAAAAATCTGAAGAGTTTTTTTTTTTTTTTTTTTTTTGGAGGGGGGTTACAGGAGATTCAAACTGGTATCTCTATAAAGACACAGGTCCATGAAAATAATTGCCAGTCTCAAACAGGAGGATAGGTTTTAATTTCACACACTGAGTAGGAACATTGTTTATAAATATTGACAATAGTCATTATTTTGGGAGTGGGTTACCAATATTAATGTGCAAATATCTATATCAGTGTTGGTATTTTATGTAAAACTTAAACATACACATAAAATATTTCAAATAGACCCTAAATTTGAAGAAATTATAAATTTTAACACTTCCCGTTAGCTGGCCTCTTCAGTTGGAGATTATGCCAAAACAAAACTTTTTTAGTCCTTCTAGAATCAGATTGGGGCCTATAAATCAAGCTTTATATTTCATTCAATTATGAAGATATCTTCACCAAATTTGCAGAGAAGGTTATGGCTCTGAAACAATGTCTGTAAAAAATGATGGTACTCATTTAAAAAAAATAACATGGCCGCCATAACCAATTGCTTGAAAATCATTGATATGTTCTAAAATTTAAAATATTGCAGCTAGCTTTGTCAGATTTGCACAAAATGTAAATGGCTAGGAAAGTTTGCCTGAGGGTAATTTTAGCCTTGTTTTGAAAACAAAATGGCTGTCATATCACATCTTTTATGTCAAATGGGGGACACATCAAAAAACCCTAACATCTCCCTTATCATTGGTCCTAGGGGTTTGGAATGATAAAACAACTACTTGGAAGTGCTGATTTGCAAATCTTTTGCAAGTGTCAAATTTGACCTTTGACCCCTGCTTCAAGGTCATGTAGGGTCATCATGCTAAAGGGGGCTTATATCTCCCTTATAATCGACTCTAGGACTTCAATATATGAAAATAACTTATAGGAAATCATGGCCCATGAATCTTACATCTGACATCATTTCGTGGATTCTGTATATTTCTTACAACTGAAGTTGTTCCTAAGACTTCCCTAAATCTCAGTGTTGCCCATTTAGTTGTACCTGCGGGCTGGGGTTCTTGCCTGCTGAGGCTGGCTATTTTTATAATATAGATGTCTGACCATTCAGCCACATGAAGAATGAAGATATGTCAACTTTTGTCTAACTCACTTGGACACTCACTTTGTTTCTGTTAACAAATAAAATGTTTGTTTCAGATAAATGGGAACCTTATCCAAACCTCCAGTCAGTGGTTTCTACACTTAGTACGGGGCCAGTGGGACCAAGTGACAAGATTGGCTCTTCCAATGTCCAACTCATTATGAAGTAAGTGTTCTGCAAGACTGTCATTACTATTTACTATACCACTGTGCTAAAACAGTGGATTTGATTAGATGAAATCGGGTAACATGTCCAAATTACTGTTGATAAGCTGATAAAGATAAGTATTGTCTGAGAGGTACAGAAGTGACAGAAGGCCATACATGTGACATTTACACACCTCTACACTAATGAAGATCCACCATCACAGTTATCACTTGAAGCATTTAAATATTTAGAGAATTCCATCTTAAAATTTACAGCTGACCTATTAAACAAACAATTAGACAGAGTTCTTGACCCTGCTTTGTGACAATGGAAATTTTTGTGTTAATGGAAATTCAAGTAGCCATTCAGTTTTACCCTGTAAAATTAATTCTCTTGGAGCCAGAACTATACTTCAAATTAACCGTTTTTTTTCCAAGAAAATGGGATTTACTTGGAATTGTATGTAGCAGAGTTTTACTTAAAGGTTTTTGACTATACATAGCCTACCAATAAATGACAGATGATAGCAGGGAAGTGCATTTGCGTCACATCTGTGGAATCCATTTTTATCAGCTTTATCTTTCAAAAAGAGTCGATTTTTATTTATTTCTTTTATATTTTCACAAAGAAGAATACAATGTACCCTGTAATAAGATCACAGAATAAACCAATGGACATATTTGTTCAGTGTTACCCAGCTTTTCATGCATCAATAATAGAACCCTAGAGAAACAAACAATGTATCCAGGCCACACAAAGTTCTTTACAAATTATTGGATAAAGGTCAACTATTATGTTCTGTGTGACCATGATTTTTCTATTTATTGTTACTCACACTCTGAAAAAAACTATTTTTAATTGATAGTCATCTGACACTATCTTCTTGTCATTGGATTCTGTTAAACAAGTGGAGTATTTTTTTTTCTTTGAACTTTTAGATATGGAAATTTGATTAACACACTGATGTATAATACACATAAAACATAGATATAAAATTTTTTAAAACAAGAACACTCAGACAGCGCATACCTCCTCCAAGGCTTGTGTGATTGTTTTTAAAGAGGGCTCAATGATATGTAAATGGGAAAAATCCAGATCTTCAAAATTTGTATCCAGGTAGTGATCCAGATCACTCTCAGAATTTAAGAGGATTAAAGTTGGAATAAGATCCATCTCATTTTTTTCATGAAGATCCGAACAGTAGTGTTTGCATAATCCTGCTAACTAACTAAGAAACATACAAGTAAACGATCATCAATTTAATACCTCCTTGATGGAGCTGAATCTAAAAAAAAAACTTTTGATCACTCAGATCCTGTATATTGTCATTATTGTCACATGGTATTTTTTGTATTTTTATGTCAGCTGACTTGTCAGTAAGCTGACATTATGTCGTCACTCTGCGGCGTGGGCGTCCGCGTCTGCGTGAACAACTTCTTCTCCAAAACTACAAGGCCTAGAGACATGCTGTTTTTTTAAAAGATACCTTATCTATCGAGGATGAAAAATTGTTCAAGGCATGCAAATCTGTCTGTTCGTCTGTTTGCTAGAGACGTTACAAGGGAGGTACCCCCACCAAAAGTGTGAAAATTTCAACACTTTATCACAATTTTCTCAGTGACTATTTCAGGGATTTCTCTCATATCTTGCATATATGTACTAGGCCAGAGGTAGATTCTCTTGTGTGAGTATGAGACCTGGATCTGTCTTAGTTTTTTTTTAATAAATTTTTTTAATAATTTTTAATGCATTAAAATTCATGAAATCATGCACTAAATCACTTATAACTTGAAAAGTGTTGCATTTAGAGCATTTTGTTAAAATATGTTATTCAGCTACTTTTTTCATAGCTACAACATGGTGAGTAACTTGGGTGTCTGTCTCAATAGCTAAGTGAGTAATAGCTACTTTTGGGCTTTTCAGTAACTACCATCTTGAGTAAAATCACTTGTAACTTGAAAACTATTGCATTTAGAGAATTTCGTATAAATATGTTATTCAGCTACTTTTGGGTCAGCTATAACATAGTCAAATTTCAGACCTGTAGCTCATGGCATAGCTAAGTAATAGCTACTTTTAGGTTATCACTGTTGAGTAAATCACTGATAACTTGAAAACTATTGCATTTGGAGTATTTTGTTTCGATATGTTATGCACCTATTTTGGGGTCAGCTATAACATAGTAAAATTTCAGACCTGTAGCTCATGGCATAGCTGAGTAATAGCTACTTTGATGTTATCACTGTTGAGTAAATCATTTATAACTTGAAAACTATTGCATTTACAGAAATTTGTGTAAATATGTTATTCAGCTACTTTTGGGTCAGCTATAACATAGTGAAATTACAGACCTGTAGCTCATGGCACAACTGAGCAATAGCTATTTTCAGGTACTGACTGTTGAGTAAATCAGTTGTAACTTGAAAACTATTGCATTTACAGTATTTTGCTTAAATATGTTGTTCACCTACTTTTGGGTCAGCTATAATATAGTAAAAATTCAGACATGTAGCTCATTGCATAGCTGAGTAATAGCTACTTTGCTTATAACTCACTTATTATTCGTCCTAGAGGTTTGGGATGGTAAACAGACATATAGGAAATCATGGGCTGGGAATCTGTTGATGTGGTCTGATTTGACCTTGGACCTCTTCTTCAAGGTCAAACGAGGATAGCCAAACTTAAAATTGCTTATAACTCGCTTATTATTGGTCTTAGATGTTTGGGATGGTAAAACAACATATAGGAAATCATGGGCTGGGATTCTTTTGGTGTGGTCAGATTTGACCTTGGACCCCTCCTTCAAGGTCAGTTGAGGATAGCCAAACTTAAAATTGCTTATAACTCGCTTGTTATTGGTCCTACAGGTTTGGGATGGTAAACCAACCTACAGGAAATCATGGGCTGGGAATCATTTGGTGTGGTCGGATTTGACCTTGGACCCCTCCTTCAAGATCAAACAAAGATAGCAAAACTTAAAAGTGCCTATAAATCGCTTATTATTGGTTCTAGAGGTTTGGGATGGTAAACCATCCTATAGGAAATCATGGGCTGGGAATCTTTTGGTGTGGTCAGATTTGACCTTTGGACCCCTCCTTCAAGGTCAAATAAGGACAGCCAAACTTAAAAGTGCTTATAACTTGCTTATTATTGGTCCTAGAGGTTTTGGATGGTAAACCAACCTATAGGAAATCATGGGCTGGGAATATTTTTGTGTGGTTGGATTTGACCGTGGACCCCTTCTTCAAGGTCGTACGAGGATACTGCATTTGCAGTATTTCTTTAAATATGTTTTAACCTACTCCTTACACTTAAACAGTTACCTTGTTATTTTCCTTCATAATACCATTTGCAGGGCACAACTTTTTTGTCCTTTTCTTCTGTCAGGTTCAGAATTTCTTTTGAACATGCTGTTCAATTACCATTTACTGTACTTCTGTACAGCACTTTCCCTGATCATTATGCTTTCCTCTCATTATTACCTTCACAAATCAAAAACACTCAGTCAGCTGACATAGTGCCCGTTCACGGGCACTCTCCTCTTGTTCATATTTTATCTGTTCTTTGAGCTTTGTACTTGGCCCAATATCTTATGATCCATTAAATGTCATTTTAAAATATGCCAAATCTTTTTAAGCCATTATAATTTTGATCTCTTACTGTTATTAATTGCTGTTGCCATATTCTGATCCTTGCATTGAATATATCTGCAAGAGACAAGAAAAACGATAAAAATGCTGGTAATATTTTGTAATTTTACACTGTAGATCCTGTAATGCTGATGGTTTGATACTGAAGCCTGATGTTCCTGCAATGGCCATAAACCAACAGCTGATCAATGTGAGTGATTAATTACAAATGATCTTCAGATATTAATAATAATTAAACCATTTGTAGGGTCCAAATTGATACAACTCATCAGGGCTCATGAGGTGCATTGGTGTGATACTTTTAGCCTATAGGTGTTTTGTAGCTCTGATATGAAGTAGTGGGTAGTGTCATGGTGATACCTACACACATGCAGTCAATGACTTGTGGTTTGCCATTCAAACTAGATTTTCTGGATGATTAATGGCCCAATTTGCCAGTGGATAATTGAGCCAGAGTCAGTTAGTCACCTACTTCATCATATTATTGTAGGAATAAATACTGAGTGTGAGGGCTGGGTCAAATATATTTCAAAATTTAAATTCAAGGTTCTCAAGTCATTAAAAACTGATAAATAAATTGTAATAATAAATTGCAGAGTGTATTTTCTTCACATTGAATGTTTGGATAATAATGTAATCAAATCAGTAGTTTGGCGGCGATCTTTGTAAAAGTTCAATAGTTGCTTGTTTACTGCCCCGAAAATGAGTTTGCTTCAAATGTCTGAAATTCCACAGAACATTTAGAAATCACCAACATGACAAAGGACCCTATTCTTGTCCATCAATGAAGCTTGCATTTTATTAAGAATATGGCAAAATTTACCCAAAATATCTGGATTTCATTTTTTTTTTACATATTTTGAACAAAGTGACAAGATGTTATATTAGATTTCTGCATTTTTACTGGTTTTTACCCCACAGCCCTTAAGGCCTGTCAGGGTATTATTTTCACCCATGCTATCTGGGTTGCCGGAAAAAGTTTGTCCGGGCTGTATCTCAGAAACCGTAAGGTGTGGGAAGTTGATACTTGGTAGGGACATTGGTTAGGGGATGTAGGTGTGCAACATCATAATATGACCTTCATTTGACCTTTGACCTTGCTGTAGTAACCTTGACCTGTGAAATCTTGTCCGGGCTATGTCTCGGAAAGCGTAAAGTATACAAAGTTGATACTTGGTAGGGATATCGCTTCAGGTGTATAGGTGTGCAACATCATGTTATGACCATGATTTGACCTTTGACCTTGTCCGGGTTATATCTTGGAAAGGGTAAGGTGTAGGAAGTTGATACTTGGTAGGGAAATTGGTCAGGGGTTGTAGGTGTGCAATGTCATGGTGTTACCTTGATTTGACCTTGCTGTAGTGACCTTGACCTATAAAATCTGATCCGGGCTATATCTCAGATATCGTAAGGTGTAGGAAGTTGGTACATGGTAGGGACATTGGTTAGGGCTTATAGGTGTGCAATATCATGATGTGACCTTAATTTGACCTTTGATCTTGCCGTACTGACCTTGACTTTTAAAATTTTGTCCGGGCATTATCTCTGAAACAGTAAAGTATAGGAAGTTAATAGTTAGTAGGGACATTGCTTAGGGGTTGTAAATGTGCATCATAATTTTTAGTTTACTGATTAATGCTGTCATCTGGCTATTGAATTGTCTTGTTTTAATACTGTATCTTACATACATTTTCCTTCTCTTAGATGTTGTTCTCCACTTAAACATTATTTGGATCTTTATATAACTGACAATGCTCAGAAGTAACCCTCATCTATGTACTGTATCACTACTTCTATATCGCATAGTGTTGAAAACTATTTCCCCAAGCTGTGGGGTACAGCCATCTCTGATGCTATTTAGAAAATGTTGGTTTGATAATTGAAGTAGATGCTAACTTGTAGAGATACCAAACATCGAACCCGATAATGTCACTTTTAAGTTAGGTAGATAAATTATTTCAAATGAATGTGTTTCTAAGTATTGGACACTGACAATTTAGTGACAAAGGAAATAACTCTATCAAATAACCAAACCCCTGAGTAGTTTTTGGGAACAATTAAAGTAATCCCAATCAATCAATGTAAAAATGACCCAACTGAAAAAAGTACACCTAAGGCCCTCAATTGGCAGTCCTAGTTTTACAGTCCTCCAAAGTTACACTGATGCCTTCTATCTGTGGAAAATTAAAAAATGCATTTACTGTATATGGATCTTTGCTAAGGAAAGTTGTCAAAATATCAAAAATTGAACCAAGAAATATTCTGTTGTACTTACTGGTAAAATGCCCACTTTGATAAAATTAATGCAGTTATTATCTCCCGCCGGCTGATAGGCCCGGTACGGGAGATTATAAAATGCCCTCTGTCCGTGCATGCGTGCGTTCGTTACATTTTTACAAAAGCCTTTCTATCTCTTAAAATATTATAGCTAGAGCTTCCAAATTTGCAGGATAAATTCATCATTGGAAAAACTTGCCTGGGAATCTTTTTCGGCTGATTCGGAAAAACAAGATGGCCGCCACGGGTGTTAACAAGATGGCTGCCATGGTTGTTTTTTTTCAGGTGTTCTGCCATGGGGTTTTTTTTCGTTGATTTAGATGGCTGCCATAAGTGTGTAGTTGCACTTTTATACAGCCTAAAAATAGCCTGCTTGGTATTGATTTTGGGCCTATTTTGAAAAACAACATGGCTGCCAGAGCCTTGCCAAATCTCTGCAAATAGCAGAATGTAAGGCCTAAAGGTCTCTCCAAAGAAAAGTGTTGCAGGTATCCTCACCAGTTTCTCCTTGGCCTTTTCAATGTTTTATGACCTTATTGCTTATGTCTTTTCATTTGATGCTGTTTTTTCAGACCTAGGTCCATAGCTAAGTGAGTAATAGCAATGGTGGCTACTTTCAGTAAAGTGCTCATAACTCCAAAACGACTGCATTTAGAGCATTTCTGTAAAATATGTTGTTCAGCTACTTTGTCCATGCCTACAAGATGGTACCATTTTTAGGGGTCTATTTTGATAGCTAAGTGAGTAATAGCTATTTTCTGTTTTTAAGAATGACCAAAATGAGTAAGTTGCTTTTATCTTTGTAACTGTTACTTACAATATTGGTCTCAAATATGTTGTTGAACAACTCCTTCATGTACTATATCATGGTGAGGTTTCCAAGGTGTAGCACCATAGCTAGCTGAGTAATAGCTACACTAAGTTTAACATTTGACCATTCAGCAAGTTACTTATAACTCCAAAATGATTGAATATAGAGGATTTTTGTCAAATATGTTGTTTATCTACTTTTTGATGTACTGTGTCGTGGTGAATTTTCAGAGCTGTAAGTCCATAGCTAACTCAGAAATTTCTTAATTTCAACATTGAATAAATCACTTATACCTCCAAAACTATTGAATTTAGGGAATTATTGTCAAATATGTTAATCAGTTACTTTTTAATGTTCTGTGTCGTGAAAAAGTTTCAGAGCTGTATCTCCATAGCTAACTGAGTAATGGCTACTTTGAATTTCAACAATGAGTAAATCACTTATAACTCCAAAACTATTAAATTTAGAGAATTATTGTCAAATATGTTGTTCACTTACTATTTGATGTACTGTGTCATGGGAAATTTTCACAGCTGTATCTCCATAGCTAACTGAGTAATAGCTACTTTGAGGGTTTCCATTAAGTAAATCACCTTTAACAGCAAAACTGTTGAATTTAGAGGATTTTTGTCAAATATGTTCTTCACCTACTTTTGCTGTACTGTGAAATGGCAAATTTTGAGAGCTGTAGGTCCATAGCTAACCGAGTAATAGCTACTTTAATGGTTCTCCATTGAGTAAATCACTTATAACAGCAAAACTGTTGAATTTAAAGGATTTTTCTCAGATATGTTGTTTAACTACTTTTTTATGTACTGTGTAATGGCAAATTTTGAGACCTGTAAGTCCGTAAGTAACTGAGTAATAGCTACTTTGATGGTTCTCCATTGAGTAAATCACTTATAACAGCAAAACTATTAAATTTACAGGATTTTTATCAAATATGTTGTTCATGTACTTTTTAATGTTCTGTGTCATGGCAAAGTTTCCGAGCTGTAGGTCCATAGCTAACTGAGTAATAGCTACTTTCATGGTTTTCCATTGAGTAAATCGCTTATCACAGCAAAACTGTTAAATTTAAAGGATTTTTGTCAAATATGTTGTTCACCTAATTTTTGATGTATTGTGTAATGGCAGATTTTGAGACCTGTAGGTCCATAGCTAACTGAGTAATAGCTACTTTGATTTTTGTGGAAAATGAAAAAGTCTTAATATCTCGAAAACCGTAAGAGATAGAGCGATTTTGAGTGAATTTTTGACCCGCGGGGTAGTACATGAGTATACTATGCAAAAGGGAAAAATTTCAATTTTCGCCACTTTTGGCAGCTATCTTGGATTTTAGCAGAAAATAAACATTGAAAATATCTTTGCAATGGTAACAGACAGAGCGATTTTGAGCGAATTTTTGACCCACAAGGTAGTACAACAGTATTCTGTTCCTAGGGGAAAAATGTCATCTTGGATTTTAGCGGAAATATCTTGATACCAGAAAAAATAGGACAATTTCTTCACTTATTATGTAATTGTGTATGTTCCATTCATTTGTTTACATAAGTGCTATTTAGGGATATCCCAATATTTAATTAGAGAGGTATTCTCATAAAAGAAAAAATTAAATCCACTTGTGTCAATGTTGAAGTTTGCAATTCTCTGGCCCATTTGTTGACACAAGTGACCTTTGTATTTCCATCTGGCAAATAAATGGCGTGTACCACTATTGTAGGTATTGTTCATAAGGTGACAATTAATTTTGCCTCAGTTCAGACCATGGTTTGAGGCAAATCTTTAGTGCTTTAAAGTAATACAAAGGACTGAGTTTTATGTAAGTTAATAAAGTCACTGACGTACTGCCATGATATTGAAATCTGGATTCATCAAGTTCCCCCACAAATTTAGACTACTGGTAGAGAACTGTCCATTGAAGAGGGTGCTGTTAGCCCACAGCCTTTAAAGGCTGTACAGAGGCCCGGTGGCTCAGTGGTAACACACTCGTCTGCCATCTCTGAGATGGGAGTTCAAATCTCAACCAGACCTCAAGTGGGATAGCTGGTAGTTTCTTGTTGGTTGGCAGTTTACAGTACAGAACCTTGACCAACTGTATGTACTGGTTTCCTCTGCCCTTCCAACTGCATTTCGCAGTATGGCTGGTAAGGTACTAGGTGTGATGTAAAATGCTAAATAAATTAATTGAGTAAAGGCTGTGTAGGTATTATTGTCATCCAGGGCATCCAGCTGGGCTCTATGTCAGAAACAGTGAGGTGTAGGAAGCTCATGCGCAGTGGAGACATTGGTTGATGTGTATTAAACCTTAACATCTGGGCATCAGTCAGTTCTCAGATCCGGGTAGTTCCATTGGGTCTGTTTTGATCATATCAAGGCTATAATGCCATTCTTTTGTGAGATACTGTTTCAGTTGAAAACTGACTCTCTCAAAAAGTGCAGAGGTTCTCGGTGGCTAGTTGTTAGCAAGTTTGGCATCTATTCATAGACTGTCACCTCTGTGGGTTTGAGTCCAGCAAGTGGCAATGTCGAGGACTGGTTCTAATATGACCCTGACTGTAAATCCCCAACTTTGACTTTGACTCTCAGAAACTGCAGTTTCTATGGGCCTCTGTGTACCTAATAGTTTGCACTGTTTCACCTAATACTTTAACTTGCATATATTGTACAACAAATATACTTAAATATTGTAACAATATATATCATATATATTTTGTGTGTATTTACTTAAGTATATGACCAATAGATACATATTAATATAATGATTGTAATACATAGGTCTTGTGATTTCAGTCAACAACAAATCCATTTGAGGATGGTGTAATGCATCCCTGATTTGTCTTCATGACAAATTTTGCTAATTAGAGTACAGAGACTGAGTGTTACTGTCAAGTATTAGGAAAAATTTAACCTGGGGACACAGTTTTGTTCTATAAAAGGTCCTGTGACATCACAGTGATGGTATTGTATGCAGAATATAACTGAGGCTCAGGGTAAAAATGATATTTTGAGTATGAAGGGGCAAGGTCAATGAAATCATCCCCTTAGTAGATTTTCAGAGATACAGAATGTGTGTCTGTACTGGATACAAAATATGAAGTCTGGCACTCTTTTACATGTTTACAGTAATGTTACTTTTATGAACAGCGTGCCTTTGGTAACTTCATGGGAGAGGTGTGGACAACCTACTCTGAGATCTCTGGATGGCCATTTATAGTGTTCTTTGGGGCTGATTTTGGCAACATGGATTCTGTGTATTTAACACCTGATGATGTCAACTGGCCTGGCCAGGTAAAAGTGAACATCCTTCAGCTTAATTTGTTCATTTTTCCTTTCTGAAAAAGACAATTAACCTGTTTTAAATATAAATATGTGAGTTATATAATAATAAATTATAGTTTGTGTGAAAGCTATTCCCAAGATAAACAGTATTGTAATGGTTACAATATTATGTAAATTGAAAGATGTAGCACAGCTTACTTACATCATCAGGTAAATCAGATAATTTACAATTTGGAGTGATAGTCATTATTTTACCGTATTTATCTGTATAAACGTCCCATCTATATGAAACGCCCCTCCCTATCCTCTCTACCTTTGCAAAGGTCATATTTTGGGGTTTGACATTCCTCTCAACAGCCAGCCCCTTTCTGATTTCGGAATTGCAAAAAAAGATGTGGTTTAATACTTAACCTACAAAATTACCACTAACAGGAATTGTAGGAAAATGAAACAAAACATGGTAGTTTTGATGACTTCAAACGATAAAATCCACAAAAATGTGATGTTTAAAGTTCTATAATTACATGTGCTGGCAATCGAGAAAAATGTAGTAAACTGGTCATTATCGCCCACTTCCACCAGACTCGAGAGTTCCTGTTTGTACCTGGGTGTTTATTCAAATAAAAACGGCATGTGCTGATATTAACCAAATCCAAAAATCCAAGGAATTCATCTTTACTATTTTTGTGTACGGGAGTTATCATATGTGGGATGCTGTTTCCTGTAAAGGTACATATTTATTGCGTTAAAACATCCTATCCAATGGACAATAGCTTATCCGGTCAGTGCAGACCGGCCTGCCAAACGTCAGAAAAAGACGTCCTGTGTCTCCACCGGCAGGTTGGTCCGTAGTACCAGTGCACTCGCCAGATGGCGTGTCGTACTTCCTTCCTGTCTAGACAGCGTGACGTCATAGCATCTTTTTCGTTTGGCGCGAACCAGTGCACAGTGGAAAATTTTATCTCTGCCAGAAATTGTGTTTTTGGTAGTTATTTGCGTGGAAATCATCTTGGATCTTGTTATTTTGAAGTTACAGCTATATTTTATGGACTATGTCTTCACCTGGCCAGAAGAGAGGGAGTTGTGGCCATGCAATGGCTATTTTCGACGGGCATGCCTTCTGCGCACGTTGTAGGGAAAAGGGGAAAGGTGAGGAACCGTGTATTGCCAATAAAGACACTGCAGACTGTACTCTGTGTAATGCCTTCACCCCTGAGCAGCGTGCCCAGATCTCCACTCCATCGTATAAAATCAAGAAGGAGAAAAGGGAGGCAAAGTGTGTGGATAATACCCAACCCACGGACGAACTTGTAGACCCTTCCAGTGTCTCAATTATTGGGGTTGTGAGTGGGCCTAGTTCGGATAAATCACCTGTCCCTCCCGAAAAGAAACCCAAGAAGGACAAGCCCTCTACTAAACCAAAGAAATCATCTTCAGCTCTCTCTTCTGCTACGGAAGACAAGTTTACAGCCCTAGAGGACAGATGGGCGGATCGCTTCAACAGGCTAGAAGCCTTACTCTTAGCTAGATCCATGGAACCTACTTTTTCTTCAGAGGTCAGGGTCGCTCCAGATCATCTTCCTCCAGGAAATGTTGCACGAGACTCTGAACCCTTTTTTCAACCATCTGATAGACCTATGGACATATCTCAACGCACTGGCCCAGACTCTAGTGCTGCCTTGCAGCCGTCGACCGGTAAGCTAATCACAGACCCTGCCTTGCAAGGATCTTCATCTGTTAAGCGCACTGGCCCAGACAATATTGCTTCACAGCAAAAGTCAGCCGGTAAGCTGAAGACTAAACTCAACATTTCTACACAGGGGCGCACTGGTCCAGACACCGCTTCTCAGAAGCAAAAGTCGACCGGTAAGCCTAGTACCGACTCTCACCGACCTTCAACTCTTTCTGCTGAGGCATCTGACCATCCTCCCTCCGACCGACCTTATAGTTCAACCAGCTCCTTTTCACCGACCCCTCAGAAGGGCAGGAAAGACAGTATCTCTAGTTTGGACTCGGATACCCAGAGTCAACTCTCCGACACTCCCCCGGTGGAACTTTTTGTAGAGGAGGGAGATTTGTCCGACGACCAAGAATTTGAACAAGAACTCCCGACTTCAGAAGAACAAACCTACAGGGAAACCATGAGAGGCATACGATCCTTTATGGGATGGTCGCATATTCCCGATATGGACAGTTCAAACCCTTCTGACGACAACCCTTTCGCGGGCCCCAAGGCTCCAGCACCCAGCAAAATCTGAGTACAAATGCCTACAGAGGACTGGCTCTGCCGAAAATTGTCTAAACTCAACCTCAATATGACTGAGGGATACCCCTCCAGAACCACTGAAGCCGGTAGCCTTCCTATGGACCATTTCCTCAGGCCTCCGAAACCACAAACAAAATGGTACGGTCTTTATTCTGACCAGCAATTGGATCCAGCCACGGTCACCAGTTGGCATACAGGCCCTGCCAAGCTATACAACAGCTTCGGGAGAATAGCCAGGAAAGCCGCCTTGGCAGCTACACCTCCAGCTTCCCGTAGGATCTCACAAGATACGTTTAGGCGTTGGGAGAGAACGGCCAGGGAGGCCTCAGTAGTGTGTAACCAGACGGCCAGTTTCAACCGCTGCTTGTTCAAAGTGCAGGGGGACATGCAGGCACAGCTAAAAGTTATCCGGTTGGAAAACAAAGGTAAATTCTCCAAGAAACTGTCCGAAGCCGTTGAGGAATTGCAATTCCTTATGGAATTTAACTCCAGCATCACACAAGCGACGGCCAAGGCAATGGAACATTTAACAGACTTTATCTTCATCACTATGGGAAACCTTGCCTTGGCCTGTCGAGACTCATACCTCAGCCACTTAAAGAATGGAGTGAAACCAGACACCTTTGCTGCCCTCAGGACCGGCCCACTTCATATTGCCACCTTGTTCCCAGAATCGGTTGTAAAGAAGGCCGAGGAAGAAATTGCCTTGTATGATAACAAGAGTCATCCCACGGCTACCACATCACATGCTAAACACCGTTATCACCCGTATGAACGGGCAGATAAAAAGCAGGAGAGTCGGTGAGAGGGAAAACAGGACAGACCCGCCTGGAAAAATATCAACTGGCGTCCTTTCAAGCGAGGCAGGGGCAAGGCCTCCAACTTCTCTTCCCGACCTGCCCGCGGTCAGCAATATTATAAATGACAGTTATTGTTTAAACAGGGGTGCAAGTCAGCTGCTGACCCGGAACTTTCACACAAAAGAGACAATGAACAATCTGTTTTTTTCAAATGTAAAGCCTCGTGTTGTCAAATTTGTTCCTTCTGCACCCGGGCTTCCACAAAGGAAAGGGATAAGTCCCGGAGTGCCAGAATGTCAGTTAAAAAAGTCTAAATCCTCCAAGAGGGCTACACCCTCCCCTTTCGGATCGGTCCAAAACTCAGAAGAATTCCCACAGTCATAAACTGCTATGCCAATCCTCACAGGAACAGCTACCTGTTAGAGGCATTGCATCAGCTTATCGACAAAAAATGCTGTAGAACCGGTGTCCAATCAGACCTCGTTGGGGTTTTACAACCGACTCTTTTTAGTCCCCAAACCCAACAACAAATGGAGACCGATATTAGACCTCAGCAATCTGAACCAATTTCTCAAGGTAGAGAAATTCAAGATGGAAACACCGGAAACCATCAGAACCTCCCTTCTACAAGGGGAATGGGTTACATCGGTAGACTTCAAGGATGCCTACTTTCATATACCGATACAGGAACAGTCCAGGAAATATCTCAGATTTCATGTCCAGGACCGGACCTACCAATTCAAAGCTCTGCCTTTTGGTCTGTCCACAGCGCCCATGGAGTTCACTGTAGTAGCAAAGGAGGTGAAACTAATGGCCATACACAAGGGTATAAGAATCCATCAGTACCTAGACGACTGGTTGGTGAGAGCCAGATCCCTCCAAACCTGTCTCCGACATACCCAAATGCTTGTCAAGATATGCCAGGATCTAGGCTGGTTGGTGAATTTGGAAAAATCAGAGCTGGAGCCCAAACAAGTCTTCAACTTTGTAGGCTACCAGTTCGACCTCAGGTCCGGCCGGGTCCGACCGACACCGGACCGGTGGCAAAGTCTTCAAGAAAAGATACAAGCACTTTTGTTACTACCGGCCTGTCCGGCAGTTCATGTCCCTGATAGGTCTACTGACAGCCACAGAAAAACAAGTTCACTTAGGCCGACTACACATGAGACCCATTTAGTGGCATCTCAAGAACAATTGGAGAGTACCGGAATCTCTAGAAAAGATCATCCCTCTGCCCAGGTCTCTGCATCCACACTTGCAATGGTGGCTAGAGGAAAGCAATGTGCTCCAGGGTCAGCCATTACACCCCATAAAGCATGCTCTGCAGATATTTACAGACGCATCAAAAGAAAGGTGGGGCGCTCACTTAAACGAGTTTACTGCAAGAGGATCCTGGTCGGTGCCGGAAAGCAAGCTGCACATAAACTATCTAGAGCTCAAAGCGGTGTTTTTGGCCCTCAAGGAGTTCCAAAATCTCTGTGTAGACAAAATAGTTCTAGTAGCAACTGACAATACTAGAGTGGTCACTTACATAAACAAAGAAGGGGGAATGAGGTCAGGCCCTCTATGTGCCCTACTGTGGAGAATCTTGACCTGGTGTTCCCAGTGACAAGTGATGCTAGAAGCGCAACACATCCCAGGCCGCTTAAATGTGATAGCAGACAAACTATCCAGGCTGGGTCAGACCATCCAGACAGAGTGGTCCCTAATTCCAGAAGTCTTTCATCAGATATGCAGCCAATGGCACCGGCCTCAGATAGACCTATTTGCCACAAGATTCAACCACAAGTTGCCTCAGTTTGTCTCTCCAGTACCGGACTCCCTAGCTGTAGCAGTGGACGCACTTACTCTGCCATGGGAGGACCTGGATGCATATGCCTTCCCACCGACCGCCATATTGGGCAAAGTGGTGGAAAAACTACTGGACAGCCCTTGCAAGAGAATCATTCTAATTGCCCCGGGTTGGCCCAACATGCCTTGGTTTTGGGACTTGGTGACCATGTCCAGTCAAGTCCCTCTCAGCTTGCCCAACCGGCCCGATCTGTTGACACAGCCTTTCAACCAGATCCCTCACCGAAATCTGACCAACCTAAATCTCCATGCATGGCTCCTAGAGCCACAGCAATCAAAGAACAGGGCTTCTCTAAGGCAGTGGCAGCGAGAATTGAGGCTCCTCAAAGGAGCTCAACCAGATCAGTCTATGAGGCAAAGTGGACCATTTTTACAAAGTGGTGCATCACTAATCAGGTGGACTTCAGTGCTCACTTAAACGAGTTTACTGCAAGAGGATCCTGGTCGGTGCCGGAAAGCAAGCTGCACATAAACTATCTAGAGCTCAAAGCGGTGTTTTTGGCCCTCAAGGAGTTCCAAAATCTCTGTGTAGACAAAATAGTTCTAGTAGCAACTGACAATACTACAATGGTCGCTTACATAAACAAAGAAGGGGGCATGAGGTCAGGCCCTCTATGTGCCCTACTGTGGAGAATCTTGACCTGGTGTTCCCAGCGACAAGTGATGCTAAAAGCGCGACACATCCCAGGCCGCTTAAATGTGATAGCAGACAAACTATCCAGGCTGGGTCAGACCATCCAGACAGAGTGGTCCCTAATTCCAGAAGTCTTTCATCAGATATGCAGCCAATGGCACCGGCCTCAGATAGACCTATTTGCCACAAGATTCAACCACAAGTTGCCTAAGTTTGTCTCTCCAGTACCGGACACCCTAGCTGTAGCAGTGGACGCACTTACTCTGCCATGGGAAAAACTACTGGACAGCCCTTGCAAGAGAATCATTCTAATTGCCCCGGGTTGGCCCAACATGCCTTGGTTTTGGGACTTGGTGACCATGTCCAGTCAAGTCCCTCCCAGCTTGCCCAACCGGCCCGATCTGTTGACACAGCCTTTCAACCAGATCCCTCACAGAAATCTGACCAACCTAAATCTCCATGCATGGCTCCTAGAGCCACAGCAATCAAAGAACAAGGCTTCTCTAAGGCAGTGGCAGCAAAAATTGAGGCTCCTCAAAGGAGCTCAACCAGATCAGTCTATGAGGCAAAGTGGACCATTTTTACAAAGTGGTGCATCACTAATCAGGTGGACTTCAGGTCTCCACCTGTAAAGTTGATGGCTGACTTCCTACTGTACCTCTTTGAGGACAAGAAGTTACAGCCCAGCACCATTGATGGATACAGGTCTGCCATTGCTGATAAACTAGGTCATACAACAGTCAATATCAGCAAAGATGATAATCTCACTCGTCTCTTGGAAAGTTTCCACAGAGATAGACCCAAAGGGCGGAGGGGAATACCCTCCTGGAACCTTTCCCTGGTACTACATCAGTTGACTAAGGCTCCTTTCGAACCTCTTAGGGAGGCATTGCTGAAGCATCTGACCTTCAAAACTGTCTTCCTTTTGGCCCTGGGCTCTGGCAAAAGAAGGAGTGAGATCCATGCATGGCAACACAGGAACATCAGACACCAATCCGACTGGTCTAAGGTGTCTCTGTTCCCATCTCCCAGCTTTCTTTCCAAGAATCAGCTGGCCAAAGAGGGTCCAGAGAGTGTAGCCCCAGTGGTCATACCAGCCCTGGCGCCTACTCTGGATAAGTCCCTCAAGTCTGACAGATCCCTTTGTCCAGTCAGAGCCTTACGCTACTATTTGGACAGGACTTCAGACCTCAGGCAGCACAAGGAGCTAGTCTTTGTCTCCTTCAAGAAGGGCTTCGACAAAGACATCTCCCCTGCCACTATCTCCTCATGGATCAAGCAGACTGTGATCGTATGCTATGAGCTCTCCGATCATCAAGCCCATACCCTACATCAAGTTAAAGCTCATGATGTCAGGGCCTTCGCTGCCTCTAAGGCCTTCCAGTCGGGAGTCTCCTTGGAGCAGATCTTATCAGCCTACCACTGGAAATCTCATAATACCTTCACTCAATTCTATCTGAAGGATGTGGCTTGGGCTGACTCAGAGCTCTACCATCTTGGTCCTGTTGTGGCTGCTCAGCAGATCCACCAACAGACTGGTACCTAGAGGAGATCTGTACCTATGTAAATAGTTGTCCATATTTGTATATATTACACATATAGTTAAGGAGCAACACAAAAAAAAAAAAAATAAAATAAATAAATAAAATCTCACGTACTTCCTCCGGGAGACTTAATTCTATGGGACTGAACTCATCCCTCTCTTCCCCTACCTCAGAGCAGGTCTGTAAAAAGGGGGGGGGGGGTGCAAGGTCGACTCTGACGGTTCCAGTCCGGTTAACCGGATGATGATATTCGACCATAGCCTTAAGGGTGTTTGACTTCAAGGTCTACCCAGGCTTGAAGAAGGAATTTTCATTATCTCTAACATGAGTTCACACAAGTCCCTAGTTACTTACCCGCCGACCAAGCGGTAGTTATTCAGCTATTGTCCATTGGATGGGATGTATTAACGCAATAAAATTGCAAATTTAATAAGTAAATTAAATTTTTATAAGTTAATACCCTATCCAATGGACACACAAGACCCTCCCACCGACCCCGCTATCAGCTTACTAGGGGTCTAATAGGTTTAGACAACGAAAAAGATGCTATGACGTCACGCTGTCTAGACAGGAAGGAAGTACGACACGCCATCTGGCGAGTGCACTGGTACTACGGACCGACCTGCCGGTGGAGACACAGGACGTCTTTTTGTGACATTTGGCGGGCCGGTCTGCGCCGACCGGATAAGCTATTGTCCATTGGATAGGGTATTAACTTATAAAAATTTAATTTACTTATTAAATTTGCAAATTTATTTGAAATATGGTCTGCAAGCAATTAGCCCCAATCATTTTATCTAGTCATACCCTTATCATTGAGTAATAATGTTTTCTTTTCAGTCTCTGATGAAATATATAAAATATAGATGCATTATATTTGCTTCAGTGAAAATCTGTAGCCAATTAAAATGCCATGGTTATTCAGATACTCTGGCCAACACTCGAACTTGTTTTGATGTATTGAGCTCTTGTCCATTAAGAACCTTGGTGTAATTGATTTTATTTTCTTAAAGGAGGTGTGTTTGATGATATCTGTAAACTGTGCCTCTGGAAGATTCTAATTGACCAAGTTCTTTGGTGTATCAAACCTTGTCCCACTTTGAGGGCAACAGTTGCCTGTGATTTAAATAATGCATTATTGTGGTGTTGATTACAAGAGTGCTTTAAATGTTCCTGCATTTAAGAATTGTAGGTTTTACTTATATTAGTTACAGTATCTTTTCCCTCATTTTTGTGTTACCAAAAACGATCTTTAAATTTATTGAGTTGATCTTTTAACAAAGGAAAAAAACTTAATATGATAACATGTGTCTATGTAAGATTCAGCTGCAAAATTTATTATTATTGCTAATTTGCTATGTATGTTGATAGCAATTTCAATATGTCGGTGTATAATTGCCAAATGTATGAGAAATGATGGAGAACCCTTCTTATTCAACTTGCTTGGTAAAGCCGGTAACAAATCATTCTATTTCAGCAGCATGATATTAAGACACAAGACATTTATAGCATAAACCATAAAAAGATTCATGTTTCTCATAATGTGTAAATGTAAAATGTGTTATTAACGCTCGACGATAGGAGGGGGTTATTGTGATCAGTTTGTTTGTGTCTGTCTGTCTGTCTGTCCACATTTTGTTTTCCTTATAACTCTGTAACTGTTAGGCGGATTCTTTTCAAATTTGGCAGATTTAGGCAGTAGCCTTGGGGAATTTTTTTTGAATATGCTGCAGTGACATTTCAACCAATCAGAGAGGTCACATGACCAAAAATGTCTTTTTTTCGATGGGGAAGCTTGTCCGGATGATAACTTAAAAGGAATTTTATCAATTCACCTGAAACTTGGCAAATACATTCATTCTATTAAAATCTGGAAATCGTTACATTTTGGCATTGATTGGTTAAGAAATGGCCGAGTAATTAATGATTAATTAATCATTATGAATTTTCCAAATAAGGAAAACACAAAAATGCTTATATCTCGAAAACCGTGCTAGATAGAGCGATTTCGACGAAATTTTTGACCCACAGGGTATCTCTGTGGAGTAGCCATGCCTATTTTCAAAAAAATTTTGTCTCGCCAAAAATGGCGGCCATTTTGAATTTTCGAATTTTTCGCAAAAATTGCAAAACATAAAAATGCTTATATCTCGAAAACCCTGCTAGATAGAGCAATTTCGACGAAATTTTTGACCCACAGGGTATCTATGCAGAGTAGCCATGCCAATTTTCAAAAAAATTTTATCTTGCAAAAAATGGCGGCCATTTTGAATTTTCGAATTTTTGCGCAAAAATTGCAAAACACAAAAATGCTAATATTTCGAAAACCGTGCTACATAGAGCGATTTCGACGAAATTTTTGATCTTCAGGATATCTCTGCAGAGCAGCTATCCCAAAGAGCTTTCACTTGGTGAAGTTTCAGACCCATAGCTAATTACTCACCTACTCAAAATGAGTAGATGTGAATTACCTCTAAAAGTATTGCAGATAGCCAATTTTTCTCAAATAACTCATTCACCTACTTTTGGGAGAGCTTTCACTTGGTGAAGTTTCAGACCCGTAGCTAATTACTCACCTACTCAAAATGAGTAAATGCTAATTATCTCAAAAACTATTGCGGATACCCAATTTTTATCAAATAACTCATTCATGTACTTTTGGGAGAGCTTTCACATGGTGAAGTTTCAGACCCGTAGATGATTACTCACCTACTCAAAATGAGTAAATGCGAATTATCTCTTAAAAGTATTGCAGATAGCCAATTTTTCTCAAATAACTCATTCACCTACTTGTGGGAGAGCTTTCACATGGTGAAGTTTCAGACCCATAGCTAATTACTCACCTACTCAAAATGAGTAAATGCGAATTATCTCTAAAAGTAATGTAGATAGCCAATTTTTCTCAAATAACTCATTCACCTACTTTTGGGAGAGCTTTCACTCTGTGAAGTTTCAGACCCATAGCTATTTATTCACCTACTCAAAATGAGTAAATGCTAATTATCTGTAAAAGTATTGCGGATACCCAATTTTTATCAAATACTCATTCATCTACTTTTGGGAGAGCTTTCACATGGTGAAGTTTCAGACCCGTAGCTATTTATTCACCTACTCAAAATGAGTAAATGCTAATTATCTCTAAAAGTATTGCGGATACCCAATTTTTATCAAATACTCATTCATCTACTTGTGGGAGAGCTTTTACATGGTGAAGTTTCAGACCCATAGCTAATTACTCACCTACTCAAAATGAGTAAATGCGAATTATCTCTAAAAGTATTGCAGATAGCAAATTTTTCTCAAATAACTCATTCACCTACTTTTGGGAGAGGTCTCACTTGGTGAAGTTTCAGACCCATAGCTAATTATTGACCTACTCAAAATGAGTAAATGCGAATTATCTCCAAAAGTATTGCAGATAGCAAATTTTTCTCAAATAACTCATTCACCTACTTTTGGGAGAGCTTTCACTCTGTGAAGTTTCAGACCCATAGCTATTTATTCACCTACTCAAAATGAGTAAATGCTAATTATCTGCAAAAGTATTGCGGATACCCAATTTTTATCAAATACTCATTCATCTACTTGTGGGAGAGCTTTCACATGGTGAAGTTTCAGACCCATAGCTAATTACTCACCTACTCAAAATGAGTAAATGTGAATTATCTCTAAAAGTATTGCAGATAGCAAATTTTTCTCAAATAACTCATTCACCTACTTTTGGGAGAGCTTTCACTCTGTGAAGTTTCAGACCCATAGCTATTTATTCACCTACTCAAAATGAGTAAATGCTAATTATCTGTAAAAGTATTGCGGATACCCAATTTTTATCAAATACTCATTCATCTACTTGTGGGAGAGCTTTTACATGGGGAAGTTTCAGACCCATAGCTAATTACTCACCTACTCAAAATGAGTAAATGCGAATTATCTCTAAAAGTATTGCAGATAGCAAATTTTTCTCAAATAACTCATTCACCTACTTTTGGGAGAGGTCTCACTTGGTGAAGTTTCAGACCCATAGCTAATTATTGACCTACTCAAAATGAGTAAATGCGAATTATCTCTAAAAGTATTGCAGATAGCCAATTTTTCTCAAATAACTCATTCACCTACTTTTGGGAGAGCTTTCACTCTGTGAAGTTTCAGACCCATAGCTATTTATTCACCTACTCAAAATGAGTAAATGCTAATTATCTGCAAAAGTATTGCGGATACCCAATTTTTATCAAATACTCATTCATCTACTTGTGGGAGAGCTTTCACATGGTGAAGTTTCAGACCCATAGCTAATTACTCACCTATTCAAAATGAGTAAACGCGAATTATCTCTAAAAGTATTGCAGATAGCCAATTTTTCTCAAATAACTCATTCACCTACTTTTGGGAGAGCTTTCACTTGGTGAAGTTTCAGACCCATAGCTAATTATTCACCTACTCAAAATGAGTAAATGTGAATTATCTCGTAATAGTATTGCAGATAGCCAATTTTTCTCAAATAACTCATTCACCTACTTTTGGAAGAGCTTTCACACACGAAAATGAAAAATTGTGAATATCTCGGAAAAGCTATTTCTTCTCCTTTAATGCTCGGCGGGAGATACACACCGCGGCAGTGGTCTTGACAAAAATTTTTGTCTCCCCAAAAATGGTGGCCATTTTGAATTTTCAAAGTTTTTGCAAAACACAAAAATGCTTATATCTCGAAAATCGTGCTATATGGAGCGAACTCAACAAAATTTTTGACCTGCTGGGTATCTCTGCAGAGTAGCCATGCCAATTTTCAAAATATTTTTGTCTCGCCAAATATAGCGGACATTTTTAATTTTTTGCAAAACACAAAAATGCTTATATCTTGAAAACCGTGCTAGATAGAGCAGACTGCGCTGACTTTGGTTGCCACAACAGTATAAGGCTAGAAACGAAGCATTTTCTTAATACTTTAGCACTCACCTTTATATCCTTTTCGGGATGCTTTGTTTTTGCTATGCAAAAACATTATCTCTTTTTTTGCGAGCGATCCTCTAGTTGTCTATTTGTCTGTCTCTCTGGTTTTTTTGTGTTTTTTTTGTGTGTGTGTGTGTTTAGATTACTCCAGAACTAATGAACAGATCTTTATTAAAAATTTTGTGGGTAGGACCTGGCCAAAGGAAGAAGTTACTAAAAAAGAAAAATCTAGATCTTATTTTGGATACAAAATAATCATGAGTTTTCAGAGGTCCCATTTAAATGCATTTTTAATGACTTTAGCTTTCTACTTGATAATTGATATTTCTTCAAAAATGAATTTACATGTTTGGTTTTATTTTATTGTCTTCCTTACAATACTTGGTAACATGGAGTCGAGCGTTTTGCTCTCTCTGAGTGCATCTTGTATATCATTTGCAACCCAGTCAAATATAACTTTAATTGAATAACAAACATGTTGTAAGTCAACACTATAATTGAATAGTTAGCCAAATAAGTCAATATTTTTAAAGATTGTAGTAAGGGATATTAATGAATATGAAAATTTTGATTTTTAACTTTGTATTTCTTAATTGACATCTTTGTCTAATAGTTGCTTGTTTTTTTTCATATTTTTTTCTGGCATTTGTATTGTTTCCCTCTTTAAAGCTTCCAGATAGCAAGATGTTCTCTGTGATGAATCCCACTCAAGTTACTGATTTCAACTACAATTCTCCTCTGAGGATGACTGGCTGTACCAAGGCCAACTTTTGCCTTTATTATACAGCACCCAAGATACCACTCATGTGAGCTATTCTAATACTCTTTTTTTATTTTTACCAGATCACTTGTTTATGCATTGTTATACACAGTTTGTATCTGGTTAGCAGAATATTCAGCTGTTTTTTATGATTCTTGTAGAAATAAGGGGAAACTATTTCCATTGTAAATTAAGAACTGGTTCTTGAAAAAAAAATTACATTTTGCCATTTTGTATAGTCTTGATATATCATCAAAACAAAAGTAAAAAATATATATATAAATTTGATTGAATATCTCACAGAATGGGTTTATTTAGAAAATTGGTCCATTTGTGTAGTGACTAATATGTACGGACATCAATGTCTTCAATGTACCAAGTAAAAGAATACCAGATTTCTGGACTCAAAAAAACCCCATTCCTATTACATCACTATTGATTTCCATTCTCTGAGGCCATGCATTCCAAACATGATTCTGGCAATAAACACCAAAGTGTGCACTTTGATTGCTTCATGATGTCATTTAGTCACAGTTCAGAATCTTGACCAACTAGTCGACACTGCTTTCCTGTTCCTTTGAAACATCGTCTTTATATAAAACCTAATGTGTTGAAAGTTAATGTTAGATTGAAATGTGAAAACAATCTTCGGAGAAATAAGATCCTGGTCCACATGACCACACACTCTAAAAGGTTATTGGTTAGCAGAAAAAACTTGTGAGCCAGGCACATAATGGCTAGTAATACCTAGACAGTATATTAAATTGAAGATACTGTGAAAAGGACAACAACAGTATATAATTA
Organism: Sabellastarte sp. h YS-2021; assembly: GCA_964017235.1. Classification (NCBI taxonomy): domain Eukaryota; kingdom Metazoa; phylum Annelida; class Polychaeta; order Sabellida; family Sabellidae; genus Sabellastarte; species Sabellastarte sp. h YS-2021. The sequence continues at coordinate 137,011,380 of OZ024927.1, read as the reverse complement.
TATGAAGAAAGCACTACCAAAGCACAGACTTCTGCCAAGGCAGCCCAGTATCCTCTTATTGTAATTTCACCCAAATACTCATTCCCAAAATGACCTGATGTATTAAAAGGACATAAAAGCCAAACTTTAACATTGACTTTGTTGTATTTTTAGGGGTAAGGAACTTATTCTACATGGTGAATTAGACAAGTGGGTGCCGATGAGTTCCAAACGAGTGTCATGGATAAGTATTGGCATGACTGATGTGCAAGTTGGGCTTGCTGGTGGTGTTGGGGAGAAAGTTATGTTTACATATATGTATGATGGCAATGTGTCCATGGTAACCTGCACTATTTCCCCAGCAGGAAGGGCTTTCATTAGCATAAGCAATAAGTCATGCTATTCAATGTGATTGGCTAATATCAAGAGTAATATGCAAATGGGAGTCTGGGTTTGACAGACAAAAATCAATAAAAATGAAGTAGTTTCTGTGATTGTTTCTGTGATATTCCAGTTCAGTCAGTAATTTCGTCTTTATTTTCTGCAGTATGAACAAAAATGAATGTTATAAAATAAACTATGTTGGAATTGTGATATTGTTTGAATAATGCAAAATATTCAATTGATTAAGCTGTGATTTTACATTGATTGCAATTGTATTATTTTTTTCATGACTTTTTTTTAAATTTTCATATTTAATTATTTTTGTTATACATTTAACATTAAGTGGTATGAACTCAAGTAATAAATCAAATAATTTGTGAAAAGATGTACTATAGTGCTTGTTTTGTAGGTATTGAGAATTGTGTGATATTGTAATTTTTACACAGGTAAGGTAGACCACATTTAATGGCATTGTATGAAATTAACACCTACCCCCTCCTGTCTGAGACCGGCAACTTTTGTCACAGACTTACTGCATATATTTCTAGAGTTACAGGTCGATGTCTTGTAACTTATGAAATGTGTTCATGTATATTGTTTTAGTGGCTGAAGTTGATGACCTTTTTACAGTAAACAGTAAACCATTTATTCTATAGCAGTTGTCACTTCGTCAATTTTGAAACTCATTATTGATTCAACCTACATTGAGATTTCAGAGTGGCAACTTTGGCTACAGATCTGTAACCTTATTGAGTTACAGGTCCAGTCAACCTGGAAAGTTTTCTGGTAAACTTTGTATACTGGTTTATGGCCAAGCATTAATTCAATGGAAAGTTTCATCTTAAGACCTCTACTTGAAGGGTTGATTTGCACATAAAATGCACCAAAATAGAGGATTATTATTACTGATCTAGTCTGGTGTTCATATCAAATATCCTACTATTGTGTATGAAGGTAGTGTCTTCCTATGAACCAATAAACAGTATGAACCTATGAACCCATGGACAGTAACTATACATATTCCAACTAAAATAAATCAGTTTTAAATAGTAGGAGTATAGATAAAATCATTTGCCACATGCTGGGTCTTGTAACTTCTGAACTTATTCTGCTTCTTGTGCTCATAAAAACATTTATTAACATATGCAAATTACTGACTTGTCAAAATGACTCTTTAAAAGATCTTATCAGTCATGACAGAGAGGACTGAATGGCTAAGTGATGAACAGTATATCATTTGCACCAATCCACATTTTCCCAAAAGGTTCGTCCCAATATGACCTTTATTGTTTGTAATAGTAAGTAAACCCCCACTTTTTCAATTCTGATATTTAAATTTACATTTGAACATTATGTTGAAATTTGACAGATAAGATTCCAGTACATCTTTAAAACCACTATAATAGTTTTAAATAGAGGCAGTTTATCACACTAGTCAGATGAAATCTGTGTTCAAAAACAACTTTCTAACACTTTGCACAGGAGATAAAGTCTGTTTAGTGGGTTTGTGTTGTAAGATACTAATATTGAGGTTTTAATGGAAAGTATACCATTGGTCATTCCATCATGTGATGTACTTCAGTTTTCTACAAGCTCACAAGGTGCTCATACTTGCTTTATTTTCATGCTTTATAACTTCAAGTGATATGTTTTTTTTGTATTAATACTGTTTTTTATGATTATTTCTTTTGAATAATTTTTATATATATTTATAAAATTTATAAAATGTACAAATAAACAATGAGTCAGATTTTTAGTCTGTTGTATTTATGTTGTTTAAAATAATCAAATAACTGGTGCTTTATATTCTGACACTTCCTTATGTTAAAACCACCAACTAGCTAAATGTCTAGCTTGAATCCTACCATGAACAGATTTACCTTATCATCTGAAGTGCATGTTATTTGTGTTAAATAAATGTGATTGACATAAAAGAATCTACAAAACATTTGGTAGCACTTCTATTATCATGCTAAGTGTCCCTGTGGCACATTTGAAAAAGAAAGAGCACCATTCTTAATGACCAGGCAGTTAGATGTACATTAGTCATCACAAATTTTCAATGTCAAGAATTTAGAAGAAATTTGGGTTTCGTCTGAGAAAAAACGTACATATTGAGGTAAGCCATTCAAAATCAAGATGTTAAACTAAACTTTGCATTGGGGAACATATATTTGTATCCACTGGAAAGACGAAATACTCTGTCTAGAAAGCTATTAAGGTAGCAGCCAAATATTTGCTAGAGGGCATTTATAGTAAAGCCTCATAGTCTCTTAGACCAAGTATGAGATATGCACCCCTACTTGACCTTGAGTGTGGGACCAAAGGATGGTTTCATATTTGCTTTTGGTTTGATATTCCAAACCAATATGAGCAGTCCTAAGTAATAACAAGACCACCACTGGTGTGATCTTTTGCCAGGGATTAAACACTGAATGATAAATTCAGAAAAGAGGCATTATATCCAAGAGGCTTTATATCCAAGGTCTATAGTATGAAAAGGGTAAAAAAGATAATGGTTTTTTGGGATAATTTATATTTTTCATTTCCGGCAAAATTCCAAATGGCGGCCAGTAGCGGCTGAATTCAGAAAATAAAACATTTTTCAGAGACCTTATATTCAGGATCTTTATTACCCAAAGGTCCAAAATTTGTCTGAAATCACTGTATCTCTAACAGGTTTCAAGGTATTTGACATTTTCCATTTTCAGCAAAATTCAAGATGGTGGCTGGAATTCAGAAAATAAAACATTTTTCAGATACCTTAGCCAAATTGGCTCGAATAGCTCGATCTCTTACTATTTTTAAGATAATCAACATTTTCCATTTCAGGCAAAATTGAAGATGGTGTCCAGAAATTTTTACAGGCATTATTTTCAGGGTCTATCATACCAAATGGTTCCTAAGGGTGCTTGAAATCACTCGACCTGTTATGGTTGATGAGATAATCAACATTTTCCAGCCTGAGCTATTACTCAGGTATAGAGCTACAGCTCTGAAAATATGCCATGACACAGGTCATGAAAACGTAGATGAACAACATATTTCACAAAGAAACTGTAAATTCAATAGCATTACTACAAGTGATTTACTCATTGGAAAAAATGTCAGAAGTAGCTATTACTCAGCTATGGAGCTACAGCTAAGAAAATTCACCTTAACACAAAACATCAAAAAGTAGGTGAACAATATATTTCTCTATCCTTTAAATTCATTAGTATTATAGTTACTCGTTGGCAAAATGTCGAAGTAGCTACTACTCAGCTAAGGAGCTACAGATGTAAAAATTTGCCATTTCAGAAAACATCACAAAGTTACAAATTCAAGTTACAAGTGATTTAGTTATTGGCAAAATATCAAAGTAAGTATTATTTCGTTAGCTGTGGGGCTATAGCTCTGAAAATTTGTACTGACATAGGTCATCAAAAAGTTCGTGAACATCATATGTCATAAAAAAAACTGTAAAATCAGTAGTATTGAAGTTATTATTGATTTACTCATTGGCAAAAATGTTAAAAGTAGCTATTTCTCAGCTATGGAGCTTCAACTCTGAAAAGGTGCCATTAAATAGAACATCTAAACGTGCCTAAATAACTTCTTTGACCAAAGCACTATAGCCAACAGTTACAAGAGAAATACGCTATATACTCATTTTTCTCGTAAAAAGTAGAATAGTTATTGCTCACTTAGCTATTGAGGTAGACCATCGTGTATGTACAGAGAAAGTAACTGAACAACATATTGCTCTAAAACCAGTTATTTTGGAGTTATACTACTAGCCCCATTGCATTGATAACTTAACTATCAATGCAGCAAAAAATGGAGGGTATAAGAAACTGAACCAATATTTTTAAGCATAAGACCCCGCAGCCATTCAAGAGAAAACTGTGCGACACACGCATGCACACACGCTCGCACACAAGAGACATTTTACAATCTTCGCCCAACAGGCCAGCGGCATTTCTAAGATTGGGAAGCCCATTTTACCTTGAACAAAGAGCCCAATATCAAATGTGACCTCATCAAAACATTCTCAGCCCATGATTTCCTGCAGGTTGCATTCACATCCAAAATATCTTGGACAAACAATACGAGATATTTTTACTTTATAGTTTGGCCAACCCTGTTTGCTCTACAATAGAAAAAAGGTGAAATCTGATTGACTCCAAAGACTCAGATTTGTATCATATAAAAAAAGTTACAATTGAACAATCTGTAGCTGTACAATAATAACAGAAGTATGAAGTTGTCAGATGACAAGGCAGTGACAGTGATATAATCTCATAAATGGTAAAGGGAGGGAAACATCAAAACATCCCAAAATCCATGATTTCCTCAAAAGAAGATTCAGCCTAGAGAACCAGTAACAGTTTCACAATACAAAATACACGAACATTTAACCAAAACAGCCGGTGTTTTCAATATGAGGGCAAAATTGTAAACTGACAAGCACGTAAATTTTAATAAATGTAAAATTGGCCACAGTGAGTGAAATGTACCACTGGTGTGATACCCTTTTACAGTAAGACAAAATACTCCAAATTTGTGCCATGTTTGCATCAGGGGAGACCAGAGGCCTAATGTCCCCAATTTCACAAGTGTGTTGTGTATGAAGAATTTCAAAGAAATGCTGCAAGGGACTTTTCTCACTGGTAAATTTTACATGTTTCTTTACATTGAGGCATATTGTAAATAAATGATAGGACTGACATTTTGACAGATTGTAAACGAATGATAGGACTGACATTCGGGCAGATTGTTAATAATAGGATAGGCATTAGGGGCAGAACTGGCCATGTGGTTTACTGTGCAAAGCTCTTTGAGCTAATAATAGAGAAATGCTATATAAGAGCCCAGTATCATTATTAAGTTTAGATCTAATCACTTGGATCTAACATGTTGCCAAAATTTAGGATGCACTTGGAAAAGGCTGTATAGTCTCCACTTTGACTATTCTTTATTGATTATTATTGGCTGACAAAGGCAGCAATGTGAGATTAATCTAACTCACACCAAAGTTTAAATTTGGGGTTTTACGTCGTTCAACAGCCAGGTTCAAATTGGGACAGACCCACAGCATTTGTCACTTGTGGGAGTTGAACCCATACATAAGTGACAGCCTGTGATTAGATGCCAAACGTAATAAACACTGGGCCACCATAGACCTCTACCTCATGCAACATTTGACAATATCTCATAGAGGCTATCGTAATATGTGTTACATATATTGGACACTATATTAGTACATTGTATATTACATATATTAGGCACTATATTAGTGCATTGTTTAATTTGGGCTTTGTGTTTATACATTGTCATAAAAGATAATTGTGTTGTTGGTTCTTTTTGTGTGTTAACATTTAAAGTAAGGGAATTATTGATTTTTGTGTTTTAGTGTTTATTGATTTGTTCACAGACTGGGGGAAATCCCCCCTCAGTGGTTATGATAGATTTGGGGAAACCCAATTGCCAGTAGTTTCTAGAACTTCCTCCTTTAGCCTAGATGACTCAAGCTTTTTTGAGTTGGTTCTGTACAATTCCAGAGAAATCTGTGAATGTATATAAGGAATGTACATCTGACCACAAGTGAACTTTGTATTCGCTGGCTATAAGGAGAGCTATTGTGTTTTGGAATATAATATAACTTGTGTTGCTGTGAACTTTTACTGGAGTGAACTAGATACAATGTCTGGACAGATTTATTGCACTTTGGATATTTTTGGATATTGTACAGTTATATAACAGAGAGTGGATTTACTGCATTTTGGACATTGTCCATATCTTGGAGCAGACAGTACAATTGTGTTAACTCTCTAAAAATCTCCAGACAGACCTTCTGTGTGACTGGATATATAAGGGATAGCAGGACAAGCACCTTTTGTGTTGTTGAGTGTGAGACAGGTCACAAGATATAGATATCTGTGTGTGAGTGAACATTGGACAGATCACAGGACAGACCACAGGACATTGGACAGACCACAGAATATACTACAGGACGGATTACGGAACAGATTGCTGGATACGGCGGATAAATTTAACTCATAATCTCTGTGGTCAGGTCAGCTAGATCTTATTATTGTATTAGTGTGTTTAGTTAAGAGCATACCAGTTGACTGTAATCATTATTGTTGACTATTAAATAAATTTGTTCAGTTTAACTTTTTGCTTTTTCTGTTACAACTTAAAGACAACCGGTAATTGCTACCGCGCTTGCCCGTGACCGTAACATATGAAATGAAATATCAAATGTCTCTGCCCAACATTCACACAGAATTAAACCAAGAAGTTTCACATTTTGGATCACATTAATATGATTTCAAACCAAAAGTATTACAAAGTGATTTTGCAGTCATTAAACATCTTGCAATGCCAAAATGTTTGTGTCTCATCTGGCATCAACTGCCAAACAGTATTTTCTTTTAGATAAGATTTTAAAATAATGTTAAGCAAAAGAAGAGAGGGGTTTCTTGTAGATACAAAATGACTTCATATTGTTAAACCAGTCACGTTAGTAATACCCAGCAAATAAAGTCTCACGTTCTGGTCTTTTAAATGCTTGCATCAATGTTAGTCAAGTGAAGTTGGTCACTCATTTTCCGTTCTCGCAAGATGGGATTATCGCATATGCTTCTAATATTTCTCATAAACATTTTGAAATGTCTGTAGAGTTGAGGTGCATCAATGGCAATAATAATGATAATGAAAATAAGTACCAAAACAACACAACTTCCTCCCAGTTCCAATGCAATGGGCGATTCTACTGGATCATGCACTTCTTTCAATCCAACCACCACATAAGCTTCAAATGCAAACGTTTTTGTGGCCACTTCCGGTTGATTTGCTGTAGACCACTCTGTTGGAGTTGCAGTAGGTGTTGAAATAGCTGTAGTTTCATCAGACTCTGTTGAAGAAACCTCTTCTGTTATAGATGTGTGTGTACTCTCATGTGCTGTACTTGTCATTCTGGCTACTGTACTGGTCTCTGCCTCTAGTGTGCTAGTTTCTTTTAGTTGTGTACTTGTCTGTGCATCCAGTGTGCTAGTTTCTCTTATTTCTGTAGTACTTACTTCTGTAGTTTGTGCTGTAGTATATATTAGTTCTTTAGTAGTGTTGGTGATTATATCTGCCACACTCAGCGTTGTAGTAATCTGTTCAGTGGAAGTTTGCAATATTGGAGTTGTCTGTAGATTTCCGCAGTAACTTGTTTCTGTGTCAAGATCACTATACATAGTTCCTACATAACCACCCAAGGTTGCATGAGTTTGTGAATCCATTACTCCTCTAGCATACACAAATATATTCGTATTCAGGCGACCTCTTATAATAGTGTTTTTATTTCCATCCCACGGGATATATACAGCTGAATAGCTCAAAAATTCACTGTGCTCAACTGTTAGTTCCACACAGCTGTCCACTATATCTAAGTTTTCCACTTGTGCATAAGCACGTAAGTTCATGACATCATTCTTTGCCATCACTGCCACTATTTCCACATTTTGCACTAGTTCTATTGATCCAGATTGTACCAAGTAATATGGGAGGGTTACAATGGCAGATGATCCTGTGCCACAAATTGGTCTCAGTACTGTCATTGATGCATCACCGAGACCAGTTGTACTGTCGAAAGTAGTGAAATGCAGTGCAATGACTGGTTGACTGGCTTCAATGTGACCAAAACTCGAAGGTGATTTGAAGGTTGTCCAGCCAGTTGAAGTGTCAATGGTGAACTGGTCTGTTGTCCCGTCACTGTAAGTGATTAATACAGACGTGGAATCCTGTGTACCTGTATGTCATAAATAAACCAATAATTTCAGAATCGTTTTAGATGGAATTGGTAACTCTTCAAGTAAAAATACATGTCTTTGATGCCTTTGAGAATATTCCCAGTTGAAGAATGAATGCTAAAAATTAAACTATAATATGGATCTGCAGTAAAAAAGGGTAAACATAAAAGTTAAATGTAAATACTAAACTACACTAGGAGTATCTGTATCTAACCGAGGCCTTTCTTTTGCTGTCGAACAAACTAAAATGTCAACATTAAATTATGAAAAGGCAGTAGTAAGAGCAAGACAAACTCGTATCCTGACGACTTGGTTCATTAACACCAATTGGAAAAATAACTATCATTAATACATTGGGCTCTATCAAAGTTTACCCACCTATTTATGACATTGCCAACTTCTATCCTGTTTATGGTTACTCTTTATATATGAGGTGGAAAATCTGACCGAAAAAGAACTCTGACTTTCTGAATGATTAATGTGTAGAATCTACGTCTTTTGAAAGATCGCTGAGAATAAGATGGTTGAAACGCCACATCGCCAGCCTGAACATTGACAGACATTGTTACATTATGAAATTAAAGCTTAAAGAACTTACAATCTTGGGGGTGGGGGAGACGGAGCTGTGTAGTTTAATAACATCAAACTTAAATCCTTTCTGGAAACTGGTGTTTTCATATCGCAAGGAATTGTATAGAGAAGTGAAAGTTCAATCAAACCAAATCGTTTCTACAGTTAATGGTTCAAAACTCATATTGGTACCAACAAACTTTTCTTTCCAGATTTATTCACGCTGTGTATACATATTATTGAAGATAAAATACATACAAATGATTTTGAGTGTATCAGATATCAAGAATCAATACAACTTTCTTTTTGATTTTCTTGACTTCTTAATGCAGCTTTTAGCCTAGAAATTTACAGCCTCTTACCAGCAAAATGGTATATTCTTTTCCCAAAGACAATACATTCCTTTTCATACCAACACGTCATAACTGCAGATTGTGTGCATATTTTTTTTTCTTTTTTACGATTACAACAGAAAATAGAGTAGTCACGATCGAAGGCATGAAGTAATAGTGACTAGCACTGCATATGTGGTACTAGGGGCGGATCCAGCTTTTATGTAAGGTGGTGGTTCACATCGAGTAAGGTGGGGGTTCACATTGAGTAAGGTGGGGGTTCACATCAGACATATTATAACTAAGGGGGTCGGGGGGCATACCCCCCCCTGGAAAAAAATTTTTTTTGGTAAAAATAGAGTGCATTTCCTGTAAATTTAACACCACTGTACTTTGGATTCGAACTCACCGACCCCCCCCCCCCCCCGATCCGCTAGTGGGTACGTATGTGTATCTGTGGATACATACATCTGTGGACACATCTGTATAGAATTGTTTCTGTGTTCTACCTAATCATGAATATATCTGGTATTAGTTTTGATCCCCATGGCACTTTTGGTGTAAAATATACTATTAGTTAAAAACAAATATTTGTAATCAAAGTCCTGAACCAATTTCAGCGCAGTCGTAGAACTATATTTTAGGAGGGTATTTCCGAACGACCTTTTTCCTAGAATATGACGTCGATGTTTATTTTTAAAATGTAACCCATTTGTGCCTGTGTCAAGCCCTTCCAATGTAAAATAATTCACGAAGATCCACTCATTAGATTTGCAGTATTATCAAACAGAAAGCCCAAGACATTAAAAATACACTGGAAATGGGATCATTGAAAATTCGGGATTCCTTTGTATCCAGAATGTGTTCAGTATCTTTCCCAAATTTAGTCACTTAATTCTTCCTTTTGTGAGCTCTGTCCACATAAAAATTTCATAAACATTAGCTCATTACTTTTTGGATAAACAACGAACACAAATTTAACAAGATGCACTCAGAGAGAGCAAAACGCTCGACTCGATGTGACCAGTCTCACAAGTGTTATAAAGTATAACGCACATCCACCATGGTGGCATTTCAGAAATTTTGGAGGCTTATTGGTATCCAGAATATTAACTGGATCTTTCCTAAAATATAATCACTCCTTCCCATGGCTAGCCCCTTCCTACTTAAAATTTAACATCAAAATTTATTCATTACTTTTGAAGGAATATCAAGTAGAAAGCTAAATTCATTAAAATACATTGAAATGGGACCCATGAAAATTCATGAATTTTGGTATCAAAATATGATCCAGGTCTTTCCCAAAAATTAGTAACTTCTTCCTTTTACCAAGTCCTACCCACAAAATTTTTAATAAAGATCTGTTCATTAGTTCTAGAGTAATCTAAACACCAAAACAGATAAACAGACAAAAAAAGCACACAAAAACATAAACTCCTGGTGGAGGTAAAATTATTGGTTAAAAGCCACTTCTTGGTGAAAATCACTCAGGGTAATTTTTTGTGATGGACTGTCAAGAAATTGAAACAGAAAAGAAAACAGAAATAAATAAACATGACGGTATACATCACCTCCCTCTTTATTATCTTTATGTCAATTTCAAGACATAAATTTAATGAGAAGAAATATTATTACTTAAAGACAGCAAGTATCACAAGCTAGGGTTTGTGACCTCACAATGACAATTGCATTGTGACATCATTAAGTAATGACATCATCAGACAGTGAAATATTGATTTTTTACTTATGTGATAAAGAAAATCAGATTTCTCTGTATATGCCAAATTGAAAAAGTTTTTTTGAACAGCAAAAGTTTAAATGCTGTGTTTTACTTTTTTTCTTTAAAAAAACCTTTAAAAGAAATTGCTAAAAAAGCCTAAAAACAGAAATTAAAAAAACAACTCTACAATTGACTGGTACTGAACCCCAACCATGAGATTACAAGTTCTACACATTACACTCACAGCCACGGAAAAAACCTGATTGGACACAAATTCATGAGGAAGAAATCCTGTCATGATATTGATTTCTGAAGACCAGCAGATTTCACTGTATATGCCCAACTAAAAATTTAAAAACCTGTCTCCTGACTTTAATTTTCAAACAAATTACACCAAATTTGGAAGAATCCGTCTGTACCCCATAAATATATACCTACCCACCAAATTTGAGCCTGATTGATGTTATAGTTTTTGAGTTATAAGGACAAAACGGTGCACAGACAGACAGACAGAAAGACAGACAGACAGAAACAAACTGATCACAATAACCCTCTCCTATCGTCCAGCGTTAATAAAAAAACATCCCCCCCCCCCCCCCCCCGGTGGAGGTGAAAACAATTTTAAATTCTTACCAATGACTTTTATGGCATATTCATCACCGTACTGCACTGGTGGTATGAGATATTCACTGCCAAGTTTATTCAATGGTAGAACACTATCTGCCATGTAATCTACAGCAGATGCAGAACCAACAGAGCCCAAATATACCCCAGACACCACGTTGACTGGATACAAAGTGTCCACCAGGGTGCCAGAGAGGTCAAGGTCACTCTGAATCTGAAACATCATACCACAAAAGAAAAGGTCAATGCTTTGCAATATGTCGAGTTATCTGTGTTGTGCTAATTCAAGGTGTATTAGAATCTACCATATCTCCAGTTGGTGCCATATCAGCTTCACCAGATTATTCAGTTCTTTGCAGTTGGACACAGGTGGGGATATGTGACTAAGAATCACTTTAATGATTAAACCTTGTGAAAGTTTATGTGTTTTAGCCTTTTATTTGATGTTTCCTATGGTAATCAAGCAGCTGTACCATTTTTATATTAACATTTCCTTGACATTTCCTTGATATTTGAGATTATTAGGTGATATTTAAGTCTATTTCAAATGAATAAATGTTATTAAAATCTACTTTTTGCATCATAAGTTCAAGTTCATAAGCAAAATCAGTTGAAGTTTTCTGTTTACGCAAATTAAGTACTGCAGAAATGTATAGTCTCATATTGTAAGACCTTTTAGTGAGTTTACCCTTTGTACAAGCGATATCATTTAAATTTCGAAGGTCAATTTGTCAGATGCAGTGCTTTTATAGCACCTGCTAATGTATACAGATAAAAAACCTACAATCTAATAGACTTGGTGAAAATTTATCATCTCCAAGTGACATATACAGTCAATTATAATGTTATTGTATATAAGATTATTAACTCTATATGATTACGGTTTTATGCTCAATAATTTTTTTTTTCATTTTTATCACATCTACCCTTCAAATTTATCTAGCCATTTCTTTATCTAATCATAAAGTAATGAACCCGTTGCCAGAATTAAACATGCATTACAATAATATATACTATTTTTAAAATATGCTACACTATGTTTAAACTATATGGATATGGTCGCACATTTGCATAATCAGATACACACACGGTAAACGAATAAAGATGTGTAGCAAATGATTCGTGGAACACATTTTTCTTGTGAATCCATTGCATATAGAAATCAGTTGAGTTTTATATTATGTCAAATCTCCAATTGTGATGACCAGGTTTGGCCATATAGGAAATAATCTTATCTTACTATTAACCATTGCCCAATGCCATTTAGCTCACATAAATTTTGCTTGGTGAAATGAATATTGAACTAGCCTGTCAAATTCTCAGACATGGCAGTGAAGCTAGAGCTTGTCACCATTGTATCACAAAGTCCATTGTCCAGCGGTGTTACCTGTAAGTTGATGTATTCATCCAGAGTTACAGACAATGTATCCCCACAGTAGTAATTTGTACCACCATAACTTGTTACAAGTACAGAACTCTCTGTACAAAACTGGAATATAATCTTCACGTTATTGTTATTTGCGGTGGAAGTCACAACAAACTGATATGGTCCTTGGAATGACTCCGTGGAAGAGGCAATTAACAGAGGGTTTTCAGCATAGCTAGCAATCATGTAAGTATTTCCAAGGTACACTTTGGGGTACACAACAAACCCGTCAGAAGTGAGGTACCCGGTATTGCTAGCTTGTACAATTATGTCTATATCTGATACAATTCTCACTCCACGGTTGTTGGTGCTAGTATCAGACGGAACCAGGTTTGTTTGCTGGAATTTATAAACTCCCCGACCATAAGGATCTATTACTCTGTGTATGGGGAATGGAGAAAACCAGCCTGTGTGTGCTGGTGTGGAGATGGTGGTTGTGGCAGGAACCGGGTTCAGATTGATCATGTAAAGCTCCACCATAGGTGTTATACCCGAATTAATTCCATTTTCTGGAACACCAAAAACAAACTCTCTCCCCTTGTGTTCAGGTATGCCTGAAAAATACAGAAAACATTAAGTCATGTTTGGGCAATATTAACTATTATTCAGACAAATTTACTTTTTGCGATCTGTCAGACAAGCCTGTCCCATATGTGAGCTAATGTATATTTTAGTCACTGAAATTTTAGCCATCAGATTGAGGGGGAAAACAACAGTAAAGGTATAACCTGCAGTAATAGAAATAACTTTCACATTACCACATAAAAGAGTCCGTGAACCTTATTTCCAAAGCTTTCAGTTTAAAGCCACAAATAAAGTCAGCAATTCTAATGATTATTAATTTTTAAAATAGAAAATAATAGACAGCAATAAATGCAGCTACTGCATATCAGTTGACAGAACATCATTTTTTATTATTATTGTAAAAGCATAGAGTTTTGAAAAAAAAATCAAATAAAAAATTTTAATTGATTAAATGTAGCTCGTATAACCTACAAGCATATCATCTGGGACTAATTAATGTTCTCGGGTGGCCAGTTACGGCCTGGTCAACTCAAGAGAAATGAGCATACAATAACTGAGTGGACTGCTGGGTGACACTAGCAGCACTGAGGTGACCCAGACAGTGACGTCTAGCATTCTTCCTTCTTTATCGTTATTCATTTCACAGTTTGTGAAATTATAGACATAGACAACGACGAGCGAGGTGTTATAGGAGATTTTACAACGATTAGCGATATTAGGATCACGAAGGCGAAGCCTGAGTGATTCTAATGCGCTAATCGTTGTAAAATCTCCTATAACACCGAGCTCGGAGTTGTCTATTTCTATTCTAACATGACATTTTAAAATTATCCCATAAAAATTAGTTTTGAAGCTATTTTGTACAAAAATATTTTTTTAAAATTTTGTACATTCATATCAGTATATTCTATTTTCAAATGTAAGAATCCATAAATGTCGTATTTACCATTATTTGTTTATTTAATAACAAAAATCCAAGCTGTTACTTGAAGTTTTCTTTTTGTGGAGCGGCATTGTGAGCGATAAAATAGAACAAGGGATGTTATGCGGGGTTTTACAGAGCAACTTTTCGCGTCTTAGCCAATCAGAATCGCGGACACAGCCGTGTCATGTTAGAATCTGTTATATCCTGTTAAGTGCATAAAGTAATGCCAAAACTGAATGTGTTTATTTCTTTGTCTTGCTTGTAAATGGTTAATGAACGTCTAAAATTTAAATCTAACTTGGATGGTTCTGTACTAGCTGCACAGTAATGAAAATCAAGTAGAAACTTTCAGTAAATTGTAAAAATACCTTAATTATTTACAAAATTAAGAAAGTTATTGTAACTTGTTTTGGTGTGTTTCCGTGTATTTATGAGATGTTTGTCAATGGTACCTGCTTGTATATGTTTAAGCGTGACATTTGTCCATTGTGTTTTTGTACTGTGCGTAAATATATGTAACCATTGTTATGATATAATAGGTATATTAACTATAAGTGTTTTATGGCAAGCGAAATAAATATTAAGTCTATTTGTTGTTTAAGTCCAATTAATGGCTTTAACACTGTAGGTTTATGTGGTTGTACTTTAACTTTTTATAAATGTTGCTAAAATGTATTCTACAATGTTAAATAAAGAAAAAAAATAACAAGGGAATGAGACAATATATTTTGTAGATTTTAGTTAACATTAACCTTATCTGTCGATTTAATTGAGTTCAACCGCATTTGGAAAGAAACGCCAGACCTATTAACCATGTGACTAGGCATTTGACAATAAAACAGTGGAAAATATGGTTTTGTGGATCTTGATTAAAAATAATTCTGAACTGTAAAACCACCAGGCACTTGCACCTGTCAACGTTCTACTTAAAGACCAAAAATCAAGCTGTTATTTATTCCTAAATATGACGCCTCTGAATACATCCAAAGATTTCAGAAGGTTTACTTCTTGAAGGGAAACCTTTCCTTTTGCAGGCTGGACCCATTGTACATATGTATGCACAGTGATACCTTTGAGGACTGATATAATCTCTTTGTTGAAGAATTGTTTCTTGTAAAGCTTTAATTTTCTTTTTATTTAAGTTTTGACCCGAAGTTTCACCGTCACAAATGAGTAGATTTGGAGCCAAACAAATAAGTAGCTGTGGATGGCCCATTTTGTGAAGCACGTACGTTCACCGATTTTAAAGACTTTATTGAATGTACCACAGATAATAGACTGAGAATATCTATTTAAATTCGCTTTGTTGTACATTTTAGGAGCACTTCTTACCTTGGTTTAACTCGGGCAACAAAATGTAAAAATTAATAATGAAAATTAAAAAAAATATGAGCTCAGTGTATAAAAGCAATCTGGTTGAATGTTTTATAAATATTCATATCCATTCTTTATCTGCTTGTCATTGCCACTTACCACAGTTTGAAAAACATATTCTTAGCCATGAGCAGAAAAAGAACCCAACAGTTACAAGATACATCATTGTAAACGCAATGACTGAACGTTTCAATCGGTAATCCTAAATTCCCATTTTGTATAAATAAACCTAAAAAGACTTTTTAATAAGATCAGCTTATTCTCCCATTATTCACAGTCTTTGCTTCTGTGAAAGATTTGCCGCCTCTTTTATTGGTGTGATAAATAATCAGTGAAAGTGGACTTTTGAACGTTCTGACACAATTAAATCATGTGACTTTCTCTGCAAACACATGGAAAGATTTTTAGAGCAAACAACTGACACATTTTCCCAGGAATATCATCCTTTCTTAATTAATTGTTTGTAGTGCCTCGTAAAGGAACTGTTGAATGTTTGATCAGTAAACATGTACTGAAACTATTTTAGGAGTGGGTAAGCTACTTTTACTAATCTTTATTATTATTTAAGTCACACATCGGAGAAGCTTTTTTGTTTATAATTGTGCAATATTTTTCATTTATGGACAGTTGTTCCACTAAGTAATTATAACCATTCATGGACAACCCCCTTATTATCACTTTTCTAGAGAAACTATTTCACTATTAATTTAGCTAAATGGTGATTATCTGATAACAAAAAACTTAAAGCACCAGTAGCAAGTGAGGAAGTCAATAAGCGCAAGTATTTTTCAACAATGCTTGGAGTTTATTAAAATAAAGTTAAAATAATGTTACATACATTCTCATCCAACTGCCAGATCTAAATCTCCAAACAGTTTAAAGAAATTTCAATAATATGAAGACAAGTGATGGACAATGGAGATGAAACTAGGATTTATGAAAAAATTATAGGATTTTTCTACAGGTGATGAGGACTTTAATGTCATTAGTACTCATGGATACAAATCACCAAAGTGGGACTTGGACATAATCAGTTTAATGCTACTGTCATTTCTACACTGGGATAGAAATGTAGTATGGAAATGGGCTTCATTCCTACTGTGATTTCTCTATTGTACATGACGTACTCATAAAATAAAATATTTCAGGAAATGCTTCCGATTTAACATAGAATAAGCTTAACTGACTTGTAGGGGAAAAAACTTGTCTTTGAAGCAGAAATAGACTAGGTTTGTCAAAAATTTTCGTCTATATGGGACTGTTCATGTTTTTCAGCATTTACTACTATAATGGCCTATTCACACAGTTCTATGCACTCACAGCAACTCATATTGGAATTCTGGTCCACCACTCGCTCATTTAGCAATACCGACCCCTTCATCCAACTTTTGAGAGGATATGACCAGTTTTTCAAATATTTCAAAGAATCGGATACATCTTGGAAACTTGGTCCCTTTTGATGTGAACATGTCCTATATAAATACAAATCCAGATTTGAGCAAACTTATGACGGCAAATGGATGCTACCAATACATTAAATGTATCAAGCTACAAACAAATCTTAAAACTTTTTGCTCTTGTATGTGACTCATGATGCCTGAATGGAACTGTGTAAACTCGGTGTTCGGATAAGTCCATCAGCCAGAAATCAAATATCTACAGCTAGGACTGTACGGAAAGGTGCCGCTTAGGTAATACCTCCTATTTCTATAGCACTCATCCATAGTAATAGTAAGTCTTACAACTCTTCTGTTAACGGACCTCTTGGAGATGGTTTGGAAAAACATACAAATATTATGACTGGTATTAGTGAAAGATCTCGAAGAAACCAGTACATACAGTTGCTCAAGGTTCTGTACTGTAAACTGTCAACCATTGGTAAGCAACTATAAACTTTCCCACGTAGGATCCAGGGTTTGAATGGCAGACCTCATAGGTGGGAGGCAAGTGTGTTACCACTGCGCCACCTTGGCTCCCAGAATGTTTTAAATGGATATTATCGGGCATTTTAGACATATTTGAATAGACCCTGGAGTTACAAGTTTATATTAACTATTCGTCATAAAATTAAATATTTTACTGATTTTTGTATCCCCAGTCCCCAGTATGTCCAATACAAAACAGTAAAAGGCAGCAATGGGTTTAAATATCTATTCAATATACCAAATTTGCTTTTTATATGCGCATTTATACGATGGTTATTTTCAATTACCACATTTTTTAATTATATAATTTACTGAACTTGCTTGAGAAACAACTGGTTGCAGTACTCTCATGATATGAGCCAAATATGAAAGAGAGGTCAAATTAATTTGGTCCAAGGTCAAGCAATTTGATCCCTGCTGAAACATGGCATGATATAAACCAAGCTGCAGCACCCAGACACGGAAACTCCATAACCTCCAACAAACATATCACTACAGGTCCCCACAAGAGACCTGAATCAGCTGAAGGAAACAGATACACAGAGGCTCTTGTGTCTCTACTGGGGCCTGGGTGTCGGTCATTACTGACCCAACTTTAAAACCCCAAGCAAATGATGAGGTGCCGAGCAGCCAAACTAAATCTTTCACACAAATGAACATAACCATCCACCATACAAAAACGATGATCTGAAACAGAGAAAGACAGGCAGTACTTTATTCTATACAACATTATATATAATAAACCTAAACAAAATATAAGGGGGGTACTGACTTAATGGGTGGGTAAAATTTCTTCAATGTCACCTTCCTGCCCTCCAGACTTGAAATGGCAGAGAGGAGAGTCAGCCTACCAGGTGCGGTGACACCTTATGCACCAGTAGACTAACAGGACACAAAAACCCATGCTGGACAATACTAAAATATTTAGCTGATCGATAATAGAACTCCCCCAGGAGTCTGACCGGCCGGACCAAAAATTTAGTTGTTTTTTTCTTTCAGAAAGAGGTGACGGTGTCAGATATATTATGATTAAACATAATCAAAATGCAAATTGCAAAGATGTTTTTATTGTGATTTGCCCTTCTCTATTTATTCTCCATACAAATTTCTGAAAAAAATGTTCTTTCAATATTTAGGAATGACCATAAGTGACAAAATTTGACTTACCCTTCCACAAAAGTCTAGGTATTCTCTTCGACATACGAATCTGTACTATGTCCTTGCCTAATAGTATTTTTAAGAACATTGGCACAATGAGCTCCAGCTGAAGATACAGCAGCATGTGTTGCAAAAAAAAACAAAAAAAAAAAAAAAATTTGCAGTCACTGTTAGGCCATTTACCATATATTTGTAAATGTGTTCGTCCTGCCAAGTAATTTTGAATAGAATGCTTAAAGTATCAAGATATCATATTGATGTCAATAGTACAGGTGTCGATGGCACATTTGAAAGAGATCTAAATTGGCTTTGCATTTTCTGACTTTTGGTTGTGTTACCATATTTCATATTAAATCTATTTCAGATAATCTATTTTTGGATGCTTCGCTTACTGGTATGGATAAGTGCTATAACAATGAGTTCATGCCATCAGTATAAACTCTGGTTGAAAAAAAATACAATATTGTGGCTAATGTCATTGTTGGTTTAAATATATAGGGTCAACTTTGAGCTGAAACGAGAATAAGGATACATTGTGATAATCAGACAGTGCTTGTGCTTGGTGGTATTTGGATGCCACCGGGCTCACTCTTCCAGGAGATACCTTCAATTTTTATATTATGGATTAGTGTATACATTTTTGTTAAACATCTTTATTGTGATTGGGTAACTGGATTTTGAACTGCATGTGCCCCCTCCTATTTTTTAATTTCTTTGCTTGAGGTAGGCAAAATAAAAAAAAATTGTCCTGGAAGAGGTGTCTGCTGAAGTGCAACCTCATGGGTTTGTAATATAGTTGTATCATTCATTTTAATAAATTAAATTATTATTTTAGTATTATTAATTATACTATTAGTATTCTTAGTATTAATTATTATATTAGTATTCTAGTTTTTTAAGTTACCTTGTGCATATATAATTGATGTATTTCATGTTTCATTATAATGAGTAAAAGGCAGTATAACCTGCGCTTGTCCAGCAAGCACGTACAGTATTTTAAAAACTTGATAAATTAGAGGAAGCCATCTAATCCGGATATGATTAAAAGTACAGAAAAGGGTAACAAAACTAGTCCAAAAATTAACTACCAAAAAACTACATCATAAGCCCACATTGCAAATGGCCAAGCACATGTAGTGTCAAAGATTCCAAACTTGGTGGAAATTCGACATTATGCTCACAATCAATTTCAAGTTCAACAAAGATTACAAGATCTCACCCAACTTATTAGTGCAGGTACAGAAGGGAAAGTTAAGTCCAAAAGGGGGTGTGGTTGAATTTTTTTGTCTACAATCACTTTCGTTAGCCTCACAAATTTATCTTGTCAGGTTCAAACAAGGAACACAGTACCAACGACCAACTATCTATTCTCCATGATAGAAGAAAAAGTTGCAAATATTAAATAAAATATGTTGGTTTATTTATTTGGGGTTTTACATCGCTTTCAACACTGTACAGGTCATATCATGACGGGTAGTTGGAAGGGCAGAGGAAACCAGTACATACAGTTCGTTAGGGTTCTGTACTGTAAACTGCCGACCAACGGCAAGCAACTACCAGCTTTCCCACTTGAGGCCGTGTCGGGGATCGAACCCCGGCCTCAGAGGTGGGAGGTGAGAGTGTTACCACTCTGCCACCGTGGCCCCATAAAATATGTTGGATTATACGATTGCATTATTACAGGATTTTTCATGGAGTGTTGGAAAATCCAGTCGCACAGTTCAATTGTGCAGAAAGGTGCAGGATAACATTACTGATTTCTCACAAGTTGATAAGATTGAGATAATAAGAAGGACTAATGCCAAGAGAAATATCCCACAAAGTCAAGGAAAAAATCCTACAAATTTTAGGAAAAATTGCAGAAGAATAACAAACCCATGCTTTGTCAAGGCGATAATCAAAATTCTTGTAGTTTTGCAAAAACTCATGAAACCAAAGGTGTTTTATATAAACACATCCACTCGTCTTGTTTTAACAACTTTGGGAAGTCATTTGGCCACTCTGAAATGGATTGTAGAAATAATTTTTTTTTAAAAGAGAAAAAAATGAAATAAGCTTGGATGTGGACACCAATAGGCACCACACTCATCCAACAAGAGTTATTTATACAAAAATTCGGGACGTTCAGAAGGATTATAATGCCCTAACAAAGGTCTTGACAAAATGATGGTTGTGCAACAAGGCCTAGCACTATAACTGTGATGGCAGTCCTTCAATCCACCAAAAATAAAGGTTTCCCTGTGAACACAGCCTCCAGTAGTATTAAGAATGCATTGCAACGGGTCAGTCAAATTGTCAAATCCTAGGAATAAATATCAAAACCTCTTAGAAGGTGTACAACTGGTGTCATAACCAGTATTCTAAACTGTAGGAACAGGTACCTCTTAATCAAAATATTGCGGTCAGTACCCATCAGTACAACCAGTAGGTTCGAGGTGTTGTCTGATCCAAGTGAGGAGACAGATACAAACATTGAATGATAGGGCTCCAGATAATCAGGGAACCATATATTCATGATTGCATAAAACATATAGCCTAGGCTTTCAAGGCTAATTTTAAACAAAGAGCAAACCAAAAGATTTGTACTCCAAGTAAGTTGGACACATCTTTGGGGACAATTCAGGCGGTTGAATCCAGAACAGACTCAGTGGTCAGAGATGCTACAGTTGATGAATCCTGTAATTAACATGATACACTCACAGACACAATAATTTGATAAATATTGCAAATATTACCTTTTACATAGGAACATAGGGGATACTTTTGATAACATCTTATATAATGAACAACACAAGATACCACAGGAGGTTTTGCTGAATAAAACTTCCTGTGCAGATTATAACAACTGTAATGCTCAAATTGGTAGCAATATTAGTTTTGTACCTGTTACATCACTCAATATATAAAGGTCCAAATAAATAATGAGGAAATAACTCATAAACTAGTTAAATAGTGTGGCCTACCCAATACCTGTCCAGGGTCAACTTAAAGCAGATCAATGGCGAAGATATCTTACCACATATTGGGATCAACAATTACCTGGCTTAATCACATATGGGTTTGCTATGGGCTTGATATAAATTCTAAATTACAGTTGATCCAAATCACATCTCTGCTTTGCATTATCCTGGTCAGGTAGAAAAATACATACTCGATAAGTTGCAACGTGATGTCATATTGGGCCCCTTCAACCAGTACCCCTTCCAAACTCATATCTCTCTGTTTATGACCAGATCCAAACAAAATTCTGATAAAAGACGCATCATTATGGATCTAATCTGGCCCCTACACATGTCTGTTAATACTGAGGTCAAGAAAAATTATATCTAATAACCTACTTTCAGTTACATTACCTTTCACTGGACAACACCACTAGTGCTTTAAACTCTATGGATCCAGGGGCCATGTAATATTATATAGTCTTAAGCAGGGCGTTTAGACACATCAGAATTGACCCGATGAATTGGGATATAGATTTACTGGGTATTTCCATCAAGGCCTGGATATTTGTCTGCCTTTTGGGTATAGACATGGGTCAATTTTTTCCAGTGATGTGTGACGCCATAGATCATATCTTACCTCAGAATGGTTTTCCTTGTCTCTGGAATTAAATAGAAAATTTAATCTATACTGACCCCCCATAAAAAATAAACAAGTTTTTTTCAGTTCTTATTGCAACTTCTTTCAGACCTTGGATTATATATAAGTGGAGAAAACTTGGTGGCTCTCACCAGCTCTGACATATGTTTGGGCATACTGTTAGATACACAAAGTGGGACTATATCAATCCCTCTGCCCACGACAAGCTGTTGGAAATAATAAGTAAATATAACTCTTGGTCTCATAAACATAAATGTACCAAAAATCAGTTTTAATCAGTATTAGGCTCAATCACAAAATGCGTAAAGCTTGCAAGATATTTTAATGGGATTCTTTTTCTCTTGAAAAATAACTTTCAAAATTTAAAAAAATGGTTAACAGAACAGTTTTTGTCAGGATTTGCATTGGTTTGATGTATTTCTAGATAGTTACAATGGCATCATATATTATGACAATCGTCCAGTGGATGAATCTATACATCTATAGATCTTGATGCTTGTCTTACGTTTATGGGTGAAGCCTTCTAGAATGTGGTGTATACATTACCATTCCCACTTAACTATAAAAACTCTAATATAAATCATTTTAAAATGATTAATATTTTGGTGGCTGTAAAGATTTGGGGTCAAGCTTGTAGTAATAATTGGAATAATTGTAGAATTAATTGTGACAATTTACCTGTTGTACAGATATTGGCAGACATTGTGACAGAAATATATGGTTATTAACAGCCTTATATAACATTAATCTGGTTGTTTTTCCATATTGCAGGTTCAAGCAAATACATAGGTAACCTGTTATCTAGATTTTCTGAATACCCCTGATGACCAAGCTAAATTGCAGGCATTTATGCAAGACCATACCTGGTTATATCACACTGATTAAATACTGTTTAATTCTATAGTATAATCTGTATATTTCAAATAATATAACTTCCACATTCCAGCTGGCCACCAGGGCCTGGGAGAGATTGAGGATGTCCTACAGGCCGGAAACTCGAGGGCATTACAATCGAATGTTCAATGATTTCCTGGCTTTCCTGGTGGCTATTGGACTGTCCATTTCTCAGGTAGATACAATTTTAATTCTGGCTTTCTTAGAAATATTTACATCACAATTTCTTATCTCCAGTTAACATTGCCAATTATCTAACTGCCATCAGGGCCATGTACATTACATATGCACAACGTACTCAACCCCTTAGAGATGAGAGAATCCAAATGTTCATCAAATCTCTCAGAATAAATAGACCCTTCAGACTGATTACTCCTGTACTTGTAACCGAAGATTCTAGAGTCATCTTCAACGCCCTACACATTTTTCAGCTTCCTAAGATTGTCTAACATTCTTCCCCACACACTAGCGGGCTTTGATATGACAAAACATTTGTGTGGGGGCGACATTTTCTACCCAGCTGTTTATTCACCTGACACACAAAAACGCAAAAATTGGCTTTATTATATTTGGCTCCAAGTCTCAACAAAAAAAGTTAAACCCATTCTTTCCAGTAAATATATTGGGTGAATCACTGATACCTTCTGATGCCGTTAAGAATTTGGGTGTCTGGTTTGACTCAGACTTTTCCTTCACCAAACATGTTAAAAATGTATGTAAACATTGTTTCATCCAGATGAGGGATCTTAGACAAATTCGACAGTACTTGACTCATGATGCTGCTCTTATGGCTGCAAACGCACTTGTGGGGAGCAGGCTTGACTACTGTAACTCCTTGTTTAGGGGTCTATCTGTTGCTAACCTACGCAAGCTACAATGCATTCAAAATAGTCTGGCCAGAACTGTTTGTAGAGCCACATGTCTTTCTTACACCACTCCACTAAGAAAAGCCCTTCATTGGCTACCCATAAGGCACCGTTGCATCTTCAAGACTGCCTTGTTGGTATACAAATACCTACATACTAATTGTCCTAAATATTTCAGCCCATTTCTCAAAGTTAGACAATGTGCCTATAATACCCGGTTGAGTCAGTCTGATGGTATAATTCTACATGTTCCTCAATACCAACCATCTATTTACACATCTACAAAGCAGTTTAGTCTAAACTTTGCATATGATGCTCCCAAAATATGGAATGAACTCCCTGATGATGTATGATCTGCCACTTCCATTGCTTCCTTCAGAAAAAAACTTAAGGCATACCTGTTCTGCCAAGCTTATCCTCCTTAGTATTTTCCACCTCATATGGCATTCTCCGTGATGTCGACCATTGCTATGGATAAGGACGATGATTTTTGTGACTATACCTATGATGTTGCACCTTAGAGTCTGTCACTCTGGCAGAGATTAAGCGCTATAAAAGTTGAATTGGAATTGGAATTTCTTTACATAAATTGGTACCACCATTTAAATAAAATGGTTAAACACTATTTAGATTAGGCAAGTAGTAGAACCATTGCCACACCAGAGCTGGCGCTTCTGCCCTATGTCCTTGCACTACACTAAAACATTACTGAATTGATCTCTCATGACCCTAATGACCCCTTGTCCATGACAGGCTTATCCCACTCACGGATTCTACAGTACGAAAAACCTTAATATCCATAGCTTCTAGACTGCACATACCAAAACTTTTCATGTTTAGTAAAGGATGCACAACAAGGGCTTTGGCCATGGTGTTAACTTACAAGATATTATAGCCCATTGCAGATGGTCCTCGCAAGCAGTTTGGAAGTACATAAAGTCCATGCCTTCTGCTATTTCCCCTGTTGCTACCTCTTTTTGAACATCCCTACATCCATAACTTGGTTGCTTGGTGCTTTCTCTCATTTCTTTACAGTTTAGCTTTTCCTTTTATAATGCATATTTCACAATCAGACAAGTTGCCCCCACCTTTCATATTCATTTCTCGGCAATGTGTTCATTCCCTCAGAAAAAAATTTAAAATTCCCCTTCTTATGGCTACTTGTCGGATTCCCCATTTCCTCCCACCCATCTTGTTTTGGTTTTGTAATAATAATAATAATAAAGTTTGTAATAATAATAATTATTGTAATAATAATAATAAAGTTTGTAATAAAAATTATTATTATTATTATTAAATTTTATTGTAGTTGTTATTGTTATTATTGTTGTTGTTTGGGTTTTTTGGGGGGCAAGCATTTTGGCTCTAGAATGTTACCGGGGCCTGTTTGTATTCTATAAAATAATAGGGATGAGGGATGATTTGGCTCGATTCATTTCTGCTATGCCTATTTACAAATATCTCCCTTTATATACATAATGTGTTCGTGTATATTATGCCCTGATGCAAAAGTGTTTAGTGGATGATAGTAATTAAAATAAAATTTTAATAAATATATAATAACCCAATTTCCTTGTGATTGTTCTTATCTGTCCTGGAGGAATGACATGCTACGCAGAGGCAGGACCAGGGATCACCTCTTAAGCATGTGTGCAAGGAATGTTTAGCTATTAACTGCTATGTACAATGCATCTACCAAGGTTTCTCATATCCAAGGTACCTGTAAAAATGTAGTCTCCTGTTTAGATAGCTTGTTACCTCTGATAAATTGTTACAATATTGTGGTGAATTTGGTCCTAACTTCTAATGTCCTTCACAGACACAAAACACTAATTCCTTCAGACATCTATAAACAGTTCTTGTCAGCTTGACTTCAAATACACAACTGACAAATGTGGTCTATTTATTGGAAGTCACGGTCACTGCACATGCTTTCCTTTTGTAAGGTTAAATGTGTGTCAATTAGTGTCAGCCGTGGCATCCCACATGAATGAATGGTCATTTTGATTTGACTCAATTAATCATCCCTACGTCTACAGATGAGTGTGCCCATCCTGAGGCTGAACCTGCCTTGACCCCTGCCCTCTTAGCCATATAAACATTACCACCTCCCTCATCATGGTCATGAAAGTAATTATCCTATTTGCAAATAAACGAACTGTGACTTACATGGCTATGGAATTTTGAATGTCATTGTAACAATGAGAAAAAATAAAAAGAACTATTAACAAAACATAATTAGGGTGATATATGGACCACCTGATGCCCTCACCAGACATCAGCCCAGATAGCATGGATTTATCCTGAGCGACCTTCACATCAAGACAGATGACCTTTACCTGTAACGGGTGACCTTCACCAAGGGGGGGGGGGGGAATCCATGGTAGCCTGATGACATGAGGCATCAGCCTGGGTAGCCTTGGATTTACCCCAAGGGTCCTTCACTAAGTCACTCCATCAAGACAGATAACCTTCAACTGCAATGAATGACCTTTACCCTGTGTCAGCAACCATGGGAGAATCCCATGGCGATGAGCAGGTAGAGTGATTAGGTATATCTAAGGATGAAATTCATGGACACCTGCCATAAGTCCTAGGTATACCCAGAAGCAACGTGATGATTTTAAAAATTTGACATTAATCCCCTGCCAGTAGATGTGCGGATTATAAAAGGTGTGTATCCAGGCAAAATTGGGGGTCTCCCAGGATAATAATTCTAGGGTTGCTCCTGAATGGGTCTTAATATTGGTATAGCCCCATAATATTTTAGCTTGCCAAAACTGGGAGACGGGGGACTTCACAATGACAGTGCAGATTTGGAATAGAACAATATTAAGATACAACTCTAACATGATGTTTTTGGTAGATCGTGTTGTCTAGGTAAGGTATTATTTTTAATTAACAGTCTGAACGGACACCAGAAAACTCTTCACGTGGTCTTTATGGAACAGATGTCACTGTACGACTTCGACTGTCCTAACAGAGTACATAAACATCAATAAAAGACGCACCTCAAATGACCTAACTTTATTTTCATAAATTAATCATTGATCAAATAAATTACATTATTTGTATAATGTGCATCAGCAACACAATGCCTGAATCAAAATTTCATTTTGATAAACAAAACTGAATCACACATGAGGAAGTAGGATTATTAAAATTAAAGAACACATTCTCATTCATATTTTATAATAATTAACTCCATTGTACCACACTTCAGATATCTTTGCAAAAGTTGTGTCTAAAATGTTAAATCCAAATCAATGTGAATTATACGGAGCCCAGGAAGGGACATAGAACTGTTTTCCTGTCATTTTTTATCTTGTTACCAGGAGATAGTAGGTCATTCCCACAAGTTAGCAAGTCATTACCACAAGATAGCAAGTCATTACCACAAGATACTAAGTCATTCCCACAAGTTAGCAAGTCGTTCCC
This sequence comes from Sabellastarte sp. h YS-2021, assembly GCA_964017235.1. Taxonomy (NCBI): domain Eukaryota; kingdom Metazoa; phylum Annelida; class Polychaeta; order Sabellida; family Sabellidae; genus Sabellastarte; species Sabellastarte sp. h YS-2021. The sequence continues at coordinate 136,983,856 of OZ024927.1, read as the reverse complement.
ACAAGATTACTAAGTTGTTCCCACAAGATTACTAAGTTGTTCCCACAAGATTACTAAGCTGTTCCCACAAGTTAGCAAGTCGTTACCACAAGTTAGCAAATCGTTTCCACAAGTTAACAAGTTGTTCCCACAGGAGAGTAAGTTGTTCCCACAAGATAGAAAGTCATTCCCACAAGATAAAAAGGTTGTTCATACAAGATACTAAGCTGTTCCCACAAGATACTAAGTCATTCCCACAAGTTACTAAGTTGTTCCCACAAGATTACTAAGTTGTTCCCACAAGATTACTAAGCTGTTCCCACAAGTTAGCAAGTCGTTACCACAAGTTAGCAAATCGTTTCCACAAGTTAACAAGTTGTTCCCACAGGAGAGTAAGTTGTTCCCACAAGATAGAAAGTCATTCCCACAAGATAAAAAGGTTGTTCATACAAGATACTAAGCTGTTCCCACAAGATACTAAGTCATTCCCACAAGTTACAAAGTCGTTACCACAAGATAGAAAGTTGTTCCCACAAGTTAGAAAGTTGTGGTAATGAGATGTTAAGTCGTGGGAATGAGATACTAACTTGTGGGAATGAGATACTAAGTGGTTACCACAAGATAGCAAATCCTTGTTTTATTTCGTACCCACCACTTATCAAGTCATTCCCACCACCTACTAACTTGTTCCCAACACTTATTAATTTGTTCCCACCACTTACTAACTCCTACCCACCACTTAGTATCTCGTTCACACCACTTAGTAACTTGTTCCCAGCATTTAATAACTTCCCACCACTTATTTACTCATTCCCAGGGACCAATAATATGCAAACAGGGGTTAACAATATTTATTATACACAATAGTTATGACAGTGACCACTAACAGCCTTTCAGTATTAGCATTTATTACAGAAACTAGTTAATAATACATAAATTCTTTTAAGATTGTTACTAGATAAAAGACAGAAAAATTATTTAGAAGATACATGAGCACATAATGGTGTGGTTCCCCCTGAAGGTGTCACATGCAGACACTATAACCCAATTAGTAGTAAACCTGTACATTGCCCATACCCATACTAGAAGAATTTAGAAACTTAGACAGGGGGTTAAGACCAGGGCAGAAATGACAAATTTTTGTTAGAAAAAAGGGTCTATGAAGAAAAAAAAAATCTAAGTTGTAGTGTAATGAATTTTAGCCATTAAATCTACACATTCAACAGCTCAGCCATTGAATATACACATTCAATGATTTGCTCATTGAATGTACACATTCAATAGCTTGACCCATTGAATGTATACATTCAATGGTTATCCACATTCAATACAACTTTTATGAAAAAGGGTTGAGAACGTTAAGACTATGCAATTTACAGTAAGAAAAGACTATGCAATTGCAAAACATGAGCTTTGTTGTGTTCAGGTACAACTTATATGAGAATCCGATGGAGATCCTGCAAGGTATGCTGTGCCAAAAAGCACCCAATCCAATGTAACATACTAAAGTATCTTAGAAAGACAAAGGAAAGTGCCATAAAACAGGCACCTCTAAAAGGCAGTAATGCAATATACCTGTAATAATAAGTAGGTGACCTCTGAAGGTCAGTAGGTAGGTAACTAAGAAGAATAACCATTAAAATTGCTAAAACGATAGCCATAATGGTATTAAAGTTGGACATGTAAAGTAATAGGAAACATGCGACCTCTGAAGGTCACTAAAAGCCTACAGGCATATGTAAACTTGACTGGTATGCCAGTAGATGGGTGGCCTATATATAAGTTAGGTATCATAGACAAAGAAATTGCCTGTATATTGGCATCAAAGCATGACTTAGTAAAACTTGTGGGATGACTTCATATCTTGTGGTAATAACTTGCTATCTTGAGGTAACGACTTGCTAACTTGTGGTAATGATTTGCTAACTTGTGGGAACGACTTGCTAACTTGTGGGAACAAGTTAGTATCTTGTGGAAACGACTTTCTAACTTGTGGGAACGAGTTAGTATCTTGTGGTAATGACTTTCTATCTTGTAGGAATGACTTTTTAACTTGTGGGAACAACTTGCTATCTTGTGGGAATGACTGCTAACTTGTGGAAACGACTTGCTATCTTGTGGGAACGACTTATTAATTTGTGGGAACAACTTGATATCTTGTAGGAACGACTTGCTAACTTGTGGTATTGACTTACTATCTGGTAGTAATGAGATAAAAAATGATAGAAAAACAGTTCTATGTCCCTTCCTGGTCTCTGTAGAATTATGAGAATATTGCATTCGATAATAGTTTTGCTGCAACAACACTCCTGCAATAATCCTTTGATGTTGTATCGGATACCAAGCCTGATCATGAAATCATGAGTTTTGGAGTCATAATAACACTAGGACAGTAAATATCATCTTTAAAAATAGAATATCTACTACCCCTACAAACAAATATAGTTTTCATGATCCGTTCTAATAATTTAAATTGTTCCAACAATTTCATTAATTTGTTGTAACAATTCAGTAAATCATTATAACAATTAAAATGATTTTTCAAAATCATATATTATGTAGTTAAGAATTTTCTAATCTTTTATATATCGGTATATATTATTTTATTTTAACAGAACATATTGTTATGCACAGTCTGTATTCTTTCAGAATAATTAATTAGTTTATTGAAATATGCATTTATTTATACATTAAGAATATTAACTACCACAAAAATATCAGTTATATATCCAAGCCCTGGGAATGTATAAAATGTGGCAAATGATCTAAAAAAGAAGACAACCTACATACTAAAAATATTGAAAATTTACGCGATATTCAAGTGATATAATGTTTATTGAATCCTGATTCTTGACAGTGGTTTAGCTATCCTTGAAGTACATGGATGTAAAAAGTTTAGTTTTCTTCCTTTTGGAAGCCAATATTTTAGAAATAAAAGTACACTCACCACACGTGCAACTGCAGGTATCCCATAAGCCAAACAAAACAAAAGCTGCAAGTACAAGTCCCATCTTTTACAATGAATAATATATTTCAGTGCATTTTTGTTGTATGTCAGTATAGGTTCCAATGTTGTGGGGATTTTACGGCTCACATAACAGATACATAATTTCTCAGATAATAAAGCAAAAACAAGCTTTTGATTCTCTGTTGTAAGTCAATAGAGATGTCACACTTAATTCAAACTTATCTACTGAGACATAATTAAAAAAAAAAATCACAAAAGTCTTACATTTCAAAAGAAGTACGAATAAGTACTACAATTTAAAAATATGGACACATAAAAAAGTTTTAATAATTCAAAACATCATTTTGAACATGTTGACATATACGAGTATCTGATTAAATCATAATATTTTCTATATTATTTTTTGTTTTGTTTTTATTGTTCCCATTATGGCAATTTCAAAATAAATTTCACAATTTTTCATAATGTACTAGAAATTCTATTTTTCCCCGTGATACTTGTGGTGTATCACACTTTAAATGAATAGTACAAGGGTATACCTTTCATTTTTGCTGTCATAGAAAATAAGGTCATCTTAATAAACCCCAACTTACACCAGACAAAACCTTCTTTATCACTTAATTTTCCTGGACAAACAAAAAAAATCATGTAAAATAGCTATACTCTCTGTATACTTTTTTACAATTACCAATTATTGATATAGTACAGTTCCAACAGCATAGTACTTATTAGTTTATACTGAAGACTAAGTGTATATAAATATTTAGTATGAATATATACTAGTATTTAAGTTCTGACCTACATATTCGTTTTATTTCTGGTCAGTGGATTCTGTTTTTCCACTTTTTGTAATCAACAAGATGGTCAACGTGAAATAATAACTTTTATTGATCTGTGCCACCCTGAATTGCAAGCTTATTATTCATCATTGATGACAGACAACGGAATCCACAGGATTCTTTCCACAAAACCAATTTATTATCTGTGAAGAGAAAAAGGCTATAATTGTCTTTATGATTACTGAGTATAGATTAAATGATGGGGGTCTGAAACTTTACCCTACACTGAGCAAAATAATGGAGAGCAATGGTTCAAAGTACAATATCTTTGAACTGATTTAGTCATAAATACACACACATAAACTATAATAATAATTTATTTCCACCTTTAACTTCTGATTTTCACTAAAACTTCACCAATTCATCATTGAACAGTACTCTACATACATCGATAGAAACTTGTTTCTTAATCGTAAACCATTTTGTTTCATATTGAAAATTTATACTCATTACATTATTATTACTATTTTCTTCATTCCTGCAGGACTCAAAACATTATTTAATATAAGGACTGAAATAACCCTGACTGAAAGACAGCGGCTCAGGGATGACCATTTATCAATGCCCCTCCGGGACTTAGCCTACAACTAAGGATCACACCCCATGGGAGAGGACCATAATTTTAAGTGGTTGTCGAAACTACTATTTGTCTAAATATATGTGGTATCAAAGCCAGGTCCTCTGTTTTCCCAGGTGGATGTGCTACCCTCTATGCTACAGTGGCAGATGAATCTAACTAATCTAATTCATCCAAATGTTTAGTATTTTTGTGGGGCTTTCACACATCTCCAGAACACATATGGATCCATCATACGTCCATCTATCAGGTGAATGTTTTAATATTTTCACATTTTAGGTCATAACATCACAGTAAAAAAACAGATTTGAACATTGTTCTGAGCAGTTCTAGCATGATATGACATGTCATTGTCTAATCTAATCTAATGTGGACTTTTATAGCGCTTAATCTCCATCACTGATGGACCCTAAGGCGCAACTGAACATAAGGAGAAGCAGTGAGCAATAATCCGAGGACATAGCCAGGTCATACCATTGTGTAGTAACATTGTGGACATCATAGCATTCATGTAACCCTACTGCTACTCTTACACTTTCACTAGCCATTACAAGATGATGCAGATTTTAAACTGTGGGAGGAGGAGATTAAACTTATGGGGGTGTTCCACTGGAAGCGACTCTATAACCGACTCTATTACTTTAGGGTCAGTTGCAAAAGTCGGGTGCCAGGGGACACAAATCCAGTAAAAATCATGGAACATGTTGGGTTGGTTTTCATCTCTACATGATGATTTTCTCCACAACAAGACAGGAAACTACCATGAAAAGCTGTATACCCCAAACCGAAAAGCCGTATCAAGCCCCAACAAGCCATACTGACAAACTGACAGGACTGGAGCATTTTCCCGACTCACCCCAACTAGACTGATTAATTCCTGGAGTCAGGATCGAGAGTCAGGATTGAACCAAAACCATATAAACACCTCTTTGGCTGTCAGAAAACATCATTTGTCACTGCAAAGATGCCAGCCCTACATCAGATACTTTCTACAATAGCTGAGGATACTTCTGTTTATATTGAGTTTTTGCAGACAGAAAAGGACACATCTGTACCCAGGGCCATTCCCTAACCAATATCCCTACTAAGTATCAACTTCCATGAAGTACATTTTAAATCTAATTATCTAGCCCCGTGTCAAAAGACGAAAGAAAATAGCATCAGAGATGACTGTATCGCACAGCCTGCAGAAATAGTTTTCAGCACGAGATATAGAAGTGAAACGGCACAAAGATCAGGAGACTTTCACAGCAAATGATGTAACATCTGTAAAGATCCAAATCATGTTAGCAGATAAAATAGTGTTTAGAGAGAAAATACCTATAAATAATGAAGCTTTTTTAAATTTTAATAATTGAAGTATAGCTGTTGTGCATAAACTTAAGATCGATAAAATCTTAAGATTTGCTTGCTCAAACTTAGGATCCTAAGTTTAGGCAAAAATCTGCCCAATCTTAAGATTAGGCAGCCCAAACTTAAGATGTTGCCTTGGACTGTGATTGGCCTCTTATTGGTGGTCTATTGTTGGCTGATTGGTTGATTATTATGATTGATTACAGATTACAATTGCGTTATACATATTAAAATTTAATTTATATAGATTAAAATTTGAGTTATACATATTAAAATTTGAGTCATACAGATTAAACTTGGAGCTATACAGTTTAAAATATTATGTACAGACTTATTTTGTAAATTCCTTACCAAGGAGATTAAACCAACATGAATTGACTGTTATGACAACAGACACTAATCCTATTAGAAACCATAACAATAAGAGATCAACATCATTGAGACCCTAAGACAATAGGCTCAAATCCTCCAGAAACCATTCCAATAATAGACAAACAAATCAACATCAATAGAATACTCAGACAATAAGCAAAAATCCTATTAGAAATCATCCCAATAATAGACAATTAAATCAAGATCAATGGAATGTAAGAATAGTAAACCCTGTCAGGGTTATGTCATTTGACCAGTTATCAATAGAATCAGCACAATTACGTTAAAGTACATATAATAATCAGTTACTGCAATCCATATGTATTTGCTATGAAAGAAATATGTCTCGATTACGCCAGGTGAACACACTTTGGGAGACCTTCACTCCCCAACCAACGGCCCATCCAAGAATCAACTTTCTACACCTTACAGTTTCTGAGATATTGTCCCGACAAGATTTTAAAGGTCAAAGTAACTATAACAAGGCCGTTGCTCACCTACACCCTCTAACTTCCCCAACATATATTAACTTCCTACACCTTATAGTTTCTGAGATGTAGCTCAGACAAGATTTTTAAGTTCAAGGTCGCTACCACAAAGGTCAAAGTCAAATCAAGGTCACACCATGACAATGCACAAACAATACACTCCCTAACCGATGTCGCTACCGAGTATCAACTTCTTACACCTTGTGGTTTCTGAGACATAGCCTGGATAAGATTTTAAAGGTCAAAGTCACTACAGCAACGTGGTAAAAGGTTAAATCAAGGTCACATAAAGATCAAGTCAAGGCCACACCATGATGTTGCACACCCACAACCCCTTACCAATGTCTGTACCAAGTATCCACTTCCTACACCTTATGGTTTCTGCGATAAACCTCAGATAAGATTTTTAAGGTCAAATTCACTACAGCAAGGTAGTCAACGGTTAAATCAAGGTCACACCATGACAATGCACACCTACATCTTCTAACCAATTTCCCTACCAAGGATCAACTTCTTACACGTATGGTTTCTGAGGTATAGCCTGGACAAGATTTTTAAACTCAAGGTCACTACAGCAAGTTGGTCAGAGGTCAAATCAAGGTCACACCATGACGTTACACACCTACACCCCAACCAATGTCCCTAGGAAGTTTCAACTTCCTACAACTCATAGTTTCTGAGATAAAGCCCAGACAACCTTTTCCCACTGCCAGTCTACCAGTGCATACCTGCACAACCCTTAGGGGCTGACCCTTCTCCCAACTTACCCAACCAACTCTATTATTATTTTGAGATTTTATTGCTAAAACTTTTATTTATGGCGCCTTAATATAGTTTATTTGCTAAACATTTTATTCAATTAAATGCACAAATTGACTTAACCAATAATGAATTTATAAACACCAGAAGGGGGTGTCTTTTGAAGTGGGTTTTATTTAATTTCTACATTGGATGGTTTTGTCTATATAAGGGAAAAGTAGAAAGTGGATCGACTCTCCTTCGAGAGTGGTAACATTAGTTATTCGAACTATTATTTGTACAAATTACTTCATAAATTGCACCAATAAACTTCAATGTTGTTTTAAAGGTCGAGATGATTTTTGTGCTCTCAAACTGTGTCAGGTTTATGGCTCCATTCCCCATGGCCCCCCCCAACAACACCAACTGCCAAAGAAACAAGCAATTGGGAATAAATATATTATCTATTAATGTACTAAAATTGGTATTTACTGACATGTAATACATAGTTTTAACCATTTTACACTTTAAGTAACTTTATTCTTGACTAATGGTTATCATTAACTTTACTAGCAATTACAAAGTATTACTAGCCAATGATTAAGAACTTTAAGAAATTACTGGCATTGGCAAGACGATAGTTACGAATTACTAAGCCAATTAGTTACATAGTTAAGACCTTACTGATGGATTTGCCAAAAACATTACACATTAACCAAGGCAATTCAAATAAAAGGTAAGGTGATATTTCCAGACTTTGGTAGACACACTGGCAGAAAAATAGGATGCAAATTTTACAAAGGATGATGCCAGCATAAGACCAAGTGTGCCTGGGTACGACCCACCCCCTTCCCATTCTGGGACACCCAAAGCCAAACCTAAACAGGGGAGGTCAACCATGTGACCTCCAGCAAGGTTACCCAACCTACTGGACAAAGGAAACTGTAAGAAGAAGAAACTTGGCCAAAATTTTTTTGGTGGGGGTTGGAAGACCCGAGGCAGAGTTGGTACAAGGAATTGGTTAACATAAGAGTTTACATGTTCTAAGGCAAATACTTCCACATATTAATGTGGAGACAATGGAAGAATTTGGAAGAAATTATGAATTAGATGTAGGATGATGAATTGTAACAGGGTGCCCAAATGGAAGAGTGCACGTGGAATTTCCAGGACCAAATGCCAGCAAGCCAATGAAATGCTCTGTAACAAAACAAGTACTTCCAATACAAATTGTACATGTGAACTACAGAGACAAATACTAGACTAAGGTGACCCAACTGGAATGAACTCACAGTTGCCACACAACTGCCCGCACATTCCCCATGCCCCCCCCCCCCCCCCAACAACACCAACTGCCAAAGAAACAAGCAATTGGGAATAAATGTATTATTTATTAATGTACTAAAATTGGTATTTACTGACATGTAATAAATACCACCACCATTGTAACTAATGGCAATAGCACGCAATAGTCCCTTGTAAACATTGTAGTTTAAAATGATAAATGTTGAAGTGTCAATATTGATTGGTTTGGTTACTTAATTTAATCTGTCTTAAAAGCTTAGCTGTATCAATCTGCGTTACCTTTATATAACCATTGATGTATGACATTTGTGTGACTAATTGTATGAATAACCTTAAAACCTTTTGTAACAATAAAGTTCAAAGTTGTAAGTAAACATGTCTTTTCTTGTGTTATAGGGCGAATGGATATCAGCACTGAAATAATAAACGAGACAAAAATCCATTAAGCAAATATTCAGTTCAATGATAACCTATTTTCCCACTAAGTGCAATCAAAGTGACACTCCCAATTGTATAACTGAGTAGCTAGTAAACAATAAAGCTTCAGTGTGTGAACTTTAAAACGTTAACTTCTTGGGCAGATACATAAGCGAGGATTCAGTTACACTTTAGAACAATAGATTGCACTAGCGGATCCGGGGGATCAGGGGGTTCGACCCCCCCCCCCCCCCCCCCCCCCCCTTGAAAAATAATGTAAAGAGGTTTAACCCAAAGAACAAAATTATTTCTTGAGAGTGGTGCTAAATTTACAGGAAATGACTAAATTTTTACCAAAAGCTATTTTTTTTCCCGGGGGGCATGCCCCCCGACCCCCGTAGTTATGGAATGTCTGATGTGAACCCCCACCTTACTTAAAAACTGGATCCGCAGCTGGATTGTTGTCAAGTATCTAATGGCATTTGTTTTGCAACTTGGTTCCGGCCTAATTTAAGAAGCACAAGTTCTACATGGGAATTTGGTGAACTACATTCAAACCTAACAACCCAAGGGTTCTATTTTTATCATCTTTTGTTATATATATATTTTATGCTTTCTTTATAGTTTTTGACGCAAAGAAAAAATGCTTAACGTGCTCATTTTTCACTTCAATGAGAATATTCATTAATGTTTATTTGATCTAGTTTTCTTAATTTGTATAATGTTTCAAATCTTCAAAACACGTTTGGTGGAAACACATTTAAATTTAATTTTAAAATATATGAAAAGAAAAATCGCATTTTTATTTGCTATTCATAGAAATCTGCAGCATGTTATTGCCAAATGCGTATCTCAAAGGTTATAAACTATATTAAATAAATCTATTTATAAATTCTTATATTAATTCGGACAGGCTTGAAAATAGGCTGTCCTTTCCCTTCTGACACTTCCCCTTTGGCATATTGTTTAACTCCTGTAAACAATTGCATATTGTTATTTACCTTTGCTTTTGTAGTACGACAGTATTCTAAACGATTGCTTATTTCTGTTTGGTTTGAAACCACTGTTATTTACTTTACAAAAATGGCAAATAAATTCATTTGATTTGGGTAAAAGGCTTCGTTTAGTTTTGATACTGAATTTGTATTATTGTTATTATTTTCATGTCACTGTGGTAAACTAGAAAGTAATTGCCGAGCACCGACCTGCAATGGTGGGGAGGGGGTGTTTCCAAAAATTAAGTTTTTTTAGACGAAGACTATGATTCGGATCTTTCCCGACATTAAATCACTTCTTCCATTAGTCAGGCCCTACCCACATTAAAAAAATCATAAAAAATCCTGTCATTACTTTTGTATTAATTATGAATAAAGATGGACAAATAGACAATGACCACATCCATAAAAAACTTCCTCTTGGATAACAAAATGTTCTATTCTGTTCTAAGGAGGGATCTTGGGCCAGTATTCATAAAACTTGCTGAGACCAAATTTTGTCTCAAGTCTCAAGTTTTGGTCTCAAATCTGAGACTGGTTTTGGTCTCAGACTTGTTGCTATTCACAAAATGGTTGAGAGCAAATTTAGTCTCAGATTTGGTCTCAAACTTAAGACTAGTACATAGTTGTCTCAAATATTTTGGTAAAAGTCTCAAGCATTATTTCACCTTAACTGAGATTCATGTTTTTACTTTTTATGGCTTAATGTGAAGTACAAATAATTTACAACATATATAATACTTAGCCTAAACTTTTGTAACAACGGATAGCCCAAACTTTGGTTTCAAAAGTACCTCACTTTGAGACACTTTTCAACAGTGTTTTCTGACTACATAGCAACAAAGAAGTAGATCATGTGAAATGAAAAATAAAAAACAGTTGACACAATTTTCAATTTATTTTTAATTTTTATAGACAGTATGATTTTTGTTAAGAATTAAAACACACAAAAACTATTGATATTTTAAAAAATATTGGATATATTTGCAAGTTTATGGTTTGTTTACATTAGAAAAACTTGAGACTGGTCTAAGCTTGGTCTCAGCTGAGAACCTGTTTGTGAATACAAAGTTGAGACTTGGTCTCAGCTGAGACCAAATCTCAAAGCTGAGACTATTTTTTGTCTCAGACTTAAGATCTCTTTATGAATACAGGCCCAGGTCTAGGTGGCAATACGTCTTCTTACCACCTGCACTGCAGAGGCTTGAAACCAGATCAGGATTGTGACAATGGAAAGTTATTAGTGAAATTAAATATACTTTACGGGATCACAGATACTTTATAGAATACTTTATTTTGTAACATTAACATGCAAATATTGACAAATATAGAATGTCTCAAAGACACATAGCGTGCAAGAGAAATTTTTCACTAGGCAATAATATGTTTGGAGAAATTATTTGTCACTTGGAGAAAATGTGTCAGAAAAATTTTAAATGTGCCCTATAATACTCACTCTGTCCTTTTGCCTATCATATGTAATGATTTGAATATAGACTGTCAACTATACAAAAGAGTACTTAAGTTCTTTGCAAGCTTAGCCAAGTCTGATAATATTTACAACAAATTAACCCTGCAACTAATTACTCAGGGTAACAACTCTAGGATGTCACACACTTTCAACCATTTGTCATACAAGTATGGTTTTAACAAGTATGATTTTATTGAAAATATAAGCATGCCTAACCTTATGAAAAAGATCAGCAGTCAATATCTGGAAAGTTTACCTGCATGGTCTTTATGTGGTGATGTTATCAAATATATGGTTTATCTTGTCACATCTAAACAGTATCGTGTATTTTCACTAAATGAAATATATCGGTTTACAAATTTTTGCTGCACTATGTAGTATAGTCATACAGTTATTTCTTAATCTTCTTCTTTTTTTTTAACTTCTATGTATGTACATTTTTCTGGGTTTTTTCATCTTTGTACATATTATGTAATATAATTGCTGTATTATTCAAGTACATGTGTACTTTTATATACGAATAAAGAATAAATAATAATAATTAATTAAGCTATTTAAGCTGATGAACTCTGATAGTTAAAATTAATTTCTAGTGAAATATTAAATGTGTATTAATCTCTCGAGTAGAAAGCAGCCATTAGGGGAACTTAATTTGAGTGAATTTCTCACAAATGAGTAATAAAGAATCAGTGAAATTTTCTCAGAGCTAAAATTTTAACTTATACAGTACTTTTTAATCAACTAATTAAAATGTAAATGTGCAATACTTCATAATCATTGTGGTACTGCACAACATGTGTAATGTGAGAATGTTAAAGTGTTCACTCGAGTTTAGAAAATATGACAAATACGACATAGAAGTCACAACATAGTTCAAACATGTATGTTGATTTTAAAGATTTGTGCATAAATACAATTAACATTACTTCCTTTGATGAGGATTACCTGACAAAACAATGAGCTGAATATCCATGCTTTACATCAAATACAATTTATTTCTAAACCATAGTAAAATGCAATTTACCTCGCTGTAGTACAAATATGAACAAAATATTGATTGTCCTAAACAAGTAGGCTTATAGGTCACTGTTAAGAAGGTTGTGTGCTTATAATTTTCAGGGTTTAATAAAATACAATACACTGTACTCCAATTACACTCGCCCCTGTGAGAGGAGGGGCGAGTCTATTAGTGTCCAAACACACAACTCGAAAACTATACGTCAGACCTCGGGGCCCAATTCACGAAAAATCTTAGCCAAGTCTTAGGCTTACGTAGGCTAAATTTTTAAAGCAAAGTTAGCCTAAGATTTAGCTAAAACCATTCATAAATACGGTCGCCAGGTCATACTTTCACACAAAGTGGGGTGTACCCATGGCATGGTCCTCCTCAAAGACAATTCAGATAAGGATCCAGATAGAATATCATTATTTTTTCACATATAGTTTATACTGATTCCAAACAAAAAGCGATAGTACAGAAGAAAAAAGGGACTTTTAAGGTGTGTAGCGGGGTAGTTAAGTGCCAACTAAAGGGGAGAAAGCTGTAAAGACAAGTTTGATGGCCACAGTTGTTCTATTCAGATTTGGTGATTTAAGTGAGTGGAAATGACGTTTTCTATTCAGATGGGAACTTTAAGGGCAATGAAAATCACTTCACCAACTGATGTTATGAGGATAATCGATCACTTGCTTTTGCTTTGAGTGATTGAAATGACGAGAAGTTACCCCATCCAAATAGCCCTATTGAGAACATCATTGTAAGTTTCAAACAATTCTACCAAAGACGCATCTATGACCAGATTCATTTTGTGTTTTTCAGTACTACCTGCAGACGAGAGTTTGTGCATTCTAATCCCCCATTCACACTATGGGCGGTATACACGTGGTTAGAAGTTTTACTCAGTAGTGAACCGCCTCCCAGGACGCCTCATATCTTCCAAGATTTGGATTATCCATAAGGTATGACTCGCATGGCCACTGATGGTGTGTAACCATAAATAACAGTAGGATGGCAGCAAGATTAGTGGAGTATAAACGTGTGTCACCAAGAGACAGCCTCCATTCACCTCCACTCATCTTATGTTTCCGTGTTACACCGAAGAATGACTAAGTCACAACCTATATAAACCATAGACCACACCTTCAGTTATCGTATCTAAATATTCATCTGCACATGCTCACGGTTCCAAATTCAGAGATGGAAATTTTTAACATTTTGAAACTTCAGTAAGACACACAAGGAATGGGACAGTGGACAACAGTTTGTCAGGTATACAGGCATCAGATGATAGTTGAAGGACCGCGGCTTTTTGCCCAATGTCTACTACTGTGGGGTGTACCACCTGCAGGGTGAATATGTTATAAGGAAGGGTTTGTTGTAGAATTTCAGAAAAAAGCTACTGTAGATTTGTTTTCTCCTAGATGAACTGTGACCTTTGCATTTCATTTTTTTGAGAATCATTATATTTTCTTTTCCTCTGCCGGTTTCTTCTACGTGTGGAAAAAAACATAGATTTGACATTCCTCAGAAGCATGCAGAAGTGTGCTTTCAAATGTGGAAGATCAATGATGACAATAGTAACAAGAAAAATAATAACTAAACAGCAACTACCTCCACCTAGAACATTAGAAAGTGTGGATTCCACCGGTTCATAAATTTCCTTAATATCCGGGACAACATAAGGTTTGAACTTGTAAGTGACTTTATCACTTCCATTCTTAGTTGGATGGACTGATGTAGTTGTATCTATGCTATTAATAACAGTTTCAGCTATTTTTACAATAGTAGTATATTCCATGGTTGCTGTTTTCAGTTCAACATCAGTTGTTTCTTCAAATGTGGATGCTGTGTTACTGGTTCCCTGCATTGTAATTGTTTCACTTGTGCCTCCTTCATTTAACTGTGTCCATTCATCTGATGTAATTGGTTTTTTACTAGTTTGTTCTATAATTACAGTTTCACTTGCCATTGATTGTTCAACAGTAGACTCAGTAAAAGCTATGGTTTCTGGTACTTCACTTTCAGAAGTAACTTCTTCCACTAAACTCGATGTAGTTGTAGAAGATCCACCTGTCTCTGACACACTTACTGGCATGCTTGTGTGATATTCTACAGCACTTGTCAACTCTTGAGTAGTTGTTGGTGGTGGGGTTGTTTGGAGTTGTCCACAATATAGATTATGGTGTTCTATACTTGGAATAGACTCACTCCAATAACCAGCAACACTGCTATGTGATTCAGCAAATTTAACGGCCCTGGAATAGACATAGATATCTGCCTGAAACCTTCCATATAGAAGGAGATTCTTGTGATTGCCAGAAGGGATGTGTAGGACACTGTAGTTAAGATACTGATTCACTTGAACCTCGAAACCTGTACAGTACTCTGTATATCCCTCATTTGAAACCATAGTATAAACTCGAAGATTTGGTAAATCTTTTTCACCAACCATGACTGTTATATCAAGAGTGGGCATTAGCTTAAAGGTCTGCCCATTATCAAAATAGTATGGTAGGGACACAAATGCAACACTATTATAGCTGGATTTGCAAACTGGACGAAGAATAGTCAGTGCAGGGTCACTCATAGTAGTCTGACTATCATACATTGAAAACTGTGCTGCTAATACATTATCACTGGCTTTAATAACAGCAAACGTCTCCTTTGACAGCTGTGATGTCCAGGATTCTGACATCTGGAGCTCAAAGGCAACGGCTTGTCCATTATCATACGTAATTTCCACACTTGTAGCAACAGCAACACCTGAAGTTGATAATGAAATCACTAATTCTAGGACAATTTCAGGGTGGAAAGTATGGGAGCACAGTGTGACATTACGTGGAAATCATTACAGTAAAGTTCTTTTAGACTTGAATTAGTGTTTTGGAGTGACAGAATCATACTATTCTCATACATAAAGAAAACTTAAATGACAATACAAACCATATAACTGCATAGACCATAAAATAACCTGACATTGAAATACGATTTATACAGTACTCCATTGTTATTAAGATCAATAGAAATTAAAATGAGAAGAAGAAAACTGAAGAAAATGCTGCATCAAACTTTACAATTTTTCGATAAACAATTATATACATGTGATTATTTACAGCTGATAAATTGCTATACCCAACTAGTTTACTGATAAAGTTCTCCTTAATTTTCAGTGTTCACTAACAATACATTTAAATTCTTTACAAAAATGTCTGTAAATCTACCCTAAGTTGTCGAAAAACAATCTTCACAATATTGAACTATATATCACTGAGTTATAATATTATATAAATCTATTTTACCTATTATCCGTAAAAGATAGCCGTCACCATACTGAATAGAAGGAACAACATAAGACTTTCCTAGTGAACTGACAGGCAATAAAGCATCCACTATATGATCCGGATATCCAGCTGTCCCTATGGATCCCCAGAAGACACCAGAGAAGACAGCCACAACTTTGTCACTGACCACTAATGTGCCAGATAAATCCACAGATGAGCTCTGGATCTGCCATTGTTTACAAGATAATTTTGAATATAAATATAGAACTCATTGTTCTTGATAAAAACTATAATTGATGAGATATACATACTATCGGAAATTACTTGGTTAAGGTAAGGTTTAGGTTACGTTGTCTTCAATAAGATCTAAGGTTGCTAAACAACTATCCAGAATAGCATAACTTTCTTCATGACTAATCATAGCTTCAGAGTATAAAGCCAGTGTGTCCCCTTTCTATAGGCAATGTGGTAGTCAGTAAAGTCTCTATGATTGGATATATTTTTTCCGTTGGCTACACAAATTGTGGTTAATTTATCAGTACTATAGAAATATTATTGACTCCTTTACTTCCATGCATCGTACATTTTAATTGTAATGGTTTAGCATCAGTTACATGTGGAAGGTCCTAAAATACCTCTGGGTAATGTATCATTTATCAAGAGCATTTTAGTGGTGTCTTTGCATATAAGCAACTGATTCTGATCTTCATGACACTTTATTCAAATTTGAGTTATGACTACATACTATGACCTGGGTGTAATACCCCATTCACACTACAGGTGTTCTACCCTGTGGTTAGAACTTTTCTCGGCGGCAGAATTGACTCCCAGGACTCCTCAAATCTTCCAGGATTTGTGGTATTTATAAGGTATGACTCGAAGGGCCACTGATGGAATATGGTTTGTAACTGTCAATAACACTAGGACGACAGTACTACAAATGTTGGTCACCGAGAGGCAACCTCCATTAACCTCAACTCACCTTTGGTAGCTGTCGGACGAACAGGTGCTACCAAATTAGAATGAGTCACAACCTTGTATAAAATTTATCTGCACTGAAATGGACAGATGGGAAAGGAGACACAGGTATTAGGGGATTGTTAAAGGGTGGAAAAGAGACAGTGACTGAGGCTGAATGGCAGCCAAGGTTTCAGAGGCCAAAAGTTTAGGCATTTAGAATTTTTTTGTGTGATACTCAAGATATTGGATGGTTGTTTACTGTGATACAAGTTTGCATACGGATGTCAGATGGTAGTTAAAGGACAGGGACGTTTTACAAAATGTCTATTACCATGGCTTATACCGAGTGTAGTCTGAATGGGGTATTAGTAAAATCAACTGTAGCATTGTACCTGAAGATTCTGGAAAGCATCCAAAGTTTGGACCAGTTCATCTCCACAGTTATAATCATTTGAGTTGTATTCTGCTACTAGTTTTTGAGAGTCTGAGCAAAACTGGAAGCGTAGTCTCACCACAGTGTTGCCTTCAAGAGCTGTGACAAGTATTTGGTACGGACCCTGGAATTGAGTCATTCCCGAAGGCACCACAGATAAACTCTCTTGATAACTCATCACCATGTATCTTGAGAGAAAAAAAACATAGGGATAAAATAAGTAAAGTTCATGGACAAGTAAATTTTCAATAATAATGGTTCTTCCCCAACTGCATGTACTTTGCCTGTGGCCATGGTGGGACGGTAGTAATACACTGCTCTACCACCTAAGAGGTCAAATGTTGAAATAATCAGACCCCGGACTAAAGCTGGAGAGTTGGTAGTTATTTGCTTATAACCAATTGTTTACAATGCAGAATGTTCACCAAAATACCTATGGCCTATGAAATGGACTTAATATGACAAATAAATATAGATTATACATAAATTATAAATTATATGTAGGCCTCCCATAATATCAGGGGTGCTTTTAAAATAATATAAGACAGACAAGCATAACAGGGATAGTATAAATGGTGACAATAATTAAAACTAACAGTGCAGTAATGACCATTCAGAAGTTCACAGAACCAAAGTTTTGTTACAATGTTACACACAGATGTCATAGGCCCCTTTTTGTTGTCAAGTTACAATAAGTTATAAACAAGTGAAGTATTGTGTATATTGATTTTGTACCGTTTGGACTATACCTTGTGTCTAATGATTCAACTGGATACACCATAAAGCCATCTGTTGTCAGATAGCCATTGTTGGAAACTTGTACTATGACATCAAGGCTTGCTGTAATCTTCACTGCCCTGTCATTGAGAGAAGAACCACTTGGTGCCAGCTTAGACTGTTGAACCATGCATACATGTCTGCTATATGGAAGTATGGTAGCCTTCACTGGGAAAGGTGCAACATTTACCATGTTTGGCAGGAATATGTCGGCATCAACACTTTCTGAATTTGGGTTGATTGTATAAATCAATATCTGGGGTTCAATGGAACTCAAGTAGCCATTTTCTGGTATGCCAAACACAAATTCTCTTCCACTGTGTTTTGGGGGGACTGTTTTCATATGGAGTGAAAATAACACAAAATAAGAAAACTGTAGGTTTTAAATGAGATATAAATTCAGGATATTCTACTGTAAATATTATGGGTTCACTGGTGTAGTAGATAATATACTCGCCCCTCACCCCTTTCATCTGTAGTTCACACCCTGGATCCCATGAGGGAAAGTTGGAAGTTGCTTAGGGGACTGTTCCACTTCTGGGATATATTGTAAACCTTGTTCCCGATTCTGAAATTTTGGGAATCGGGGAGTGAATCTCTTTCATCTTTTTCCTCGCAAACCTCAATCGGGACCATCTAGAGCATTGTATACCTAATGCGGCCATTTTATGGCCATCTTCTAGATCATATCTTTTTGCTCCTAAACCTATTGGGAACCCTGGAATTGTATAGGAATCGTAAACATTTTATCTCCCTCGGCAACATTTGAAAAGATTTGAATCTGGCTAATAGGATTACATCGCCAAGTGCCATAAGAGTATACAATGTCAAAGGATTCCATCCCAATGGGGCTTATGATAAGAAGGATTTAAATAGAACTAAAGGCTTAAAAAGATGACAACAAATGCATGCAATTCTCTATTTAACCCCCTCTCCCCAGCTAGGCCTCTGCATTCATTTCATGGCTAGCAATAAAGCAGTACACATACTTGTGAGATCAAATTAAACATATTATCATTGGACTTAATATACTCTGCAATAGTTTGAATACCACTTAGTGGAATTCCTGTTAGTTTTTGAGTTGACTTTTAATATGGTATTAAAAGTTAAATTATTCTCAAGATACCACCAAAGAAGAAGCGAAAGAGCATGCCTGCTACAACAGACAGACACACAGACATCACAGAAGGCTACACTGGAGGCTACTCTGGCTGCTACAAAGGAGAAAACACAGGAGGATATGACTATGAGTGTAGACTAGACCCACGTCGAATATAGGGACTGGTATCGCCTACGATGACCTTCACACATTAATGCTGCATTCTTTTGCATGTCGTGGGGCGGTGTAAGCATCCGTGAAATATTTCTTTGCATTTTAACCACATATTTATGGGATGTGAAGTAGCAAGTACCAGTGCTGAATAGCCAAAAGAATGCATCACTGATATCTGTCATGTATCGGGAAATCTCGATCATGACTTTAATTATTTATATCAATTTTGTATGCATTAAAATATTTTTACCATATGTTATGAGACTTATAACATCACATATTGCCAATTAAATTTTAAATATCTTGGGAAGACAATAATCTTATGAAGCAAATACGTGGTTTGGGGTGATAATAGATGATCGACAACACAAAACTGATACACATTTTTTTGTTTATCACAAATGTCGATTATTATGCGATATCATTACATTGTAAAAGGGGGATATTGTGTCAAAATGTGCACCAAATGTGTTAACTGAAAATATTTTATTTAATGTCTCCTTAATCATTGCTAGGTGTAACTACGGAAGCCTAGTACCCAAAATGGTGGGTGATACCTAACTCTTTATTGCAGAGTAAAGCAGTCAGGAACCAGATTACTATGAGTGCTACACAAGAGGCTCTAGATGAGAGCAGGAACACTATTGTTGTGTTTAGAGAAAAACATGAGCTGACGATTGCTGAATTTTTGAGAGATATTGTATAACAAGAGACTCATGGACTATAAAGCTCCAAATGAGAGGGAGGCCGTAAGGGTGCACCCTAACTCACTGATAGGCAGACCTAGCTCAAGAAGGACTTTCTCCAAACCTACAGTGTGTACCATCATTCCTCAAAGAGTGCTTTCAAACCAGCCCATGAAGCCACAGTTTCAAGGCTACTGGATGCTGAACTAAAGGCTCTAGATGCAGGCCCAGGAAAGGAGGAAGAAATTAGAGCAACTTGAACACAAGCTGGAATGCATGATCTACCAGAAGTCCCTGAATGACTGCATATTGTGAATGGCTGCTTTCAGAGTTGAAGAATCTCTCCAGTTGAGACATGTGTGGTTATAATTTCACTGAAATGCTAGGACAGGCAACGACAAGAACAACAACAAAGTCTACTCCACCAAGCGATCTGCATCACATTTGTACCCACAGCCACCTTTACACAGCCAATACTGACCCAGCAGCCAAAGCAGGTTCAGCAGCAGCGACTACCAGTGCAAACATATCAATCTCAGCCATACACCACATACATCCCATCCAGCAGGAGATGCCACCGCCAATGACCGATGCAGCAACCTGTCCAACAGCAGATACAACAGCCCATTCAACAGACAATGTGCCAGACCCTTTAACAGCAAACCCTTTGACAGCAGATCCTTTAACAGTCACTTCCACAGTCACAGCATGACACAAATGCAGAGCCCAAGTACAAGCCACCTATCATCACCAGACCCGACAAATGTAACTATCTTCCACAGCCTCATGTCTGCATCACCTATGGACCCACACTCAGTAGCCTCAACCGACACAGTCTTTGGGTCACTCATCTATGCCTTGCAACATGCTCCAGCAGACGACAACTGCAACCAGTTCAACACCCTCCAGCCACTCCTGCCAGAGCCCAGCTGATATGACAGTGGACAAGATCACCAGTAGCCAGCAACCAGCATTCAGCTTTTTAAAAAAATCTTTAAAAAAAAAAACAAAAACAATTATTTAAGCTACTTGTTCAAATGAAATAAAAAGAAATCATTCCCCCACAGGCCAGAAAGTAAGTAAAAAAATCCCCCTCCCCCCAAAAAAAAACAAATACAAAGATACACCTTCAACTCCATCCTAACTCTATAAGCATATGAAACCCTTCCCCATTATACTCACAAAATGTATTGTGCAAAAACCTTAAAACCTTATTTAGCAATTTAAAAAACAAATAAAAACCTGTCATAAAAACAAAGAAAAATGTAATTTTGGGTTCAAACCCTTTTCTTGTATTGTCACCCAGAGTCTTGTGCTACCGGGCACATCACCCCCCCCCCCCCCCCCCCCCCCTGAAAAAATAATAATGGTTTTTTTTTTGTTAAAGTTACAGACAGGAACAGTTAAGGACACTCCAAACCAACTTTTCATTTCAATGGGGGAGTTCAAATTCTAACACCTCTCTGCCATCCACAGTAAATTGTGCAGGACCACACAGGCTGTGACTATCCGAATGTCCACCAAAGGTTTTGCTGGACCCGAAATCTGCTGGTGAAAATCCCAAATCTGTTCTCCACAATCCTCCTCCCGCACCTAAGCTGGTAGACTCATTTATTTCCACGCTTCTGCAGGTAAGCCAATGGTGTTATTCTCCATCTTTCACATCAAGTCACTGAAGAAAATCTGGCTGTCAGAACTTGATCCAGGGGCAGCAATGTTAAATCAGATAAACTTATGGTATGCATCCACCAGGACTAGCAAGACAAGGGACATGTGATGGAGATGCTTTTCCCATCCATGGCACGAAGAGAATGGGATAGGGTTCACCTATCCCTTAATTCCTGCTCTGCCTCCAATCAGTCCTCAGGGCAGGTAGGATAAGTGAAAGCCACATCATGGTAGTATCTGATTATGGTGTCACACACCTCAGGGACAAAGCGGTTAATGGTCGCTCACTGCACCCTGATGATGAATTGAAGGGAAGCGTAGCTCTCCCTGTGACCAGATTTCTGAATGTTATAGCTAACTTCAGGCCTTGGCTAAGATGCTCCCTCAGACAGGTTGTCTGCCTCTGAAGGTCCTGTGTTAGTCGATGTCAGTGAATATAAAATTGGCGAAAGTGGGCTGATGTTGTTGGTAGAGCTCTGCAATGAGAATACGGTATTGTCCACTGTCCTCACGTCTCCTTAGCCACTGTTTGACCCAGTTGATTGGGACCCTCCCTCTTCTGTGCTGTGGAAAAACCCATAATCCTCTCAATTAACTAAGTCCAGGATCTCCCAGAACAGTTGCAGAAACATAACCATGATATGCAAAAAATTGCCTAAACTTTAGACCTTTTGTGAATCCTGGCCCTGGATCCTGTCACAAAACCATATCAGGGAGAAATCATAGCAATTGTAAACCCCGAAATCACATCGGGAAATGGATTGCAAAGCCATTTCAAACCTTTCATGATGCCAACCCCTGATCCTCCAATTGTAGAAAATTTCCCAGATTCCTACATTTTTAGTATTGGGAGCAAAGTTTAGGATATATCACAGAAATGGAACAGTCCCATAACCAATGGCCAGCAGTTCACTGTACAGCATCTTGACCAAACTAGTATGTACCAGTTTGATCTGCCCTTAAAAACTACCGACATTGAACTAAATAATTTAAATTAAATGCAAGTTCATTGTACAACTCATAATGATCATTACAGACAGAATTGATTAAATCGGTTGAAGTCTAGAAGCTTTAGTTATTTTTCAGGGCTGTGTAGATTGTCTGCAAAGTGTGGCATTTAAATCAAATAATAATAATAATAATAATAACTAAATAAATAAATGGGTAAATAAATAAATAGGTAAATAAATAAATATAACCCATAATAACATAAGTTTGCTGGTTATTCTTGGTTTGTTGTTGGTTATAAATCCTATCTAACAAATGGATATTACATAATAAATCAATTAAAAAATACCAACCATACATATCTTCCGTGTGGATGTTTAAATGTTTCAGCCTTACCTATGTAGGAACTTACCGCATGTAAAAGCCCCATACATGGTGTTAAAAAAGAAGGTGCAATAAATCCACATTAGCTCCATAACAAATATCCTTACAGGGGTATGTATCTGCTACTCTCTACTTCTTCTCACCAGTGCATTTTTACAACTGAAATAGATTATTTTATGTTTAGAGAAAGTAACATGATAACTATGAATAGAATGTAATATAACTGATAAATAATTGGGATATCTCTCTTTATCTTTCCCCAAATATTATGATCTTTGTTTTTCCTTACACCACACAACTTTAACTATTAAAAAATAACAAAAAAAGTTATTGATAAAATTATATTGATAATAAATGTAATATAACAGTCATTCTTACGGAACTCATTTCCTACACATTCAAAAGATCCGTTTTAATAGTTTTTCAACCTTTTTGATAGTCAATATATATAGACAGTTCGCTGGTTTTAAAAATTTTCACTACAGGCAACTCATTTTTAAAAATGTAACACGAAAAAAGTATCCAGAAATCATCCTTACTCACACAGAAAATAAGTGACACATGGTAATTTAAGCCTGATCTATTTATGAGTGGCATTTGTTATTTTCCATTAAACCGTAGGCAACTCTTTATTGGCTTCATTTAATATCCTGGTGTTGGCTAGTCTTGCTTAAATCTCAAGTTTTAAACATATATTTTGTAGTAGTAGTAGTACATGTAGTACATATGTTTTTAGGGGAAAAAGTCCCCCGTTGAGCAGAAAAATGCCTCCCAGAAAAAATGCCTCCTAGAAAAATGCTTCCTGGAAAAATGCCTCCTGGAAATAAAAATGTATCTATCTAATGTCTCTTGCGGATTTTGTGACCTGGGGCTGGTTTCACGAAGACTCCTTAAGATAAAGGTCGCCTTAAATTTTAGGATATCCTTGATTTTCTCCAACCTTAAAAAAATCTCAGTTTCACAAAGCCTCCTTCCTTAAAGGAGACCTTGAAAACTCCCTTGAATTTCAAGGAAGCTAAGGACCTACCGTAGATTTAAGGAAGTGTCCTTGAAGGAATGTTTATTATCTTTAATGAACATTTGAAGGTGAATCCACCTAAATATATGGAGCTTGAAACATTATTGTCAAACCCACATCCACAAACAATGTTTTGCTGTTCATTTCATACAATTTGGTTGTTTAATTCTTGAAAAATTGATGTTCAAACTTTTGAAGTGAGAAACATATTCATGGAGTTTCTTTGAACATAAAGGGCCCCTCCCTTACTTTAGGTTAAAAATTGTCATGTGACTTACTGTATTAATTTGCAAAATATAATCACAACAAATCTGCATTTTGCAAAATTTATTAAAATATAATAAAATATAGATTTACTGACTTTACTGATCTTTAACAGTGTTACAATAAGGACATTGCCTCCATAAGGTAATTTAGGTACAAAATAAGTGCACAAGTACACATGTACTTACAGTGAAAGAAAAACATTGGTGTGGTTACAGTATAGGTTTTGGAAACAACTCCCAAAAGAAATATAAAAATGCAAATAATGTATCTGAAAATTAAAATGTACCTAATGTACCAAGATTAAAATAGTTAAAATGCAATTAACTCTCCTAATATTTAAAATAAATTGTGTGAAGGTTATATAAGTAATGGCGGGGAAATTCCAAGCAGTGTGGTTATACAGGGCCGGTATTCACGAAGGGTCTTAGACTTAGCCAGGTCTTAGGCTTAAATGTGGTCTTAAAGCTGAGACTTTTGTCTCAGCTAAGTTTTGTCTTAAATCCGTATTCACAAAAAGGGACTTGGCTAAGTCCAAGATTATCAAATAACCACAGTGGTTTTATGTGTCATGTGACCTTTCTTTTCTATTTCAAACTAAACTATTGGTGATTTATCTTTTTCATTTAATGCATTTTATCAAAGGAAAAGTGCTGTTTTGAAATGGAAAACCTTGTTACCACACATAAACTCCCAAAGACTGCTTTAGTGAGGTGTTCTGTATAATTATACTTTATTTACAGCCATTTCAAATTTTGAAGTGGAAAAAAGTTTATGGCGGCCATATTTAAGTCCTCTTTACAAAACTTAAGCCCACTACCAACCAGTCTTAGAGTTGAGCCCTTGGCTAAGCCTAAGACCGGTCTTAAATTCTTTGTGAATACCACTAAGCCTAAGACAAAAGTCTTAGCAGTTTTTGGGCAGAAACTTGAGACAAAAGTCTCAACTTTAAGCCTAAGCCCTGGCTAAGACCTTTCGTGAATACGGGCCCAGGGAATTGCCCTTCCTTTGTTTTAAGGAAAATCTTTGGTAAGGTGGAATAAAGGAGGCTTTGTGAAACAGGATTTAAGGGAAGCCTTACCAAAGGTTAAAAACCCCCCTTCCTTTACTTTAAGGAAGGAAAAAACAAAGGAGGCTTCATGAAACCGGTCCCAGGAAAAAAATGTCTCCTAATGGCAAAAATCAGCAATATTTCAAAACAAAATTTATTTTTAGCATTTTTCACCACAAAACAAATGGTCCATTTAAGAAGTATGTAACAAAGTGTAGAAATGAAAATGAAAAATACATCCTTTGCAGATCTTTGTGTACTAGTTATGTTAAACTTAAATCCAGCACAAAAACATTTAAACTCTAGGATATAAATTCTAGCCATCGCCCTGAGCATATTTCATTGAGCTTTATCACACTCTTCATCACTGCCAATCACAAAACATGATTCAAATTTAGACCTGTTCCTGAGTCTACTAGAAAGGATCCTACCCTTGCAATTACATTACTATACAGAGACATCTGCAATAAGTTTCTTTCATGTGGCACAATATGGATCGTAATTTAACAACAATAAACACTCAAACCACCAAGAGAAACATCACCACACATAATTCTGTTTTGGAAGTGAGAATAGTTAAAAGGATACACTTGAGGAGGGAATTTGTCTTATTATTTGCAAATAACACTCAGGAATGTCAGGATAAAGTAAAATTAATTTTAACTATGCAAAATGCAAGACATTAAAAGAAAAAGGGTTCCAGCTTTAAAATTTAAAATGCTGATAAATTTTTCCTTAGGAGGCATTTAATCTTAATTTTGCTTTTTACGTTTTTGGGTTTCAGTTTGACATTACTAGTACACATTTAAATTTGCTATATACTTTTCAAGTGGAGTTTTATTTGTGGCGAAAATACATTTTGTTCTAAATTATTGCTGTTCTGTTTTTCCTTGGGAGTTAATTTTTCTAGATCACCAAATATGCAGTATGCAATCTTCCCATGAGGCATTTTTTCCAGGAGGCATTTTTTTTCTCAGGAGGCATAGGAGCCCTAAACGAGGCTAGAATCTGGAAAATTTCTGGATGTAGAAAGGGCTACTCACAGTCCTCCGGTGTAATGGAAAACAAAAGTTTTATTTTGCTCCGGTAAATTGAAACAGATGAAATCATTGGGCAAATGACAATTACCAGATATATGTGACAATTTGCCCCATCAAAAACTTTCCTGGACAAGTGAAAATCTGTTTTAAATCTCACTATGGTCCATTTGTGATCATAATTTGAAGGAAGTGTGGGTACATAACCTAATTTTAATTATGTTTTTTTTTGTCAGAAAACAATGATTAAATCCTTTTCTGTCTGGATCCAAAATGATCCTAACCTGACCTAAGAAAGATATTTAGAAATACGATACAATACCATGCTCAACTTTGATCTGCTTGCATCTGAATACATCCAATACATTTGATGTACACAAATTTTATCCCCTAGCCAATCCAAACATCAATTAAGTTGACCAAATATGACAACTGCTTCGTTTGAACTTTTATCCTGCTTTCACAGACTCTGACAACAACTTCATGTGTTTACATCATGCCTAATACCTTATCAGTTATAATGTGATGGGTGGTAGAAAGGTCAAAGGAAACCTGTACATACAGTTAGTCATGGTCCCGCACTCCAACCTGCTGACCAAATGGATAGCAACTACCAGATTTCCCACATGAGGTCAGGCCATTGTAACGCCATATTTTGCAATTCTGCCAAATAATGCACCCCTATTTAATCTTTTAGGGGATGCAAAATTTGGCAAACGAAATAATACATCCCGCACAATGGGGCCATAGTTAATAGTCCATTTAATTTACCTCTGTTTGAATTCTGTTTCTTTACATGGTAAAACTGGATTACTTATAAATATACTCTAATTAAATGAAGTTATAAAAGTTAAAAATTGTGAATTAATATCAAGCTGAAATTACTATCTGTTGTTAAATCTTGATTAGGAGTCTTACAAAAATTTACAGTTTTCAAGTAAGTAGTAGGTCTACTTTTTCCCGAAGACAATATCTTCAGCTATGTAATATTTCATTATACTATTTTATATTCTATTTGTAATTAATATTATATAATATCTAGTTACTTAATACATTAATTTGAAATAATCACTTGATAACAGCTAATTCATAATATCATTAGTAAAGAACAGTTTTCAAGTAAGTAGCAGGTCTACTTTTTCTCAAGTCAATATCTTCAGCTATGTAATAATTTATTATATTATTTTATATTCTATTTGTAATTAATATTATATAATATCTAGTTACTTTATGCATTAATTCTAATAATCATTTGATAACAATTAATTCATAATGTCATTAGTAAAGAACCAATATGTCAACCCCTTAATTAAACAGACGTATTCAGTGACAAACAAAGGCAAAGTAAGTCATCTGTTGATAACCTTATTAAGGGGGATTAGATTAATTTACTTAATGAAACTGGGGATACATAATCTGGCAAAAGGGATGTAATATTTGGCATGGGGTGCCATGGCAGCCACCCTTGCCATAATTCCCCCCCCCCCCACTTTTTGGGGGATGCATTATCTGGTGCTACAACAGGATTACAACTCTGATCTCAAAGGTGGGAGGCGAGTGTATTACTACAACGCCAATGTATCCCATACAATTTCATTTTGCTTCTTTTTTTTTTTGCAAATAATGAAAGAAACTGCAGCCCCTGTTTCCTGCTAGAAAAGTCATTTTATCAGCACCAAATTTTGGAAAAATGTCTTTCAGTACTCATATGATACACAAGATAAAAGGACCTGAGGAAAGTCTACCCCCAAGTAAACATAGTTGAGGTTTACCAATGTTTGAAGTGAAACTTTGGTAAAGGTTAAAAATGATGGGTAGGAAATCTGTTTATAATAGAAGATTATCAATATGTTTTATGTATTATGTTTAATAAACGTACAACATTAGTAAACATACCACTAATAACTCAGATGTCAAATTCAATATGTTTCTGGGTTACTGACATATGAAAATATTATTTTATGTCCACAATTGTAGGATAGCGGCTTAAAAATTGTGCCCCCATTCAATTTTTACTTTTAACATTACTTGTGGGATAATTTTTGACAAAGTCCTCTAAAATCCCCTATTATTGTTCAATGCCATATTTGTTTGCAAATGTTTGAAGATAAACATTTAAACAGTCTAAAATTATTTGTAGAAAAACTGTTTGTTATAGAATGTTGTCAAAACATTTTATAGAAAGCATTTCAAGGACATTTAAAAATGATGGGTATGAAAACCAGTTCCTATTAAAGGCTTGTAAAACGTTTTCAGGGCAAACTTTTACAAAACATTGTCAACAAATGTGGTTTAAATGTTTTATGTATCCTGTGTATCACACATTTCATGATAAATGTTTAAAACATTTACAGCGTAACCTTTTTACTTGAGCCTTTATATATATGTCTGTGTGTGTTTAAAAATAACTTTTCCAGTCAAACTACCTCAGTTTCTTAAGTCATTTTAAACATTTAATTAACATTTTCAGCAAAAACATTCATATAAAGAATGATTTTGCTGTTTGTTGTTTTTAAACAGTGCAATGTAAATGTTTACTTGGCAGATTAAGTAATAAAAAGATAGGATTTAATATAGGATTTAAACCCTTTCAAAAACGTTTTTAATGTTTACTGGGTCATGGCCAATGGAATGGCAGTGAAGGAATTTGCGATACTGGCAGCAATCCTCATCTAATGGATTATCTGGCGCTATTTTGCTTGAACTACTTTACCTTGTTATAGGAATTGTTAATCCTTAGGTACTACTCACTACTTCTACAAGGAGGATATGTTTCTGGTACGTTTGTTTGTCTGCATTTATGATAACTCAAAAATTAAAGTGAAACGAGTTTTCTGAAATCTGTGGGTAGGTTCTTGCAAAAGGAAGAAGTGATTAAATTGTGAGAAAAATCTGCTTCATGTTCTTGAAACAAAATACTCTCAAAGGTCCAATTTTAATCTATGTCCAATGAATATGGCTTTCTTAGTGATGTTACTCCAAAACTATTAAACGGATCATATTTCGGATACAAAAAAAAATCCCCAATTTTCTATGAGTGTTTCCTGGTTACAAAATGTTTCCTGGCTCCCTGACTTCCTGCATTATACTAATTGACCTTTCTAATTCCATCTAAATTACACTCAAACCCAACAGATGTATGATCCAGAAGGTCTTAATATTGTGCTATTCCAAAATCTAGTTTTATGTATCTGGAGACAACATGGTGCAAAAAACAATGGAACCTGTTTTGAAACATGGATAATTCAGTGAACCTGAACGGAGAAGTGCAAGAACCTCTATCAAACTAAATATTGTTTCACACATTGAAATGGTAAATCTAAGAAAATTTTGAGTTTTAATATATGGGAGTTTAACTTTTGCATGGCAATAGGAGGGGGGGGGGGTGAAAAGGCAACATGTGTACAAGTGTGATTTCTAATTTTCCGTTGAGCTATCAGTAAAACTTATATGTATAGTACCTGGGTTTGTTTTTTTCTAATAATGAATTTTTTCTGTTCTTTTAACATTTTATAACAAATCAATGCTTTGTCCATAAAGGTAAATCTCATTGAGTGATCATATTTCCATAAATACCACCAGGCAGAACAAAAAAAGAAAAAAACATTTAACTTTTTTCAACTTTTTAATATGTCTATTCCAATGGGAAAATAGTACTTTATGGATCAATTAACGGTGTAGTATGATTAACGGTATGAAAAAAGTGATAAAAAAGCCTCTCTGGTGTATATTATTACCACCACAAATGTAGTCCCCAGTACGGAAGCTCTGGACTGCCAAACCTTTTTTATTTTACTAACTTGAAATACCAGTTAGTTAACTTGAATATACCAGTTAGTAACTGGAATATACGAGTTACTAACTGGAATATACGAGTTAGTAACTGCAATATACAAGTTACTAACTTGAATATTCCAATATACAACTTACTAACTTTAATATACCAGTTAACTAACTTGAATATATGAGTTAGCTAACTTGAATATACGAGTTAACTAACTGGAATATATGAGTTTGCTAACTGGAATATACGACTTAAGTAACTGGAATATACGAGTTAGCTAACTAGAATATACAAATTAATAACTGGAATATACGACTTGGTAACTGGAATATTCCAGTTACTAACTCATATATTCCAGTTATTATCTTGTATATTCCAGTTAGCTAACTCGTATATTCCAGTTATTAACTGGTATATTCCAGTTAATTAACTGGTATATTCAAGTTAGCTAACTCGTATATTCAAGTTAGCTAACTGGTATATTCCAGTTAACTAACTTGAATATTCAAGTTACTAACTCATACATTCCAGTTATTAACTCGTATATTCCAGTTAGCTAACTCGTATATTCCAGTTACTAAATCATATATTCAAGTTAGCTAACTCGTATATTCCAGTTAGTTAACTTGAATATTCAAGTTAGTAACTCATATCTTCCAGTTAGTAACTTGAATATGCAAGATAGCTAACTGGTATATTCCAGTTATCTAAGTTGTATATTCAAGTTAGCTAACTGGTACATTCAAGTTAGTTAACTTGTATGTTCAAGTTAGTAACGTGTATATTCCAGTTATTAACTTGTATATTCCAGGTACTAACTGGTATATTCAAGTTAACTAACTGGTATATTGAAGTTAGTCAAAAAAAAGTTTGGCAGTCCAGAGCTTCCGTAAGTTTCCACTTAAAATAGTTAAAACTAAAAATACAACTGTTACAACTTATATGTGTAACTGGAACAATTGTTTTTTTTTCTAAAATTAGAGTTTTGTTGACGTCACACATTTATCGAATTTGAGGGATCACTTTCACACTGTCTGTTTGCCAACATCAATTTCTGTTAAAACCTTTAAGAGAGCTTGGCTAATGACCTAGTCCATTTACATAGGAAATCAGAAGCAAAAAGGTAATTTGACAGAGATGTTTTTCTGTAAAAAAATTCCCGCCAAGGGTGATATCATATGTAGGACGGAAAGTAACACCCACCCCCCACCCCCCATTTGACTTCTGGCCATTTGTAGTTCAAAAAGATCATTAATTTACACAAACTCGCCAAAGAGGCTATAATTGGGTCCTTAGTTTACACAGTTAAATTTAACTGAAACTCATCCTTGTTTCAAATGTTTGGGAATATTTCCTCTTGGAAATGCATTGAATGAAAAAATAAGCATTATTGAAGCTTAATATTTACTCTATCACGATGGTAGAGATACTTATCTCGGCTAATTCAGCTTGTCTAAAACCAAAACTGCTGCATCACACCATTGGTAAGGTTGTATATGTTTCTTTTATAACCAAGTTCCATTGTCATTAGTTTGCCTTCCGATTGTCCAGATAATGTATTCTCGAGCATAATCTAAAGACGCATCATTTCAGTCATAAAGGTTAGGAGTGTAATTTGGATGATTCTTTTTTGTCGTAAGATTTTTCATTTGAGACAAATCATGTGTTTTGAATGTTCATCCAATTTTTAAGCATGAGTGAGTATTGCTCTCCCGAGTTGTCACAACTGATACTTTTGGTTGTAAGTCACGTACGACTAATCTTCAGGTTGCTATGACCTATCAGTTTGGTATTGCAACTTATCTTTATTCTGAGCTGAGTAGTCATGTCCCATGGGAAGATTTGTTGTTCCAATCTGCTGATAAATGCACAAGAGTGCTCGGAGTTTTGTAAGTGTAACAAGTGATTTTTATGATTGTAGCAGTCGGGAGCAGAAAAGATTTGCCTTTTAGGTCATAAAAAGTTTTCCTTTTCTGTAGTATGACAAATCACGTGTTTGCAAGTTTTCGCATCCTTTGTCAACTGTAATAGTCATAGCAACCGCCCAAGTTATCGATCAGGGTCATACAATAAGTCATGGGACTGAAACTGGAGTATAAAACATCTTAACTGCATATAATTATAGAATTTGGGGGTGATCATGCATGTGAAATATTTTTGATCCCAACTATTTCCTCTGTCAAATCCTTGTATTTGGTATGGATAAAAATATTATTTGCAACACATATTACATTACCTAGTCAAATGACATAATTTCTGGTTACTGTAAACAAAACTCATGGGACTGTTCCACTGGAGCGTGCATCTTGTTGGTAACCATGGATTTTTCGAGGAGCAATGTTTTATAGAGTCAGTTAGGATTGGTTGTTATTTCCAAGCTTGTTTTGGTAGGTCGGCAAAATATCAAACATGTTTGATATTCACCGACTCTCCCCAACTCTTGAGTAAAGAACTTGAGTTGAAAGATACAGTCCCAGTAAACATTTTTGAGTTTTGCAAACATTTGTAAAGAAACGTTTTCAAAATGTTTTATGTATACCGTTTATAATACATTTAATGACAAATGTTAGAAAAACATTAGCAATATTAACCTTAATTGGGTTCAGAGGTAAAATTCAATATCTTATTAGGTTTCTCGCTAATGAAAATATTATTTTTATGTCTAAAATTGTAAGATAGTCTGGATGGGTGGGCAGGCAGTTGGGAAAGTTATTCCGGACGTGGTAGGGACATTGGTTGTGGGGTGTTGCTGTGCAACGTCATGGTAGGACCTTGATTTGACCTTTGAGCTTGCTGTAGTGACCTTGACCAATAAAATATTGTCTAGACTATATCTCAGGATCTGTAAGGCGTAAAAGGTTGATATTTGGCATAGACATTAGTTAGGGGTTTGGGTATGTAGTGTCATGGTATGTCCTTGATTTGATCTTTGCCATAGTGACCTTGATCTTAAAAACCTTGTCCTGGCTATATCTTGGAAACCATAAGGTGTAGGCAGTTGATATATGTTAGGGATAATGGTTAGAAGGTGTAGGTGGGCAACGATCTTGAATTAACCTTGTTGTAGTGATCTTGACCTTTAAAATACTGTCTAGGCCATATCTCAGAAACGGTAAAAAGAAAAGTTGTAGAAAGGTGCAGAAAGATGATTCTTGAATGGGTCATTGGTTGGGGTTGAAAATATGCTAAGTCATGGTGTTTTTCTTTAACCTTGGCTCTGCCAAAGTGTGTTCACCTGCCATAATTGAAACATATTTCTCTTATGACAAAGATATATGGATTGTTGTAACTGATTATTATACGTACTTTTACTTAATTGTGTTGGGAGGAGAGAGAACACAGTGATATGGAGGAGGCACAGAAACAACAGAGGGAGGGGAGGGAGAGGGAGGAAGCCAGGACGGCAGAAACTCCAGTCACAGACGGAGGAGGCAGTGGCCAAAAAAACCCTAAAAAAACTGAGAGGAGGAAAAGTGAAATAGACACAGAGGGTGAAGGAAAGAACATCTACTCAGTTCCAATTCAGGCGAAAGAAAGGATATATGACGACCATTCATTTAAAAGACTCAGATGAGGCTATAGCAGACTTTGAACTTTACAACAAAACCCACAAGAAGTTTAGGAACCAGGAAACATTGGCTGTGGGAAAGATTGCAAGCAGCCACAAGCTCTCAGTGAAAGTGCGCAAGACTTGGTTTGAATCTTAAAGGGCTCGCTATTGAAAATTAACCCAGTCAAAGTCTGGCCAGGCTCACAAGGAAATAAAGAAATGACAGAGAGGCAGAACTAGATTCAGCACAAATTTAATTTTTGAAGATAAACATAAGAAGGAAGGGCCTTCTAGATTGAGGTCACCACACAGAGGAGCCAGTAGTAGTGCAGGCTCGGCCCACATCATTTCACGAGGATCCACTCTGACACAACACACCAGCCTTCCATTTGCAGCACTGTCAGTAAAAGTGTAGTGTCCCTGCCTTAGTCAGTCAACCAGCAGGTCAATAAAGACTATGCTCACATCTTTCCCCGTACCCAGACAGGAGACCACCAGACAGCCTTCTGCAACTACCGGGCATCTAAAGTTGAAAACTTTGAAGAAAGAGACTTTCAATTTTTTTAAATGAGGCAGTTAAACTTCTAACTGTTATACACAGCAGGGCAGAGAAAAGAAACCATTGGGCACAGCAACCTACACTTTCTAGAAGCTCCAGTTCCGCTTCCACATGCGTGCAACAGCCTATTCAGTGGCAGCAGCCTCTGCCAGGGAATACATCTTGACTATTCTACAAACCTAGATGCTAGCACACCAGTTCATACAAACAGCTCAACAAAGCCAAGCGGTGTCAAGAAGACAGCAGCCCAGAGGGCCACAGACTTCATACTTAGCTGTTGACGAGCAACAACCAGGACTTCAAGACAGCTACATTTCACAAGCCCTATCAAGGCCTCCAGCCCACCGTCTGTAGCCTCTGTCACAGGAGAAGGCTTCTCTTGCATTTTTGGAAATACAGTAAGTCTTGAGATATCAGCAGATGGACACACCTCAACTATTTACACCATATGACCCTCATCAACACGCCGCCTCTCCTCCAACCACCCAGCTGCAAGACCCTCCTCAGCAGCCAGCCCAGCCCCCCAGCAGTCATCTGAGCCCAAACAGCAGTGTCAATAGGCTTACTGCACCTACCTGCAAAAGGTTCTTTTCAGGACCACTGCTGACTCCTTCCAAAACCACCCGAATCTTCCCAAGATAATTATTCAGCTGAGTGTTTAAAAAGTATGCAAACAAAAACCATTACACCGCCCCACACCAAATACATGATCCCAAAACACAAGAAACAAAATGAGTGCATGAGTGGGTGAGTGAGTGATTGAAAATGTCAAGTTGAAAAAACTTCAAACGTGGACTTAAAAAATTTTGACCTTCAAAAAACTTGGAAACTTTCTAAAATATATTTATCTTAAGATTATTCCCCCTTTCAGATGGGGACTAATTTTCTTTACTATAATTTTTCAAAAATTTCAAAATTCTGTTAATTAACATCCTAGTAGACTGGGTGTAGATACTTATAACTAAAATATACCTAACCATGGGCTTGATTACCTCTGACATTATCCTTGAGGCCTCCGGGTCTTTGACCCCTTCAAAATCTCAAAATTTGACCCCTTTTTTGACCCGTGGTTAGGTCATTCAGGGTTCACCTTGACACTATGCAAGAATTATACATTATTACATTATGGTCACAATTATAGCAATAATGTGCTCTTATATGTGTTATTTCAACTAGTCAGTAAAAGGATTTTAGATGTTAATATCATTAATGATTTATTAATAAATATATATATATATATACCCATTGGTTACCTTTATTTCTGGCTTCCCCAGGGCAATGATCTTAAGAAACTTGGAAATTTCAAAAAAATATTTTGACCTTTGAGACATTTCTCAGATTTGAAAAACACTTTGGCCTTACAACAAATTTGACCAATTTTAAGTGGATTTGAATTTTGAGAAATTTCTAAAAATGGAAAAAGACTTTACATTTGATAAACTTTGACAATTTTTAAATGATTTTGAGCTTTAGATTTTACACTTTAGACCTTTGAGAAACTTTTAAAGTTATAAACAGATTGAGACACTTCAGAAAGTTTTAAAATTATAAATATTTTTAAAATTTCAAAGAAGCAAAATTTACTTTTTGTAAACTTTTTAACTTAATTCAATTTTAAAAGATTTACAAGGTTTACAAATTTTTACATTTGCTGTAGGACATTTAAAAAAAACTTGTGTTGAAGACATTAAACATTATTATGGGACTTGAAATGAATTTGTTTGGAAATTGTTATTGGAGATTTTTGGAAATTTGTAAAAAAATTATGGAACATTGGTGTAACACTAGCTTATTTAAAAGTTCTTGAAATAATTGGGTAGTCCTGAAAAGGACTGATATCTATCAGCTTCTTCTGTGCCCATGTAGGTCTTTGTCACATCTCAAATCCTCTCTCCCTGCCCAGTGAATGCACTTATGTGATTGAAGTAATCCTTCAATAGATCTCATTTGTGTTTTGCCTCCCTTGAAGGATGCTGGCAGCTTTCATCAGGCACATATACTACTATTTCATTGGCCATGACCATTGTGCCTAATAGAACCCTGAATCTGCTCACTAATATTCCAAATGCATTCTCCACTACCCTCCTGCCTCAGGAGATCCTGCCGTTTGTATTCTCTTTTACCGTGTGAGTTGTCTTCTGCTGTAAGGTTTAGCAAGCCATGGCAATAAGATGAAGGCATCATCACCCAGCAAAAATAGTCCAAATATGCCCCTCCGACCATCAGGGGTTCAGGAGGGGGAAGCCCCAAGATGCTGTGGTTAAATATATGTGCACCTGATGAGGATCCATGGCCAGAAAGTTGGTATAGCATCCTTTTTCTTCTCTTTTGAAAGGCCCATGGCATGATCTAGGTTTTTGTGGCTATCTTCTTCTTATGGGTGGTGATGGGGGCTGTGTTGAAGGTCTTGGCTGTATGGCAGGGGCTGGTCCTGGATTCAGATGAGTTTTTTTGTCTGCAGATCAGAATAAAAATCAAAACATTTAACCTTCACAAAACATTCAAAACATTAATCAAAACAACAGGGTCCTAAGCTTCTGTAGAAACTCTCTCTGGTGTTGAACTGGCATCTTTGCAGTGATAAATGATGAATTAAAGCAGTAAGAAGTGGTTTTTATAATGTTGCTTTGATCGGGACACTGCTCCAGTCTTGTCAGTTTATCACTACGGCTTGTCATGACCTGATATGCCTTGTCAGTTATTGTTTCATGGCTGGGCCTGATAGTTTCCTGTCTGGTTTTGGAGAAAAACACTCCGACTCCAAATAAGGTTGGGATCTGGATGCAGACATGCCAGAATGCAATACGTCCTGTTGGCAATGTGAAACTGACCCATATTTTGCCGCATTTTTTCTGGATTTTTGTCTTCCATCCCTGACTCAGTTAAACAACCCTAGAATCATAGGGTCAGTTGTAGGGTCGGCTCCAGTGGAACACCCTCATTATACAAATTCTTGCTGGCACTTTTGTCTGTTATGGGCATAAATTAAGAAAAAATTATACCTCAGTTGGGGACTGCTTCCTTGAAAATCATGTAATACAAAGGGACAATTTTCATAATGGTATGTATAACTAGTCAACACCTTTCCTTACCGGAGTCATGAGCTATAACTGAACAGGCTTGTCTACATTCATCTCTGGTTTGATCCATTTCAAATTTGGGTGGGGCGTCTCATTTGGATAAGACAGCGTCCTTAACATTTAACACAGCTGAGAAAACATTTTGCATTGTGGACTGCTCTTTAGAGATGTTTGAATTATGAGTTGTGCAGAAATATTTGCACTAGATGAGTGAAGGTTGGTGAGATAGATTACTGGGAGCCACTTTTTCAACTTTACTAACCAGATATGAGGAGTATATATATTTTGGAGGCATAAGGACAAGGTTGCAATACAATGCAGATCATTATTGTCAGGAGAAATATTACGCATTGATTTATTTGGACTCAAATCATAACATTTTTACATTAATCCAAAAATATAATAAATACATGACACTGGCATGTATAACAAATTAAATAAACAGAAAACATACCATAAAGATCAAAACTGTTTTAATTTGCTTTTTAATAGCGAGGCTAATTTTTTCACCAAACCCTAGGGGCAACAGACAACAAATAGGTGGCTATCAGATGTCACAAGAATGGCGGGTCCCTGTATTTCATTCTCTTTGCCCTAATGGGTGCCAACTACAAGTTCATATGGGTTGATATGGGTACTAACGGATCAATTTCTGATGTGCAGTTATTTAATTAATCTCAGCAGAAGGCAAGCATCATCGATGGGCTCAGGTGAACCACTCCCAGGTGATGACTGTCCTAAGCCATATTTCCTGATTGGGGATGATGCATTTTCTCTGCGTACATTGTTAATGAAGCCTTTCAGCCCTCCCTTGCCTCCTAGAAGAGAATTTCAACTACTGACTTTCATGTTCATGTTGGGTTGCAGAGAATACCCTTGGAATCATGGCCAATAGGTTTGGAAGCTTGCTCACCAAAATATAGACACTGTGGCCGCGGGTGTGCATCAAGGCATTTCAGATTATGAAGGTGACACTCTTAGGTTGGTGGCTAGTATAATATCCTCACATATATCAGTTCTGTTAACACCTTGGCTTTCGGGGACTCCCCTTTAGCTCAGCTGGTTAAAGAGCTAGACCTGTGTCTATTTCTGTGTGTAATCCAAAGTCTGTGGGTTCGACTCCCAGAAGAACCAATTAATAATTTCTCCCTCACTACACCTAGACAATGGAGACAGGGTGTTAACTTACAGGACACGGAGGAGGTTACTAGTGGAAATGGGGATACGAAAATAGATAAGAAACTGTGTATGAAACATTATTATAATGCACTTGTAGGTGCTACAGCATGGCAAAATGATTTGATTTGAAAGAACTCGTACATGTGTAGACATTTTATGGACTTTATTTATTTCATTGGCTTTATCAGTATTGTGAGATTGCCATAGTTATCCTAAAGTCATTAAAGAAAGATCAGTCTGTTGAATAATAATATTTTACAATTTTGATAAGTTAATTTTAGTTACTTTGTGCTTTTCATTGCTGACATACATGGTCTTCCAAATCCACATTGGAACATTGGCAACAGTAATTTTGCAAGGTCAAAAGCCAAATCTTAAAGGTGTCCTGAAAGTTTGGTCTTACAAACTTCTGAATGTTTAAGGTAAAGGCCAGATCTTAAAGGCAGCAACATTCAAGAGATTCTTCCTGAACCTCTATGGGATCGGTGACTGCAGGCCCAATTGTTGATGGAGTAGCAGAGGTGGTGGTTGACAGGGTGGAAGGCTGTTGAATGCTGGCAACAAATGACACAGTTGGCTTCAACAGAAATACTAAAAAATTGAAAAATAATAATGTTGTCACCTGCAAAATTCACCAATGATATTTTTTCCATGCATGCATTAATATTGCAAAACTGCATAATATTGTGTGCATGATTTTTACTATGCAGTGTGTGTAAAAGTACTTGTTTGCCCACACCTGTTCTGGCAAATGAAATATCACAATATTAATCAGCCATAACATTTCTTCATACTTTTAATCAGACATCAGATATCAGACTATTTAACACTCAAATATTTGTAGATCATAATTTTATTATAACAAGTTTGAATGTCCAAAAATATGCAGTTTCAAATTGCTACAAAGAAGAATTACTTGTATGTGAGTGTACACTTACAATGTAGGACTGCCTGGAGGGAATGTTTGCAATGTGGTCCTCCAGGAAACTAAAGGTGGGAGGATCCAGGATTCTCTCTCAGTGTGTTCTTTGGAACCACCACATGTCTTCTTGGATTTCAGTTTTCCGTAATATATGTGCATGCCCTTGAACCAGATTTTCAGATCAGAGGCTGTGAAATACAAAGATAAGATAATATTAAGTCTCAGCTGGTATAGATAGACTTTCATTCAGGTAAAATTCATATGTTACAAAAGCTCTCGAAATTTTGGATTAGTACTGTACAAGGATACACCAGGACATGCAGAAGTACTTCTAAGCAATAAAGTTTACAAGCCTGAATGAAATAAGGATAAAATAACATACAAGACAATTATAAAGTACTTTCAAGTAAGTTTAGGTAAGTGTATATATAGTCCTATTTTTTTACATTCAACGTTTTCTGTATTTTTAAACTTTCCACATGAATCGTTAAAAATTGTTGAGACATACCTTTCTAATGTTAAAATGCAACATACAGTGTATTTTAATTTTAATAAAATGAACTTACAACTATAACTAGAGGAAAAGTTGTAAACTCATCAGAAAAACCTATGACATGGCCCTGGGAGGCCCAGAGGGCATCCTTGTCTACATCTCTGTTGTCCTTTTTTCCTCTATTGTAGATAAGTGTGTTTCCCTTAAACCGCTCAACCATAGCACCTTCTTGGGTATCTGTGACTCTGGCCATATTTTTCTTCTTTGCAGTTCCACAGACTGCTGTGTTTGTTCCCAGCTGTGTATGTCCATCTCCTAAGGTTGGGAATCATCATCAGGCAGGGCTGAATGTGTGCTGACTGTGCGGTCACTGATGACTGTTTGGGGACTGAAGACTGTCCGGTGACTGAATTACTGTGCTGTATCAGACTCCTGTGTGGACTCAGTTGCTGCAGCTGAAATAGTTGGCTATTCAGTCACTGGTGCCTTAGACTACGCTGGCCTTGAAAGGCTTCTTTCTCTTACCCAGGCCTGGTCTCTTCATCATGTTTATATTCCACGAAATGCACAACTATTAAAAATCAATAAGTTTTCCAAAATTGCCGTGATATATATCCAAGAGAAATGCATACACAAATGATCTCAGCCACATGCACCCACCACTTATATGTAGTCTCCAGAATTCCCAATAAGTTCACCGACATTCTGCAATAGTCATAGCTCATTGGTAGCTCCCTCTCTGCCTTTGTACAGTGTTCTCCAATTATTGTCAAACTTTGCCATCCCTCTCCGCAGATTGGTGGACAGATAGTAACCCATGCTCCATTCCTCATCAACTGTTGTCACTTCTTCGCACAAACCTCATAACTAATTCCTATTGTTCTCAGTCAATTCCTCAAAGTGTATTAAGAATAAAGGAGACAATAGAGGAATTAGCTGTAAATTGAGTTATGAAGATACTGCGACATCAAAGAACTTGCCAAGCATTGTGGTGAATTTCTATGGGAAACATGAAATATGGCAAATAGCTAAGATAGTTTTGAACATCAGGTTGTTGTCATTGCGGGGCAGCAAAAGATGATGAGGATTAAAAGCAAAGGGAGAATAATGAGGAATCCACCAAGAACAATGAAATATTTACTATTCCTGGATATTTGCAAGCAAGCATCAGCACTGTCTGACTTTTGCATTATAGCACATACCCATGGCTGAGACAATATGTGACTAACAGAGAATCTGTACCAAAAAATAAAAAAATGAAAATGTTTCTATCACAACTTACATAAATAAAGTATCATGACAGGCCCTCAATATATCCCACATGTTGCCTTTAGTGCGCTAAGATTAATGTTATTCAATAACATTTTTTGACAAGTGTTCATGAAATAAAAATATCAATAATATATAAATGACATATAAAAGTTCTGTTATGATTATAAATGTTTTACATCAGTATTTATCCTAGTAACTATACTGCTTACCAAAAAGTTATGGTCAATAAACCAATATATTGTTACCTCACATGCTTTTAAATTTCTTTCTAAATCTAAAGCTCTGAATTTTAATGTCTATGTCAAAATTTGTTTCTATTGTTGAGTAGATTGAGCTACCACTGTAAAATAGTAGCTACATTTTGAAAGATATAAGACTAGTATAAAAATTGAGGTGTCCATAATTTTTGCTATGACCATAATTGCTAGGCAAGCAGTAGATAGTTTAACTTTAAATAAAGAAAATTCATATTTTAAAGTTATAATATGTGTCATCGGTATTGTGCAAATGGAAGCTGATCCAAAGTTGAATCGTTAAAATAAAGAAAAAATAGATATTGTTTCATTTATTAAAGTCAACTATAAAAATGAATGAAAAGTTGTTGTATTACCGGTGTCTCCCACTTCTGAGGTAGGTGGTTCAAACCCCGGACCTTATGTGGGAAAGTTTGAAGGTGCTTACCGATGGACGTCAGTTTACAGAACAGAACCTTGACCAACTGTATGTGCTGGTTTCCTCTGCCGACAGAACTACCCGTGGTGATATGACCTGCACAGCTGTTGAAAGAAACGTAAAACACCAAATAAATAATAAATAAGTATAACCGGTGTATAGCATCATCCGGTTCGAAACTGTTACATCCGACATATAGTACGGAAGGTTTGTTTACATGCTCTTTTATCGCTCATTTCCGTTATGGCCGTGGCAAACTGGGAAGAAATCAAAAGGCTAGCTGCTGATTTTCAGCGCGCTCAGCTTAGTACTACCACTTTTAGGTGAGATACCTTTCACTATTGATCTAAATCAAACAAAGTTTGCAGTGTATGCCTAATGACATAAAGTTTATTACATGAGGCATTGTGCGTTGGCCCTCCATATGGAGGCCTCAGGTTTTATGGACAACTCGGCCCATTTTAAAGTCGGCCCCCCTACAAAGTGAATATGAAAAACAACTCATTAATATTCATATTTATGTATAAAATATGAAATCACAGTATTTGCGATTTGCTAACAATATGTTATAGAAATGCTGCCTGGAGATCAAGTATGTTACCTAGAAATGTGTACTCAGCTGAAGAATTAACATTTCAGTTTTGTGGACTTACACAGTTCATTTATATTCATGTATACACAAAAATATGAGGTCACCGAATTCCTAGACCGAGTTTCTGTCCCGTCGCCAATTGTTATTGATATGTTGATGGACACAATGGCGAGGGACAGAGCTCACATGTATTAGTTTTCTGTGTAAATCTCGGACTGTGGGAAATTATTTCATTTACTTTAAAAAGTAATTATTATATCCCTGTAGTTGTATCCGGTTTACCATACATATACTGTTTAACTAAACTGCTTTTACAACCAAGGAATTTCTTTTATAGATAACTATGAACTGTTGAAGGTTTGTTTACATTTTAAAAACAGGTTGAAATACATGCATGCCAGTTTGATTGGCATTTAAATATTAGTGAACGGCACATATACATAAAAAAAGAATTCAAATAACACTTTATACTTGTTGTAATATGTCTAGAAATATGCCGTTCAAAATTTACACAAAAAACAGGTACATCTGAGCTCTGTCCCTCGCCATTGTGTCCATCAGTACATCAATAGCAATTGGCGACGGGACAGAAACTCGGTCTACCGAATTCCGTGGGGTTTTCTTACAACATTTTATTGAATAGAAATGTTGCTTAAAAGTCAAATAATTTATGTTAAACTTTGTTTAACCCAATTATCTTAATAAGGCTTGTACTGCCTTGCTACTAGACGTGGTTACCTCGGCTCTACTTACTTGCGTGTAGAGCCGTGGCACGACCCTACATAAAACTAGAGATTTGCATAAAACACAAATACCATAAAAATTATACACACAACTGTTCCCACAACTATTTTGTTACATTGACCTCAACAGTCAGTCAACATGCAAACATATTTGACAAAAAAAATAAATTATATTTCCTCATTTTCAATACTTTTTGGACCATTTCTCCAAAAATTTGAAAATGCTCTTTTGTTATAAAAGCTGTATAAACTAGCATATATGTTATACACATATTGTATTTGTTGTGTCCTTGGCTTAATATCAACTGCTTTTAAATATATCAAACCATTTTGAGTCATTTTATCAAGTTTTATTCAACAGAAAATGATTTTTTGCAAATCTCTAGTTTTATGTGGGGTAGTGCCACGGCTCTACACGCAAGTAAGTAGAGCCGAGGTAACCACGTCTACCTTGCTACCAATTATCTCCGGCTACCAATTATCGCCACCAGAGAATAAAACATTCATATTTCTGTAATGGTCATATATTTTGAAAGCTTTTTGTTGTGTATTTGTTCCATTCACTTTGGAAATAGTTTTACCTTGTCTGCTAGACTTGGGATGCTACTTTGGTGAAGTTATATCTACTTTAATTCTGTCTGGCGATAATTGGTACCCGGCGATAATTGGTAGCAAGGCAGTAGCTTGTATGGGCCGACTTTGCAGGGGGGGCGACTTTGAAATGGGCCGAGATGACCAGATTCCGGCATCAGTGTCTGAGTGTGTTATAAGTTTGGGATTTAATCCCTGCAGTCTCACATGTGTGTTAGTGAAATTCAACTCATCAACATGTGTGAGATGCACTAAAGACTTGTCATCTTAGTAATAGCTGTTAAAGGGAATTAGAACCCCAACTTATTCTTTTTAACCCAGCCCATATGGTATCACATTTGCACCGCTACCAATTATTGCTGGGTACCATTTTTTACCACCAAGAAATAAAATATTGTAATGGCAGTAGTGGCCACTTATCATTAACACTTCTTTGTGTGTATTTGTTTCATTCAGCTTGGAAACAGTTATACCCTATTTAATTCATTTGGAAGGTACCTTTTACAAGGTTATGTCTATTTAACTCTGTCTCTATTTCTGATTGGGCAAAACATCTGTTGTGCAATTGATTTGGTTACCACTGCCTCTGTGAAATCCCAATGTGCATCCAGTGAAGTTTGTTGCATTTTATGACAAGATTGAAACTTAATATTGGAATTATGCATAGCTGTTTTTAAACACTTCCTTTTCTTTAAACAAAAAATTGCATGCCCTTTGGAATT
This sequence comes from Sabellastarte sp. h YS-2021, assembly GCA_964017235.1. Lineage (NCBI taxonomy): Eukaryota > Metazoa > Annelida > Polychaeta > Sabellida > Sabellidae > Sabellastarte > Sabellastarte sp. h YS-2021. The sequence continues at coordinate 136,939,415 of OZ024927.1, read as the reverse complement.
GTAAGTGGAAGGTAACAAATTTCACTGTCTGAGCAGTGAACATTTAACAGCGTGCCCATGGTTATCCATAGACAAGAATATTTACTGAACATTTTGCACCTGGAGAAAATGGTGCATAACAAAATTGAAAGGTGGTTGAAGGCAGTGAATATCAACTTTAGTCAGTTTTTGATTTGAAAACTGACTCCCGACCCAATAAAATAATTAAATATTGGTAATTATAACCATAATAGAAGGGGTGGACTAATTTTCAGTCATAGTTAAGGCCATCAGAAAACTGTACTTGTCTCATCATTCTCAATTTCTAATATGGTCACTCACATCTGAATACATTTTTGAGGGTTTCATGACAGCATTTGTGCTCACTTGTATTTTACATAAACATTGTCATAGATATGTTGAATAATTTATGTCTTTCAGATTGCCAGAAAGGAATTGTGTTGAAATTGTTCAGAGATTGATAGAACTAAAATTAATAGAAGTAATCTATACAACTGATGGAAAACAGTATCTTACACCATTAGAACTCACCAAAGAAATTAGAGAAGAACTACAGGTCCATGGAGGTAAGTGCAATGTTGCTTAATATTTGTTCAAGGTCATTTGTTTTGCAATTTCAAAAAAAAAGTTAAAATGTGGTTAATCAGAATCATTTTGTGTCATTCATATTCAAACAGTAAGCTGAATGTATCTTAGTGACATAGTTTTCATGTTGACTTTCCACACAGGATTTCCAATCAGTACATATAGAATAGAATAGAAATATTTATATAGAATAGAAACATTGTCACTAACACTTAATGTAAAAAAAATTTTCAGTGTTGACCTATTGCAAGTTCTTCTCCAACATTTTCTTTACAGTGCACTCATTGCTTTCATTTGTGTCTCTTACAGGAAGAATCAACCTAGTGGATCTTCAGCAGATTCTGAATGTGGATTTCACCCACATTGAAGCCAAAGCTAATGAAATTGTGAAATCTGATAAACATTTGAATCTTGTTTTAGGTCAATTGATAGATGAGTAAGTGACCTTATTTACTGCTCTAAGATGTTTTAAATAACATCAAAATGATATTTTATTGAAAGGAAAATACTATTTTTAAACCAAGAAATTGTTTCATTAAAAGAAAAGTGGTTGTTTTTAAGTTGTATATTTTTTGTGTCACAAAATCTTTTTAATGTTGCGCAATAAAAATTTTTTTAAGCATGAGACATATTAGCTTATTTTGAAAGATATAGTTCCTTTGCAAGGAAGTGGTTATGTCATGTTACTATTGTAGATATCACAAGTTTAATCTTGTAAACTACAACAGTATCCTTTGTCACTTGTTATCTCCCACCGGCCGATAGGCCCGGTGTCCCACGAAATCCTCCCCCCTGAAAATCTTCCTAGGAATATTGCCCCCCGGGGGGGGGGGTAAGATTTCCTAGGAAATTCTCCCCCCTGCTTGGAAATTCCCCCCCCCCCCCACCAGATGAATGATTTTCTAGGAAATTTACCCACCCACTTAAATTTTTATTTTATTTTAATGGAATATTCCAATTATTTCTAATTGAATGTTAAGCCAATAATAGAATATATATGTGTCTAGATTGAAACACTAAAGGAATTTTCCTTTACCCCTGATTAAGTTTTAGCTTGAAGTCACTTGAAAGTTAAGAAAAAAATAGCTCACATAATCATTTATAGTTTAAAACATTACTAAGTGTTTTGCAAATTTTAAATTGAAAATTAACCAAAATAAAATTTATAAAAACTTTCCCTTAAACATCATGGGATCTGATGGTGTATGTCAGCCCAAAATCATTTAATTTGAAAAAAAGCTACTACTGTAAAAAAACAAGACACAAGAAACATGAAATCCTGTAAAACTTGTGGCAGTCAGTGTCACCTCTCTTGACTGTGGCAAGATACAAAATGTAACTCTTGCAATCACAAAAACTGTAGCATAGTGTTCCAGCAAATATATATATATATATATATCTGCATCATTTTTTATATTTAGGTTTGGGTAATACTTATATAAACTTTGTTATCGCATGTGTCTTTAAGTGTATGTATCATACTTTACATGTTTCTACACATAATAGTGTTGTGTAAAGCCCTACAGAATATTTTTTCACTGTTGTAAATTAGACGGAAAAAAAATGGGGGGGGGGAAGGATTTCCTAGCGGGGGGGGGACAAAATCCTAGGAAATTGTCCCCCTCGGGGGGGTGTGGGGGGTGTGTGGATTTTCAGGGGGGGGATTTCCTGCTACACCGGTACGGGAGATTATAAAATGCCCTCTGTCCGTGCGTCCGTTCGTCACATTTTTACAAAAGCCTTTCTATCTCTTAAAATATTATAGCTAGAGCTTCCAAATTTGCAGGATAAATTCATCATTGGAAAAACTTGCCTGGGAATCTTTTTCGGCTGATTCGGAAAAACAAGATGGCCGCCACGGGTGTTAACAAGATGGCTGCCATGAGTTTTTTTTTCAGGTGTTCTGCCGTGGGTTTTTTTTTTGTTGATTTAGATGCCTGCTATAAGTGTGTAGTCGCACTTTTATACAGCCTAAAAATAGCCTGCTTGGTATTTTTCAGACGTAGGTCCATAGCTAAGTGAGTAATAGCAATGGTGGCTACTTTCAGTAAAGTGCTCATAACTCCAAAACGACTGCATTTAGAGCATTTCTGTAAAATATGTGGTTCAGCTACTTTCTCCATGCCTACAAGATGGTACCATTTTTAGGGGTCTATCTTGATAGCTAAGTGAGTAATAGCTATTTTCTGTTTTTAACAATGACCAAAATGAGTAACTTGCTTTTATCTTTGTAATTGTTACTTACAATATTGGTCTCAAATATGTTATTGAACAACTCCTTCATGTACTATATCATGGTGAGGTTTCCAAGGTGTAGCACCTAGCTAGCTGAGTAATAGCTACACTAAGTTTAACATTTGACCATTCAGCAAGTCACTTATAACTCCAAAACTATGGAATATAGAGGATTTTTGTCACATATGTTGTTTATCTACTTTTTGATGTACTGTGTCGTGGTGAATTTTCAGAGCTGTAAGTCCATAGCTAACTGAGTAATAGCTACTTTTAAATTTCTTAATTTCAACATTGAATAAATCACTTATACCTCCAAAACTATTGAATTTAGGGAATTATTGTCAAACATGTTAATGGGTTACTTTTTAATGTTCTGTGTCGTGGAAAAGTTTCAGAGCTGTATTTCCATAGCTAACTGAGTAATGGCTACTTTGAATTTCAACAATGAGTAAATCACCTATAACTCCAAAACTATAAATTTAGAGAATTACTGTCAAATATGTTGTTCACTTACTATTTGATGTACTGTGTCATGGGAAATTTTCACAGCTGTATCTCCATAGCTACCTGAGTAATAGCTACTTTGAGGGTTTCCATTGAGTAAATCACCTTTAACAGCAAAACTGTTGAATTTACAGGATTTTTTTCAAATATGGTCTTCACCTACTTTTTGATGTACTGTGAAATGGCAAATTTTGAGAGCTGTAGATCCATAGCTAACCGAGTAATAGCTACTTTAATGGTTCTCCATTGAGTAAATCACTTATAACAGCAAAACTGTTGAATTTAAAGGATTTTTCTCAGATATGTTGTTTAGCTACTTTTTTATGTACTGTGTAATGGCAAATTTTGAGACCTGTAAGTCCATAACTAACTGAGTAATAGCTACTTTGATGGTTCTTCATTGAGTAAATCACTTATAACAGCGAAACTATTAAATTTACAGGATTTTTTGTCAAATATGTTGTTCATGTACTTTTTAATGTTCTGTGTCATGGCAAAGTTTCAGAGCTGTAGGTCCATAGCTAACTGAGTAATAGCTGCTTTCATGGTTTTCCATTGAGTAAATCGCTTATCACAGCAAAACTGTTGAATTTAAAGGATTTTTGTCAAATATGTTGTTCACCTACTTTTTATGTCAGCTGACTTGTCAGTCAGCTGACATTATGTCATCACTCTGCGGCGTGGGCATACGCGTCCGCGTGAACAACTTCTTCTCCAAAACTACAAGGCCTAGAGACATGCTGTTTTTTTTAAAAGATACCTTATCTATCGAGGATGAAAAATTGTTCAAGGCATGCAAATCTGTCTGTTCGTCTGTTTGCCAGAGACATTACAAGGGGGGTACCCCCACCAAAAGTGTGAAAATTTCAACTTTTTATCACAATTTTCTCAGTGACTATTGCAGGGATTTCTCTCATATCTTGCATATATGTACTAGGCCAGAGGTAGATTCTCTTGTGTGAGTATGAGACCTGGATCTGTCTTACTTTTTTTTTAATAAATTTTTTTAATAATTTTTAATGCATTAAAATTCATGAAATCATGCACTAAATCACTTATAACTTCAAAAGTGTTGCATTTACAGCATTTTGTGAAAATATGTTGTTCAGTTACTTTTTTCATAGCTACAATATGGTGAGTAAGTTGGGTGTCTGTCTCAATAGCTAAGTGAGTAATAGCTACTTTTGGGCTTTTCAGTAACTTCCATTATGAGTAAAATCACTTGTAACTTAAAAACTATTGCATTTAGAGAATTTCGTATAAATATGTTATTCAGCTACTTTTGGGCCAGCTATAACATAGTGAAATTTCAGACCTGTAGCTCATGGCATAGCTGAGTAATAGCTACTTTTAGGTTATCACTGTTGAGTAAATCGCTTATAATTTGAAAACTATTGCATTTAGAGAATTTCGTATAAATATGTTATTCAGCTACTTTTGGGTCAGCTATAACATAGTAAAATTTCAGACCTGTAGCTCATGGCATAGCTGAGTAATAGCTACTTTTAGGTTATCAGTGTTGAGTAAATCACTTATAACTTGAAAAGTGTTGCATTTAGAGCATTTTGTTAAAATATGTTATTCAGCTACTTTTTTCATAGCTACAATATGGTGAGTAAGTTGGGTGTCTGTCTCAATAGCTAAGTGAGTAATAGCTACTTTTGGGCTTTTCAGTAACTTCCATCATGAGTAAAATCACTTGTAACTTAAAAACTATTGCATTTAGAGAATTTTGTATAAATATGTTATTCAGCTACTTTTGGGCCAGCTATAACATAGTAAAATTTCAGACCTGTAGCTCATGGCATAGCTGAGTAATAGCTACTTTTAGTTTATCAGTGTTGAGTAAATCACTTATAACTTGAAAACTATTGCATTTAGAGTATTTTGTTTCAATATGCTATTCACCTATTTTGGGGTCAGCTATAACATAGTGAAGTTTCAGACCTGTGGCTCATTTCATAGCTGAGTAATAGCTACTTTGAAGTTCTCACTGTTGAGTAAATCAGTTATAATTGGAAAACTATTGCATTTACAGAAATTTGTGCAAATATGTTATTCAGCTACTTTTGGGTGAGCTATAACATAGTGAAATTATAGACCTATAGCTCATGGCACAACTGAGCAATAGCTATTCTCAGGTACTGACTGTTGAGTAAATCAGCTATAACTTGAAAAATATTGCATTTGGAGTATTTTGTTAAAATATATTGTTCACCTACTTTTGGGTCAGCTATAACATAGTGAAATTACAGACCTATAGCTCATGGCATAGCGGAGCAATAGCTATTTTCAGGTTCTCACTATTGAGTAAATCAGTTGTAGCTTGAAAACTATTGCATTTACAGTAGTTTGCTTAAATATGTTGTTCACCTACTTTTGGGTTAGCTATAACATAGTAAAATTTCAGACATGTAGCTCATTGCATAGCTGAGTAATAGTTCCTTTGAGGTTCTCACTGTTGAGTAAATCAGTTGTAACTTGAAAACTATTACATTTAGAGTAATTTGTTAAATATGTTATTCACAGAATTTTTGGTCAGCTATAACAGCGAAATTGCAGACCTCTATGTCATGGCATAGCTGAGCAATAGCTATTTCAGGTTCTCACTGTTGAGTAAATCATTGTATCCACTGGATAGCCGCAGTGTGTAGAGAGAGATTTCACCATTACTGCTCTGATGAAAAAAAATATTATAGCTAGCTTTCTTAAGTTTGCAGTATATATTAATAACCATAAAATGTTGTCTGGGAATATTTTTGGCCTCATTTTGAGAAACAAGATGGCCGCCACAGGTGTTTTTTGTCAGTCATGAAAAGTGCTTATATCTCCCTTATTATTGATCCTAGAGGTTTGGGATGATAAACCAACCTGTAGGAAATCAGGGGGTGGGAATCTTTTGGTGTGGTCAGATTTGACCTTCAGTGACCCCTCCTTCAAGGTCAAACAAGGATAGCCAAACTTAAAAGTGCTTATAACTCGCTTATTATTGGTCCCAGAGGTTTGGGATGGTAAACAGACAGGAAATCATGGGCTGTGAATCTGTTGATATGGTCCGATTTGACCTTGGAACCCTCCTTCAAGGTCAAATGAGGATAGCGAAAATTGAAAGTGCCTACAACTCGCTTATTATTGGTGACAGAGATTTGGGATGGTAAACCATCCCATAGGAAATCATTGGCTCGGAATCTTTTGGTATGGTCAGATTTGACCTTTGGACCCCTCCTTCAAGGTCAAATGAGGACAGCCAAGCTTAAAAGTGCTTATAACTCATTTATAATTGGTCCTAGAGGTTTGGAATGGTAAACCATAGGAAATCATGGGCTGGGAATGTATTTGTGTGGTTAGATTTGACCTTGGACCCCTTCTTCAAGGTCGAACGAGGATATTGCATTTGTAGTATTTCTTTAAATATGTTTTAACCTATTTTTTACACTTAAACAATTACCTTGTTATTTTCCTTCATAATACCATTTACAGGGCACAACTTTTTTTATCCTTTTCTTCTGTCAGCTTCGGAATTTCTTTCGAACTTGCTGTTCAGTTACCATTTACTGTATTTCTGTACAGCCCTTTTCCTGATAATTATTCTGTCCTCTAATCACCATCACAAATCAAAAACACTCAGTCAGCTGACACAGTGCCCGTTCACGGGCACTCTCCTCTTGTTCTAATGAAGTTACAGCTTTAATTTTATGTTTAGACTATTTTGTTGAAATATGTTATTCACCTACTTTTGGGTCAGCTGTAACATAGTGAAATTGCAGGCCTGTAGCTCATTGGATAGCTTAGCAAAAGCTACCTTCAAGTTCTCACATTTGAGTAAATCAGTTGTAACTTGAAAACTATTTCATTTAGAGTATTTTGTTTAAATATGTTATTCAGCTATTTTAGAGTCAGTTATAAAATAGTAAAATTGCAGACCAGTAACTCATTGCATAGCTGAGCAATAGCTATTTAGAGATTCTCACTATTGAGTAAATCACTTATAATGTGAAAACTTTTGCATTTAGAGCATTTTGTTAATATGTTGTTGCTGAGCTTTTTGCATGGCTGTAACGTGGTGATTTGAGAGTCTATCCCAATAGCTAAGTGAGTAATAGCTACTTTCTAGCTTTTCAGTACCTTCCATAGTAAGTAAAGTCACTTGTACCTTGAAAACGGTTGCATTTAGAGCATTTTGTTGAAATATATTGTTCAGCTACTTATTCCATAGCTACAATATGGTCAGAAGTTTGAAAGTATATCTCCATAGCTAAGTGAGTAATATCTACTTTCACAATTTTCAATAGTAACCTAATGCGTAAAGGCTTGTATCTTCAAAAGTATTGCAGCTATGCAATTTGTATTGAATGTATTGTTCATATTTTTTTTCATGAACAGTAGCATATTGAAGTTTTAAACTTAAAACTCAATGTGTAACGGCTCCTTTTATCATGTCATAGTTGAGTAAATTGCATATATCTTGAACAACCAGGTCCTCAGTTGGAAGAACCTTGACAGTTAACTTTGTACTTTGTTTCTGAATACCATTTGCAGCACACAACTGTTGTGGCCTTTTCTACTTTCACTTGTATTCAGAAGCTCAAAACACAAAGTCAACTGACACAGAGCCCTTTCACAGGCCACTGATTTCTTGTTTCTTATTGAAGACACTACCTGGATACAATTGCTGAAGAAATCAATGACAGACTGCAAGAGCAAGGCCAGATTACATATGCAGATATCACCAAAACATATGATCTGCCAAGGGACTTCATCATTGATGTGAGTGGCTTGATTTAAAATAACTTTTACAATGTGAAATGGGACTTGTCACAGTTAAAAATTTTCCCAATATTTAAAAGGATTTCTCTTCACTGGGTTTAACTAAATGTATTTTGGCCTTGTACATATTATTGCACATCCAGGCAGTGAACACAAGGTTGGGTAAAACTATCATTGGACAGAGGGATGAGGTGGATAAAGAAATCATATTCACCCAGGCTTTTGTGGACAGACATACAGCAAAGATCAGAGGTGCTTTCAGTGCTGTGACAAGGTAAGAAGTGAACCTTTTGAACTTAATCTGAATTAAATTGACTTTCTAATATTCTCTTTTCTCAGTGTAAGTCTAATGGATGATTGCTATTGGCAAAATATAGGTCGCTTAAATTTACAAATTAAACAAAAATAATAGTTAAAAGTAACATATTTTTATGACAGTAATGGATGACCATGTAATAGTACTAAAGTGGAAGTTTTAAATTTAATAGGAGCTGATTCAGAATGTTAAAATTGTATAGTAATTGTAATAAATGATATATGATATGTTAAATGTCTGGAATCAATTTCATATAGTTATTGTTTTGTTGTAGTTTCTGTTAGGGCTGGGTCAGTAGCATATTTTCCATTTTTACCCCACAGCCCTTAAGGGCTGTCAGGGTATTGTTTTCACCCATGGTGTCCGTATGGGCGGGTGGGTGGGCAGTGGGAAATAGTTTGTCCGGGCTGTATCTCAGAAACCGTAAGGTGTAGGAAGTTGATACTTGGCAGGGACATTGGTTGGGGGTGTAGGTGTGCAACGTCATGGTCTGACCTTGATTTGACCTTTGACCTTACCGTAGTGACCTTGAGTTTGAAAATCTTGTCTGGGCTATATCTCGGCAACCATAAGGTGTAGGAAGTTGATACTTGGCAGGGACATTAGTTAGGGCTTGTAGGTGTGCAACGTCATGGTCTGACCTTGATTTGCCCTTTGACCTTGCCGTTGTGATCTTGACCTATAAAATCTTGTCCGGGCTATATCTCGGAGACCGTAAGGTGTAGGAAGTTGATACTTGGTAGGGACATTGGTTAGGGGGTGTAGGTGTGCAACATCATAGTCTGACCTTGATTTGACCTTTGACCTTGCCGTAGTGACCTTGACCTATAAAATCTTGTCTGGACTATATCTCGGAAACCGTGAGGTGTAGGAAGTTGATACTTGGTAGGAACATTGGTTAGGAGTTCTAGGTGTGCAACATCATGGTGTGACCTTGCTTTGACCTTGCCGTAGTGACCTTGACCTATAAAACCTTGTCCGGGCTATATCTCAGCAACTGTAAGGTGTAGGAAGTTGATGCTTGGTAGGGACATTGGTTAGGGGGTGTAGGTGTGCTACATCATAGTGTGACCTTGATTTGACCTTTGACCTTGCTGTAGTGACCTTGACCTATAAAATCTTGTCCAGGCTATATCTCAGAGACTGTAAGGTGTAGGAAGTTTGTACTTGGTAGGGACATTGGTTGAGGGTTTTAGGTGTGCCACATCATGGTGTGACACTGATTGACCTTTGACCTTGCTGTATTGACCTTTAAAATCTTGTTGCACCTTTGGGTCTGTCTGTTGATGCAGATTAAGCACTGTTAAAGTCATATTAGAATTCATTAAGAATTTCCTTTTGCAAGTTCCCATTGTAACAGATGGAATTTCATCAAGTGAGCCACAGGCTTTTCTCCAACACCACACATAAGCATTCATTGAATGTATTGCCGCGTCTGTATGCATGGGTAATATTCAAAACATCCAAACCATAATTCGGCCATTTTTGGTTTACTGATAAGTGCTGTCATTTTGTTATTGAATTGTTTTGTTTTAATACTTCATCTTTACATACATTTCTTTTCCTTAGATATTATTTTCTCTACTTAAGCATTATTTGGACCTTAATATAACTGACACTGCTCTGAAAGTATCTTGAACTTTGTACTGTTATACTACTTCTATATCTCATGGTGTTGAAAAAATATTTCCCCAGGCTGTGGGGTACGGGCATCTCTGATGCTATTTTGTTAATCATACAATGCAAAACTGTTCGAATTTGGGGTTCCCCCAAAAAACTTGTTGTCAGGCATATCCCTAATGGAATAAGTCCGCCAACAGGAAATAAAGTGCATGAAAATAAAACATGGCAGTTCTGCTCTAAGGTATCACTATAGAAATCTGGAAATCTATGAAAGTACAAGGTAATAGTTTATAATTTCTAAAGATTTAGGGTTTGTTTCTAATATTTTAAGTTTTCCCACAATTGTTCATGCTGACAATAGAGATGCAGGTTGTGAAGTGTTGTTACAGTATTTCAGTTATACGGTCTTGATACCATCCCTAGATACCTGTGGTACTAACCCTGCTCTAATTTCTGTTAGTAATAATGCTGAAAATAATGATAATAATATTGAAAATAGGAGTGACTGAAACAGTTCTGTCTACTCTTATGGGATATTTACATGAAAAAGATGAAATTTACTTGGTATTCTGTATTTGATGAAATTTAACAATGTGTTCTTTCAAGACCTGTAAGCTTAAGCACCATGGCAGTGAAGTTTCAACTGCAGGAAAGGCTCTTAAGTTGTGAGTATATGTGCTTTTTATATCTTAATCAAAGAGTCATCTCAAATCTCTGACCTCCTGGCTGTAAAAGCTACACAAAATTACACAACTCTATTCTTGTTGCCCAACACTCTAGCTCTTACAAACACTCCAACAGTTATGTGTATGGACAGAAAGACAAACACACTTATGTGCAATTTCTAGGAGAAGTATTTTGAGTGTTTTGAGAAAATATTGATGGTTTAACTGTTCATAGTTGTAATTTTTTGTCATACTGGTATCTGGTAGCATGTATAAAAATTGCAAAATATAAGGAAAAGTATAATCTATTGAAAGTTAGTTATTCCTGTAACATAAAGGCTGGAGCACTTATAACTTTAGCAGCTGTTTAAATTTGAGATATTTTTAAATTTATAGTTTTACTGCAAGCTATTTCACCATTTTTGATTGTTCATGTTTTCTTTTGTATCATATTTTATATAAAAGAGAAGTACATGATATTTTCTATTACCTACTTCTAGCCATCTTGGAAGATTTAATCAAAGCAGGTTGTTTGGCTGGAAGTGTGACTGGAGGGAGACTGGAGAAATCTGAGTACCTGCCTGATGTTTACACCCAGTCTCAGAATGAATGGGTGGATAACTTCTATGCTCAGAATGGATATTTAGGTATGTGCAGCTAGGTGAGGATAAGCAGATATTTTAATCAAATCTATGATTAATAAACTGAGCTGTCGTCATTTGTCAGATAAGTGAAAACCCTTCTGCTTTGTCAAGGTATTCAGGTAATTCTAAGGTATCTTGTTCATAAAATTGACACAAACAAAACGGTAAAGCCGTGAGACTCATGTTTCCTATTGCACATTGAGAAAGTGTGGCAAAGATTTTTTTTACATTTAGTCATTTTTATCACTTACTTTAGTAATGTCTTGTTGATCGTTGCACTCCATTGCTAATACATTAAAGTTTGCTGATTAAATATCTTGCAAACTTGCTGAAATTGAACATAATCTGTGAATGAAACACTGTACAGGATTGTATCAGACTATCAAAGTATCAAGGTCTAAAATTTTAATGTTATAACACAGATCTGATTCACAGCAAAGAAGAAAACAACATTACCTCTTTGAAAACATAACAATATATTTAAAACTAACTAAAGACTGTAATTTACAGAGTATGATGCTTTAACACGCCTTGGTATTGGTGACCCAAAGGCTTTCATAAAGAAAAGGTTAAAGAGTGTCCCAGGCCTTCTCTACCTCAGCACATGCTGTGTGGGCAAGCCTATCCAGGACCAACTAGAGGCTCAGGTGGATGAAGGGCTGGCCTCTGTGGGATGGATTGATGTGCTGGTAGGTTTTGACTTTGTAAGAATTACCTTAATCCTTTACCCTCTTCAAAGGTCTTAAAAGTCCAGTAGATCTTCTGCTCTGGGAAACCAAACACAGAAAGTACACTTTTCTGTTTCCTCAGCGCAAAGGGTTGTAGGTGTACAATGTCATGGTGTGATTTTTATTTGACCTTGTAGTGACCATGAGTTTCAAAATCTTGTTCAGGCTATTTTTTGAATTCCGTAAGGTGTAGAAGGTTGACACGTGGTAGGGATATTGGTGAGGGGTTGTGGACGTGCATCATGGTGCAACCTTTAACTTTTGCTCTGCCAAAGTGTGTTCACCAAAGTAAGCATTCTCTTATGATAAAGATATATGGATTGCTGCAACTGATTATTATATGCACGTTTACATAATTGTGCTATTTCTATTGACAGCTATTCTCTAATTGATAAGTTTTACAGCTTCATAATTTTTAGTGTACTGATTAGTGCTGTCATCTTGCTTCTGAATTGTCTTGTTTAAAAAACTTTATCTTTACAAAGTTTACATACATTTTCTTTCTCGTAGACGTTATTTTCTCTACTGAATTATTTTGACATTTATATAACTGACACTGCTCTCAAAGTATCCTGATCTTTGTACTGTTTCAGTACTTCTATATCTCATGGTGTTGAAAACTATTTACCCAGGCTGTGGGGTAACGGCATCTGTGAGACTATTTTTTTTCTTGTCACTTTATTTGTTTAGTCTTGGATACCACGGCCATGGAAGATGTTCTCATTAATATGATACTTTACAAATGCTTCAGTTAAAATAACACTATGTAGTTCATTTTAGTCCTATACTTTTAGAATTAACTCTGTGAGTATCTTGTTTATGAGTTCATATTATGATAAATTATATCTCAACATGTTACTTTAAGTACTCTGGTAATGACATATTTTTTTGCATAATTTCAGCCATTGTTACCATCAATATGCAGTGTGAGTGACAGTCAGCAGTTACTTCAGCGGGTGCTCAAGTCACGGCCTCATGCCAATGTTTTCTGTGACTGTATCGTTGCCAGTAAGGACTTTGTGGAAAGCTGTGTGCAGCCATTTCAGAACATCATGAATAACAAGGCAGAAAAAGTAATTGTGTTTTGTGATAAATTTTGTGATAATCTGACTTTTCTTTTTAAATGGTGATAAACGTAGGTATAATTGGGGAAAATGTTTTAAGTTCCACTTTTGGTTTCAACCTCTAACTTTAATTTGACTTTGTTTTCAACATCTTACTTTAATATGTGCATTTTCCTTTTGTTAAATACAAAAAAAATGTGTGAATATCTCGAAAACAGTAAGAGATAGAGCGATTTCGAGCGAATTTTTGACACACAGGGTAGTACAAGAGTATCCTGTTCAAAGGAAAAAAATTTCAATTTTTGCAAGTTTTGGCGGCCATCTTGGATTCTAGCGGAAAATGAAAAAGTGTGAATATCTCAAAAACCGTAAGAGATAGAGTGATTACGAGCAAATATTTGACCTGCAGGGTACTACAAGAGTGTCCTATGTGTAGGGGAAAAATGTCAGTTTTCACCACTTTTGGCGGCCATCTTGGATTTTAGCGGAAAATGAAAAAGTGTGAATATCTCGAAAACTGTAAGAGATAGAGCGATTTTGAACGAATTTTTGACCCGCAGGGTAGTACAAGAGTATCCTATGCAAAGGGGAAAAATTTCAATTTTTGCCACTTGGTGGCCAGCTTGAATTTTAGCGGAAAATAAAACTTAAAAAATTTCAATTTACTGTGTAAAGTAACCATAGACAATTTCACGGAATACGTGCATTTCCTGATTACACATATTCACTGCAACATATATATCACTTGACATTCCTAGTATTTCATTTGATAAATAGAAAAAGTTGTTTAGGTGCAAATTTAGTGAAAAAAAAAAATTTAGGGCAATATTGCAGATGAGCTTATCTTTACGACTTTAGATGTTTGTTAAATAAATTTTCCACTATATTTTGTTTAGGATGTTAAGATGAACCCAACCCTGTTGAGTAAATCCATCTCAAAAGGCGACAAATCAGAGGACAAAAGAGAAAGTGACAAGAAAGAGTCCAAGAAGTCAAAATCATCTGGTGAGAAATGTTTTCAAAGCAATAAAGAAGTGAGGATATATAGCACCAATAATTAATTGCTGAATGGATTAAAGCAAATCCTATTAATTAATAAAAGTTTTAACAGTAGAAGCTTTATTATTCATCTTTCTATTTTCCAATTAAATTTCTACTAAGTTCCACTAAATACTAAAATTAGGCTTCCTTATTTTATGAAGTTTTCCTCTCCCAGCCACATGGTTACTAAAGATTTGTATAATTTATTTAATCACAGCCAAGCTATTTAAAGCCTTCAATGATATTTACCCAGGTGGAAAGAGTGGTGGGGGTACCCAAGGTCGCGAGGTCAAAACCAAGGTGACAAAGAAGAAATACTTGAAAGGTAAAGGTCACCAGGCTGATGATGACTCAGATGATGACTTACATTCTGGAGGAGGTGGTGGATTAAGTTCCTCAGCATCAGCTGGAGAGGTGGACTTCCTGAAACCTGAGGAGATTGAAGACCATCTCAAGGCATTTGATAAGATGCAGGAGTGCCCAGAAGAACTTGTGAGGGAGATAGCACTGCACCTATACAGGTAAGACATATTAAGTAACTGGATTACACATGGTAATGTTTCACCTTCCTTTGACCACATTAAGCAGAGTTTTCTTAACAGTTTTATCCTGATTCCATCAAACTGCTACAGTTATCACCATCAAATTTTATATATTGACATATTTAACTTTTTCTAATAAGCCATACAGTAAAAATTTTGGAATTTGAATGGAGGGGTTAACCTCATATTGATAGATGATTTTAATTCTTTCATATTTATCAAATGTGTTACTCTTGTATGTCTTAGAGGGTTGTTTCATTGTGACAATCGAGCATATACCTAGCTCTCAATTGGAAAAAAAGTGTGAATTGAGCTTCTCCCAATCCAGGGGTGAAAAGCGGTAGAATTTCACAACCCCCGAATGCCAATTCATCTGCTGATAGGTATGCAATCCTGAAAATTAGCCATTAATGAAGTCAATCTTTGTGTTTGGAACATATGTAAATCACAGACTTATCGGAGAGATGGATCGGCATAGTGGAACAGGGGTTACTTCAATGTAACTCCAAATTTCAGAAAGCCACAACTGACGTTAATTAAATCAGTGGATACTATGGACTCATCATCGTCGTCGTCCGCGTCCGCAGAGATTTCTTGTTAGCGACCTACAGTCCACATTTCTTTTCAGATTTCTTTTATATTTGGCAGGTGGCTTGGTATGCTAGAGAACTCGCCACCCTATCTTTTTTGTAGGCTTTATGTGTAAATTAGGCCTGTGGTAGACAAAAATGTCTAAAATGTGGAATATTGCTTGTTAGCGACCTACAGTCCACATTTCTTTCCAGATTTCTTTCATATTTGGCAGGTGGCATGGTATGCTAGAGGACTCGCCACCCTATCTTTTTGGTAGGGTTTATGTCTAAATTAGGCCTGTGGTAGACAAAAATGTCTAAAATGTGGAATATTGCTTCTTAGCGACCTACAGTCCACATTTCTTTCCACATTTCTTTCATATTTGGCAGGTGGCTTATCGCTTAAAAGTATTGCAGATAGCCAATTTTTCTCAAATAACTCATTCATCTACTTTTGGGAGAGCTTTCACATGGTGAAGTTTCAGACCCGTAGATAATTACTCACCTACTCAAAATGAGTAAATTCGAATTATCTCTTAAAAGTATTGCAGATAGCCAATTTTTCTCAAATAACTCATTCACCTACTTTTGGAAGAGCTTTCACATGGTGAAGTTTCAGACCCATAGCTAATTACTCACCTACTCAAAATGAGTAAATGCGAATTATCTCTAAAAGTATTGCAGATAGCCAATTTTTCTCAAATAACTCATTCACCTACTTTTGGGAGAGCTTTCACATGGTGAAGTTTCAGACCCATAGCTAATTACTCACATACTCAAAATGAGTAAATGCGAATTATCTCTAAAAGTATTGCAGATAGCCAATTTTTCTCAAATAACTCATTCACCTACTTTTGGGAGAGCTTTTACTTGGTGAAGTTTCAGACCCCTAGCTAATTATTGACCTACTCAAAATGAGTAAATGCGAATTATCTCTAAAAGTATTGCGGATAGCCAATTTTTCTCAAATAACTCATTCATCTACTTTTGGGAGAGCTTTCACATGGTGAAGTTTCAGACCCGTAGGTAATTACTCACCTACTCAAAATGAGTAAATACGAATTATCTCTAAAAGTATTGCAGATAGCCAATTTTTCTCAAATAACTCATTCATATACATTTTGGAGAGCTTTCAATTAGTGAATTTTCAGATCCGTAGCTACTTACTCACCTACTCAAAATGAGTAAATGCCTATTATCTCTAAAAGCATTGCAGATAGCCAGTATTTCTCAAATAACTCATTCACCTACATTTTGGAGAGCTTTCACATGCTAAAGTTTTTTTATGAATTTTTTATATAATTTTTAATGCATTAAAATTAATGAAATCATGCACTAAATCAATTATAACTTGAAAAGTATTGCATTTAGAGCACTTTGTTAAAATATGTTATTCAGCTACTTTTTCCATAGCTACAACATGGTGAGTAACTTGGGTGTCTATCTCAATAGCTAAGTGAGTAATAGCTACTTTTGGACTTTTCACTAACTTCCATCATGAGTAAAATCACTTGTAACTTGAAAACTATTGCATTTACAGAATTTTGTGCAAATATGTTATTCACCTACTTTTGGGTCAGCTATAACATAGTAAAGTTTCAGACCTCTAGCTCGTGGCATAGCTGAGTAATAGCTACTTTTGCCTTTGCCGGTGGATACATTTTGCATCTGGCCACAGATGCGTCCTTGGTCTAGTTTTTTATGAATGTTTTAAATAATTTTTAGTGCATTGAAATTCATGAAACAATGCACTAAATCATTTATTTTCTCATTGACTATTGCAGGGATTTCTCTCTTATCATGCTTATATGTACTAGGCTACTAGTAGATTCACTTGTGTGAGTATTGGGTGTGGATCTTTTTAAATTATTTTTTTATGAATTTTTAAAATAATTTTTAATGCATTAAAATTCATGAAATCATGCACTAAATCACCTATAACTTGAAAAGTATTTCATTTAGAGCATATTGTTAAAATATGTTATTCAGCTACTTTTTTCATAGCTACAACATGGTGAGTAACTTGGGTGTCTGTTCCAATAGCTAAGGGAGTAATAGCTACTTTCTGATTTTTCAGTACCTTCCATAATGAGTAAAATCACTTGTAACTCAAAAACTATTGCATTTACAGAACTTTGTATAAATATGTTATTTAGCTACTTTTGGGTCAGCTATAACATAGTAAAATTGCAGACCTGTATCTCATTGCATAGCCGAGTAATAGCTACTTTGAGGTTATCACTGTTGAGTAAATTGCTTGTATCTTCAAAACTGTTGCATTCAGAGTATTTTGTTTTCTATGTTTTTCATGTACTTTTGGGTCAGCTATAACATTGTAAAATTGCAGACCTGTAGCTCATGGCATAGCTGAGCAATAGCTATTTTCAGGTACTCACTGTTGAGTAAATCAGTTGTAACTTGAAAACTATTGCATGTAGAGTATTTTGTTTAAATATGTTGTTCACCTACTATTGGCAATAGCTACTTTGAGGTTTTCTCAGTTGAGTAAATCAGTTGTTACTTGAAAACCATTGCATTCAGACAATTTTGTTTAAAATATATGTTATTCATCTACTTTTGAATTAGCTATAACATTGTAAAATTGCCCTTGTGTAGCTCATGGCATAGCTATGTAATAGCTATTCTCAGGTTCTCACTGTTGGATAAATCAGTTGTAACCTGAAAAATATTGTATTTAAAGTATTTTCAATGAAAATATGGTATTCATCTACTTTTGGGCAGCTATAACATAGTTAAATTGCAGACATGTATGTCATGGCATAGCCGAGCAAGAGCTACTTTCAGGTTCTCACTGTTGAGTAAATCAGATGTAACTGGAAAACTATTGCATTTAGAGTATTCTGTTTAAATATAGTAGAACCTCGATTATCCGAACCCCATGGGAGACCTACAATCTGGTCAGATAATCGAGGGGTTTGGATAGATGAAGGAAGCTGAAATTCAATGTTTATGGGTTACCGAGTGGGCAATAATTGAAGAAATGTCATTTTTATGCAATAAACATAGATGTTGGTGGTCATTGTTAAAACAATTTTATCAAGTTTGTGTCACTTATTTGCTCCATGTCCATGTATATTATTATTTTTATTTAAAATATTATGCAGACTTGAACTGGTTGTGTTCGGTTGGTACTTGCATTGTTGACGTTTTAATTTTAGATTAACATCGTCCCGCATTTTGTCAATTGAAAAACGCCGGGAGATTATTTATTGTAAAACCCCAAGTGAACACGCCTTAAGTGATACAGGTGTTTGGTTGGTAATGCATTATTGACATTTTTTCTTTCATACACGTTGTCAGTCTGTGAACTTACTCTGGGACATTATATACTGCGAAACCCAATCGAACACGCTTTCATTGATTAACGCATTATCAAAGAAGTTGTGTAGCAGGGTCGTGTAATTGAATTAATCCCTCCTATTTTATTGTAACAATGGTGATAAAGATCAAAGGAGTTAGGCGTTTCTGTGAATGGTACATTTTATAAAGCACTAGAATAAATAGTTTCTGAGACTGTGTAAAATTGTGTATTATCGCTCATGCTAGAGGGTGCATTATATGTAGGGAGACATGATTTCGGTTCAGTTAATCTGGAGATTCTGATAATAGAAGGCCGGATAATTGAGGTTCTACTGTATGTTGTTCACATACTTTTGGGTCAGCTATAACATAGTGAAATTGTAGACCTATAGCTCATGGCATAGCTGAGCAATAGTTACTTTTAGATTTTCACTGTTCTGTTAATTGGTTGTAACTTGAAAACTATTGCATTTACAGTATTTTGTTTTAATAAGTTATTAACCTACTTTTGGGTCAGCTATAAAATAGTAAAATCACGGACCTGTAGCTCCTTGCATAGCTGAGTAATAGCTACTTTCATGTTCTCACTGTTGAGTAAATCAGTTGTAACTTGAAAAATATTTCATTTAAAGCATTTCTGTAAATATGCTATTTACCTACTTAAAATTGCAGCCATTTAACTGATTGCATATCTGAGCATAAGCTACTTTGAGATTCTCACTGTTGAGTACATCAGTTGTAACTCAAAAACTATTGCATTTGCAGTATTTTCTTTGAATATGTTTTAACCTACTTTTTACACCTCAACAGTTACCTTGTTACTTTCCTTCTGAATACCATTTGCAGGGCACAACTTTTGTATCCTTTTCTTCTGTCACTCTGAAACTTAAAACACACAGTCAGCTGACACAGAGATCATTCACAGGCACTGATTGCTTGTTATTTAAGTACTAGCGAATAGTTTCTTTAAATATTGTTTGCAATTATTTTGAACTCGACTTTGTAGTAAGACAGACTTGCATTTATGCGTTGAACAAAAATGATATAAAACTTGAGTTGGCAAGGTGCCACGGTAGCACTACCATGTACACTTATGTAACACAACTTTTGGTAGTGAAAAATTAAACAACAAAGTTCCACTCAAATCCTTCTGTACACACCAGCTCTGCTTGTTTGAGATGGATTTTAATTTGGCGGCACTTTCAGTATATACCCTGATATGTTTATTTTGGCATCACATTTGACACTCACATGTCAGAGGAATGAGTAATTGTAAAGCCTTTTGCGACTTCTTTATTCAACAAAATTGTATTGTAAGTGTCTTGATTGTATTTTCAGACCTCTAAGAAAGCAGTACCAGGAGGCGGTGAAGTCAGTTTTCTTGCAGTCTGTGGGAAACTTGACCACATCTTCCAGGAAAAAGACACATGGTGACATGTCGGAAAAAATGTCTGGTTTGTGGACAAATGCCAAGCTGTTTGAAAAATCTCTTAAGTTTTTCCCAGGTGATTACAGTAAATTAAGTTATAATTTTCAATGAACATTATGTAGTCATTATTAGGGGTGAGTCGGTAGTGGCGGTATACCGGTATCGAGACATGTTTACTGAAATACCGTGACCGCTTTTAACAACCGGAATCTCGAATGTCTGCTTATATATTTATTGAGAAACGTAAAATATTAAATTCCAAACCTGAATCTGAAGAAATTATGAAATGTTGCCTCATATTTCATGAGATTCTGATGTATTTATAGCGATTTCGGTGAGAAAAACTGCCATGTTTTGGATTACGGAAAATCACTTCCTGTTTGTAGGTCTATTCGATTGGGGAAATGCTGAAACTCAAACATTTTCGGTATCCCGGAATCAGGACGGTTTTGCATTGGCAGAATCCCAGACTAGAAAATCTGGTACCGTCGCATCCCTAGTCATTATCCATACATACCTTCTTATTATTTGTAAAGGATTACATCACTTTGTGCATATATGTTAAAATATTCTTCACAAGAGTTATTTTAAGTTTATTATCTACTATTGTGTTTGAGTGATACATGAAATATGCCCATACTTATTGAAATAAAGAAAAAAGAAAAAGCAGCTGTGAAACAGATTCACAAGAAGTTACAGTTATGACTGAAAAAACTTCAATGTTTATAGATTTTACCGTCACTTCTTCATTAATTTGGATGCCAAAAAGGAGCAGATGCTGTGTAAAAATGCTTTTATGAGGAGTAGAACATATTTGTAAAACATTATAATTTTTATTTTGAGTATTTTGGCAAAATATAGTACATGTTCAATAATGAAAAGTCTTATCTCTTTAGATGTTAGATTCCCTTAGATGGAGTAAGTTTCTAAGTAAAACTGAAGTTTTATTGAATGCATGTCTCACTTGGATGTTTAACTGTATCTAATGATTAATATTGGAAGAATGTGTAGAATATGTTAGTAATACTTCACCCCCAAAGTATACTTTGTGATCTGACCCACACGCTGTGTTAGAAGTAATGTTATAGATGTTCTGTGGTGTTTTAGATGACGTACAGGTTCACTTGGTGAAACACTTATTGAGAACTGTGTGCACAGACATCACTAACTTAGTATTCAACACAGCGGCAGCTGACCACATGATGTCAGTCACTGATGAGACCACACTGTCACAAGAAGTAGGTCAAAATTCAGTCAGGAAGGTTATCCAATCATCTGTCGCTATAAATTTATGACGTGGAACAATATTTCAAGAACTTTGTATCCATATTAAGGTTACATTTCAATCCCTACATTATGAAGAATATTTTTTGCATTGCTAAGCTTTGTCCTTAGGCGTGTATGTTTATAACTGAAAACAAAACTCTGAGAAAAAGTGAGGAATTGTAGTGCTATTGGAGGGTTACAGCTAAAAGTTGTTGTTAGAAAAACTAACAAAAGCCTGGCTCACAGAGGATTGTGTGAATTGTTGGTGGAATATGTGTGAACTAGTAAGTAATTGTAGAATGAGCCGCAGACACATTAGTATTTGTGAGAAATTGTTTTCATCGGAAAACCTTTCTCACAAGAGAACAGCCTTGGTCTTAATTGCAAGAAAGAGGTGTTAAGGGACGCCTAAATAAGATAAATAGGGATAGAAGTTTGACCTCCAACCTAATTTCTTTTTATGGATTGTGCAGTAGATTCAGATTAGCTAGAACCATGAATCTTCATGGTGTTCTGGTTTAGTGCAATTACCCCATAGCAGGCTCTGCTTGGAGTTCTTGAATATTCACTGGTCACTTGCTCACTGTAAATAGTGAGGTAGATCTGCTGTACAGCAGGAAATCTGAAGACTTTTGTTGAGGGGTAACCATAAGATACAAAAGTAAAGAACACTGGGAGAGTACTAAAACATTTAGACCATGAAGTCATTAGGTCAGTATGGACATCCCTGATATCCTGGAAACCTCTGTGATTTACTACACTAATTGTGGCTAAGTTTCACCTATACATGCAAATACAGCAGTGTTTTCAAATGTTTGTACCTTAAAATGTGTTCCACCCTTACCTAAATTCAACATACCTTGGTTCTACTTACACTGAGTCTGCTGTATCTTTAGAAAAATGAAAGACAAAAGTTTTAGAAATGTACCATTTTAGGTGGTAAAATAATGACTTAACTGTATGTTTACAAATTGTTGTTGTTTGATATCTGTATTTATCAAAACAATATTCTCTTCCATGCAGAAACTTTTTGAGAAATACAGGAAGCTTACTCTTAATAGTATCAGATATTTAAGAGAGCTGAACTATTTCACCAACACAAGGCCATTTTGATGGTTAATGTACTCAGTATTTCTTTTTCTTTCAAAAATTTCCAATGTAGTACTGAAAAATGTTTTACAGTAGTGGTGTAATAGAGTTTACAAAATCAACTTATTTGTATCTGTTTCAGGCAAGAACAAAAATTTTGGCAAAAATCCCAGAAGGAAAACAGAAAGTTATTCTTGCCAAATTAAATTCTTCACTCAGTGGAAAGGTAAGTTCTGACAGACATTGTACATTACTAGAAAACATTACCAGAGTTAAAATTGTAGTATGCTGAAGAAAAATAAAGAAATACACAATAAAGGGAACAGTCTCAGAGAAAGTCTTTTGTGTGTCTTTCATATATATGTTGGCTGTTTGATGTTCTGCAATGTCTAATGGGGTACTTTTAGCTTTAGTGTGCACTGGTTACATTTATCAAGTGAAGTAATAATCATTCCTAGTTTTACCTGTTATAAGGCATTGCATTCAACACGAAAATGATCCAAAATTTGAAACTAATAATGCATTGCATTCATCAGGAAAATGATCCAAAATTTGAGATTTTGTCTTCTGACACGATATTGTCTGTTATATATCAGAGTATAGAGGAGTTTTTCTCTGCATTGGATTCAGCCTGTGGTTCTGGAATGGTGGAAGTACTGCTGAAGAAACCTGACAAAAAGAAAGAAAGGTGAGCAAGTTGTGTTGTAATCTGTGCATATTGTAAAAACTCGGCGAAAGTATAAGTACTATTGTTCATTCTGTCTTGGTCATTTACTTGATGACAGAATGTACATGTGACAATGCTTTGCCGCAACACATCAACTGTATGTATATTTTGTAAAAATTCTGTCATTAAAGTGGAAACATCAGAAGAAAAAGCAATATGGTTTTCATAGCAATTTGGACAGTGAAATTTAGTAAACCTTTACACAATGTATTATATTTATATGTCAATTTTTGTCCAACTTTGTCATTAAAAATTTGATCCAGTTTTCAGTGAATTAATTGTCTTGGTTAATTAGTGCATGGATAGAGTATAATATTTGAATAATGTAAAATTAAGTACACTCTTTTGTGATTTTGTGACAATTTGAGCAGCTTATCTATAACAGAATTTAAAGGAAGTTTGCTAATTTATTTCTCCAGTAAATGAGTCACATGACCCCAGATTCTGCATACTGTGGCAAATTTTACATTTGTTACTTTAACTGAAATTATTAAAACACCCCTCTTGGCTTTCAGACAACTGGTGTTCAACCACAAGCAGTCCATAGCTGAACAGATGAAAGAAGAGAGTGACCCTGCCATGACCTTGCACTTGGCAGCCACCTTACTCTTCAATGTGTTCACCCAGTGTATGGTGCATGCCCCCGGTCGATGTGTGCCGAGTATTATAGCATTCCTAAAACCACACATGGAACCAGACAGCCACCAGACCCTGGTCACATGTCAAGGTGATGGTTACTTTAAAAATAAACCCAGTATATTATTACACAGAGTTAGTATCATAACCACATGAAAAACCACATGGAAGCAACCACCCTCGGATGTCGATGTGAAGGTTACCTCAAAATCAATAAATGTAAATGTGTGTATATCTCAAGGTGAAGTTTACTGAGCAAAGCCAAGCGTCATATTCTTTAAGATACACTCGAATTCTGACCACTTTCTGACTTACATGTCGAAGGAAAGCTTGCTTCAGAAAGTCTGTTGATAATTCGTTTTATAGTATAAATAATGTGCATTAAGTTGCCAGTATTCTCATTCTGTTGATGTTATTCCTTCAGATCTGGTAGTGCAACAGCTTACTCATAAAACTGAAGATGATTCAGGTACCCCTGACACCACTTCAGATGAGGCCAGCCAACTATCAGCCCAACTGCGTGAACTGCTGCCCAAAATCAAAGACATTGCCCTCAATACCAGGAAGACCAACAAGTCTGATGCAGCCGTGAATGAAGACTGATATGGTGGTTCTATTCTTCCTGCCTTCCTGTTTGGTACTTAGGGCCGCTTCACACTTGTCTTTTCAAATGAATGTGTCTTTTAGGTTCACAGTTGTACAGGATAGACCAAAAGGTTGAACATTTGGGGGGAAAAGGGTTGATATTTTCATAAAGTAAGTTGCCACACCACAATGAAAACATAGATATATGTGGTTGTATTGTAATAGAATGCATCCCTACAACTATACAAAATAGCACTGACATAGCTCCGAGTACCAGAAAATTATAATGGAAAATGAAACAGTGTAACAACAAATGATATAAGTGTAATTATATAAAATGTCACAATACATTTTGTCCACATGTGTATCATGTCCCCTTTAATCTATACCCAGTAAACTCCATGGATTTTTCTGGATTTCCATTTAAACTCAGAGGAGAATTCAAATTGATTAGCCTCTCGGCAATATCTGGCAACAATTTTTGCATTTTACAGACAAAACTTAAGCATGGATTTTTATCAGATTGATTTAGGATATTTCCAAATACTTTCATGATGATATTCAAGTTATACCTGCCGAGACTGGCCATTGTATTAAAATTGAACACATTGCATGTGTGGTATATTTTGAGCAAATGTATTTTACATAAAGATTTGTATGGCAAGAGATGAACTAATTCTGTAATGTAATGATCTGCCATGGGATCTGCCATTAAACCATTTCTTTCCCACAATTTGTTAAGTAGTGTAGAAAATTATTTATTTATGGTTGTTTAGTCCTTTTTTTTGGATACATCTTTAAAGGGGTGGTTCAGAAAAAATATGTTTGAAACATTGCAAGTCTTTAGAATAAAATTTACATCAAAGCATTATAGTTTTAATTTCTGTATCGCTTAATAGTTTTTACCCCACTGCCCTTAAGGGTTGGCAGGGTATTGCTTTCACCCATTGTGTCCAGATGGGCATGCAGTAGGGCAGGTGGCGGGAAAAATTTGTCCGGGCTGTATCTTATGAACCGTAAGTTGTAGGAAGTTGATACTTGGTAGGGACATTGGTTAGGGGTGTAGTTGTGCAACGTCATGGTGTGACCTTGATTTGACCTTTGACCTTGCCACAGTGACCTTGAGTTTGAAAATCTTGTCTGGGCTATATCTCAGAAACCATAATGTGCAGGAAGTTGATACTTGCTAGGGACCTTGGTTAGGAGGTGTAGGTGTGCAATGTCATGGTGTGACCTTGATTTGACCTTAGACCTTGCCATAGTGACCTTGACATTTAAAATCTTGTCAAGGCTATATTTAGGAAGCCATAAGGTGTAGGAAGTTGATACTTAGTAGGGACATCAGGGGTGTAGGTGTGCATTGTCATGGTGTGACCTCGAGTTTACCTTTGATGTTGCCGTGGTGACCTTGATTTATAAAATATTGTCTGGGCTATATCTATAAATCTTGTCTGGGCTATATCTCAGCAACCATAAGGTGTAGGAAGTTGACACTTGGTAGGGGCATTGGTTGGGGGTTGTAGGTGTGCATCATCATGGTGTGACCTTGACCTAAAAAATATTGTCTGGGCTGTATCTCGAAAACCATAATGTGTAGGAAGTTGATATTTGGTAGGGACATTGGTTAGCGGGTGTATGTGTGCAATCATGGTGTGACCATTATTTGACCTTGCCATAGTGACCTTGACCTATAAAATCTTGTCTGGGGTATATCTCTGAAACCATAAGATGTAGGAAGTTGATACTTGGTAGGGATATTAGTTAGGGGGTGTAGGTGTGCAACATCATGGTGTGACCTTGATTTGACCTTTGATCTTGCTGTAGTGACCTTGACCTATAAAATCTTGTCCGGGGTATATCTCGGAAACTGTAAGGTGTAGGAAGTTGATACTTGGTAGTTTCATTGGTTGGGGGATGTAGGTGTGCAACGTCATGGTGTGACCTTTAGTTGACCTTTGTCCTTACTGTAGTGACCTCGACTTATAAAATCTTGTCTGGGCTATATCATGGAAACCATAAGGTGTAGGAAGTTGATTGGTACCGTTGGGACATTGGTTAGAGGTTGTAGGTGTGCAACATCATGGTGTGATCTTGATTTGATCTTTGACCTTGTCATAGGGACCATGAATTTTAAACTCTTGTCTGTACTATTTCTTGGATTCTATAAGGTGTAGAAGGTTGACACTTGGTAGGAACATTGCTTAGGGGGTATAGATGTGCATCATGGTGTGACCTTTAACTTTGTTTCTGCCAAAGTGTGTTCACCTGCCATATTTGAGACATCTTTCTCTTATAACAAAGATATATGGATTGTTGCAACTGATTTTTATATGCATGTTTACATATCTGTGCTATTACCTTTGACATCTATTCTCCAATTAATAAATTTTACAGCTTTATAATTTTTGGTTTACTGATTAATGCTGTCATCTTGCTGTTGAATTGTCTTGTTTCCATACTTTATCTTTACATACATTGTCTTTCTGATGGATGTATTATTTGGACCTTTATGTAACTGACACTGCTCTGAAAGTATCCTGATCTTTGTTCTTTTCACTACTTCTATATCGCATGGTGTTTAAAACTATTTCTCCAGGCTGTGGGGTACCGGCATCTCTGATGCTATTTTTAACAGTTTATCAGCACATGCAGCAAAATCTTCAATAATAATGTAAGATTGCATTTTGGTATTCCACTTTGACATGGGGGAGAGCCTTATTTATTGGTAGTAGAGTGGAGTCTCGTATCTTCTGGGGCTCTGTTCTGAGAGCAACAGTTGAGCTGTATGATACAAGAGTCGTGAAAATAGAAGAGGTTATTTGTTATAAAACAATAGAAAAACCCACGTTGTAGAAAGAATTGATGAATGATTTTTCATTATCCTGCAGTCCTGTACGTGATGATTAATGACACTAATAAGATAATTGATTAAGAATATCTGGATGTTCTGTCACAATGAAAAACTAATTCTATGTCGTTCTGACAAGATAGGAACACTGTAAGGTAGATAAATAACAATGAGGAACCCAACGTTAACAGGATTTAATATCAAATCCAGATCATTCAATGTTTCCAACACAGTCACCTTAACTGTAAAGACATTTTTTATGATTCAGAAGTTATTCACCAAGCCAGTTATAAAAATAGGAGGTCAGTGTGTAAGCTTGTTACTCTAAAGAGTATTAAAACAAAAGTAACTTTCTCAACAGTACATTAACAACAAACTTTCCAATAAAGGTCAATAAACATAAAAATAACAACAAGGAAAAATAAGTATTAGTGTTAACATAAATATTGCATTCAAAATATCTTTTTCAACAGTACAGTTATAGAATAACAAACTTTCTGTAAAATCCCTTCATTAAATGTATTTGTACTCATTTAAACACTCCAATTTTTGTTAACTGCTAAATGTGGCAGTAACCTTGTCACTAAAAATTAGAAAAAGAGAACAGTATAAAATAACATTAGCATAAAGATAGCCTTCAAATATGTATTCTTACAGTACAGTAACAGAAAAATATACTTTCTCAGAATCCCCTCATTAAACTAGAGGATCGCTCGCAAAAAAAAGAGATAATGTTTTTGCATAGCAAAAGCAAAGCGTCCCGAAAAGGATATAAAGGTGAGTGCTAAAGTATTAAGAAAATGTTCCGTTTCTAGCCTTATACTGTTGTGGCAACCAAAGTCAGCGCAGTCTGCTCTATCTAGCACGGCTTTCAAGATATAAGCATTTTTGTGTTTTGCAATTTTTGCAAAAAATTCAAAATGGCCGCTATATTTGGCGAGACAAAAATATTTTGAAAATTGGCATGGGTACTCTGCAGAGATATCCAGCAGGTCAAAAATTTTGTTGAATTCGCTCCATCTAGCACAGTTTTCGAGATATAAGCATTTTTGTGTTTTGCAAAAACTTCGAAAATTCAAAATCGCCACCATTTTTGGTGAGACAAAAATTTTTGAAAACAAGACCACTCCCGTGGTGTGTATCTCCCGCCGAGCATTAAAGGAGAAGAAATAGCTTTTCCAAGATATTCACAATTTTTCATTTTCGTGTGTGAAAGCTCTTCCAAACGTAGGGGAATGAGTTATTTGAGAAAAATTGGCTACCTGCAATACTTTTAAGAGATAATTCGCATTTACTCCCAAAAGTAGATGAATGAGTTATTTGATAAAAATTGGGTATCCGCAATACTTTTAGAGATAATTCGCATTTACTCATTTTGAGTAGGTGAGTAATTAGCTATGGGTCTGAAACTTCACCATGTGAAAGCTCTTCCAAAAGTAGGTGAATGAGTTATTTGAGAAAAATTGGCTATCTGCAATACTTTTAGAGATAATTAGCATTTACTCATTTTGAGTAGGTGAATAATTAGCTATGGGTCTGAAACTTCACCAAGTGAAAGCTCTCCCAAAAGTAGGTGAATGAGTTATTTGAGAAAAATTGGCTATCTGCAATACTTTTAGAGATAATTCGCATTTACTCATTTTGAGTAGGTGAGTAATTAGCTATGGGTCTGAAACTTCACCATGTGAAAGCTCTTCCAAAAGTAGGTGAATGAGTTGAGAAAAATTGGCTATCTGCAATACTTTGAGATAATTCGCATTTACTCATTTTGAGTAGGTGAGTAATTAGCTATGGGTCTGAAACTTCACCAAGTGAAAGCTCTCCCAAAAGTAGATGAATCAGTTATTTGATAAAAATTGGGTATCCACAATACTTTTACAGATAATTAGCATTTACTCATTTTGAGTAGGTGAATAATTAGCTACGGGTCTGAAACTTCACCGAGTGAAAGCTCTCCCAAAAGTAGGTGAATGAGTTATTTGAGAAAAATTGGCTATCTGCTATACTTTTAGAGGTAATTCGCATTTACTCATTTTGAGTAGGTGAGTAATTAGCTATGGGTCTGAAACTTCATGTGAAAGCTCTCCCAAAAGTAGATGAATGAGTTATTTGAGAGAAATTGGCTACCTGCAATACTTCTAGAGATAATTAGCATTTACTCATTTTGAGTAGGTGAATAATTACCTACGGGTCTGGAAGTTCACCATGTGAAAGCTCTCCCCAAAGTAGATGAATAAGTTATTTGAGAAAAATTGGCTATCTGCAATAATTTTAGAGATAATTCGCATTTACTCATTTTGAGTAGGTGAGTAATTAGCTATGGGTCTGAAACTTCACCATGTGAAAGCTCTTGTAAAAGTAGGTGAATCATTTATTTGATAAAAATTGGCTATCTGCAATACTTTTATGAGATAATTCGCATTTACTCATTTTGAGTAGGTGAGTAAATATCTACGGGTCTGAAACTTCACCATGTGAAAGCTCTCCCAAAAGTAGATGAATCAGTTATTTGAGAAAAATTGGGTATCTGCAATACTTTTAGAGATAATTCGCATTTACTCATTTTGAGTAGGTGAGTAATTAGCTATGGGTCTGAAACTTCACCATGTGAAAGCTCTTCCAAAAGTAGGTGAATGAATTATTTGAGAAAAATTGGCTATCTGCAATACTTTTAAGAGATAATTCGCCATCTAGCACAGTTTTCGAGATATTAGCATTTTTGTGTTTTGCAATTTTTGCGTAAAATTCAAATGGCCGCCATTTTTTGCTGAGTCAAAACTTTTTTGAAAATTGGCATGGCTACTCTGCAGAGATCCCCTGTGGGTCAAAAATTTTGTCGAAATCGCTCTATCTAGCACGGTTTACGAGTTATAAGCATTTTTGTGTTTTCCTTATTTGGAAAATTCATAATGATTAATTAATCATTAATTACTCGGCCATTTCTTAACCAATCACTGCCAAAATCTAATGATTTCCAGATTTTAATAGAATGAATGTATTTGCCAAGTTTCAGGTGAATTGATAAAATCCCTTTCAAGTTATCATCCGGACAAGCTTCCCCATCGAAAAAAGACATTTTTGGTCATGTGACCTCTCTGATTGGTTGAAATGTCACTGCAGCATATTCAAAAAAATTCCCCAAGGCTACTGCATAAACCTGCCAAATTTGAAAAGAATCCGCCTAACGGTTACAAAGTTATAAGGAAAACAAAATGCGGAGCCGGCGGAGCCTGAAGGTCTCCCATACACAAACAAGCGTCCCTTGCGGGACGCTTAATCAACTTGTACCCATTTAAACACTGATTTTTTTTATTTGCTGAATGTGGAAATAACCTCGACACAAAACAATAAGAGAAAAAAGACATAAAGGTATAAAATAATGTTAACATAAATGTAACAATAATATACTTTCTCAGAATCACCTCATTAAATATATTTGTCCCAATCCCCAAGCATTCTGATTTTTGCAAACGGCTGAACATGGCAGTAACCCTGTGATTTGCATTTATACTGTTTGTCTCAGTAGTTGGGACATATTTCTCAAATTGTCAAACAGAATGTAAACAATGAAGCACAAATTACGATTTTTGGTTTCACAGTAGAAAGCCAAGCTGTACACCTTATTACATATTACAAAATGTCACATGACCCATGTAAATGGTACTACAGCCAATTTACAAAAGTTGGCAATAAACCGTCTAATATTAATACTGTATCTGTATGAAAGTTCTGGGAAAACCATTCATTTGAATATTTATACAAGAGTTCTGGAAGGCAAAAGCCAAATCTATAAATGCTATGAAAATGTATAATCTAATCTAATCTACTGCTTTGCAGGCGCAATATCTTCCCCACAAAGGGGAACTCAGTGCACTGACTTAACAAAATCATTGTCATAAAGAAAGTCAAGGGGCGTTCAAGGTCAGTAATCCAGAGTTGTGGGTGTGACCAAGAGGGAAGGAAACTAAGTTGGAAAACTAGAATTAAAGAGGTGGGTTTTGAGGTGTTTCCTGAAAGATGTGACAGAGGGGCTATTTCTTTTTTTGAAGGGGAAGGAGTTCCAGAAAACTGGGGCATAGTGACTGAAAGAATTGGAGAAATGTTTGACTGATTTATGAACCTTATACCTATAATACTTTATTGTGATGGCTTTAGATCAAGCAAAACGTTGTAAATTTATAAAGTACCTTGGAAATCTTCCTTCTTGGACTTAAAAGCCAGTTACAAGTGTAAGGTATTTTGTCAATATCAGCTTAATATTTAATACAAAAAACAATACTTGCTGTGGACAACATCAAAATGGCTGTAACAAGTGATATCTTATGATCTGCAAATACACAAACATCATGAAACTATATGTTATTGAAGAAATGCTGCCATTTCATTGGTTGGTACTGCCTTGGTAAACATGAAGTATGCCAACTTCCAGTAGTTTGATTGAAGCTGTAGAATGTCCACACTGATAACAAGTTATATTCTGATCAGAATCATGGGAGCTCTGGTCATCTAAATAGGTATATATGCTGACATTACCTACTAATCAAATAAAATATGGAGGATTCATCAAAATAAAAGTAGCAAAATAGGGTACCTTTCCTGACACAAATACATGTGTGTGCCAAGTTTGAATGAAATCCATGAAGGCGTTTTTGAATTATGCACAGAAGTCAAAACGTACTGTGATAGCAGAGCAACAGATGTGAAACCAGTATATCCCCAACTTTCATTTTGCCTATAAGGCAAAAACTCAAAATCAGCTATTTTATGACCCCAGTTCGACCCATAAGGGTGGGCTGTGGGGTAAAACTGACCGGCTATTTAGACTCTCCACATATGGTTTCCTATTACCTCCCAGTACATTTTATGGCTCTAAATACAATACTTAAGAAGATAATAGGGGGGTTGACCTAAATTCAAGGCTTTCAGATTGGAAGGTGTCAGAAAATCACTCATAAATGAGACATTTTTCAAGGGATTGCTCCCAAAATCCAATCAACTCGCGTTTTCGATAGTATGAACAGGTGTGTCAAATTATAAGGCTGTGTAGCAAGTAGTTTTTCCTGAACTGCGATGACGGGGGTGTACTTCAAAAAAAAATTGTTTTTGATCATGTGACCTTCATAAAGGTCAAAGGTCAAATTTAAGCAAGCAGAAAAATTTTCCCACGCCTAAGGTATATAAGTGCCAAATATGGTTTGAAACCTTCTAATAATAAGGGAGATATTCAAGGGAGACCATAATGCGGCGGCGGCGAGGTAACTGAGTTGAAAACAAATAAGCGCCCTTTCAGGGACGCTTAATTAATGTAAGCATTTTAAAAACTTGTTGATAGTCTGTTACCCAGTCAGTCAAATAAAATAAACAAAATATTAAAGCTAAATTCAGCAGGGACACAATGCATCTAACAACAGAATTCTCTAAAAATACACACAAAAAAATACATCTGCAAAAACATGAGTGACACTCCCTGTTAAAAATTCTACTTGTATTCAAAATTCTATTGTAATACTTTTGGTTCAATACAGGTGATCATGCATAGATACAGCTATTTTCTCTGATAATGTTTTGAAGAAAAATTTCCAGTTGAATTGCAACTACATGGGAACATAAGTTTTATCAAGCTCACTAAGTAGTTGAGAGAATTAAGTTAGGGCAAATTATCACTAGGTTAACATTGTTTTGTTGGAATTGATGTTATTCTTTAAAATGCAAAACCGTAAAGACAGATAATGTAGTTCTACCCAATTTCAAGGACTAAATATTAATAATTTTAAAAAGATCAATACTTTTACTTTGTTCTTTATGGCACATTAACAATTACAAATAGCTTATCGTTAGTTCAAATGACTTTGTGACTCTTTATTCTGCACCAACTAAAGCCAAGACACTCTTTGAAGTGTAAACTCAATACAGTAAGACAGTTTAAGAGACAGCATTTCTGGATAAGTTAACAAGTTATTTTTAAAGAGCTAAACTGAACATAATAAGAGCACAATGGAGTTTTTTTGCCATTTTATAGTCTTTATCACAGATATGCACATTCAATTGGACAACAAATATAGTTGCCATCTTGATAATTGTCATTTCTTCCTTCTCCAAAATGTGGACTGAGT
The DNA here is from genome assembly GCA_964017235.1 of Sabellastarte sp. h YS-2021. Lineage (NCBI taxonomy): Eukaryota > Metazoa > Annelida > Polychaeta > Sabellida > Sabellidae > Sabellastarte > Sabellastarte sp. h YS-2021. The sequence continues at coordinate 136,906,115 of OZ024927.1, read as the reverse complement.
ATTAATTAATACTATACATCTTTATAATTTGCACGTTTAGGATGTGAAAAAAATGCTAATACAAGTAACAGTAATAACGGGGTTCTGTTCCCACTGTTTATTGCTTGAACGAAGTTTTCATTTTACACCACGTGATAGGTCAGAAATCAACAGTATTTTATATCTTCCTCAGGCTACTGCTGAATCTCAAAATGTCTACCAGTGGTAACTTCATGGTGTCCCTCAGTGTGGTGAAGAAGAAATCTGGTGCACTTTTCATCATCATTTTATACTCTATCAGCAAGACACCATCAAATTCAGAGAATCTGAAAAAAAACCCCAATAAATCAAACAAGTATTATATAACTAGTAATGGATAACAAAATTAGTCAGTAGAAATTAAACTCAAAAGAGTTGCATGAATGAATAGTGCAATTACTCCAGTGAAAAATATTGATCTTTGAACCTGGTTCCTCCTTTGTAATAAAGTTATGTATAAAAAGCAGGGATTTTACATCCCTTTCAACAGCTATAGTTATGCTTGAACGGGTTCACAAAACTTTCTAAATGTTATCATGAGCTAGGTTAGAACACAGGACCTCAGAGATGAGAGTTAACTCAATTACCAAACTTGATAACCTCTTGTATCACTAAAGTTAAAGGTCAATGCCAATTAACATCTTCAAATCTTGGTTCCATATGGTGTCTAATTATCCCCCCAGTTCCAACAGTAAACAAGAGCAAATGGGGTGAATAAAAATATTAAACAAAAGAAAAAAAACACTTTCTATAGCTCAAAAAATTCAATACACAAGGATTGTTTAAAAGCCATTTCTTTTAAAGCCTGATCCAAAAAATAATAATTGCTGCAACTGTTTTTAGTGGCACTCACTTGACCAATATTTATGGTTGCTACAAATAATCCATTCTAATGTGTATATGTCACCAATAATAGCATCCTTAAGCCTATACTTTGCTGGATATAGTGTCGTGATTGGTGGTAAAATAACATTACAGAGTAAAAACACATTACAAAATACAAAACACATACAAACATCCTATTTTCTTATATTATCTTGATCACCTTAAATGGAATATGAAACGATTCAACACTTACAAAGTGGAATTTAATTTAAAATGACTTACTTTTCTTTGTACTTTGCCAGGCCATTTTGTTCCAGCCAAGCAATGACTTTGCCTTGATTCCGTTGTTCTGCATCATTCTTTGCAACAACCGTGGTTCTTGGTGCACGTGTCATTGTTTCTCCAACATATGCTGGTGTTACAGCTTGTGACTGCTGTGGAAAACCTCGAGAAACAAAAACTCTGTCTAAATGATTCTATGGCAACAAGAAGAAACTTCAAATATGTCTGTTAAATTTTGGGAAATATGGAATGAAATATTACGAAAAAAAATAGAAATAATTTTGTAATTTAATAATAATTAACATCCTGTAATATAAATTTATATTTATTGACAATTAAATATAAACACAGAGCAATTTTACCTGTTTTAAGACATATCAATACATAAACTGATAGAAAATTATACTTGCTGTTTTTCTACACCTAGTTGAGTACCATCAGTGTTGACACCAGGCATAAATGAGAAAACTTAATCAACATTGTAGTTTCTCAATGCAGTAAAAGTGGTCAACTCTTACTGTGAGGTTTGCTTTTATCATTGTGTTCATCATCTTGGTGAGAATGGAAATTATACAAATTTCATCGCCATTGTATGTAATTGCAAAACTTAGGTTAAAGAGATCCTAAAATACCGCAAAATAATGAATGATACATAACTTGACTCCTCCCCCCTCCATAATAATCAATAGCCTAACACTTACTCAGCTCTTTCATTAAGTTGGTCAATGACTTATCATATCTACTTTCTTCACTGAAATCAAAGTACAGCTTTGTTCCAACAATAATTCCAAGCCATCCATCTGGATCGTACTTGTACTGTAGTTTCAGAGGCACTATCTTTTTACGCAATTTATATGCATACTCTGCCTCTGAAAAATTTAACATTAAGAAATTAATGCACAGTCAACAAAAACATAATCTGTGGGACTCTCAAAGGCTACAAAACCCAAAATTCAAAGGATTTCTGCTTCTGGTTCTGGCTAATGTTTACTTACACAGTCAAAAATACAACTTTTTCTGATGTTAAGGTGCTCAGGACTGCTTCCACTTATACTTAAATTAAACTTACACTTGTTCTAACTGACAGAGTACTATGTATATTCTGAAGATAAAATATGATTGATATCTTTGGTAAAATAGTTATTTTACAAGAGAGAACACAGAAACAAATTCTCACATCACAAGAGGAGGATGGAGCAATTATTATATATTTGATAAATTTCAAATGTTTGGATGGATTTTCTACAATCCAGGAAATGCAGATAATAGAATCTAATATATTAGAAAAAGACTTCCAGGTAAGATACTGATTTCTTCTAAAGAGGAAATTTCACAAAACACAGTTTAACTGAAAGGGATGTGAATGCTATTACCATTGACTGTGAAACATCACCATGCAAAAGGACAAAATGTAAAGGAGATCTTTAGCACAAGATAAGTTTACACTGTAATCAATTAATATGATTCATATAAATTTCTACCTGTAATAAATAACAATGTAACTTTTAGATTAGGGAAAAAATGGTCAGCATTTTCCAATGTCTTTGTAAATTACATACAACTTTCTTTATGGATGGCTTGGCTATTCTAATCTAATGTGGACTTTTATAGCACTTAATTTCCATCACTGATGGAGTCTAAGGCACATAGGCTATTGACATTTTTGTTATTTTATTTTTATCAAAACTTATAAAACATAGATACAGGCTTTGCAATTAAAAAAGACAATTTTCAATAAAAAACATACCCGTTCTACAATTTGGACTGTCTTTGTATTTCTGGCTCATGCACACCAAAACAACTCTTGCCTTTTCTATTGCATCAGCCATGCCATCAAGTATATTTCCCTCTAAAACAAACATGCTGGTTTAAATTTTATAGAGTGCTATACCCATAATTAGGCATTCAAAAATCCTTGCAGTTTTTGTTCATAATACAGGAGGCACAGAAGAGCAGAAATAACAAAGTGTGAGGGATGGGAATCTGACTAGCTTCTCTTTCATAATAGGCCTACATTTGCAAGCTTACAAGCAAAAATAAAGGACACATAAGATAACATTGAGAACACAAAACCTATGATTTTATAACCCCAGTTTGACCAATAAGGCAAGGGGTTAAAACTGACCAGTCTTTTAAAATCAGTGCATATGGTTTCCTGTAACCTTCAATTCATTCTAAAACTGTATACATTCCAAGTTCCAACACATGCACAAAACATAAAATCATAGATTTTATGGTCCCAGTTTGAGCCATCAGTTAGGGCTGGGGGAAATCTAACTGGCTTTCTACACTCCCTGTGTATGGTTTCCTTTTAATACATTCTAAACCCCTAAAAGCAGCAATTGTGGAGATAAAAGTCAAAAACACAAAATTGCAAATTTTAATTAGTAAATTAAATTTTTATTAGTTAATACCTTACCTACCAGACGATAGCTATAGCCCGGCGCCAGCCGGTCCCGCCAAACGAAAGAAAAAGACGTCCCGGGTTTCACCCCCGGCAGGACCGGCACACTACAATCCACTCGCCAGGTGGCCTAGTTCCTGCCTCACTCGCCAGAGGGACGTGACGTCATAGCATCTTTTTCGTCCCTAAGATTGAATGATGAAGGCTGGAAGCGGGGAAGGCCGGGTGGGAATTTCCCGTCTGGTAGGTAAGGTATTAACTAATAAAAATTTAATTTACAAATTAAAATTTGCAATTTCATTGCGTTAATACATCTTACCTACCAGACGATAGCTAGAATAACTACCCAGTGGAAGGAGGGCAGCCTTCTGAGGATTGGGGAAACTCTTATATTATACCTAGGTGTGAGGTTCTAGTCCTTTGAGGAGACATGTTAGTCTTAAGGGTAACTAGACCCACCTGCCCCCCCCCCCCCCCCTTTTTTGACTGCTCTGAGGGGAGGAAGAGAGTAAGAGTTCAAGTCAATGATTCCCACGGTTAACCTGGAAGAGTAGGGAAAGTCCTATACCCAGAGGATTACTCTGAAGTAAAAGACTTTGAGAAGCCAAGGCCTAGGCTAAAAGTGAGCCTACACCTAAAACTAACTAGTATGTACACTATATATAATTATATACAAAGAAGCTTAGGGGACTAGTGGTGGATTTGTTGGGCAGCCACCACAGGACCCAAGTGAAAAAGCTCCTTATCTGCCCAGGCAACATCCTTAAGGTAAAACTGTGTAAAGGTGTTGTGGGACTTCCAGTGGCATGCTGCTAGGATCTGGTCCAGAGATATGCCACCTTGAAAGGCTTTGGAGGCCGCAAAGGCCCTAACATCATGGGCCTTAACCTGATGTAAGGTCAAGGAATCTTGGTCAGAGAGATCATAACACAACACTACTGTTTGTTTGATCCAGGACGAGATAGTGGCAGGAGAGATGTCCTTGTTAAAACCCTGTTTGAATGAAACAAAAACTAACTTTTTTTTGAAAATATAAGAAAATTGGTAGATGAGAATCAACAAGATTATATCCTACTTTGTGGAGATTTAAATTTAATCCTTAACCCTGAGATTGATAGCTATAACTATGTCAACATCAACAATCCACAATCCAGACTTCATTTATTAGAAACTATGCAAATTTATAATTTAAAAGACGCTTACCGCATCATAAACCCAACGCTAAGACGATATACTTGGAGGCGTAAAAACCCTGTTAAACAGGCACGTTTAGATTACTTCATCTGTCCGGAATCTCTTCTAGACCTAATTAGTGATTGTAAAATCCATCCTGGTTATCGTTCAGATCATTCCTTATTAGAAATTAACATTCAACTTAGTTCATTCAAGCGTGGTAGAGGATTATGGAAATTTAATTGTAGTTTACTCCAAAATATAGACTATATAAATATAGTAAATCAAACAATTGATGAAGTAAAACTCAGATATTGTTCTCCAGTATATGATCCTGACTTTGTAAAAGAAAATTGTAATTTTGATTTGCAATTTGTAATTGAATATGATCTCTTACTTGAAATGATGCTATTAAAAATTAGGGATATCACAACTAAATTTTCAATCAATCTGAAAAAAGCTGCTACAAGAGAAGAAAGTCAGCTAATTCAGGAAATTGAAAATATAGAATCAAATCCGCATGATGAAAATTATCATGAAAATTTAGAAATAAGACAAATCCAATTGCAAACAATACGAAAGGTTAAAATGAATGGATCCATGATAAGATCAAAAGCACGATGGCTCCAATCAGGTGAAAAACCAACAAAATATTTTTGTAATCTCGAAAAAAAAAACTTTATCGATAAAACAATAAAAAAGCTTACACTTGAAAATGGTGAAACAGTGTTTGAACAAAATGCCATATTAAACCTTGTGAAGCAATTTTATGCTGATCTTTTTAAATCTAGGGATGATCAGATTGACAATATTGATCTGGAAACTATGTTAGAAAAAACCGATATAGCGAAATTGTCCAGAAAAGAGGCCACTGCTTTGGAAGGTCCATTAACTATTGACGAACTGGGAATTGCCCTAAAAAAAATGAAAAATAACAAGACACCAGGCATTGATGGCTTCCCTTCTGAATTTTTTAAAGTATTTTGGGTAAAGTTAAAATATTTAGTACTCAATGCTCTAAATCATTGCTATGAGAAAGGTATGCTTTCTATCTCAATGCGACAAACAATTATAAATTGTATTCCAAAAGGAGACAAAGCGAGAGACAATATAAAAAACTGGCGTCCTATTTCTCTTCTTAGTGTTCTCTATAAATTAGCGTCTTCCGCAATTGCTGCAAGAATGAATACTGTATTAAATAAATTAATATCACAGGATCAAACTGGCTTTGTTAAGGGTCGATACATCGGTGAAACAACAAGATTAATATATGACATAATGCATTACACTGAAGTAAAGGAACTGGATGGACTGTTGATGTTGATTGATTTTGAAAAAGCGTTTGACTCAATATCATGGAAATTTATGTACAATACTCTCACCTTTTTCGGCTTTGGAACGAGTTTTATTCATTGGATAAAGATGTTCAACAACAATATCAAGGCATGCGTTCTACAAGCTGGGGTAAAATCAGATTTCATTTCAATTGAACGCGGTTGCAAACAGGGAGATCCTATAGCTGCTTATCTCTTTATTTTATGTGGACAAATTCTAAATTACCTTATAAAAAAGAACAAAAAAATCAATGGAATATATGTAGATGAAATAGAAATTAAAATTACGCAATTTGCCGATGATACTACGCTGATTTTGGATGGTAGTCAGAGCTCCTTACAGGCTGCATTGAATACAATTGAAATTTTCGGTTCTTTTTCCGGTCTAAAAATAAATACCAATAAAACTAAACTTGTATGGATAGGAAGGAAAAAGCATTGTAAAGAAAAGTTAAAAGTCACAAATAGACTAGAATGGGGAATAACTAGATTTAAGCTCCTGGGAATATCTTTTTCTGTTGATTTGGAAGAGATTCCAACTTTAAACTACTCATCAGCACTTGAGCAATGTAAAAAATTATTGACAAATTGGAGAAAGAGAAACTTAACTGTCTTTGGTAGAATTACAGTGTTAAAAACTTTTATTGTTCCACAATTTAATCATATTTTCAGTAGTATACCATCCCCAGGTGACCACTTTTTTAAAGATTTGTCAAAATTGATGTATAATTTCATTTGGTTAGGTAAACCAGATAAAATAAAGCGACTTACCATAATTCAAGACTATAGAGAAGGGGGACTAAGGATGGTAGATATTAGAGCTTTTATGAAAGCACTCAAGTTAACATGGATCAAAAAACTCTTCACTCAGTACTATTTGTAGTGTCTCAAGTTTAGTTGAACTTGGAACTGTATGGTGCAGAACTTTGACTCATATTATCAGTAACCAATTTTGGATAGAAGTCCTATCTATATGGGGTGACTTTTCAGAACATGACTTCATAAAAACTAGTTCTGATATACTATCTACACCAATATGGTATAATCCCAAAATATCAAGGTTAACTTTGTACTTGCCCAGGTGGTTTAAAGGAGGAATCAAATATGTGGGTGATATTGTCGATATAAACGGGACCATTATGAGTTTAGTAGAAATTGAAAATACATACAATATTAAAATTAGTAATTTTCTTGAATATCTGAGGGTAAAATCCCTGTGCTATGACTTTGTCAAGACAAACCGAAAAGACAATAACTTTCTGTACAGCCAGCCAACAATCCCAAAGATCATTGCATTGATTTTTAGTAAACCTGGCTCAAAATGGTACTATAATCACATGGTTAACCAGAGTTGCAATTTGGCGTTAAAAGGAAAATGGTCTGATGATCTGAAATTGAATCTGAACGCAAACACTTGGGATCAAATATTTACAATATGCTTTAAGATAGTTACTAACAATAGCCTTGTTTGGTTTCAATATAAAATCCTACATAGAATTTTAGGTACACAAAAGTTACTACATCAAATGGGTAAATCAGAATCAGATTTATGTCTATCTTGTCATATGACAACTGAAACTCTAATGCACCTTTTCTGTTGGTGCGCAAAGGCTGAGAAAATCTGGCAAGACTTAAAAGAGTGGATAAAAGAAAAAACTGGTGTAACCATCCATTTTAATTCTTTAAATGTTATCATGGGGTACTTAAATAGAGATAACCATTTCCTTCCTATCAATACAATAATTATAGTAACTAAGTACTATATCTATTTAAATTCCAGAAAGAAAATTCCATTAAATATACTAGACCTACAAAAGAAAATACAAGAAACATACAATGAACAAATGCTGGTTGCAAGGCTCAATTTTTTTGAATCTGATTTTGAAAAAAAATGGTTTTCTTTTAGAAACCTAATAAAATAGCATATTTTAAATTATATTGCGATACAGTTAGGTAAAAGGTATCAATAATTAAGATTAAGGATTTGTTAGAGTTATATTTTATTGTTTGTTTCCAAGACTGGATCACTTATGCCTGGGTGTTTGTAACTCCAGTCACAATGTAAAGGCAAGTCTAAGTGTCTCAATAAAAAAACAAAAAAAAAAAAAAAAAAAAAAAACTAACTCCTTTCCCGTTCTTAGGTCCTGCGTTTTGTCCAGGTAGTAGCGAAGAGCCCGAACGGGGCAAAGGGATCTGTCTTCCTTTAAAGACTTATCCAGAGTGGGGGCTAAGGCTGGAATGACCACAGGGGCCACGCACTCTGGTCCCTCTTTTGCCAAGTGATTTTTCGCCAAGAAGCTTGGTGAAGGGTAGAGGGAAACTTTGGACCAGTCAGCTTGGTGTCTGATATTTATGTTTAACCAAGCGTGAATCTCACTCCTGCGTTTTCCTGAAGCCAGGGCTAGGAGAAAAACAGTTTTGAAAGTAAGGTGCTTCAGAGAAGCCTTTCTGAGTGGTTCAAAAGGCGCTTTTGTAAGCTGGTGTAAAACCAGGGAGAGGTTCCAAGCAGGAACCCCCCGGCGCCCTTTGGGTCTATCTCTGTGAAAACTGTCTAACAGTCTAGTCAAATTTTCATCCTTGCCGACATTAACCGAGGTATTTCCCAGTTTGTCTGCAATGGCTGACCTGTAACCATCAATAGTGCTGGGCTGGAGATTCTTCTCCTGGAAAAGGTGCAGGAGGAAATCTGCTATTTGTTTTATAGATGGGTTCCTGAAGTCCACCTGACTTGTTTCACACCATCTGACAAAAACGGCCCACTTCGCTTCGTAGACTGTTCTGGTTGAACGTCTTTGAGGCGCCTCAATTCTTGACGCCACTGGGTTAGAGAACCCCTGCTCCTTGATTGTCTGGGCTCTAGGAGCCAGGCATGGAGATTTAGGTTTCTCAGATCCCTGTGACGTGCCTTGTTGAAAGGTTGGGTCACTAGATCTGGGTGGTGTGGAAGACAAAGAGGAACCCTCGCAGATAGTTCCACTAGGTCCCAAAACCAAGGCATGTTGGGCCATCCCGGGGCAATCAGGATTGCTCTGCGATACCAGTGATCTGACAGCTTGCTGACCACCTTCCCCATCAGAGACACTGGGGGGGAAGAGGTACATGTCCAGGTCCTCCCAGGACAATGTCAGAGCATCCACTGACCAGGCCTTTGGGTCTGGAATTGGGGACACAAATTGAACTAGCTTGCAGTTGTACCTTGTTGCAAACATGTCCACTCGGGGATAATGCCAGGTTTGACAAAGGAGGTCGAAGGTCTCTTGATGGAGGGACCACTCCGTCTGAATGACCTGCCTTTGGCGAGACAATTTGTCTGCAATTACATTCAGACGGCCTGGAATGTGTCTGGCCTTCAGTACTATTTGATTGAGGCTGCACCAACATAGGAGCCGCCAAAGAAGGGCACAGAGTGAGCCTGACCTCATACCTCCTTCCTTGTTGATTGTTGCCACAACCGTGGTGTTGTCTGTGGCAATCAGGACGACCTTTCCTTGCACTAAATGTTGGAATCTTTTTAGTGCTAACAACACGGCTTTTAGTTCTAAGAAGTTTATGTGCAACTTGCTTTCGGGCACTGACCAAGTACCGCTTGCTGTGAAGTCGCCTAAGTGAGCACCCCAGCCTTCTTTTGAGGCGTCTGTAAAGAATTGAACTGCGTGTCGCAGGGGGTGTAAGGGCTGACCCTTTAGGACATTTTCCTCTTGGGTCCACCACTGCAGGTACTGATGGAGAGACCTCGGAATTGGGATCTCCTTTTCCAGAGATTCTGGGACTCTCCAGTGTTTCTTGAGGTGCCACTGAATAGGTCTCATGTGCAGTCTGCCTAGGGTCACCTGTTTTTCTGTCGCAGTGAGAAGACCTATAAGAGACATGAAAGTTCTCACTCGGCAAGATCTGTTCTGTAAAAGCACTGTTATTTTCTGTTGAAGGGTTTCCCAACGATTTTGAGTAGGCCTGACTACTCCGTTGAGTAGGTCGTACTGGTAGCCTACGAAGTCGAAGACTTGTTGGGGTTCCAGTTCTGATTTTTGCATGTTTACCATCCAGCCCAACTCCTGGCAGAGGGCTAGGAGGGATTGGGTTCCCTGGTGGCAAGATTCTTTGGTAGGGGCTCGAATCAACCAGTCGTCTAGGTACTGGTGGATTCTTATACCCTGTGACTGAGCCATTAACTTGACCTCTTTGACCACACCAGTGAACTCCATGGGAGCTGTTGACAGGCCAAAGGGAAGTGCCCGAAACTGGTACGACTGGTTCTGAAAGTGGAACCTGAGGAATTTTCGGGATGTGTAGTGAATTGGGATGTGGAAGTAGGCGTCGCTGAAGTCTAGCGATGTCACCCACTCCTCTTGTTGTAGAGAGGTCCGGATTGTCTCTGGAGTCTCCATTTTGAATGTTTTTACGCATAAAAACTGATTTAGAGTACTGAGATCCAAGATTGGCCGCCACTTGTGGTTCGGCTTTGGGACAATGAACAGTCTGTTGAAAAAGGCTAGTGAGGTTTGAACCCTGACCCTCTCTACTGCCTTTTTCTCGATCAGAGCTTGTACAGCTGCTTGCAAGTGGGAGTCTCTGATGGGGTTTGCATAGCCACTTACTATCAGGGGATCCCTTACTAAGGGAGGTCTTACTTTGAAGGGAAGAACATAACCCTCCTTTAATATGGACACTACTTTTGGGTTTGCACCCTTGTGAGCCCATATTTCCCAAAAACTCTGAAGACGTCCCCCCACTGGTTGGACACTTGCAACATTGGGGACATTTGGAACATTTGGAGCAGAAACAAAGTGACCGACAAAAGAAGCACTTTTCACACACTTTATTTGACTTTTGATCTTTAATTTTGGTCTTACGTCTTTCTTTTGCGACTGCCACCTTGTTACAGTAGGTACACGACATACAACATGATAAGAAACATTTGTTGGAACAGATACAAAAGAGTTTCTTGTTATGACACTTTGTACAGAACTGACTGGCCGGGCCACCGGCACCGGACTTGACTTGCAGTAATTGTCATTTATACTGTGTCTTCTCATGAGCCATCTTGGTACCACGTCCGGGTTGACCACCCCGGCCTCTGCCCCGGCCTCTATTGCGGGAACCAAACGCTTTCCAAGCTGGTAGTTCCTTTCCGGCTTGAGAAGTTGTTTTAGCAGTGTCTTGAGGTTTCCAACCAGTACTGTAGGGTTGGTATCTCTGTTTTCTGCCTCTACCGGCGAACCCCCCGCGGCCCGGGCCGGGCTGGGAAGTACGTCGGGAAGCTTCTAATTGGTTTATTTCATCCTCAGCTTTTCTAATAGCAGCATCTGGAAATAGCCCATATCCATTCAGGGGGCAATTTCTCAAGGAATTGAAAGTATCTGGTTTAATCCCCGGTTTCACAGCTTCCAAGTATGAATCCCTACGGAGTAGGGTCAAATTTGCCATCTGCACAAATGTAAAGTCTGCCAAATGTTGTAGAGATTTACCCATGGCGAAACTGACATTCTGGTTAAATGAAGATAAATACAAAAGTTCATCCAATGCACCTTGAGCTTTGACAGAAGACTTGCCTTTCTTAAGTTCACTTTGTAAAATATGCAATTGTTCTTGGAAGGCATCCTGTATTTTGGTAATACAGCGATTAAACCCCGCTGACTGGTTGCAAATATATGAAGACTCTTTTGCTGCTTTCTCCCACTTACGCATAGTGTCTTGTGATAGTGGGCGGGATGGAGGCTGAGGAGATGCAGAAGATATGGTTGAAATCCTGGGGAATGAACTATTTATCTTCGCCGCATCATTTGGCCAAGAATTCACTGATTTACCCGGTCTAGTTGGATCTGTAGGCTCCGCCGGGTGTATCCCATACCATCTGCTCTGGGATTTGGGGGGTCTGAGGAATTGGTCCACATGCAGGCCACCTGGATCACTAGATTTTGAAGGATAACCTTCTATCAGTAGAAGGTTTAGAGTCTCTAGTTTACGGCACAACCAATCTTCCAGAGGAAGATCCACAGAAATCTTGCCCACAGGTTGAGAACGGTGACCTGCCCAAGGATTATCAGTGCGGGATTGAGGAGAAAACTCCAGGTCAGGAATGTGTGTCCATCCCATGAACGCGCGGACGCCTCTCACAGTCTCGCGGTAATTTTGATCTTCACTGAGGACCCGGTCCGGGTCTGAGGTTTCTAAGTCTGGGGATTCCTCTGCGTCAGATAACTCACCCTCTTCAAATGTTTCCTGAGGATTGACATCGCGGAAGGTGACCGGCCCGGAGCCGGAAGAAGGTTGTTGAAATGCAGCTTGAGAGGAAGCAGACATAGCAGCTGACGACACAGTAGCCACCGGAGCAGGGTGTTTAAACATAGGTTCTGCTTCCGGGTAGAGGTTTTGAAGTGGAGATTGTCTGTCAGCAATTGAAAAATCCTGATCTCTAGGCTCATCCGGGCCAACAGCCGGACCGGCTGGGCCGGAAGAAGCCGAAGTAGAGACAAAAAAGGGTGTCTGGGAAAGAGCACCTGCTGGAGCAGCATGAGAGACCGGTACTTTGACCGGAGAAAATGTTGGATTTTGTACAGAAGGTGAGGAGCGATGTCCTAAAGTGATAAGCGCCTCAAGCCTGGCCATACGAGTGGCCCACTTTTCGTCCAGTTCCTGAAGATCTTTCTTAAACTGAGGCACAGGAAGGGACAAATCCGGAGCAGAAGAAACAGATACAGCAGGTTCTTGTTCTGGCTGGGCATCAAGTACTACCACAGAAGACGGATCGACTAACACTTCCTTTGCTTTAGCCTTTTCCTTTCTGAGTTTATAGGTAGGAGTACTTAACTTGAGCACTTGCTCCGGGGTAAGGACACTGCAAAAGTCACACTGCAGATTCTGAACACAAGGGTCATCACCCTGTCCTTTCTCGCGACAACGCGCACACCTACTATGTTTGTCAAATGAAGCCATAATATGGCCACACGCACCCTTTTTCTGTCCTGGAGATGCCATGATAGAACAGTTAACTAATGGCAACACTTCCGACACAAATTAAACAGATATAACACAATATAAAAACTAAAGAGTTCACAGATAAAAATCCACAACTTTAAATATCGCGCCAAACGAAAAAGATGCTATGACGTCACGTCCCTCTGGCGAGTGAGGCAGGAACTAGGCCACCTGGCGAGTGGATTGTAGCGTGCCGGTCCTGCCGGGGGTGAAACCCGGGACGTCTTTTTCTTTCGTTTGGCGGGACCGGCTGGCGCCGGGCTATAGCTATCGTCTGGTAGGCAAGATGTATTAACGCAATGAAATATGCCATTCTCCCCCCCCCCCCCCCAGTTGGACCTATAAGTGGGAGTCAGGGAGTTATCTAACCTCCTGTATATGGTTTGCCATTACCTACTAATACATTGTAAAGTTTTAAAGCAATAATGAATAGATAGAAGTCAAAATCACAAATTCAGTGATTTTATAACACCAGTTTGACCCAAAAGGGGGGGGCATAAATCTGATCACATTTTTGGACTCTCTGCATATGGTTTCCTATTACCTCCTAATACATTTGAAAACTCTAAATGCCAAATTGCAAAAGCACAAAATTGAAAATTTTAATTACTTAAATGTAGCTTTTATAAGCAAAAGAAAAGAAAAACTGCTGTAGTGCTATTAATCACTCAGTAACAGATCACAAGATAAATGTGTTGTTGAGCCTTACACAATATATTAATGTCTTTGTATTGTGTTTCGAAAGTTGTATTAGCATGAACTTTCTCATCAGAGGCTGGTAAGTATGGCAAAGACCCTCCCTGACGTACTTTTTGAAAGTGCAATTGCACCTGTTTTGTTGCACCAGTGCAACACTATGACCAACTTGCACTTATCTTGGATGAAAACCAAATTAGGGAAATTAAGGACTCTCTGAAGAAAAGAGACATTGGAATGGCACCTATGTTGGAACTCAAAACTAATGCAGGTTTTCCAGTGGAGCCGACCCTGTAACTGACCCTACGACTCTAGGGTTGGTTGTGAAAGTCTTAGGGTCATGGGAAAAAGGGCGCGAAAATGCTGAGTCAGTTATGAAATCCCCGACAGGACGGTACAGTTGCAGACAGGACATGATGAGCATACCGACAAGACATAAAAATTCAATCAAATTTCTGACTTATTTTGATTTGTAGAAGGTGTTTGGGAAAATCGGATTATAGCATGATTGTATGGTAATATTGGTTTTTGATCGTGTTTATTTACCACCTCATATGTTTTTTACACGGCCAGTCGCAATTGTGGAGATAAAGGTAAAAAACAATTTAACTATGATTATAGCATGATTGTATGGTAATATTGGTTTTTGATCGTGTTTATTTACCACCTCATATGTTTTTTACACGGCCAGTCGTAGAAGTTCTATGACAAGCCCTAAATCCATAACAGACAAGCCATATCAAGTCCTGACAAGCCGTACTGACAGACAGGGCTGGAGAAATATACAAAATCACCACGACCAGACGTGCTGTTGGTATTGCCATTTACAGTTTTTGATGAATTTTTGGGAAAAAAGAGGACCAAGTGTCGTCCCATAAACAAATCTTAAACTAGGTAAAGGCTAAATATTTGGATCCCATCACATGACCTAAATGTCCAACTTTACTTTTTGTTATTTTAATTATAGTTTTCATGTTTTTTTGCTTCAATATTATATAAGAAATAAATCAATGTCTGCCTGTTTCAGATTGTGAACGAAAAGGCCACTTAAAATATGAAATTTTCATTAAAAATGTTATATTCTGTCCAAACAAGCAGAGGGAGATGTGCTTCTGACAATCTCGCATGTGACAATGAAAACCTTCTGCTTGTTCCTGCCTTTTATACTCCAATTTCGAGCTTCTGGGAAGGACCCCTTCAAAATTCTGTCCCTCTGAGCAATTTTCCAACACATTTATACCAAATAATTTCGAGCCTCTGAGAAAGCACCTTTTTCTGGATGTAAAGGTAAAAACCCTGTAGTTCTGGTCACGTGATGGGATCCAAATATTTACTATTGACCTAGTTTTAGATTTGTTGACTGGTTGATACTTGATCCTCTTTTTGCCCAAAAATTTCTTTCCTGAAATAAGCTGGGATTTTATTTTTACTTTAACCAAACAAAAACACTTTTTCAGGTTTCTTAATTAATTATAGCATATATGTGGAACTTCACCTGAAAATTATCATCACTTGCACTGTTTCTTTGCCATTCTTGACATAATTTTTGATCATATTTTTACCTCATCATGCTGGAAATGGACTGCAAATGAGCAGTACTTAAGTTACAGAAGACAAGGCGGCTTCTTGTTAGGACAGGCCTGCAAGTGATAAGGACAAGCCTGGAAGGGTTACAGACAAGCCTGGAAGTGTAACCAACAGGCTGTTAAATTAACCGACAGGCCTGTTGCTAAGGGGATGAATTTATGGACTGTTACAATGGTCGAAGAAATTTCAAACAAATTTCACCGACTCTCCCTGACAGGCCAGGAAATTACAACCGACCCTAACCGACCTTGTAAACATTGGTCCCGACTCTCAAAACATACCTGGTTACCAACAGGCCGGCCCCAGTGGAACACCTGCATTAGAGACAGTTTGAGCTACCAAGAACACTTCCCAAACCCAAACCACTTAATTTGGCTGTCCCAAGGAAGAAGAAAATGGGCCCACAAAAACCCAGAAGACCAAACCAGGGACAACAGCTCCAGAGTTTTGTCAACCAGCTTAAAAGACTGTTAAATTGAACTTTAAAGTTTTGGTTCTGATAGCAGTAGTTAAGTTATATCTCCTAATTTTCAACCAAAATATACCTTTACCATATATTTATATACTGACTTCAAGATATACATATTTTAGGTAAATAAAGAATTGTAATAACAGGTGCAATTCCACTTTTTATTTGGACTTCAGGGAGACACACACACAACACACACACTTAAGTCATGGCACAATCAAAGGAACAGATTGAATTAGCCACCTTGAATGGTCCATCAGGTATTCTCCCCCCTAACACTGAATTTGAAAGTTACATAGGTCATAAAATCATCAATATCTCTAAGATAGAACTCAATGAACACAGCCCTGAAAAAAGGCTTAACTTTCTGTCCCACACCAAAAGGACCAGGTAAGTCTGAAATCTGGAATGACTTCAAAGAATTCCATAGGAGATTGGAATTAGTTCAGTTCTTCAGACCTAATGTACAGTCTGAAGATAACAACCTAGGAATCTCACAAAACATTATTGATTTCATGAATGCAAATCAAGAACAAGACAATGTTGAACAAGATACTACAACTAACTATAATGACATACACAAATCATATAAAATCAAATCCTCTTGGAGGCCAAACCCACCCAATAAAACTCTTGACACTTTCAAAAGAGCGTTCAAGATGAACCTATTAGAAAGTAAGGGTAAACACAAAACTTACAACAACCTAACCAAACGACAATGAAAAGGACTAAGGGAACTTAGGGACAACACAGAAATTGTCATAAAAAAGGCAGATAAAGGATCTGCAATAGTAATCATGAATACCATAGATTACTTGAAAGAAGGTTACAGACAATTAAGTGATAGCAACTTCTATACAAAACTCAAACCAACATTAGACATATCCAAGAAGATATGTAAAGTACTAACTGAAGTGAAAAACCTTAAACTCATTACTGAGAAGAATTTCGATTTCTTTAACATAAGGGATCCAAAGGCTGATAGATTTTATCTTCTCCCTAAAATACACAAAAACATGTCCCAGGTAGACCAATATGCAGTTCTATTGGACACCCTACATAAGTAAATTTGTGGACGCACACATTAGAGACTATGTACCAAAAACAGCCTCGTACGTCAGGGACACTCAGCACTTCATCAGTGGACTCAAAGATGTTGGCAGATTACCATCAGGTGCACTATTAGTAACCTTGGATGTTTCTTCCGTATACACTAACATACCCAACAGGGAAGGACTACTCGCTGTGGCTGCCCAATTAAGGAATGATAGAACCAAAGATCCTATCACCCCCTTTATCCTGAAACTCTTAGAATTAGTACTACATAGTATGAATTTCATCTTTAATGAAGAGCATAACTTACAGGCAGGAGACATGGCTATGGGCACAGCAGTAGCACCAAATTATGCCAACCTCTTTATGGATAGGTTTGAGACCAAGCCCTCCAGAATTGGCCTATTAAGCCATTACTCTGGTTGAGATTCATTGATGATATTTTCATGATATGGACACATGGCAAGGATGAACTAGACAAGTTCATCAATTATCTCAATAACATACATCCCCAAATTAAATTCACTTCAGAGGTCAGTGACACTTCTGTCAATTTTCTAGACACAACTGTGAAAATTGACACAGATAATATCATATACACAACACTATATGAGAAACCCATAGACACACATCTGTACCTTCACTATGAATCGGCCCACCATAGCCCATGTCATGAAAAAGGCCCCCATGGACAATTCCTAAGAATCAGAAGAATCTGTGGAAAAAACCAGGACTTCATTGAAAGTGGCATCAAAATGATTGAACATTAATGAAAAGAGGTTACCCTTTTAAGCAGTTAAAAACACATGCTTAGAGCAAGCAAGTACAGTCAACTAGACTTACTTGAAGTAAAACCCAAACAACCCAATTTGACTCCAGTTATGACTACCAAATTTAACTCCCAAACCCCCAATATAAAGGGTTTTATTCATGATAACTGGAACATTATTGAACACAGTAATGACTGTGCCCCAACATTTCCAGACAAACCTATCATTGGCTTCAAAAGATTACCAAATCTTAGGGACTTACTTACAAAAGCCTCTACTGATTACCCACCAAAACCACTAGAGGCAAAACCACTAATACCCACTCATTGTCTCAGATTGGCCCCATCATCAAGAAACTTGATGCCTTCACCTGCAAAATCAGTGGGGACAAACAAAACCAAAGACCTCCCCAAACTTTTATCATGTGAATTAAGTGATATAGTGTATTTAATTACATGTATAAAGTGTAAAAAATACTATGTAGGTGAAACAGGCAGAGCGTTCAGAGCAAGAAATTATGAACACAAGCTCTCTGTTAAGAAACCAAAGGATAGTAGAGTGACCCCTGTTTCCAAACACTTCACTGAAAATAATCACTCAACTAAGGACATGCAGTTTTCTATACTAGAATGGTGCACTCCCAAGTACAAAACACCATCAACTGCTCACAGAAGAAGACGTGAACAGTGGTGGATGTGAAATATTGGCGTAATCCATCCAATAGGCATAAATCAATTTATTTTATTTCTATGCATTTTATTGGTCTTTTATTCACACTCGTGGGACCAAACCCCTATTTTCGCTTTACTTTTTATAAGCTACAAGCTTACCATGTGGGCTGAATGCTAACATGGACTGCCGCAGGCAGTCATTGCCAACCCAAGAAAAATAGGCTTAATACTGGCGTGATGCCTTCATATCGAGGTGACCTGGATAGTGACATTAATGACATATGTACTTCCTTCTTCGAGTTGGAAATTTTGCCCATACCCCCTCAGCTGTAATATAGCGGGGAGGCAGGATTGAGGGAACGACTCTTCAGTTCCACATGGTAACCTTATAGCTTATAAAAGCTATATTTAAGTAATTAAAATTTTCAATTTTACTGCGTTACAATAGTTTACCATGTTGAACTGGGTTCCAGAGGGTTAGGGAGAGATACAGATACCTGCAAAATCTGTATTGAACTTTTGCATTTGATTTTCAAACATGAATTACCCAACTTGTACCACTTGCAGAGGAGGGAGGACTCAGGTGGTTTAATAAATTTATCTCGAGCCTCTTTTATCTGAGAGCTTTTTAAGTTTTGCACCTTTCATGTGATAGTTGTGATCCGAATCAGGATCTAAAACACACATCCACCCTCCCCAAGGGGGGTTCGAGGCTTTCCCTCACTTTATAATGTAAGGTGGAAGTGGAGGCCCTACAAAGTCAACGTCCACAGTGTCCCTTGGATCTGAGTTCTCAGGTTGAACCCGAGACTTGACTGGTACTGATATCAGATTCAGTGTGATCCACTGAATGCAAGGGACGTTGACAAGGGAAGCACTCAGCTGATTAGTGTGCATTTGAGATCTGAGAGACTTTTGTTGTGCATAAAATTCCGTCCATTTTGCAAAGCCCTTGCAAATAAAATATTTTATATTTTTATGTGTACCTCAGATGTATGTTTAACCTTTGTAAAAGGTATTAAAATGGGACTTGCTCTACAGACGATGATGTCACTGAAGGGGTTTCACGGGATTCCCTTCAACAAGGACTCAATTTTCATACTTTATTTTATATATTGTAACCCAGCAAAAAAGTTCCAGAATGTAGCAGAGAGGGGTTAAACCGTGCAATATTTTATTTTGACAGGCGTAGGTCCTGTATATAAGCTACTACATGCACGAGTCCTGGTCGTCCACTCTTGCTTCACATGAACCTGGGATTGAATTTAAGTTGTAAAATATGTTAAAAATACTTATCTGTTGCGTGAATTGTCACAAAAATAAGAAAATTTTGTATAAATATTATTTGCAAACACTGGGTACACTTGAAATATTGCCACAGTCTCACTGTAGTTAAAAATTCTGATGTATTTTATTACTGTCCATGTTGTGAATCAGAACAATAAAACTGTCATTGGCCACTTGTTTGCCGTCAATGAATTATTTTTTTGTTGTTTTGGTGCCCTATGAGGTGCAAATTTGCCAAAGACTGTGTAAAAATAAAGGTAAAAAAAGAAAAGAGAAATTAAGTAACTTCTTCATTTTCACAAAAATCTCTCTCAAAAAATTTTCTTGTTTGTGCATATAACAACGAATTCTCCAAAGATGAAAGCTGACCATTTTACGACACACAGCATGCAGAAAATGTCACATATTTGATATTTTAACTGGATTTTATCAGTGATTTCGATATGAAAGGTCTGAAAACTATTTTTTCCCTGTATATTATGCTTGTGATGTATCCATTATGGTTTTAATGCCGCGGAAGTAACATATTTCTCCCGTTAATACCACGAAAACCCCCAAGTGCCCCATACACAGAGGGCATTTTATAATCTCCAGGCAAGAGATCAAAAGGGAGATATATGGCCCTTTTAGCATGGGGTCCCTACATGACCTTGAAGCAGGGGGTCAAAGGTCAAATTTGAGACTTGCAAAGGATTTGCAGAATACAATTTGCAATAAGTTATTTTTTTCAATCAAACCCCTGGGCTTTTTTGATATGCCATGGCAACAGGTGTTGCTAGATACCCTCCAAAACCTAATCAGCTCTAGATCCTCCTATTGTTAACATAACCTGAAGATTTGGTGAAAATCCATGCATTGGTTTAGGCTGTGGAACACCCACAAACTTTAAGACCCAAAATAGCATCAGCGATGCTTGTACCTGGGGAAAAAGTTTTCAACACCATGAAATATAGAAGTAGTGAAACAGTACAAAGATCGGGGATACTTTCAGAGCAGTGTCAGTTATATAAAGGTCCAAATAATGTTTAAGTAGAAAAATAATGTCTTAGAGAAAGAAAATGCATGTAAAGATGAGGTATTAAAACAAGACAATCCAATAGCAAGATGGCAGCGTTAATCAGTAAACTAAATATTACAATGCTGTAAAATTTATTACCTGGAGAATAGATGTCAATGGAAATAGCACGATTATGTAAAAGTAGATATAATAATCAGTTACAGCAATCCATATACATGTATCTTTGTCATAAGAGAAACATGTCTCAAATATCGCAGGTGAACACACTTTGGCAGAGCCAAAGCTAAAGGTCACAGCATGAATATCCCTACCAAGTATCAGCTTCCTACACCTTACAATTTCCGAGATATAGCCCGGAAATGATTTTATAGATCAAGGTCTCTACAGCAAGGTCAAAGGTTAAATCAAGGTCACAAAATGATGTTGCACACCTACAACCAATGTCCTTACCAAGTATCTATTTCCTACACCTTACGGTCTCTGAGATATAGCCCAGACAAGATTTTATAGGTCAAGGTCACTACAGCAAGGTCAAAGGTCTAATCAAGGTCACACCATGATGCTGCACACCTACAACCTCCAACCAATGTGACCTTGATTTGACCTTTGACGTTGCACACCTACAGCCCCTAACCAATGTCCCTACTATGTATCAACTTTCTACATTTTATAGTTTCAGAGACTTAGCCCAGACAAGATTTTATAGGTCAAGGTCACTACAGGAAGGTCAAAGGTCAAATCACACCATAACGTTGCACACCTCCAACCTCCAACTAATGTCCCTACCAAGTATCAACTTCCTACAGCTTATGGTTTCCAAGATATAGCCCGGACAAGATTTTATAGGTCAAGGTCACTGCAGCAAGGTCAACTCAAGGTCACACCATCATGTTGCACACCTACAACTCATAACCAATGTCCCTACCAAGTATCAACTTCCTACATTTTATGGTTTCCAAGATTTAGCCCAGACAATATTTTATAGGTCAGTATGGCAAGGTCAAAGGTCAAATCACACCATAGTGTTGCACACCTACAACCAA
The DNA here is from genome assembly GCA_964017235.1 of Sabellastarte sp. h YS-2021. Taxonomy (NCBI): domain Eukaryota; kingdom Metazoa; phylum Annelida; class Polychaeta; order Sabellida; family Sabellidae; genus Sabellastarte; species Sabellastarte sp. h YS-2021. The sequence continues at coordinate 136,884,510 of OZ024927.1, read as the reverse complement.
TGGCCCTACCATGTATCAACTTCTTACACCTTACGGTTTCCAAGATATAGCCCGGACAAAATTTAAAAAGACAAGGTCACAACAGCAAGGTCAAAGATCAAATCAAAGTCACACCACGATGTTGCACACCTACACTCTCTAACCAATGTCCCTAACAAGTCTCAACTTTCTACACCTTACAGTTTCCAAGATATGTAAAAGTACATATAATAATCAGTTGCAGAAACCCATATATCTTTGTCATAAGAGAAACATGTCTCAAATATCGCAGGTGAACACACTTTGACAGAGCCAAAGCTAAAGGTTACACCATGATGATCCCTACCAAGTATCAACTTCCTACACTTTATTGTTTCCAAGATATAGCCCAGACAAGATTTTAAAAGTCGAATTCACTACAGCAAGGTCAAAGGTTAAATCAAGGTCACATCATGACGTTGCACACCTACACCCCCCAACCAATGTCCCTACTAAGTATCAACTTCCTGCACTATACAGTTTCTGAAATACAGCCTGGACAAACTTTTTCCTGCTGCCCACTACCTGGATAAGTGGATATCCCCCAAAACCTAATCAGCTCTAGATCCTCTTGGGATAAACATATCCTTAAAATTTGGTGAAAATATTTGCATGAATTTAGGCTGTGGAACTAAGACCCAGAACTCTTGAAAGTGTTGCCATGCCAACAGTTGTTGTCGGATAGACCAAATCCTAATCAGCTCTAGATGCTTTTGATGTAACATATCCTGAAAATTAGGTGAAAATCTGTGAATGAGTTTAGGCTGTGGAATACCCACAAACTTTTAGACCAAAAAATCTTAAAAGTGTTGCCATGGCAGCAGTTGTTACTGGATATCCCCCAAAATCTAATCAGCTCTAGATCCTCTTGGGGTATACATATCCTGAAAATTTGGTGAAAATCTGTACATGTGTTTATGCTGTGGAACACTCAAACAAATTAAGACCCAAAAATCTTTTAAATGTTGCCATGGCATCAGTTGTTGCTGGATACCCCCAAAACCTAATCGTCTCTAGATCCTCTTGTAGTAGACATACCCTGAAAATTTGGTGAAACCCCATGCATGGGTTTAGACTGTGGAACACCCACAAGTTGTACCCGAAACCCGGATGGCGCAGTCTGGGGCTGGGCTTAAAAATTAAACTAGAGGTCTGAAATTTTACTATGTTATAGCTGACTCAAAAGTAGGTGAATAACATATTTGCACAAAATTCTGTAAATGCAATAGTTTTCAAGTTACAAATCATTTACTCATGATGGAAGTTAGTGAAAAGTCCAAAAGTAGCTATTACTCAGTTAGCTATTGAGACAGACACCCAAGTTACTCACCATGTTGTAGCTATGGAAAAAGTAGCTGAATAACATATTTTAACAAAGTGCTCTAAATGCAATACTTTTCAGGTTATAATTGATTTAGTGCATGATTTCATTAATTTTAATGCATTAAAAATAGCATCAGAGATGCCCGTACCCCACAGCCTAGGAAAATATTTTCAACACCATGAGATATAGAAGTACTGTACCAGTACAAACTTCAGGATACTTTCAGAGCACTGTCAGTTATATAAAGGTCCAAACAATGTTTAAATGGAGAAATAATGTTTAAAAGAAAGATAATGCGTATAAAGATGAAGTATTAAAACAAGATAATCCAATGACAAGATGACAGCATTAATCAGTACACTAAAATTCAACACTCTTTATATACATCTGCATTTCCGAATTATGAATTAGATGGTTTGAATATTACCATGCATACAGAAGTGGTAATACATTTAATGAATGCTTATGTGTGGTGTTGGAGTAAAATCTGCGGCTCACTTGATGAAATTCTATCTCTTACAATGGGAAGTTATGAAAGTAAAATTCTTAATAAATTCTAATATGACTTTTGCTTAATCTGCATCAAAAGACAGACCCAAAGGTGCAACAAGATTTTAAAGGTCAAGGTCACTACGGCAAGGTAAAAGGTCAAATTAAGGTCACACCATGATAATACACACCTATAGCCAATAACCAATGTCCCTACCAAGTATCAACTTCCTACACCTTACGGTTTCCGAGATACAGCCCTGACGATTTTATAGGTCAAGGTCACCATGGCAAGGTCAAAGGTCAAATCAAGGTCACACCATGATGCTGCACACCTACACCCCCTAGTCAATGTCTCTACCAAATATCAACTTCCTGCACCTAACAGTTTCCGAGATAAAGCCCGGACAATATTTTATAGGTCAAGGTCACTACAGCAAGGTTAAAGGTCAAATCAAGGTCAGACCATGACGTTGCACACCTACACCCCCTAATCAGTATCCCTACCAAGTATCAACTTCCTACACCTTTACGGTTTCTGAGATATAGCCCAGACAACATTTTATAGGTCAAGGTCACTACGGCAAGGTCAAATCAAGGTCAGGCCATGACGCTGCACACCTACACCCCCTAAGCAATATCCCTACCAAGTATCAACTTCCTACACCTTACGGTTTCTGAGATATAGCCTGGACAAGATTTTATAGGTCAAGGCCACTACGGCAAGGTCACAGGTCAAATCAAGGTCACACCATGACGTTGCACACCTACACCCCCTAACCAATATCCGTACTACGTATCAACTTCCTACACCTTACGGTTTCTGAGATACAGCCTGGACAACATTTTATAGGTCAAGGTCACTACGGAAAGGTCAAAGGTCAAATCAAGGTCAGACTATGACGTTGCACAACTACACCCCCTAACCAATGTCCCTACCAAGTATCAACTTCCTACACCTTACAGTTTCCGAGATATAGCCCGGACAAGATTTTCAAACTCAAGGTCACTACGGCAAGGTCAAAGGTCAAATCAAGGTCAGACCATGACGTTGCACAGCTACACCCCCTAACCAATGTCCCTACCAAGTATCAACTTCCTACACCTTACGGTTTCTGAGATACAGCCCGGACAAACTATTTCCCGCCGCCCGCCCACCCGCCCGCCCGCCTGACCATCCGGACACCATGGGTGAAAACAATACCCCAACAAAAATTATATAAAAAATTCGTAAAGAAAACTTTAGCATGTGAAAGCTCTCCAAAATGTAGGTGATTAAATTATTTGAGAAATACTGGCTATCTGCAATACTTTTAGAGATAATAGGCATTTACTCATTTTGAGTAGGTGAGTAAGTAGCTACGGATCTGAAAATTCACTAATTGAAAGCTCTCCAAAATGTATATGAATGAGTTATTTGAGAAAAATTGGCTATCTGCAATACTTTTAGAGATAATTTGCATTTACTCATTTTGAATAGGCCAATAATTAGCTAGGGGTCTGAAACTTCAAGTAAAAGCTCTCCCAAAAGTAGGTGAATGAGTTATTTGAGAAAAATGGACTATCTGCAATACTTTTAGAGATAATTCGCATTTACTCATTTTGAGTAGGTGAGTAATTAGCTATGGGTATGAAACTTCACCATGTGAAAGCTCTCCCAAAAGTAGGTGAATGAGTTATTTGAGAAAAATTGGCTATCTGCAATACTTTTAAGCGATAAGCCACCTGCCAAATATGAAAGAAATGTGGAAAGAAATGTGGACTGTAGGTCGCTAAGAAGCAATATTCCACATTTTAGACATTTTTGTCTACCACAGGCCTAATTTAGACATAAAGCCTACCAAAAAGATAGGGTGGCGAGTCCTCTAGCATACCAAGCCACCTGCCAAATATGAAAGAAATGTGGAAAGAAATGTGGACTGTAGGTCGCTAAGAAGCAATATTCCACATTTTAGACATTTTTGTCTACCACAGGCCTAATTTAGACATAAAGCCTACCAAAAAGATAGGGTGGTGAGTCCTCCACCATATCAAGCCACCTGCCAAATATGAAAGAAATCTGGAAAGAAATGTGGACTGTAGGTCGCTAACAAGAAATCTCTGCAGAGGCGGACGATGATGAATCCATAGTATCCCTGCATCGCACCTGGGATACAATAATGCAAATTGTTCTGTTCAATAACTTGGATTTTACTTCTGACAGATTTATCACAATAAATACAGTTTAATGAAAACATTAAAGCATTTACAAATGAAACCAATGAGTTTTATGCTAAGAATATCAACACAAATTTACCCATGTCATCTTCATCCATCCATACTTTATGTCCACTTTCCTTCAAGCAGTCTTTTATCCTTATCATAGTAGATTTGTTATCCCACTGATAGCTTATCATAATATGTGAACCATCAGCTATTTCTAAATAAAAAATAAAACTTGCATATAATAAAGATGTAATGTTGCTACAGTTGCTACTTACTTTAATTTATAAATATTTATTTAAATTACACTCCCCTGTGTAAAGCATTTTTCAAAGTACAATTTCATACACAGGTTTGTCAGTTTTAAAAAATATTTGTCTATATAAAGTTGCTATTCTGTTACCAGTTGGCCACATAAGATTTAGAAAGATTGCACAAGACAACTTAAATTTGCATACCTAGACCAATAACTACAGAAACTAGATTGGGCCAACTCAGCGCCAACATATCCCTAGACAGGTCATCACTCACGCCACAGGTTTTGATCAGGAATTTTTTATTTAATCCATTTGTTGTATGCCATAAATATTGGGAAAAGTTATATGAACTTCAGCACATCAATCTACTAAGTTTATATCTTCCCAAGGAAGATGGTGTATCCCCAGACGTCGAATACATAACTCAACAGATCATATTTTCAATCTTCCTGCAATGATAACTCTGAACCTATTTTCAAAGTATTTAAATGATTGATGATTGAATGTCCATTCTAAATTAATAATCTCAAAAGAGCATATCTGTTTCTATATTTGTTGACAAATAAAATATTATTTTTAACTCAACTCATCATACTTCTCAATCTTCCTGCAAAGGGTAACTCTGAACCTATTTTCAAAGTATTTAAATGATTGATGATTGAATGTCCATTCTAAATTCATAATTCCAAAAGCGTATCTCTGTTTCTATATTTGTTCACAAATAAAATATTATTTAAAAATCATATACTATTTATATTATTATTTTATTATATTATTTTTAGAATTTGCATTGTTTTTCAGTTATTCATTTCCTCAATTCCTATATATGTGGTCCATATATATGCAACCTAAATATGTGACACAATCTCAGTTCTGACTCCCTTTGTCTTAGATAACTTGATAATGAAGCAAACACCACCTCCCACCCCCACCCCACCTCTCTCCCCTTCTCCACACCTCTCTCACTATTACAGAAGATCTGTATACCTTTGTTTATTTAGTGTCACTCAATAGCTGGAGGTCCCAGAGGTGGGTGGGGGATGGGGGGTGGGACTACAAAGAGATGCAGTGCTGCAGCACAAATGGTAAACAAAGACTTATAATATAAAAGGGATAATCAAATACAAAAAGCTCAGTTAATCTTATCACTGAAATAAAATCAAATATATAACTAGATTGGGCCAACTCGGCGCCAACATATCCCCAGACAGGTCATCACTCACGCCACAGGTTTTGATCGGGAATTTTTTAAAACATAATTACCCATTATTATATGAACTTCAGCACATCAATCTGCTCTGTTTATATCTCCCCAAGGAAGATGGTGTATCCCCAGACGCCGAATACATAACTCAAATTATATTTTCAATCTTCCTGCAATGATAACTCTAAACCTATTTTCAAAGTATTTAAATGATTGATGATTGAATGTCCATTCTAAAATAATAATCCCAAAAGAGCATATCTGTTTCTATATTTGTTGACAAATAAAATATTATTTTTAACTCAACTCATCATATTTTTCAATCTTCCTTCAAAGTATTTAAATGATTGATGATTCAATGTCCATTCTAAAATTCATAATCCCAAAAGCGCATATCTGTTTCTATATTTGTTCACAAATAAAATATTATTTAAAAAAAAATTATTTATATTATTATTTTATTATATTATTTTTAGAATTTGCAAATTGTTTTCAGTTATTCATTTCCTCTATACCTATATATGTGGTCCATATATATGCAACCTAAATATGTGACACAATCTCAGTTCTGACTCCCCTTTGTGTTATATGTAATGAAGCCCACCACCTCCCACCCCCACCCCTTCTCCACACCTCTCTCACTATTACACAAGATCTGCAACCCCATTGAGTTCTTTGTTTCTCATCTGATATCATTAAATACCTTTGTTTATTTAGTGTCACTCAATATAGCTGGAGGTCCCAGAGGTGGGTGGGGGGAATCCGGGTGGGGGGATGTGGGTTGAGCATAAATGGTAAACCAACAATATATATAAAAGGGGTACTCAAATACAAAAAGAATTGAGAATTTTAAGTATGTGATTATCAACTGAAATGAGTTCATAACTGTAGGAGCTGTGCCAAAATTAACTGAGGCAAGTTGAATAAAACTGGGCTAGTTGAGGGTTAAAAATCCCCTAGTTTTACTACATAAGGATATAATTTCATTAATATTGGGACTTAAAGCTCACTTAAAGTGTCCATTTTGTCTACTTCAATATGTTTCACCAGTTTCATTTTAAAAAGTGAAAAACTCAGCAAGCAGAGGTATAACACACAAAAATAAGTTCTTAAAAGACTAAGATAGCCATAACATTATTAATATTCAAAATTTAAATAGACAGGCATTTCCTTTTAAAAATTCAAAGATTTCAGCTCTATAACCCACATAGTTTGACAGTTACTGGGCTTTAAAGTGGCATAATATCCATAAATTGGGTTTCTGTGAGCATTTTACAATTGTTAAAGAGACCTTAGCAATTAAACTACAGATCTGAAACTTTTTGGGGGGACATACATAACAAACAAAAATCATATATAATACAGTTTAAGACTTGTCACACTAAGCATTTCCAAATAACAGGGCAAAATACGGAAAAAATGTCAAAAAAGGCACTTGGGCGAGTGTTTATGGCCCTCATACACAGGTTAAATGTCTACTAAAAACCTTGATTTTCGGCATATGTAAAAAGGACATAATAATGCATTCCCAGATGGGATTTCAGCTCCATCAATCACATAGTTTAACAGTTACAGGGCTTAAAGGTGGTAAAAAGTCCAAATATTGGGTCATTGTGGGCCTTTTAGAGATCTCGATGTGGCTTTCAAATTAAAGCTTCAGACTTAAAATTTGTTACATACTAAGATTACACATAGAATATGTATCTAATAAAGTTTGAAACTTCTCAGACTTACCATTTCCAAGTTACAGAGCAAAATATGTGAAAAATGTCTTAAAAGGGTCACTCAGGTGGGTGTTAAAGGTCCTCATACACAGGTTAAATGTCTACTTGAAGCCTTGATTTTTGGCACATGTAAAAAGAACATAATAATGTATTCCCAGATGAGATTTCAGCTCTATCAGTCACATAGTTTAACAGTCACAGGCCTTAAAATTGGCAAAAAGTCCAAATACTGGGTCTTTATGGGGCCTTCTAGAGACCTAAATGTGGCCTTCAAATTAAAGCTTCAGACTTAAAATTTGTCACATACTAAGATTACACATAGAATATGCATCTAATACAGTTTGAAACTTCTTAGACTTACCATTTCCAAGTTACAGGGAAAAATATGTGAAAAATGTCTAAAAATGGTCACTCGGGTGGGGATTTATGGTCCTCATACACAGGTTAAATGTCTTCTTAAAGCCTTAATTTTTGGCACATATAAAAATAACATACTAATATCTTCTCAGATAGGATTTGAGCTCTATCAGTCACATAGTTTGACAGTCACAGGGCTTAAAAGTAGCAAAAAGTCCAAATATTGGGTCTTTGGGAGCCTTTTAGAGACCTCAATTTGACCTTCAAAATTAAAGCTTCAGACTTAAAATCTGTTACATACTAAGATTACACACAGAATATATATCTAATACAGTTTGAAACTTCTCAGACTTACCATTTCCAAGTTACAGGGAAAAAGATGTGAAAAATGTCTTATAAGGGTCACTCGGGTGGGTGTTTATGGTCCTGATACACAGGTTAACTGTCTATTAAAGGCCTAAATGTTGGGGCACATATAAGAAAACACATAGATATATTCCCAGATGATATTTAACTTAGATGAGAGACATAGTTTGAAAGCTACAGTGCTTGAAAGTGGCAAAAAGTGCATAAATTGGGTCTCTGTGGGCACTTTTGAGACCTTAAGTCGACCCCTTTGGGTAAACCTACAGCCCTAAAATTTTCTACAGACAAGGATTACATATCAAAGTTATACCTAGCGCAGTTTGAGACTCATCAGAATTATCACTTCCAAATTATAGGGCAAAATATGTGTAAAGTATAGCAAAAAATCCCTAAGTGGGGGTATTTATGGGCCTCAAACACAATTTTCTCCTCAACTTAAAGTCATGATTTTCGGCACATGTACTAAGAACATATTAATGTGTTGTCAGGTAAAATTTCAGCCAGCTGAGCATCATAGTTTGTGACCTACAGGGCTCTAAGTGGCCAAAAGTCCAATTTCTGACCTTAAGGTGGCCATAAGTTCTTTTTTACTGGGAGTTTAAGGTCACCTTAAAATAGGGATCTTCCTTTGGGCACCCTTAACATGTGTACCAAGTTTGAAAAAAAAAAATTAATTTGTTTTTGAGTTATCGCGTCCACAAGGAAATTTCTACGGCGGCGGCGGCGCGACGGACCTGAATCCAATATATCCCCGACTTTCGTCTGGGGATATAAATAAGGAATGTCTATTAAAGGCCTAAATTTTGGAGTACATACAAGAAAAACATATTGATATAGTCTCAGATGATATTTCACTTAGATGAGAGACATAGTTTGAAAGCTACAGTGCTTGAAGATGGCAAAAAGTCCATAAATTGGGTCTCTGTGGGCACTTTTGAGATCTTAAGTCGGCCTAACAGGTAAACCTACAGCCTTTAAATTTTTCACAGACAAGGATTACATATAAGAGTTACATCTAGTGCAGTTTGAGACTCATCAGAATTACCACTTCCAAATTATAGGGCAAAATAAGTTAAAAATATAGGAAAAAAGTCCTAAGTGGAGTCTTTATGGGCCTCAAAGACAATTTTCTACTCAACTTAAAGTCTTGATTTTCGGCACATGTACTAAGAATATATTAATGTGTTCTCAGGTAAAAGTTGAGGCAGATAAGCCTCATAGTTTGTGACTTAGAGGGCTCTAAGTGGCCAAAAGTGCAATTTCTGACCTTAAGGTGGCCATAAGTTCTTTATTATTGGGAGTTTAAGGTCACCTTAAAATAGGGATCTTCCTTTGGGCATCCTTAACATGTGTACCAAGTTTGAAAAAAAAATATTAATCTGTTTTTGAGTTATCGCGTACACAAGGAAATTTTTACGGCGGCGGCGCGACGGACCTGAATCCAATATATCCCCGACTTTCGTCTGGGGATATAATTAAGAGGTGACTATATGTCTTTTATGTGGTATCATACAGCTGGAGTGCTTCGATGTATGAACAATGTGGAGAAAGTTGGCTTATTTTCATTAATCACAATGTGAAACTTTTTACCTTCTGTTGGAAGTGAATGGCTGTTTCTGTTCTTTCTATTCCCCTCATTCTGGTTTTTACTTTCAAGTATCCACAATGCTCCTTTCACCTGACTTAACACATTTTTGTCATTGCTATGTTGCAACAGATGATTTAATCCTGTGAAAATTAAAATCACAATATTATTACAAAAATATTATTCTAATTGTTGGCTCTATGGTATTTATGGCAATATTACTGAAATATTACTACAAATGTGGTCTCTTTAACATTGTTAGAGTGTTGTACTTTGGAGTGGAAGGTCTGAGGTTTGATCCTTGGCCAGGTCATGGAGATTTTAACCTTGGTACTTTACACATATATGTCACGTCTTCACCCAGATATATAAATGGGCATCAACATTAGTTGGGATCTAAATCTACACCAGACTGGCATCCTGTTTAGGGGAGTAGAAATACTCTGAGATGATTCATGCCAAAGAAACCAGAAATAAGCACCATCCATATGGGAAACTAGGATTAAAGAATGACTTATCCTTTATTATTGTAATATTATTCTGGAAAAAATTATGTCTATTGTCTAATGTTTTCGACTTAGGCTAGCAAAATAGCTCACCGTTATGTATATCAGCAGAGTTTTGAACAAAATAATATTGTGAAAGAAAGGGACTTATACAATTTAACTGCAGTCCTATAATTCATCTGAATCTTTATACTACACTTAATTAGGGATATGTCAATATTTCCATTTCAGTAGCCCACCAGTGCAAAACTATTTTTATTACGAGATACTAAAGAAGTTTTGGTGTACTGTCATATCTTCAATCAATTAAGCCTAATAGAAACCGAGCTTCATCAAACGAAAACATAACAGTTCTGCTCAAAGAAATTGTGACGAAGTCTCTAAATGCACAAAATATGGGGTGAAAGCTCACAATTTCTCCAGATTCAAATTATTCATTTACATTTATTGACAATCAAGATGGTCATGGTATATCAGTAAAATGCTCTCAACACCAGTGCCCGTAACCATCCCTATTCAAGTAGGTATCTGTTTATTTGATTACAATTTATAGAACAATTGCAACTGAATAAATTGATTACCAACTATGAACGAAACACCTTTTAAGTTGAAATTTTAATTACCTTTCATGCAACCTTTATCGGTGAGAATGGCATCTTTGGCTTTAAACGCCAATGTCCACAAGCCTTTTGCAGAAAGTGCTTGTTCTTTAGCTGAACATGAGGTTTCCAGCAATTTCGCATAGTGTTCTAGTGCTCCATGTTTTACCATTTTCATTTTATTTGAATCAGTGACTGCCAGTCGATTTAAAACTTCCAGTATTTCAATGGACCTGTACCCATACTTTTTTGACATATGTTCTTTGTTCTTCAGTGTATCTTTCAGAATTTTCAGCATGAAAATTATTGGCTGATCATCTGAATTGATAATATCATTTTCTTCTTCATTAACTATATGTGCCAATACCATAAGTGACTTGCAACTTACCATGGTATTCTTAAAGTTTCCATATGCTTTTACAATATTGACAGCATTATTTTCACGCAGAAGAGCCCTTGATTTTGAGGACCTTTGGCACAGATTGTGCAAAATTCCAAGCAAACCTTTCACAAGATACACTTTGCGTATTGATTCTTGATCTTGTGTCTTAAGGACATCACTATTCAAGTAGGTAAGAATATTTACATAAACACCATTTTCCATGACCTTTGTGCAAAACTTTTCATTGGCATCTGTACCATTCCAATGTGCAACTAAAACAGCTCTTATATTCACATAAGTTGCCTCATAATCAGGTTGATCAAATGGCACTTTTAAAGCCTGCCCCATCACCTTTGTAAATATTTGTGTTACATTGTTGTTCACCATTGCGTCAAAACAAGCATGCTTCATGGCACTAAATTCATTTGAAAGCATTGCAACTTGACGCAAATATTCAAATTCCCCAGCATATTTATTTGATGTAAAATCATCACAAGTGTGCAATTTTTGTACAACTTCATTAGTTTTCTGGAGAGCAAGATCCAACTCACGTGCAGAAAAGGGAAATTTCTGTTTTGTACTTTGGACTTTAGAATCACCCTTCTTATCTTCTTTTGCAGATGCAACAGTTTCCTCGTTTTCATTGACTGAATCAGGTTCTATCAATTTATTGGATTTACTTCCTGATTCTTCAGTTTTACTGTTTGCCGAATTTCTAACATCTTTATCCAATTGATCAACTATTTCCACAGATGGCAAGCCAGTTACTCCACCAAAAAGTGTCTGCTTCGATCCAGCACTTAATTCGTGGCTCAGATAAGCAGTTTCCATTGTCTGAGATGTTAAAATAATTACTTTGGCAAAGTTGTTCAAATCATAAATGCAGTTTCCATGGTAGAGTCTATTTCCTATCCACCACGGTAGAGTCTATTTCCTATCCACCACAAGGAGGTGAATAAATAAAATTAACATAAAAGCACGTGTATTTATATATGGCATATATGGTTCTAGTCTGGTATCCTAATGCTGTATTTAAGTGATAAAGACGTCCATTTCAGATGCTAGTAGAACCAGTAGAACTAAAACAGTTAATAAGTACATAAATTTAACTTTCTTTCTCCATTTATAGTCTTAAAAAGTTTTAATTTGCTTTATATTAGGTCAGTTGATCTCTGAGGTGGAGATTTGGGAGCCGCCTTGTTCTTCTTTGTTGTTATACTGTTTGAACAAAAATATTTTTTTTAAATACAGGGGCCGGATTCACGAAAGGTCTCAAGTCTTAGCCAAATCTCAGTTGAGATTTTGCTCAAATCTGAGATTTTTGTCTCAGCTGAGATTCTGCTTAAGTTGAGATTCATGAAAGGAATCTCAGCTAAGACCAAAATCTCAGCCAAGTTTAGTGTCTGGACTAATCAAAACTGATGTAACATTTTGTTGAGATTAGTGGAAAGTATACACATTTATATTTTACCACTCTACCATATATACTCACATTTTAGAATATTTTCAATCAAGCAAATCATTGGCTTTTTACTATAATTTGTACTGACATTCAAAAGAACTGATTATAACTGCAAAACAAGCCACTCATGAAAATTTGTAATGTAAATGTTTACTGTTGTTTTTGTACAAACTCTTAATATATATTCATATTTTGTGTTACAAGTTAAATAATATGTCATACTTCACTATTTTCATTTTGTTTTGTGACTTTTTATTACATATACTCTATTTTATGAAAACTTAAGTCACTCCTTAGGCAGTCTCAGATTTGAGACCAAATCTGAGAAAAAAATCTTAGCATGAGATCTTTTGTGAATCCCAGCTGAGCAAAAGGTCTCAAATCTGAGAAAAATCTAAGAAAAATCTTAGATTTGAGACCAAAATCTCAGATTTGAGATTTGAGACCTTTCGTGAATCCGGCCCCTGTTTTCTGGAAAATAAAGTAAGTGTCAGTGAAAAGATCAAAAAGCCATAATAATCAGTTCTGGATGAATTTAAAAAAGTAATGTACCCATTACAAAGAGTAGAAGCTATAGAAATCTAATTATAAGATATCCCTCCTGTGGATGAGATTTAGACAGTTCTTAGCATGACCTTGCAGTGGATGACATTTAGACAGCCATAAACACGACCTCCCTGCACTAGAAAACATCTGATCAAGACATAGATATGACCTCCCTCTAGTGGATAACATTTAGACAGTTCTAGGTATGAGACCTCCTTGTACTGGATGGTATTTAGACAGTTCTTAGCATGACCTCCTTGCAGTGGATGACATTTAGACAGCCATAAACACGACCTCCCTGCACTAGAATACATCTGAGCAAGACATAGATATGACCTCCCTCTAGTGGATAACATTTAGACAGTTCTAGGTATGAGACCTCCTTGTACTGGATGGTATTTAGACAGTTCTTAGCATGACCTCCTTGCAGTGGATGACATTTAGACAGCCATAAACACGACCTCCCTGCACTAGAATACATCTGAGCAAGACATAGATATGACCTCCCTCTAGTGGATAACATTTAGACAGTTCTGGATATGGGACCTCCCTCCTGTGGATGGGATTTAGACAGTTCTTAGCATGACCTCCTTGCAGTGGATGACATTTAGACAGCCAAAAACACGACCTCCCTGCACTAGAAATCATCTGATCAAGACATAGATATGACCTCCCTCTAGTGGATAACATTTAGACAGTTCTAGATATGCGACCTCCCTCTTGTGGATGGTATTTTGACAGTTCTTAGCATGACCTCCTTGCAGTGGATGACATTTAGACAGCCATAAACACGACCTCCCTGCACTAGAAAACATTTGATCAAGACATAGATATGACCTCCCTCTAGTGGATAGCATTTAGACAGTTCTAGGTATGAGACCTCCTTGTACTGGATGGTATTTAGACAGTTCTTAGCATGACCTCCTTGCAGTGGATGACATTTAGACAGCCATAAACACGACCTCCCTGCACTAGAAAACATCTGATAAAGACATAGATATGACCTCCCTCTAGTGGATAACATTTAGACAGTTCTGGATATGGGACCTCCCTCTTGTGGATGGTATTTAGACAGTTCTTAGCATGACCTCCTTGCAGTGGATGACATTTAGACAGCCATAAACACGACCTCCCTGCACTAGAAAACATCTGATAAAGACATAGATATGACCTCCCTCTAGTGGATAACATTTAGACAGTTCTGGATATGGGACCTCCCTCCTGTGGATGGTATTTAGACAGTTCTTAGCATGACCTCCTTGCAGTGGATGACATTTAGACAGCCATAAACACGACCTCCCTGCACTAGAAAACATCTGAGCAAGACATAGATATGACCTCCCTCTAGTGGATAACATTTAGACAGTTCTAGGTATGAGACCTCCTTGTACTGGATGGTATTTAGACAGTTCTTAGCATGACCTCCTTGCAGTGGATGACATTTAGACAGCCATAAACACGACCTCCCTGCACTAGAATACATCTGAGCAAGACATAGATATGACCTCCCTCTAGTGGATAGCATTTAGACAGTTCTAGGTATGAGACCTCCTTGTACTGGATGGTATTTAGACAGTTCTTAGCATGACCTCCTTGCAGTGGATGACATTTAGACAGCCATAAACACGACCTCCCTGCACTAGAATACATCTGAGCAAGACATAGATATGACCTCCCTCTAGTGGATAGCATTTAGACAGTTCTAGGTATGAGACCTCCTTGTACTGGATGGTATTTAGACAGTTCTTAGCATGACCTCCTTGCAGTGGATGACATTTAGACAGCCATAAACACGACCTCCCTGCACTAGAAAACATCTGAGCAAGACATAGATATGACCTCCCTCTAGTGGATAACATTTAGACAGTTCTAGGTATGAGACCTCCTTGTACTGGATGGTATTTAGACAGTTCTTAGCATGACCTCCTTGCAGTGGATGACATTTAGACAGCCATAAACACGACCTCCCTGCACTAGAAAACATCTGATCAAGACATAGATATGACCTCCCTCTAGTGGATAACATTTAGACAGTTCTGGATATGGGACCTCCTTGTACTGGATGATATTTAGACAGTTCTTAGCATGACCTCCTTGCAGTGGATGACATTTAGACAGCCATAAACACGACCTCCCTGCACTAGAAAACATTTGATCAAGACATAGATATGACCTCCCTCTAGTGGATAGCATTTAGACAGTTCTAGGTATGAGACCTCCTTGTACTGGATGGTATTTAGACAGTTCTTAGCATGACCTCCTTGCAGTGGATGACATTTAGACAGCCATAAACACGACCTCCCTGCACTAGAATACATCTGAGCAAGACATAGATATGACCTCCCTCTAGTGGATAACATTTAGACAGTTCTGGATATGGGACCTCCTTGTACTGGATGGTATTTAGACAGTTCTTAGCATGACCTCCTTGCAGTGGATGACATTTAGACAGCCATAAACACGACCTCCCTGCACTAGAAAACATCTGATAAAGACATAGATATGACCTCCCTCTAGTGGATAACATTTAGACAGTTCTAGGTATGAGACCTCCTTGTACTGGATGGTATTTAGACAGTTCTTAGCATGACCTCCTTGCAGTGGATGACATTTAGACAGCCATAAACACGATCCCCATGCACTAGAAAACATCTTATCAAGACATAGATATGACCTCCCTCTAGTGGATAACATTTAGACAGTTCTGGATATGGGACCTCCCTCTTGTGGATGGTATTTAGACAGTTCTTAGCATGACCTCCTTGCAGTGGATGACATTTAGACAGCCATAAACACGACCTCCCTGCACTAGAAAACATCTGATAAAGACATAGATATGACCTCCCTCTAGTGGATAACATTTAGACAGTTCTGGATATGGGACCTCCCTCCTGTGGATGGTATTTAGACAGTTCTTAGCATGACCTCCTTGCAGTGGATGACATTTAGACAGCCATAAACACGACCTCCCTGCACTAGAAAACATCTTATCAAGACATAGATATGACCTCCCTCTAGTGGATAACATTTAGACAGTTCTAGGTATGAGACCTCCTTGTACTGGATGGTATTTAGACAGTTCTTAGCATGACCTCCTTGCAGTGGATGACATTTAGACAGCCATAAACACGACCTCCCTGCACTAGAATACATCTGAGCAAGACATAGATATGACCTCCCTCTAGTGGATAGCATTTAGACAGTTCTAGGTATGAGACCTCCTTGTACTGGATGGTATTTAGACAGTTCTTAGCATGACCTCCTTGCAGTGGATGACATTTAGACAGCCATAAACACGACCTCCCTGCACTAGAATACATCTGAGCAAGACATAGATATGACCTCCCTCTAGTGGATAGCATTTAGACAGTTCTAGGTATGAGACCTCCTTGTACTGGATGGTATTTAGACAGTTCTTAGCATGACCTCCTTGCAGTGGATGACATTTAGACAGCCATAAACACGACCTCCCTGCACTAGAAAACATCTGAGCAAGACATAGATATGACCTTCCTCTAGTGGATAACATTTAGACAGTTCTAGGTATGAGACCTCCTTGTACTGGATGGTATTTAGACAGTTCTTAGCATGACCTCCTTGCAGTGGATGACATTTAGACAGCCATAAACACGACCTCCCTGCACTAGAAAACATCTGATCAAGACATAGATATGACCTCCCTCTAGTGGATAACATTTAGACAGTTCTGGATATGGGACCTCCTTGTACTGGATGATATTTAGACAGTTCTTAGCATGACCTCCTTGCAGTGGATGACATTTAGACAGCCATAAACACGACCTCCCTGCACTAGAATACATCTGAGCAAGACATAGATATGACCTCCCTCTAGTGGATAGCATTTAGACAGTTCTAGGTATGAGACCTCCTTGTACTGGATGGTATTTAGACAGTTCTTAGCATGACCTCCTTGCAGTGGATGACATTTAGACAGCCATAAACACGACCTCCCTGCACTAGAATACATCTGAGCAAGACATAGATATGACCTCCCTCTAGTGGATAACATTTAGACAGTTCTGGATATGGGACCTCCTTGTACTGGATGGTATTTAGACAGTTCTTAGCATGACCTCCTTGCAGTGGATGACATTTAGACAGCCATAAACACGACCTCCCTGCACTAGAAAACATCTGATAAAGACATAGATATGACCTCCCTCTAGTGGATAACATTTAGACAGTTCTAGGTATGAGACCTCCTTGTACTGGATGGTATTTAGACAGTTCTTAGCATGACCTCCTTGCAGTGGATGACATTTAGACAGCCATAAACACGACCTCCCTGCACTAGAAAACATCTGATAAAGACATAGATATGACCTCCCTCTAGTGGATAACATTTAGACAGTTCTGGATATGGGACCTCCCTCCTGTGGATGGTATTTAGACAGTTCTTAGCATGACCTCCTTGCAGTGGATGACATTTAGACAGCCATAAACACGACCTCCCTGCACTAGAAAACATCTGAGCAAGACATAGATATGACCTCCCTCTAGTGGATAACATTTAGACAGTTCTAGGTATGAGACCTCCTTGTACTGGATGGTATTTAGACAGTTCTTAGCATGACCTCCTTGCAGTGGATGACATTTAGACAGCCATAAACACGACCTCCCTGCACTAGAATACATCTGAGCAAGACATAGATATGACCTCCCTCTAGTGGATAGCATTTAGACAGTTCTAGGTATGAGACCTCCTTGTACTGGATGGTATTTAGACAGTTCTTAGCATGACCTCCTTGCAGTGGATGACATTTAGACAGCCATAAACACGACCTCCCTGCACTAGAATACATCTGAGCAAGACATAGATATGACCTCCCTCTAGTGGATAGCATTTAGACAGTTCTAGGTATGAGACCTCCTTGTACTGGATGGTATTTAGACAGTTCTTAGCATGACCTCCTTGCAGTGGATGACATTTAGACAGCCATAAACACGACCTCCCTGCACTAGAAAACATCTGAGCAAGACATAGATATGACCTCCCTCTAGTGGATAACATTTAGACAGTTCTAGGTATGAGACCTCCTTGTACTGGATGGTATTTAGACAGTTCTTAGCATGACCTCCTTGCAGTGGATGACATTTAGACAGCCATAAACACGACCTCCCTGCACTAGAAAACATTTGATCAAGACATAGATATGACCTCCCTCTAGTGGATAACATTTAGACAGTTCTGGATATGGGACCTCCTTGTACTGGATGATATTTAGACAGTTCTTAGCATGACCTCCTTGCAGTGGATGACATTTAGACAGCCATAAACACGACCTCCCTGCACTAGAAAACAATTGATCAAGACATAGATATGACCTCCCTCTAGTGGATAGCATTTAGACAGTTCTAGGTATGAGACCTCCTTGTACTGGATGGTATTTAGACAGTTCTTAGCATGACCTCCTTGCAGTGGATGACATTTAGACAGCCATAAACACGACCTCCCTGCACTAGAAAACATTTGATCAAGACATAGATATGACCTCCCTCTAGTGGATAGCATTTAGACAGTTCTAGGTATGAGACCTCCTTGTACTGGATGGTATTTAGACAGTTCTTAGCATGACCTCCTTGCAGTGGATGACATTTAGACAGCCATAAACACGACCTCCCTGCACTAGAATACATCTGAGCAAGACATAGATATGACCTCCCTCTAGTGGATAACATTTAGACAGTTCTGGATATGGGACCTCCTTGTACTGGATGGTATTTAGACAGTTCTTAGCATGACCTCCTTGCAGTGGATGACATTTAGACAGCCATAAACACGACCTCCCTGCACTAGAAAACATCTGATAAAGACATAGATATGACCTCCCTCTAGTGGATAACATTTAGACAGTTCTAGGTATGAGACCTCCTTGTACTGGATGGTATTTAGACAGTTCTTAGCATGACCTCCTTGCAGTGGATGACATTTAGACAGCCATAAACACGATCCCCATGCACTAGAAAACATCTTATCAAGACATAGATATGACCTCCCTCTAGTGGATAACATTTAGACAGTTCTGGATATGGGACCTCCCTCTTGTGGATGGTATTTAGACAGTTCTTAGCATGACCTCCTTGCAGTGGATGACATTTAGACAGCCATAAACACGACCTCCCTGCACTAGAAAACATCTGATAAAGACATAGATATGACCTCCCTCTAGTGGATAACATTTAGACAGTTCTGGATATGGGACCTCCCTCCTGTGGATGGTATTTAGACAGTTCTTAGCATGACCTCCTTGCAGTGGATGACATTTAGACAGCCATAAACACGACCTCCCTGCACTAGAAAACATCTTATCAAGACATAGATATGACCTCCCTCTAGTGGATAACATTTAGACAGTTCTAGGTATGAGACCTCCTTGTACTGGATGGTATTTAGACAGTTCTTAGCATGACCTCCTTGCAGTGGATGACATTTAGACAGCCATAAACACGACCTCCCTGCACTAGAATACATCTGAGCAAGACATAGATATGACCTCCCTCTAGTGGATAGCATTTAGACAGTTCTAGGTATGAGACCTCCTTGTACTGGATGGTATTTAGACAGTTCTTAGCATGACCTCCTTGCAGTGGATGACATTTAGACAGCCATAAACACGACCTCCCTGCACTAGAATACATCTGAGCAAGACATAGATATGACCTCCCTCTAGTGGATAGCATTTAGACAGTTCTAGGTATGAGACCTCCTTGTACTGGATGGTATTTAGACAGTTCTTAGCATGACCTCCTTGCAGTGGATGACATTTAGACAGCCATAAACACGACCTCCCTGCACTAGAAAACATCTGAGCAAGACATAGATATGACCTTCCTCTAGTGGATAACATTTAGACAGTTCTAGGTATGAGACCTCCTTGTACTGGATGGTATTTAGACAGTTCTTAGCATGACCTCCTTGCAGTGGATGACATTTAGACAGCCATAAACACGACCTCCCTGCACTAGAAAACATCTGATCAAGACATAGATATGACCTCCCTCTAGTGGATAACATTTAGACAGTTCTGGATATGGGACCTCCTTGTACTGGATGATATTTAGACAGTTCTTAGCATGACCTCCTTGCAGTGGATGACATTTAGACAGCCATAAACACGACCTCCCTGCACTAGAATACATCTGAGCAAGACATAGATATGACCTCCCTCTAGTGGATAGCATTTAGACAGTTCTAGGTATGAGACCTCCTTGTACTGGATGGTATTTAGACAGTTCTTAGCATGACCTCCTTGCAGTGGATGACATTTAGACAGCCATAAACACGACCTCCCTGCACTAGAATACATCTGAGCAAGACATAGATATGACCTCCCTCTAGTGGATAACATTTAGACAGTTCTGGATATGGGACCTCCTTGTACTGGATGGTATTTAGACAGTTCTTAGCATGACCTCCTTGCAGTGGATGACATTTAGACAGCCATAAACACGACCTCCCTGCACTAGAAAACATCTGATAAAGACATAGATATGACCTCCCTCTAGTGGATAACATTTAGACAGTTCTAGGTATGAGACCTCCTTGTACTGGATGGTATTTAGACAGTTCTTAGCATGACCTCCTTGCAGTGGATGACATTTAGACAGCCATAAACACGACCTCCCTGCACTAGAAAACATCTGATAAAGACATAGATATGACCTCCCTCTAGTGGATAACATTTAGACAGTTCTGGATATGGGACCTCCCTCCTGTGGATGGTATTTAGACAGTTCTTAGCATGACCTCCTTGCAGTGGATGACATTTAGACAGCCATAAACACGACCTCCCTGCACTAGAAAACATCTGAGCAAGACATAGATATGACCTCCCTCTAGTGGATAACATTTAGACAGTTCTAGGTATGAGACCTCCTTGTACTGGATGGTATTTAGACAGTTCTTAGCATGACCTCCTTGCAGTGGATGACATTTAGACAGCCATAAACACGACCTCCCTGCACTAGAATACATCTGAGCAAGACATAGATATGACCTCCCTCTAGTGGATAGCATTTAGACAGTTCTAGGTATGAGACCTCCTTGTACTGGATGGTATTTAGACAGTTCTTAGCATGACCTCCTTGCAGTGGATGACATTTAGACAGCCATAAACACGACCTCCCTGCACTAGAATACATCTGAGCAAGACATAGATATGACCTCCCTCTAGTGGATAGCATTTAGACAGTTCTAGGTATGAGACCTCCTTGTACTGGATGGTATTTAGACAGTTCTTAGCATGACCTCCTTGCAGTGGATGACATTTAGACAGCCATAAACACGACCTCCCTGCACTAGAAAACATCTGAGCAAGACATAGATATGACCTCCCTCTAGTGGATAACATTTAGACAGTTCTAGGTATGAGACCTCCTTGTACTGGATGGTATTTAGACAGTTCTTAGCATGACCTCCTTGCAGTGGATGACATTTAGACAGCCATAAACACGACCTCCCTGCACTAGAAAACATTTGATCAAGACATAGATATGACCTCCCTCTAGTGGATAACATTTAGACAGTTCTGGATATGGGACCTCCTTGTACTGGATGATATTTAGACAGTTCTTAGCATGACCTCCTTGCAGTGGATGACATTTAGACAGCCATAAACACGACCTCCCTGCACTAGAAAACAATTGATCAAGACATAGATATGACCTCCCTCTAGTGGATAGCATTTAGACAGTTCTAGGTATGAGACCTCCTTGTACTGGATGGTATTTAGACAGTTCTTAGCATGACCTCCTTGCAGTGGATGACATTTAGACAGCCATAAACACGACCTCCCTGCACTAGAATACATCTGAGCAAGACATAGATATGACCTCCCTCTAGTGGATAACATTTAGACAGTTCTGGATATGGGACCTCCTTGTACTGGATGGTATTTAGACAGTTCTTAGCATGACCTCCTTGCAGTGGATGACATTTAGACAGCCATAAACACGACCTCCCTGCACTAGAAAACATCTGATAAAGACATAGATATGACCTCCCTCTAGTGGATAACATTTAGACAGTTCTAGGTATGAGACCTCCTTGTACTGGATGGTATTTAGACAGTTCTTAGCATGACCTCCTTGCAGTGGATGACATTTAGACAGCCATAAACACGATCCCCATGCACTAGAAAACATCTTATCAAGACATAGATATGACCTCCCTCTAGTGGATAACATTTAGACAGTTCTGGATATGGGACCTCCCTCTTGTGGATGGTATTTAGACAGTTCTTAGCATGACCTCCTTGCAGTGGATGACATTTAGACAGCCATAAACACGACCTCCCTGCACTAGAAAACATCTGATAAAGACATAGATATGACCTCCCTCTAGTGGATAACATTTAGACAGTTCTGGATATGGGACCTCCCTCCTGTGGATGGTATTTAGACAGTTCTTAGCATGACCTCCTTGCAGTGGATGACATTTAGACAGCCATAAACACGACCTCCCTGCACTAGAAAACATCTTATCAAGACATAGATATGACCTCCCTCTAGTGGATAACATTTAGACAGTTCTAGGTATGAGACCTCCTTGTACTGGATGGTATTTAGACAGTTCTTAGCATGACCTCCTTGCAGTGGATGACATTTAGACAGCCATAAACACGACCTCCCTGCACTAGAATACATCTGAGCAAGACATAGATATGACCTCCCTCTAGTGGATAGCATTTAGACAGTTCTAGGTATGAGACCTCCTTGTACTGGATGGTATTTAGACAGTTCTTAGCATGACCTCCTTGCAGTGGATGACATTTAGACAGCCATAAACACGACCTCCCTGCACTAGAATACATCTGAGCAAGACATAGATATGACCTCCCTCTAGTGGATAGCATTTAGACAGTTCTAGGTATGAGACCTCCTTGTACTGGATGGTATTTAGACAGTTCTTAGCATGACCTCCTTGCAGTGGATGACATTTAGACAGCCATAAACACGACCTCCCTGCACTAGAAAACATCTGAGCAAGACATAGATATGACCTCCCTCTAGTGGATAACATTTAGACAGTTCTAGGTATGAGACCTCCTTGTACTGGATGGTATTTAGACAGTTCTTAGCATGACCTCCTTGCAGTGGATGACATTTAGACAGCCATAAACACGACCTCCCTGCACTAGAAAACATCTGATCAAGACATAGATATGACCTCCCTCTAGTGGATAACATTTAGACAGTTCTGGATATGGGACCTCCTTGTACTGGATGATATTTAGACAGTTCTTAGCATGACCTCCTTGCAGTGGATGACATTTAGACAGCCATAAACACGACCTCCCTGCACTAGAATACATCTGAGCAAGACATAGATATGACCTCCCTCTAGTGGATAGCATTTAGACAGTTCTAGGTATGAGACCTCCTTGTACTGGATGGTATTTAGACAGTTCTTAGCATGACCTCCTTGCAGTGGATGACATTTAGACAGCCATAAACACGACCTCCCTGCACTAGAATACATCTGAGCAAGACATAGATATGACCTCCCTCTAGTGGATAACATTTAGACAGTTCTGGATATGGGACCTCCTTGTACTGGATGGTATTTAGACAGTTCTTAGCATGACCTCCTTGCAGTGGATGACATTTAGACAGCCATAAACACGACCTCCCTGCACTAGAAAACATCTGATAAAGACATAGATATGACCTCCCTCTAGTGGATAACATTTAGACAGTTCTAGGTATGAGACCTCCTTGTACTGGATGGTATTTAGACAGTTCTTAGCATGACCTCCTTGCAGTGGATGACATTTAGACAGCCATAAACACGATCCCCATGCACTAGAAAACATCTTATCAAGACATAGATATGACCTCCCTCTAGTGGATAACATTTAGACAGTTCTGGATATGGGACCTCCCTCTTGTGGATGGTATTTAGACAGTTCTTAGCATGACCTCCTTGCAGTGGATGACATTTAGACAGCCATAAACACGACCTCCCTGCACTAGAAAACATCTGATAAAGACATAGATATGACCTCCCTCTAGTGGATAACATTTAGACAGTTCTGGATATGGGACCTCCCTCCTGTGGATGGTATTTAGACAGTTCTTAGCATGACCTCCTTGCAGTGGATGACATTTAGACAGCCATAAACACGACCTCCCTGCACTAGAAAACATCTGAGCAAGACATAGATATGACCTCCCTCTAGTGGATAACATTTAGACAGTTCTAGGTATGAGACCTCCTTGTACTGGATGGTATTTAGACAGTTCTTAGCATGACCTCCTTGCAGTGGATGACATTTAGACAGCCATAAACACGACCTCCCTGCACTAGAATACATCTGAGCAAGACATAGATATGACCTCCCTCTAGTGGATAACATTTAGACAGTTCTAGGTATGAGACCTCCTTGTACTGGATGGTATTTAGACAGTTCTTAGCATGACCTCCTTGCAGTGGATGACATTTAGACAGCCATAAACACGACCTCCCTGCACTAGAATACATCTGAGCAAGACATAGATATGACCTCCCTCTAGTGGATAACATTTAGACAGTTCTAGGTATGAGACCTCCTTGTACTGGATGGTATTTAGACAGTTCTTAGCATGACCTCCTTGCAGTGGATGACATTTAGACAGCCATAAACACGACCTCCCTGCACTGGAAAACATCTGATCAAGACATAGATATGACCTCCCTCTAGTGGATAACATTTAGACAGTTCTGGATATGGGACCTCCCTCCTGTGGATGGTATTTAGACAGTTCTTAGCATGACCTCCTTGCAGTGGATGACATTTAGACAGCCATAAACACGACCTCCCTGCACTAGAAAACATCTGATCAAGACATAGATATGACCTCCCTCTAGTGGATAACATTTAGACAGTTCTGGATATGGGACCTCCTTGTACTGGATGGTATTTAGACAGTTCTTAGCATGACCTCCTTGCAGTGGATGACATTTAGACAGCCATAAACACGACCTCCCTGCACTAGAAAACATTTGATCAAGACATAGATATGACCTCCCTCTAGTGGATAGCATTTAGACAGTTCTAGGTATGAGACCTCCTTGTACTGGATGGTATTTAGACAGTTCTTAGCATGACCTCCTTGCAGTGGATGACATTTAGACAGCCATAAACACGACCTCCCTGCACTAGAAAACATTTGATCAAGACATAGATATGACCTCCCTCTAGTGGATAGCATTTAGACAGTTCTAGGTATGAGACCTCCTTGTACTGGATGGTATTTAGACAGTTCTTAGCATGACCTCCTTGCAGTGGATGACATTTAGACAGCCATAAACACGATCCCCATGCACTAGAAAACATCTTATCAAGACATAGATATGACCTCCCTCTAGTGGATAACATTTAGACAGTTCTGGATATGGGACCTCCCTCTTGTGGATGGTATTTAGACAGTTCTTAGCATGACCTCCTTGCAGTGGATGACATTTAGACAGCCATAAACACGACCTCCCTGCACTAGAAAACATCTGATAAAGACATAGATATGACCTCCCTCTAGTGGATAGCATTTAGACAGTTCTAGGTATGAGACCTCCTTGTACTGGATGGTATTTAGACAGTTCTTAGCATGACCTCCTTGCAGTGGATGACATTTAGACAGCCATAAACACGACCTCCCTGCACTAGAAAACATCTGAGCAAGACATAGATATGACCTCCCTCTAGTGGATAACATTTAGACAGTTCTAGGTATGAGACCTCCTTGTACTGGATGGTATTTAGACAGTTCTTAGCATGACCTCCTTGCAGTGGATGACATTTAGACAGCCATAAACACGATCCCCATGCACTAGAAAACATCTTATCAAGACATAGATATGACCTCCCTCTAGTGGATAACATTTAGACAGTTCTGGATATGGGACCTCCCTCTTGTGGATGGTATTTAGACAGTTCTTAGCATGACCTCCTTGCAGTGGATGACATTTAGACAGCCATAAACACGACCTCCCTGCACTAGAAAACATCTGATAAAGACATAGATATGACCTCCCTCTAGTGGATAACATTTAGACAGTTCTGGATATGGGACCTCCCTCCTGTGGATGGTATTTAGACAGTTCTTAGCATGACCTCCTTGCAGTGGATGACATTTAGACAGCCATAAACACGACCTCCCTGCACTAGAAAACATCTGAGCAAGACATAGATATGACCTCCCTCTAGTGGATAACATTTAGACAGTTCTAGGTATGAGACCTCCTTGTACTGGATGGTATTTAGACAGTTCTTAGCATGACCTCCTTGCAGTGGATGACATTTAGACAGCCATAAACACGACCTCCCTGCACTAGAATACATCTGAGCAAGACATAGATATGACCTCCCTCTAGTGGATAACATTTAGACAGTTCTAGGTATGAGACCTCCTTGTACTGGATGGTATTTAGACAGTTCTTAGCATGACCTCCTTGCAGTGGATGACATTTAGACAGCCATAAACACGACCTCCCTGCACTAGAAAACATCTGATAAAGACATAGATATGACCTCCCTCTAGTGGATAACATTTAGACAGTTCTAGGTATGAGACCTCCTTGTACTGGATGGTATTTAGACAGTTCTTAGCATGACCTCCTTGCAGTGGATGACATTTAGACAGCCATAAACACTACCTCCCTGCACTAGAATACATCTGAGCAAGACATAGATATGACCTCCCTCTAGTGGATAACATTTAGACAGTTCTGGATATGGGACCTCCTTGTACTGGATGGTATTTAGACAGTTCTTAGCATGACCTCCTTGCAGTGGATGACATTTAGACAGCCATAAACACGACCTCCCTGCACTAGAAAACATTTGATCAAGACATAGATATGACCTCCCTCTAGTGGATAGCATTTAGACAGTTCTAGGTATGAGACCTCCTTGTACTGGATGGTATTTAGACAGTTCTTAGCATGACCTCCTTGCAGTGGATGACATTTAGACAGCCATAAACACGACCTCCCTGCACTAGAATACATCTGAGCAAGACATAGATATGACCTCCCTCTAGTGGATAACATTTAGACAGTTCTGGATATGGGACCTCCTTGTACTGGATGGTATTTAGACAGTTCTTAGCATGACCTCCTTGCAGTGGATGACATTTAGACAGCCATAAACACGACCTCCCTGCACTAGAAAACATTTGATCAAGACATAGATATGACCTCCCTCTAGTGGATAGCATTTAGACAGTTCTAGGTATGAGACCTCCTTGTACTGGATGGTATTTAGACAGTTCTTAGCATGACCTCCTTGCAGTGGATGACATTTAGACAGCCATAAACACGATCCCCATGCACTAGAAAACATCTTATCAAGACATAGATATGACCTCCCTCTAGTGGATAACATTTAGACAGTTCTGGATATGGGACCTCCCTCTTGTGGATGGTATTTAGACAGTTCTTAGCATGACCTCCTTGCAGTGGATGACATTTAGACAGCCATAAACACGACCTCCCTGCACTAGAAAACATCTGATAAAGACATAGATATGACCTCCCCCTAGTGGATAACATTTAGACAGTTCTGGATATGGGACCTCCCTCCTGTGGATGGTATTTAGACAGTTCTTAGCATGACCTCCTTGCAGTGGATGACATTTAGACAGCCATAAACACGACCTCCCTGCACTAGAAAACAACTGATCAAGACATAGATATGACCTCCCTCTAGTGGATAACATTTAGACAGTTCTGGATATGGGACCTCCTTGTACTGGATGGTATTTAGACAGTTCTTAGCATGACCTCCTTGCAGTGGATGACATTTAGACAGCCATAAACACGACCTCCCTGCACTAGAAAACATCTGAGCAAGACATAGATATGACCTCCCTCTAGTGGATAACATTTAGACAGTTCTAGGTATGAGACCTCCTTGTACTGGATGGTATTTAGACAGTTCTTAGCATGACCTCCTTGCAGTGGATGACATTTAGACAGCCAAAAACACGACCTCCCTGCACTAGAAATCATCTGATCAAGACATAGATATGACCTCCCTCTAGTGGATAACATTTAGACAGTTCTAGATATGCGACCTCCCTCTTGTGGATGGTATTTAGACAGTTCTTAGCATGACCTCCTTGCAGTGGATGACATTTAGACAGCCATAAACACGACCTCCCTGCACTAGAAAACATCTGATAAAGACATAGATATGACCTCCCTCTAGTGGATAACATTTAGACAGTTCTAGGTATGAGACCTCCTTGTACTGGATGGTATTTAGACAGTTCTTAGCATGACCTCCTTGCAGTG
This sequence comes from Sabellastarte sp. h YS-2021, assembly GCA_964017235.1. Classification (NCBI taxonomy): domain Eukaryota; kingdom Metazoa; phylum Annelida; class Polychaeta; order Sabellida; family Sabellidae; genus Sabellastarte; species Sabellastarte sp. h YS-2021. The sequence continues at coordinate 136,856,194 of OZ024927.1, read as the reverse complement.
GATGACATTTAGACAGCCATAAACATGACCTCCCTGCACTAAGATACATCTGAGCAAGACATAGATATGACCTCCCTCTAGTGGATAACATTTAGACAGTTCTAGGTATGAGACCTCCTTGTACTGGATGGTATTTAGACAGTTCTTAGCATGACCTCCTTGCAGTGGATGACATTTAGACAGCCATAAACACTACCTCCCTGCACTAGAATACATCTGAGCAAGACATAGATATGACCTCCCTCTAGTGGATAACATTTAGACAGTTCTGGATATGGGACCTCCTTGTACTGGATGGTATTTAGACAGTTCTTAGCATGACCTCCTTGCAGTGGATGACATTTAGACAGCCATAAACACGACCTCCCTGCACTAGAAAACATTTGATCAAGACATAGATATGACCTCCCTCTAGTGGATAGCATTTAGACAGTTCTAGGTATGAGACCTCCTTGTACTGGATGGTATTTAGACAGTTCTTAGCATGACCTCCTTGCAGTGGATGACATTTAGACAGCCATAAACACGACCTCCCTGCACTAGAATACATCTGAGCAAGACATAGATATGACCTCCCTCTAGTGGATAACATTTAGACAGTTCTGGATATGGGACCTCCTTGTACTGGATGGTATTTAGACAGTTCTTAGCATGACCTCCTTGCAGTGGATGACATTTAGACAGCCATAAACACGATCCCCATGCACTAGAAAACATCTTATCAAGACATAGATATGACCTCCCTCTAGTGGATAACATTTAGACAGTTCTGGATATGGGACCTCCCTCTTGTGGATGGTATTTAGACAGTTCTTAGCATGACCTCCTTGCAGTGGATGACATTTAGACAGCCATAAACACGACCTCCCTGCACTAGAAAACATCTGATAAAGACATAGATATGACCTCCCTCTAGCGGATAACATTTAGACAGTTCTGGATATGGGACCTCCCTCCTGTGGATGGTATTTAGACAGTTCTTAGCATGACCTCCTTGCAGTGGATGACATTTAGACAGCCATAAACACGACCTCCCTGCACTAGAAAACATCTGAGCAAGACATAGATATGACCTCCCTCTAGTGGATAACATTTAGACAGTTCTGGATATGGGACCTCCCTCTTGTGGATGGTATTTAGACAGTTCTTAGCATGACCTCCTTGCAGTGGATGACATTTAGACAGCCATAAACACGACCTCCCTGCACTAGAATACATCTGAGCAAGACATAGATATGACCTCCCTCTAGTGGATAACATTTAGACAGTTCTAGGTATGACACCTCCTTGTACTGGATGGTATTTAGACAGTTCTTAGCATGACCTCCTTGCAGTGGATGACATTTAGACAGCCATAAACACGACCTCCCTGCACTAGAAAACATCTGAGCAAGACATAGATATGACCTCCCTCTAGTGGATAACATTTAGACAGTTCTGGATATGGGACCTCCCTCCTGTGGATGGTATTTAGACAGTTCTTAGCATGACCTCCTTGCAGTGGATGACATTTAGACAGCCATAAACACGACCTCCCTGCACTAGAAAACAACTGATCAAGACATAGATATGACCTCCCTCTAGTGGATAACATTTAGACAGTTCTGGATATGGGACCTCCTTGTACTGGATGGTATTTAGACAGTTCTTAGCATGACCTCCTTGCAGTGGATGACATTTAGACAGCCATAAACACGACCTCCCTGCACTAGAAAACATCTGAGCAAGACATAGATATGACCTCCCTCTAGTGGATAACATTTAGACAGTTCTAGGTATGAGACCTCCTTGTACTGGATGGTATTTAGACAGTTCTTAGCATGACCTCCTTGCAGTGGATGACATTTAGACAGCCAAAAACACGACCTCCCTGCACTAGAAATCATCTGATCAAGACATAGATATGACCTCCCTCTAGTGGATAACATTTAGACAGTTCTAGATATGCGACCTCCCTCTTGTGGATGGTATTTAGACAGTTCTTAGCATGACCTCCTTGCAGTGGATGACATTTAGACAGCCATAAACACGACCTCCCTGCACTAGAAAACATCTGATAAAGACATAGATATGACCTCCCTCTAGTGGATAACATTTAGACAGTTCTAGGTATGAGACCTCCTTGTACTGGATGGTATTTAGACAGTTCTTAGCATGACCTCCTTGCAGTGGATGACATTTAGACAGCCATAAACATGACCTCCCTGCACTAAGATACATCTGAGCAAGACATAGATATGACCTCCCTCTAGTGGATAACATTTAGACAGTTCTAGGTATGAGACCTCCTTGTACTGGATGGTATTTAGACAGTTCTTAGCATGACCTCCTTGCAGTGGATGACATTTAGACAGCCATAAACACGACCTCCCTGCACTAGAATACATCTGAGCAAGACATAGATATGACCTCCCTCTAGTGGATAACATTTAGACAGTTCTAGGTATGAGACCTCCTTGTACTGGATGGTATTTAGACAGTTCTTAGCATGACCTCCTTGCAGTGGATGACATTTAGACAGCCATAAACACTACCTCCCTGCACTAGAATACATCTGAGCAAGACATAGATATGACCTCCCTCTAGTGGATAACATTTAGACAGTTCTAGGTATGAGACCTCCTTGTACTGGATGGTATTTAGACAGTTCTTAGCATGACCTCCTTGCAGTGGATGACATTTAGACAGCCATAAACACGATCCCCATGCACTAGAAAACATCTTATCAAGACATAGATATGACCTCCCTCTAGTGGATAACATTTAGACAGTTCTAGGTATGAGACCTCCTTGTACTGGATGGTATTTAGACAGTTCTTAGCATGACCTCCTTGCAGTGGATGACATTTAGACAGCCATAAACACGACCTCCCTGCACTAGAAAACATCTGAGCAAGACATAGATATGACCTCCCTCTAGTGGATAACATTTAGACAGTTCTGGATATGGGACCTCCCTCCTGTGGATGGTTTTTAGACAGTTCTTAGCATGACCTCCTTGCAGTGGATGACATTTAGACAGCCATAAACACGACCTCCCTGCACTAGAATACATCTGAGCAAGACATAGATATGACCTCCCTCTAGTGGATAACATTTAGACAGTTCTAGGTATGAGACCTCCTTGTACTGGATGGTATTTAGACAGTTCTTAGCATGACCTCCTTGCAGTGGATGACATTTAGACAGCCATAAACACGACCTCCCTGCACTAGAAAACATCTGATCAAGACATAGATATGACCTCCCTCTAGTGGATAACATTTAGACAGTTCTGGATATGGGACCTCCCTCCTATGGATGGTATTTAGACAGTTCTTAGCATGACCTCCTTGCAGTGGATGACATTTAGACAGCCATAAACACGACCTCCCTGCACTAGAAAACATCTGATCAAGACATAGATATGACCTCCCTCTAGTGGATAACATTTAGACAGTTCTGGATATGGGACCTCCTTGTACTGGATGGTATTTAGACAGTTCTTAGCATGACCTCCTTGCAGTGGATGACATTTAGACAGCCATAAACACGACCTCCCTGCACTAGAAAACATTTGATCAAGACATAGATATGACCTCCCTCTAGTGGATAGCATTTAGACAGTTCTAGGTATGAGACCTCCTTGTACTGGATGGTATTTAGACAGTTCTTAGCATGACCTCCTTGCAGTGGATGACATTTAGACAGCCATAAACACGATCCCCATGCACTAGAAAACATCTTATCAAGACATAGATATGACCTCCCTCTAGTGGATAACATTTAGACAGTTCTGGATATGGGACCTCCCTCCTGTGGATGGTATTTAGACAGTTCTTAGCATGACCTCCTTGCAGTGGATGACATTTAGACAGCCATAAACACGATCTCCCTGCACTAGAAAACATCTGATCAAGACATAGATATGACCTCCCTCTAGTGGATAGCATTTAGACAGTTCTGGATATGGGACCTCCCTCCTGTGGATGGGATTTAGACAGTTCTTAGCATGACCTCCTTGCAGTGGATGACATTTAGACAGCCAAAAACACGACCTCCCTGCACTAGAAATCATCTGATCAAGACATAGATATGACCTCCCTCTAGTGGATAACATTTAGACAGTTCTAGATATGCGACCTCCCTCTTGTGGATGGTATTTTGACAGTTCTTAGCATGACCTCCTTGCAGTGGATGACATTTAGACAGCCATAAACACGACCTCCCTGCACTAGAAAACATCTGATAAAGACATAGATATGACCTCCCTCTAGTGGATAACATTTAGACAGTTCTAGGTATGAGACCTCCTTGTACTGGATGGTATTTAGACAGTTCTTAGCATGACCTCCTTGCAGTGGATGACATTTAGACAGCCATAAACATGACCTCCCTGCACTAAGATACATCTGAGCAAGACATAGATATGACCTCCCTCTAGTGGATAACATTTAGACAGTTCTAGGTATGAGACCTCCTTGTACTGGATGGTATTTGGACAGTTCTTAGCATGACCTCCTCGCAGTGGATGACATTTAGACAGCCATAAACACGACCTCCCTGCACTAGAAAACATCTGATAAAGACATAGATATGACCTCCCTCCAGTGGATAACATTTAGACAGTTCTGGATATGGGACCTCCCTCCTGTGGATGGTATTTAGACAGTTCAGATGTATTCTAGTGCAGGGAGGTCGTGTTTATGGCTGTCTAAATGTCATCCACTGCAAGGAGGTCATGCTAAGAACTGTCTAAATACCATCCAGTACAAGGAGGTCTCATACCTAGAACTGTCTAAATGTTATCCACTAGAGGGAGGTCATATCTATGTCTTGCTCAGATGTATTCTAGTGCAGGGAGGTCGTGTTTATGGCTGTCTAAATGTCATCCACTGCAAGGAGGTCATGCTAAGAACTGTCTAAATACCATCCAGTACAAGGAGGTCTCATACCTAGAACTGTCTAAATGTTATCCACTAGAGGGAGGTCATATCTATGTCTTGCTCAGATGTTTTCTAGTGCAGGGAGGTCGTGTTTATGGCTGTCTAAATGTCATCCACTGCAAGGAGGTCATGCTAAGAACTGTCTAAATACCATCCAGTACAAGGAGGTCTCATACCTAGAACTGTCTAAATGTTATCCACTAGAGGGAGGTCATATCTATGTCTTGCTCAGATGTATTCTAGTGCAGGGAGGTCGTGTTTATGGCTGTCTAAATGTCATCCACTGCAAGGAGGTCATGCTAAGAACTGTCTAAATACCATCCAGTACAAGGAGGTCTCATACCTAGAACTGTCTAAATGTTATCCACTAGAGGGAGGTCATATCTATGTCTTGCTCAGATGTTTTCTAGTGCAGGGAGGTCGTGTTTATGGCTGTCTAAATGTCATCCACTGCAAGGAGGTCATGCTAAGAACTGTCTAAATACCATCCAGTACAAGGAGGTGTCATACCTAGAACTGTCTAAATGTTATCCACTAGAGGGAGGTCATATCTATGTCTTGCTCAGATGTATTCTAGTGCAGGGAGGTCGTGTTTATGGCTGTCTAAATGTCATCCACTGCAAGGAGGTCATGCTAAGAACTGTCTAAATACCATCCACAGGAGGGAGGTCCCATATCCAGAACTGTCTAAATGTTATCCACTAGAGGGAGGTCATATCTATGTCTTGCTCAGATGTTTTCTAGTGCAGGGAGGTCGTGTTTATGGCTGTCTAAATGTCATCCACTGCAAGGAGGTCATGCTAAGAACTGTCTAAATACCATCCAGTACAAGGAGGTCTCATATCCAGAACTGTCTAAATGTTATCCACTAGAGGGAGGTCATATCTATGTCTTGCTCAGATGTATTCTAGTGCAGGGAGGTCGTGTTTATGGCTGTCTAAATGTCATCCACTGCAAGGAGGTCATGCTAAGAACTGTCTAAATACCATCCAGTACAAGGAGGTCTCATACCTAGAACTGTCTAAATGTTATCCACTAGAGGGAGGTCATATCTATGTCTTGCTCAGATGTTTTCTAGTGCAGGGAGGTCGTGTTTATGGCTGTCTAAATGTCATCCACTGCAAGGAGGTCATGCTAAGAACTGTCTAAATACCATCCAGTACAAGGAGGTCTCATACCTAGAACTGTCTAAATGTTATCCACTAGAGGGAGGTCATATCTATGTCTTGCTCAGATGTATTCTAGTGCAGGGAGGTCGTGTTTATGGCTGTCTAAATGTCATCCACTGCAAGGAGGTCATGCTAAGAACTGTCTAAATACCATCCAGTACAAGGAGGTCTCATACCTAGAACTGTCTAAATGTTATCCACTAGAGGGAGGTCATATCTATGTCTTGCTCAGATGTTTTCTAGTGCAGGGAGGTCGTGTTTATGGCTGTCTAAATGTCATCCACTGCAAGGAGGTCATGCTAAGAACTGTCTAAATACCATCCAGTACAAGGAGGTCTCATACCTAGAACTGTCTAAATGTTATCCACTAGAGGGAGGTCATATCTATGTCTTGCTCAGATGTATTCTAGTGCAGGGAGGTCGTGTTTATGGCTGTCTAAATGTCATCCACTGCAAGGAGGTCATGCTAAGAACTGTCTAAATACCATCCAGTACAAGGAGGTCTCATATCCAGAACTGTCTAAATGCTATCCACTAGAGGGAGGTCATATCTATGTCTTGCTCAGATGTTTTCTAGTGCAGGGAGGTCGTGTTTATGGCTGTCTAAATGTCATCCACTGCAAGGAGGTCATGCTAAGAACTGTCTAAATACCATCCAGTACAAGGAGGTCTCATACCTAGAACTGTCTAAATGTTATCCACTAGAGGGAGGTCATATCTATGTCTTGCTCAGATGTATTCTAGTGCAGGGAGGTCGTGTTTATGGCTGTCTAAATGTCATCCACTGCAAGGAGGTCATGCTAAGAACTGTCTAAATACCATCCACAGGAGGGAGGTCCCATATCCAGAACTGTCTAAATGTTATCCGCTAGAGGGAGGTCATATCTATGTCTTTATCAGATGTTTTCTAGTGCAGGGAGGTCGTGTTTATGGCTGTCTAAATGTCATCCACTGCAAGGAGGTCATGCTAAGAACTGTCTAAATACCATCCAGTACAAGGAGGTCTCATACCTAGAACTGTCTAAATGTTATCCACTAGAGGGAGGTCATATCTATGTCTTGCTCAGATGTATTCTAGTGCAGGGAGGTCGTGTTTATGGCTGTCTAAATGTCATCCACTGCAAGGAGGTCATGCTAAGAACTGTCTAAATACCATTCAGTACAAGGAGGTCTCATACCTAGAACTGTCTAAATGTTATCCACTAGAGGGAGGTCATATCTATGTCTTGTTCAGATGTATTCTAGTGCAGGGAGGTCGTGTTTATGGCTGTCTAAATGTCATCCACTGCAAGGAGGTCATGCTAAGAACTGTCTAAATACCATCCAGTACAAGGAGGTCTCATACCTAGAACTGTCTAAATGTTATCCACTAGAGGGAGGTCATATCTATGTCTTGCTCAGATGTTTTCTAGTGCAGGGAGGTCGTGTTTATGGCTGTCTAAATGTCATCCACTGCAAGGAGGTCATGCTAAGAACTGTCTAAATACCATCCAGTACAAGGAGGTCTCATACCTAGAACTGTCTAAATGTTATCCACTAGAGGGAGGTCATATCTATGTCTTGCTCAGATGTATTCTAGTGCAGGGAGGTCGTGTTTATGGCTGTCTAAATGTCATCCACTGCAAGGAGGTCATGCTAAGAACTGTCTAAATACCATCCACAGGAGGGAGGTCCCATATCCAGAACTGTCTAAATGTTATCCACTAGAGGGAGGTCATATCTATGTCTTGCTCAGATGTATTCTAGTGCAGGGAGGTCGTGTTTATGGCTGTCTAAATGTCATCCACTGCAAGGAGGTCATGCTAAGAACCGTCTAAATACCATCCAGTACAAGGAGGTCTCATACCTAGAACTGTCTAAATGTTATCCACTAGAGGGAGGTCATATCTATGTCTTGCTCAGATGTATTCTAGTGCAGGGAGGTCGTGTTTATGGCTGTCTAAATGTCATCCACTGCAAGGAGGTCATGCTAAGAACTGTCTAAATACCATCCAGTACAAGGAGGTCTCATACCTAGAACTGTCTAAATGTTATCCACTAGAGGGAGGTCATATCTATGTCTTGCTCAGATGTTTTCTAGTGCAGGGAGGTCGTGTTTATGGCTGTCTAAATGTCATCCACTGCAAGGAGGTCATGCTAAGAACTGTCTAAATACCATCCAGTACAAGGAGGTCTCATACCTAGAACTGTCTAAATGTTATCCACTAGAGGGAGGTCATATCTATGTCTTGCTCAGATGTATTCTAGTGCAGGGAGGTCGTGTTTATGGCTGTCTAAATGTCATCCACTGCAAGGAGGTCATGCTAAGAACTGTCTAAATACCATCCAGTACAAGGAGGTCTCATATCCAGAACTGTCTAAATGCTATCCACTAGAGGGAGGTCATATCTATGTCTTGCTCAGATGTTTTCTAGTGCAGGGAGGTCGTGTTTATGGCTGTCTAAATGTCATCCACTGCAAGGAGGTCATGCTAAGAACTGTCTAAATACCATCCAGTACAAGGAGGTCTCATACCTAGAACTGTCTAAATGTTATCCACTAGAGGGAGGTCATATCTATGTCTTGCTCAGATGTATTCTAGTGCAGGGAGGTCGTGTTTATGGCTGTCTAAATGTCATCCACTGCAAGGAGGTCATGCTAAGAACTGTCTAAATACCATCCACAGGAGGGAGGTCCCATATCCAGAACTGTCTAAATGTTATCCGCTAGAGGGAGGTCATATCTATGTCTTTATCAGATGTTTTCTAGTGCAGGGAGGTCGTGTTTATGGCTGTCTAAATGTCATCCACTGCAAGGAGGTCATGCTAAGAACTGTCTAAATACCATCCAGTACAAGGAGGTCTCATACCTAGAACTGTCTAAATGTTATCCACTAGAGGGAGGTCATATCTATGTCTTGCTCAGATGTATTCTAGTGCAGGGAGGTCGTGTTTATGGCTGTCTAAATGTCATCCACTGCAAGGAGGTCATGCTAAGAACTGTCTAAATACCATTCAGTACAAGGAGGTCTCATACCTAGAACTGTCTAAATGTTATCCACTAGAGGGAGGTCATATCTATGTCTTGTTCAGATGTATTCTAGTGCAGGGAGGTCGTGTTTATGGCTGTCTAAATGTCATCCACTGCAAGGAGGTCATGCTAAGAACTGTCTAAATACCATCCAGTACAAGGAGGTCTCATACCTAGAACTGTCTAAATGTTATCCACTAGAGGGAGGTCATATCTATGTCTTGCTCAGATGTTTTCTAGTGCAGGGAGGTCGTGTTTATGGCTGTCTAAATGTCATCCACTGCAAGGAGGTCATGCTAAGAACTGTCTAAATACCATCCAGTACAAGGAGGTCTCATACCTAGAACTGTCTAAATGTTATCCACTAGAGGGAGGTCATATCTATGTCTTGCTCAGATGTATTCTAGTGCAGGGAGGTCGTGTTTATGGCTGTCTAAATGTCATCCACTGCAAGGAGGTCATGCTAAGAACTGTCTAAATACCATCCACAGGAGGGAGGTCCCATATCCAGAACTGTCTAAATGTTATCCACTAGAGGGAGGTCATATCTATGTCTTGCTCAGATGTATTCTAGTGCAGGGAGGTCGTGTTTATGGCTGTCTAAATGTCATCCACTGCAAGGAGGTCATGCTAAGAACTGTCTAAATACCATCCAGTACAAGGAGGTCTCATACCTAGAACTGTCTAAATGTTATCCACTAGAGGGAGGTCATATCTATGTCTTGCTCAGATGTATTCTAGTGCAGGGAGGTCGTGTTTATGGCTGTCTAAATGTCATCCACTGCAAGGAGGTCATGCTAAGAACTGTCTAAATACCATCCAGTACAAGGAGGTCTCATACCTAGAACTGTCTAAATGTTATCCACTAGAGGGAGGTCATATCTATGTCTTGATCAGATGTTTTCTAGTGCAGGGAGGTCGTGTTTATGGCTGTCTAAATGTCATCCACTGCAAGGAGGTCATGCTAAGAACTGTCTAAATACCATCCAGTACAAGGAGGTCTCATATCCAGAACTGTCTAAATGCTATCCACTAGAGGGAGGTCATATCTATGTCTTAATCAAATGTTTTCTAGTGCAGGGAGGTCGTGTTTATGGCTGTCTAAATGTCATCCACTGCAAGGAGGTCATGCTAAGAACTGTCTAAATACCATCCACAGGAGGGAGGTCCCATATCCAGAACTGTCTAAATGTTATCCACTAGAGGGAGGTCATATCTATGTCTTTATCAGATGTTTTCTAGTGCAGGGAGGTCGTGTTTATGGCTGTCTAAATGTCATCCACTGCAAGGAGGTCATGCTAAGAACTGTCTAAATACCATCCAGTACAAGGAGGTCTCATACCTAGAACTGTCTAAATGTTATCCACTAGAGGGAGGTCATATCTATGTCTTGCTCAGATGTATTCTAGTGCAGGGAGGTCGTGTTTATGGCTGTCTAAATGTCATCCACTGCAAGGAGGTCATGCTAAGAACTGTCTAAATACCATCCACAGGAGGGAGGTCCCATATCCAGAACTGTCTAAATGTTATCCACTAGAGGGAGGTCATATCTATGTCTTGCTCAGATGTATTCTAGTGCAGGGAGGTCGTGTTTATGGCTGTCTAAATGTCATCCACTGCAAGGAGGTCATGCTAAGAACAGTCTAAATGTTATCCACTAGAAGGAGGTCCTATACTTAGAAGTGTCTAAATGAAGTGTCTAAATGTTCGAAGTGTCTAAATGTTAGAAATGTCAGAAGTGTCCAATGAGGCAACCTTTGTGATATCAAGTTATGATGCATGTTTTGTCAATTGATAAGTGTAACATGTAACTTGGTGTTTTTAACACCATGTTGTTCCTAGTGCATCTGATTGGACTTCAATACCACAATCCAAGAAAACATGTGTAGGTGTGCATCATCAAGGTATGATCTTGAGTTGACCTTGGACCATGCTGCGGTGACCTTGACCTTTAAAAACTTTTCTGGGCCACATGTAATTTTATTTAAATGTGCTATTTCCATTGACACTTATACTTCAATAAATACATTGTAAAGCTTCATGTATTGCCTTGTTTTTATGTTATGTGTATAATCATGATGAAAAAATTATTCATAATTACTCTGGCAAAGTCTAAAGTCAGTATAAATATTAATTAATATTATTATGTCCACCCACTGGGGGGTGGACATATTATTTTAGCTTTTTCCGCCGTCCGGCGTCCCACTTGGTTTCCAGACATTTTAGGCAATAGTTCTTATCCTATCTTTACCAAATTTGGCATGCAGGTTTATTGGGTTAATAGCTTGTATGGGATTGCTTTTGGTGATGATAGCTCTATAGCTAACTGAGTAATAGCTACTTTGCTACTTTTGAGTAGCTCTTTGGTTTCCAGACATTTTAAGGAATGCTATTAAGCCTAGCTTTCTGAAATTTGGTATGGAGGTTCATTGGGTTAATAGCTTGTATGGGATTGCTTTTGGGGGGAATTGCTTCATAGATGAGTGAGTAATTAATTAAATAAATGAGTAATTGGCTATTTTGAATACTGAAAAAGGCAAATGTGCTCATATCTCCTAAACCGTGAGAAAGTTCGTCGAAATTTTCGACCCACAGGGTATCTAAGGAATGTACTCTTTGCAATTTTCAAAAAATTTTCCCCTTCTCAAAAATGGCGGCCATTTTGAATTTTCGAATTTTTGTCAAAAATGGCAAAACACAAATTTGCTTCTATCTCCTTAACCGTGCAAGATAGAGCGATTTCGTCGAAATTTTCGACCCATGGGATATCTAAGAAATGTACTCTTGGCAATTTTCAAAAAATTTTCCCCTCCCCACATATGGCGGCCATTTTGAATTTTCGAATTTTGGCCCAAAATGGAAAAACACAAATTGGCCTTAACCGTGCAAAATAGAGTTATTTCAGTGAAATTTTCGACCCACAGGGTATCTAACAAATGTACTCTTGGCAATTTTCAAAAAATTTTCCTCTTCCCGCCATTTTGAATTTTCAAATTTTTGCCAAAAATAGAAAAACAGAAATTGGCTTCTATCTTCTTAACCGTGCAAGATAGAGTGATTTCGTCAAAATTTTCGACCCAACCAATGCAAAAAGGCATGAAGCTGAAATAATTTACATGTACACTAATAAATATTTAACCATCATTGATATATTTCACAAATGAAACAGGGTCTTGTAAGACTACTGTACAATTTTGGCAAAAGGTTCATGGGGTGGACATTACACATGATAATGTGTGTTCTTCTATGCTATCCTGTTTCTATTCATATGTCGCAGCTACTATCAACAGGGCGTCCTATTTCTAGTTTTGCATCCATTTGCATACACCCAGACTAAGTGCTCTGTCACTAAGCTATGATGTCTTGATTTACACATCACTGGGAATCAAACCCAGGCCTCTCAGTCTGAGGTGACACTTAATTTCTTATAGAAGAATAGATAAAGAATTTCCAAAAAAGACTTTTGTATCTCAAAAACTGTCTTCAAATTCCAGTAACATAGAGACAATATTTGAAAGTTCAAGGTCACTATAGCAAGGTCTAAAGTTAGATTTAGGTGACACTAGGCATAATTCGACTGATAAGATAATAGAAAAAAATTATTTTTTCTGTATTTTCTGTTTGACTCTACAGGAGATTTTAAACATGTACAAGGTTACCACGTCTCATCCTGTTAACTTTATTAAACTAGGAACAACAGCAGGATGACAGCTAAACGGACCAATGAAAATAAAGCATTTACATAGTACTGATAGAAAATCAAATGGTTGCCATTTTGTTTATCCATTTTTTATATAATTTTTTGGTGTGGGTCTTTAGGAAACCCATCTGCTGGTAGACCCAGGACTGTCTCTTGGTCATCTCCCTTGGGGCTTGGCCAGACTGTTGCTTGGAGAGCTTGCCATAACAAATTCTCTGTGACTCAAACCACCTTCTGACATCAAAGGGCTGGGGCTTCAGTTCTGCAGAGATTTCTGCCCAGACAGCCTCCTTCCTCTGTCATGGAAATGTGCATTCTCCCTGTCGTACAGCTCTAGGTGCTCCTTCACAAACCCTACAATGGCATGTTCTGGGCTGCCATTGAATGTAGCACAGTCCCTGGCTCTCTTGGCTGCTGAGTGGCACTCTGATTCTTCCTTATGCCCCTGTTCCACCAAAAGATTAAGCCCCGATCCTGTCTGGGACCCTTAATTGTGGACAGTCGGTGGAAAAATAACCAAAATGGGCGGGAATACTGGGTCGGTACTGAAGTCTGGGATTAAGAACAGATCATCCCCAGGACGCCTCAGGCGGCCGCAGACAGTCCCCGACTGGTCTGGGACTAAGAACTGACTAAGCCAGTTTTCTGGTCGGTTTCAACCACGATCCTGTCGCACACAAACCGACTGGGTCCCAGGGCTCCTGGGACTAAGCCCCGACTAACCCACGACTAAGTCCCGGCGTCCTCAGGCCTCCTCAGTCTTCCCCAGACCAGGATCCCCGATTATTGTTTTGCAAAGTTGCTGGATTTTCTGGGTATATATATATATAAAATTCGCGATCTAATCACCATTGCTTTTCTAGGAACACAGCAGGATGTCACATTTTAATGGAAGACAGATTCAACAACAACTTAGGGCTTTTTTGGTTTTTATTCAGTTACAAATAATCATGTATTTCCATTTTTTACATCAAGCACAGCAACCACCACCACCAGCACCCATACAGAGACCTAGAAGAAGGCACAACATGTGGGTCAGGCCATGGCTACTGCAGAGAGAGGAGAGAGGGGCCTACCACAACATTATGGGTGATCTGTATGCCACGGACATTCCCGGATTCACCAACTACATGAGGATGACCCCAGAATTCTTTGAAATGATAAAGACCAGACTGGAACCACGTCTAGCCAGGCAGGCCACCAACTACAGAGCTCCAATCAGTGTTGGGGAGAAGTTAGCCCTCACCATCAGATATCTGGCCACTGGAGAGTCATATACATCATTATTATGTCAGTTCAGGGTTGGGAGATCCACCATTTCCAAGTTTTTACCAGAGGTCTGCAGGGCCATCCAGGATGAGTTCACCAGACAGTACCTCAAATGTCCTACTACTCCAGATGAGTGGAAAGAACTGGAAAGGGAATTCAGGATCAGGTGGAATGTTCCACATGCCCTGGGAGCCCTGGATGGCAAGCATGTGGCCCTGAAGAAACCCAAGAACTCTGGAGCCCTCTACCACAACTACAAGGGGTTCTTTTCCATTGTGATGTTGGCCCTGGTAGATGGACAGTACAAGTTCAGATGGGTGGATGTGGGTACAGCTGGATCTTGCTCAGATGCCCAGATATTTAATGCCTCTCAATGAAGAGGAGGATTGAAGATGGCAGGATAGGCTTCCCTGACCCAGCTCCTATAACCCAGGGAGGTAGAGATGTCCCCTACTTCATTCTGGCAGATGATGCCTTTGCCCTGAAGACCTGGCTCATGAAACCCTATGGCAGAAGGCTGTTAACAAGAGAGGAAAGGATTGCCAACTATAGAATATCAAGGGGCAGGAGAGTTGTGGAGAACGCTTTTGGCATCCTGGTTTCAAGATTCAGAGTGATGAGGACCACCATTAAACTACCTCCAGAAACAGTTAGAGAAGTGGTCATGACCTGTGTGGTTCTGCACAACATACTCAGAAGCCAGTATCAAGGTCAACCTGCTGGACAGCAGCCTGGGGAGGATGATGATGATGATGTGCCTGGTGATTGTGGATTGATTGGTGGTGCTGCTGGTGGTGGCCAAGACAGAAACCCTGCTAGAGAGGCCAAAAGACAGAGGGATTACTTGAAGGACTACTTCAATAATGAGGGAGCAGTGGCCTGGCAAGATGGCAGAATATAAGTCCTGTTGCAGTAAACAGTCCTTTTCAGGACTAACTATAACAGTCCTTTTCAGGACTAACAAACAGTCCTTTTCAGGACTACCAAATATTCCAAAAACAACTAGAAATAGGACGCCCTGTTGATAGTAGATGAAAATAAAAACAGGATAGCATAGAAGAACACACATTATCATGTGTAATGTCCACCCCATGAACCTTTTGCCAAAATTGTACAGTAGTCTTACAAGACGACTCTGTTTCATTTGTAAAATATATCAATGATGCTTAAATATTTATTAGTGTAGATGTAAATTATTTCAGCTTCATGCCTTTTTGCATTGGTTGGGTCGAAAATTTTGACGAAATCACTCTATCTTGCACGGTTAAGAAGATAGAAGCAAATTCCTGTTTTTCTATTTTTGGCAAAAATTCGAAAAATCAAAATGGCCGCCATTTTTGGGGAGGGGAAATTTTTTTGAAAATTGCCAAGAGTACATTCCTTAGATACCCTGTGGGTCGAAAATTTCGACGAAATCGCTCTATCTCGCACAGTTAAGGAGATAGAAGCAAATTTGTGTTTTGCCATTTTTGGCAAAAATTCGAAAATTCAAAATGGCCACCATTTTTGGGGAGGGGAAATTTTTTTGAACATTGCAAAGATTACATTACTTAGATACCCTGTGGGTCGAAAATTTCAACGAAATCGCTCTATCTCGCACGGTTAAGGAGATAGAAGCAAATTTGTGTTTTGCCATTTTTGGCAAAAATTCGAAAATTCAAAATGGCCGCCATTTTGGGGGAGGGGAAAATTTTTTTGAAAATTGCCAAGAATACATTCCTTAGATACCCTGTGGGTCGAAAATTTCGACGAAATCGGTCTATCTCGCACGGTTAAGGAGATAGAAGCAAATTTGTGTTTTGCCATTTTGGGCAAAAATTCGAAAATTCAAAATGGCCGCCATTTTTGGGGAGGGGAAAATTTTTTTAAAATTGCAAACAGTACATTCCTTAGATACCCTGTGGGTCGAAAATTTCGACGAACTTTCTCACGGTTTAGGAGATATGAGCACATTTGCCTTTTTCAGTATTCAAAATAGCCAATTACTCATTTATTTAATTAATTACTCACTCATCTATGAAGCAATTCCCCCCAAAAGCAATCCCATACAACTTATTAACCCAATGAACCTCCATACCAAATTTCAGAAAGCTAGGCTTAATAGCATTCCTTAAAATGTCTGGAAACCAAAGAGCTACTCAAAAGTAGCAAAGTAGCTATTACTCAGTTAGCTATAGAGCTATCATCACCAAAAGCAATCCCATACAAGCTATTAACCCAATAAACCTGCATGCCAAATTTGGTAAAGATAGGATAAGAACTGTTGCCTCAAATGTCTGCAAACCAAGTGGGACGCCGGACGGTGGAAAAAGCAAAAATAATATGTCCACCCCCCAGTGGGGTGGACATAATTAATCAGCTATGCTTGCTATGCTTGCTACAGACGGACAAACCCCATGCCAAACATAACTTGTTCAGACGGACAAACAGACAAACCCCGTGCCAAACATAACTTGTTCAGACGGACAAACAGACAAACCCCGTGCCAAACATAACTTGTTCAGACAGACAAACCCCATGCCAAACATAACTTTTTTCAGATAGACAAACAGACAACCACAACTTACTCAATTAAATTTTTATATATTTTGAAATGCACATCCTAATTTCACCAATTTTTTTTTGTTCATGGGTTGGAAATTTATTTGTAGCAGAAATGTTTTTATGGAAATCTTCAATTTTAAATCTTCACTTCTAATCACAAACATGTGGAAAATATAACCATGGAACTAGTTTTGTTTTCAATAATGGGGGATTGTGTTTGCAAAATAGTGGTGGAACACCCACATAACACCTCTCATCTTCTTTGCAAGCTTCCTCAGTAACTTCTAATCCTTCCTATGTATCCTCTATCTTCTCTTCTGTCTCCTCTGTCCTTTCCTCTGTCCTCTCCTCCAACTCTCCACCTTCCTTCTCCCTCCCCTCTTGCCTCTCCTATATCTTCTTCTTTCTTCTCTTTCCTCCTAACTCCAGTGAATATAAAAAAAAGTGAAAAAACTAAAATGTGTTGGCTAACTGTGAAATTTGCCCTATGCTCAAGTATAAAATATGTTTAAAAAATAGCATCAGAGATGCCCGTACCCCACAGCCTGGGGAAATATCTTTAACACCATGAGATATAGAAGTCCTGTATCAGTACAAAGTTCAGGATACTGTCAGTTATATAAAGACCCAAACAATGTTTAGAGAATATAATGTCTAAGAGAAAGATAATGTATGGAAAGATAAAGTATTAAAACAAGACAATTCAATAACAAGATGACAGCATTAATCAGTAAACATTACGACAATTTATCTATATCTGGCATGGCCGAATTATGGTTTTGATGTTTTGAATATTACCATGCATACAGAAGTGGCAATACATTCAATGAATGCTTATGTGTGCTGTTGGAGCAAAGTCTGTGGCTCACTTGATGAAATTCCATCTGTTACAATGGGAAGTTGTAAAAGTAAAATTCTAATGAATTCTTATATCACTTTAACAGTGCTTAACCTGCATCAAAAGACGGACCCAAAGGTGCAACAAGATTTTTAAGGTCAAGGTCACTACGACAAGGTCAAAGGTCAAATCAAGGTCACACCATGATGCTGCACACCTACAACCCTTAACCAATGTCCCTACCAAGTATCACCTTCCTACACCTTACAGTTTCCGAGATATAGCCGGGACAAGATTTTTAAACTCAAGGTCACTACGGCAAGGTCAAATCAAGGTCAGACCATGACATTGCACACCTACACATCCTAACCAATGTCCCTACCAAGTATGAACTTCCTACACTTGACGGTTTCTGAGATACAGCCCAGACAAACTTTTTCCCGCCGACCGCCCACCCATCCGGACACCAGGGGTGAAAACAATACCCCGACAGCCCTCAAGGGCTGTGGGGTAATAAAAACTGAAAACCTCTAGCAGAAAGTGACATGTGTCTCTCAGTAGCCGACCAGTCAATAACACTGAAGGCCTGTGCACGGTTGCTTATATAGTCCCAGACCCCCCCACCCCCCTTGCCTCTTTTTGGTTTCAGACGCGCAGAAAAAAGTCGGTACTTAATCGGTACTTAGTCCCAGGCCACCTGGGGTGTCCTCAGACTGTCGCAGACTAAATTTGTGTGGTCCTAGGTGGCCTGAGGAGGCCTGCTTGGATCGGCTTCTCTTAGTCGGGGCTTAGTCCCAGACCCAGACGGCCTGAGGCTTCCGGGGAGTAATGAAACCGATTCATTTTCACACGCATAAAACTTCAAAAATCTGTTATGAGTCTGGGACTGACAACAGGCTTCCTGGGACTAAGCTCAGGACACCTGGGACTAAGGGTCGCAGGAGGCCTGAGACAACATAGGACTGTGTAAATTTGGGTCTGAAGAGGCCTGAGGAAGCCTGAGACTGGACATTTTCTTGACGGCGGGAAATAAAAATCGGTTTGGGTCACAAAAAATATCAAACATGTTTCATTTTTCTCACGGCCCCAACCGACATCTACCGATCCATACAGAACGCCGGGGACTAAGCAAATTTTTGAAACCGACTACAAAAAACCCTTAATCGGGAAGCTTAGTCGTGTGGTGGAACACCCACATTATATTGCATTAAATCACTCTAAGGTGTTGGGGGCCTTTAAAGAAACAAAATTGCAAATTTAATAAGTTAAATTTTTATAAGTAAATACCCTATCCAATGGACAATTGCTTTACTGGTCGGCGCGACCGGTCCCGCCAAACGCCAGAAAAAGACGTTCTGTATATAATACCGGCAGGACCGGTCAGGAGGGTGCATTCGCCAGGTGGCACATGGTACTTCCTTCCTGTGTAGACAGCGTGACGTCATAGCATCTTTTTCGTGTCTAGTCCTAGTAAGACCCCTAGTAAGCTGATAGCATGGCCGGTTGGGTGGGCCTTGCCTGTCCATTGGATAGGGTATTAACTTTATTTACTTATTAAATTTGCAATTTTATTGCGTTAATGCATCCTATCCAATGGACAATTGCTGAATAACTACCGCTTGGAAGGCGGGTAAGCTGCTAGGGACATGTGTGAACTCATAAAAGAAACAAAACTGAAAGGCCCATATTTGACCCAGGGTCAGGTGACCCCAGAGGTCAAGGTAGGTTAAGACTGACCGGTTAACCAGAAGTCCAAGTTCACCCCCCCCCCTTCTTTCTCAGGAAAAGAGTACATATTTACATATTTACAGTATGTACATAACAGCCACCACAGGCCCTAGATGGAAAAGCTCAGAGAAAGCCCAAACAACATCCTTCAAATAAAACTGGGTGAAAGTGTTATGAGATTTCCAGTGACAGGCTGACAAAATCTGCTCTAAGGAGATTCCTGATTGAAAAGCCTTAGAAGCAGCAAAGGCCCTAACATCATGGGCTTTAACCTGATGTAGGGTGAGGGACTCTTGGTCCGAGAGCTCATAGCATAGGATCACAGTCTGTTTGATCCATGAGGAGATAGCGGCAGGTGAGATGTCTTTATCAAACCCTTTCTTGAAGGAGACAGAGACCAACTCCTTATTCTGCCTAAGATCTGAGGTCCTGTCCAGGTAGTAGCGCAGGGCTCTAACTGGACGTAGTGACCTGTCACCCTTGAGTGACTTATCCAGAGAAGGGGCCAGAGCTGGTATGGCCACTGGGGCCACACTATCTGGTCCCTCCTTCGCCAGCTGATTCTTGGACAGAAAGCTGGGTGAAGGATACAAGGAGACGTTGGACCAGTCTGACTGGTGTCTGATGTTCCTATGTAACCAAGCATGGATCTCACTCCTGCGCTTACCAGAACCATAGGACCGGTCTGGAGAGTGCATTCGCCAGGTGGCACATTGTACTTCCTCTTCCTGTCTAGACAACGTGACGTCATAGCATCTTTTTCGTGTCTAGTCCTAGTAAGACCCCTATTAAACTGATAGCGGGGCCGGTTGGGCGGGCCTTGCCTGTCCATTGGATAGGGTATTAACTTATAAAAATTTAATTTACTTATTAAATTTGCAATTTTATTGCGTTAATACATCCTATTCAATGGACAATTGCTGAATAACTACCGCTTGGCAGGCGGGTAAGCAGCTAGGGACTCAAGTGAACTCATAACAAAACAAAAACCGAGAAGGCCCATTGACCTAGGGTCAGAGAACCCTGAGAGGTCAAGGTCGGCTACCAACTAACCGGTTACCCGGGAGTCTACTGACGTTGCCCCCCCCCCTTTTTTCTTCCCTTCCCAGGGTTGATCTGAGAAGGGGAAGAGAGAGAGAGAGGGCTGAGTTCAGTCCCAGAAGAAATAAACTTCCCAAAGGAAGCAAGTCAAAGTTTTTTTGTTTTTTTTTGATAAAACACATGTACATTCCAACATATTTACACTATGTACTTATCTAACCTATTTACAATATGTACATATTTACAACTATATACAACATCTCCTCACCTCTGGGCCTGGTGGTGCACCTGCTGGGCAGCCACTACAGGTCCCAGGTGGAAAAACTCTGAGTCAGCCCAGGCAACATCCTTCAAATACAATTGAGTGAAGGTGTTTTGAGATTTCCAGTGGCAGGCTGACAAGATCTGCTCTAAGGAGATCCCTGATTGGAAGGCCTTAGAGGCAGCAAAGGCCCTAACATCATGGGCTTTGACCTGATGCAAGGAGAGGGCCTCCTGGTCAGAGAGCTCATAGCACAGGATCACTGTCTGTTTGATCCATGAGGAGATGGTGGCAGGTGAGATGTCCTTGTCAAACCCTTTCTTGAAGGAGACAAAGACCAACTCCTTATTCTGCCTAAGATCTGAAGTCCTGTCCAAGTAGCGCAGGGCTCTAACTGGACATAGGGACCTGTCACCCTTGAGTGACTTATCCAGAGATGGGGCCAGGGCTGGAATGACCACTGGGGCCACACTATCTGGACCCTCCTTAGCCAGCTGATTCTTAGATAGGAAGCTGGGTGAGGGGTACAAGGACACCTTAGACCAGTCTGACTGGTGTCTGATGTTCTTATGTAACCAAGCATGGATCTCATTCCTGCGTTTACCAGAACCTAAGGCCAGTAAGAAAACAGTCTTGAAGGTCAGATGTTTCAAGGAGGCCTCTTTTAGGGGTTCAAAGGGAGCCTTTGTCAGCTGGTGTAGCACCAGGGAAAGGTTCCAGGAGGGGATGCCCCTCCTGCCCTTGGGTCTGTCTCTATGGAAACTGTCCGGGAGACGAGTGAGATTCTCATCCTTGCTGACATTAATGGTGGAATTGCCCAGTTTGTCAGCAATGGCTGATCTGTAGCCATCAATAGTGCCTGGTTGCAACTTCTTGTCCTGAAACAAGTGCAGGAGGAAGTCAGCAATGGCTTTCAGAGGTGGTGCCCTGAAGTCCACCTGATTACTGAGGCACCACTTTGTAAAAATGGTCCACTTTGCCTCATAGACAGATCTGGTTGATCCTCTTTGAGGAGCCTCAATTCGTGCTGCCACTGCCTCAGAGAAGCCCTGCTCCTTGATTGCTGAGGCTCTAGGAGCCAGGCATGAAGATTCAGATTTGCCAGGTTCCTGTGGAGGACCTGGTTGAATGGTTGAGACAATAGGTTGGGTATGTTGGGCAGACACAGTGGGACCTGACTGGACATTGCCACTAGATCCCAGAACCAGGGCATGTTGGGCCACCCTGGGGCAATCAGTATTATCCTGTTGCAAGGGTAGTCCTGTAACTTTTCCACCACTTTGCCCAAGATGGCTGCTGGTGGAAAGGCATATGGGTCCAGACCTCTCAGGAAAGGCTGAGTGCATCCACTGCCCAAGCCTGGGGATCTGGTACCGGTGACACAAACTGAGGTAGTTTGTTGTTGAATCTGGTGGCAAACAGGTCCACTTGAGGCTGGTGCCACCGGGAGCATATAGCTTGGAACACTTCTGGGTGAAGTGACCACTCTGTTTGAATGGTCTGGCCAAGTCTGGATAGCTTGTCTGCTATCACGTTCACCCAGCCGGGGATGTGACGTGCCCTGAGGGTTACCTGCTGCCTGGTACACCAGGACAGGATCCTCCACAGTAGGGCACACACAGAGCTCGACTTCATCCCCCCTCTTTGTTGATATAGGCTACCACTGTTGTGTTGTCTGTAGCTATCAGTACTGTCTTGTTGCAGCAGAGGGTTCGAAACTCTTTTAGAGCTAGAAATACTGCTTTCAGCTCTAGGTGGTTTATGTGGAACTTGCTTTCTGGAAGGGACCAACTTCCCCTTGCAGTGTGCTCGTCTAAGTGAGCACCCCACCCTTCTTTTGATGCATCTGTAAATATTTGCAGAGCATGTTTTAGAGGGTGTAATGGTTGACCCAGTAGCACATTGCTTTCCTCCAGCCACCATCTTAGATGGGGGTGAAGTGACTTGGGAATGGGGATCACCTTTTCTAGTGATTCCGGGACCCTACAGTTGTTTTTCAAGTGCCACTGTATGGGCCTCAGGTGAAGTCGCCCCAGGTGGACTTGTTTTTCTGTTGCTGTCAGTAGACCTATGAGGGACATGAACTGTCGGACCGGGCATACCGGTCCGGACAGTATTGACTGTATCTTGTCTGTCAAGGTCTTCCAACGTTCTGGTGTGGGTTTGACCCTGCCCCCTTTCAGATCGAACTGGTAACCTACAAAGTTGAAAACGTCCCCCAATGCATACATGCCAGAGCTCCTCCTCTCCTCCACCATCCCCCACTGGGAACATATGTGAGTGAGTGTCCCCCACTGCGTACATGACACAGATCCTCCTCTCCCATCCCCCACTGGGGACATGTGTCACTGAGCATCCCCCACTGCATACATGCCAGAGATCCTCCTCTGCTCCACCATCCCCCACTGGAAACATATGTCAGTGAGTGTCCCCCACTGCATACATGGCAGAGATCCTCCTCTCCTCCACCATTCCCCACTGGGGACATGTGTCATTGAGCGTCACCCACTGCGTACATGGCTGAGATCCTCCTCTCCTCCACCATTCCCCACTGGGGACATGTGTCACTGAGCGTCCCCCACTGCGTACATGGCTGAGATCCTCCTCTCTTCCACCATCCCCCACTGGGGACATGTGTCACCGAGTGTCTCCCACTATGTATATAGCTGAGATCTTCCAATCCTCCCCCACCTCCCACTTGGGACATGTCTGACTGAGTGTCCCCCTCTGCATACATGGCTTGGATCCTCCTCTTCTCCCCAATCCCCTACTGGGGACATGTGTCACTGAGTGGCCCCCACTGTGTACATGGCTGAGATCCTCCTCTCTTTCTCCATCCCCCACTGGGGACATGTGTCAATGACCGTCCCCAACTGCATACATTGCGAAGATCCTCCTCTCCTCTCCTCCACTAGGGACATGTGTCACTGAGTGTTTCCCCACTGTGTACATGGCACAGATTCTCCTCTCCTCCCTCAACTTCCACTGGGGACATGTCTGACTGAATGTCTCCCACTATGTATATAGCCGAGATCTTCCTATCCTCCCCCATCTCCCACTTGGGACATGTCTGACTGAGTGTCCCCCTCTGCATACATGGCTTAGATCCTCCTCTTCTCCTGAATCCCCTACTAGGGACATGTGTCACTGAGTGGCCCCCACTGCGTACATGGCACAGATTCTCCTCTCATCCCCGTTTCCCACTAGAGACATGTCTGACTAAACAACCACCACTACATACATGGCTGAGATCCTACTCTCCTCCCTCTCCCCAACCAGGGGCACGTCACACTGAGCTTCCCCTACTTCATACATGCTAGAGATCCTCTTCTCCTCTGGCATCCCCCACTGAGGACAGGTGTCAGTGAGCGTCCCCCATTTCATACATGGCAGAAATCCTCCCACCATTCCCCACTAGGGACATGTGTCAATCAGCATCCCCCACTGCGTACATGGCACAAATCCTCCGCTCCTCTTCCACCCCCACTGGGAACATGTGTCAGTGTATATCCTACAGTGGATACATGCCACAGATTCTCTTCTCCTCTCCATCCCCGACTGGGACATGTGTCAGTGAATGTCCCCCTCTGAGTACATTGCTGAGATCCTCCTCTATTCCACCCTTCCCACTAGGGATATGTGTCCCTTAGCATCCTTCAGTGTGTACATGGCACAGATCCTCCTCTCCTCCCCCCCACTGGGGACATGTTTCACTGAGCATCTGCCACTGCATATATGGTTGAGATCCTCCTCTCCTCCCTCCATCCCCACTAAGGACTTGAATCAGTGAGCATCCCCCACTGCGT
The DNA here is from genome assembly GCA_964017235.1 of Sabellastarte sp. h YS-2021. NCBI lineage: Eukaryota > Metazoa > Annelida > Polychaeta > Sabellida > Sabellidae > Sabellastarte > Sabellastarte sp. h YS-2021. The sequence continues at coordinate 136,831,903 of OZ024927.1, read as the reverse complement.
ACATGGCTGACATCCTCCTCTCCTCCACCATTCCCACTGGGGACATGTATCAGTGAGCATCCCTCACTGCATACATAGTTGATAGAGATTTTGTCCCAGTCCCCACTTAGGTATAACCTAACTGGAAAATAGCAGTTAGCTAACCGAAATATTCCAGTTAACTTACTTGAATATACCAGTGAACTAACTAGAATGAATGAGTTAATAACTGGAATATACAAGTTAGCTACCTGGTATAGCCCAGTTAGCTAAATTGTTTATTCCAGTTAGCTAGCTAGAATATTCAAGTTAGCGTACTCATATATTTAAGTTAACTAACACATATATTCAAGCTAGTAAACTCATAAATTCAAGTTAGTTAATTGTTATATTAGAGTTACTAACTTGTATATTCCAGTTACTAACTCGAATATTTTGGTTACTAACTCGTATATTCCAGCTACTAACTCAGGTATTCCAGTTAGCTAAATAGTATATCAGCATATTCCAGTCTGTTAACCGGTATAGTGAAGTTTGTAACTAGACCAAGGACGCACCTGTGGCCAGATGCAAAATGTATCCACCGACAAAGGCAAAAGTAGCTATTACTCAGCTATGCCACGAGCTAGAGGTCTGAAATTTTACTATGTTATAGCTGACCCAAAAGTAGGTGAATAACATATTTGCACAAAATTCTCTAAATGCAATAGTTTTCAAGTTACAAGTGATTTTACTCATGATGGAAGTTAGTGAAAAGTCCAAAAGTAGCTATTACTCACTTAGCTTTTGAGATAGACAGTGTCACAAATTCGCAGTCGCCAACTCGCCCACGGCGACTTTATAGGTCGAAGGTCGAGTAGAAACGCTTTTATTGTCGCCCGGCTGGCAAATTTAAAACAAGAGGAGAGTGCCCATGAACGGGCACTGTGTCAGCTGACTGAATGTTTTTGATTTGTGATGGTGATAATGAGAGGAAAGCATAATTATCAGGGAAAGGGCTGTACAGAAATACAGTAAATGGTAACTGAACAGCATGTTCGAAAGATATTCAGAAGCTGACAGAAAAAAAGGACAAAAAAGTTGTGCCCTGCAAATGGTATTATGAAATAAAGTAACAAGGTAATTGTTTAAGTGTAAAAAGTAGGTTAAAAATATTTAAAGAAATACTATAAATGCAATATCCTCGTTCGACCATGAAGAAGGGGTCCAAAGGTCAAATCTGACCATACCAAAAGATTCCCAGCCAAAGAATTTAGGATGGTTTACCATCCCAAACCTCTCGGACCAATAATAAGTGAGTCATAGGCACTTTTTAAGTTTGGCTATCCTTGTTTGACCTTGACGGAGGGGTCCAAGGTCAAATCCGACCACACAAAAAAATTCCCAGCCCATGATTTCCTGTAGCTTGTTTACCATCCCAAACCTGTAGGACCAATAATAAGCGAGTTCTAAGCAATTGTAAGTTTGGCTATCCTCAATTGACCTTGAAGGAGGGGTCCCAGGTCAAATCTGACCACACCAAAAGAATCCCAGCCCATGATTTCCTATATGTTGGTTTACCATCCCAAACCTCCAAGACCAATAATAAGCGAGTTCTAAGCAATTGTAAGTTTGGCTATCCTCAATTGACCTTGAAGGAGGGGTCCCAGGTCAAATCTGACCACACCAAAAGAATCCCAGCCCATGATTTCCTATATGTTGGTTTACCATCCCAAACCTCCAAGACCAATAATACGCGAGTTATAAGCACTTTAAGTTTGGCTATCTTCGTTTGACCTGGAAGGAGGGGTCTAAGGTGAAATCTGACCACACCAAAAGATTCCCAGCCCATGATTTTCTATAGGTTGGTTTTCCATTCCAAACCTCTAGGACCAATAATAAGCGAGTTATAAGCACTTTTAAGTTTGGCTATCCTCATTTGACCTTGAAGGAGGGGTCCAAGGTGAAATCCGACCACACCAAAAAATTCCCAGCTCATGATTTTCTATAGGTTGGTTTTCATTCCAAACCTCTAGGACCAATAATAAGCGAGTTATAAGCACTTTTATGTTTGGCTATCCACATTTGACCTTGAAGGAGGGTTCCAAGGTCAAATTGGACCATATTAACAGATTCCCAGCCCATGATTTCCTACAGGTTGGATACAATGATTTACTCAACAGTGAGAACCTGAAAGAAGCTATTGCTCAGCTATGCCATGACATAGAGGTCTGCAATTTCACTATGTTATAGCTGACCAAAACGTCTGTGAAAAACATATTTAACAAAATACTCTAAATGTAATAGTTTTCAAGTTACTACTGATTTACTCAAGAGTGAGAACCTCAAAGTAACTATTACTCAGCTATGCAATGAGCTACATGTCTGAATTTTTGCTCTGTTATAGCTGACCTAAAAGTAGGTGAACAACATATTTAAGCAAAATACTGTAAATTTGTAAATTTTAATTACTTAAATGTAGCTTTTATAAGCTACAAGCTTACCATGTGGGACTTAATGCTGTTCTCGGGTTGCCACACCCGGGGCCAACGTCTTAGAAAAAAAGACAGTTCTTGTTAGCCACCGGATACACTGCTAGTTGTCGTCACGTGATAACCTCTGACCTCTCGCCCTACTTTCTCGTTGAAATTTTTTAAAACCTACCCCTCAGCTGTAAACAGCGGGGAGGCAGGGTGGGACTCTTCTAAGTCCCACATGGTAAGCTTGTAGCTTATAAAAGCTACATTTAAGTAATTAAAATTTACAATTTTATTACGCTACAATAGCTTACCATGTGGGACTTAATGCTGAATTCAACCGCCCGGTGGCGGGATTACAGCTGAGACTGGAAGATATGTCATTTTTTCTAAGATTTTGAATTAATATGTATAGAATAGTGCCAGAAATACCAGTCTGAGTCCCATTTACAGTGCCCCGATCCCGAAGACCGGGCCTGTAACGAGCCAAAAACCTAAATAAAATGAGAGACAGTGCTGAAACTGTCTAGATGTTTGATTTTAGGACGGAAGTGCAGCAGTGCTCACTTCGAGGTCTAAGGGTCCCTGAGGGCCCTTACTAGTGAGTGACCAACCCATGGTTGGACATCTCATAAATTTTTTACAACCTGAATATGAGATTAATGACAACTAAATAAGTCCTTAATAGAAGTTACTTGATAACTGAAAAACAAAAATGACCTTACCCGTAACATCTTGAAGGTAAAGGAATACCTAGATCCTGGGAGAGACTCCTGAAGACTTGGTTGTAGCGGATGTGCCCCCCCCCTCCCTTTTTTCTTTCCGAGGACAACTGGTCTGAGGGGAAGGATCTAGGACTTGTTGTGCCGCCACTACGGGTCCCAGATACATATTGTTGTCGGTGTCCGACCAAGTAAGGTCTTTTAGGTAAAAATTTGTAAATGTGATGTGAGCTTTCCAGTGACAGGCTTGCATGATTTGGTCCACCGATACCCCACCGTAAAAGGCCTTAAAGGCCGCGAAGGCCCGGATGTCATGCGTTTTAACTTGGACCAAGTCCAAGGCTGGTTGATCTGCTTGTTTGTAACAAAGTAGGATGGTTTGTTTCAACCATGAAGAGAGAGTAGCGGGTCTGATGTCTGTCCTTTCTTAAAGGAGATGAAAAGGAGAGAACGAGACCCTCTCAGGTCTTTGTTCGGTCCAAATAAAACCTCAGGGCCCGCACGGGACACAGGGTCCTGTCTTCCTTAAATTGTTTATCTACAATGGTAGTCAAAGCAGGAATAGTCACCGGAGATACACTTTGAGAACCTTCTCTTGCTAGTTGGTTTTTGGCTATGAAATCAGAAGAAGGGAACAAGGCAACCTTTTCCCATTGGCCTAGATTAGATACTTGTTTGCGACCCAGGCATGGATTTCGCTGCGGCGCTCGCCGGAGGCCAAAGCTAGCAAGAAAGCAGTTTTAGAGTAAGATGTTTGAGGTCTGTGTCTTTCATGGGCTCAAATGGTGCTTTTGTGAGCTCGTTGAGGACAACAGAAAGGTTCCACTTGGGTAAATTTCTGGAACTTTTGGGATGATCCCTGTGAAAACTGGAGAGTAACCTATGAAGGTCTGCATTGTGTGCAACATGTTGGGCTGTTGGGCCCAAAGTGTCAACGATTGCAGTCCTGTAACCATCAGGGGTCGAGGGGCGCCTGTTTAGGTCTTGGTACAGGTACATGAAAAAATCTGAGATTTGTTTCACAGATGGAGTGGAGAAATCCACCGAATTTTCTCTGCACCATTTTTCAAATAGGGACCACTTGACTTGTAGATGGTCCTTGTTGAAGACCGCTGAGGGGCAGCAATTCTCTCTGCCACCTCCACAGAGAAGCCTTGTTCTTGGAGTTGTCCGCTCCTAGACACCAGGCGTGGAGGTTCAGGTGCTGGGGGTTGTTGTGGAACACATACCTGTAGGACTGTTGAGTAGGGTCGTTGACACTGGGAGTTGTAGTGGGATCTCTGTTGAGAGCTGCACTAGGTCCCAAAACCAGGGCATCCCTAGCCAGCCTGGGGCTATTACGATGATCAGACAAAAACATTGCCTGATCTTTTGGATCACCTTGTGAAGGAGCCGTAGGAGGGTACGCCTAGGCCGTGAGGTTGGTCCAGTTTGTGTTTAGAGCATCTATGTCCCAGGCCCTTGGGTCTGGGATAGGAGACACGTACAGTGGGAGCTTGTGGTTCAGGTGAGTGGCAAATAAGTCTACATGAGGTGTGAACCACTTCTGGCAGATCTGTTTGAACACCTATGGGTGAAGAGACCATTCTGTTGACTGTACTTGGTTGGACCTGGACAGTAGGTCGGCCATCACATTCAGGCACCCTAGAACGTGCCTGGCTTGCAATGTTATGAGGTAGTGATGGCCCCAGGTCGTGATCTTCCACAGGAGAGCGCACATCTCTGCTGAGTGTGTTTCTCCTTGTTGTTGATGTAGGCTACCACTGTTGAGTTGTCCATCGCAACTAACACTGTTTGATTCTGGCACTGGTCCTTGAAGTCTCGAAGGGCCAGGGAGACCGCCTTCAATTCTAGGACATATATGTGTAGCCTTTTTTCCCGATCTGACCACAGACCCTTTGTGGAATTTTTGGTCTAAGTGAGCGCCCCAACCTTCGTGTGAGGCGTCGGTAAAGAGTTGGATACTGTGGTGTTTGGGATGAAGGTCTGCACCTTTCATCACGTTTGAGGGATTTTGCCACCAATCTAGGTGGGCTGCAATGGCTTCTGTCGAAGGAAGGAGGTTGTCCAGCGACTGAGGATATCTCCAGTGCTCCTTGAGATGAAACTGAAAGGGCCTCCTGTGAAGGCGTCCCTCCGGGACCATTTTCTCCGTTGAGGCTAGCAACCCAATTAGAGACATCAAACATCTTGCAGTCAAAACACGTTTGACTTGAGTAGTAGGATCAAATCCTGAAGTTTGAGCCATCTCTCTTGAGTGGGTTTTACAAGGGCTGAATCTAGGTGGTATTTGTAGCCCATGAACGAAAAACACCTGAGTAGGTTTCAGTTCTGATTTTTCCTGATATATTATCCACCCCAAGGACTGAGTTAGGTCTACCACTGTCTATGTGTTCACTTGGGCTTCCTCCTGAGACTGGGACCTGATCAGCCAGTCGTCCAGGTATTGGTGAATTCTGAGTCCTCTTGAGAGGACCATTAGTTTCACTTCCTTTACGATCATTGTAAAGACCTGGGGGGCTGTGGCTAATCCGAATGGGAGGGAGGTGAATTGGAACACCTGTGACTTGTAGCAAAACCTTAGGTATTTCCTTGAGTTTGGATGGATGGGGATGTGTAGGTAAGTGTCCGATAGGTCTATCGACGATACCCACTCCCCTGGAATCAGGGAGGTCCTGATGGACTCTGGAGTTTCCATTTTGAACTTTTCTACGTGTAGAAAAGTGTTGAGCCTGTTTAGGTCTATGACTGGCCTCCACCTTAGGTGAGGCTTGGTACTAGGAACAGGCGACTGTAAAACCCGAGAGATTTTACATTTTCCACCCTTTCTATTGCGTTCTTTGACAGAAGAGACTGGATACAGAGGCCAGGACTTGGTCTTTGAAGGGCCTTGTATTCTGACCGGGTCAGAAGTCTGACTGGACTTGGATTGAAAAGAATGACAGGATTTGTTTGGCAGTCTTATCTGAAAGAACGGAGGAGAACTCCTACTGGTGGACTGAGAGAGGCTGGAGGAGTCATTGGGGGGGGGGGAGGGTTTTTATACCCTCGTCCCCTGGAGTGGGTCGAGGGACCTTGGAGCCTCGGCTACTCGATTTCCCCCTACCTGGGGAAAACGATGGATACTGCTTGGGATGGAATGACCCCCATTGGGGTGGTTCCTGTAGGAGCCTCTAGATGTGGGGAATTGGAAAGGGTTGATTAATAGGGCCTAAACCCTAAGTGTTATTACAGGTGCCTTGATGAGGGACTCCTGTCCCTCCTAAAGTAGTTGTGAATGGGGAACTTTAAGATCTAAAGATCCAGTATCTCACCTGAATTCACCATACCCCTTCTGAGCTTATATGCACCATGGAATTGAGTTTGACCTGTCTGGAGGTAGCCATGCTACTGTCTTAACATATATATATATAACCAGGTTATATTGAGGAGAACCTAGTGAAGAGCAGCCTGAAGCTCAACTCTTGCTGACCAGAAGGGGAGGAGGGGCTTACCCAAGGAGGCCCCTAAGGAGATACAAATTTGAAAACTTGTTCCATTTTAAGGGAAACAAGACCACTGCCGCGGTATGTATCTCCCGCCGAGTACCGCAGGGGAAGAAATACTACATTGAAATTTTTCCCCTTTGCATAGGACACTGTTGTACCATCCTGCAGGTCGAAAATTCGCTTGAAATCGCTCTATCTGTTACGCTTTTTGAGATATTGACACTTTTCCATTTTCAGCAAAAATCCAAGATGGCCGCCGAAAGTGGCGAAAAATGAAATTTTTCCCCTTTGGACAGGACACTCTTGTATCACCCTGCGGGTCAAAAATTCGCTCGAAATCGCTCGATCTCTTACAGTTTTTGACATATTGACACTTTTTCATTTTCAGCCAAAATCCAAGATGGCCGCCGAAAGTGGCGAAAAATGAAATTTTTCCCCTTTGGACAGAACACTCTTGTATCACCCTGCAGGTCAAAAATTTGCTCGAAATCGCTCGATCTCTTACGGTTTTTGAGATATTGACACTTTTTCATTTTCCGCAAAAATCTAAGATGGCCGCCAAAAGTGGCGAAAATTGAAATTTTCCCCCTTTGCACAGGAGACTCTTGTACCACCCTGCAGGTCAAAAATTTGCTCGAAATCGCTCTATCTCTTACGGTTTTCGAGATATTGACACTTTTCTATTTTCCGCAAAAATCCAAAATGGCCGCCAAAAGTGGCGAAAATCGATATTTTTCCCCTTTGCACAGGACACTCTTGTGCTACCCTTCTGGTCAAAAATTCGCTTGAAATCGCTCTATCTCTTACGGTTTTAGAGATATTCACACTTTTCCATTTTCCGCAAAAATCCAAGATGGCTGCCAAAAGTGGTGAAAATAGAAATTTTACCCATTTGCACAGGACATTCTTGTACTACCTTGCAGGTCAAAAATTCGCTCGAAATCGCTCTATCTCTTATGGTTTTCGAGATATTCACACTTTTTCATTTTTTTCCGCTAAAATCCAAGATGGCCGCCAAAAGTGGCGAAAATTGAAATCTTTCCCCTTTGCATAGGACACTTTTGTACTACCCTGAAGGTCTAAATGCAATAGTTTTCAAGTTACAAGTGATTTCACTCATGATGGAAGTTAGTGAAAAATCCAAAAATAGCTATTACTCACTTATCTATTGAGATAGACACCCAAGTTACTCACCATGTTGTTGCTGTGGGAAAAAGTAGGTGAATAACATATTTTAACAAAATGCTCTAAATACAATACTTTTCAAGTTATAATCGATTTAGTGCATGATTTCATTAATTTTAATGTATTAAAAATTATTTTAATAATTCATAAAAAAACTTTAGCATGTGAAATATCTCCAAAATGTAGGTGAATGAGTTATTTGAGAAATACTGGCTATCTGCAATACTTTTAGTGATAATAGGCAATTACTCATTTTGAGTAGGTGAGTAATTAGATATGGATCTGAAAATTCACTAATTGAAAGTTCTCCCAAAATATAGGTGAAGTGAGTTATTTGAAAAATACTGGCTATCTGCAATACTTTTAGAGATAATTCGCATTTACTCATTTGAGTAGGTGAGTAATTACCTACAGGTTTGGAACTTCACCATGTGAAAGCTCTTCCAAAAGTAGATGAGTTATTTGATAAAAATTGGGTACCCACAAAACTTTTAGAGATAACTAGCATTTACTCATTTTGAGTAGGTGAGTAATTACCTACGGGTCTGAAACTTCACCATGTGAAAGCTCTTTCAAAAGTAGATGAATGAGTTATTTGAGAAAAATTGGCTATCTGCAATACTTTTAGAGATAATTCGCATTTACTCATTTTGAGTAGGTGAGTAATTAGCTACAGGTCTGAAACTTCACCAAGTGAAAGCTCTCCTAAAAGTACATGAATGAGTTATTTGAGAAAAATTGGCTAGCTGCAATACTTTTAGAGATAATTCGCAGTTACTCATTTTGAGTAGGTGAGTAATTAGCTACAGGTCTGAAACTTCACCATGTGAAAGCTCTCCCAAAAGGAGGTGAATGAGTTATTTGAGAAAAATAGGCTATATGCAATACTCTTAGAGATAATTCGCATTTACTCATTTTGAGTAGGTGAGTTATTACCTATGGGTCTGAAACTTTGCCATGTGAAAGCTCTTCCAAAAGTAGATGAATGAGTTATTTGAGAAAAATTGGCTATCTGCAATACTTTTAGAGAGAATTCGCATTTACTCATTTTGAGTAGGCGAGTAAGTAGCTACGGGTCTGAAACTTCACAATGTGAAAGCTCTTCCAAAAGAAGATGAATGAGTTATTTGAGAAAAATTGGCTATCTGCAATACTTTTACAGATAATTCGCATTTACTCATTTTGAGTAGGCGAGTAATTAGCTATGGGTCTGAAACTTCACCATGTGAAAGCTCTTCCAAAAGTAAATGAATGAGTTATTTAAGAAAAATTGGCTATCTGCAATACTTTTCGAGATATTTAGCATTTACTAATTTTGAGTAGGTGAGTAATTAGCTACGGGCGTGAAACTTCAAGTGAAAGCTCTCCCAAAAGTAGATGAATGACTTATTTGAGAAAAATTGGGTATCTGCAATTCTTTTAGAGATAATTCGCATTTACTCATTTTGAGTAGGTGAGTAATTACCTACGGGTCTGAAACTTCACCAAGTGAAAGCTCTCCCAAAAGTAGATGAATGAGTTATTTGAGAAAAATTGGCTATCTGCAATACTTTTAGAGAGAATTCGCATTTACTCATTTTGAGTAGGTGAGTAATTAGCTATGGGTCTGAAACTTCACCATGTGAAAGCTCTTCCAAAAGTAGATGAATGAGTTATTTGAGAAAAATTGGCTATCTGCAATACTTTTAGAGATATTTAGCATTTACTCATTTTGAGTAGGTGAGAAATTAGCTACAGGTCTGACACTTCACCAAGTGAAAGCTCTCCCAAAAGTAGATGAATGAGTTATTTGAGAAAAATTGGCTATCTGCAATACTTTTACAGATAATTAGCATTTACTCATTTTGAGTAGGTGAGTAATTAGCTACGGGTCTGAAACTTCACCAAGTGAAAGCTCTTTCAAAAGTAGGTGAATGAGTTATTTGAGAAAAATTGGCTATCTGCAATACTTTTAGAGAGAATTCACATTTACTCATTTTGAGTAGGTGAGTAATTAGGTATGGGTCTGAAACTTCACCATGTGAAAGCTCTTCCAAAAGTAGATGAATGAGTTATTTGAGAAAAATTGGCTATCTGCAATACTTTTAGAGATAATTAGCATTTACTCATTTTGAGTAGGTGAGTAATTAGCTACGGGTCTGAAACTTCACCAAGTGAAAGCTCTCCCAAAAGTAGATGAATGAGTTATTTGAGAAAAATTGGCTATCTGCAATACTTTTAGAGAGAATTCGCATTTACTCATTTTGAGTAGGTGAGTAATTAGCTATGGGTCTGAAACTTCACCAAGTGAAAGCTCTTCCAAAAGTAGATGAATGAGTTATTTGAGAAAAATTGGCTATCTGCAATACTTTTAGAGATAATTCGCATTTACTCATTTTGAGTAGGCGAGTAATTAGCTATGGGTCTGAAACTTTACCATGTGAAAGCTCTTCCAAAAGTAAATGAATGAGTTATTTAAGAAAAATTGGCTATCTGCAATACTTTTCGAGATATTTAGCATTTACTCATTTTGAGTAGGTGAGAAATTAGCTACAGGTCTGACACTTCACCAAGTGAAAGCTCTCGCAAAAGTAGGTGAATGAGTTATTTGAGAAAAATTGGCTATCTTCTATACTTTTAGAGATAATTCGCATTTACTCATTTTGAGTAGGTGAGAAATTAGCTAGGGGTCTGAAACCTCACTAAGTGAAAGGTCTTCCAAAAGTATATGAATGAGTTATTTGAGAAAAATTGGCTATCTGCAATACTTTTAGACATAATTAGCATTTACTCATTTTGAGTAGGTGAGTAACTAGCTACGCGTCTGAAACTTAACCAAGTGAAAGCTCTCCCAAAAGTAGGTGAATGAGTTATTTGAGAAAAATTGGCTACCTGCAATACTTTTAGAGATAATTCGCATTTACTCATTTTGAGGAGGTGAGTAAGTAGGCCAAAGTTCACCAAACCATTTTCCCCTTAGCATAGGATACTCTAGTACTACCCTGTGGTTCAAAAAGTTTGCTCGAAATTTCTCTATCTCTTACAGTTTGAGAGATATTTCTGATTTTTCACATTTTCACTAAAAGTAGCAATAAAGTAGCCATTACTCACTTGTACATTGAGCAACAGTTGTGAAACTTAAATACGTTACAGTTCACAAAAAAGTACATGAACAACATATTTGAGAGAAATTGTGTAGCTGCAATACTTTTGAAGATATAAGCCATTTACTCATTATGGTTATCATTAAAAATTTAAAAAGTAGCTATTACTCACTTAGCTATGGAGATACACTTCCAAATTACTGACCATGTTGTAGCTGTGGAGAAAGTAGCTGAACATCATATTGGAACAAAATTGTGTAGCTGCAATACTTTTGAAGATATAAGCCATTTACTCATTGACAGTTAAAAGTCATATAATTATATTAGGTAAAAGCGCTATTACTCACTCAAAAGTAGGCCAAAGTTCACCAAACCTTTCCCCCCTTAGCAATAGGATACTCTAGTACTACCCTGTGGGTCAAAAATTTGCTCGAAATTGCTCTATATCTTACGGTTTGAGAGATATTTCTGATTTTTCACATTTTCACTAAAAGTAGCAATAAAGTAGCCATTACTCACTTGTACATCGAGCAACAGTTGTGAAACTTAAATATGTTACAGTTCACAAAAAAGTACATGAACAACATATTTGAGAGAAATTGTGTAGCTGCAATACTTTTGAAGATATAAGCAATTTACGCATTATGGTTATCATTAAAAATTGAAAAAGTAGCTATTACTCACTTAGCTATAGAGATACACTTCCAAACCACTGGCCATGTTGTAGCAGTGGAGAAAGTAGCTGAACAACATATTGGAACAAAATTGTGTAGCTGCAATACTTTTGAAGATATAAGCCATTTACTCATTATGGTTATCATTAAAAACTGAAAAAGTAGCTATTACTCACTTAGCTACGGAGATACACTTCCAAACTACTGACCATGTTGTAGCAGAGGAGAAAGTAGCCGAACAACATATTGGAACAAAATTGTGTAGCTGCAATACTTTTGAAGATATAAGCCATTTACTCATTATGGTTATCATTAAAAATTGAAAAAGTAGCTATTACTCACTTAGCTATGGAGATAGACTTGCAAACTACTGACCATGTTGTAGCTGTGGAGAAAGTAGCTGAACAACATATTGGAACAAAATTGTGTAGCTGCAATACTTATGAAGATATAAGCCATTTACTCATTATGGTTATAATTAAAAATTGACAAAGTAGCTATTACTCACTTAGCTATGGAGATACACTTCCAAACTACTGACCATGTTGTAGCTGTGGAGAAAGTAGCTGAACAACATATTAGAACAAAATACTGTAAATGCAACAGTTTCAGAGTTATAAGCCATATAATTATATTAGCTAAAATAGCTATTACTCACTCAAAAGTAGGCCAAAGTTCACCAAACCCCAAAAATATTGAAGAGCAAAAAAATTCATTAGGACTTGTGATTTACCAAAAATGTGTAACTGTAGTAGTTTCAGAGAAAACTGCGTGACACACGCACGCACGCACGCACGCACGTACGTACACACGCACATGGTGCAAATTATAATCTCCCTCCGGCGAGCCGGGCGGGAGATAATTAAACGGCCCAAGTTCCTGTTGGCCTAGTAAATCATTCAGAGTCCAGACTGTGGAGGATCTAGGCATAAATTCCCTGGGGGCAGGGAGGTTAAAAAAACTGCCTAAGTTTCAATGTCCTCAAAAATTGTTTAGGGTGAAGTCAGGCAACCTACTTCCCTAAAATACAGAGCCAGGACTGAATGAAGGACCTTGTTTAGAAGGCCTCTTGGGCTTGAGGACTTGGACTTGAACTTGGACCCAAGCCTCCAGGCTCCAATAGGTGATATTTACTGCCAGGCTGGTGAACTATTAGTCCAAGTGTGTGTTAGAATTGTTCAGAGTTCTGATCTGGAACCATCATCCGAACATCAGATTTAAGATCTGATCATCCGAGGATTAGATCTAGATACAATCATCCGAGCATCGGATTTTAGATTAGATCATCCGAGCATTGGAACTTAGTGTGACATCCGACCATCCGAGCATAGGATGGAGAAGCAGACATCCGAGCCTCGGATCTGATATCTGAGCATCGGGTCTAGATGCAATGAAAATCCGAGTATCAAATCATACTTGGAATACTGCATCCGATTCTCGGATGCATTAAAAATCTCGGATGAACTAAGATCTTATCTGAATTTAAGCAGGGATCTGATCCACCCTGGAGAAAGAAGTTGGATATTATAATTTCTATGTAAGCTTTCCTTAAGGTAAGCTTCGATGTAAGCTTTGTCTTTCCTTCTTGAAGGAACTACACAACTAGATTTACGTAAGTAAATCTACTGTGACACAAGGTCACCTGCCCCACCCGCCTCACTGCAGGTAGGGTTAGTTGTGAGATAAGGAAAGCAGAAATTACACAGAATTTTATTAAATAACATAGAATCTAAAGAAAACAAGAAATTATAATTTAAAACTGGATGAATTAAAATATAACTAAAATAATGGGTAACCAAGGTTACCTTATAGTCTAAAGAGACACGTAATGTCTAGACGATTAATGAAGAATTCTATTCCTGTTTATTTAAGTATTAACCTTATAAATGGTCAATAATACAGGAAAGAAGGGATAAAATATATTATTTAATTTTATTTATAAACGTACTGTAAGAAACCCGCGTCTCTCAGCACATGCGGTCTAGACGTGACGTCATCACAGGGGTTTCCCCGAGGATTTCCCCAGTTAGAATCGTGCTTTATATTATATTTTAACCCTTAAAATGGACCAATAGAGTAGAAGAACGGGGATAAACCGTTGCAAAATTTATTTGATTTGATTTCAACAGGCATATATTCCTGTATATAAACTACCTACGCGAGACGTGCAAATTGCAAGAAATGCTGTCTCGATAAAAAACTGGAAGTGATTTCGATTATTTCACTCGACAAGGACTCGTTTGTGTTACATTTATACACTTTTAAACCCTAAAAATGGTCAAATAATGAAGCAGATAGGGCTAAATATTTTATTTTATTTTATTTTACTGACAGGCATATATATATATCCTGTATTAGAAACCACATGAACGAGTCGCCATTGCTTTACAACGTGAACCCGGAAGTGGACTTCCGTTGTAAAATATGGTAAAGATACTTATCTGAGCTATGAAAAGACATCGAATTGTGATTCTATGCAGTAAAATAAAGAAACTGATGTAGTTTCCAAATCCAACAATAAGTATATCCTTGTAAAAATGAAAATAATATTCCTTGTAAAATAAAGCATTGTAATTCGCGTGGCCAATGAGAAAGTAGAGCGAGAGGTCAGAGGTTATCACGTGACGACAACTAGCAGTGTATCCGGTGGCTAACAAGAACTGTCTTTTTTTCTAAGACGTTGGCCCCGGGTGTGGCAACCCGAGAACAGCATTAAGTCCCACATGGTAAGCTATTGTAGCGTAATAAAAGCAATAGTTTTCAAGTTACAACTGATTTACTCAATAGTGAGAACCTGAAAATAGCTATTGCTCCGCTATGCCATGAGCTATAGGTCTGTAATTTCACTATGTTATAGCTAACCCAAAAGTAGGTGAACAATATATTTTAACAAAATACTCCAAATGCAATATTTTTCAAGTTATAGCCGATTTACTCAACAGTCAGTGCCTGAGAATAGCTATTGCTCAGTTGTGCCATGAGCTACAGGTCTGTAATTTCACTATGTTATAGCTGACCCTAAAGTAGCTGAATAACATATTTGCACAAATTTCTGTAAAGGCAATAGTTTTCCAATTACAACTGATTTACTCAACAGTGAGAACTTCAAAGTAGCTATTACTCAGCTATGCAATGAGTCACAGGTCTGGAACTTCACTATGTTATAGCTGACCCCAAAATAGGTGAATAACATATTGAAACAAAATACTCTAAATGCAATAATTTCCAAGTTATAAGCGATTTACTCAACAGTGATAACCTCAAAGTAGCTATTACTCAGCTATGCCATGAGCTACAGGTCTGAAATTTTACTATGTTATAGCTAACCCAAAAGTAGGTGAACAACATATTTAAGCAAAATACTGTACATGCAATAGTTTTCAAGTTACAACTGATTTACTCAATAGTGATGACCTAAAAGTAGCTATTACTCAGCTATGCCATGAGCTACAGGTCTGAAATTTTACTATGTTATAGCTGACCCAAAAGTAGCTGAATAACATATTTATACTAAATTCTCTAAATGCAATAGTTTTCAAGTTACAACTGATTTACTCAATAGTGATGACCTAAAAGTAGCTATTACTCAGCTATGCCATGAGCTACAGGTCTGAAATTTTACTATGTTATAGCTGACCCAAAAGTAGCTGAATAACATATTTATACGAAATACTCTAAATGCAATAGTTTTCCAATTACAACTGATTTACTCAATAGTGAGAACTTTAAAGTAGCTATTACTCAGCTATGCCATGACCTACAGATCTGAAATTTCACTATGTTATAGCTGGCCCAAAAGTAGCTGAATAACATATTTATACGAAATTCTCTAAATGCAATAGATTTTAAGTTACAAGTGATTTACTTAATAGTGAGAACTTCAAAGTAGCTATTACTCAGCTATGCAATGAGCCACAGATATGAAACTTCACTATGTTATAGCTGATCCCAAAATTGGTGAATAACATATGAAACAAAATACTGTAAATGCAATAGTTTCCAAGTTATAAGCGATTTACTCAACAGTGATAACCTAAAAGTAGCTATTACTCAGCTATGCCATGAGCTACAGGTCTGAAATTTTACTATGTTATAGCTGACCCAAAAGTAGCTGAATAACATATTTATACGAAATACTCTAAACCCAATAGTTTTCCAATTACAACGGATTTACTCAATAGTGAGAACTTTAAAGTAGCTATTACTCAGTTATGCCATCACCTACAGATCTGAAATTTCACTATGTTATAGCTGGCCCAAAAGTAGCTGAATAACATATTTATACGAAATTCTCTAAATGCAATAGGTTTTAAGTTACAAGTGATTTACTCAATAGTGAGAACTTCAAAGTAGCTATTACTCAGCTATGCAATGAGCCACAGATCTGAAACTTCACTATGTTATAGCTGATCTCAAAATTGGTGAATAACATATTGAAACAAAATACTGTAAATGCAATAGTTTCCAAGTTATAAGCGATTTACTCAACAGTGATAACCTAAAAGTAGCTATTACTCAGCTATGCCATGAGCTACAGGTCTGAAATTTTACTATGTTATAGCTGACCCAAAAGTAGCTGAATAACATATTTATACGAAATACTCTAAACCCAATAGTTTTCCAATTACAACTGATTTACTCAATAGTGAGAACTTTAAAGTAGCTATTACTCAGCTATGCCATGACCTACAGATCTGAAATTTCACTATGTTATAGCTGGCCCAAAAGTAGCTGAATAACATATTTATACGAAATTCTCTAAATGCAATAGGTTTTAAGTTACAAGTGATTTACTCAATAGTGAGAACTTCAAAGTAGCTATTACTCAGCTATGCAATGAGCCACAGATCTGAAACTTCACTATGTTATAGCTGATCCCAAAATAGGTGAATAACATATTGAAACAAAATACTCCAAATGCAATAGTTTCCAAGTTATAAGCGATTTACTAAACAGTGATAACCTAAAAGTAGCTATTACTCAGCTATGCCATGAGCTACAGGTCTGAAATTTTACTATGTTATAGCTGACCCAAAAGTAGCTGAATAACATATTTATACGAAATTCTCTAAATGCAATAGTTTTAAAGTTATAAGCGATTAACTCAACAGTGATAACCTAAAAGTAGCTATTACTCAGCTATGCCATGAGCTACAGGTCTAAAATTTTACTATGTTATAGCTGACCCAAAAGTAGCTGAATAACATATTTGCACGAAATTCTCTAAATGCAATAGTTTTTAAGTTACAAGTGATTTTACTCATGATGGAAGTTACTGAAAAGCCCAAAAGTAGCTATTACTCACTTAGCTATTGAGACAGGCACCCAACTTACTCACCATATTGTAGCTATGAAAAAAGTAGCTGAATAACATATTTTAACAAAATGCTCTAAATGCAACACTTTTCAAGTTATAAATGATTTTGTGCATGATTTCATGAATTTTAATGCATTAAAAATTATTAAAAAAATTTATTAAAAAAAAAGTAAGACAGATCCAGGTCTCATACTCACACAAGAGAATCTACCTCTGGCCTAGTACATATATGCAAGATATGAGAGAAATCCCTGCAATAGTCACTGAGAAAATTGTGATTAAGTGTTAAAATTTTTACACTTTTGGTGGGGGTACCCCCCTTGTAATGTCTCTAGCAAACAGACGAACAGACAGATTTGCATGCCTTGAACAATTTTTCATCCTCGATAGATAAGGTATCTTTTAAAAAAACAGCACGTCTCTAGGCCTTGTAGTTTTGGAGGAGAAGTTGTTCACGCGGACACGTACGCCCACGCCGCAGAGTGACGACATAATGTCAGCTGACTGACAAGTCAGCTGACATAATGAAGTGAACTCTGCCAGTCCACGTTTTCTAACATATTTCTTGGATCTACGACTCCGCCATTTTATAAACAAAGCACACTCACAGTATTTCTATTCATGTACCTGATTAGTTTCAAATCGAGGCGTGTCTTGACGACAGCCAGTAAAAAGCTAACATACATCTAGTAAGGGATCAATGTCATTTCTTTTCTGGCATTTCATTGGTTAAAATAATAGAATCGCGTATTGAATGTAAAGAAATGAAAGTCTTTTTATTTTAACTTTCTTCCGTGACTACGGTTTTGAATGCAAATATCAGACATACATGGAATCGCGTTTTGAATGTAAGAACACGGAAGTCCTTTTAGTTTAAAAATCTTCCGTAGCCCAGTGTTTTGAATGCATGGAAGGTGCTTTTTTATTCATTTATTTTTGGTTACTTGTACAATGTACCTGTTGAAAAAAAATATTTTTAAAAATTGGTGACATAGAAGGGGATGATTTTTTTCATTCATTTGGTATTGGTAATGAATACATTCAGACACAGTGCAAGACACATTACAAAAATATATTAAAAATTGGTGACATAGATAGGGATGTTTTTTTTTTCCATTTATTATTGGTAACTTATATTTTACCATGCAATACTTTATAAATTTGTTTTCAACATTGGTGACATAGATATGGATGGTTTTTTTTCTTTCCTTTTTTTTAAAATTATTGGTAACTTATATATTTACCATGCAATAAATTATAAATTATTTTTAAACATTGATGACATAGATGGGATGTTTTTTTTTTGTTTTTTTTTTGTTTTTTTGTCTTGTTTCTTTTTCATTTATTATTGGTAACTTACCGGTATATATTTTACCATGCAATACATTATAAATTATTTTTAAACATTGGTGACACAGATGGGGATATTTTTTATTTATTTATTATTGGTAACTAGAGTTACGATTGAAAGTACATATGAAAACTGGGTCCCGAAAACTGTAAAATCTTCTGTACGTGTACCAACAGATGACTCCCACCTAAGTGAGTTTATATTCACACATAGTTTATTATTCAGAAATATGATACCATAATCCAGTCCATTTTAGATTATTCTTAATCCTTGATTCTAGTTGAGTTTTTGCATCAAAAGTCACTCAAATCATATCTAGTCATCCATGATACTCTCAACAAGCTAGCCTAAAATATGTAAATGTAAAGGCATTTGAAGTATTTTCAAATAAAGAAGGACCGCTTAATATTTGTAAGGGCCACTTAAGTCTAAAAGTTACTGGTCCTGCTGGCCACCATTATTTTCGCACGAGTCTGAGACCCTGAGTGGGGGACACTCACTCACATATGTTCCCAGTGGGGGATGGTGGAGGAGAGGAGGATCTGTGCCATGTACGCAGTGGGGGACACTCTCTCACATATGTTCCCAGTGGGGGATGGTGGAGGAGAGGAGGATCTCTGCCATGTACGCAGCGGGGGACGCTCAGTGACACATGTCCCCAGTGGGGGATGGTGGAGGAGAGGAGGATCTCTGCCATGTACGCAGTGGGGGATGCTCAATGACACGTCCCCAGTGGGGGATGGGAGAGGAGAGGAGGATCTGTGCCATGTACGCAGTGGGGGACACTCACTGACATGTGTTCCCAGTGGGGGATGGTGGAGGAGAGGAGGATCTCTGGCATGTACGCAGTGGGGGATGCTCAGTGACACATGTCCCCTGTGGGGGATGGGGGAGGAGAAGAGGATCTCTGATATGTACGCAGTGGGGGATGCTCAGTGACACATGTCCCCAGTGGGGGATGGGGGAGGAGAGGAGGATCTCTGCCATGTATGCAGTGGGGATGCTCAGTGACATGTCCCCAGTGGGGGATGGGAGAGGAGGATCTGTGCCATGTACGCAGTGGGGGACACTCACATATGTTCCCAGTGGGGGATGGTGGAGGAGGATCTCTGGCACGTACGCAGTGGCGGACGCTCAGTGACACATGTCCCCAGTGGGGAATGGTGGAGGAGAGGAGGATCTCAGCCATGTACGCAGTGGGGGACGCTCAGTGACACATGTCCCCAGTGGGGAATGGTGGAGGAGAGGAGGATCTCAGCCATGTACGCAGTGGGGGACGCTCAGTGACACATGTCCCCAGTGGGGGGTGGTGGAGGAGAGGAGGATCTCAGCCATGTACGCAGTGGGGGACGCTCAGTGACACATGTCCCTAGTGGGGGATGGGAGAGGAGAGGAGGAGCTCTGGCATGTACGCAGTGGGGGACGCTCAGTGACACATGTCCCTAGTGGGGGATGGGAGAGGAGAGGAGGATCTGTGTCATGTACGCAGTGGGGTATGCTCAGTGACACGTCCCCAGTGGGGGATGGGAGAGGAGAGGAGGATCTGTGCCATGTACGCAGTGGGGGACACTCACTCACATATGTTCCCAGTGGGGGATGGTGGAGGAGAGGAGGAGCTCTGGAATGTACGCAGTGGGGTATGCTCAGTGACACATGTCCCCTGTGGGGGATGGTGGAGCAGAGGAGGATCTCTGCCTTGTATGCAGTGGGGGACACTCACTGACATATGTTCCCAGTGGGGGATGGTGGAGGAGAGGAGGAGCTCTGCCATGTATGCAGTGGGGGATGCTCAGTGACACATGTCCCCAGTGGGGGATGGGAGAGGAGAGGAGGATCTGTGTCATGTACGCAGTGGGGGACACTCACTCACATATGTCCCCAGTGGGGGATGGTGGAGGAGAGGAGGAGCTCTGGCATGTACCCAGTGGGGGACGCTCAGTGACACATGTCCCTAGTGGGGGATGGGAGAGGAGAGGAGGATCTGTGTCATGTACGCAGTGGGGGACACTCACTCACATATGTCCCCAGTGGGGGATGGTGGAGGAGAGGAGGAGCTCTGGCATGTACCCAGTGGGGGACGCTCAGTGACACATGTCCCTAGTGGGGGATGGGAGAGGAGAGGAGGATCTGTGTCATGTACGCAGTGGGGGACACTCACTCACACATGTCCCCAGTGGGGGATGGTGGAGGAGAGCAGGAGCTCTGGCATGTATGCAGTGGGGGACGCTCAGTGACACATGTCCCCTGTGGGGGATGGGAGAGGAGAGGAGGATCTGTGCTATGTACGCAGTTGGGGATGCTCAGTGACACATGTCCCCAGTGGGGGATGGGGGAGGAGAGGAGGATCTCTGCTATGTACGCAGTTGGGGATGCTCAGTGACACATGTCCCCAGTGGGGAATGGGGGAGGAGAGGCGGATCTGGGCCATGTACGAAGCGGGGGACGCTCAGTGACACATGTCCCCAGTGGGGATGGGAGAGGAGACCAAATCTGTTCCTATTTTTTCTGAATGATTAGTTTGTGTTCCATAATGTTATACTCATATATATTGTGTGATAAATAAAAGCTAACATTTCAGTGATCTATTTTTTCTCTTCAAATAGTGATTTCTCTTTGAGGCATCTCCCATTACGGACATAACGTGGTGGGGGACGTCCCCCACTACGTACATACCATCCACCATCGCGCGCACTCACTTCAGCGCTGAGGATGCCCCTCGAATATTTTGGTGTGATCAGATTTGACCTTGGATCCCTCCTTCAAGGTCAAACGAGGATAGCCAAACTTAAAACTGCTTTTATTGGTCCTAGAGGTATGGGATGGTAAACCAAGCTATAGGAAATCATGGGCTGGCAATCTTTTGGTGTGGTTAGATTTAACCTTGGAGCCCTCCTTCAAGGTCAAACGAGGATAGCCAAACTTAAAAGTGCTTATAACTCGCTTATTATTGGTCCTAGAGGTTTGGGATGGTAAACCAACATGTAGGAAATCATGGGCTGAGATTCTTTTGGTGTGGTCAGATTTGACCTTGTACCCCTCCTTCAAGGTCAAACGACAATAGCCAAACTTAAAAGTGCTGATAACTTGCTTATTATTGGTACTAGAGGTTTGCAATATGAAACCAACTTATAGGAGGTCATGGGCTGGAAATCTTCTGATTTTTTCAGATTTGACCTTGGGGCCCCTCCTTCAAGATGATTCACTGGCTTTGGTGAGTTGTCTTTTCGGTGGATACAAATTTGCATCGGTTCTCTAATGCGTAGGTCTAGTTTTAGTGTGGATGTGAACCTGGAATACTTTCAAACTGAGATTTCATGTTTTTACAGGGTGGAGGAACATCTAAATATGTGACTTTACAGGGTGGAGGAACATGTGGATGAGGTGGTGTTCTAATAAAATGTGTCATGTCAAATCATTTTAGTGTGGATGTGTACCTGGAATATTCTAAAATTAGGCGATTTCATGCTTTTACAGGGTGGAGGAACATCAAAATCTGCGATTTTACAGGGTTGAGGAACATGTGGATATTTTGGTGTTTGAATAAAATGTGGCCTGTCAAATCATTTTAGTGTGGATGTGTACTTGTAATACTTTAAAAATGGGTGATTTTATGCTTTTACAGAGTCGGGGAACAGGGGTGGATCCAGATATTAAGTAAGGTGGGGGTTCACATCAGACATACCATAACTAGTAGTGCTGGGAATCGCCTCCAATTTTCATGGTCGATTATCCATCCATTTTTCCGAGCGATGATCGACCCATAATCGATTATTTTACTGTGTTATTGTTTATTATTTAAGAAATACTTTCCGGGATAAAGTATAGGTCAATCCGGTAAGAATAACGGTGTTCCGACACTTAGAATCTACCGAAAGCACCCACTTCCTGTAAATATGGCGGTAGACATAAACAAACTTGAATTCAAGACAAAACTGTCAGTTTATTAAGTAAAAATACCTAAAATATTTTTAAAATACGTGGATATTGATATAAATCAGGAAAGCTTAATAATCGATCATTGGAAAACGTCAGTGGCCGACCGCGATTCTACACTGTCACAGACAATTAATCGATACTGTAATACGTCTAATCGCCACACCACTACTAACTTGGGGGTTCCCCCCCCCCCCCCCCCCGGGGAAAAAAAATAAATTTTTGGTAAAAATATAATGCATTTCCTGTAAATTTAACACCACTCTCAAAAAATTGGCATGACTGTTTTTAACAATGAAAAATGTACCCTGGTGACTGTGAACATGTGGATCACTTGGTGTTTCAACAAAATACATCATCTCAAAGCATATAAAGCATTTTTGTCAGGATTTTGTTTCACTGTTTCACCGTTTATACACATAAGTGGGTAGAATTGATGGTATGGCGGAATTAACACCACCTATGTACAAGTGGATTGACAGGACTTTTTTGAAAAGTGATTTAGGTTTTCTTAATTGAAACTTAAGGTCACCTCAAGTATCCCAATATAATTTCCCCATCCCTGCAGTATTAAAAATAAAGGACAAACAACTCCAAAGCTAAAGAAATTATTCAATGGAGATCGTAATCCGGCAGCAGCGATCAGTCAAACCAATGTGAAAACAAGTAAGCACTCCTGAGAGCTGATTCATACAGAACAATATGAGAAGCTGCAAGTCTGCCACCCTTATTATCGCCCATATTACAATGAAAATACACCAAAAATAGAACATGGCAACCATCATAAAGTGCACAAAAATATACCGGTACCTTGTGTACCACTTAATAATTATCTGATACACATTTTAGAACAACTCTACAATATTTCCCAGGATATTTATTCATATTCCACCATATTTGAGTATATAAAACAAGAACAGGAAGTATTTTTTCCCTCCCAATCCCACAATCCATTAGAGGTGACATCACGATTCCCAGTATTCTCGGATACCAGTATATGTCATATGTAAACATAAACATCCTTGTGGTGGATAGGAAATAGCACTTTCGCAGTTTCCATGGATGGGGGTACTCTAAATTACAAGAACAAGCATTGTCGAATAATTAGATACCACCGGAAAGTTTGATTAAAATCAGAGAGGAAAAAGAATTCAGGTAGCATTTAATGTACCTGCTGCGAGCTATCTGTTTTACTATGTAATTCTGTTTTTTTTTCGAGCTATTCTTATATTAAAAAGCTTTGTGTACAATACATGCACCATTTTATCACAGAGTATTACCCCAGCAGGCACATGCCTTGAAATGTTGTTGATTTAAAGTTGAAAACAGGTCCTAACATTAAAATCCACATTACCAATTACTAAATCTAAGTTAGTTTTCTGACATGAAAAAGTAGTGATATTTTGACCAGAAATCATGGTGATTTTTGGTTGATAACTTGACACTGACACAATTTTAACACTATTTCAAAGCTGGATTTTTGACTGGAAAAAGTAGTGATATTTCATGAAAAAATCATCACTAAATCAAGTTAGGTTTTTCGACATGAAATCTTAGTCATGTTATTGATCAGAAAACAGGTTGTATATTGGGAATTTAATGACTAGTGATGCTTGATTGAAAATTCTTTTCTAGAGGGTGATATAGTGATTAAGTCTAACTTTTTGAAAGAACTATTATTGCAATAGTTTTTGAATTTGTTGGTATTTGTAATGCAAAGACTAATTTTTAAAGATTATAAAGATGATAAAGATTATGTGTGCTTGTACTTGTACATTTTTATCCATTCTCCTTATTAATTTATAGCAACTTACAACAAAACTGATGCACCCAAATATAATTATTATAATTATATTTTGATTAATGCAATTCCTGACAATTAAAAAAAATGGTTTTGAAGTCAAACTTATCTTAAATAAAAAAGATAAATTTAAACTTATTCATCAAAACTTAGTAATTTGAATTTGTTTCTCAAATTCTACATACACAAATAACTGGTTTTCAGTTTGCAAGGTTACGCTGAAAACTTCTCTATACTGAGAACCTAAGCCATAACATTTTATCACACAACAGTGAGGTTGGGGGTTCCTGTTTCTTCTTATCTGTACCCTGCTACACAGAACATTAGGCCTGTGACTAAAAGTAATTAGATAACACAGCAGGGGTGGAGGTGGTGGTTTATTGTATAATATTATTAAGAAGCTATAATTATGGCACACAAGCTACAATGATTCAAATAAAGAAGACAGTGTAAACAACCTGATTTCACCCATTGATTTTCATCCCATTTTTATTTTATTCTCTTCACTCCCTGTTTTGAATTGTTATCTTTTTCAAGTGCTGAGTTTTATTCAGAGGCCGATCTAGGGGGAATGGAGGGTGCACACCTGTAATGGCCCGGTAAATTAACTCTCATTAGACTCAACAGTAGAAATCAATAATCACATAGCACACCACCTCTAATAATAACCTCAACCAATCCCTGCCTCTTTGAGAAAGACCTCTTAGAAATAAATCCATGATTGGTGACAAGTAATATGTGTTAGTGTACAGCGACTTGTATAAGAGCTTCAGTCTTTGAGCTGAAGTGATAGAGAGAGAAGTGGCAGTGAATAGAGACAGTGAATACAGAGAGACAATAGAAGAGAGAACATGAATTAGTATGCAGAGGGGGAGAGCTTAGTTGGCTCTCTCACTCGAGAGAATGTGTTGGATTGCTATTGTAACTTGTGTTTATTGAACTAGAATAAACTGTGAAAGAATAATCAAGTGTTTCACTTCTGTCGTTGTGGCGAACCTGGACCTCTCATTAAACCAGCCAAGCGAGTACTGACAGAAGTGGACATGGTGGAGATCTGGTAATCCATAGCTGCCCCAAGGCACTGCTGGAGTCCACCTCAAAACACCCCCTAAAATACATTTGGACATGGTGAGAGGCCAAAGTGCTAGACAAGGAAAATGGATATTAGTTATAAATAAATAGTTTACACAAATGAACTACAGAAGTGTTTTTGAATCAACCTATGGACTTATGGTGTCATTATTAGATGTTTATTATGCTACACACGTGATACCACCACTTTCTCTGCTGGAGACTTCATATAGACCAGTGGGACCCGGGTTCTAACCGATGGCTCAACAGAACAGAAGCACGACCACTGCCCCAGGACAAACAGGAACACAGACTGGAGACCTAGGAGACAATGAAGCTGTTTTGGTCAATCAGGATATGATAAACAATAGTAATGTTATGGACAATACTGCAGCCAAATTCCTACCTCAGCAACACATCCCACCACAGAACCGGCAGCACAGACCAGCTCCGGACAGGCAAAGGCAACAATCACAGTCACTGGCGGTAGATGTTCAGCGCAACCCTATCCAAAACCCACTGAGAACCCAAACCCTCCCACCCAAAACCCAACACTGTCACGTAGATCCCCAAACTAACTTTTAGAACACAAAACTCACAACAGAAAACATTACCTCAAAGAACTGGCTATCATTTATCCAATCAGGCGGATTTTGCACTGTTGCCTACCAGGTTTCCACCGGTCACACAACAAAATGTAAAACTTGACAATTTGCCTTTCAAATTAGATTCATTCAGTGGCAACCCAAATCAAGATGCAGAAGAATTTCTGAACAATTTCAAACTTGCAGCTGATGTCTTGGGCTGGAATTTTGACAAACAGCCAGGTATTTTTTACATGTGCCTACAAGGTACAGCTAAGATATGGTTTCAACAGCTTGACTCTCCTACCAGCTCAAATATTGAAAATATATTTTCTGCTTTTCCTTTAAGATTTAAACCTTTAGGTCCAGATTGGAGTAGGGAAGCTTCTTTTCTATCCCTTTGACAAATGCCCCAGGAAATTCCCAACAATTTTCCAACAGAGTATTACAAAAGGGCACCAATATAGGAAAATCAGACAAAGATCTTATCACCCAGTTTATTAGGGGCCTACCCACACCTAATAGAATCCACACCATCGTACAAGACACAGACGCCTTCGACCGTGCTACCAGAATTGCCACTTTGTATGAAACCGCCAAGACATTCGGTCAAGATGACAGTACAGTTACTCTACAAAAACAAGAGACAAGCATGGAAAGACAGAACTTTAAAATGGTAGACTGTAGAATTCAATGGCCACCACATTTCTGAGTGTCACAAAAAGAAATCCAGCAACTGCAGGAGACAACACCCCTACAGTGCACAGCGAAACAGAATACAGAAACAACCACCACAGAAAGGACCCACTAACGGATGAACTAACAAACCCAGGTCTGTGTATTCTGATATTTTGTGTTTCAATTGTAATGGCACAGGTCACATTGCAAGTGATTGTCATAGGGGACAAATACAACAACAAAATTATTACAGGGCAATAATTATCATACACATAGTTTCAAGAAACAGGGCTATCCGTCACGACAAGATAGTTATTACAACCCACCACAAAATAAGCAAACTATGGAGAATGTTTAAACAACCCATAAATCTCCACAGGCAAGTTTTCCAACCCTTGAACGTAGCCTTTCTTCAGCCTCAACTTTAACTCCTCAAGAAAAACAAAAAGTATTGGAACTTTTAAAAGAATTTGATGATGTTTTCTTACACCCTGGTCAGAAGCTATCTTGCACAAATATAGTAGAACAGCACTTGGGGATTCCAAAAGATACCCCAGTTTGGCCTTGTCGTTCTCTCAGATTAAACAACACAAGAATGGTAATTCTAGAAGAATGTGTTAAAGACCTCTTACATCAAGGTATAATACAACACAGTGGTAGTCCTTATTCAAATCCTATCTTACTAGTTACAAAAAAGAATGGGAGTATTTGTCCATGTTTGGATTGTAGAACTCTTAATGAAAAATTCCTCCAGTAGCTGTAAACCCTGGACCAGTTAACAACATACTGGCATCTATACTGCCTGGATCAAAGTGTTTTTCCACCTTTGACCTTACTTCAGCCTACTTCCAACTGCCCCTGGCAGAGGAAGACAGGAAATATACTGCTTTTGATTCAGGGCGAGGAAAGATGAAATATTGTCGAGCGGTAATGGGATGAAAGGTAAGCTCAAGTACATTAGTTACTGCTATAAATAAGTTATTCCATGACATGATACACACTGAGATTCACTACTACCTTGATGATCGAATAATAGCGTTCCCTACTTTTGAACAACATCTAGTAACTTTGAGAAAAATGTTTGAACATTTAAGAAAGGCTAAGCTTATGCTTGGACATAAAAAATGATCCTTTGCCACTCCAACAACAGAGTTTTTAGGACACAATTTGTCTTATTCAGGCACTTCTCCATCCGTTGATAAATTAAGGCCTGTCAAGAATTTCCCACAACCAAAAATCCCAAGCAAGTTAAAAGTTTTATTGGTTTAGCTTCATATTATAGACGTTTTATCCCAGGTTTCTCACAAATAGCCCATAGCCTCTATGAATTGACAAAACATAATGTACCATTTCACTGGAGTGATGATTGCGAGATAGCCTTCCAAACATTAAAGGACAACCTTTGCACTGCACCTGTTTTAATATCTCCAAACCCAAACCTTCCATTTCACATTATTTGGATGCTTCCAAGAATCAGTGGGATTTGTTCTAATGCAAAAGAAAGATGGTAGATTACACCCAATAGCATATGGCAGTAAAATTCTGGACAAACACCAACAGAATTGGAGTATAACTTGCTTAGAAGCGTTTGACCTTGTGACCAGTGTACACCATTTCCAATTCTATATAGAAGGCAATAAAGTAATTCTACACACTGATCACAGTGCATTAACATATATTGCCAAACAACATCTCACAGACATGAGTGTAACCCAATGGTTAGAAACCCTTATTAAGTTTGACATTCAAATAATTTATGAAAAACCCAGCAATAATACAGTAGCAGATGTTTTGAGTAGAAATGTGGATGAAAATAATGCCATTCCATTCTCCACAATCACAGAAAATTGGTTAGAAGACAAATTTGATCAGTTTTGTCCACCCCTTACAAAAACAGTTAGAACAAATAGGACAAAAACCAGTAATACACAGACAGGCCAATTACCAGTATATATAACCCAAAATAAATTGCACAGCAAACCGGCTATCTCAAAATTGTCTCTCTCAATAGACAGCGTGATGGACAGCAATGCTTTAATTAATGCCCAAAGATCAGATGGATACTTTGCTCCAATCGTTAATTTTCTAGAGCACGGAGAGCTCACCGGCCACGACAAACTTGACAGAAGAATTGTGATGGAATCAGAATGGTTTCACTTAGATAATGGCATACTATACCATACTAGTTTGACCCATTTTGAAAAAAACAATCTACACATAAAGTTGTTTTATGCAGACCAGACCGAGATATGCTTGAGGCAATTATTCAAATGCATAACGTAGGGCATATGGGTATTACTAAACTATATTTACAGCTCAGACAACAGTATTATTCACCCAAATTAAGGCAGATGGTGAAAGACATAGTTCAGACTTGCCCGAAATGTCAACCAGTCACACCCAAGTAATCAAAAATCAATCACCCTAGCCATCAAAGAAATTTGCCACCTTCTGTCTATTAAGACCCAAAAATCTTATGCCTACTACCATGTGTCGAAGGGAGCAATCGAATGCACAATGTCCAGGGGCCACGGTGGCAGAGTGGTAACACTCTCGCCTCCCACCTCTGAGGCCCGGGTTCGATTCCCGGAACGGCCTTAAGTGGGAAAGCTGGTAGTTACTTGCCGTTGGTCGGCAGTTTACAGAACAGAACCCTAGCGAACTCTATGTACTGGTTTCCTCTGCCCTTCCAACTACCCATCGTGATATGACCTGTACAGTGTTGAAAGCGATGTAAAACCCCAAATAAATAAATGCACAATGTCCATGATCTCAGACGCCTTTAGAAAATTTGGACAAGATGCAAGAGATTGGTGTCACCTATTAAAAGTTAGTGCCTCTAGCATTAATTCAAGCCTCCAGGCTCATACTCAGTTTAGTCCATTTTCCTTCAGCATTTCTGAGAGTATCCTTCTATTTTTGCTTTCTCAGATTCAACAGAGGGGACCCTGTAAATGATATCAGCCGCTCTCCCTTCAAATCTGCTCACCCCTCTACAAAGCCACACAGAAAGAGAATGCCCAATATCACACCCAATTAATCTGAGCAAATAAAGCTTTAACTGATATCACCAGTGATTCATCCAGCCACTGTCTGCGCATGACAACAGACATCAACTGTCTGCGCATGACACCAGCCAGGTTGGACTTGCACAGTCCTGCGCACTCGACTGGGGTGATTAACATATAGGGTTTCTTAGGGACCATTTTAAATGTGCTTTGGTGTTGTCTTTTATAGCCAACAATTTGCTTACTTGAGCTTACTTGTTACTTATGAAAGTTTACCCATAGAATTCCACACTTGTATATAATTACAAAATTCCACAAATATTTTGCACCCACACCGTATGTATTTTGACAAATTCATAAGCATATGTGAATTGGGAACACATACTTTAACAAATGATAGTGAATGATAATTAACTCAAGATACACTCCCACCAATAAACACCACATGTGACACTTATATGATACAATTTAACTTAGGTGATTAAAGTGTGATAATTAAAGAAGTGACCTAATTTGAATCCACTCCCACAACCCTATTGAATGATGGTACAATAAACCACTATGTATTCAATTGTTCTTATTCAGTTGGACAGAACAGATACTCTGACTTAAGCAATCTTTTGTATTGTAAACACCAGAATAGTGCAGGGTAAAGACCGTCATTATCTCCACTAGTTTTATAGTATTATTTAATTAAAATTGTGGTGTCAGACTTTACAAATTTCTGCATAATGACTAGTATGTTACTAATGTGAAGTGTATTGTTATGTCAGTCTTTATTACATTCAAGCACAATACAGAGTAATGAGTGTGAAGGGTGATTAAATTTATAACTATGGTCATGTTCAAATACAATTAGGTATAATTACAGTTGGTATTTATACTGTTAGCAGTTATTATCAGTTCTGTATAATTGCAGTCAGTCATTATAATGTTTACACTTATTATCAGTTCTGTGTTCATCTGTATTTAAGTGTGTCAAGCATACACAATGCTACGGTATGTATATCCCCAGGTCTTATCAGTGACTAATTCACATGACATGTATAATTGTAGTATGAATATATGATATGTAATATTTATCTGTAACTTGAAATATCTGTGTATAAAATGAACTTATCAGTTTTATGGTTTGCCCAGCATAATAACCACAACAAGGAGCATAATGATATATATGTGGGCATATATTGTTCTGTATTTCAAAATGTATAGTATATGATATGGATATCTTATAATTTTTAAAGATATTCTAATTCAAATTCTAATTGGACTTTTATAGCGCTTAATCTCCCCAAACAAGTGGACTCTAAGGCACAACAAAATAAAAAGCAGACATCAAAATTTCTGTATCCAGGGGCATAGCAGGGGTCAAGCACCACGGAGAATGCCAGGGGAATGATCCAGGCTAAGGTGGGTATGCTTTGGTGGACAGGTAGCTTTTGAGCTGCTTTCTGAAGGAGGCCAGCAAGGAAGAGGCACAAATTTCATCAGGGAGAGCATTCCACACAGTGGGAGCATCAAACGCAAAACTATTACCAAACTGTTTGACAGATTTGAGAACGGAGGGCAGAACTTTGGAATGACAAGGAAATTACCACCACTTTGACTGTGCCTGGTGCTATAAGAACTGCTGTAGGAGGAAAGATGTGGAGCAAAATACCTGGGAAAGCCTCTGTGAAGATACTTATAAACAAGTGTGGTCGTCTTGAACACTGTGCGCAGTTCAACAGGAAGCCAATGCAGTTTCTTTAGCACAGGAGTTATACTGGTGTATCGACTGGTGTTTGATACAATTCTAGCTGCACTATTTTGGATGCACTGTAATTTGCGTAGATTGAACTTGGAGAGGCTCCTGAAAAGTGAGTTGCAATAATGCAGCCGACTACTAACCAGAGCATTAGCCACAAGCACAGAAACATCATGAGTGAGAAACTGCCTGACATGTCTGAAATCACGGAGTTTAACAAAACAACTTTTGCAGACATTCTGAACATGCTTGGACAAAGAAAAGTCTAAATCAAACCACACACCCAGATTTTTTACTGAATCAGCAGGGCAGAGTGAGTTGCCCAAGATATCAATTGGAAAATATGCTTTCAACTTGTCCCTCTGTCTCTTCGAACCAAAGATGATAAACTCGGTCTTGTCTGGATTCAGTTTGAGCTTACTATAGTGGACATCCACTCTTTAACATCGTCTAGGCACCTATTTAGCTTTTCAAAGGCAGCAGATACATTCTTCTGGGATAAATGTATATAAACTTGTCTATCATCTGCATAGAAATGAAACTTTATTCCCTTATGTCTACTGATAATCAAACTGAGGGGGGTGGTGTACAATGAGAACAGCAAAGGGCCCAGGACAGAACCTTGGGGAATGACAAATAGGAGTTTACAAACATCAGACAAAGTAGATCCAATTTTTATTGATTGGTAACGGTCTGTTAGGTAGGATGTGAACCATTTCAAAACACAACCACCGACACCAAACCAGTTTCGGAGGCAACTAAGAAGAGTGGAATGATCTATGGTGTTGAAGGCGGCAGACAGGTCGAGCAATACCAAGGCAGTGGTTTAACCTCTTGACAATGATAAGTGAACTTCATTTTTTATGTAGAGAAGAGCTGTCTCAGTTAAATGGCCGGTCTTATATGCCGACTGGTATGGATTGTCTAAGTTATGGACATGAATATGTTCTAATAGCTGCTTAGCAACCACACGTTCTACCGTTTGAGATAAAACTGAGGCTAGATACAGGACCATAATTCTTCAAGTCATTTGAGGGAAGATTTGGCTTTTTAATAAGAGGAGTGACCACAGCAGAATTGAAAGCATCAGGGACGGACCCCTACATGAGTGAGCAGTTAACCAGCTTTGTAAGGGATGGTAACAGTATATCAATGCATTCCTTGATAAGGAATGTCGGCAAAGGGTTACAACAGGCATGATTTTGTTGGTGATGTTTTAATTATTTTATCAACAGCCTCTTCAGAAACTTGCCTAAAGACGTTAATTTTTGGAGGATCTGAAGGAGGGTGAATATCATTTTCAGTGCCAATGGAACCAAAGTTATCTCTAATTTTCTTAATTTTGTTGGAAAAGAAGGAGGCAAACTGGTTAGTCAGTGATTTTTTGGACTCATGGGATGGAAGTGTGGTATCAGAAACCTTATTCAGGGTTTTATGGAGCTCACGCCAAAGTTTTCGAGAGTCATAACTATTATCTGAAATCAGTTTGCTATAGTAGTCTGATTTATCTTTGTTTACAAGTGCATTGCACCGGAAATCTGATGACGAAGCTGACTTCTGTTCAGTGGATTTTTAGCCCTACGCCAGGTTCTCTCAAATTGGCGCCTAAGGGACTTTGCACATCGATAATCGTCAGACATCCAATCTGCAGAATCCTTTTTTATCATTCTAGATACGAGTGGTGCATGAACATGGCCTATCAAGAACATGGCCCAGATCATGTACATATTGTTCGGATGGATTGACAACAGCATCAGCTGGAGACTTGACAAAGGACGTGTTTTTGAGATCCAAGCAGAAGTCAGACATATTGATACGGTGGTACCTTCTATATTGAACTATATTTGGAGTGTGAGCCACTTGACAAGGGAAGGCAACTGAGCATTTGACTAATGCATGATCAGAAACAAAGTCGCAAATTTTAACATCAGCAATGGTGTCCTGGTCACTGGGGGATAAAATGAGGTCCAATATGTGACCGTGTAGATGAATAGGTTTATCGACTAACTGTTTCAGATCACACGAATCAAGAAAAGTAATGAATTTATGACCATCACCAACTGAAATGTCAACATGAATGTTGAAGTCGCCACATATGTAATATGAAGAATTAATAGATGAGAGGTAACCAACAAATGACATGAATTCTTCCAGAAAGTTACAGGTACATGATCCTGGAGGACGGTAGATGCAGGCAAGCAACAATGAATGGCCATGAAGCCCGATTGACACCATCATGTTCTCAAATGACTGATAAAGAGGAGATTCTATTGTGTGGGGTCTGTAAGAGGATTTGATGAAAAAACCAACACCACCACCAATACCTGAGGGACGAGGCTTTTGAGGGAAATTAAAATCAGGAGGAGTTATAGACTGTAGGAAGCTGTCTGAATCAAAGGACCGAATATGTGTTTCCGTGAGGCAAAGAAAATCGAGGTCATATGAAGCAACCATATCAGATAGGAGTGGACCCTTATTCATTACGGATCTGGCATTGAAAACACCGAGTGTGAATGGACCAGGGTTGAGGGATACATCTCCTCCCAGTAGCAGCAACAACATTAGCCCTCGTCTATTAACCATGGATGAAAATTTTCGGCAGGAACACAAATATGAGAAATTTTTTGCAACCCTTGTCAAAGGAGGACATGATGTATAAGATGCTCTAGTGCTAAACCACTCATACCTGTGGGCGAGTTCTGTGTGAAGTGTACACTAGCCAATATCTACATTTACAATGTATGCGTATAGTACAGTATTGTTAAGGTATTGACATAAAATTTGGGTATCACCTTCATAATGGACAGATACACAGTAACACAATTATTTACATATATGGATTTCGCCCCATGCTATGGGAAATAGTGTAGCACTGACCTGAGTTAAAAAAAAGTTTATGATGCAATAAAATTCCATTTAATTACATAAACAGATATGTTCCATACTTATTTACCCAACACATGCAACTGTGGAACCCATTCTTGTCAGAAGCCTACATTTCTGGAACAGGCTCCAGACTGTCCTTAAATATATGTACTCCTCTACTTTATAAAAGCATGAATGGTGTTTAGAACTTGTATAGAACAGAGGCCACATAATAGCATGTTCTGCTTTCAGTATTCATACAGCAGGACTACCTTTTCCAGTCCACTACTTTCTTGAAAGTATACAGATGAAAGCTGTTTTCTGTCTCATTACTATAATGTTATACCATGTTTCTTTATATCTCCAGGGTATGTTACAGACTGATTTTACATAACATAGTTAGCATGGGGTATATTTTGCTTGATAGGTGGCTTTTCTTGATAGACAGATTTTCTATCAATGTTCTATGGCAAGTTATATAAGTTACATCCTTACAGATGATACCTCAGTTGCAAGGGATGCCTCAGTTGTTACACTTCATCTGTGTTATATATCCATCAGATCAGTTTGGATTGACAATCAGAGTTATGGTGCCTAGCTTTGGTTGTGCTTTCCAAATAATGATATTCTGATTATCTTGAAAGCTGACATTCTTTATTAAATCATAATGTTATGAAACAATTTTTCACATTTCTTGTATTCTATGGAAATCATAATGTCACCTTGAATGTTCCAGTTTTCAGTTATTGCTTTCTTATTTTGTTGCCAAAATGTTTGAATGAGTGCTTTCTGTTACTTTACATTTTCTTATTATGGTGTTGCTGCCGACATTTCTATGTATGTTTATGATATGATCCATGGTCTTGTCTATCATTCTACTTGCCATTCTTTCTTATATAGCCCACTGCTTTATTTATTTTTTTATCTTAACAGTGTCCTTATGCTGGATAGCATTCCTATAATTGATACCTTATTATTAACAAAATTGTACACACTACATAGTGATTTTATTTACTTACCTTTCTAATTTACAGTTAAACAAATTTTCTCCTTTCAGTGCATCAAATAAATATTACTTACCTTTTTATTTACAGTCAAACAACCTTTTAGTGTTAAAGGATGTTAGCTAGTTGCAATTTCTACACTCTTCTTCCATTGGTAGATATTGATACCTTACTTAATGCGCATAACATTTTGCATAAGATACGTACTACATGCAAGGGCTGAATAAATAAATAATAATTATAACAATAATAAAAATTATAATAATAATTAGCAATTTAACAAGGTGTACAGTAAATAAAGAATAATTGTAACAATAATAAAGTATCAAATAATAATTAACCAAAAACAAAATAATAATAATACATATACCAGAACCACAGGAGCCTAGGCTTTGTATGACCATGACCCTCACCTTTTATGCTAGGGACACCACAAAGTTCCCTATTAGCAGTGGCTCATCAGGAGTAATATCACTTTTAGTATCAAATTGTTAATTTCTTTATTTCTTATTGCTTTATTTATGCTGTTTAATTTGGTAGAAACATTTTGAGTACACATCCCATAGCCAATTTGGCATTGACATTATGCTAATTCTCCAGTTACAAAGGGATACTGATTGGCTTGGAGAGGACCTGATCACCCTCTCACCGCTAACTGAAATATTTTCCTACTTAATTGTCACACTAGGTGGCATTGCATTGAAACTGGCTATTCTTTCAAATGCTAATACCTACATTTCACAAATAGTGTTATTATTTGGTTTTGACTACTAGTGTTCTAAAATTTCAAAACAATACACTTCACTTTGGAGATGTTTGTGTTAGTATGACCATTTATGTATTTTGTATTAAGTATTCCTTGTGCCATATGAGAATTTATCACATGTATGGATATATAGTTGTACCTTCTTAAACTATTAACTTTGAACCCTCTAAACCAACCTATATTAACAAAATGTTGCCTTTATTGGCCGCAGTTCAGTATGTTTGCCGAAATGTGTCATTTAAGAGTTCTTATCTTAACTGGTTTGTTCTCTCATTCAAGAGTTCTTATTTTAATTGGTGCACGTGGGTTCTCTCATTCAAGAGTTCTTACCTTAATTGGTTGGTTCTCTGATCGATGTTATTTTATTGTTCATGTGATAGTGATGTGTACCTTACCTTTACTTGTATGTTTTGCATTACATGTTGTTTTCAAGTATGACCAGTTCACTATACTTGTATCTTTGTTACATATACTAGTTCAATATTTACATTCCAATTCTAATTCTAATAGTATTTTTATAGCGCCTAATCTCTATCCAAAGACAGGCTCTAGGTGCACCAAACAGAAGCAAAAAACTGTAATCATAAACCTGAGACATAGCAAGGGTCAGCGCCACAGAGAGAAATGAGGGAAAGCAAAAGTCAGGGCGGATATACTTGTGCGAAGAGATAGGCTTTGAGCTTCCTTCTGAATGAGTGGAGAGAAGTGGCCGAACATACATCATCAGGCAAATCATTCTAAATCTTTGGAGCGTCATAAGCAAAGCTGAGGCCAAAATGCTTAGAAGACTTATATAGTGAGGTGGCGAAGTGGGGGATCTCAAGGAACACACCATCAGCTTGGCTTTTGCGTGTGTTGTAGACACTTTGTCTGGGCTTAAGAAAGGTGCAAAATATCTTGGTTGACCACAATTTAGGAACTTGTACACCAGTAAGGCAGTCTTAAATATGGAGCGTTGTTCAATAGGCAACCAATGTAGAATCTTCCTAACAGGAGTGATGTGTGAGTACTTGGTGGTGTTGGTGACAATTCTAGCCAGACTATTTTGAATACATTGCAGCTTACGAAGATCAAGAGCTGAGAGACTTCTAAACAAGGAATTACAGTAGTCAAGTTAACTTCCAACCAGAGCATTCGCAGCCATAAGGGCAGCATGATGTGTGAGGTAACCTCTGAGACGCTTAAGATCCCTGATTTGAGCAAAACAAGACTTGCAGATATTTTGGACATGTCTCGAGAAGGAAAAATCACTATCAAACCATACACCGAGGTTCCTGACTACTCCAACAGGAGAGAGGAAATTGCCAAGAATGTTAACTGGAAAGGATTTGTTGAGTTTTTCACGGTGAATTTTTGAACGAAAAACAATGAATTCGGTTTTATTAGGGTTGAGCTTCAACTTATTAGCAGATAACCACTTTTTGACATCCTCCAGGCACATTTCCAACCTGTCAAAGGCATGAGACACATTCTTATGTGTGAGATGAACATATAACTGTGTATCATCTGCATAAAAATGAAAACCTATGCCGGGATGATTTCGAATGACTTTGCTGAGGGGAGTAGAAAATAAGGAAAAGAGTATAGGACCTAGGACAGAGCCCTGCGGTACTCCACACAGGAGCTTCTTTGCACCAGACAGAATAGAGCCAATCTTAACACATTGCAAACAATCAGAGAGGTAGGACTTAAACCATTCCAAAACTACGCCACCAACGCCAAACCAAGAACTCAAACATCCTAGGAGTGTACCATGGTCAATTGTGTCAAAAGCTGCTGATTGGCCAAGCAGCACAACAGCAGTGGCCTCACTTCGAGCCAGAGCAAGGTGGACATCATTTTTGATTGACAGCAGTGCAGTTTCGGTTGAGTGACCTAACTTATAAGCTGACTGCTTGACATTCTCAAGACCATTTGAACAGACATAGTCATTTAATTGGGAGGCAACCACATGCTCAACAAATTTGGAGATGAAGCACAGGCCTGACACAGGTCGGTAATTCTTGAGATCATCAGGTGGAAGTGAGGATTTTTTGATCAGTGGAGTGACAACAGCTTTTTTAAAATCAGCAGGAACAACACCTTCAGACAGAGAACAATTAACAAGTTTGGTGATTGAAGGTACAAGAATGTCAAGATATTCCTTGACCAAAAAGGTGGGCCATGGGTCCAACAAACAGGATTTAGTTGGTGATTTCATAATTGCCTTTTGGATTTCTTCATCAGAAACTTCATTAAACGAGTCAAAGCTGGGTAGGTCTGAGGGTGCAGGTAGGCTGAAAGAGTCAGTGCTGGAAAATGACCCCTAATCTTGACTTGTATAAGAGCTTCATTCTTTGAGCTGAAGTGATAGAGAGAGAAGTGGCAGTGAATAGAGATAGTGAATACAGAGAGACAAGTAACAGATGAACACAATTGAACCAGTTTCAGGCATGTTCAGTAAAGAGTAAACTGGATTATTTACCCCAATGTATAATGGTGAATAGAGTTGAGAGTCAAAACAAGATTATTTGGTTTCTGAAATATAATAGTTCAAGACATCACAATCACAGTATACAATTTCACAAAAAGCACGAAACTTCAAACAACATAGTACAGTATCACAGTGGGTATCTCTTAAAAATTGCAATTTTAAAAGGTTACATTAACTTTCAACAAGAGAACAATGCA
Source organism: Sabellastarte sp. h YS-2021 (assembly GCA_964017235.1). NCBI lineage: Eukaryota > Metazoa > Annelida > Polychaeta > Sabellida > Sabellidae > Sabellastarte > Sabellastarte sp. h YS-2021. Next base: position 136,793,521 of record OZ024927.1, on the reverse strand, counting down.
ATAAAGCTACTCCAAGTATTTGTAAATTTGCCATGTTTGAATTCCAATTTAGCAACATATTCCTGCTCAAGATATATTTTATTTAAATATTCACAGAAATTCCCAACAGACAAAATGCCAGCTGACCTTGAGATTTTGAAAATAAAAAACTTTGCGGTTAGATAGATTACATTAACTGGAAAATTTGATACATTATTTGAAAGATCTCCTAAAATTATGCTACATGCATTCACAGGCAAGTTTAACCCAATTTTTGACTTAATTAATGTACTAACTTCGGACCAGAATCTTCTTACACTAACACATTCAACTAGAAGATGTATTATAGTTTCATTTTCCTGTTTACAAAAGTTACAGATACCATCAATATGTCGCTTAATTTTGAATAGATAATCATTTATTCCAAGAATTCTGTATAGCACTCTATATTGCATCCAAATGATGTCATTATTCTTTATAGTTTTGAAACAGATCCTGAATATTAGATTCCATTTGTCCTTTGATATATTGATATGCAAAGCTTCTTCCCAAAAAGAGTAATTCGAAAAAAGATTCCCTGGATCAGCTTTACTGAGGATCCTATAGAAATCTTTACTTCCTTTCTTAGACTTTTGTAAAACTTTTATTTGATTTGGAAGGAGGGGTTTTTGGTGCTTTGTACAAGTAGTAACTCGGTGATATTCTAAAAAATTGGTTTTGATATTATATGTCTTTTTCATGATATTTTGAGACAGAAAGTCACCATTGTCATAAGTTAAGTCGCCAATTGATATGATGCCTTTGTTGAACCAATTTGGTAGAAAAAGTTGAAACTTAGACACCTTGGGATTATTCCAGAGGGAATCACTTAAAGCATCATTTGTGTTATTGATTGGAATACTGGCAATCAGGCGACTCCAATAATTCAGCGTTTGAGCCCAGAAGTTGTTATTTGTTTGTTTAGATAAATGGGAAGAATAGCTTGATCCAAGCATGAGAATGTTTTTTATAGATCCAAGGTAATGTTCTGCAACTTTTAACCAAGGTGTGTTGCAGCTGGAATAGATTCTGCTTATCCAAATTATTTTAAGTGCACAGTCAAAGTTATTTAATTCTATCATATTTAAGCCACCCTCACAGCACTGTTTTGTCACAATTGTCCTTTTCACTTTGTCTGGCTTACCATTCCAAATGAATTTATAAAATAAAGTTTCTATTTTTTTGAAAATATCTTTTCCTGATGATGGTATTGACAGAAATAGGTGATTGAGCTTTGACAAGCCTAATGTTTTTATGACTGCTATTTTTCCAAGAGGTGTAAGGTGTCCTTTGCTCCAAACATGAAAAAGTCGTTCCAGGCTTTGAAGCACTGGTGTATAATTTATCTTTACAATAGAACTGAGATCTACTAAAAATTTGAGACCCAAGAGAGTGAAAGTAGTGGCTCCCCAGTCCAAATTCTTCCCAATGTCAATTTTGTCACTAGAGTATCGTTTTTTTCCAATCCAAATCAGCTTGGTTTTTTTCAGTATTTATCTGAAGTCCAGATATAGAGCCAAAGACCTCAAGGACATTTATGGCAGCTATTAGGGAATCTTTGGTTCCATCAAGGATTAAGGTTGTATCGTCGGCAAACTGTGTGATCTTATGTTCTATGCCATTTACATATATGCCTTCATTTTTTTTCATTTATTATTAATAGAAACATAACTTGAGCACAGATGATAAATAAGGAGATATTGGATCACCCTGTCTGCCTCCACGTTCAATATCAAAGAAATCCGAAAGTACACCACATTGAAGAACAGCAGCTTTTACACTGGTGTTAAGAACCTTAACCCATTGACAAAAGCCTTTTTTAAATCCAAACAAATTTAAGGCAGAATGTAGAAACTTCCAAGAAACAGAATCGAAAGCTTTCTGGAAGTCGATTAGCATTAAAAGGCCAGGGATGTTTTCTTCCTTTGTATGGTGTATTATGTCATAAATTAATCTTGTATTTTCACCAATAAAGCGACCACGCATAAATCCTGATTGTGTGTTTGAAATAATTTTTTCTAGAACCATTCGTAATCTTGAAGCAAGAGCAGAAGATGCAATCTTATATATGACCGAAAGTAGGGATATTGGTCTCCAGTTTTTTAAAAATTGCCTTGGCTTGTTACCTTTAGGGAAACAGGAAATTACACATTGCCTCAATGAGATTGACATTTGTCCAGATGACTACCCATCGTTCAATGATCGCAAGATGAAATATTTCAGTTTCCACCAAAAAAAACTTTAAAGAATTCCGCTGGAAACCCATCCACCCCAGGGGCCTTCTGATTCTTCATAGATTTTAATGCCTTAGTTATTTCCTCGATTGTAAGATAACCCTCTAGGAGGCTTGATTCATTATCAGTCAGCTTGGTTAGACCAGTCAGTGTGTCGAAATTCTTTGTACAGTAATCAGAAATTTTAGCATCTCTACTACAGAACAAGGTTTTATAAAATCCTTTTAATTCATCCAGGATCTTTGTTTGGTCAGTTAATATTTTACCATCTTCAGTTACTATTTTTTTACCGTTTTTTCAGTGTAATAGTGTTTTTCAAGAGAACAGAAGTACTTTGAAGGCTTTTCTCCTTCACTTAGCCACTGGGCTCTGGATCTTATCATAATTCCTTTCAATTTTTCCTTTCTTAAAGATTCAAGTTCTCTCTTCTTTATCTCAAGTTCTGAGTAGTCCATACTGCCATCATTATTTTCTAAAGATTCTATTTCTTTCTTTAAATCAATTTCTCTTTTCATATTTCTTTTTTTTTAAGGCTGAAGCAAATTTTATAGTTTCACCCCTTATTTGTAGCAGTAATGTTTCAAGGAATTGGCTATCAGAAATAGTAAAATTAATCGAGGAATCATGTATTTGCATGATCGAGTCAGGATTATAGACAGGCACTGCATAGTTTAACTTTTCTCTGTCAATTAAATTGTTTATGCAAATCAGGAAGTCTTTGTCTTTTAAACAATTAAACTTCCACAGACCTTTACCTCTTTTAAATTTACAAATTGTTAAATGTAGCTCGATAAATGAATGGTCCGACCTGTATCTTGGTTTGATATCACATTTGTTAATCAAATCAGTGAGGTTGTCAGACACCAAAAAATAGTCGAGCCGAGCGCATCTCATTGGATTTTTACGATGCCATGTGTAGCGCTTTAAATCTTTGTTTAAATAACGGAAAGCATTTTTCAAGTCTAATGAATTCATTGACTGAATCAGGTAATTTCTAGCTTTTGGATTGTTTATGTTTTTTATAATTGCGACAGTCTTTTATTGGGTCTAATACAAGGTTAAAGTCTCCACAAATGATGCAGTAATCATGATCTGATATTTCTATTTTTTCTTTTACAAAATTGAAAGAAATTGGGGGAATCAATATTTGGTGCATAAATATTTACTATTCTAATACTAAATTCACTCAAAGTTAGAAGGACAGAAATGAAGTTACCACATTCATCCGTTTGTACCGACAAAATTTTGTATTCAAAATTTTTTCCTATCAAAATTGCAACCCCCCTAGCATTTGTTCTTGTACCATTTAAAAGACATTCACCTGGCCACAGTTTTTTAATAAATTTTTGGTCATCAGTTAACCAGTGTGTGTCTTGCAGACAGAGGATATCCGGGCGATTATCAGCTAAATAATTTAAAACATCTGTTCGTTTGTAAATATCTCTTAATCCTTGACAGTTTGCCGAGATAATCTTGATGTTAGAACATGTCATATGTCAAAAAAAGACATTGTATAGAATAAAGTGAATATATACTCAGGAATATACTGCCATTTGGTGTAAATACATTGCAGAATAAATATGATATACAACTTGGGGTAATAAGCGTCCAAGAATTTTTTAAACATTAACCCACAAAACATATACATGACAGACAAAAATAACAAAAACAGAACTCCTTTGAAAAGATGAAACCAGAAAAAAACATTCACCGTATAAGTTTCACGCAGGAGTTTCACATATACACAAATATATATGAACAGATATATACATGTAAAGAAAATCTGAAGAATCATTGTATGTAAACTGACAGTGAATACAGGAACATAGACATAAAAATTTAGTCATTTCAGAAAGTAATGAGTAAATATTTTAACCAAATAGTCTAAGTGCAATAGTTTTCAATTTAAAAACAATTTGCTCAATAGTGAGAATCTCAGAGTTGCTATTGTCAGCAGTGCTGTAAGCTATTGGTCTGCAAACTTACTATATTATAGCTGACCTATATTTAGATGGGTAAAATACTGTAACAAAATATTTCAACCGGAACAGTTAACAAGTTACACATGCTGTATTCAGTAGTGAGAATCTCAAAATAGCTATTGATTGGTATGCAATGCGTTATGGCTCTGAAATCTAAGTATGTTATACCTGACCCAAAGGTAACTGAGTGAAAAAAAAGAACAATCAAACGATCCACAGCCCATGGTTTTTAGAGGTTAGTTTAACATCCCAAAAATGTAAGAGCATAAATAAATGAGTTTTTAGGCCCTTTGGAGAAAGTATATATCCCTGTTTGACCTTGAAGGAGGGGTCAAAGCTCAAACCCAACATCAAAACTTTAACAACACATGATTGCCTATACATTGATTTAGCATACAAAAACCTGTATGACCAATAGTTAACCTAGATTGGCCTAAATGTAAACCTTTTAAAGATGTTCAACATTTACTTCTGTTATTAAACTGAGAAGATAGCTATTACTCATTTATTATACGCAATGGAGCTCATATCTGTGTCAAATGGTAGTTAGGACACAATAGGTGAACAGCAGGTGTTAGGAAAATACTCTAACTACAATAGTTTTGGAGTTGCAATGGATTTACTCAACAGTATGATTTCAAAGTAGCTATTACTCAGCACTACAATGTGCAACCACCATGAAACTATACTATGCAATAGTTTGTAAAAAAAGGCTGTGATAGATTGCCAGACTACATAGTGGCGAGACGGGTAACAAAAAGAATATTAAATACAGCCTAAATCAATTAAATACTTGGGTAGACCTTATTATTCCTTCAGATTTCTCCAACTAATAGAAGTTTTTCGTGTAATTTTCCTTATTTGTAGAGAATTTGGATCAATTTTTTGAGACGAATACCTGGTGTCATTCTTCCAACAAAGTCACAGCTTTAATAAAAGGTAGATAGATAACATTTTAAAAAGATTAGCCTAACTTTAATAATTTTAAATAATCTCTGACATGTACTTAGTCATTATTTTGCAACAAATAAGAAAAGTAGCTATTACTCACTTATGGCATGTGGTGGAACCCTAGACTACAAGTTTGTGTCAACCATACTTTTAACCTTTGTATCATTTGTTGTAAACAGAAAACCAGAGTGTCAGACTGTAAACAAATATAGAGAAAACATGTGTAAAAATGTCTAATTTCATAATGTCTTCTAGTACAGCTGTATAAAGTATTTGTTTCGAGTTGATCTAAATTTATTGTCTAAATAATATGTAATAATGTTTCAAAGTTGAAAATTGAGTACTTTAAGCATTTAGAGTTTATACCATTGTTATATATAGCAAATTTAAAATCCTTTTGTGGCAGCGTGGAGGTGCCATCTCTTAATGGTGTGTAATGGTGAAGAATTTAAAAGAATATTATTAATAATCTGTCCAATAATAATGTCCAAAATGCCCTGGTAAATTAACTGTCATTGGACTCAACAGTAGAAATCAATAATCACATAGCACACCACCTCTAATAATAACCTCAACCAATCCCTGCCTCTTTGAGAAAGACCTCTTAGAAATAAACCCAGTAATATGTGTTAGTGTACAGTGACTTGTATAAGAGCTTCATTCTTTGAGCTGAAGTGATAGAGAGAGAAGTGGCAGTGAATAGAGATAATGAATACAGAGAGACAATAGAAGAGAAAACATGAATTAGTATGCAGAGGGGGGGAGCTTAGTTGGCTCTCTCACTCGAGAGAATGTGTTGGATTGCTATTGTAACTTATGTTTATTGAACTAGAATAAACTGTGAAAGAATAATCAAGTGTTTCGCTTCTGTCGTTGTGGCAACCCTGGACCTTTCATAAAACCAGCCAAGCGAGTACTGACAGAAGTGGACATAGTGGAGACCTGGTAATCCATAGCTGCCCCAAGGCACTGCTGGAGTCCACCTCAAAACACCCCCTAAAATAACATTTGGACAACACCCCCCTTTCAGAGTTTAAAACCTTTGTTATGGGGCTTTTTGTCCCTGTCCAGCCCACCCCCCTCCGATCCCCCACCCCTAGATTTGTCTCTACTAGGGTAATATACCTGTTTCAAGTGACAGTACCTGTGTCATTGTCAAATTGACCAAATGTCAAAGGGACTTAGGTGTTTTGTGTGTGTACTAAGTTAGGTCTCATCCTCAAACAAACTGGGGATTACAAATACCTTTGGATACCTTTGTTTGTAAACCTATTTTGTTTACCAGTGTATGTTTAAACGTGAGATATGCAATTTACAAAACTGGAATCACTCATCCCAATTAAGGGTCAGTGGACATGTTACAAGCACCTGTTTTCAGTTGCATATTCCATTCACCAGGTGTTACTGTTGTATCACACAGAACTACTTTTTTATGTTTACATTTTATGTTTACCTTAGCAACTCCTCCAAACTCTTTATATTTCACAATAAATTTCAGCATATATTAAAGCTAAGAGGATCTGGTGAAGATTAGGTTTTAGGGTATAAATGGAAACAGCTATTGCCATGGCAACGCTTTTAAAATTTATCATTCTAAAAATTTATGGGTGTTCTACAGCATGAACCCATGCATATATTTTCACCAAATTTTCAGGGTATGTTTAACTGGAAGAGGATCCAGAGATTATAAGGTTTTGGGCACATCTAGCAATAGCTGTTGTCAAGGTAACATTTTTTACAATTTTTCTTTCTTAAAATTTGTGGGTGTTCTACAGCTTGAACCAATGATACTGTTTATAAAACATTTAATGATAAATGTTAGAAAAATGTTACACATGAACACAACAATGTCTGAATAATAATGGGGTCAGAGATCAAATTCAATATCTTTTCAAGGTTGCTCAATAAAATTATTATTTTTATGTCTAAAATTGTAAAATAGTGGCTTAGAAATTGTGACCCCATTCAATTCTTACTTTTAGGGATTGCATGTTGGCCAATTATGGCAAAGTCCTCTAAAATCCCCTTTTATTGCTAACCGCTATATTTGTTTGAACATATTTGAAGGTGAAGGTTTATAGTGCTTAACCTCCCCATACAAGAGGATTCTAAGTCACAACATAACCAAAAAAGCAGTCAACCAAATTTCAGTATCCAGAGACAGAAGAGGGGTGAAGCACCATGGACCACACCATGGGGATGATCCACGCTAGGGTAGGTATGCTTTGGTGTACAGAAAGGTTTTAAGCCTAAATGACATACAAAATTTTATGTTCATAAATAAATTAAAACTGAACCCTGACAAAACCGAGTTTATTTTGATAGGCTCCAAAAACAACTGTAAATAACTCCATCCTCACTTTCTTATCAATATTCTTGGCAATCAGGTCTCCCCAGCACAAAGTGTCAAGAACATTGGAGTAGTGTTCGATTCCAACTTCACTCTCACAGACCATGTGTCACAGGTCATAAAATCTACCAGAGTTCATGCTAGAGACCTGTACCAAATTTGTCCCTTCTCGACCTGTACATTCTAATTCTATTTGGACTTTTATAGTGCTTAATCTCCCCATACAAGAGGATTTTAAGTCACAACATAACCAAAAAAGCAGTCAACCAAATTTTAGTATCCAGAGACAGAAGAGGGGTCAAGCACCATGGACCACACCATGGGGATGATCCAGGCTAGGATAGGTATGCTTTGGTGTACAGGGGGAAAGGTTTTAAGCCACTTTCTGAAAGGGGTCAGGGAGGGAGAGGCATGAATCTTATCTGGAAGAGCATTCTAAACAGTAGGAGCATCAAAAACAAAACTATTACCAAACTGTTTGACAGATTTGTGAACAGAAGGATAGAACCTCGGAATGACGAGGAATTTGTCACCACTTTCACTGCACCTAGTACTACAAGAACTGCTGTAAGAAGAAAGATATGGAGCAAAATACTTAGGAAATCCTGTGTGAAGAAACTTATAAATAAATGTGCTGTCTTAAACGCCGTGTGCTGTTCAACAGGAAGCCAATACAATTTCTTAAGCAAAGGAATTATACTGGTGTATTGACTGATATTTAATACAATTCTGGCTGCACTATTTTGGATGCACTGTAATTTGTATAGATTGAAGCTAGAGAAGCTCCTGAAAAGTGAGTTGCAGTAATCCAACTGACTACTAACTAAAGTACAGAAACATCATGAGTAAGAAACTGCCTGACATGTCTGAAAGCAGGGAGTTTAACAAAACAACTTTTGCAGACATTCTGAACATACTTGGAAAAAGAAAAAACCTGAATTTGAACCACACACCCAAATTCTTGACTGAGCCAACAGGACAGTGTGGACTGCCTAAGATATCAATCGGAAAACCAGCTTTCAACTTATACCTCTGTCTCTTTTAACCAATGATGATAAACTCAGTCTTGTTAGGATTCAATTTGAGCTTACTAGTTGACATCCACTCTTTGACATCATCTAGGAACCTGTTGAACTGTTCAAAGGCAGCAGATGAATTCTTCTGGGATAAATGTATATAAACTTGGCTGTCACTGAATAGAAATGAAACTTTATTCCTTTATGTTTACTAATAATCAAACTGGGGGGGGGGGGGTGTACAATGAGAACAACAAAGGACAAAGGGCCCAACAAAACCTTGGGGGATGCCAAATAGGAGTTTACAAACATCTGACAAAGTAGAACCAAGTCTGCTAGGTAGGAAGTGAACCATATCAGAACAGAGCCTCTGATGCCGCAACCAGATATGGAGGCAACTGAGAAGAGTGGAATGATATATGGTATCAAAAGCCCCCAGAACAATACTAAGGCAGTGGGTTTACCTCTTGACAATGATAAGTGAACTTCATTTTTTATGGAGAGAAGAGCTATCTCAGTTGAGTGACCAGCTTTATATGCTGACTGGTATGGGTTGTCTAAGTTATGGACATGGATATGTTCTAACAGCTGCTTAGCAACCACATGTTCTACTAGTCTTGATATAAAACTGAGGCCAGATACAGGGTGATAATTCTTCAGGTCGTCTGAAGAAAGATTTGCCTTTTTAATAAGAGGAGTGACCACAGCAGTTTTGAAAGCATCAGGGATGCATCCCTCTATGAGTGAGCAGTTGACCAGCTTTGTAAGTGATGGTAGCAGTATAATCATCAGACATACAATCCACAGTATCTTTCTTTGTCAGTCTAGATATGAGAGGTGCGTGCCTGTGAAGAACATTACCCAAATCACGTACATATTGTTCCTAAAAATCAACTACAGCATCAGCTGGAGATTCAGGTCTGAGTAGAAGTCAGACATGTTGGTATCTTCTATATTCAACTTTATTTGGAGTGTGAGCCACTTGTCGAGGGAAGGCAATTGTGCATTTGACCACTGGGGGATAGAATGAGCTAGGTCCAATATGTGACCATATGCAGATGACTAGGTTTCTTGACTGACTGTTTCAGATCACATCAATCAAGAAAGTTCGTAAATTTATAACCATCGGCAACAAGGACATCAACATAGTACAAGTCTACATGTACTTGTTACAAAAATATAGAAACAGGAAGTTATTCATCTATGATCGGACAGCGGAGTTATTTTGCTGACTACCTGAAAAGATGGAACTGTCACTATGAAGTCTTCGGTATAGTATTTGCGATTTGCGATCCGCAAGGAAGTGTTTACTTTCATATATTTATTTTAGTGATTATTTGAGTTTTGTGACCAAAGGGATAAAAATGTAATTGTTTAAAGCATAGAAAGGAATTATAATACCCAGTCCATTATGATTTAATGAGGTAAGTGTTTTCGAGATACGTTTAAAGTGTCAAATCTCTGTAATCACTGATAATTCCCCATTCATGACGCCCACGACGTTTGTGAGTCAGAGAATGACGTCATGTTTTGATAGTGAAGTAATCATGATTTCTCTTGTCAGTAGCTGTTTGAATACTATGGACAGGTAATATATAGTTTTAGTATATTAGAAGCCACTATCAGTGTCTGTTAGATTTCGGTTTTCTGTTTCAGTGTAAACTTTAAGTTTTTAATTTTCGGTGCTATTTCTTCAAGTGATAGTTACTAACTAACTAAAGCAGTCCCTCTAAACACCTGGCACTTCCAGGGTATATGGACATGGCCGTTTACAACGTCATTATGCACTTTTCCACTGTAATGTGGCTACATTTCAGAAATGTGGCTACAAATATGTCCTATAAGGTTTGTAGCCACATTTCTGAAATGTAGCCACATTTCAGTGGAAAAGTACATAACAACGTTGTAAATGGCTGTGTCCATATACTGCCTTGCTACCAATTATCGCCGGCTACCAATTATCGCCAGACAGAATTCAAATGGATATAACTTCACCAAAGTAGCATCCCAAGTCTGGCAAATAAGGTAAAACTATTTCCAAAGTGAATGGAACAAATACACAACAAAAAGCTTTCAAAATACATAACCATAATTGAAATATGAACGTTTTATTTTTTGGTGGCGATAATTGGTAGCCGGCGATAATTGGTAGCAAGGCAGTACTCTGGAAGTGCCAAACACAGTGCTCTCTGCAGGGTAACATGTAGGGCTGCAATGATTCTTCGGTTACATGGAAACAAAATGATTCAGTTCAATACTCGAGGCAAGAAAAGTGAAACAGGTCTTCGAAAACAACTAAACATAGACGTAAAACTACTACAGAATTCTATTTTTTTCTTTAAATATATGAATATATTTATATATTTTACTAATATAAGGTGTTTCCATTTCAGTATTTTATATTTTAAGTATTTGCAAACTTTAATTCTTTGTGTAACATAGACGTGGTTACCTCGGTTCTACTTTACTTGCGTGTAGAGCCGTGGCACGACCCCACATAGAACTGGATATTTGCATAAACTCTTTTCCTGTCGAATAAAACTTGATAAAATGACTGAAAATGGTGTAATATAATTAGAAGCAGTTGATATTATGCCAAAGACACAAAAAATACAATATGTGTATGAAATATATATGCTATTTTACACAGTTTTTATAATAAAAGACCAGTTTCAAATTTTTGGAGAAATGGTCCAAAAACCCTGGAAAATCAGTAAATATCATTTGTTTTATGTCAAACATGTTTGCATGTTGACTGATTGTTGAAGAAAATGAAACAAAATAGTTGTGGGAACAGTTATGTGTTCACATTTGTATGATATTTGTGTTTTATGCAAATCTCCAGTTCTATGTGGGGTCGTGCCACGGCTCTACACGCAAGTAAAGTAGAGCCGAGGTAACCATGTCTATGTGTAACAATGTTTTATAAGACAGCATTTTATTATAACATATTTTGAAGACGCCTCAAATGTCACAATATAAAGATGGTTAAATTTTCTTATGTTTTGGATTATAAATGCCTCTTTTTCCCAAAATTCAATAAATTATCAAAATTCTTTCCTGTTGTTTGGTTTGTAACCATTGTATAAGGCGTGATATGTCAAAATATGAGGCAGTTTATTTTAGGGATGTGACGGGTATAAAAAACGGCATCGAGTATTCGACCTCCGACAACAGGCCCAGATTTAGTTCCCACCATTAGAAGTAGTGGTGTCATTGTCTGGGTAAATGAGGTCTCGATATTGTGAACAAAACAGTGAGCAATATCGCGGTGTCATCGTTTCAAAAATTAAACCTAAATTTGCTCTTTAAATAATGTGCATTGACAACTAATACTGAAATAAAATAGATTTTATGTTTCATTTGTGCTGTCAGTTGTTAATGTGGTGGATATTTGAAGCAATAAAACGTAAACAAAAGTCACGTTTTTTCACTTCCTGTAGGAAGTGGAAAGGGTCATCACCATAGTTACATCACAAATCAAAACGAAACTACATAAAAGTAGAAATTAGATGAATATTTCACCATATTTTTATTAAATCCCTTCGAAAATAAGCTAAAGTTAATGGTTGAATATGTTTATGAGATGCATCGCGGATGATCATTAATCCTCGATTATCGTCCATTTTTTCATCACCGGTGAATCTGCGATATCGCTGCTCGTGATGACACCACTAATTAGAAGTCTTCTGTAAACAAATAGTCGGTTCCGGAAACGAAACTTTTGAAGAAAAACGTCTTCTATTTGACCATATATTATAGAATATGAAGTAAATTGTATGTTTTCAAGCGAAAATAATAACTTTAATTGATATTATGTGACGGAAATGCTGAAATGTAGCATATTTTACACGCGCTTGATTACGTGGGCAATAATACAATACCTCGCGAGTAACCGAGTTTTAAAATGGACTCGAGTACAAGCCAAGACCGCCTCGTACACCGAGGCTCGGGTACTCGTTCGCAGCCCTAGTTTGTTTCATGCGTGATAATCAAGTGATTAACCGAGTCCGAGTCGATTCTTCTAAAACGAGGAATCGCAGCCCTAGTAATGTATGGAGTCACATTTCAAAACATCCAGTTGTATAAACCCAAATGTGTTGAATTTTTTTGGGGAGTCGCCTTTATATAGATCAAGTTGTATAAACCCTAGAATCTATTTTTTTTGGGGGGGGAGTCACTTTTATATAGATGGAGTTGTAAGAGCCCCAGAATCAAATTTTTTGGGAGTCACTTTCATATAGGTGGAGTGCTAGAAGCCCCATATTAGACTGTTTGGGAGTCACTTTTATGTAGATTGAGTGGTAAATTCAAAGGGTGTAAACAATAATTGAAATTAGATTTCATATCATTATTCAGTTATTTAATACTGATTGAATACATATATCTTAAATATTTCAGTCGATTTCATAAATTGGAATATAAAACAGGTGTAAACAATAATTGAAATTAGATTAAAATAGATTTCATATCATTATTCAGTCAATTAATACTGATAGAATACATATATCTTAATATTTCAGTTGATTTCATTAATTGGAATATAAAAAGTGACACAACTACTCCTAAATGCAAAAAGGTGTATACACCACTAAAAAGTAATTGGAATTATACACACAAGTCAATTGCTGGAGTTGTACAAAACTGGAATAATATTAGAACTGACTATGATAAAGATTTTTCTGTATTACTTTTATATAGCATCTGAATATCTGTTGTATCATTTATTAAAAATTAAATAAACATTACCTGTAACAATACTAAAATTTCAGTCATTACGTAACTACTCAGGATTGAACTGTTTCTGTTTCATTCTTTCATTGAGAGGAGCTTATAATACAGCTTTTGTAATGGCTTTGATCTGAAAGGCTTGCTGCATCATTCAAGAATTTCTCAGAAATAAATAATCGGATGAAACATATGAAATTTATATAATTGTATCCCCGATGCGAAGCGGGGATACTATGGATTCATCGTCGTTCTCGCCCGCGTCCGCAGAGATTTCTTGTTAGCGACCTACAGTCCACATTTCTTTCCGGATTTCTTTCATATTTGGCAGGTGGCTTGATATGGTAGAGGACTCGCCACCCTATCTTTTTGGTAGGCTTTATGTCTAAATTAGGCCTGTGGTAGACAATAATGTCTAAAATGTGGAATATTGCTTGTTAGCGACCTACAGTCCACATTTCTTTCCAGATTTCTTTCATATTTGGCAGGTGGCTTGGTATGCTAGAGGACTCGCCACCCTATCTTTTTGGTAGGCTTTATGTCTAAATTACGCCTGTAGTAGACAAAAATGTCTAAAATGCATTAAAACTTTAAAAGTCATGAAATCATGCACTAAATAACTTATAACTTGAAAAGTGTTGCATTTAGAGTATTTTGTTAAAATACGTTATTCAGCTACTTTTTTCATAGCTACAACATGGTGAGTAACTTGGGTGTCTGTCTCAATAGTTAAGTGAGTAATAGCTACTTTTGGGCTTTTCAGTAACTTCCATCATGAGTAAAATCACTTGTAACTTGAAAACTATTGCATTTACACAATTTTGTATAAATATGTTATTCAGCTACTTTTGGGTCAGCTATAACATGGTAAAATTTCAGACCTGTAGCTCATGGCATAGCTGAGTAATAGGTACTTTTAGGTTATCACTGTTGAGTAAATTACTTATAACTTCAAAAGTATTACATTTAGAGTATTTTGTTTCAATATGTTATTCACCTATTTCGGAGTCAGCTATAACATAGTGAAGTTCCAGACCTGTAGCTCATTGCATAGCTGAGTAATAGCTACTTTGAAGTTCACACTGTTGAGTAAATCAGTTGTAATTGGAAAACTATTGCATTTACAGAAATTTGTGTAAATATGTTATTCAGCTACTTTTGGGTCAGCTATAACATAGTGAACTTACAGACCTGTAGCTCATGGCACAACTGAGCAATAGCTATTTTCAGGTACTGACTGTTGAGTAAATGACTTGTAACTTGAAAAATATTGCATTTGGAGTATTTTGTTAAAATATGTTGTTCACCTACTTTTGGGTCAGCTATAACATCGTGAAATTACAGACTTATAGCTCATGGCATAGCTGAGCAATAGCTATTTTCAGGTTCTCACTATTGAGTAAATCAGTTGTAACGTGAAAACTATTGCATTTACAGTATTTTGCTTAAATATGTTGTTCACCTAATTTTCGGTCAGCTATAACATAGAAAAAATTCAGACATGTAGCTCATTGCATAGCTGAGTAATAGCTACTTTGAGGTTATCACTGTTGAGTAAATCAGTTATAACGTGAAAACTATTACATTTACAGTATTTTGTTTAAATATGTTATTCACATAATTTTTGGTCAGCTATAACAGAGTGAAATTGCAGACCTCTATGTCATGGCATAGCTTACCAATATCTACTTTCAGGTTCTCACTGTTGAGTAAATCATTGTATCCACTGGATAGCCGCAGTGTGTAGAGAGATTTCACCATTACCGCTCTAACGAAAAAAAATATTATAGCTAGCCTTCTCAAGTTTGCAAGGTATATTAGAGGGTGCACTACAGTATTCTATTGGTAGGCTTTATGTCTAAATTAGGCCTGTGGCTAAATTACTTGCCTACTAAAAATGAGTAATTCTGCATTTTCTCTAAAAGTATTGCAGATAGCAAATTTTTCTTATATAACTCATTCACCTACTTTTGGGAGAGCTTTCACATGCTGAAGTTCCAGACCTGTAGGTAATTACTCACCTACTCAAAATGAGTAAATGCGAATTATCTCTAAAAGTATTGCAGATAGCCAATTTTTCTGAAATAACTCATTCACCTACTTTTGGGAGAGCTTTCACTTGGTGAAGTTTCAGACCCGTAGGTAATTACCCACCTACTCAAAATGAGTAAATGCAAATTATCTCTAAAAGTATTGCAGATAGCCAATTTTTGTCAAAAAACTCCTTCACCTACTTTTGGGAGAGCTTTCACTTGGTGAAGTTTCAGACCCGTAGGTAATTACTCACCTACTCAAAATGAGTAAATGCAAATTATCTCTAAAAGTATTCCCGATAGCCAATTTTTGTCAAATAACTCCTTCACCTACTTTTGGGAGATCTTTCACTTGAAGTTTCAGACCTGTAGCTAATTATTCACCTACTCAAAATGAGTAAATGCTAATTATCTTTAAAAGTATTGCAGATATCCAATTCTTATCAAATAACTCATTCATCTACTTTTGGGAGAGCTTTCACATGGTGAAGTTCCAGACCTGTAGGTAATTAGTCACCTATTGAAAATGACTAAATTTGAATTATCTCCAAAAGTATTGTAGATAGCCAATTTTTCTCAAATAACTCATTCGCCTACATTTTTGAGAGAGCTTTCACTTGGTGAAGTTTCAGACCCATAGCTAATTATTCACCTCAAAATGAGTAAATGCGAATTATCTCTGGAAGTAGTGCAGATAGCCAGTATTTCTCAAATAACTCATTAATATGAAAACAACTGATAGGAAGTCATGGGCTGCAAATCTTTTCATGTGGTCAGATTTGACCTTGGGCCCCTCCTTATTATTGGTCCTAGAGGTTTGCAATGTGAAAACGACTTATAGGAAATCATGGGCTGCGAATCTTTTGATGTGGTCAGACTTCACCTTGGGCCCCTGCTACAGGGTCAAATAAGGGTAGCCAAACTTAAAAGTGCTTTCAGCTTGCTTATTAATGAAAAATGCTGTTTATCTTCTAAACTATGTTAGTTGGCCTTTGTCGGTGGATACATCCAGCATCTGGCCACAGATGCGTCCTTAGTCTAGTTACACATATGTTTATGGTTTTTTGATAAAATATTATAATAGCCTTTGCAAAGGAATAAAGATATACCAATTCTGGACCTCAGAGCTTATCCGGCCTTCTATTATCCGAATCTCCGGATTAACCGAACCAAAATCATGTCTCCCTACATATAAAACACGGTCAAGCGTGAGCGATAATACAAGATTTTACACAGTCTCGGAAACGATGAATTCCAGTGCTTTATAAAACGTACCATTCACAGAGACGCCTAATTTCTTTCATCTTTATCACCATTGTTACAATAGGGGAGGGATTAATTCAATTACACAACCCCGCTACACAACTTCTTTGATAATGCGCCAATCAACGAAAGTGTGTTCGATTGGGTTTCGCAATTTATAATCTTCCGGAGTAGGTTCACAGAGTGACAACGTGTAGAAAAGAAAAGACGTCAACAATGCATTACCAATCAAACGCGTATCACTGAAGGCGTGTTCGCTTGGGGTTTTACAATAAATAATCTCCCGGAGTTTTTTAATTGACAATATGCGGGATGATGTTAATCTAAAATTAAAACGTTAACAATGCAAGTACCAACCGAACACAACCAGCTCAAATCCGCGTAATATTTTAAATAAAAATAATAATAATATCCATGGATATGGAGCAAATAAACGACAACTGAAGGGTCACTTATATTATATGACACAAAAATATTAAATTATTTTATTAAGGACCACCAACGTCTATGTTTATTGCATAAAAACGACAATTCTTCAATTATCGCTCCTCCAGGACCTGATAAAACGCGGTGACCTAGACATCCTGGGTCTAGCTGAGACGCATATTAGACCAAATGATACTGATGGCCTCCTGAGTTCTCTCACACCGGCTGATTACAATTTCATCCAAAAACCAAGGTGCACTGGTCGGGGAGGTGGTGTTGGTTTTCTGTGTAGAAAAACCTTTTCTCCCAGTATTGTCTCTTCACCAGTTTTCAGGTCATTTGAAATTATCATACTTTCGTTTAAATCTGATTATAATAGCTTTGTTGCGGCTTGTGTGTATCGTCCTCCTGGTTCTTGTACTACTCAGTTTCTGGAAGATTTTCTGGCTCTTTCTGGCTTTCTGTCTTCGACTGGTTCCAGTTTCATCATTTGTGGCGATATAAATGTCCATCTGGATATTCAGTGTGGTGATAGGTCCAGGTTTAACGACATCCTTCAGTGTTGTGGTTTGGTTCAAAGTGTCAGTGGCCCGACTCATTTACTGGGTCACACTCTGGATGTTTTGATATCTCCTTGTGACTCAGATTTTGTCCGCAATGTTAGTGTTGGGGATTTCATTTCTGACCATGCTGCCATAAGATGCCAACTGGATTTCTCCCACCCATCAACCAGCATCGACAAATGGGTCTCTTATCGACGGTACCACAGGATTGATATCGACCAGTTCAGAAATGACCTTAATAATATACCATTTGTACGGTCCCCTGAAGGTACTGCTGCAGAACTTTATGATCAGTACATAACTGGTGTTACACAGGTACTTGACAAGCATGCTCCTATCATTTCACGCAAGGCTAAACAGCAGTCTGATGAGTGGTTGTCTGATTCGTATCGTATGGCTCGATCTCTTAGACGGCAATTTGAACGAAGGTGGAGAAAACATAAGTCAGAGTTGAATAGGTCAAGACTCCGCAGGCAAATTGCCTGGTGTAATCGACTGGCCAATAAAGACAAGGGTTCATACTATACAAATCTCATAACTGCTAATAGTCGTGACCCCAAGAAGCTATGGCAGTCATTGAGGAAGGTGTTGCTTCGCACCTCCGAGACTGTCCTGCCTGCTCATAGCTCAGACAAAAGCCTCGCGGACATGTTTGCTTCTTTTTTCTCCAATAAAATAAGCAAAATCAGGGACACCTTTGCTTCTTCTGGCTCTTTCAATGATGCACCGGATTCGGTGCCTCCTGCTTTCAATGCCTTTATGCCTGTCACTGAAGACGTGGTCTATAAGTGTATTAGTGAATCCCCCACTAAATCTTGCTCACTAGACCCTATACCAACATTCCTCCTTAAGGATTGTCTTGATATCCTCCTCTCTTCCATTACCAAGTTGGTAAATTATTCTCTCATTGAAGGATCCTTCCCAAATTCTTTCAAAAAGGCGGTTGTCACCCCCCTCATAAAAAAGGCTTCCCTTCCTAGAGACGACCTTAAGAATTATCGCCCAGTGTCTGGTCTTTGTTTCCTGTCAAAGTTGGTTGAGCGGGTCGTTGCCAGGCAGCTAACGTCACACATTAATAACAACAAACTGGACAATCCTCATCAGTCAGCATACAAGCCAGGACATTCCACGGAAACTGCTTTATTGTCTATAAAAAATGAGGTTCATCTCTCTCTGGCACGCTGTGAACCCACAGCTCTAGTACTTCTTGACTTATCAGCCGCATTTGACACTATAGACCATAATATTCTTCTTGGTTACCTTAAATCCTGGTTTGGTCTTGGTGGATCAGCTCTAAGGTGGTTTGCTTCCTACTTAAGAAATCGTTGCCAGGCCATTAAGATAGGCTCCACACTATCTGAATTAAGCAATCTCATCTATGGAGTCCCACAAGGTTCTGTTCTGGGTCCGTTACTGTTTTCACTCTATACAACACCACTCAGTAAAATTATTCGCCTCCACCCGCATATTAAATTCCATTTTTATGCGGATGACACTCAGTTATACATCCATCTCTCCCACAAGAATGCTTCTTCAGCTCTCGCCAAGCTAAATGCCTGCCTTCGTGATGTTCAAGAGTGGATGTCTCTCAGTAAATTGAAGCTCAACCCTGAAAAAACTGAGTTTATTGTCTTTGGTCCCAAGGCTCAACGTCAGAAGATTTCCTCTCACTTTCCTGTCAGCATTCTTGGTAGCCTTCTTCATCCGGTTGATTCTGTCAGAAATCTAGGTGTGTGGTTTGATGCAGATTTTTCATTCTCTGAGCATATCAAGAGGACTTGCAAAGCGCGCTTCCTTCAGATGCGTGACCTCCGTAGAATTAGAAAGTATCTCACTTCTGAAGTGGCAGTCCTTGCTGCAAATGCCTTGGTTAGTAGTCGTCTGGACTATTGTAACTCTCTGTTCAGAGGTTTGTCCGGTTTCAATCAGCACAAATTGCAAAGTATTCAGAACACCCTTGCTCGTATTGTTACAAATCATAGAAAGTATGCTCATGTTACACCCATTCTACAGAAACTCCACTGGTTGCCTGTTAAGTATCGTTGTATTTTCAAAACCGCAACACTTGTGTATAAATTTTTGCATAGTGGTTCTCCTTCTTACTTCGAACCGTTCTTGTCTTTTAGTAGTTGTCCCTATAGTACTAGGCATAGTCACCCAGATCGTCAATACCTTACAGTTCCTCCTTTCCATTCATCAGTCTTTAAGTCAGCCAAACATTTTGGCCATAATTTTGCCTTTGATGCTCCTAAGATCTCCCTCAAGATGTTTGCAGTGCAACATCAGTTGCCTCCTTCAGAAAGAAGCTTAAAACTTACCTGTCTGCAAAAACCTACCCACCATAGCCTCTCGCGTCACATCTGTGTCTCCTTGGTACGACCTGGCTATGTCCCTTGATTAACGATAACTGCCTTGCTTTATGTTTAGATGCGCCTTAGAGTCCATCAGTGATGGAGATTAAGCGCTATAAAAGTCCACATTAGATTAGATTAGATAAGATTGGTAACCCATAGACCGTGAATTCCGGTTTCCTTCATCTATCCAAACCCCTTGATTATCCGGCCGGATTGTATGTCTCCCATGGGGTTCGGATAAGTGAGGTTCTACTGTACTATGTCCAATTTTTCCAACAATTTTATACATATTTCACAATATGAAGTCTTTTGGTGCTCAGTGTATGTCTTGGAAAGCAAATAAATGTGCATACCAAGCACTTTTGGGAGTATTTTAAGCTCCGCACGTTTACTTTGTGGAGATACTCCACACAGTGTTTAGTGGGACCCCATTAATGATAAAAACACATGTGGCGACGACCAAATATTAAATGTTGGGAACCTGATGCCTATCCATTTTGAATATTACAGACTTGTTCTTTTATTTCACTGAGAATGGCCTCAAGTTATAAAAAATATCTTAACAATAATCATTTGCAATTATGTTAAAAGTTTGTAATAAAAAAAGTGTACATATTCATTAAAATTTTAAAAAATGTATAATCACGAGTCTTATGATCGGGTTTTTGTTCATTACAAACCCAGGCTGTGGATCAGGTGAAAAGGTAATTTCAATTTGCGATCAAAATAATTAAATCGTTTTTCAGTAAAGTCATTACTCAAAATCTTCATAAGTAATTAATATTATTTGTTTACAATGTGTAGTTGAATACTTGTCTGTGATTGGATGAATAGCAAGATGTCAGCCCAGAGATTTGTGGTTTATAGAACTTGCTGGTTATATCTAGAAAATAAAAATATAATATGAATAGTTTTCTTAGGTTACAGGCCATTCGGACCAGTAACTCTAGAAAGAGAGTAGTTTCTGACAAAGACAGATTAGTTTTAGTATTTAGAAGTGTATTATATTGTAGTTTTAGGAAGTCATAGAAATGTCAATTGATGATACTAATGGACCAAAGAGGAAGAGAGATCACTTTGGGGGCGGTCCATCAAATAAAAGGGCTATCATGTCTGCAATGCGCTCTATGACAAGTATGCAATGTTTTGTCATATTAAAGCAAACCCTTCAGAATCTGTAAAAAAGAAATTGTATTTATTACTGGTTTCCTGAGGATTACTTGTATAAGAATGGAATAATGTGTGTTTTGAAGTGTAAAATTGACAACAAAATACTCTTTTGTTCTTTACTTTAAATATTTTGGAAGATATTTACATGTAAATGATGTTAATTACATAGTGACTCAGGTTTTGAAATGGTGAACCTTTTCTGTGTCTTATGTCACTGAAAAAAATACTTGGGCGCAGAATAGATTAATGTTGAAAGAGAACTTAGGTTCAAAATTTACAACTTTTCCCAATCTTATTTTGTTGTAAATATTTATAGTGGTAATATAAATTTCAGTTATCTTTATAGTAAAAACTCTACTATAGTTTGACATCACCAAATTACATTTTCATTGGCACAGATATGAATAAATATATTTTTGTTGGTTGCACAGAAAGGTGGAATGTTAGTAATATAGGTTAGTTTATTTCAGTTGTGTATGATTTATAGATTGCTAACAAAATTTACAAGAAATATTTTGATGTATCCTGTTTCTTTCTCGTAAATTTTGAGATCAGGTGTTTCATCAAATTTGGTGTCCCTGTGGCAATTGTTACTTGAAGTGTTTCATATGGTTTATATGAAAGTTATAGTTCCCAATAAATATGAATTTGTGTTTTATCAGGTGTGAATCTACCTCCAGGACTTCCTGAGGTGGGTACTCTCTTAATTTGTTTTGGGGTTGAGTTTCCTTGCCACCACTGATGGATTATGGTCTTGCTTTAAGATCTCACTTAGTAGTGGTTTCTTTTGTCAAGGTAACATGATCAAAAATAAGCTTTTTAGGTATACTTTTCCATCATAGCCACTCAGCTAAAACTACTTACTGCAGTATGGTATGATATTACCACTTTACATCCATCCATATCTCATTAGATTTTCACAGCAAATGGGGCAAATTGAGCAATTTGTGAGATTTTTTATTTAAAAAAAAAAAAATGTTATCTATTACTTGGGAGGTGACAGGAAATCTCCCTTACCTGCTCCCTCCCCCATGGGTTACACTTACATTGGGTCTTAACTTTCACACTTTTGTATTTATTGCTTGTGTCTTGCATGAACTGCCTTACTAGATCTGTTAAATTTTGTAGTGATAAAGACGGCAAACCGGATAGTTGGTTTCTAACTTTCTATTCGATTTATAAAAGAGTAAACGAAATCCGGTGATAAATTCCAAGAACCGGTTCCCGAAATGTCACATATTTCACATCAAAACGAATAAAATATTGCACAGAAACGTTTAAAAATATTAACTTCTGTAATATTTTGCCAATATACACTGAAATAATATCCAAAATGTCTGTTTTATCATCAAGTAAACCACATATTAGTTGAAATTATTGTTCATGTACACGCACAGAAAGTTTCACAGCTTGACTACAGCTTGGTGTATACTAATTCGAACGAATCCGGTTTCCGCCGAATTTTTGTTTTCGGGACCCGGTTTCAATATTTACATTCGATCGTAACACTAAAATTTTGTATGGCTGATTACTTTATCTTTTGTAAAGCCTTTTTACAAGCAATTCATATGGCCTAAAATCAAAGAAAATACAGAAAATGTTTGTTAAAGTAATGCTTGTTCAGTGATTTGACTATTATATCTTTTTTTTCATCATCATTATTTTGATGCTGATGATAGTCAACATTTATATATTGATTAATACAGGCATCTCCAACTGCCAATGGGTATCCTCGTAAAAACAATAAATCCAACAATCGGCGCGAGTGGATGAAGGAATGTCTCAAGCTACTAGAACACCTGATGACACTGGATGATTCTAAGCCCTTCAGGGAACCAGTGGATTGTCTCAAATATCCTGTGAGTAGCAAATTATAGTTAAAGCCTGTTCCTTTCATGGGACAAAAAAGCATTCTAATGTACAAAGAATCAAAGATAATGATCAGTCTCAATGGAAAAGGACATTTGAAAACCTGATATTTATTTCTAGTGAAAAGGAATTATGCTTGACTCAAAATTTCAATCAATATATGATTGATTACTTATTTGGTCATGTAATACCAGGAATTCCTGAAATGTCAAGTAAGTACATGTACTGACAAAATTTGAACATAAATATTTCATAAATATATTTGCTGATCTCTCATATAGTTACTATAAATTAAAACATAAAATACCATAAACAGGAAATAGTTATCTTGGTAATTAGGCATAACCCAGATATGTGTGTCATGGTAGAAAGTCCCATCTGGTAGATTTTCAAATTTTTCTGTTTTAAACTCAAATCTAAGAGATTTAGGTATTGCTCTGGGGTGAAATCTAATAAAGTTGGTACTACTTGTAAAAGATTGAAAACAAAATTATATACAGATTGTTTACCACAGCAGGAATAATGATCATTCTTATCATGCTGAAGACTTACCTGACAAGAGAACAGTGTACTAGTTATCCTAAACTGTCTCACATAGATGTTGAAACTCTGAATGAGGTGACAGTGCTACAAGATTTACATGCTCTTAGAAACTCTAATTGGACTTACTTCAAGTAGAATTTGAAATTCTACCAGATTGGACTTTCTACCAGGAAGATAAAATAACTGATGAAACATGTTTTACATATCTTATTGTAATATGCACATATCACTGTTCCACATATTTTCTTTAGACTTTAATTTTATTTGACTATTTCTGCTTCGTAGAGATACTCTATAAATCAAGATATTTGTTTAGTTAAAATATAAGACAAATAGTTTGAGTTGGCCATCAAAAGTTGGAAGTTGTTTGCTGCTACGATTTTTTTTTGTTCAGTGGAGAATCTTGACCAACTAGTTTGCACAGGTATCTTGACCAACTAGTTTGCACATGTTATAACCTATACAGTGTGTTGAAAAGGGCATTTACTGCAACTCAAGCAAATCAATTGACATGCTGGTCTGTGATAGTAGATTCCTGTACACTTTAATGAGAGGAATCTTTAAGTTTATAATTTCAGAAATTGAACCTAGCCAGTGACAAACCTCTGTAGATCATATAAAATGAAAATGAAACACACTTGTCTTCATATAAATATCTTTTTAAGGGTAATTAAATCTTTGTATCCTGTTTGTATAATAGAACTGTTGTTAGAATTTGCATATTAGTGGTTATTAAATATTTGCAACAAAATGTTCTCACAAAGTCACACAAAACTTTCACTTCACACTTCACAGTGAAAACAGTTACAGGTGCACTGTATGTACTTTCAATACTTTATTTGTCTTTAGAATTTCTGTACCTAACAAAACAGCATGACATTTTCCAAAAAGTATCAGAGAACTACCTGTGTTTACATGTATCAGCCTCTTTTAGACTTTCTTCTAACCAAACATTCATAAAATTTCTTTACTTTTTACCCCACAGCCCTTAAGGGCTGTCGGGGTATTGTTTTCACCCATGGTGTCCGGATGAGCGGGCATCCAGGCTTGCGGGCGGGTGGCGGGAAAAGTTTATCCAGGCTGTATCTTAGAAACCTTAAGGTGTAGGAAGTTGATACTTGGTAGGGACCTTGGTTGGGGGGTGCAGGTGTGCAATGTCATGTTGTGACCTTGATTTGACCTTGCCGTAGTGACCTTGAGTTTGAAAATCTTGTCCAGGCTATATCTCGGAAACCGTAAAGTGTAGGAAGTTGATACTTGTTAGGGGCAGTGGTTAGGGGGTATAGGTGTGCAACGTCATGGTGTGACCTTGATTTGACCTTTGGCCTTGCTGTAATGACCTTGACCTATAAAATCTTGTCCGGGCTATATCTCGACAACAGTAAGGTGTAGGAAAATGATAGTTGTTAGGGTCATTGTTTGAGTGTTGTAGTTGTGCAGCGCGATGGTTTACCTTGATTTGACCTTGCCGTGGTGACCTTGACGTATAAAATCTTATCTGGGCTATATCTCCGAAACCTTTTGGTGTAGGATGTTGTTATGTGGTAGGAACATTGATTAGAGGTTGTGGGTGTGCATCGTCATGGTGTGACCTTGATTTGACCTTGCCGTAGTGACCTTGACCTATAATGTCTTGTCCTGGCTATATTTCAGTAACAGTAAGGTGTAGGAACTTGATAGTTGCAGCGCAATGGTGTGACCGTGATTTGATCTTGCTATGGTGGCCTTGGCCTATAAAATCTTGCCTGGGCTATATCTCGGAAAGTGTAAAGTGTAGGAAATAGATAGGCAGTAGGGACATTGCTTAGCGGGTTTTGTGTGCAACATCATGGTGTGATCTTGATTTGACCTTGACGTAGTGACCAGTGTGTTTTAAAATTTTGTCTGGCTATTTCTTGGATTCCGTAAAATGTAGAAGGTTGACACTTGGAAGGGACATTGGGTAGGGGGTGTAGGGGTGCATCATGGTTTGACCTTTAATTTTGGCTCTGCCAAAGTGTGTTCACCTGCCATATTTGAGACATGTTTCTATTATAACAAAAATTTATTGATTGCTGCAACTTATAATACATGTATGAGCTAATAATTGTGCTATTTCCATTGACACCTATTCTCCAATTAATAAATTTTACAGCTTCATATTTTTTAGTTTGGTGATTAATGCCGTCATCTTGCTGTTGAATTTTCTTGTTTTAATACTTTATCTTCACATACATTTTCTTTTTCTTAGACAATATTTTCTCTATTAAAACATTATTTGGACATTTATATAACTGACAGTGCTCTGAAAGTATCCAGATCTTTATACTGTTTCATTACTTCGATATCTCATGGTGTTGTAAACTATTTCCCCAGGCTGTGGGGTACACGCATTTCTGATGCTATGTTTAAGCGCCCCACAAGGGACGCTTGTTTGTATATGGGAGAAGCGACTCTGCTGGATCCATCGCAATAGCTTTGCAGCCATAAGGCGGATTCTCTTCATATTTAGCAGGTGTATACAGTAGCACTGGGAAAAATTTCTGAATTTGATGTCATGACATTTCAACCAATGAGAGAAGTCACATGACCAAAAACATGTTTTTCAAAAGGGTGTGCTGAGCTGGATGATAACTCTTAAAAAGCGCTTCACCTATTCACATAAAATTTGGCAAGTAGGTTTGTTATATAAATGTCTGGAAATCATTTTGAAAGTGATCCAGTACAAAATGGCTGACTTATTAAAGATTTACTAAATGTCACAATTTTTCTTAACGCAAAAACGCATTTATCTCAGAAACGGAGTGAGATAGAGTGATTTCGACAAAATTTTGACCCGCAGGGTATCCGTAAAGTCTACTGGCGACTGTTCGCAAAATTCATTTTCCCGCCACTTTTGGTGGCCATCTTGAATTTCTGCGTTAAACGCAAAAACGCGTTTATCTCGATAACGGAGCGAGATAGAGCGATTTCGACAAAAATTTTGACCTGCAGGTGGTCTGGGGAGTCTACTGGCGACTATTTGCAAAATCATTTTCCCGCCACTTTTGGCGGCCATCTTGAATTTCTGTGTTAAACACAAAAACCCGTTTATCTTGGAAACGGAGCGAGATAGAGTGATTTCGATGAAATTTTTGATCTGCAGGGTATCTGCAGAGTCTACTGGCAATTTTCTGAAAAATGGTTTTCCTGCTACTTTTGGAGGCCATCTTGAATTTCTGTGTTAAACACAAAAACCCATTTATGTTGAAAAAAATAAACAAACCAGATTCATCTAGGAAACCTTGCATTTTGTCATAAATGGAAAAACATATTAAACACATGAAGAGAGTCATTTCTACAAACTGATTAATACTCATTGGGACACTTTGTTTTTGCTGTGCAAAAACAATTTATGTTTCTCTTGCGAAGCAATACTCTAGTTTAAACTTAAAACTGTGAAGGAAGGTAAGACTTATTTTACAGGTTGCTCCAAAGACCAAAAAACATACCCTTTTTGTAGGAAAACTCTCTAATTTATAATAACAGTTTTAACATTTATTCTTTTCTTCAAACTTGTGCAATATAATCTATGATAAACGATGCTCAGTTTAAAAGTTAAAACTCTAGATACGTAATAAAAATAAGCCTTTGACATACAACCTAAGTTCAGGGAGCTAACTTCATTGTACATGTATTTACTATTTTGTTTATTGGGAAGAATATCTAGGAAGAATGATTAAATTATCAGGGTTGATTTGGTGGAAAATGATTATGGAGATTGCGGGGGGTCTGATTGTTCAGAATATGTTTGTCTTGTGGATTTTGGTATTATTGTCCTCATATTTTAACACAGATAAACTGTTAAAGCTTTCTCTTGAGATCAAGAGAGTTGATTTATAAATAACTAATTTAAAAGTCAAACAAAAAATTGCACAAATTATGTTTCAAATGTTTTGCAGGCTTCTATTTTTTTAATTTTTTTTTCATTTTTGGTTAATGGCTAAATTTCTTTGGAATAGTGATGGTTTTGTTAACCTTGGAATATGCATTGTAGAGGCGCAATGTTGCAAAAGTTTGATCAGATTAGTTTGTGTAGGAATGGGATGTTTTAAATTATCAAGTTTGTAAAGAACACTGTTCCATTATTGCGATCCAATCATAAATCTACTTTAGAATTGGAAAAATTTAAAATATTCACAATCCATGTGTGTAGTTTGAGATTGGTTTGATATAGGTTTAAGAAAGGTTCCTCAATTTTCCCGATAAATTTCCAATGGACACTGCGATTGCTTCAAGAAGTTGGATTTTCTCTGGCCTTACTGCCCATGTAACATTAATAGCATTCAGTATAACTAAACACTTGAAATCACAGCAGTGATCTGGATTACTTTCAAATTTAAATGGAATCTAGGTTGGACCAATACCCATCTTCTAACTTTTTTATGAAGATCTCACCAGTAGTATTTCCACAATTGTGCTAACAAGAGACAAACAGACTAGAAAGTAGAAACAGTCATGAATTTAATACCTCTTTGGCAGAGGTGTTGAAAAGCAAGTTACATTTTGCGCATAAATAGATCCAGTGATAGCTACGTTAAAATATAACATATAAATGGAAATAGGTTAACATTAGAAAATACTAGTTATACAGAATCTGCTGTATTGTTGGTAAATTAATAAAAATGAATAGCTAAGCTAACTTAAACTTGAGTTATTATAAAAATAGGGAAGTACAAAATTTAGTGCAATTGAGTTCATTAGTTTGAACATTTGGATAATAGAATATCACATAATGAAGATTCAGTTGTATAAATTACTGGTATGTTTTGTTTTTTTTTCTGATTATCATTTTTTTTTTAATTTTCTGATTATCATTTTTGAAAAGGCTTTTGATATTTGTATCAAAGGCAAATCTTTTCAAAGTCTCTGAAAATATGATAGACCAGTAAATTCACTGAGTTTACTTTAATTATTGTCACAGTTTGTGTGGGCGGACTCCCACATTTTAATTCTTCTGCTGCTGTGTAACACTCTAAAACAGCATCTCTGAGTCAGTTCTTCATTAGTTTCACCCTTACGTTTCACACAACTTTGAAATGATATTCTTTAGTCCTTAGTCATCCAGTTGAAAAAAACTAAAGAAAAAAAAATGGCATAATATTTTTAAAATGTCATTCAGTGTTTGTCAGGGAAAAACAGTGAAACTGATTCACAAAGTTGCGGTTTGGAATCTATAAAAGTAAGACTGAAATACAGGAAGTTAGATACAGAGAATAGGGTTACAGATTTCTCCACTGCTTGTTTTTGTTGCCAGGAATTGTACAAATTAACAGCTCTTTGAGTGAAGCGAAATGGTCATGATTTATAAACCCTAGAAGGAGGGGGTGATGACCTTCAGATTAAAACTTTGACATTTTAGTGGTGTATTTTATATAGTCCATTCCTGGAAGTGCCTGGAAAAGAAGAGTCATGAATTCAGCTGTATTGGGAATTAGCTGTCTACCTTTTACCATTTCATGTGAATCTATTTATGTGTTGTGGTTTTGCAAGAATAGATAGGTAAAGGGAGTAGCAAATTGAAAAAAAAAAGATTTTACCGCAAAGAAAATAAGTTACTGAGAAATTATTCAGCATGAGACTTCTTCCTATAGTTGTATTTTTGAAGGTTTAGAGTCTTGCTTATAGAGTGATGTATAGGGCATATTTTTTCCAATTTTAAACAAAATAATACCTCTTTGGCAGAGATAATTAATTCAGCGATTCCAGGACCTGTGCTTTATGTTAATCCAGGTCTTTGGTCTAATCATTTGGAAAAAAGAAAAGATGCAAAATTAATTTGTACAAAAAAAACACCTTACAGCATCTGTATGGACAAAGTGTTTTTTTTGTTGTTTTTTTCATCCAGGTAAATTAACCTCAAATAACCAGGTAAAAGGTGTTATGAAATAAGATAGGTTGCTATACAGACAGAGACACTGTGGACTCTATATTTAGTTCACAGACCAAAAGCTTATTCATTTACAGCAAAAGTTCAGCTAGTATGGGGTGGATGGACTTATTGATTTGATTTGTTTGGGTTTAAAGTTGAATTCAGCACCTCGTATAGGTTATATTATGATCGGGAGTCTTAAAGACAGAGGAAACCAGTACATAAAATTTGGTCTAGATTGTGCACTATAAACTCCCAGTCAGCAGTAAACAACTATCAGCTTTCCCTCAGAGGGTCAAGTCCAGGGTTCAAACCACTGACCTCAGAAATAGGCCAGTGTGTTACCCACTTCACCACCGAGCCCAATTTACAAATGGGAAACTTAAAACACATGTAAAATTGAAGTAAAAGATAGAGCAATAAACAACAAGACCATTGCATTCAGGCCTGGGGCAAGTACAAGTAATGCAATTTGCATTACACTCAGTGGGGAAAATGTAACAGGATGGAATGTTGTCTGGGATAATATGCCTAATTGCCAGTAATTGGCAGTGTCTATTATGTGTACAAATGATTATAACACCTTAGTGTTTGCCTTTACCCTTTTACAAATCACCTGCAAAGCTGTTTTGAAATGTTGTTACATATTGTTTTGGGACACATTTATGTAACAGCCTCCCCCCGTCCCCTAACTCACAAAATACCTAACTTTAAGAGTTTGATATTGACAGTGTTTATGAGTGTTATGGTTAAACCATGTTAACCAGTTTAGATTAGTGACATGCCTTTGTTTTTAAAAAGAACAGATTAACAGATTCGGGCAGATGAATGCCTACTTTTAGCCTTTTCAGCCATACTAATGCAGATTGTGACAATGGGCAATTCCAGCAATTTAACCTCTTCACCCATCTGATATCAGAGATGTATAGCCAATGTAGAATCAGCCATACTGAATTTGTTGCATTTTAATGTTGTACTAGGATACCTTCTTTTCATTATCTTGTCACATTCACAGGTATAAACATAGCTTTCTTTTTGAAAGTGAAACTTTTGGATGAAACAACATTTGAACCTTTCATATTCAAGATATTATACTTGCATTTTTAGTACAAGTTAGTCTAATTATATCCCCAGACGAAAGTCGTGGATATATTGGTTTCATGTCTGTTGTGCAGCCGCCGTACATTTTGACTGTGTGCGCGATAGCTCAAAAACGCTTTAATGGATTTTGTTCAAACTTGGCACACACATGTATTTTGGTCAGGAGAGGAACCCTATTGTAAGGTGACCTTAAACTCCCAATAATAAAGAACTTATGGCTACTTTAAGGTCAGAAATTTGACTTTTTGCCACTTAATGGGGTTATAGACTATGTGACTTATCTGGCTCAAATTTTACCGGGGAACACATCACTATATTCTCCTTACATATAAAAAATCAAGACTTTATGTTAAGGTTAAAATTGTTTTTGAGGCCCATAAAGACCATACTTAGACGTTTTTTTCGACATTTTTCCCATA
Organism: Sabellastarte sp. h YS-2021; assembly: GCA_964017235.1. NCBI lineage: Eukaryota > Metazoa > Annelida > Polychaeta > Sabellida > Sabellidae > Sabellastarte > Sabellastarte sp. h YS-2021. The sequence continues at coordinate 136,762,611 of OZ024927.1, read as the reverse complement.
TTTTCCCCTATAACTCAAAAGTTTTAGGCCTGACAAGTCTGTAACTGTAGTAGATATAATTTCTACATGTACTCTAAGTCTGTGAAAAATTTTAAGTCTGTAACTTTAATTTTAAGGTCACCTTAAAGTCTCTAAATTGCCCACAGAGACCCAATTTATGGACTTTTTGCCACTTTGAAGACCTAGAGCTGTCAACGATGTGACTGATACAGCTGAAATCTCATCTGGGAATATATTATTATGTTCTGTTTACATGTGAGAAAAATTAAGGCTTTAAATAGACGTTTAACCTATGTTTAAGGACCATAAACACCCACCAGAGTGACCCTTTTACGACATTTTCAACATATTTGGTCCTGTAACCTGAAAGTTGTAAGTCGGACAAGTCTCTAACTGTAGTAGATATAACTTCTACATGAAATCATTGTCTGTCAGAAATTTTAAGTCTGTAACTTTAATTTTAAGATCACCTTAAGGTCTCTTAAATGCCCACAGACCCCCCAATTTATTGACTTTTTACCACTTTTAAGCCCTATAACTATCATAATATGCCGCCTAATACAGCTGAAATCTCATCTGGGAATATTTTAATATGTTCTTTTTATGTGCCAAAAACCAAGGCTTTAAGTAGACATTTAACATGTGTGTGAGACCCATGAATGATCCACTCAGAGGACTTTTTTTTTTAAATAACCCCCCAACAATGAAAAAAATGGTTTGACCACATAAAAAAATGAAAAATAGTTTATAACAAGACCACTGTCGCGGTGTGTATCTCCCGCCGAGCATTAAAGGGGAGGAAATACCTTTTCCGAGATATTCACAATTTTTCATTTTCCGCTAAAATCCAAGATGACATTTTTCCCCTAGGCACAGAATACTGTTGTACTACCCCGTGGGTCAAAAATTCGCTCGAAATCGCTCTGTCTGTTACTAGTGGTGGAACGATTCGCCGAGAACTCGATTTCCAAACTCGAGTCCGCGTTTTAGCATCTACATCGATCCCTATTGGAAACGTCGGCGACAGAAAAAAAACAACGAAACCACAAAGACGTTTTGAGTGGACGATAATAGAAATACTGGCTACAATGAAGGAATAACACCCAACTAGCATGGTTTTAGAGCGAATAGCGATATTATTAACATGAAGGCGAACAAACTGGCTACAAGATACAGTCTCAGAAACGTCAGCGGTAACTAAAGTGGTTTTAAATGGGCGATAATCGGGAATATATGCGATCGCGGTACTTCGTTTTTATGTTGAATGTATGTTTAAATAGCCAGAACTTCCTTATTTCTTGTCCAATTTTTATAATTTTTTCACCATTGTGTTCAGTTTAATTAGCTGTATTCTGTCACACTGAGGATATTTTATGTTATTTCAACACATTTGTCACTATTTAGAAGTTTACATGTTAATTATCATCTATGAAACTTAACTGCAAGTTGTGAAACTTCTTGACAATAAAGTGACAGAACTTATATCCATTTTATTCCAGGAAATAACTATTATTATAATATATATTATAATAACTATTATCGTAAATAAATTAAAGTTAACATAGACCCACAGTACAACATATATATCATTAAAATATCAGGAACGATTGATAGATTTCAAAGATAATTACTGACAGTTATTTCTACTGGAAACCAAGATCATTATTGTAAATCCGTCATTGGCAGTAGTCCAGACCGCATTTTTTATGGAAGGAATCTTGTAAAATTCCCTGTATGACTCAAAAATCGATTCGACTCGATTAATCGTCTCTGGACTTTTCCGATTAATCGATTCGGATTTTCAAGTCCGATTCCTACCACTATCTGTTACCATTTTGAAGATATTTTCACTGTTTATTTTCTTCTAAAAATCCAAGATAGCCACCAAAAGTGGCGAAAATTGAATTTTTTTCCCTTTTGCATAGTATACTCATGTACTACCCTGTGGGTCAAAAATTCACTCAAAATCGCTCTATCTCTTACAGTTTTCAAGATATTAAGACTTTTTCATTTTCCGCAAAAAGCAAAGTAGCTATTACTCAGTTAGCTATGGACCTACAGGTCTCAAAATTTGCCATTACACAATACATCAAAAAGTAGGTGAACAACATATTTGACAAAAATCCTTTAAATTCAACAGTTTTGCTGTGATAAGCGATTTACTCAATGGAAAACCATGAAAGTAGCTATTACTCAGTTAGCTATGGACCTACAGCTCTGAAACTTTGCCATGACACAGAACATTAAAAAGTACATGAACAACATATTTGACAAAAATCCTGTAAATTTAATAGTTTTGCTGTTATAAGTGATTTACTCAATGGAGAACCATCAAAGTAGCTATTACTCAGTTAGTTATGGACTTACAGGTCTCAAAATTTGCCATTACAGTACATAAAAAAGTAGCTAAACAACATATCTGAGAAAAATCCTTTAAATTCATCAGTTTTGCTGTTAAAGTGATTTACTCAATGGAGAACCATTAAAGTAGCTATTACTCGGTTAGCTATGGACCTACAGCTCTCAAAATTTGCCATTTCACAGTACATCAAAAAGTAGGTGAAGAACATATTTGAAAAAAATCCTCTAAATTCAACAGTTTTGCTGTTAAAGGTGATTTACTCAATGGAAACCCTCAAAGTAGCTATTACTCAGGTAGCTGTGGAGATACAGCTGTGAAAATTTCCCATGACACAGTACATCAAATAGTAAGTGAACAACATATTTGACAATAATTCTCTAAATTTAATAGTTTTGGAGTTATAAATGATTTACTCATTGTTGAAATTCAAAGTAGCCATTACTCAGTTAGCTATTGAAATACAGCTCTGAAACTTTTCCACGACACAGAACATTAAAAAGTAACCGATTAACATATTTGACAATAATTCTCTAAATTCAATAGTTTTGGAGGTATAAGTGATTTATTCAATGTTGAAATTAAGAAATTTAAAAGTAGCTATTACTCAGTTAGCTATGGACTTACAGCTCTGAAAATTCACCACGACACAGTATATCAAAAAGTAGATATACAACATATTTGACAAAAATCCTCTATACTCAATAGTTTTTGAGTTATAAGTGACTTGCTGAATGGTCAAACGTTAAACTTAGTGTAGCTATTACTCAGCTAGCTATGGTGCTACACCTTGGAAACCTCACCATGATATAGTACATGAAGGAGTTGTTCAACAACATATTTGAGACCAATATTGTAAGTAACAGTTACAAAGATAAAAGCAACTTACTCATTTTGGTCATTGTTAAAAACAGAAAATGGCTATTACTCACTTAGCTATCAAGATAGACCCCTAAAAATGGTACCATCTTGTAGGCATGGAGAAAGTAGGTGAACAACATATTTTACAGAAATGCTCTAAATGCAGTCGTTTTGGAGTTATGAGCACTTTACTGAAAGTAGCCACCATTGCTATTACTCACTTAGCTATGGACCTAGGTCTGAAAAATACCAAGCAGGCTATTTTTAGGCTGTATAAAAGTGCAACTACACACTTATGGCAGCCATCTAAATCAACAAAAAAAAAACCCATGGCAGAACACCTGAAAAAAAAACTCACGGCAGCCATCTTGTTAACACCCGTGGCGGCCATCTTGTTTTTCCGAATCAGCCGAAAAAGATTCCCCGGCAAGTTTTTCCAATGATGAATTTATCCTGCAAATTTGGAAGCTTTAGCTATAATATTTTAAGTGATAGAAAGGCTTTTGTAAAAACATGACGAAGGAACGCACGCACGGACACAGGGCATTTTATAATATCTCCCGTACTGGGCCTATCGGCCGGTGGGAGATAATAATTGTGAATTACAAAAAATGGGTGCTGCAAAAAATACCCAGTGAATGCTTGTGGTGTGAGAGATGGCCTGTCTGTGGATATGTTGGCGTCGAAAGTACTATTTGACCTTAAGATAGTGAAATGAAATTCCCCTAAATGAACTACAGAAGCTCAAAGATTACCATTTATAAACATGACTGAGGTTCTTTGGCCTGCCTCTGGGGATAGGACCCAATGATAGATTAATGCCATTTTAAATAGTCATCGAAGCCACTATGTATCTGCCTTTACCAGGGATCAAACTCACATCCTCTGTATTCCAGAATGTGTGTTATATCACTAGGCTGTTGTGGCAAACAATGTACTTTTAAAAATTCCAAGTCTTTGACATTTTTTGTGAAAAAAAAAACATGCAAATTGTTAACTTTTTCATTATTATGTCCACCCCCCTGGGGGGTGGATATATTATTTTTGCTTTTTTCGCCGTCCGGCGTCCGATGTCCGGCGTCCGATGTCCGGCGTCACGCATGGTTTCCGCTCATTTAAAGGAAAAGTATTAGAGCTATTGTCACCAAATTTGGTATGCAGGCTTATTGGGTCAGTAGCTTGCTTGGGATTGCTTTTGGCTGTTGTACCTCTTTTGCTTACTGAGTAATACTTAAGTACAGCTATTTTCAGTACCCATTGGTTTCCGTGCATTTAAGCCAAGATAATTAAAGATATTTTACTACAATTTTGAATACAAGATTGTTATGTCCATAGCTCGCTTGGTATTGCATTTGGGACTGATAGCTTTGTCAGTACATGAGTAATAGCCATTTAGGTACTTCATTGTGTATTTTCAGTACTACTTTTGAGTAATTTGCTAATATCTCAGAAACCGTAAGAGATAGAGAGATTTCGACAGAATTTTTGACTCACAGGGTAGTAGAAGAGTATTCTGTACAAAATTGAAAATTTTCAATTTTCGCCACTTTTGGCGGCCATCTTGAATTTTTGCGAAAAACGAAAAAATCTTAATATCTCCTTAACCGTGCGAGATAGAGCGATTTCGTCGAAATTTTCGACCCACAGGGTATCTAAGGAATGTAATCTTTGCAATTTTCAAAAAATTTTCCCCTCCCCAAAAATGGCGGCCATTTTGAATTTTCGAATTTTTGCCAAAAATGGCAAAACACAAATTTCCTTCTATCTCCTTAACCGTGCGAGATAGAGCGACCCACAGGGTATCTGAGCATTTTACTCTTGGTAATTTTCCAAAAATTTTCCCCTCCCCAAAAATGGCGGCCATTTTGAATTTTAGAATTTTTGCCAAAAATGGCAAAACACTAATTTGCTTCTATCTCCTTAACCGTGCGAGATAGAGCGATTTCGGCAAAATTTTCGACCCACGGGGTATCTGACAATTCTACTCTTGCCAATTTTTAAAAAATTTTCCCCTCCCCAAAGATGGCGGCCATTTTGAATTTTAGAATTTTTGCCAAAAATGGCAAAACACAAATTTGCTTCTATCTCCTTAACTGTGCGAGATAGAGCGATTTCGGCAAAAATGGCAGCCATTTTGAATTTTCGAATTTTTGCCAAAAATGGCAAAACACAAATTTCCTTCTATCTCCTTAACCGTGCGAAATAGAGCGATTTCGTCGAAATTTTCGACCCACAGGGTATTTAAGGAATGTAATCTTTACAATTTTCAAAAAAAATTTCCCCTCCCCAAAAATGGCGGCCATTTTGAATTTTCGAATTTTTGCCAAAAATGACAAAACACAAATTTGCTTCTATCTCCTTAACCGTGTGAGATAGAGCGATTTCGGCGAAATTTTCGACCCAAGGGGTATCTAAGAAATGTACTCTTTGCAATTTTCCAAAAAATTTCCCCTCCCCACATATGGCGGCCATTTTGAATTTTCGAATTTTTGCCAAAAATGGAAAAACACAAACTGGCCTTAACCGTGCAAAATAGAGTTATTTCGTTGAAATTTTCGACCCATAGGCTATCTAAGAAATGTACTCTTGGCAATTTTCAAAAAATTTTCCTTTTCCCAAAATTGGCGGCCATTTTGAATTTTCGAATTTTTGCCAAAAATAGATAAACAGTAATTTGCTTCTATCTTCTTAACAAAAGGTTGATAGGGTGGACATTACACATGATAATGTGTGTTCTTCTATGCTATCCTGTTTCTATTCATATGTCGCAGCTACAAGCAACAGGGCGTCCTATTTCTAGTTTATTTATTGTATCCTCGACACGAAGCGGGGATACTATGGATTCATCATCGTCGTCGTCCGCGCCCTCGTCCGCGTCCGCAGAGATTTCTTGTTAGCGACCTACAGTCCACATTTCTTTCCGGATTTCTTTCATATTTGGCAGGTGGCTTGATATGGTAGAGGACTCGCCACCCTATCTTTTTGGTAGGCTTTATGTCTAATTTAGGCCTGTGGTAGACAAAAATGTCTAAAATGTGGAATATTGCTTGTTAGCGACCTACAGTCCACATTTCTTTCCAGATTTCTTTCATATTTGGCAGGTGGCTTGGTATGCTAGAGGACTCGCCACCCTATCTTTTTGGTAGGCTTTATGTCTAAATTAGGCCTGTGGTAGACAAAAATGTCTAAAAAGCATTAAAAATCATGAAATCATGCACTAAATCACTTATAACTTGAAAAGTGTTGCATTTAGAGCATTTTGTTAAAATATGTTATTCAGCTACTTTTTTCATAGCTACAACATGGTGAGTAACTTGGGTGTCTGTCTAAATAGCTAGGTGAGTAATAGCTACTTTTGGGCTTTTCAGTAACTTCCATCATGAATAAAATCACTTGTAACTTGAAAACTATTGCATTTACACAATTTTGTATAAATATGTTATTCAGCTACTTTTGGGTCAGCTATAACATAGTAAAATTTCAGACCTGTAGCTCATGGCATAGCTGAGTAATAGCTACTTTTAGGTTATCACTGTTGAGTAAATTACTTATAACTTCAAAAGTATTACATTTAGAGTATTTTGTTTCAATATGTTATTCACCTATTTCGGAGTCAGCTATAACATAGTGAAGTTCCAGACCTGTGGCTCATTGCATAGCTGAGTAATAGCTACTTTGAAGTTCACACTGTTGAGTAAATCAGTTGTAATTGGAAAACTATTGCATTTACAGAAATTTGTGTAAATATGTTATTCAGCTACTTTTGGGTCAGCTATAACATAGTGAAATTATAGACCTGTAGCTCATGGCACAACTGAGCAATAGCTATTTTCAGGTACTGACTGTTGAGTAAATGACTTGTAACTTGAAAAATATTGCATTTGGAGTATTTTGTTAAAATATGTTGTTCACCTACTTTTGGGTCAGCTATAACATCGTGAAATTACAGACTTATAGCTCATGGCATAGCTGAACAATAGCTATTTTCAGGTTCTCACTATTGAGTAAGTCAGTTGTAACTTGAAAACTATTGCATTTACAGTATTTTGCTTAAATATGTTGTTCACCTAATTTTGGGTCAGCTATAACATAGAAAAAATTCAGACATGTAGCTCATTGCATAGCTGAGTAATAGCTACTTTGAGGTTATCACTGTTGAGTAAATCAGTTATAACGTGAAAACTATTACATTTACAGTATTTTGTTTAAATATGTTATTCACATAATTTTTGGTCAGCTATAACAGAGTGAAATTGCAGACCTCTATGTCATGGCATAGCTTACCAATATCTACTTTCAGGTTCTCACTGTTGAGTAAATCATTGTATCCACTGGATAGCCGCAGTGTGTAGAGAGATTTCACCATTACCGCTCTAACGAAAAAAATATTATAGCTAGCCTTCTCAAGTTTGCAAGGTATATTAGAGGGTGCACCACAGTATTCTATTGGTAGGCTTTATGTCTAAATTAGGCCTGTGGCTAAATTACTTGCCTACTAAAAATGAGTAATTCTGCATTTTATTATCCACCACGCGACGTATTTGCCCTAAATACGGGGAAATACAGACCGGGATGTATTTTTTTTGTATACACCGGCGCCCCGGTACTATGGATATTAGTGTGATTAACTTCCGGTTTTTCAACAATATCTCGGAAAGTATGTAACTTAAAAATATGTATAATATATCATTAGAAAGGTGTTATTCTAGCGCTTCTGCTCATGTATGTTGCATAAATATCCATGCAGAAATGACTGAGATATTGCAAGGTAAAGATTGAAGTTTTATATTCAGTGTTGCTCATTCTTTTTGACAGTCTGTTTCACGTTTTCTCATTAAATATTCATATTATTTGACCCATAAATCGCACAAAATGGTGGATAATAAAAGTAAAACATCCCTCATCAGACATATACAGAAAAAATATATCACTCATGAAGATTAACAATATAATACTCGTGCTTCGCACTCGTATAATATTGTTATCTTCATTCGTGATATATTTTTTCTGTATATGTCATTGGGACGTTTTCCTATTTTCTCTAAAAGTATTGCAGATAGCAAATTTTTCTTAAATAACTCATTCACCTACTTTTGGGAGAGCTTTCACATGCTGAAATTCCAGACCTGTAGGTAATTCCTCACCTACTCAAAATGAGTAAATGCGAATTATCTCTAAAAGTATTGCAGATAGCCAATTTCTTTCAAATAACTCATTCACCTACTTTTGGGAGAGCTTTCACTTGGTGAAGTTTCAGACCCGTAGGTAATTACTCACCTACTGAAAATGAGTAAATGCAAATTATCTCTAAAAGTATTGCAGATAGCCAATTTTTGTCAAATAACTCCTTCACCTACTTTTGGGAGACCTTTCACTTGGTGAAGTTTCACACCTGTAGCTAAATATTCACCTACTCAAAATGAGTAAATGCTAATTATCTCTAAAAGTATTGCAGATATCCAATTCTTATCAAATAACTCATTCATCTACTTTTGGGAGAGCTTTCACATGGTGAAGTTTCAGACCTGTAGGTAATTACTCACCTACTCAAAATGAGTAAATGCAAATTATCTCTAAAAGTATTGCAGATAGCCAATTTTTGTCAAATAACTCCTTCACCTACTTTTGGGAGAGCTTTCACTTGGTGAAGTTTCAGACCTGTAGGTAATTACTCACCTACTGAAAATGAGTAAATGCAAATTATCTCTAAAAGTATTGCAGATAGCCAATTTTTGTCAAATAACTCCTTCACCTACTTTTGGGAGACCTTTCACTTGGTCAAGTTTCAGACCTGTAGCTAATTATTCACCTACTCAAAATGAGTAAATGCTAATTATCTCTAAAAGTATTGCAGATATCCAATTCTTATCAAATAACTCATTCATCTACTTTTGGGAGAGCTTTCACATGGTGAAGTTCCAGACCCGTAGGTAATTACTCACCTACTCAAAATGAGTAAATTCGAGTTATCTCTAGAATTATTGCAGATAGCCAGTATTTCTCAAATAACTCATTAATATGAAAACAACTTAGAGGAAGTCATGGGCTGCAAATCTTTTCATGTGGTCAGATTTCACCTTGGGCCCCTCCTGCTTATTATTGGTCCTAGAGGTTTGCAATGTGAAAACGACTTATAGGAAATCATGGGCTGCGAATCTTTTGATGTGGTCAGACTTCACCTTGGGCCCCTGCTACAGGGTCAAATAAGGGTAGCCAAACTTAAAAGTGCTTTCAGCTTGCTTATTAACGAAAAATGCTGTTTATCTTCTAAACTATGTTAGTTGGCCTTTGTCGGTGGATACATCCAGCATCTGGCCACAGATGCGTCCTTAGTCTAGTTTATTCGGGGTTTTACGTCGCTTTCAACACTCTACAGGTCATATCACGACGAGTAGTTGGGAAGGCAGAGGAAAGCAGTACATGCAGTTGGTCAAGGTTCTGTACTGTAAACTGCCGACCAACAGCAAGTAACTAACAGCTTTCCCACGTGAGGTCGGGCCGGGAACTGAACCCCGATCTCCGAGGTTGGGAGGCACGAGTGTTACTACTCTGCCACCATGGCCCCAAACTTTTTCATTAAAGAATTCTGGAAGATTTTAAATAAAACTGTCTTAATAGTCTACCCAATTTTGGTTAATGACTAAGTAAATGGAAGAGCCTGTATCAATGGCAATTTGAGGTCTTTAGCTTTAATTTTAAGGTCACCTTAAGGTCTCTAAAAATGGTCTTATGGTGGCATTTTATAAGTTTTTGTCACATTAAGCCCTGTAGCTGTCAAATTAAAAATGTAGCTCATCCATCTAAAATCTCATTTTGGAATATATTAATATGTTCATTTTACATATGGTAAAAATCAAGACTTTATTTGATGTTTCATGTGTGTCATGACTCATGAGGCTCATAAACACCCTAACCATGGGACCGTTGGACGGATTCTTTTCAAATTTGACAGGTGTATGCAGTAGCCTTGGGGAATTTTTATGTCATCACTCTGCGGCGTGGGCGTACGCGTCCGCGTGAACAACTTCTTCTCCAAAACTACAAGGCCTAGAGACATGCTGTTTTTTTTTAAAAGATACCTTATCTATCGAGGATGAAAAATTGTTCAAGGCATGCAAATCTGTCTGTTCGTCTGTTTGCTAGAGACATTACAAGGGGGGTACCCCCACCAAAAGTGTGAAAATTTCAACTTTTTATCACAATTTTCTCAGTGACTATTGCAGGGATTTCTCTCATATCTTGCATATATGTACTAGGCCAGAGGTAGATTCTCTTGTGTGAGTATGAGACCTGGATCTGTCTTACTTTTTTTTAAATAAATTTTTTTAATAATTTTTAATGCATTAAAATTCATGAAATCATGCACTAAATCACTTATAACTTCAAAAGTGTTGCATTTACAGCATTTTGTGAAAATATGTTGTTCAGCTACTTTTTTCATAGCTACAATATGGTGAGTAAGTTGGGTGTCTGTCTCAATAGCTAAGTGAGTAATAGCTACTTTTGGGCTTTTCAGTAACTTCCATTATGAGTAAAATCACTTGTAACTTAAAAACTATTGCATTTAGAGAATTTCGTATAAATATGTTATTCAGCTACTTTTGGGCCAGCTATAACATAGTGAAATTTCAGACCTGTAGCTCATGGCATAGCTGAGTAATAGCTACTTTTAGGTTATCACTGTTGAGTAAATCGCTTATAACTTGAAAACTATTGCATTTAGAGAATTTCGTATAAATATGTTATTCAGCTACTTTTGGGTCAGCTATAACATAGTAAAATTTCAGACCTGTAGCTCATGGCATAGCTGAGTAATAGCTACTTTTAGGTTATCACTGTTGAGTAAATCACTTATAACTTGAAAAGTGTTGCATTTAGAGCATTTTGTTAAAATATGTTGTTCAGCTACTTTTTTCATAGCTACAATATGGTGAGTAAGTTGGGTGTCTGTCTCAATAGCTAAGTGAGTAATAGCTACTTTTGGGCTTTTCAGTAACTTCCATCATGAGTAAAATCACTTGTAACTTAAAAACTATTGCATTTAGAGAATTTCGTATAAATATGTTATTCGGCTACTTTTGGGCCAGCTATAACATAGTAAAATTTCAGACCTGTAGCTCATGGCATAGCTGAGTAATAGCTACTTTTAGGTTATCACTGTTGAGTAAATCACTTATAACTTGAAAACTATTGCATTTAGAGTATTTTGTTTCAATATGTTATTCACCTATTTTGGGGTCAGCTATAACATAGTGAAGTTTCAAACCTGTGGCTCATTTCATAGCTGAGTAATAGCTACTTTGAAGTTCTCACTGTTGAGTAAATCAGTTATAATTGGAAAACTATTGCGTTTACAGAAATTTGTGCAAATATGTTATTCAGCTACTTTTGGGTCAGCTATAACATAGTGAAATTATAGACCTGTAGCTCATGGCACAACTGAGCAATACCTATTCTCAGGTACTGACTGTTGAGTAAATCAGCTATAACTTGAAAAATATTGCATTTGGAGTATTTTGTTAAAATATATTGTTCACCTACTTTTGGGTCAGCTATAACATAGTGAAATTACAGACCTATAGCTCATGGCATAGCGGAGCAATAGCTATTTTCAGGTTCTCACTATTGAGTAAATCAGTTGTAGCTTGAAAACTATTGCATTTACAGTAGTTTGCTTAAATATGTTGTTCACCTACTTTTGGGTTAGCTATAACATAGTAAAATTTCAGACATGTAGCTCATTGCATAGCTGAGTAATAGTTCCTTTGAGGTTCTCACTGTTGAGTAAATCAGTTGTAACTTGAAAACTATTACATTTAGAGTAATTTGTTAAATATGTTATTCACAGAATTTTTGGTCAGCTATAACATAGTGAAATTGCAGACCTCTATGTCATGGCATAGCTGAGCAATAGCTACTTTCAGGTTCTCACTGTTGAGTAAATCATTGTATCCACTGGATAGCCGCAGTGTGTAGAGAGAGATTTCACCATTACTGCTCTGATGAAAAAAAATATTATAGCTAGCTTTCTTAAGTTTGCAGTATATATTAATAACCATAAAATGTTGTCTGGGAATATTTTGGGCCTCATTTTGAGAAACAAGATGGCCGCCACAGGTGTTTTTTGTCAGTCATGAAAAGTGCTTATATCTCCCTTATTATTGATCCTAGAGGTTTGGGATGATAAACCAACCTGTAGGAAATCATGGGGTGGGAATCTTTTGGTGTGGTCAGATTTGACCTTCAGTGACCCCTCCTTCAAGGTCAAACAAGGATAGCCAAACTTAAAAGTGCTTATAACTCGCTTATTATTGGTCCCAGAGGTTTGGGATGGTAAACAGACAGGAAATCATGGGCTGTGAATCTGTTGATATGGTCCGATTTGACCTTGGAACCCTCCTTCAAGGTCAAATGAGGATAGCGAAAATTGAAAGTGCCTACAACTCGCTTATTATTGGTGACAGAGATCCCATAGGAAATCATTGGCTCGGAATCTTTTGGTGTGGTCAGATTTGACCTTTGGACCCCTCCTTCAAGGTCAAATGAGGACAGCCAAGCTTAAAAGTGCTTATAACTCATTTATAATTGGTCCTAGAGGTTTGGAATGGTAAACCATAGGAAATCATGGGCTGGGAATGTATTTGTGTGGTTAGATTTGACCTTGGACCCCTTCTTCAAGGTCGAATGAGGATATTGCATTTGTAGTATTTCTTTAAATATGTTTTAACCTATTTTTTATACTTAAGCAATTACCTTGTTATTTTTCTTCATAATACCATTTACAGGGCACAACTTTTTTATCCTTTTCTTCTGTCAGCTTCGGAATTTCTTTCGAACTTGCTGTTCAGTTACCATTTACTGTATTTCTGTACAGCCCTTTTCCTGATAATTATTCTGTCCTCTAATCACCTTCACAAATCAAAAACACTCAGTCAGCTGACACAGTGCCCGTTCACGGGCACTCTCTTGTTTTGAATATGCTGCAGTGACATTTCGACTAATCAGAGAGGTCACATGACCAAGAATATGGTTTTTCGAAGGGTAAGCTTGTCCGGATGATAACTTGAAAGGGATTTTATCAATTCACCTGAAACTTGGCAAATACATTCATTGTATTAAAATCTGGAAATCATTAGATTTTGGCATTGATTGGTTAAGAAATAGCCAATTAATTAATGATTAATTAATCATTAAGAATTTTCCTGGCGGCCACTTTGAATTTTCGAATTTTTTGCAAAAATTGCAAAACACAAAAATGCTTATATCTCGAAAACCGTGCTAGATAGAGTGATTTCGACGAAATGTTTGACCCACAGGGTATCTCTGCAGAGTGGCCATCCCAATTTTCAAATGGCGGCCATTTTGAATTTTCGAATTTTTCGCAAAATTGCAAAACAAAGAAATTTCGCAAAACTGTGCTAGATAGAGTAATTATATCCCCAGACGAAAGTCGGGGATATATTGGATTCAGGTCCGTCGCGCCGCCGCCGCCGCCGCCGTAGAAATTTCCTTGTGGACGCGATAACTCAAAAACAAATTAATATTTTTTTTTCAAACTTGGTACACATGTTAAGGGTGTCCAAAGGAAGATCCCTATTTTAAGGTGACCTTAAACTCCCAATAAAAGAGAACTTATGGCCACCTTAAGGTCAGAAATTGCACTTTTGGCCACTAAGAGCCCTCTAGGTCACAAACTATGATGCTCAGCTGGCTGAAATTTCACCTGAGAACACATTAATATGTTCTTAGTACATGTGCCGAAAATCACGACTTTAAGTTGAGGAGAAAATTGTGTTTGAGGCCCATAAAGACCCCCAGTTAGGGATTTTTTGCTATATTTTTCACATATTTTGCCCTATAATTTGGAAGTGGTAACTCTGATGAGTCTCAAACTGCACTAGGTATAACTTTGATATGTAATCCTTGTCTGTAGAAAATTTTAGGGCTGTAGGTTTACCCAAAGGGGTCGACTTAAGGTCTCAAAAGTGCCCACAGAGACCCAATTTATGCACTTTTTGCCACTTTCGAGCACTGTAGCTTTCAAACTATGTCTCTCATCTAAGTTAAATATCATCTGAGAATATATCTATGTGTTTTCTTATATCTGCCCCAAAATTTAGGCCTTTAATAGACATTTAACCTGTGTGTGAGGACCATAAACACCCACCCGAGTGACCCTTATAAGACATTTTTCACATATTTTTCCCTGTAACTTGGAAATGGTAAGTCTGAGAAGTTTCAAACTGTATTAGATATACATTCTATGTGTAACCTTTGAATGTGAAAGATTTTTAGTCTGAAGCTTTGATTTGAAGGTCACATTGAGGTCTCTAAAAGGCCCACAGAGACCCGATATTTTGCCTTTTTGCCACTTTTAAGCCCTGTGACTGTTAAACTATGTTACTGATAGAGCTGAAATCTCACCTGGGAATATATCATTATGTCATGTTTACATGTGCCAGAAATAAAGGCTTTAAGTAGACATTTAACCTGTGTGTGAGGACCATAACACCCACCCGAGTGACCCTTTTTAGACATTTTTCACATATTTTTCCCTGTCACTTGGAAATGGTAAGTCTTGAGAAGTTTCAAACTGTATTAGATATACATTCTATGTGTAACCTTTGATTGTGAAAGATTTTAAATCTGAAGCTTTGATTTAAAGTTCACATTGAGGTCTCTAAAAGGCCCACAGAGACCCAATATTTGGACTTTTTGCCACTTTTAAGCCCTGTGACTGTTAAACTATGTGACTGATAGAGCTGAAATCTCATCTGGGAATATATTATTATGTTCTTTTTACATGTGCTGAACATCAAGGCCTTTAGTAGATATTTAACCTGTGTATGACGACCATAGATACTCACCCGAGTGACCCTTTTTAGACATTTTTTACATATTTTGCCTTGTAACTTGGAATGGTAAGTCTGAGAAGTTTCAAACTATATTAGATATACATTCTATGTATAATCTCTGATTGTGAAAGATTTTAAGTCTGAAGCTTCAATTTGAAGGTCACATTGAGGTCTCTAAAAGGCCCACAGAGACCCAATATTTGGACTTTTTGCCACTTTTCAGCCCTGTGACTGTTAAACTATGTGACTGACAGGGCTGAAATCTCAACTAGGAATACATTATTAAGCGTCTTCTTTTTCCATGTACCGAACATCAAGGCCTGTAGTAGACATTGAACCTGTGTATGACGACCATAGACACTCATCCAAGTGACCTTTTTTGACATTTTCTACTGTATTTTGCCCTGTAATTTGGAAATGCTTAGTGTGACAAGTCTTAAACTGTATTATATCTAATTTTTGTTTGTTATGTATGTCCCCCAAAAAGTTTCAGATCTGTAGTTTAATTGCTAAGGTCTCTTTAACAATTGTAAAATGCCCACAGAAACCCAATTTATGGACATTATGCCACTTTAAAGCCCTGTAACTGTCAAACTATGTGGGTCATAGAGCTGAAATCTTTGAATTTTTAAAAGGAAGTGCCTGTCTCTTTAAATTTTGAATATTAATGATGTTATGGCTATCTTAGTCTTTTAAGAACTTATTTTTGTGTGTTGTACCTCTGCTTGCTGAGTTTTTAACTCTTTAAAATGAAACTGGTTAAACATATTCAAGTAGGCAAAATGGACACTGTTATTTTCTGGTGAGCTTTAAGTCCCAATATTAATAAAAGTATATCCTTATGTAGTAAAACTAGGGGATTTTTAACCCTCAACTAGCCCAGTTTTATTCAACTTGCCTCAGTTAATTTTGACACAGCTCCTACAGTTATGAACTCATTTCAGTTGATAATCACATACTTAAAATTCTCAATTCTTTTTGTATTTGATTACCCCTTTGATATATATCAGATTGTTTGTTTACCATTTATGCTGTAGTCCCAACCCACATCCCCCACCCACCTCTGGGACCTCCAGCTATATTGAGTGACACTAAATAAACAAAGGTATTTAGTGATATCAAATGAGAAACAAAGAACTCAATGGGGTTGCAGATCTTGTGTAATAGTGAGAGAGGTGTGGAGAAGGGGAGAGGGGTGGGGTAGGAGGTGGTGGGCTTCATCATATAACACAAAGGGGAGTCAGAACTGAGATTGTGTCACATATTTAGGTTGCATATATATGGACCACATATATAGGAATAGAGGAAATGAATAACTGAAAACAATTTACAAATTCTATAAATAATATAATAAAATAATAATATAAATAATTTTTTTTTAAATAACATTTTATTTGTGAACAAATATAGAAACAGATATGCGCTTTTGGGATTATGAATTTTAGAATGGACATTCAATCATCAATCATTTAAATACTTTGAAATTAGGTTAAGAGTTATCATTGCAGGAAGATTGAAAAGTATGATGTTGAGTTAAAAATAATATTTTATTTGTCAACAAATATAGAAAGAGATATGCTCTTTTGGGATTATTATTTTAGAATGGACATTCAATCATCAATCATTTATTAATAAATACTTTGAAAATAGGTTTAGAGTTATCATTGCAGGAAGATTGAAAATATAATTTGAGTTATGTATTCGGCGTCTGGGGATACACCATCTTCTTGGGAAGATACAAACAGAGTAGATTGATGTGCTGAAGTTCATATAATAATGGGTAATTATGCTTTAAAAAATTCCCGATCAAAACCTGTGGCGTGAGTGATGACCTGTCTGGGGATATGTTGGCGCCGAGTTGGCCCAATCTAGTTTCAACAAATTTTTGACCCACAGGGCATCTCTGCAGAGTAGCCATCTCAGTTTTCAAAACATTTTTGTCTCACCAAAAATGGTGGCCATTTTGAATTTTCTAATTTTTGAAGTGTGATCATTTTGTTGCAAAAATTCCAAGTTTTAGCACCACACCTGATGAACACAACATTTATATACCAAGGTAATATCTTGGGGAATACTTAGTCAAAATGCTTGTAATAAAAACTACAATACACCAACTACAATAATTTTTACCCCACAGCCCTTAAGGGCTGTCGGAGTATTGTTTTCACCCATGGTGTCCGGATGGGTGGGCGGCGGGAAAAAGTTTGTCCGGGCTGTATCTCAGAAAACTTAAGGTGTAGGAAGTTGATACTTGGTAGGGACATAATGGTTAGGATGTGTAGGTGTGCAACGTCGTGGTCTGACCTTGATTTGACCTTTGACCTTGCCGTGTTTACCTTGACTTTGAAAATCTTGTCTGGGCTATATCTTGCAAACCGTAAGGTGTAGCAAGTTGATATTTGGTAGGGACATTGGTTAGGGGGTGTAGGTGTGCAACATCATCGTCTGACCAGGATTCGACCTGTGACCTTGCATAGTGACCTTGACCTATAAAATCTTGTCTGGGCTATATCTTGGAAACCGTAAGGTGTAGGAAGTTGGTACTTACTAGGGACATTGGTTAGGGGGTGTAGTTGTGCAACGTCATGGTCTGACCTTGATTTGACCTTTGACCTTGCCGTAGTGACCTTGACCTATAAAATCTTGTCCGGGCTATATCTCGGAAACCGTAAGGTGTAGGAAATTGATGCTTGGTCGGGACATTGGTTGGGGGTTGTAGGTGTGCAGCATCATGGTGTGACCTTGATTTGACCTTTGACCTTGTCATAGTGACTTTGACGTTTAAAATCTTGTTGCACCTTTGGGTCTGTCTTGTGATGCAGATTAAGCACTGTTAAAGTCATATTAGAATTTATTAAGAATTTTACTTTTACAACTTCCCATTGTAACAGATAGAATTTCATCAAGTGAGCCATAGATTTTGCTCCAACACCACACATAAGCATCCATTGAATCTATTAGCACTACTGTATGCATGGTAATATTCAAAACATCCAAACCATAATTCGGCCATGTAGATGTAGATAAAGAGTGTTGTAATGTTTAGTTTACTGATTAATGCTGTCATCTTGTTATTAAATTATCTTGTTTTAATACTTCATCTTTACATGCATTATCTATCTCTTAGATATTATTTTCTATTTAAACATTGTTTGGACCTTTATATAACTGACAGTGGTCTGAAAGTATCCTGAACTTTGTACTGATACAGTACTTCTATATCTCATGGTGTTAAAAATATTTCCATAGGCTGTGGGGTACGGGCATCTCTGATGCTATTGTTTTTCAAAGCAATACAATACCATATTTTATTTGTAGATTACTTTTGTAATAAGAGTTAATTCTGTCATGTGATAAAATGTAGTTTTTGTTATTCAGCCGTAAATTATATTTACTTAGTTTCACAAGGAAAGGTGTATAATATGATGTATTTTGTTGTGCATATTGGGACAGACAACTTGCAAATTTGCCAAGTTAATAAATAAGATGTATGCTTGAAATATACTAAGATAAGGGTAGTACAAAAATATAAATATTCAATGTATTTGTAATTTGGAATTATATAGAATTGGTAACTTAAAGTCTATAGAGTTATGCGATACAAAGTTTGCTTTCTAGACATTTCTAGGTACAGATATTTTTTATGTATTACATGTAAATAAAGGGATCTGTGAATCACAGCTATCTGTGTATTCACGGTTTCCAGGTAAATTTAAAATCAAACCTAAAAAAGACTCCTTTTTTTAAAAAAAAAATATTAGAGAAACATGCCCTCCAGTAGTTTGTTGTTATTTCCTGCCTTTTTTCTAAAGGGTATACTTTACCTTTAGAAACTTATTCCCCACATCAATATGTGTGGAATGTTGCTACCTTTAAACAGGATGTATCTTGTTATCTTATTTCGAATACTTTTTATGTCAACTGATATTATGGTATCATTCTGCGGTGTCCGTGTCCTCTTCCGCCTGAACGACTTCTCCAAAAGCACAAGGCCCAGAGATATGCTGTTACTTATGAAAGATACCTTATCTATCGAGGATGATAAATTGTTGAAGGCATGCAGAATTGTCTGTCTGTTCCACAGAGCTGTTAGAAGCGATGTACCCCTACCCAAAGTGTGAAAATTTCAACACTTTAACAGAATTTTCTCATTGACTATTGCAGAGATTTCTCTGTTTTCTTGCATATATGTACCAGGCCACAAGTAGATTCCCTTGTATGAGTATCAGGCCTGGATCTTTCTTAATTATCATTTTATGAATTTTATAAATGTTTTTTATGCCTTAAAAATTCATGAATTCATGTACTAAATCTCTTATAACTTGAAAAGAATTGCATTTAAAGAGCATTTTGTTAAAATATGTTGTTCAGCTACTTTTTCCGTAGCTACAAAATGGTGAGTAACTTTGGAGTATATCCCAATAGCTAAGTGAGTAATGGCTGCTTTCTGACTTTCCAGTTCCTTCCATAAGGAATAAAATCACTTGTAGCTTGAAAACCATTGCATTTACAGTATTATGTTAAATATATTTTTCATGTACTTTTGGGTCAGCTATAATATGGTAAAGTTACAGACCTGTAGCTCATTGTACAGCTGAGCAATAGCTACTTTGAGGTCTCACTGTTGAAAAATAACTTGTAACATGAAAACTATTGCATTTACAGTATTTTGTTGAAATGTGTTTGTCATCTACTTTTGGGTCAACTATAACATAGTAAATTTGCAGACCTGTAACTCATTGCATAGCTGAGCAATAGCTATTTTCAGATACATCCTTTTCTACTTTCGTTTGTATTTTGAAGCTCAAAACCCCAATTCAGCTGACACAGAAACTGTTCACGGGCACTGATTGCTTGTTTATATGTATGTGGTTACACTTGAGAAATGAGAAGAGTCCTCTCTGACACAGTTTCAGTGAAAATTATATGCATTGATACCCCTGGTATTTACATAAGTTGTGTCATTCTGTGTGTGTGTGGGTTTTTTTATGAGGTCCTAGATACCTTTGAGATGACACATTTTTGGGGAGATTTTCACTATTAATAACATTCTTGTGGACTTTTTCCTGTAAGGAGGATTCCACCTCCTCTACAGTATCTTAATATACTTCATGCTTGTAGTTCAAAGGTTTATTCATTACTGACTTTATCTCAGTCAGGAATCTAAAAAGAGTATCACTATTCACACAGCCCACATATCTGAATTCTTATTAGAAAGTATGAACCATTCTAAATTAATGAAAGAATAGAAATTTGTTTTGTAATTCCCTCATTACTGGTGGAAATTTAAAGGCCATATTGTATTTTCTTCATGAACAAATAGACTTTGATTTTTTGATGGTTAAACTATTAAGCCTTATTGATATTTCTGAAGCATTTATAGCTTAACTGCACCCCTATTACATTAATACTCACAGAATCCAGTTAATTACATATCAGTAAAAGTAGACCTGTTTTCTGACTGGTGGGATGAATGAATTTTGTTTTACCAATTGACAGCTTGAATTAGTAATAGTTTGTTTTGTCTGCCTTGGCATATGGCTGTACAGACATCAAGCACCATTATAATTGATTTCATTAAATTAGATTTAACAGATACTGCTGCTTATCCTGCTGACAGATTTTCAAGTATTAATTGAAATACAGAGGATTTATTTTCATAACTTTTCACTACATCTTGAATAAGATCCGTAGCTGTGTAAATCTACCTTTAAATGTTCATTTCTTTTCCCTGGTTAGAAAGTGTGAAGTAGTAGGAGGGAGTCTCTGCAATGCACCTGTCATTAATGGCAACATCATCTCAAGGCTTCAAGTGTGTCACACGAAAACTGTCACTGTGGGCCTTATGTCTACTTGGGCAGCTTGGTACAAAAATTGCATTTACCTAACAGGTTTTTACTGTTAGCTTTAGTCCAGTCTTGTCAATTTAGAGAATACGTTTCTAATAAAAAAATTATACAACTAGTACTGAATTATTTGTAGAAGTCATTTGTTGTACCATTTTCCCATACTTGAAAATGAAGATTTCAAAGACAGAATTCAGACTTGACTCTGAATCTTATATTATTTGTTACATATTTCATCTCATTGAAAATATTTATGTCCACCCCCCTGGGGGGTGGATATATTATTTTTGCTTTTTTCGCCGTCCGATGTCCGGCGTCCGATGTCCGGCGTCCGGCGTCCGATGTCCGGCGTCACGCATGGTTTCCGCTCATTTAAAGGAAAAGTATTAGAGCTATTGTCACCAAATTTGGTATGCAGGCTTATTGGGTCAGTAGCTTGCTTGGGATTGCTTTTGGCTGTTGTACCTCTTTTGCTTACTGAGTAATACTTAAGTACAGCTATTTTCAGTACCCATTGGTTTCCGTGCATTTAAGCCAAGATAATTAAAGATATTTTACTACAATTTTGAATACAAGATTGTTATGTCCATAGCTCGCTTGGTATTGCATTTGGGACTGATAGCTTTGTCAGTACATGAGTAATAGCCATTTAGGTACTTCATTGTGTATTTTCAGTACTACTTTTGAGTAATTTGGAATGCTAATATCTCAGAAACCGTAAGAGATAGAGCGATTTCGACAGAATTTTTGACTCACAGGGTAGTAGAAGAGTATTCTGTACAAAATTGAAAATTTTCAATTTTCGCCACTTTTGGCGGCCATCTTGAATTTTTGCGAAAAACGAAAAAATCTTAATATCTCCTTAACCGTGCGAGATAGAGCGATTTCGTCGAAATTTTCGACCCACAGGGTATCTAAGGAATGTAATCTTTGCAATTTTCAAAAAATTTTCCCCTCCCCAAAAATGGCGGCCATTTTGAATTTTCGAATTTTTGCCAAAAATGGCAAAACACAAATTTGCTTCTATCTCCTTAACCGTGCGAGATAGAGCGATTTCGGCAAAATTTTCGACCCACAGGGTATCTAAGGAGTGTACTCTTTGCAATTTTCCAAAAATTTTCCCCTCCCCAAAAATGGCGGCCATTTTGAATTTTCGAATTTTTGCCAAAAATGGCAAAACACAAATTTGCTTCTATCTCCTTAACCGTGCGAGATAGAGCGATTTCGGCAAAATTTTCGACCCACAGGGTATCTAAGGAGTGTACTCTTTGCAATTTCCCAAAAAATTTTCCCCTCCCCAAAAATGGCGGCCATTTTGAATTTTCGAATTTTTGCCAAAAATGGCAAAACACAAATTTGCTTCTATCTCCTTAACCGTGCGAGATAGAGCGATTTCATCAAAAATTTCGACCCACAGGGTATCTGAGCATTGTACTGTTGGTAATTTTTAAAAAATTTTCCCCTCCCCAAAAATGGCGGCCATTTTGAATTTTAGAATTTTTGCCAAAAATGGCAAAACACTAATTTGCTTCTATCTCCTTAACCGTGCGAGATAGAGCGATTTCGGCAAAATTTTCGACCCACAGGGTATCTGACAATTCTACTCTTGCCAATTTTTAAAAAATTTTCCCCTCCCTAAAGATGGCGGCCATTTTGAATTTTAGAATTTTTGCCAAAAATGGCAAAACACAAATTTGCTTCTATCTCCTTAACTGTGTGAGATAGAGCGATTTCGTCGAAATTTTCAACCCATAGGGTATCTAAGGAGTGTACTCTTTGCAATTTTCAAAAAATTTTCCCCTCCCCAAAAATGGCGGCCATTTTGAATTTTTGCCAAAAATGGCAAAACACAAATTTCCTTCTATCTCCTTAACCGTGCGAGATAGAGCGATTTCGTCGAAATTTTCGACCCACAGGGTATCTAAGGAATGTACTCTTTACAATTTTCAAAAAATTTTCCCCTCCCCAAAAATGGCGGCCATTTTGAATTTTCGAATTTTTGCCAAAAATGGCAAAACACTAATTTGCTTCTATCGGCAAAATTTTCGACCCACAGGGTATCTAAGGAGTGTACTCTTTGCAATTTTCCAAAAATTTTCCCCTCCCCAAAAATGGCGGCCATTTTGAATTTTAGAATTTTTGCCAAAAATGGCAAAACACAAATTTGCTTCTATCTCCTTAACCGTGCGAGATAGAGCGATTTCATCAAAAATTTCGACCCACAGGGTATCTGAGCATTGTACTGTTGGTAATTTTTAAAAAATTTTCCCCTCCCCAAAAATGGCGGCCATTTTGAATTTTAGAATTTTTGCCAAAAATGGCAAAACACAAATTTGCTTCTATCTCCTTAACCGTGCGAGATAGAGCGATTTCGGCAAAATTTTCGACCCACAGGGTATCTGACAATTCTACTCTTGCCAATTTTTAAAAAATTTTCCCCTCCCTAAAGATGGCGGCCATTTTGAATTTTAGAATTTTTGCCAAAAATGGCAAAACACAAATTTGCTTCTATCTCCTTAACTGTGTGAGATAGAGCGATTTCGTCGAAATTTTCAACCCACAGGGTATCTAAGGAGTGTACTCTTTGCAATTTTCCAAAAATTTTCCCCTCCCCAAAAATGGCGGCCATTTTGAATTTTTGCCAAAAATGGCAAAACACAAATTTCCTTCTATCTCCTTAACCGTGCGAGATAGAGCGATTTCGTCGAAATTTTCGACCCACAGGGTATCTAAGGAATGTACTCTTTACAATTTTCAAAAAATTTTCCCCTCCCCAAAAATGGCGGCCATTTTGAATTTTCGAATTTTTGCCAAAAATGGCAAAACACAAATTTCCTTCTATCTCCTTAACCGTGCGAGATAGAGCGATTTCGTCGAAATTTTCGACCCACAGGGTATTTAAGGAATGTAATCTTTACAATTTTCAAAAAATTTTCCCCTCCCCAAAAATGGCAGCCATTTTGAATTTTAGAATTTTTGCCAAAAATGGCAAAACACAAATTTGCTTCTATCTCCTTAACCGTGCGAGATAGAGCGATTTCGGCAAAATTTTCGACCCACAGGGTATCTGAGCATTGTACTCTTGGTAATTTTTAAAAAATTTGCCCCTCCCCAAAAATGGCGGCCATTTTGAATTTTCGAATTTTTGCCAAAAATGGCAAAACACAAATTTGCTTCTATCTCCTTAACCGTGCGAGATAGAGCGATTTCGTCAAAATTTTCGACCCACAGGGTATCTAAGGAGTGTACTCTTTGCAATTTTCCAAAAATTTTCCCCTCCCCAAAAATGGCGGCCATTTTGAATTTTTGCCAAAAATGGCAAAACACAAATTTCCTTCTATCTCCTTAACCGTGCGAGATAGAGCGATTTCGTCGAAATTTTCGACCCACAGGGTATTTAAGGAATGTAATCGTTACAATTTTCTAAAAAAATTTCCCCTCCCCAAAACTGGCGGCCATTTTGAATTTTCGAATTTTTGCCAAAAATGGCAAAACACAAATTTGCTTCTATCTCCTTAACCATGCGAGATAGAGCGATTTCGTCAAAATTTTCGACCCACAGGGTACCTAAGGAATGTAATCTTTGCAATTTTCCAAAAATTTTCCCCTCCCCAAAAATGGCGGCCATTTTGAATTTCGAATTTTTACCAACAATGGCAAAACACAAATTTGCTTCTATCTCCTTAACCGTGTGAGATAGAGCGATTTCGGAATGTAAATTCCCAAGTTATGGGTTAAATAACTTGAATATTTAAAGAGAGAATGTGAAAAGGCTGTCAAAAATTACAGGCAACAGTAATTATTAAAAATTCAATATCTAACTTGCAATAGCTGCTTTATTTCTGCATGGATTTTTATGCAAAATATACTAGCAGAAGTGCTGTACTATGACCTGTACAGTGATATATAATACATATTTATAGGTAACATAGTTTCCGAGATGTTGGTGAAAAAAACGAAAGTTATTGACACTCGTTATCCATGATACGGAGGCACTGGTGTGTACAAAAAATATATACCGGACTGTATTTCCCCGTATTTGGGGCAAATACGTCATGTGGTGGATATTAATATGGATTTTGCTTCGTTACATCGCCGCCGCAGTGTGTACAGAGATTTCACCTTTACCGCTCTAAAGAAAAACAATTATAGTTAGCCTTCTAAAATTTGCAGGATATATTCATAACCGTAAAATCTTGTCTGGGAATATTTTCGGCCTCATTTTGAAAAACAGGATTTCTGCCACGGGCGTTTTTTTTTACTTTCAGCAAGGAGTTTTGTTGGCCCTCTAAAGTAAAGGATATTATAAGTAGAGACCTCAAATTTGCAGGGTATGTTCCTCATTACAAAATCTTGACTGGGAATATTTTTGGCCTCAAAACTTCTTTGTCAGTCATGATAAGTGCTTATATCTCCCTTATTATTGGTCCTAGAGGCCTGGTATGTGAAGCCAACCTATGGGAAATCATGGGCTGGGTATCTTTTGATGTGGTCAGGTTTGACCGTGGACCCCTACTTCAAGGTCAAATGAGGACAGCCAAAATTAAAAGTGGTTATACCTCGCTTATTCTTGGTCCTAGAGGTTTGCAATGTGACACCAACCTATAGGAAATCATGGGCTGGGAATCTTTTTGATCTTTTGACCTTGGGCTCCTCCTTCGAGGTTAAATGATGGTTGATTGACTTTGGTGAGTGGTCTTTCTGGTGGATACAATTTGCATCGGAGAATGCACTAGGTCTAGTTCTTTATTATTCTTTTTTTGCGCCTTAGAGTCCTCTTGTATGGGGAGATTAAGCACTGTAAAAGTCCAATTAGAATTAGAATTTATTTGTAGCTTAAAATAAGCTTTCACAGTACAGTTTTTATATGATATTATTTTCTCTGATGAAAGCTCAAACTAGTGGCTCAGATATTTGTCTTTTTATGAAATGTTCTTTGTATGTCACCCATTCTGTCCCTAGTATTCTGATTTGGAATGATCTCCCTGACGATGTACGCTCAGCTAAATCTCTCTCCTCATTCAGGAAGAAGTTGAAAACTTACCTCTTTGAAAAAGCCTACCCACCCTAGTTTTTTCCTCAGTTTTCATTTCGTCTTTCTCCGTGGTGCCGACCCCTGCAATGTCTCTGATTTAACGATTACGATCTCTGATTTTTGGCTTTATGTGTCTTAGAGTCTGTCAATAGATAGAGATTAAGCGCTATAAAAGTACTATTAGAATTAGAATTGGAATTTGTACTCCTCATCTGCAAGTTTACTTCAGGATTCATGTTCTAAATGTGTTGTCTGCTAAGTTTATACACTAAAGTGAAAGAAATATATTTATTTTAGTGAAAGGATGAGTGCTGCCTTCAGTACTTTTCACCATTGAAGTTTTTAGCAACATGGCTGTGATTTTGGTTGACCACAGAGGAAAAAGTGAAATATTTTTTATCAAATGTCAGTTGTCAGACTTTAAGAAAGTTGCTGTTTTTTAAAGTATATTGTTTACAGTAGAAATAAATAGCCTGATTAAGCAGCAGTTTTTTTGTTTTTTGTTTTTTTTTTTGCTCTTGAAATTCAGATGAACAAGCTTTTAACTTCCAGGTGCTACTCCGAACTCATCCATTTTGAAAGTGTACAATGAGGATTTCAATGAATTTTCCCTGGTTATTCTGGAAAATGACATTACAAGCAACTTGGCAATAAAAGTTTGTGCAAATTATATGAAAAATATAACTTGAACATAAAATATCAGGAGCTAAAATTGGTTGGACAGCCAACGGGTTACATTAAGTCACCAAAGTGCAGTTGTCCACTGAGAATTTTTGTCCATGATAGATCATTGATGTTTCAGAAGGCTTTCTTTGGGGGCTGTATGAAATACAAAAGTGAATCATGCATTTTACAGTCACTAATTGAGAATCTTACATTCTACTTGTATGTCAAGAGGATAATTTTCTATCAGAAGACAAGTAATGTACTTGCCGAAGTATGGGGTCTTATATAATTGAACTGTATCATTTGTTGTAGTTATGAAGGTTCAGTTTGTTGTTGTTATTGCAAAATTAGCCAAGTGTTTTGCAACCACAAATGCTATGAATAATTCCTGATACCTGTCACTTAGAAAAATACTGCACATATTTTTACCTGGAAAAGCTGACGTAAATTGGAAGTGTATATACTGGGAGCAATGTTTTCAGGTGTAATCTAGCATGGGATTTGTTGTATATAGTAGCAAATTAAAGTAATCGGAAAATTGCTGATACAAAAGGGGTTCCAACAGCAGGGGCTTTTCTAATATTAGTAGTCAAATAACTGGTACATCTCAGCAGTCACTTATATCAATATTTCCCAGTATACTGTCTGATGTACAGAAAAACGGTATTTTTGCTTTAAAAATTGTATAAACTTTTTATATAGTAAAAGTGGGTGGAATTTTGCTTGTCAAGGTGGTTGTCAGGTATGGTAAATTATCACTTGGTACTCAACTGTCTGGATGTGGGTTTGAATCCAGCTTATGACAGTGTGTTAGAAATGCTGATGCAGTTGTTAAAAAGACTGAGTAAAAACCCATGATTATTAAAAATATTTTGCTCTTGGGTACTGAGGTTAAGTTTCTTATAAATTAAATAATTATTCAACTCAGACTTCATAACATATCCGATGTATCGATTTATGTTATGTAGTTCTTTTTTATGTCAGCTGACTGACAAGTCAGCTGACATTATGTCGTCAGTCTGCAGCTTGGGCGTCCGTGTGAACAACTTCTCCTCCTAAACTACAAGACCCAGAGATATGCTGTTTTTTTTTAGAAGATACCTTAACTATCGAGGATGAAAAATTGTTCAAGGCATGCAGATATGTTTGTTCGTCTGTTCCCCAGAGCCATTACAAGTCGGGTACCCCCACCCAAAGTGTGAAAATTTCAACACTTTATCACAATTTTCTCATTCACTATTTCAGGGATTTTTCTCATATCTTGCATATATGTACTAGGCCACTAGTAGATTACCTTGTGTGAGTATTAAACCTGGATCTGTCTTATTTTTTTTTTATTAATTTTTTAAATAATTTTTAATGCATTAAAATTCATGAAATTATGCACTAAATCACTTATTTTCTCATTGACTATTGCAGGGATTTTTTTCTTAGATTGCATATATGTACTGGTCTACTAGTAGATAACCTTGTGTGAGTATCAGGCCTGGATCTTTCTTAATTATTTTTTTATGAATTTTTTAAATAATTTTTAGTGCATTAAAATTCATGA
This sequence comes from Sabellastarte sp. h YS-2021, assembly GCA_964017235.1. Classification (NCBI taxonomy): domain Eukaryota; kingdom Metazoa; phylum Annelida; class Polychaeta; order Sabellida; family Sabellidae; genus Sabellastarte; species Sabellastarte sp. h YS-2021. The sequence continues at coordinate 136,734,437 of OZ024927.1, read as the reverse complement.
AATCATGCACTAAATCACTTGTAACTTGAAAAGTATCACATTTAGAGCATTTTGTCAACATATGTTATTCAGCTACCTTTTCCATAGCTACAACATGGTGAGTAAATTGAGTGTCTATCCCAATAGCTAAGTGAGTAATAGCCACTTTCTGACTTTTTAGTACCTCCTGTAATGAGTAAAATCACCTATAACCTGAAAACTATTGCATATACAGAATTTTGTGTATTATTCAGCTACTTTTGGGTCAGCTACAACATAGTAAAATTTCAGACCTGTAGCTCATTGCATAGCTGAGTAATAGCTATTTTCAGGTTCCTCACTGTTGAGTAAATCAGTTGTAACTCGAAAACTTTTGCATTTACAGTATTTCGTTTAAATATGTTGTTCACCTCCTTTTTGAGTCAGCAATAAGCTAGTGAAGTAGCAGACCTGTAGCTCATGCCATAGCTGAGCAATAGCTACTTTGAGGTAAATCTGTTGAGTAAATCAGTTGGAACTTGAAAACTATTAGATTTAGAGTATTTTGTTTAAATATGTTGTTCACCTACTTTTGGGTCAGCTATAACATAGAGAAATTACAGACCTATAGCTCATGGCATAGCTGAGCAACAGCTATTTTTGGGTTCTCACTGTTGAGTAAATTAGTTGTAACTTGAAAACTATTGCATTTAGAGTATTTTGTTTAAATGTGTTGTTCACCTACTTTTAGCCTTTAGGTCAGCCATAGCATAGTAAAATTTCAGACCTGTAGCTCATTGGATAGTTGAGTAATAGCTACTTTCAGGTTATCACCGTTGAGTAAATCAGTTGTAACATGAAAAGTATTGCATTTTCTTTAAATATGTTATTCACCTAATTTTTGGTCAGCTATAACATAGTGAAATTGCAGACCTGTAGCTCATTACATAGCTGAACAATAGCTGTTTTCAGGTTCTCACTGTTGAGTAAATCAGTTGTAACTTGAAAACTTTTCCATGTACAGTATTTTGTTTAAATATGTTGTTCACCTACTTTTGGGTCAGCTATAAGATAATGAAACTGCACACCTGTAGCTCATGGCATAGTTGAGCAATAGCTATTTTTAGGTTCTCACTGTTTACTAAATCAGTTGTAACTTGAAAACTATTGCATTTAGAGTATTTTGTTTAAATATGTTGTTCACCTACTTTTGGGTCAGCTATAACATAGTGAAATTGCAGACCTGTAGCTCATTACATAGCTGAACAATAGCTATTTTCAGGTTATCAGTGTTGAGTAAATCAGTTGTAGCTCGAAAGCAACTGCACTTACAGTATTTTGTTTCAATATATTTTCCACCTACATTTTACACCTTAACAGTAAACTTGGTACTTTACTTCTGAATACCATTTACAGGGCACAAATTTTGTGTACTTCTATTTTTTCACTTTTACTCTGAAACTCAAAACATAGTTAGCTGACACAGAGCCCATTCACATGCACTGATTGCTTGTTTATCTGTTGGCATAGTTCCCTCTCAATGCCACCCCTCTCTGTAACCTTGCTGGGTACTAGGGGTGAGGGATCATTTAATATTTTCACAGAACAATATCAATCAGAAGGTACATAGATAAATAATGTTTTACCAGAACTTCAAATCTGATAGAATTTCAAATTCTACCAGAACTTCAAATCTGATAGAATTTCAAATTCTGTCAAAAAAACTTCCAGTTGGAAGTTGTGTCAATATAGTTTTACAGAATTTGAAATTCTGTTGACAGAACTTCTAACAGGAACTTGTAACCTGACTTGTAAATATTCCTTGCAATATGTGCCTTACTATTTTTACATTGTATCAATTTTTGGTTCACAAATGAGTATGACATTACAATTTCAAATAATGATTCCTTTTAAGTTTTTGTTCAGGATATGTTAATATTTTTTAAAAGATTGTTAAGGTATAAGGGGTTATCAGACGGAGGTAAACATAAGTAGTACAAGTAGTAATTTGATTGATTTTAAAAATAATACTGAATAGTGAGTAACTTTATAAGCCTATAAAAATCTGGAAAAAAATCGTAAAAATATGCAAAATCTGGACCTCAGAGCAATGCCCTCAATTTTATCAACAGGATTTGAAATTCAGTCAATAGAATTGGTATTGCACATGTTGCACATGCAATTATCTCATAGTAATTTGGTAGAAGTTTATCACCATTTACCCTCTACACATTTGACATAAGGATGAGTATTCTGATGTTAAGAGTAAGTGAAGGGTCAAAAAGAACTGATGGAGCTGGTTAAAGTGTACAGGCAAGGTATAGACAGTTTAATTTTCAGCTTATTATATTTCCTCTTTATATTTTCTTTTTTGTAGGATTTTTATACAGTGGTGAGTGACCCAATTGACCTTTCCAAGGTCATGCTGAAGTTTCGAGGGGGACAGTATTCAGATCCATTTGAATTTCAGAAAGATGTGAAGCAGTTGTTTCAGGATTATAAGATGTTCTTCAAGGACCCCAACACAGAGGTGAGTGTGGGTTACTGTTAAAACAGTATCAAGAAAGAAGGTACTGATTCTTTCTACATAGCCCTCACAGTGACAATTGTACCTCTGTTCTTTCAATTACATTGTATGAATATTAAGTTTTTATACTACAGCCTTTAAGGGCTGTGCAGATATTGTTTTTATCTGTGGCATCAAGATGGGGCTGATGGATGGGTGGGCAGCGGCAAAAAATTTGTCCCAGCTGTTTCTCAGAAATCATAAGGTGTAGGAAGCTGATACTTGGCAGGGACAGATTTTCACAAAATATTATTCCAGTTAGTGTTTTATTGTGATAAAAAGGCTGCAAAGAAATGGGTTGAGCACATATCGATGGCACTTAAATTTTACTGATCATTAATCGGCAATGAACCAGCGCGTGATAATACCGAAGTTTGCAAACATCGTCCCAGCATTAGGTGTATGTATGCTTAATCTGTAAATCATGGTGTGTCCTTTAACCTTACCTCTGCCAAAGTGTGTTTAGTGTTCACCTGCTATATTTGAGACATATTCCTCTTTTCACAAAGAAATTATTGTAATATATATACTTTTACTGAATTATGAGGGGCCATGGTGGCAGAGTGGTAACACTCTCGCCTCCCACCTCTGAGGCCGGGGTTCGATCCCCGTGACGGCCTTAAGTGGGAAAGCTGGTAGTTGCTTGCCGTTGGTCGGCAGTTTACAGTACACAACCCTAGCGAACTGTATGTACTGGTTTCCTCTGCCCTTCCAACTACCCGTCGTGATATGACCTGTATAGTGTTGAAAGCGACGTAAAACCCCAAATAAAAAAATAAAAATTTACTGAATTGTGCTATTTTCTTTCACAGCTATTTCAAGTATTGATTTGACCCTTGACCCTTTCTTCAAGGTCAGATGAGGTCATTATACTGAAAAAGACTTGTATCTCCCTTATTATCCTTGTATCTCCCTAATATCATGGCTGTCAAACCATTTTCAAGTGTTGAATTTGACCTTTGACCACTGCTTCAAGCAGGGGTTTGGAATTTGAAAACAACTCATAGGAAATCATAATCTGTGAACTTTTGCAAGTGTTAAGTTTGACCTTTGACCTCTGTTTCGGGGTCAAGTGGGGTCATCAAACTAATAAGGCCTTATATCACCCTTCTTATTGGTTCTTTGGCTTCAAAATGTGAAATCAACTAATAAGAAATCGTGGCCTGTAAATCTTTTCCCCAAGTGTCTAATTGACCTTTGACCCCTGCTTCAAGGCCATCATGTTAAAAAGGTCTTATATCTCCCTTATTATTGATCCTTGGACTTCGAACCCTGTTTCCAGGTTATGCTACTTCATCGTTTGCTTAATACCTGTCGGGAGATAGCCACCAGAGTGGTGGTCTTGTTTTACTGAACAACGTTTTGCTCAAAGAGGCTGATATTATTTTTGTTCTGTTTTTTTGGGTTTTTTTCAGATATTCGCACAAACATTCAGCTGCTGTCATTGGTTTGATCTTGAATTTAAAAAGATTCTTGAAAAATATGGGGACAAGTTAAAGAGAAGGGCGTAAGTGTTTACTGTTATTGAATACCTGTGTTAATAACATTGTTGTCAAAAGTGTTTCAGTGTTTAAGTGTACAGGATATGAATGCATATATGCTTTCAAAAGAATTTCCTTTTCTTTCTGTCTAGGAAACACTCTCAGTGTTTATACATAGGATGTTTATAAATAAACAACTGCATTAAAAAGTTTATTTTTAGTTGTGATATTTTTAAAATTTGTAAAATAAATAAGCACATAAGGTTTGTGAATAAAAAGGGAAAAATTGTATTAATTGATAACAACAAGGGCATAAAAGAACAAAAAAAAACAGTAAATGTGCAAAAGATCTAAGATCTAATCTTTAATTGTGAAATATATAAACCCATCTCATTTTGTCTGAGTGTTCATTTTTTCTGAGAATTTATAATTCTTTCAGGTTTGTGTTATTTGTAGAAATAAAAAAAAACATGGAAATAACAAAAAAAAATCTATATATTGAAATACTATACATGTAGAAATTTTCACCACGCATTTCTTTTAGCTATTTTAGCTAATGTGCCTGAATACAAATTCATTCCCAGTGACATTTAAAGCAGGAATTTAACTCTTACTTAAAAACACACATAAGTGACATTAATTACAGCGAATTTCTTAAATTTGTAATAATTAGATAAAAATGAGTGCAACTTAAATGTATTCATTGACACCTCATAATCAAGTCTGGAGTAATAATATAGGAAAACTTCGAAAATGATAAATACAGAAAAAATATTTCACGAATGAAGATAACAATATTATACGAGTGCGTAGTATGAGTGTTATATTGTTAATCTTCATGTGCAATATCACTCGAGCAAACTAGCCAGACCTGTTGCAGCAGTATGGCATATCTAAATGTGTGAATTTCAGAGATTAAATTATGTTAAAATTAGGGTTGCAACGATTCTTCGGTTACTGGGAAACGTTTATTTCATGGGTGATAATCGAGCGATTAACCGAGTCTGAGTCAATTCTTCCAAAAGGAAGAATCGAGGTGCATTTTCGGACTCGCTTGCAGCCCTACTTAAAATCAGTCCCTCTGACTAACACAATACAGGGGGACATTTTCACTCAAATTATATATACCTTACTTACTTGATTATTAAAGATTGTAACATTTTGCCCAGTTTCACTTTGTGTATTTATACTTTCTTATCCATACACTTACTGTGATGATTTTATTTTACAAACCAATGTTGTTTTTTTTCTATCTTCATTCCTGTATTTATTTATGTTGGCATGCGTCAAAATGAAGTTTTTAAGACATAAATCAGAAAGTGAACACACATAAAGAAAAAAAATGTGTCTGGGAAAAAAATACATTTCTAAGTTTAAGTAAATGTTTCTCAGTTATATAGAGATTGCAGACTGTACAGAATGTAGGCCAGTTATGCAGCAAAAACGTGTCTACTGATCCATCCTATTTCCTGCCATGCCCTCTCTGTATTTTCCACAGTAAAAGTTGTAAAATGTGCCAGTAATCCTTCATTCACCACCACCTATAAATCTATTCCAAAATAGTGGTCTTCTCATCCAGTTTCATTATTTTTTGTGTGACTCACACTGTTTCTTTCCCATATTTTTCTCGGTTAATTTGTGAGTGTGGTAAACATTTTTTTTATATTTTAGAAAAATTTTCTTTATTTTACCTCAAAATACACAAAGCATAAAAATGAGAAAAAAAAAAGTCGGTATTGCTATTTTTGAAGAAGCATTGAACCTCTAACATTGTAATCAACAGCTTTATGTTCTGAGTTTGAAAAAAAGGAAAAGGGGGCTTTACAGAAGCATTTGCTTTTAATATATGTACAGAGAATGTTTGATATGGCAGACATCTCCGTGCATAGATGTACACTATCTGAGAGAGCACATTAGGCCATTGTATTGTGTCTGTTGTGTTTATGAGCCCTGTCTATTGAGGCAAGGCCAGATGACGCCATGAGGATTCTTATGGACAAAGTGGGACTTGATGTGGAAATGGGTTGGAGGGGAAGGAGTGGAGGACATTGGGGGAGGTGGGGGGGGGGGGGGTTAGTTTGAGGACACAGCAGACTCAGTGTTTCTATACACAGGATATTGGTTCTAGTTATAGCTAACCTCGACTTATGCGTACAAAAATAGTGCTTTTTCATGTGTCATTACCTTGTATCAGTTTTGCAGAACTTTGACTTCCACTGGCTTTCTTTTAGAGAGTCAACAGTGGTTACATAACTTCCATGCTTTACAATATTTATGTACAGTGTTATAAAGTAATAATGTCAATTTTCTTTATATTAAACAAAAAAACAAAAAAAAAAAAAAAAAAAACCTTGGAAGTATTTTAGTATTTGGTTTTGGTTATAGCTTTATTCCACGTACATTTGTGAAATTGTTGAAAACATTGTTAAATTCTGACTTTGGATCCTCAAACCGGTCTCCTCTTGTAGCTGAGTGTAACATGAGTCTAGATTCAACACTCATTGGTGGCTCCTACTAGCAGAGTCTATTGTATGTATTAAAGGCATAGGGTTATGTTGGTAAGGGTAACTGACTATTCTGCATACTGTGTATTACCTGTTTTATTTTGCTTGGTGACTTATTTCCTAAAAATAATATTGTCTTCCTATTAATGGTTTCTCCTTACTATATAACTAAAACTATTGGTATTCTGATAGGCAGAAGCTCATTTTAATGCATTTGACCATACTATTTATTTTTAAAATGTTTTATAGAGAAACCTAGATCAGGGATAAGGTTGTATCGTAGGCAGAAGTGAAGGAAGAAAATAATAATGTACAAAACACCCACTCAATCAGAGTGCCTATAGTATTAGAGTAAGTTGAGTAACAGTAACTTCTAGTTTAGCTGTTGAAGGGCTGTAAAACAACCTCTTTGACCTTCACATCCACTTAATGATTTGAACCTGTGGCTTCAAATTGTTAACAAATTGTTGGTAATCATTAAAGTATTTCCTTGCATAATGATCTGACCATAAATAGTTGTATTTGGCAGATAAACCCCTAATTGTAAGTGTCTCACTACATGTATTAACTTACCGCCACTGTGTCTTTTCACCTGTAGTGCTTAGGAATATTGTAAGTTGTGATAAATGGTCCAAATTAAGAATCTTTGAAAACTAGCGAATTAACAGTTGATTTGTTCATGCATAAAATTGATTGTCTGTGGGATATTTTTACATCCTGAGAGTGCTAGATTCTGTTTGAATTATAGCTTTGGATCTTACTTATTTTTAATTGAGTTTTAAAAGAAGGTTTCAACACATTTTATGAAAAATTCAACAACTATTTGGCTATTTTGTCCCCACCTACTGAACAGCTTTCCCTGAATTTGTTTGTATGCATAATATACCCTGGTACATAATATTCTAGTGTTACTTCAACCAATATGAACACAGCTCTGGATGGTTATTACTTAAATATTTTTATAATATTATTTACATTTTTGGCCTTTTCAATCGAAAATAAGAATACAACCTAAATATGTCAATATCTCAGAAAAGTCGAGAGATAGAGAAATTTCCATATCATTTTTCAGCCCATAGGATGTGCATGAGTGTTAAAACTCATTCACTACATTTTTTTAATAATTAAGCATCCGTGAAAGGGCACTTATTTGGTTTCACCTCAGTTTCCTCGCCACCGCCGCCGCCGCATTATGGTCTCCCTTGAATATCTCCCTTATTATTGCAAGCTTTTTAACCATATTTGGCAGTTATATACCTTAGGCGTGGGAAAATTTTTCCACATGCTTAAATTTGACCTTTGATCTTTATCAAGGTCACATGATCAAAAAAATAGTTTTTTCGGGTACACCCGCCCGTCATCGCAGTTCAGGAAAATCTACTGACCGCAGAGGCTTGTAACTTCATACACATGTTTATACTATCAAAAACGTGAGCTGATTAGATTTTGGGAGCAATCCGATGAGAATTGACCGATTTATGAGTGATTTTCTCACAGGTACCAATCAGAAAGCTTAAAATTCATGTGAACCCCCCCCCCCCCCCCCCCCCTATTATCTCCTTAAGTATTGCATTGAGAGCCATAAAATGTCTTGGGAGGTAGTAGGAAACCATATGTGGAGAGTCTAGAAAGCAAGTCAAATTTCCCCCCGACCCCCCTGTAGGGGTCAAACTGGAGTCATAAAATAGCCAATTTCATCTTTTCCCCTTATATCTCCTTTATTCTTGCTTCTAGAGCTTGAGAATGTATTAGGAGGTATTGGGAAACCATATGTAAAGAGTCTAGATAGCTGGTCAGATTTACCCCTGGACCCCCCCTTATGGGTCAAACTGGGGTCATAAAATAGCCAATTTTGTGTTTTTGCCTTATATCTCCTTTATTCTTGCTTTTACAGTTTTAGAATGTATTAAGAGGTATTGGGAAACCTTATGTGATGAGTCTAGATAGCCGGTCAGATTTACCCCTGCATCCCCCCTTATGGGTCAAACTGGGGTTATAAAATAGTCGATTTTGTGTTTTGGCCTTTTATCTCCTTTATTCTTGCTTTTACAGCTTTAGAATGTATTAAGAGGTATTGGGAAACCATATGTGAAGAGTCTAGATAGCTGGTCAGATTTACCCCCTCTTATGGGTCAAACTGGGGGTCATAAAATAGCTGATTTTGTGTTTTTGCCTTATATCTCCTTTATTCTTGCTTTTAGAGTTTAGAATGTATTAAGAGGTATTGGGAAACCTTGTGTGAAGAGTCTAGGTAGCTGGTCAGATTTACCCCCGGATCCCCCCTTATGGGTCAAACTGGGGTCATAAAATAGCCGATTTTGTGTTTTTGCCTTATATCTATTTTATTCTTGCTTTTAGAGATTTACAATGTATTCAGAGGTATTGGGAAACCTTATGTGAAGAGTCTAGATAGCTGGTCAGATTTACCAGATAGATGTGTTCAAAGCATTGTGTCATAAACTTCTTGCCTTTTAAGGCTCACATTTTACTATGCCTTTTTCTAAAATGTAAATAGATATATGGCATTTATAAAGCACTGTTACTCTTTAATTAAGTAGTTTTATGGTGTAACTTTCGACCTATTATAAGTATTGATGCTTTATGCATTCTTAGCCAGAGCATTTATTCAATTAACTTTTCGCAATTTATGACCATAGAAAACAAAATAAAGCTTAAATTTTTCTTTCATGTTAATGCATGAATTTCCACACTGTCTGCTTAACTTTCACTTCTTCTCTCAGTACTGCATGTTTTTATTTTCAAAAACCTTTTTCTACTGTATATTATATTGCAGTGAACCTTTTTGGGACGCTTAGTTTTTGTTAGCAAAAACATTTTTCTAGTTTTCATTTTGTATGCCAACAAGGGTTTTAAGCCTTTGCAAGGCAGTTTTTTCCCCAAATCACCCATATATTAGAAATGGTGAGTGATTGAGTGATTTCGAATTTATTTTGTACTCCACAAGGTTTTGACAACTGCTCTTACTTTTTGTACAAATTTACAGTTGCGCCAAAAATTTTCAAATTTATAGGATTTTTAAAAGATGGCAAATATAGTTAAAACTGCAGGGGATACAGTAATATGAAGCTCTTTAGCAACCCTAGGGGGTACTTAAAAGCTTTCAGTATACATATAGAAAATGTTGATTTTGCCCAGTTCTTTTAAGTTCTATTCATGCCGGCACACTGTTGAAGCTGTTTCTTGGAAATGTCAGCTCACCCAGAGGACAACCTCATGTTATCTTTTTTATGATCTTGTTTATGAGTGACCTAAATAGCTCCAACCAAATGTTTAAATTGTTTTTTTTTTTTTTGTTTTTTTTTGATGGAAACAAAAGATAACAATACTAAACAAAGGAAAACCAAGCAGTGTCTGGGGGAGAACAAACCCTGGCCCATGGATCCAATGCCAGATATTGGTTACAAATCCTAAAACAAATTCTGGAGTCTTATTGCAGAGGATTGAGCAATGCGTATACCGCACCTAATTTTCAAGCTACGTGCATGGGAGTGAGGGTAACAAAGTCCATTGAAAATTTCAACCTCAGCTTTAATTTCAGTCAAATTTCCATTTTAAGGGATGATTTTATCAAATCTTGTAATTATCTAAATATTCTATGTAAGTGTACATGTAGGAACCTGTTGTAAACTTTTTATGTCAGCTGACTTGTCAGTCAGCTGACATTATGTCATCACTCTGCGGCGTGGGCGTACGCGTCCGCGTGAACAACTTCATCTCCAAAACTACAAGGCCTAGAGACATGGTGTTTCTTTTAAAAGATACCTTATCTATCGAGGATGAAAAATTGTTCAAGGCATGCAAATCTGTCTGTTTGCTAGAGACATTACAAGGGGGGTACCCCCACCAAAAGTGTGAAAATTTCAACTTTTTATCACAATTTTCTCAGTGACTATTGCAGGGATTTCTCTCATATCTTGCATATATGTACTAGGCCAGAGGTAGATTCTCTTGTGTGAGTATGAGACCTGGATCTGTCTTACTTTTTTTTAAATAAATTTTTTTAATAATTTTTAATGCATTAAAATTCATGAAATCATGCACTAAATCACTTATAACTTCAAAAGTGTTGCATTTACAGCATTTTGTGAAAATATGTTGTTCAGCTACTTTTTTCATAGCTACAATATGGTGAGTAAGTTGGGTGTCTGTCTCAATAGCTAAGTGAGTAATAGCTACTTTTGGGCTTTTCAGTAACTTCCATTATGAGTAAAATCACTTGTAACTTAAAAACTATTGCATTTAGAGAATTTCGTATAAATAATTATGTTATTCAGCTACTTTTGGGCCAGCTATAACATAGTGAAATTTCAGACCTGTAGCTCATGGCATAGCTGAGTAATAGCTACTTTTAGGTTATCACTGTTGAGTAAATCGCTTATAACTTGAAAACTATTGCATTTAGAGAATTTCGTATAAATATGTTATTCAGCTACTTTTGGGTCAGCTATAACATAGTAAAATTTCAGACCTGTAGCTCCTGGCATAGCTGAGTAATAGCTACTTTTAGGTTATCACTGTTTAGTAAATCACTTATAACTTGAAAAGTGTTGCATTTAGAGCATTTTGTTAAAATATGTTATTCAGCTACTTTTTTCATAGCTACAATATGGTGAGTAAGTTGGGTGTCTGTCTCAATAGCTAAGTGAGTAATAGCTACTTTTGGGCTTTTCAGTAACTTCCATCATGAGTAAAATCACTTGTAACTTAAAAACTATTGCATTTAGAGAATTTCGTATAAATATGTTATTCAGCTACTTTTGGGCCAGCTATAACATAGTAAAATTTCAGACCTGTAGCTCATGGCATAGCTGAGTAATAGCTACTTTTAGGTTATCACTGTTGAGTAAATCACTTATAACTTGAAAACTATTGCATTTAGAGTATTTTGTTTCAATATGTTATTCACCTATTTTGGGGTCAGCTATGACATAGTGAAGTTTCAGACCTGTGGCTCATTTCATAGCTGAGTAATAGCTACTTTGAAGTTCTCACTGTTGAGTAAATCAGTTATAATTGGAAAACTATTGCATTTACAGAAATTTGTGCAAATATGTTATTCAGCTACTTTTGGGTCAGCTATAACATAGTGAAATTATAGACCTATAGCTCATGGCACAACTGAGCAATAGCTATTCTCAGGTACTGACTGTTGAGTAAATCAGCTATAACTTGAAAAATATTGCATTTGGAGTATTTTGTTAAAATATATTGTTCACCTACTTTTGGGTCAGCTATAACATAGTGAAATTACAGACCTATAGCTCATGGCATAGCGGAGCAATAGCTATTTTCAGGTTCTCACTATTGAGTAAATCAGTTGTAGCTTGAAAACTATTGCATTTACAGTAGTTTGCTTAAATATGTTGTTCACCTACTTTTGGGTTAGCTATAACATAGTAAAATTTCAGACATGTAGCTCATTGCATAGCTGAGTAATAGTTCCTTTGAGGTTCTCACTGTTGAGTAAATCAGTTGTAACTTGAAAACTATTACATTTAGAGTAATTTGTTAAATATGTTATTCACAGAATTTTTGGTCAGCTATAACATAGTGAAATTGCAGACCTCTATGTCATGGCATAGCTGAGCAATAGCTACTTTCAGGTTCTCACTGTTGAGTAAATCATTGTATCCACTGGATAGCCGCAGTGTGTAGAGAGAGATTTCACCATTACTGCTCTGATGAAAAAAAATATTATAGCTAGCTTTCTTAAGTTTGCAGTATATATTAATAACCATAAAATGTTGTCTGGGAATATTTTTGGCCGCATTTTGAGAAACAAGATGGCCGCCACAGGTGTTTTTTGTCAGTCATGAAAAGTGCTTATATCTCCCTTATTATTGATCCTAGAGGTTTGGGATGATAAACCAACCTGTAGGAAATCATGGGGTGGGAATCTTTTGGTGTGGTCAGATTTGACCTTCAATGACCCCTCCTTCAAGGTCAAACAAGGATAGCCAAACTTAAAAGTGCATATAACTCGCTTATTATTGGTCCCAGAGGTTTGGGATGGTAAACAGACAGGAAATCATGGGCTGTGAATCTGTTGATATGGTCCGATTTGACCTTGGAACCCTCCTTCAAGGTCAAATGAGGATAGCGAAAATTGAAAGTGCCTACAACTCGCTTATTATTGGTGAGAGATTTGGGATGGTAAACCATCCCATAGGAAATCATTGGCTCGGAATCTTTTGGTATGGTCAGATTTGACCTTTGGACCCCTCCTTCAAGGTCAAATGAGGACAGTCAAGCTTAAAAGTGCTTATAACTCATTTATAATTGGTCCTAGAGGTTTGGAATGGTAAACCATAGGAAATCATGGGCTGGGAATGTATTTGTGTGGTTAGATTTGACCTTGGACCCCTTCTTCAAGGTCAAACGAGGATATTGCATTTGTAGTATTTCTTTAAATATGTTTTAACCTATTTTTTACACTTAAACAATTACCTTGTTATTTTCCTTCATAATACCATTTACAGGGCACAACTTTTTTATCCTTTTCTTCTGTCAGCTTCGGAATTTCTTTCGAACTTGCTGTTCAGTTACCATTTACTGTATTTCTGTACAGCCCTTTTCCTGATAATTATTCTGTCCTCTAATCACCTTCACAAATCAAAAACACTCAGTCAGCTGACACAGTGCCCGTTCACGGGCACTCTCCTCTTGTTTATCATCTTTTTACTGGAAAAAGAAGGGACACTCTAACACAAGTCAGTTTGATCCCAGAGCTGCTATAATTGCAAAATTAACTGATTTGTCTTTGTAAAATACCATCAGTGTGGTATCAAGATACCATTTAAAATACCAAACTAACATATATACATATCTACAGACTGCCAAAGTACCTCACCGAGGCCATTTTTGGCCTTTTTGGAGATATTTTCACACTTAATGCTGGCTATATTTCATGGAAACTATTGAAAATGGCTTTGGAGGTTGAGTAGATGATGGAGTACCAGCATCCAGTTTGTAGATCTTGGCTATTGTTTTCAAGGTCACTTTTTGAGGCCTGCTAAAATGACTCAAAATGGTACCTTTTACTGCATATATATGCCTATATAAGACTGTGAGGCCCATATACCTCCTGTTTTATTGGCTGTATAACTTACTGGCTCATGTTGATTATCTCTAGATGGCCCGCTGGACAGGAAATTATGTAAGGCATAGGTCCATAGCTAAGTGAGTAATAGCACTGGTAGCTACTTTGAGTAAAGTGCTTATAGCTCAAAAATGACTGCATTTACAACATTTTGGTAAAATATATTGTTCAGCTACTTTCTCCATGTCTACAAGGTGGTAACTTTTTCAGTCTGTCTCAATAGCTACATGAATAGTAGCTATATTCAGTTTTAACCATGACCAAAATGAGTAAATGATATTTTTCTTCATAACTGTTACAATAATTTTGTCAAATATGTTGTTCAGGTACTTTTTGATGCACAGTATCATGGCAAATTTTCAGAGCTGTAGGTCCATAACTAACTGAGTAATAGCTACCTTGACAGTTCACCATTGAGTAAATCACTTATATCTGCAAACCTATTATATTTAGAGGTTTTTTGTCAAATATGTCGTTCATGTACTTTTAAATGTACTCTGTCATGGCAATTTATCGTCCCTGCTATGAAATCTTGCCTGGCTAACATTTGGTCCAGTTTGTTCAATTTGGTTGGTTGCTATGGCAACGAATTTGAAAATCTGAGGTGACCAAACTTAAAGGAGCTTATATCTCCCTTATTATTGGTCTATTGGTCGTAGAGGTTTTGGATGTGAAGACAACTTATGGGAAGTCATGTGCCCCGAATCTTTTGCTGGTTTCAAATTTGACCTTGGACCCCTCCTTCAAGGTCAAATGTTCTTCATACCTATAATGACCTATATATCTCCCTTGTTACTGGTCATAGAGGTTTTGGATGTGAAGACAACCTATAGGAAATCAGGTTTTGGTGGTAAAGACGACTTAATATGGGAAATCATCTGCCCTGAATGTTATGGTGGGGTCACATTTGACCTTGGGCCCCTCCTTTAAGGTCGAATGTGGTCTTTGATACCTATAATGGCCTATATCTCCCTTACTATTACTCGTGAAGGTTTTGGATGTGAAGACATCTTATAGGAAATCATGTGCCCCAAATCTTTTGGTGATGTCAGATTTGACCTTGGAGCCCTCCTTGAAGGTCGAATGTGGTCCTTGATACCTATAATGGTGTATATCTCCCTTATTATTGGTTTTCGAGATTTGGATGTGAAGACGACTTATGGGAAATCATGTGCCCCAAATTTTTGGGTTGGTTCAGATTTGACCTTCAACCCCTCCTTTAAGGTTGAACATGGTCCTTGATACTTATAATGACTTATATCTCCCTTGTTATTGGTCGCACGTTATAATTTGGCATAGAGGTTTGGGATGTCAAGACAACTTACAGGAAACAATGTGCCCCAATTCTTATTGTGGGGTCAGATTTGAGCTTTGACCCCTCCTTGGAAGTCGCATTTAGTCCCTTCACTTCCCCTTCCTCAGCCACCCATTTTTGTACCCAGTACACATTGTGGTCACACTTTTCAGTTGTATACAGTGGTATGCACCCTGCCAATAACTTTCTTTGACTGAGTCAGTCAGCTGACATTATGTCGTCACTCTGCGGTGTGGACATACGCATACATGTGAGCAACTTCTCCTCCAAAACTACAAGGCCCAGAGACATGCTGTTTCTTTTAAAAGATAGCTTATCTATCTAGCATGAAAAAATGTTCAAATCATGCAGATCTGTTTGTTCGTCTGTTTGCTAGAGCCATTATAAGTAAGGTACCCCCCACCCTAAGTATGAACATTTTAACACTTTATCACAATTTTCTCAGTGACTATTGCAGGGATTTCTCTCATATCTTGCACATATGTACTAGGCCACAAGTAGATACCCTTATGTTAGTGCCAGACCTGGATCTTTCTTAATTATTTTTTATGAATTTTTTAAATAATTTTTAATACATTAAAATTCATGAAATCATGCACTAAATCACTTATAACTTGAAAAGTATTGCCATTTAGAGCATTTTGTTAAAATATGTTATTCAGCTACTTTTTCCATAGCTACAACATGGTGAATAACTTGGGTGAATATCTCAATAGCTATGTGAGTAATAGCTACTTTTGGACTTTTCAGTAACTTCCATTTTAAGAAAAATCACTTGTAACTTGAAAACTATTGCATTTAGAGAATTTTGTATAAATATGTTATTCAGCTACTTTGGGGTTGGCTATAACATAGTAAGATTTCAGACCTGTAGCTCATTGCATAGCTGAGTAATAGCTAATTTGAGGTTATCAGTGTTGTGTAAATCAGTTAGAACTTGAAGACTATTGCATTTAGAGTAACTCTTTAAATTTGTTATTCACCTATTTTGGATCAGCTGTAACAAAGCAAATTTGCAGACATGTAGCTTATTTTATAGCTGAGCAATAGCTATTTTAAGGTTATCACTGTTGAGTAAATTCGTTATAACTTGAAACCCATTGCATTTACAGATATTTGTAAAAATATGTTATTCAGCTACTTTTGGGTCAGCTATAACAGTAAATTGCAGACCTGTCGCTCATTGCATAGCTGAGTAATATCTACTTTGATGTCATCACTGTTCAGTAAATCAGTTGTAACTTGAAAACCATTGCATTTGGAGTATTTTCTTTAAATATGTTGTTCACCTACTTTTGGGTCAGTTATAACATAATAAAGTTGCAGACCTGTGGCTCATTGCATAGCTGAGCAATAGCTACTTTGAGGTTTTTTCTGTTGAGTAAATCAGTTGTAACTTGAAAACTATTGCATTTAGAGAATTTTGTTTAAATATCTTATTCATTTACTTTTGAATTAGCTATAACATAGTAAAATTGCTGATGTGCATCTCATGGCATAGTTGAATAATAGCTATTCTCAGGCCTTTGCTGTTGAGTAAATCAGTTTTAACTTGAAAAGTATTGAGTATTTTCTTTAAATATATTGTTCACCTACTTTTGAGTTAGCTATAACAGTGGAATTGCAGACCTGTAGGTCATGGCAAAGCTGAGCAGTAGCTACTTTCAGGTTCTTACTGTTGAGTAAATCGGTTGTAACTTGAAAACTATTGCATTTAGAGTAATCTAAATATGTTGTTCACATACATATGGGTCAGCTAAAACATAGTGAAATTGTAGACCTGTAGCTCATGGCATAGCTGAGCAATAGCTACTTTTAAATTTTCACTGTTCAGTTAATCAGTTGTAACTTGAAAAACTATTTCATTTACAGTATTTTGTTTAAATAAGTTATTAACATAGTTTTGGGTCAGCTATAAAATAGTATAATTGCAGACCTGTAGCTCCTTGCATGGCTGAGTAATAGCTACTTTGAGGTTCTCACTGTTAAGTATATCAGTTGTAACTCGAAAACTATTGCATTTGCAGTATTTTCTTTAAATATATTTTAACTTACTTTTTACCTCTAAACAGTTACCTTGTTACTTTCCTTCTGAATACCATTTCCAGGGCACAACTTTTGTGTCCTTTTCTTCTGTCACTTCTACTCTGAAACTCAAAACACACAGTCAGCTGACACAGAGCCCATTCACGGGCACTAATTGCTTGACTTAACTTGCCAGTGATCTGTAATCTTCGCCAAAATTACTGAAAACATGAAAACATAATACTCAGTATGTCACGCTTCAACCATGTCTCTTCCGGGGATACACTGCGTCGACACTTAATGTCTAGTTCGAGTGTCACTTGTTGACAGGAAACTAAATATTGCTTGCACATCTTACAGTTACTTATTGTGTATTGTTTGATGAAACACTCCATGTTAATTCAATTGTATTTAATATGGGTGAATAGTTCCACTTAAACTGTTGTTTTGGCTTTAAGATCTTGAGCACACAATACTGCAATACAAAATACTGCACTGGTTTCAGATGTTAATTTTCAATCACAAGCAAAAATTATACACACTGTTCAGGGTATAGTTGTATTGTCAACACCAAATCTTAAATTTTGAATTGCGCTAAAATGTCACCTCTAAGTGTTGAATAGATATCATTACATGCATTCATGTTAATAAGTAAATTTCCTCATGACTCTGGTTGAGATTGTTAATGGAAAACTCTCGAAATGAAGAAACTCCAGGATATTAAAGTTGCAAATTGACATAATTTTAACAGTTTGCTTGTTTTATGCTTGTTACAGGGACATGTCCACCTTGGCACTGACCTCTGAAGGAAGTTTAAGCACCAGTGCTTCACCTGCACAGGTATAATATATTTCTACTTTTTACCTGGTTTAGAGTGTGGAAAGCTAAACATTTGTAAAAATCAAATAAACTACCACCATGAGTTCTTATCTTGATAATGGTTTAGTTGAAAACAATATTTTTGCAGCAACTTTAAAATCAAATTTTGGTGAATTGGACTTTTGTGTCATTGCTTGATGTTACTGTTTGCGTGGTTTTGGCATGCTGTAACTGTCCATTCCCCCGCCCCCCCCTTGTAAGTAGAAGTGTCGGGTCCTAAGTATATATTTATCTGGAATTTCTGCTTAACCAGAAATCCTCTATATTTTTTGTATTTTGTTTCAGAACACAAATATCATGGTGTCTATACACAACGGTAGCTGTACCATAGTCCAGTCCCCAGAGCGTCAGGTTCAGGCAGCCATCAGTGACCCTTTACTGACTGGCACAAACTGGGGACAGGTCAGTATAACTACTCAGTTTGCTGTAGTGAATATTCTTGGGACATTTTAAATTTGATCAGGTGTTTAAAAGTCACTGAAACTATATAAAATATATTGTTTCTTCTTTGATGACAGCAAACTGTTACTTGTGTGCAAAGTCAGTGAGAATTGAGGAAGTGAAGAAAAAGTCATTAAAAAGTTTGAATCCTGTTTATAGAACACTGGTATACAGTAGAATGTTTGACTAGAATCTCTTTGGTTCGAATTTTGGCAAACCCGTACTTTAACAACAAAACTGTGGAATTTTCTCATATATCTATAAATCCTACTATTATTATTATTATTATGTAGACTTCAAATTGTCCATATATTCGATTTATGTAGCAGTTCTACTGAAACAGTGTCTGTATTATAATGTGCTATATTTTGAAAAAAAAACAATATAAATTTTTCAGAAGTAGTTAATAAAACCCAGCTGTATGCACTCAATAGTGTTCTGAGTTAAATTACAAATAACAAATAAAATTTTTTACATTTTCAGTTGAGGCCAATTACAGGGAAGCCTTACCCTACACTTATACAGCAGCAAATCATATCACAGTCAGGCCAGAGGCCTACCTCTCCTTACTACCACCATAGTAGTGGTAACAACAGTAGCAGTAATGGTGGTCATCACCCGCCTGTGAACCCTGGCCAAAATAATATGAAGGACTACTATGGTGCCACCTACCCAACAGAAAACACACCACCTGACCGATGGATCCATGGGGATATTTCACCCAAACCCATGATCACTCACTCACCCAAAAAACTCGACCCAGCAAAGACCTCCGAGATCGGTGTGACCAGAATATTGAACAGAGATGCAATGAATGGTGGAGGCAGTAACTCATTTGAGGTTGATCCTAGTAATCATAGTGGATCACCAGAGTACCACCAACATTTCAGTTCCAGCGATCACAGTAGGCACACCCTCTCTGAAAGGAGCTATTCACACCACTCTGATCCAGGGGTATTTCTAAGAAAGGACCATAGTTGGGACTTAGGGTCCCCACTAAATCTCCCAGCTCCTCATCTGTTGAGCGTGGGACTTCCTACTAGTACTGGTAGTGGTAGTATAGGCATTGGTGGGTTAATGAGTGGGGTTGCCCAATATTCAGATGACAATACTAGTGGAATAGGCACCCCACCCTGTTCCTTGTCAGGTAGTCATGGGGCGCCTTGCCCCACTCCGCCAAAGTCAAATAAAGCGGCAATCCATGCAAACGCACACATAGGGACTGCGCTAGTGGGCATGAAACTGGATGTAGGAAGCATCTGGTTTGGGACAGTGAGCATAAAACCAGTGGAACCTATCATTGTGCATGAGAATGGATTGAAGATCCATCTTGTACATAAAGAAAAAGGTAAAGTAGTCTTGTAGTGTAAAATGTTTAGAAAGAAGATCATTCATGTCAACCAATATTATTGTACTTGGTTTAACTGCGGGTCAATTCAAATTGTCATCATATGGCTAATGCTGGAGAAGCCTATCCCAGAATGCAAAAACTCAAACTATGATAATCTATAAACACTGCATAATTTCATCATCAATGGAATTTCAATCTACTTTTGGCTCTGTTCGCCAAATTAAGTACTGTATACATTTACATAAGTGCCTTATTATTATAGAAAGAGAAAGTTATTTGTATAATGTTTATAATTGTAAAGCAATTTTGGTTTGTAAGTATGCAAAAAAATAGTGCCATATAAATGTCCATTGTTTGCTTACCTTAAAGAACATACCCTAATTTTAAAGCATAAAGTAGAACAGACAGTGCTGGCAACAGGTCCATTGCAGTGAAATCCTCATCACTTGCAGTTTAATTTTTTCCTTCTTTTTTTAATGTGTCTATTACTGTCTAATATGAGTCCATAACCTCCATTCTTCTTCAATTACTTCAGATTTATGTATATTGTTGAAGTTAAAAGTTTCACAAACAATATTTTATTGAGTTAATCAGGCAAAATCAACAAAGATTAAAATAAGCCTTTTTGCAATAAGCTGAAAGTGGATGACATGCATACTGTTTATATAAAACCAATTGCTCTCTTTATTTTAGGACACAATATCTTGCTGAAACTGAAGGTTGAGGACATTGTGCGCTGCGTGGCACACCTTGGTCGCAATCGCAAACACACTCTCTTTGTCTTTGTAACACCCAGCTTCACACAGACTGTAGAACTGGCCCTGTCGGAGAAGGGTACTCGGGCCAGCCTTCTGGTATTCTTCATGCCTGCCCTTACCGTGTCGCAGGTTGGCAGGCTTCTGCATGTATTTCATAGCATGAACAAGCATAGCATGCTGGGCAACCTCTTCAGCGAGATCGATCAAAAAGCAGCCCTTACTCTGCTGGCAAACATCAAACCCGAAGTCGGTGAGAGGATTAAGGGTGGTCTCAATGGGGCAATAGTGAAAAGAGATAGTAATAAGAAGTCTTTCTTGATGAAGAACCACAATAGTAGTAATACTAGTCTAGAGAGGAACCCGATGGCACGGTCTAGTAGTCTACCTGTCACCAGCAGTCCCCCGCCCTCCAAAAACCCCCCCTTTAGCAAAAGGGCCTGCAGTATGGACCAAGGTGCCTTGGACCTGACAGTACCAACCTTCGGGATGACACCTCCTCCTAGTTCTTCTGAACGATCAAGTCCCGCTGCCAGGGATTCTTCCCCGGCTCCCCCTGTAATCCAGAGAACCGCCTACAAACCAAAGTTCCACTTTCGCAGCCATAGCACCCATGCTGCCATGATGAAGCAGAGTAGCACAAATTCCGAACCAGTCAATGGAGGTTATAAACCTGGAGGTACTCAAAGCCAGAGTCTTGACCTTGATATGCTCTCAAGGTCATGTGGGGAAGGCGATGTTGGGAGTAACAGCAGTAATTCTCCATATCACAATAATAACAACAACAAAGAGGAGATGATCAGTTCTACACCGCAACAGCATCCCAAGCGGGGAATCCTGGCTAGGCAGAATAATCTGGAGAAACCAGATACTAGCGAGCAGCAAAACGGTTGGCTGACAGGGGAAAGTGACAGTGAGCTGGAATATGAACCAGATGATGAGGGACTGGGCTCAAGTCAGCACAGTGTGCTGCTTATAAATGAGTGAGTATTATTCTTAGTATTTAAAAAGTAGTAAAAACATACTTTTCTGAAATATTTCTGAAATATTGTGTAGGTTTGTTAATACAAATGCTAAATTCAAAATAACCACGTAAGGTTATAAATGTGTAAATAAATGTATGAATATGACGGACAAGATTTGTAGCCCTTTTGTCTGTCATCGTTATCATGAAACTAATTACTCTTTCACTTTCCCTCATATCTGACGTGAGTGCTGCAACTTAGAGTCCACAGCATTGGCAATATGTGCTGCAAATAATTAATTCAGGCTTAGGCTATTCACATTCCCTGGAAAAGGTCAAACAATCCAAGATCTGAGACAGTTTCACTGGTTATTGATTACTTGTATCATGTTGCAGTTCTTCTGGTGAGGACATGACAATGATGGATCCAGAAGATGATGAGGATAGACTCTCACACACACTCGGGGTGAGGACATAATGCTTTGTGCGCAGTTCACTCTGTACTAAGTAAACCCAGTACAACTTCACTGTGCTAAGTAAAGCCAGTACCACTGCACTGTTCACTCTGTACTATGTAAAGCCAGTGTAACTGCACAGTCTACTCAATACTAAGTAAAACCAGTATGACTGTATAGTCCACTCTTTACTAAGTAAAGTCAGTACAACTGCATAATTCACTCTATTTAAGTAAAGTCAGTACAACTACACAGTTCTCTCTATACAAGGTAAAGCTGGTACAACTGCACATTTTACTCTGTACTAAGTAGAGCCAGTACAACTACTCTGTTCATTGTGTACTATGTAAAGCCATAGTGCATAGTTCATTCTGTACTTTGTAAAGCCAGTAAAACTGCACATTTCACTCTGTTCTAAGTAAAAACAGTAGTGATGCAACAATGTTTGTAGAAGTTCAATAGTCGCTCAAGGTAGTTGGCTCAAACATCTGAGATTTGGACTTCACAAAATGTTTAAAAATCACCAACAAGGCACAAAAGATGCTATTTTCACCAAACTGTTCAACATAATGAAAATCAAAAATAATGAAATTTTTCCAAAATATATATGGATATTATGTTTGTAGCATAATTTTAATAGTTACAATATTTTACGAAGTGGCTGGGCTATCAACATTGAAGGATTTACAACTTGGTTTCCAGTAGCAATAATTTTCAGTACTTTTCTGTGGAAAACATCAATCTATACTGTAATGATATTTATGTTATATTGTCCTTCGGTGTTATTTTAATGCATGTAGAATAAGAAAATGGTCACATTTTTCAGTAAAAATGGATGCAAATTCTGCCACTTTATTGTCAATAAAGTCACACAACTGGCCATTTGTTTGTCAGATGCCAATTAGCATATAAACTTATATATAATTGTGTATGTATTGAAATATAATTTAAAAAGTGTGATAGAATTCACATCTTTTGAACAAAATGGTGAAAAAATTATAAAAATTGGATCAGAAATAAGGAAGTTATGATCATTTAACTAAGATTAAATATTAAACAAAGTACAGTGATTGCATAAATTCCCATTTTTAGCCCAATTAAAACCTCTTTAGCAATGCTGACAGCTTCAGGAACAAACTTCTCAGTTAGAGTAAGAAATCTAAAATTCGCCACATATCTGAAATTCGCCACATGTAAAAATACTAATAAAATAAATGAATTGTGGTGAGATTTGTTGACTGTATAGTAAATTAAGGCTTTTTGAACTGAAAAATACCAATTTTTGGACAAAAACATCATTTTCTTTATAAAATTAACTA
Organism: Sabellastarte sp. h YS-2021; assembly: GCA_964017235.1. NCBI lineage: Eukaryota > Metazoa > Annelida > Polychaeta > Sabellida > Sabellidae > Sabellastarte > Sabellastarte sp. h YS-2021. The sequence goes on along the minus strand of OZ024927.1, from coordinate 136,711,304 downwards.
AGGTTTTAGAGGTGGCGAATTTTAGATTCCTGGCGAATTTTAGATTTCTTACTCTACCACTTGCCGGATATGCAGCACTGCTGAATGCTTTACTGTAGGTTTCTGTATTTTTACTAGTTTTGAAAGCATTAGTCAAATGATTGAATTAGATCAAACATACCAAACATCAATTTCAAAATTCTAAGAAAAATTTTACAGCAGTAAAAAGCCAGTACAAGTTCAAACTTACCTTTGTGTGCATTACACTGTAAGTAGAAGCAGTACAGGTAAGATATAGATTTAGAGTGAGTTCTGTGTACAATATTCTCAGTAGAAGGTGAACCATTAACATCAGATATTAATTTTTTAAAAAGTCATGTGCATAGTGCACGGTTTAAGTAGACTCAGTGTTAATCAATTTTATATAATAATGTGTGTTCTATTTAGTACAGTCCGTATAAATTGAAGTAGTGTAAGTTGGACACAGATTGAATTGAGAATATTTATGCAATACACTGCATAGAATGCAGTAGTGAAACCATTGGATGTGCAATTTATACAAAAGTAGAACCAGTATAGAAATTCAAAATCAGACATTTCTGTATCATTTTGTACATTAATGCCTGGTTATATTCTGTGAAATTATACCTCTTTGTACATTAATACCTGGTTATATATTCTGTGAAATTATACCTCTTTGTACATTAATGCCTGGTTATATATTCTGTGAAATTATACCTCTTTGTACATTAATGCCTGGTTATATATTCTGTGAAATTATACCTCTGTGTACATTAATGCCTGCTGATATTCTGTGATATTATACTAGGCAGATCATGTGGATGAGGACCTAGTAATGACGGAGCAGAAGATCAGTCTGCGGTGTCCCATTACTCAGCAGTACATGAAATACCCGCTGAAAAATAAGCACTGCACTCACTGCTATGAGAGAGACGGGGTGGTGCAACTCATCAAAGACAGGGCTCTAAAAGCAAGGTAAAACAAATCACAGGAAGTACACTATAACCTCCATTATTTGACGGAAGTACTGAGAAAGGTCTGATTTTGGCATCCATTTTATGGATATATTTGGGTAGCCACATTAATATCAGACCAAAAAGGTCAGCAAGAGCCAGGTAAAATCTTCTAGAGAATAAAATGATAGCCTCCCATTTTAGGGATATGTTGACAGAGCCAGATAGTATGGATATAATGAAAGGACTTCAAACTCGGGTAAAACCCTCTGGATTGTACTGCCATAAGGCAAGTCTTATTTTACTGGGGTGTGTGTGTGTGTGTGTGTGTGTGTGTGTGTGACCTCTCCAGTTGTACAAAAGCTGAGTGGTTAACAAATTTTACATTTAATTATGTTGTTCTCCATCTGTCATCTTGGCTACCGATCCAGGGGATATGCTATGATATTAAAAAAGTTTCAAGTGAACCAGTGGATCAAATAGATGGTTCATTTGAGATAAAAAAAGTCGAAAGAGTTAAATATTTTAAGTTTTATTGTTATTTGTCATAATTTTGAATAGAGTTTATCACTAGGTAAATCTACAGTTTTTATTCAGTCACAAATTACCCTCTGCGTCTGTGATAACTGAATAAACATTCATCATCTTTCCCTGAGAAATCTTCTACCAGCAGTACTTGATAAAAAGATATGAATCTATCAAAATCAGATCAAATGTTTCATGAATGCCAACCTGAGCTGATCTAAAAATCTGAACAAAATTGACCGTTTTTGCTCAAATTTGGTCTAATCTTGTCTAATCTATAATTTGGTCCCTGGACTTTCCCCTTTTGATCTTAAGCGCATAAGAGGATGTTGTATCAATTTTGCGCTATATAAATGTTTCTATTCTATTCTAATCTTCACTGATCCATATTAGTGCATAGAGAGCCCATCCCAATATAACATCAGGTTTTAAAAGAGACAAAGAATGCCTACTTTGATGTTCCATGAAATAGTTTCCATTTTACAGACACATTAGGAGGATTGTTTACATCTAACCTGTCGTGTTTTACGACTTCTGATTTATGTATTACAATTTGCACGGTGTGCCTTAGAATCTGCGAGTTTGGAGATTAAGCAGATTGGTACCCGATACCTGACTAGGATGATATTTCTTCTTTGCCGCAATTTCTGCAAAACTACATTTCTATTAGAATATGATGTCCAGTTCTGCTTAATGTGATACCACTAACAGATATCCACTATCAGCATTACATTCCTCAGGCGTATGTTTTCAGATGTCCAGTGGCGGGCTGCAGTAATGATCAACCTCTCAAGATGATCGACTTGACCTTTGACAGTGAGCTCTGTAAGATGGTGAAGAAACAGATAAAGTCTGGAGTAAAGTGAGGAAGTCTGTCTTTCCCACAGTGTTGAAATGAAATCCAACTCAGTTGGCTTTATATTTGAGTTTTAGCAGTGTTTATTTTGAAAGCTGCAAGCTACGGCTCAGTTAGCCCTTTTGACGTGGCAAATGTAGCAGTTTTTGCCATTTTATTGAGCGCCCAAACAAATGGAGAGGGAGAGAGAGTTTGTTGTTGTTGACCATTTGGCGTAGAAGTCACTAGGTTTTTTTGTTATAGTGGTTCTACAGAAATGTGTGTGAGAGATGGAGGTGGTATTTGTACAGAGACTCTTGCATAAGACTAGAGAGACACAAACAGGGACCTCATATTATTGTATATTTATATATATATATATATCAATATATTACATTATAGACTTGTGTGTGTACCTGGGTAGAGTTATTTATAATTAGATGGTCCAAGCAAGCAGATTAGACAGAACTGCTGATAAGGTGTTGATGGCTAGTGGTATATACTAACACATACCTACATCTATGTCCATTTGTGTGACTTGAAATTGTGAAGAAAGGTAGCATTATGTGTGGCTGTATCTACCTTTGTGAAGAGACATTAACAACCCATAAAAGCAACATGCAAATGTTTTTAATCAGGATATAATTATATATATATATGTGTGTATATAATATAAAAATATTTTAGATTGATATGAAAGACTTTACAGCAGTTCTGTATTATTGAAGGATAAAGATAGAATGTTTTTAATAAGCCTTGAGATGTGTTTATGTATTATTTTCTAAAAATATAATACTCTCAGGAGCACGGGAATGCATATTCTGTTCGAAAGTTTACATCAAGTTCTCTTTTTAACAGAAAATGTGTTCAAGGAATGTATGTCATATTATTGTATATTTACAATTATATAAATATATATATATATTTGGATGCTGATCTTTTATTCAGCAGGTTTTTATTTTTTTGATAAATTTCTGTACATTGTTATGTATCAATATATATCTGCATATATACATCTATTAACGTATGGTTTTAGTATTGAGACACAGCAGTTTGTTAAGTTGCATTTTTTTCTCATGTGGATAATGCAGCCACACAGATTGCTGAAGAGGAATTGTATATTTGCATTTATTTTTTCCTCCACAGGAAAGCATAGACTTTGGGGGAGTTGTTTGTAGTACCAACAATGAGGTACTATGAGAGCTACTCTTAATTGTTATGGACAGGTTATTATATTTTTGTTTGTTATGTGATATTTCAAAGAATTATTTTGTTACACACTGACTTTGTCCTGTACATATGATGCTATACTATATCATATTTGTTTTTCTTCTCTTTTTATCTTTGTGATCCGGTGAGGTATGTTAGTTCAGACTTAGTTTTTTTTTCTTTTCTTTGTGTAATATGTTGGCCTTAAACAACATATCAAACCACTAATGTGGATTTGTCAAGTTTTCAAAATGTGTACCGGTCTCCAATAAAACCCCTGTGTTGGATGTGAAATCTTATTTGGGATGACAAACCTGTTACGATTGTGTACATTTAGTCTAATAATATTTTAAGTTGTCCCTGGTCTTGGTATTTTTCACCATTTTTTTTTTTTTTATTTTATAAAAAAGTATGTCTATAAGGTAAAATTGTGCATTGATGGAAGAGATTTTATATTCTAACATAATATTTGCGTATTTCCCTGTTGAGATGTAGTTTGTACCTTAGATACTTAGTATTATTAGAATTCTAGTTATTTTGTGGATTCAGGGTATGTTCCTGTCTTTTCTTGGTTTTATTATATGTACAGGCCATGTAATTGCATTTTTTTGTCAAAAAGGAAGGAAGTGAACAGCTTATTTGTATTGAAACACATGTATTTTTCTATTGTTAATGTAATTTTTGACCCTTGTATCTGTTCTGTTGATATGTTTCTACATGTGATGCATTCTGTCTCGGAAACAGACAGCAGGGTTGGTAAGATCCAAACATACTCACACTCGGCTCACACATAGGATGTATGCAACAATCAGAGTTTATAAAGTTCTCAAAGTGTCACCTGGGTTCAAGTAAGGGAGTAAATCACTCGGACTTGTTGAAATATTTATGGAAAGTCTTCAGTACTTCACAATATTGATTTTCAAAATATTACATCGCTATCAGAAATTTCGGTTTTTTCCAAAACTTTAGCATTTAATTTTTGCCACACATGACCACTTAACTTCAAAAAATTAAAACATTAAGATATTTGTATCCACCGGATAGCATCCAGTGGATACTATGGATTTTGCTTTGTTACGCTGCCGCCGCAGTGTGTAGAGAGATTTCACTGTTACCGCTCTAACAAAAAAATATATTATAGCTAGCCTTCTCAGATTTGCAGGATATATTCATAACAATAAAATCTTGCCTGGGAATATTTTTGGCCTCATTTTGAAAAACAAGATGGCCGCCACAGGCGTTTTTTCAACTTTCAGCAAGGAATTTTGGTGGCCCTCTAGAGCAAAGGGTATTATAGGTAGAGATCTTAAATTCGCGGGGTATGTTCCTCATTACAAAATCTTGACTGGGAATATTTTTGGCCTCATTTTGAAAAACAAGATTTCTGCCACGGGCATTTCTTTGTCAGTCATAAAAAGTGCTTATATCTCCCTTATTATTGGTCCTAGAGTTTTGGGATGGTAAACCAACCTATAGGAAATCATGGGCTGGAATCTTTTGGTGTGGTCAGATTTGACCTTGGACCCCTCCAAGGTCAAACAAGGATAGCCAAACTTAAAAGTGCTTATAACTCGCTTATTGTTGGTCGTACAGGTTTGGGATGGTAAACCAACATATAACAAATCATGGGCTGGGAATCTTTTGATGTGGTCTGATTTGACCTTGGACCTCTCCTTCAAGGTCAAACAAAGATAGCCAAACATAAAAAGTGCTTATAACTCGCTTATTATTAGTCCTAGAAGTTTGGGATGGTAAACCAACCTATAGAAAATCATGGGCTGGGAATCTTCTGGTGTGGTCAGATTTGACATTGGGCCCCTCCTTCAAGGTCAAATGATGGTTCACTGGCTTTGGTGAGTTGTCTTTTCGGTGGATACAAATTTGCATCAGTTTTCCGATGCGTAGGTCATTTCTCCAATCGCTGAAGTGAAGTTTTATCGATCATGGCCTAAAATATTTTAAATGATGTCGGTGCCAAGAAATCTGTCTGATCCCTACTTTACTTGAAGTAAATGCATTGTTTAAACAAAAACCTGATACAATTGGAGTGTTGACTGTAAAATTTTAAACTCAAAACTTAAAATATTTGTCAAAAACCCTAAATCTGCAGAAAATATAAACTCTTATTCTATATTTTTGTACATTTCGGGACCTTTCTTGTGATTTCATTTAGGGGGAACCTACCTTGTTTTTTGTTTCATGAGTTGCACTTCCTATCAGTGGCCTGTTTGATTTGGGGTGTACTTAAATGCAACTGTTTTCGAAATCTCTGAATCGGGCGGCCTCTCGATCTACAAATTTTTCATACCAACCCATACCTAGACCTTTGTCTGCATTTGTTTATGCCACAAGAAAGAATGATCCAAATTAAATTTTTGGTTTCTGCAATGGCCATATATTTAGCTGGGTATTATATATTGGAAATCTTATAAGACCAGTATTTGACAGAAAAGTGTAGAATGCTTGGTTTTGTGTTGAGTAAGAAATGTAAAATTCATCAGCATATGTGAAATTCAGCAATGAGAAAACCCCCTTCAGTTTCCTTAGTTTTTTCGATATTCTTTGTGTACATTTGTGATTTTTGTGACTTAATTAGGCCCCATATTTCCCCTGATGCCAAAAAGGCAGAAATTTTGATTGTTTTGCTACTTATAACCAGGCTTTCCCCAGATGGTGAATTTCTCATACAGTGACAAATCTTACATTTTTTACTGTGGCCCTCAGTGGCCTTGTGATTAGCAAGATTGTTGTCTGATCACAGGCTGACGAGTGTATGTGGATTCAGCATCCTCTAATGGTAATGCTAAGAACCTGTCCACATGTAACCTTGGCTGTTGAACGGGATAGTACACCCTAACTTTGGCCGTGATATTTTGTACTCTGTAAGTTTAAGAGTACGTGTCTAGACTGCCTTGCATGTCATGCTGTTTTCAACATACTTCTCTGTACAATGTTATCTGCTACATTCTTTCTTCAATTATTTTATGTCTGAAATTATTAATGGATTCAATTCTATGACTTAGATTTGCATGTGGGAAAGATGATTTTCTCATTACTTGGAGCTATCACAAGAAGTTATCCACAACTACAACCAAATGCTTTTGGATAATGATGGTTACAGCTGTACAGTCTAATATATTTTCCATAGAGTGGTTTTCTCCAAACCAAAACTTGTCATTCTGGTATAAACTAAGAGAAGTGTGTTGGAATTGACTTCACAGCAAGTTTAGATTCAGCATGTTAGTATCATAATTTAGATGTTACAAAGTAGTTATAAGTTGGAGCTTTTATTGCACTACAATAGCTTACCATGTGGAACTGAATGCTGATCTCTGGAGGTCGCAGGCCCCGGCCAACGTAGTTATAAGTTGGAGCATTACAAGAGGGCGGAGTTGTTTTTAAAATGGCACATGCACATTTAACACCACATGTATAATGGAAACTCAGATTGTTTGCTTTTTTGGCTTTTGTTAGTGGCTTTTTGCTTGTGAGATAGTGGTTTTAGTTTTTAGTTGTTGATCGGTTACATATATTATTATCAGATCCACTTAAAATTTAGCGCGAGATTTTGGTACATAGACATCTGCAGGCATTGTTACATGTCAGGTTAAACCTTCATCCCTCCTAAGCTCTCCTCACAGCCTATATGCTGGGTTTCACATTGTAGAGTTATTATTCAGACACCTATGTGGCAAAAAATGCACTGCATCAAAATGTGTGACATAAATTAAATGGGCTATGTACTTAATGCTATGTGACTGAATCATGGATTTCCAATCATATTAATTGACATGGATATCACATTTTACCCATAGGTAGTATCGGTATTTCGTTGAAAATATGGATAGATGTAATGAGAATAATTTTTAAATTTGTCTTCGTGTGATGAAGCTGTGCAGTGGTTAAATATATTTAAAATTTTGCAATGAAGGCTGTGGTTCAACATGTTAAGAATTTTACTGTAAAGATAGTAAGATGGTTAGGATGTTTGGAATTTTACCAGGAAGGCTGTGATGAGTTAAAGCATGTTAGGAAAAAGCATGTCCGCTCTTGACAACATGTAGGATGCATGGATCCTCTGTTTTAACCCTCATTGATGAACGTGATGTAAAATCCAGACCTGTAAGTGTTTAAAACACTTACTACAATAATATTTTATTTGTGCCAATTGGCAGTCTACATTATTGTATCCACCGCATGCATCTGGTGGATATTTTGGTTTAATGGTCACTACGCCACCACTAAGCTTCTCTGCGACTGAAATTAGTCTCATTCTGAAAAATGGCCGCCCTGGGCATTTCTTTGAAAATGATATACCTTATTCTACTGGCTGGTTCTCGAAGCTAGATGGTTGAATCTCTTCACAGGTGATATGTACAACATATGTTCTCTACAAGCATGCAGACATTTGACCTTGAAGCTCTTAATTCAAGGTCATCAATACCCCATAGTGGACTAATATTGGTCCCAGAGTTTTGGCATGTGAAGCCAACTTATAGGAAATCATGGGCTGGGAGTCTTCTGATGTGGTCAGATTTGATCTTGGTCAGATTTGACCTTCAAGGTCAAATAATGGTAGCCAAATTCAAAAGTGCTTATACCTCGCTTATCATTGGTCCTAGAGATTTGGAATGTCAAACCAACCTAAGTAAATCATGGGCTGGGAATCTTCTGAGGTGGTCAGATTTGATCTTGGTCAGATTTGACCTTCAAGGTCAAATAATGGTAGCCAAATTCAAAAGTGCTTATACCTCGCTTATCATTGGTCCTAGAGATTTGGAATGTCAAACCAACCTAAGTAAATCATGGGCTGGGAATCTTCTGAGGTGGTCACATTTGACCTTTGCCCCCCCCCCCCCCCCCCCCCCCCTTCCTTCTAGGTGAAACTTAGGTAGCCAAACTTAAAAGTGCTTTCTCACCTACTCCTGCTCCTAGAGGTTTTGGATGTAAAACCAACCTATTGGAAATAATGGGCTAGAAATCTTCTGATGTGTTCAGATTTGACCTTGGGCCCACCCTTCAAGATCAATTGACGGTAGCGAAACTTAAAAGTGCTTAATGCTTATAACTCACTTATTATTTCTCCTAGATTTTTGGATGTAAAACCAACTTATTAGAAATCATGGGCTGAGAATCTGCTGATGTAGTCAGATTTGACCTTGGGGCCCCTCCTTCAAGGTCAAATGGGGGTAGCAAAACTTAAATGTAGTTATAACTTGCTTACTCATGCTCCTAGAGGTTTGGGATGTAAAACCAACCTACAAGAAATCATGGACTAGGAATCTGGTCAGATGTGGTCAAATTTGACTTTGAGCCCCAATCACTCTCTTCATTGAGTTGTCTTTCTGGTGGATACAATTTGCATCAGTTCTCTGATGAGCTAGGTCTTGTTTTATTTGTTATTCTAAACTCTAAAGTATGTATAAATGTTATCAAAAGGAAACCCAAAATCTCATTGTTATACAGTTGTGATGATTTGTTCAATATTGATCGAAAATCTGTCATTTAAAAAAATATGCTGTTCAAATAGATCTAGGAGTTTAATTTCATGATTGTAAGGAGTAAAGGAGTAAATTCCTTTTTGATTTGGTGATTAAAAATATTGCATTTTGTATTAAAACTTCTAATCAAAAAGTCTAAAAGTGACTATTTTGTCTCGATGCAGAACTGTTTTATTTGGTAACTGCAAAGTGCTTCATATATTTTGATATAGACTTGATATTTTGTAAATACAATTTGAAAATATAAGTGAAATAATAAAAGCTTTTACTTCATATAAACCTTATAAAAGTTGAGAAGATGATGTAGTAATGTTCTAGTTGAGCATATAATAGTCCATTTATTTTCTGTGAAATTGGGATCACTGGAAAGATGATATTTTTTTCCCAAAATCTATATGAAAAGAACCAAGAAGTATAAATATTATTATGTTGAGTCAGTTAGCTTAGATGTTTGCAGTATTTCTGTAGACCTTGCACACTGCAGAACCTCTTTGTTTTTTGCTTTTTCATTCAGTATTTCGTAATTGTGATTTTAATTTTAATGTAAAGAATTGTGTTTGGGTACACTTGAACCCTTTAAGTGGAAGTCTGATGAGTGAAGTTTCTGTTTTAAAATAAATAGGAAAACTTCCGAATGATATATACAGAAAAAAAAATATGTCACAAATGGAGATAGCAATTTAGTCAGAGTACGTAACACGAGTATTAAATTGTTAATCTTCATGAGTGATATATTTTTTCTGTATATGTCTCTAATGAATGATGTTTTACCTTTATGAGTTAAATAAATCCATATTTAAAGAAACAATGTGAAAAAGGCTGTCATATATATAGGGCAACAGTAATTATAAAAAATAGATATTATAACTTACCTTTTGTCAGCCATTTGTGCATGCATTTTTATGCAAGAATTACAAACAACGCTGTAAGAAGACCTTTCTAATGTTCTATGATACATCAGTGTAGGTTACGTAGACTCCGAGATATTGTTGAAATGCTGGGAAATGTTGATGCTAGTTAACTATGTAAAGGAGGCACCATTGTTTACAAATAATATATCCCGCTCTGTATATCCCCCTATATAGGTCATCTATGGCTCATGATGAACAATAAATACATAAAACACAGAGTGATTTGTGTTACCGTTTGTTGTGTAGACTTCCTGGTAAAAATAAAAGTATTCCGTCACATTTGACTCAATAGGGTTCAGCTCTATGCATTTTGTCAAAATAATTTGGAAATGAGGTTTGGTGTATTTTGTTGTTATGTTGTGAGAAGTAAGTAAAACTTCATTGTTTGTAATTACAAGTAACCGGTTTCTTTTTCATTTGGATGGTATGATATATTCCAAAGATGCTGAAAGACATTTCAAAATATATTGATTATATTAGAGATATTTAACGTGTTACTTACCAAGTAAAATATATTTATACGTGTTCAGAGGAAGTTCTTGCTTATAAGGTTACATTCATCCTGAAATATTGAAGAAGAGAAATTTTAAACCTTTAACTAGGACAGTTAAAAAGTGGATTGTGAGATTACAGAATTAAGAATAGAGAACACTTTTTGCCATGTAAACATTGGCTATTTATAAAATAGTCACAAAACAATTGCTCTATGGAAATCAATCTTTATTGATTTCAGTGAAAGATGACACATTTTGGTTTGCTAGTATTAACTGTTTCAAAACAGAGTGATGTTGGGCAATGTCGGAGTAGCACCCACAGCAGTCCTACCATAAACTGGTATCATTTTTCTTCTTCAAAAGCAATAAAAATGTTGGTTATATTTTTTACCTTCTCGAAATGGTTGAATTGTATTTTAGATATTGTTGATATTGTCAGAAACAGGTAAACCCATGTTATATTAACATTTCCGAGTAAATTATATTATCTCCTTTGATCCAGTCATGTGTATTATAATTTGTGGAAGAAATATTTATTTTGAGAATGTTAATGAAATTATTCAGGATTTTCCTGTTTCCTTCAGCCATTTTTTCTGAAAACAGTTTGTGTTTTGCAAGATGATTATTGGTCATATTAAATAAACGATCAAAAATTTGTCTGAAATTTGCTACTGAGGAAAATCCTCTTTATTTGTGTAGAATCAAAAATCACAATATTGCCCAGAAAGAAGTGTTTTATTCTGTTTATTATACCGAAAGAATGTAACTTTCTTTTTTTACTCTCTCTCTATATACCATTAATTGCATACAAAAATCATTGAAAAAGTCCTTCCAAATACTAGTAAATGAAATTTGACGTCACAAACCAACACCACCCATGTTATCACTATACAGTTCTTTAGACAGAGCCTGAAGAAATCAATATCCACTGCTTGCTTTTCTGCTTTCTTATTTACGTGAGCATTGAACTTTAGTGTTGGGTAGCTTGTTGGTCATGTATTGACGGTTTTCATGTACGTCATATGTGATATGACAATGACGTATCCAGTGAACAACATCTAGTTTGTTTACATTCATAGCGAATGCACATTGATGATTTTAAGATGAAAAGGGCATCTAAGTGATACTTTTTATCCATCGCCTCATATTGCTCGCAAATACTGCAATCTGATTGGTTGAAACTCACTTGAGGTATAATAAATGCATTTATTATATGCTTATATTTCAGCAGGATAAATATGTGTCATCTTCTTATCAGAGGCTACAATGTAGTTGCATTCAGTCCCGTAAGATAGCACATTTGCTCCACCTGTTTCCTTTTTTTTTTTGCCTTTTGTTGACATAACAACAAGTTCAAGGGTAAACTCTATTGAGTGCAGGTAGCAGTATCATGGCAAATTTTTCAATAATTTGCTTATTGCAATTAAGGTAATTCACACACGACAGAGATTTGTCAGAATTATTAAACCCAGCCTATAAAAGACTCGAGTTTGGTGAGCCAACTGGATGGCGGTGGCAGGCATAGAGTTTACAGGTGCTCTACAGTTCAAACCCTTGAACAGAATTTACCCGCAGGCTTTGGTTCACACTTGTTGATTATGCCTATTCTATGGACTGTTTATGTAACTTGTTCCAGAGTTTACACGAGTTCCGCTACCTTTAGAGATGCATCCCCAGTAGCAAATCTCGCAAGATTTGCCAGATTTCACATTTGTTACATTTACCTTGTAAATTGATTGTAATTGTTTTGAGATATGTTAAAGATAGTTGCTCTTATGAGATACATGTACATTTTATCCCGTTAATCATGTTTGCTGCAGTATTTTGATGATGCTTTTTGTTGGTCGATGGTTTGCAAATGACATTAGGTTTTTAACAGTTTCTATTCTCTTAAAAAAATAGTGGCCGTTTTTATTATGTATACTGTTGTAGTTTGTTACAGATTAAAAGTTTATACTATAAAGCCCTGATGTAACCCTAATATTTTAAGTTAAAACATTAATTTGTTAAATTCTAGCATCAGAAGGTATTGTTATTGTAAAAACAAGTCCATTTCCATTACGTTCTGTTTCTGAAACGTCAAACAATTATTTTAAAAGATTTTTGTCTATGTCAAAATATTATATATATTTTTATTCAAGTCATTAACTTCAGATACCAAGAGAGGCACAAGATATGGTATTTGTTTTCCTTATTGTGATTATTTTGGAAGTTTCTGTTGTCTATCTTTCTGTTATAGCTTAATAAACAGATAAAAATATTTATTGTTTTTCAGTTAATATGCTGGTATCGTGCAGCAACAATGTTATTATTTCAGTTCATTTCACATGACTCTGCTATGTTCCAGTTTTCTGTCATTCTGAACATGGTTTGGCTAAAGTGTGTTATCCTGGAGAATGAGAATTCGGACCTGGTGTCATATTCACAGAGATTTTTGATCCATTCATTGCTTTAAAATGTTATAAAGAATTTTTCTTTATTGGTATGTTTTAGTTATATCACGTTATACGGTTTGCTTAGTACACTGAAATGCCTTTCAGTTAAAATCGTTTTAGTTGAATTCCTTTTTTAAGTAGAAGTAATTTTGGGTCCCTGCAAGGATTGTTCTTTTGACATATACACAGTGAAAAGAAAGAAAGATTTATCTGCCCCCTGAACAAAATTTATTTTTATTTTAAAAGATAAGACAATAAGAGTAAGATAAGAGTACAATGACTATGAATCAAGACTTGTGTAATTATGTCCAACCCACAGGGGGTGGACATATTATTTTTGCTTTTTCCGCCGTCCGTCGTCACACTTTATTTCCGGTCATTTCAAGGAAAAGTATTTATCCTATCTTTACCAAATTTGGTATGGGTGTTTTCTGGGTTAATAGCTTGCATGGGATTGCTTTTGGTGAAGATGGCTCTAAATCTAACTGAGTAGTAGCTATTTAGCTACTTTTGTATACTTCTTTTGTTTCCGGGCATTTTAAGGAAAAATATTTGACATGTTTACCAAATTAGGTATGAGCAATAGTTAGGTCAATAGCTTGCTTGGGATTGCATTTAGTGGTAATAGCTATATACCTGATTGAGTAATAGCTACTTAGCTACTTGGAGTAACTTTTTGATTTTAAGCGTTTAAAGGAAAAGTATTTCACCTATGTTCACAAAATTTGGGATGGAGGATTATTGGATCAGTATCCTGCTTTGGATTGCTCTTGGTCATAATACCTGTATATGCCCATGCCTGTCCCTGGACTCTCCCTTCTTGGACTCAAGCGCATTAGAGGATTTGTATCAATTTTGCGCTATATAAATCCTACTATTATTATTATTATTATTATAGCTAACTGAGTAATACCTACTGTGCTATATAGCTATTATGCTATTTTGAGTTGACTTTTTTTTCTGGACATTTTAATGAAACAATGTTTTCTATCTTCACAAAAATTTGTATGACAGATAATTGGGTCAATAGTATGGCCAGGATAGCTTTTGGTTGATGATAGCTTTGTAGCTATAGCTGAGTAATAGCTACTTAGCTACTTTTGTGTACTTCTTTCATTTCTGGGCATTTTAAGGAAAAATATGTGACATATCTATACCAAATATGGTATGAGCAATAGTTAGGTCAATAGCTTGCTTGGGATTGCTTTTAGTGATAATAGATATATACCTGACTGAGTAATAGCTACTTTGAGTAGCTTTTTTACTTTGAGCATTTTAAAGGAAAAGTATTTCACCCATGTTCACAAAATTTGGGATTGAGGATTATTGGATCAGTAGCTTGCTTGGGATTGCTTTTGGTGATAATACCTTTATAGCTGAGTAATAGCTACTGTGCTATATAGCTATTATGCTATTTTGAGTTGACTTTTTTTCTGGACATTTTAATGAAACAATGTTTTCTATTTTCACAAAAATTTATATGAAGGATAATTGGGTCAATAGTTTGGGTAGGATAGCTTTTGGTCGATGATAGCTTTGTAGCTATCTGAGTAATTGCTGCTTTGCTACTTTGAGCCTACTCTGAATTGCATTTCTGTTTTCACTCTTTTAAAGGAAACATGTTTAACTCATCTTTTTAAAATTTGTTGTGAAGGTTTATAGCGTCAATTGCTTGCCTGGTATTGTTGATGGTAAGAGCTTTATTCTCCTGAGTAATAGCTACATAGCAAAAAACATAAATATGTCTGTCTCCTTAACCATGCGAGATAGAGCGATTTCATCGAAATTTTCACCCCACAGGGTATCTAAATAATGTATTCTTGGCAATTTTCCAAAAAAAATTTCCTGTCCCCAAAAATGGCGGCCATTTTGAATTTTCGAATTTTTCCAAAAAAAAATGGAAAAACACAAATTTGCTTCTATCTCCTTAACCGTGCAAGATAGAGCAATTTTGTCAAAATTTTCGACCCACAGGGTATCTAAGCAATGTACACTTGGCAATTTTAAAAAAAATTTCCTGTCCCCAAAAATGGCGACCATTTTGAATTTTCGAATTTTTGCCAAAAATGGAAAAACACAAATTTGCTTCTATTTTCTTAACCGTGCCAGATAGAGCGATTTTGTTGAAATTTTCGACCAACAGGGTACCTAAGCCTTGTACTCTTGGTAAGTTTCAACAAAAAAATTCCTCTCCCCAAAAATGGCGGCCATTTTGAATTTTTGTCAAAAATGGAAAAACACAAATTTGCTTCTATCTTCTTAACCGTGCGAGATAGAGCGATTTCGTTGAAATTTTCGAACAACAGTGTATCTAAGCCTTGTACTCTTGGTAAGTTTCAAAAAAAAATTCCTCTCCCCAAAAATGGCAGCCATTTTGAATTTTTGCCAAAAATGTAAAAACACAAATTTACTTCTATCTCTAACCATGTGAGATAGAGAGATTTTGTCAAAACTTTCGAGCCACAGGGTATCTCAGAAAAACTACTGTTTGCAATTTTCAAAAAAAAATTCGCCTCTCCCCCAAAATGGCGGCCATTTTGAATTTTCAAATTTTTGCGAAAAATGCAAAAACACAATTTTATTGCATTGATGCTAAACCGGTCGGCGCAGACCGGCCCGCCAAACGTCAGAAAAAGACGTCCTGTGTTTCCACCGGTTGGCCGGCCCTCACACTGCACTCGCTAGGTGGCGCATCGTACTTCCTTCCTGTCTAGATAACCTGATGTCATAGCATCTTTTTGCGTTTGGCGCATGCACTGCTCGCACGGATTATTTTGGAATTCAGGAACTTTTCATTTTTTGTGAGTTAACGGAAGTGTACTGTTTTATAACTTTATTATTTACTTCCTCACATATCATAGAACATTATGTCCTCTCCTAGCCAGCGTCGAGGGGGTTATGGCCAC
Source organism: Sabellastarte sp. h YS-2021 (assembly GCA_964017235.1). Classification (NCBI taxonomy): domain Eukaryota; kingdom Metazoa; phylum Annelida; class Polychaeta; order Sabellida; family Sabellidae; genus Sabellastarte; species Sabellastarte sp. h YS-2021. The sequence continues at coordinate 136,695,535 of OZ024927.1, read as the reverse complement.
ATGATGGCAGGTTTTGATCAGCACTCTGTATGTGTACGCTCCCGTGATGGGAAGAAGGGCTCAGACCCTTGTGTTGAAACACCACCTGCCGCTTGTATGCATTGTGACTCCTTGTTTGCAGAGCAGAAAGAACAACTTTCCACCCCTTCGTACAAGCTTAAGAAGGAGAAACGAGATGCGAAATCCTCTAATCCGGCTAAAGACATAGACACTCTCAGCCCACCCTTGTGGACCCGGTGTAAAAGGAAATCCTCCCCCCCTGAAAATCCTCCCCCCCCCGGGGGGGAGAATTTCCTAGGAAATCATCCCCCCCACCAGGAAATCCTCCCCCCCCCCCCCACCTGTTGAAAAAAATTTTATATTGAAAAATCATCAAATTCTTGATAAACTTTATTAAGCATAGATTAATATAGTAATGTAATTCAATGAACACAGCTCTTTTCCTGATAATTATTGTGTCCTCTAATCACCTTCACAAATCAAAAACACTCAGTCAGCTGACACAGTGCCCGTTCACGGGCACTCTCCTCTTGTTTATGTTGTAAATTACTTGTTAAACATCGAGCTGACCTTTCCTTATGACACATATCTTTCCATAAGCTAGTTAATTCACTATTCCAAAATGGTTTATAACTTTTAAATTTTTTACGTAACATCTTTCCTTGAGATTTGTAATTTATATATTTATCCACTTCTGCAATAGTACATTGACAAAATTCAGAATACACAAGATCTAGCTGACACTGTTGATTTTCAGTTTTTTAATACAAAATTTGTGTAGTTACAGTATGGTGGGGGGAGGATTTCCTAGAAGATCTGTTACGAATAACCGGGGTGGGTTATTTCTTGGTGGGGGGGGTCATACTCCTAGGAGTTCCTCCCCCCGGGGTGAAGGATTTCCTAGGAAATTTACCCCCCGGGGGGGGAGGATTTCGTGGTACACCGGCACTTGTGTCGGTAGTGGGGGTCGTGGATGGCCAGAGTTCCTCTGGTTTGAGTGGGCCGGTTGACAAGAAGAAGCTTGACAAGAAGGCTGAGAAGAAATCCTCATCGGTTAAGTCGGTGAAGTCAGATAAGCCGGTTAAGTCGGACAAGTCTGTGAAATCTTCAACCAGCCATCCTCCGGCTACTTCATCCACCGACCAGGGCTTATTGACCACCTCTACCGACACAAGAATCTCTGACCTCGACAGGAAATGGTCAGATAGATTCAACCGACTGGAGGCCCTGCTCATGGCTAAGACTCTGGACCAACCTCAGGACCCTGTCTTCAGCTAAGTGAAGGTTGCTCCCTCATACACACCACCAGCTAATGTGGTCCAGTCAGAACTCTTTCTGAAACCTACAACTCGGCCTTCACAGCCTGCTGATACTGATGTTGGCTTACCGGCCACCGACCTACCTCAGCAGAGATCTACCACCAAGGCTTCATCTTCAACTCCGCCGGACCCTTCCACAGCACCGACCACAGCAAAGTCTGTTCAGAGACATTTGTCTAGCGCGTTTGATGAGTCTAGAAAAGAAGATCCATCTTCAAGTGACTCTGAGTCAGAAGACTTTTCTTCTGACCAACTCCCTTTGGACATTTTCCCGGAAGAGGGCGAGTTGTCGGATGATCAATACACCAATCTGTCTGACCATGACCAATCTCTCTCGGAAGAACAATCCTACCGAGAAACTATGAGAGGGATCAGGTCATACATGGACTGGGATTTTATTCCGGACATTGACTCTGGCACTACCACAACTGAAGACAACCCCTTCGCGGGTCCCAAATTGCATACGCCAGGGAAAGTGTCAGTAAACCTACCAACCGACGAATGGCTATGCAGAAAGATGTCCAAGTTGAATCTTACACTGGTCCAGGGATACCCTAATCATACATCTGAGGCAGGGGGATTTTTGAAAAACCAGTTCATATGACCACCTAAATCGCAGGGGAAGTGGTATGGCTTTCAAGCCAACCCTAAGAAAGACTCTGAACAAACTGTCACGTCTTGGTGTACCGGATCTTCCCAACTCAACAGCACATACCTAAGAATAGCCAGACAGGCCGGTATTGCCAGTGCACCTCCCATGTCACGACCCATTTCACAAGAGAATCTGCGCAAATGGGAGAAGTCGGCACGCGAGTCCACAGTCATATGTAACCAGGCAGCCGGTTTTAACCGTTGCTTGTTGAAGATACAACAGAACATGACTAGCCAGCTGAAAGCTATACGAGTGGATTCAAAAGGGAAGGGACCGACCAAGGTATCATCGGCAATAGACGAACTGCGGTTCTTACTTGACTTTAATTCGAGTGTGTGCCAGGCCATGGCTAAGTCCATGGAGCATCTTACAGAGTTCGTGTTTGTCAATATGGCCAATGCTACCTTACTGAGGCGTGAGTCTTACCTTTCCTACCTCAAGGCTGGTGTGAAAGCCGACACCCTCAACGCTGTCAGGACTGCTCCCCTTCACCAGGACACTTTGTTCCCGGACAGCATTGTAAAGAGGGCAGAGGAGGATATAGCCTCATTCGATAAGGGCCGTTCAAGCTCTGTCTACAAAGGTCGTCAGTATCACCCCTATGAAAGGCAAGGACAAGCTTCAGACAAGAAACAGGACAGACCAGCTTGGAAAAATCTGTCCCGTAGCCAACGCCAAAGGAGTAAAGGGAAACCGCAATACTCCCGACCGGCCAAGGGTCAGCAGCAGTACAAATGACAATCAGTGTATAACTCAGTTGAAGCCCCTGCTGCTGACCGGGAGCCCTACAGGAAAGACAATGAACACTTTTACAAATGTAAAGCTAGATGTTGTACATTCTGTTCATACTGCGCCCGGGCATTCTCAAAAGTCCCGGGGCAGCAGGTTGTTACTACAAGAAAAGTATATTAAAGTCTGTGAAGAGTGTTTCTTGTGTCATTCCATTGTCTTGTGTAAATCCTGTCATAAATGCACCAAATATTGTCACAAATCTACCTGTAGGGACCAGGCTACAAAACTTTTGGAAAACATGGTTAGATCTGGGTGCCGGTCCGAGAGTGGTTCAAATCCTGTAAGAGGGCTACATCCTACCCTTTCGGATCCGGCCAAACTTGTCAAGAACTCCTACGGTCATAAGCTGCTATGGCAATCCTTACAGAAATCTCAATCTGTTGGAGGCATTACATCAGCTTATGGACAAAAATGCCATAGAACTAGTTCACAAACAGGTCTCACTAGGGTTTTTCAACCGACTCTTTTTAGTCCCCAAACCCAACAACAAGTAGAGACCCATCCTAGACCTGAGCAATCTGAATCTTTTCCTCAAGACCGAAAAATTCAAGATGGAGACACCGGAAACTATCAGGACCTCTCTCCAAAAGGGAGAATGGGTAACCTCCATAGACTTCAAGGACGCGTATTTCCACATCCCCATACAGGAACAGTCCAGGAAGTACCTGAGATTTCATTTCCAGGGTCAGACCTACCAGTTCAAAGCACTACCGTTCGGTCTGTCGACAGCCCCCATGGAATTCACTATTATAGCAAAGGACGTAAAGCTGATGGCCATTCAGAATGGTATAAGCATCCAGCAATACCTAGACGACTGGTGAGAGCCACATACCACCGGGTCTGTCTCCAGCATACACAGGTCCTAGTCAGAATGTGCCGACATTTAGGTTGGCTGGTGAACGTAGAAAAGTCGGAACTGGAACCCAAACAAGTTTTCAACTTCCTAGGTTACCAATTTGACCTCGAGTCCGGTCGGGTCCGACCGACACCGGACCGGTGGCAAAGCCTACAGGAAAAGATACTGGAACTCATCTCCCGACCGGCTTGTTCGGTAAGGGAACTGATGTCCTTGATAGGCCTTTTAACAGCCACAGAAAAACAAGTTCATCTGGGCAGACTACACATGAGGCCCATCCAATGGCATCTCAAGAGAAATTGGAGAATACCGGAATCGTTAGAAAAATGGATTCCCCTACCCAGATCTCTACATCCTCATTTACAATGGTGGCTAGAAGAAGGCAATGTCCTCACAGGCCAGCCATTACACCCTTTGCAACATGCTCTGCAAATCTTTACAGAGGCATCAAAAGAAGGGTGGGGCGCTCACTTAAACGAGTTCATTGCCAGAGGAACCTGGTCCCTACCGGAAAGTAAATTACACATAAACTACCTGGAACTAAAAGCAGTCTTTCTGGCTCTAAAGAGTTCCAAAAACTATGCATGGGCAAAATGGTTCTGGTAGCAACCGACAACACCACAGTAGTAGCCTACATCAACTAGGAGGGAGGCATGAGGTTGGGCCCACTTTGTGCCCTACTCTGGAGAATCCTGACCAGGTGCATCGGGAAACAAGCGACTCTGAAGGCCCGACACATTCCCGGCCGCTTAAATGTAGTGGCAGACAAATTGTCCAGATTAGAACAGACCATCCAAACAGAGTGGTCCCTCCTTCCAGAGGTTTTTCAAGCCCTGTGCAACAGGTGGCATCAGCCTCAAATAGATCTCTTTGCTATGAGATTCAACAACAAGTTGCCCCTGTTCGTATCACCAGTTCCGGACCCCATGGCCACTGCAGTGGATGCACTCAGTTTGTCATGGGAAAATCTGGACGCATATGCCTTCCCACCGACAGCCATATTGGGCAAAGTGGTGGAGAAGTTGCAGGACTCCCCATACCAATGGTTGATCATCATTGCTCCGGGGTGGTCCAACATGACATGGTTTTGGGACCTAGTGGAAATGTCCAGCCAGATCCCATTGCTCTTGCCTCAACTGCCAAACCTTTTGACTCAACCCTTCAATCAGACCCCTCACAGGAGTCTGACAAACCTAAATCTCTATGCATGGCTCCTAGAGCCGCAACTATCAAGGAGCAGAGTTTCTCTGAGGTAGTGGCAACAAGAATTGAGGCTCCTCAAAGAAGATCAACCAGATCTGTCTATGAGGCAAAGTGGTCCATTTTTACAAAGTGGTGCATCTCAAATCAGGTGGACTTCAGGGCACCACCTGTGAATTCAGTTGCTGATTTCCTTATGTACCTTTTTGAGGAAAGGAATTTACAGCCCAGCACCATTGATGGCTACAGGTCTGCCATTGCTGACAAACTGGGAAATTCGACCCTCAACATCAGCAAAGATGAAAATCTCACCCGTTTATTGGATAGTTTCCATAGAGACAGACCCAAGGGCAGAAGAGGGATTCCCTCCTGGAACCTATCTCTGGTTTTACACCAGTTAACAAAGGCTCCTTTTGAGCCAATTAAGGAGGCCTCCTTGAAGCACTTGACCTTCAAGACAGTTTTCCTCCTAGCCCTGGGTTCAGGCAAACACAGAAGTGAGATTCATGCTTGGCAAAGTAAGAACATCAGACACCAGTCTGACTGGTCTAAGGTGTCCCTGTACCCATCTCCCAGCTTTCTTTCCAAGAACCAGCTGGCGAAAGAGGGTCCGGATAGTGTGGCCCCAGTGGTTATACCAGTCCTGGCCCTGACTCTAGATAGGTCCCTCAAGTCTGACAGGTCCCTCTGCCCGGTCAGAGCTTTGCGCTACTACTTGGACAGGACCTCAGGCAGAATAAAGAGTTGGTTTTTGTCTCCTTCAAGAAAGGTTTTGACAAGGACATCTCACCTGCCACGATCTCCTCATGGATCAAACAGACTGTGATCCTATGTTATGAGCTCTCAGACCAGGAGGCCCACACTTTACATCAGGTGAAAGCCCATGAGGTCAGGGCCTTTGCTGCTTCCAAGGCCTTCCAATCGGGGATTTCCTTGTAACAGATCTTGTCGGCCTGTCACTGGAAGTCACATAACACCTTCACACAATTTTATCTGAAGGATGTGGCATGGGCCGATTCTGAGCTTTTCCACCTGGGACCTGTAGTGGCTGCTCAACAGATCCACCAGTAGCCCAGGTCAGAGAGGAGATTTGTACATATGTATGTAGTGTATATATAGTTAAGAAGCATCAAAAAAAATCAGACGTGCTTCCTTCGGGAGGTTTATTTCCTTGGGACTGAACTCATCCTTCTCTTCCCCTACCTCAGAGCAGGTCTGTCAAAAAGGGGGGGAAGGCCAGTCGGTTTTGGACCGGGTAACCGGTTTCTGTTGACCGACTATAGCCTTCAAGGGCATTGACAATCCCAGTCGACCCAGGCTAAAGAGTTTGTTAGTTATTTTTCATAATAAGTCCCTAGTAACTTACCCGCCGACCAAGCGGTAGTTATTCAGCATATTGTCCATTGGATAGGATGTATTAACCTAATAAAATTGCAAATTTAATAAGTAAATTAAATTTTTATAAGTTAATACCCTATCCAATGGACACGCAAGACCCTCCCACCGACCCCGCTATCAGCTTACTAGGGGTCTAATAGGTTTAGACAACGAAAAAGATGCTATGACATCAGGTTGTCTAGACAGGAAGGAAGTACGATGCGCCACCTAGCGAGTGCAGTGTGAGGACCGGCCAGCCGGTGGAAACACAGGACGTCTTTTCCTGACATTTAGCGGGCTGGTAGGCGCCGACCGGTTTAGCATATTGTCCATTGGATAGGGTATTAACTTATAAAAATTTAATTTACTTATTAAATTTGCAAATTTGCTTCTATCTCTTTAACCGTGCCAGATAGAGCGATATCGTCGAAATTTTCGACTCTCAATCTCAGCAATCTACTGCCAATTTTGTCCAAGTTTTACAGCAAATCTCATGCTTCCCTTTGGGTGGACATTACGCATGCCAATGCGTCCTATTTCTAGTGTTGTGAATTATTTTACAATCAGAATTTTTCTTAGTCACAAAAGTGGTCTCAGTGACTGGCTGTGTATTCGAATCCCTATCAAAATAGTAAGAAATACTGCACCGATGGTGTATGTTATCTGAAATTTAAAAAGAAACTTAAACATCCAACTTTGCTGATGCTAGGTCCATACTCCTACAGTGTGGACATTGATTGTAAATAGTTCTACATCAGTGATGTCAGTAAAGTGCGAATGAGGTTGAAAACAAGGACCAGGACCGGTATTCATAGAACTTGCTGAGACCAAATTTTGTCTCAAGTTTTGGACTCAAATCGAGACTGTTTTTGGTCTTAAAGGTATTCACAAAATAGTTGAGTCCAAATTTAGTCTCAGATTTGGTCTCAAACTTAAGACTGATATATAGTTGTCTCAAATATTTTGGTAAAAGTCTCATGCATTATTTCACCTTAACTGAGATTCATGTTTTTACTTTTTATGTCTTAATGTTAAGTAGAAATAATTACAACATATATAATACTTGGCCTAAACTTTTGTAACAACAGATAGCCCAAACTTTGGTTTCAAAAGTACCTTACTTTGAGACACGTTTCAACAGAGTTTTCTGACTGCATAGAACAAAGAAGTAGATCATGTGACATGAAAACTAAAAAACAGTTGACACAACTTTCTATTTATTTTTTACTTTAATAGACAGTATAATTTTTGTTAAGAATTAAAACACACAAAAACTATTGATCTTTAAAAAAATGTTTGATATATTTGCAAGTGTATGGTTTGTTTACATTGGAAAGACTTGAGACTGCTCTCAGCTTGGTCTCAGCTGAGAACCTATTTGTGAATACAAAGTTGAGACTTGGTCTCAACTGAGACCAAATCCCAAAACTGAGACTATTTTTTGTCTCAGACTTAAGATCTCTTTATGCAGTTCTCTAAAATACTGAGAACTCTTTTGAAAAACTAACCCAGCCAAGCCACACATTCTCTGGCATTCTTCAAAGAATTAATCTAGTAATCTTTGCAAAATATAGTTAGATCCTGTGAGTTATAAACTCCACATTTGCTTTATACACTTTGAGAGGTTTTAATGGTGAGGCAGTTTATGACAATCAGATTTCATTATAAACTTTATTTTTTTAGAAAAGGCCGAGATACTTTGTATTTATGAAATTATAGAGACATTTTATTATAAACAAGTAGGAAAATAGAATATAAAATCTTCCAAAATGATATTCATGAAAAAAAGATATCACAAATGATTATGACAATATTATGAGTGCATGTCACAAGGATTATATTGTCCAAAATTTGCCAGAAACCGCTCTGTCTCTTACAGTTTTCGAGATACACAATGTTTTGTATTTCCACCAAAATTCCAGCTGGCGGCAGAAATTTAGAAAAGTCTAAAATTTTTATATGTCCTAAGGTGTAGTCCTTAGTACCCTGTGGGTCCAAATATGCCCAAAATCGCTCTATCTCGTAACAGTTTTTGAGATAACATTTTCCATTTCAAGACGGCAGTCGAAGTTTGGAAAAAGCTGACCCTTGTATCCGACCCTAATTTCAGGCCCCTAGCAACAGGCCTGTCAGTTAACTAAACGGCCTGTCAGTTACACATCCCGGCTTGTCGGTTAATCAAACAGGCCTGTCTGTAACAAGTATCCGGCTTGTCCCAAATATGGACTTCCAGACTGTATGTGATGACTCACCGACCGTGCGGGAAGTGATCCAGTACAGTCGGTCACTTTAGCCGTCCTGTCTGTAAGTGTTCCCTACAGGCCTGTAAAGTTTCAAGGCCAGTCGGTAACTTTAACTGACTGGGTCCTAGAGTCGGGAAAATTTGTAACCGACAGGCCGTAAACTGAAACAGACAAGCCGTAAACAATAACCAACAGGCCTGTAATACTAACAGACAAGCCGGGAACTGTAACCGACAGGCCGGCAATATTTGTGCATCTTACGGCCTGTCGGTTTCCAAATCTGTGGGTATAAAAAGGCGAGTCGGTAGACAATCTGCGTATATTTGGGCTTTGACTTGTCGAGAGACAACTGGTGTGCAGCTTTTCTTAAGGTTTTTATTTTTTTGTAAAATTAGCTTAAGTTTTGAGCTAGGCTGGACTGGTTGGGAGTGAAATCTGTTCTGTGAGGTTTCACTTTTATTTTTAAGTTTTTGTTTTTTAAAACAAGCTGTACAATTGATTTATTGATCAGCCTGCCAAGGGGCAGAAGGAGAAAGATTGAAGTACCAACTGACACTCAACCACAGTTTGAGTTAGTACTTCAACTGACACTCAACCACAGTTTGAGTTAGGAGATACAGCTGAGGATATAGAGAGAAGGAGGAGGGAGAGAGAGGAGAGGGATGAGAGAGAGCAGGAAGAGAGGGACAGAGAGAGGATGGAGAGAGAGAGGAGAGAAGAGAGCCAGGAAAGGGGAGAGAAGAGAGTACGAAGTGACACGGATACTGATGTAGAATCAACTCAATCCAGACAGAAGAAGGGCCAGATGAAGTCCATTTTCCTGGAGGAACAACAGGAGGAAAGTCTGCACAACACTTCTGGATTATCCAGTCTCTTTGCAGCTATTCCCAGTGTGCTTCAGTATCAGCAGATGGACACACCACAGCCATTTTCACCCTCTCAACTTCAACCAGCACCGTCACCAGTGCCATCTTCCACTCATCATGAACATTCAAGACCTCCCAGCCAGTCTAGCCAGCAGAGTCAGAGTCAGCCCAAATCAGCGGATTAGCCCGCAGAAGTCACACCAAAACCGGCCCTTCTAAGGGCCACCCGAATCTTCTAAAAACAATTAACAAGCCGCATGTCTATGCCCAAAAAACAGAAAAAGCACACCATCCAACACTTACACCTCCCCACGGCCACAGTACACGAAAAAAAATGTGTGAATGAATGAGTGAATGTTAAACAAATATTAATAAATTTCCACCACAAAACAGAGGAAAAGTATTAATAAACAAAAAGTCCCCTTAATAAAAAATAATCCCCTAAGAAATCAAAGTAAAACTACCCCCACCCCCACCCCCAACAAAACTCCATTTTAAAAAACACACCCACCCACCCCACACCCACCCCAAAAAAAAACAAAAAAAAACAAGATCCAGACTCAAACCCACGTCCCTCCCTCCCAAAACCCAACTTGAAATAAAATGCCACATCCACACTCACAGACAAACAAACGTGGGGCCTAACAAAATATTCAAACATATGAGTGGCAATGGACTGACAAACTGAATAAAAAAAATATATTAAACTGGGACTGGAAACCTGTATAATTTTGTCTTGCAAATTTCCTAGCACTTTTTTTTAATTGTTGGCATAAAATATTTTCAGGTATTTATTTAGAAACTTTTTTTTCATACTACTTTGCAAGTTATTTTTTCTGAGAATAAAGCCAGGTCATGTTGGGGTGGGATGTCAACTTTGTAAATTGAGGACCTGGGTCTTAATCTGTAAGTGATGAAATTTATTTTCGTGAACTGACTTTGGGATGGATTTGAGTTTGTGATGGGGAATGTTTTTGGTTAAATGGAACTTATATGAAAGAGTTAGAAAATTGGGGTTATTTTTGAGGCAACACTTTGCTAAATAAAAGTTCTTGGATCAATTGGATAGTCCTGATAAGGACTGATAGATGACAGCATGTTCTCCTCAGTCTTCTTAAACTCTGTCCTCCTGCCGAGCCAGCACCCCCACGTGATTGAAGTAGTCTTTCAGTAGGTCTCGTTGATGTTTGGCCTCCCTCGATGGGTTTCTTAAGTTCTCATTATGTCTCTGTTCTCCCTGTGGTGGTTGTATGTTGTCAGCTGGAGTGGGTGGTCTGTCTGCTCCCCCGTGATGGCTTCTCAACATGTTATGTAGTACCACACATGTTAACACAATGTCTCTCACAAATTTTGGCCTCTGCTCCATGGTGGTCACCAGCACCCTGAAGTATACCAAATGAGTTCTCGACCACCCTTCTCCCCCTGGGTATCCTGTAGTTTGCTATTCTCTCTTCTCTGGTCAGATGGCGTCTACTGTAAGGCTTGACCAGCCAAGGCATCAGGGCAAAGGCATCGTCCCCCAGCAGGGAATAGTGTAGATCTGGCCCCCCAGGTCCAAGTGGTTCAGGTGGTGGTAGTCCCAAGGTTCCGTTCTCAATTCTTCTTTTCTGTTTGCTGAAGTTGAAAATCTGTGCATCAGATGATGACCTACTGGCCCCCACGTTGACCCACAGGAACTTGTAATCTGCATCGACTAAAGTCAAAAGTATCAGGGAGAAGTAGCCCTTGTAGTTGCCTGACTTTTCTTGGGCTTCTTGATAGCAATGTTTTTTCCATCTAATGCACCGACTGCATGGTGGACATTCCATCTGTTTCTATTCCTTTCTTCAATTTTCTTCCAGTCTTCAGGATCAGTGGGACACATCAAATACTCATGTTGAAATTCTTTCAAAATGGCTTTGCAGACTTGGGGACAAATTTGCAGATGGTCGTTCTTCCAACCCTCCAGTGGTATTGCAGTGACGTGTAGCTTTCACCTGTGGATAAGTGTCTCAAAGTAACTGCCAGTTTCAACCCGACTTCCAGTGGCTTCCTGAATTTGGTGATTGACTTCCTAAGATGGGGGGTGATCCTTTCTTCAATCAAATAAAAAAATGCTGGTTCCATCCTGGTGAAATTTCTGTAGCCTGGTATGTCAGTAGTGATTAGCTCATCCAAGAGTGTTCTGTAGCATCCTCTCTCTGCAGTATCCAGGGCAGGACCCATGGATTCTGTCGCTTCCTTCTCCTTCTGGGTGGTGGGGGTGATGATGATGCTGGCTGGGCAGGTGCTGGGTTATGCTGTCTTCTGTGTGCTGAAATCACAACATATAAAAATAAATTCAACTCAATAAAAAACAAAAGGACCCTCAAGTGATCTATCAGTTGCTCTTGATATGTTCCTGTCATCTTTGAAGTGTGAAATGAATGGCACATCATAGGGGAGGGGGGTTTATATAGTGTGATATGGATCAGTCCTGTCGGGAAGGGTCGGGAACATGTTCCCGGCTTGTCTGTTTGTCTTTACAGCTTGTCTGTTTGTTATCAGGCTTGTCTGTTAGGGGTATAGGGCTTGTTATAGTAGTGGCAGCGGTGTACTCGTGTGTAATCCATAATATCAGCCAGATGCTATCTGGTGGATACAATAGGACGGTATGTATTTGGAAAGAGAGAAGGTTTCAACTTCTTTCTAAAGAAGGAAAGAAAAGTGGCCGAGAAAACATCATTAGGCAAATCTTTGGAGTATCATAAGCAAAGCTGGTACTAAATTGCTTTATAAACTTATTTACCAATGGGAGAAACTGTGGAACCTCAAGCATAACATCATCTGCCTGATTTCTGTGAATGAAAGATAATCGGCAACTAATGCAGGTTCTTATGTACTGATGTTGTTGGTGACAATTCTGGCAAGGGTGTTCTGGACATATTGCCGTTTTCAAAGATATATTAATGATATAATGACCAAGGAATTACAATTTTGCAGCCAAAAACATCTGCATCCTGTATAAAGTACTGTTGAAGTCGCTTCAAATCCCTGATCTGGAAAAAAATCCATATAAAAATATTTCATTTGAGCATGTGAGTTCCTGCATTATCCTTGGAAATTTGTGATTTTTTTTACATCTTGAAGACCTTCCTTAATGATCTGGGAACATTCTGCATGATTTGTGCGACTTTAGACCCTCTGGGGAAAGCTCCCAAAAATTTGGTGTCACATAATTTCCGTTGCCTGTATTCACGAAAGGTCTTAGACTTAGCCAGGTCTTAGGCTTAAATCCAGTCTTAAAGTTAAGACTTTTGTCTCAGCTAAGTTTTGTCTTAAAACCGTATTCACAAAGGGTGACTTAGCTAAGTCCAAGATTATCAAATAAATTTGAAGTGGAGAAAAGTTTATGGCGGCCGTTTTTAAGTCCTCTTTACAAAATTTAAGCCCACTACGAACCAGTCTTAAAGTTAAGCCCTTATTTAAGCCTAAGACTGGTTTTTAACTTCTTTGTGAATACCGCTAAGACTAAGACAAAAGTCTTAGCAATTTTTCTGCAAAAGCTAAGACAAAAGTCTCAACTTGAAGGCTAAGCCATGGCTAAGACCTTTCGTGAATACGGGCCCTGGAATAAACTGGGAGACACTCGCAGACACTCGCATGCTCTCCTGAATGTCACCGGTCCAATCACGTACCATACCCATAGCTACTTGATGAGAAGAGAGGGGAGAGAAAAGCTGGGGAGAAGGCGTGGGCCACCCCCATCTGAGCTACAGGGGACACAGGAAGGGTAACAGGAGGATGATAAGGACAGACGCATCCACAACCCAAGTGGAGAGGGATACTCTGGTGATTCCTGAGATGCCAGAGATGTCATAGTTTCACCCAAACCACCCAAGACCCTGGGCATAGCAGTGACAAGAACATTCAGGAGCTCAAAAAGAAAGAAATCTGCTGCCACAAATCTGTCCTATTAGCAGGGGCAGAATGATGGACTGGTTCAAGGATGTGGAGCACTACCTTTGTACAGAGGTGGAAGGATTACAAGGACAGTGCAAAGAAGGACAGTGCCTGGCTGGAGCTGTCACAGCACCTAGATTCCTGCATAAAGCTGCAGTGTTTTTCCACAGAGGACCATCTATCGGAAGCTGAGCCACACTAGGTTTGGACAGGGCAGAGAGGAGATCGATGGCAGAGAAGCAGAAGTGGGTCACTCTGAATTCCTGAAACAACACATCAATCCACAAAGTATTCTAAGAAGCATTCTCAGTTCGGACTGAACCATGAGGCAAATGATGATATATGGTTTCACTGTTTCAAAATAAAACATTTGACCTGGTTAAGAGGCTGAGGACAGAGCAGGCAGATGTACAGTGCATGCCTACTCCCATATCCTTTCTCTCACAACATCATGGCTAACCCCAGGTCCCAAGTTTTGCCCCCTCCCCATTTGAATAGTGCCATATAGCAACCAGTATATGATCAAGCCTAGCCAGAACAGCAGGCACTGCAGGCAATGTTTCGGCCAGTGCAGCAGCGAGTACCATCAGAAGACTCAGCCAATGCAGCATACTCAGCCCATCCACCAGCCAGTGCAGCAGCAGAGTTAGCAAATGAAGCAGCCAATGCATCAGCAGGCTCTCACAGTGCAATAGATTCAGCTCATCCAGTACAGTGGCAGGCTCAGCTAGTACAGAAACCTCAAGATGCCCAGTAACACACTATCCAGTTTTGCCATCCAGTTTGGGCTCCTTTGTGGTTTTCAAAGACATTTCGCACACAGCAAAGACAGCCACATGCACAACCCAGCTCACTGTAACTCTTTCAACATACCACTCTCTGCAGCTCGCAACACCCAGAACAACCGAAGAAACCTTAACACATCATCAATGTCATCTTTCTCAGGGAATCTGAGAAAAAGCTTGGTGACCACAGCTTCCAGGTTGACACTCCATGCAGTTTTATGGGAGTATCACCCATGCCACATTTCTATAACAACAACTCCAATAAACCTCTCAACCCCAGTGCCTCCCAAGTAAATATGAGAACCCTGGCCAGCAGAGCATGCATGTGGTACTGATGTTTATTGGTGTATTTCAGGGTCGTAGGAAGCAATTTTTGGTTGGGGGGTGAGGACCAAAGGAACTAGATTGCGCCAACTCGACGCCAACATATTCCCAGACAGGCCATCTCTAACGCCACAGGCATTCACTGGGTAGTTCTGTAGCACCCATTTTGTGTTATTTATAATTATATACTAAAAAAAACTATTAAGTTATCATGTACTGACGGAAATCTCTGTGACCACGGTGTGAGTGACATTAATCCTAAATATCCCCAACCTTATCTCAGTGTAGAAATACATATAGTGACCTCTGCATTTGAAAGATACTTCAAATATCTTGACCATGTGACATTCTTTTCTTGTGTTAGGACATGATAATGAAAATCACATAATTTTTTCTAGATGTTTCCAGAACTTGTGGCCTTTCCTCCAAATGTGAGGGTGGTGTAAAATCTATTTTAGTAAGGTTAATCCCCAAATTGAGGGGATGTATATTCATTGGATTGGCTAGATGAAACAAACCCACAGTAAAGAAAGAAGAGTTTTCTGGGAAATATCTCATCAGCTGACAAATTGCTGTTCTAAACCGTTGCAGTGTATGACTGTCCAGTCTTAGGTCTTCCAGAGCAATATAAAAGAAAGTTGACAAAAGATTAGCTCAATTAGAGCAGCAGTCATGTATTACAGGTAATTGCAATGTTAACTCAAAGATGAAATCAAAGAGGGGCTGGAATGTTGAAGTTGTAGTTTAGAAAAAGGTAGCATGGCCCCATGAACCCATCCTAGGTGGGGTAAGTCGCCAGAGACTTACCTATGATCAGCTTTCAATTACCCAATTTGTTCAGGGGTTTTGTAAAAACATCTTAGAAGAGGAAAATGTAAATTGTCGTGAAAAAATGCTTCATTACCTCTCTGACCTTATGGAAGATGCAACCAATTTTTCCTGGGCGAATGCTAAGGTCGCACATGCGGTCCTTCTGTGCGAAATGGAAAGGGGTGTCCTTGACTGGTCACATACAGAGATGATTGATCATATCAGAAGGGCTCATGCCCAAAAACACACCAATCAGAGACCAATTTGGGGTAGCAATGATTCATAAAAGAAACCCTGGTATTGTAAACTTTATCAGTTAGGTACATGTTTTCATTTCAGGGACCATGACCACAATCGGAAACTTTACAAGTACATTTGTGCTTATTCTCTAACACAAGGCAAATAAGTAGCTCACCCTCAGAAAGACTGCACTCTGGTCAAGAGAAAAGAGAATACAAAAAACGAGTAAATGGCTGTTCAGGAGTGGGTTCGAACCTGGACAGCTGTCATGTCAGTAACATTTCAGCCCAGTATTGTTTGTCAGATGGTGTTGCCAGTATGTCAAATGTTTTTAATTCTGCATGTATGAGTCAACTAGGTGTAGATGTGCCAAGTTTGAACATTCTTTGTAGTGATATGGACAGCCACAATGTTTACACCGGGGTTACCCTTCCCACCCCAACCAGACATGCCACAAAGTATTTTTATCACTCACGTGTGGACAAAAGAACAATAGAAGGTCTTTTGGCTAGGGGTAATAAAGCAAAAGCCTTACGTTCAAACAATGGGGGGGGGGGGGGGGGGGGGATAAAATTCGCACTAGAACTTTTGTGTCCCGTTCCACTATTGTTGCTTGTCATGCCTCGACTGTGCCTCATTAAACTAGGTGCAAATTGCACAACACTGGGCCTGTGACCAGGCACAGGTCAGAGGTCTCAGTTCTGGGACCAGACCAGAATATTGCATTGTGGGTGGTCATGCTTAAGTAATTCCACTATAAAAGCCAGCCTTTGTTTAATATTGGCGCCACACTCGTTTGAAAGTTGAAGAAGTTACATGTTTTTGAACCCACCCTTTAGTCCTCTCCCTATATGCAGATTTTGTCGGATACTCAGCTAAATTTTTCTGTGTTTTAGGTACTCAAGTTGAAAGAAAACAAGTAGTGGTGTAGCAAGGCCATCCCCCTGCTACCTGAGCGAAGCTGCTGATTGGAAGGTTAACAGCAGAGTGCTTAGTTTTCAATATGATTACTAAATGTAAGACAGTTGTTGGCTCAGTAATATCTGTTACTATTAGAGTAACTCTCCATCGTTACTGGTTCCAGGTCAGTAAGATATAAGAGAGACTGGGGATGTATTGCTCAGCTCCTTTAAGGTGACCTGTGAATCCTTAAGTGGAATGATATTAAAGGTAGCAGTGGTGATTTGGGCTGTGTAGCCCCTTTCTTGTTCTTGTTTTCTACGAATAATCACAATTGCAATTGCAATACTAGTATTAGTTAATGCTAATATTAAACCCGAATGTGACAAAGTTGGCTTGCTCACCATTACTGGCAGTAGATGTTATACTGTACGTCATATTTGCAAAGCTATGTAAAGTTAATGTAGTTGCAAAGGTCATGTTGCCAGTGTTGTACAATCTGGGCAATATAATTGCATTCTCAATAACTGTAACTCATGTAGTTCCCCAGCAACCCATGGGAATTTCTTGTTAACTGGCTGTGAACTAATAGCATGTATTAACAGTGTGGCTTCATTGTTCCCTTATTAAAGGTTTTTATTTTAACTTTTCACAAGTGTGACATGGTACTAATCATGGTTCCAATGTATATTATTCATTGTCTTGTATGTATTATGCATGTTTTTAATTGCAACATAAACCCAGTAAGCACTCCTGTAACATAGTATATGGGAAGAACTGTAATTGCTTTATGTATGATAAAGGAGGCTGGATATTAAGCTGTTACTGACTTATAGTGAACCATATAATTTTTAAACACTTAAATGAATCAATTATGTAATATTATGTACTCATGTACTCATGTTTTACATGGTCTCTTATAATTCTGTGATAATGGCATACTGGGTAAGAGTTTCTGTTTTTAAATGTAACATTTTAGTTGATTTACACAACAATCATTGTTTTATATTAAGTAGTCCAGTATGGTTATAATTTGGAGTCTTGCATGGGCAGATTTCATGTAAGTAACAATTTTATCTGATGTCCATGTTTCGCATGTGTGATCTTAAATTTAGCAACATTCATAAAAAAAAGTTTGAGGTGATATTGTAACCTTAGAATGCAAGGATCTAACCTTGATGTAAAGCTCATGCAGTGTGTACTACTATCTCAAAACATAACAGAAATTTCTTACTTGTAAAGCATTTGTTATACCAACTGGTCATGGTGACCCCATCAAAGCAAAATAAACCAGGCATTGTTTATGTATGTAGATTTGTGTAAAATGCCAGTATGGCTGGTTAAATTCAATTCTGTAAAACTTTAAAAAATTACCATGTCATCACTTTAACATTTTAAATACCGGGTATCTCATTTATTTCTGGCACAGGCCCATCTTCATTGTGTAATCTGTTTTTCTTCTAATGTCCATGAGGTTCTTTTACCTCCTTTAACTAAGTTGACCTTAAATAAAAATATATTTAAGGTCACCCTTAAACTCAACTAACTTAAGGTGACCCTGTGCCAGACTTAAAATGTTCTATGAATTGTACATAATCTGTAGTGTGGCTTCATTGTTGTTCAATGATAATAAATATATATATTAACCCGTAATGCATCTCTGTTTTTGACCCTAGAGGTCACTTCGTTATGTCACTTGGTCTGAACTTGAGGAACTGACAATGCGTGTCCACCAACATTGATCCTAGTCCTTTGTCTGAATGGAATAATGGCATTGTTGAAAACAGGGGTATTGTGTCCAAAGCAAACACTGGGGCTGAGAAGTGTACCAATATTGTGAATGGTGTTAATCACTCTGGCCACGAACTTCTTGTTGTACACAAAAACAATCATGTCAAAGACAATGGTGTTGACACCAATGAAAACAAGTATGTCAAAGACTAGTGTTCCACAGAGCCTTAGTGATGTTAAATGCACTACTGATCATGTTGTCACAAATGACGTTGAAAATCTTGTACACAACAATGGCACATTTACAGGTACAAACAGCTTGAATGCGGGTAGCCAGTCCAATGACATTGGTAACAAGAGGGTCAAATTATTTGATATCAGCTCCCATTCTGATGACAGATTCATCAATAACTTGTTGTCAAAATCAGTGGCTAAGCAGTGTGATGCTTTTAAACAGTGGGAGTCACAGACTGACTTTGATTTTGGGTTCATTCCTCTTACTGACCTTGCACTTCCTGAATCAAAAATATTGGCCCTGGGTTTGAATCTCCCATTGATCAGCACTATGTAGCCAAAGATTTTGGTATTCCCAATTACCTAGGTGCCCGTTTACCAGTGAAATCACAGTTAAACATTCCTGTATGGGAAGATTGATTGGTAGATTACTGGGATAAGCAACTCATTGAACTTCTGCGTCATGGCTTTCCCCATGACTTCAACAGGGGTTCAAATCTAAATCATGACTTGAAAAATCATTCTTCAGCAAACAACTTCCCACGTGACATTGAAGCCTATCTGGCAGAAGAACTTTCTTATGGTGCCATTTTGGGACCATTTGACAAAAATCCCATAAGCCAGTGTCACCATTCCCCTTTCATGTCCAGGGAAAAAACTGGCTCCTATCATCGGAGGGTTATCACTGACCTTTCCTGACCCAAGGGTCACTCAGTCAATGCTGGTATTGATAAGAGTTCTTATCTCAACTCAAATTTTGCACTGCAATTTCCTACAGTAGATCACATTGTTAATAAACTTAAGCGTGTAGGGAGAGGCGCCCAATCTCTTTAAGATTGACGTAAGTCACGCTTTTCGCCACCTTGAAGTTGATCCTGTAGATCTAGACCTTCTAGGCCTCTTCTTGGACGCCCACTACGTCGACACGTGCCTCCCATTCGGTCGTCATGGGACGCAAAATTTTCAATGCGCCAGCGACACCGTCAGATACGTCATGCATAAAAAAAAATGACGCAGATAGTAGCCAATGTTGATGCCTGGTCCTCAACAACACACTGTACTCGATGCCAGCTCCAATCTCTTCTTGGCCATCTCCTTTATATCCACAAGTATGTAAAACCCTCCAGGTACAGAATGCTAGAATTATTAAGACAGAATTATGACCAAGAGCATATCACCCTGACCCACCAGTTCAAGCATGACCTCAGATGGTCCCAATCGTTTCTTAGAGCCTATAATGGTGTTTCCATTTATGACAAGCCCTCTGAGAACCACACCATTGAACTTGACGCCTGTCTAACAGGCCTGGGGTAGATGGGAGAATTTTGTGTACCACCTTTCAATACCAAGAGGTTACCAAAACATGACCATTGTGCACTTAGAAATGGCAAATATCATCCTAGCCTTGAGAGTTTTTCGTCCCATGTGGTCGGGTAAAAGAGTGGTTGTCAAGTGTGACAATGACACCGTTGTCAAGGTCCTCTCGCATGGCCATGCCCGAGATCCATTCCTGGCTGCATGTGCCAGGAATTTCTGGTACATACTGGCTGACACTGATATTAACGCTTCTTTTGTCCATGTCATGGGAAAAAACAACCGAGGATTACATTAAATTGTTTGTTTATCTTGCCAACCCCATATGGTTACCAGTTAATATTCAGATGTTGAGTGCTGATTATAACATATGATGTTTGTTTGTTATGTTTTTTGACAGTCATTAAAAATATGATGCTATGCTTTGTTGTAGGTCGAGGGGCTTTGAATCAGCTGTCGGAGGGCGCCTCGAGAAGACTGCAGGTGGCCTTCCATCCCAAGACCCAACAGTATTACAAATTATTATTTAGAACTTTCATTGCCTTCTGTGTCTTCATGAAAGTAAAAATGCATAGTGTTGACACCAAGTGTGTCTTATTTTTTCTTGAATGTTTGGCTATACAGAACACATCTGTACCTATGTTATCTAACTATGTGTCAGCCATAAAGGCCATGTTCATTTTGTTTCACTTATACCATCTTGTGTTGGAAGACCCAAAAATAAAGTACTTCGTCAAATCTGTCAGAATAATGGATCTTGACACTTTGAGAAAGTTGGTTTATTGGTGTGACCACTCTTATATGGGCATAGTGTACAAAGCTGTTTTTCTCACTGCCTTTTATGGCTTTCTGAGGCTATCCAACTTAGCCCCTCACTCTCATTTATCATTTGATTCTTCAAGGCATATCACAGCTGGTGACGTCATGTTTGCCAAAACATTTGTAAAAATAATTCTAAAATGGTCAAAAACCAATCAGAACAGGAACATTGCGCATGTTCTCTCTCTTCCAAAATTCAAACTCAAACCTATGCCCTCACAGGGCTCTCTCTGCCATTTTTAAACTGTACAAACCTATGCCCTCACAGGGCTCTCTCTGCCATTAAACTGTACACACCTCAACCACATGACCCCCTGTTCCAAGTCATAAGACCTAGTGGCTGGCAGCCACTCATTGATTCTTGTATAAGGAAATTCTTTTCAAAAATGAACCAAAAAATGGGTTATCAACCAAACTTTTTCACCTTCCACACCTTCCGATGCTCAGGGGCCACCTTAGCTTACAACTCTCATGTTCCACTGCAACAGATTAAGTCCCATGGCTCCTGGGCGTCGGATTGTGTGTAGAGGTATATCCAGCAGGACCAGTCCATGGGTGGAACTTTTGCTTCTTCCCTGGCTCGTGCTGTGGATAATGCTTAACATACTACTTTTTGGGGGCTTGAGGGTAGTTTTTATACACTTATATCACATACATGCAACTATATATCTCTCATGCTATTGTAAATCTTTGGTCACCTCATACTTCTCAGGTTGTGGGTTCACTCCTGTATATTCACATTCTCCTAACCCAAGTGGGGGTCTAGGTTGTTGTAACTTTAAAACTAAGGGCTAGCCTTAAACTCACCTTAATCCATGCTAGCCTTAACTTCCCCTGTCTTACCCACATCCGAGTTTTAGGTGACCTCTGGTACTCTTGTATGTCTGATTTGTACTTAACTGAAATATATGCATGTATAGAAATTATTAATGGACTCTTAACTGTATACATCTCTTGGACTGTAAATACTATCAGTAAAATAACAGTAAGTCATGTATATATGCATATTATTGACCAACAAAAATCTTCTGTTAGATATATATATTACAATCAATAAAAACTATCCGCAAGCCTGGACCTGTATTCACAAAGATTCTTAGAATTTTTTTCTTAGAATTACACTTAAGTCTAAGAATTTTCTTATTCTTAGAATAAAAACCTATTCACAAAACAATTCTTAGCTAAGAATAATTCTAGGAATAGAAGTAAAAAGAAATGTGTGCACAGGTTAAACTAAGTATAATAAGAAAAATTCTAAGAATCTTTGTGTATACAGGCCCAGAAGTGACTTTCTGTATTTGGATGCAATTGTGGTGTCAAGAATAAGAGTTTTGTGCATATAGCAATTTCATATTCTTGGAAAAATTCTTAGAATAAAAGCCATTCTTAGAAAAATAAGAAGAATAAGTATAATTCTAAGAATAAGAATTTTTGTGAATAGTAAAATTCTTATTCTTAGAATTTTTCTAAGAAAAATGACAATTCTAAGAAAAAAATCTAAGAATAAGACTAATTCTAAGAATAAGAATCTTTGTGAATACAGGCCCTGATGTTTTACTTCCCTGGGGAGTGGGGGACTGATTCCCAGAAATTGCTCTGTTTATATAGGCTAAAATAAAAAAGGTTTCTCAATTATTTGCAGCATACATGTGTACCTTTTCTACCTAGGTACCTTTTAACTTCAAAATTAAGATAACTTGCACTGTTTTTCCTTCCTCATTCTTCAGATACTTTTTTCATATTTTTACCTCGTATCATATTGGAAATGGACTACCAATGAGCAAGACTAAAGTGACAAAGACAAACCGGGTTAAAATGATAGGACAAGACTACAAGTGATAAGGACAAGACTGGAAGTGACTAGGACAAGATTGGAAGGGATTAGGACAATATTTGTTAGTGATAACACAAGCCGGTTTCCAGGTGGGTGTAGCCATGGTCGAGATCAAGAGTTGGGAGGGTCTGTGACCTATCAAACACATGTTTAATATTTTGCCGACCCTCCATGACAAGCTGGGAAACTACAACCGACTCTAACCGACTCTGTAAACATTGGTCCTGTCTCTTGAAAAATCCCTAGTTACTGCCAAGACAGCCACAGTGAAACACCCCTTGTAATATCCTCATGTATATCCGTTCTGTTAACACCTGGGCTTCGGGGGATTCCCCTTTAGCTCAGCTGATTAAAGAGCTAGACTTGTGTTTATATTTGTGTGTAATCCAAAGTCTGTGGGATCGACTCCAAGCAGAACCAATCAATAATTTCTCTCCTCCAAGCACATGATGAGATGCCTAAAGATCCTTCCCTCTCACAGCCAAGCGAGTTAAGTGTAATAATGTAGTCATGTAAGACCAGAGGACAGGTCTTTCGTTGGAGGGGTGGTATGTAATATCCTAACATATATCAGTTCTGTTAAAGACGCAATGTAGTGAACACACACTTTCATAATGCAGTAGAAGCATTGATCAGTTTATGGGCCTAATTTTGGTGATTTTTTTTAACTTTGAACCACAATAATACAAACAGTATTTTATGTATTTTAATGTAATACCTCAAATAATAGGTGTGTTATACCTTATCACTTTGCCAAATATCTTTCCCCCAGTGTTTATGCAAATAGTAAATATATTACTTTTTCTGACACTAATGTATGAAAACCCTGGGATCAGTTTATTTTCATTCTGACAGAGTCAAGGTCAAAGGTCGCATTATGGTGAGACCATGACATTGCACATCTGCAACTCAGCGACCACAGGTAACAGTTAATTGATGGTAAATTTTTGAAGTAATCAGTTAAGTGCAATAACTTCTGAGGTAGATCAACAGATTCAGATTCATTTGATTACCCATAATTCTTTAAAATAATGGCGGCAAAATGTGGCAGGAAATTTTATCATTGGGGAAATTTTTATGATATTTATGTTTGTTTATGTTATTCTTTTTATTTTGGATTTATCTCGAGAAAAAAAAAGCATTTCACGATTTTAACTAATCCAAAGAATCTGAATCTGGATTTCACAGATTATGCAGATTCTTCTTTGTGGAATACACCTACTTCATTTTTATACTCAGACAGTGCTCACACTTGGTTTTTGCAAAATAGGCTTATTATTTGAATACTGGCCACATATGATAGAACCATATATGATACACTTAATTCATACGGTTGAATAATTTATTTAGTGTTTACCTTTTTCAAAATAGACCCATAATTAAACTGACAGGGTTTTCAGCAGGGACAGAAAAAGCAATATTGTTGTATTTGTACAAATACTACTATTAGGGAAATAATATTTGGAATAGTGATCAAGGGATAACACGCCTATTATTTGGGCTATTATCATTAAATGTAATATTATATTAAACTCTTCGTATTACTGAGGGTCCAAGTCAAAAGCCGACCAAAATTAGACACACAAACTGATACTAGTAAACACTTCTGCAGTACTGTATAGTTCTGAAATTCTTCACTACGAGGGCTTTTTGATATTTGGACTGTCGCCCTCTCCGGGGAGGGGAGCAAATGCGTACCGAGCCGTCCTGTGGTTCAGAACTATGTAGAGTACTGAAGTACAGATCTGAAATAAACTTCGGACAATAAAGTACATGATAAACTATGGCAGATCTTTTGGCATTTGGTCAAGATATCTACAGATCTTATTGGAACCTTAGCTCTGGAAGTAGGTACATTATTGGGGGAGTTGTGCTTGCCACTGGATTAAAACTTTGTGGAAAACATCTTGTTATTTTCCTATTGAGAGTAACAAAGCCACTGAGATGCAAAAAGAAACCGAATGAATATAAGGATGATTTGGTTTACATACACATATTTCCTCGTAGGTTGGCACTCCACACCCCAAACTTGTCACCATATGCTGTTAAACTGGAGACATGGTTACGACTCAAGAAAATACAACACCAGGTGAGTCAACGTAATATGTAAAACATACTGTGTGCCAATATATGGGCCAATAATCTCCCGACATATTTATCTTTAGAATATTCTCAGAACAAGGCCATTTCCCAAGAAAAATTCTTAGAAGAAGATAAATTTTCTAAGAAAAAGAATTTTTAAATTCACGGAAATCTTCAGACTTCTACAGGTACTAATAACGAATTGGGAGCAATAGCTGTACACAGATCAGGTAGTATTAAGCAGAGAATGGTAAAAAATGTATTGTAAAGAGATTTTTTAGAAAAAAAATATTCTCAGAACATTCTCAAAAAATGAGAGTAAAAATTTCATATTTTACTATTATGAGTGAAAATGCTGGTGTAAATTTGACGTTTACTTTTAATTTTGTGTGACCCGTGAATTAGTGACAGGTATCGTCAAGTTGATTTTCCCATAACTAATGCCCAGGTCACACTGTGGCGAGGCCACTACGAATTAACTGGCGCATATGAAGATTTGCTGCGAATTAGAAATCGTGGTAGTTCGCCACAGAAAGGGCGGGAAAGTGTGGTCACGTGGTTGGAATTGGAAAAATCCACGAATTACTTCGATCCGGCTACCATGGGCTACCATCATCTTCATACTGTGGAAGATCTTGGTACGATGTTCTCATCACCCAGTCAAGAACATCTTGTTTCTGTGAAGAACGTCGACGAAGATCAAACGAACTTCGTAGAAGTATGTACGAATTAATGCGAAGTGTAGCGATTTCCGTGAGATGTTCTTGCACCGAGCCACGACCATGGTGGAGGGTTGAGCGAGCTGTGACGAGCCCCCGACGAGGAGGAAGAACGTGCTGAGAAGAAGTGACGACCAATTCGTGTATAATGCCAGTTCCTATATAAACAGCCTGGATCATCTGGATTCACTTCATTTATCATCAGACGTCGGACAGTGTACATCAAAGGCTATGGATCTACAGAGACTCAGATTATTGCAGCAACTGTATGAGGCTCATCGTTTAAATGTACAGAATCAGATTGTGATTGCACAGATACTGGTTGATAGACAGAGAAGGCGTCGACCAAGGCCCAGGAGGTATTGGGTGAAGCCCTTGCTCTCCAGGAGGTTGGACTATGGACACTATGATCGTTTGATGACGGAGCTGGAGGCTGAGGATGTGGTGTCTTTCAGAAATTTTGTCCGGATGGACCCGGCCATGTTCAGAGAGGTCTTGCAGAGGGTGGGGCCCAGAATTGAGAAATATGACACATGGTTCAGGAAGTCTATCAACCCTGGATGCAGACTTGCAATCACACTTCGTTTCTTGGCCACTGGAGAGAAGTACAGGAGTCTGATGTTTGGCTTCAGGGTAGCACACAACACCATCTCAGTCATAGTAAGACAGACTTGTGAGGCCATCGTGGCAGAATATGGTGAGGAAGTCATGCAGTGTCCCCGTACCAGTGATGCATGGAAGCAGGTTGCTGCAGAATTTTCTTCCAGATGGAATTTCCATCACACCCTGGGGGCTATAGATGGCAAGCATGTGGCAATCAGGTGTCCTAAGAATGGTGGCTCACTCTATTTCAACTACAAGGGCTTCCATTCCATAATACTTCTGGCTCTGGTGGATGTCAAGTACAAGTTCCTTTGGGTGGATGTTGGCACCAATGGATCCAGTTCTGATGCACAGATCTTCAATGACTGCGATTTGCGCTCAGGCATTATTGATGGCACCTTGGATGTACCTGATGCAGAGCCATTGCCTGGTGATGACCGTGATATGCCATATTTTCTCATTGGGGATGATGCCTTCTCTCTGAGGACCTGGTTGATGAAGCCGTTTAGTGCCAGAGGACTTCCTGATGAGGAGAGGATCTATAACTACAGACTGTCTCGTGCCAGAAGGGTGGTGGAAAATGCGTTTGGCATCATGGCCAACAGATTTGGTTGTCTCCTCACCACCATGTGTCAGAATCCAGAGACTGTTACCTCTATTGTACTGGCCTGTTGCACGTTACACAACATCATGAGACTGAGGTATCCAGGTATCCACCAGGGACTGGGTGATGAGGAGGATGACAACCACAGAGTTATCCCAGGACAGTGGAGGCAAGGTGCTTGTTTGTAGGACATTGAGGATGTGACTGGTGGCAACAGGCACACACAGGTTGCCAAGAGACAGAGACTGTATTTGAAGCATTATTATAATGCTCCAGTAGGGGCCACGGCGTGGCAAAGAGACATGATTTGAGACTTTCACATATACCAAGGACATTTCTTAGTAGTGACTGTATTGTGCTAATTATTGTTATGATTCAGTGCTGCATCATTATCTGTGTTATATTTTGTATTGGGCGTTATATACTTGTTGAAATAAAGTTGCAATGTTCTTGTATTGCAATAAAGTTATTGTCCTATTGCACTTCATATATGTATTATGTGTATAGTAGGGTCAAAGAGGTCAAGTCTGAAACCAAATCGGGTCAAACATGTAACAGGTCACACAAACCAGTTCACAACTTTGCCACCACAGGGGCCAGAAGGTCACAAAGGTCAAAAATCAATCAAGGCCATAACTGAAGGAAAGTTAAGAAATCTAACCAGCTGCAAGGTGGAAACTCTGCAACCAAACGCCGATTGCTTTGGAATCAGAGCATAATGAAATCCAGAAATGGAAGATAAACAAATTTTAACATTGGCCACCTGTTAAAATTTGTTTATCTTCCGTTTCTGCATTTCATTCGAAACAGTGAAACTTCCACAGTGAACCACTCACATTGGGTCATAACAGGTCCTGGTAACCACTGGGCCACTTTTTTTGGATCCTTCATGTTAAGATGTGACACCTTCCAAGTATTATGCCAATGTTTTTGAAACATGAGAAAAACAAGCAATCACATA
Source organism: Sabellastarte sp. h YS-2021 (assembly GCA_964017235.1). Taxonomy (NCBI): domain Eukaryota; kingdom Metazoa; phylum Annelida; class Polychaeta; order Sabellida; family Sabellidae; genus Sabellastarte; species Sabellastarte sp. h YS-2021. The sequence goes on along the minus strand of OZ024927.1, from coordinate 136,668,349 downwards.
AACAATTTATTATTCCAACAAGGTCAAAAAGGACAAATCACAATAACATAGTAAGTGTACTTTTTAATAAAGAAATGCAGACACATTATAGCTCACAGCTAAGGTTAACATACAACTGACAAGAACAGCTGTCAAAGTGAAACTGGTTACATATACCATTAGCTCACAGCTAAGGTTAACATACAACTGACAAGAACAGCTGTCAAAGTAAAACTGGTTACATATACTATTAGTAACAGCTAAGGTTAACAAACTACCCACAAGAACAGCTGTCAAAGTGAAACTGGTTACATATACTATTAGTAACAGCTAAGGTTAACAAACTACCCACAAGAACAGCTGTCAAAGTGAAACTGGTTACATATACTATTAGTAACAGCTAAGGTTAACAAACTACCCACAAGAACAGCTGTCAAAGTGAAACCTGGTTACATATACTATTAGTAACAGCTAAGGTTAACAAACTACCCACAAGAACAGCTGTCAAAGTGAAACCTGGTTTATAATAGTAATAATCATAGTAATACTTGAGCCAGACATAGCAAAAATACACAAATAAATTACTTTACACCTGTTTGATAATTACTTCTTACATCTCACCTAAACTACTTCTTAAGTGTCTATAGACAAAGGACAAAGTTATTTCTAAACCTAAGAACCTTGAGAATCATCCTGATTAAGTAATGCCATAGGTGTCATGGGTGTTGAAGGCACACTAGGAATACCTGCAAATGACGCATTTAAATCTGACAAATTCAGGTCTGACAGTCCTATTGTCCTTCCCTCGGTGTCTGTGATAACAAACTTGGTGGATGAAGTGCTGGATGATGAACCCACTGACTGTCCAGAGGTACTGGCCCCCGATGGGGTCTGGAAAATAACAGTTGTCTGGCTCTGGGTGTCTGACCCTTGAGGCAAAGGGGTAGAGGAGGCTAGAGCTGCGGGCCCAGGTGCGGGTGGCGGAGGCATTTGTGTGATGGTGTACTGTTGCTGCGGCTGATGGAAAATAAGTTGCTGCTGCAGCTGCTGTTGCTGCACCTTCATCTGCTGCTGCATACTGTCCAGCTGCTTCTGCCTGTCGTCCAGCTGCTTCTGCCTATCATCCAGCTGCTTCTGCCTATCAAGCTCCTGCCTCTGGATGTCCCTCTCCGAAAGCAGCTTGGACTCCTTGATAGTCTGGTTGAGGAGGTCCATATTGCGCATCTGATATGTGGGCCAGAGATCCTCGTGGATCTTCAACATGGCACTTGACATCCAGCCAGCCCAAGCAGTCCTGTCATTGGTCTGTGCCTCCATAGATGTTAAGAGTCTGTCCAGCCTGTCAGAGATCTGGGCACTGTTGTCGCTCTGCTCGCACATCTTGTCCAGGAGCTCTGACTCAGTGCTGGCACTTCTCCTTGTGGCTCTCCTGCCACTAGTCCCAGAGAGGGTGATACCTGGAGGAGGAGTGCTGCACACTCTTGGTTCACCCAGTGATCCTGACTCCACAGGCTCATCTGCAGGATCCAAGTCAGTGGATAGGTGTGAAGGCATGGTGGCAGTTGCAGAAGCAGCAGAGGCCGATGAGGTGATGACAGAGGCAGTGGTGGTAGCAGATGAGCAGGTAGCAGAGGCTGAGGTGGCTGCGGCAGAGGCAGTTGTGGTGGAAGCTGGTTTCAACTGAAAGTACAGTAGAACAAAGACACATGGTAAGCATATAGTATACATGTTCAACAAACAGTTTAGGTAGGTACTGTGAAGTAACAAGTATGAACTCCTGTGTCACTACAGAAAACTTTACAGATTTTTGCCAAACATTAGTGTTACAGCTACAAACTTGTATCCATAGGTAGTCACTGTTTACAAGTCAAGAATACACAACGCAGCAAAAACATCAGGATATCCAGGTGAGTCAGACTGTGAGAATGTACTTACATTGCAGGACTGCCTGGAGGGGACTCTGGAGATGTGGTCATCCAGGAAGCTGAAAGACCTCAGGATCCAGGTGTCCCTGTCTGTGTGTTCCTTTGCCCCGTCACCAGACTTCTTGCAGGTAAGCTTGCCATACCTTGTCCTCATCCCTTTGAACCAGATCTTCAGGTCGATGGCTGAAAAAGGAAGAGGAGACACAGACACATTAGGTAGGTTATCAAAGTAACAATGGGTTACATTAAGTTTTAAACTGCTTCACATCTGTGGTGTCATCTGCAAATGGGTGAAGCCTAATACATCACACGATGACAGAGTACAATTCAAAATAACATAAATTAACAGAATAAGTAAACATTCAACATAAGTCCATTTACACATTACTGTACACGTAGTACCTCCATCACAATTTAAATTATTACCTGAAACTATGAAAAGGTTAAATCATAATGGTTAGTCTAACTCACCTTCCAGGCCCATGGCCCTGGCCTGGGTGGCCCAAGCAGCCTCCTTCCTGTCTGTGTCCCTGTACTCCTTGGCCTTGTTGTACATTTCCGGATGGTTCTTGAGCCACTCAGCCATCTCATCCTCTTGCCCATCTGTCATCCTCACCAGCCTCTTCTTCTTGAACCTCCCCTGGGACTGGCTGTCTTGGGTTGCCTCTTCCAAGTCATCTGTGTCTTCCGGCTGGGTGGCCAGAGTGGCTGTATCCCCTGGGTCTGATGATGATGCTTGAGTGGCAGGCAGTTCATCCGGCTGTTCTGGCTCCTCAGATGCTTCAACAGGAGGCAGAGTGACCCTCTTCCTCTTTCCAAGTTCAGGTCTCTTCACCATATTTCTTGTATGAAATATATCCAAAAATTTATCCAAAGTTCGTCGATGTGTACGCATTGAAGAAAAATTCGCAAGTGATGACAATTGTTCGCGGTGCCCTGCTTTTATAGTCTCCAGCCAGTTCGCCGCAACCTACGAAGGTCGTAGCTGATTGGTAGCCAGTTCTTCGCATGTGCAGTCAGTTCGCCAATCACCGACGAACTACTGCGACATTCGCTTCTCATTGGCTGAGAGGAGCGACGAATATCTCCGGGGCCTCGTAGCATATTCTTCAGGGGCGACGATGCATGGCTTCCCTGCTGCGAATATCGTTGTTTGTTCTTTGTCTTTCAGCCGACAATCTTCAAAGGAAAGTTGGCGAACAATGAAGAAGCCTGCTACGAAGTGGCGAATTGGGGTACGAGGGTGCTACGAAGTCAACAAATCCACCACCATCTATGAAGAATTGCAAAGAAATGGACGAAGCGTGGCGATAGTTTTGAACAGTTTGAAACTGTCGTAGCCAGATGACGATCCATGGAGAATGTTGGAGAACAGTGAAGATGGACCAAGAATATGCTACCAACAAGGACGAATTGCATGATCGCGCATATTCGCCACTAAACATCGCCACATTGTGACCTGGGCATTAGAGAAACACAAAACTAAACGTGTGAATATTTTCAACTGTGTATGTACATCCTGTCATGAAAACAGGAAATACCATACATATTTCCCCTAATTCTCATTTTATTTGATAGTTAATGGTTTCATTTCATACTAACCAATCGTGTCATATTTATATCCTGATGTATAGAACTACAGTCTACAGATATAGTGGTGGTGGACCAATTCACGCCCGTGTACCAATTCACGCCCACCCCTGAATTTATCCAAAACAATCACAGTTAAACAATATATTACAAATGTATATGATTAATTTGATGATTATCTATGATGTGGTAAACATCTTCTCTATGAAAAATTAGAAATCTTCAAGAAAATTGGGGGTGGGCCTGAATTGGTACCCGGGCGTGAATTGGTCCACCACCACTAGGCTAGGCATGCTTCGGCCAACTTACGCTGCAATGAGAAGTCTGTTTTTACTTTGTCTTCAATGACTGTAATAAACAAAAGAGAGATAAAGCCCTAATTTTGACCTTTAATTAATATCCATTCACGCATGACAAGATGACTTCTTTTCTTTTTATGAAATTCCAGGTTGTTGAAACTGTACAAATGTCCAAATCCACAAAGCAGATTCCGTATATTGTCTATAATGGTACGGAGTATGCAGACAGTAATTTGATCATAGAGTTCCTCACCAAAGAAAAGAATCTTACAGATACTGAAGCACTGGATGCAGAACAAAAGGCTATAGCTAGAGGCCTGTGTGCCATGATGGATGATACCTTCTCCTGGTAGGGAACTTCTTCGATTATATGTCATGTAACAAAATGAAAATTTTTGTTGCCAGGTGATGAACCCAACAAGTCCACCAAAATTCATGATGTTTGTGCTTTTTGTTATAATCTCTTTTTAATACAGATTACTGTGGTTTGTGTTCTGTTTGATATTGTTCTTTGTGTTTATTATAATGTACTTATGTAACCATGTATTGTTCCGCCTCTCCCATATTAAATCCTGATCTCCCTTTTCCATTCCAATATATTGTCATAATATAATAGTTCTTATTTGGAAACTTAGTTTGTGAATCCATCTCTAAACGTAGCATAAATAGTTTATCAAATGCTCAAGTAGTTAATTCAAGAGTCAAATTTTGCTTTTTGTCACAATAGACACCCATTAAAATTTAGGGAAAGTCACACCTTTTATTTACTCCAATGTTCTCACTTTCAAACTTCTTCAGTTAAAGTGTGAGTCTTGACTAATTATTTGACCAGATTTAAATATGTTATTGCCTTGGGTCTTGGATCGAATCATTATTGATTATTTTTGGTGATGAATAGTCAAGTGGCAAGAATGTGTCAGCGAAAAATTATTTTAATTTCTCTTTCAGGTCCTACTTATTGTTCAGATATGTTTACAAGAGTAAGGACTTTTTCAAGACAATTTTGAGACTAAGTGAATCATAGATGATGCGTAAAATGATCGAAAGCTTCTTCCCCAAAATGGTAAGATGTTTGCTTTAATTTATATTACATGTATTTGTAATATTGTGTCCATCACTTTGTGTATTTCTTGTTTCAATTATTGTGGTGTTGTTTAATTTGTTGAAAACATGTCTCCAACTCTAACCAATAGATTATTTTGGAGGAGCAATATATAGATGCTAGAATAGTGGTAGAATACCTTAATTTTTTTACACATTCTTCATTACATTTTAATAAATTATGATCTTTAATCACTATACCGGTAATCACAATTTCATGTCTGGAGGATTATTCAAGTGTGGTTATGTTGAAATTTGCCATATGGAGATACGCTTGAGCTTCAGAGGAACCCCACTTCACGGTGACCATAAACCTATAATCATAAAGAAATGAGTGGTAGTTTGTTAGCATGTTGGACCTTTTGTTGGTACAGGCAATGCAATATAATTACGCCAATTTCCTGTTATCTTTCAATTTTACTAGCAAAGTAGGGGAAGGTAACGAGTGAAATTTGTCATATGTACTGGATGTAAAAACCTGACTTTAAGCTTTGACTTACAAACTAAAACTATAGGGTAGTTCTTCAGAATATACATCTTACATCCCATATAGAGATCAGTATCCAGGTCACACCAAACTGACAAACTCTGCAACAAGTTAGTACCACTAACCCCTTTCTTAAACATGGCTGCTTTCAATGAAGGATCTGATGGTTAAATTTCATAGAAACATCTATAGTTGGATTTATTGTTCTCATCATCATGTTGGTTTAAATGTTTATAAGGTGTAGAAATCATTGTGTATCGTACCATCACAAAGTGTTTTGCTCAGGCTATGCAGCTTTTCACAGATTTTAGAAAGAGCCAAATATCATGGAATTGGAAGAAAAGATCCAGAAACTGTGATAACCATTGGTCTGAATGATGTGCAAGCAGTCTCTGACTTTCTTGGAGACAAGCAGTTTATGATGGGTGATGACATGACCACAGTAAGTATAATGGTGAAGTCTGTGCAATATACAAAACAAAAGAAGATCATATGTAAATTTATTACAGTATCTTTCAAAAGAATGAGATAGGAAAACATACACACAAAAAAACTTGTTATAGAAAAGATATTTTCTTTTACAAAAATATCAAAGTTAAATATAAACACATTGGAAACATTTGGCCTTCTTTAACAAAATGATCAAATTTTGAAATCATTTACTCCAACAATTTTCAATTTGGTGGAACCTGAGTAAAGTTTTAGTGTATTTTTATATATGTATTTATTATCATAGAATAGATGTGTGTTCCTCGATGTTGTAATGAAGATGTGAGAAATCAAAAACGTTCAGAAAAGTTGAAGTTTTAATGATAGAGAGCTTGTAATAAATCAATAATAAGTAATGAAAGAAAGATTTGCTCTAAATTTGAAAGTCACTATCATGCCCCATTAACCAGGTTATATTCGGCAGGGCTACTTTATGACTGGGTCTTGTATTTACCAACTAGTGTGCGGTTAGACCGTCCAATTATACTCGCCTTAGTAATTGTGGTTCTGCATCCAGGTCATCACAATATGAGTGGAGATTCACATAGCTTCTTCAAGAATGACCCTACTGTTAACTCTAAATTGTGCTGATAAACACAGTGTTGTAAGTATACAATTCATTTTGCAGGTTGACTGTTGCATGTTTGGACACCTGAGCCAGGTGGTTTATGTTGACTTCCCTTTCCCACATAAGAGTTACATCCAGAACAACTGCAACAACCTCCTGCCGTATCTTGAGAGGATTAAAACCAAGTTGTGGCCAGACTGGAATACCATTGTGAAAATGTCTCACACATAGACACTTGTCAAGTATCTTGACTGGTATCAATACCTGGACTATTCAGTTTGTGTTGATTTTTCAAAGAAATATTGACATGCTTACAAGACATGGCCTATAAAACCTCAGTACTCAATGCAACTTTTTGCTGTCACAGTTAAAATTCCTTTGTTTTTACACATGCAGTGTTAACTTGTGGGTGATACATATAGACAAGCAAAATAACTGTCATTATTGTGTTCCCTTGTTGACTTTATTGCAATTGATATAATGATTTAAAATCATAACTTTTATTTGCATCTTAGTACAACGTGGTTATCATCTCTTTGGCAGATGCATTCAATTAATGTGTCAGCATATTATGTTTATTTGAATAGTACAAAATCCTTTTCAGAAAATGGTGAATATACCTTTCTGTTCTATATGCCATTTTAATGTTAAATGCTGTAGCATACATACATATATATCCATCATTTTATAAAATAGATACACAGGATTAAATTGACCATATGAATTTTAAATCTCTCTGACAAGATATGAACTCAGCAGTTACTAACACAAAACTAAATAAACATAACTATCTTGTATTAACATGGCAAAGACAACATGGTAAAGACAATAATGCAATACTTAACATGCTAAAGAGAATTTATTTTTGCTAAATTTATACTTTGCTGTATCCAGTTTGCAGTGCTGATTTAATACACAGGAGCAAAATAAGCTGTCTTCCCTAGTACTTTTGGATAGAGTTCACATGTCTTTTTACCTGCAATCCCACTGGTTTCTATTTCTGCATAAATCTTTGAGGAGTCCCCAGCACCAAATATCTGTGTACTCTCTTCACATTTGTCAAGATTCTTAGTATTTGGGGTATTTCTCAAGGACTCCACCCTTTGTCCACATTCACTTATTAATCCATTCATAACCTCACTGACATAAAAATCCCCAGAAGTTTTATTGGGCGACTGGCGAGATTCTAGAAAGTCAATGTATCTGCTGAACTTGTCAATCCCAGATAAACTGTTTCTCCTCTGCATTGGATGAATTTCCTTGCACGTGCCAGTACTTTCCATCATATTACAGGCACTCTGACTTCTGCAAAGAGGCAGACCATCCTTGTCTTTTGCAAAGATATACTGCACCTGCTTTGGTGAAAGAAATGGAAACTTTTCTCTGTACTGCTTTGCTTCTGTGTTTTTGTCAGACAAGTCTGGCTCCTTCTTGCCATAAACATATGGTGGTGTGTTGGGAGATTCATCACAAATGTTAACTTTTACAGGAACACCTGATGTTATCTCTGAAGTTTCATGACTAATATTAAGATTGGTAGGACCAGATGTTAATTTCTTTGGCATTTCTACTCTGCCTTGATTACCATTCCTTGGTGTGGTATGAAACAGATCTTGCTTTGGGGTACTCAGTTTCTTTGGTAAGACATTGGATTCGAGTGTTTCATGCCTTGGTAATGTATGTTCACTTTGTTTAGGTTTGAAATACCATCCAGCATTACCTTCATTTTCAATGTCCTGTTGTTCTGTATATAGCAAATCTACAAAGTTAGTTACAGCATCAGGAGCCAGGCTTGTATTCTTGATGTCAGTTGGATTTTTCAGTGGTTTTCCCTGCTGTGACTCAGTGGCTTTGATTCTGATAGAGGAACCATGATGAAGGTCCACCTTTCTTACCTTGGATACTGGAGACATTATTGGTGAATTTTGCTTTGAGGGAATATAATTACAGTGAAATGATTGTTCAAAACTATTGACAGACCTTGACTTTGGATTTTCACATTTGCTTTTGCTCCACACTGAATATCTGTCTTCAGTAACAATCCTGCCCTTTGCAGATTTAACAGGTTTAAATTGTCTCACAGCAGGTAAAATGTATTGACTGGTGCATTCTTTTCTATCATTCGTTTCTGTTGACCTTGAAAGTCTTCCTTTTGGATTATGGATTATTCTTTTACCCTCTGTTAGTTCATGAAACCTTTCCGCCATAGTCTCTTTGTTTTCATGCTTAAGTATGTTCATATTCAATTTATCTAAGTTTCGGCTCTTTGAATTGGTTTCTCTGACGTTTCTTGGTCCATACATTGATTGCAAAACAGGAGAGGTACACCATTGTTGATTTTCAGAAAGTGCAGTCAAATTGTCACACCTCTGAATTCTTTTTAAATTGGATGAAAAACTCCTTGAAGGAGACTCACTAAATATCTGGTTGTTTCTTGAGTTAGTAGTGTTGATAGATTGTTCATCCCTATTTCTCTGACTAGACAGATCTATACAAAATGAGAAAAAATAACAATAATAAATGCTACCTGCACAGGAAAAATGTGATTGATGATAAATTTATAATTCATGATGCCACAATTGAAAACCTAGATTGTGAATACCTTTATGTCGATGTGACCAGGTACATGTATACTAGGAAAACTTCTCGAATGACATATACAGAAAAAATATATCAAGAATGAAGATATTAATATTATACGAGTGTGAAGAACGAGTATTATATTGTTAATCTTCATGAGTGGAGACAGGACACTAAATTAAACAACAAAGTTATTGGAATGGTAAATAAACACTACATCACACATGCCAAACCAGGAAAACATGCTAGTGCATAATTGTTTATATGTATATTATGTCTACATACATAACACATATCACTCAGGTTTCCATTTTGGTTATACACATATGGAGTTAAAATTATTAAAAGTATTAATTCAAATCTTGCCAGAAAAAAATGGCAAGCCTTGGTGGGCAAGAACCCGAACCCACAGGTATAACTAAATGGGCAAACGACATTGAGATTTGGGAAAATCTTAGGAACAACTTCAGTTGTAAGAAGTATACAGAATCCACGAAATGTTGTCAGATGTAAGATTCACAGGCCATGATTTCTTACAAGTTGTTTTTATATTTTGATGACCTAGAAACAGTTACAAGGGAGATATAAAGCCCCTTTACTATGGTGACACTACATGACCTTGAAGCAGGGATCAAAGGTCAAGTTTGACCCTTGCAAAAGATTTGCAGATCACGATTTCCAAGAAGTTGTTTTGCAGTTCCAATAAGGGAGATAAGGCAGCCATTTTGTTTTTCAAAACAAGGTCAAAATTACTCTCAGGCAAGCTTTCCTAGCCGTTTACATTTTGTGCAAATCTGACACAGCTAGCTACAATATTTTAAATTTTAGAACATATCATTGATTTTTGAGCAAATCGGCTATGGCGGCCATGTTTTGTTTTTTAATGAGTACCATAATTTTTTATGGACATGTTTTCACAGTAATAAACATGTTCTGCCAATTTGGTGAAGATATGCAACTGTGGTAACATCGGTTTAATACCGACCCTTTCTAAATTAAGAATTTTAAGACCAAAAGTATTTAAGGCGTTGCCATGGCAGTAGGTATTGTCTGATACCCTCCCTACTCATCTGTAGATCCTGTTGAGGTTAATATATCCTAAAAATTAGGTGAAAATCCATGCATCCGTTTAGGCTGTGGAACACCCACAAATGTTAATACCCTAAAATATTCAAAGTGTTGCCATGGCAACAGTTGTTGCTAGATACACCCAACAAACCAATCAGTTCAAGATCCTCTTGGAATAAACATATCCTGAAAATTTGGTCTAAATCCATGCATGGGTTTAGGTGGTGGAACACCCACAAAGTTTAAGACAAAAAAATCTTAAAAGTGTTGCCATGGCAACAGTTGTTGCCAGGTCCCCCCCCCCCCCCCCCCCCAAAAAAAAAAAAAAAAAAAAAAACCTAATCAGCTCTAGATCCCTTTGGAGTAAACATATCCTGAAAATTTGGTGAAAATCCGTGCATGGGATTAGGCTGTGGAACACCCACTAGCTTTATGCCTGCCGACGCCCAGACGGCACAGGTGACGACTTTTCCCCCAGTCTTTATGGATTGGGGTTAAAAATTGAGATTTTTTCTATATTCATGGAATTGTCTGCAACTTTTGCACTTGGTAACAAGGTGGCATTTCATCACTCTACTGTGTAATCTATGTGGTCGTATACAGGTAAAAACCCAACTCGTAGTAGCATACGTGTAGGATTAACTTATACCTCAGTTCCACTTTCACCAGTTATCATAAGACCCAGCCACGTTATTACTGGACATGCTGCTACAAACTAACCCTGTTCATTATGCGCTGAGAAACTGACAGTGTGATTTGTCTAGAAATAAAAGACAGGCATCACAACCTGCTCCAAACTACTTCGACTCTGTAGATTTCTTGTAGCAATAAGCCCCTGACAACTCTTGTGCAGTACTTGGGGGACTTGAACAAATAAACTTAGGAAAAGAGCATTCCGTTATATTTGGCCAAAAGTGTACACCATTAGTTACAACATCATGAAAGTAAGTCAGTGTGACATTGAGATAAGTTATAACTCCCACATTACCAAAAAGATTGGTTACGACTGGTCAGTAATGTTCACTCAAAAAGTTTGCTAAATATGTCTAAAAATGGGATAAGCTTCTACAATCTGCATTACTATATTTACCATTTTTATGACTGAAATGTACGTCACACAACCAATAAGGTTAACAATCAGGACAACATTATTGGGGAGCGATCCTCAGTGCCCAAATGGTTAGCAAATCTGTGGAAAGGGTTGTCTCCGTGTGACATTTGGCAGTCAATAGCAAATTTGTAAGTGTGCAACTGGGATATCACAACAGTCCTGACATGACCTTGGCCAGTATTCATAAAACTTGCTGAGACCAAATTTTGTCTCAAGTCTTGGTCTCAAATCTGAGACTGTTTTTGGTTTCACACTTGTTAGCTATTCACAAAATAATTGAGACCAAATTTAGTCTCACTTTTGGTCTCAAACTTACTGGTCTATAGTTGTCTCAAATATTTTGGTAAAAGTCTCAAGCATTATTTTACCTTAACTGAGATTCATGTTTTCACTTTTTATGGCTTAATGTAAAGTAGAAATAATTTACAATACATATAATCATTGGCGTAAATTTTTGTAACAACGGATAGCCCAAACTTTGGTTTCAAAAGTACCTTACTTTGAGACACTTTGAGACAGTGTTTTCTGACTGCATAGCAACAAAGAAGTAGATCATGTGACATGAAAAATAAAAACAGTTGACACAATTTTCTATTTACTGTTTATTTCAATGGACAGTATAATTTTTGTTAAGAATTAAAAGACATAAAAACTATTGATTTTCAAAAAACATGTTGGATATATTTGCAAGTTTATGGTTTGCTTACATTGGAAAGACTTGAGACTGGTCTCAGCTTGGTCTCAGCTGAGAACCTATTTGTGAATACAAAGTTGAGACTTGGTCTCAGCTGAGACCAAATCTCAAAGCTGAGACTATTTTTTGTCTCAGACTTAAGATCTCTTTATGAATACAGCCCCTGATCTGTACAACAGGGGCCAATTTCACAAAGGGACTTAAGTCCAGATTTAGACTTAAATTTAAGACTTTGGTCTTAAATTTTGTCAACAGAATGTTAAGTCTGTGGTCTTAGACTTAGAGGATATCACAAAGCAGCTAAGTCAATGAAATTGCTAAGTCAGTGGACTTAACTCTAAGTCTGGGAGGTAGTGGGCTTAAATTTGTAAAGAGGGCTTAAATATGGCCACCATAAACTTTTCTCCACTTCAAAATTTGAAATGGCTGTAACTAAAGTATAATTATACAAAACATCTTACTGAAGTAGTCTTTCGGAAGTTTATATGATATAACAAGGTTTTCTATTTCAAAACAGCACTTATCCTTAGATAAAATGCATTAAATGAAGGATATAAAAGGTCATATGACTCAGAAAACCACTGTGGTTATTTGATAGGCTTGGACTTAGCTAAGTCACCCTTTTGTGAAATCCATTTAAGTCCCAGACCTAGCTAAGATCAAAGTCTTAGATTTAAATCCCTGACTTAGCCAAAAACTTGGCTAAGTTTAAGACCCTTTGTGAAATCGGCACCTTTGCACTTTATCCATATGCTTAACCTAATATAATATGGGCGCAAACAGACTTAAGGATATGAAAGAAATAATTCACTAAGTAGTTGGTTTGACTGTCACAAGTGACAATGCTGAGGGCCTATCCGAATATGGCAATTGCTGTTAAAGAGAACGTAAAACACCAACTTTGATACAATGGACAAACTCACCTTGTCTGCTGAACTGCCACGTCTGTAAGACTGTCCTCATGTAAGGGTATGCATATCGATGAAATGCCAACATGATATGTATGGGTTAATGGCCAAGTAAAATGAGGCTTATGACACTTATGAGGCTATTTACCTATTTAAATTACATCTCTTCCTTAATCTACAATTTTAAAGATGTTGGTTAACATCATCACTTTCATTTCTATATTCCTGACGTGTATTTTTTTTCAGTTTTTATGATCATTTTACTTGAAATAAATGTAACAGGGTTTCTTTGGAAATATGCTAAAAAGACTTCTGTATTTGTTCAAAATCACAAAGTGGCCAACAGTGAAAGATATTGGACACTTTTAGTAAAAGAAAAATTCTCAGGTATAATTTAATTAATTTCTGTTGCAGCTGAACTGCAGAATCCTCCTGACGGAGGTAGACATATGAGGTGGATTTCATGAAAGGTCTCGGAATTAGCCCAGTCTCAGGCTGAGCCACTGGCTTAAATCTGAGCCTTTTGGCTCAGCTGAGTATTTGTGTCAAATGATTTTCTCAGTTGAATCCAAGCTTATCAAATAACCACAGTGGTTTTCTGCATCATGTGACCTTTTTTGTAGTCAAATTATTCTACTGATGACATATAAGTTCCCTGTTTGATACATAATATCTCTGGCCAAATGCTATTTTGCAATGGGAAACCTTGTAAACATTTAAAAACACCCAAAGACTACTTCTCAAGGTTGTTTTATACATTTGTACCTTATTTTAACACATTTCAAATTTTGAAGTGGAAAAGGAATAATGGTGGCCATATTTGAGCCTCTATTTACAAAACCGAAGCCCACTACCTACCAGTCTCAGTATTTGAGCCAGTGGCTCAGCCAAAACTGAGACTGAGACCTTGTGTGAAATCCACAAAGGCTGAGCCCAATGGGCTCAAGAAAAATATTCCAATAATTTGAGACAAAAATCTCAAGTTTGAGCCTGAGACCGGGCTAAGACATTTCATGAAATCTGCCCATGGTAATTTTAGGGTGAAACTAAAACAAAGTCCACAACGAAACTGCAGAATCCCCCTGACGGAAGTAGAAATATGCGAATTAACAGGTGAAAAGTGATGTCGTATTATTTATGAATATGCTAATTGGTTTGCTAGTTATTACATAATGTACGTCTATTAATCAGAGGTCGACAAAAGTGTTTTTAACAATGTCGACCTTTAGAGCCAGATCGACAAAATTGATATTGCCTGTAGTTTCTGCTCCAATTCTATTACCTACAGTAGACAAGTCCACAAGTCAACAAAATTGATATTAGCTGTAGTTTGTCCTTCAATATGTTGACCTATATTGGATCGGTCGACAAATCAACAAATTTGATGTTAACTGTACTTTGTTCTCCAATATGTCGACCTATAGTGGAACGGTGGACAAGTCGACAAAATTGATATTAGCTGTAGTTCCTGCTCCAAGATATCGACCTATACCAAAGAGGTGAAAAATACACTTGAAAACACTGTCTTAAAAAAAACTCTAGTTTTTGCCATATTCCACAGATTAGGGATGGACCACTCCTTATCATGCTGTATTGTATTTACCTTTGTGGGAAGTATTCTTTTAAAAAAAAGACAATGGAAAACTGGTAATTCAATAACTCATATACATAGTTTTTGGGGTCAATTTTACTTTATCGGTACGGGATCCGCCATATTTGATAATTGCAGGACAATTTTGTCAGGGAAATATGAAATTAAATTAACAGAGTTATAAATGGGGGCAAGCCCCCAACCCCCATAAATAATATTCCTGTATATTACGATAAAAATAAAAGGATGGAATCGCTAAAAACGTTAATTAGGCTAGTTTTTACTTTACCGGTACGAGATTTGGTCGATAATATAAATAACGTTTTTAGCGATTCCATCCTTTTTTAATTGTAATACACAGGAATACTATATATGGGGGTTGGGGGCTTGCCCCCATTTATTACTCTGTTAATTTAATTTCATATTTCCTTGACAATTTCCTGCAATTATCAAATATGGCGGATCCCGTACCGGTAAAGTAAAATTGACCCGTTAATTATATTATCGCCCAAATCTCGTACCGGTAAAGTAAAAACTAGCCATATTATGTAATGACCAGGAAACCGAATATTATTCCATTGTCGACCTGTCAACCTCTCCACTACAAGTTGACATATTTAAACATGCGATTAAGTTTGCAGACTATAAATAATTTTAAAATTTGTCGACTTTCTCAACCTTATGGTAATTGACACTTGTCGACCTGTTGACCTAATAAAAATAATTTTAAAATTTGTCGACTTTGTCGACCTCTCCATTATAGGTAGACATATTTGAATCTAACTTTGTAAATAATTTCAAAATTTGTCGACCTAATAATAATAATTTTATAATTTGTCGACTTTGTCTACCTCTCCACTATAAATCGACATATTCCAATGTGATAAAGTTTTATAAGCTGAATATTTTTCAAATTTGTCGACTTTGTCGACCTGTTAACCTACCTGATGCTAATAGCTAATACTTTAACATTTGTCGACCTGTCGACCTAATACATAAACTTTCTAATTGTCAACCTTGTCGACTAGTCTACATTATCTACCTGTCAAGCAGGTTACATCTATATTTGCTTCAAATTCTGAATATTCAAAAAGATAAGATATTGCTAATTAGCATATTTGTACTTCCGTGAGGGGGATTCTACAGTCGCGCCTCGACAACATAGATAAGGTCAACAGAGTCGACAGCCTATTATAAGATAGTAATTTCTGTGAAAAAGAGGGAACAAGTATCTTCCAAATGAAAAAATCAAAACAGTTTCACATGATAACATGTTGAGAAGAGTTAAATATTTTCAGCTTGTATGCAGTTTGTTAGGCCAGCTCGGATCTGTGTGACCTGGGTGTTACCCCCACCCTGGTTATGGTTGACTTACCTCTCAGTGGTGTATTGTTTCCCACAGAAGGTGGTGAGGTGAATGTACTGTCTCTGTTGATACAACTTTCACCTTCTGATGAGCAATATCCATCATTTGAAAATCTAATATCAAAACGACCTCTTCCCAAAATACTCTCTGTCTTGGCATCACCGCATTTCCGTCGTTTCCTGAGAGATTTGGCCACTGTTTTCACAAGAGAAGACCTTTTCCTTTTGGGCCTTTTTTCCATGAAAAGACAGTTTTCTTTTTCACTTGAAGCATGATTTAAGCTATCGTCCTTTGACGAGTGCCCAAAGCTACGAACGTGGTCAGAAATTTTTCTAAATAAACGTGGCATTATAGTGAAGCTTAAAATATATATATATGCACTTAATTCCCATCGCTAGCCTGTTCAAATTTACAAGCGTCGTTAGGCAACATATTCTTTTGTTTACGTAACTGTGACGTCATTAATAATACATAACTGAAAGTTTTTCTGACGTAAATCCACCATATCTCGCTGAGGATGTGCAGAAACAACACTCGATCCCCCCACCCCATATTTTAAATATAAAATTGTGACCGAGTATTGATGCCTTGAAGTTTAATGTTCAAAACTTTAACAACCCGACGAAATATATATTTGACAATTTAAAAATAAAAAGTGAAATTAGACGATAGAAGAACTAATTAAGGCGCAATAAAGTAACACTACAAGAAAAAAAAATGCTTCTTTCATGAGAGACGACCGAACACTGCAATTCAGAGGTTTTACTTTTATTATTCACCACTTTCCATAAGTAAAATACGTCAACATTGGCCAAAATGCTGGAAAAATCAATTCATAAATCAAGTAAGGGAAATATAAAAGTAGTATCAGAGATGCCCGTACCACACAGCCTGTGGAAAAACAATATTGGGCACCGTTAGGTGTAGAACTTATACAGTGTTAATTGTGAGAAGGTGCAGGAGAAATATACACTTAAGAGTGACAAAATGTGTGAAAAGACAAAGTATTCAAAATAAGACAATTAAATAACAAATTGGTAACAGTTGGTGAACTAAAACATAAGAAGCTATAAAATTTAATGATTGAAATACATGTCTCAATGGACACAGCAAAAAAAGGTAAAAACACAAATAAATCTCACTTGCAGCAATCCATATAATCTAGGAGAAATCTAGGTTATAGGAGAAATATGTCGAAATATGCCAGTTGAAACCAATAAAAAGCTCAAAGGTTACACCGTGATGTTGCACACCTTTTCTGAGTTACATTTTCAGAGATACAGCCAACATAAGATTTTAAATGTCAGGGTCAGTACACAAGGAGGTCAAAGGTCTAATCAAGGTCACAACAAAATATTGTACAAATACACCCCCCCCCCCCCCCACCCCACCCCACCCCCCACCCCACCCCCATTCATGTCCCTGCTAAGTGTCAGCTGCCTACACCTTACAGTTCCCGAGATATAGCCCTGATGAGATTTTAAAGGATTAGGTCACTATCACAAGATCAAAGGTCAGATCAAGGCCACACCAAGATGTTGCCCACCTACAATTCTCAACCAAGTTTCAACTTTCTACACTTCATGGCCGAAGGGTTAAGGTCCCTACAGCAAGGTCAAAGCTCAATACAAAGTTACACTATGATGTTGCACACCTACAATCCCTAATCAAAGTCCCTACCAATTGTCAACTTAATTCCTACACCCTACGGTTTCTGAGATATAGTCTGGACAAGATTATTAAGATCAAGGTCAAAGTTTAAATCATTGTCATACCATGACATTGCACACCTTTAGCCCTCAACCAGTGTTCCTACCAATATCAACATCCTATACCTCAGGGTTTCTGAGATACAGCCCCAACAAGCCTTTTCTTGATGGCCACCAGCCCAAATGCCCACTCATCCAGAGGCCAAGGGCTAAAACAATACTCATGTGCATTTAAAGGCTGTAGGGTAAAAATTGTTTTAACATAAAATACTCGTAGGATTTTTGTGTGGGTTTGTTCATGTGCACATGTGTGCGACTTACAATATCCGATGCCCTATTTTCAGCAATCTTTTCTACCTTCATATTTTTTTTTATCAATTTAATCCGATTTTCACCGTCATTTTACTTTGTCATCTTATCCCCCCCCCCCCCCCCCCCCCCCCCCCAGCAAATACCCCCCACCCCCAGCAAATAAAAAAAAAATAGTCCGACCCGGACACATGTCATCAACCAAACATAAGTGGGAAAGTGATAAAAAAATTCGCCGTCAAAAAATCAACTATCAGAAGTCACAAAACTGCATACATGTGTACACAGACTTATTCGGTTTGGAACTGGCAAAATACATGAGTTGTCTTATGTCAAAAGTTGTGTCTTATGATAGAAAAGCCCACGGATATAGCACCAAAGAGATAAGTTTTAAGACCTGCTATGACTCTAGAATATAGCTAAAAATAGTAATCTATGTCATTGCAGGTAATTACAGATAATCAACATATAATATCTGTCCTATTATTGTGATACAAATTATCAGGTAAATAGATTATACAAGCACAAAGTGCACAGTTCAGTGATAATACCGGTATACACGTTCATCAAATGCATAAAATCAGCAAAATGTGAGTGATTACACATTATAATCAGTTGACATCAGATAGAAAATAACTGGCTCCCTTTTTAAAAGATGTTGAAAAAGCTGGAAATCGTATATTTGCTGTTTGTAGCAAATTTTGTACAGCAGGTTTCATTGCAGATATGGCCACCTGACAATGCCATTGATGAAATCAGGGAGAGAATGGAGAGAGTGAATGTTGAAAACTGTGACAGTCTTGATGTAGAAGATCTAAGGCTACCGTCTGAAACATTGAGTCACTTGCCACTCTATTCTCAAATTTCTGACAGAAATCATTTTGTTTCTGAAAACCGGACAAATTTATATCTTCAACACAACCTTGCGTTAAACAGAGGAATCTATCTGAGCTTTGCCAATGCTATTTTTAATGACACAGAAGACTTTATTAATCAACCTGGCTGGCTTTACCACTATGTCTCCACCTGGGCTGACATCACACCGGAGTCTGGTGCCATCAGTGGTAGTGGTCTCTTCTATGATCAGAACAAAACATATGCCAACTGGTACATTCAAGGAATGTTGCCTTTCAACCGTACTCTGGGACTCTTTGGACCTCGGTCCTGGAGAAACCCTGGTGAATTGCAAAGCACAGATTATGGGGCTGATGGGGAAAACTACACTCTGTCAACGTCGAAGCACACACCTTGGTACGAGTTGTACTTACCAGATGAAACCCCTGGACTTGACCCAGTACGGAAATGGAGTCATCTGGTAACATTGAAATATGCCAACAGTTCTGATGAAATATCACAGCAGTTTTTCACCCATGCCTTGTCCTTAGATGCAGGGTTTGAGTTTATACCAGTTGTGTACACTGAGCCATATTTTGACTGTGGCCGGTCAAACCAGTGGATTGTTTCTGCAGTTTCTCCATTTACAGATTTCCTTCCTCGATATCTTGAGTGGAATCATATGCGTCGTAGCATGTATGTTGTTTTCTGTGTGTTATTGATATGCTAATTTAAAAAGATTTGATTAGGTTTCTGCAAAAATCGCCTGTGAAAACAATATTTAAACTTCTGTAACAACTTTGTGGCTTTATTTTAAAAATATAGTATCCAATGTTCTTTTTTTAATTTAATCACATTGTAAAGCAATTTTGCAATAGGGTCTGCACTGAAAACCATATCGATTAAAAATGTAGTAAATATGATAGCCTGTATCAACAATATTTAATAACAAATGTAAAGTAATACATATTTTTCAGCAGAGGTGATTGATTTGGGTTTAATGTTGATTTTATTTCACTGTATGAGTCATATATACCGGGAAGGATAGCTTAGAGGATGGAAAAAAACAGTGAAAACTAGCTGGCCAAGATTCTGCACTGAAAACCATTGGTCACAGGGAAGCAGCTATCAACTTCTCCACTTCAGATCTGACCAGGCATCAAACTCTGGAACGAGAGCTGGACAGCGAGTGTTATAATTGATACCACTCCCATATCCTGCCAGTGGATTGTTTAATCAAATATTGAAACAAATAAGTTTTATACAGTCCTATATCCGTCACAGCTTGTCTAAATATGATATTATCCCTTCTTTGTAGGTTCAGTGGTGAAGCAACAGAGGATGTGATGTTCCAAGACATTGACATCAATCCTTGTCCACTTGGTGTGGGTAATGAGGCACCGAATTACTTTGCTTCGTCAGATCTTTGCAAGCCAACTACTCTGGTGGGTAACCTGGATATCTTGGATAAAAGATGTGTCACAAATAAATGTAGGAATTGGTCCACGGATTTTAAGGGCCAAAGTACGTCTCCACATTATGTGTTGTATAAAGAGTTATGATTACCAGAATTTATTTTTGTAATTCTTTACTTTGATTCTTATGAAATGCCCTTCTTGGTATAAATTTGTTTAACTTCCGTAACCATCAACATTTTAAAGTATTCTATTCAAGAAAATGTCACTGTCAATTGTGACTTCTCAGTTGAGAGTACACAGTTCCAAACTAAATCTCAATCTTAATACGGTTGATAAAATAGGAACTCTTTCTATTCTAACACGTTGTTTTTGCATAATTAAAAAAATGAATGAATGTAATTTATCCAGAAGTTTTCAGATAGTTGACTATATAGGATATGTCATGTATAATTGTCTCCAGTATTTTTTTTTTTTTTTTTTTTTTTTTTTTTGGCTATCAAAACCAAAGAAACTATAGTTTTTATTTTTGAAAAGCTTAATGTTACAGTTATTTGGCTACATTATAGAAATTCACCTGTAGTGTATTTTGTACCATACTGGTGACATTTTGATTGCAGGATGCATCATTAACCTTAACCTGACCTTATTGCCACTCTCCCTTACAGATCGGATAATAGAAAATCTACCTTGCTTTATTCTAGTGTGAGCCGCTGGCTGGGTTTGGTCTACAGAGAGGTGGATATCAGTGTAGATGTCTGCCAGGTCTGGTGTATCCACCAGGACAGAATGGGCCTTTCTTAGGCAGCGCCATCGAAAGTGCCTCATGGGCTGACTACCAAGCGGGATTTGATTGCATTCAAGAGCAACATGATGGTAAATCATACTAAACAGTAAATACCACATGATTTTTGATTGCAATAAAGGACAATATGTCAGGGTGGAAATATATGCTACAAGAAATTATTATGTCACTCTTCTTATCTGTATCACATATTTATGTTATTGTCAATTAGATAGTAATAATTTAAAAGTTAAACTAATTTTTGTTATATTTTGTTTGGAAACTACATGAATCTGTCTCCACTTGACCTTTATTATATTTTTCTGTTATCAGGTGTTAACTACAATGTGTCAAAGGATAACATTGAGAAAGGGAGTAAAGGGTTAGTTCCACGATACAAATATAAAAAAACAATACAAAATCATAAGTTTGATGCCATGCAACAACTTAAAATAGATGCTACACTACAGAGAAAGTCAGACATGATTGATGAAGATTGCACGGTTTTGTCCAAGGATCAGCTTTTGTTGCCTGAAGAACTAGCATACACAGTGGATGAACAATTCATGACTCAGGCCCGTATGGCCACACGTCTTGCTCACTTCTTGAGTGGATACCTTCAGAATGTTTCTCCAGAGGATTCTCTCAGTGATGATCCTGGTTTTGCACCAGATCGATTGTTTCATGTCGATCAGCTCTATGGTGAAGTTTTGTCCATGGTAATGTCCGATGTCTATATTCGATCTAGTGGTATTTACTTTGATGAAGGGACATTTAAAGCTTCTGATGGTGTGGATCGTTCTTACTTCGCTCCCTTTGCTTTTAAAGATAATGCAACTAGTGAAATTTCAGATTGGTCCGTGGTAGATGCAGTTGAAATAGAACCATTCTATGCTGATGACCTCTGGTTCATGTATCTGAAGGAGGTAATGTGCAGTCTAAGGGATTGTTTAATGAAATGTTCATGTCTTGTGCTCTCTTAGTGGTCTAAGGCTAAGAGGAAATGTTAGATTTAAAAAAAAGTTAAGATGATCTTTTGTTTCATCATTATCATCACAGTTCTCCAAAGGGTGGCCATAGCTGGAGTAAAAGTCAACTGTATTGAGTTTAATCTCACTATAGATGAAGCATAGATAACCCTTGCCAATACCTGTGGGGCATCAGGTAACACACCAAATCACACCAATCTTCTGTTTATATTACTTTGTAACAATAACAGAATAAAAGAGCAGCTCATTATTATAGAAAACGTAGCATGGATATGTCAAAAATTGTAACTACAGTCACTATACTGTCAAGGATGACAGGAGTGACCAGGAGAATCCCTAGACCACTGGTAACAACAGGTGATCATCCTGGCCATTGGTAGAAAATTCTTGACATGTTCTTCCTAGGTGCCGATTTTTGAACCAGATGCCAAAGATATGGCCTTGATGGGGTCAGATGTACAAAATAGCTGATTGGGGCTTACAGGGATGGCCCAAGAGAGCCAAAGTCGGGCCGGTTCTCAATCTATCTTGAATATGAACAGTCTGTAATTGAAAATTATAACTGAGATTGAATAAAGTAATATAAACTGACATCTAGATAGGCATATTTGTCACACCGTATATTCTAGTACAATAGTCCATTTTGTATATATATATATATATATATTGTGTTGTTACTTTTTTATCAGGTGTGGGAAGGTGATTTGGTGGGACTGCATCATTCATCATTAAACCTAGTCGTAAGATCCAATGTAAATGGTGATAATGTGACTGTCCATGAGCGTTCTCCTTTAGAATCCTACACAGCCACAGTTGATGAAGGACTCTGGTGGGGTCCATATTATAAATGTGATGGTTATATAAATGACTGGGTGCTTTCCTATGCATCACCATTCTTTGGTGTATCTCCTGACAGCCCAGGAGTTCTGGAGTTTCAGTGAGTTTTTACCAGCACTTTATTCATTAGTGTTTTACGTCATGCCTAGTACCTTGTATCAGTTCTATTGTATGGGTAGTTAGAATGGCAGAGGAAATCAGTACATACAGTTAATCAAGGGTCTGTACTGTAAACTGCCAACCACAGACAAAAAAACTACAGCTTTCTCATTTGAGGTCTGGCTGGGATTCAGACTCCGATCTCTCCCGGGAATGGGAAGGGAGTCTGTCTGTGTATATAATTTCATGATATAAATAATAAGATACCTAACAGAACGGATATATTTTAAGTATGTCACTGTTAAAATAATGAGAATCTAAAACAATATTTGTGAGTGCTTTTAAATGTTCAAATGATTCAGTTATCCTACTAATTTTTTATATTCCACAATCTTTTCAAATATTCAAGTTGGAGTTAATGCCCCTATTGACAGCAAGGGTCATATGGGGGTATATTATTAGTATTTTCTATATGTTGGCATGAGCTACATTTGAACCCTTGACCAGCCGAGGTCAGTCCAATCTATTCTATTTGGCTATTGTCAGAATGTCTAAATGTCCCGTTATTCTATGTACTTATATATTATTATATCAATTATGTCAATATTTTTCAGGGGTGCAGTTGCAATAGATGTTTTGCTGGATGACACTGAACCAAACCAGTGTGACACTAATCCAAAAAACCTTTGGAGCAACACAGCTAAGTGTAACTTTCTTACGTCTAAGGTATTGAATCTTTTCAGAAGTATCAGCTTCTGTGTGGTACATAAACACATAGATAATATGAGGCGTGTGCATTAAACATTAGACTTGCTCCAAGTCTTTGTATTTCTCATTCCAGCAAATCTGACATACACGTACATGAAATCATTATGAACCCACTTGATGAGTGAAAAAAGCTTCTGTCTAGAGAAATACTTTTGTCAGCCCCACATTCTGGTACAAAAGTCATTCAGTCCTCATATAATACCTTAGACAAAAGGACTTGATGAAAGTCTAATTAAACATAGGTCAATGTACACTTAACTGTTAACCATAAAAAACTTGAATTGTTGGATAACTAAAGGAGACAGGGTCAGTTTCTATTATGTCTAGAGTTGATGTGGACACTGGGGTGGTATCCACATAAAATCACATATAATATTCAATGGCAGATGGTTGGTTTAGATTATTTGCAGGTTATCAATGAAAACCTTCGTCGGGAAACAGTCTTTTGGTTCTTTTCTTGAGCAAATGGATCACTGGCCAATTCCCATTTAACAACATTCACGTAACTATAATGAGTAAAACGGGCACTTTTATTACTAACAATATTTTTATACCAAATATATGCACTTTCTCTTAAACATTCTTATATTTAAGTGCATCGTTTATTTTGCCCTTGACAGTGTGAACCAATCAGAAGGCGTGAAATTGAACTTGGGGCATATAAATGTGTGTGTTTACACGATAGTAATACATGGATTGACGGTGTTCTTCTGGAGAAAGAATTCAAGAAAATGGTGGCTGGTCTGGAAAACAGGTGAGAAAAATGTCTTTGAATAATAGATTAGTTACTGAATTTAATTCAGTTATTTTGCAGTGAAGAGGGGATATGTTCAACTCTTGCTTTAATTTATAAATTTTCATTTATAAAAACAGTATTTGTATATTGTAGCTTCAGTCTGTTGCAAAAGTATTGTGGATGAAAGGAATTCCAGGGGGCAGTATGTATCTTGCACCATAACCATGAATGGCGTGGATGAAAACTGCCACAAAAATGCTCCAGCAGACCCAAACATCATTATAACATACGGTTATATTCACTCAACAGAAATTAACCACGTACATGTAATAAAGATATTTTAACCATATTGCATCTTTTCTTTCAAACAGAAGTACCATAAAGATTTGAATTGTGAAATGTATAATGACTGAAAGAGGTACCAGATATTTGCGTCAAATGAAAATAATGAAATATGTTCCAGCTTTTTGTTTGATCATGCAAACCCCAGTCTCTGGTTATTTGTTTTAATTGATCGTGGTTTATAATTTAAAAAGACACAATTGTTATTATTCTTGATTCTGACTGTACAGTATAAAATTATCATTGTTTTAGAAGTCCTTTAGAGAAGCCGTATATATATATGTTACAGTGAATATGTGTAATCAGGGAATACGCGTATTCCCTGAAAATTTCAGTGAATATGCGTATTCCCTGAAGTGGTCAGGGAATACGTGTATTCCCTGAATATTTTAGGGAATACGTGTATTCCCTGGTTTTGATGACCAGGGAATACGCGTATTCCCTAACTTGAAATTGTTGAGAATGCAGCTGGGTATTCTTATAATATATAAAAAATAACTTTTGCTATGGACTCTTGTGTGTTTATGTACTAAATGTCTATGTCTATAACCATTAAAATCTCCCAACATGATTTTACATAACTTTTACTGTACCATAATAAAAAAAAAAAAAAAACACAAAAATATCACTTTGCCAAAAGGCAGTATTCATGTCTGTTAACATTGAGCTCTGCAACTAACTTTTATGTAGTTGTGAAGACAAGACAAATTGCAACTGATTTAAAAAAGGTAAAGAAAGATTTTCAAGAACAGTGTATTATTTTTTAAATATTAAATGATGTTTTAATGGGTTAGAAAATGACACATCTCAATCTGTTTGGCTTCCTAGTCCTTTGATTTAACTGTATAAATGTCCAGTATACAGGTCAGTAATAGCCAATAATGATGATTGTGTTGAGAGTCAGGGGAAGCAATGTAGCTTGGTACTGAATTTAAAATTTAAATATATTTTGACAAAATATAATACAAGAAGCTGACTATTCACAATATTACATTATTAAACAAATTATGAATGCTTATAATTTATTAGACACCAACTTGTCATAGCAGTTTTCTCTCAAGGCTTAAAGTATTAATTAAACAATCTCAGTTAATCCAATTGGCTTCCCAGTCCTGTGATTTGTCTTTATTTTGCTCTTTGATCTTTAATACTTTCAAGTACAGAGAAGTCATCCATTCTACAGTGGTCAAACAGGTGGGTAAGGTTAAAGAAATAATGTTATTATAAATTCAAGGGAAGCCATTCAGTTTGCAACTAAATATGTGTTTTGTGTCAAAAATATTTGTCAGGGATCCATAACTAAAAATTCTATTAATTCAAAGCAACCGTCTATTTTAAATATTCTAAAATAGACAACTGTGTCAAATTAAAAGTTAAAGTTAAGACTTTTTGAGCAGGATATATAAACATGAAATTTAAATCACAACATTCATATAATCTCTACCCAAAGGTTAATTATTTAAAAAAGCAACTTGCATATAATCTCTACACAAAAGTTCAATATTTAAAAGCACTAAAAACAGATGACCCATTACACATATTCACTGATTTCAGTTCAGTGAATATGTGAAGCTATTACTTGACAAAACCAGTGAATACGCGTATTCCCTAAAATTTTCAGGGAATACGTGTATTCCCTGACCACTTTAGAGAATAAGCGTATGCACTGAAAATTTCAGGGAATACGTGTATTCCCTGATTACACATATTCACTGTAACATATATATATATATATATATATATATTATTTATTACAGTGATATTGTATCAATACAAAAACAACATTTGAAAATGATTACAACAGCGATATACCAGGCCCCTTAATGGGTTTATAAGTCACTACAAGTATATATGCTTAAACTGGCAATGATTCAGAAAACAAAAAAGTATACTTTTCCTGGTATTCCAAAGTTCATTTACATAATCTACTACCAATTTAATATTATCAAGTTTTGAAATATTACAAAATTGATCATTAGCATCCATTTCATTTATATTAAAATATACATTAAATTTGGGAAAAAGTATCTCTCTAACCAAATTATAAGCACTGCATTTACAGACAAAGTGAATTTCATCCTCGATAAAATTTTCTTTATATAGTTTACAAGTGCGATTTTCCCAAGGTATACGGTAACATCTTTTGGTTTCAAATGCTAAAGGCAGAATGCCAATTCTTAGTTGTGTTAGAAGTGAACGTTGAAACTTGCTTATATTTCCTTTAAGAAAAGGCTCAGTTTCAATAGCATTTTTAATGTGTGCATATGTTCTAAGCTTTGGTTTGTATGATAATTTTTTGCACCACATACTTTGCATGATAATATGTAATTTACTTTTAACATCTGATAGATGTACTTCCTCTCCATTCTCAAAAATCTCATGCAAATTCAACAAATCAAAAACATTCCATATTTTTCCACAGCAAGAATCTGAATTGAAGAAGAGCTTTCCAAGAGCCCTTCCAGCTGAGTAGGCTAGAGTAGTTGCACATTCAATAAAATTTAGATTTTTATCAAAAATTGTTCCGAGATACCTATACTTTGCTACTAATTCTAAAAATTTATCACCATACCTGAACTTATATATACTTTATCGTTTGTCTTCTTGGCTTCCTAAAATGCATAATTTGACTTTTTGTAAGATTTACATTCAGTTTCCAATTTGTTCACCAATCTTTTAAAATATCTATTTTATTTTGAAGTTTATTTTCATCCTCAGCTATTAGAGGTACATCAGCAGCATACATTAAGATTCCAATATTTTTAGTGCCTTGATCAATACCAAGTTTTGCAGATTTGATGGAAT
This sequence comes from Sabellastarte sp. h YS-2021, assembly GCA_964017235.1. Taxonomy (NCBI): domain Eukaryota; kingdom Metazoa; phylum Annelida; class Polychaeta; order Sabellida; family Sabellidae; genus Sabellastarte; species Sabellastarte sp. h YS-2021. The sequence goes on along the minus strand of OZ024927.1, from coordinate 136,640,966 downwards.
TTGCAAGGTCATTCAGAAATATTGAAGATAAAGTTGGGGATAGACTGTCTCCTTGGTGTACACCATAAGAAACGGAAACCATCATGTACAGGGGGGGACAGCGATTCGCGGGGGACATCGATTCGCCAGTTTCTATTGTACCTCATTTAAAACTAATATTTGTGTTGATATTGAAGGAGCCTTATAGCATAGAAAAGTGTACAACATGTCTTGATACTTTTCTAAGATTTTAGAACTGACAGCATGCAGGATTATAAGGATGAATAAAAAAGTTTATATGTCAGTGAGAAATATGCCTAACAAACTGTATCTGACTGATGCAAAGAGCTGTATGTTCTCTAACCTGTGTCTGGGTCAATATAAATACTATTTATAACTTCATTAAGTACTAGAATACAAGAATTGATCTTTAGCTTTAACTATTGTTTGCAAAGTGTTTAACAGTCTTTGTAACTTTTTGGGGAACAGTATAAAATAATCGGCGAAATGCTGTCCACTTTCCAACAGCTCTAATCTTATTGCCATGGTACAAGTTATATGATTGTATTTGTACATATCACAAAATATATTTTAAAATGCTACTATCATTTTACAGTTTGAGGAACCTCTTTTCATTCTGATAACTTTTATAAAACTACACTGCATATTTGTTCTCAGGAAACTTCATTTTGCTGTTCTTATGGGCGAATCGCTGTCCCCCCCCCCCCCCCCCCCCCCCCCCCATGTACACATAGTATTAATTCTTATGCAGTTTTGAGTATTACAGTACAAACTTTTAATAGTCATATGAATTTTACCATTTATATTGTAGTTGAGTAACTTATGCAGTAAGTGTCAACACTATCTAAGGCTTTGCTAAAGTCAACAAAAGCTACAAATGTGCCCTTACCTGTATGAAGTTGGTTTTGTATAATAGTAGCACGGGAAAATACATAATCTTCACATGAACGACTTCCCCTGAAACCATTCTGTTCATCTGCTAAGAGAATTTCATTTTCAAGATAAAAAATTATTCGTATACTCTCTGTTTGGCAATTGTAAAAATATGAACTGTATACACTAATTAAATTAAATTTGATTGAGTGAAATTGATATTACCTTTGATAGGTTGGTTCTGTAGTGTAAGTACTAGTATTAGTAAATTAAATCTTTTCAAATTTTTATTATCAACACATAAACTTAACTAATAACATAAATAATTCCAATTCGCAAACACATTGTACTCAATCTTGAAATTTCCTAATACTTACTGACCTATCTAGCCCAAAAACGTTTGACCACGAATTTTATTGCAGGTTATACTTGAAGATTCACTTCTACATTATGGTTGTAAATCTTAATCTTACTTGTCCCTCAAATTGCCATAACGTTGAGTAATTAAATTGACCCATTCAGAGTTAATGGGGTTGTTTTTATTCAGCTATGTATCTATGAGGAAAAATATCAGTTTTTCATTAGTATATAATTACAACATCTCAATTATGCATGTATATAATTATGCACTTTATGCATGTCCCCAGTAAACATTAAAAACGTTTTTAAAGGTTTTAACGTTTACAAAATGTTTTAAACCCTATCTTTCGGGTTTCTAAAAGTTTCCAAGCGAATGTTTAGATTGTAATATTTGATAAACATTATGTGTATGAATGGTATTGCTGTAAACATTTATAAAACGTTAAAAATAACTAAAAAACTGAGGTTTGACTGAAAATATAGCTCAAGAAAAGAAGGTTATGCTGGAATGTGTTTCAAACATTCATCATGAAACAACATTTGTTGACAATGTTTTGTAAATGTTTGCTCTGAAAACATTTTACAAACATTTAATAGCAACTGGTTTTCATATCAATCATTTTAAAATGTTTGTGAAATGTTTTCTATCAAATGTTTTGACAACATTCTATCACAAACAGTTTTTTGAACCCATATTTTTAGAATGCTCATAAAACGTTTACCTTCAAACAATTGCAAACAAAGATGGCATTGAGCAATAATAGGGGATTTTAGAGGAATTTCTCAAAAATTACACCACATGTTATGTCTAAAACTAAGACTTGAATGGGGGTACAATTTTTAAGCTACTATCTTACAATTTTGGATATATAAATAATATTTTCATTGGTGAGCAACCTAAAAACATGTTATATTTGACATCTGATCCCAATTAAGGCTATAGTTGATAAGCAATGTCGAAGTAATATTTCTGAGGCATTGTAATGGTCATTTGTACTAACATTTTTCATTGAATGTTTAATAAACAATATGCATAAAACATTTTGATAACCTATTATAAATGTGTTTCGTACCCAACATTTTTATCCCACAGCCTTTAAGGGTTGTGTGTGTATTGTTTTCATCCATGATGTTCAGATGGGCTGTATCTCAGAAACCCTGAGGTGTAAGAAATTGATTGGGGTGTAGGTGTGCAACATCATTGTTTGACCTTCATTTGACTTTTGACCTTGTCAAAATGACCTTGAGTTTGCAAATTTTGTCTGTGCTATATTCAGAGACCGTTGGTGTGGAAAGTTGAAACTTGGTTGGGACATTGGTTGAGGGTATAGGTATGCAACGTGATGGTGTAACCTTGATGTGACCTTTAATCTTGCTGTAGTGACCTTGATTTTTACGTTTTTGTCCTGGCTTTATCTCAGAAACTGTTAGGTTTAGAAAGTTGATACGTGGCAGGGACATTGATCAAGGGGTGTAGGTATGCAGTATCATAATGTGAGTTTGATTTGACCTTAGCCCTTGTTGTAGTGACCTTAAAACCCAATCTTGTCGGGGTTATATCTCGGAAACCATAAGGAACAAGAAGTTGATACTTGGTAAGGACAATGGTTAGGGGTGTAAATGTGCAACATCATGTCACACTGTTTGCTCTGAAAGTCTCCCGATCTTTGTACCAAGTCACTGATTCTGTGTCTCATGGTGTTGTAAACTATTTCCCTGGGCTTTGGGGTACGTGCATCTCTGATGCTGTTTTGTCTATCCTTTACCAAGCATTTCCCTTCAAAGGTTTGTAAACCTCAAAAATGTTTACTGGGTCAGAGGCATAAAATAGCAATTCCACTTCCACTCATCAACTCCTGTATCATCTTGGACCTAGAAAAATATGAGATTTTTTTGCAATCATAGACATCCTGGAGGCCTATGTAAATGATCCAGGAGCATTTAGGATGAATCTTGGCCATTTCGGGCCCGTCCAACAAAGCTCCCAAATATTTTGACAATTTCTGGGAACAACACAAAGAGACTCGTAGCTTGTGCTGAATTGGTCTCTAAGGCGTACAGGGCCTACAGGGAACACAGTGGATACTTTGATACTTTATTCTTCTTTATCATCCTGTGATAAAATGGGGAGAGGGGGGCTCCCACCACTGTTCCTCGGAAACGACTCTGGGACACGTAAGAATCCACAGCTTGTAATATTATTTTCAGAAGTAACTTCCAAGGAGATGATTCACTTTCAAAACACAAGTGGCTTATAAACCCTATTGGCTTATAAACACTTTTCGAAAACACACATCCTGAAACGCAACTATCTTCTAAAAACACGACTACAATGGATTTTTTCAACTCCTTGTTCATACAAATTATGCAATCCAGAACATTCAAGAAACAAAGAACACTGAATCAGATTTTATTTATAGCCCATATATTTCAATAACGAAGCAGAACCCCACCCCAAGATCAACACTGCCACATACATGTGAGTAGTATATACCGAGTGTATATCGAGTCGAGGTTCCCATCAATCATGTCACTTTTTGACAGCTGTGCAGCTGCCTGGGGCAGATGTTAGATGGATGGCTAGATAGGGTAGGGTCGATACTAGCTCTATACAGGTTATTGGGCTCTATACAGGTTCTTGAGACTGGCTCAATGGGGACTTTTGTTTTACTTTGATAGTTTATAGCTATTACTCAGATGAATCATCACACAGCTGTGCTGTTTAATGGGGCAAGCTCTTTGTCTGATTTTTTAATGGGGGTTAGCACAGCTGTGTTTAATGAGGCTTTGTCTGCTAGCTCCAAGCTTTGTTTTAATGGGGCTTTGTCTCCTAGATCTCGTGGCATTGTCAAATCAGCTGTGTTTAATGGGGGTTATGTCTCCTTAATGGCAGTGTGTGCTTTTTAATGGGCAAGCTCTTTGTCTGATTTTAATGGGGGGATAGCACAGCTGTGTTTAATGGGGCTTTGTCTGCTAGCCCAAGCTTTGTTTTAATGGGGCTTTGTCTGCTAGATCTCGTGGCAGGGTTAGAACTGTTTTAATGGAACCTTTGTCTGCTACAAATGTTTAATGGGGCTTTGTCTGCTAGCCAAATTTTTTAATGAGGCTTTGTCTGCTGGCCATGCTTTGTTTAATGGCTAGCACAGCTGTGTTTAATGGGGCTTTGTCTGCTAGCCAATCTTTTAAATGGGGCTTTGTCTGCTACCCATACTAGTTCAAAGCTGTGGCTTTGTCTGCTAGCCAATCTTTTAAATGGGGCTTTGTCTGCTACCCATACTAGTTCACAGCTGTGGTTTTTTTAATGGAACTTTAATGGGGCTTTGTCTGCTGACCATTCTTTGTTGTTTAATGGCTAGCACAGCTGTTTTTAATGGGGCTTTGTCTGCTAGGCCAAGCTTTGTTTTAATGGGGCTTTGCTAGCCAAATTTTTTAATGGGGCTTTATCTTCTAGCCTACTGCATCATATTACTACTGAAAACTGCTCTCCCAACCATCATGCTAAACACAGCTAGCCACATTGGAGGTCTATTAAAAATCTCCATTCCCAATTAAAATTAACGTGAAATTTCGAACCCCAGGGTAAGCACTCGAACGCAATTCCTCATATACATTCTCAGTATCACTTGTTTAGTGATATGGCTTTATGAAAACAAAACAATTGCTCTCTATCGTATCTCTCAGTTATTATACTGAATCTTTAATGTTATGGCTATTAGGGTTAGGGCTTTGGGTTTAGAGATGAAAAATCTTAATTGAACAAACTCCTAGATAAAGTAAATCTCATTTGCATGCAAATCCTAATTTTCTTTACATCACAAAGACCATTAAATTAGATAATGCACTAGATAAAAAAATTTTAATATCAGATCTGAATCTACTCTCCTTTGTTACTTTATTTCCTTTGTATGGTTTCCAGCCAATCTGTTACCCTCTCACCTGTTCCCTTTTATATTTCCCACATCTGCATCTTTGACAGAAGGCCCATTGTTCTATTATTAAAAATGTGTCACTTATTTTATCATAATTTTTACATAAATATTATAACCCTCACAAAGACCTCCCCAACCCCCCTCAAACCCACCCTTTTGTATTTCTCACCTCTATCTCATTATGTGACTGTCATTAGGAGCTCATACGTTAACTGACAAATACCTGTCTAGCACAAAGACTGCCTTAACTTTATTTTCCTATATTTAAACTTTCTCCTTTCACTCACATCTGTCTAATAACTCTTGTTTTATGTAACACGGGCTATTTATACTGGTAATGAAATGCTGAGCTTGCTTTTGTTTATAAAATTTTTTCTCTGACATAAGGATCCTGACACTCTTTTCAACACATTTACTAAAAATGCTGATAAGACTAAATCTTTTCTATAGTAATTATAAACTCCCCAGTCGCTATATAAACCCCTGGGAAATCTGTTTTTGTGAAATATTAAATGCTTATCACTCTTGCGGAATTCTGCAAAAATTATTTTGATATAAAAAAGAATTGTTAGAAATGTCTCAATCAGGATTAACTCTTAGGGATCTATTTCTACAGGTGGGAGATATGAACCTTCAGCACCCAGATTATTTTTTAGAGATGGCACTCAATACCTTTCATATTAAAAATTGTACATGCCTAGGGGTGTCATTGTTTTATGTCTCATGCTTCATCTGGCATTATCCATCCTATACTCACAGGATTCTTCTTACAGCCTTTAGAGCCTACAAGAACAAACTTATTAAATCCTATTTAGGATGGAGAAAGAGGATGAAAACATATTCGACTCAGGCTCAGCAAATGCGAAGAATTATGCTTAATAGAATGGTTTCAGGTCAGAGAATGCGTAATTCTAATTCTAATTTCTAATTCTAATTGGACTTTTTATAGCGCTTAATCTCCCCAAACAAGAGGACTCTAAGGCGCAACAAAACAAAAAGCAGTCAACAAAATTCTGTGTCCAGGGACATAACAGGGGTCGAACACCACGGAGAACGCCAGGAGGATGATTCAGGCTAGGGTGGATATGCTTTGGTGTACAGGTAGGTTTTAAGCTGTTTTCTGAAGGAGGCCAGGGATGGAGAGGCACGAATCACATCAGGGAGAGTATTCCACACAGTAGGAGCATCAAATGCAAAACTATTACCAAACTGTTTGACAGATTTATGAACAGAGGGGCAGAACTTTGGAATAACTAGGAAATTACCACCACTTTCACTGCGCCTAGTACTATAAGAACTGCTGTAGGAAGAAAGATGTGGTGAAAAATACCTGGGAAAACCTGTGTGAAGATACTTATAAACAAGTGTGACTGTCTTGAACACAATGCGCTGTTCAACAGGAAGCCAATGCAGTTTCTTTAGCACAGGAGTTATGCTGGTGTATCGACTGGTGTTTGATACAATTCTAGCTGCACTATTTTGGATGCACTGTAATTTGCGTAGATTGAACTTGGACAGGCTCCTGAAAAGTGAGTTGCAGTAATCCAACCGACTACTAACAAGAGCGTTGGCTACAAGCACAGAAACATCATGAGTAAGAAACCGCCTGACATGTCTGAAGTCACGGAGTTTAACAAAACAACTTTTGCAGACATTCTGAACATGCTTGGACAAAGAGAAATCTGAATCAAGCCACACACCCAGATTTTTTACTGAATCTGCAGGGCAGAGTGAGTTGCCCAGGATATCAATTGGAAAACATGCTTTCAACTTATCCCTTTGTCTCTTCGAACCAAAGATGATAAACTCAGTCTTATCAGGATTCAGTTTGAGCTTACTAGTTGTCATCCACTCTTTAACATCATTTAGGCACTTATTTAGCTTTTCAAAGGCAGCAGATGCATTCTTCTGGGATAAATGTATATAAAGTTGGCTATCATCTGCATAGAAATGAAACTTTATTCCATTATGTTTACTGATAATGGAACTGAGGGGGGTCGTGTACAATGAGAACAACAAAGGACCCAGGACAGAACCTTGGGGAACACCAAATAGGAGTTTACAAACATCTGACAAAGTAGAACCAATTTTTACTGATTGGTAACGGTCCATTAGGTAGGATGTGAACCATTTCAGAACGGAGCCACTGACCCCAAACCAGTTTTGGAGGCAACCCAGAAGAGTAGAGTGATCAATGGTGTCGAAGGCAGCAGACAAGTCAAGCAATACCAAGGCAGTGGATTCACCTCTTGACAATGATAAGTGAACCTCATTTTTTATGTAGAGAAGAGCAGTCTCAGTTGAATGGCCCGCCTTATATGCCGACTGGTACGGGTTGTCTAAGTTATTGGCATTAATATGTTCTAACAGCTGCTTAGCAACCACACGTTCTACCAATTTAGATATAAAACTGAGACCTGATACAGGGCGATAATTCTTAAGGTCATTTGAGGGAAGATTTGGCTTTTTAATAAGTGGAGTGACCACAGCAGATTTGAAGGCATCAGGAACGCATCCCTCCATGAGTGAGCAGTTGACCAGCTTTGTAAGGGATGGTAGCAATATATCAATGCATTCCTTAATCAGGAATGTCGGCAGAGGGTCCAACAGGCATGATTTTGTTGGTGATGCTTTAATTATTTTATCAACAGCATCTTCAGAAACTTGCCTAAAGACAGTAATTTGGGGAGGATCTGAAGGAGGGTTAACATCATATTCAGTGCCAGAAGAAGCAAAATTATCTCTAATCTTCTTGATTTTGTTGGTGAAGAAGGAGGCAAACTGGTCAGCCAATGACTTTTCGGACTCATGAGATGGAAGTGTGGCATCAGAAACCCTGTTCAGGGTCTTATGGAGCTCACGCCAAAGTTTTCGAGAGTCATGACTATTGTCTGAGATCAGTTTGCTATAGTAGTCTGATTTATCTTTATTTACAAGTGCATTGCACCGAGCAATCTGGCGACGAAGCCTACTCCTGTTAAGTGTACTTTTAGCCCTACGCCAGGTTCTCTCAAATTGGCGCCTAAGGGACTTTGCACGTCGATAATCATCAGACATCCAATCGGCGGACTCCTTTTTCGTCAATTTAGATATAAGAGGTGCATGCCTATCCAGAACATCACTCAAATCATGTACATATTGATCATACAGATCGACAACAGCATCAGCTGGAGACTTGACGAAGGACGTATTTTTGAGATCTGAGCGGAAGTCAGACATATTGATACGGTGGAACCTTCTATATTGAACTACATTTGGAGTATGAGACACTTGACAAGGGAAGGCAACTGAACATTTGACTAATGCGTGATCGGAAACAAAGTCACAAATTTTAACATCAGCAATGGTGTCCTGATCACAGGGAGATAAAATCAGGTCCAATATGTGACCATGTAGATGAGTAGGTTTATTGACTAACTGTTTGAGGTCACATGAATCAAGAAAGGTAGTGAATTTCTGACCGTCACCAACTGGAACATCAACATGAATGTTGAAGTCGCCACAAATGTAATATGAAGAATTAATGGATGAAAGGTAACCAACAAATGACATGAATTCTTCCAGAAAATTACAGGTACATGATCCTGGAGGGCGATAGATGCAGGCAAGCAACACTGAATGGCCATGAAGCCCGATTGACACCACTATATTTTCAAATGACTGATAACAAGGAGTTTCAATTATATGGGGTCTGTAGGAGGATCTGATGAAAAAACCCACACCACCACCAATACCTGAGGGACGAGGCTTGTGAGGAAAGTTAAAATCGGGAGGAGTTATAGACCGTAAGAAGCTGTCAGAGTCAAATGGACGTATGTGTGTTTCCGTGAGGCATAGAAGATCAAGGTCGTATGAAGCCACCATGTCGGCAAGGAGAGGACCCTTGTTCCTTACGGATCTGGCATTCAAAACACCGAGTGTAAACGGACCAGGGTTGAGGGATACATCTCCACCCAGTAACAGTAACAACATGAGCCCTCTTCCATTAACCATGGTCGGAAATTTTCGGCAGGAACACAAATATGATAAATTTTTCGCAACCCGTGTCAAAGGAGGACATGATGTGTAAGATGCTCTGGTGCTGAACCAATCATGTCTGTGGGCCAGTGCCACTGCAAACAGTGCCATGAAGAGGAGCAACCGAGGGCTGAACATGACTGGTGGGGTTGTACATCAGTAAGAGCCCCTAGTCTAAGCTCAACAGTGGGGAGCCTCAATAATATAACCCTACACCTAAAAGTCACAACTCTTCGTCCTGTGGGCGACTCACAGGCACCCTAACACCCCACACTACAGCCTCACCTTAAGCTAAAAGACAACACCACCAGACACCAACAGGAAAATGTCTATATACTGATTGGAAATAAACTTAAAGTGAACTTACAAGACACAAATTAGATTATAAATAATACCCAGTACTTGAAATAGGGGAATTATAGATCAAATTACTACGGTAATTCCCGGCAAATGGGCAATAATACCCCCTTTTATATAGAAGTTGATACAGCAGTGAATTGGAGGAATATATACATAAAACAGGCAAAGAATAAGAAAGTAAGATGAAATTAATATATAAGATAGTGAATCCGTCTAAAAATGTTCTACATGTACATAAAAACGACCATTATTGTACAGAGAATTCCAAAAAGCGTCTCCGCGGTGCGGTGCGTACTAAAACGAAGACAGGTTATGAGACAGATGGGTATGGAAATCAATGATTCAGACTCTGAAGACGAAGGCATTCACTCTGTCTAGAACTCATTAATCATCTGAAATCTTCAACAAAATCAATAATAATTGCAAGACACTCCCCTATATAAACTGGAAAATCTTCAACATATTATAATATCTCTTTATTTTTCATATCTGAATACCCTGTACCATGGAGTGTAGATGTTATTTATGTGGTTCTAACCTTCTGAATCAGAAAAATCTACTTCATCACCAGAAGTATTGTCACCAAGTAACAGATAAGATACAAGAGAAATGCAGGATATGTGATCGACAATTCCATGATAACCAGGCCTTGTGTTTACATCTTCAAAAATGTGGAAAATATATCTGTAGGAGCTGTGATCTTCCATTTCTTACAACAGAAGCCCTCAACTTTCATGTGGAGACATTTCATAAGAAATCTACAGCTGCTAAATCTTACAGATGTGGCATTTGTAAATGCAATTTTGAGGGTAGGAGGGCCCTGTACACGCATAGAATGAGACAACATGGAGGCAACAATGATGACCCTGTCCTACCAGCCTTTATTGTAGATAATGATGACGAAAATTTACGTGAGATTTACGTTACAAACATAGATCACATACAGGCTAACCATCAAGAGACTGAACTAAAGAATATCTACAATTTTCCAACCAATAATCTGCATGGGGGTTACAGGGAGATTCGATCCCAGGTGAGGGAAATCTATCAGAACCTATACAATGCCTTCAGGATTAATCTCGCCTTTGGAACCATTTTATTTAACAATGAAACAAGGGAATACAGATATTTTGTTCCACATTACAACAGTAAGATTCTTCAATATCCTTTTCGAATTTCGAATATGAATAGTATTCGTTTTTTGATGAATAAGTTAGCTGGAATCGACATAATTACACAAGCAAGATCAGATAGACCCTCTACTGCCTGGAGCCTCGCCTTCATAACTAATGTGCAGTATGTAGTTTTTAAAACAGAGTTTCCATTGGGAAATGCTGAAGACCTGCCAGATTACATCAAACAGAATAGGAATCTGAAGACAATGTATATAGACAAATGGACGGGCAAACCATATACAGACAATTTATGTTTCTTTAGATGTCTTCGACAACATTTTAATGGTAACAAAGATTTCCTCGAATATTTTCGTGTATGGATGAATTTTAAAAAATCAGAAAAATTAGGAAATTCTACTGGACAATTTACTGGTGTGACTATGGATGAGATGATGGATCTAGAAAGATGTTTTAACGTAAAAATTTTGATATATTCTCTGTCACCAGATGGAGTTGTCTGTAATCTGTATAAATCTGTAAATAATTATGATAGTAAGATGTATCTTAATGTACATGAAAACCACCTTAGTTATATTGTAGATATAAATAAATTCGCCAAAAAATTTCAATGTGAGAAGTGTCTTAAGTTGTTCACAAGAGAGTGGAACATGCAAAGACACTACAAAGTATGCTATGATAGAACTATCTACCATTTTCCAGGTGGCTTCCATAAGTCACCCTTAACCATATTCGAAAAACTCGAATCTCTAGGAATACATACCTCTGAGCAATCTAGATATTATAAACTCTTTGCAGTGTGGGATATGGAGGCGATGCTTCAAAAAACAAACCACAGCACCACGAGTAAATTGAACTGGATATCCAAACATGTTCCCATTAGTGTGAGTGTAGCTTCTAACATAACCAATTTTGAATCACCGAGGTGTTTTATCAATCCGGATCCGACAATTTTGATTCAAAATATGATGGAATATCTCAGACTGATTAGTATAGCCGCTCGTAAACAAATCTCCTGCAAATATTTTCATGTTTTATATGAACTGGATGAGCTCATTCAGAAATATAAAGAGGATGGGGAGCAGGCGGATTCAGATTTCGAATCAGAGGACTGGGAAGAGGAACTCGAGTCGGACGAATCTGATTCAGAATCCAATATTGTCTTTACTCCAAGTAAAAAGATTCTGTCACATTTCATATCCAATATTCAACAAGTTAAGAAAGAGTTTCTTACTTACATTACCCAACTACCTGTTATTGGATTTAATTCAGGTAGATACGATCTGAATTTAATTAAGACTGATATTCTCAAGTATATAAGTTTAAATTACACAGAAAATGAAATCTTCACCATCAAAAAAGAAAACAGCTATCTCACCATAGCTACTCCACATATGAAATTTTTAGATATTTCTAATTATTTAGCAGCTGGATGTTCCTATGAGAAGTTTCTTAAAGCCTATGGTTGTGACATTCCAAAAGGTGTTTTTCCTTATGAATGGTTTGATTCTCTTGAAAAATTAGACTGCACCTGCCTACCGGAAATGAAAGATTTCTATTCTAAAATGAAGATGTCTAACCCATTAGAATCTGAGTCTGAGTATGAAGAGCTTAGAAATCTTTGGAATAAGAATGGTATGAGGACTTTTAGGGATTATTTAATACATTACAATAATCTAGATACTGGACCCTTCTGTGAAGCCCTCACTACTTTCATAGATCTTTATGTATCGGAAGGGATAGATATTTTTAAAGATTACATCACCTTGCCTGGTGTAGCCAGAAAAATGATCTATACCTCCTCAGAGAGTAATTTCGCACTCTTCAATTCAGATAACGCAGACCTATACTATACATTTAAACAAAATATTGTGGGAGGTCCTAGCATAATTTTTAGCAGATATCAAGAAAAAGGGGTAACAAAAATTAAAAATGTAGAAAATAACTTATGTGAGAGCGTGGTGGGTTATGACTGTAATGGCCTCTATTCCTACGCTATCAAGCAGCTAATGCCAAGCGGTGTGTATGTAAGAAGATTCCCTGAAAACCATTTTAGACCAGAGGTTAGCGAAAGGTACATAGATTCATACGTTTGGTTAGATTATCTCAGCTGTAAAGAGGGAATAAAAATTCGACATAAATTAAATAATCAAAAAGAGGTGAGAATAGGGAACTTTAGGGTAGATGGTTTTTGTTATCAAAATAAAACAGTTTATGAATTTAACGGATGTTATTACCACGGTTGTAAATTTAACTGCTTTATAGTTAAAAATTTAAAAAACAAAACCTGGTCAGAAAGACTGAAAAAAGTGCAACAGAGGGATAAAGCTAGAAAGAACTACATAATTTCACAGGGTTATAAATTTGTGGCTATTCAGCAATGTCAATTTATCTCCAAAATAAAACCCAAATGCCTCCGATTTTATGAACATTACCTCCCTTCTTACTACAGGAAAAATAAGGGGGATTTAACACACTCAAAGATCTTAACAGATGTTAAAAATGAAAGATTGTTTGGTGCATTAGAGGTAGATATCCAGGTGGAGGAGGGGCATGAAGATTTCTTTCAAGAATATCCCCCCTTTTTTGCTACTTGTGAGGTACCAATGGAGGTAATAGGTTCACATATGCTCTCCTATTGTAACGCCAATGACATTCAATATAAAAGTAAAAGACTTCTGATTAGTGGGCTTAAGGCTCGCAAAATTTTACTTGCCACCCCCCTTTTGCAGTGGTATCTGAAAAATAAATGTCAAGTCTCAAAAATCTATCAGATAATCGAATTTCAACCCAAACCCTCATTCACTTCATTCATAGATAAGGTGACCCATCACAGGATTCAGGGTGAATTAGAGGCAGATAAAGCAATTATAGGGGACACCTTCAAATTGATAAGTAATTCCAGTTATGGTTCCTTTCTCATGAATAAAACTAAACATTCTAATGTGAGATATCTAGTGGATAAGAATAAAGTCCGAAAAATAATAAACTCTTGCATTTTTAAAGATATGCAGGATATTAATGGAGTTTTTGAGGTAGAGACCTATAAGTCTAGAATTGTGATGGATAACCCTATACAAATTGGTTTTTTTATTTTACAATATGCGAAGTTAAGAATGTTGGAATTTTATTATGACTGCTTACTGAAATACCTTAGACCCCAGTCATTTGAATTAACGGAAACTGACACCGATAGTCTGTATATGGCTATAAATCAATCTGATCTAGATCTTTGTGTTAGGGGAAGATACCGACAGAAATATCATAAGGAAATTTTTGGGTCCTGTTCTGATGAGGTGAATGCACTCTGGTTTCCAAGACACTGCTGCTCCCACCATATCACCATAGATAAGAAAATCCCAGGGATTTTTAAGAAAGAATTCTCTGGATTTCGAATGTTATCACTCTGTTCAAAATCCTATATCATAGAGGATCAGGATGGTAAACAGAAAATATCTTCTAAAGGTATTTCTAAAAAAAATTTAACTGATGCTATGGCTAAATTTTCTCACACTCTAAGCACTGGAGAGACAAGTTTCTCCACCAATTTAGGATTTAGAATGAGGGATGCTAATATGTTTACCTATTCACAAACTAAAATAGGATTCAATTATTTTTATTGTAAGAGAGAGGTGCAAGATGATGGGATCACAACCAGACCTTTAAATATAACCCTCTCACCATGGGAAAGAGAATCCCTGGTTGTATCAGAGGTACAGGATCCCCTATCTAATCTGTACTATTCTCAGATGAGAGTAGACGCCTTATCTTATCATTCAATTGAACAAATGTTTTATCACCTTTTAGCCAAACATTACAAAAATATTACACTTTGTCATAAGATTTTGCTGGAAACAGATCCCCTTAATGTATACAATCATCTTGACAAAACATTTATCTCAAAAACTAGAAATGGAGAAATTAAGAAGGATATTATGCACCTATGTGTCTCTGAAAAATTTAGGCAGTGTCAAAATTTTCGAGATCGACTAGTATCTGTTAATGGTAAGGCTATTTATTATAAGCAGCCTAATTATAGTAGAGAGGATGAGGCCTATTGGGGTGTCAGTAACCCCACTAAACTTATTTCTGTGCTTCCACCTAATTCTCTAGCCGGAAATAACATCATGGGTGAGATAATTATGGATTGCTGTCGAAAATTTTCTGCTGAAATCTCCATTCCCAATTAAAATTAACAGGAAATTTTGAACCAGAAGGTAAGCACCCCAACGCATTGCCTCTGAATTCCTGTCACTTTTTGCTGCGACAGTACAGACTGAGGAACTCTGTTGAAAATCTCCATTCCCAATTAAAAATAACAGGAAATTTCGAACCCGAAGGTAAGCACCCGAACGCATTTGCTCTGAATAGTTGTCAGCGTTTTATGATAGTACTGACTGAGGAACTCTGTTGAGCAGAACACAGATGATTCAAGTATGCAATTGTTTTTTTTGAAGAAATAACAGAGAAAATATATTTTAATGTAATACCATTTATTTCTTATACTGAATCGTCACTTTACAAAGTTATTATTAAAAAATCTAATGATCATCTCCTCGTTACTTTTTAGGTTTACTGAAAAATCTGATAAAATACTTTGCATGGTTCTTCCTCTGCTACTGTGATAGCTATAATACAAACAAAATAATCCACATGTATCTGTCTGATAATTTTGCACTCTCTTATTATTGTATTTGTATGATAATGAATTACTGAATAAATTATTAACTGTGTCTCTCTTTGGTTGTTTTCCTGCTGAATCGAAGTGTTCCACAACCTCATTATTCACCCGATGCAATACCACCCAATGGCTCCCCTTGTCAGTGGAGTAATCCAGATTAACAATAACTAGGGAGGGAATGGGTAGTTTTTTAGGGATAAGGTCTAGGGAATATACCCCATAGAATTGTTCTCGAATTTTTTCATCCAACCTCATATACTTTGCAATTTCGTAGCTATCCATCACCCAACATTTACCATTCTAGCTTGATCTATCTTTAATATTTCAGGGAATTTTGCGTAGACAATAATATTTATAGTTTCTGGAAGGGCAGTCCCAAATCTTAAACTTAATCTCACATGTCCACTTCCGGAAGTTGTCATCACCTGACCAGATAGGAAACTCTGTATGTCGAATTGGTACAATGCATATCCCTTGGGATAATCTGAAAGTTGAATAATCAAACCATTTTTCCGATCAGAATCGTTTGGTACCAGACTTAGATAAGAGGCTACATAATCTTTTTCATTGAAATTGGGTTTAAAGGGTCTATTTGGTACAGGCTGTCCATCCACACTCAATTCCATATAATTGAGATCCATATTTTGAAAGTTAAACGGATTTTTAGTGTAATCTCCAGAATAGGCAGCATTTGAAACTAAGCCAACCACAATCTTGCTGGGAACTTTACCATGGAAGATATTATCAGTCATAAATGTGTGAGATCCTTTTGCAATACTGAAGCTTTTAATATCACTTCTCCAGAAGGGATAGAGTGCAGGACTTGTTTTCAAAGCCTCATTATGAGCGACTAACATATCTGGATTCAAAGAGATATAACAAACTTTTAAAATAGCCTCTGTGATTTTTAACCTCAACTTTCCTTTCCCATCTCTCATTAATCTGAACTCATTGAAGGATTGAAAAAACTTCAAGGTAACCGCCACCCCATTTATTATAGCCCTGGGTTGATCTATTCCAAAGTCTGTATAAAGTAAACCCTCCACACTAGCCGTTCCTCCACTTCTAGTTGGCCTGCCTCTCTCTGTAAAGCCTGGATTACCCCCTGTGTATGTGATAGCCTCCATGGCTCCTGGTTGATCTTTATGAAACAATGCTGCCTCACCCTCTGATTGAACCATGTTGTTGTTGGTTGATAGAAGAAAATCAATCATTGCCTTATACGGATAATTAGCACCCACATCTGAGGATACTACTTTTTGGTTTAATGCAATATCAACCTGTCTAAAAATTGAATGGAGGGTCAAGTTTATAGGCGCCACCTGGTGACTAGGGGTTGGAGGTTGACCAGCTGATGGTGGCTTATTATGAATAGGAACCCCCTTCTCATCTGTAATGATGTATTTTACATGTAACCTGGTTTTAGCTAAATTGATATAATCTACTGAGGTCCCTGGGATATTAAATTCTATTACACTGCTATCTGTGATAGCAGCAATTGGATTGAACTCCACCCAATATTCTTTCTGAATTGTCTTATCTATGGGTGGCGGCTGGAAGATGGTTAAAGGTGTTTGAATTATATCCATAATGAGTGAGAATTGAATTTTTTCTTCTTACTCTTTACTTTCACCCCCTTCTGGACAGATGATGATGATCTCCTAGTGCTGCTACCTTTCCTAGTTTTATTTTTATTCTTGGAAGAAATTTTTCTTGAGGATTTCTTTGTAATCTTACTCTTTCTAGTCTTCCCACCAGTTTGACCTTTGTGGGTTCCAACCATGCTATTTATACCCTTTTTCAACTTTATCTCACTCTTGGCCTGCTCCACTGCTGCCTCTGTAGGTGTAACTAATGTAACCTCCACCGGTTTGTCATTAACCCTATCTGTTTCTGAATTTTTAGGATTTAATTCATAAAAATTTGGGTTATATGCGACTCTTCCCTCAATACATTTCTTGCAAAAGTTTAAATATTTATCCATTTTCTTTTTTAAGGTGTAATGTGAGCCGTATCTCCCCCTTTAATGCTAGAGCATTGTTAAAGGAGCTATCTTTTATATAGATTTTGATTCGACCTAAATTCGACTGCCTCACCCCCAAATAAAACCTGTCTGGAAATAATTGGCTTCTTTTATTGTTTGGCATTACCATTCTTAAAATTGGTTCTAAGGAATCTCTAACAAAACTATAATTGCAGATATCTGAAAAAACCATGAGGGTCTCTGATATTTTTTCATTTAAAAAAATATCGCAGAGCGCCACTTTCCAATTTCCCCTCAATTCCACTCTCTCAGGAAGTTCCACAGTGAAGTTATAACCCTTGTTACCAGGATGAAACCTTAAGGAATCCTTTGAACTTAAGAAAATGTAAAAGTCTCCCTCTGTCATTCTCCCTCTTTTCATTCAATTATGAAAGCTTTAATACAAACACAGGGCAGCATTGGCTATTTATAGATCTTCCACAGCTGTCTCTGGTATCCAGGAATTAAATTTGCTTGGCCATCCTTTCCATTTTACCAGCATCTCTGATATCCCCTTTCTTTTCCTTTTTTTAAGAATTTTTTCTATTTTGTAGACCATATTTTCATCCAAAAATGCTAGTTGTAATTCAGGCTCATAAAAATATGACGTTATGACCTCATTTTGATAATCTTTTAGTTGATACATTGGGATATCTTGGTTTAGTTTTCTATCAATGATTGTAAAAATCTCACCAGACCATTTTTCAGCATATTCTCGATCGAAACTGTTCTTTAGATAACTTATTTTAACCCTATCACCGACCTTATACTTAAATTTCACCCTTTTAGGGTTAGATCTGGTCTTCTTCATGCTTTTGTCTTTCTTAATACCCTTAGCTTTGAGGCCATATTGATAAGACCATATATCATACTGGTTTGAACTCTGAGCCTTTGTGGGGGTCATCTTAATAGATCTATGGCTGGCATTGTTGTAACTAGCCGTAAAGTTTTGTAAATTATCTACCCATCTGAAGGATTCTCTAGCTGTTAAATATTTGAATATCTTGAGTTTAATTGTTTTTATTACTCTCTCTGCGTAATTAGCTTTAGTTTCATAATACGTAAATATCTGATCCACCTTTGAGGTTCTCAAAAATTTGGTCACCTCTGAATTTTTATATTCACTACCTTGATCACTTCTTATTTTCTGTGGTTTCACCCCTGATTCCTCAAAAATATTAGACATGACTTGCTTCATTTCCTTTCCTGTGAGAGTATACATTGGTCTGGTATAGAGATAACGAGTAAATATATCGATAAAAACCACAAAATAGCCATAATTATCATTCGATTTTCTGTATTTCACCAAATTAGCAGTATCTGTATCCCATTGATAATTTTTGGAGAAGGAAAGGACCTTGGGTCTCTTGAAATGTCTCCTGACAGGATGATGTGAAGTATAGGCCTCCTGTTTAGCTAGCCACTGTTTAATAGTTCTCCTTGAAATCTTGTATTGACCATTTTTTTTCAAAAATTTGTACAATTTTTCAAACCCACTGAAGGAGGCGGGACTACTGGGGTTATAATATGCCTCTTTAAGCACTATCTCCACATCAGGAGAGATTTTTATTCCAGAATTTAATCCATGCTGGTTTGCGCTCTCTGATAGACTCCCTGTCTCCTCCCCTCTGTTTTGTAGTCGATCCTCCTTGCTGTTTAACCCTTCCTCCATTGGAATTATTTAGGGTTTTTTGACCGCCAGTCATTCGCTTATCTACACTACTCGCAGGCAATCCTGGTGGGGGTGACATATATAGACTCTCATTGCTTCCAGTCTCAGCCTTGGACGATGTTACAGCATTATTCAATTGCTCAGATTCCTCATCAGCTGTGTTGCTTTTATACGAGCCTTGTTTTTCAATTTCGAGATATTTTTTAAATTTCAAAAATTGTTCATGAGGTATCATTACAAATTTATTCATTGTAAAATTTGGTTGATATATTTCCTTATGCTATATAATAATTCTGAAAAAATTGTGTGATGCTTCTTCAGTAATTGAAGCCGCCCTCTAACCCTTCTTAGAAATTGTTTAATCAACCCAGAATATTTTTCAAATTTTGCCCTGATCTTTTTACTGAGTGGCAG
This sequence comes from Sabellastarte sp. h YS-2021, assembly GCA_964017235.1. Classification (NCBI taxonomy): domain Eukaryota; kingdom Metazoa; phylum Annelida; class Polychaeta; order Sabellida; family Sabellidae; genus Sabellastarte; species Sabellastarte sp. h YS-2021. The sequence continues at coordinate 136,621,504 of OZ024927.1, read as the reverse complement.
ACGAAAAATATTGAAGAAAATCTCTGCAATGGCTTTTATTTGTGACTGATTAGCCTCTGAAAAGATATACTTGTTTAAATTTTTATTGTTATCCAATATAACCTTTAGAAAATGCTTTGCTCTAAGGAGATTAGAAGACATACTGATCAGTAGTCTTTAATCTAGCAAGTATTTATAGCTATTTATATACGGTTAGGTACTCATCAGGAAAAATATGGGTACGTAACCAGGAGGTCTTATCTCTGGTAGGAGATAGATCTATCAGCAAGTAACTGAAAGATTCTGCAGTGGCGTCGTCATAGGCCAGACAGACCTTATCACACATTCCTAACTGATTTCCTAAGATTTTTATTTGATTGATATCCCTAGGATTTTTAAATAAAATAAAATAATGTGTATTCAGGGTAATGTCTCTACTATATTTTCCCGAATGGTAGAGATTTTGTAAAATCAAAAAGACGCTCAGATTTCTGTGATGTGATTCTCTACTAAATAGATTGGTAATAGAGGGGCTATTCACTGCTGACATTTGTAAATCATCAATAATAATCAGATTATGCTTAGAGTCGGCAATTTGCTTTATTCGAGCCTCATCTGGAACTCCTTGAATAAATTCTAAATTTTCAATTATTTTGTTGTCAAAGGATTTCTGCCATACCCCATAAAAGTAGTACACCTTCTCCACAGGAACCTCAAACATAGCATTTAAATTCTCCAATAACTTAAAGATAAAGTTTGTCTTTCCAGAGCCCGTAGGACCTGCAATCATTGCAGTAGTGGGTGAAAAAAATCTGAACATTGTTATCTCTATCTTATCTCGTGAGTCACATAGTAAACAATCAGAGAGCTGGTTAGTCTCCTCTCTATTTATATTATTTTCACTTGCCAAGATTACAATCGCCTGCTTGCCAGTTACCTCAATACCTGCCAGATATCCTAGACAAAAGATTTTGTTTTGTATTATTTTCAGGTATTGTTGTGGCATAGAGTACATACAAATCAGAAAATGCAGGCTCAAATATTTATACTCTTAGGCTTTTTACCCGGATTAATATATTCTAAAGCTTGTTTCCAGAGAATGTGTAACTGTGAGAATGATATGGCTGTTTGTATAGATGTTGTATGGGTGGAATTTACCTATAATCCAAAAATCCGTATTTTATATCTGAAACAGTTGGAATATCTAGATATCCATCTAGTCTTGAAAAATTTTCCCTCTTTAGAATATTGGGTAATGATGGATATGATGTACTTCAACTGCAGTTGGATTGAAGAAATTCCATTGCAAATTAAAGTATCCACTAATATGTGCACAGACAACGTCCAGAAAGGTGAGTTTATTAACCTATGCAGATAAAAATGTAATCTAATAGTCAGAGAAAAAATGCCTTTGGGGTGCTTAGACTCGGGTTCGAAACTTCCTGCTATTTTTTAATAGGGAATGGAGATTTTTAACAGATTTCCTCAGTCTGTACATTCACAGCTTACTCTCATCGCCTCCAAAGAAGCACAGAGGATAGCAATGCCTCATTAATATGTTTATGAGCTGCTTACCTACGGGTTCAAAATTTCCTGTTAATTTTAATTGGGAATGGAGATTTTCAACAGAGTTCCTCACTCTGCACCTTCACAGCCTACTGTCATTGCGTCCACAGAGGCATACAAAGCATTACCTTATTAATATGACTATCTGGTCTACCTTTGGTTTAGAAATTTCATGTTAATTTTAATTGTGGATGTAGATTTTCAACAGACCTCTACAGCAATTTTTTCCCTTTTTTATTAGCTACAACAGAGAGTGAGATATGGGAGGATACCCAGTCCTTATTGTCATCAACAGGTCTCTGGGATTCCACTACCTCTGCCCAGTATTCGTCAAATAATTCTGACCATAATATGACCAAAAATAGAGATTACAGTAGCAATCATATCCAAAGGTACTACTGGATATTCTTCTCGATCAGTACCGCATGCATTATGGCTGTATTCCTATTTGCATGGATTTTGGGAAAAAAATTATTATGCTGTAAGCTTCAAAGAAATTCGGGAAATGAGACAAATGCTGTCGAAATGGAGGATGTGAGACATACTGCTGATGAGGAGACTGAGACCTACCCATAAAGGTAGGAAATTTCTTATGAAATTGTATAATGATAATTTTTATGCGCTTAAATTAGGGATTGTGACGTCACATTGCAGGGATATCTACGTCATAAAATTATGACGCATCTCTTACGCAAATAATAACCTATGACCCTATTTCATCTTGAGTTTTGTTTATCTCTCAGCGTTCATTTCATTCATTAGGATTATGGCTTCGTTAATTTATCTTTTGTTAATAGTACTAGTGTCAGATATTGTTACCAGTTATCACATCGAATGTAAATACGATGAAGAGAGTCAGGTTTTATCCATTGTCGGGATTAAGTCTATCCAGGATTTTCAAGATTATGGAATAAAATGTGGTGACTATATGCCTAGGAGACTTGAATATCTAGAATGTTATCTTGGAGAAATAAGGCTACCCCTGAAAAAATTACAGTTGAATTATCCCAGTTTGAGGGAGATATACTGGAGATGCGCTGGTTACTGTATAACGGAAGGATCAGGGATAGATGTCTTTGGATGTGAAAACGGTAAGACATTTGGGTATTATATTTGTCTCAGATAATATGATCTGTCTTATTCTAATTAAGATTTCCAAAAGATTTGTGCTACACTTGCTGTAGGCTAAGCCTCTGTTCTATCCAGAGATAATATAAAAAATATGCAATTTTAATCGCAAAGATTGTGATTGCGTTCTAGGTCTTTCCCTGACGTTCGAAATTTCACGTTAATTCTAATTGGGAATGGAATTTTCAACAGAGTCTCTTCTATTAAATAGACCCATTACATAGGGTAGGTGTGATATTCATTTTTTTTCCTAGCTAAAGGATATCCTGATCTTATAAATTTTACACTAATTCCTGTTTATTTTACTTTATTTTCATTTAGACCAGACTGGACAGACCCAGCACAGGTGTCAGGATGGGAGCTGTCAGGATGAAGACAAGGCTGACAAAGATGGTAAAGATGATGATGATGATGATGACGATGATGATGATGATGATGATCTCTATGCTCTTTTTGTCATACCTATTTTAGCTATTATTGGTGGAGTTCTGACTTATCTATTTAAAAGATACAGGAATGTGATATTGATGAGGCTTCTTAATACAGTGATGGATTGGATTGATGTTGATGAGAGAAGAGTTTCAATGGAGAGTGAGACTGATCCCAGCACCTCGGAAAGTACATTGGTGAAAGAAAGACTGAGGGTAAATCAGAATTCAGACATTTCTACTTCCAGTTTATCAAGTCATATGTGGAATAATAGGTTGTCAACTGATGCTCAAAAAATATACTTAAATATCATGGAGGATATGACAGATGAGAGTGATCAATCCTCAGGAACAGCTGTAGAGATGAGGGATATTGGGATCCAGATTAGTTTGTCCTCTGAAACAGAGGAACAGTTTGAACCTTTAGACATGTCGATGAGTTCTGATCAAGAGTTACCAGAGATTGCGGTAACAAGTTCTTTAGAAACCAGATCTGGACAAAAGTATCAAAAAGATTTTATTATTAAAAAGTAGACTCCCATTTCTATGTAACCAAGATGTTTATCCTAGAATTTTACAGACCTTTTTTTATTGTAATTGTATATGTAATTTGTATCTTACTGGGACTCTTTTTTCTGTGGGTGTTAATTATTCATTCATTTTTAATCAGTCAGAGATTGTTATCATTATTGTCAATGGTTATCCTGTATAGATATTTTTTCATGTAATATACTATGTGGAAACTTGTGGTTTACCAATATTGTCAATGATTATCCTGTATAGATGTTATTTCATGTAATTTAATATGTGAAGATTTGTGATCTAACAATAACAAGAATATCTTATACATTTCAGAATTTTATTAAGCAATCCACTGCAAATCCCTTTTACATCATACATAGGAGTTTATATAGTAACAACAAGAACATAGACGAGCTACAGATTCTTTGACTCATAATGAGACATCTTTGACTCAATTTTTATAATAATAACAATAAATAAATAAAAACAGTCATAGAAAGGGTATATTTTGTAACACATAGAGATACATAAGATTTATGTATTCATTAAGAATGCCATTGAATTATTTCTTTGTATTACCTCCTTTTATGTAAACACTTGAGAGGTGATAAATCAGCTACATTATGTAAAATTACATTGAGAGATAGAGAGAGGGATAGCTATGTGATATACAAAGAGGAGAAAAAAATTTAATGAGCTCTCAGACAGAGTAACCATGTAAATCACCTTCATGATAGAGTAACTATTACATAAAGATCGTAGCAAGTATAAATATTTACATAGGCATATGAAATATGAGGTTAGATATTAACTATATACATATGACTTTCCAATTTCTTTGTTAAAAATATATTAACCATATGCATATGAAGTCAAAGTTCTTTGTCAATAGATCTACCTTTTCCGGAATTTATTTAGAGTCCTTCATATGTTCCATCATTCTGTTGAAAACCCGATCTTGATATCCTAGTCTGTCTAGAGAAATGCTGATGCTCTGTATGAAGAGTAATTGTCAATTTTTCCAGATGTGGTAGGAGATTAGGGAGGGGGCCTGAGAGTGGAGTCCATACTTCAGAGCGAATTTTTTTTTAAAAAAATTTTTCACTGTTAACCCTAGGTGTCTCTGGGATTGTTAAAAATTTAGAAAAAAAAATTTTAAAAAAACTTTTGACTAGTGTTAAACCCTAGTTGCCTGTGGGACGCAAAATGCTGCAACCACTAGGGTCAGGATGCCATTGAGTGTTACACTCTAAACAGCGACTCGCCCTATGGGTTAAATTTCCTGAAATCAATGCTGCGCATGAGGTACAGTAAAAATGATAACAGGAGCTCATAAAAGCTCTTGTCAATGGTAAATCTATTTTGCAACATGCACATGTTAAGTGGGTAACACGCTGTTCATAATAGGTGGTCCAATCAGGGGCTATCATTGTCTCCACTTCATCTGGTTTTTTGCCTAAAAAAAAGGCGCAACCAAAGGCCATTTCGAGGTCTCTATTTGTTAGAGCCTCAATGAGCAGTTGTTCGTAATTTGTGTTCATATACATGGATGTGGGCACCCATGTAAAGAGTGATGTACTGCTCATTTTGGAGCTCCTGATGGAATAGGCTTTGGTAAATTTGTGTTCTAAAAGTATGGTCCTACATATGGGACACCTCAGTTCAGGCTCAGCCCCATCCTGCCACATCCTTGATAACTGACAAGAACACTCCACACAGAGCAAGTGTCCACATGGGTTGGTCAGTATGATGTCTGCCTGATCTAAGGCGTCTTTACAGATAGCACATTCAGCTTTTTCTAGGAATTGGGTCACAAATTGAACGAAATCTGGATATTTCCGCCTGAAAAATATAAAAATTAGAGAAATTTTAGTTATTTGACTAAATAGCAGAGATTAGTCATTACAAAATTGGGTTGAGAAAAAAGGAAATTGTGTTCCTGTGCATACCTGGGAGTTCGAATTTCACGTTATTGCTTATTGTGATTGGAGATTATCAACACTCGTCAACCTAAGGAAATGCCTCCAATTGTTTGTCAGAATACTGCAGTATTGCAGAGCTATGATTCTCTGTTGAAAATCTCCATTCCCAATTAAAATTAACAGGAAATTTTGAACCCGAAGGTAGGCACCCTGACATACATATTAATGAGCTTAGGTCTTCTCAACCTCTCTGGATGTTGTGAGCAAGCATACTCAAGTACGAAGAATACTGTTGAAAATCTCCATTCCCAATTAAAATTAACGGGAAATTTCGAACCCGAAGGTAAGCACCTTGACATACATATTAATGAGCTTATGCCTTCTCAATCTCTGTGGATGCTGTGAGAGCAAGTATATCAGAGGAATACTGTTGAAAATCTCCATTCTCAGTTAAAATTAACATTGACAATTTGCATATTGAGGGTAGAGAAACCCTTTTCGAATATTATCTCTCACTGACAAATTACACATGTTTTACCCAAAAAGCTTCATTAAGATAAAAAATTCAAATTAATTGAGATAGTTTAGCGAATAAGGAAATACATCAAATTTAGGAGATTTATCTAACTAGACCCTAAATTTCACCCACTTGGTTTTTTATTAGAGTTGTCATGAGAGAAGATAATTTATTGACATTTATTAACATTTCATTAAAATTCTTACTTCAATGAATGGTGTTACGCTCAGGAGGGGGTCTATACAAAGCTAGTTCTACAATAGCCTCACAGCTCCACCTCGTTACATTGGAATAAGTCCTCTCTAAAATTTTATGCAAAAAATTAAATTAAATAAATATTTGGTACTTACACAATAAAGGCCGGTAGAATGTCATTGAGCAGGATGTAACAAACCATCGCCTGCTGGTAGTGTCCATTGTCAATCAGCATCAGTAGTTCACAAATGGTTATCATATTGGAAATCAGATGATTGGGTCGAAAGAGATCAATTCTTCTTCCAATTTGTACAAAGTTATCCATTTTGAGATTGATTGAACAGCCTATTTTGATTCAGTAAAATTCTGGGGCCCAGAATGGGTTTGATGCGGGGTTTTATAGTGAAATTTTGGGTTGAAAGCTGTTGCCATTATCTGATAATTAAAAATAAAAAAAGTGATTTAATGTCAATTTGTCCCTGAATAATTAAAGGGGTATTTCCACGTCTACCTCCCCTTTGGCTGATTCATCTAAATGCGAACATTCCTCACATGTCAATTTTGCATGGTTAGGTTGATCAGGTTGAATTAAACATGGAACATATGTATATATTTCCATACGTTCGCTATACATCTGGTTACATACTTTCAAAAATTCTTCCCATTCTTTGGGTTTGCAGGATAGCCCTTCAGTGGTGGGAAACAAGTCTCCCTTGGCATTGGTCTTCCATTTCCTGATACCTACAGATTTATAGGGACTATTACAGGCTACATAGTAGGAGCCACCTATATGTACTTTCTTCTCTATTCCTTTGTCTCCTTTAAGAATAGCCTGCAGTGCATGGTTAATTAATTCAGAAAAATGAAGTAATACAACCAATTTTGAGATATTGATCTTAATCCCTGGGTTGGTGACAATCTGACCATCCCATTCCTTTAAATGAATAGACTGCACTTGACCAGTTTCACCATGAAACACCACATACTTCTTGGAGCCTAGATGAAAGGTTCTTCTATAGGTGACAGATAGAGATGCCTCTGAATAGTTCATTGCGGACATCGCCCCATGGCTTTGAGGTTCTATAAGATGATCTTTCTTCTTATTTTTAATCTGTAGAGATAGATCTTTCTTATTCTTCTTCAGAGCAGGTTTCCCTAAAACTTGAGCCTCTGCCATATTCACTGAATGATTTCGTCCTATTTTTTAATTCCTAGATTACAGCTTCAGATGATGTGTAAGGGTTAGAGCGAGAGGGTGGCTTTTTATAGACTTTGAGGTGAGGGGGAGAATATATCACGATTCAGCATATAGGATCACTTAGTCAGCAAAAGCTTTGTGTAGGAAAAAATACTTACTCAGCAAAGGTTTTGTGTGAGGAGACTTAAAACAGACTAGTATAACTGATCATTAAAGGAACACAGAAACTACAATAGTGCTTAAAAACAGATTTTATTGATAATTAAATGCAGATAATACAGACAAGTTTATTACTTAATAATTGTAAAGTTAAAGTGACAAAAAGGTTAGTATATCAGACAGACATCTGCCCGTCCTTTACATCTGTGTCTAACTAGAATTTATAAATAAGTTTTCATCTACTTGGTTTTTAGAACATAATGAACATTTATCATTGGTAGAGTACTGTTCTAAAGTCACAGGTGTCTGTCTTCCATCTGTCTTAGGTAGAGTATTTTTGTAAAATTCACAACTGACTGTCTTCCATATGTCTTATGTAGAGTATTTTTCTAAAATTCACAGGTGTCTTTCTTCCATCTGTGTAAGGTAACATCTCGTAACTATTCAATTCATTCAATAAGTTTAATGTCTCTTTATCTTCAAGAGGTAGGAGAGAAGAAACTATTTTTGGGCATTATCATTTTCACAAATTCACAGGTAGGTGCATGCCTTTTATGTTCATCCATTGGTATATCATAGGTCTCCCATTCAATAAGAGATATTTTACACCAGGGGCAGGTAACCTTGTCCCCCTCCCCTGTATAGAGGAAACCAGCACGAGTTAGGGCATCTGGGCGAATGGGGTGAGACTTCGGCCATGTTCTAAATGTAGCATATCTCTCATCATATCCAGAATAATCAGGAACCTTAAATATCCATCTTCCCACGTAGGGTGTGGGTTTATGACATAAATGTAACCCAGCAGAGCTACCACAGGGTGGTTGAATTCTTGGATTGGAGTTATATCTAGCTGAAGAATTCAGTGAAAAACCTCCAACCGAGGCGGCAGAATGAGTAGAGGCAGACTGAAGATAAGATGACCTAGCATCAGTCTGATCTTCCACTGGTTTACTTGCTGGATGAACTATCTCACTATCCTTATCAGTTATGTTGGATGCAGTATTAGAAAACATGTTGCTAGAAGATGCTGTTAGCTTGATAGTTGGAAAACCAATTAAGTTTATTAACTGAATTTTAGCGTTTATATAGACTGTTAAAATTCTAGTATTCAGCAGTTTTCCAAAGAAAAAGACAGGATTCAGTGATTATTAGTTAACCCCAAAGCCCTAACCCTAATCAAAAGTGTAAATGAAAGTAGGAGATTAAACTATGACTGTATATGAGGCGAGATATTGCGTTCGTGTGCTTACTCTGAGGTTCGAAATTTCCCGTTAATTTTAATTGGGAATGGGATTTTCAACAGACCTCTACTGTAACTAGCATACATTGTGTGATAAATCAAATATAGCTTTGATGATTCATTTTTCACAAGTGATATTGTTCCAGTAGGGTAGCATACAAAACCCCATTAAATGGCTAGCAGACAGAGCCCCATTACAAGAGTTCTAGCAGACAAAGACCCATTAAACAAGACAGCTGTGCGATGATTCAGTTTTCAGTAGAAATATGATGCAGTAGGCTAGAAGAGAAAGCCCCATTAAAAAAATGGGTAGCAGACAAAGCCCCATTAACCATTTGCAGCAGACAAAGGTTCCATTAAAACAGTTCTACCCCATTAAAACAAGTCCCATTAGGCAGACAAAGCCTCCCATTAAAACAGGCTTGGGCTAGCAGACAAAGCCCCCATCAGCAGAAAAAGGGGTATTAAACAACACAGCTGTGCGATGATTCAGTTTTCAGTAGTAATATGATGCAGTAGGCTAGAGGACAAAGCCCCATTAAAAACTTGGCTAAAAAAGCCCCATTAAAACAAAGCTTGTACTAGCAGACAAAGTCCCATTAAACACAGCTGTACTAGCCATTAAACAACAAAGCATGGCCAGCAGACAAAGCCCCATTAAAGTTCCCATTAAAAAACCACAGCTGTGTGATGATTGATTTTTTCAGAAGTAATATTTGATCTAGTATGGGTAGCAGACAAAACCCCATTTAAAAGATTGGCTAGCAGACAAAGCCCCATTAAACACAGCTGTGCTAGCCATTAAACAAAGCATGGCCAGCAGACAAAAGCCCCATTAAAAGCTTTGGCTAGCAGACAAAGCCCCGTTAAACATTTGTAGCAGACAAAGGTTCCATTAAAACCGTTCTAACCCATTAAAACAAGTGCCATTAAGCAGACATAGCCCCCCCCATTAAACACAGCTGTGTGATGATTTGACAATGCCACGAGATCTAGCAGACAAAGCCCCATTAAAACAAAGCCTAGGCTAGCAGACAAAGCCCCATTAAAAACAGCTGTGCTAGCCATAAAATCAGACAAAGAGCTGCCCCATTAAAAACTTGGCTAGCAGACAAAGCCCCATTTATCACATGGCTAGCAGACAAAAGCACCCCCTCCACCCCATTAAAAAATCAGACAAAGAGCTTGCCCCATTAAACAGCACAGCTGTGTGATGATTCATCTGAGTAATAGCTATAAACTATCAAAGTAAAACAAAAGTCCCCATTGAGCCAGTCTCAAGAACCTGTATAGAGCCCAATAACCTGTATAGAGCTAGTATCGACCCTACCCTATCTAGCCATCCATCTAACATCTGCCCCAGGCAGCTGCACAGCTGTCAAAAAGTGACATGATTGATGGGAAACTCGACTCGATATACACTCGGTATATACTACTCATGTGCAGTGTAATTTGTGTCAGTATTTAGAATTGACACAAAACAATCATCACATCACATTTAAAATATACCATAGGGCATAGGCACAAAAAATAATTGAATGGTAATTATAAATTAAACCAAAATATATCCAGTAAGTCAATTTGATAACAAGAATAAAATATATCAAACTGCATTCTAAACCACTAGCAGGGGTTACTAAGGCTCATTGGTAACACACTGTCCTCCCACCTCTGAGGCCGGCAGTTTAGACCCCGGACCTTATGTGGGAAAGTTGGTAGTTGCTTACCAATGGTTGGCAGCTTACAGTACACAATCTTGACAAACTGTATGTACTGGTTTCCTCTGACAACAAAATTTTCCCTGTAACTCGATTGTCTAGAACCTATTTGCACACCCTGGGAACTGAATGTCACATAACCAAGTTTCAAGGGGACTTGAACTCACACCTTGCCATTCCATAAGCCCACACTCTACCAGATGAGCTGTACGGGAAAGCCCCACTAGCCACGCCAGTAAGTGATTATATAACTTCTTGGGTGCTGTCACATTCTCCCCTCACATATGAAATCTGACACAAGGTTCCTACTGGCTTACACTAACCAGTATCACTTTATGTCTATGTTTGAGTTAATCCAACAACACTTGTCAACTCCACATAAGGTATTAACTATCACAGGATTAAATTTTCAGGGGACTCAAACCAACAACCTGTTACTCTAGACACCCACACTCTCCCATTTAGCTTTATGGGAAATCCCTACAAGGCAAGCCATTGGTAGTGATTTTAACATTTTGTGAGTTCTGTCCCACATGTCTTAGTTTATCTAGATTTCATATATAAATATATATAAATACATGTCCTTCAGGGCAAATTTTGTCGAGTATAACAAGTTACATAAAAATAAACAAACATCTTTTGTAATTTACAAGTGTTCGAAGATCCTATTCTATTCAAGTGTAGAAAGTTTGTGTGTTTTATTATTCCTGATCAGCATTATGCCAATAACATTAAATAGAATAACCAAATCTGAAGCATTTTCAGTTTCTGTGCGTACATTCTTATTATTTAAACTTGCACAGAATGCTATTCTATAATTCCAAAACACCGAAATGACACCAAATGAGATTCATATCATGACAAGCTATTGACCCACCACCATTTAGAACAGGTTGGCCACATCATTTCAGAACAAGCTTTTTACTGGAGAAACTGATCTTAACAATTTCATGGAAAATATACAATCGTCAGGTTTTTGTAGTATTTGCACTTTGCACAGTAACCATTATAAACAGTCAGGGCCACGGTGGCCCAGTGGTAACACACTCACTTTCCACCTCGAATCCTGGCCTGATCTCATGTGGGAAAGATGCCAGTTGCTTGTCATTGGTCAGCAGTTTACAGTATAGAACCTTGCCCAACTGTATGCACTGGTTTCCTCTGCCCTTCCAACTACCCATCACAATATGGCCGATGAGGTACTAGGCATAATGTTAAAGTACTAAATAAATCAGCATTAAACAGTCGATATTTACATCACAATCACAGTATTCAACATGAAGAAAGTTTTACAGCCTCAAACAGATACTCAGTGATAGCTTTTGCGATCAACTGCAAAAAAAAATTCAATTTAATTACCTCCACCTAGGAGGTTATGTATTCAATGGCATGTGTTTGTCTGTTTGTTTGTATAATAACTTAAAAAGTTATGGATGGATTTTAAAGAAAATTTCAGGTAATATCGACAATGGAACAAGGAACGAATGATTAAATTTAGGAGGTGATTCAGTTCACCATCTTGATATAGGAATTTATTATCATTACACTCATAACCATACAATAAGAGGTGTTAGTACAATAATTTTAAAATACAATACAAAAACCTAGTGGTATGGAATAAATTAAGCCCAACCCAAACCTCTTTTTAAAACTAAACATAAGTGGTGCTGGGAGTGCTGGTAAATCTTTGCCCTCTTGTCACAATAAAACAATGCACTTACACATCAGCATTTACACAAAACTGACACACTTTCTGATGTCTTTATTTTAGGAATATTTGTGATTTACCATCTACAACAACTCAGAAAACTATTTAGTTTAAAATTACCAGACTTTCCTTCAAGCATATTCAGAAAGCTCAGAACGACCATCTGATACATCTCAAGGATTGCCACAGTCCCAGCCATTATCTCATGCATATGCATGAGTGCCATACTCAACCTATTCACAAACATCTACGTGTATTGTACAACCATAACCCAATAGTGGCACATAATTGTAACAATTATACCCGATTCTTGGACACATAAATAAAATATGTCTACATTCTGTAACAATGGTGCAGTCAATGAATAATTTTGGTGTAATCTAAAGATTTTAAAGTTGCAACTCTTTTTTAGACATTGGTGCGGAAGCAGGATGTACTTTTATAAAATTTTAAAGCCGAAACCTGAAAAGCATAATTAAAAACACAAAATGTCAATGATTTAGTTTTGGTCAAGTGAAACGATCCAAATATTTGTTATTGACATCGTTTTGTATTTCTTGATTGGTCAACCCTTGATCCCTCTTTTTCCTAGAAATTTCTGATGGGTTTAAAGGCTGAGAAAAATGTGATGGGATCCAAATATTTTGTTGACTGCCCCTAACCTAATTTATCGATTTTTTGATTGGTTAACACTTTATCCCTTTTTTCCCGAGAAATTGTTCTGTTGAAATAGGCTGTAATTTTATTATTGTGTGACCGAATAAAACACATTTACAGCATACATGTACGATTACATGCACTGGTTTTTTTTCTCGTTCTTAACATAAGTTTTGTCATATTTTACCTCACATCATACTGGAAATGGACTGCAAATGAGCAAGACTTAAGTGATAAAGTGTTTCATTATAGGACAAAACTGGAAGTGATAAGACAAGACTGACAGTGGTAAAGAAGTCTGGAAGGGTTTAGGACAAGGCAATTTCCAGGTGGGAAGAGCCACATTCAGGATCAAGAGTCAGGGATGGTCAGTGATATATCAAACATGTTTGATATTTTGCCGACCCACCACCACAAGCCAGGAAATCACAACCGATCTTAAATGACTCTGCAAAAATTACTCCCAACCCTCAAAAAATCATTAGTTACCCACAAGATGGCCCCATTGGAACACCCCTGTAATTGGGGTGTTCCACTGGAGCTGACCCTACAACCGGCTCTAAGACTTAAGTGTTGGTTGCAGAAGTCAGGGATGAAAATCCAGGAAAAAAGGACAAAAATTTTGGGTTGGTTTTACCTCCCGATAGGACATAGCATATCACGGCTTGTCTGGATCTACCTCCTGACTTGGGGTCAGGTGCTTTTATCTCCGACTTGAAACTACCAGGACAAGCCATAAACCCCTAACAGACAAGCATATCGCGCCCCGACAAGTTATACTGACAAACCAACAGGGCTGGAGCATTTTCCCAACCCACCCCAACTTGACTGATCAATTTCTGGAGTTGGGATTACCAGTCCGGATCAAACCAACACTTTATAAACCCCTTCTAGCTGCTATAATTCATCATTTCTCACTGAAATATGTCAGCTACACATCAGAAAGACTACAGATGCTTAGGAAACTTTTGTTTTTATTGAGTTTAATATTTTGATTTTCATTATGATTTGCAGACAGAAAAGGAAGAACCCAGGACCAGCACCTGCCCTACAGCCAACACCTTTATCACAGCCACAGCCACCAGCAGGAGCAGAAGAAAACCACCAAACCCCTGGGTCAAGCCCTGGATTCTTCAAAGAGAAGAAAGAGGATGCTATAGAACCCTTCTGGTAGACTTAATACATACTGATATCCCAGGCTACCAGAATTTTGTCAGGATGCCACCTGAATTTTTTTACTTCATTGAGGAATGCATACACCACCGCATCAAGAAGTCAGTCACCAGTTTCAGGAAGCCTTTAGAAGATGGATTGAAACTGGCAATAATGCTGAGACACCTGCAACAGGAGAAACTTACACGTCCTTGCAGTATAACTGGCTGGGTGGCCAAACCACCATCTGTATTTGAGCTGTCCTATCGATCCTGAAGACTGGAAAAGGTTGAGTAGAAGTTCAAAACCACATGGAATGTCTCCGTGCTCTAGCGACACTAGATGGGAACCATATCGCCATGAAGAAGCCAAAGAAATTTGGAAGTGAATGCTACAACTACAAGGGCTTCTTTTTCCTGGTGCTGCTAGCCCTGGTTGATGCAGAATACAGATTCTGGGTAGGTGTTAGGTCAAGTGGGTCTTCATCAGATGCACAATTATTTAACTGCAACAAGTTGAGGAAGAAGATCAAGGGTGGTACCTTGGGGCTTATGCCACCTGAACCCCTTGGGGAGGGAGGACCAGATTTGCACTATTTCTTACTGGGTATTGACGCCTTTGCCTACAGCAGAAGACAAATCACAAGGGAAGAAAGAATAGCAAACTACAGGATCTCCAGAGGATGGAGGGTTGTGAAGAATGCATTTGGAATATTAGTGAGCAGATTAGGGTCCTACTGGGCACAATGGAGCAAAGACCAAAGGTTGTCAGGACATTGTTTTGACATATGTGGTGTTGCATAACATGCTGAAGACACACCAGGGCGAAGCAGACAGGGAACCTACCCAAGCAGATGATATAGTGGCCCTACAAAATGAACAGGTGGTGTATGTGCCTGATGACAACTACAGAATCAACCTTCGAGGGAGGCAAAAAATCAGCGAGACCTACTGAAAGATTACTTCAATCATCTTGGGGCATTGGCTGGGCAGGACAGGATCTGAACTGTGCCAAGAAACTACCACGGGGACAGAAGAAGTTGGCATCTATCAGTCATTTTCAGGATTACCAAATTATTGCAAGAACTTTTATTTAAGGTAGTGTTGCTCCAATTTCCAACAAATTAAAAAAAACAACAATACATTTCCAACAAGTTTCCAAACAATTTCCAACAAAATAAGAAATCCCATATAATGAATAATGTCAATACAAGTTATATAAAAATGTCCCACATCAAATTTTGTAAACTTCCAAAGTGAATTTTTTTCGTAGTTTTCTTTCTAGTAAATTTACAAGATATTTCTAAGTTTATAAAAGGGTGAGATAGTATAGTGGCACCATCTACACAATAAGAGGAAAATTATTACACAAATTGGTTGGTGCCAATTGGGGTAATGGTTGGGACATCCCAAATAAATTTCAGTTCATTAGCTCTATGCCTAGTTTGAGTATCTGGGTTAATTTTAGCCCCTAACCATTCAATCACACCGAATCTCATGTGTTTATGAGAGTGATTATCTAAGTGGAAATGTTTGGAGACTGGGGTGATTTGGCTTTTGTGCTTTTTCACACTTGCTATATGTTCATATATCCTGTTTCTAAAAGGTCTACCTGTTTCACCAATGTATTGTTTACCACACAGTGTGCATTCAATCAAATAGACTATATTGCTCACTTCACATGTTTGTAATACTGGTTTTGGCAAATTCATACATTTGTGTGTTTTGCCTGTGTGGTGGCTTTGAAAATGTTCAATTTGATATAGTAATGGACAGTAATTACATTTACCCAATCTAGTGCACACTTTTGGTTGTGATATTGGTGTTGGGTTTTGTATTGGTGGGTATGAGATTCTGTTACTTGTGGGGATATCTCTGAGGTTGGGTAATCTTCGAAAACCTATTAATGGTTTTTGGGTGACGATCTGTTTAAGTTCATCACAATTCTCAATGATATTCCAATTGGAATATATGAATTTTTTGATGTTTGGATTTGTTGGGTTATACCTAGTAATCATCACAGGTGGGGTTTTATTTTTAGGTTTATCTGTAAGTAAATCCACCTGTGTAAATTTAGAGACTCTTTTATAGTGAGCTCTGAGTTGTTTGATAGGGTAACCTCTGTTGACATAATATTGTGTTAGTTTATCAGCATTGGTTTTGAAATTACAATCCAATGTGCATATTCTCCTGATTCTGAGATATTGCCCACATGGACCATTCCTCGTGACACTTTCTGGGTGTGTGCTGGAATGGTGTAAAAACAGATGTGTGTCAGTAGGTTTATTGTACAAAGTTGTTATCTTCAAAGTTTCTTTGGTTATTCGGTTTCACTGTAGTGTCTGAAAGTTGATACTTTCAGTGCTAGTTTCTGAGATAAATTTAATTGTGGGGTGAAGATTATTGAGGTAATTTAGAAACTCTTTTAGTGAATCTTCACCATGGGTCCATATAAGGAAAATGTCATCAATAAATCTTTTCCAAATCAAGGGTTGTAATGGGTAATTGCATAAGGCCTTAATTTCGAATCTCCTATGCAGAGAGTTAGTCTTTAAGTATAATGCTTTACTTTCTTTAGGGTAATTACCCCTTCTATCTCTTTCAGGCGATTCATTCCTTTTCCTCTTTGCAGGTTGGTTTTCATTGTCCCTTGATTGTCCAAGAGATGCAGCCGCTTGTTCTAACAAGTGTAGTGTATCATCACTTAGAGTGGACTTAGGTATTGGTGTGCCTATAGCTGGTGTGATTGCAGTTGATGACTGTACGCCTAATGTATCCTGGCTAGCACTTGCAGACATGTTGGTTCCCACAAGTAAAAACTTAGAAGGGAGTCTGGTGCTAGTAGGATAAGTATTGCCTGATAAAGTGCCTTACGTGTAAAGCATTTATTTTGACCCTCTTGGATTAGAGTATGGTCTCATCAGAGGCTTAGGATTCAATGTGATCTGACCCATTAAGGTGCTTATAATAGCTCCGGCAGGCTCCAGGAGTATTGTGCGCCTGCAGGATGTTTACCTATCATATAGTGGTGTTCTGGTGTTGCTGTATATGGCATTACATAAAAACACACTTAATTTGTGTATATTGATTTTTTTTATTAATAATGGTTATTGCACTTATTCACTCTGTCCCATTGCCTCCTTAGAGACTTAAGGAGGTTGGGAGATGGTTAAAGCATACCAATCAATTCCTGTGATTGTCAGATATGGTTTTAACAATATTTGCTATGTAATGTCATATTGTGTTAAAACACAGGATAAATAATTGAGACAGTATTTATTTAATCAGCTTTATTATTGAATAAATATATCAATAAAGTATGTGTTTTATTTTATGCATTGTCAACATATTATATTATATACATTCAAAAGCACAATTACCAGTACTGTAGTAATTATTCCAAACTCAGTCAAACTTAATTATAATAAATCAACTGTAATGGAGTCACTCAAGGAGAAATGTCCCCATATAATTGAATTAGGTTTTCCTTGAAACCTGTATCCACATTAGTGGGTGTTGTTGGCCTAGTGGGTTCTGGGTTGTCATCACTTTCGCTGTCACTGGAGATGGTTACCAGTTTATTGGCCCCCTGGGCTGCAGATGAAACATGTTCTAGTCAGTCTTTTTTGCTTGGGTTTTTCAAGTGGGCAAATTTTGGCTTAGTGGCCAATTTATCCTTAAGTATGGGGTAGTATCTTCTAAATTAAAACAAATGAAAGAATGTGGACTCATTACAGACAAAAATTATGAGTACCTAAATCCTAAGAATTGTAAATATGGTCAATTCTACTTACTACCAAAAATACACAGAAAAGGTATTCCAGTAATATGCAGTTCAGTTAACCACCCAACTGCAAATATCAGCAAATTTGTAGATGAACACATCAGGGCTTATGTCCCCAACACCAAGTCTCACATTAGAGACACCCAAGATTTCATCAATAAAATTACCCAATTGGGACCCATCCCTGAAGGGGCTATATTAGCCACTCTTGATGTGACCGCACTATACACCAATATACCAAATCATGAAGGACTGCTTGCAGTTGCAGAGCATATGAGACAAGACCCCACCAAGGGACCAATCGGTAATTACATCTTAGATTTACTCAAACTTGTTCTCCATAACATGTACTTTGAATTCAATAATGAATTCTTCTTGCAAATAGGAGGCACAGCTATGGGAACAGCATTGGCACCAAATTACGCCAATCTATTTATGGATAGATTCGAAACTAAGGCCTTATGCAATTACCCATTACAACACTTGATTTGGAAAAGATTTATTGGTGACATTTTCCTTACATGGACCCATGGTGAAGATTCACTAAAAGAGTTTGTAAATTACCTCAATAATTTTCACCCCACAATTAAATTTATCTCAGAAACTAGCACTGAAAGTATCAACTTTCTTGATACTATAGTGAAACTTGATAACCAAAGAAACTTGATAACAACTTTGTACAATAAACCTACTGACACACATTTGTTTTTACACCATTCCAGCACACACCCAGAAAGTGTCATGAGGAAAGGTCCATATGGGCAATATCTCAGAATTAGGAGAATATGCACATTGGATTGTGATTTCAAAACCAATGCTGATAAACTAACACAATATTATGTCAACAGAGGTTACCCTATCAAACAACTCAGAGCTCACTATAAAAGAGTCTCTAAATTTACACAGGTGGATTTACTTACAGATAAACCTAAAAATAAAAATAAAACCCCACCTGTGATGATTACTAGGTATAACCCAACAAATCCAAACATCAAAAAATTCATATATTCCAATTGGAATATCATTGAGAATTGTGATGAACTTAAACAGATCGTCACCCAAAAACCATTAATAGGTTTTCGAAGATTACCCAACCTCAGAGATATCCCCACAAGTAACAGAATCTCATACCCACCAATACAAAACCCAACACCAATATCACAACCAAAAGTGTGCACTAGATTGGGTAAATGTAATTACTGTCCATTACTATATCAAATTGAACATTTTCAAAGCCACCACACAGGCAAAACACACAAATGTATGAATTTGCCGAAACCAGTATTACAAACATGTGAAGTCAGCAATATAGTCTATTTGATTGAATGCACCCTGTGTGGTAAACAATACATTGGTGAAACAGGTAAACCTTTTAGAAACAGGATATGTGAACATATAGCAAGTGTGAAAAAGCACAAAAGCCATATCACCCCAGTCTCCAAACATTTCCACTTAGATAATCACTCTCATAAACACATGAGATTCGGTGTGATTGAATGGTTAGGGGCTAAAATCAACCCAGACACTCAAACTAGGCATAGAGCTAATGAACTGAAATTTATTTGGGATGTCCCAACCATTACCCCAATTGGCATCAACCAATTTGTGTAATAATTTTCCTCTTATTGTATAGATGGTGCCACTATACTATCTACCCCTTTTATTGTCTGTATATTGGAATATATTACACACAAGTGACTTAAATATAACAAAAATATTTGGGAAAATTGTACATCATGAGAATAACTCCTCTGTGATGTCACAAGTGACGTATGACGTCACACTAAGCAATATATGTGAATTTCTTGGCAACTAGTTTAAATTGCCCCCCATTCCCAAGCAACAGTTTGAGGTTTTGCATGTTTAAATCATTTAAATTCAAGATTTTTAGGTGACAACATGTACTTTGGTGAATAATATTACCGGGAATATTGTTGTTAAATATATATATATTATAATTCACCGGTTTTTTACCGTATAAAGTGAAAACCATTGGAATATACAATTATCAAGAATCAAATATAATTTGTGTGTTTTACTGTGAATATCATCACCAAGTGAATGCTACACATACTTTTGTTCACCTTGATCACATATATTTTGTGACTAAGTATCATGGCTGAATATATTTATACCGCAAAATGGAGGAATATATAGGCACTGGAGATAACATCTGAGTATACTTTTATCTAACCACTATATTTATATCTAATCACTAATATGGTGAAATAAAATATACTAATGTGTTTCTATGATGATTATGTTCATACATATATATAATCAATGGTAAATTATATCCGATTGGAAAACAATAATAAATTATTTTAAAACTTATAAAATAATTTATATATTTAAAATCAAATGTATGTAATCAAAGTTATATTACATTTTTGAAGTAAAACGATATTTAAATTGTCCAATGGACTAGTTATAACACACAAATATTTTCCTGGTACTCACCAATATTTTTATGACCAATAATAAAAAATATTGTGATCATACATCTTCAGTATTTATTAGGCAGTACTGTAATATTTTCAGCACTAAACATTACAACTGCCACAGCTGTCATAGAACCTTTGTAAGGAAATTTTACCGTTATCGCCACATTAAGGAGGTCCACATGAATAATAGCCTTAACTGCAATATCTGCCATAAGAGCTATTCCAGAAAACATGATTTGAAAAGGCATCAGGAAAAGGAGGACCCCAAGCCTTCGACTTCAATCTCAGAGCCTACCCCTATGGATTGGGACATCCCCCAATCCTTTTATGATCTCCTTGATACTCTGGAAAATGTTGGGCTGCAGATGAACAATTCTAGCCAGTCCTTCAATAAAAGCACCCAAACCACAGGAGGTAAGATAAATCTTGCTCCACTTACTAGGCATGTATATACCAATACTGAGCTTAAATTATCAGTTGATAAATCAACAAACACAGAACCACTCATTATACTTGAACCACACTTGTATCAACCCACAACAGGATTGCACAGAACACTGAAGAAATAAATCAATTACTGCAAGAATCCTTGCACAAAACCAAAACTGAAACTAAACCTAAAGATTAACAAACCAGTTATTAAGCCAAATTATCAGAAATTGGTACAAAGATACTACACCAGACTTAAGGATCAATTGGCCACTAAGCCAAAATTTGCCCACTTGAAAAACACAAGCAAGAAAGACTGGCTAGAACATGTTTCATCTGCAGCCCAGGAGGCCGATAAACTGGTAACCATCTCCAGTGACAGCGAAATTGAGGACAACCCAGAACCCACTAGGCCAGCAACACCCACTAATGTGGATACAGGTTTCATGGAAAACCTAATTCAATTATTTGGGGACATTTCTCCTTGAATGACTCCATTACAGTTGATTTATTATAATTAAGTTTGACTGAGAATAATTACTACAGTACTAGTAATTGTGCTTTTGAATGTATATAATATAATATGTTGACAATGCATAAAATAAAACACATACTTTATTGATATATTTATTCAATAATAAAGCTGATTAAATAAATACTGCCTCAATTATTTATCCTGTGTTTTAACACAATATGACATTACATAACAAATGTTGTTAAAACCATATCTGACAATCACAGGAATTGATTGGTATGTTTTAACCATCTCCCATCCTCCTTAAGTCTCTAAGGAGGCAATGGGACAGAGTGAATTCGAGTTTAGGTTTCCAAGCAACCACCTTAAAGTGCAATAACCATTATTAATAAAAAAATCAATATACACAAATTAAGTGTGTTTTTATGTAATACAATATACAGCAACACCAGAATACCACTATATGATAGGTAAACATCCTGCAGGCGCACAATACTCCGGAGCCTGACAGAGCTATTATAAGCACCTTAAGGGGTCAGATCGCATTGAATCCTAAGCCTCTGATGAGACCATACTCTAAACCAAGAGGGTCGAAATAAATGCTTTACACCTAAGGCACTCTATCAGGCAATACTTATCCTACTAGCAGCAGACTCCCTTCTAAGTTTTTATTTCCAAGTTTAAATTTTTTTTAAATGTCAAAGTCTTTGGAGAACTTGAAAAGTCTCTCAAAGGCCAAAATTGAAAAGGTCAGATCCTTCCCAGAAATGTCAAAGATTCTTAAAAGTCAAATTGTGTCCAATCTTTTTTTTTTGGGGGGGGAGACCAAAGTTTCATTTATTGGCCCAATTTCCTTTTTTTTTGTGTGTGTATTTGTTTGCTTGATCAAAGTCTCTTTGTTCTTTAAGTTCTTGTCCCAAAATTTTATAATATTTTTCACAAATCAAAATCTTTTTAAGTCCATGTTTTAATTATTTGAAGTTTTTTTAACTTCAAATTTTCAAACACTCACTCACTCATTTACTCATTTTGTTTTTTCTTCTGTTTGCCGGTCATGTGTTTGGTGTCAGGCAGTGTAATTCTTCTTGTTTTGTGATTTTTTAACACATGCAGCTATTAATTGTTTTTGGAAGATTTGGCTTTTCCTGAGAAGGACCTATAAATTTAACAACAATGGTCCTGAAAAGGACTGATTATAGGCAAGTGTAGTAGGTCTACTGCTGCTGCTGTTTGGAGTTGGGGCTGGAGTGGTTACTGTAGAGGCTCTTGCTGTTGAGTGGTTGGAGGAGAGGTGCCGTGTTGATGTGGGTCATTAGGTGAAAACGGTGGAGGTGTATTAATCTTCTGGTAGCTCAAGATTGACTGTAGATTCCCCAAAAAGCTAAAGACTCCTGATATGTTGTGTGAACTTTCTTCGCCCTGTGGCAGAGGGAACTGAAAGGTGGGTTGAAGTGCTTTGTCAGGGTCAGTGTGAAAGTAATCAGTCTTGAAGGCTCAAGTTGTTGGTTGCCCAGCCAATGCACCAAGATGATTGAAGTAATCTTTCAATTGGTCTCGCTGATTTTGGCCTCCCTCAAAGGTTGATCCTGTAGTTGTCATCGGGCACATACACCACCTGTTCATTTTGTAGGGCTGATATATCATATGCTGGGATTGGTGCCCTGTCTGCTCCACCCTGGTGTGTCCTCAGCATGTTGTGCAACACCACACATTTCAAAACAATATTTCTAACAACCTTTGGTCTTTGCTCCATTGGGCCCAGTAGGACCCTGAATCTGCTTTCCAGGATTGGAAATGCATTCTCCACTACCCTCCTGTATCTGGAGATCCTGTAGTTTGCTATTCTTTCTTCCCTTGTGATTTGTCTTCTGCTGTAGGGTTTTACAAGCCATGGCATTAAGGCAAAGGCATCATCACCCAGCAAGAAATAATTGTAATTGGACTTTTATAGCGCTTAATCTCCCCATGCAAGAGGACTCTAAGGCGCAACAAAACCAAAAAACCAGTCGACCAAATTTCAGTATACAGAGATAGAAGAGGGGTCAAGCACCATGGAGAACACCAGGGGATGATCCAGGCTAAGGTGGGTATGCTTTGGTGTACAGGTAGGTTTTAAGCTGCTTTCTGAAAGAGGCCAGGGAGGGAGAGACACGAATCTCATCTCGAAGAGCATTCCACACAGTGCATGGGAGCATCAAAAGCAAAACTATTACCAAACTGTTTGACAGATTTATGAATAGAAGGGTAGAACTTTGGAATGACAAGAAAATTGCCACCACTTTGACTGCATCTGGTACCATAAGAACTGCTGTAGGAAGAAAGATATGGAGCAAAATACTTAGGAAAACCTGTATGAAGAAACTTATAAACAAGTGTGGCTGTCTTAAACACTGTGCACTGTTCAACAAAAAGCCAATGCAATTTCTTAAGCACAGGAGCTATACTGGTGTATCGACTGGTGTTTGATACAATTCTGGCTGCACTATTTTGGATGCACTGTAATTTGCGTATATTGACTTTGGAGAGGCTCCTGAAAAGTGAGTTGCAGTAATTCAACCGACTACTAACAAGAGCATTAGCCACAAGCATAGAAACATCATGAGTAAGAAACCACCTGACATGTCTAAAATCATGGAGTTTAACAAAACAAAATTTGCAGACATTATGAACATGCTTGGACAGGGAAAAATCTGAATTGAACCACACACCCAAATTTTTGACTGTGTGAACAGAGCAGAGTGATAGAAAAGATATCAATTAGAAAACATGCTTTCAACTTATCCCTCTGTGTCTTTGAACCAAAGATGATAAACTCAGTCTTGTCAAGATTCAAGTTGAGCTTACTAGTTCACATCCACTCTTTAACATCATCTAGGCACCTGTTCAATTTTACAAAGGCAGCATATACATTCTTCTGGGATAAATGAACATAAATTTGGCTGTCATCTGCATAGAAATGAAACTTTATTCCTTTATGTTTGCTGATAATCAAACTGAGGGGGTGATGTACAATCAGAACAACAAAGGGCCCAGGACAGAACCTTGCAAGACGCCAAATAAGAGTTTACAAACATCTGATAAAGTAGAACCAATTTTTATTGACTGATAACGGTCTGTTAGGTAGGAAGTCAACCATTTCAGAACAGAGCCACTGACTCCAAACCAAATACGGAGGCAACTGAGAAGAGTGGAATGATCTATGGTATCGAAAGCGGCAGACAAGTTGAGCAATACTCAGGCAGTGGGTTCACCTCTTGACAATGATAAGTCAACTTCATTTTTTATGGAGAGAAGAGCTGTCTCAGTTGAGTGACCAGCTTTATATGCCGACTGGTACATGTTGTCTAAGTTATGCAAATCCTCGCTAGCAGCACCAGAAAAAAGCCCTTGTAGTTGTAATATTCACTCACAGATTTCTTTGGTTTCTTCATGGTGATATGTTTCCCATCCAATGCCCCGAGAGCATGGGGGACATGCCATGTGGTTCTTTCCTCCACCTTTTTCCAGTCTTTAGGATTGGTAGGGTAGCTTAAATACTCTTCCTGGAATTCATAAAGCATGGCCCGGCAGACCTTGGAGACGAATTTACAGATGGTGGTTTGGCCAACCAGCCAATGATACTACAAGGACATGTAGGTTTCTCCTGTTACCAGGTGTCTTGGTGTTATTGCCAGTTTCAATCCTACTTCTAAGAGCTTCCTAGAATTGATGATTTCCTTCTTGATGCGGTGATGTATGCATTCCTCAATGAGGTCAAAAATTCAGGTGGCATCTTGACAAAATTCTGGAAACCTGGGATATCAGTCTGTATTAAGTTGGCCAGGTGGGTTCTAGAGCATCCTCTTTCTTCTCTTTGAAGGATCCAGGGCTTGACCCAGGGGTTTAGTGGCTTTCATCTTCTCCTGGGTGGTGGCTGTGGCTGTGGTGAAGGTGCTGGCTGTATATAGGACAGCTGCTGATCCTGGGTTACGATTCTTCCTGTTCTGTCTGCAAATCATAATGAAAATCAAAATATTAAACTCAATAAAAAACAAGTACCCTAAGCTTCTGTAGAAAGTCTTTCTGGTGTGTAGCTGGGATCATTGCAGTGATAAATGATGATTTACAGCAGCCAGAAGAGGTTTATAAAGTGTTGGTTTGATCCTGACTCGCCATCCCGACTCCAGAAATTAATCAGTCCAGTCAGGATGGGTTTGGATACTGGTCCAGTCACTACGGCTTGTTGTGGCCTGATATCACTTGTCTACTAGGGGTTTATGGCTTGTCCTGGTAGTTTTTAGTGAGGGATTAAAGCCCAAGCCAGGTCAGGAGGTAGATCCAGACAAGCCCGGATGTGCTATATCAAGTTTGGGATATTTTCCCAAAATTTTGCCAAATTTTTCATCACTTTTTTCTGAATTTTGGTCCCCGGTCCTTGACTTTTAAACTGACCCTAGAGCTGTAGAGTGGCTTGTGCGGTCGGTTCCAGTGGAACACCCCATACAATAAAAATGGAGAAATGAGATAATTTTAACATGCATCTAATATTTGTGTTTAACAACAATGTCCCCAAAGACATCTGGAACATGCTTCATTTGCATGCTGCAGTTGTATATTTTACTGATTAAATCGAATATAAATACTGCTTTGTGTTATATAACTAACTTAGATTTAACATTGAAAATGCATAGATTTAATGTAAGGATCGACTTTTGACACTTATTCAACATGTTTCCAAAGTTCTGTGTGTTGTGTGGAGATTTCACAGACATGGCAGATTTGCTACATGGCTGCACGGGGGGGGGGGGGGGGGGGGGGGGGGCTCATTTGGCCATGGACATGTTAAGACAATATTTTATGATAAAAATATTGTGTGTCAAAAAAGATGACAAAACTGTAACGTAAAATTTTAAGCTATAGTAAAGACACATAATGAGCAAGGAATTAAATATGAAAAGTTTCATTCAGAACAGGCATTCCAATTTCATTTCGTGATCATTTTCCAACATGTAACTTAGAAACTGAAAATAAATCGGGCATTGTTTTCGGGAGTTTACGGATTTTAGTATCAAGCCTTCTCACAAAACAAATAAATTTCTCTTCCGGGTCTGTACTAAAGGAAATTAACGGGATTTCTTACAGTTTTGTGTGTGTTTTTCATAGCAGTTAATGTATAAGTTTAAAGTATTTTAACAACCTTGTAGTTCTAGTGGACCCGTTCTAGTGTGTAACATATCAGTGAAATTTGCACTTGTGCCAAAAAATACGAATCCAAAAGGTGAACCTCCCAAAAACCAAGTTACAATCTGACCATGTTGCTATTTTCACAGAAAAAAATATTTTCTTTAGTCTTGTTTCCATGCTACCTTGTCATGTCTAGATATTGTTGTCATTTTGGAAATTTTTCAAACCATAACAAGTGATATAAAGAAGTTAGGTGAAAAAAAGTCATCTCCAAAATCCAGTGTTGCAGAAGGAATCTGGTCAACTCGGCCCATTTCAAAGTCGGCCCCCTGCAAACTCGGCCCATACAAACTATAAGTCTTATTAAGGTAGTTGGGTTAAACAAAGTTTCACGTAAATTATTTAACTTTTATGCAACATTTCTATTGATAAAATGTTGCAAGGAAACCCCACGGAATTCTGTGACCCTATATTTTTATGTATAAATGAATATAATTGAATTGTGTAAGTCCATGAAATTGAAATATTAATTCGTCAGCTAAGTACAAGTTTCCAGGTAACATACTTGATCTCCCAGCAGCATTTCTATAACATATTGTTAGAAAATCGTAAAGAATACTGTGATTTCATATTTTATACATAAATGTGAATATTACGGAGTTATTCTCATGTTCACTTTGCAGGGGGCCGACTTTGAAACGGGCCGACTTTAAAATGGGCCGAGTTTGAAGTGGGCCGAGTTGTCCATAAAACTTGCAGAATCAATGGGATCGAATCAATTACTCTGCAGGAAAATATTTTCACATTCTTGTTATCACTTGTATACAATAGGAAAACTTCCCGAATGACATATACAAAAAAAAAATATCACAAATGAAGATAATATTATACGGGTGCAAAGCGCGAGTATTACTGTATAGTGGCTTTCTACCAGTGAACGAATACCAGATCATTCGCCACATTTCCCGTTCGCCACATATTACTGTAGACGTTTCGCCACAAGAAATATTGCAGCAGCCACAAAACAGATATCGTTGGTTTACGTGAAAATCAATGAGATATATTTATTTATTTATATGTATTAATGATTTTCTGAATTTCATTTGCTTTATTGTCATGTTGACAAGATCTACATTATATATTTTAATCTATTTTATTGTATTTTTATTTTTTCGTGATTAATTTAATTAACCAATGAAATAATTTGTTACTGACACCTCATTCGAGACAAATATTTTACTCTTACCTCAACTACTGTTGAGGTAAATAAATAAATAGAATAGAATATCAAGTGCTAGTACTTGCACACACAGACTTAAGGAAATATGAGGTTAAGATCGGTAGTTCTAGCCATATTTTACAAATGGGGGGGGATATAGCCAACCAATCTATTTTACGTCTGCAAACGTTATTAATTCAATTAACCAATGAAAACAATTGTTACTGAAACCGCACTCAAGACAAAGTTCTAGAGTGCGGCAATCCGTACTGCAGCATATTTTCTAGGGAACGGTTTTACCATACCGCAGCCACGCCCAATATTTCTAGGAAACCCCAACAGAATTCTATGGCCTCACATTTTCTAATTTGCATATTTTATTATATTTTTAGGAAACCCCCACGGAATTCCATGATCTCTTGTTTTGCATATTTTATTTTATATTCTAACGCGACACACTTGTGTCCGCAATTCTGATTGGTCAATAGCAAATCAAAACTATGTGGTGGGAGACGAAAATATTACTGGCCATTTCTATTTGGAGTAAATGTCCCTGGAAAATATTTCATTTCACGGGATAACCCCACAATATATGGTACTTCAAAGAAGTTAGGGTTAATTGTGTAGTTAACGCCCTCCCTCTTCAAACAATGGCAACCTTCAAAGAAGTTAGGTTTCTTTGATAATTCCAATTATGTAACTATGTGGCGAAACATCTGAAGTAATTATGTGGCGAACAGGTTTTGTGGCAAATGATCTGGTTACCCAGTGAACGCCCGCCTACCAGTGAACGCCCGCCTTCTATTTCTTTGTTAGAGGTCAAGGACAAATGCTCTTATATATCTACAAAATGGGCATTCACTGGTATTTCCGGTTTGCGGTAAAAACGGCCGATAATAGAGCTAAAATATTAAAATATAAAGTTTTGAAACAAATGTAACAAAATGTATCTGAAATAATAATTAAGCGTCCCTGAAAGGGCGCTTATTTGGTTTCGCGTCAGTTTCCTCGCCGCCGCATTATGGTCTCCCTTATTATATCCCCAGACGAAAGTCGGGGATATATTGGATTCAGGTCCGTCGCGCCGCCGCCGTAGAAATTTCCTTGTGGACGCGATAACTCAAAAACAAATTAATATTTTTTTTTCAAACTTGGTACACATGTTAAGGGTGCCCAAAGGAAGATCCCTATTTTAAGGTGACCTTAAACTCCCAGTAAAAAAGAACTTATGGCCACCTTAAGGTCAGAAATTGGACTTTTGGCCACTTAGAGCCCTGTAGGTCACAAACTATGATGCTCAGCTGGCCGAAATTTTACCTGACAACACATTAATATGTTCTTAGTACATGTGCCGAAAATCACGACTTTAAGTTGAGGAGAAAATTGTGTTTGAGGCCCATAAATACCCCCACTTAGGGATTTTTTGCTATACTTTTCACATATTTTGCCCTATAATTTGCAAGTGGTAATTCTGATGAGTCTCAAACTGCGCTAGGTATAACTTTCATATGTAATCCTTGTCTGTAGAAAATTTTAGGGCTGTAGGTTTACCCAAAGGGGTCGACTTAAGGTCTCAAAAGTGCCCACAGAGACCCAATTTATGCACTTTTTGCCACTTTCAAGCACTGTAGCTTTCAAACTATGTCTCTCATCTAAGTTAAATATCATCTGGGAATATATCTGTGTTTTCTTATATGTGCCCCAACATTTAGGCCTTTAATAGACAGTTAACCTGTGTATCAGGACCATAAACACCCACCCGAGTGACCCTTATAAGACATTTTTCACATCTTTTTCCCTGTAACTTGGAAATGGTAAGTCTGAGAAGTTTCAAACTGTATTAGATATATATTCTGTGTGTAATCTTAGTATGTAACAGATTTTAAGTCTGAAGCTTTAATTTTGAAGGACAAATTGAGGTCTCTAAAAGGCTCCCAAAGACCCAATATTTGGACTTTTTGCTACTTTTAAGCCCTTTGACTGTCAAACTATGTGACTGATAGAGCTCAAATCCTATCTGGGAAGATATTAGTATATTATTATATCCCCAGACGAAAGTCGGGGATATATTGGATTCAGGTCCGTCGCGCCGCCGCCGCCGCCGCCGCCGCCGCCGCCGCCGCCGCCGCCGTAGAAATTTCCTTGTGGACACGATAACTCAAAAACAAATTAATATTTTTTTTTCAAACTTGGTACACATGTTAAGGGTGCCCAAAGGAAGATCCCTATTTTAAGGTGACCTTAAACTCCCAGTAAAAAAGAACTTATGGCCACCTTAAGGTCAGAAATTGGACTTTTGGCCACTTAGAGCCCTGTAGGTCACAAACTATGATGCTCAGCTGGCTGAAATTTTACCTGACAACACATTAATATGTTCTTAGTACATGTGCCGAAAATCACGACTTTAAGTTGAGGAGAAAATTGTGTTTGAGGCCCATAAATACCCCCACTTGGGGATTTTTTGCTATACTTTTCACATATTTTGCCCTATAATTTGGAAGTGGTAATTCTGATGAGTCTCAAACTGCGCTAGGTATAACTTTGATATGTAATCCTTGTCTGTAGAAAATTTTAGGGCTGTAGGTTTACCCAAAGGGGTCGACTTAAGGTCTCAAAAGTGCCCACAGAGACCCAATTTATGCACTTTTTGCCACTTTCAAGCACTGTAGCTTTCAAACTATGTCTCTCATCTAAGTTAAATATCATCTGGGAATATATCTATGTGTTTTCTTATATGTGCCCCAACATTTAGGCCTTTAATAGACAGTTAACCTGTGTATCAGGACCATAAACACCCACCCGAGTGACCCTTATAAGACATTTTTCACATCTTTTTCCCTGTAACTTGGAAATGGTAAGTCTGAGAAGTTTCAAACTGTATTAGATATATATTCTGTGTGTAATCTTAGTATGTAACAGATTTTAAGTCTGAAGCTTTAATTTTGAAGGTCAAATTGAGGTCTCTAAAAGGCTCCCAAAGACCCAATATTTGGACTTTTTGCTACTTTTAAGCCCTGTGACTGTCAAACTATGTGACTGATAGAGCTCAAATCCTATCTGGGAAGATATTAGTATGTTATTTATATATGTGCCAAAAATTAAGGCTTTAAGAAGACATTTAACCTGTGTATGAGGACCATAAATCCCCACCCGAGTGACCATTTTTAGACATTTTTCACATACTTTGCCCTGTAACTTGGAAATGGTAAGTCTAAGAAGTTTCAAACTGTATTAGATGCATATTCTATGTGTAATCTTAGTATGTGACAAATTTTAAGTCTGAGGCTTTAATTTGAAGGCCACATTTAGGTCTCTAGAAGGCCCCATAAAGACCCAGTATTTAGACTTTTTGCCAATTTTAAGGCCTGTGACTGTTAAACTATGTGACTGATAGAGCTGAAATCTCATCTGGGAATACATTATTATGTTCTTTTTACATGTGCCAAAAATCAAGGCTTCAAGTAGACATTTAACCTGTGTATGAGGACCTTAAACACCCACCTGAGTGACCCTTTTAAGACATTTTTCACATATTTTGCTCTGTAACTTGGAAATGGTAAGTCTGAGAAGTTTCAAACTTTATTAGATACATATTCTATGTGTAATCTTAGTATGTAACAAATTTTAAGTCTGAAGCTTTAATTTGAAAGCCACATCGAGATCTCTAAAAGGCCCACAGAGACCCAATATTTGGACTTTTTAACCACCTTTAAGCCCTGTGACTGTTAAACTATGTGATTGATGGAGCTGAAATCCCATCTGGGAATGCATTATTATGTCCTTTTTACATATGCCGAAAATCAAGGTTTTTAGTAGACATTTAACCTGTGTATGAGGGCCATAGACACTCGCCCAAGTGCCTTTTTGGACATTTTTTCCGTATTTTGCCCGGTTATTTGGAAATGCTTAGTGTGACAAGTCTTAAACTGTATTATATATAATTTTTGTTTGTTATGTATGTCCCCCAAAAAGTTTCAGATCTGTTGTTTAATTGCTAAGGTCTCTTTAACAATTGTAAAATGCCCACAGAAACCCAATTTATGGACATTATGCCACTTTAAAGCCCAGTAACTGTCAAACTATGTGGGTTATAGAGCTGAAATCTTTGAATTTTTAAAAGGAAATGCCTGTCTATTTAAATTTTGAATATTAATAATGTTATGGCTATCTTAGTCTTTTAAGAACTTATTTTTGTGTGTTATACCTCTGCTTGCTGAGTTTTTAACTTTTTAAAATGAAACTGGTTAAACATATTCAAGTAGACAAAATGGACACTTTAAGTGAGCTTTAAGTCCCAATATTAATGAAATTATATCCTTATGTAGTAAAAGTAGGGGATTTTTAACCCTCAACTAGCCCAGTTTTATTCAACTTGCCTCAGTTAATTTTGACACAGCTCCTACAGTTATGAACTCATTTCAGTTGATAATCACATACTTAAAATTCTCAATTCTTTTTGTATTTGAGTACCCCTTTTATATAGATTGTTTGTTTACCATTTATGCATCCCCCACCAGGATTCCCCCCACCCACCTCTGGGACCTCCAGCTATATTGAGTGACACTAAATAAACAAAGGTATTTAATGATATCAGATGAGAAACAAAGAACTCAATGGGGTTGCAGATCTTGTGTAATAGTGAGAGAGGTGTGGAGAAGGGGAGAGGGGTGGGGGTGGGAGGTGGTGGGCTTCATTACATATAACACAAAGGGGAGTCAGAACTGAGATTGTGTCACATATTTAGGTTGCATATATATGGACCACATATATAGGTATAGAGGAAATGAATAACTGAAAACAATTTGCAAATTCTAAAAATAATATAATAAAATAATAATATAAATAATTTTTTTTTAAATAATATTTTATTTGTGAACAAATATAGAAACAGATATGCGCTTTTGGGATTATGAATTTTAGAATGGACATTGAATCATCAATCATTTAAATACTTTGAAGGAAGATTGAAAAGTATGATGAGTTGAGTTAAAAATAATATTTTATTTGTCAACAAATATAGAAACAGATATGCTCTTTTGGGATTATTATTTTAGAATGGACATTCAATCATCAATCATTTAAATACTTTGAAAATAGGTTTAGAGTTATCATTGCAGGAAGATTGAAAATATAATTTGAGTTATGTATTCGGCGTCTGGGGATACACCATCTTCCTTGGAAGATATAAACAGAGTAGATTGATGTGCTGAAGTTCATATAATAATGGGTAATTATGTTTTAAAAAATTCCCGATCAAAACCTGTGGCGTGAGTGATGACCTGTCTGGGGATATGTTGGCGCCGAGTTGGCCCAATCTAGTTTATATATGTGCCAAAAATTAAGGCTTTAAGAAGACATTTAACCTGTGTATGAGGACCATAAATCCCCCAAAGTTTCAAACTGTATTAGATGCATATTCTATGTGTAATCTTAGTATGTGACAAATTTTAAGTCTGAAGCTTTAATTTGAAGGCCACATTTAGGTCTCTAGAAGGCCCCATAAAGACCCAGTATTTGGACTTTTTGCCAATTTTAAGGCCTGTGACTGTTAAACTATGTGATTGATAGAGCTGAAATCTCATCTGGGAATACATTATTATGTTCTTTTTACATGTGCCAAAAATCAAGGCTTCAAGTAGACATTTAACCTGTGTATGAGGACCTTAAACACCCACCTGAGTGACCCTTTTAAGACATTTTTCACATATTTTGCTCTGTAACTTGGAAATGGTAAGTCTGAGAAGTTTCAAACTTTATTAGATACATATTCTATGTGTAATCTTAGTATGTAACAAATTTTAAGTCTGAAGCTTTAATTTGAAAGCCACATCGAGATCTCTAAAAGGCCCACAGAGGCCCAATATTTGGACTTTTTACCACCTTTAAGCCCTGTGACTGTTAAACTATGTATATACCAAAAAATATGTCCCACTCTGTATTTCCCCGTATTTAGGGCAAATACGTCACTTAGAGGATAATAAAAGTTGTACAGCATTATATAGAAATGGACACATGCATCTTATGACCACAAATGTTTGGTAGTGCTTAGACATGGTTATCTCGGCTCTACATGTGTGTAGAGCCATGGCACGACCCCACATAGTACTAAAATTGGAGGTTTGCTTTAAATACAGATATCTACAAAAGTGCTCACCCAAGTTTTTCCACAACTATTTGGTCATATTTCTCTTCAACATGCAAAAATAATTGAGTGAAAATAAGTGACGTTTACTTATTTTCAATTTTTTTTTCTTGAAGATTTTTTTAAGAATTTTAAAATGTACTTTAATTCACCGTGAAAGTTGTCTGAAATGGATTATATAGGATAATCTTTGTTTTCTTACATCAAAATAAATTAGTTTTAATTGCCTAAAATGAAATTTAACCAGTTGTGTAGTTTACTTCAACAGGAAAGTCTTTTTACAAAACTCTAGTTTTATGTGGGTTCGTGCAACAGCTTTACACACAAGTAAAGTAGAGCCGAGGTAGCTATGTCTAGTTGGTGCTAACAGGTACCCACAACTTTACACAAATAGAATGAAATAGGTTTCAAAAGGTTAGACGTATTTATCTGTAATAGACGTGAGGTAGGTTTTCTAGATTCAAATTTCATGACCTCTTTATTTCCTCATTAATATTAATGAGTATCAGTGACTTAGATATGCAAATTATGTCCACCCCACTGGGGGGGGTGGACATATTATTTTTGCTTTTTCCGCCATCCGGCGTCCCACTTGGTTTCCAGACATTTTAGGCAACAGTTCTTATCCTATCTTTACCAAATTTGGCATGCAGGTTTATTGGGTTAATAGCTTGTATGGGATTGCTTTTAGTGATGATAGCTCTATAGCTAACTGAGTAATAGCTACTTTGCTACTTTTGAGTATCTCTTTGGTTTCCAGACATTTTAAGGAATGCTATTAAGCCTAGCTTTCTGAAATTTGGTATGGAGGTTCATTGGGTTAATAGGTTGTATGGGATTGCTTTTGGGGGGAATTGCTTCATAGATGAGTGAGTAATTAATTAAATAAATGAGTAATTGGCTATTTTGAATACTGAAAAAGGCAAATGTGCTCATATCTCCTTAACTGTGTGAGATAGAGCGATTTCGTCGAAATTTTCGACCCATAGGGTATCTAAGGAATGTACTCTTTGCAGTTTTCAAAAAATTTTCCCCTCCCCAAAAATGGCGGCCATTTTGAATTTTCGAAATTTGCCAAAAATGGCAAAACACAAATTTGTTTCTATCTCCTTAACCGTGCGAGATAGAGCGATTTCGTCGAAATTTTCGACCCACAGGGTATCTAAGGAATGTAATCTTTGCAATTTTCAAAAAATTTTCCCCTCCCCAAAACTGGCGGCCATTTTGAATTTTCGAATTTTTGCCAAAAATGGCAAAACACAAATTTGCTTCTATCTCACAAATTTGCTTCTATCTCCTTAACCCTGCGAGATAGAGCGATTTCGTCGAAATTTTCAACCCACAGGGTATCTAAGGAATGTAATCTTTGCAATTTTCAAAAAATTTTCCCCTCCCCAAAACTGGCGGCCATTTTGAATTTTCGAATTTTTGCCAAAAATGGCAAAACACAAATTTGCTTCTATCTCACAAATTTGCTTCTATCTCCTTAACCCTGCGAGATAGAGCGATTTCGTCGAAATTTTCAACCCACAGGGTATCTAAGGAATGTACTCTTTGCAATTTTCAAAAAATTTTCCCCTCCCCAAAAATGGCGGCCATTTTGAATTTTCGAAATTTTGCCAAAAATGGCAAAACACAAATTTGCCTCTATCTCCTTAACCGTGCGAAATAGAGCGATTTTGTCGAAATTTTCGACCCACAGGGTATCTAAGGAATGTAATCTTTGCAATTTTCAAAAAAATTTTCCCCTCCCAAAAATGGTGGCCATTTTGAATTTTCAAATTTTTGCCAAAAATGGCAAAACACAAATTTGCTTCTATCTCCTTAACCGTGCGAGATAGAGTGATTTTGTCGAAATTTTCGACCCACAGGGTATCTAAGGAATGTACTCTTTGCAATTTTCAAAAAAATTTTCCCCTTCTCAAAAATGGCGGCCATTTTGAATTTTCGAATTTTTCCCAAAAATGGCAAAACACAAATTTGCTTCTATCTCCTTAACCGTGCGAGATAGAGCGATTTCGTCAAAATATTCAACCCACAGGGTATCTGAGGAATGTAATTTTGCAATTTTCAAAAAATTTTCCCCTCCCCCAAAATGGCGACCATTTTGAATTTTCGAATTTTTGCCAAAAATGGCAAAACACAAATTTGCTTCTATCTCCTTAACCATGCGAGATAGAGCGATTTCGTCAAAATTTTCGACCAACAGGGTATTTGAGCATTGTACTCTTGGCAATTTTTAAAAAAATTTCCCCTCCCCAAAAATGGCGGCCATTTGGAATTTTCGAATTTTTGCCAAAAATGGCTAAACACGAATTTGCTTCTATCTCCTTAACCGTGTGACACAGAGCGATTTCGTCAAAATTTTCGACCCACAGGTTATCTCAGAAATGCGCTCTTAGCGATTTTCAAAAAAATTTCCCCTCCCCAAAAATGGCGACCATTTTGAATTTTCAAATTTTTGCCAAAAATGGCAAAACACGAATTTGCTTCTATCTCTTTAACCGTGCGAGATAGAGCAATTTCGTCGAAATTATCAAACAACAGGGTATCTGACCAATGTACTCTTGGCAATTTTCAAGAAATTTTCCCCTCCCCAAAAATGGCAAAACACAAAATTGCTTCTATCTCCTTAACCGTGCGAGATAGAGGGATTTCGTCGAAATTTTCGACCCACAGGGTATCTGAGGAATGCACTCTTGGCAATTTTCAAAAATTTTCCTCTTCCCACATATGGCGGCCATTTTGAATTTTCGAATTTTTCCCCAAAATGGCAAAACACAAAATTGCTTCTATCTCCTTAACCGTGCGAGAGAAAGCGATTTCGTCGAAATTTTCCACCCACAGGGTATCTAAGAAATGTACTCTTGGCAATTTCAAAAAATTTTTCCCTCCCCACATATGGTGGCCATTTTGAATTTTCGAATTTTTGCCCAAAATGGAGAAACAGAAATTTGCTTCTATCTTCTTTACCGTGCAAGATAGAGTGATTTCGTCAAAATTTTCAAAAAATTTTCCTTTTCCCAAAAATGGCGGCCATTTTGAATTTTCAAATTTTTGCCAAAAATAGAAAAACAGAAATTTGCTTCTATCTTCTTTACCGTGCAAGATAGAGTGATTTCGTCAAAATTTTCGACCCAACCAATGCAAAAAGGCATGAAGCTGAAATAATTTACATGTACACTAATAAATATTTAAGCATCATTGATATATTTTACAAATGAAACAGGGTCTTGTAACACTACTGTACAATTTTGCCAAAAGGTTCATGGGGTGGACATTACACATGATAATGTGTGTTCTTCTATGCTATCCTGTTTCTATTCATATGTCGCAGCTACTATCAACAGGGCGTCTTATTTCTAGTTTGAAAAATACTATCAGGTGTTGTATTAGCATTGAATATCATTCTTATGCATATGTCACCTAATTATGCATAATGCTACCATAATCAAGATTTTCTCAGTCTGGGTAGGCACCAAATGGTACTGCTTTAGTGATTGTTGTACTATTCAATACTTTTTGACTGGGTGAAATCTTCACAACTGTGACGATTATATTTACTGCGTCTGGATTAAATGATGTCAGTAGCCTGTTTTGTTGGGTGAATACCACGTGACATTCATGGAACTACACACAGCACAGCCAATAACTACATATGTAGCACACCTCATTTCAAAGAAAACATATAAATATAAATAAAACACAATTTTAGACACTCAAATTTATACAAACCTCTCATTGACAAATAGACTAATAGATATATGCAACCAGGTCTTTTACTCATACAGATGCAGTATCCAATGACTTCAAGAAGCTTTGCAAAAGTTATATTTCCACTTGCATGGCCGATATGTCTTCTTTTGAATGAGTTATGAGCAGCCAAAGAGAAGGGTAGTTATGCCAGAGGAAGATGCAAAGCATTTGTTTTAAGCTTCACAAAAAATTTACTTATTTGGCTTCAGCAGAGTACTTCAGTGCATTTATGCAAGTCTGGACGATTCTTAGAGAGATCCATCTGAAATGCATTTGAGGGAGAAATTGACGTTGCTGTAGTGACCTTGAAATTTAAAATCTTATCTGGACTATATCTTGTCTGGACTATATCTCAAAGGTTGACATTTGGTATGGACATTGGTTATGGGCTGTGGATATGCAATGTCATTGTGTGATCTTGATTTGACCTTTGACGTTGCCGTACTGACCTTGGACTTTAACATTTTGTCCCATGCTGTATCTCAGAATCCTTAAGGTATGAGAAGTTGATACTTGGTAGGGACATTGGTTAGGGGGTGTAGGTGTGCGACATCATGGTATGACCTTGATTTGACCTTTGACTTTTCTGTAGTGACCTTGAGTTGTAAAATTTTGCCTGGGCTATATTTCAGAAACTGTAGGGTGTAACAAGTTGATACCTGGTAGGGATATTGGTGAGGGGGTGTAGGTGTGCATCATCATGCTGTTACATTGATGTGACCTTTGACCTTTCTGTAGTGACTGTGACCTTCAAAATTTTGTCCAGGCTATATCTCAGAAACTGTAAGATATAAGAAGTTGCTACTTGTTAGGGACATTGGTTTGGGGGCGTAGGCCTGTTTTAATTTGACATTCTAATAAAAAAAGTTATCATCACATGCTATTCTTCATCTCTGAAACCCATACCTGAACTCATCAAAACACACCACACACAAATTGAATAATAGAATAAATAAGTTATTTGAGGTTACGCGTTTGAAAACTCCTAAAGGACGAGTTATTACTTGCATTAAAATGATAATTGTAGCCTCTCTCTCCTGTGACTTATTTCACATCTCTCGCTGTATAGCAAAATCTAGTAAACAGAGATCATATGATTCTCCTCCATCTTTTAAAATTTTTGTCAGATATACCAAGGCAGTCTCAAAAGTACACAGAGTGAAATACAATAGTGACACTGAATTAAATTCTTCACACATGAAAAATGAAAATAGCCAAATATTAGAAATTGTGCAGAAGGAAAACAGATTATATGTGCAAGTTTTATGTTATAATTTTGTTTATCATACATATACAGAAAAATTTTGTACTCTTATGAGAGCTGAGAAACTGTGTTTAATTGACAGAATACATTGTAAAATGCCACATAACTGCAAGGACCACCATATTATTAAAAATGTTTCCATCTACAAATAACATAGTGGTGTTATCTGCAAATTGTCAAGGATTACGTACTTTTGAAAAGCGCATTGACGTCTTATCCTATATGAAAGAAACTGGGGCATCAATAGTATGTTTACAAGATACACATCTAACTGAAAAAGAAATAAATTCAGTAAAACAAATTTGGCCGGACTGCTACCTACATGGTTTCAGAAATAATTCCCGAGGAGTAGCTATCTTATTTAACAATAATTTTGAATATACTATTCATGATGTAAATAAAGATGATAATGGCAACTGGTTGCAACTGATAATAACTGTAAGTGACATTAAAATAAACTTAATTACAATTTATGCACCAAATCACGATAAACCTACTTTCTTTGATTCGATTAGAGATTTAGCAGAAAAAGGTAATACAGATTATGTCCTAATATGTGGAGATTAAAATTTAGCGCTAGACCCATTGAAGGACTGCTATAACTATACAAATGTAAACAATCCACGGTCCAGACAAAAAGTTGTTGATCTCATCACTGAATTAGAGTTAGTTGATGTTTATAGATACTTGTATCCAAATCAAAAACGATATACGTGGAGGAAAAAAAACCCAGTAAAACAAGCAAGACTTGATTATTTTCTTGCAAATACTTCAATGACCGATATTATTGATAAATGTAGCATAAATCCGGGCTATCGTTCTGATCACTCTATACTTGAGCTACAAATAAATATAAATACATTTAAACAAGGTAAAGGATTATGGAAATTTAATAATAGTTTGCTGAAGGATGAGAACTATCTCGAATTAGTTAACAATTTAATACAGGAAGAAAAAATAAATTATGCTTTGCCTGTATATGACCTTGATTTCTTAAAAGCTAATGACAATATTAAAATGTCAATTGATAGTGACCAATTTCTTGAGGTTCTTTTTCTACGAATTCGGGGTGAAACAATTAAATTCGCTACAAATAAAAAAAGCAATGTTATCTTAAAGAAAATAGGATATTAGAAGATATTAAAACACTTGAAAATTCTTCAGTCTCACAAGCTAATATGAAATTGTTGGCAGACAAACAAGAAGAGCTGGAGACTATTCGTAAGCAAAAGGTTAAAGGATTCATCACCAGAACACGTTTGCAATGGCTTGAAGAAGGGGAAAAGCCAACATCATATTTTTGTAATTTGGAAAAAAAAAATTACGTTGAAAAAACAATGAAAAAAATCCAGCCAAAAAATGGTAAACTGTTGGTGAATCGAATGGAAATATTAGAAGAAGTAAGACAATTCTACAGTGATCTGTTTGGAAAAAAAGACAAAAATAAGCAAGGGCTTATACCACCACAAATAGCCGCACAAGTTACGAAAATCTGCTGTACAGATATTAGTGGGAAAATTAATATTAGTGAGTTAAGCACTACCCTTAAAAATACTAAAAACAACAAAACACCAGGAATTGATGGTATTCCTGCTGATTTTTTAAAAGTGTTTTGGGGT
Source organism: Sabellastarte sp. h YS-2021 (assembly GCA_964017235.1). Taxonomy (NCBI): domain Eukaryota; kingdom Metazoa; phylum Annelida; class Polychaeta; order Sabellida; family Sabellidae; genus Sabellastarte; species Sabellastarte sp. h YS-2021. Next base: position 136,581,121 of record OZ024927.1, on the reverse strand, counting down.
AAACTCAAAATCCATGTATTGAATGCATTAAATACCTGTTACAGAAAAGGAAAACTTACCGATTCATTAAGACAGTCAATGATAACATGTTTACCTAAGGGAGGTAAAGATAGAAATCTTATTGAAAACTGGCGGCCAATATCTCTGCTATGCTCAATATATAAACTGGCTTCCACTGTAATAGCAAACAGACTGAAACCACACCTTGAATACATTATCTCAAAAAGTCAATCAGGATTTATAAAGGGGCGGCGCATTGAAGAAGGCACAAGATTAGTATATGATATTATGAGCTATGCAGAAAAGGGAAAAATACCTGGACTATTAATGCTGATTGACTTCAAGAAAGCTTTTGACTCTGTGTCCTGGAATTTTCTCTATGAAGTTCTAAAAACCTTTGGATTTGACAAAAAATTTATAAATTGGATTAAACTTTTTAATAGTGACATTAGTGCATATGTTATTCAATGTGGTTTTTTGTCAAAACCGATTAAGATAGAAAGAGGATGCAGACAAGGAGATCCGATTTCGCCATATCTATTTATCTTAGTTGCAGAAATACTTACTCTAATGATAGATCAAAATACAGATATCAAAGGAATTACAGTCGGTAAAAAACAAATTAAACTAACACAATTTGCAGATGACACCACTGTTATCCTTGATGCAAGTCGAAAGTCCTTGCAGGCTACTTTAAATACTTTAGAGATATTCGGTAGTATATCAGGTCTTGAAGTGAATAAAGATAAAACAAAACTCATCTGGATTGGAAGTAAAATAAACTCTAAATCAAGAATAAACACTAACCCTGAAATGCTTTGGGGAGAAAATGAATTCACACTTTTAGGGATTACTTTCTCGACAGACCTAAATAATATTTCGAAAATGAATTTTGAAAAAGTTTTACTTAAAGCAAAAGCTGAATTAAACTCTTGGAAATACAGAATACTATCACCCATTGGTAAAATAACTGTTTTAAAAACATTAATTTTGCCAAAATTTATCCATCTATTTTCATCAATACCCACACCAAGTTCCATTCTAAATGAAATTAACAAATTGTTTTACAATTATCTTTGGAACGGGAAAACCTGATAAAGTGAGGTAGGAAAACAGTATCCATGAACTATAACAAAGGTGGTCTAAAAATGATAAATATATTTAACTTTGAAAAGTCTATGAAACTTAAGTGGCTTAAATATATTATCTTCCAAATGGAACACACTTGGAGTGATCTGCTGATGAGTGAAATACAGAAACTAGATAACATAAATATCTATGGTGGACAATGGTTGTTAAATTTTCAACAAGTTCTAAACCCATTTTGGAATGCGGTATTTAAATATTGGTCAGAGCTATGTGCAAAACAAAAAATCAAATCAAATGAAGATATTTGTAACAGTAGTATCTGGTTTAGTGCCAGATACACTTTCTACTTAAACTGGTCAAGAAAAGGTATTAATATTATAAATGATATTATAGATAATCGAGGTAATGTACTATCTCAAGACACTTTAACAGAAAGGTATAAGATAAATATAAATTTTTTGCATTATTACAATATAAAAAGGTTGGTAAAAACCTTCATTGAAAAACACAAAAAGGGAAATAACTTTGTTTATACGAAACCATATTTACCTTTCCATTTGAAAATAATTATGAACTCCATGAAAAATAAAAGGGAAATATACGAAGCAATGTCTGATTTTGAAGCAGATCAACCTGGCAATGAAATTAAATGGAATTCTGAATTTGGAACAGAACAAGATAGCAAAAATTGGCAACATGTGTACAATATATGCTTTAATACCATAAAAGACAACACTTACATATGGTTTCAATATAGAATTATTCAGAGAATACTAGGTACCAATCACTTTTTGAAAAAAATTAAAATTACAAATAATGACCTATGCCGAATATGTGGTGAACAGGCTGAAACTTTAGTTCATTTATTTTCAGAATGTGAAAAAGTATGCGACTTATGGTACAATGTCAAAGCATGGATAAGATCCAAAATAAAAATAAATGTAATTTTGACAAAAAAAATATTGGTTTTTAGGATACACTGAAGTTGATGCAAACTCTTGCCCATTGAACTTTATTCTGATGATTGTTAGATACTATATTTTTAAATGTGCCATGAAAGGTAGTGAATTTAAATGTGTACCAAGTCCAGGAAATTGCTAAGGAAAAATTCATAGAGCAAGAATTATTATCAAAAATAAATAATAAAAGTGAATTCACGAAAAAATGGTCACTTTGGAAAGGTCTGTTTTGAGGAACTTAAAAAAAAATCAATTATGACAGTTATGGTGGAATTAGTATTCCAAGCACAGAGTCAATGTAAAAAGACCTGTTGTTTTGTTTTAACAGTCTAGAATTCAGCCTAAATATTTTGTTCAGTGGATGTTTGCTAACAGTTACTAATATGCCTTTTTATGTCAGCTGACTTGTCAGTCAGCTGACATTATGTCATCACTCTGCGGCGTGGGCGTCCGCGTCTGCGTGAACAACTTCTTCTCCAAAACTAGAAGGCCTAGAGACATGCTGTTTTTTTTAAAAGATACCTTATCTATCGAGGATGAAAAATTGTTCAAGGCATGCAAATCTGTCTGTTCGTCTGTTTGCTAGAGACATTACAAGGGGGGTACCCCCACCAAAAGTGTGAAAATTTCAACACTTAATCACAATTTTCTCAGTGACTATTGCAGGGATTTCTCTCATATCTTGCATATATGTACTAGGCCAGAGGTAGATTCTCTTGTGTGAGTATGAGACCTGGATCTGTCTTACTTTTTTTTTAATAAATTTTTTTAATAATTTTTAATGCATTAAAATTCATGAAATCATGCACAAAATCATTTATAACTTGAAAACTGTTTCATCTAGAGCATTTTGTTAAAATATGTTATTCAGCTACTTTTTTCATAGCTACAATATGGTGAGTAAGTTGGGTGCCTGTCTCAATAGCTAAGTGAGTAATAGCTACTTTTGGGCTTTTCAGTAACTTCCATCATGAGTAGAATCACTTGTAACTTAAAAACTATTGCATTTAGAGAATTTCGTATAAATATGTTATTCAGCTACTTTTGGGTCAGCTATAACATAGTGAAATTTTAGACCTGTAGCTCATGGCATAGCTGAGTAATAGCTACTTTTAGGTTATCACTGTTGAGTAAATCGCTTATAACTTCAAAACTATTGCATTTAGAGAATTTCGTATAAATATGTTATTCAGCTACTTTTGGGTCAGCTATAACATAGTAAAATTTCAGACCTGTAGCTCATGGCATAGCTGAGTAATAGCTACTTTTAGGGTATCACTGTTGAGTAAATCGCTTATAACTTGGAAACTATTGCATTTAGAGTATTTTGTATCAATATGTTATTCACCTATTTTGGGATCAGCTATAACATAGTGAAGTTTCAGATCTGTGGCTCATTGCATAGCTGAGTAATAGCTACTTTGAAGTTCTCACTATTGAGTAAATCAGTTGTAATTGGAAAACTATTGCATTTAGAGAATTTCGTATAAATATGTTATTCAGCTACTTTTGGGTCAGCTATAACATAGTAAAATTTCAGACCTGTAGCTCATGGCATAGCTGAGTAATAGCTACTTTTAGGTCATCACTATTGAGTAAATCAGTTGTAACTTGAAAACTATTGCATTTACAGTATTTTGCTTAAATATGTTGTTCACCTACTTTTGGGTCAGCTATAACATAGTAAAATTTCAGACCTGTAGCTCATTGCATAGCTGAGTAATAACTACTTTGAGGTTCTCACTCTTGAGTAAATCAGTTGTAATTGCAAAACTATTGCATTTAGAGAATTTAGTATAAATATGTTATTCAGCTACTTTTGGGTCAGCTATAACATAGTAAAATTTCAGACCTGTAGCTCATGGCATAGCTGAGTAATAGCTACTTTTAGGTCATCACTATTGAGTAAATCAGTTGTAACTTCAAAACTATTGCATTTACAGTATTTTGCTTAAATATGTTGTTCACCTACTTTTGGGTCAGCTATAACATAGTAAAATTTGAGACCTGTAGCTCATGGCATAGCTGAGTAATAGCTACTTTTAGGTTATCACTGTTGAGTAAATCGCTTATAACTTGGAAATTATTGCATTTAGAGTATTTTGTTTCAGTATGTTATTCACCTATTTTGGGGTCAGCTATAACATAGTGAAGTTCCAGACCTGTGACTCATTGCATAGCTGAGTAATAGCTACTTTGAAGTTCTCAATGTTGAGTAAATCACTTGTAATTTGAAAACTATTGCATTTAGAGAATTTAGTATAAATATGTTATTCAGCTACTTTTGGGTCAGCTATAACATAGTAAAATTTCAGACCTGTAGCTCATGGCATAGCTGAGTAATAGCTACTTTTAGGTTATCACTGTTGAGTAAATCACTTATAACTTGAAAACTATTGCATTTAGAGTATTTTGTTGCAATATGTTATTCACCTATTTTGGGGTCAGCTATAATATAGTGAAGTTCCAGACCTGTGGCTCATTGCATAGCTGAGTAATAGCTACTTTGAAGTTCTCACTGTTGAGTAAATCAGTTGTAATTTGAAAACTATTGCCTTTACAGAAATTTGTGCAAATATGTTATTCAGCTACTTTTGGGTCAGCCATAACATAGTGAAATTACAGACCTGTAGCTCATGGCACAACTGAGCAATAGCTATTCTCAGGCACTGACTGTTGAGTAAATCAGCTATAACTTGAAAAATATTGCATTTGGAGTATTTTGTTAAAATATATTGTTCACCTACTTTTGGGTTAGCTATAACATAGTGAAATTACAGACCTATAGCTCATAGCATAGCGGAGCAATAGCTATTTTCAGGTTCTTACTATTGAGTAAATCAGTTGTAACTTGAAAACTATTGCATTTACAGTATTTTGCTTAAATATGTTGTTCACCTACTTTTAGGTCAGCTATAACATAGTAAAAATTCAGACATGTAGCTCATTGCATAGCTGAGTAATAGTTACTTTGAGGTTCTCACTCTTGAGTAAATCAGTTGTAACTTGAAAATTATTACATTTAGAGTATTTTGTTAAATATGTTATTCACAGACGTTTTGGTCAGCTATAACATAGTGAAATTGCAGACCTCTGTGTCATGGCATAGCTGAGCAATAGCTTCTTTCAGGTTCTCACTGTTGAGTAAATCATTGTATCCAACCTGTAGGAAATCATGGGCTGGGAATCTGTTAATATGGTCCGATTTGACCTTGGAACCCTCCTTCAAGGTCAAATGAGGATAGCCAAACATAAAAGTGCTTATAACTCGCTTATTATTGGTCCTAGAGGTTGGAATGAAAACCAACCTATAGAAAATCATGAGCTGGGAATTTTTTGGTGTGGTCGGATTTCACCTTGGACCCCTCCTTCAAGGTCAAATGAGGATAGCCAAACTTAAAACTTATAACTCACTTATTATTGGTCCTAGAGGTTTGGAATGGAAAACCAACCTATAGAAAATCATGGGCTGGGAATCTTTTGGTGTGGTCGGATTTGACCTTAGACCCCTCCTTCCAGGTCAAACGAAGATAGCCAAACTTAAAGTGCTTATAACTCGCGTATTATTGGTCTTGGAGGTTTGGGATGGTAAACCAACATATAGGAAATCATGGGCTGGGATTCTTTTGGTGTGGTCGGATTTGACCTAGGACCCCTCCTTCAAGGTCAAACAAGGATAGCCAAACTTAAAAAGTGCCTATGACTCACTTATTATTGGTCCGAGAGGTTTGGGATGGTAAACCATCCTAAATTCTTTGGCTGGGAATCTTTTGGTATGGTCAGATTTGACCTTTGGACCCCTTCTTCATGGTCGAACGAGGATATTGCATTTATAGTATTTCTTTAAATATTTTTAACCTACTTTTTACACTTAAACAATAACCTTGTTACTTTATTTCATAATACCATTTGCAGGGCACAACTTTTTTGTCCTTTTCTTCTGTCAGCTTCGGAATATCTTTCGAACATGCTGTTCAGTTACCATTTACTGTATTTCTGTACAGCCCTTTCCCTGATAATTATGCTTTCCTCTCATTATCACCATCACAAATCAAAAACATTCAGTCAGCTGACACAGTGCCCGTTCACGGGCACTCTCCTCTTGTTTTCTATTGATATGAACTTATTGTGATCTGTTAATCTGTTTTACTTATCTTTCTTGCATAGATGTGTATGTATATCCTGTATTCACTTCTGTACAATACAAATGTATGTAAAATTGAGAGGAGAATGAAAAAAAAAATAAATAAATCTTCACACATTCCATGTTCTTTTTTTCTCACTTTCAGATGGAATTGAACACTTGATGTACTGGTACAACACAGATAAAATATATTAGCACTGATTGTGGAGCTGCAACGTGCCAAAAGTTTGTTTGATATTATTTATGTTATTACTTGTACTTGTAACATTTGGTAAAATTCTCACAGTTATATTAAGCAGTAGGTTTTAACTGGTCTTTGAGTGAGAAACAAGCATCTAAATAAACTAACAAATCAGATATTGCCTTTTTGCATTATATTTCTGAAAACCAGCTTTACAAAGTAAAAGAAAAACAAATCTTCCAAATCCTGTCTCATATAGATTCATATTAAAATTTGCATGATTTTGGAACTTTTGTAATGCATACCATGTGATATTAAAAACATTGCCAGTGCCCTTAAATATTTTGTCAGTGTCCTAGTAACCCAAGTGTGTCATGGTCCAAAGTTTTGTCAAAACTAGTTAATTATTTTAAAAATATCCTACCTTGGAGATAAACATAAACTTTTATTTAACATGCAAATGACAAATGAAATAGAGTTATTGGAATTTTTTTAAGTGATTTTCCGGAATTCAGGATATGATGCTTGATTAATATAAACCCATTGAAAAGTATCGGTTTTTTTTATTAGTTTATTTAACATGACATCTTTAAGTATTTCTTTAAATTCTTTGTTTTTTGTGTCAAGATAAGTGTAGGGTATATTACTGCTGCTGTTAGTTTATTCCTTTGTTTATCAATAAGTCACTGTTTTCTCATTAATTGTTTAAAACTTTATTATTTTGTGTTTTGGTTGTTTTTCTTTGATGATCCTTTATGATGAAAAGATGGCAGGAGCTGACGGAGATATTCTGAAAACCGCTTTCATGATAAAGCGATCACAGATGAAAAGCAAGATCACGAAGGTCAATTACAAAAGCCGATGGTTTGTGTTGACTGAGCACTGTCTTCGATACCATGATGGTAATGTTGATGTAAGTGAACTGTAATGTGTCTACTATTCCTGCTACTCAGTCACACTGTGTCAAGTGTTTCATTTAAAGATTAGTGTCTATAGGATCTATGTTGTGTGACAATATGTAAGACCATGATTTTGAATGGAATAAAATGTCAATTTCCAAAGCATGAGTAAATGTGTCTATGTTTTAAGTCAGACTCGTGTCAGTAATAAATATTTATCATTCTATTTTACTATTCTGTCTATGTGTGACTAACTTTCATGTTGAAAATCTTCAATAACAGGTCAAATTACTGTTTCAATTTTTCCAGGTTAATTACATATTCTCTGTTTAAAATAGTTGTTCTAATGTTGAAATCCAATATGCTTTGTACATGTGTTGCTGCTTTGAGTTCATAGCCTTCTGACAGTAAGTTAATGGATTTGTCGTAAATGGTCACATCACAGGAAATTGAGTGTAGCAATGGCTATCTTCATGATAAGTTTAGATTTATAAAAATATGTCAGAAGGCTAAGATATGCTTTATCATATTTATATCCCTAGACGAAAGTCGGGGATATATTGGATTCAGGTCCGTCGCGCCGCCGCCGCCGTAGAAATTTCCTTGTGGACGCGATAACTCAAAAACAAATTAATATTTTTTTTTCAAACTTGGTACACATGTTAAGGGTGCCCAAAGGAAGATCCCTATTTTAAGGTGACCTTAAACTCCCAGTAAAAAGAACTTATGGCCACCTTAAGGTCAGAAATTGGACTTTTGGCCGCTTAGAGCCCTGTAGGTCACAAACTATGATGCTCAGCTGGCTGAAATTTTACCTGACAACACATTAATATGTTCTTAGTACATGTGCCGAAAATCACGACTTTAAGTTGAGGAGAAAATTGTGTTTGAGGCCCATAAATACCCCCACTTAGGGATTTTTTGCTATACTTTTCACATATTTTGCCCTATAATTTGGAAGTGGTAATTCTGATGAGTCTCAAACTGCGCTAGGTATAACTTTGATATGTAATCCTTGTCTGTAGAAAATTTTAGGGCTGTATGTTTACCCAAAGGGGTCGACTTAAGGTCTCAAAAGTGCCCACAGAGACCCAATTTATGCACTTTTTGCCACTTTCAAGCACTGTAGCTTTCAAACTATGTCTCTCATCTAAGTTAAATATCATCTGGGAATATATCTATGTGTTTTCTTATATGTGCCCCAACATTTAGGCCTTTAATAGACAGTTAACCTGTGTATCAGGACCATAAACACCCACCCGAGTGACCCTTATAAGACATTTTTCACATCTTTTTCCCTGTAACTTGGAAATGGTAAGTCTGAGAAGTTTCAAACTGTATTAGATATATATTCTGTGTGTAATCTTAGTATGTAACAGATTTTAAGTCTGAAGCTTTAATTTTGAAGGACAAATTGAGGTCTCTAAAAGGCTCCCAAAGACCCAATATTTGGACTTTTTGCTACTTTTAAGCCCTTTGACTGTCAAACTATGTGACTGATAGAGCTCAAATCCTATCTGGGAAGATATTAGTATGTTATATTATATGTATGAGGACCATAAATCCCCACCCGAGTGACCATTTTTAGACATTTTTCACATATTTTTCCCTGTAACTTGGAAATGGTAAGTCTAAGAAGTTTCAAACTGTATTAGATGCATACTCTATGTGTAATCTTAGTATGTGACAAATTTTAAGTCTGAAGCTTTAATTTGAAGGCCACATTTAGGTCTCTAGAAGGCCCCATAAAGACCCAGTATTTGGACTTTTTGCCAATTTTAAGGCCTGTGACTGTTAAACTATGTGACTGATAGAGCTGAAATCTCATCTGGGAATACATTATTATGTTCTTTTTACATGTGCCAAAAATCAAGGCTTCAAGTAGACATTTAACCTGTGTATGAGGACCTTAAACACCCACCTGAGTGACCCTTTTAAGACATTTTTCACATATTTTGCTCTGTAACTTGGAAATGGTAAGTCTGAGAAGTTTCAAACTTTATTAGATACATATTCTATGTGTAATCTTAGTATGTAACAAATTTTAAGTCTGAAGCTTTAATTTGAAAGCCACATCGAGATCTCTAAAAGGCCCACAGAGACCCAATATTTGGACTTTTTACCACCTTTAAGCTCTGTGACTGTTAAACTATGTGATTGATGGAGCTGAAATCCCATCTGGGAATGCATTATTATGTCCTTTTTACATATGCCGAAAATCAAGGTTTTTAGTAGACATTTAACCTGTGTATGAGGGCCATAGACACTCGCCCAAGTGCCTTTTTTGACATTTTTTCCGTATTTTGCCCTGTTATTTGGAAATGCTTAGTGTGACAAGTCTTAAACTGTATTATATATAATTTTGGTTTGTTATATATGTCCCCCAAAAAGTTTCAGATCTGTAGTTTAATTGCTAAGGTCTCTTTAACAATTGTAAAATGCCCACAGAAACCCAATTTATGGACATTATGCCACTTTAAAGCCCAGTAACTGTCAAACTATGTGGGTTATAGAGCTGAAATCTTTGAATTTTTAAAAGGAAATGCCTGTCTATTTAAATTTTGAATATTAATAATGTTATGGCTATCTTAGTCTTTTAAGAACTTATTTTTGTGTGTTATACCTCTGCTTGCTGAGTTTTTAACTTTTTAAAATGAAACTGGTTAAACATATTCAAGTAGACAAAATGGACACTTTAAGTGAGCTTTAAGTCCCAATATTAATGAAATTATATCCTTATGTAGTAAAACTAGGGGATTTTTAACCCTCAACTAGCCCAGTTTTATTCAACTTGCCTCAGTTAATTTTGACACAGCTCCTACAGTTATAAACTCATTTCAGTTGATAATCACATACTTAAAATTCTCAATTCTTTTTGTATTTGAGTACCCCTTTTATATAGATTGTTTGTTTACCATTTATGCTGTAGCACTCCATCTCTTTGTAGTCCCAACCCACATCCCCCACCCGGATTCCCCCCACCCACCTCTGGGACCTCCAGCTATATTGAGTGACACTAAATAAACAAAGGTATTTAATGATATCAGATGAGAAACAAAGAACTCAATGGGGTTGCAGATCTTGTGTAATAGTGAGAGAGGTGTGGAGAAGGGGAGAGGGGTGGGGGTGGGAGGTGGTGGGCTTCATTACATATAACACAAAGGGGAGTCAGAACTGAGATTGTATCACATATTTAGGTTGCATATATATGGACCACATATATAGGTATAGAGGAAATGAATAACTGAAAACAATTTGCAAATTCTAAAAATAATATAATAAAATAATAATATAAATAATTTTTTTTTAAATAATATTTTAGTTGTGAACAAATATAGAAACAGATATGCGCTTTTGGGATTATGAATTTAGAATGGACATTGAATCATCAATCATTTAAATACTTTGAAGGAAGATTGAAAAGTATGATGAGTTGAGTTAAAAATAATATTTCATTTGTCAACAAATATAGAAACAGATATGCTCTTTTGGGATTATTATTTTAGAATGGACATTCAATCATCAATCATTTAAATACTTTGAAAATAGGTTTAGAGTTATCATTGCAGGAAGATTGAAAATATAATTTGAGTTATGTATTCGGCGTCTGGGGATACACCATCTTCCTTGGGAAGATATACACAGAGTAGAATGATGTGCTGAAGTTCATATAATAATGGGTAATTATGTTTTAAAAAATTCCCGATCAAAACCTGTGGCGTGAGTGATGACCTGTCTGGGGATATGTTGGCGCCGAGTTGGCCCAATCTAGTTTGATATTGTTTTAGACTTAATGAGGTCTTCTTGTTACCTTATAGAAACTGCAATGTGAATTAACCTTGAAGCCTACTGTATAATATTCAAGAATGATACATGTATCAATTTATGTTTATTCAAAAGGTAGAATTACTAATTATATCCCCAGACGAAAGTCGGGGATATATTGGATTCAGGTCCGTCGCGCCGCCGCCGCCGCCGCCGCCGCCGCCGTAGAAATTTCCTTGTGGACGCGATAACTCAAAAACAAATTAATATTTTTTTTTCAAACTTGGTACACATGTTAAGGGTGCCCAAAGGAAGATCCCTATTTTAAGGTGACCTTAAACTCCCAGTAAAAAAGAACTTATGGCCACCTTAAGGTCAGAAATTGCACTTTTGGCCACTTAGAGCCCTGTAGGTCACAAACTATGATGCTCAGCTGGCTGAAATTTTACCTGACAACACATTAATATGTTCTTAGTACATGTGCCGAAAATCATGACTTTAAGTTGAGGAGAAAATTGTGTTTGAGGCCCATAAATACCCCCACTTAGGGATTTTTTGCTATACTTTACACATATTTTGCCCTATAATTTGGAAGTGATAATTCTGATGAGTCTCAAACTGCGCTAGGTATAACTTTGATATGTAATCCTTGTCTGTAGAAAATTTTAGGGCTGTAGGTTTACCCAAAGGGGTCGACTTAAGGTCTCAAAAGTGCCCACAGAGACCCAATTTATGCACTTTTTGCCACTTTCAAGCACTGTAGCTTTCAAACTATGTCTCTCATCTAAGTTAAATATCATCTGGGAATATATCTATGTGTTTTCTTATATGTGCCCCAACATTTAGGCCTTTAATAGACAGTTAACCTGTGTATCAGGACCATAAACACCCACCCGAGTGACCCTTATAAGACATTTTTCACATCTTTTTCCCTGTAACTTGGAAATGGTAAGTCTGAGAAGTTTCAAACTGTATTAGATATATATTCTGTGTGTAATCTTAGTATGTAACAGATTTTAAGTCTGAAGCTTTAATTTTGAAGGTCAAATTGAGGTCTCTAAAAGGCTCCCAAAGACCCAATATTTGGACTTTTTGCTACTTTTAAGCCCTGTGACTGTCAAACTATGTGACTGATAGAGCTCAAATCCTATCTGAGAAGATATTAGTATGTTATTTTCATATGTGCCAAAAATTAAGGCTTTAAGAAGACATTTAACCTGTGTATGAGGACCATAAATCCCCACCCGAGTGACCATTTTTAGACATTTTTCACATATTTTTCCCTGTAACTTGGAAATGGTAAGTCTAAGAAGTTTCAAACTGTATTAGATGCATATTCTATGTGTAATCTTAGTATGTGACAAATTTTAAGTCTGAAGCTTTAATTTGAAGGCTACATTTAGGTCTCTAGAAGGCCCCATAAAGACCCAGTATTTGGACTTTTTGCCAATTTTAAGGCCTGTGACTGTTAAACTATGTGACTGATAGAGCTGAAATCTCATCTGGGAATACATTATTATGTTCTTTTTACATGTGCCAAAAATCAAGGCTTCAAGTAGACATTTAACCTGTGTATGAGGACCTTAAACACCCACCTGAGTGACCCTTTTAAGACATTTTTCACATATTTTGCTCTGTAACTTGGAAATGGTAAGTCTGAGAAGTTTCAAACTTTATTAGATACATATTCTATGTGTAATCTTAGTATGTAACAAATTTTAAGTCTGAAGCTTTAATTTGAAAGCCACATCGAGATCTCTAAAAGGCCCACAATGACCCAATATTTGGACTTTTTACCACCTTTAAGCCCTGTAACTGTTAAACTATGTGATTGATGGAGCTGAAATCCCATCTGGGAATGCATTATTATGTCCTTTTTACATATGCCGAAAATCAAGGTTTTTAGTAGACATTTAACCTGTGTATGAGGGCCATAGACACTCGCCCAAGTGCCTTTTTTCACATTTTTTCCATATTTTGCCCTGTTATTTGGAAATGCTTAGTGTGACAAGTCTTAAACTGTATTATATATAATTTTGGTTTGTTATGTATGTCCCCCAAAAAGTTTCAGATCTGTAGTTTAATTGCTAAGGTCTCTTTAACAATTGTAAAATGCCCACAGAAACCCAATTTATGGATATTATGCCACTTTAAAGCCCAGTAACTGTCAAACTATGTGGGTTATAGAGCTGAAATCTTTGAATTTTTAAAAGGAAATGCCTGTCTACTTAAATTTTGAATATTAATAATGTTATGGCTATCTTAGTCTTTTAAGAACTTATTTTTGTGTGTTATACCTCTGCTTGCTGAGTTTTTCACTTTTTAAAATGAAACTGGTTAAACATATTCAAGTAGACAAAATGGACACTTTAAGTGAGCTTGAAGTCCCAATATTAATGAAATTATATCCTTATGTAGTAAAACTAGGGGATTTTTAACCCTCAACTAGCCCAGTTTTATTCAACTTGCCTCAGTTAATTTTGGCACAGCTCCTACAGTTATGAACTCATTTCAGTTGATAATCACATACTTAAAATTCTCAATTCTTTTTGTATTTGAGTACCCCTTTTATATAGATTGTTTGTTTACCATTTATGCTCAACCCACATCCCCCACCCGGATTCCCCCCACCCACCTCTGGGACCTCTAGCTATATTGAGTGACACTAAATAAACAAAGGTATTTAATGATATCAGATGAGAAACAAAGAACTCAATGGGGTTGCAGATCTTGTGTAATAGTGAGAGAGGTGTGGAGAAGGGGAGAGGGGTGGGGGTGGGAGGTGGTGGGCTTCATTACATATAACACAAAGGGGAGTCAGAACTGAGATTGTGTCACATATTTAGGTTGCATATATATGGACCACATATATAGGTATAGAGGAAATGAATAACTGAAAACAATTTGCAAATTCTAAAAATAATATAATCAAATAATAATATAAATAATTTTTTTTTAAATAATATTTTATTTGTGAACAAATATAGAAACAGATATGCGCTTTTGGGATTATGAATTTTAGAATGGACATTGAATCATCAATCATTTAAATACTTTGAAGGAAGATTGAAAAATATGATGAGTTGAGTTAAAAATAATATTTTATTTGTCAACAAATATAGAAACAGATATGCTCTTTTGGGATTATTATTTTAGAATGGACATTCAATCATCAATCATTTAAATACTTTGAAAATAGGTTTAGAGTTATCATTGCAGGAAGATTGAAAATATAATTTGAGTTATGTATTCGGCGTCTGGGGATACACCATCTTCCTTGGGGAGATATAAACAGAGTAGATTGATGTGCTGAAGTTCATATAATAATGGGTAATTATGTTTTAAAAAATTCCCGATCAAAACCTGTGGCGTGAGTGATGACCTGTCTGGGGATATGTTGGCGCCGAGTTGGCCCAATCTAGTTCTTTTATAAGAATGTACATTATGTAGACTAGTTCTGTTGTTTGTGCTCAGTCTGTTTAGCATTCTATATTTGCAGGATTCTTGTTTGTATATAAGAGGATTTACTGGGTGTGATATCCACCGGTCATGTCTTCTGCATTTTCATTGTTGAATAACTCTTATTACTGAGAGATATCATTCAATACCATAGAGTTGACATCAGTTATTTTGTCATGTTTGAATTTTTCATACTCCTTCAAAGTCATATTGAGATTTTTGTTCCTGAAAACCATAAAATCTGACTCATTGTTACTCTTACAGGTAAAACAAAATTTATAGAAATTATGGGCTGCAGTTTCTTTTCATGGGGTTGGGTGTGTTATTGTTCCACATAGTCTTACCCCCTCTTTATTGTTCACAGACATTTGGAATGTGAAAACAGCTAACAGGAAATCATTAATTACAACTGTTTCATTGAACAGTGTCTATGAACCTAAAAACCAAAGAGGTTTGGAAATCAAAGCAACTGACAGAAAATCATTGGGTGCAACAGTTTTCCACAAGATTTGGCATTTGATCCCTCCATCAAAGTTTCACAACATTTTCTTGATGATATCGCCCTTCTTATTGCTGTCATGCCTAGGAGGTGAAATGATAAACTGCAAAACAACTTGTATTAACTTTTCCTTTTCACCTTGACAGTTGAGTAGTGAAATCCTAAAGTTGGGAATGTCCTGAATTCAGGTCCATTGTGCGGCTTGTGCCTACACCCATATGTTCTGACTTGTGTACTCAATAACTCCAAAATGCTTTCACAGATTTCATTCAAAATCGGCACACACATGTATTAGGGTCAAGTGAAGAATCCTATTTTATGGTGACGTTAACACTCAATAATAAAGAAATTGTGGTTGCCTTCAGGTGAAAAATGAACCTTTGCTCACTTAAAACCCTCTATGTCACAACTGTACGGCCCATCTGGCAGAAGTTTCACCTGAGAACACATTAATATGTTCTGCATACATATGGTAAAATCATAAATTTAGGTTAAGCTTAAAACTGTGTTGAGGTCCATAAAAATTGCACTTGGGGCCTTTGTTCTACATTTCCACATATTCTGTCCAATAATTGGAAATGATGAGTCTTACCAGCTAAAAACAATACTAGATATAACATCTATATATGATCTTTCTCTGTGGTAAATTTGAGGTCTGTAGCTTTAATTATATCCCCAGACAAAGTCAAGGATATACTGGTTTTACGTCAGTCACATCACCATCGCTGTACATTTTGACTTATGTGTGTGATAACTCGAAAAATAAATTTCATTCAAACTTGGCATACATATGTATTGGGTCAAGAGACGAATCCAATTTTAAGGTGCCTTTAAATTCCCAATAATAAAGAAGTTATGGTAACCTTAAGGTCAGAAATGAACATTTTATTGCGTTAATACATCCTATCCAATGGACAATAGCTTATCCGGTCGGCACAGACCGGCCCGCCAAACGCCAGAAAAAGACGTCCTGTGTTTCCACCAGCAGATCGGTCCGTAGTATTAGTGCACTCGCCAGATGGCGTGTCGTACTTCCTTCCTGTCTAGACAGCATGACGTCATAGCATCTTTTTCGTTTGGCGCGTGCTAGTGCACAAGGAAATTTCTTCAAAGGAGTTTATTGAGTTTTTCTTCTACCATTTTGCGTTTTCTTCACTATTATTGCATCTTATTATATACCAGGACTATCATGTCTTCTCCTGGCCAACGCAGAGGCGGTTGTGGGCACGCTATGGCAAATTTTGACTCTCATGCATTTTGTGCAAGATGTCGCGAGAAGGGTAAGGGGACGGACGATTGTGTAAAAAACCCCCAGTCTTCAAATTGTTCAATCTGCAATGCCTTCTCTCAGGAACAACGTATTCAGCTAGCCACTCCCTCATATAGAATTAAGAAAGAGAAGCGGGAGGCAAAGAAATTGGAAACTACGTCTATTAAAGACACTGAGGCTTTAGTTGATCCTGCTAGCGTGTCCGTTATTGGGCCTATAGGCAAACCCACCCCTGCTAAACCTGCTTTGGAAGCCCCGCCGCCTGACAAGAAAATAAAGAAAGACACTAAGAAAGTCGGTAAGAAGGATAAGTCACCTTCTGCTACTGTTTCAAAGCCCCCTTCTGCTGATGACAAGATAGCGGACTTAGATTCCAAATGGGCGGAACGTTTCAACCGCTTAGAGGCACTTCTGCTGAGCAAGAACTTTGAACCTCAGTTTTCTGCTAATGTCAAAGTCACTCCGACCCATTCACCTCCAGCTTCAGTAGAACGGGTATCAGATCCTTTCATCCGACCCTCATCTTCCTCTGCTGCGCTTCCTGGAACTGGCTTCTCTGCTGAAAAGCATCAGCCGACCAGTAAAGCATTGACCAGTCAGCAGTCTTCAAGCAGCAAGTTTCCTGGTACGGGCTCCTCTGCTCATAAGCATCAGCCGGCCAGTCAAACTAAAACCAGCCGACCTACTTCATCTACCACCACCGACCGACATACCCCGGCTGGAGATATTGGTACCGACCCAACCCCTCTCTCTCAACAGGGCAGTCACCGACCAACCACAGACCGACCAATGCCCTCTGATACGGCTGACTCAGGCTCTCCGACCTTACATAGGTCCAGACAGGACAGTTTCTCAAGCCTCTCTTCCAATGAGGGTAGTGAATTGTCGGACAGGCCTCCCTTAGATTTATATGCCGACGAAGGGGAATGGTCTGAGGAACATTCAGTAAATGAACAGGACCAGCCCATATCTGAAGAGCAGACTTACCGGGACACCATGCAAGGTATCCGATCTTATATGGGTTGGACACACATTCCTGAGGTCGACAACACCACTGCCACATCCGACGACAATCCATTCGCCGGACCCAAAACTGTCACCCCGGGTAAGGTATCCGTCAGGATGCCCACAGAAGAATGGCTCTGCAAAAAACTTGGCAAACTCAACCTCACTATAGCAGAGGGTTACCCGTCTAGGGGGTCGGAAGCCGGTGGACTGGCCAAGGACGTTTTCATCCGACCACACCGCTCTCAGACTAAGTGGTATGGCCTACACACCGACCAGAAGCCTGAACCTTCCAGAATCTCCACATGGCACACCGACGCAGTTAGACTGAATAGTAGTTACAGTCGCATAGCCAGATATACGGGACTGGGCTCCACTCCCCCTGCTTCACGCAAGATTTCTCAAGAAACTTTACGCAGATGGGAAAGGTCGGCCCGCGAGGCCTCAGTTATCTGTAATCAGACGGCCAGTTTTAACCGTTGCCTGGTGAAGGTGCAACAGAGTATGAAAGAGCAGCTCAAGGTTCTGAAAGCCCAAAACAAAGGAAAAGGGTCGACTAAGGTCTCTCCTGCTATTGATGAACTCCATTACTTACTGGATTTCAACGCTAGCATCTCACAGGCAGCAGCAAAGTCGATGGAGCACCTATCCGACTTCGTCTTCATCACTATGGGGAACCTTACTCTTGTCCGTCGTGATGCATATCTCAGTCATCTCAGGACCGGGATCAAGCAAGACACCCTCACAGCCTTAAGAACTGCTCCTCTTCATCTGTCAACTCTTTTCCCAGATGCTACCATCAAAAGAGCTGATTAAGATATAGCTCAGTTTGAATCCAAGGGGCAATCTACTTCAGGTCATGGCAAGGGTCGGTACCACCCATATGAACGCCCGGAAAGGAAATCTAGTCACAGAGACTCTCGACCGGACAAGCCTGCATGGAAAACTATTGGGAAGAGACAGTACAGGAAAGGGAAGGGTCGTGCTGCCTCATTCTCATCCCGACCTGCCAAGGGCCAGCAGTCGTATAAATGACAGTTATTGTGTAACCAAGCTCCACACACGACTGCTGGCCCGGAGCAACACCCTTGCACAGACATTAGACACTTTAAATGTAAAGCTTCCTGTTGTTCATCATGTCACTACTGTGCCCGGGCAATCACAAAAGAAAGATTTAAGTCCCGGGCCAGTAAATTGTCAATACAAAGAATGCAAATTAAAATCTGTGAAAAGTGTTTCTTGTGTCACTCAATTGTCTTATGTCAATCCTGTTACAAATGTACCAAATGTTGCCCCCAATCTAGCTGTAGGGGCCAGACTTCAGAACTTTTGGAAAACTTGGTTGGACCTAGGTGCCAGTCCAAAAGTAGTTCAGATCCTCAAAGAGGGCTACACCCTCCCATTTCTGGTCCGACCAAAACTAGTAAGATTTCCAACCGTCATAAGCTGCTATGGCAATCCCCAGAGGAACAGCTACCTGCTGGAGGCATTACATCAGCTTATAGACAAAAATGCAGTCGAGCTAGTAAGAAACCAGTCATCTCTGAGCTTTTTCAACAGATTGTTTCTGGTCCCCAAACCCAACAGTCGGTGGAGACCGATCTTGGATCTGAGCAACCTGAATTTCTTCCTCAAGTCGGAGAAATTCAAAATGGAGACCCCGGAGACCATCAGGACATCCCTCCAACAGGGAGAGTGGATCACCTCCATAGACTTCAAGGATGCATACTTCCACATCCCAATACAGGACCAGTCCAGAAAATACCTAAGATTTCATGTCCAAGGACAAACCTACCAGTTCAAAGCCCTACCATTCGGGCTTTCGACAGCACCACTGGAGTTTACTGTAATAGCAAAGGAGGTCAAACTGATGGCCATACACCGGGGTATAAGGATCCACCAGTACCTAGACGACTGGTTGGTGAGAGCCGGATCCTACCAGGCCTGTCTCCGACACACACAAGAACTAGTACAGCTATGCCGGAGGTTAGGTTGGATAGTAAACCTGGAAAAGTCGGAACTGGAGCCCAAACAAGTCTTCAATTTCGTAGGTTACCAATTCGACCTGAAGGCCGGCTGGGTCCGGCCCACACCGGACCGGTGGCAGATCCTCCAAGAGAAAATCTTGAAGATCCTGTCTCAACCGACTTGTCCGGTCCGGCAGTTCATGTCCCTGATTGGTCTGCTAACAGCCACAGAAAAGCAAGTTTTCCTCGGCCGACTTCACATGAGACCCATACAGTGGCATCTCAAAAACAACTGGAGAGTCCCGGAAGCACTGGAAAAGGTCATTCCGGTACCCAGATCCCTCCACCCCCATCTAGAATGGTGGTTAGACGAAAACAATATACTACGAGGTCAACCACCGCACCCTTTAAAACACGCACTGCAAATCTTTACAGACGCGTCCAAGGAGGGGTGGGATGCTCATCTTGGCGAACATACCACAAGAGGTTCCTGGTCGGTTCCAGAGAGCAAACTCCACATAAACTTTCTGGAGTTAAAGGCAGTCCTTCTAGCTCTCAAGGGGTTCCAGCACCTCTGTACGGCCAGAATTGTCCTGGTGGCCACGGACAATACAACAGTGGTAGCCTACATCAACAAGGAAGGGGGTATGTGGTCAGGCCCACTTTGTGCCCTTCTATGGAGAATCTTGACCTGGTGTACCAACCACCAGATAACCCTAAAAGCCCGGCACATCCCAGGCCATCTAAATGTGATAGCAGACAAGCTATCCAGGCTGGGTCAGACCATCCAAACAGAATGGTCCCTCCTTCCGGAAGTTTTTTCAACAAATATGCAACCAATGGCACCGGCCTCAAATAGACCTATTTGCCACGAGGTTCAACCACAAGTTACCTCAGTTTGTCTCTCCAGTACCGGACTCCCTGGCTGTAGCAGTGGACGCACTTACTCTGCCATGGGAGGATCTGGATGCATACGCCTTCCCACCGACCGCCATATTGGGCAAAGTGGTGGAGAAGCTACTGGACTCCCCATGCAAAAGGATCATTATGATTGCCCCGGGATGGCCCAACATGCCTTGGTTTTGGGACTTGGTGGCCATGTCCAGCCAGGTCCCCCTCAGCCTGCCCAACCTGCCCAATCTACTGACACAGCCCTTCAACCAGATCCCTCACAGAAATCTGACAAACCTAAATCTCCATGCCTGGCTCCTAGAGCCACGGAAATCAAAGAACAGGGCTTTTCTGACTCAGTGGCAGCAAGAATTGAAGCTCCTCAAAGAAGATCTACCAGATCAGTCTATGAGGCAAAGTGGACCATTTTTACAAAGTGGTGCATCACTAATCAGGTGGACTTCAGGTCACCACCTGTAAAGTCGGTGGCTGATTTCCTAATGTACCTCTTTGAGGACAAGAAATTACAGCCCAGCACCATTGATGGTTACAGGTCTGCTATTGCTGATAAGCTAGGTAATACCACAGTCAATATCAGCAAAGATGAAAATCTCACCCGTCTCTTGGAAAGTTTCCACAGAGATAGACCCAAAGGGCGAAGGGGAATACCCTCCTGGAACCTCTCCCTGGTGCTACACCAGCTGACAAAGGCCCCGTTCGAGCCTCTCAGGGAGGCATCTCTGAAGCATTTGACCTTCAAAACTGTCTTCCTTTTGGCCTTGGGCTCGGGTAAAAGAAGAAGTGAGATCCATGCATGGCAACACAAAAACATCAGACACCAATCCGATTGGTCTAAGGTGTCTCTGTTCCCATCTCCCAGCTTTCTCTCCAAGAATCAGCTGGCCAAGGAGGGACCGCAGAGTATAGCCCCAGTGGTCATACCAGCCCTGGCTCCTACTCTGGATAAATCCCTCAAGTCTGACAGATCCCTTTGTCCAGTCAGAGCCTTGCGTTACTATCTGGACAGAACCTCAGATTTCAGGCAGCACAAGGAGCTAGTCTTTGTCTCCTTCAAGAAAGGCTTCGACAAAGACATCTCCCCTGCCACTATCTCCTCATGAATCAAACAAACTGTGATCCTATGCTATGAGCTCTCTGATCATCAGGCACATACCCTACATCAAGTAAAAGCCCATGATGTTCGCTGCCTCTAAGGCCTTCCAGTCGGGAGTTTCCTTAGACCAGATCTTAGCAGCCTGCCACTGGAAATCTCATAATACCTTCACACAATTCTACCTGAAGGATGTGGCCTGGGCTGACTCAGAGCTTTTCCATTTGGGTCCTGTAGTGGCTGCCCAGCAGATCCACCAATAAACGGGACCCAGAGGAGATTTGTAAATATGTAAATAATGTATATACAGTTAAGAAGCATCAAAAAAAAAAAAAAAAAAAAAAAATCAGACGTGCTTCCTTCGGGAGGTTTATTTTCCTTCAAGGGACTGAACTCAGCCCTCTCTTCCCCTACCTCAGAGCAGGTCTGTTGGAAAAAAGGGGGGGGACGGGAAGTCGGTTTGGACCGGTTACCCAGCCTGTGATTACCGACCATAGCCTTAAGGGTGCCCTGACCACAAGGTCGACCCAGGCTGAGGAGTTTTGTTAATTATTTGAGTTCACCTAAGTCCCTAGTAACTTACCCGCCATCCAAGCGGTAGTTATTCAGCTATTGTCCATTGGATAGGATGTATTAACGCAATAAAATTGCAAATTTAATAAGTAAATTAAATTTTTATAAGTTAATACCCTATCCAATGGACACGCAAGACCCTCCCACTGAACCCCGCTTTCAACTTACTAGGGGTCTAATTGGTTTAGACAACGAAAAAGATGCTATGACGTCATGCTGTCTAGACAGGAAGGAAGTACGACACGCCATCTGGCGAGTGCACTAGTACTACGGACCGATCTGCTGGTGGAAACACAGGACGTCTTTTTCTGGCGTTTGGCGGGCCGGTCTGCGCCGACCGGATAAGCTATTGTCCATTGGATAGGGTATTAACTTATAAAAATTTAATTTACTTATTAAATTTGCAATTTGGCCACTTTATGTCCTCTGGGTCACAAACTATGTGGCTTATCTGACTAAAATCTTACCTGAGAACATTTTAATATGTTGACTTTATGTTGAGGTTAAAAATTGAGTTTAGGCCCACATATTTTGCTCTGTAACTTGGAAATGGTAAGTTTGACAAGTCTCAAAATGTAGTAGATATAACTTTTATATGTAATCTTTGATTAAAATTTGAAGTCTGTAGCTTTAACTTTAAGGTCACCTAAGGTCCCTATAATGCCCACAAAACCCAATTTATGGACTTTTTGCCACTTAACATTTAACTTGTGCATGAGGACCATAAACACCCACCTGAGTGACCCTTTTTCGACATTTTTCATATTAACCCGCAACCAACCCGCCTATTAGGTTGATGTGTCCGACGTCCATTATTATTATTATTATATCCCCAGACGAAAGTCGGGGATATATTGGATTCAGGTCCGTCGCGCCGCCGCCGCCGTAGAAATTTCCTTGTGGACGCGATAACTCAAAAACGGATTAATATTTTTTTTTTCAAACTTGGTACACATGTTAAGGATGCCCAAAGGAAGATCCCTATTTTAAGGTGACCTTAAACTCCCAATAATAAAGAACTTATGGCCACCTTAAGGTCAGAAATTGCACTTTTGGCCACTTAGAGCCCTCTAGGTCACAAACTATGAGGCTTATCTGCCTCAAATTTTACCTGAGAACACATTAATATATTCTTAGTACATGTGCCGAAAATCAAGGCTTTAAGTTGAGGAGATAATTGTCTTTGAGGCCCATAAAGACCCCACTTAGGACTTTTTTCCTATATTTTAAACTTATTTTGCCCTATAATTTGGAAGTGGTAATTCTGATGAGTCTCAAACTGCACTAGATGTAACTCTTATATGTAATCCTTGTCTGTGAAAAATTTAAAGGCTGTAGGTTTACCTGTTAGGCCGACTTAAGATCTCAAAATTGCCCACAGAGACCTAATTTATGGACTTTTTGCCATCTTCAAGCACTGTAGCTTTCAAACTATGTCTCTCATCTAAGTGAAATATCATCTGAAAATATATCAATATGTTTTTCTTGTATGTACTCCAAAATTTAGGCCTTTAATAGACATTTAACCCATGTATGAGGACTATAAACACCCACCCGAGTGACCCTTTTAAGACATTTTTCACATATTTTGCTCTGTAACTTGGAAATGGTAAGTCTGAGAAGTTTCAAACTGTATTAGATATATATTCTATGTGTAATGTTAGTATGTAACAGATTTTAAGTCTGAAGCTTTAATTTGAAGGTCAAATTGAGGTCTCTGACGGGCTCCCAAAGACCCAATATATGGACTTTTTGCCACCTTTAAGCCCTGTGACTGTTAAACTATGTTATTGATGGAGCTGAAATCCCATCTGGGAATGCATTATTATGTCCTTTTTACATGTGCCGAAAATCAAGGCTTTAAGTAGACATTTAACCTGTGTTTGAGGACCATAAATCCCCACCCGAGTGACCCTTTTTAGACATTTTTCACATATTTTGCCCTGTAACTTGGAAATGGTAAGTCTGAGAAGTTTCAAACTGTATTAGATACATATTCTATGTGTAATCTTAGTATGTGACAAATTTTAAGTCTGAAGCTTTAATTTGAAGGCCACATTGAGGTCTCTAAAAGGCCCCATAGAGACCCACTATTTGGACTTTTTGCCAGTTTTAAGGCCCATGACTGTTAAACTATGTGACTGATAGAGCTGAAATCTCATCTGGGAATACATTATTATGTTCTTTTTACATGTGCCAAAAATCAAGGCTTCAAGTAGACATTTAAACTGTGTATGAGGACCATTAACACCCACCCGAGTGACCGTTTTAAGACATTTTTCACATATTTTGCTCTGTAACTTGGAAATGGTGAGTCTGAGAAGTTTCAAACTTTATTATTAGACATTCTATGTGTAGTCTTAGTATGTAGCAGATTTTAAGTCTGATGCTTTAATTTGAAAACCACTTCGAGATCTCTAAAAGGCCCACAGAGACCCAATATTTGGACTTTTTGCCACCTTTAAGCCCTGTGACTGTTAAACTATGTGATTGATTGAGCTGAAATCCCATCTGGGAATGCATTATTATGTCCTTTTCACATGTGCCGAAAATCAAGGCTTTTAGCAGACATTTAACCTGTGTATGAGGGCCATAGACACTTGCCCAAGTGACCTTTTTTGACATTTTTTTCTGTATTTTGCCCTGTTATTTGGAAATGCTTAGTGTGACAAGTCTTAAACTGTATTATATATAATTTTTGTTTGTTGTGTATGTCCCCCAAAAAGTTTCAGTTCTGTAGTTTAATTGCTAAGGTCTCTTTAACAATTGTAAAATGCCCACAGAGACCCAATTTATGGATATTATGCCACTTTAAAGCCCTGTAACTGTCAAACTATGTGGCTCATAGAGCTGAAATCTTTGAATTTTTCAAAGGAAGTGCCTGTCTATTTAAATTTTGAATATTAATAATGTTATGGCTATCTTAGGCCTTTAAGAACTTATTTTTGTGTGTTATCTCTCTGCTTGCTGAGTTTTTAACTTTTTAATATGAAACTGGTTAAACATATTCAAGTAGGCAAAATGGACACTGTTATTTTCTGGTGAGCTTTAAGTCCCAAATATTAATGAAATTATAGCCTTATGTAGTAAAAATAGGGGATTTTTAACCCTCAACTAGCCCAGTTTTATTCAACTTGCCTTAATTTTGAAACAGCTCCTACAGTTACGAACTCATTTCAATTGATAATCACATACTTAAAATTCTCAATTCTGAATTATTATTATAAATCTGTTCTTGTCGTTTGATAATTTATATTTAATTCTGGAGGTATATAATCTTCCTGTTAGACATTCCTTATTAAGCGTCCCGCAAGGGCAAAAATTGCAAAACATAAAAATGCTTATATCTCGAAAACCGTGCTAGATAGAGCGATTTCGACGAAATTTTTGACCCACAGGGTATCTCTGCAGAGTAGCCATGCCAATTTTCAAAAAAAATTTGTCTTGCCAAAAATGGCGGCCATTTTGAATTTTCGAAATTTTCGCAAAAATTGCAAAACACAAAAATGCTTATATCTCGAAAACCGTGCTAGATAGAGCGATTTCGACGAAATTTTTGACCCACAGGGTATCTCTGCGGAGTAGTTATCCCAATTTTCAAAAAATTTTTGTCTCGCCAAAAATGCCAGCCATTTTGAATTTTCGAATTTTTCGCAAAAATTGCAAAACATAAAAATGCTTATATCTCGAAAACCGTACTAGATAGAGCGATTTCAACGAAATTTTTGATCCACAGGGTATCTCCGCAGAGTAGCCATGCCTATTTTAAAAAAAAAAATTTGTCTCGCCAAAATTTTCGAATTTTTCGCAAAAATTGCAAAACATAAAAATGCTTATATCTCGAAAACCGTGCTAGATAGAGTGATTTTGACGAAATTTTTGACCCACAGGGTATCTCTGCAGAGTAGGCATGCCAATTTTCAAAAAAATTTTATCTTGCCAAAAATGGCGGCCATTTTGAATTTTCGAATTTTTGCGCAAAAATTGCAAAACACAAAAATGCTAATATTTCGAAAACCGTGCTACATAGAGCGATTTTGACGAAATTTTTGATTTTCAGGGTATCTCTGCAGAGCAGCTATCCCAAAGAGCTTTCACTTGGTGAAGTTTCAGACCCATAGCTAATTGCTCACCTACTCAAAATGAGTAAATGCGAATGACCTCTAAAAGTATTGCAGATAGCCAATTTTTCTCAAATAACTCATTCACCTACTTTTGGAAGAGCTTTCACTTGGTGAAGTTTCAGACCCGTAGCTAATTACTCACCTACTCAAAATGAGTAAATGCTAATTATCTCAAAAACTATTGTGAATACCCAATTTTTATCAAGTAACTCATTCATGTACTTTTGGGAGAGCTTTCACATGGTGAAGTTTCAGACCCATAGCTAATTACTCAAAATGAGTAAATGCTAATTATCTGTAAAAGTATTGCGGATACCCAATTTTTATCAAATACTCATTCACCTACTTGTGGGAGAGCTTTCACATGGTGAAGTTTCAGACCCATAGCTAATTACTCACCTACTCAAAATGAGTAAATGTGAATTATCTCTTAATAGTATTGCAGATAGCCAATTTTTCTCAAATAACTCATTCACCTACTTTTGGAAGAGCTTTCACACACGAAAATGAAAAATTGTGAATATCTCGGAAAAGCTATTTCTTCTGCTTTAATGCTCGGCGGGAAATACACACCGCGGCAGTGGTCTTGACAAAGATTTTGTCTCCCGAAAAATGGTGGCCATTTTGAATTTTCAAAGTTTTTGCAAAACACAAAAATGCTTATATCTCGAAAACCGTGCTATATGGAGCGAACTCAACAAAATTTTTGACCTGCTGGGTATCTCTGCAGAGTAGCCATGCCAATTTTCAAAATATTTTTGTCTCGCCAAATATAGCGGACATTTTTAATTTTTTAATTTTTTGCAAAACACAAAAATGCTTATATCTTGAAAACCGTGCTAGATAGAGCAGACTGCACTGACTTTGGTTGCCACAACAGTATAAGGCTAGAAACGAAGCATTTTCTTAATACTTTAGCACTCACCTTTATATCCTTTTCGGGACGCTTTGTTTTTGCTATGCAAAAACATTATCTTTTTTTTTGCGAGCGATCCTCTAGTTTATATATTTGATTTTATTTTAGTGATAAGATTAACTGAGCTTTTTGTATTTGATTACCCCTTTTATATTACAAATGTTTGTTTACCATTTGTGCTGCAGCACTCCATCTCTTTGTAGTCCCACCCCCCATCCCCCACCCACCTCTGGGACCTCCAGCTATTGAGTGACACTAAATAAACAAAGGTATACAGATCTTCTGTAATAGTGAGAGAGGTGTGGAGAAGGGGAGAGAGGTGGGGTGGGGGTGGGAGGTGGTGTTTGCTTCATTATCTAATTATCTAAGACAAAGGGAGTCAGAACTGAGATTGTGTCACATATTTAGGTTGCATATATATGGACCACATAGATAGGAATTGAGGAAATGAATAACTGAAAAACAATGCAAATTCTAAAAATAATATAATAAAATAATAATATAAATAATATATGATTTTTAAATAATATTTTATTTGTGAACAAATATAGAAACAGAGATACGCTATTGGAATTATGAATTTAGAATAGACATTCAATCATCAATCATTTAAATACTTTGAAAATAGGTTCAGAGTTATCATTGCAGGAAGATTGAAAATATGATCTGTTGAGTTATGTATTCGACGTCTGGGGATACACCATCTTCCTTGGGAAGATATAAACTTAGTAGATTGATGTGCTGAAGTTCATATAACTTTTCCCAATATTTATGGCATACAACAAATGGATTAAATAAAAAATTCCCGATCAAAACCTGTGGCGTGAGTGATGACCTGTCTGGGGATATGTTGGCGCCGAGTTGGCCCAATCTAGTTATTATTATTATTATGTATTTATACTCAGCGCAATATCTCCATATACTACAGGACTCAAAGTGCTATTTAACCAATCCGAGTGTACAGGTACAGCCCCAACTCGCAAGTAACTCCCATTCCCCTAACTGGAAGATAGAGGCTCAAGGATGACCATTTATCAACGTCCTTGAGGTTCTACCTGCCACTGTCCATCTGTCCGTCCACATTTTTCGTTTCCGGACTCTAACTCGAAAACGGTGTGACCAATCGAATTCAAACTTTACAGGGACATAGATCACCATCATAGCTAGGTTCCTTTCGAAATTGGTGTAATTCCGTTTGTTCGTTTGTCCGTTTTTTGTCCGTTTGTCTGTCCATCCATCTGTCCGTCCACATTTTCGTTTCCGGACTCTAATTCGAAAATGGTTTGTCCAGTTGAATTCAAACTTGACAGGGACATAGGCAGGTTACGTGTAACCAACTCGCCTATTAGGTTGATGTGTCCGACGTCCGTCTGTCCGTCCGTCCGTCCGTCCACATTTTTTGTTTCCAGACTCTAACTAGAAAACGGTTTGTCCAATCGAATTCAAACTCGACAGGGACATAGATCACCATCATAGCTAGGTTCCTTTCGAAATTGGTGTAATTCTGTTTGTTCGTTTGTCCATTTTTTTCTGTTTGTCTGTCCATCCATCTTTCCGTCCACATTTTCGTTTCCGGACTCTAACTTGAAAACAGTTTGTCCAATCGAATTCAAACTCGACAGGGACATAGATCACCATCATAGCTAGGGTCCTTTCGAAATTAGTGTAATTCCGTCTGTTCGTTTGTCTGTTTTTTGTCCGTTTGTCTGTCCATCCATCTGTCCGTCCACATTTTCATTTCTGGACTTTAACTCGAAAACGGTTTGTCCAATCAAATTCAAACTTGACAGAGACATAAATCACCATCATAGCTAGGTTCCTTTCGAAATTGGTGTAATTCTGTCTGTTCGTTTATCCGTTTTTTGTCCATTTGTCTGTCCATCCATCTGTCCATCCACATTTTCGTTTCCGGACTCTAACTCGAAAACGGTTTATCCAGTCGAATTCAAACTTGACAGGGACATAGATCACCATCATAGCTAGGTTCCTTTCGAAATTAGTGTAATTCTGTCCATTCATTTGTATGTTTTTTGTCAATTTGTCTGTTCGTCAACATTTCTGTTTCCGGACTGTAACTCGAAAACACTGTATCCAATTGAATTCAAACTTGACAGGGAGATAGATCACCATCATAGCTAGGTTCCTTTCGAAATTGGTGTAATTCCGTCGGTTTGTTTGTTTGTCAACATTTCTGTTTCCGGACTCTAACTCGAAAACGCTTTGTCTAATCAAAATCAAACTTGACAGGGAGATACATCACCCACATAACTAAGTTGCTTTCGAAATTGGTGTAATTCCGTCCTTTCGTTTGTCCGTTTATAGCATAGATACAGTTATGTAACCTAGATTACAAGTTTTATGTTTCTTAGCACGTCTAATACATTCACCTTAACTGGGTGACCTAACATTTCTTTCCTTGTTTCTAAATGTAATTACAGCAGTCGCTAACCTTATTGCTGCCTGCGCAACCCGCCTTTTGGGGCATCTTTGACCCTCTTGTTATTGTATAATTTAGCAATGACAGGTCTGACAAGTCTCAAGCTGTATTAGATACAACTTCTATATGTAATGTTTGTCTGAAAAATTTGAAGTCTGTAGCTTTAATTTCAAGATCACTTAAAGGTCTCTGAAATGCCCACTTTTAAGTGCTAGAGCTGTTGTACTATGTGACTCATAGAGCTGAAATCTCATCTGGAATTATATTAATAGGTTTTTTACATGTGCCAAAAATCAAGGCTTTAAGTAGACATTTAACTTGTATATGAGGTCCGTGAACAATCTACCCGGAGGACTTTTGTAAAATTGCCCCCTTCCCCTCCCACCAAAAAAGAAAAATAATTTATAATAATTGTGAATCACACAAAATGGGTGATACAAAAATACCTAGTGAATTCCTGTGGCGTGAGAGATGGCATGTCTGGGGATATGTTGGCGTCGAGTTTGCGCAATCTAGTTTCCAGTAATGTTTTTATGAATATTGTAAGATGCAGACCAATTTCATCCTGAAACGGGGGACCAGAATTCTCTGAATTTGCTTGTAATTGTGAATTGTGATTATAATTTGCACCATGTGTGTGCATGCTTGCGTGCGTGTGTGGTGCAGTTTTCTCTGAAACTACTACAGTAACACATTTTTGGTAAATTACTGGCCCAAATGAATTTTACGCTCTTCAATATTTTTGGGGTTTGGTGAACTTTGACCTACTTTTGCATGAGTAATAGCACTTTAACCTAATATAATTATATGACTTATAACTCTCAAGCTGTTGCATTTAGAGTATTTTGTTCCAATATGTTGTTCAGCTACTTTCTCCACAGCTAAAGCATGGTCAGTAGTTTGGAAGTGTATCTCCATAGCTAAGTGAGTAATAGCTACTTTGTCAATTTTTAATTGTAACCATAATGAGAAAATGGCTTATATCTTCAAAAGTATTGCAGCTACACAATTTCTCTCAAATATGTTGTTCATCTACTTTTTTGTGAACTGTGACATATTTAAGTTTCACACCTGTTGCTCAATGTACAAGTGAGTAATGGCTACTTTATTGCTACTTTTATTGAAAATGTGAAAAAAATCACAAATATCGCGAAAACCGTAAGAGAAAGAGCGATTTCGAGCCACAGGGTAGTACAAGAGTATCCTATGCAGAGGGGAAAAATTTCAATTTTCGCCACTTTTGGCAGCCATCTTGGATTTTAAAGGAAAATAAAACATTGAAAATATCTCGTAAACGGTAAGAGATAGAGCGATTTTGAGCGAATTTTTGACCAACCCGGTTGTTCAGGAGTATCCTGTGCTTAAGGGAAAAATTTCAATTTTTGCCACTTTTGGCCGCCATCTTGGATTTCAAGTGTTAATATCTTGAAAGCCGTAACAGATGGAGCGATTTCGAGCAAATTTTTGACTCACAGGGTAGTACCAGAGTATCCTATGCAAAGGGGAAAAATTTCAATTTTCGCCACTTTTTGCAGCCATCTTGGATTTAAGTGGAAAATAAAACATTGAAAATATCTCGGAAACGGTAAAAGATAGAGCAATTTCAAGCAAATTTTTGACCTGCAGGATAGTACAGGAGTGTCCTGATGCTTTGGCAGGCATCTTGGATTTTAACAGCAAATGAAAAAGTGTGAATATGTCGAAAACTGTAAGAGATAGAGTGATTTTGAGCGAATTTTTGACCCACAGGGTAGTACAAGAGTACCCCATGCAAAGGGGAAAAATTTTATTACTCGCCACTTTTGGTGTCTATCATGGATTTTAGCGGAAAATAAAACATTGAAAATATCTTGGAAATGGTAAGAGATAGAGCAATTTCAAGCGAATTATTGACCCACAGGGTAGTACAAGAGTATTCTGTGCCTAGGGTAAAAATTTCAGTTTTCGCCACTTTTGGTGGCCATCTTGGATTTTAGCGAAAAATAAAAAATTGTGAATATCTCAGAAAAGGTATTTCTTCCCCTTTAATGCTCGGCGGGAGATACACACTGCGGCAGTGATCTTGTTCTTAATCAAATAGCAAGAAAATGACACAACATTGAGCATTGATTGAAGTAAAATAAACAATAGATTCTTTAAGAATAGATACAAATTTGTGTAAGTCACATTGCCTTGAATTGTAGGTAAAATTTCAGTTATGTGGAGTACACTTAATTATTTAATACCTAGGTAAAATATGTCAAAATTTTGAAAACTTAACTGAACTTTTTTGAAAACTTAAATGATCTTTGGTGAAAACCTGACTGATCTTTAATCATTTATAGGCATGTCATAGATCCTTTGTAGCTGTGGGATTGAAAATAATATAAGTTCAAATGAAATATTTTTAGAAAGCACATACCTAAAGTCGGTAGACATAAACATTAATTTTTTGTGGTGTGGAGTTAGCACAATCCTAATCCTGTCACATCAATAATTCGATCTCCAATTCAACTTCACCAACAGATCAACCTCTAGTTCTAATGATGTTTTCCTTTTACTGACAAAATTCTTGTTAATTTAGCAGCCCTTCAGGGTGCATATTTGTTTTCATGTCAGATATTCTTATCACTGCGACCGGATTGTGGTCTTGCTTGAATAATTTCTTAGACTTTAAAAATGTTCTCTCCTTACTAGCTTCTTTCAAACTATAAGGGTGGAATTTTTTTGCATACTTTGATCAGACCTCACACTTTAATTAAAGTCATCTCAAGCATTTTTCAAAAACACTCCATCATATTATATGGGAAAAAAATACAGCCTGCACCATCACTGTAACATTTTGTAGGTACATTCTAGAACTTAATGCTGATGTCAGAAAGGATTTTAGATTAATTGGACTGTGCATCCCTGAATTGGAGTTTGATTTTTGCTATTTTTTAAATAGATACTTTGTTTCTATTTCAAAAATGGGCAGAATTTCGGCATTTTGTTTGGATAAGTTATTCAGCTATTTTAAAAAAAAATTTCACAGCCTAGAATTTCACCCTACATCATCAACCTTATGGCCACCTTAAAGTCAAAAAGTGACTTTTAATGCTCAGTTCACTTAGTTTTGTCACTTTTTTAAAACCAAACTTGGCACACATATAAAGGTTTTGCGAATAGAGTAACCTGACTTTCTTGTGACCTGAAACCCCGAAAATTAATGAAGCTGTGGCCTCCTTTAAGTCATAAAATTAGGCGAAAACCCCCTGGCTAATTTATTCTCCATCTTTTAACATCTAACTTGTCACTACTGTTGAAGTTTACCTCAGGTAAACCCTACCTACCTTAAAATTTCAGTATTAATGATGTTATGGTCATAATAAATTTAAAATATAGGATTTTTATCCCTCAGCTCATTGAGTATTTAACTTTTTAAAATGAAATTTGGGACACTCATAAAGGTTGGCAAAAGGGCATTCTGATTTTATGATTACCTTAAAATCTCATTATCGGTGAAGTTATGGCCAGAGTTAAGAGTAAAATAAGGGGGTTTTCAGCCTCCAGCAATTCTATTGGTCAACTTACCTCAGTCAAACTAGGCTCAGTTATAAAGAGTGGCAAAAGGGACATTCTTATTTTTGGTCACCTTAAAGTTTCAATATCAATGAAGTTATGGCCACCTTAGAAAGGTATGACCATAGAAACAAAATAAAGCTTACATTTTTCTTTCATGCTCATGCATAAACCTCCACACTGTCTGCTAAACTTTCAATTCTTCTCTCAGCGCTACAAGTTTTTCTTTTCAAAAACCTTTGTCTACTTTATGCTATATTGCATCTAGCCTTGGGGATGCTTTGTTTATGTTAGCAAAAACATTTTTCTAGTTGTTCAGTAAAACATATCTTACCCATTACTATTATATAAGTGTAGGAACAAATCTCTTCTAGAACAGTTTCTTGTGGAAAGTTTTCCTTATAGATTTTTTTATTTGGATTTTAACGTTGCTTTCAACACTATATAGGTCATATCACGATGGTTAGTTTTATGGGCATAGGAAACCAGTACATACAATTGGTCAAGGCTCTGTACTGTACTGCCTACCATTGGTAAAAAAACATCATCTTTCCCACATAGGGTCTGGGGTTTGAACCACCGACCTCAGAGGTGGAGACGAGTATGTTACCACTGCACCACCATGGCCCCCTTTTTCCCTCAAGGTCTCTTTCGTGAATGTTATCACTCCTGAATATTTTGCAAAAGAAAAAAAAATTCAATATTTCCCTTTGCAACAAATACAATAACATTTTCTAGCCCTGCAGATTAAATTTTGGGTATATCTGAAGACATTTATTTAGAATACAAAATATACAAGACACAGTCTTTCTAGGAGGATGGTCATAATGGTGTAATGGTAACACACTCAAAAAAAAAAAAAAAAAATTTGGCCTGACCTCAAATTGGAAAGCTGATAGTTGCTTGCTGTTGGTCAGTGGTTTACAGTGCAGAACCTTGACAGACTGTATGTACTAGTTTCCTCCATCTTAAAACTACCCATCACAATATAAGCAACACAATGGTACTAAGTGTGATGTAAAAAACCAAATAAATAAATAAAATTCTAGGAGGAATTTCTCTGAGCATTGTTTCTATTAGGTAAATTTTACAACTAGAATTTCTTTTTTGCCAACCAATAGCCTTTCTCACATTTGTAAAATATAGACTATACAGAACCCAAGAAAACTTACATTTTGCTTGTGGTGTAATGCATAATGTTCTACAGTATTTATTAACTTCAGTTTACTTCCGGTCCACTTCGTTTTTGTTTTCAAAATCCTTTTAATAGGTCTGTTCTTGATACAGTAAAAGTAATATTTGTAACTGGTGACACACCTTTGTCATTTTGACCGGAGCCACATTCATGAAAGCGATCAGTGGAAATTGAGTCAAATATCAACTGGACTTCAAAAGTAAATTCTTCTTTGTATTTTTGCTGATTTTCTTCAGATTTTGTGCTGATTGCTTTTATGAATACAATCTCTGGAGTTCTAATCTTTTGTAGGAATAGCTTTTGACACCGATCCCTACTTTTGCATGTACTATACAGAATTCTAAGGAAAACTTTTGTCAAAACTTTAGTGTGCTTTTATAAATATATAACGTGCAAACTTCATCTTTTTTCTAGGAACATGTAAGTAAAGAAGTAGTCGTATGCTGAATTTCAAATGCAGTTAACATATTTAAAATTTTTTAATTCACCTAGATCCAGGGTCTAGTTTTAGTATCTAACAGTATAAGGGTGGCATGCTTTTTGTCAGCTAAAAAGCAGGTGTATTAAATTTATATGAAATTTCCCAGACTCTTTAAATATATTCATTTTGAATTACAAGGGTAATTTAAATACATTAATCACCTGCTAGATGCTTTCACTTTTAGTTGTTCTCTTTTCAACCAAGCACAGATTAATCAGTACTAGCAGACAGATTTTGGTATTTGGTACTCGCGTGACAAATAGCAGAAGGTAATGCATAGAAGCGTTATAACATCAACTCTTATTCCCTTCAGATATTGTTTTCTGCAGTACTTGTGGAGTCTAGACTTCAGTGGAAAACTTTAAAAAGAAACCAAAAGCTTTTCTGTCTCTTTCCTTAAATTTTTGTTCTTAAAGAAAAAATGAAAGGGATCAGAAAAAATCTTTGGTTTTGGGCATTGTTTTTCAAAAGCTTCAACACTTTCCCCTTTTCAACCAGATAATTATTTTCAACGTTACCAGGTATTCAAGAGTGCATGATACTGTCCAAAATATATATTTTTATTGCGTTGAAATATTTTGTGTGACACACTATTTCCACAAGTCTGGAGCAAGCTGGTCCCACCAAATGTCAGAAAAAGATGTCCGGAGTCTCCTGCAACCAGACCAGCCACAGTTCCCCCTTTACTCACCAGGGGTAGTGCCTCCCATACTCACCAGATAGTTATGATGTAACTTCCTCGTTTTCGTTTGGCGTATTTCAAAAAGATGCTTAAAATTTTCAGTGCAAAGTTTTATTAGTTATTTGGGTGTTTTAACAATACTTGTGTGCTATTGTGAAGCAGTTGTGTTATAAACATACATGGCTTTTACTGGACAGAATAAAGGTTTGTCTGGCCATATAATGGCCCTTTGTGAAACACATCAAAAGTGTGCACGTTGCAGGGAGAATGGCATGGGGTCAGATCCCTGTGTACTTGGTCAGGACAACTGCCCCACCTGCTCTGAACAGCGCCCACAGTTATCAGTACCTGCTTTACAAAAATCGCAAGGATAAAAAGAAAGACAAGGCAGATAAATGTGGGAAAGGAGATAAGTTATTGGAACTGTTGTCACTGTTATTGAACCTACTGACACTGATAACTCAGACCCTGTTGGTATTTCTCTTTTCAAAGCTGGTAGCAAACTCGCAGATCAATCCACATCTAGTGAATTCGTGGAATTCAAGGATCAATTGTCATCCCGCTTTACCAGGCCTGTGGCTACACTAGCTTCTGTCGGTGCTCTCCCTGCTTCCCAACAACCACTCAAAGTTGGAGTCTCTCTCCTCCCCCCACCTGCTGGGGCAATCTGTTCTGTTCCTTTCATTCTGCAACCTACTTCCCTCGCTGATGTAGTGATGTTGGTTAGCCAAAGAGCTCCTTGTTCATACATTGACATCATCCCCACTTCGACTGGTTTGGCTTGGCCATGGGAACCAATTTTCAGCATAATCGGGCCCAAGGCAGACCTCACCTTCCCTTGCTTTTCTGGTAAATTCAGCAGGTTCAATTGACTACCTTCAAGAGTCGCAAATTCTCACCCAGGCTCAGCAGCAAGTGAGTCTGGTTAACCATCACCAGCCCCCTCATCAGGCCTTCCCCAAGGATCCAATCTTCACTCAGGCCTCGGTTACTGGTTCGGTTAGCCAGCAACAACATCCTTCTTTGACCTTCAGCACCAATCCAGTCAAATCTGGTCGGTTTTCTGGCACAAGCAATTGGGTTGTTCATCCACAGACCACAGGTGACCAAGGATATAACTCTCCTCTCATTAATCTCTAGTTCGACCGGGATGCAGATCCTTCATGAGGTGGTCCTTTATCCTAGACCATGAGTATGTTTCCCCTCATGTCAAGACACTCCTTGGACGGGCAAGAGATCTCAACCTCCAGGCAAGGTCTCTTTTGCTATGCCAGCAGACAATTGGTTCTGGTCCAGAATAGAACAGATGAACCTACACATGCTTCAAGGCCACGTCTTCATCATGTCAGGAAGAGATTCAGGATAACCTAAGACTTTTTTTGACGAATTATTCAGGATAACCTAAGACTTTTGTTTGATAAATTAGGCAAGGTGAAGTCTTCTGAGAGGGCAGAAAAAGCTCTTTAGGATCTGAAAGACATAATTGCCTTCCAGCAAAATGTCAACTTTGCCCTGGGCAAATCTATGCAACAACATGGCGGATACCATTTTTGAGCAGGCTGCCACCATGACACTCTTTTGCAGGAATTCTTAGTGGGAGTTTGTCAAACCAGGAGTCAAGCCAGATACTGTGTGCGCCCTCAGGAATAGCCCTCTCTACCATTCAACTCTATTCTTGATGTGGCCATTGCAAAAGCTGAAGAAGATATCACCAATCCTGAGGCTGATACCCATCCCCCTACCTGGTTCGGTTTTTGGCAGGGGTGGATCAAATAATGGTTGTTTCCAGCCTTATTCCAGATGAACTGGAATAAGCGCAAGGATGGCAAGAACAAAGCATCTCAGGCTCAAGAACAATGTCAGGATATGGTCCGCTTGGCACAGCTTTGGCAGTTGGAACAATTTCACCAGAGGTAGAAACAGAGGATCTGGTGCCTCCAGGCATGTTAGCAATTCCTTCACAGGAAATGACGAAAGTTTTGGTCCAATTCTGTTTTCCCTCTACACTAACCCAATTAGTTCAATCATTCACTCTCACAGTAGTATAAACCACCATTTCTACGCTGATGACACTCAGCTATACATAACACTAACACCAACAAACTTCTCTCACTCTACAAAAACTAAAAAACTGTCTAAGCGACATTCAAAATTTCATGTCTGCAAACAAATTAAAATTCAATCCTGAGAAAACTGAGTTTATCCTGATAGGCTCCAAAAACAACTGTAAACAACTCCTTCCTCACTTTCCGATCAATATTCTCGGCAATCAGGTCTCACCAGCACAAAGTGTTAGGAACCTCGGAGTGGTGTTGGACTCCAATTTTTCATTCTCAGACCATGTGTCACAGGTCATAAAGTCCACCAGAGTTCATGCGAGAGACCTCTATAGAATCCGTCCTCTCTTAGACCTTAACACATCAGTTCTTCTAGCAAATGCTTTAGTGAGCAGCAGACTGGACTACTGCAATTCCTTATTCTTATCACTTACAGATTTTGAGTTAAGAAGATTGTAGTTAGTCCAAAACTCACTCTGTAGGGTTGTCACCCGGTCCTCCAAATACTGTCACATTACCCCTCAATTAAAAAAACTGCATTGGCTCCCTATCAAATACAGGATAGAATTTAAAATTGGTCTCATCACATACAAAACTCTCAACTAGGGTGAACCAGTTTACCTTAGAGAATTAATTCATCCCTACACTTCTTCCAGGAACACAAGGCGAAGTACCCCCAAACTCAAATTCCTTCACACTCCCACTTTCAACCGTAAGGTTCATAAATGAGTCAAACATTTCGCCAATTCTTTCAGTCACTATGCCCCAGTTCTCTGGAACTCCTTCTCCTTCCAAATAAGAAATAGCCCCTCTGTCACATCTTTCAGGAAACACCTCAAAACCCACCTCTTTAATTCTAGTTTTCCAACTTAGTTTCCTTCCCTCTTGGTCACACCCACAACTCTGGATTACTGACCTTGAACGCCCCTTGACTTTCTTTATGATAATGATTTTGTTAAGTCAGCGCACTGAGTTCCCCTTTGTGGGGAAGATATTGCGCCTGCAAAGCAGTAGATTAGATTAGATTACAGCAAAAGTGGAGTGTAATCAGTGTAATTCCCCTTGGTATTAGTGATCAGTGTTCTGGTAGTGTTAAGGTTTCAGACTCAAACAGACACTTTTAAATCGCATGACTCAAACATTGTAAATAGCATGTATGTTGTAATGGATGTACCTACTGTGCTTTTTCAAGGCATCC
The DNA here is from genome assembly GCA_964017235.1 of Sabellastarte sp. h YS-2021. NCBI lineage: Eukaryota > Metazoa > Annelida > Polychaeta > Sabellida > Sabellidae > Sabellastarte > Sabellastarte sp. h YS-2021. The sequence goes on along the minus strand of OZ024927.1, from coordinate 136,542,679 downwards.
ACAAAAGACAGGAGTAAGCCCCACAATGCCAAAGAACAGAATAAAGCTTGCAAATCATGATACTTTTGTTAATCACTCTTCTCTTGCCCCTCCTGTAGAAACTGCACACAGTTCTGTCAAAATTCTACCTGTGGGAGGCCATCAGAGAAATTTCTGGGAAATCTGGGCCTCCAAAAGAGTTCAAGGAAGTACCTCAGGTTCCACTTTCTTCAAATTTAAAGCACTACCCTCTGACTTATTCACAGCTCCCATGGAGTGGTAAAACAGGTCAAACTCATAGTGGTAAAGAGGTCAAACTCGTGCGACAAGCTCGTCATATTCGGATTACCTGGACAACTAGTTAATCAGAGCCCAAGACAAGCAGACTTTTTACCACAACACCCAGTTCCCCTTGCTCTTTTTTGGGAATTAGCCTAAGGATGGGTTGTCAACCTACAAAAAAAATCAGAATTAGACCCTCAACGGGTCTTCAATTTCGTAGGCTACCAGTGCGACTTAGAGAAAGGCTTGGTCAGATCCACCCCAGAAAGATGGGAAGCTCCAAGGTATAAACCCTTCTGGCCCACCCAGACTGTACAGTGAGGCAGTTCATGTCCCAAGTAGGCCTCCTCTTTGCCATCAGGTTGTCTACATATGAGGCCTATAGTATGGCACCTGAAGGTTAACTGGCATGTGCCAGAGTCTCTAGAAATGTGAATCTCAGTTCCCAAGTCATTTTACAAACATCAAAGCTGGTGGCTCCGGGAGGAAAATGTCCTGACAACACTTGCACCCACTACAACATGCATGGCAGATCTTTACTGGCGCATCAAATGTGTTCTGAGATGTTCACTAAGGAGACTTCACAGCCAGAGGTCTGTGGTCCATTCAAGAAAGCAAACTCTATATCAATTTTCTGGAATTGAAGGCTGTTCTTCTGGCCCTGAAATACTTTGAGTATCTTTGCACAAACCAGACCATTCTTATAGCTATGGACAACACGGTTGTTGTTGCCTATATAAACAAGAAAGGGAGTATGAGATAAGGCTATCTATGCACTGCTTTGGAGACTTCTGTCATGGTGCAACCTAAGGAACATTGTCCTACAGGCACGCCATATCCCGGGTCGGTTAAATACCATTGCAGACAAGTTCTCTCATCACAATCAAGTGAACTCAGACAGAATTGTGCCTTCACCCGGGGATATTCGCCCAGACTGACCTGTTTGTCACTAGATACAACAACAAACTTCCCCTGCTTTTTTCCCCCAGGTCCAGACAAAGAAGCGTGGGCAATGGACACTCAGAGCCTGTCGTGGGACTGTCTGGATGGCTAGGCCTTTCTTCTGACCCCCTGAAAGCGCAATGTCATAAAGAAGATTCTCAGCCACGACTGTTGGAAAATAATAGTGATAACTCAGGGATGGCCCAACATTTCATTGTTTTGGGATCTGGTGAGCTTGTCATCTCAGATACCCCTCTGGCTACCCAGCCAAGACAATCTTCTGGCCCAACCATTTGTTGGGAACCTGCACAGAGATATACACAATCTGAATCTCCATGGTTGGCTCCAACAGCCTCAGACATCAGAGTCCAGGGCTTCTCTGATCAAGTGGCAGAACAAATTGAGGAGTTTATGAAGCAAAGTGGACTATTTTTCTTTGATGGTGCCAGTCACATCAGGTGGACGTCAAAGCACCATCTATAAGGCAAATAGCTGACTTCCTCCTGTACCTCTTTTAGGAAGAGAAGCTCCATCTATCCACTATAGATAGGTACCGTACTCCTCTAGCAGACAAGGTTAGCAATTCCTCTATTGAAATAAGCAAGAAGGAGAACCTTACTCCAGTACTGGACAGATTGCACAGGCATATGCCCAAAGGTGGTAGGGGCATCCCTTGCTGGAACTTATTGCTGGTCCTTCACCAGTTAACCAAGGCCCCTTTTGAACCACTTAGAAAGGCTTCCTTGAAATACCAAACCTTTAAAAACATCTTCCTGTTTGCCCTGGCATAGGGAGAGCATAGAAGTAGGATCCATGCCTTGATGAACTGGGACCTTTGCATCGGGAAGACTGGTCGAAAGTTTCTCTTTACCCTTCGCCCAGTTTTCTCTCTAAGAACAGAGATCTCATGAGGGCCCAGACAGTGTGGCCCCTGTGGTCATCCCAGCACTGGCCCCCACTCTGGACATATTCGTCAAGGCAGATAGATAGAGTTAGAAGTTCTGTTTGTGCTTCCCTGATCTTCTTCTGGGAATCCCAGACTGAACTCTTTCTCCCACTCTCCTCATTCTAGGAGAAAAAGAACTTGGGGGGGGGGGGGGGGGGGGGGGTACCCAGTCCGGCCCAGTAACCAGACCCAGGACCTAACAAATCAGAATAGTCCTCACTAAATTCTCTCTAGAGTTCTAGCTACTTCCTTCAGTATGCTACCCACCATCCTGTCTGTAGTTATTCTAGCAGTAGTTTGTTTGGTAAGATATATTAATGCAATATTGATATATAATAAATAAAGTAAATTTTTAAAGGTAATATCTTACCTAAGAGATGGGGGAGTCCCATCCTCCAGCCCTACTCTTTCTTACCTTACTGGGTGTTTTGGGGGGGTCAACCGTCTCAAACAAAAAATAGGAAGTTACATCATAGCCACCAGGTGAGTATGGGAGGCACTAACCCATGGCGAGTAAAGGGGGACTGTGGCCGGACCAGCTAGAGAAGACTCAGGACATCTTTTTCTGACATTTGGCGGGACTGTCTTGCACCAAACCTATTACAATAGTCTGTTTTGTAAGATGTTAAATTTAATTTACTTATTAAATTTTCTATTTGGCCCAATTTGTGCCACTAAAAACGTGTCAGGCTGGTGGCTTTTTACTTGGAAATTCCACACATAATTTCAGCTTTATCTTCCAGAGTGACAACAAATTTTTGAAACCAAATGGCCAAAAATTAAAAGAAATTATATAAGAGTTCGTTTTCTGTAAAAATGGCTACAATTTATATCATTAATTTAGCATCCCTTGAAAAGGAAAGGCTTTTTTTACATTTTTGCCCACCATTTTTAGATGGCCTACACTGTTGCTGCCACAGTATATTCCAAGTTAAATATCTCCCTTAATCTGACACATATCAAAACGATTTTTGGCAGTTCTGGTTAAATTTTTGACAGGCATTAATTTGACCTTCATCTTTTCCTTGAAGTTCTTTTGCCCCAGATTTTCTGAGAAATTTACATCACACAGACCAAACAAATTACCAAGCACTTTCCTCACAAAATCCAAGCAAGTTGAACTTCAGATCAACTGGGCCATACTGTAATTGAAGGCCAATTGATTATGGTTTAGTAACACATGCTGGAATGACCCTTTTCGCCATATATATGGTGTATATCTACATTAGGAACCTTACACAGGTTCAATATGTCATTTAAGTATTAACAGGTTTATAGTTTCAAAAGTTGTATCTGGTAAAGGTTACCTTAAAATTAGCCAAATCAGGTGTCTTTGGTATGCTGTAAACAGGCAGCAGAGATTTGTAAAATAACTCTGTTATTTTTGTATTCAGAGATTTGGAATCTATTGTGAGGTAACAGGAAACCATAGCTTGGGATTCCAAATAGCCCATCAAAATTACCCTGGGGGCAAATGGGTTATTTTGGGTCCTACAATATAGTTAGCAATATTAAAGTATTTTACTAGCCTTCATCTTTACTATTTCTTTTTACCATTCTGTACTTTATTTTCTGTGGGACTCTTTGTTTTTGCTTCAGCAAAAACCTTTTGTCTGGTTTCCATACAATTTTATGTATTTCCATTATTGTTTTACTTCTTTGTAGGATGAGTGGACATTAACTAAGGTATTTAGAAAAGCTAGTCATACAGAATGCATGCCCATGGTTTTTTTTTTGTTTTGTTTTGTTTTTTCCTAAAAAGGCTGTGCAAATATTGTTTTCATCCATATTGTCCTGCTTGGTGGATGGTTGCCACCCTTCTCTAGATGAGATCTCCAGAATGGTAATGTGGAAGATTATCCTTGGCAGTGATGTTCCTTAAAGGATGTAGTTGTGCAACATCTTGGCATGACCTATGACCTTGTTTCTGTGACATTAGAAATAGGAAATTTATGACTTTGGACTTGTCTGGAGCAGATTTCAAGAACTGTAGGGTGAAAGAAGATTCATAGTTGGCAGAGATGTTAATTGGGGGATGCACTTGTTCAGCATCATGGTGTGACTTTGGTTTAACCTTTGACCTTGGCTCTGATATTAGATTGTCTTGTTATGATACTTCGTCCTCATAGATTTTCTCTTTCTTAAGTGTTTTCTCTAACCTTTACATAACCTAAATTTTCTATTCTGGAAACACTTTAAAATTTCCAGTCCTAACCTTGGCTCTGATATTAGATTGTCTTGTTTTGATACTTTGTCTTCATAGATTTTCTCTTTCTTAAGCGTTTTCTCTACTGTACCTTTACTTAACCTAAATTTTCTATTCTGGAAACACCTTTCCAGTTCTACTTTTTGATCTCATGATATCCCATGCTGTTTCCTCAGGCTGTGTTTTATGGATATCTCTGCTAATTTTTATACATTGATATGTTCCTAAAACCACAGAAAATATTAAAAAAATATGAAATTAAGCTACAATCCATACTGTTGAATAGTCCCTTTCAGTTTTCTGGTGGTAGTGGCATATTTTTTTTTTTTGTAGGTTGAAATATCTTTATGTTACATTAATATGTTTAGTGTGTTGTAACCCTGTACATTTATAGTTTACTAAACTAAAATATTTCCTTCCTCAAATCAAAAGCTATACAGTTTACTAAAATATTTCCTCCCTGAAATCAGAAGCTCTAGAGGTTGCTAAGATGTTTCCTTCTTCAAATCAGAAGCTATATAGTTTACTAAAATATTTCCTTCCTCAAATCAGATGGTATATAATGTTCCATTTGCTTGACCATCTCTCCATATGGACCATATGCAGTTTCATATTACTGTATTGTAGATTTTTTCATTGGAATAAATGGAACCAGTTCTGAGAGCCATTCTTTGTATTATGCTATTATTTTACAAATGAAAGTTTTTTTGCAAAACTACAATCAACACTGTGGATGTTTGAGGTTCTAGTTATACCAAACTACTATACAGAAATAACATGCCTCACTAATGTCTAACACTCTTTCTAACTTCTTCCCCACTCTAACAGTTTGGGACAATATAATTTCCAGATAAATGTATTTTGGCTGGTGAAGGGATCATATATCGATATTTCAATATCGATCGATATATCTTTCTAAATTTCAATATCGGTACTAAAAGTGGGAATTTCAATATCGTTTCCATCACCCACCAGGAAGAATTTTCAAAATAGTTCTGTGGTTTATCAGTTCCCTGTAGTTTGATCATCAATATTTATGCATTAAAAAGACTTGTTGTGAGATTTTTCATGAAGTTTAATTCCTTTTTTAGGTTGCTTGTATTAAATTCATGGTCAGTTTTGTATATCTTATATGTTAGCAAAACGATTTATGATAACTGAAAAATCAGTAGGTGCAAAACAACAAATTTTCGGTGTGAAACGATATTTCAATATCGAATGATATGCAAAGCCAAAATAGAATTTGATATCAATATTGAAATTGCATTTCAATCCCGACACTAATTTTGGGAGAATATGGAGTACTTGTAATGAGAAAAGTATAAATAGCTTTTCCAATTCCAGATACATGTATATATCTGGAAATGTGGGTTCTGGTCAGAATCAGTAGGGCTTTATCAGAACCTGGATCGTGGTCTGTGAATTAAAGGTATATTAAATGTAGATTGGCTGAGAGGATGTGCAAAATGGTCCTATAGAATACCTACTTTTTTATCTCCCGCCGGGCTTTACCCCGGGAGGGAGATTATAAAATGCATCCTGTGCGTGCGTGCGTGCGTGTGTGCGTCACGCAGATTTCTCCAAAACTGCTACAGCTACAGATTTTTTGTAAATTAATTGTCCTAATGAATTTTCATGCCCTTGAAAATTTTGTTGGTTTTGTGGACTTAGGCCTAAAGATAAGTGAGTAATAGCAATTTTAGCTACTTTGAGTACAGGACTCATAACTCAAAAAGTATTGCAGTTACAGTTTTTTTTGAAACATGTTGTTCAGCTACTTTGTCCTTAGCTATAAGATGGTACATAGTTTGCACCTTGGATAGCTGAGTAATAGCTACTTTGAAATACTGACTGTAGAGTAAAGCCATTGTAACTCCAAAACTATTGCAGTTGGAGTATTTTCCTAAAATATGCTGTTCAGCTACTTTGTCCTTCGCTATAAGATGGTACATAGTTTGGGGTTCTATTGCATGCCATAAGTGAGTAATAGCTATTTTCTCATTTGTAGCTTAATAACAAAAGAAGTAAATGTTAAATATCTTCAAAAGTATTAAAGCTAGGGAAATCTTTTTAAATGTGTTGACCATCTACTTTTGGTAAGCTATCACATAGTAAAGATTCAGACCTGTTGCAACTTGGATAGCTGAGTAATAGCTACTTTGAAATTCTGACTGTTGAGTAAAGCCATTGTAACTCTAAAACTATTGCAGTTAGAGTGTTTTCCTAAAATATGTTGTTCAGCTACTTTGTCCTTAACTATAAGATGACATATACCGGTAGTTTGGAGTTTCATAATATGCCATAAGTGAGTAATAGCTGTTTTGTTATTTGTAGCAAAATAATGACAGAGGTAAATGTGAAATATCTTAAAAAGTATAAAAGTTAGGCTAATCTTTTCAAATATGTTGTTCATATGTCTCAAAAGGTAAAAGGAAGAAATGATTCAATTTTTGGTGTGTTCCGGATCACTATCTGGATCTTCTGGGTCAATGAAATGTAATATTTAAAGACAGATAACTCAAAAACTTATGGACGGATTTCAATGAAATTTTCAGAATATGTCTGAAAAGGTAAAAGTAAGAAATTATACAATTTTGGGATTGATCCGGATCATGATCTGGATCTGCTGGATCCATAAAATGTAATTTTTAAAGACAGATAACTCAAAAACCTACAGACAGATTTCGATGAAATGTATAAAATGGTAAAAGGAAGAAATGGTTCAATTTTGGGAGTGATCTGGATCACTATCTGGATCTTCTGGATCCATCAAATGTTATTTTTAAAGACATAACTCAAAAACTTACGGACAGATTTCGATAAAATTTTCAAGATATGTCTGAAATGGTAAAAGAAAGAAATTTTCAATTTTGGGAGTGATCCGGATCACTATCTGGATCTTCTGGATCCAAGGACGTATTTCGATGAAATTTTCAAGATATACCTGAAAAGGTAAAGGGAAGAAATGATTCAATTTTTAGAGTGATCCGGAACACTATCTGGATCTTCTGGATCCATGAAATGTAATTTTTAAAGACAGGTAACTCAAAAACTTATGGACGGATTTCGATGAAATTTTCAGGATATGTCTGGAAAGGTGAAAGGAAGAAATGATTCAATTTTGGGAGTGATCTGGATCACTATCTGGATCCTCTGGATCAATGAAATGTATTTTTTAAAGACAGATAACTCAAAAACTTATGGACGGGTTTCGATGACATTTTCAGTATATGTCTGGAAAGGTAAAAGGAAAAAATGATTCAATTTTTGGAGTGATCCGGATGATGTCTGGATCTTCTGGATCCATGAAATGTGATTTTTAAAGACAGATAACTCAAAAATGTATGGATGGATTTCGATCAAATTTTCAGGATATGTCTGGAAAGGTAAAAGGAAGAAATGGTTCAATTTTTGGAGTGATCCTTATCACTATCTGGATCTTCTAGATCCATGAAATATAATTTTTAAACACAGATAGCTTAAAAACTTATGGGCGGATTTTGAGGAATTTTTAGGATATGCAAGATAGAGCAATTTCAGTGATAATTAAGTCATTCACCTACTATTTGGTGATGTACCACATGGCGAAGCAGATCTATAGCTTTTTGAATAGCTGAGTCATAGCTACTAAAATGGATAAACGTCTTTTATCTCTCAAGTGTTGCTGATACGTTATTTCTTCAAAATAAGCCATTCACCTACTATTGAGTGATCTACCACATAGTGAAGTTGCAGAACTGTAGCTCTTTGGATAGCTGAGTAATAGCTAATAAAATTAGCAAATTTCTTGTATCTCTAAAAGTATTACAGATAGGCAATTTCTTCTAAATAATACATTCACCTACTTTTGGCTGATCTACCACATAGTGAAGTTTCAGATCTATAGCTCTTTGCATAACTCAGTCAAAGCTACTAAAATGACTAAATGTCTTTTATCTGTAAAAGTATTGCAGATGGGCAATTTCTTCTAAATAAGTCATTCACCTACTTTTAGGTGATCTGCCACATAGTGAAGTTGCACGACTGTAGCTCTTTGCATAACTGAGTAATAGCTACTAAAATGAGTAAATTCCATTTATCTTTAAAAGTATTTTGGATAGGCAATTTCTTCTAAATAAGTCATACACCTACTTTGGGGTGATCTACCACATAGTGAAGTTGCACAACTGTAGCTCTTCTGCATAGCTGAGTAACAGCTACTAACATGAGTAAATTCCTTTTATCTTTAAAAGTATTGCACATAGACAATTTCTTCTAAGTAAGTCCTTCACCTACTTTTGGGCAAGTTGCAGAACTGTAGCTCTTTGGATGGCAGAGTAAGAGCACTAAAATGAGTGAATGTCTTTTATCTCTAAAAGTGTTACAGATAGGCAATTTCTTCTTAATATGTCCTTCACCTACTTTGGGTTGATCTACTACATAGTAAAGTTGCAGAACTGTAGCTCTTTGGATGGCAGAGTAATAGCTACTAAAATGAGCAAATGCCTTTTGTCTTTAAAAGTATTGCAATCAAACATTAAAGTGCCTCTTGCTTGTTGTCACTTCTACATGTGCCTCCATCTCACAAGAAAATTTATATTCCACTATCTTTATTACATCTTATTAATATGGTGGGAGATAATTGCATGCGTCAGAATGCTTGTTGGATTCAGTGCTTCATTTTTGTTTTAAACGGGAAAAAACTTTGACTTGTATGCACACATCCAGTGATTGAGATCATAACAATGGTGCAGGATATAATTTAAAGTATGTTTATGAAAAAGCCAGCCAATCAACAATACAGTTTTGGTTTGTCCCACAATATCGAGATATATATCTGTCAATCCTGAATTATAAGTTTGAGTCAGTGTCTGTATATGTACCATATCCTAGACTGGGGTATGTATCCAAATTATTTTGAATATGTTGGGTGTGTATGTGACAAAAATTCAGAATATCGCAGAAACAAGAGTAATTTCAATGTAATATTCAATTCAAGAGAATTTCTGGAATAAAATTTCTGAACTTTAAATTTTTTTGCAGATATCATGCTCAACCAAACATCTTGCCAAATATTGCATGAAATCATTGTCCTAATTAGACAGGTTGCCTGTAAACCAACCTGCCTATTAGATTGATGTCTACGATGTTCCGGACTGTAACTCAAAAACTGTTTGCCTAATTGAACTCAAACTTGACAGGGAGATAGCAGTCGCTAACCTTATTGCTGCCTGCACAACCTGCCTTTTGGGGCATCTCTGACCCTCTTGCTTTTAACGTTATTTTCACCGCCAGTCAATATTTGAATTTTTTAGATTTCCATTTCGGTGAATCAGGAATTTTTGGAAAATCACTTGTATTGGTAACTGGAAAAGATGCCAACAATAACAGCTTAGTTTTCACCAAACAGTACTGGGATGTCAATGTTGAAGCTGTCAGGGACCTATATATCATTTATTTTTTTGGGCCAATTAAGGTGGTTTTTCTGGATCCACACCCTGGTTGATTTTAGGAACTCTTTAAATTGCTGCTGCTAGTGGAGTGATTTTCATGATTTAAGCTTTCATGGGAAAACTAGGCCAGCTACCTTTATCGTTTTTCGGGATATCTTTTTGGCAAGATTGTTTGGCAGACTGAAATTAAACCCGTTGTATATTTGATTTTGGCCTAAACTTTATTGGTATGTGAGGATTGGCATTTCATATCTACTGATATGAAATCATGGGTTTGAGTGTTTTCATGTTGTCAAACCTAACCTTGGCCACCTCTTTCAAGGTCAAAGTAGGGTATTCAGAATTCAAATGATTTATAACTCTTCTTGTTGGTCCCAGAGGATTAGGAGATCAAACCAATGTACAGGAAATTATGGGCCGGTTGTCTTTTGATAAATTCACTTTGGCCTTGGGTCCCTCCTTCAAGGTTAATTGTGGGTGGCCAAACTGAAGTGCTTACAACTTGCTTGTTACGTGTCCTAGGATGTGAATCCAAACTGTAGAAAATCTTGGGCTAGGTGTCCTGATGTCAGATTTGACCATGGGTTCTCCTTCAGTATCAAACATGGTGGCCACAGTTAAAATTGGCAGTAACCTACTTATTATTGTCCTAAAATTGTATGTTCTTTGTATGGGTACTATGTGAAGTGCTTGCTAAGTGAAATGCTTGGTCTTTCCAATTGATATAAATATCAAATATCTGATGTGCTAGATCTGGGTGATTCATTTGTGTAAAACATTTCAATAGTAAGTGTGCTTCAGTATATGTCATCAGAGCTTTGTTGTTTTGTCTCTTACTAATACTGACTTTTCAGTTATAAATTCAGGTATATGTTTAGAAACTGTACAACTGTGATTAAAATGACTTTTTCATGTTACCAGTTATTATTAAAGAATTTGCATGACTTTTAAATTTGTTGAGACAGAAATTAAATTTGATAGAACATAAAGTTTCCCTTTGGGGCAAGTAAGATGTCAAGTTTATGGTAATCTTTAAGTTCCAAAGATAACTTAATTGCAGGGATTTTAAAGTCACCGCTCTGATGGATAATATTCTAATATTCCAAAAAGAATACATTAACTTTGTATTTAGTATATGGGTGTACTTAAGACTCCAGGAAAATATTCACTTTATGATAATCTCAGATTGTCAAAGATATTGCTACAATGGTCAATATTTCAAAAAACTTACGGATGGATTCCACTTATATTTGGTAGGTGGGAATACTTGGGCCTCAGAAAGAAGTCCACTGTATGGTAACCTTAATGTAACAAAGACTGCTTGAGTACATTTATTTATAGCTCTAACAAATGATATTCTTAAACTATATCATGGATTTCATTCATGCTTTTAACATGAGATACCACTGACAATGACAGGAACGCTTCTATTTTACTTTAATTCTTAAAACACCTGCATCGCTTTCACAATTTTTGCTATCAGTACAGTTTTACTTCACGTACCTCTCTCCACCAGAAGCAGCTTGTTCACTTACAGCAGCACCAAAAGTAATGGTGGGAGTTTGATTGACATCAGTATGTTTCAGAATAACTTCTCGGCATATACACCAACTTTGTTTCTGGGCAAGCTTGTCATCAGGAAACCATTTGAAAATGTGTGCTGTAGATTTTTCGTTTTTTGAAAGGACACTAGTGTACATTTGTTTAGAAATTAATACAAAAGAATTATCTAATATTTTGAAAATAAAAGGCAGTCTGGTAAAGATCTAATCAAACTGTTTTGAAATATTTAATCTCTCTGCTAACTTATTATTAGTTATTAATGGACATAGGCATGGAAAAAACACAAACTGTTTTAAGCTTGCTGTTTTTAGAATGGACAGTCAACCATTTCCATACTTTGACTAAGAATGAAACCTATTATCACAGGAAGAGTGAGAATGAAATAACATAATATGTTTTATTCTGATTAGTTCAAATCATTCACACAATGGTTTTACTAGTGTGTTGCATGTAATGCATATTTTATTGTTGTTATTTTATTATTATTATTTTATTGGGATACTTAGGATTCAGTACGGTCACTCAAATTTGGTATGTGGGTATATATGCGCAATGCCACGAACGCTATTGTTTTGTGACCTTGACCTTCAATTTCTTGTCTCAACCTACCAGACCAGTCAGCCAGCCTACTGTCAGGACCTCCTAGCTGGTCGAAATTGTTAGACCAACCAGTTACTGCCCGAGGATATTGGTTACAGAGAATTTCTTCTGCCAGTCATTGGTCTCGGTGAGATGACTGTTTCAACCTACCAGACCTGTCAGCCAGCCTACTGTCAGGGGGGAAGACTCTGCAAGGGGAACCTTGGTCTTCCAGAAGCAAGTTACACATAAATTATCTGGAACCAAGGCAGTCTTTTGGCCCTAAAGGAGTTCCAAGACCTCTGCTTGAACCTTATTGCTACCATAGCTACAGACAATACCATGGTGGTTGCCTATTTAAGGAGGGGGGGAGTAAGTCGGGCCCTCTTTGTGCCCTACTATGGAGAATCCTGACCTGGTGCTCCAGGAAACAGGCTCAAGCCTGACACATTCCCGCTTCAACCATATCCCGTCTGGGGATACACTACGTCGAGACGCAATGTCTAGTTTTTACACAACTTGAGCTAGGGCTGGGTGCCTCATTTTTGCTTAGTGCTTAAAATTGTATTAAAAATATTGTCAAGGTGTTTATTAATTTATTTTGAAAATTTAAGGTAATTGGACAGTGAATTTATTAAACTAAATTTGTCTATTTTAAAAGTGCAGGTTATAATTGAAGAAGTGGGTGTGTGGGTGAATGTAACATATAATTTTTTCACTTAAGTGGTTTACATTTGTGATTAGTATTTGTGATTTACTAGATAAATACATTGTAATGGTCTTTGTACACTCAAGTCCTGAATGTAGAAATCTGTAATAAATAATAAAGGTGTAATTAAACATCAGCTCTTGAGAGAGTCTTATTCAATTGATATTTACTCTGTTCAGTGGAATTTCTGGTTAGTTAACAGTATTCTGATGATCCCTTCAGATTCAGTAAGAGACAGTTCAGCTGTACTTGGGCCATTAGTTATTTTAACCGTAGTAGTCATAATAATTCCAGACCGGAACAGGGAAGGAAAAGGGACGTATATGGCTGCAGAGTGTGAAAGCTGTTGAGAGTGTGGATGGAGAAATTGACAACAAGCCAAATGCATTTCAGGTCAGCAGGTTCAATGTACCTATTTTCAGGTAAAGGTGAAAAAGGTAAAGTCATTCTTTGGGACTAGTGGCATATATTATGGTTATTGCTTTTTTCAGTTTCTGTGGCATAAAGTGGCTTAACACGCTTAACGCTAGTTTTGGATCTCGACCTGATACGTCCCTGGACTTTCCCTTTTTGACCTCAAGCGCATTAGAGGATGTTACATCAATTTTGCACTACATAAATGTTTCTATTCTATCCTATTCTTAACACAATGACTGACTGTTGCAGGTTTATCTCCCCACCTAGTGTTGGCACCCATCTTGAGTGCTGGATGTTTAGGGAAATATTAATGTAAAGTACCTTATCCAGGGGATCTATCTCCATGACCCCGCCAAGGATCAAACCCAAGACTTTCCACTTTCAAGTCCCAACACCCTAACCACAAGGCCATAGAGACTACTACTAATTAAGAAGGTGCTCTAAATAGTATAAATGCCTGCAGATAAAGTCTCTCATACAAATGTGTTTGTTTTAGCCTCTCTCATCACCTTCCCAGGGGTGGCTTTGGCAGGGTATGCAAAAATGAGCAAAGTTTGTAGTAAAAACCAAATAGAATCTAATCATCTAAAAACTAGTAAAATTTTGTTCACATCCACAAATAACATGGGTTTGCCTCATATTGAAGCAATTTTTTCTAATTTGTCTGACCCCATTTTTAAGCGTCCCACAAGGGACGCTTGTTTGTGTATGGGAGAGATTCCGGCTCCGCCGGCTCCGCATTTTGTTTTCCTTATAACTCTGTAACCGTTAGGCGGATTCTTTTCAAATTTGGCAGGTTTAGGCAGTAGCCTTGGGGAATTATTTTGAATATGCTGCAGTGACATTTCAACCAATCAGAGAGGTCACATGACCAAAAATGTATTTTTTCGATGGGGAAGCTTGTCCGGATGATAACTTGAAAGAAATTTTATCAATTCACCTGAAACTTGGCAAATACATTCATTCTATTAAAATCTGGAAATCATTAGATTTTGGCATTGATTGGTCAAGAAATGGCCGAGTAATTAATGATTAATTAATCATTACGAATTTTCCAAATAAGGAAAACACAAAAATGCTTATATCTCGAAAACCGTGCTAGATAGAGCGATTTCGACGAAATTTTTGACCCACAGGGTATCTCTGCGGAGTAGTTTTCCCAATTTTCAAAAAATTTTTGTCTCACCCAAAATGGCGGCCATTTTGAATTTTCGAAATTTTCGCAAAAATTGCAAAACACAAAAATGCTTATATCTCGAAAACCGTGCTAGATAGAGCGATTTCGACGAAATTTTTGACCCGCGGGATATCTCTGCGGAGTACTTTTCCCAATTTTCAAAAAAATTTTGTCTCGCCAAAAATGGCGGCCATTTTGAATTTTCGAAATTTTCGCAAAAATTGCAAAACACAAAAATGCTTATATCTCGAAAACCGTGCTAGATAGAGCGATTTCGACGAAATTTTTGACCCACAGGGTATATCTGCAGAGTAGCCATGCCAATTTTCAAAAAAAATTTGTCTCGCCAAAAATGGCGGCCATTTTGAATTTTCGAATTTTTCGCAAAAATTGCAAAACATAAAAATGCTTATATCTCAAAAACCCTGCTAGATAGAGCGATTTCGACGAAATTTTTGACCCGCGGGGTATCTCTGCAGAGTAGCCATGCCAATTTGCAAAAAAATTTTATCTTGCCAAAAATGGCGGCCATTTTGAATTTTCGAATTTTTGCGCAAAAATTGCAAAACACAAAAATGCTAATATTTCGAAAACCGTGCTACATAGAGCGATTTCGACGAAATTTTTTATCTTCAGGGTATCTCTGCAGAGCAGCTATCCCAAAGAGCTTTCACTTGGTGAAGTTTCAGACCCATAGCTAATTGCTCACCTACTCAAAAAGAGTAAATGCGAATTACCTCTAAAAGTATTGCAGATGGCCAATTTTTCTCAAATAACTCATTCACCTACTTTTGGAAGAGCTTTCACATGGTGAAGTTTCAGACCCATAGCCAATTACTCACCTACTCAAAATGAGTAAATGCGAATTATCTCTAAAAGTATTGCAGATAGCCAATTTTTCTCAAATAACTCATTCACCTACTTTTGGGAGAGCTTTCACATGGTGAAGTTTCAGACCCATAGCTAATTATTTACCTACTCAAAATGAGTAAATGCTAATTATCTGTAAAAGTATTGCGGATACCCAATTTTTATCAAATAACTCATTCATCTACTTGTGGGAGAGCTTTCACATGGTGAAGTTTCAGACCCATAGCTAATTACTCACCTACTCAAAATGAGTAAATGCGAATTATCTCTAAAAGTATTGCAGATAGCCAATTTTTCTCAAATAACTCATTCACCTACTTTTGGGAGAGCTTTCACTCTGTGAAGTTTCAGACCCATAGCTAATTACTCACCTACTCAAAATGAGTAAATGCAAATTATCTCTAAAAGTATTGCAGATAGCCAATTTTTCTCAAATAACTCATTCACCTACTTTTGGGAGAGCTTTCACTTGGTGAAGTTTCAGACCCATAGCTAATTACTCACCTACTCAAAATGAGTAAATGCGAATTATCTCTAAAAGTATTGCAGATAGCCAATTTTTGTCAAATTAATCATTCACCTACTTTTGGGAGAGCTTTCACTTGGTGAAGTTTCAGACCCATAGCTAATTACTCACCTACTCAAAATGAGTAAATGCGAATTATCTCTAAAAGTATTGCAGATAGCCAATTTTTCTCAAATAACTCATTCACCTACTTTTGGGAGAGCTTTCACTCTGTGAAGTTTCAGACCCGTAGCTAATTACTCACCTACTCAAAATGAGTAAATGCAAATTATCTCTAAAAGTATTGCAGATAGCCAATTTTTCTCAAATAACTCATTCACCTACTTTTGGCAGAGCTTTCACTTGGTGAAGTTTCAGACCCATAGCTAATTACTCACCTACTGAAAATGAGTAAATGCGAATTATCTCTAAAAGTATTGCAGATAGCCAATTTTTCTCAAATAACTCATTCACCTACTTTTGGGAGAGCTTTCACTTGGTGAAGTTTCAGACCCATAGCTAATTACTCACCTACTCAAAATGAGTAAATGCGAATTATCTCTAAAAGTATTGCAGATAGCCAATTTTTCTCAAATAACTCATTCACCTACTTTTGGGAGAGCTTTCACTTGGTGAAGTTTCAGACCCATAGCTAATTACTCACCTACTCAAAATGAGTAAATGCGAATTATCTCTAAAAGTATTGCAGATAGCCAGTTTTTCTCAAATTAATCATTCACCTACTTTTGGGAGAGCTTTCACTTGGTGAAGTTTCAGACCCATAGCTAATTACTCACCTACTCAAAATGAGTAAATGTGAATTATCTCTAAAAGTATTGCAGATAGCCAATTTTTCTCAAATAACTCATTCACCTACTTTTGGGAGAGCTTTCACTTGGTGAAGTTTCAGACCCATAGCTAATTACTCACCTACTCAAAATGAGTAAATGCGAATTATCTCTAAAAGTATTGCAGATAGCCAATTTTTCTCAAATTAATCATTCACCTACTTTTGGGAGAGCTTTCACTTGGTGAAGTTTCAGACCCATAGCTAATTACTCGTCTACTCAAAATGAGTAAATGCGAATTATCTCTAAAAGTATTGCAGATAGCCAATTTTTCTCAAATAACTCATTCACCTACTTTTGGGAGAGCTTTCACTTGGTGAAGTTTCAGACCCATAGCTAATTACTCACCTACTCAAAATGAGTAAATGCGAATTATCTCTAAAAGTATTGCAGATAGCCAATTTTTGTCAAATTAATCATTCACCTACTTTTGGGAGAGCTTTCACTTGGTGAAGTTTCAGACCCATAGCTAATTACTCACCTACTCAAAATGAGTAAATGCGAATTATCTCTAAAAGTATTGCAGATAGCCAATTTTTCTCAAATAACTCATTCACCTACTTTTGGGAGAGCTTTCACTCTGTGAAATGCAAATTATCTCTAAAAGTATTGCAGATAGCCAATTTTTCTCAAATAACTCATTCACCTACTTTTGGCAGAGCTTTCACTTGGTGAAGTTTCAGACCCATAGCTAATTACTCACCTACTGAAAATGAGTAAATGCGAATTATCTCTAAAAGTATTGCAGATAGCCAATTTTTCTCAAATAACTCATTCACCTACTTTTGGGAGAGCTTTCACTTGGTGAAGTTTCAGACCCATAGCTAATTACTCACCTACTCAAAATGAGTAAATGCGAATTATCTCTAAAAGTATTGCAGATAGCCAATTTTTCTCAAATAACTCATTCACCTACTTTTGGGAGAGCTTTCACTTGGTGAAGTTTCAGACCCATAGCTAATTACTCACCTACTCAAAATGAGTAAATGCGAATTATCTCTAAAAGTATTGCAGATAGCCAGTTTTTCTCAAATTAATCATTCACCTACTTTTGGGAGAGCTTTCACTTGGTGAAGTTTCAGACCCATAGCTAATTACTCACCTACTCAAAATGAGTAAATGCGAATTATCTCTAAAAGTATTGCAGATAGCCAATTTTTCTCAAATAACTCATTCACCTACTTTTGGGAGAGCTTTCACTTGGTGAAGTTTCAGACCCATAGCTAATTACTCACCTACTCAAAATGAGTAAATGCGAATTATCTCTAAAAGTATTGCAGATAGCCAATTTTTCTCAAATTAATCATTCACCTACTTTTGGGAGAGCTTTCACTTGGTGAAGTTTCAGACCCATAGCTAATTACTCGTCTACTCAAAATGAGTAAATGCGAATTATCTCTAAAAGTATTGCAGATAGCCAATTTTTCTCAAATAACTCATTCACCTACTTTTGGGAGAGCTTTCACTTGGTGAAGTTTCAGACCCATAGCAAATTACTCACCTACTCAAAATGAGTAAATGCGAATTATCTCTAAAAGTATTGCAGATAGCCAATTTTTCTCAAATAACTCATTCACCTACTTTTGGGAGAGCTTTCACTCTGTGAAGTTTCAGACCCATAGCTATTTATTCACCTACTCAAAATGAGTAAATGCTAATTATCTGTAAAAGTATTGCGGATACCCAATTTTTATCAAATACTCATTCATCTACTTGTGGGAGAGCTTTCACATGGTGAAGTTTCAGACCCATAGCTAATTACTCACCTACTCAAAATGAATAAATGCGAATTATCTCTAAAAGTATTGCAGATAGCCAATTTTTCTCAAATAACTCATTCACCTACTTTTGGGAGAGCTTTCACTTGGTGAAGTTTCAGACCCATAGATAATTATTCACCTACTCAAAATGAGTAAATGTGAATTATCTCTTAATAGTATTGCAGATAGCCAATTTTTCTCAAATAACTAATTCACCTACTTTTGGAAGACCTTTCACACACGAAAATGAAAAATTGTGAATATCTCGGAAAAGCTATTTCTTCTGCTTTAATGCTCGGCGGGAGATACACACCACGGCAGTGGTCTTGACAAAAATTTTTGTCTCCCCAAAAATGGTGGCCATTTTGAATTTTCAAAGTTTTTGCAAAACACAAAAATGCTTATATCTCGAAAACCGTGCTATATGGAGTGAACTCAACAAAATTTTGGACCTGCTGGGTATCTCTGCAGAGTAGCCATGCCAATTTTCAAAATATTTTTGTCTCGCCAAATATAGCCGACATTTTTAATTTTTTTATTTTTTGCAAAACACAAAAATGCTTATATCTTGAAAACCGTACTAGATAGAGCAGACTGCGCTGACTTTGGTTGCCACAACAGTATAAGGCTAGAAACGAAGCATTTTCTTAATACTTTAGCACTCACCTTTATATCCTTTTCGGGACGCTTTGTTTTTGCTATGCAAAAACATTATCTTTTTTTTTGCGAGCGATCCTCTAGTTAATTTTCTTTACAGATGCAAGACTTTTTATTTTCAATAATAATTTTTTTTTATCAGCAACCATACTGGTACTTCTAGTTGTTACTCATGTATCACAACTACCCTGCTTTAGTCCAGGGATTACATTTGGAGCTCTCAATCATAATAGTTTACACCTGTCTCACACATATCTCACAAATAAATATGGCATGAATAATGCACATTGTTCAAATGTTGTTTTTTATGAAGAAAATATAGTTTTAAATTATACACTTAGAAACATTTTAAAGTAATAACAGTAATCAAAGCTTATCTGTTTCTTTATCTTTGAAATATAATAAGTCTATTAAACATGTTTTGTATATAAACAAGTCACAAGATTGATCAAATATAACATTAAATTAACAGGAAGTATCTGATCAAAATGTTAGAAAACAGGTAGTTTCTAGAAAAAAACTAGGTTCCAGAGTGAAAAATAACCTGAGTGAAAAGTGGTATTTCATGTCTAATATCTTTAAAGTAGTTTCTTTTTCTATTGTCAGTCATATTTTACGAACAATGCACAGTAAAGAAACTTTAAATACAAATATATATCTTCATATTGCTTTATGGTTTTTATCTTCATTTCTCCACAGGTTGTGTACATAGAAAATCAATCAACCTATGGTGCATATACATTGTACATTGTGGCTTTACATGCGGAACAGAGACAAGAGTGGATTAAAGCAATAAGAGAAGGTAAACACTTGTGTAGCAGTGTTATGGGTGTAACAGAGACCACCTATCTATACACAATCAAACCGCTCTAAGTCGATATCTGTTAATGGAAATTCCTGTTTCAGTAGAATTATGTTAATTAAGCGTCCCTTGCGGGACGCTTGTTTGTGTATGGGAGAGCTTCAGGCTCCGCCGGCTGCGCCGGCCCCGGCGGCTCCGCATTTTGTTTTCCTTATAACTCTGTAACCGTTAGGCGGATTCTTTTCAAATTTGGCAGGTTTAGGCAGTAGCCTTGGGGAATTTTTTTGAATATGCTGCAGTGACATTTTAACCAATCAGAGAGGTCACATGACCAAAAATGTCTTTTTTCGATGGGGAAGCTTGTCCGGATGATAACTTGAAAGGAATTTTATCAATTCACCTGAAACTTGGCAAATACATTCATTCTATTAAAATCTGGAAATCATTAGATTTTGGCATTGATTGGTCAAGAAATGGCCGAGTAATTAATGATTAATTAATCATTACGAATTTTCCAAATAAGGAAAACACAAAAATGCTTATATCTCGAAAACCGTGCTAGATAGAGCGATTTCAACGAAATTTTTGACCCGCAGGGTATCTCTGCGGACTAGTTTTCCCAATTTTCAAAAAAAAAATTTCTCGCCCAAAATGGCGGCCATTTTGAATTTTTGAAATTTTCGCAAAAATTGCAAAACACAAAAATGCTTATATCTCAAAAACCGTGCTAGATGGAGCAATTTCGACAAAATTTTTGACCCGCAGGATATCTCTGCGCAGTACTTTTCCCAATTTTCAAAAAAATTTTGTCTCGCCAAAAATGGCGGCCATTTTGAATTTTCGAAATTTTCACAAAAATTGCAAAACACAAAAATGCTTATATCTCGAAAACCGTGCTAGATAGAGCGATTTCGACGAAATTTTTGAACCTCAGGGTATCTCTGCAGAGTAGTTATCCCAATTTTGAAAAAATTTTTGTCTCGCCAAAAATGGCGGCCATTTTGAATTTTCGAATTTTTCGCAAAAATTGCAAAACATAAAAATGCTTATATCTCAAAAACCCTGCTAGATAGAGCGATTTCGACGAAATTTTTGACCCGCAGGGTATCTCTGCAGAGTAGCCATGCCAATTTTCAAACAAAAAATTTCTCGCAAAAAATGGCGGCCATTTTGAATTTTCGAATTTTTGCGCAAAAATTGCAAAACACAAAAATGCTAATATTTCGAAAACCGTGCTACATAGAGCGATTTCGACGAAATTTTTTATCTTCAGGGTATCTCTGCAGAGCAGCTATCCCAAAGAGCTTTCACTTGGTGAAGTTTCAGACCCATAGCTAATTGCTCACCTACTCAAAAGGAGTAAATGCGAATTACCTCTAAAAGTATTGCAGATGGCCAATTTTTCTCAAATAACTCATTCACCTACTTTTGGAAGAGCTTTCACTTGGTGAAGTTTCAGACCCTTAGCTAATTACTCACCGACTCTAAATGAGTAAATGCTAATTATCTCAAAAACTATTGCGGATACCCAATTTTTATCAAATAACTCATTCATGTACTTTTGGGAGAGCTTTCACATGGTGAAGTTTCAGACCCGTAGATGATTACTCACCTACTCAAAATGAGTAAATGCGAATTATCTCTTAAAAGTATTGCAGATAGCCAATTTTTCTCAAATAACTCATTCACCTACTTTTGGAAGAGCTTTCACATGGTGAAGTTTCAGACCCATAGCCAATTACTCACCTACTCAAAATGAGTAAATGCGAATTATCTCTAAAAGTATTGCAGATAGCCAATTTTTCTCAAATAACTCATTCACCTACTTTTGGGAGAGCTTTCACATGGTGAAGTTTCAGACCCATAGCTAATTACTCAGCTACTCAAAATGAGTAAATGCGAATTACCTCTAAAAGTATTGCAGATAGCCAATTTTTCTCAAATAAATCATTCACCTACTTTTGGGAGAGCTTTCACTTGGTGAAGTTTCAGACCCATAGCTAATTACTCACCTACTCAAAATGAGTAAATGCGAATTATCTCTAAAAGTATTGCAGATAGCCAATTTTTCTCAAATAACTCATTCACCTACTTTTGGGAGAGCTTTCACTTGGTGAAGTTTCAGACCCATAGCTAATTACTCACCTACTGAAAATGAGTAAATGTGAATTATCTCTAAAAGTATTGCAGATAGCCAATTTTTCTCAAATAACTCATTCACCTACTTTTGGGAGAGCTTTCACTTGGTGAAGTTTCAGACCCATAGCTAATTACTCACCTACTCAAAATGAGTAAATGCGAATTATCTCTAAAAGTATTGCAGATAGCCAATTTTTCTCAAATAACTCATTCACCTACTTTTGGGAGAGCTTTCACTCTGTGAAGTTTCAGACCCATAGCTAATTACTCACCTACTCAAAATGAGTAAATGCGAATTATCTCTAAAAGTATTGCAGATAGCCAATTTTTCTCAAATTAATCATTCACCTACTTTTGGGAGAGCTTTCACTTGGTGAAGTTTCAGACCCATAGCTAATTACTCACCTACTCAAAATGAGTAAATGCTAATTATCTGTAAAAGTATTGCAGATAGCCAATTTTTCTCAAATAACTCATTCACCTACTTTTGGGAGAGCTTTCACTTGGTGAAGTTTCAGACCCATAGCTAATTACTCACCTACTCAAAATGAGTAAATGCGAATTATCTCTAAAAGTATTGCAGATAGCCAATTTTTCTCAAATAACTCATTCACCTACTTTTGGGAGAGCTTTCACTTGGTGAAGTTTCAGACCCATAGCTAATTATTCACCTACTCAAAATGAGTAAATGTGAATTATGTCTAAAAGTATTGCAGATAGCCAATTTTTCTCAAATAACTCATTCACCTACTTTTGGGAGAGCTTTCACTCTGTGAAGTTTCAGACCCATAGCTATTTATTCACCTACTCAAAATGAGTAAATGCTAATTATCTGTAAAAGTATTGCAGATAGCCAATTTTTCTCAAATAACTCATTCACCTACTTTTGGGAGAGCTTTCACTTGGTGAAGTTTCAGACCCATAGCTAATTACTCACCTACTCAAAATGAGTAAATGCGAATTATCTCTAAAAGTATTGCAGATAGCCAATTTTTCTCAAATAACTCATTCACCTACTTTTGGGAGAGCTTTCACTTGGTGAAGTTTCAGACCCATAGCTAATTATTCACCTACTCAAAATGAGTAAATGTGAATTATGTCTAAAAGTATTGCAGATAGCCAATTTTTCTCAAATAACTCATTCACCTACTTTTGGGAGAGCTTTCACTCTGTGAAGTTTCAGACCCATAGCTATTTATTCACCTACTCAAAATGAGTAAATGCTAATTATCTGTAAAAGTATTGCGGATACCCAATTTTTATCAAATACTCATTCATCTACTTGTGGGAGAGCTTTCACATGGTGAAGTTTCAGACTCATAGCTAATTACTCACCTACTCAAAATGAGTAAATGCGAATTATCTGTAAAAGTATTGCAGATAGCCAATTTTTCTCAAATAACTCATTCACCTACTTTTGGGAGAGCTTTCACTTGGTGAAGTTTCAGACCCATAGATAATTATTCACCTACTCAAAATGAGTAAATGTGAATTATCTCTTAATAGTATTGCAGATAGCCAATATTTCTCAAATAACTCATTCACCTACTTTTGGAAGACCTTTCACACACGAAAATGAAAAATTGTGAATATCTCGGAAAAGCTATTTCTTCTGCTTTAATGCTCGGCGGGAGATACACACCGCGGCAGTGGTCTTGACAAAAAATTTTGTCTCCCCAAAAGTGGTGGCCATTTTGAATTTTCAAAGTTTTTGCAAAACACAAAAATGCTTATATCTCGAAAACCGTGCTATATGGAGCGAACTCAACAAAATTTTGGACCTGCTGGGTATCTCTGCAGAGTAGCCATGCCAATTTTCAAAATATTTTTGTCTCGCCAAATATAGCGGACATTTTTAATTTTTTTATTTTTTGCAAAACACAAAAATGCTTATATCTTGAAAACCGTGCTAGATAGAGCAGACTGCGCTGACTTTGGTTGCCACAACAGTATAAGGCTAGAAACGAAGCATTTTCTTAATACTTTAGCACTCACCTTTATATCCTTTTTGGGACGCTTTGTTTTTGCTATGCAAAAACATTATCTTTTTTTTTTTGCGAGCGATCCTCTAGTTAGAATTTTTGTTTAAGTAGAAGTACATATCAAGACTTTATATAGCATTTGACATTAATTTCACCCAATTATCTAGAAGTCCAGGTGAAGTATTTGTTCTGATCACTTAGGATTTAATTTTAGAGAATTCAACTGTTTAAGAATTACAGTTAAGCTTTATGGTGTCGTAATAAAGACAATCTCATGATATTATCGACTAAGAATGTTATTTAGATAACTTTCCTCCATCAAGTTCATCTTATCACACACCTTCAGTTTCCTTCATTGAACTTCCTTTGAGGATAATAGGGTTATACTGTAAAAAGTAAGCCGGATTTATGTACTACTGGGTTGTTAGAGGATTTTCTGGTACTCTCAGGTTTTCTGTCCTTATTTGGTTCCAATTTAATCATTTATGGTGACAAATGTTTATCTGGTTGTCAAGTGGTGTGACAGATCCAGGTTTAACAACATTTTTCAGTGTTGCAATACAGTTCGAGGTGTTACTGGCCCAACTCATATACTTGGGCACACTCTTCATGTACTGATCTCTTCAATGACTGCAATTTTGTTAATGTGGGCGACTTGATATCTGACCATGCTGTTACCGGATGCCAACTGGATTTCTCCTGCCCAGCAGCCAGCATTGAGGAACCTGTCTCTTGTTGTCAGTGTAACAAGATCTATATTGACCAATTCCACAATGACCTCAACAACATCCCATTTGTGTTGTCTCCAGAAGGAACCACCTCAGTACTATATGATCAGTATGTGAAGGGTCTCACACATGTACTTAACAAGCATGCACCTATCCTCACATGCATAGCAAAATGAATGTAACCTGAGTAGTTGTCAAATTTATGCCGCCTGGCAAAATCTCTGAGGTGGCAATTTGAATGGATGTGGAGAAAACATAAGACGCATTTGAACAGATCAAATCTCCACAAGCAAACTGCCAGGTGTAACCAACTGTGCAATAAAGACAGAGGTTCCTATTATAAAAGTCTCATCACTGCAAAAAGTGGAGTCTCTTACGAAGGTATTACACTGCAACTCTGAGACTATTCTGTCTGCTCATAGCTCAGATAAAACCCTTGAAGACAAGTTGAAGACTGTGAAAAATAAGTAAAATTAGGAATCCATTCCCTACTTTTGGCTCTTCTACTGATGCACCTACTTTGGCAGCTCCTGCTTTCAATGCCTTTGAGTCCATAAGTGAAGATGAAGTCTATCAGATTGTCGATGACTCTCCCACTAAATCATGCTATTGTAAATTGTGGTTTGTCTCCTACCTGAGTAATCATTGTCAGGCCATTAAGATAGGTATGACACCATCTGAACTAAGCAAGGTCATCTATGGCATCCCCCAAGGATCTGTGCTTGATCCACAATTGTTCTTGCTTAAGCTTACTTGGCAAAGTTATGGCACTTCATCCAGATAAAAAATCTATTTGTATGCAGATGACACACAATTATATGTCCATCTAGCATCTAACAAGAATGCTTCTGCTACTCTCACCAAGCCGAATGCCTGCCTTGAGGATGTACAACAATGGATGGCTCTTAGTAAATTGAAACTAAACCTGATAAATCTGAATTCATGGTTTTTATTTTCAAGGCTCATCATCAGAAACTCTCCTCTCCTTTTCCTGTCAGTTATCTTGGAAGTTTTTTCATCCTGCTGACATTGTCAAAAACCTAGGTGTTTGGTTAGATGCTGACTTTTCTTTCTCAGAACATATTCTGAAGGCTTGTAAATTCTGTTTCCTCCAGATGTATGACTGTAGACTTAGACAGTATCTTCCTCATGCAATGGCAGTCCTTGCTGCAAATGCCTTGGTTGGTTGTCATTTGTAACTCTCTGTCATGTTTCAGTCAGCACAAGCTGTAGAGTATTTAGTATTGTCACAAATCATAGGGAGTCGGTAACATTGGTTTGTAAATTTTTACATAGTGGTTCTCCTAGCTTGTTTCTGTGCAGTTGTTCCTACAATACCAGGTGTAGTCACCCTGATCATCAATACTTGACAGTTACTCCTTTCCACACCTCACTCTGCAAAGTTAGTCAAATATGTTGGCCAAAGTTTTGCTTTTAATTCCAATTCAACTTTTATAGCGCTTAATCTCTGTCGAAGTGACAGACTCTAAGGCGCAACATCATAAGCATAGTTTCAAAAATCATTGTCCTTGTCCATAGCTATGGTCGACATCACGGAGAACGCCATATGAGGTGGAAAATACTAAGGAGGATAAGCTTGGCAGAATAGGTATGCCTTAAGTTTTTTTCTGAAGGAAGCAATGGAAGTGGCAGATCTTACATTTTCAGGGAGTTCATTCCATATTTTGGGAGCTTCATATGCAAAGCTTAGACCAAACTGCTTTGTGGATTTGTAAATAGATGGTTGGTAATGAGGAACATGTAGAATTATACCATCAGATTGACTCAACCGAGTATTATAGGCACATTGTCTAACTTTGAGAAATGGGCTGAAATATTTTGGACAGTTAGTATGTAGGTATTTATATACCAACAAGGCAGTCTTGAAGATGCAACGGTGCCTTATGGGTAGCCAATGAAGGGCTTTTCTTAGTGGAGTGGTGTGAGAAAGACATGTGGTTCTGCAAACAATTCTGGCCAGACTGTTTTGAATGCATTGTAGCTTGCATAGGTTAGCAACAGATAGACCCCTAAACAAGGAGTTACAGTAGTCAAGCCTACTGCCCACAAGTGCGTTTGCAGCCGTAAGAGCAGTATCACGAGCCAAGTACTGTCGAATTTGTCTAAGATCCCTCATCTGGATGAAACATAGTTTACATACATTTTTAACATGTTTGGTGAAGGAAAAGTCTGAGTCAAACCAGACACCCAAATTCTTAACGGCATCTGAAGGTATCAGTGATTCACCCAATATATTTACTGGAAAGAATGGGTTAAACTTTTCTTGTTGAGACTTGGCACCAAATAAAATAAAGTCAGTCTTATCAGCATTCAGCTTTAGTTTGTTTGCACACAGCCATAGTTTGACATCTTCGAGGCACTTTCCTAGCCGATCGAAGGCAATTTTTGCATTTTTGTGTTTGAGGTGAATAAACAGCTGTGTGTCATCTGCATAAAAGTGAAATTTGACATCTGGATGTTTAGAGATTACTTTGCTCAAAGGTGTGGTGTACAACGAAAAAAGAATAGGACCAAGAACTGAACCTTGTGGTACCCCAAACTTAAGCTTTCTAGCCTCAGACAGAACAGAACCAATCTTGATGCATTGGGTACGATCAGAAAGGTATGATTTGAACCAGTCAAGGCATCTACCCCCGACACCGAACCATTTTCTTAAGCAATCAAGGAGTTTGTCGTGATCAATGGTGTCAAACGCTGCAGATTGATCAAGCAGCACCACAGCTGTGGCCTCTCCTCTGGCTAGAGATAGGTGAATCTGGTTCTTTATAGACAAAAGAGCTGTTTCAGTTGAATGGCCATGTCTATAAGCAGATTGAGACTCGTTTTCCAACCCATGGAGAGAGACATGTCTACTGAGTTGTGAGGCAACTACACGTTCCACGAGTTTTGAGATA
This sequence comes from Sabellastarte sp. h YS-2021, assembly GCA_964017235.1. Classification (NCBI taxonomy): domain Eukaryota; kingdom Metazoa; phylum Annelida; class Polychaeta; order Sabellida; family Sabellidae; genus Sabellastarte; species Sabellastarte sp. h YS-2021. Next base: position 136,515,241 of record OZ024927.1, on the reverse strand, counting down.
AAGCTCAACCCAGACACAGGGCAATAGTTTTTTAGTTCATCCTTTGATAAAGAAGATTTCTTTATCAGTGGAGTGACAACAGCACTCTTGAAGCCATCTGGGACAGCACGTTCCAACAAAGAACAATTCACAAGTTTTGTGATAGAAGGAAGCAGTATATCAAGGCAAGCCTTAACTAGGAAAGTGGGCCAAGGATCCAGGAGACAGGATTTTGTAGGTGAATTTTTGATTACCTTCGCAATATCGTCAGGTGAGGCATCATCAAATTTGAAAAGTCCTGGCGGATTCACTGGAGATGGCAAGGAAAAAGATGAAAAACTGGAAAAAGACTCTCGGATTTTAGCAATCTTATTGGTGAAAAAGCGGCAAACTGTTCAGCCAATTTTTTTTGTGAACTATTTGATGGAAGAACCTTTTCAGGGATACGTTGCAAGGCAGAACGCAGAACTTGCCATAGTTTTTTAGGGTCATCACCATTTTCATTAACAAGAGCTCTGTAATATGTGGCTTTGTCTTTATTGGCAAGTGAATTACACCTGGCAATTTGTTTACGCAGCTTTGCTTTCAATGCTCCTAACATTTGGAATGATCTTCCTGACATTGTACGCAGTACAGCATCTATTGCCTCCTTCAGGAAAAAGCTCAAAACTTACCTGTTTGTAAAAGCCTATCTGCCTTAGCCTCCCCGTCACCCCTGTGTCTTCTTTGGTATGACTTGGCTATGTCATTGAACTTATGATTATTTACCTTGTTTATGTTCAATTGCACCTTAGGGTGTGTTGGTTAATGGAGATTAAGTGCTATAAAAGTGTACATTAGATTAGATTGCATTTATTGGAAATATTCAAAACATTTGCTTTTGATAAGTAAACATAATAACACTTTAAGTATCTTGTTTCATTTTCATAGTAAATGAGGTATGGATTTTTCATAAACAGCTGAATGCTATTGAGCCAAGTCTGATTAGCCAGAGATTACACATATCTGGGTAGGTTTTAATAGTAAATACCATCAGCAGTTCCCAATATTTGTTTGTACAAAAAAAGGGTCTTCTTCTTGACAGATTGCTATTATTAACAGGGGATAAACTGACTGGCCTCAGATATGAAACCAATTACAAATACTTGCCAACTTGCTAGTGTAAGTACTTGTATCAAAAGTGAAATACCTGGTACAATTGCTGTGACAAATAACAAGTACAAGCATTTTTCATAGTGTCTTTAAGTACATATCATCCTCAGATCATCAAAACTTAATATTTAAAATGAAGTATTATGCCATTTAAACCACGTAACTTGGAGCCAATAAAAAGTTTTTGAAAGTGTTATTGTGTGTTATGCAGTTGGAGTTCTCAATATGTGATTAAGCATCACTTGAAAAGGGACATTTATTAGTATTGCCCCTATTTTCTGACAGCCTATACCGCCCCTGCAGTATATTTTCTAAGTTAAATATCTCCCTTAATATAAAGCATGTATAAAATTATTGACAGTTATCATGTATAGCTTTAGCCCCTCTTCTTGATCAAACTGGGGTCGTGAAGTAATAAAGTATTATATATTACCACTAAGTTTGCCTGGATTTAAATATTTCATTTGTCTATAAGCAGAAACCTTTTGTCCAGTTTAAATTAAGAAATGTCTTATTTAGAATATGTTTCATTTATAAATGAAATGAACAGATACCATAAAAAACCACATATAAGAATAATTTCTTTGACAACTGTTTTTAATTGGGCTTTACAAGACATTAATGCTTTTTTGAATACCTCCAGACATAATACAAAATATACTATTACACAGTCTGGCCCAAGAAAAATCCATAAAGTCATCAAAAGTGATGTAAAACTCAGGTAAACCAGAGGATGATTCCTCTTCACAAGGTCTTGTAACCATACTTTCCAAAACTAAGGAAAAAGTGAATTTAATGTTTAAAGGAATGTTATTGTAACATTGTGTAACAATAGTGAGGGGCCAGTTTCAAGGATCTTAGACTTAGCCCGGACTTAGGCTAAGTCAGGGACTTAAATCTAAGCCTTTTGTGTTAGCCAAGTCTTGGATTTAAATGGAATTCACAAAGGGTGACTTGGTTAAGTCCAAGCTTAGAAAATAACCATAGTGTTTTTTTTCTGTGTCATGTGATCCTTTATTTTAAATCCAAATAATGTACTGGTGATATATTTTCCTTTGTTTGACACATATTATCTTTGGAAAAATACAGTTTTGTAATGGAAAACATTGTAACCACATAAAAATGTCCAACGACTAATTTAGAGAGGTGTTCTGTATATTTATTCTTTATTTTCAGGCATTTCAAATTTTGAAGTTGAAAAAAATTTATGGCAGCCATATTTAAGTATTTATTTAGAAAGTTAAACCTGCTCTCAGGTAAAATTAACTCTAAGCCCAAGACTTAGTCAAAGCTTAGAATTATCTGCCTTGTGAAATCCACTCAATCTAAGATCACAGATGCAGCCTTAGTTTGAGACAAAATAGTCGGAAATCCAAGCCAGGTTCTTTTGTGAAACCAGTCCCATGCCATTAAATTTTAGTAGTCCATCTACTATTTATTTCTGAGAAGTTTATTTTTATTTATTTATTTTATTTTTTTTTTTTTTTGAGTTTTGAAAAGTGTAATTTCTTTTAAGTTTTCATTCAAGCTTTTGACTCTTTCAAATTTTCCAAATTTGTTCAATATAACAAAAAGTGTTGTCAATTGCAGCTTGTGATAATGAAGGTGTGAAGTGGAACACACACTACCATCCGGGGGTGTGGCTCAAAAGCAAGTTTTCCTGCTGTGAAAACATCAACAAAAGCAGCGTGGGCTGTGTGCCCATCACACACACACCATCAACCAAACGAAGCAAAAACACCACATCGAACCAAATCAATGGAGGACTTGGGGGTATTCAGATAATTTTTTTTTCAAAGTACCATTAATTACTTGATACAGCCACAGTGTGACTGAATACATGCGAATGATTGTTGAATAGATGTTTTCATCGTGTATATTTAATTACTAAAAATACTACTGTCCTCTTTTTATATCAGCTGACTTGTCAGTCAGCTGACATTATGTCATCACTCTGCGGCGTGGGCGTACGCGTCCGCGTCCGCGTGAACAACTTCTTCTCCAAAACTACAAGGCCTAGAGACATGCTGTTTTTTTTAAAAGATACCTTATCTATCGAGGATGAAAATTTGTTCAAGGCATGCAAATCTGTCTGTTCGTCTGTTTGCTAGAGACATTACAAGGGGGGTACCCCCACCAAAAGTGTGAAAATTTCAACTTTTTATCACAATTTTCTCAGTGACTATTGCAGGGATTTCTCTCATATCTTGCATATATGTACTAGGCCAGAGGTAGATTCTCTTGTGTGAGTATGAGACCTGGATCTGTCTTACTTTTTTTTTAATAAATTTTTTTAATAGTTTTTAATGCATTAAAATTCATGAAATCATGCACTAAATCACTTATAACTTCAAAAGTGTTGCATTTACAGCATTTTGTGAAAATATGTTGTTCAGCTACTTTTTTCATAGCTACAATATGGTGAGTAAGTTGGGTGTCTGTCTCAATAGCTAAGTGAGTAATAGCTACTTTTGGGCTTTTCAGTAACTTCCATTATGAGTAAAATCACTTGTAACTTAAAAACTATTGCATTTAGAGAATTTCGTATAAATATGTTATTCAGCTACTTTTGGGCCAGCTATAACATAGTGAAATTTCAGACCTGTAGCTCATGGCATAGCTGAGTAATAGCTACTTTTAGGTTATCACTGTTGAGTAAATCGCTTATAACTTGAAAACTATTGCATTTAGAGAATTTCGTATAAATATGTTATTCAGCTACTTTTGGGTCAGCTATAACATAGTAAAATTTCAGACCTGTAGCTCATGGCATAGCTGAGTAATAGCAACTTTTAGGTTATCACTGTTGAGTAAATCACTTATAACTTGAAAAGTGTTGCATTTAGAGCATTTTGTTAAAATATGTTATTCAGCTACTTTTTTCATAGCTACAATATGGTGAGTAAGTTGGGTGTCTGTCTCAATAGCTAAGTGAGTAATAGCTACTTTTGGGCTTTTCAGTAACTTCCATCATGAGTAAAATCACTTGTAACTTAAAAACTATTGCATTTAGAGAATTTTGTATAAATATGTTATTCAGCTACTTTTGGGCCAGCTATAACATAGTAAAATTTCAGACCTGTAGCTCATGGCATAGCTGAGTAATAGCTACTTTTAGGTTATCACTGTTGAGTAAATCACTTATAACTTGAAAACTATTGCATTTAGAGTATTTTGTTTCAATATGTTATTCACCTATTTTGGGGTCAGCTATAACATAGTGAAGTTTCAGACCTGTGGCTCATTTCATAGCTGAGTAATAGCTACTTTGAAGTTCTCACTGTTGAGTAAATCAGTTATAATTGGAAAACTATTGCATTTACAGAAATTTGTGCAAATATGTTATTCAGCTACTTTTGGGTCAGCTATAACATAGTGAAATTATAGACCTATAGCTCATGGCACAACTGAGCAATAGCTATTCTCAGGTACTGACTGTTGAGTAAATCAGCTATAACTTGAAAAATATTGCATTTGGAGTATTTTGTTAAAATATATTGTTCACCTACTTTTGGGTCAGCTATAACATAGTGAAATTACAGACCTATAGCTCATGGCATAGCGGAGCAATAGCTATTTTCAGGTTCTCACTATTGAGTAAATCAGTTGTAGCTTGAAAACTATTGCATTTACAGTAGTTTGCTTAAATATGTTGTTCACCTACTTGTGGGTTAGCTATAACATAGTAAAATTTCAGACATGTAGCTCATTACATAGCTGAGTAATAGTTCCTTTGAGGTTCTCACTGTTGAGTAAATCAGTTGTAACTTGAAAACTATTACATTTAGAGTAATTTGTTAAATATGTTATTCACAGAATTTTTGGTCAGCTATAACATAGTGAAATTGCAGACCTCTATGTCATGGCATAGCTGAGCAATAGCTACTTTCAGGTTCTCACTGTTGAGTAAATCATTGTATCCACTGGAAAGCCGCAGTGTGTAGAGAGAGATTTCACCATTACTGCTCTGATGAAAAAAAATATTATAGCTAGCTTTCTTAAGTTTGCAGTATATATTAATAACCATAAAATGTTGTCTGGGAATATTTTTGGCCTCATTTTGAGAAACAAGATGGCCGCCACAGGTGTTTTTTGTCAGTCATGAAAAGTGCTTATATCTCCCTTATTATTGATCCTAGAGGTTTGGGGTGATAAACCAACCTGTAGGAAATCATGGGGTGGGAATCTTTTGGTGTGGTCAGATTTGACCTTCAATGACCCCTCCTTCAAGGTCAAACAAGGATAGCCAAACTTAAAAGTGCTTATAACTCGCTTATTATTGGTCCCAGAGGTTTGGGATGGTAAACAGACAGGAAATCATGGGCTGTGAATCTGTTGATATGGTCCGATTTGACCTTGGAACCCTCCTTCAAGGTCAAATAAGGATAGCGAAAATTGAAAGTGCCTACAACTCACTTATTATTGGTGACAGAGATTTGGGATGGTAAACCATCCCATAGGAAATCATTGGCTCGGAATCTTTTGGTATGGTCAGATTTGACCTTTGGACCCCTCCTTCAAGGTCAAATGAGGACAGCCAAGCTTAAAAGTGCTTATAACTCATTTATAATTGGTCCTAGAGGTTTGGAATGGTAAACCATAGGAAATCATGGGCTGGGAATGTATTTGTGTGGTTAGATTTGACCTTGGACCCCTTCTTCAAGGTCGAACGAGGATATTGCATTTGTAGTATTTCTTTAAATATGTTTTAACCTATTTTTTACACTTAAACAATTACCTTGTTATTTTCCTTCATAATACCATTTACAGGGCACAACTTTTTTTATCCTTTTCTTCTGTCAGCTTCGGAATTTCTTTCGAACTTGCTGTTCAGTTACCATTTACTGTATTTCTGTACAGCCCTTTTCCTGATAATTATTCTGTCCTCTAATCACCTTCACAAATCAAAAACACTCAGTCAGCTGACACAGTGCCCGTTCACGGGCATTCTCCTCTTGTTTTATTATTCAGTGCTTTTCTATAAAACACTGTCATGTAAACTTTCTTCTCCTTGGCATATCATCAGTGTTTTTCTCTGAAGACCAACTGTTCTTGTATTCTATAGATGTGGTTGTTTCTGATTCAAGACGAAAGCTGCCAGAACCTGTGTTAACTCCTGCAGGTGGAGACACTCCCGCAGGAAATGTAAGCATTTCTAGGGTGTAAACTAAGCAGCGTAGAGGGCCAGTGCTTGGTGAGGGATTGGGGACAAATGTTTGTTCTTACCCAATCCCTTGCATCAGTGGTTTTCTGTATTATAGTGCAGAGTTTAAGTTTAGAGAGCTTACAAAATGATTTATTATTTTGTGATAAAAAGTCATTGTGACACACATTTTACAAACTACCTTGCTTTTAATTTTGAAAATCAGCACAGCTATACAGATATCATATATTCTCAGTTGACTATGAACTGTCTTGAAAATATCATAATCAGGCTATAAACAGACAGGCAAATCATCACAAAACTTCTGATAAGATAACCAACCAAAATAGTGTGGTATGTGAAGAGACAATACAAAGCAATATTTTTTTCAAAATTTTCATTGATGTCCAAGACAATATTTAGTTGAAATTCTCATTTGTGTCCACTGATGAATAATGGTGTTATGTACTCAGTTTTGACTTGCCTGTAATATCATTGGATTTATACCCAGTCCAGGAGTTTGTCTATTTCTATTTACTTTCAAAAAAAAAAAACATTAAGCATCCCTGTAAAAGTGTTTATTTGTTTTTTGGGGGTAAGTTTCCTCACCATCACTGCTGCCACCACCATATTATGTTCCAATATATGGTAGCTTTCTAACCATTTTTTGACACTTGTATATCTTTAGCGTTGGAATATTTTCCCCACAATTTTACATTTAATCATTGGCCTTTGTCAAGATCACATGATCAAAAAAATTTTTTTTGAGGGGGCCCTAGTCAACATTGTCACTCAGCAAAATATAGAAATCAGAAGAATATGATTTTACATATATACTAATTCTGTCAAATTCTCCAGCTGAACAGTACAGATGTGGGAAGTGATTGCACACCACTAGGGGATTCTCTTCAAATTTGACATATGTATATAGTAGCCCTGGGAAAATTTTCATTTTGACAAATCAGAGAAGTCACATGATCAAAAATATGTTTTATTTAAGGTGTGTTCTTATCCGGATAATAACTGAAAAAGTGCTTCACAAATTTGCAATTTGACAAGTAGCTTTGTGATATAGATTTCTGGAAATCATTAACATTTTGAAGGTATATCACACAAAATCGCTGACTTATTAATGATTAATTATGTCCACCCCCCTGGGGGGTGGATATATTATTTTTGCTTTTTTCGCCGTCCGATGTCCGATGTCCGTTGTCCGATGTCCGATGTCCGGCGTCCGGCGTCCGATGTCCGGCGTCACGCATGGTTTCCGCTCATTTAAAGGAAAAGTATTAGAGCTATTGTCACCAAATTTGGTATGCAGGCTTATTGGGTCAGTAGCTTGCTTGGGATTGCTTTTGGCTGTTGTACCTCTTTTGCTTACTGAGTAATACTTAAGTACAGCTATTTTCAGTACCCATTGGTTTCCGTGCATTTAAGCCAAAATAATTAAAGATATTTTACTACAATTTTGAATACAAGATTGTTATGTCCATAGCTCGCTTGGTATTGCATTTGGGACTGATAGCTTTGTCAGTACATGAGTAATAGCCATTTAGGTACTTCATTGTGTATTTTCAGTACTACTTTTGAGTAATTTGCTCCTATCTCCTTAACCGTGCGAGATAGAGCGATTTCGGCAAAATTTTTGACCCACAGGGTATCTGAGGAGTGTACTCTTTGCAATTTTCAAAAAATTTTCCCCTCCCCAAAAATGGCGGCCATTTTGAATTTTCGAATTTTTGCCAAAAATGGCAAAACACTAATTTGCTTCTATCTCCTTAACCGTGCGAGATAGAGCGATTTCGGCAAAATTTTCGACCCACAGGGTATCTGACGAGTGTACTCTTTGCAATTTTCAAAAAATTTTCCCCTCCCCAAAAATGGCGGCCATTTTGAATTTTCGAATTTTTCCCAAAAATGGCAAAACACAAATTTGCTTCTATCTCCTTAACCGTGCGAGATAGAGCGATTTCGTCGAAATTTTCGACCCACAGAGTATCTAAGGAATGTAATATTTGCAATTTTCAAAAAATTTTCCCCTCCCCAAAAATGGCGGCCATTTTAAATTTTCGAATTTTTGCCAAAAATGGCAAAACACAAATTTGCTTCTATCTCCTTAACCGTGCGAGATAGAGCGATTTCGTCAAAATTTTCGACCTACAGGGTATCTGACAAGTGTACTCTTTGCAATTTTCAAAAAATTTTCCCCTCCCCAAAAATGGCGGCCATTTTGAATTTTAGAATTTTTGCCAAAAATGGCAAAACACTAATTTGCTTCTATCTCCTTAACCGTGCGAGATAGAGCGATTTCGGCAAAATTTTCGACCCACAGGGTATCTAAGGAGTGTACTCTTTGCAATTTTCAAAAAATTTTCCCCTCCCCAAAAATGGCGACCATTTTGAATTTTCGAATTTTTGCCAAAAATGGCAAAACACAAATTTCCTTCTATCTCCTTAACCGTGTGAGATAGAGCGATTTCGTCGAAATTTTCGACCCACAGGGTATCTAAGGAGTGTACTCTTTGCAATTTTCAAAAAATTTTCCCCTCCCCAAAAATGGCGGCCATTTTGAATTTTAGAATTTTTGCCAAAAATGGCAAAACACAAATTTGCTTCTATCTCCTTAACCGTGCGAGATAGAGCGATTTCGTCGAAATTTTCGACCCTCAGGGTATCTAAGGAATGTAATATTTGCAATTTTTAAAAAATTTTCCCCTCCCCAAAAATGGCGGCCATTTTAAATTTTCGAATTTTTGCCAAAAATGGCAAAACACAAATTTGCTTCTATCTCCTTAACCGTGCGAGATAGAGTGATTTCGTCGAAATTTTCGACCTACAGGGTATCTAAGGAATGCAATCTTTGCAATTTTCAAAAAATTTTCCCCTCCCCAAAAATGGCGGCCATTTTGAATTTTCGAATTTTTGCCAAAAATGGCAAAACACAAATTTCCTTCTATCTCCTTAACCGTGTGAGATAGAGCGATTTCGTCGAAATTTTCGACCCACAGGGTATCTAAGGAGTGTACTCTTTGCAATTTTCAAAAAATTTTCCCCTCCCCAAAAATGGCGGCCATTTTGAATTTTCGAATTTTTGCCAAAAATGGCAAAACACAAATTTGTTTCTATCTCCTTAACCGTGCGAGATAGAGCGATTTCGTCGAAATTTTCGACCCACAGGGTATCTGAGGAATGTAATATTTGCAATTTTCAAAAAATTTTCCCCTCCCCAAAAATGGCGGCCATTTTAAATTTTCGAATTTTTGCCAAAAATGGCAAAACACAAATTTGCTTCTATCTCCTTAACCGTGCGAGATAGAGTGATTTCGTCGAAATTTTCGACCTACAGGGTATCTAAGGAATGCAATCTTTGCAATTTTCCAAAAATTTTCCCCTCCCCAAAAATGGCGGCCATTTTGAATTTTCGAATTTTTGCCAAAAATGGCAAAACACAAATTTGCTTCTATCTCCTTAACCGTGCGAGATAGAGCGATTTCGTGGAAATTTTCGACCCACAGGGTATCTAAGGAATGTAATATTTGCAATTTTCAAAAAATTTTCTCCTCCCCAAAAATGGCGGCCATTTTGAATTTTCGAATTTTTGCCAAAAATGGCAAAACACAAATTTCCTTCTATCTCCTTAACCGTGTGAGATAGAGCGATTTCGTCGAAATTTTCGACCCACAGGGTATCTAAGGAGTGTACTCTTTGCAATTTTCAAAAAATTTTCCCCTCCCCAAAAATGGCGGCCATTTTGAATTTTCGAATTTTTGCCAAAAATGGCAAAACACAAATTTGTTTCTATCTCCTTAACCGTGCGAGATAGAGCGATTTCGTCGAAATTTTCGACCCACAGGGTATCTGAGGAATGTAATATTTGCAATTTTCAAAAAATTTTCCCCTCCCCAAAAATGGCGGCCATTTTAAATTTTCGAATTTTTGCCAAAAATGGCAAAACACAAATTTGCTTCTATCTCCTTAACCGTGCGAGATAGAGTGATTTCGTCGAAATTTTCGACCTACAGGGTATCTGAGGAATGCAATCTTTGCAATTTTCCAAAAATTTTCCCCTCCCCAAAAATGGCGGCCATTTTGAATTTTCGAATTTTTGCCAAAAATGGCAAAACACAAATTTGCTTCTATCTCCTTAACCGTGCGAGATAGAGCGATTTCGTGGAAATTTTCGACCCACAGGGTATCTAAGGAATGTAATATTTGCAATTTTCAAAAAATTTTCTCCTCCCCAAAAATGGCGGCCATTTTGAATTTTCGAATTTTTGCCAAAAATGGCAAAACACAAATTTCCTTCTATCTCCTTAACCGTGTGAGATAGAGCGATTTCGTCGAAATTTTCAACCCACAGGGTATCTAAGGAGTGTACTCTTTGCAATTTTCAAAAAATTTTCCCCTCCCCAAAAATGGCGGCCATTTTGAATTTTCGAATTTTTGCCAAAAATGGCAAAACACAAATTTGTTTCTATCTCCTTAACCGTGCGAGATAGAGCGATTTCGTCGAAATTTTCGACCCACAGGGTATCTGAGCAATGTACTCTTTGCAATTTTCAAAAAATTTTCCCCTCCCCAAAAATGGCGGCCATTTTGAATTTTCCAATTTTTGCCAAAAATGGCAAAACACTAATTTGCTTCTATCTCCTTAACCGTGCGAGATAGAGCGATTTCGTCGAAATTTTCGACCCACAGGGTATCTAAGGAATGTAATATTTGCAATTTTCAAAAAATTTTCCCCTCCCCAAAAATGGCGGCCATTTTGAATTTTCGAATTTTTGCCAAAAATGGCAAAACACTAATTTTCTTCTATCTCCTTAACCGTGCGAGATAGAGTGATTTCGTCGAAATTTTCGACCCTCAGGGTATCTAAGGAATGCAATCTTTGCAATTTTCAAAAAATTTTCCCCTCCCCAAAATTGGCGGCCATTTTGAATTTTCGAATTTTTGCCAAAAATGGCAAAACACAAATTTGCTTCTATTTCCTTAACCGTGCCAGATAGAGCGATTTCGTCAAAATTTTCGACCCACAGGGTATCTGAGCATTATACTCTTGGTAATTTTAAAAAAATTTTCCCCTCCCCAAAAATGGCGGCCATTTTGAATTTTCGAATTTTTGCCAAAAATGGCAAAACACAAATTTGCTTCTATCTCCTTAACCGTGCGAGATAGAGCGATTTCGTCGAAATTTTCGACCCACAGGGTATCTAAGGAATGCAATCTTTGCAATTTTCCCAAAATTTTCAGCTCCCCAAAAATGGCGGCCATTTTGAATTTTCGAATTTTTGCCAAAAATGGCAAAACACAAATTTGCTTCTATCTCCTTAACCGTGCGAGATAGAGCGATTTCGTCGAAATTTTCGACCCACAGGGTATCTGAGCATTGTACTCTTGGTAATTTTCAAAAAATTTTCCCCTCCCCAAAAATGGCGGCCATTTTGAATTTTCCAATTTTTGCCAAAAATGGCAAAACACTAATTTGCTTCTATCTCCTTAACCGTGCGAGATAGAGCGATTTCGTCGAAATTTTCGACCCACAGGGTATCTAAGGAATGTAATATTTGCAATTTTCAAAAAATTTTCCCCTCCCCAAAAATGGCGGCCATTTTGAATTTTCGAATTTTTGCCAAAAATGGCAAAACACTAATTTGCTTCTATCTCCTTAACCGTGCGAGATAGAGTGATTTCGTCGAAATTTTCGACCCACAGGGTATCTAAGGAATGCAATCTTTGCAAATTTCAAAAAATTTTCCCCTCCCCAAAATTGGCGGCCATTTTGAATTTTCGAATTTTTGCCAAAAATGGCAAAACACAAATTTGCTTCTATTTCCTTAACCGTGCCAGATAGAGCGATTTCGTCAAAATTTTCGACCCACAGGGTATCTGAGCATTATACTCTTGGTAATTTTAAAAAAATTTTCCCCTCCCCAAAAATGGCGGCCATTTTGAATTTTCGAATTTTTGCCAAAAATGGCAAAACACAAATTTGCTTCTATCTCCTTAACCGTGCGAGATAGAGCGATTTCGTCAAAATTTTCGACGCACAGGGTATCTAAGCAATGCAATCTTTGCAAATTTCCAAAAATTTTCCCCTCCCCAAAAATGGCGGCCATTTTGAATTTTCGAAGTTTTGCCAAAAATGGCAAAACACAAATTTCCTTCTATCTCCTTAACCATGCGAGATAGAGCGATTTCGTCGAAATTTTCGACCCACAGGTATTTGAGCATTGTATTCTTGGCAATTTAAAAAAAAATTTCCCCTCCCCTAAAATGGCGGCCATTTTGAATTTTCAAATTTTTGCCAAAAATGGCAAAACACAAATTTGCTTCTATCTCCTTAACCATGCGAGATAGAGCGATTTCGTCGAAATTTTTCAACCCACAGGGTATCTAAGGAATGTAATATTTGCAATTTTCAAAAAATTTTCCCCTCCCCAAAAATGGCAGCCATTTTGAATTTTCGAATTTTTGCCCAAAATGGAAAAACACAAACTGGCCTTAACCGTGCAAAATAGAGTTATTTTGTTGAAATTTTCGACCCATAGGGTATCTAAGAAATGTACTCTTGGCCATTTTCAAAAAAATTTCCTTTTCCCAAAAATGGCGGCCATTTTGAATTTTCAAATTTTTGCCAAAAATAGAAAAACAGGAATTTGCTTCTATCTTCTTAACCGTGCAAGATAGAGTGATTTCGTCAAAATTTTCAACCCAACCAATGCAAAAAGGCATGAAGCTGAAATAATTTACATCTACACTAACAAATATTTAAGCATCATTGATATATTTTACAAATGAAACAGGGTCTTGTAAGACTACTGTACAATTTGGGCAAAAGGTTCATGGGTGGACATTACACATGATAATGTGTGTTCTTCTATGCTATCCTGTTTCTATTCGCATCTACTATCAACAGGGCGGCCTATTTCTAGTTAAACATTGCAATGAGAATGAAAAATTCTTTATATCTCAGAAACAGTATGAGATATGGCAATTTCAGTTGAATTTTTGCTTTAAATGGGTGACACAGACTCGTATATACACTTTTTCAAAAAATTATTGTCACGCCATTTTGGCAGCCATCTTGAATTTCTGCATTAAATGCAAAATACATTTGGAAGCATTGCGAGATAGAGTGACTTTGGTCAAATTTTAGCCATCTGCCCATTTTCCAAAAAAATTGTTCTATTGCTATTTTGTCAGATAAACACATTTATCTTGGCACACTTTGTTTTAACTATGCAAAAATAATTGTCTTTCTTTCATGAAGTAATACTCCAATATTGGTCTTGGTTTTTTACCCCACAGCCCTTAAGGGCTGTGAGGGTATTGTTTTCACCCATGGTGTCAGGATGGGTGGGCGGTGGGAAAAAGTTTGTCTGGGCTGTATCTCAGAAACCGTAAGGTGTAGGAAGTTGATACTTGGTAGGGACATTGGTTAGGGAGTGTAGATGTGCAACGTCATGGTGTGACCTTGATTTGACCTTTTACCTTGCCGCAGTGACCTTGAGTTTGAAAATCTTGTCCCGGCTATATCTCGAAAACCGTAAAGTGTAGGAAGTTGATACTTGGTAGGGACATTGGTTAGGGGGTGTAGGTGTACAACGTCATGGTGTCACCTTGATTTGACCTTTGACCTTGCCGTAGTGACCTTGACCTACAAAATTTTGTCCGGGCTATATCTCAGAAACCGTAAGGTGTAGGAAGTTGATACTTGGTAGGGACATTGGTTAGGGGGTGTAGGTGTGCAACGTCATGGTCTGACCTTGATTTGACCTTTGTCCTTGTCATAGTGACCTTGACCTATAAAATCTTGTCTGGGCTATATCTCTGAAACCGTAAGGTGTAGGAAATTGATAAGTGGTAGGGGTATTGGTTAGGGTGTGTAGGTGTACAGCATCATGGTGTGACCTTGATTTGACCTTTGACCTTGTCGTAGTGACCTTCACCTTTAAAATCTTGTTGCACCTTTGGGACTATCTTTTGATGCAGATTAAGCACTGTTAAAGTCCTATTAGAATTTATTAAGAATTTTACTTTTACAACTTCCCATCGTAACAGATGGAATTTCATGAAGTGAGCCACACATTTTGCTCCAACACCACACATAAGCACATACATTCACATAAGCTTGAATATATTACCACTTCTGTATACATGGTAATATTCAAAACATCCAAACCATAATGTTTAGTTTACTGATTAATGCTGTCATCTTGTTATTGAATTATCTTGTTTTAATACTTCATCTTTACATGCATTATCTTTCTCTTAGACATTATTTTCTCTATTTAAACATTGTTTGGGCCTTTATATAACTAACAGTGCTCTGAAAGTATCCCGAACCTTGTACTGATACAGTACTTCTATATCTCATTGTGTTAGAAATATTTCCCTAGGCGGTGGGGTACGGGCATCTCTGATGTTTTGTTTTTTTTCTCACTTATTTGTACTTATGATCCATTTTTGTCAGACACTATTTCAAATATCTGTACCCAATTTCACATGTTTATAAACCACAGTAATATCGAGACACAAGTCCATTTCAGATCAAGGGTTCCACAATTAAGTGACAGGTGAGTATTTCATTATCCCTCTATATTACAGCTGCAATCTCTCTACCTATAAACTTTCCCTCTCCTATTTCCTTTGCCAAGACACACTCTTTGTTCCCCTGTAAAGTATTCCAGCAACATGCAAAGTTCTTTGTTGATAATAATTTGTTCTACGTGCCTATTTTCAGAGAAAGAAAGTCATAGCAATATATCCATATGATAGAGCAGAATCGGGGGATTTGTCTCTTGAAACGGTATGGTAGAAATATTTACTTACAATTAGGGCTGCAAGATTGATTGATTGATTGATTGATTGATTGATTGATTGATTGATTGATTTTATATTAAAATGCCATCTTATAAAAGCATTGGTACACATACATTTAACGTATGCAAATGCTTAAAAATAAAAACTGAAAACAACACCTTATATTGGAAAAATATATTAATATATTCATATATTTTAAAGAAAAATCAAATTTCTTTGTAGTTTTTACGTCTATTTTTATTGTTTTCGAAGACCCGGTTCCCTTTTCTTGACTCGAGTTTTCATTTGAATCGTTTCGTGGCCGAGTAACCGAAGAATCGTTGCAGCCCTACTTACAATATTCTTTTGACAAATAACTGAGATGGAGTTAATTTCTCTAAAATTTTCCATGAAATAGTGAGTTTTATTTATTGCAAAGACTTTCATTATTTGGAGGCATGAAAGCAAATGTATAAAATCAAACTCTGGTCAAAACAGTTGAGATAACATAGGATATATCCTTATATTTAGATTAAGATTGTACTAAGTAACAAATAATGCTAAACTAAAGGCTAAACTTATTAATTTTTATCTGTAGGGAGAAGAGTATTATATTTTAGATGACAGTAAGCCATTTTGGTGGAAAGCTCAAAACAAACAAGGGTGAGTCTATTGGAGGTCTGTTGTAGGATATATGCAAAAAAAAAACATGTTTTGTAAAATTTATATAATTTTCTTCTCTCTGTTCAAATTTCTGTTTTCAAGTTTTAATTTACTTTAACCTGTCTTTGTTTTTGAATGTTGTGTTTGTTTGTTTTTTCTTTTCCTTAAAAATTAGCGATGTGATTTATTGAATACATATTATAAGTAATAAAATAAGTAATGTATATGTAATATTTTGATGATATGTGGTATATTACTAAGTGTTCCTCAAGAACCATAAAATGACAGATAAAGAGATCAGAAAAATGCCCTCACTTAAGTAGGTTTTCCAGTAAAATATCTGGTGTTTACTTCTACTAATAAGAAATGTTACACTAATAACACCTTTATTTGAAGGACTTTGAATTAATGGTGTACACACACAAATAAAAATGTTTTTTTTTCCTGTGTAAGTTTTTACTTGTAATTTTCATATACATTTCAGAGAAATTGGTTATATACCTTCAAACTATGTTGAACCTGTGACTGATCATGGTCTGGAGAAATATTCGTAAGTAGAAATTTTATTTGACCTATGTTTCCTGTAAAGAAAAGGTGATTGTTAAATTTTCAATATAAATTTTTTCCAGTGCAAAACCATTTTTTTTCCAAGAGAAGGAAAAGCTTGTGTTCTAGTTGTTACCCTAACCGTATAGGCCTACTAACAGTACTGATGTTACTGAACACAAAACATGCAAGGTTCTCGCATCAAAACTACTATGAAAACTAAAAATAAATGCACAAAAGTCTCTAATTTCCTTAGATCAAATATTTTAAGTTTTTGCACCATTTTATGTGCTGATGATTGAGATGCCTGTTCTAATATTTTTTGTCAGTATTGCATTAAAATGGTCTTGGTACTGATGATACCATCTAGGGGAGTGACCAAGTAATCGATGCTTGATAAACAAGCCAGATATCATGAAAATTCGATCCCATTTTAAGAGTTTAGTGTTTGTGTATATATAAACTACCATCTAAATGGTTATGGTTTCCCATAGTAACACATTAATGACACACCTCAATTACATGAAATTACATAATGTACCATTTTTAACATAATATTCAGTATTTTATATGGTGACATCAGCTAATTTAAATGATTCAACACTTTTGCCTTTATATTTATTCGTTTACTGGTGCTACCAAACCCACCATATTGGACATTGTTTCCTGTCAAGATACATCCTAAACTTTGCGAGGGCTCAATGTCAGGTCGAAATTTCATCTGCGGGCAATCAACGACAGTTATTTGTAATCGTCACACCCAAAATACCAACCCATCTAATTGCCTCTGGCATCTTTACATGAAAACTACACCAAACTTCAAGATATGATCTCCATTGCCTACTTACTATTAATTTGTCTGGCATACTATACTATTTGAAGACAGTGCAACCTTTTAGAGTGTAGAGTAAGAAATCTAAAATTCGCCAGGAATCTAAAATTCGCCACCTCTAAAAGCTTAGTTAATTTTATGAAGAAAATGATGTTTTTGTCCAAAAATTGGTACTTTTCAGTTCAAAAAGCCTTAATTTACTATACAGTCAACAAATCTCACCACAATTAATTTATTTTATTAGTATTTTTACATGTGGCGAATTTCAGATATGTGGCGAATTTTAGATTTCTTACTCTATATCTCATCACATTTTATTAGGTTAACAGGCTAAATTGCAGAATTCCCCTCCCGGAAAAGATGACAGTAGTTCCGTGAAGAGGGATAATTATATATAAATAAATATATATATATATTTTAAATAAAAACAAAATAAAATAAATAATAGCAAGACAGGTCAGCAGAAAAACTGGTCAGCAGGTCTGCATTTGAGTGACATGCCAACCTGCCAACCTATCTACCTCTCTACTTTAACTTCGATGAGAAACTACAGAAACTACATCACCTGCCTACCCACCAACCTGTATACCTGCCGACCTTATACCTCTATTTTCCCTTTAACCAGGAACTATATTATTGTAAAAAAAAATTAATTCAATGATATTCATACACCTATCTATATTTTATGTCCTTCCTGTAAACATAAAAACTACTAGAAATTACTGTATCACCTTCTTCACTTGCCTTGTTTTGATGAATTTTGGTTCAGTTTTTTCCAGCTCTTGAATGTTTCAGTTGATTCTCAAACTCTTAATTTTATGTTGCTCCCAAAATGTGACACTTCTTCTTAAAACACAGAGCCTTAAGATGAGTATCAGATGTTTTTTTTTTGTTTTTTTGTTTATTCAGTCATGCAGGAGATATTCAAAGCAAATAGCAAATAGAGATTTTTACATTTTGCATAGAAATTGGGAAAGCACTGTGCAAAGCAAAAGAAAATTCAAAACAGTGAAGATTTTTCCATTTCGCAAATGTTTTTAGAAATAGAATAATGCATGTTTATACAGTATGGTTTCATGAAGGGCTATAATTAAGCGTCCCTTGAAAAGGGGACGCTTATTGGTTTCACCCCTGGTTCTCCAACACACCCAAATCCTGGTCAAAATGTGCCAGGACCTAGGTTGGCTGGTGAATTTAGAGAAATCAGAACTGGAACCCAAACAAGTATTCGACTTTGTAGGTTACCAGTTCGACCTCAGGTCCGGCCGTGTCAGACCGACTCCGGACCGGTGGCAAAGCCTTCAGGACAAGATACAAGCACTTTTATTACTACCGGCCTGTCCGGTCCAGCAGCTCATGTCCTTGATAGGTCTTCTAACAGCCACAGAAAAGCACGTTCACCTCGGCCGACTACACATGAGACCCATACAGTGGCATCTCAAAAACAATTGAAGGGTACCAGAATCTCTAGAGAAGGTTATCCCTCTACCAAGGTCCCTGCACCCTCACTTGCAATGGTGGCTAGAGGAAGACAATGTACTTCAAGGCCAACCATTACACCGAGTAAAACATGCTCTGCAAATTTTGACAGACGCATCAAAAGAAGGGTGGGGCGCTCACTTAAACGAGTTCACTGCAAGAGGGTCCTGGTCGGTGCCGGAAAGCAAGCTGCACATAAACTATCTGGAACTAAAAGCAGTGTTCCTAGCCTTAAAAGAGTTTCAAAATCTCTGTGTAGGCAAAATAGTTCTGGTAGCAACCGACAGGACTACAGTAGTAGCTTACATAAACAAGGAAGGAGGAATGAGGTCGGGCCCACTGTGTGCCCTACTGTGGAGAATCTTGACCTGGTGTTCCCAGCGACAAGTGACTCTAAAAGCTCGACACATCCCAGGCCGTTTTAAATGTGATAGCAGACAAGCTATCCAGGCTGGGTCAGACCATCCAAACAGAGTGGTCCCTCCTTCCGGAAGTTTTTTTTTTTTCAACAAATATGCAACCAATGGCACCTGCCTCAAATAGATCTATTTGCCACGAGGTTCAACCACAAGTTACCTCAGTTTGTCTCTCCAGTACCGGACTCCCTGGCTGTAGCAGTGGACACACTTACTCTGCCATGGGAGGATCTGGATGCATACGCCTACCCACCGACCGCCATATTGGGCAAAGTGGTGGAGAAGCTACTGGACTCCCCGTGCAAAAGGATCATTATGATTGCCCCGGGGTGGCCCAACATGCCTTGGTTTGGGGTCTTGGTGACCCTGTCCAGTCAGGCCCCTCTCAGCCTGCCCAGCCTGCCCAATCTGCTGACACAGCCCTTCAATCAGATCCCTCACAGAAATCTGACAAACCTTAATTTCCATGCCTGGCTCCTAGAGCCACAAAAATCAAAGAACAGGGCTTCTCTGAGACAGTGGCAGCAAGAATTGAGGCTCCTCAAAGAATATCTACCAGATCAGTCTATGAGGCAAAGTGGTCCATTTTTACAAAGTGGTGCGTCACTAATCAGGTGGACTTCAGGTCACCACCTGTAAAGTCAGTGGCTGACTTCCTAATGTACCTCTTTGAGGACAAGAAGTTACAGCCCAGCACCATTGATGGATACAGGTCTGCCATTGCTGATAAACTAGGTAATACAACAATATCAGCAAAGATGATAATCTCACTCGTCTCTTGGAAAGTTTCCACAGAGATAGACCCAGAGGGCGGAGGGGAATACCCTCCTGGAACCTTTCCCTGGTATTACACCAGCTGACAAGGGCTCCTTTCGAACCTCTTAGGGAGGCATCTCTGAAGCATCTGACCTTCAAAACTGTCTTCCTTTTGGCCCTGGGCTCTGGCAAAAGAAGGAGTGAGATCCATGCATGGCAGCACAAGAACATCAGACACCAATCCAATTGGTCTAAGGTGTCCCTGTTTCCATCTCCCAGCTTTCTTTCCAAGAATCAGCTGGCAAAAGAGGGTCCAGAGAGTGTAGCCCCAGTGGTCATACCAGCCCGGGCTCCTACTCTAGATAAATCCCTCAAGTCTGACAGATCCCTGTGTCCAGTCAGAGCCTTGCGCTACTATTTGGACAGGACTTCAGACCTCAGGCAGCACGAGGAGTTAGTCTTTGTCTCCTTCAAGAAAGGTTTCGACAAAGACATCTCCCCTGCCACTATCTCCTCATGGATCAAGCAGACTGTGATCCTATGTTATGAGCTCTCTGACCAGGAGGCCCACTTTTAGCATCAGGTTAAAGCCCATGATGTCAGGGCCTTTGCTCCTTCTAAGGTCTTCCAGTCGGGAGTCTCCTTAGATCCAATCTTGTTAGCCGGCCACTGAAGTCACAATACCTTCACACAGTTTTATATGAAGGCCGGGGCTTGGGCTGATTCAGAGCTTTACCAATTGGGCTAGGTAGTGGCTGCTCAGCAGATCCACAAGTGGCCATTAGATTGAGGAGATTTGTATATGTGCATAACAATTCTTCATGTACATAAGAATTAAGTGTGGCGTGCTTCCTTCGGGAGGTTTATTGGCATTCTGGGACTGAACTCATCCCTCTCTTCCCCAACCTCAGAGCAGGTCTGCAAAAAAAAGGGGGGGGGGCGACGGCGGTATAGCCCCGGGTAACCGGCTGCTGGCAACCGACCATGGCCTTACAGGGTTTCCTGACCTTAAGGTCAACCCAGGCCTGGACCTATAGGTCTCCTGACAAGTCAGCCTAGACCGTAGGTTAAAATTTGCTATTACTTGTGAGTTCACATAAGTCCCTAGTAACTTACCCGCCGACCAAGCGGTAGTTATTCAGCAATTGTCCATTGGATAGGATGTATTAACGCAATAAAATTGCAAATTTAATAAGTAAATTAAATTTTTATAAGTTAATACCCTATCCAATGGACACACAAGACCCTCCCACCGACCCCGCTATCAGCTTACTAGGGGTCTAAGAGGTTTAGACAACGAAAAAGATGCTATGACGTCAGGTTGTCTAGACAGGAAGGAAGTACGAGGCGCCATCTGGGGAGTGCACAGTACTACGGACCGGCCAGCCAGTGGTAACACAGGACGTCTTTTTCTGGCGTTTGGCGGGCCGGTCTGCGCCGACCGAATTAGCAATTGTCCATTGGATAGGGTATTAACTTATAAAAATTTAATTTACTTATTAAATTTGCAAGTTTTTTCTGTAAATTTGTTATTCATCTACTTTTGGATCAGCTATAACATTGTGAATTTTGCAGACTACTTTATCCATAGCTACAATATTGTGAGTAACTTGGAAACCTTTCCCAATAGCTAAGTTAGTAATAGCTACTTTGTGACCTTTCAGTAGCTTCCGTAATGAGTAAATCATGTGTAACTTGAAAACTATTTCATTTACAGCATTTTCTTTAAATATGTTATTCACCTACTTTCTTTGTCAGCTATAAGATAGTTTACTTTTCAGACCTGTAGCTCATTGCATAACTGAGGAATAGCTACTTCAAGTTTCCACTGTTGAGTAAATCGCTTGTACCTCAAAAATATTACATTAATTTTACAGTATCTTCTTTATATGTGTTTTTCACCTACTTTTTTCGCTGTAACAGTTAACTTTGTACTTTACTTCTGATTACCATTTCCAGGGCACAACTTTTGTGTCCTTTTATGCTTTTACTTCTACTTTGCAGCTGAAAACACACTGTCACCTGATACAGAACCCGTTCACAGGCACTGATTGCTTTTTTCGTTTTAAGGTCACTCTTGTGACCCTAACATGGTCCTTCAGGAGAATTTCTCTTCACCAATAACATTTACCTCTTCACATTGATCCTTTAGCATTTTATATAAAACTTACAAGCTGTAGGGATGCTTTGTTTTTGTGTACAAAAACCTTTTGTCTAGTTTTGAAAGAAATTACATATGTAGTAAAGACATAATTTAGGTATCTAACATCAAGATATTTAAAATGGCGTGTACAACAGATCATTAATTCAAACATAGGGCAAGAACAAAAGAAAAATGACAATGAAATCATTGATTTCCCCCGCTACCCCATATTTTTTTTTTAAGATTTTTAGCCCCTGCCCTACTTTTTGTACAGTAGTATGAAATCGTACCCACTTTTTGGAAGACCTTAAAACTTATCTGTTTCAGAAGTCTTTCCCTCCTTAGGTTTTCTCACTACCAAACACTGATGATCCCCTGGTCCCCTGGACGACCCTATTGTGGTTTATGACTTCTGATTTATGTATTACATTTTGGATGGCGTGCCTTACAATCCAAGAATCCGCTAGTTCAGAGATTAAGCACATGGATACCTGATACATGACCTTAATTTCCTTCATAGCAAAAGACTAAATATAAACTATTTGTGCCCTCTGTTTCAGGTGGTATTACAAAAACTGCTCACGCTCGCAAAGTGAAGAGATCTTAAAACAGGAGAGAAAAGAGGGATGTTTCTTGGTGCGAGATTCCAGCCAGGCTGGAATGTACACACTCTCCTTGTTTACACAGGAAGTGTAAGTTAAAATATGCCAATAGTCCAGTGTCATTTGTTGCCACATACAAAGTGTTTAGTGACGTGGACTCAGTTGTATAACTACCTCACCCTCATAATACATAGTACAGGAAATCTGAATGAAAATACAGCGAGGCTCAAGTCATCAAGTCATTTCTTTATATTAAAACCTTCTCTAAATTCTGCTGTTTAAATATTTGATAACTCTTGAACTCATTTTGAAACGAGTAAACTTAGTAACTAGTAACAAATAAAGAAATTAATATATTGATGCCTGGTTTCTTTGAAATGAAGTAATGTTGATGATAATGTAAAAGTAATACATTTCATTTTGATCTACACTTTTTACTGTAAAACCTCTGTGTCATTACAGTTGTACATGTTACAGTAAAGTCGATTTCACTCAATTCCTAAAATTATCTGGAATTTCACAAAATTCCTAAAATATTCAAGCAAGAATTTCATAAAATTTCTAAGACACAATAGAAATAAAGACTGAGTAATTTGATTATTCTTTTTTCATTTGAGCAAAATAGTTGTATAATTATGTAATCCCTCCTCCTCCATGAAGAGTCCATTGCACTGCCTATAATTCAGTTATCCATGTGACTAAATTTACCAAAAAGTGGACATTTTCCTGTGGCCTTAGTATATGCAGACACCAAATATTAATGAATTCCACTATGTAGTTTTGGAGTGTTGTCCACGTAAGATCTAGGACATCATAATTTATTGAGATCAGAGGTTTCATACCAAGGATCAAACAGAGATCAAAGAAAATTATTTACACTTATTCAGGTTATACATTTATTTAAAAAAAAATTAACCAAACTTAAACAACCATTAGTATCTGTAGCTAACTGATCTGGTTCAGCTTTTCACCTGAAGGTCAGCCAGAATATCTCAAATGTTTTATGAGTATTTGCTAATATTGCATAATCATTTTCAGCCAGTAAAACAGTGTAAACTAGA
Organism: Sabellastarte sp. h YS-2021; assembly: GCA_964017235.1. Lineage (NCBI taxonomy): Eukaryota > Metazoa > Annelida > Polychaeta > Sabellida > Sabellidae > Sabellastarte > Sabellastarte sp. h YS-2021. The sequence continues at coordinate 136,491,667 of OZ024927.1, read as the reverse complement.
GCTATCGAAAAGTGCAGACCTGAACCAAGGGCCAACACCTCCAATATTGCTTGTATGCAATTATTTAAAAAATACCTGGATCTAGACAGTAACTTGGATCAACATGCAGTCTTATCGTCTATTCCTTGTCCCATTATTGACACTTTTGTGAAAATTTCATTAAAATTTGGATATAACTTTTTGAGGGATTTTTGCGAAAAAACAGACTGACACACACATGCTCCCAAACATAACCTTGGCAGATGTTATGAGATTTCGGGAATTTCATGAAATTACTGAAACTTTCCTGACCAAATCAGGAATTTTGTGAAATCCTTAAAATGTAAAAAAAAGATTTGAAATTATTGGTTACACAGCTTTACTGTAACATACACGATCATATCCTTAAATACCATTTTTATGCATTATCTTAATGACTGAGTTTCAAACTGTAAAATGCTTTTTTTATTGCGCTACAATAGCTTACCATGTGGGACTGAATGCTTTACTGGTTGCCGCGAGGCACAGACGACCAACGCTCGAGAAAAACAAGCATGTAGTTGGTTCGGCCTCATAGGTTGTCGTGACGTCATCACTTCCTGTGTATCAGCCTCCTTTTCGTTGGTCGCCGCCATATTGGATGCTCTGCTAAGTCTTCAAAGCTGTTTTCTATTATATCTCTGGATATATTGTTTGTCATTCGTCCATAATTCGGCTTTTCCCTTATTTAGCAGTATAGAATCTTATACCCAATTTTCAGCACTTCCGGTGCTTTATTTTGTCAGTTTTAACGTCTTCTTATTTCACGTGTTGTGTGCTCGCCACTACACTAGTACTGCTCGAATCTACGGTTCAGAGTATTTCATATTTTATTGCATTAAAACATGGCCACCGCCCACCAGTCTTCTAAAGATAAACCCAGATCCAGCAAATGCAATCATTTCTGTCAGCCGTTCGACAGTCATGGCTATTGTCCCTCCTGCAGAGATGCTGGGAAGGGCGATGATCTGTGTGTTACAAAAGCTGGTACTTGTCAAATCTGTGCGTCTTTCACAGATGAACAGTCCACTAAAATTGCTAACAGAAGACGATACAAGAAAAAACATCCCACTTCACAGGCTTCGGACAAAGATCGGGACGAGGTTCTTGGCGATTCTTTTGAATCGTTTTCTGGATCGCAAGCCGAGCTTGAGGCTGCGGCCGATCATTTGTTTACTTCACCTCCACGTCCCAGACCCTTATCTTTCGATCCTTTGCCTCTTACTACACCAGGGCGTACTGTTCCTCCCACGCCCAGTACAGCCTTACATCATAAAGTCCATTCTTCTGTAGAGAAGGCTCTGGACCACAAATTTGATCAGAAATTGGGTGCTTTTCAAGCCAACATCTATGATGCCCTTAAATCTATGCGTGACGATTTCCTAAAATCTCAACAAGGGCTGGCTGATAAGCTCGCCTCTTCGGCTGTTCGCACCGAACCTCAGACCTCTGTCAGTGCTTCAGAACCCATGGATATTGAATATGGCCCTTCTCTTCCTCCTCGCCTTCAGGCCGAGCAAGGTTCGGACGTTCGTCCTAGCTCTTCCGAACATACACAGTCTGTTCGTCCCAAGACGTCCTCTCACAAGGTTAGCCATGCTCCAATCTCAGGTTCGGGATCTGATTCCGATCATGATCGCCCCTCATATCCTAGACCAAAAAAGCACTCTGACAAGTCTAAACATAAGTCAAGGTCCACATATTTGCCCTCATCGTCAGGGGAGGATCAGTCCCCTAGACGTAGACACAGGTCTCCCAAGCCCCAGAGAATGGCCTCTGATGATCAGGAACATCCTCAAATTGACCTTGATCCGCCCTACTATAGGGATGTAGCTTTGGCTGACATCCCAAATCAATATGCGGAGGAGGTAGATACTTTTCGACGTATCCTCAAATTACCTGATCCGAGGGACTCAGTCCCCAGACCTGCTACTGCTATCATAGGTATCGATGACGAGGTGGCCGTCCAGGAGCTGAGACCTACGGGTCCATCAGCTATGTTGCCCCTCAACTCTGGTATAAGAGATGCCTTTGACAAATTCAACAATGACCTTATGGCTGCAAACCTGGCAGAGGGCAAATACCCAAAGCCCCCCCCCTTCCACTTCTAAGTGGTACAAGGTTGGACAACCTTGCTTTTCGGAGAAACTCCAAGAATTAAATGCAGACTTTGCTAAGATCTGTATTTCTCCTAAACCTTCGGGGGCCCCTTTAGGCAAGGTCCCACTCTCTGTCCTCAAGGACTTAGAACAACAGGCAAGGTACAATTTAACCACGTTGAATTTCACGACCACTTTTGCCAAGACATCCTCCTCCTGCAACTCCACCATGAGGAGGTGTCGTTATGGACTGAAAGAGACCTTCAAGAAGGTCAAGTCCCAGGTCAGGAAAGGTGCCGACCCTGAAAAAGCAGTAAAACGTGGTTATGATGAGGCCTATGACTACTTTGATCTCTGGGAGAAGACCCTCACTATTCAACATAAGGCCATAACCTGCCTGAGCAAATCCCTTGCCCATATTTTACAAAGGGAACTTTACACAATGGCAACTTCCGGCTTGCTTAGACGCGAAGCCGAAATGTCCCATCTGCAGCCACAATTAGGGGAAACCAGACGTCAAGAGCTCAGGAATTCCTCTCTCTGGACTCGTTCCCTGTTCAACTCCCAGTCAGTGAAGGAAGGCGAGGACTTCCTTCTCAAAAAAGGCACCTCAAAAGATACTCAGGGTTTCGGACCCTACCAAAATAAGCCCTTTCGTGGTTCCCACCACAATAAGAGAAGAGGCTCCTACAGGAAACGCCCCTTTGGGGGCAATTCCTCCCAAAGCAGCAACTATTCGTTTCCCTCTTCTAGAGGAAAACCAAACTTCAGAGGCTCCAGGGGTCGTTTTCGACCCCACAACAGAGGAAAAGGGCGTGGAAACCCCTCTTCCCAATGACTCCTATCAAGCCTCAATCAATCCACCAGTAGGAGGTCGCCTCCGTTCTTTCAGGAGAGACTGGCACGCAAACAATTGCTCAGCCAACGTGTTAAATATCATCACCAATGGCTACGTTCTGCCATTCCTCTCAAGGCCAAACTTGATAAGATTTCCTCTGATTGTGTCAGAGTACAAGGCCCCTCAAAAAGACCAAGCCTTGGCCGATTGCATCCAGTCTCTCCTGTTAAAGAACGCTATCGAAAGGGTGGAAAATGTAAAATCTCTCGGGTTTTACAGTCGCCTGTTTCTTGTACCCAAGCCTCACCAAAGGTGGAGGCCAGTAATAGACCTAAGCAGGCTCAACACTTTTCTACATGTAGAAAAGTTCAAAATGGAAACGCCAGAGTCCATCAGGACTTCTCTGATTCCAGGGGAATGGGTAGCGTCAATAGATCTGTCGGACGCTTACCTCCACATCCCCATCCATCCAAACTCAAGGAAGTACCTAAGATTTTGCCACAGGTCACAGGTGTTCCAGTTCACCTCGCTCCCATTCGGACTAGCCACAGCCCCCCAGGTATTCACCATGGTCGTAAAAGAAGTGAAACTCATGGCCCTCAGCAGAGGACTCAGACTTCACCAATACCTGGACGACTGGCTGATCAGGTCTCAGTCCCAGGAGGAAGCATTAGTGAACACTCGGGCAGTGGTAGATCTCACCCAGTCCTTGGGATGGATCATAAACCAAGAGAAATCAGAACTGAAACCAACTCAGGTGTTCTCGTTCGTGGGCTACGAATACCACCTAGATTCAGCCCTTGTAAAACCCACTCAAGAGAGATGGCTCAAACTTCAGGATTTGATCCTACGACTCAAGTCGAAACATGTTTGGACTGCAAGATGTTTGATGTCTCTAATTGGGTTGCTAGCCTCAACGGAGAAGATGGTCCCGGAGGGACGCCTTCACATGAGACCGTTTCAGTTTCACCTGAAAGAGCACTGGAAATTTCCTCAGTCGCTGGACAGCCTCCTTCCCTGGACAGAAGTCATTTCTGCTCATCTGGACTGGTGGCAGAATCCTACAAATGTGATGAGAGGCGCAGACCTTCATCCCAAAGACCACAGTATCCAACTCTTTACCGACGCCTCAAACGTAGGTTGGGGCGCTCACTTAGATCAAAGTTCCACCAAAGGTCTGTGGTCTCTCCAGGAAAAAGGACTTCACATAAACGTCCTAGAATTAAAAGCTGTCTCTCTGGCTCTCAGACACTTCAAAGACCAGTGTCAGGACCAAACAGTGCTCGTTGCCACGGACAACTCAACTGTGGTAGCCTACATAAACAAACAAGGGGGAACACACTCGGCGGAGATGTGCGCACTCCTGTGGAAACTCATGACCTGGTGCCACCACTATCACATAACCTTGAAAGCCAGGCACATTCCAGGGTGCCTGAATGTGATGGCCGACCTACTTTCCAGGTCGAACCAGGTCCAGTCGACCGAATGGTCACTTCATCCACAGGTGTTCAAACAGATCTGCCTAAAGTGGTTCACTCCCCACGTGGACCTCTTTGCCACTCATCTGAACCACAAGCTCCCTCTGTACGTGTCTCCTATCCCAGACCCCCAGGCCTGGGACATAGATGCTCTAAACATAGACTGGACGGGTCTCACTGCTTATGCTTACCCTCCAACGGCTCTCCTTCACAGGGTGATCCAAAAAATCAGGCAGTGCACCTGCCTGATCATTCTAATAGCCCCAGGCTGGCCAGGGATGCCCTGGTTTTGGGACCTAGTGCAGCTCTCAACAGAGATCCCTCTGCAACTCCCGGTGTCGACAACACTCCTCAAGCAGTCCCACAACTTCGTGTTCCACAGCTCCCCGCAGCACCTCAACCTCCACGCCTGGTCTCTAGGAGTGGACAACTCCAAGAACAAGGCTTCTCTGTGGAAGTGGCAGAGAGAATTGCTGCACCTCAGCGGTCTTCAACAAGGAACATCTACAAATCAAAGTGGGCCCTATTTGAAAAATGGTGCAGAGATAATTCGGTGGATTTCTCCTCACCATCTGTGAAGCAAATCTCAGATTTCTTTATGTATCTGTACCAAGACCTAAACAGGCGCCCCTCTACCATTGATGGTTACAGGACAGCTATTGTTGACACTCTGGGCCCTACGGCCCAGCATATTGCCCATAATGAGGACCTTCACAGGTTGCTCTCCAGTTTTCACAGGGATCGCCCCAAGAGTTCCAGAAACCTTCCTCAGTGGAACCTATCTGTTGTCCTCAATGAGCTCACAAAAGCGCCCTTTGAGCCTATGAAAGACACAGACCTCAAACATCTCACTCTCAAGACTGCTTTCTTGCTAGCTCTGGCCTCCGGCAAGCGCCGCAGCGAAATCCACGCCTGGGTCGCAAACAAAGTATCTAATCTAGGCCAATGGGAAAAGGTAGCCTTGTTCCCTTCATCAGATTTTATAGCCAAAAACCAGCTAGCAAGAGAAGGTTCTCAAAGTGTGTCTCCGGTGACTATTCCTGCCTTGACTACCATTGTAGATAGACAATTCAAAGAAGACAGGACCTTGTGTCCTGTACGGGCTCTGAGGTACTATCTGGACCGAACCAAGGACCTGAGAGGGTCCCGGTCTCTTCTTTTCATCTCCTTCAAGAAAGGACATACCTCAGATATCAGACCCGCTACTCTCTCTTCATGGTTGAAACAAACCATTCTACTTTGTTATAAGCAAGCAGACCAGCAAGCCTTGGACTTAGTCCAAGTTAAAGCGCATGACATTAGGGCCTTCGCAGCCTCTAAGGCTTTTTACGGTGGGGTATCGGTGGACCAGATCATGCAAGCGTGTCACTGGAAAGCTCACAACACGTTTACCAATTTTTATCTAAAAGACCTTACTTGGTCGGACAACGACAACAACTTGTATCTGGGACCAGTAGTAGCGGCTCAACAGGTCCTAGACCCTTCTCCTCAGTGATGTCTCCTTCGGGAAGAAAAGGGGGGGGGGGCACGTCCGCTACAGCTAAGCCTTCAGGAGTCTCCCCAGGTCTAGGTATAAGCTACCTCATCAGGGTGTTACAGGTAAGGTCTCTCATATTAAATTTACGTTAACTTTAAATTCTTGGGACCATAAGGTTGTCTTATAAATAAGGTTGCAATAACAATTCTCGAACCTTGACCTCATTTCTGACGTCATAGCCCTTAGGGGTTCTTCCTATCTGTGTACTCCGGGTACACAATCCTCCTTCCAAACACCCTACAGTGTACAACACTGTATATTCTCATCAGGTTTTTGGCTCTTTACAAGTCCGACCTTCAGGATTGGGACTCTGTAAATGGGACTCAGACTGGAAATTTTCGGAACTATTTTTTATTACTCTCAATTCGAGAAAAACAACATTCAGACCTTCCAGTCTCAGCTGTAATCCCGCCACCGGGCGGTTGAATTCAGCATTCAGTCCCACATGGTAAGCTATTGTAGCGCAATAAAATTGAAAATTTTAATTACTTAAATGTAGCTTTTATAAGCTACAAGCTTACCATGTGGGACTGAGAAGAGTCCCACCCTACCTCCCCGCTGTATTACAGCTGAGGGGACATGGGTTTAATCTCAATGAAAAGGAGGCTGATACACAGGAAGTGATGACGTCACGACAACCTATGAGGCCGAACCAACTACATGCTTGTTTTTCTCGAGCGTTGGTCGTCTGTGCCTCGCGGCAACCAGTAAAGCATTCAGTCCCACATGGTAAGCTTGTAGCTTATAAAAGCTACATTTAAGTAATTAAAATTTTCAAATTTATTTTTCATTAATATTTGTTTGTTTATTTCTATGCATCAATAGAAATTTATATATAATTTATTTGACACTAAACATTGTAAACAACTTTGAAGTCAATGATATTTTCATTGTCCTGTAGCTGCTATTTTACTATGAGACCCCAGTCCAGAAAGTCAAGAAGAAAACAAGAGGCAGAATTTCAATTTAAAATAAACTTTTTGTAAACTTAGATATAATATGACATGTTTCATAACCTGATGAAATTAAGAAATTATATTTTGTGGATAAAAGTATGTCTAGGATTTGAACATTCTGAAATGCTTATAAAATTGACTCACCAATGATAACTCACTCTGACTAAATAAGTGGGTCTTTTGCTCCAAAATGAGACATTGTAGATTAAAAGCAGACAATTTATTGTAAAAGCAAAGCACAACTCTGACATAGTGAGTTGGTCATTTATTTAAAAAATGAGAGGGTAGATTAAATGCAGCCTCTTTATAATTAAAGCAAAGCTATGCTGTGGTTCTCTTAGACAAAACAGCACAAACTTCAGTCTGTCAACATTCTTTTGAAAAATACACTTAAAAGTTTACAGCTTCAGATAATAAAAATGCATATGTACATGGAGTGTACTTTGAATATAATTGAAAAGTACTTTGATATTTTAGTCAAGTATAAATACTTGTAAGTTTCAGCTCCCGAAAACAAGGAAAAGTACTTAAAAATCTGTAATTAAGTACTTTTACTCACCTAAGGCCTGCTAACCATTTATCACTTTACAGCCAAATATACCCTGAAAAAGACATTTCAATTTTAAAAATTTATTTCTTCAGTGTATTAGTCTTTTTTATTTCGTCATACAATCTGTGTTTTTATTTTAAATTGATAGCCCAGAGGGAATGGTAAGACATTATCACATTAAAAAAAACCTGGATGGCAAATTCTATTTGTCAGACAAACATGCCTTTGCTGCAATACCAGAACTGGTATTCTACCACAAACACAACTCAGGGGGTATGTTCTGATTCATAGACCTGGCTTTCCTAACATAGATTACAGCACTGATTAATAGTACTAACTTTCTAATGCTGTGTAATGCACTCACAATATTTTCCCTTTATCCGTTGCTAATTTTCCTACAAAATTAATGCTAAAATCTAAATGGTACTGTTCATCTATTTAGTCTAGAAAATTCTTACTAAGCCAGAATGCCTTTATTAATATTCCAGGTGCACCATGAAGTCAATCATTTATGCATGTGTGAAATGATCTGTAAAAATAAATACAAAGGTTTCTTTTTGTAGTGAAAAATCTTTAAAATATCCTGATAGATAAAAATGTGGCCTGGTGTTAGTTAGTCCATCATACAACACTCAAAAGGTTAGAAATTAAAAAAAACCTGAAATCTGAGACCATGTAACATTAGGTATTCCACTATATATTCATTATGTTCCGAGACAAAAGTTGGGTATATACCTATAATAATCTACCAAATTTTGCATACCTATGTATTTTTGCCAGGTGAAGAACCCTATTTTAAGGTGACCTTAAACTCCTGATAATAAAGACATTATCAAGGAGTTTAGTTACAATATTCACATATGGAGGAACAAGTGGGATTGTGTAACATTTACTTCCTTTGTGGAAACAGTAAATGCTAAACATTTATAATGAAAGTGAAATCAAAGTGGGTGAAATGTTTCCCTTTGATTTGTTGCATTGTTTAATTCTAGTGTTGAAATACTAAGTACAGCAGCAACCTCCACTATGTGACCTTCTTTTATATTATAATCATATACAGAGAGTCTAAAGAGTGGGTCAGATTTATACATCCCTCCTCTATGGGTCAAGCATGGGGTCAAAATGGGTACTTGGTCACTGTCATAGAAACTCTCAGGATTACATGATTTTCTTGGAATAAGTTATTTAGCTGCTTTTATAATTTCTTTCTTATGCCAAAATTTCAGTGACAATACTTATTGGGTGTTGGGTTACTTATATATAACTAGTAAACTTAAACTCCCTTTAGTTTAATATTTCCTTAATATTGATAGTGTGTGAATGAATTTTTGCATGTATATTTATTAGGTGTGGGACAAATTTATGATATGCATGGCCTTGATATTATTGTGCCACAATAGCTTACCATGTGGGACTAAGTGCTATCGCGGGAGGCTGCTTGCCCTTGGCCAACTTAGCATAACAATGACCGAGAAGCCCATTCAGTGGTAACACCTGTTGTCGCAAGGTGACATAGATATTGACACAGTACACAACTTCTTTCTTCTCGTTGGCTGCCATATTAGAAAAAATGCATTTTATCACAAGGAAAGAATAAAGTCAAAGTATGCTTTGACTGCCAGATGTTTGACGTCGCTAATTGGGTTGCTAGCATCAACAGAGAAAATAGTCCCATGGAGTCACCTTCACATGAGACCTTTTCAGTGGCACCTCAGAGAGAACTGGATATTTCCTCAGCCACTGGACAACCTCCTTCCATGGTCAGAGACCATATCACCTCACCTAGACTGGTGGCAAAATCCCATCAATGTACTGAAGAATTCAGACCTTCAACCCAAAGACCACATCATACAGATCTTTACCAATGCCTCAAACATAGGCTGAGGCACTCATTTAGATCAATACTGAGTAAAAGGTCTGTGGTTGGACCAAAAAAAGGCTACACATAAACATTCTGCAATTGAGGGCAGTCTTCTTGGCCCTATAACTTTTCAGAATTCCGTGCTAAAACCAGACACTGTTTATTACTATGGTAAATTCAACAGTGGTAGCCTACATAAATAAACAGGGAAGAACCGACTCAGTGGAAAGATATACTGTCCTGTGGAGAATCATGACATAGTGTCATCATTACAAATGTTATATCCCAATTACATTGCAAGGTGCCTAAATGTGATGTCGAACTCATTGTCTAGGTCTACTCAGATCCAATCAACAGAAGGGTCACTGCACCCTCAGGTGTTCAAGTGGATCTGTCAAAAGTTGTTCACTTCTCATATAGACCTATTTACCACTCGTCTGAACCACAAGGTTCCATTATAAGTATCCCCAGTTTGCAAACCAACAAGCATGTATTGAGCACATGCTTACCCTCTGATGGCTACCCTTCACATTATGATCTAGAAAATCCTCAGAGCAGGTGTCTCATAATCCTAATAGCCTCAGTCTGGCCAGGGATGCCTTGGTTGTGGGACCTAGTGCAGCTCTCAATGGAAATCCCACTCCAGTTACCAGTCACTTCTCAAGCTGTCTCACAACCAAGTGTTTCACCACAACCCACAATATCTCTACTTTCATACCTAGCTTCAGTGAACAGGTCCAAGAACAAGGCTTCTCTGTGGAAGTGGCCCACCAGGGCTCCATGTCTATCAAAACACTGAGCTCAACAGGTTGCTCATCAGTTTTCATAGGGATAGACTCAAGAGTTCCAGAAATCTACCCAGGTGGAACCTCTCTGTTGTATTAAATGAGCTCACTAAAGCACTGTTTGGGCCTATGAACGACACAGACAGCAAACATCTAACCTATAAAACTGCTGTCTTGCTAGCTTGGGCCTCCGGCCAGTGCCACAGCAAAATTCATGCCTGGGTTGCAAACAAAGTGTCAAATTTAGGCCAGTGGGAAAAGGTAGCCTTATTCCCCTCTTCAGATTTCATAACCAAAAACCAGCAAGCAAGAGAGCAAGAGAGGGTTCCCAAAATGTGTCACCAGTGATTATTCCTGCTTTAACCACTGTAGTAGATAGACAATTCAAAGAGGACAGGACCGTTTGCCTGGTACGGGCCCAAGATACTCTCTGGATCGCACTCGGGATCTTCGAGGTGACAGATCCTTACTTTTAATTTCTTTTAAGAAAGCTCATTCCTCAGATATCAGACCAGCTATCCTGTCTTCATTGTTGACGCAAACTATCCTCGTGTTTTATACAAGTGGATCAACAATCCCTAGACTTAGTCCAGGTAAAGGCATACAACATTAGAGCCTTGTGGCTTCCAAAGCCTTTTTACAGTGGGTTCTCGGTGAACCAAATAATGCATCCTTGTGACTGGAAGGCACACAATACCTTCACCAATTTTTACCCCACAGCCCTCGAGAGCTGTCGGGATATTGCTTTCACCTATGGGCAGGTGGGTGGCGGGAAAATGTTTGTCTGGGCTATATCTGAGAATCTGTAGGAAGTTGATACTTGGTAGGGACATTGGTTGGGGGTGTGGGTGTGCAATGTTGTGGTGTGACCTTGATTTGACCTTTGACATTGCCGTAATGACCTTGGTATTTATAATCTTGTCCGGGCTATATCTCGGAAACCATAAGGTGTAGGAACTTGATATTTGGTAGGGACATTGGTTAGGGGTTGTAGGTGTGCAACGCCTTGGTGTGACCTTGATTTGACCTTTGACCTTGCCGTAGTGACCTTGACCTATAAAATCTTGCCCGGGCTGTATCTAGGAAACCGTAAGGTGTAGGAAGTTGATACTTGGTAGGGAGATTGGTTAGGGTGTGCAGCTGTGCAGCATCATGGTGTGACCTTGATTTAACCTTTGACCTTGCCATAGTGACCGTGACCTATAAAATCTTGTATGGGCTATATCTCGGAATCCATAAGGTGTAGGAAGTTGATACTTGGTAGGGACATTGGTTAGAGGTTGTAGGTGTGCAATGTCATGGTGTGACCTTGATTTGACCTTGAATTATCTTGTTTTAATACTTTATCTTTACATACATTTTCTTTCTCTTAGATGTTATTTTCTCTATTTAAACGTTATGTGGACATTATATTTTCTCTATTTAAACGTTATGTGGACCTTTATATAACTGACACTGCCCTGAAAGTATCCCGATCTTTGTATGTTTCACTACTTCTGTATGTCATGGTGTTGAAAACTGTTTCCCCACGCTGTGGGGTACGGGCATCTCTGATGCTATTTTTATCTAATATTTTATCTGATAATGACAACAATATGTACCTGGGCCCTGGTGGCAGCTCAACAAGTCCTACATGTTTCCCTTCAGAATTGTCATCCTCGATAAAACAAGTTGGGGGGTTGGGGCTCTGCCTCTGCAGCCAAGCCCTCCAGAGTCTCATGACCCAGGAACAGGAGGTAGTGTGGATACCGTCTCAGGATATCTGGTGGCAGTATCACATTACTCTTTTGTCATTACTCTATTTTTAGTACTATTTGTTCCTCGAGGTGACCAAACAAATAACATTCATAATAAATTGTATTATTTTATGACTAAACCATGAGTGGTTAACCCCCCCCCCCCCCCCCCCCCCCCAAAAAAAAAAAACAGAATTATAGATGTTATCCAAACCTGTGGGGCTTTCATTTTAGATAATGAAGCCTTAACAGGCTATTTTTGGTTGGACATGGGTCTCACTCTGCTTCCTTCTTTAGTCCAGATATCCAGACAGTAATGTTACTGTCTTGTATTTGTAACTATCATTCAGGATTTTGGCTTTTTTACAGTGCCTAGTTTTGACGTGTGCACTGTAACTAGGACTCAGACTAGTTCTCCAAGACTGATATCTCAGATAAAATCACAAGAAAAATTCACATAATACATCCAGTCTCAGCTGTAATCCCTCAGCCTAACAGTTGGATTCAGTACTTAGTCCCAAATGGTAAGCTATTGTAGAGCAATAAAATGTAAAAAATTGAAAAATTTAGTTACTTAAATGTAGTTTTTATAAGCTATAGGCTTACCATGTGGGATTAAGAAGAGTCCCACCTTGCCTCCCTGCTGTATTACGGGCAAAACTCCAACTCAGAGAAGTTGTATACTACTTCACTGTCTATGTCACCTCAAGACAGGGGGCTGCCACCAAATGGGCTTCTCAGTCATTATTATGCTCCTTTTGCTTGAGTTGGCTGAGAGGCAAATGGCCTCCATAGATGGCACTTAGTCCCTCATGGTAAGCTTGTAGCTTATAAAAGCTGCATTGAACTAATTAAAATTTTCAACTTTTAATCTGTTTAGAGCTCACATTACTAAAACACTCTTGCTTCAAGGGCTTGAGATTTATTTTACTCGGAAAGTTTTTTTCAGATATCTCTACCCAGGTTGAAGTGTCTTTATTACCTGCATTAATATCTAGAAACCTGTAGATTTCCAAATCAAGAGAGCAATAATTAAGCAGTTGGTGAGCATTTCATTATCCCTATATTGATATATCTTGCTATATGCATGTAATCATAGTAATAAACCTTATTCCCTCTGTCATTCCCACAATGACATCAGTTAACTCGACATCATTAGCTGGGATTTTATTATTGTAAACCTCAGCTCCCTAGAGTGTGACACTTCTTTTTTCTCTTTGCAAATCCATTTTCTAGTTTGTGATTTGAAAAGTGCTGAGAACTGTGACTGTTAAAATGTACACTCTTACTTGCAGCCAGCCTGGAAAGCAGCCTGTATTGCATTATCAGATTAAAACAGTGGATGGCCTCTTCTGTATAGCACACAAACATAGGTTCCGAACTGTACCAGACCTGGTTCTGTATCACAAACACAACCCAGGAGGTACTTGGCTCTATGTCACCAATATATGTACATGTTTTCTTTTTGTAATTGATATTGTAAGTGTACAGAGTGGTGTATTTAGATTCATCATATACTGTAATAATGTGGTGTGTATCAGCATTCACACAGCTTAAACATTTGGGGTTTCCCTTTAGTTCAACTCGATAAAGTATCATGGCCTATATTCACTAACATTCTCATTTTTACAATACTTTATTCAAAGAGTTTTCACAGAATTTTCTGAAATTCTAAGAATAATGGTCAGCCATTGAAGTGTATTTTCAATTAATTTTATCACAAGCAAATGAAATACTAATGCTATCTCTTATCTTCATAGCTATTTTATTATACACCATAATCTGTATTTGGCCCATATAGAGGGATAGACAGAGTGGGATATGTTTTTTGCATAAAACAAAACCTCCATTATGGATAATAGGTGTCAGTAACTTCCGGGTTTCACTAATATCTTGGCAACTATGTAATCTATATCTATATATGTATTTTGCATAAAACAAAACCTCCATTATGGATAATAGGTGTCCGTAACTTCCGGGTTTCACTAATATCTTGGCAACTATGTAATCTACAAAGATGTATTATACAATGTATATCATTAGAAAGGTCTTTTTACAGTACCTCTGCATATGTTTGTTGCATAACATTCCATCCAGGAATGACAGAGATATTGCAAGTTCAAGAAGTTTTTATATTCACTGCTGCCCATTCTTTTTGAAAGCTTTTTTCACATTCTCTCATTAAATATTCATTTTATTTAACTCAAAATTCACACAAAATGGTGGGTAATAAAAGTAAAACATCCCTTATTAGACATGTACACAAAACATATATCATGACGATTAACAATATAATACTCGTGCTACGCACTCGTACACTGTTGTTATCTTCATTCATAATATTTTTTTATCTGTATATGTCATTCAGGAAGTTTTCCTTTTGTATTCAAGTTGTCATTGTTACCTTTACTATTCTAAAAATTCTATAAAGAATATAAACATTCATATTCCTACAAGTTCTTCTTGTTCAAAAAGTCTTGCAAAACATTTATTTTCTTATAAAATCCTAAGCTATTCTAAGGGTAGGTATTTTAGTGTATATGGACCAATATTGAATGTTGACCTACGGTTGTTGGTCAACTCAAAGCCAGTTCCCAGTTCTTTATCTACGTGGTAGAGATGCCACACCGCATTTGGCTTTTAAAAAAAAGGTATTGTGGGGCATGTGACATGTAAAGATAGCAGTTTCTGCCAGCACATGATCCTATCACCTCTGATGTACACAGAACAATTACAAGTCTCGTGCATTCATTGACAGAGCTGTACAATTGATGCTTGTCTGAGCATTGATATAAGAGGAAAATATAAGAGTGCAAAAAAGTCTATTTCTTTGTTTAGAAAGTGAGAAATCAACCACTTGTGTTTTGCCGTTACCTGTTGTTTTTATCCCCCACTGGGCTTTAAGCCTAGGCAGGAGATTATTACATGCATCCTGTGTTTGCTTTCGTTTGTCCATGTGTATGTCTGTTAATGTGTCATGTCGATTTCTCTAAAACAACTGCATGTACACATTTTTGATAAATTATTTATTCTAATGGATTTTTATGCCCTTCAAAATTTTTCTAGATTTTTTGAGTGATAGCACTTTTAGCTAATTTGAGAAAATGGCTTCTAGAATATTTTCTTAAAATATGCTGTTCAGCTACTGTCTCCTTACATACAAGATGGTATGAACTTCGGAGCTCTGGTGCACTATATAAGTGAGTAAAAGCTATTTCCTTAATTTTAGCTAAATTATTGAAGAATAATTGTCTTCAAAAGTACTGCACTTAGCCTATTCCTTTCCAATATGTTGCTGAGCAGAAGCTACTTTGAGATTCCTACTGTTGAACAAATCAGTTGTAAGTTTAAAACTACATGTATTGCATTTACTGTATTTTATTTAGATATATTTTCACCTACTTTTGGGTCAGCTATAACATAGTAGAATTGCAGACCTGCAGCTCATTAGATAGCTGAGCAATAGCTATTTTAAGATTCTCCCTTTTGAGTAACTCACTTGTAACTGAAAAACTATTGCATTTACTGTAACAGTGTTTTGTTAAAATATACCCTGGTATGTCATTTACCGACTTTTGGGTCAGCTAAAACAATAAGCCTGCAGACTTGTAGGTCGTTACATAGCTGAGTAATATAGCTTTAGCTTCCAACTAAAAGACCAGTGGCAGCTTTGTGAAGGTCAAATTTGAAGTATTATTTCCGGCACAAATTGAAAATGTCGTTTTCTCGAAAACCATTAGAGATACAGCAATTACTAGCAAATATTTGACCCATTTGGAATTATAGACTCTGGAAATAATGCCTAGCAAAATTTTCCATTTTTCGAGTTTTGGCCACCATCTTGAATTTTAGCAGAGAAGAGAAATGTCTCATTTCAGAATGGCTGAATTGTATTATGTTAGGGATGCACCGCATCAAATTTACACAATTCTAGTTGGTTTTACAACTTCAAAATGTGAAAACAACCCATAGTAAATCATGTCCTGTGAATCTTTTGCAAGCGTCAAATTTAATTTTTGACCCCTGGTTCAAGGTTCAGTTGGGTCATCATATTCAAAAGGCCTTTTGTCTCCCCTATCCCCCTACTAGTCAGAATTCATGTTATTTGTGAAAAGATCTTCAGATACCTTTGTATTTTGTATGTTTATATGTCTTTCATGCTAACCCGTTAAAGACCTTATCTGTCAGATGGCACTCTATGGCCTTGTACGTTATTTTCCTTCCCTTCATCACTGTGATATTGAAACTATTGGTACTTTGGGATCCTTTGTTTAGAATAGTATGTGCAAGGATGTTAAGGATGATGAGGAATACTTATGGTGTGAACATTAGCAACTTAAACTCTGTGCAAATGGGTCAACCTTTGAATTCTATTTAGTACAGTTGAATACTGCTCCATTGGTGGTAAATATGCTAAATTAGTCCACTTTTTAAAAAATATTCTTCACTGTTTTAGTGTATAGTTTTATGAAAACTGTTGAATATCTTTGACAAAATTTGTTTGTTAATGACAGCTTTACATTCCCTGCTGTATATCTTTTCCATGAAAAATATCCATGATTAGTACTTATACCACACAAAAATATTGTGTGAAGATTTGTACAAGAATCTTTGTCAGCCTGTGTGGCTGAATCCTGTTAACCTCTTAACTGCAAACCCCTCATTGAACCTGTCTAATGTAGGGACAATTGGCAATATTGCAGACTCATAATATTTAGTTTAGTTTTTAAGCCCTTGCACAGCTAAAACAGAATGCTTGTATTTATTTACTCACATTTACCGTGAATTAACATATGTTTAAATGTGTAACACTTGGTATAAAAATATATTTTATCGTGATTGTAAAAATCTGAGTACAACTTAGTACAGTTACAATGGAAATTTATTTTATTGAAAATTTAAGAACTATTTCTAATAATTTTAGATATATATTTCATTAGCAAAAACAAGATCAGTGAAACTTAACATTTTTTATGATAAGTCATGAAAAAGTGTCCAATACAATACATCCGACAGAAAAAATAAAGTATATCTTGCTACCATATCAAAAAGAAAAGCAGAAAAGGATTCCTGATAACAGACATAGGTTTGTGACATCATTTAACTATCTCAACAAGACTGTGACATCATAATTAAGCGCCCCTGAAAGGGCGCTTATTTGTTTTCGCCTCAGTTTCCTCGCCGCCGCCGCCGCATTATGGTCTCCCTTGAATATCTCCCTTATTATATCCCCAGACGAAAGTCGGGGATATATTGGATTCAGGTCCGTCGCGCCGCCGCCGCCGCCGCCGCCGCCGTAGAAATTTCCTTGTGGACGCGATAACTCAAAAACAAATTAATATTTTTTTTTCAAACTTGGTACACATGTTAAGGGTGCCCAAAGGAAGATCCCTATTTTAAGGTGACCTTAAACTCCCAGTAAAAAAGAACTTATGGCCACCTTAAGGTCAGAAATTGGACTTTTGGCCACTTAGAGCCCTGTAGGTCACAAACTATGATGCTCAGCTGGCTGAAATTTTACCTGACAACACATTAATATGTTCTTAGTACATGTGCCGAAAATCACGACTTTAAGTTGAGGAGAAAATTGTCTTTGAGGCCCATAAATACCCCCACTTAGGGATTTTTTGCTATACTTTTCACATATTTTGCCCTATAATTTGGAAGTGGTAATTCTGATGAGTCTCAAACTGTGCTAGGTATAACTTTGATATGTAATCCTTGTCTGTAGAAAATTTTAGGGCTGTAGGTTTACCCAAAGGGGTCGACTTAAGGTCTCAAAAGTGCCCACAGAGACCCAATTTATGCACTTTTTGCCACTTTCAAGCACTGTACCTTTAAAACTATGTCTCTCATCTAAGTTAAATATCATCTGGGAATATATCTATGTGTTTTCTTATATGTGCCCCAACATTTAGGCCTTTAATAGACAGTTAACCTGTGTATCAGGACCATAAACACCCACCCGAGTGACCCTTATAAGACATTTTTCACATCTTTTTCCCTGTAACTTGGAAATGGTAAGTCTGAGAAGTTTCAAACTGTATTAGATATATATTCTGTGTGAAATCTTAGTATGTAACAGATTTTAAGTCTGAAGCTTTAATTTTGAAGGTCAAATTGAGGTCTCTAAAAGGCTCCCAAAGACCCAATATTTGGACTTTTTGCTACTTTTAAGCCCTGTGACTGTCAAACTATGTGACTGATAAAGCTCAAATCCTATCTGGGAAGATATTAGTATGTTATTTATATATGTGCCAAAAATTAAGGCTTTAAGAAGACATTTAACCTGTGTATGAGGACCATAAATCCCCACCCGAGTGACCATTTTTAGACATTTTTCACATATTTTGCCCTGTAACTTGGAAATGGTAAGTCTAAGAAGTTTCAAACTGTATTAGATGCATATTCTATGTGTAATCTTAGTATGTGACAAATTTTAAGTCTGAAGCTTTAATTTGAAGGCCACATTTAGGTCTCTAGAAGGCCCCATAAAGACCCAGTATTTGGACTTTTTGCCAATTTTAAGGCCTTTGACTGTTAAACTATGTGACTGATAGAGCTGAAATCTCATCTGGGAATACATTATTATGTTCTTTTTACATGTGCCAAAAATCAAGGCTTCAAGTAGACATTTAACCTGTGTATGAGGACCTTAAACACCCACCTGAGTGACCCTTTTAAGACATTTTTCACATATTTTGCTCTGTAACTTGGAAATGGTAAGTCTGAGAAGTTTCAAACTTTATTAGATACATATTCTATGTGTAATCTTAGTATGTAACAAATTTTAAGTCTGAAGCTTTAATTTGAAAGCCACATCGAGATCTCTAAAAGGCCCACAGAGACCCAATATTTGGACTTTTTGCCACCTTTAAGCCCTGTGACTGTTAAACTATGTGATTGATGGAGCTGAAATCCCATCTGGGAATGCATTATTATGTCCTTTTTACATATGGCGAAAATCAAGGTTTTTAGTAGACATTTAACCTGTGTATGAGGGCCATAGACACTCGCCCAAGTGCCTTTTTGGACATTTTTTCCGTATTTTGCCCTGTTATTTGGAAATGCTTAGTGTGACAAGTCTTAAACTGTATTATATATAATTTTTGTTTGTTATGTATGTCCCCCAAAAAGTTTCAGATCTGTAGTTTAATTGCTAAGGTCTCTTTAACAATTGTAAAATGCCCACAGAAACCCAATTTATGGACATTATGCCACTTTAAAGCCCAGTAACTGTCAAACTATGTGGGTTATAGAGCTGAAATCTTTGAATTTTTAAAAGGAAATGCCTGTCTATTTAAATTTTGAATATTAATAATGTTATGGCTATCTTAGTCTTTTAAGAACTTATTTTTGTGTGTTATACCTCTGCTTGCTGAGTTTTTAACTTTTTAAAATGAAACTGGTTAAACGCCGGTTAAACATATTCAAGT
Organism: Sabellastarte sp. h YS-2021; assembly: GCA_964017235.1. Lineage (NCBI taxonomy): Eukaryota > Metazoa > Annelida > Polychaeta > Sabellida > Sabellidae > Sabellastarte > Sabellastarte sp. h YS-2021. The sequence continues at coordinate 136,472,373 of OZ024927.1, read as the reverse complement.
AGACAAAATGGACACTTTAAGTGAGCTTTAAGTCCCAATATTAATGAAATTATATCTGTATGTAGTAAAACTAGGGGATTTTTAACCCTCAACTAGCCCAGTTTTATTCAACTTGCCTCAGTTAATTTTGACACAGCTCCTACAGTTATGAACTCATTTCAGTTGATAATCACATACTTAAAATTCTCAATTCTTTTTGTATTTGAGTACCCCTTTTATATAGATTGTTTGTTTACCATTTTTGCTGTAGCACTCCATCTCTTTGAGAGAACATGTAAACTGTGTAAAAAAGATGTAGAAGATGAGATACATTTTGTTTGTGTTTGTCCAGCTTTAGAGCTGATTCGTATGAAATATTTCAAAATTTTAAATATAGATAAATCTGAATTATTAATAGATCAATTATCAAGGGTATTAACTCATATGAATGTCAATATGGTTATTAATTTTATTTTTGATTTGTGGCAAGAAAGAAAAAGTAAATTATATTGTTAATTTTTATGTATTGAATTGCTGTCTTTATTTACTGTATCTTACCTCAAAATATGTTTGCTCTGTTTGTTATTAACTCTCTATTTAAAGTGACTTATAAGCCCATATAGGGCTGGGTATTACTTCAATAGTTTTTGTATAATCCTTGTCAACATAATACATGTCACTATAATAAACTAATAAACTAAACTAAGTCCCAACCCACATCCCCCACCCGGATTCCCCCCACCCACCTCTGCTTGCTGAGTTTTTCACTTTTTAAAATGAAACTGGTGAAACATATTGAAGTAGACAAAATGGACACTTTAAGTGAGCTTTAAGTCCCAATATTAATGAAATTATATCCTTATGTAGTAAAACTAGGGGATTTTTAACCCTCAACTAGCCCAGTTTTATTCAACTTGCCTCAGTTAATTTTGGCACAGCTCCTACAGTTATGAACTCATTTCAGTTGATAATCACATACTTAAAATTCTCAATTCTTTTTGTATTTGAGTACCCCTTTTATATAGATTGTTTGTTTACCATTTATGCTCAACCCACATCCCCCACCCGGATTCCCCCCACCCACCTCTGGGACCTCCAGCTATATTGAGTGACACTAAATAAACAAAGGTATTTAATGATATCAGATGAGAAACAAAGAACTCAATGGGGTTGCAGATCTTGTGTAATAGTGAGAGAGGTGTGGAGAAGGGGAGAGGGGTGGGGGTGGGAGGTGGTGGGCTTCATTACATATAACACAAAGGGGAGTCAGAACTGAGATTGTGTCACATATTTAGGTTGCATATATATGGACCACATATATAGGTATAGAGGAAATGAATAACTGAAAACAATTTGCAAATTCTAAAAATAATATAATAAAATAATAATATAAATAATTTTTTTTTAAATAATATTTTATTTGTGAACAAATATAGAAACAGATATGCGCTTTTGGGATTATGAATTTTAGAATGGACATTGAATCATCAATCATTTAAATACTTTGAAGGAAGATTGAAAAGTATGATGAGTTGAGTTAAAAATAATATTTTATTTGTCAACAAATATAGAAACAGATATGCTCTTTTGGGATTATTATTTTAGAATGGACATTCAATCATCAATCATTTAAATACTTTGAAAATAGGTTTAGAGTTATCATTGCAGGAAGATTGAAAATATAATTTGAGTTATGTATTCGGCATCTGGGGATACACCATCTTCCTTGGAAGATATAAACAGAGTAGATTGATGTGCTGAAGTTCATATAATAATGGGTAATTATGTTTTTAAAAATTCCCGATCAAAACCTGTGGCGTGAGTGATGACCTGTCTGGGGATATGTTGGCGCCGAGTTGGCCCAATCTAGTTATTAGAAGGTTTCAAACCATATTTGGCAGTTATATACCTTAGGTGTGGGAAAATTTTTCTGCATGCTTAAATTTGACCTTTGACCTTTATGAAGGTCACATGATCAAAAACTATTTTTTGAAGTACACCCCCCCGTCATCACAGTTCAGGAAAAACTACTTGCTACAGAGCCTTATAATTTGACACACCTGTTCATACTATCGAAAACGCGAGCTGATTAGATTTTGGGAGCAACCCCTTGAAAAGTGTCTCATTTATGAGTGATTTTCTGACACCTTTCCAATCTGAAAGCCTTAAATTTAGGCTAACCCCCCTATTATCTTCTTAAGTATTGCATTTAGAGCTATAAAATGTACTGGGAGGTAATAGGAAACCATATGTGGAGAGTCTAAATAGCCGGTCAGTTTTACCCCCCAATCCCCCCTTATGGGTCAAACTGGGGTCATAAAATAGCCGATTTTGAGTTTTTGCCTTTATCTCCTTTAGTGTTGCTTTTATAGCTTCAGAATGTATTAAGAGGTATTGGGAAAGCATATGTGGAGAGTCTAAATAGCCGGTCAGTTTTACCCCCTGGCCCCCCCCCCCCCCCCCCCCTTATGGGTAAAACTGGGGTCATAAAATAGCTGTTTTTGAGTTTTTGCCTTATATCTCCTTTATTGTTGCTTTTATAGCTTCAGAATGTATTAAGAGGTATTGGGAAAGCATATGTGGAGAGTCTAAATAGCCGGTCAGTTTTACCCCCCGACCCCCCCTTATGGGTCAAAGTGGGGTCATAAAATAGCCGATTTTGAGTTTTTGCCTTTATCTCCTTTAGTGTTGCTTTTATAGCTTCAGAATATATTAAGAGGTATTGGGAAAGCATATGTGGAGAGTCTAAATAGCCGGTCAGTTTTACCCCCTGGCCCCCCCTTATGGGTCAAACTGGGGTCATAAAATAGCTGTTTTTGAGTTTTTGCCTTATATCTCCTTTATTGTTGCTTTTATAGCTTCAGAATGTATTAAGAGGTATTGGGAAAGCATACGGTGCAGCTTTGTGCATTCTTAGCTTTACAGCATGCTTATTAAAACCACAAAGCATTTTAAACTTTAAGGGACGCTTCGCTTTTGTTAGCAAAAGCATTCCTCTAGTTTAACCTAAGCATGTCAATGAGAGGAAGTATGAACGTTATTGATATGCAAATCAAGGCCTAAAGTGAAACCAATGACTTGTGTGGATAGAGCTATTATCGTGTTTAAATTAGACAGCACATTGTCGTCATGTAGTGCATGTTTAAACATTTGTACTATGACAACAATTTGTAACAGAGTTAACTGGTTATATCAAACTAATATTTCTAATTAACCAACAATTCAACAAGCCTGGTTAAACTTCAATGGAATAGACTCTCCAGTGACCTACTATTTATGTTTACTGAGGGTGAATTCTCATGAACATGTTTCTGCTTAAAGGTATTTAGTATTGATAGTATGTAACAGTATTTTCTCAGCCTTTCTGTGACTTTCAAAATACATGTTATGTATTTGTGTAAGTTTTTATTTCTAGTTTAAGCTGTTTTATGACACCCATTGTTCTTTTACTACAGCATCACCTCTGTTTGTTTTTGTATAAATATTCAATAATTGGATTATGTTTTCACTTTTCTAACTCTGTGTTTAACTGTTTTCTAACATGCCTAATGTTATCAGGAACCTTTTCTTATCCAAACTAAAATCTTAATGTTCCCACATGTTTCAGATGCAGAGGTAACATAGGTGCTGTTAAACTGTTTTCTGACTATTTATCTACTAATATTATGTACAGTAATGCTTTAACCCTTTCACTACCAGAGTTTTTAATAGCCACTGACCGAGGAAAATGGAAATCACATGCAATGTAGTTGTCACAGACTTGCAAATATGTATTGTGCAAGACTGAAGGAATTACAAAAGATATTTAAAAATCGTCGACCATGATCGACAGGCATGGTACAGGGGAATACTAATTGGTGTCAACTGTGGTCGACAGACATGGTAGTGATAGGGTTAAAGTTTTATTCAAGTGTGGTGATTGTATGAAATCACAATATTAGTTGTGTGTACTATATAATCTGTATTAAGATTAAGTCCTGTGACAATTTGATTAGATTACATTGAGTCAGTTATTAACATCTGAGTTTTCTTATTATATAAGTTGTGCTTGTGGCACTAAGCCAATACAATAACCACTAGGCCACAAAGATCACATGCAATAAATGGTGGACTTAAATTTGATTATACATTCTGGAGAATGCTCAACAAATATGAACAGAATTGGAGTAAAAATATTGAAATGAAAAATATCATTGGGTTTTTAAGACATGTAATTTCCTTGTGCAAGATGTCTATAGTCTTTGCTTAGTCTTGTTTAAGACTACATTTGTATCACTGACATATATGTTTGTGTGAGAGCCTACTGGTACACAGATATTTGTGTATTGTAATAATCAGGTTTGGTTGTGCGGTTGCGGAATTCTCCGATGGACAGAGAGAACAGTTTACCAACAACTGCGGGATTTGGGCATGGTGAGTACAATCATCTGTTAAAGATCATCAGTGTGAATAAAAATTTTTATTGCCATAAATTTCCATTTGTGTGCTCAGATTATCATAAATCACAGCACTTAAATTTGCAACAGGGGGTCTCACTGGACCAGAATTGGGCAAAAATTGGATGCACAGAATATTTTCAGTGTGACATTCTATTAATTCAGTAGCCTGAGACTGTATCTCATGTAAAATCCAGTGCCATAATACTTTTTTTTATTTTTTACAATTTTCATCCAGGTTTGCAGTAATTCTAGGTTATGGACATACACTGCATGTAGTCTGCTGCACAGAAACATTAACATTTATTTCAAATGATCTTGTATGTCCTGTGTTATGTACACTGTTAAACTTAATGAGTATAATTTGTGACGTGCTGTCAGTGTACTGTTTTTGCTTTTAAACATGACATTTTTGCATATGTATAGTAAAAACTATCACACCTGTTATTATTCATAATATATAAGTTAGGCAAGATGTAATGTTCACATTTTAAACATTGTAATTTTCTGAGTAAACTGAATTGTACGATCTTTTCAGCTAAGTGGGAAATTAACCCAGATGAAATTGAAGTAACTGAACTTCTTGGCAGTGGTCAATTTGGAGTAAGTATTTTAAACACTATTTGGGAATATTGTGAACAACTTGAAGTTTAATTGATTGTCACAGGCATTTGTCGTACAAACTTCTGAGCTAAGTTTACATTGTGTCTCTTTGACTGGGAGGTTGAATGTGATATGTTAAGGTTTGGTAGTCTATTGCATAACAAACACATGTTGGTCCAAGGAATCACATACTCTATAATAGATTTAATTCAGACAGTAGAAGGCTCATAAAATGTGGAAGTAATTTAGTATAATAAAGGAATGGGTGACTTAAATATTTGCAGAGAGTAGAAATAATTTTGTAAAATTGAATAGATGGCTACTAGTTGTTCTAGTATTAGGTGTTTCATCTGACATTTCATTGAAGCAGAATTTATTATGCATTTATACTGAAATATGTACAAATAAATAATTTTTATATTAATTGAATATTGTTACTGTAGAATGGCCATTGTGGACTAGTTCATAACATTCTTGCCCGGGAATATGAAGAACCTAAGGCAGATACAAAGCTGCTCCCATGATCACTTAAAATCGCAACCCTCTCTCATTGGCTCCTGTCCCCATTTGTTTAGTAAAGGACCTATAGAGATGTTGATAAATCACCATCAATGAGCCTCTTTCTTTTAGTTAGGGGAGTGTCAGTCACTGTACCTTAGGCTGAACTTCAGTGCAATCAGGAAAGGTCAGATAGCACTTTTTGAGTCCTAAGAAAAGGGGATGTTATACTGAGTGTAAATAACACACCACAAGTAAAAAATAGAACTGCTGTTGAAGTCACAGTAATATGGTTCCCTCATTAAATACTATGTGTTGGTCTTATACTGTTGCAATGTCTTGTCAAAGTGGTATTTCAAAAGTGTAACTTAGCTTTATCATGAGAGGCTGAAATAAACAACACCATCCTATTGACCATATCATTGGAAACAGAACCACCTTTCTCATTCTCTTCTAGTACTTCTGACATGTCATCATTCAGCACTAAAATGAAGAAAAATAGAGTTCTACTGTAAAACTGTGTTTCAGACTGTGCGTAAAGGCCTGTGGCGAAAGAACAAAGAGGTGGCGGTGAAAGAGATGCAGACGGGAACTATGAAAGAGGATGACTTCATTGATGAAGCTCGCACCATGATGTAAGTAATACTACACAGAAAGATGGAATGCATAGTTAGAAGATGGGGTTTTACATCCCTTTCAGCAGACAAGATAAAGCAACTGAGTACACTTGATCCGTTGGTTAATGGAGAATGCATAAAGTGTGCAGAGGTGAATTTTCATAAATGATTTTGTATTATTTTAATTATAGTATATCACTGGGCAGACATTATGCAGAATTATAGTCCAGTTGGCAGTTTAGAACCACAAAGGCGAAGGGTTAAATTATGTTTAAATCTGCTTTTAAATGACACTTTTATATGGTTGATAATTGGGTGGACTATTACACCGAGTTATACTCCAAAGATTTTTTCCCATATCTTATCAGATTCACTGGCACCACCATGTCATATTAGAATTTTTATTGACATCTGCCAGTCTGTTTTTGCATTAACTAAATCTACCATTCACAGATGTCTTTCAACAAGTTGTAAAATAAAACAGCCAAATGATAATTGGTACATGCCAGTATGTTCAGTGGATTCTGTGTATCACATGCCTCTTGTACTATGATGTAAATACACAGAAATGATACTTCAAAGTATTGTTGAGACCTTTTACTCCACAGCCCTTAAGGGCTGTTGGGATATTGTTTTCATGCATGGTGTCCGGATGGGTGGGCAGGTGGGTGGTTGGTTGAGCGGGCGGGCGGGCGGGCGGGCAAGTGAGTTGGAAAAAGTTTGTCTGGGCTGTATCTTAGAGACCATAATGTGTAAGAAGTTGATACGTGGTAGGGACATTGGTGGGCGTTATAGGTGTGCAACATCATTATGTGACCTTGATTGGACCTTTGACCTTGCTGTATTGACTTTGAGTTTGAAAATCTCGTCTGGCCAATATCTCAAAAACCGTAAGTTGTAGGGAGTTGATACTTTGCAGGGACATTGTTTAGGGGGTATAGATTTGCGTTGTTATGGTGTGACCTTGATTTGACCTTGCAGTAGTGACCTTGATCTTTAAAATCTTGTCCGGGCAATATCTTGGAATCTTGAAGGTGTATGAGGTTGATACTTTGTAGGGACATTTTTGGGGGAGTAGGTGTCCATTGCCATGTTACACTGTTTGGTCTGAAAGTCTCCTTGATTTGACCTTGCTGTTGTGACTTTGACCTTTAAAATCTTGTGCTGGCCATGTCTCAGAAACTGTAAGGTGTAGGAACTGACTGTAGTTGGGGCATGTAGGTGTACATTGTCATGGTACACATAGCATTTTTCCAAAATTGTGTACCCTGAGCAAGGAAAGCTTCTTAACATGGTCTTTTCCATTTATTGTGACTCAAATTTGGGTCTTGGATTGAAATTTGTATTTTATTGCGTTAATACATCCTATCCAATGGACAATATGCTAAACCGGTCGGCGCAGACCGGCCCGCCAAACGTCAGAAAAAGACGTCCTGTGTTTCCACCGGCTGGCCGGTCCATAGTACTGTGCACTCCCCAGATGGCGCCTCGTACTTCCTTCCTGTCTAGACAACCTGACGTCATAGCATCTTTTTCGTTTGGCGCGTGTACTGTGCAGACGTGTTTTCAACATCTCCAGAATTTTAAAGGAAAAGTGTGCATTATGACGGATTTTCAACCTTTTATGTGGATATATTCAGTGTAGAAGTGTTATCTACTGTTCAAGCACGGATATACATTTGCAATTCTGCTGGAAACGCTCCCTAGCTGACTCAATTTGGTGTTGATGATAGGGCAGTTACGTAAGACGAGATATATTCATGCAGCCATTTTCTAGTTTCCTCCCATTCAACCATTGTGTTGTTAGGGGCAGATCTACAATATTGAAGAATTATGGATTTTCTTCTTACAGGTATTTTATCCGTGTCTTTTGTTTGAATGTACCTTCTGTAACATTCCAGCTAGAGTCACCATAGAAACGTCTTTTCTACTACTTCAAATACAAATCACGGGAAACTTCAGTCTACGTAGTTTTAAACACTGTAAATGGAAGGAATTCCCCATCAGGGATGCATTCCTTCAGAGCGCACTGGTACAGACTTCTCTGCTGTAAAGCATCAGTCACACCAGCCTAGCTCCAGTGTTTTTTCATCAGAAGCAAGAGATGAATTCTTCAGATTTCTTCAGAACACACTCTCAGTCCCACCCTTATGGACCCGGCCCTTGTGTCGGTAGTAAGGGCAGTGGATGGCCAGGAAACTGGTTTGAGTGTACAGCCGGCTGAGAAGAAGAACCGACTTAAGTCCGGCCAGGAATTTCATCTACAGAGTGCACTGGTCCAGGCTTCTCTGCTTTTAAAGCAGCAGCCGGCCGGCCAGCAAAAAAGAACGCGACCTCTGACGTCATATCCAGTCGGCCAATCGCGTGCCTTCACGAAGCTGGTCACGTGTTCTCACCGACCAGTCACGAAGTTTATCACGTGATTTACCAAACAAGGTCAGAAGTACATTCTTTGCACTCTCGTCTACTGTGATTGCAGTTTTTAGTTCCTGTAATCCACCTCCAACGTACTGGTACAGACATTAGTCGACCAGTAAGCTTGCGTTGACTGTGGTATAAGGAAACGCGTCTAGTGAGGGCTTTTCCCCGAAGTTGGTCACGTGATTCACCGACCATTTCACGAAGCAGATCGTCATTTCTAATCAGCCAATCACGTTGTCCCTCCGACCAGCAAGCTGGTCACGTGACACTCCGACCAACAATTTTCTAAATATAGCTGAAGGGCTTTCCCAGCAACTGTCAAATCTACAAATAAGACGTGTTTTTGAAAGAAATTTTTAATTAATGGAGGAAACTGGATTCAACACTAGCATAGTTGTAAGCTTCATTCAGCAACTGGTTACAGAGTGTACCTACCGGCTATACAGCCTTGTACAGTTACTTCAACTGGTTACAGGGTACCGACCGGGTACTGGCTACACAGCCTTGTACACTTACTCCAACAGCTGATTACTACAGAGTGTACCGACCGGCTACTGGCTAAGCAGCCTTGTACAGATACTTCAATAACTGGTTTAAGTGTACCGACCGGGTACTGGCCACACAGCCTTGTTGTACACTTGCTCCAACAACTGATTACAGAGTGTACCGACCGACTACCGGCTAAACAGCCTTGTACAGTTACTTGAATAACTGGTTTAAGTGTACCGACTGGGTACTGGCTACACAGCCTTGTACACTTTCTTCAGCAACTGGTTACAGAATGTACCGACCGACTACCGGCTAAACAACCTGGTACAGTTACTCCAATAACTGGTTACAGTGTGTTTACCGACCGGCTTCACAGCCTTATACAGTAGTTTCAAGTGGTTACAGTGTACTGGCAGGGTACTGGCTACACAGCCTTGTACAGTTGTTTCAACAACTGGTACCATCTACACAACCTGCACTGAACAGCTTGTCTCATATTACAGAGCCTCCCTGCCTACCAACCAGCACTAAGAATCACAACCTAAAGGTCTCCTACCAGCTGACCACTCCTCATCAGCAGCCTATTCACCGGCCTAAGCCTGATGATGGGCCTAATAATGTGTAGTCTCTGACAGGAATTTTTGGGCCTGCACAGAAGCTAGCTATGCAGTTTTCACTGAGCAGTTTTGCTTCACACCAACCAGTTGCAGAGACTACCGACCTGCTATCAGGTGCAATTGCTGTCTGGCCCTTTTCATACTGGTTTCAAAGGACTGAAACCGACCGGCAGACCACTTGGGGGCTACCTAGTTAGTAGACCAGTAACTAAATCCTATGGTCAGCCTAGCCTGCCAGTTTTACTGGTTACAGAGTATATGGGCCACAGAAGATTGCTGTGGCCAAAATGGCTGGTTACATAGAAATCAAATGGGTCTTTTGAACAGCAAGAGAAAATGTGGTTCACAATCGGACAATTTTCTGTGTGTTCGGTCAGGGGTCAGCCATCATACAAATGACCATGTTTACTTACCCCACCTTACAGGCGGCTGGTCTAGGGTCAAGTTCTATGTAATGTGAATTGTGTCAGCCCCACCCGGGCTGGACCACGGCAAGAACAAGTTAACTGTAAACGGGTATCACTATCACCAGGTCGGACCAGGATCCAGAGGGACAGTAATGTTTATCAATCTACCAAGGGACACTAAACTCATCTGAAGCCTTGGCAGCTGGTCCCCGGGTAGTACAATTTAGAAGGAGGGCCACACCCCCCCTTTTCCAGACCAGACCAGGCTTGACAAGAACATCATAAGCTACTATGTCAATCACCACAGGAACCGCTACCTGTCACAAAAAAAAAAAAAAAAAAAATGGAGACACTGGAAACCATCAGATAACCTCCCTCCAACAAGGGGAGTGGGTTACCTATGTAGTTTTTCAAGGATACCTACTTCCATATACCAGTACAGGAACAGTCCAGGAAATATCTGAGATTTCATGTCCAGGGTTGGGCATACCTATTCAAGCTCACTGTTCACTGTAACTACAAGGAGGTAAAACTGATGGCCATGTAGAAGGATATAAAATCCACCAGTACATAGATGACAGGTTGGTGAGAGCTGCATCCCAACAAGTTGGTCTCCAGCGTACTCAACATCTGTTGAAAATATGCCAAGAACTAAGTTGGCTGGTGAATTTGGAAAAGTCGGAACTGGAGCCAAGCAGACCTTCGATTTTGTAGGTTACCAGTCCGACTTCAGGGCCGGTTGGGTCCGACCGACACCGGACTGTTGGCAGAACTTCAGGACAAAATACTAGAAATCCTCACTACTGGCTTGTCCGATCCAGTAGTTCATGTCTGTGATAGGTTTACTAACAGCCACAGAAAAGCAGGTTCACCTAGGCCGACCTCATATGAGACCCATACAGTGGCATCTCAAAAACATCTGGAGGGTACCAGAGTCACTAGAAAAGGTGAACCCACATTTACAGTGGTGACGGCAGGACATTGGCCTTACAGGCTAACCATTACACCCAATAAAACATGCTCTAAAAATCTTTTTAGATACATGAAACGAAGGGTGGGGTCATCACTTAACCGAAAGCACTGCAAGAGGCACCTGGTTCCTTCCGGAAAGCAAGTTGCATACCAATTATCTAGAACTCAAGGCAGTCCTTCTAGCCTTAAAAGAGTCCCAAGACCTCTGCATACACAAGATACTACTTGTAGCAACCGCAGTGGTGTCATACATAAGCAAAGAAGGAGGCATGAGGTTGGGCCCACTTTGTGCTCTACTACTGAGAATCTTGACCAGTTGCACCAGAAATCAAGTAACTCTCAAAGCCCGACACAGTCCAGGCCGACAAATAAGGTAGCAGACAAGCTATCCAAGCCAGGCCAGACCATCCAATAGAGTGGTCTCTCCTTCAGGAGGTCTTCCAAACAATATGCAGCCGGTGGCACCAACCTCAAATAGACCTATTTGCCACGAGGTTCAACAATAAGTTGCCTCTTTTTGAGTCACCGGTACCGGATCCCCTGGCCACAGCGGTGGATGCGCTAAGTCTGCCATGGGAGGATCTGGACACGTATGCCTTCCCACCAGCAGCCATCTTGGGCAAAGTGGTGGAGAAGTTACAAGACTCCCCATGCAAGAGACTCGTTCTGATTGCTCCCGGGAGGCCCAAGAGGCCTGGGTTTGGAGATATAATGGCCATATCCAGTCAGATTCCACTGAGTCTGCCCAACCTGTTAACACAGCCCTTCAATTAGATCCCTCACAGAAATCTCAAAATTCTGAATCTCCATACATGGCTCCTAGAGCCACAACAATCGAAGAACAGGACTTCTCTGAGGCAGTTGGCAGCAAGGATTGAGGCCTCTCAAGAGGATCAATCAGATCAGTGTATCATTAATTGGGTGGACTTCGGAGCACTCCTTATAAAGTCAGTTGCTGACTTCCTTATGTGCTTTTTTGAGAACAGGAAGTTACAGCCCAGCACCATTGATGGTTACAGGTCAGCCATTGCTGATAAACTAGGTATTTTACCTGTCATCATCAGCAAGATGAAAATCTCACTCGTCTCCTGGATAGTTTCCATAGAGACAGACCCAAAGGTAGAAGGGGGATCTCCTGGAACCTATCCCTGGTTTTACACCAGCTAACTAAGGCTCCTTTTGAACCAATCCTAGAGGCTTCTTTCAAGCACCAGACTTTCAAGACTTGGGTCAGGCAAGTCCAGAAGTGAGATTCATGCTTGGCAAAACAGAAATATCAGACACCAATCTGTTTTGATCAAAGGTTTTCCTGTATCCATCACCCAGCTTTCTTTTCAAGAATCAGCTGGCAAAAGAGGGTCCAGACAGTGTGGCCCCAGTGGTTATACCAGCCCTGGCCCAAACTCTGGATAGGTCCTTCAAGTCTGACAGGTCCCTCTTCCGATTAGAGCATTGCGCTACTATTTGGACAGGGCCTCAGGCAGAATAAGAAATGACTTTGACTCCTTTAGGAAAGGTTTCAACAAAGACACCTCACCTACCTCTATCTCCTCTTGGATCAAGCAGACAATGATCCTATATTATGAGCTCTCCTACCAGAAGGCCCACCTTTTACATCAAGTTAAAAGCTCATGATGTCAGGGCCTTTGCTGTGCCTAAGGGCTTCCAGTCGGGATTCCCCTTAGATCCATTCTTGTCAGTCTACCACTGAAGTCACTTAATACCTTCACACTGTTCTATCTGAAGGGTGTGGCTTGAGCTGACTCAGAGCTTTACCAATTGGGCTGGGTTTTGGCTACTCAACAGAACCACAAGTGGCCCTTAGGTTGAGGAGATTTGTATGTATGTACATAATGTAAACAGTTCTACATACCCATAGTATAAAATGGGACGGCTTCCTTCGGGAGGTTTATTTGCTTTCTGGGACTGAACTCATCCCTCTCTTCCCCTACCTCAGAGCAGGTCTGTTAAAAAGGGGGGGGGGGCGACGTCGGTGTATACCCCCGGGTAACCGGCTGTTGGCAACCGACCAAGGCCTTACAGGGTTTCCTGACCTTAAGGTCAATCCAGGCCTGGGCCTATGGGTCTCCTGACAAAGTCAGCCTAGACCGTAGGTTAAAATTTGCTATCATTTGTGAGTTCACATAAGTCCCTAGTAACTTACCCGCCGACCAAGCGGTAGTTATTCAGCATATTGTCCATTGGATAGGATGTATTAACGCAATAAAATTGCAAATTTAATAAGTAAATTAAATTTTTATAAGTTAATACCCTATCCAATGGACACACAAGACCCTCCCACCGACCCCGCTATCAACTTACTAGGGGTCTAACAGGTTTAGACAACGAAAAAGATGCTATGACGTCAGGTTGTCTAGACAGGAAGGAAGTACAAGGCGCCATCTGGGGAGTGCACAGTACTATGGACCGGCCAGCCGGTGGAAACACAGGACGTCTTTTTCTGACGTTTGGCGGGCCGGTCTGCGCCGACCGGTTTAGCATATTGTCCATTGGATAGGGTATTAACTTATAAAAATTTAATTTACTTATTAAATTTGCAATTTTCTGTCAAATTAACTGGGTAAATTTGTCCCACAGGAAAGGGTTTTAGAATTAAGTTTATTCTTAATTCCTAAAAGTTACAAATGAAGTCAAGATGTGTAAGATTATTGGCCTGTTTTATATTCCAGCTCATTTAATAGCATACGGACATACATTGCCATACATACTAAATACTTAACAGTTAGAAATGTTCCAATTTGTTAGTAGTTAATACTGTTGTGCGTGTTTTTTCATGTATCTGCAGGCAGTTTCAACACAAGCACTTGGTTCAACTCTATGGAGTGTGTACACAGAAAAAGCCAATATATATTGTTTTAGAATATATGAAGTATGGTAAGTGTCTTGCAGTGTCCAATGTATTTGAAACTATTTTTCATTGCTTTGTCAAGTTTCCCTCTTAACTTTTTTTAAAGTTGTGCTTTCCCAAAACATTAAAGATTTGAAAGAGAAAACTGTGGATGAAAGTTATTTATAGGTTTCTGTCAAATGTTGAGTGATTATTAATGCAATTTAACTTCATTAACAGGTGGTTGGTTGCTTGATTCCTTATGAATATTCCATAGCATAAGTATGTCTTGGTGCAGCATAAATTCATGTCACATGACATTTCAGTAATATTTCAAGTGCTCACATTTCTAATTCTGGATAATTGCTTTTTAATAGACCAAGTCATATGGATATAATCAGTGCTTTAAAGTTACTTAACAAGTACAGCAGCTGTCATTATTTTACTTTCAAAAATTTGTCATTTGACAGCTGTTCTTTTTTGTAGCACAAGTAAATTTTCAAGCACTGGCCAATTTTTGGTACATCTGCATGCAAGATGTATTGCAGTGGATGTACCTTGTTATGTAAATTTATGTTCATTTGCACGGAACTCCCTGGTGAAGAAAAACTGAAAATACATTACCCCCCCACCCCACCCCCACCCCCACCAAAAAAAAAAATGAAGCTATTGCCATGCAAAGAAATGTGTATTAGCCGTATTTTAGTACGGATCACGGAGACGTCGTTTTTCTCGAAAACAAAATTATAAACTCCAATTGTAACAACAATCCAGCATATTAGTACACATTTCTCAGTCCAATTATTTCAATTATTGTTTTACTACACCATGTTTTCATTTTTGCAACCACTTATGTAGTTTATAACAGTCTGCTCTTTTATTACCCCATAATCGGGTATTATCGCCCATTTACCGGGAATTACCGTGTAACTGTCCAAACTATTGGTGTATCACCCCTATTATTTATCTTTCACAGAGTTATTCCAGTAACCTTTTTTGCTGCTTTGTTGTATGGTTCTTGTGTTATATAAGCTATTGTGGCTATCTTGAGGGCAGTTTTAGGGTTCTGAGGCTTATTGGGGTGAATAGGGTGCCTGTGAGTCGCCCACGGGACGAAGATCGGAACGTGAGCTTACTAGGGACATTTATCATGAGTCACCCCAACCACTTAGTTTGCTAGGTGTCTATTACTCTGTCTTGCCTGCTCCTTAGCCATGATGTTGTTGGGTTTTCTGTGCTTCAGTCTCCTCTTTTGGCTGAAAGTGGCTGACCAAAGTCAGTTCTTAGTCTCTCCCTGTGCCCTTCGTGTTCCTGCCCCGATCAGGGATTACTCCTTTAAAATTTTCTCAAATAAGTTTCCTGCATATGCCAGGGTCAAATGTCTTTTGATTCTGTTGTTGTTATCTGGTGACATCGCCCTTAATCCAGGTCCTGTAAACTTTGGCTTTGTGAATTGCCGTTCCATCAGGAATAAGGGTCCCTTGATCTGTGACACAATTGTCTCGAATAATCTTGATATTTTGGCACTTGCAGAAACTCACATTCACATTTCTGATACCGACAGCCTACTGAAGTCAGTAACTCCGCCTGGATTTCAACTCACTCATAGGCCCCGGACGATTGGTCGCGGTGGCGGAGTGGGCTTCCTTTCCAAGAAAAACTTACCTGCTAAGACTGTTGACGCACCAACACATTCCACTTTCGAAAACATCGTCATATCAATTGTCACTAACTCAAAATCATTTGTTATGGCTTGTGTCTATCACACCCCAGGTTCATGTTCCTCTGCCTTTCTTGATGATTTCCTGCATTTCTGTGGTTTTCTGTCATCTCTCACTTCCTCCTTCATCATCTGTGGTGACTTCAATGTCCATGTGGACACAGATTGTATTGACCAAAGAAAATTTCTCAATCTATTAGATACCTCTAATCTTGCCCAAAATGTTAATAAAGCTACCCACTTGCATATTCATACACTGGATCTGATACTTAGCCCAAGCGATTCCTCCTTTGTCAGTAATGTGACAGTTGGGGAAATGGTCTCAGATCATGCACTGGTGAAATGTCATTTGGATTTTGCATGCCCTGCAGTACCGAAGGTTGACAGTATTTCTTACCGCAGGTACCATAAAATCAATATGAAGAGCTTTTGTGAGGATCTTGCAAACACATCCTTTGTCACATCTCCTGCTACAGTGGCTGCAGACCTGTATGACCAGTATATTCGTGACCTTGGTGGTGTGTTGGACAGGCATGCACCATTGATTTGTCGAAGAGCTAAGAAAACACCAGCTGGATGGCTGTCAGATTCTTACCGTAGGGCCAAATCTATCAGGCGTCAATTTGAGCGCATGTGGCGTAGGGATAGGTCACAGTTGAGCAGAAGTAGATTGCGCAGACAGATTGCCCGGTGCAATGCAATCATAAATAGTGACAAGGCTGAATACTATAGCACCATCATTAGTGATAACAGCCGTGACCCAAAGAAGTTATGGCATACACTTCGTCAAGTCCTCAATAGTGGTCAAGAGAGTACTCTCCCTCCTCATCAGTCTGAGAAATCCTTAGCAAACAAATTTGCTTCCTTCTTTCATAAAAAAATCAAAAGGATTCGTGATATGTTCACAGCCTCTTCGGCAACAGTCATATCACCCATGTGTACACCTCCCAACCTACCTTCCTTCAATGAGGTCTCGGAGGATGAGGTACTAAAAATCATCAAAAATTCCCCAACAAAATCATGTCTTTTAGATCCAGTCCCTACTTTTCTTTTGAAAGATTGTGTGAAAATTTTACTCCCGTCAATTACAAAACTTGTCAATCTGTCATTGGCTGAGGGTGTATTTCCTCAAAAATTCAAGAAGGCAGTTGTCACTCCTCTCATTAAGAAAGCATCACTTCCAAATGAGGATTTGCAAAATTATTGACCGGTATCAGGACTATGTTTCATGTCAAAATTGGTGGAGCGTGTAGTTGTTAAACAGCTCATGCAACATATCAACAGTAACAATCTTGATAATCCTAGGCAATCTGCATACAAAAGTGGTCACTCCACAGAAACCGCCCTGCTGCTTGTCAAAATCGAGATCCATCTCTCACTATCACGGGGCGAGCCTACTGCATTGGTCTTACTGGATCTGTCAGCTGCGTTCGACACAATTGACCACCCGACTCTTCTTAATTGTCTTAAATCATGGTTTGGTGTGTCTGGCACAGCCTTGAAGTGGTTCACGTCCTATCTCAGCCACCGTTTCCAGGCAATTAAAATTGGGTCAACCCTCTCTGATTTGCATGAGTTGTTGTTTGGAGTACCACAAGGCTCCGTCCTTGGTCCTTTGCTGTTCTCCTTATACACCACTCCTTTGAGTAAGGTTATTGGAACGCATCCTGACATCAAATACCACTTTTATGCAGACGACACGCAGTTGTTCATTCATATCTCTCACAAAAATGCAGCCCTGGCTTTTAACAAACTGAATTCTTGTCTTCTGGATGTTCAAAAATGGATGTCGTCAAGTATGCTCAAACTAATTCCTGACAAAACAGAGTTTATCATCTTTGGATCCCATGCACAACTCAAGAAATTAGATCCCTATCTCCCAGTTAAGATATTTGGTAATTTCATGCATCCTGCAGTTGTTGTTAAGAACCTTGGTGTCTGGTTTGATGCTAATTTTTCCTTTGCTAACCATGTCCGCAATATTTGTAAGACATGCTTCATTCAAATTCGTGATCTCAGGCGGGTTAGAAAGCACTTGACTGATGAGGCTGCTATCCTGGCAGCTAATGCCTTGGTGAGCAGTCGCCTTGATTACTGCAACTCTCTCTTCAGGAGTCTGTCCAGTCTCAATATGCGTAAACTAGAGTGTATTCAAAATACACTTGCCAGGATTGTCACAAACTGTAACAAATACACGCGGGCATCTCCTATTCTCAAACGACTCCATTGGTTCCCAGTTGAATCTTGCTGTATCTTCAAAACTGCCACTCTAGTTTATAAGTTTCTTCACAGTGGTCATCCCAGTTACTTTGGTCCTCTTCTGCCCACTCGTTGCGGAAGATATAGTACAAGATACAACCATCCGGATAAAAGGTTCCTGGAGGTTCCTCAATTCTGTCCATCTGTACATAAATCCAAAAATCACTTTGGCCACAGCTTTGCTTTTGATGCCCCCACAGTCTGGAATCATTTGCCTAATGAGGTACGTTCTGCCCCAACTCTCACCTGTTTTAGGAAAAGGTTAAAATCATATCTCTTCCACAAGGCATTCCCACCTTAGCTTACACTCTATCCGGCGTCTCCGTGGTACTGGACTTGGCAACGGCTATGGACAGATGATTTCTTAAACTTGATTTTTGGTGTTGCGCCTTAGAGTCTGCCTAGCAGAGATTAAGCGCTATAAAAGTACAGAATAGAATAGAATAGAATGTTAATTTATGTAGCTCCAACAATAAAAAAAAAGTATTTTTATGTTCATTTTACAACACCGGATCATCAGTTTAGCTTCAGGTGAATTTACTACAGCATATGTACCCATTACCGTACCTCCCTTTTGTTAACTGCAATCAGTTAAGTGCAGTCATTACAGCATAAGTCCCAGTTCTTAGTTTTATGTGTATCTCACCACAGCATAAGTCCCCATTACTTTATCCCATTACTTTACTTTATGTGTGCTTTCACCACAGCATAAGTGTCCATTACTTTACTTTATATATGCTTTAACCACAGCTTAAGTCCCCATTACTTTATGTGTGCTTTCACCACATCATAAGTTCCCATTGCTTTACTTTATATGTGCTTTAACCACAGCTTAAGTGCCCAGTACTTTCACCATAGCATGAGTCTCCATTTCTTTACTTTAGGTGTGCTTCCCCACAGCGTAAGTCCATATTTCTTTATGTGTGCTTTCACCACAGCATAAGTCCCCATCACTTTACTTTGTATGTGCTTTCACCACAGCATAAGTCCCCATCACTTTACTTTGTAGGTGCTTTCACCACAGCATAAGTCCCCATTACTTTATGTGTGCTTTCACCACATCATAAGTTCCCATTGCTTTACTTTATGCATGGTTTCACCACAGCGTAAGTCCCCATTACTTTACTTTATACATGTATGTGCTTTCACCATAGCATAAGTTCCCACTACTGTACATTCTAAGTGATTTTACAGTACAGTCCCCATTACTTTACTTGCTTTTGCTGTATTGTACACCGATTACTTTATCTAGTTTCAATTTTCATATCAATGCGTAAGTCTCCATTACTTCATTTAACAGGTGCTTTACTGCAGTATTTACGGAGGCGCAAAACCACTTTGTTGCGTGAGACAGGCACTCTACTGGACATGTGTGTGCAGATCTGCTCTGCCATGAGGTACCTGGAAGGCAAGCAATTCATTCACAGAGACTTGGCAGCCAGAAACTGCTTGGTGGGTGACAACCGCATCGTTAAAGTTGGTGACTTTGGACTGGCAAGGTAAAGATCTGCAGTTGAACCTTGCTGAGTGGAATTTCAAAGGGCCACAAAAATACTTCATTGTAACCATGATTTCTTTATAACAGTGTCAAGTTCAATGGAGTTTCTGTGAACTTGATACTAATACTCCAAATAATACTTGCCATAGTTCTACTTGAATGGTTCAACATTGAAAATTTTAAAATCATTCACTGTGTGAAGCGACTAGAATTTTCAGTCAATTTTTCAGAATTTGTAAAAGCATCACACACTAGTCATATCATGAAGTTTGTAAAATTTTCAGTGATTAATTTATCAGTAGAATTGCAACAATAAACAATACATGTCACGAAAGAATTTTTCATTTTTACCCCACAGCCCTTAAGGGCTGTCGGAGTATTGTTTTCACCCATGGTGTCCGGATGGGCGGGCGGGCGGACGGCGGGAAAAAGTTTGTCCGGGCTGTATCTCAGAAACTGTAAGGTGCAGGAAGTTGATACCTGATAGGGACATTGGTTAGGAGGTGTCGGTGTGCAATGTCATGGTCTGACCTTGATTTGACCTTGCCGTAGTGACCTTGAGTTTGAAAATCTTGTCCGGGCTATATCTCAGAAACCGTATAGGAAGAGGATACTTGGTAGGGACATTGGTTAGGGGTGCAACATGATGGTGTGACCTTGATTTGACCTTTGACCTTGTTGCAGTGACCTTGACCTATAAAATCTTGTCTGGGCTATATCTCGGTAACTGTAAGGTGTAGGAAGTTGATAATTGGTAGGGACATTGGTTGGGGGTTGTAGGTGTGCAACGTCATGGTGTGACCTTGATTTCACCTTTAAGCTTGCTGTAGTGACCTTGACCTATAAAACCTTGTCTGGGTTGTATCTTGGAAACTATAAGGTGTAGGAAGTTGATACTTGGTAGGGACATTGGTTGGGGCTTGTACATGTGCAACGTCATAGTGTGACTTTGATTTGACCTTGTCATAATGACCTTAACCTATAAAATCTTGTCCAGGCTATATCTCGGAAACCGTAAGGTGTAGGGAGTTGATACTTGGTAGGGATATTGGTTAGGGGGTGTAGGTGTGTAATGTCATGGTGTGACCTTGATTTTACCTTTGACCTTGCTGTAGTGACCTTGACCTATAATATCTTGTCCGGGATATATCTCAGCAACTGTAAGGTGTAGGAATTTGTTACTTGGTAGGGACATTGGTTATGGAGTGTAGGTGTGCAACGTCATGGTCTGACCTTGATTTGACCTTGCCGTAGTGACCTTGACCTATAAAATCTTGTTCAGGCTGTATCTTGGAAACCGTAAGGTGTAGGAAGTCGATGCTTGGTTGGGACATTGGTTAGAGGGTGTAGGTGAGCAACGTCATGGTATGACGTTGATTTGACCTTGAGTAGTGACCTTGACCTATAAAATCTTGTCAGGGGTATATGTTAGAAAGTGTGAGGTGTAGGAAGTTGATACTTGGTAGGGACATTTGTTATGATCTGTAGGTGTGCATCATCATGGTGTGATCTTGATTTGACCTTGCCGTAGTGACCTTGTCCTATAAAATCTTGTCCAGGATATATCTTGGAAACTGTAAGGTGCAGGAAGTTGATACTTGGTAGGGACATTGGTTAGAGTTTGTAGGTGTGCAGCAACATCGTGTGACCTTGATATGACCTTTGACCTTGCCATACAGACCTTGACCCATAAAATCTTGTCCGGGTCATATCTGGGAAACTGTTAGGTGTGGGAAGTTGACACTTAATAGAGACACTGGTGAGGGGTTGTGCAACCTTGGGGGGTAATGACCTTGACCTTTGAAATCTTGTCTGGGCTATATCTCAGAAACTGTAAGGTGCAGGAAGTTAATACTTGGTAGGGACATTGGTCGGGAGTTGTAGGTGTGCAATGTCATTATGTGACCTTGATTTGACTTTTGATCTTACCGTAGTGACCTTTATCTTTAAAATTTGTCCGAGCAATATCTCTCTGAAACCATTAAGTGTAGGAGGTTGATGCGTGGTAGGGACATTGCTTAGAGGTTTTACGTGTGACAGGCCATGCTGCAATCTTGATTTGAGCTTTGACCTTGTCATAGTGACCATGAGTTTTAAATCTTGTCTGGGCTATTTCTTGGATTCCGTAAGATGTAGAACATTGACACTTGGTAGGGACATTGGTTAGGTTCTATATCTCGTGGTGCTGAAAACTATTTCCCCAGGCTGTGGGGTACGGGCATCTTCGATGCTATTTTTGGTCAGATGGTTTTGTAAAATAGCATATTTAGATCCAGTATTATGTTTTATTTTATTAAAATATATATTCTTTGTTCTCCAGAAATAAAGATGACCAGTTGTAGTGGTTTTATATATGAAGTTAGAAATCTAGAATTTCTGTGATTATTTTTCCGTTATGTGCAGTACATGGCTATGGATGTATTTTTAACCATTTCCGTAACATTGCTCTTACTGGTTCTGCTCTTCATACATCTATCATATTCTTTTCTATATTTCTCAGGTATGTGTTGGATGATGAGTACACCAGTTCCAGTGGGACAAAGTTTCCAGTAAAGTGGGCACCCCCAGAAGTACTCAGCTACACAAAATTCAGCAGCAAGTCGGACATATGGGCCTATGGTAAGTACTCATATGGCCTATCAGTCTGTCCAGTCTGATAGTTGATTTGGTTAATCTCTACATTGGCTGTTACTAGGTGAATTTTAGATATTGCCAAATGGTCATAATTGTGTGTTAACATGGCAAGAGACATCCAATTAATCCTGAAAATATCCATTAATATTGAGACAAGGCAAGCATATGCAGTAGTTATGCACATTTAACTACACAATAAATAGTATGGGATTAGCATTAATTATGTGAATGGATGATTAAAATAACTGGCTACAAATAAAACCCTACGAAACGTTTATTTTACTGTTGCATTCTTTTCTGTGAGACTTTATGTAAAGGGATGACTATATATTTCAGTGGGTTACTGGTAGTGCTGCGAATTGCCTCCAGTTTTCAAGGTCGATTATTCATCCATTATTATTTATTTTGTTCCATTTTTTTGTCATTAATTCATGAAACACTTTCCAGGATGAAATATATATTAATCCACCAACAATAATGTTGTTTCTAACATTTAGAATTTACCAATAGTACCTATTTCCTGTAAATATGGCAGTAGATATAAACAAACCAAAATTCATGACCAATCTGACGAGAAAACTGTGTAAACGTTTTTTTAAAAATACATGTAGAAGATTGAGATGCGTAAGGTAAAGGCTCTGTTGAGTGTACATGTGTTGTCTCAACAGTAATTCCAACAATGAACCAAGGCTCATTTCTCACTCCCCTGCACATCTGTACTGTGTGCCTTTAGCTAAATGTGAACATACAGTGCACATATGCAGGGGAGCAAGAAATGAACCTGGCCACAATTATGACAAGTGGCCGTAAATGTCACTTGTTAAAAGTAAAATTACTACTTTTACCATAAAGACCACAACTTCTACATAGCTTTTTATGTTAAATGTCAAGTGACTTATCTGTTTATGTTTGTCTTATTTCACAAGATCTTACTGTGCTATTCCTACTGCCTGCAGGTGTGCTGATGTGGGAGATCTGGACGGGTGGTGACATGCCTTATGGCAAGATGAGAAACCCTGAAGTGGTGGAACGGGTATGCCATGGAAAAGAGAAGCTACCCAAGCCCTCAGCATGCCCTTTCAATGTGTACGAACTCATGAAAGAATGCTGGAGACATGTAAGTCAAAGAATAATAATAGAAGCATTTGTATTCCAAATTGATGAGGAACATGATCTGTTGTAGATGTGTCCAAAAAGGGAAAAGTGCAACTTTCAAGAAAAAAGATTGTTTCAAAAAAGTTGAAAGCGTTAATAATGGCAGAGGCCTATGTTGCGGAGGAGTTAATTGACAAGTCCGGCATTGGATCTTTTAAGTTGGGGACTTTGTGATATTTCTGTAACTTCTGCAGTTGTGTTTTGGGATCCAGCACATGGCAGTATGGGGTTCACTGAGGGCTCTTATAAAGCTTGAAATTGAAA
Organism: Sabellastarte sp. h YS-2021; assembly: GCA_964017235.1. Classification (NCBI taxonomy): domain Eukaryota; kingdom Metazoa; phylum Annelida; class Polychaeta; order Sabellida; family Sabellidae; genus Sabellastarte; species Sabellastarte sp. h YS-2021. The sequence goes on along the minus strand of OZ024927.1, from coordinate 136,448,956 downwards.
ATGTGCAATTGTTTTAATTAAGCGTCCCGCGAGTGACGCTTGTTTGTATATGGGAGAAGCGATTCCTCCGGATCCGCATTTTCTTTTTGCAATAGCTTCGCAGCCATAAGGCGGATTCTTTTCATATTTGGCAGGTGTATGCAGTAGCCCTGGGAAATTTTTCTGAATATGCTGCGATGATATTTTCGCCAATCATAGAGGTCACATGACCAAAAATGCATTTTCTGGAAGGGCGTCCTTGTCCGGATGATAACTTACGAAGCATTTTATCTATCCACCTGAAATTTAGCAAATATATTCCTCATATAAAGATCTGGGTGACATTAAATTAAGCATTAACAATTTTCTTAAGGAGTAAAACACAAAACTGATCTGGGTGACATTAAATTAAGCATTAACAATTTTCTCAAGGAGTAAAACACAAAACTGCTTGTATCTCCTTAACTGTGTGAGATAGAGCGATTTCGTCGAAATTTTCAACCCACAGGGTATGTGAACAAACTAATGTCTGTAATTTTCCAAAAAAAGTTCTCCTCCCTAAAAATGGGGACCAAAAATGCAAAACACAAAATTGGAAATATAGGCTCATAAGGTACACATATAGAACAATACTAAGTGATATATGAGTACTTTTTGAAACCATTTTCTTCATAAAATAAAAATTTACTAGTGGGATTTTGGCAAAATTTTTGACCCACAGGATATCTGTGAAGACTAGCCTTTCCAAGTTTCAACAAATATTTCACTCACCAAAAATGGTGGCCATTTTGAATTTTTCGAATTTTTTTCAAAAATGCAAAACACAAAAATGCTTGTATCTCGAAAACCATGCTAGATAGGGCGATTTAGATGAAACTTTTAAGCCCACAAGGTACCTCTGCTGAGTAGCTGACCCAGTTTTCAAAAATGTTTTGTCCTGCATAAAACGGCGGCCATTTTGAATTTTCGAATTTTTCACAAAATCGCAAAACAGAAAAATGCTTGTATCTCGAAAACTGAAAATTTTTTACCCATAGGGTATCTGTGAAGACTAGCCTTTCCAAGTTCAAACGAATATTTCACTTGCCAAAAATGGCGGTCATTTTGAATTTTTGAATTTTTTTTTAAAAATGCAAAACACAAAAATGCTTGTATCTCGAACACCGTGCTAGATAGAGCAATTTTGATGAAATTTTGGATCTACAGGGCAACTCTGCTGAGTAGGTGACCCAGTTTTCAGAAATTATTTGTCCCCCCCCCCCCCCCCCCCAGAAATGACCAGCGTTTTGAATTTTCAAATTTTTCGCAAACATCACAAAATACAAAAATGCTTGTATCTCAAAAACCGTGCGAGATAGAGTGATTTCACCAAAATATTTGACCCATAGGGTAATTCTGCTGAGTAGCTGACCCAATTTTCAGAAATGTTTTGTCCCACCAAAAATAGAGGCCATTTTGAATTTTTGAATTTTTTGCAAAAATTGCAAAACACAAAAATGCTTGTATCTTGAAAACCGTGCCAGATAGAGTGAATTCGGCAAATTTTTTCTACCCACAGGGTATCTGTGAAGACTAACCTTTCCAAGTTTCAACGGAATATTTCACTCGCCAAAAATGGCGGCCATTTTGAAATTTCTATTTTTTTTCAAAAATGCAAAACACAAAAATGCTTGTATCTCGAAAACCATGCTAGATAGACTGATTTCGACAAAATTTTTGACCCACAAACATGATTAAGCTGCCATTATTTCTCCTGTTCAGGACGCTTTGTTTTTGCCATGCAAAAACAATCGCTTTGTTTTGCAAGCAATCCTCTAGTTCTGCTTCTTTTTGTCTGGTTTCTGAACTTTATCTGAACACTTCTGTTGATTGGTAGGAAACACCGGGACTAGGTTGCTTTCACAGTTGATGCCAGTTAGTACATCTGTCTATCTATTTATATACGCCATCCGACAGCATTTTTGTTTCTGGACTCTTGACTCAAAGACCCTTGTGCCAATCAATTTGAAATTTGATCGAGTAGTAGGACATCACCAGGGCTAGGTTGCTTTTGAACTTGGTGCCAATCAGTGCATCTGTCTGTCAACATTTTGGTTTCTGAACACCTAACTTGAAGACGGTTATGCCAATTGATTTGAAACCTAACAGGGTGGTAGGACAATACCTGGACTAGGTTGCCTTCAAAATTGGTGCCATATTCCCAGACCTGGTAGGAAAATTTTATCCAGGCTGTATCTCAGAAACCATAAGTTGTAGGATGCTGATAATTGATAAGGACATTGCTTGGGGAGTTTGGGAGTGCAATGTCATGGAGTGACCTTGGTTTGACCTTTGTCCTTGGCTTAGTGACTTTGACTTTTAAAATCTTGTCTGGGCTGTATCTCAGAAACCTTACGTGTAGGAAGTTAATATTTGGTTGAGCAGTATAGGTGTACAACATCATGGTGTGACCTTGATTTGACTTTTGGCCTTGCTGTAGTAATCTTGAATTTTAAAAACTTATCCACGCTATATCAGAAGCCATGTGGTGTAGGAAGTTAATACTTAGTAGGAACAGTGTTTGGGGGTGTGAGTGTGCAATGTTATGACATGACCTTGTTTGTGACCTTTGACCTATGCTCTGCTGCAGTTTTTCCTGCTGCCATATTTGAAACATATTATTTTTATTGCGTAAAATAGCCTTACCTTATCCTCACAAATGCTTACTTGGTTTTGTGGAGGCAAAACGCGGCGACCAACAAGAATATTTAAAAATTATTCTTGTTCGAGAGGTGAACCCCGTAGTTAGTGATAGGTGCGCATGCGCACAACACATTGTCGGTTGGACTTTGTCGAGAGATCCTCATTCAATTTTTGGTCGTCGAGGAGGCAACACGTGAAGCTTTTTCAACTCTGCCCGTTTCCAAGACGGCAGATGCGTTTTTTTAGAATTCATAGAGTTCGTGCTAAGAAGAAAGAAGTTTAAGACTTCCTATTCTACAGATCTGAACTACAATATTTCATGCTGAGGGTTGAGTAATCCATGACAGCTTTCTTAGGTCCCCCTTGGCTGTATAACAGTCTTTGGTAGAGGATCTACTACAGAAGATTCTTCAATTTGTTAGTTCAAGCTACCTGCCTCTTCATTTATGAGGGATCTCCAACAAAAGTATTTCAACTGGCCACATTTTCCTGAAAATGGCAGCATTAAGAGGCCTGCTGCGATTGAAAAACAGCTAGCAGTAGAAGATCTACTAGAGTTTGCTTTTCCAACGCCAGATGACATTTAGATTTGATAGCTGGTCAGATTAGAATTCGTTTTCTGGGGTTAATAATTAAACCTCCAGAAAGCTAGTAGCCTCTCCACTTGGTAGGCACACAGAGGGTGACCCTTCATCTTGGAGTAAAAGATATACTTCAGATCGTCCGATGGCAAATTCCTTTCTTGAAGTCCTGGTGGATTTTTATGAAAAAATGCAGCAGTAACCTTTCATTGTCTACAGGTCCTTTCCTCTTTGAGAAGCACAGATTGCTTGCTTAGTGTGAACTTCAATAGTACTGTATCATACCAGCAGTTAGCAGATTTCCTGTAGCCTGAAAAACAGTCAGTCCTACAAGATCTACTTCAGAAGTTTATCAAGTTTGCTTTCAACATTATATAACAAACCAGGCATCAAGATGGTTAATTTCCTCCATTGCCTTGTCTTTAATCTACAACTGGCTGGTGGACCATTTATTACTTCATGATAGAGAAGATAATACATAAGCTTCCCACCAATATTCTCAATGAAATAGGGGATTCTGGTGTAGTAGAAGAAATACCTATAAATAGCTGGTTTAAGTGAAAATATTATTGCCATCTCAGAGTTGTGCAGTTTTTGAATGGGTACTATGTAGCCCTCCAATCGAAACTCCCCTTTCATGTGGCTCTACTGCAGGTGCTACAGACAGGAAAACAATCCGCCATGTTGCTGAAAATATTGTATTGCATTTAACATGTTTATTTTCACACAATTTCTTCTGAAAAAGACTACAAGTCATAGGAATTTCTTAGTAAAATAGATTCCTCTATCATATCTGACACAATGCTGCTTGTTTTAGATGGAAACATTTGCTTTCTTCAAGACATGGATCGTTGGTGTGTTGTGTGCTGTATTAATATAAAGTACGGATAGCCTATACAAGAAGTTTAGTCTATTCAAGGAAGTTAATCAGCATTGGGCAAGGTTAGTGCGTGGATTGATGGCCATTCCTGTCATTTTCTTTGCATCTTACAATATCATTGGCCAGTGAGGATCTCTTGCATACGTCTCCAAGCTCTGAAATGGAAATTTATAAAGAAACACGGTCACAAAAGGTTAATGACCAGTTTCAACAGATACCAAATACAAGGGTTGTGCAAATCTTGAGAAGGTTTATCGAATAATATTCCAGTCGAATCCGCCCATGTCTGTACATCCCATAATTTAAAGCGGTTACAGACAGGAAAAACATGGCTACCTAAGAGTGTCGCAAATGCTTCAAAAAGGCACAATTTACTACCTCAAGGATTGCACAACTCCAGGTTTTACAGCAGATTATTTCTTGTACCAGAACCCGGCAATAAATGGCGCCCTGTGATAGATCTCAGTGTCCTGGACAAATTCCTGTTAGTTCCAAATTTTAAAATGGGGACAGCAGTGATATTCGGAAACTCGGTCATAAAAGGAGAATGGCTAGTTTCGATAGACCTGAAAGATGCGTTCTTTCACGTGCCCATACACCCAGATTCTCAACATTGGCTATGTTTCCATGTAGACAAGCAAACGTATCAGTTCAAAGCACTGCCATTGCGGTTGGTGACTGCACCGCTATAGTTCATGCGGATTGTAAAAGAGGCTCGTTCTTCAGTCTCGCGGAATTCAAGTTCACCAATACCTGGTTGTTAAGAGCAAATACCAGACACCAGTGTCAGCTCCACACAAAAGAACTCATCCATGAGATTCAAGAACTCGGCTTTGTGATAAACTTCGAAAAATCAGAGATCGAACCTACACAAAAATTGACTTTCTGGGTTAAATTTTGACTTGATACAGGGAAAAGTCTGTCCAACCGAAAATAAGTTGAAAATTCTAGAAAAATCTGTTCAGGACATGGAGATCGCATCACAAACAACCCCAAGGTTGCTTATGTCCCTGATAGGTGTACTAGCATCCCTAGAAAAGACAATACCAATGGGTCGGTTACGTATGCGCCCTTTCCAGTGGTACCTAAAAACAAACTGGCAGTATCCCCAGTCACTAGACCTGAAGATTCCTGTTTCAAACTTTCTGAAAAGTCATCTTCAGTGGTGGAAAGATCAAAAAAATCTAAAAAATGGGTTATCCTTTTCATCCACAGGAACACAATACCCTTATTTTCACAAATGCATCAAATTAAGGTTGGGGAGCTCATTTAGAAAACATGACAGTCAGTCAGTGGCAATTGGACAGATCAAGAAAATTGCTTCATATCAATGTCCTTGAGTTAAAGGCAGTGTGTCTGGCCTTAAAAGAGCTTTCAAAACAAAATTCTAGACAAAAGGGTTCTGATAGCAACACACAATGCTACTGTAGTCAGTTATCTGAGCAAACAAGAGGGAACACACTCTTGGGACAGGTGTCTCCTGGTTTGGCGCATCTTGGCCTACTGCAATCCTCGAAACATACTCATAAGAGCCAGACACATTCAGGGTTGCCTCAATGTCATAGCCGACAGTCTCTCCAGGAAAGACAAAATTATTCAGACAGAATGGTCTCTTCATCCTCAAATATTCAGTCTAATTTGCAAAGTTTGGCACACACCAATGGTCGACATGTTTGCCACCAAATTGGATCACAAACTACCAATCTATGTCTCACCAGTCCCAGATGCAAATGCTATGAACATAGATGCATTGAACATCTCCTGGGAGGGTCTGGACGGCTATGCCTTTTGTCCTGTAGCACTCATACCAAAAGTGATACAGGAAATGAACACCTACAGGTGCAAGATGATAGTAGTTGCACCAGGGTAGCCCAGAATGCATTGGTTTTGGGATCTAGTGAATCTGTCAACCAAACCTCCATTACAACTATCTCACTGGCCTCATCAGTTAAAGCAACCATTCAGTCAGAAGTTCCATCAGAATCTCATGTATCTGAATCTGCATGTTTTGGCACCTAGACACCTCAGAATCACTTGAATCATTCTCTGAGCAAGTGGCAGATAGAATTAAGACACCTCAAAGACCCTCATCTAGAAGAATCTGAGTTAAGGTGGTCCATTTTTTGAACTCTGGTGCCAACAGAATCAGGTGGTCAGCTCAGAGCCTACTATCTCAGCAGAATTTTGAATCACTTATTTGCTATTAAAAATCTGAAGCCTGCCACTTCTGCTGGCTATAGGGCTGCCATAGCTGATCATTTTGGCCAGAAGGTTAGCAAATGTTTGAATCTGAACAGACTTATTGCAAGCTTTTATTGAGATAAGCCTGGGATCTGTCTTTAGTCCTCATGGCTTTGACTAAGGCCCCTTTTGAGCCTCTAAAGGATGAATCCTGCCAATTGCTGGCTATAGAACTGCAATAGCTAATCTTTGGGCTATTTTGGCCAGGAAGGGAGCAAGAGTTTACACTTGAATAGACTTCTTGTAAGCTTTCACAGGGACAAACCCATTGCAAATAGGGGTATTCCCTCTTGGGACCTATCTTTGGTTCTTTTGTCTTTGACTTTTGACCTTTGAAGGTTGCAAGTCGTAAGATTTTGGCTTTCAAGACTGTTTTCCTGATGACTTTGGCATCTTGCAAAAGGAGGGGGGAGGTGTATGCTTGGACATATTCTTCCCTCAGACACAAAACCTCACTGGAAGGAGATCACTATTTCTCCTTCTCCTGCCTTCTTAGCAAAGAATCAGTTGGCTTCTGTTTGCCCAGATTCGCTAAATCCGGTGGTCATTCCAGCTCTTAAACCTTTTTTGAGCTCAGGCTTCACTGAGGATATGACTTTATACCCTGTCAGAGCACTTAGATACTATCTAGACAGAACTAGTGCTTTAAGGAAGGGAAAGTATCTCTTGTTTATGTCCTTTAAGGAAGGCTTTGACAGAGGTCTCATGGGATCTACTATCTCTTCTTGGATCAGACAGACTGTCTTATTGGCTTATCAGTCATCCAATTTTGATACACAGGACCTACAGGTTAAGGCCCATGATGTTAGGTCCATGTCTGCTTCTTTAGTATTCAAGGATGGGTGTCCCTAGAGCAGATTTTAGGCTCCTGCCATTGGAAGAGCCACATCACGTTTTCTACCTTTTAACCTATGTGTCTTGGCAGTCCACGGACCAAACAGATTACAATTAGGCCCAGTGGCTTCTGCTCAGCATATGATTGGCTTTGAGTATGTTCTTGAGTATTTCATATGGCTTACATACTTTTCTCTTCCTTCCATACCTGTATCTTGTATGGACATATGTCTTCTGCTGTGGCAGATGGCCTCATGACTGTATTTTGTAAAACACAGAAGCCAGCTTGGGGTGCCTTCTTGCTGGATGACAGCTCCCAGCTCGAGGGACCCAGGAAGCCATTTCCCACCACACAGTTATGGGTGATGGTTTAGATTTAGGACAACTTTATGCTACATGGGACAAGTGTCAACTACAACAGTACATCATGAATATTCATGAGATTACCTATCATTACTTATCTTTACAGATATTTTACAGTAATGAAAAATTCTGTGGTAGCATACTTAACCTTATCTTATCCTCTCCTTCAAATGCTTTCATGGTGAACCCCATATTCTATTAACAGGGAGGTTGCAAAACAAACCCCTCCTCCTGTTATGGTTGGAATCAAGCATTTGTGAGGATAAGGTAAGGCTATTTTACGCAATAAAATGTAACAAATTTTATTGTAATTTAACTTTTTGTAAGTTAAATACTTACCTTATCCTCACAAGGACAGACCCACCCTTCCTCCCCTCAGAAGTTTGTTTTCATAGGGGACCAAAAATTAAATGAGGATCTCTCGACAAAGTCCAACCGACAATGTGTTGTGCGCATGCGCACCTATCACTAACTACGGGGTTCACCTCTCGAACAAGAATAATTTTTAAATATTCTTGTTGGTCGCCGCGTTTTGCCTCCACAAAACCAAGTAAGCATTTGTGAGGATAAGGTAAGTATTTAACTTACAAAAAGTTAAATTACAATAAAATTTGTTACAATCTATCATAAAGATATATGGATTGCTGCAGCTGATTATTGTATGTACTTTACATAAATGTCCGATCTTCCTTGACAGCTTTACCTCATTTAATAAATTTTATAGCTTCATAAATTTTAGTTTACTAATTAAAGGTGTGATCTTGCAATTGAATTGTCTTGTTTTGATACTTTGTTTTCACATACATTTCCTCTTTCCTAAGTGTTATGTTTTCTGCACGTTTACACTGTCTGTTCTGATAGTCTTGAGATCTTTGTACTTTTTCACCTCTTTTGTATCTCATGGTGTCCAACACTGTTTCTCCAGGCTGTGGATGCTATTTTTACATTTGTTAACATCATGGTGTACTACCACTTACCTTAGAGTAGGTTTAACTAGTAAACTCCTGTGTTCTGATGAGTTTGGTGTTATGTCAAATCAATAATTGTCACATTAATGTTGAGGATAAGGTTGCAGATCTTTTGGGCCAGCAAATATTGTGTATAAGACTGTAAAGAAGTACTCAAAATAGCATAAAAGTATTCAGAATGCAAAATCAAGAAAATGATCCCGCTTAAATAGGCTTGACTGTCTGCCTGCATGTGTTCTTTTGTTGTGTTTTTGTATTGCAGTCTCCAGAGCAAAGGCCTTCTTTCGCAGAATACTATGATTCTATCACAAGACTTGTGGAAGAAAAGGATTATGCTGCAAGTTAATGGATTTGCAGCCTTTTACTGTTTTACTTGCAAAAATAACCCTCATAGTTTTGATCAACATAATTCTTCTGATGCTTCTTTATGTCCTGTATATATTCGTTACTGTACTTCAAAATTCTCCCTTCATTCTTACATTGGAGTATTCCACAAAATCTGAACTACAGTTTATTTACTTGAATAAAATGTTTAAAATTAATGCAGTTATTTAGAAATAACTGAAAGTAAATCCTTTTACTTATATTAATTATAAAAGTATAACATAGCATAGTACCTCGTTGAAATGGTTAACTTGTTTTACATAATGCTAGTGAACATTCTGTTAGTTAATTAAGCGTCCCTTGAAAAGGGTGCTTATTTGTTTTCATGTTGAGTTTTCCAGCCACTGCCGCCACCACATTATCATCTCCCTTGAGTGTCTCCTTATTAGTGGATAGCTTGTAGCCATTTTTGGCACTTATATACTTAAGGCATGGGGAAATATTTCCAAGTGCTTATTTTTTACCTTTATCAAGGTCATATGATCAGAAATAAGTTTTTTCTGGTACACCCACTTGCCATCGCTGCTCAGCCAAACTAAATTAACCATAGGATGGTGTTATGTTTAATAGTGCTGCGACGATGTTTGAAGAAGTTCGACAGTTCACTCGTTTACTGCCCCGATTTCGGAGTTTGGTTCAAAACGTCTGAAATTCGGACTTTGCAAAACATTTAGAAATCTCCAATATCACACCACATCCCAACGGATCCTATTTTCGCCCATCTATAAAACTGGTTTCTTTTGTTGAAAATATGGCGTAATTTATTTAAAATATATATGGATTTTACATTTTTGCTATATTTTCAATAAAGTGACAAGATTTTATGTGATATTTCTGCGTTTTAACTGGTTTTGAAGAAGTTGTTTCGAAGATTGAACTAGACCGAAGTTCACTAGCTTATACAGATACCAAACATTGAACCCAATATTCGAAGCGATTTCACAGCACTAATGTTTAATATATGTCAATACTATCAAAATCTCAATCTGATTAGATTTTGGGAGTGTTTGGACCATAATTAAGCGATTTATGAGCGTTTTAATATCAGGTAGTAATCAGAAAGCTTAAATTTATCAGAACCCCCAATTATCTCGTTATCTGTTGTATTTAGAGCCATAAAATGTATTTTGAGGTAATAGGAAACCATATGCAGAGAGTCTAAAATACCATTCAGATTTACCCCCTTCCCCTACCAATGGGTCAAACTGGAGTCATAAAATCACAGATTTGGAGTTTTAGCTTATATCTTTTAGAGGTTTTGAATGTATTGGGGGTAAGTAGGAAACTATATGCAGGGAGTGTAGAAAGCTGGTCAGATTTACCCCCTGGCCGCCCTTATGGGTCAAACTGGGGGACATAAAATCACAGATTTTTTGTTTGGGCGTTTTTCTCCTTTATAATTGCTTTTGCATGTATTGGGATGTAATAAGATACAGTATACAGGCAGGGAATCTGTATAGCCGTTCAGATTTACCCTCTGGCCCCCCTCGGGAGTGAAACTCGGTCATAAAATGCAGATTTTATTGCGTTAATACATTCTATCCAATGGACAATAGCTTATCCGGTCGGCGCGGACCGGCCCGCCAAACGTCAGAAAAAGACGTCCTGTGTCTCCACCGGCCAGGCCGGCCCAGTACTGTGCACTCGCCAGATGGCGTGTCGTACTTCCTTCCTGTCTAGACAGCGTGACGTCATAGCATCTTTTTCGTTTGGCGCATGTACATGGTGCACGGATTTTCTCAGTGAATTTTATTTTCAAGTATTATCTACTGAACTGTTATATATTTCATTTCTTTATTTGTTCTTTGGATTCTAGAAGACTCATAGCTTATTATGTCTTCTCCTAGTCAACGTAGGGGTGGTTGTGGCCATATGATGGCGGGGTTTGACCCACACGCAGTTTGTGCACGCTGTCGTGATAAAAAGAAAGGGACGGATCCTTGTGTAGAAAAGGAAGGGGCTAATTGTCGTCACTGTAATGCTCTCACCCCTGAACAGTTGTCCCAGCTATCAACGCCATCGTATAAATTAAAAAAGGAGAAGCGGGATATGAAGTCTTCAACTCCATCCAAGAACCCTGTTGTAGATGACACTCTCAGTCCCACCCTTGTAGACCCGTCTTTGGTGACGGTAATGGGGGTCGTGGATGGTCAGAGCCCAGCCGGGCCTTCTGATTTGAGTGATAAGCCGGTCGAGAAGAGAAAGAAAGAAGAGAAGAAGGACAAGAAAGCCACTACCTCCAAAAAGCCGGACAAGTCGGTCAAGTCATCTCACCGACCTCCTGCTGAATCCACCGACCAGAAACTTGACCTTATGGAGCAAAAGTGGTCGGATCGGTTCAACCGCTTGGAGGCATTACTGTTGGCCAAAACATTAGACCAGGAACCGACATTTAGTGCTGTCAAGGTCACTCCAACTCACGCTCCACCAGCCACGGCTATCAGCACTCAGCCTTTCCTGAAGCCTTCTTCAACTTCTCAACCTTCAGACCGACCAACTACCTCAGTGCTACCGGCTACCGACCATGTGGATGTCACCACTGCTTCTAAGACCGGTTCTGACTCTTCTCAACCCTCTCACCGACCGGAAACCTCAGGGATTTCTAGCCAGCCTGCTAAGAGGTCATTTTCCACTGCCTTTGATTTATCCAGAAGGGAAAGTTCGTCCAGTGACTCAGACTCAGAAAGTGTTATGTCGGATAGACCTCCAGTTGATCTGTACCCGGAAGAAGGGGAATTGTCTGATGACCATGACGTTTCTATCACCGACCCCGACCAATCCCTCTCTGAAGAACAGTCTTACAGAGAAACTATGAGAGGGATTCGGTCCTACATGGGGTGGACTCATGTTCCGGACCTGGACTCCGGCACCAAGACGTCAGATGACAACCCCTTTGCCGGACCCAAACTCCAACATCCTGGCAAGGTATCCGTCAACCTCCCAACGGACGAATGGCTCTGCAACAAACTTTCCAAATTGAACATTACTCTTGTGCAGGGTTACCCTTCACGTACCACTGAGGCAGGAACTCTTCAGCGGGACCAGTTTGTCCGGCCGGCCAAATCCCAGAGTAAGTGGTACGGTGTGCACTCTGAAAACAAGGAATCTGGCTCCACACCAAAATCTTGGAATACCTCCTCTTCCCGCATTAACAGCACCTATCTTAGGATTGCGCGTCAAGCTGGCATAGCTTCAAATCCACCACTTTCCAGACCTATTTCCCAGGAAAATTTAAGAAAGTGGGAGAGATCAGCCCGGGAATCATCCGTAATATGCAACCAAGCTGCTGGTTTCAATCGCTGTGTACTCAAAGTCCAGCAGAACATGCAAGCTCAGCTCCGTACCATCCGGACTGAATCCAAGGGCAAAGCAGCAAACAAGGTGTCGGCTGCTACAGATGAACTCCAGTTTTTATTAGACTTCAACTCCAGTGTTTGTCAGGCCATGGCCAAGGCTATGGAACACCTAACGGATTTTGTGTTTGTGAATATGGCCAACACCACTCTTTTAAGACGTGACTCGTATTTATCATATCTCAAGGCTGGAGTGAAGGCGGACACTTTAAATGCTTTAAGGGCAGCCCCATTGGAGTTAGATACATTGTTCCCGGACTCAGTTATCAAGCAAGCAGAGGAGGATATTGCTAATTTCGACAGAAATCGCTCTGGGTCGGTTTACAAGAAGGGCAGATATCACCCCTATGAACGTCAAGATAGGAAGTCTGACCCTAAGAAACAGGACCGACCGGCATGGAAAAACGTATCCTCTCACAGCCAGTACAGACGCGGGAAAGGAAAACATCAGTATTCCTCACGACCAGCCAAGGGCCAGCAGCCGTATAAATGACAATTACTATGTAACAAGTTTAAAGGCACGGCTGCTGGCCGGGAGCACCCCCAAAGAGACATTGACTGTTCAATCGTTGAAAACAAATGTAAATTTAAATGTTGTCAGCCATGTTCATTCTGCAACCGGGCATCCGCAAAGGAAAGGAATAAGTCCTGGCTTGTCAGCTGTAAATTTAAAAGGTTGTACATTAAAACATGTCAAAGGTGCTTCTTCTGTCATTCAATTGCCTTGTGTCCAATCTGTGACAAATGTCCCTCTTGTTGTAAAAGATCTGCCTGTAGGGGCCAGACTTCAAAACTTTTGGCAAAGAGGTGCCGGACCGAAAATAGTTCAAATCTTGAGAGAGGGCTACACCCTCCCCTTTCGGATCCGGCCAAACCTTGCAAGGTCTCCCACCGTCATAAGCCGTTATGTCAATCCCCACAGGAACAGCTACCTGTTGGAGGCATTACATCAGCTTATGGACAAAAATGCAATAGAGTTGGTCCACAATCAAACATCTCTAGGGTTTTTCAACCGACTTTTTCTGGTACCCAAACCCAACAACAAGTGGAGACCTATACTAGATCTAAGCAAACTAAATCTTTTCCTCAAGGTGGAGAAGTTCAAAATGGAGACACCAGAAACCATCAGGACATCCCTCCAGCAAGGGGAGTGGGTAACCTCAGTAGACTTCAAGGATGCCTACTTCCATATACCAATACAGGAACAATCAAGGAAATATCTCAGATTTCATGTCCAGGGTCGGACCTACCAATTCAAAGCACTGCCTTTTGGTCTGTCCACAGCGCCCATGGAGTTCACTGTATTGGCAAAGGAGGTGAAATTGATGGCTATACACAAGGGTATAAGAATCCACCAGTACCTAGACGACTGGTTGGTCAGAGCCAGATCCCACCAAACCTGTCTCCACCACACCCAGATCCTGGTCGAGATGTGCCAGGATCTAGGCTGGCTGGTGAATCTAGAAAAATCAGAGCTGGAGCCTCAACAAGTGTTCAACTTCGTAGGCTACCAGTTCGACCTCAAGTCCGGCCGGGTCAGACCGACACCGGACCGGTGGCAAAGCCTTCAAGGAAAGATTCAAACACTGCTTCTACTACCGGCTTGTCCGGTCCGGCAGTTCATGTCCTTGATCGGTCTATTAACAGCCACAGAGAAACAGGTTCACCTAGGCCGGTTACATATGAGACCCATACAGTGGCATCTCAAAAACAATTGGAGGGTACCAGAATCCCTGGAAAAGGTCATTCCTCTACCCAGGTCCTTGCACCCACACTTGCAGTGGTGGCTAAACGAAAGCAATGTGCTTCAAGGTCAACCACTACACCCTATAAAGCATGCTCTGCAAATTTTTACAGACGCATCAAAAGAAGGGTGGGGCGCTCATTTAAACGAGTTCACTGCAAGGGGGTCCTGGTCAGTGCCGGAAAGCAAGCTGCACATAAATTATTTGGAACTAAAAGCAGTCCTCTTGGCCTTAAAAGAGTTCCAAAATCTATGCACAAACAAAATTGTCCTAGTGGCCACAGACAATACAACAGTAGTGGCCTACATAAACAAGGAAGGGGGAATGAGGTCGGGCCCACTGTGTGCTCTACTGTGGAGAATCTTGACCTGGTGTTCCCAGCGTCAAGTGACCCTAAAAGCCCGACATATCCCTGGCCGACTAAATGTAATAGCAGACAAACTATCCAGGCTAAATCAGACCATCCAAACAGAATGGTCCCTCCTTCCGGACATTTTTCAGGACTTGTGCAGAAAATGGCACCGACCTCAGATAGACCTATTTGCCACGAGGTTCAACAACAAGTTACCTCTGTTTGTGTCTCCAGTGCCGGACACTCTGGCAGTAGCAGTGGACGCACTCACACTGTCATGGGAGGATCTGGATGCATACGCCTTCCCACCGACCGCCATATTGGGCAAAGTGGTGGAGAAGTTGCAAGACTCCCCGTGCAAGAGACTCATTCTGATTGCTCCGGGGTGGCCCAACATGCCTTGGTTCTGGGACTTAGTGATCATGTCCAGCCAGATCCCTCTAAGCCTGCCCAACCAGCCCAACCTGCTGACACAGCCCTTCAATCAGATCCCTCACAGAAATCTGACAAATCTAAATCTCCATGCCTGGCTCCTAGAGCCACAACAATCAAAGAGCAGGGCTTCTCTGAGGCAGTGGCAGCAAGAATTGAGGCTCCTCAAAGAAGATCTACCAGATCAGTCTATGAGGCAAAGTGGGCCATTTTTACAAAGTGGTGCGTCTCTAATCAGGTGGACTTCAGGTCACCACCTGTTAAGTCGGTGGCTGACTTCCTAATGTACCTCTTTGAGGACAAGAAGTTACAGCCCAGCACCATTGATGGATACAGGTCTGCCATTGCTGATAAACTGGGTAATACAACAGTCAATATCAGCAAAGATGATAATCTCACTCGTCTCTTGGAAAGTTTCCACAGAGATAGACCCAGAGGGCGGAGGGGAATACCCTCCTGGAACCTTTCCCTGGTATTACACCAGCTGACAAGGGCTCCTTTCGAACCGCTTAGGGAGGCATCTCTGAAGCATCTGACCTTCAAAACTGTCTTCCTTTTGGCCCTGGGCTCTGGCAAAAGAAGGAGTGAGATCCATGCATGGCAGCACAAGAACATCAGACATCAATCCGATTGGTCTAAGGTGTCTCTTTTTCCATCCCCCAGCTTTCTCTCTAAGAACCAGCTGGCCAAGGAGGGTCCAGAGAGTGTAGCCCCAGTGGTCATACCAGCCCTGGCTCCTACTCTAGATAGATCCCTCAAGTCTGACAGATCCCTCTGTCCAGTCAGAGCTTTGCGCTACTATTTGGACAGGACTTCAGACCTCAGGCAACACAAGGAGTTAGTCTTTGTCTCCTTCAAGAAAGGTTTCGACAAAGACATCTCCCCTGCCACTATCTCCTCATGGATCAAACAAACTGTGATCCTATGTTATGAGCTCTCTGATCATCAGGCCCACACCCTACATCAAGTTAAAGCTCATGATGTCAGGGCTTTTGCGGCTTCTAAGGCTTTCCAGTCTGGAGTATCCTTAGAGCAGATCCTAGCAGCCTGCCACTGGAAATCTCATAATACCTTCACCCAATTCTACCTGAAGGATGTGGCTTGGGCTGACTCAGAGCTCTACCATCTTGGACCGGTCGTGGCTGCTCAGCAGATCCACCAACAGACCGGTACCTAGAGGAGAGATGTACATATGTAAATACTTGTACATATCTGTATATATTGCACATATAGTTAAAGAGTAATAAAAAAAAAAAAAAAAAATCTCACGTACTTCCTCCGGGAGGCTTAATTTTTATGGGACTGAACTCATCCCTCTCTTCCCCTACCTCAGAGCAGGTCTGTAAAAAAAGGGGGGGGGCAAGGTCGACTCTGACGGTTCCAATCCGGATAACCGGATGATGATATTCGACCATAGCCTTAAGGGTTTAGACTTCAAGTCTACCCAGTTTTAAAAAAGGTATTGTCATTAGTCTGCATGAGTTCAAGTTTTTAGTCCCTAGTAACTTACCCGCCGACCAAGCGGTAGTTATTCAGCTATTGTCCATTGGATAGGATGTATTAACGCAATAAAATTGCAAATTTAATAAGTAAATTAAATTTTTATAAGTTAATACCCTATCCAATGGACACACAAGACCCTCCCACCGACCCCGCTTTCAGTTTACTAGGGGTCTAATAGGTTTAGACAACGAAAAAGATGCTATGACGTCACGCTGTCTAGACAGGAAGGAAGTACGACACGCCATCTGGCGAGTGCACAGTACTGGGCCGGCCTGGCCGGTGGAGACACAGGACGTCTTTTTCTGACGTTTGGCGGGCCGGTCCGCGCCGACCGGATAAGCTATTGTCCATTGGATAGGGTATTAACTTATAAAAATTTAATTTACTTATTAAATTTGCAATTTTGTGGTTTTTTTTACTTTTATCTCCTTTATTATTGCTTTTACAGCTTTTAAATGTATTGGGAGGTGATAGGAAATCATATGCAGGGGTCTAAAAAGCTTTTCATATTTACCCCTGGCCCTCCCTTGTGGGTCAAACTAGAGTCATAAAATCACAGATTTTGTGTTTTTAAGCTTCTTAGGATGTGCTTTTTTGTTTTCAAAAACCTTTTTCTAGTTATTAAATACCATTAGAATATTTCATAATGTAGCCAGTTGATGCTTGTTTTTTATGAAGTCAAAAGATCACACATAATAAGTGGGTAGCTTGTTTGTACACTAAACATTTCATGATTCCGCCAATCAAGAATACTGAGCTTGATCAAGTAGAGTTTTAAAATTAAACTGCAATGTCTCGGTTTTATTTGATGTTTGGTATTTAACTATAGTTAGAACTGGAATGATTTGAGTAAACAAAGTGAAACTTGCTGAACACTTTCTGATAAAATTTTAGAATGTATCTTCCCTTGGTAGATTTAGTCAGCATCCGGTAACCTTTGTTACCATAGCAGCAGCTTATCTTTGAAACTTTGGTATTTTGTATAAATTTCAATGTACAAAATGCACTTTTTGCTTTCCAATAAAATAAGAAATAAGATATTTTGTTGTCTAGAGGATTCCATTATTTGTAGCCACAACAATCCCATAAAGTTTGCATTTTATTCTTTGGAAAGCTAAAAGTCTTTTCGTTAACAACAAAGCTATAATAGTGTCTTGTTATTGTTGAGAAGTTTTTTTTCATTATTTATATGAATTAGTTCCATTTAATGCCATAAAAACAAGTGTGGATAGTTCTTTTTACTTGTTTCTTTTTAACTGTGATCTGTTGTATGTTGTGAGAGAAATCCTGGTATCTGTCCTGGTTTTTATTCCAAGTTCAAAATAGGATATTTCATGTCAAAGCTGTACATAGTGAAGAATAAGTCAGGTGTTTGTTTATTGGTAAAAATTTTCTGTAAATATGGTTGAATCCCTTTAAGTAACACTTTGTGATGCAAAATTTCCTTTGAAATTAGAAGTAAAAAGACAGGTCCTTAAAAGACCTTATTTATGAAACTCCACCATTTTATCTGGAATTCTGGGTGAAGTATTTTTCTTTCCTTGATGTTTGACTTAACAGGATTCAACTATTCCTATTTTTGTTGTGAAAAAAGCCGAGTGAAAATCTGGTATTAAAGTGGTCACATGGACGTCGACTCCAAAGGTGAAACAAAACTTAATGTCGCTACATATCCACATTACAGCTCTTATATTCGATGGTGTGGGAGGAAACCCTCTCACCTCAATTGTACCATCCCAGTATGCAAAACAGATGGACTTCATATTGAGCAAAACTCCCACTTCATAAAGAATAACAAATCAAAACAACTTCACAAGTTAGAAGTACGTGAAAATATTGTCATGGCTTCCCATGACTTTAAGCTGTGATAATAGTGGACTTTTTTTAAAGATTTACTATTTTAATATTGCAGTTTACAACGCTTTTCATTTGACCAAACTTAGGGATATGTACTTGATTTATAATTGGTCACACTGAAAGGTTGTTTTTTGGGGGGTTTTGTTGACATTTGTCTCAGTTTTAAGTATGAATAAGGCTTATTTAACAATTGCAGGTGACAGTTAAACGGAGAATAAAATTGCTTCACACTCATTATGGTACCGAGTATGGTCAAGTAGGTATGAAAAAAACAACAAAGTCCAAATTGAAAAAAAAAGGATAGAGGAGAATTATATGTGTCAACAGTGAAATTATAGCCAAACCTTTTAAAGTGAAGTACCCCCTGTTAATGTTAGACCTTGAGAAGACCTTTTCCATTGACCCTCTTATGTACAATACCTGCTTAAATAGAAGGTTTTTTTTTCTAATTCCTTGAGAATTGGTTCAAATTTACTTTCCTTTACACAGTTTGCAGTCAAAAACAAATACGTTGAACGGTTCAGTTGTTTACTGAATCTGTGGTTTGATACTTGCTCTTGTTATGCATTCAGTGAATGCAATGGGCATCTTAAATAATATTAAGTGGATTTTGCTGTTAATTTTCTTCATGTTTCTTCTTTGAGTTGATTGAATTTCAGAAGTCTGTTTACACAGATTACGTTCATCTTTAACATACAAAAACTTTACACATATGATGCAAAATGAGAAACTATATGCTCTGCTTCTAGCAACAAAATGCAACAGTATTTTTGCAGCTATATGTGAACACTGAACAATACATTCATATATATTGCATGTTTAACTTTATAAGAGAAAAACATATTAATGTTTGTGATACAAACCTTGCTCTTTTGAGAAAACTCCGCCTGTATTTGAGGCTTGCTTCAATTGTTTGCAACAAATGCATCAACAGTGAGAAAAGTAGTGTTTTCTTCGACACATTGTAACTTAAAATACTCTCCAAACTTTAAGGAACAGTTCTGTAAGTTGTATCCCCAGACAAAAGTTGTGGAAATATTGGTTTTAAGCTTGTCGTGCTGTCACCTGAGATTTTTTTCAGACAACATAACTGAAAAAGTATTTGAGCTGGAGCTTTAGATCTAGATGTACGGTAACATACAGGTAAGGGCTTCAAACCTTTTATTTCTAACCTTGACTAAAAGGTCAGTGGTGCCCCCTTAATCACATTTGTTTTTGCCATTTTTCACTTTTTTGGACTAGTACATTAGATGCAATCATCTTATCATTGATATGTGCAGTGGATGTTTAACAGATATACATGTATATGTCCACAAAATATTTACTTTGAAACTCTACATTCATCGTCATTCAGAGAGTGCAAAACCACCCCACAAATTGCCATATTTATCCAAGTGATATGGAGTATGAAAGTGAAGTAAAACAAATGAGGGGCTGCAAATCTTTTTACAGTTCAGATTTCATCTTTGAAACCTGCTTCAAGGTCATAGCTTCAGGGTTACTTACCGGAAGGGCTTTATATCTTGCTTATTATTGGTTCCAGAGCTTTGGAATATGGAATATAGCAAGTGTCAGATTTGACCTTATAACCTCTGATTCAAAGGTAAACGAAGTCAACTTGCCAACTGAAGAAAGGTCTGGACTCATTATTGATCCTAGGGGTTTGGAATGTGAAAACAACTTGAAGGAAATTATGGACTGCAAGTCTTTTGGTGCTGTGGGATTTGACATATGCAGATCTATGCAAAGGTCAAATAATGTAACCAAACTGAAAAGCCCTTGCATCTCCCTTAGTATTTATCATAGAGGATTGTAATACCACAACAACTAACTTGAAATTGTGGACTGCGAATTGGTTGGCAATGTCTGATTTGGCTTGTGTCCCCTTCAAATCAAATGATGACATTTATTATCCAACCCGTATTTGACCCGTATAGAGGGATATACTGAGAGGGATATATTTTATTTGTATACAACAGCTCCTCTGTACCATGGATAATTAGTGTCAATAACTTCCGGTTTTTCACTAATACTTCGGAAACTATGTTGCCTACAAATATGTATTAAATATCATTAGAAAGGTTGTTTTACAGCCCTTATCCTCGTGTTTGTTACATAAAAATCCACACAGAAATGACTGAGATATTGCAAGTTAAAGATTGAAGTTTTTATATTCACTGTTGCCTATGCTTTTTGATAGCATTTTTCTCATTCCCTCATTAAATATTCATGTTATTTAACCCATAAGTCGTACAAAATGGTGGATAATAAAAGTAAAACATCCCTCTATAGACATATGCAGAAAAAATATATCACTCATGAAAATTAACAATATAATACTTGTGCTTTGTATAATATTATCTTCATTCTTGATAGATTTTTTCTTTATATGTCATTCGGGAAGTTTTAATGTTATCTAATTGCTCTTGTTTATCTCCCTTGCTATTATTCTTAGAGGCTTGAGATTTCAACAACTGATTGAATATCAGTGAATCTTTTGTTAATGTCAGTTTTCACCCGCAACATCTCCCAAGTCAGATGTCCTCACCATATCCGAGATCCCTGGTACCTCAGCTGTGTTAATTCTCTGTATATTGCACCACTTATGTCCTGTCTGGGGCATACTCTGCATTGCAAGGCAATCTCTAATTTTCATTGTAATTATAATTATATAAATATTGTTATGTTTTTGTATTTTTTCCATGCTTCTACTTGAGAATATATTTTTGTATAAAAAGTATAGGAGACATCAACTGGTGTACAAAATTACATCATGGAAGTTGTGATACAGAAAGTCTGTGTAGTTTGTGTGTATTTCCATTTGATAAGGGTGTTCACTCTTTAAGCTTGGCTTTCTCATTGTAGTAATATGCAGATACATGTAGTTTGTTCCTGCATAGAAAATATTAAAAAAAATTTTACTACAGTCTTGCCAAAATTTTGCCTGGTTGCAAATTTACGCTAAGTTTTGAACATTTCAAGAAGAA
Organism: Sabellastarte sp. h YS-2021; assembly: GCA_964017235.1. Classification (NCBI taxonomy): domain Eukaryota; kingdom Metazoa; phylum Annelida; class Polychaeta; order Sabellida; family Sabellidae; genus Sabellastarte; species Sabellastarte sp. h YS-2021. The sequence goes on along the minus strand of OZ024927.1, from coordinate 136,427,815 downwards.
TTTATAACAATCGTTTTCCATTTGAAAATGAGTGTTTATAAAAAAATTACAGTGGACTGTCTGCAAGAACCAATTTTGAAGTCTCAGTGTGTAAAATTGCTGTACTCTTGTAGATATAAACAGAAATTAACCACTTACCTAGAACCAAGTTCTAGTTATACATTCTACTGTAGTGCCCAGCCTGTTTTCTGGAATTATGGCATACTTTAAAGTGACAAAGAGAGACAGGTCATCAGAGAGCATGATCATTTTTGACAGATGAGAGGAATATGCTGAAACAGTTTGGAAAAAAAAACATGTTAAAACAATGAATGGCGGTCTTTCAGTCTTACCTGGCCATGGTTTATTAAGCCATATATCTTGATTTAAATTGTGCCATAATATGTTTTAACTAAAAAAAAGCTGAATGAAAGTGAGCTTTTGAAACTATGCACTATATGAATATCATACTGTCAGTAGATTAAAATTGTAGAACGTTTCATGGTTGTTTCATTACCTGTGTGTTGTTACCCGTAGTCCAAAAGGGCTGTCAGGGTATCGTTTTCACTCATGGTTTCCAGATGGGCAGGCAGGCTGGCAGCAGAAAAAAAGTTTGTCCGTGCTGTATCTCAGAAACCGTAAGATATAGGAAGTAGATACTTGGACTTGGATATAAGTTGACAGGGACATTGCTTAGGGCTTGTAGGTGTGCAACGTCATGATGTGACCTTGATTTGACCTTTTGCCTTGCTGTAATGACCTTGACCTATAAAATCTTGGGCTATATCTCAGAAACCGTAAGGTGTAGGAAGTTGATACTTGGTAGGGACATTGGTTGTCGGTTGTAGGTGTGCAACGTCATGGTGTGACCTTGATTTGACCTTTTGCCTTGCTGTAATGACCTTGACCTATAAAATCTTGGGCTATATCTCTGAAACCATAAAGTGTAGGAAGTCGATAGTTGGTAGGGACATTGCTTCGGGGTTGTAGGCATGCAGCACCATGGTGTGATCTTGATTTCCCCTTTGCCCTTTGTTGTAGTGACCATGAGTTTTAAAATCTTGGATTCCGCAAGGTGTAGAAGGTTGACACTTGGTCAATGCTGTCATCTTGCTATCGAATTGTCTTGTTTAAATACTTTACCTTTACATACATTTTCTTTCTCTTAGACATTGTTTTCTCTACTTACACATTATGTGGACCTTTTTTAACTGGCACTGCTCTGAAAGTATCCCAATCTTTGTGCTGTTTCACTACTTCTATATCTCATGGTGTTGAAAGCTATTTCCCCAGGCTTTGGGGTATGGGGATCTCTGATGCTATTTTTAGTGTATGCAGTCAACTCCAGACCAAACCAGTTTGCAACTAGGAATTTGCATAAAACCCACTTTCCAAAAACAAACTTACTACACTAAAAATGGTGTACTGTAAACTTTCGAAAGTTTACAACCCTGAATTATCCATGAATTTAAATGAAAAATATTAAAAGATTATTCGGAACTGGCCCATATATTTTTTACATACATTTACTTCTCTAACAAAAAAAAAATGGTAGCACCCAGTGTAATACCATAAAATATTTACAGTTCTGTAATTCCATGGTGCTTTTTCAGTACCTCCAAACCAAAAGAACAATTTTTATATTGTTACATCTCTCAACTATATTCATTTAATATAAAGTAGCCACATTTTTATCTTTTAGTACATGCTCATGATGTGGTATTTGTTTGCTCGGAACTTGTGAGCTTGAGTTTTGTCAATGAATGAAGACTTTATATTTTAGCATGGAGGCTTTTAACTTTGAATACTCCCTGAATACCATAAGATTTGCAACAATGCAAATGTAGATCTAAAGATCACCTAAACATTCAAGATTACAATGATTTATCTTGTCAACATATTGCTTTTATCACAGTAGAAACACATACCTCTTAAACAACAAACTGCAGCCATACATATATTGGGGAGAGCAACGTTGTAAAAATGTTTGTTTTTAAATGTTTACTTGTTGCTGTTTAAGCATATCGTGTGTTGTAGTTCCATGAAGACAATCTCACTTATGTGGGTTTTCAGAGAATTGAGTGGCGACAGTATGTTCAGAAATTTAGAAATTTTCTTATTCAGGATTTTTGGAAAGAATGAACTCATGGTACATTAATTTTAATTTATGTATTAAATAACAGCATCTGTTAATTTTAAAATACTAGTTAATAAACTGTTAGCAGCATTGGTTCTGGTCAGATCTCCGTAGTTGGTTCACGTTATCAGGATTTTTTGAATTTAAAGAATAAGGCCAAGTAACAGATTTATTCATATGTATATAGCCTAGGAAAATAAAGTCTCGTTAATCTGTTATGTGGGTGTTCCACCACACGACTAAGGCTCCCGATTAAGGGTTTTTGAGGGTCGGTTTCAAAAATTTGCTTAGTCCCAGGCGTCCTGTAAGGGTCGGTTGTGGTCGGTTGAGGCCGTGTGAAAAATCAAACATGTTTGATATTTCTCTCGACCCCAACCAATTATTTTTTCCCGCCATAAACCAAATGTCCAGACCCAGGCTTCCCCAGGCCTCCTCAGACCAAATTTACACAGTCCTATGTTGTCCCAGGCCGCCTGCAACCCTTAGTCCCCGACCCTTAGTACCTTAGTCCCAGGCCTCCTGCGACCCTTAGTCCCATTGCAAAACAAGAATCGGCTATCTCGGTCTGGGGACGCCTCAGGACACCTTGTGGGGTCGGGACTTAATCGTGGGTTAGTCGGGGCTTAGTCCCAGGAGGCCTGAGGCATCCAGGGACCTAGTCGATTTGTCTAAGACAGGATTGTGGTTCAAACTGACCAGAAAAATGGCTTAGTTCTTAGTCCCAGACCAGTTAGGGACTGTCTGGGGCGGCCTAAGGCGTCCTGAGGCTTCCTGAGGACGATCTGTACTTAATCCCAGACTTTGAAACCGATCCAGTTTTCCCGCCCATTTTTGGTTTTTTTTTCACCGTCTGTCCACGATTAAGGGTCGCCGACAGGATCGGGGCTTAATCCTTTGGTGGAACAAGGGCATTAATAGGAGAAATCCAATGGAAATGTGTATAAATTTGTCTTAAAATGTTTGTGACTTTTGTACAAATAAGCATGTAGTCTGTCAGCTTTTTCAAAATCAATAAACAACTGTTCTCCCAGATGTGTCTTGGTTGATTTGGAGTTCCACTGATATCTGCCAAATTACTAGGGACCTCTTGGTGAAGGTCTGTGCTCTGCAAGTGTTTTTAGTTCGATTCTGGGTTTTATTTTTATTTTCAGCCATCATACTTTTTCGTTCAGGTAGTCTGATAAACACGTTAAGAAATGTAGCATTGATAAGGGTCTCTCTCCTGATATAGCAAAAGTCAACAAGAATTCTTAAATGAAAACTATTCAGGTTCATATCTACAATGGTACAGTTTTTGGGTTCAGTCAGGGTTAGATTTTATTAGTTTTCTGATGCCTAAGAGCCAAGTAAAAGTCAATGTTACAGCTACAGAGTAATTTACATTAAAATACATTGAGCTCTGTACAATCTGTCTCCCCACAATTTGGCCACTTTCCTGCCTTATTTTTAGGTCCACTTTGACAGGAAATATTTTGAGTTCACTGGGAGATGTATTAATATGTGTTTTACCATAGATTTTCAATACCAATACCATTGAAACTGCAAAATATAGAAGTGCTTTATATTTATTTAAAATAATACTGCTCACTATACATGTCACAAAGCAGTACAATTTCTAGAATAAATAAACTTAGACAACATTCCCTTTTACAAGTAATGGATTAAGGTGCAAACATTTTGAATGACTTGCACTTGCATTATCCTGCACAGACATTACTTAATCTTTACAAATTAATTTGATATTTAATTTAAAATCACAGGTGTTGCCTCTCCTGCAAATACATCTTGAATAACTTATGTGGTCAAACACAAGCAAAATGAAGTGACCGTTTGTTTCAAAGAGAATTCCTCACAAGTGTATGTAAATATTAGCTCCAGAGGATTTATTTTGCCATGAAATTTATCCCGTTGTCAGGAACTGTTGATGTGGTAGAATATTTTTTCTGGCCTGCTGAGATTCAACATGGTTCAAACGGTATGTTTAGAAAGCTTAGGAGTTGAATGAAATATCAGATCACAGAAATAATTGAAGCGACTGAAATAGTGGAGGGCATGTCAACACCTCCCATCCCAATAATGGACTTCTGATGCTGCAAACACATCTTTGCATCTTTGTTAAACAACCTCAACTTGGCAAAGTCGGATTTATGGGTATGTCATGTGACACGATGACTTGATAACCTAGAGAAGAATACTGACAAGTGTAGCTGTCCCACTAAAGGGATCTTCTCAGAAGAGCAAAAATATTATCAGCATAAATATACACAAGAATATTACATTTTTTATGGGGAGCTCTTCATGATTAATACACTATTAAGCTTCAACTATTCTACTTCAAATTGTGTTGTCCTACTTGAAAAGCAACGTGAATGCTGAAGAATAATTCTACATATACTGACAAGGCTTATGGACAACCATCATAAGAATTGCTAAGCACTTTCTTTTAACATATAATTACTGTTGAGACAGCTTTAAAAAGTGAAGGTCATAACATAAACTGAACATATCAGTCTAAATAATACACATGAATTATCATAAAATATTAACTCCTTAATACAAAATGGAGGCAGACAGCAAAGAATATACCAGTGAAGATTCAAGAAATATTACCCAGCCCCACCCCCTGTCCCCTTCCAAAAAAATAAAATAATAAAATAAACAGGATAAAAAATTAGACTATGATATTAATTTAAATTTCTACAAAAACAAATCTCAGACCCTCAATCTCTGAAACATCGACTGAGTTCAAATGATCAATGCCTGGTTTAAATAATCAGCTGGTGTACCAGTATTTGAAAGCAAATAACATCAGCAACATGAAGTCTTTGTAGTCCTCAATATAGACAAGATATGAAAAATGAGATGTATGAATGGTATGCAGATTGATCCTGAAGAGTCAAATCACATGGGACCAGAAAAAAGCATCTACCAAATCAGGATTTCTAGCAGACGGTAAATGTTCCCAAACCTTCAGACTATTACTCTTGCACCTGTACTTCAGCTTCACAGAATTCTATGTAATAAGGTTTTAACTCCTTTCTCTTCTGTAACAATATTCAAGGTAAATTGTAACAAGGTTTTAACTCCTTTCTCTTCTCTAACAATATTCAAGGTAAATTGTTGATTTGTAAACGCATTTCTGAAATGTCCTGTAAACAAAATCTCTCAATGTGCAATACCACAACTATGATATCAACTATATGTAACTGGTCGGATAAAAAATACATGCACAGAAATTCTCTCCTGACTAGCAATATAAATGACAACGAAAATACACTTACAAATGTCATGGGCTGCTATATATATCAAGGAAAAGTACTCTCAGTTTAAATGACAAAGTTTGGGGCAAGAAAATGTTTTCTCTTATGAACAATTTCATTTTAAATTAATCTTTTTGCTCCTCTCGCTGCAAAGGTAAAAAATATCAGAGATGCCCGTACCCCATAGCCCGGAGAAATAATTTTTAGCACCACAAGATACAGAAGAAGTGAAACTGTTCAAAGATCAGGAGACTTTTACAGTAAATAGTGTCAGCTTTGTAAAGATCCATATAATATTTAAGTAGAAAAATTAACATTTAATGTATGTAAATATAAAGTATTAAAATGAAAATGATATAGTAAGACGCTAACATTAATCAGTACACTAAAAATTACAAATCTGTAAAATTTATTAATGGAAGTATAGCTGTCAATGGAAATAGCACAATTAAGTAAAAGTATGATAATCATCAGCTGCACCAATCCACACATCTTTGCGATAAGAGAAATATGTCTCAAATATGGCAGGTCAACAAACTTTGGCAGAGCCAAGGATAAAGGTCACAGCATGGCGATGTACACCTACAGCCCCCAACTACTGTCCTACATCTTACGGTTTCTGAGATATGGCCTGCACAAAATTTTAAAGGTCAAGGTCACTATGGAAAGGTCAAAGGTCAAGTCAAGGTCACACTTTGATGTTGCACACGTATACCCCATAACTAATGTTCCTACCATGTATCAACTACCTACACCTTACAGTTTCCGAGATATCGCCCGGACAAGATTTTCAAACTCAAGGTCACTATGGCAAGGTAAAACGTCAAATCAAGGTCACACTATGATGTTGTACACCTACAACTCCTAACCAATGTCCCTACCAAGTATCAACTTCCTATGCCTTGCAGTTTATAAGATATAACCCATACAAGATTTTCAAACTCAAGGTCACTACGGAAAGGCTAAAGGTCAAATCACAGTCATACTATGACGTTGCACACCTACACCCCCAACCAAAATCCCTACCAAGTATGAACTTCCTACACCTTACGGTTTCTAAGATACAGCCTGAACAAACTTTTCCCATCATCCGCCCACCCAGCCATCTGGATGACATCTGTGAAAAAAATACCCGACAGCCTTTAAGTGCTATGGGGTAACAAGATATGACCACTTGTTACTGAATTTGCAAATTGAAAAAGTATATTTAATTGTTATAAGTTAATACCTTACCTAATGGACAATTTGCTATATCTGTCGGTACGACAGGTCCTGCCAAACGACAGAAAAAGCGGTCCTGTGTTATCAACCGGAAGACAAGTACGGTACTATGCATTCGCTAGGTGGTGCATCAAACTTCCTTCCTGTATAGGCAGTACAACATCAAGGCATCTTTTTCATTGTCTACACCTATATACACCCCTAATAAGTTGATAGCGGGGTCGGTTGGGAGGGCCTCCTGTCCTGGAACAGGAATATTAGAAAGTCAGCTATGGATTATATAGATGGTGCCCTGAAGTCCACCTGATTACTTTGGCACAACTTTGTAAAAATTATCCACTTTGCTTCATAGTCTGATTTGGTTGAGCCCCTCTGAGCAGCTTCAATTCATGCTGCCACTGCCTCTGAGAACCCTTGCTCTTTTGATAGCTGAGGCTCTAGGAGCCACGCATGTAGATTTAGGTTTAACAGATTCCTGTCAGGAATCTGATTGAAAGGCCGTGTTAGTAGGTTTGGCAGGTACAGAGGGATCTGGCTTGACATGGTCACCAGATCCCAAAACCAAGGCATGTTGGACCACCCCGGACATTGATTCTCCTGCAGGGCTAGTCCTGTAACTTTGCCACCACTTTGCCAAATATAGCGACTGGTGGGAGGCATATGGATTCAGATCCTCCCAAGATAGGCTGAGTGCATCGACTGCCCAGGCAAGGGGTCTGGAAGAGGCGACACAAAATGAGGCAGTTTGTTGTTGAACCTCGTAGCAAAGGTCAAAGTTGGAGTTTTACGTCCCATTCAACAGCCAGGGTCATACTGGGACCCGTTCTCAGTATTGTCACTTGTGGGATTCGTGGTTAAATGACACCCTTGCTAACCACTAGGCCACAGAGAACCTATTGAACCTCATAGCAAACAGGTCTGTCTGAGGTTGGTGCCACCTGGTGCATATCAACTGAAAAACCTCTGGAAGGAGAGACCACTCTGTTTGAATGCTCCGATCGAGCCTGGAAAGCTTGTCTGCTACCACATTCAGCCAGCCTGGAATATCTCAGGCCTTGAGAGTAGCCTTCTCTTAGGACTGTTATGACATTTTGAACAAAACTTGAGGAAACATCTTTCACATAATTTAACGACTTTACTTGATGAACAATATCAGGACTTAAGCCTTTCTTTTGCCGCTGCGCCACAGCAAAAGGTATATGATCTTCCACAAGTGAGTCAACATTTAAAGTCCGACAATTGTCCACAAAAGTCTTTTTCTTGCCAGTGACTTTTACAACAGTCTCTGTGTATATGGCCACTCCTATAATAACTCTGACCCTTGGCCGGTAGCTGTGAATATTTGGGAGACCTTTGCCTTAACCTTTCTTGCCCTTTCCACACTGCTCAGTTGTTTCCAAGCTGGTGGACCAGGTTTCCGGTCAGTGTCCGGTGTCTGGGATGGTACCAGCCAGTTTTCTTATTATCAAAGGAGAGTCTGTCAGCATGATGGTGTATTTCCTCTTCTGCCTTAATCATGAGGTGATATGCAGTGAGCTCATACGCAGAGGTGAGTCCCTGAGGGAGGCCAGAGAATCCTGTATGACCCCTGCCATATAACTGTCACAACATTCAAGGATGACATTAGCCATGCTGCTGAATATACAGTCTGAGAGGTCCTGCATGGTTCTTGACATACTTTGAGTGATGCTTTGATTAAAGGTCATTAAATAGGCTAGTTCTTCTGTGGCTTCCTGAGTTTTATTAGCTGACTTCCCCTTGGGTTTGTCACTCTGGATGATTTTCAGTTGGGTGGCCATAAAGTCTTGGTCCTTAGTCAAGCAGCAACTAAAGCTGGCTGCCTGGCTGTACATACAGGACTGGTATCTGGTCCACCTCTCCCATCTTCTCAGTATATCCTGGGGTACAGGTTGGGAAGTTGGTGCTGATGGTAGTGACTGCCTTGCTGGTTCATTAGTCTTACAGTGACTGAAGATTCTTTCTTCTTGGCACATATATCATACCATTTCTGTGTCTTGAGCACCCTGACAAACTGGTCCCTCAAGTGTCCACAAGCATCAGAGCTACAGGTTGGGTAGCCTTCAGCGAGAGTGATGTAATAGTGGTAGAAGATAGTTTGACAGAGACTTTGCTGGTTGGCTGGGTCCTGGGAGCAGCAAATTGATTGGCATCTTGATATAAGGCTGAACTCCTGAACTCAGGAACCTGGTGCCACCTAATGAATGACCTTACCCCTCTAATGATTTCCCGGTAATTCTGCTCATAACTCAGCTGCTGGTTCAGTTCCTCCTGTGGCATAGCAGTGTACCTCCTGATCAGAGACCTCGCCCTCTTCTTCCATGGGGTAGGAACAGGAGGATGGAAGGCTATGCTCTTCTGGATCAGAGTCCTCGTCCTGTGAGAGAACACCACCGGCCAATGATGACGTGGGCAGGACTTTCTTGCCAGTAAGAGACAGACTGGAAAAGTTCTGGCCAATTGGTCTGGTGGACTAGAGATTTGGCAAATCACTGGAACTGGTAGCAGTCTGTGATTTGGTGACCTGACTGGCAGACCGAGCCAAAGACATCTCACTGGGAACAGCAACAGTCTTGCTTGTACTAACAGGTTGGCTGATTGATCCAAAAGGCTGCAAAGCTAGAACAATGGAACCAGTAACAGACTGAACCTGACTTCCAGAGACTGTGTTGACTGGTCCAGTTAGCTGAAAAGTGCTGGAGCTGGTAGCAGGGTTACTTCGTGGAATAAAAAGTCTCTCTGAGGTTACCACAGTAAACATCTGCTTCACCAGCGAAACTGGCATTGTAAAAGTCTTGGCTAACAGCATGACTTCAGGCCTAGCAAAACCCTGTGACCAATTGTCGTCTAAAGCCTTGATATCAATACTGGCAGTACTTGATGACTTGCTGGATTTTTTCTTCTTGCTAGCCTCCTTAGGTGTAGAACTCTGTGAGGCTGCCTTCTTCTTGCTTCTTTCTGCAGTCGTCTATGTCTCAACCTGCCCTAGGATTCGAACTGTGTCAGGATCGACAAGGGAGGGAGAAGGGCTTCTATTCTAAGATTTCTCTTTGTGAGACTTATAGGTAGGGATAGTGAGTTAGATCTTCTGCTCAGCTGTTAATGCACTGCAAAACTCACATTCTTTCTTCAAGACACATGGATCCATCCCAATTCCTTTGTCATGACATCTAGCACACTTACAATGTCCATCAAAACAAGCAATTACATGCCAATAAGTGCCTTATTTCTGTCCCGGAGAGGCCATGATATGAGAAGAAACAGTTTATATAACAATAAGATGAAAATAAAGTTCAATCAGTAGAATAATCCACTTATTCTTCAATATCGAGAACTTCTTAAAAACATGTCTGCAAAGTGCACATGCCAAACGAAAAAGATGCCATGATGTCACGCTGTCTAGACAGGAAGGAAGTATGAATCGCACCTAAGGAATGCACAGTCCCAGACCAGTCCTGCCGGTGGATTACTCAAGACAGCTTTTTCTGTCGTTTGGCAGCACCGGGCACACTGACAGTATAGCAAATTGTCCATTAGGTAAGGTGTATTAACACAATAAAAATAGAAATTCTTGGCACCCTTAAAAGCAGCCACATGCAGATCACTTTAGGGCTAGTCCCTAAGCTTTACTAGGCCTGACAAATAGCCGATGTGCAGTAAAAACTTTGATACTGAAGCTGTGATATCTTAGAAAATGTCATGGCAAGCAAATCACTAAATCAGTACTTTCAGTGATACAAACTTGCTTAAGGAAATGTTATATTTGAAGCGTTGCAAACTCCTGTTCAATACAGTACAAAATTTGGAAAAATTGAAGCAGCAGTTAAACTGTTTTTGAATGGAAAAGGTGTTGGATATTGTTTTTTAGCAGAACACTTAATAACGTGACATGATTGACAAAATTAGCACAAATGAACACAAACAGCTTATTTTACACTTAACAGCACTACTGAGGATATAACAATGATAAAGATAAAATACACAACATACAATTTCTCAGGTGTACAGGCTTTTACATACCTTTTACAAACATGTACCAGCCATGAGCGCAGCCGCAACTGATGATTAACAAAGACACCTATCAGTATTGTATTCACAGATATGCACATTATTCAGACTTAATAACAAAGTTTGCAAGATATTTTGGTCCACATGGATATAAGTGGCGTGGTTTCCAGTATACAAGAGTACTCATTAAAATTAAAAATTTTAATTAGTTAAATGTAGCTTTTTTAAGCTACAGGCTTACCATGTGGGACTAAGTGCTATCTTCGGTGGCCACTGACAACTCGGCCAATTTAAGAAAAATTGGCATTATACTGACCAAGAACCCAATTCAGTGGTAGAACCTGTCATCTGGGGTGATGTAGATAGTGACGTAGTACACAACAGCCTTCTACAAGTTGGAATTGTGCCCATACACCTCAGGTCAAGGTCACTACGGCAAGGTCAAATCAAGGTCAGACCATGACGTTGCACACCTACACCCCCTAAGCAATGTCCCTACCAAGTATCAATTTCCTACACCTGACGGTTTCTGAGATATAGCCCGGACAAGATTTTATAGGTCAAGGTCACTACGGCAAGGTCAAAGGTTAAATCAAGGTCACACCATGATGCTGCACAGCTGTACACCCTAACCAATGTCCCTACCAAGTATCAACTTCCTACACCTTACGGTTTCCGAGATACAGTCCGGACAAGATTTTATAGGTCAAGGTCACTACGGCAAGGTCAAATCAAGGTCACACCAAGACGTTGCACACCTACAACCCCTAACTAATGTCCCTGCCAGGTTGCCGAAATATAACCCGGACAAGATTTTCAAACTCAAGGTCACTGCGGCAAGGTCAAAGGTCAAATCAAGGTCAGACCATGACATTGCACACCTACACCCCCCAACCAATGTCCCTGCCAAGTATGAACTTCCTACACCTTACGGTTTCTGAGACAAAGCACGGACAAACTATTTCCCACCCGACCGACCGCCCACCCATCCGGACACCATGGGTGAAAACAATACCCCGACAGCCCTTAAGGGCTGTGGGGTAAAAATCATCTCTGCAATTTTATGTGTTTCTAGCAAGACGGCGGCCAACAAGAAGAAGGAAGCTGTGAACTATGTCACCTCGAGGCAGCAAGAACTGCCACTGAATGGGCTACTCGGTCATTATATGCTCACTTGTCTTGAGCTGGTCGTGTGGCATCTACCACCTGAGATAGCACTTAGTCCCACATGATAAGCTATTGTAGTGCAATAAATTATACTATTCAATCATTCACGGTACAACTTTGGAAAAGAGAGTACTTTTTCCCTGTATAATCAGCAGTTTATTAATATACTGACCTACAATTGTAATCGTTTGAAATTATTTTTAAAATTATGAAAATCCAGAAAAATAGATGTCAAAAAAGAAAGCCTCCCTGACTAGTAGAGTAAAAAATGCCCCCAAAAATCTAATTCATTATAACTTTACCTACTGTGCAAATAAGTTTGTTTTTTCCTTGATGACTACCTCTTTATTAGAGTTTGCTGACAGGGAGATCACAAAACATGATTGCCAATCATGTTGCTTTCAAAGTTGCAGTTGGGGCCAAGGTGGCCCAATTTTAACAGGTAACATTCACTTCCCACCTCTGAGACCTGTGTTCAAGTCCTGACCTGACCTTAAGTGGGAAACCTGGTAATTGATTACCGTTGGTTGGCAGTTTGCAGTACAGAACCTTTTCAAAATGTATGTACTGGTTTTCTCCATCCTTCTCACTAACCATCACAATATAACCAATTTAAAGGCACTAGGCAGGATGTAAAACACTCAATAAATCAATCAATCAAAGCTCCTGTTTTGCCCAATTAATAATGCTTAAATTTTCTTTTACGAAAATGCAAAGGTTTACAAAACATTTCACACAGATTTACAGAAGGTACAACAATTATTAGCCATCACAGACAACACAGGAAAACAAATATGTTTTAGGCTGTCACAATGACTTGGTAATGATGCCATAGTAAAAAGATAAGGGAATATACATGGTTATCATGTCATCATCAAGCTTACTCACAAAATCCTATGCTTCAAAACTAACAATGTACAAACACTAATGTATAATACCACACATGACCCAACAACTTTCAAATTTTAAAACTTTTGTGAACTGGTAGTCTGTTTGTGCCAGGTATTAAAGCAGAAATTCAAAAGGGAGTGCTAGGGATGGGTGTAAATGTGTGACCAGGTATTGACTTTACCAGTATTTTTATTATATACAACTGACAGTATTTTACAGTGTCACACTTGTTCTCACTTAATTTAATGCTTATTAAGTTGATGATAATAGACATACAAATTAAGAGGATTAAAGTTGAAACTGTGAGCTGGTTAGTGCCCAATTCACAATATTTATTTATTTAGATTCTTTTTACATCAAGTTTGAAGTTATTTTGAAAGAAAAAAAAATTTTTATTAAATTTCCGAATTTCAGTTTACACATATTTTAATATATATATTAAATATAGCAGAAAACTGTATTATACAACCCTGTATAAATTTATTGTTATGAACAAGAAATATATACTATGCACATTCAAGTACATTGCATTACAACTCTTTCAATATACTTTCCACTACAGTAGTGGAAGCTTGTGCTCATTGTCAGCATGTTGTCTATGTCATAATTCATATTTCGTTCTTGATATTTCTAACATAATTAAATAATGGCTGCAACTGATAGATTGTGATATACTTGAATACTTCCCATACACTATTTTTATTGGCCTACACTGTGTTTTGGTAAATTTTTCAATATCCTTCAAAATGGTTGCAAATATTTGGATTTACTCATTTCTGTGTTTCATTGAATTTCCAAACAAGAATGATACAACCTGATTGTTACATTCTGTGAAGTGCTCACAAAAGTTAGGTATTTTACATTGATCATATTTACAATAAAGATCATTATCTCTCTTTATACTAGGGCTGGGTCTGTAACACCAATATCGCAGTATCAAACCATTTCACACAAATACCATGTCAACATTTTTTAATCATAATCATGATTATCAACACATAAAATTGTTGTAAAAGTTAAAATATTAGAAACTAACCCTTAATCTGAATAAACTGTAAAGTATTATCTCACACTTTGTCAGATTTTATGGTGATTTCTTTGAACGCAATGGCCATATTCTGTTTTCAGGAACGGCACTTCCTGTTTGTGGGTTTATTTGATTGGGTACATACTAGATCACAACATTTTGGTTTCCCAGATTCAGAACAGTATTGCATTGGCAGGATACTGAAATGTAAAATACACTTCCGACTCTACGCTACTTAATACCTGGTAACATTCGATCCAGTGTAGAAAGGGTTAAAATATCCATTATCATAAGCTTCCATCTGCCAAAAGTAGATATACATCATGATTAATCAACTGTGATTAACATCTTTTATCTGTAGTATGAAATAAGTATACACAGGAATCAGGATTTTGACAAAAAAGTGCAGAATAACCGGCATCCATGCTAGTTTCTTCAGGTGACAAAAAAAAACGCTACAGTATATTGAAACATTATCTGGCCTTGCCAGGTGTAACTGTGAATCCATTTTGCACAAAACTGCCAAAACAGTGACACAATTGTTCGGAAAATACACAGTAACTGCAGAGATCTAGTCAGGTCGACTTATAGGAACCCTTGGTATAAATTCTACAAGTAACACCTGAAAAATAAAGGAGAGTGATTCATACAGTGCGTCCAACCCATTTAAAGTACAATTTGTTTGGCAGAATTTTTTTCTAACTCTCAGATTTTAAATGGGTGTTTTTCTATTGAAATTAACTCCATCATTTAGAATTGTTGGTTGTGTGGAAGTACATCTATTTCTGATAATGATATTTCTGTATTGACTTTCTACTGGATTTGTCTTTTACATCAGAGGCTCATCATTATGATTGCCATGTGTGGTAGTTTTTATACTGGATAAGCATCCACCATTACTTAAGTCTTCTATGAGTAATCTTTCTAGGGAGATAAGAAGCAACAGTGTCTCATTTTTTTTTAAAAAGTAACAAAATATATTACTTTATGTAAACATTTGGAAAACTCAATGTTCAAGAGTAAAATACAATAATAGTACACTTCTCATAGTTTAATGCCAGTGATTACCATTACCAAAAAGATTATTCTTTGGCATGTAACATAATGCCAAATATAACACAGGCAAATTAAAAAAATAAGCTTAATTTATTCCTCATAAATCTATACTTACATATTCTAACATTGAACTGGAATCACATCTTTGCTTGCTGAGTTTCCAATGTAAACCCAACTGGAAATAAATAATTAAGTAAATTTTAAACCACAGTAACACTATTCATGATAAAAAGCAATCATATGGACAGATTTTTTAAATAGAATTTTATATATACTGTTACATGGTTAAAAATAGCCAGCCTCGGTAGGCAAGAATCCCAGCCCACAGGTACAACTAAATGGCCAACAACATTGAGATTTGGGTAAATCTTATGAACAACTTCAGTTTTAAGAAGTATACAGAACCCACAAAATGTTGTCAGATGTAAGATTCACAGGCCATGATTTCTTACAAGTTGTTTCCATATTTTGAAGTGCTAGAACCAATCATAAGGGAGATATAAGGCCCTTTTATCATGATGGCCCTGTATGACCTTGAAGCAGGTGTCAAGGGTCAAATCTGATACTTGCAAAAGATTTGTAGAACATAATTTCCAATAGTTTTTTTTTCTCATTCCAAACCCTAGGACCAATAGCAAGGCAAATATTAGGCCTTTTTGATATGACCGCCCCCCTCCTCCCCATTTGACATTAAAGATGTGATATGGTGGCCATTTTGTTCTCAAAACAAGGCAAAAATAACTCTCAGGCAAGTTTTCCTATACTTCCAATATTTTAAGTTTTAGAACATATAAACGATTTTCAAACAATTGGCTATGGTGGCCATGTGGTTTTTGAAAATGCAGACAAACTTATTTAGAGACATGTTTTCACAGCCATAAACATTCTTTGCAAATTTAGAGAAAATATCTTCATAAATGAATGAGATATAATGGTTGATGTAAAAATGTAACAAATGCACACATACAAACACGCACTCAAAGAATTTGTTTCATAATCTCCCAACCTAAGCCTTTGGCCAGCAGGAGATAAAAATGCAATTGCAGTAACATAGGTTTAATAGAGCCCCATTTTCAAATAAGGTTTAGTCTGAAAAGTATTTAAAGTGTTCCCATATACCCTCTAAACCTAATCAGCTCTAGATACTCTTTTGGTTAACATATCCTGACTGTGAAACATCCACAAAGATTAAGACCCAAAAATAATCAAAATGTTGCCATGGCAACAGTTGCTGCCAGATACCCTCCAAAACCTAAACAGTTTCAGATCCTCTTAGGGTAAACATATCCTGAAAATTTAATGAAAACCCATGCATGGGTTTACCCAGTGGAACATCCACAAACTTTAAGACCCAAAAATCTTAATCAGTGTTCACTCTGATAACAAATTAAAGTGAGACACACCTGTCTCCCGAGTCTCATTTCAGTTGAAAAAGCAAAACAAATGTGAAAAAATGTGAGACATACTTTGCGTCAAGATTTAGTTCCAATTTCGGATTGCCTAAAATCCACTTTATTTAAAAAATAAGAAACTGATGCCAAACTAAAAGTTCAAATAAATTAATTAGTGTGGTTTTTATTTGTCAATTTTTTAAATTTCACTTCAGAACCAGATCAAAGTCTTACTGGCTGGGTGTTACTTTGTTTTGCTACTGTTATTTGGATTCATAAAATAAAATAAACTGCATTTCTTCTCTTTTCTATGAAGAAATATATATCTGTCTCTTCTGATAACACCAGAATTTCTTTGGTCAGTTGTTGTTTCGACTGTTTTGCCTGTGAAACAATATGCAGAAGACAAGTTAAAAATTCACAGAAAAGCACTGTAATCTTGCTAGAATACCCAAATTCTCACGTGAATTACTGTTAGCTGGATGTATCAAATAAAATAATCTCACTTTCATGTCTCTTTCCCCTATTTCTATGAAGAAATATGTACGTCGTCCCTTCCGATAATAGACAAATTTCTTAGGTCAGCAGTTGTTTTGGGTGTTTCGCCTGGTAGCGACGGCGCAGACATGTTGGTGAGTTGGTTTTGCGACAACTCGCCCCAGAGTGTGTACAAACTCACCAAATCGCGCTCAAGAGCGAACAATGCTTAAAGGCAACCGTTGTTACTGGATACCCCCAAAACCTAATCAGCTCTAGATCCTCTCAGCCACAATATACCCTGGAAGTTTGGCCAATATCCATGCATGGGGTTAGGCTGTGGAACACCCACAAACTTTAAAACGTAAATATCTTTAAAATGTTGCCATGGCAACAGTTGTTACTGAATACCCCCAAAAAACCTATAGAGCTCTAGATCCTCTTGGGGTTAACATACCCTGAAAATTTGGTGAAAATCTGTGTGTGGGTTTAGGATATAGAACACCCACAAACAGTGCACAAGATGACTTTAATCCCATCTTTGTTTGATACAAAAGTTAATATTTTCCTCGGCTATATTTGCCACCTTTGATAATTTATATTATCCCAAAATTTCAGTCACTGACATGATACCATTTCCTTTTAGAACATAAATATACTGGAAAAACATTCAGAGAAAGCCGACCTCTTCCAATGCCCAATATCTCCAATATGGATTTAGTGTAATGATTGAAAAATCTTTTAAAAAATTTATGGATCCAGAAGGTGATCTGGATCACCAGAAAAATTTAAACATCTGTTCCCTGTGTCACTGTCAACATTTCCTGGACATTTCATCAAAATTTTTCAGCAATTACTTATTGAAATTATTCTGCAAACAAATTAATCCACACCATCAATTACAACTAGACCTATGCATCGGAGAACCGATGCAAATCTGTATCCACCGGAAAGACAACTCACCAAAGCCAGTGAACCATCGTTTGATCTTGAAGGAGGGGCCAAAGGTCAAATCTGACATCAGAAGATTCCCAGCCCACAATATCCTGCAAGTTGGTTTCACATTGCAAACCTCTAGGATCAATAATAAACGAGTTATAAACCCTTTTAAGTTTGGCTGTCCTCGTTTGACCTTGAAGGAGGGGCTCAAGGTCAAATCTGACCACATCAGAAGATTCACAGCCCATGATTTCCTAGAAGGTGGTTTCACATTGCAAACCTCTAGGACCAATAATAAGCAAGTTATAAGCACTTTTAAGTTTGGCTATCCTCATATTACCTTGAAGGAGGGAGCCAAGGTCAAATCTGACCACATCAAAGGATTCCCAGCCCATGATTTCCTATAAGTTGGTTTACCATCCCAAACCTCGAGGACCAATAATAAGCGAGTTATAAGCACTTTTAAGTTGTCTATCCTCATTTGACCTTGAAGGAGGGGTTCAAGGTCAAATCCGACCATACCAGAAGATTCCCAGTTCATGATCTCATATAGGTTGGTTTACCATCCCAAACCTCTTGGACCAATAATAAGCAAGTTATAAGCACTTTTAACTTTGGCTATCCTCGTTTGACCTAGAAGGAGGGGCCCAAGGTCAAATCTGACCACATCAAAAGATTCCCAGTTCATGATTTCCTATAGGTTGGTTTACCATCCCAAATCTCTTGGACCAATAAGCGAGTTATAAGCACTTTTAACTTTGGCTATCCTCGTTTGACCTTGAAGGAGGGGCCCAAGGTCAAATCTGACAACACCAGAAGATTCCCAGCCCATGATTTCATATAGGTTGGTTTACGATCCCAAGTTATAAGCACTTTTAAGTTTGGCTATCCTCGTTTGACCTTGTCCATCTATGGACAGATGATTTTTTGAATTTTGATTTTGGTGTTGCGCCTTAGAGTCTGCCTAGCAGAGATTAAGCGCTATAAAAGTATAGAATAGAATAGAATAGAATAGAATAGAAGGAGGGGCCCATGGTCAAATCCGACCACACCAGAAGATTCCCAGTCCATGATTTTATATAGGTTGGTTTACCATCCCAAACCTCTAGGACCAATAATAAGCGAGTTATAAGCACTTTTAAGTTTGGCTATCCTCATTTGACCTTGAAGGAGGGGTCCAAGGTCAATTCTGACCACATTAAAAGATTCGCAGCACATGATTTCCTTTTTTCACATTGCAAACCTCTAGAACCAATAATAAGTAGGGCTGCAACGATTCTTCGGTTACTCAGAAACGAAACGATTCAGTTTAATACTCGAGGCAAGAGAAGTGAACCGGGTCTTCGAAAACAACTAAATATAGACGTAAACTCTACTACAAAATTCTATTTTTTTCTTTATATTAATACATGAATATATTTATATATTTTACTAATATAAGGCGTTTCCGTTTCAGCATTTTATATTTGCAAACTTTAATTCTTTGTGTAACAACGTTTTATAAGACGGCATTTTATAATAACGTATTTCGAAGATGCCTCAAATCTCGCAATATAAAGATTGTTAAAGTTTCTTATATTTTGCATTATAAATGCGTCCTTTTCCAAAATTCAATAAAATATCAAAATTCTTTCCTGTTGTGTGATTTGTAACCATTTTATAAGGCGTGATATGTCAAAATATGAAGCAGTTTATTTCGTGGGCGATAATCAAGCGATTAACCGAGTTTGAGTCGATTCTTCTAAAACGAGGAATCGAGGCGCGTTTTCGTGCTCGCTTGCAGCCCTAATAATAAGGATGATATAAGTAGTTTTAAAGGCCGCTATGTGGGTTACTTTGACACTCTGTGGATGACCTTGAATTAAGAGCTTCAAGGTCAAATGTCTGCAAGGTTGTAGAGGACATATATATCTGTTATACATATCACCTATGAAGACATTCAACATTATACCTATGAGAAACAGCCAGTAGTAAAATGTAGATAATTTTCAAAGAAATACCCGCGGCAGCAATCTTGTTTTTCAGAATGAGGCTAATTTCCTTCCAGAGAAGCTTACCCCCAATGAAGATATCCTGCAAATTTGGTGAACCTAGCTGATTTTGTTTTCCTCTTAGAGCGTTAACGCCGAAAATCTCTCTACGTGTGGCGGCGATGGCGTAGCGAAACCAAAGTATCCACCAGAGCCTCCAGTGGATACAAATATCTCTTTGTAGCTAGTTAACAATCTTGATACAAAGACAATAACATTACAATCGCTAAGTTCAATAGAGTTAAAATCTGAATGTATAATGTATATGGTTTACCTTGTGGTATAAATGACTATTTTCCCAATCTAATACTTTTTCTATGGCATGCCGTGTCTGAAAATGCAAAACAATCAAAACACCCTCTCAGTGGATTA
Source organism: Sabellastarte sp. h YS-2021 (assembly GCA_964017235.1). Taxonomy (NCBI): domain Eukaryota; kingdom Metazoa; phylum Annelida; class Polychaeta; order Sabellida; family Sabellidae; genus Sabellastarte; species Sabellastarte sp. h YS-2021. The sequence continues at coordinate 136,407,842 of OZ024927.1, read as the reverse complement.
TAATTAATTGCCAGTTGAAAAAGATTACAAGACAGTTTAAGACACAAATATAATAAATTGTAAATAAAGCTATATTCATCTTCTTTCAGTGATGTGGTTTTCATTTTGTTGTGGAAAAACTGACAAAAACCACAAAGACATTTTACAAATGGTAATTGAAATATCAAAGTTTCAGACCTTTCAACCAATTACATGTATCGTGGTTATAAAGTTCACATTTTGATTTAACATGGACTAAATATATAAAGTTTATAAACTTTAAGATAGCCTGCAAAGACATTAATTGGTTTAAATTTTCGAAGTGGTTGTGCTACCGTCATTGACGGATTTTTAACTATATGTCTGGGTTTCTAGTAGCAATAACTGTCACTAATTTTCTTTACAATATGCCAATCTTTCCCAAAATTGTAATGATATTTGTGTTCTCTAGTTGTTCAATGTAATTTTAATGTATTTAAAATTTCAAAATAGCAAATATAATAAGTAAATTAAATTTTTTAAAGTTAATACCCTATCCAATTGGCCCACCAAACGTCAGAAAAAGACGTCCTGTGTTTCCATCGGCCTGCCGGTCCCAGTACTGTGCACTCACCAGGTGGCGCATCGTACTTCCTTCCAGTCTAGAAAGTGTGACGTCATAGAATTATTTTTGTTATCTAAACCTATTAGACCCTAGTAAACTGATAGCGGGGTCGGTTGGAGGGTCTTGTGTGACCATTGGATAGGGTATTAACTTATAAAAATTTAATTTACTTATTAAATTTGCAATTTTATTGCGTTAATACATCATATCCGATGGACAATTGCTGAATAATGACTCCTTGGTCAGCAGGTAAGTTACCAGGGACCTAAGTGAACTCATAAACCAAAACTAACAAATTTTTCTCCAAGCCTGGGTCGACCCTGAGGTCGGGAAACCCTTAAGGCCATGGTTGGTTACATGCAGCCGGTTACCTGGGGCTATACCGACATTGCCCCCCCCCCCCCTTTTTAACAGACCTGCTCTGAGGTAGGGGAAGAGAGGGAGGAGTTCAGTCTCATAAGAAGCAGAAATAAACCTCCCGAAGGAAGCATGTCAGAGTGTTTTTTTTTGATTGGTTTTATATATAAATTTTTTTTTTTATATATATACAACTATTTACATATGTACAAAATCTCCTCTATTTCCTGGGTTATTGGTGGATCTGCTGTGCCGCCACTATAGGTCCCAGGTGGTCGAGCTCTGAATCAGCCCAGGCCACATCCTTCAGATAAAATTGTGTGAAGGTATTATGTGACTTCCGTGGCAGGCTGATAGGCTTTAAGGAGACTCCTGACTGGAAGGCCTTAGAAGCAGCAAAGGCCCTGACACCATGGGTTTTAACCTGATGTAATGTGTGGGCCTCCTGGTCCAGAGAGCTCATAACACAGGATCACAGTCTGCTTAATCCATGAGGAGATAGTGGCAGGTGAGATGTCTTTGTCAAAAACCTTTCTTGAAGGAGACAAAGACCAACTCCTTATTTTGCCTGAGGTCTGAGGTCAGGTCCAAATAGTAGCGCAATGCTCTGACCGGAAAGAGGGACCTGTCAGACTTGAGGGACCTATCCAGAGTTGGGGCCAGGGCTGATATAACCACTGGGGCCACACTGTCTGGACCCTCTTTGGCCAGCTGATTCTTTTAAAGAAAGCTGGGTGATGGGTACAGGGACACCTTTGACCAGTCAGATTGGTGTCTGATGTTTTTGTTTTGCCAAGCATATATCTCACTTCTACGTTTGCCCGATCCAAGGGCTAAAAGGAAAACTGTCTTGAAGGTCAAATGCTTCAAAGAGGCTTCATTAATTGGTTCAAATGGAGCCTTTGTGAGCTGGTGCAAAACCAGGGAGAGGTTCCAGTATGAGCAACGTTTACAACATGAGAGTTTACATGTGACTTTACAATAGTGTTCATTGTTTGCTCCCGGCCAGCAGTTCTTCCTGTAACTTGTCTAAACAGTAATTGTCATTTATAGGACTGTTGGCTCTTGGCTGGTTGTGAGGAGTAATTGGAAGATTTCCCTCTGGCTTTGTTGTAGTAACCTTTGCCAATGCTCTTCCATGCTGGTCTATCTGGTTTGTTTGAAGATTTCCTGTCTGATCTTTTCTTAGTCCTTTCAAAAGGGTGGCACCAACCCTTGCCACGTGGACCAGAACTATGCCCTTTGTTTTCATAATGTGCTATCTCCTCCTTGGCTCTCTTGACGGCACTGTCCAGAAAAAGGGTAGAGATATGCACAGGGGCAGTCCTTAAAGCTGCCATAGTGTCAGGCTTTACACCAGTCTTTAAGTGGGTGAGATAGGCATCTCGACGTGCCAGAGTCAAGTTTCCCATGGAAATGAAAACAAACTCGGTGAGATGTTCTATTGTCTTTGCTGCAGCCTGAGAAACGCTTGAGTTGAAGTTCATTAAATACTGCAGTTCATCCATGGCAGTTGACACTTTGGAGGAACTCTTACCCTTACTTTCAGAGCGTACAGTCTTAAATTGTTCCTGCATGTTTTGCTGCAATTTGAACAGGCATCTATTGAAGCTTGCAGCCTGGTTGCAGAACACAGTTGCCTCCCTTGCAGACACCTTCTGAGTGTTTCCTGTGAAATATGTGGTGAAGTCGGATGGGTTGCAATTCTGCTATAGAAACTGTTAAGTTTGCATGCATCTGTATACCAGGTCGAGACAGCGCATGGGTCAGCTTTGTGGTCGGGAAACAGCCTGTACCACTTGGACTGTGACTTTGCAGGTCTCAAAAACTGGTCCATCATCAAGCCACCAACTTCAGAACTGCGGGAGGGATAACCCTCAACCAGAGTAATGTTTAGCTTACTAAGTTTCTAACACAACCAGTCCTCCGTAGGCATTTGCACAGAGACTTTTCCTGGAGTAGAAGCCTTTGGTCCAGAGAAGGGGTTGTCCTCAGAGCAAGTTGTTGTACTTCCATATCAGGAATATTCGGCCAGCACATATAAGATCTAATGCCACTCATAGTTTCTCTATATGACTGTTCTTCACTAATGGCTTGGTCGGGTTCAGTGGCATTCATATCCTGATCTTCTGACAACTTGCCTTCTTCTGCAAATAAATCTACAGGAGGTCAGACTGAAAAGTCACTACTGGCTTCAGAGCTTACACTTGAAAAACTGTCCTGTCTCTGTCTATGCAGTGCAGGTGAGCTGGTGTAGGTGACAAGTGAAGACTTGGGTCGGTTTGATTGAGATTTACTAGCAGATTGGTGTCTGATGGCAGTGGGGTCAGTACCAGAGTGTTGAGAATGTCAGTTCCAGTCGGACTGAAGCTGGCTGGCTGACTGATGCTTGGAAGCAGAGAAGTCACTGCCAGTGCGCTTAGGAGATGAAGATCCTGGCTGGTGTCGGTCTGATTGAAGCTTGATGGTCGACTGATGCTGTGAAGCAGAAAAGTCTTTTCCAATGCGCTCTGCAGGAAAGTGAGTATCCGACCTGGGCTGGCTGGCTGATTGATGCCAAAGGGGAGTGGAGTCTGTGCCAGTGCGGCCTGAAGTTGGTTGGAAGAACGGTTCAGAGTCCTTTGGAATAGATGCTGGTGGAGAGTGAGAATAGGTGACTCTAACTTCAGATGAAAAAGTAGGCTGCAACATCTTAGCCATAAGCAAAGCTTCTAGCCTGTTGAAGCGGTCAGTCCATTTCTTGTAGAGTTCATCATCTCTGGAGTCTGTGGCCGACTTTTCTGCAGATTACTTGGCTTTAGAAGTAGATGGCTTGTCCTTCTTACACTTCTTTTCAGGCACGACAGGTGTAGTGGAAGTAACAGTTCCTGAATCGCTGACAGCCCTATCACAGCAACTGTAGAAGGTTCTACTAGAGTACTGTCCTTACTAGGGGTTATTTCCAATTTCTTAGCCTCACGCTTCTCTTTCTTGAGTTTATAGGACAGCGTAGCAAGCTGGGCTAGTTGTTCAGGGGTTAGGATAATCCAAAACTTACATTCACTCTGTGGTGTCTCCACACATTGGTCCATCCCCTTGCCTTTGTCCCTACAACGTGTGCAGAAGGCATGCCCAAAACTCGCCATGGCATGGCCACAACTACCCCTCTTTTGTCCAGGTGAGGACATGATGATCTATGTACTGTCCAATATAGATATAAGTAACAGAAATACTTAAATTCAAAATATCCTGGCAGTAAACCACAAACAAGCAATCAGTGCACGTGAATGGGCTCTGCGTCAGCTGGCTGTGTTTTGAGTTTCTGAGTAGAAGTGACAGAAGAAAAGGACACAAAAGTTGTGCCCTGGAAATGGATTCAGAAGGAAAGTAACAAGGTAACTGTTAAGGCGTAAAAAAATACGTTAAAAACATATTTAAAGAAAATACTGCAACAGCAATAGTTTTCGAGTTACAACTGATTTACTCAACAGTGATAATCTCAAAGTAGCTTTTGCTCAGCTATGCAATCAGTTAAAGGGCTGCAATTTTAATATGGTATAGCTCACGCAAAAGTATGTGAATAACATATCTAAAGAAATACTGTAAATGAAATAGTTTTCAAGTTACAACTAATTTACTCAACAGTGAGAACCTGAAAGTAGCAATTACTCAGCTCTACAAGGAGCTACAGGTCTGCAATTATACTATTTTATAGCTGACCCAAAAGTAGGTTAATAACTTATTTAAACAAAATACTGTAAATGAAATAGTTTTTAAGTTACAACTGATTAACTGAAGTGAAAATCCTAAAGTAGCTATTGCTCAGCTATGCCATGAGCTACAGGTCTACAATTTCACTGTATTATAGCTAACCCATAAGTATAATAAACAGATATATATAAACAGAACACTCTAAATGTAATAGTTTTCAAGTTATATCCTATTTACTCAACAGTGAGAAAAACTCAAAGTAGCTATTGCTCAGCTATGCCATGACATACAAGTCTGCAAATTCACTATGTTAAAGCTGACCTAAAAGTAGGTGAACAACAGATTTATACAAAATAAATTAAATAACTAAAATAAAATATTTTTCAAGTTAAAACTGATTTACTCATCAGTGAGAACCTGAGAATAGCTATTACACAGCTATGCCATGGGCTACACGTCTGCAATTTTACTAAGTTATAGCTAATTAAAAAGTAGGTGAATAACATATTTAAACAAAATTCTCTAAATGCAATAGTTTTCAAGTTACAAGGGATTAACTCAACAGAGAAAACCTCAAAGTAGCTACTGTTTAGCTATTGAATCAGCTACAGGTCTGCAACTTTACTATATTATAGCTGACCCAAAAGTAGGTGAACAACATATATAGAAAATACTTTAAATGCAATATTTTTCAAGTTACAACTGAAAGAAAATACTCTAGATGCAATAGTTTTCAAGTTACAATTGATTTACTCAACAGTGAGAACCTGAAAGTAGCTATTACTCAGCTGTGCCATGACATACAGGTCTGCATATTCACTATGTTATAGCATACCCAAAAGTAGGTAAACAACATATATATAGAAAATACTTTAAATGCAATATATTTCAAGTTAGAACTGATTTACTCAAAAGTCAGAACCTGAGAATAGCTATTATACAGCTATGCCATGAGCTACATATCTGCAATTTTACAATGTTATAGCTAATTCAAAAGTACATGAATAACATATTTAAACAAAATTCTCTAAATACAATAGTTTTCAAGTTACAACTGATTAACTCAACAGAGAAAACCTCAAAGTAGCTATTGCTCAGCTATGCAATGAGCTACAGGTCTCCAACTTTACTATGTTATAGCTGACCCAAAAAAGTGAACAACATATTTAAAGAAAATACTCTAAATGCATTGGTTGTCAAGTTACAACTCATTTACTCAACAGTGAGAACCTGAAAGTAGCTATTACTCAGCAATTTATGCCATACAGGTCTGCAATTTCACCACATTGTAGCTGAGCCAAAAGTAGGTGAAAAACATATTTAGACAAAATCCTTTAAATGCAATAGTTATCAAGTTACAACTTATTTACTCAACTGTGATAACCTGAGAATAGTTATTACACAGCTATACCATGAGCAATTTTACAATGTTATAGCTACTTCAAAAGTAGACGAATAACATATTTGAACAAAATTCTCTACATGCAATAGTTTTCAAGTTAGAACTGATTTACTCAACAGAGGTAACCTCAAAGTAACTATTGCTCGGCTATGCAATGAGCTACAGGTGTGCAACTTGACTATCTTATAGCTGACCAAAAAGTAGGTGAATAACATATTTAAACAAAATACTCTAAATGCAATAGTTTTCAAGTTACAACTGATTTACTCAACAATGAAAACCTGAAAGTAGCTATTACTCAGCTGTGCCATGACATACAGGTCTGTAAATTCACTATGTTAAAGCTGACCTAAAAGTAGGTGAACAACAGATTTATAGAAAATACTTAAAATAAAATATTTTTCAACTTACAACTGATTTACTCAACAGTGAGAACCACAAAGTGGCTATTGCTCAGCTATGTAATGAGCTACAGGTCTGCAATTTCACTATGTTATAGCTGACCAAAAATTATATGAATAACATATTTAAACAAAATACTGTAAATGCAATAGTTTTCAAGTTACAACTGATTTACTCAACAGAGATAACCTCAACGTAGCTATTACACAGTTATGTAATGAGCTATAGGTGTGAAATTTTACTGTGTTATAGCTGACCCAAAAGTAGGTGAACACCATATTTAAACAAAATACTCTAAATTCAATAATTTTCAAGTTACAACAGATTTACTCAACAGTGAGAACCTCAAAGTAGCTATTGCTCAGCTATGACATGAGCTACAGGTCTGTAATTTCACTATGTTATAGCTGACCGAAAAGTAGCTGAACAACATATTTAAACAAAATACTGTAAATGGAATGGTTTTCAAGTTACAACTGATTTACTCAACAGTGAGAACCATAAAATAGCTATTGCTCAGCTATATAATGAGCTACAGGTCTGCAATTTCACTATGTTATAGCTGACCAAAAATTAGATTCCAATTCCAATTCAACTTTTATAGCGCTTAATCTCTGCCGAAGTGACAGACTCTAAGGCAGGTCTGAAATTTTACTAAAAAAGGTAGGTGAATAACAAAAGTAGCTGGGTAACATATTTATACAGAATTCTCTATAAGCAATAGTTTTCAAGTTATAGGTGATTTTACTTATTACGGGAGGTACTGAAAAGTCTGAAAGTAGCTATTACTCAGTTATTGAGATAGACACTCAAGTTACTCACCATGTTGTAGCTATGAAAAAAGTAGCTGAATAACATATTTTAACAAAATCCTCTAAATGCAATACTTTTCAAGTTATAAGTTATTTAGTGCATGATTTCAATAAACATTATTTTAAAAATTCATAAAAAAATAACAAGGAAAGATCCAGGCCTGATACTCACACAAGGTAATCTACTAGTGGCCTAGTACATTTATGCAAAATAAGAGCAACATCCCTGCAATAGTCAATGAGAACATAAGTGATTTAAAGTATGATTTCATGAATTTTAATGCATTAAAAATTATTTAAAAATTTGATAAAACAAGTAAGACAGATCCAGGTCTAATACTCACACAAGGTAATCTACTAGTGGCTTAGTTATATATGTAAGATATGAGAAATACTCCTGCAATAGTCAATGAGAAAATTGTGATAAAATGTTGAAATTTGCACATTTTTGGTGGGTGTACCTGATTTGTAATGGCTCTGGGGAACAGACGAACGAACAGATCTCCATGCCTTGAACACTTTTTTCATCCTCGATAGTTAAGGTATCTTTTTAAAAAAACAGCATGTCTCCGGTCTTGTAGTTTAGGAGGAGAAGTTGTTCACGCGGACGCCGCGGAGTGACGACATAATGTCAGCTGACATAAAAATCTAAAGGATCTATTCAGCTTAGGGGTGGGACGAGTACAAATAATTCGGGTCAATTGCTCGCAGATAAAAACTCGACTCGACATCGAGCCCTTGCAACATTTGGTATCCACCATAACAGGAAACGACATCCAATATGGCGGCTCCCGTAAACGAAAAATATATAAAGATAAAAGCTTTGAATCACTTGAATTAGCTATTGTCAGCACATAATATCAATAATATTATGTTACAAATGGTGGATTATGCGATTTAATGAAAGTAAGGTATGTTTTTTATGTTTTTTTAACTAAAAAATGTAACCGGTTCTATAGGTTGTTATATATACACAAGCACTCGACCCTAAGAATTGGGGTCGAATTTTTGTGAAATTCGCCTCGCTCGGCGAGTGACGACTGCTCGGCCGCACCCCTAATTCAGCTAATAGCTTATATCGTGAACATATGTAACAGGTAACCTTACTCTTTTGTTTAGACATATGATTGGCCATAATGAACATCCCAGTGTGCAACAGCAACAAATGCAGCCACAAAACAACCACTTGACATTGACTGGGAGTGTCTTTTTCAGCATTGCATTTATACGCCTCACTGTGGCTTTGAATTCCTCTGGTGCAACCTGTAAACATTGAGAAATCAGTTCTATTTATATTTTTAACAGATTAAAACATGTGAAATTAGTCCAGAAATCAGCAAGCAACACTTTTACTTTTGTAGCAATGTGATTTGTTGGTACAATAATCTCACATACATTTATGGCACTGGTATCATAAGGAGTAAACATCTGTAAAACACTGCAGCTTGTCTGCTTCTGTTATTTCAAGCTTCATACAGGATAGCATCTACATTGAAAGTCTCTTTATTCTGTTTGAAACTGCACAAAGCAGGAGGACCAGAAAGGAGGTCAATACAAATACATTTTAAATTTAAAATTGAAAAGCATTTGTATTGGGAAAAAAAAATCAAATACTTGCTAAACACTCAAATATGAAAACAGCATCAGACTGGGAGTCCCCATACCCAACAGCCTGGGGAAATAGTTTTCGACACCTTAAGACATTGAAGTAGTGAAAAAGTACAAAAACTGGGATACTTTCAGAGCAGTGTCAGTTATATAAAGCTCCAAATAAAATTTAAGTAGAGAAAATAACATATAAGTGAAAGAAAATGTATGTAGAGAAAATAACATCTAAGTGAAAGAAAATGTATGTAAAGATAAAGTACAAAACAAGACATTTCAATAGCAAGATGACAGCATTAATCAGTAACTAAAAATTATGAAGCCGTAAAATTTTTAAATTGGAGAATAGCTGTCACTGAAGATATCACAATTCTGTAAAAGTGCATATAAAAATCAGTTATACCAATCCATATATCTTTGTCATAACAGAAACATGTCTCAAATATGGCAGGTGAACACACTCTGGCAGAGCCAAAATTAAAGGTTACACCATGATGCACACCAATACCCCCTAACCAATGTCCCTACAATCAAGGTCACACCATGATGCAAACCTACACCCCCTAACCAATGTCCCTACCAAGTATCAACTTCGTACATCTTACTGTTCCGAGATATAGCCCGGACAAGATTTTATTGGTCAAGGTCACCACAGCAAGGTCAAAGGTGACATCATGGTCACACCATGACGTTGCAGCACCTGCAACCCCTAACTAACGTCCCTACAAAGTATCAACTTCCTACACCTTTCGGTTGCGAGATATAGCCCGGACAAGATTTTAAAGGTTAATGTCACCACGGCAAGGGCAAATGTCAAATCAAGGTCCCACCATGACGTTGCACACCTACACCCCCTAACCAATGTCCATACCAAGTGTCAACTTCCTACACATTATAGTTTCCAGGATATAGCCCAGACAAGATTTTTAAACTCAAGGTTACTGCGGCAAGGTCAAAGGTCAAATCAAGGTCCCACCATGACGTTGCACACGTATACCCCCTAACCAATGTCCCTACCAAGTATCAACTTCCTACACCTTATGGTTTCCAAGATATAGCCCAGACAAGATTTTTAAACTCAAGGTTACTGCGGTAAGGTCAAAGGTCAAATCAAGGTCCCACCATGACATTGTGCACCTACACACCCTAACCAATGTCCCTACCACGTATGAACTTCTTACACCTTACAGTTTCTGAGATACAGCCCGGACAAACTTTTTAAAATGCCTGCCCATCCGGACACCATGGGTGGAAAAAAAAAAATAGCCAGCCTCGGCAGCCAAGAACCCCAGTTCGCAGGTACAACTAAATGGGCAACGACATTAAGATTTGGGAAAATCTAAGGAACGACTTCAGATGTAACTAGAGGATCGCTCGCAAAAAAAAAGAGATAATGTTTTTGCATAGCAAAAACAAAGCGTCCCGAAAAGGATATAAAGGTGAGTGCTAAAGTATTAAGAAAATGCTTCGTTTCTAGCCTTATACTGTTGTGGCAACCAAAGTCAGCGTACTCTAGCACGGTTTTCAAGATATAAGCATTTTTGTGTTTTGCAAAAAATTCGAAAATTCAAAATGTCCGCTATATTTGGCGAGACAAATATATTTTGAAAATTGGCATGGCTACTCTGCAGAGATACCCAGCAGGTCAAAAATTTTGTTGAGTTCGCTCCATCTAGCACGGTTTTCGAGATATAAGCATTTTTGTGTTTTGCAAAAACTTTGAAAATTCAAAATGGAAACCATTTTTGGGGAGACAAAAATTTTTGACAAGACCACTGCCGCGGTGTGTATCTCCCGCCGAGCATTAAAGGAGAAGAAATAGCTTTTCCGAGATATTCACAATTTATCATTTTCGTGTGTGAAAGCTCTTCCAAAAGTAGGTGAATGAGTTATTTGAGAAAAATTGGCTATCCGCAATACTTTTAAAAGATAATTCACATTTACTCATTTTGAGTAGGTGAATAATTAGCTATGGGTGTGAAACTTCACCAAGTGAAAGCTCTCCCAAAAGTAGGTGAATGAGTTATTTGAGAAAAATTGGCTATCTGCAATACTTTTAGAGATAATTCGCATTTACTCATTTTGAGTAGGTGAGTAATTAGCTATGGGTCTGAAACTTCACCATATGAAAGCTCTCCCAAAAGTAGGTGAATGAGTTATTTGAGAAAAATTGGGTATCCGCAATACTTTTAGTGATAATTAGCATTTACTCATTTTGAGTAGGTGAATAATTAGCTACGGGTCTGAAACTTCACCGGGTGAAAGCTCTTTGGGATAGCTGCTCTGCAGAGATACCCTGAAGATCAAAAATTTCATCGAAATCGCTCTATCTGGCACGGTTTTCGAGATATTAGCATTTTTGTGTTTTGCAATTTTTGCGCAAAAATTCGAAAATTCAAAATGGCCGCCATTTTTGGCAAGACAAAATTTTTTTTGAAAATTGGCATGGCTACTCTGCAGAGATACCCTGTGGGTCAAAAATTTCATCGAAATCGCTCTATCTAGCAGGGTATTCGAGATATAAGCATTTTTATGTTTTGCAATTTTTGCGAAAAATTCGAAAATTCAAAATGGCCGCCATTTTTGGCAAGACAAAATATTTTTGAAAATTGGCATGGCTGCTCTGCAGAGATACCCTGTAGCCCGGACAAACTTTTTAAAATGCCTGCCCATCCGGACACCATGGGTGGAAAAAAAAAAATAGCCAGCCTCGGCAGCCAAGAACCCCAGTTCGCAGGTACAACTAAATGGGCAACGACATTAAGATTTGGGAAAATCTAAGGAACGACTTCAGATGTAACTAGAGGATAATTAGCATTTACTCATTTTGAGTAGGTGAATAATTAGCTACGGGTCTGAAACTTCACCGAGTGAAAGCTCTTTGGGATAGCTGCTCTGCAGAGATACCCTGAAGATCAAAAATTTCGTCGAAATCGCTCTATCTAGCACAGTTTTCGAGATATTAGCATTTTTGTGTTTTGCAATTTTTGCGCAAAAATTCGAAAATTCAAAATGGCCGCCATTTTTGGCAAGACAAAATTTTTTTTGAAAATTGGCATGGCTACTCTGCAGAGATACCCTGTGGGTCAAAAATTTCATCGAAATCGCTCTATCTAGCAGGGTATTCGAGATATAAGCATTTTTATGTTTTGCAATTTTTGCGAAAAATTCGAAAATTCAAAATGGCCGCCATTTTTGGCAAGACAAAATATTTTTGAAAATTGGCATGGCTACTCTGCAGAGATACCCTGTAGATCAAAAATTTCGTCGAAATCGCTCTATCTAGCAGGGTTTTCGAGATATAAGCATTTTTATATTTTGCAATTTTTGCAAAAAATTCAAAATGGCCGGCATTTTTGGCGAGAGAAAATTTTTTTGAAAATAGGCATGGCTACTCTGCAGAGATACCCTGTGGCTCAAAAATTTCGCCGAAATCGCTCTCTCTAGTACGGTTTTCGAGATATAAGTATTTTTATGTTGTGCAATTTTTGCGAAAAATTCAAAAATTCAACATGGCCGCCATTTTTGGCAAGACAAAATTTTTTTTGAAAATTGGGATAACTACTCTGCAGAGATACTCTGCGGATCAAAAATTTCATCGAAATCGCTCTATCCAGCACGGTTTTCGAGATATAAGCATTTTTGTGTTTTCCTTATTTGGAAAATTCATAATGATTAATTAATCATTAATTACTCGGCCATTTCTTAACCAATCACTGCCAAAATCTAATGATTTCCAGATTTTAATAGAATGAATGTATTTGCCAAGTTTCAGGTGAATTGATAAAATTCCTTTCAAGTTATCATCCGGACAAGCTTCCCCATTGAAAAAAGACATTTTTGGTCATGTGACCTCTCTGATTGGTTGAAATGTCACTGCAGCATATTCAAAAACATTCCCCAAGGCTACTGCCTAAACCTCCCAAATTTGAAAAGAATCCGCCTGACGGTTACAGAGCTATAAGGAAAACAAAATGCGGAGCCGGCTGAGCCTGAAGGTCTCCCATACACAAACAAGCGTCCCAAGTATACAGAATCCACCAAATGTTGTCAGATGTTAGATTCACAAGCCATGATTTATTACAAGTCATTTTCATATTTTGAAGTCCGAGAACCAATTATAAGGGGGATATAAGGCCCCTTTAGCATGATGACCCTACATGACCTTGAAGCAGGGGTCAAAGGTCAAATTTGACACTTGCAAAAGATTTTCCGACCACAATTTCCAAGAAGTTGTTTTAATCAATGCAAACCCCTAGGACCAATGCTAAGGGAGATGTTAGGGCTTTCTGATATGCCCCCCACCCCCCATTTGACATAAAAGATGTGATATGGTAGCCATTTTGTTTTTAAAACAGGGCCAAAATTACTCTCAGGCAAGCTTTCCTAGGAATTTACATTTTAAATTTTAGAACATATCAATGACTGTCGAACAATCGACTATGGCAGCCATTTTGTCTTTTTTTTAAATGAGTTCAAAGTTTTTTACAGACATGTTTTCACAGCCATAAACATTGTCTGCCAATCTGGTGAAGATATCTTCACAACTGAATGAGATATAAAGGCTGATGTAAAAATGTGACAAACATGCACTCACACATGCAGGCACGCACGGAAGGGGTTTCATACACACGCAGGCATGCACGGAAGGGGTTTCATAATAAAAATGCAACTGTAGTAACATTGGTTTAATAGCGCCCTTTTTGGAGTTAAGAAGACTGAAAAGTATTTAAAGTGTTGTCATGGCAGATACCCTCCAAAACCTAATCAGCTCTAGATCCTGTTTCAGTTAACATATCCTGAAAATTTGGTGAAAATCCATGTATTGGTTTAGGCTGCGAAACACCCATAAACGCTAAAAACCATAAATATTCAAAGTGTTTCTATGGCAACAGTTTTTACCCGATACCCCCCAAAACCTAATCAGCTTTAGATCCTCTTGGGGTTAACATACCCTGAAAATTTGGTGAAAATCCATGGATGGGTTTAGACAGTAGAACACCAACAAACTTTAACTGCTAAAAATCTATAAAGTGTTTCCAGATACCCCCAAAAACCTAATCAACTCTAAATACTCTTGGGGTAAACATACCCTGAAAATTTGGTGAAAATTTGTGCGCGAGTTTAGGCTGTGGAACACCCACAAGCTCTATGCCTGCCATGGTTAAAGAAGTGCCATGGTTAAATGCCGTATACAAACCATGATCACAAGTGGATTATTTCTAAATTAGTATACATGTAAATTATTTCAGCTTCATGCCTTTTTGCATTAGTTGGGTTGAAAATTTCGATGAAATCGCTCTATCTTGCACGGTTAAGGAGACAGAAGCAAATTTCTGTTTTTCAATTTTTGGCAAAAATTCGAAAATTCAAAATGGCCGCCATTTTTAGGAAGAGGAAATTTTTTTGAAAATTGCCAAGAGTACACTGCTCAGATACCCGGTGAGTCGAAAATTTCGACAAAATCGTTCTATCTCGCACGGTTAATGAGATAGAAGCAAATTTGTGTTATTTCCATTTTTGGCAAAAATTCGAAAATACAAAATTGCCGCAATTTTTGGGGAGAGGAAATTTTTTTTGAAAATTGCCAAGAGTACACTTCTGAGATAGCCTATGAGTCGAAAATTTCGGCGAAATCGCTCTATCTCGCATGGTTAAGGAGATAGAAGCAAATTTGTGTTTTGCCATTTTGGGCAAAAATTCGAAAATTAAAAATGGCCGCCATTTTTGGGGAGAGGAAAAGTTTTTGAAAATTGCCAAGAGTACATTTCTCAGATACCTTGTGGGTCGAAAATTTCGACAAATCACTCTATCTCGCACCGTTAAGGAGATAGTAGCAATTTTTTTTTTTTTTTTCCATTTTTTGGCAAAAATTCGAAAATACAAAATGGCCGCCATTTTGGGGGAGGGGAAATTTTTTTTGAAAATTGCCAAGAATACATTGCCCAGATAACCTGTGGGTCGAAAATATCGATGAAATCGCTCTATCTCGCACAGTTAAGGAGATAGAAGCAAATTTGTGTTTTGCCATTTTTGGCAAAATTTGAAAATTCAAAATGGCCGCCATTTTTGGGGAGGGGAAAATTTTTTTGAAAAATGCCAAGAGTACACTGCTCAGATACCCAGTGAGTCGAAAAATTCGACGAAATCATTCTATCTTGCACGGTTAAGGAGATAGAAGCAAATTTGTGTTATTTCCATTTTTGGCAAAAATTCGAAAATACAAAATTGCCGCAATTTTTTGGGAGAGGAAAATTTTTGAAAATTGCCAAGAGTACACTTCTGAGATAGCCTATGAGTCGAAAATTTCGGCGAAATCGCTCTATCTCGCACGGTTAAGGAGATAGAAGCAAATTTGTGTTTTGCCATTTTTGGCAAAAATTCGAAAATTAAAAATGGCCGCCATTTTGGGGGAGGGGAAAATTTTTAAGAAAGATAGGATAAATACTTTTCCTTCAAATGAGCGGAAACCAAGCGTCCGGACGACGGACGCTGGAAAAAGCAAAAATAATATGTCCACCCCCCAGTGGGGTTGACATAATAATTAAAAAAGATCCAGGCTTGATACTCACACAAGGGAATCTACTTGTGGCCTAGTACATATATGCAAGAGAGAAATCCCTTCAATAGTAAATGAGAAAATTGTGATAAAGTGTTGAAATTTTCACACTTTGGGTGGGGGTACCTCCCTGGTAATGGCTTTGGGAAGCAGACAAATGAACAGATCTGCATGCCTAACAATTTTTCATCCCCGATAGATAAGGTATCTTTAAAGAAACAGCATGTCTCTGGGCCTTGTACTTTTGGAGAAGTCAGCTGACATAAAAATTAAAAAGTATTTGCATTTAAATACATTTGAAAGCATATAATCCTATGCCTGGGGAGGACTCTTGCATCATCAGGTAAGTCTAGCAATCAGGTGACGTTTAATTAGCTTATTGAAGACTCAATGGTGTTAAAAGATTCATCTTATCAATTTTATAAATATATTTTAATGGCTTCCTTGTTTTGTGAGAACTTAAAAAAGTTAAAGTTTTAACCCACACAAGGGATTTCTTTTATCCACTTTGGATGTTTACATTCATGTTTGAACAGCATGTGCAAATTGACAATCATGTGGTATTCAATCATCATTATCAACCGGTTTCTGTACCACTGTTAGGTATTTGGACTCCCAAGGAGATGGTAACATTGGATTTTAAACTGTCCAAAAAAACACCTTGGAACAGTCACAAGACTGTGGGTCAGTCACTCAAGAGAGTCCTGACACGTGATGATTTGGAGTTCTTCAGGTGTTTGGAAATCCTGCACCAATTCAAAAATCAACTTTCATATGTCATTTTCTTTCATTATATCGAGTTAGATTCTCTCAAAGTCCATCAGGCAAAAGTTATAAAGTTTGGAGTTTATATAGTTGCTATTTCAGTCAGTCAAATCCTGAACTGATTGTCAAGTCTGTTCATGACAAAATCTTTGCTGATAATTGACAATAGACAATTGTGTTGATATCAATAAAAATATTTTGCACTATTTTTTTTCTGTATTTAATGCCACAATATTTGTAAGGTTTTCAAGTTTTGTGCAAAAACTTTTATAGCAACCGACACTTGGTCTACCCCTCCCCCTCCTAAGGCTGTCATTTGTACAGTGCTCCTGCAAGGTTGTACCCTCTATACATGCTCCAAGGTGGGTACAAACAGTTTCATAATCACCTTAAGTTTTTTGTAGCAAAGGACTTAACATACCATTCATATTAAGGTAGTGATCAGCTTTGGGTTTTTCAGTGACTGAAGCCCCTAAACTCTCATCTCCATCAAACAATCGCCACACCCTTTGGTCCTTATAGCTGAAATATGGGCCTTGAAAGAACCTAAGTTTTGAACAACTGTCCCTCATATTTCTTAAACTGGGGTACTGTTGGAGTTTTCCACTGAGGTATTCTGGTTAACCACAGACTACAGTTAAAATTTTGGATGTGGTCAGTCTAATTTTAAATTGTGTCTTATATTTCACTGGAAGCAAATTATGAATGGAGTTTTTGGTGAGGTATGATGCAGGAAGACCTGAAGGATTGAGTGACTACCCTGCAGTTAGTCCTTAAGTAATCAACTACACTCCGCAACTGAGTGTAATTGGGCATTTAAGGACAACACTTGACAGTGAATTTGAACACACTGGAAGCTTCAGAATGATGTGGTTATTACAAGGGAATTTTATCATTGTAGATTAATACACCTAATCAGTAAAAAATAACTTACTGATTAAACATTTTTAAGTTATTCATACCTTGGCTGAGAGTCCCTGTGGAAATTCTGTGTCAAACTTATTACTTAAACCAAATCTGAAAGTACAATGCACACAATATGAAGATAAATTATTTACAGAAGCATTTCACTAGCTGTTCAATGACCTTTTCAACTTAGGCTAAAATATGTATAGTTTTCTTGTGATGTTTTCATGTCACTGAGTTTTTGTAGCATATTGATTTTTTCTATTTGACCCAGGGTTAATGGCCTACACGACTTTAATATTATAATTTTATGTCTTAAAGAAATTAAAATTGATTTTTTTATTGTACATTCCAAATAAGACCAGTTTTTTTTATATTTGATAAGAGGTATAGCTACTTTTTAAAAGTTCAGATGTATCATTGAATTACCCGGTAAAAAAAACGTTTTTAAAAGTGAGCAGATCGATATTCTTTTTTGTTTCCGCCATACTCTGTCAATGCTTCACATATCAAATTTTGATGAAATCAGAAGCAGGGAGCACCTGGTAACTTTGTCATGATTATGTGACACAAAAACTCCACAGTAAATGCTCAGACAGACATGGAATTTTGTGCAATAATTTTTTAACTTTTTGTCAAGTTAAAATTACTGCTCAGCCAGTGAATTTCGTCACCTGCCATTTAAACCCTCAAAAACCAACACTGCTTTTGTTTAAATACATGTAACTGCAACTTGCAATAGTAATCTGTAATTCAGCGATGAAAATTAAGTGTAAACATGATTTAATTTTGTCATGAAATGCAGGTGACGAAATTCACTGGCTGAGCAGTATGGATTTTTTATGGATTAAATATCTGAGCAAATCTAATCCAAATATATATTTGTGGTTGAAACTGATCTGCAACATTGTCAGAATTTATTTTAAATCTTCACTTGTAGGGAAACCCCATGGATCACCATACAATACTGATTTTCGGATTATTGAATAGGCTTATTCGATTCACAAGATTTAAGTGATTTTAAGTGATTTTTTTTTATTCGATTGGGGCCTCTGGTGTAACTAAAATCATTAACCAAGTGATCCTATGAGGGAGACTGATCACTAAGATCATGGTTCAAGTGAACAAAGTGATCGTGAATCGAATAAGCCTATTAATAAACTTCTGTGGATATCACGATGTGACATATGATACAGTACAGTGAACGAAATTTAAAGGGTAAAAATCTTGATCTGTACAGTACTAGTACCCTTACATTCTAACATTTCCAGAACCTCGTACAACAACAGGATCCGGCACATGAGCAGGTAAAATATCTTCAGGTTCGCGATCATCATCGTCATCTTCCTCATAAATTTGGTCGAAGTCTGCCATCATTTCTTTTATCGTTTATTCGGAACAGAAACAAAAACATTCCGGGATCATGACTTTTTTCAGAGAATAAATACATTCGCCCATAGGCAGAATAAGTTTCTCCGCATTTATGTGACCGTACTGGTGAAAGACCAAAAATCAAACATTAAGATTAAGGAACGTAGGAAAACATACTTCTGAGTTGTATGTTGTTTTATATCTATATCTATATACAAACTCACACTTTTTATTAAGATAATATAGGAATAATGGCTGCCAAACCATGGTATACATAGAATTTTACCATGGTTTTAGTAAATGTTAGAATATTGCTGGTAAAGTTGTGTTTATGCATCTGAAGTGTTTCAAACACAAAAAGTGGAGTAAATTTGTTTTGTTAAACTATAAAAGTGGAGTAAATTTGTTGTGAGGATACTTTATCATTAGAGTAATTTTTATGCATTAAAAATAAAAAATGAAAATGATTTTAATGCATTCTATGAAAGAAATCTAATAAAAGCAACAAACATTGAATTACAATTGCACTTACATCTAACAACTTCCCATTTCACTATATAATTTATTGTACAAGAAGGCTTTATATCATTGTATTATCAGTTGTTTAAACCATTTATATCATTGTTTGTTTTGACAAATACATGTGTTTAAATATACTTTTTTTAAATCATAGTTTTATGAGAATATGGATAAAAATAAATATGTAGTGACACTGTTACGTGCTGTTTGAACAACAAGCATGGTTTCGATTTGGTACACCATGAAAGTGTGCCATCTTGACATTACACACTAGATTGTACTTGGCATGGCTGTTTCAAATGGAGTACCCATATTGTGCTGTATTTCAACACCCTACAGATCAAAACATTTGATATAGATATAAAGTATATTACAAATATTGTTTTGGGTTTTGTAAAATAAAGTTTCTTAATGTATGGTGCACTAAAATTCTGAATTTGTCATGTGAAATGCAAAATGGTAGTCATTGACACAGTCATGAATTTCCATTAAATATGTAAATATTATCCCAATAAAACACAGTTAACTATAAATATTTTGTAAAAGAAGTTTTGTTTAAAAAATGAAACATATACATAATATAATTATCTATCTTTACTTCAAAGCAGGTATTTTAACCTTTATATTAACCCTGACTTAATAGCTTCCAATTGGTTGTTGAAATGGCCACGCCAGGTCAACACTGATACGTATGTTGTTGGTGTTGACACAAGTCAAGTCACCATTTCAACCCAGCGCCGGTGTTGAATCAACCCCATACAGCACTACCACTCAGAAAAGCCCCAATTGGATAGTTACAAAATATATTTATGTTAGTCAGTGTATGTTTAAATTACTTAATTTGATATTTCTGCAATAGAACTCTGTTAAATAGAATTTCTTTTGAAGTAAATGATGCAGATTTCACAAGGACATTTTCTATTGAAATGTATAATTGTGTTTCTAGAATGCCTAGTTAAGTGTAATTATTTTTCTTACACATTTCAACTTTTGATAGGTTGTAATTATATTTCAATGTATAGCTCACAGATATTTTACAAGAGATTAAACTTATACTCCCAAGAAATCTTAAATATCATACATTTAGTAAGAATTTCTTATAATCCCA
The DNA here is from genome assembly GCA_964017235.1 of Sabellastarte sp. h YS-2021. Classification (NCBI taxonomy): domain Eukaryota; kingdom Metazoa; phylum Annelida; class Polychaeta; order Sabellida; family Sabellidae; genus Sabellastarte; species Sabellastarte sp. h YS-2021. The sequence continues at coordinate 136,387,763 of OZ024927.1, read as the reverse complement.
AGAAAAATACCTAATTCAATGGTGCAACACATGTTTTGATGTTGGATTACTTAAATTCTTCCTCACAATTCCCCATCCCTCTTTTATCTTTGAAAAATATTCTTAACTGTTCTGTTCTCATAATATCTGCAATTATATATCCAATGTAAAATAAACCTGATTCCTTTATTTAATGTATTGGAATGCGAAATACTTTGCTTTTCCTTATTCTCTTTATATTCATCCCAGTTATATAGAGATCCTCATTAGTGACATATTCTACTACATATTCTCATCTAAAGACTGAACTCCTTATTTGTTAAAACTGAGCAACTAAATATTTAAGAGAAAGCTTAAATCATTTAGATATTTTACTAGAAATAATAAGAATAATAAATTTAAGTGCTTATAAAACAATTTATATATCTAAACAACAGCAAAAGTGACACAAAGAAAAGAACTTTTTGTTCAAAACTTACTCCACTATTGAAAATGTGTTTTCAGAAGATGCTGATTTTTTGTCTTTATTGCTTGTTTTACATTTTAATGAAGTTAGAAAAGAACATACTGAAATATACTAGAAACAAAGCAGAAACGGTAACAAAAAAGAGATATGAGATAACATGTCATGTAGAGTACAGCATTAAATGTGCAGAGTTGGTTTGTGTATTGACATAGCATAAGCAAATTTGTGGTCAAAAGTTGATCTTCTTTCTTCTTGATCTTCCTGATACTGTCCAACTTCTTTGGGTAGAAGACTTGACAAGAGGAACGGTGTTGAACAAATAGTGTGCAGTAATAGGTGAAAAATTTCACTTGGTGAATTGTGTCAACTTCATTATTTACATATTTACAATGAGTGGATGTTGGTAGGTTAGAAAACTGGCATACGTGGGATGGTGCTGTAATCCAACATCCCAATCCCAGTGCGGAAATTGCCAATACTTGTACAGTGAACAAGTGCAGCTGGTAAACAGTTCCATTCACATATTGTACGTGGGAAGAATGCATATTTCCTGTAACTGGCTGTGGTAGGTAGGGTAAAGAAGGCAACATCATGTGTGTACACTGACACTCGTGTCTTTAAGATGAGGTCATTTGCAGGTACTGCGATCAGTTGATGGTACACTTTATACAACATGCAAAGTCGGTTATCCCTCCTCCTGTTATGCAGACTGCGCCAGTTCATTTGTTGGATCATTTCTGAGACACTGGATGTGTTATGGTATCTATTTTTAACATAACGGGCAGCTCTTCTTTGGACCATTTCAATTTGACGAATCTGGGTTTTGGTATAAGGGTCCCATACTGGGCATGCATATTCTACAACTGGTCTGACCAAAGTCCTGTAAGCTTGTTGTTTTAGCTGCGGGTTGCTGACTTGTACATTGCGCCTTAAGAATCCCAAAGTTTTATTTGCTTTCTGAGTCATATTGTCTATATGTTCACCCCATGTCAATTTGCTGTTAAACGTGACACCTAAATATTTGGCACTTGAGACGTGCTGTAGTGTGTGTCCATGCAGCCTGTAGTCATAGACAACTGGAGTTTTATTTCTGGTTATGGACAATACATTGCATTTATCTGGGTGAAATTCCATACTCCATTTTTTCTCCCATTGAGCAAGTTTGTTCAAGTCATCTTGGAGTTCTTCAGCGTCTGAATTGGATTTCACAGTCAGATATACTATTGTGTCATCTGCAAAGAGCCTACATGTAGATTTTAGACCATATGGGATGTCGTTGATGTAGAACAAGAACAGGCATGGTCCTAGGACTGACCCTTGTGGGACACCGGATTCAACTGGCACAAACATGGACTGCTCACCCTCGACAACTACACACTGCTTACGACCAGAAAGAAAGTTACTGATCCAGCTGTTTATTTCACCCCTGATACCATAGCCACTGAGTTTAAGGCATAGTAAGTTGTGATCAACTTTATCAAAAGCTTTTGAGAAATCCATCACTAATACGTCAGTTTGTTTACCACGCTGTAGGTTTTTGGAGATATCATCAGTGAAACAGAGCAGTTGAGACTCACACGACATTGAAGTACGGAAGCCATGTTGTAGAGGGTACAGTATCTCGTTAGCATCAGCATGACCCATTATCCTGCTAACTACTATGTGCTCCATGAGTTTACTGCTAATACAAGTTAGTGAGACTGGTCTATAGTTTGCTGGAATGTACCTTTGACCTTTCTTGTAGATAGGTGTCACATGTGCCGTTCTCCAGTCCTCTGGTACTATCCCAGTCTCAAGAGACTTCCTGAATATAGCAGCCAGTCCAGGAGCTATGTTTTCTGCTGTTTCTCTCATCACAAAGGGCTTCATTTTGTCTGGCCCTGCTGCTTTATTAGGCTTTAGTTTTTGCAAAAGTTTGATAACTCCATCAGTATTGATTTTAATGGTGGATATGGTAGAATATGGACATTTATCGAGGTTGTTGTTCATCAACACTTTTTCTGCTGATTGTTTGAGTGTAAGTGGGCGTTTCTTAGAAAAGACCGATTGAAATTGCTCATTCAACGCTGTAGCTTTATCAAAGGCAGATGAGGCCAGCTTGCCTCCCACTTTTAAGGGTGATATTCCAATGTTATCAGATTTCTTGTGTTTTATAAAGGACCAAAATTTCTTCATACCTGTGTATTCATTGGATGTTTCATCTGGTGTTATGATACTTTCTACATATGCCCAGTAGGATCTTCTAATTTCTTTTTGTATTCTATGCTTCAAATCTTTAAAAGCCTTGTGCATATCTTTGTTGCCAGACTTCATTTTTGCTTTATGTAGTCGGTCTCTCTTACGCATGAGTCTTTTTATTTCAATGGTGATCCATGGTTGGCTATCTTTACTTCTGGCTACCTTATGAGGAACAAAGAGCTCTACGCCCTCCTCGATTCCCTTTGAAAATGTTAACCATAGTTGTTCAGCGTCACAGTTGTGAAATTTCTCTATAACTCTTTTAGAAACGTTATCACAGTGTTGGCGCATACCCAGCCAGTCTGTTTTCTTGAATAGTGGGATTCGCCTTGGTTTCTGAATGTTCGTCTTGGGGCTGATATCTATCTCTGCAAACACAGCATCATGATCCGAAATGCCTGGTACGATTTCGACTCTGTTGACCAATGTTTCATTGTTTGTTAAGATCAGATCTAAAGTGTTATTCCCTCTTGTTGGATCTGTCACAATTTGTACAAGAAAGTTTTCATTAAACACTTCTGCAAATTTTGTATGAATGTCTAGATGATAAACGTTTTCCTTCAATGTCTGTTTAGACCAATCCCAGCCTGGCAGATTGAAGTCTCCACCAATGATAACATGTGGATTTCTGATGGCTTGCGCTTTGCAAAGGGATAACTCAAACTGCTGGAAGCTTTCAGCATCATTTGTGTGTGGATGATAATAAGAGCACAAATACAATGTTTTTGAGCCAGTGATTTCCAATTTCACCCAAATAATCTCGCAGTTAGTGTCCAGTTCACTGGCATGAGACGATATAAGTGTGTTTCTAATTGCAATGAATACCCCACCACCTCTGTCGTTTCTGTCTTTTCTGTAAACATTAAAGCTTGAGGGAAAACATTCATTGTCTTTAATGGACGAGTTCAACCACGATTCTGTGCCGACAATTATGTCAGGTTGTATGCTCTCAATGAAATTTACAAACTGGGGGTGTTTGTTTTTAAGAGATTGGCAGTTCATATTTACTATGCGCAGCGGTCGTCTAATTCCTCCATTTTTAAACAGCTTCTTCCGTGGGGAGGAAGTGTGTACAGGTGTGGGTTCCGATGTGATACAGGTTGGGCTCAGCATATTTAACTCTGATAATCCCGCCTGAGATTCATCTAGAAGAGTTGAGAAGGGGTTTTTGCTTACAAAGCCAGTGCTGTACAGATCAAAGACGACTGTGCTATAGTTTGGAGCATTGCATCTGATACAGTGCCAGGAAACATTACTTGTGCCCAGATATTCGTAGGTTTTATCTTTGATGTTTTGGCAATGAATATGAAACCATTGGTTGCAGCTGTCGCATGCAAGCCCCTTGTCGTCCCAGGTAACAGGGATGGAGCATGTCCCACATACATAGTTGGATTCTGAGTGAGTTGGTTCTGGGCCTGGATTTAGCTGTACATCATTTGCATTGGCTAACAGAATCAGTGACAAGAACCATAGTGAAGATTGGCTTACATCATATGAAGTGTATTTCTTTATCTGACTAAGATTGCCAAGAGTGCACATGGGGTACTGCAATCCAGTTCTGGTTCCCATATGTGTTGTGTGACCAGCAGCACATGTGTACTTTTCTGTTGATGTGACATTATAAAGAAATGATGTTGTAAGGACAAGCAAGACTAGCATTGTTGATGTATTGTTCCAGCCAAAATGGGTGTTGAGTGATAATAAGGGATAGAGTAAATTTTTATGTTAAAGAAGGCTTTTAGAAAAGCAAATTGTCTTCTGATGTGGGTAAAGTTCATTGGTGATGTTCCTTCTTACTAGTAAGAGGTAATTTTGCTACCCAATTCACCATAATATGAATAAAATAGCTTTAACAAGTATTATTTTCCAAAAGCACGTTCTATTTGTTCAACTTCTGTTTTGCACTTTTTCAAATGAGGCAAACTCTCATTTTCCAAGCTTCAAGTGAATATCTTGAACATTACACATTTTTGTAGTTACAGACCCTTTACATCACAAAAGTGTCGAAACAGTGTATGTATTTTGCATAGATATACAACTACGTTTATATTTATTATTGTTGCTCTAAGCGGTATGATTACATTTTTGGTAACCATCTTGTAACTTCCGATTATCAGAAACTAGGAAACTATGGAAAGAAATGTTCGATATGTGGTGGTTAGTTCACAGCTATACGTTTTATCGGAATGAATTGACGCTAACTGCTATAGTATTGCTTTATCTGAAGCAAAATCATGACTTGATGACTGAGATAAGATATATGACACTGATACTGTCTTGCACCCCAATATTTTGCAACGTTTCAGATGTGCAGTCAAGTGTCCACCCATGTTTCTGCCAAAATGAGGTTCTACTGCTTCTAGGCATAAGTTGGCCACCATCATCATATTTTGAAATTTCTATAAATCTAAAGGCCTGTATCATTATTGAATGGTCTATTATGATAAGATTTATGATAAAGACCACTTTTAAACCCTGTGCAACCACACATTTGTCTGTTTGACACATTTAAATGAGTGGTGGCCAACTTATGACCGCGGCCAACTTATGCCTAGAAGCAGTAGAATAGTGAGATTTCATGTCAGGTGTTAGTTCATTTTTGGCATTATGTCAGAAATTCACCATTTGTCGCACAAAACAATTCTGTATTTGACGCAAATCTATCCAGTATTTATTATTATTATTTAAGAGAGAGTCTATCTCTATCTTCCCTTGTCCCATGTATTGTATCTTTCATTTTATTTATTTTTTTTGGCACAGTACATGGGTGGGTAACCTGATCGTCCACACAAAAACATGTTTGCCCAAATATTCTTCAGCTGATTCACACAAATAAGCCCCACAGAGTTCTGTCTCCTCACTTTTTCTACTTTGCATGTTTTAATGCATGGGATTTCCTAGAAATTTTATAAGCTATGCAAATTAGAAAACGTGAGTTGACAAAACTCTATCCTCAGAGTTTTCTAGATATCTATTATTATATCTTCTATTATAATATAAAATATGAAAATTAGAAAATGTGAGTTCTAGGAAACCCCCATGGAATTCCCTGACCTCACGTTTTCTAATTTGCATAATTTATTTTATAATAGTTGTAGGAAACCCCCACGGAATTCAATGACCTCACGTTTTCCAGTTTTCGTAATTTATTTTATATTAGTTCTAGCAAACACCCACAGAAGTACAGGACTTATGGCATCACTCTTCACCGCCTGCATCCACGTCCGCGTGAACAACTTCTCCAAAAGTGCAAGGCTCAGAGACATGCTGTTACTTTTAAAAGATACCTTATCTATCGAGGATGATAAATCGTAAAATTCATGCAGATCTGTGTGTTTATCTGTTCCCAAGAGCCGTTAAAAGCGATGTACCCTTACCCAAAGTGTGAAAATTTCAACACTTTATCACAATTTTCTCATTGACCATGGAAGGGATTTCTCTCTTATTTTGCATATATGTACTAGGCCACAGGTAGATTTCTTTGTGTCCGTATAAGACCTGGATCTTTCTTAATTATTTTTTTATGAATTTGTAAAATACTTTTTAATGCATTAAAATACATAAAATCATGCACTAAATCACTTATAACTTGAAAAGTATTGCATTTAGAGCATTTTACTAAAATATGTTAGCTACAACGTGGTGAGTAACTTGGGCATCTATCCCCATAGCTGAATGAGTAATAGCTACTTTGTGACTTTTCAGTAATTTTGAAAAGGAGTAAAATCACTTATAACTTGAAAACTATTGCATATACAGAATTGTGTATGAATATATTATTCAGCTACTTTTTGGTCAGCTATGACATAGTAAAGTTACAGACCTGTAGCTCATGGCATAGCTGAGTAATAGCTACTTTTAGGTTATCACTGTTGAGTAAATCACTTATAACTTGAAAAGTATTGCGTTTAGAGTATTTTGTTTCATATGTTATTCACCTATTTTGGGGTTAGGTATAACATAGTGAAATTCCAGACCTGTAGCTCATTGCATAGCAGAGTAATAGCTACTTTGAGGTTCTCACTGTTGAGTAAATCATTTGTAACTTCATAACTATTGCATTTAGAGAATTTTGTTTAAATATGTTATTTATATACTTTTTGGTTAGCTATAACATAGTAAAATTGTAGACATATAGGTCCTGGCATAGCTGAGCAATAACTACTTTGAGGTTCAGACTGTTGAGTAAATCAGTTGTGACTTGAAAACTATTGCATTTAGAGAATTTTGTATTAATATGTTTATTATGTTATTCAGCTACTTTTGGGTCAGCTGTAACATAGTGAAATTGCAGACCTGTAACATCATTGCATAGCTGACCAATAGCTACTTTCAGGTCCTCACTAGTGCTGGGACGAGTTGACTGAAACTCGAGTTGTAACTCGATGGGCGATAATTGGGGTGACATCGATCTACGCAAGTGAAACTCGAGTTTTTGAAAAACGTCAATATTTTAACCATCTACGACTGACACTTCACCAAAACAATAGAAATATCTGAAATTTTCAAAAATATATTGCATTTTTACTATATTCTGCCTTAAATAAATGAACATTTAACTTAAATTATATCGCGAAAGCCATTTCCAGGTAAAAGTTTTGTCTCATGTACGGTTATGCGAAATATTTTCTATATTAAAAGCTAACAAACGAAATATCTTATCCCGAAAATTACTTGAGTTTAACTCGAGTTCAACTCGCTTCTAACAAGTGATGCTCGATCTGGCATTTAAGCTGGCGATCCCACCACTAGTCCTCACTGTTGAGTAAATCAGTTGTAAAATGAAAACTATTACATTTAGAGTATTTTCTTTCCATATTTTATTCATCTACTTTTGTGTAAGCTATAACATAGTAAAATTGCAGACTTGTAGTTCAATACATAGCTGAGCAATAGCTATTTTGAGGTTCTCACTGTTGAGTAAATTGCTTATAACTTGAAAACTATTGCATTTATAGTAATTTCTTTAAATATGTTATTCACCTACTTTTCAGTCCTCTATAACATAGTGAAATTGCAGACCTGTAATATTATTGCATAACTGAGTAATAGCTAATTTGAGGTTATCACTGTTGAGTAAATCAGTTGTAACTTGAAAACTATTACATTTACAGTAATTTCTTTAAATATGTTATTCACATAATTTCAGTTAGTTATACCATAGTAAAATTGCAGATGTGTTGCTCATTGCATAGATGAATAATGGCTATTTTCAGGTTCTCACTGTTGAGTAAATCCATTGTAACTTCAAAACTCTTGCATTTAGAGTATTTTGTTTAAATATGTTATTCACCTACTTTTGGGTCAGCTATAACATAGTGTAATTGCGTACATGAAGCTCATTGCTTGGCCGAGTAATAGCTACTTTGAGGTTCTCACTGTTGAGTAAATCAGTTGTATCTTGAAAAGTTTTGCATTTAGAGAATTTTGTTTAAATATGTTATTCATCTACTTTTGAAACAGCAATAACATAGTAAATTTGCAGACCTGTAGCTCATTACATAGGTAACCAATAGCTATTTTCAGGTTGTTGAGTAAATCAGTTGTAACTTGAAAACTATTGCATTTACAGTATTTTGTTTAAATAATTTGTTTATGTACTTTTGCGTTAGCTATAACATAGTGAAATTACAGACCTGTCGCTCATGGCATAGCTGAGCAATAGCTACTTTGAGGTTCTCACTGTTTAGTAAATCAGTTGTAACTTCAAATCTATTGCAATTAGAGTATTTTCTTTAAATATATTCTTCACTTACTTTTGGGTGAGCCATAATACAGTAAATTGCAGACCTGTAGCTCATTGTGTAAGTGAGTAATAGCTACTTTGAGGTTTTCTCATCTACTTTAAATTAGCTATAACATAGTAAAATTGCAGATGTGTAGTTCATGGCATAGCTGAGTAATAGCTATTCTCAGGTTCTCACTGTTCAGTAAATCAATTGTAACTTGAAAACTATTGCATTTAGAGTATTTTGTTTAAATATGTTGTTCACCTCCTTTTGGGTCAGCTTTAACATAGTGAAATTGCAGTAGGTCATGACATAGCTGAGCTGTAGCTACTTTGAGGTTCTCACTGTTGAGTAAATCAGTTGTAACATGAAAATTATTGCATTTAGAGTATTTTCTTTAAATAAGTTGTTCACTTACTTTTTGGTCAGCTATAACATAGTAAAGTTGCAGACCTGTACCTCATTGCATAGCCGAGGAATAGCTACTTTGAGGTTTTCTCTGTTGAGTAAATCAGTTGTAACTTGAAAACTGTTGCACTTAGAAAATTTTGTTTAAATATGTTATTCATCTACTTTTGAAGTAGCTATAACATAATAATAATAATAGTAATAGCTATTCTCAGGTTCTCACTGTTAAGTAATTCAGTTGTAACTCGAAAACTATTGCATTTAAAGTATTTTCTATAAATATGTTGTTCCCCTACTTTTGGGTCAGCTATAACATAGTGAAATTGCAGTCGTGTATGTCATGGCATAGCTGAGTAATAGCTACTTTCAGGTTCTGACTGTTGAGTAAATCAGTTGTAACTTGAAAACTATTGCATTTAGAGTATTTTTACCCGCAGCCCTTAAGGGCTGACAGGGTATTGTTTTCACCCATGGTGTCTGGATGGGCGGACGGGCGGCGGGAAAAAGATTTGTCCGGGCTGTATCTCAGAAACTGTAAGGTGTAGGAAGTTGATACTTGGTAGGTCTGACCTTGATTTGACCTTTGACCTTGCCGTAGTGACCTTGAATGTCAAAATCTTGTCCGGGTTATATCTCGGAAACCGTAAGGTGTAGGAAGTTGATACTTGGTAGGGACATTGGTTAGGGGGTGTAGGTGTGCAACGTCATGTGACCTTGATTTGACCTTTAACCTTGCCGTTGTGACCTTGACCTATAAAATCTTGTCCGGGCTATATCTCGGAAACCGTAAGGTGTAGCAAGTTGATACTTGGTAGGGACATTGGTTAGGGGGTGTATGTGTGCAACGTCGTGGTGTGACCAGGATTTGACCTTTGACCTTGCCGTAGTGACCTTGACCTATAAAATCTTGTTTGGGCTATATCTCGGAAACCGTAAGGTGTACGAAGTTGATACTTTGTAGGGGACAATGGTTAGGAGGTGTAGGTGTACAACGTCATGGTCTGACCAGGATTTGACCTTTGACCTTGCCATAGTGACCTTGACTTTTAAAATCTTCTCCAGGCTGTATCTCGGAAACTGTGAGGTGTAGGAATTTGATACTTACTAGAGCCATTGGTTAGGGGGTGTAGGTGTGCAACGTCATGGTGTGACCTTGATTTGACCTTGTTGTAGTGACCTTGACCTTTAAAATCTTGTTGCACCTTTGGGTGTGTCTCTTGATGCAAATTAAGCACTGTTAAAATCATATTAGAATTCATTAAGAATTTTACTTTTACAACTTCCCATAGTAACAGATGGTATTTCATAAATTTAGCCACAAATTCTGCTCCAACACCACACATAAGCATTCATTGAATGTATTACCACTTCTGTATGCATGGTAATATTCAAAACGTCTAAACCATAATTCGGCCATGCCAGATGTAGATAAAGTACATGCATTATCTTTCTCTTAGACAGTATATTCTCTATTTAAACATTGTTTGGACCTTTATGTAACTGACAGTGCTCTGAAAGTATCCTGAACTTTGTACTGATACAGTACTTCTATATCTCATGGTGTTAAAAATATTTCCCTAGGCTGTGGGGTACGGGCATCTCTGATGCTACTTTGTTTAAATATGTTGTTCACCTATTTTGGGTCATCTATAACATAGTGAAATTGCAGACCTGCAGTTCATTGCATAGCCGAGGAATAGCTACTTTGAGGTTTTCTCTGTTGAGTAAATCAGTTGTAACTTGAAAACCATTGCATTTAGAGAATTTTGTTTAAACATCTTATTTATCTACTTTTGAATAAGCTATAACATAGTAGAATTGTAGACATGTAGCTTATGGCATAGCTGAGTAATAGCTATTCTCAGGTACTCACTGTCAAGTAAATCAGATGTAACTTGAAAACTATTACAGTACTTCTTTAAATATATTATTCACCTGCTTTTGCATGAACTATCTCATTTTAAAATTGGAGCCCTTTAACGGATTGCATACCTGGGCAAAAGCTACTTTGAGATTCTCGAAAAGTATTGCATGTGCAGAGTTTCCTTTAAATATGTTTTTAACATACTTTTTACACCTAAACAGTTACCTTATTACTTTACTTCTGAATACCATTTGCAGGGCACAACTTTTATGTCCTTTTTACCCCACAGCCCTTAAGGGCTGTCGGGGTATTGTTTTCACCCATGGTGTCCGGATGGGTGGGTGGGCGGGCGGCGGGAAATAGTTTCTCCGGGCTGTATCTCAGAAACCGTAAGGTGTAGGGAGTTCATACTTGGCAGGGACATTGGTTGGGGGGTGTAGGTGTGCAACGTCATGGTCTGACCTTGCCGTAGTGACCTTGAGTTTGAAAATCTTGTCCGGCCGGGCTATATCTCGGCAACCATAAGGTGTAGGAAGTTGATACGTGGCAGGGACATTAGTTAGGGGTTGTAGGTGTGCAACGTCATGGTCTGACCTTGATTTGACCTTTGACCTTGCCATAGTGACCTTGACCTATAAAACCTTGTCTGGGCTATATCTCAGCAAGTGTAAGGTGTAGGAAGTTGATACTTGGTAGGGACATTGCTTAGGGGGTGTAGATGTGCAACATCATGGTGTGACTTTGATTTGACCTTGCTGTAGTGAAATTGACCTATAAAACCTGGTCCAGGCTATATCTTGGAAACCGTAAGGTGTAGGAAGTTGATACTTCGAAGGGACATTGGTTAGGGGCTGTAGGTGTGCTATGTCATAGTTTGACCTTGATTTGACTTGATTGTGACACTGATTGACCTTTGACCTTGCTGTATTGACCTTTAAAATCTTGTTGCACCTTTGGGTCTGTCTGTTGATGCAGACTAAGCACTGTTAAAGTCATATTAGAATTCATTAAGAATTTCCTTTTGCAAGTTCCCATTGTAACAGATGGAATTTCATCAAGTGAGGAGCCACAGGCTTTTCTCCAACACCACACATAAGCATTCATTGAATGTATTGCCACTTCTGTATTCATGGGTAACATTCAAAACATCCAAACCATAATTCGGCCATTTTTGGTTTACTGGTAAGTGCTGTCATTTTATTATTGAATTGTTTTGTTTTAATACTTTATCTTTACATACATTTCTTTTCCTTAGATATTATTTTCTCTACTTAAGCATTATTTGGACCTTAATATAACTTGACACTGCTCTGAAACTATCTTGAACTTTGTACTGTTATACTACTTCTATATCTCATGGTGTTGAAATATATTTCCCCAGGCTGTGGGGTACGGGCATCTCTGATGCTATTTTCTTCTGTCACTTCTACTCCGAAACTCAAAACACACAGTCAACTGACACAGAGCCCGTTCACAGGCACTGATTGCTTCTTCTAGTTATCTCCCACCCAGCTTGCCGGCGGGAGATTATAATTTGCACCAGGTGTGTGTGTACGTGCGTGAGTGTGTGCGCGTGCGCGCGTGGGTCACGCAGTTTTCTCTGAAACTACTACAGTTACACATTTTTGGTAAATTACTTATCCTAATGAATTTTTACGCTCTTCAATATTTTGGGGGTTTGGTGAACTTTGGCCTACTTTTGAGTGAGTAATAGCACTTTTACCTAATATAATTAAATGACTTATAACTCTGAAACTATTGCATTTAGAGTATTTTGTTGCAATATGTTGTTCAGCTACTTTCTCCACAACTACAACATGGTCAGTACTTTGGAAGTGTATCTCCATAGCTAAGTGAGTAATAGCTACTTTGTCAATTTTTAATGATAACCATAATGAGTAAATGGCTTATATCTTCAAAAGTATTGCAGCTACACAATTTCTCTCAAATATGTTGTTCATCTAATGAGTAAATGGCTTATATCTTCAAAAGTATTGCAGCTACACAATTTCTCTCAAATACGTTGTTCATCTACTTTTTTGTGAACTGTAACATATTTCAGTTTCACAACTGTTGCTCAATATACAAGTGAGTAATGGCTACTTTATTGCTACTTTTAGTGAAAATGTGAAAAATCACAAATATCTCAAAAACTGTAAGAGATAGAGCAATTTCGAGCGAATTTTTGACCCAGAGGGTAGTACAAGAGTATCCTATTCTAAGGGGAAAAATTTCAGTTTTCACCACTTTTGGCGACCATCTTGGTTTTTTGCGGAAAATTAAGAAGTATGAATGTCTTGAAAACCGTAAGAGATAGAGCGATTTCGAGCGAACTTTTGAGCCGCGGGGTAGTACAAGAGTACCCTATGCCAAGGGGAAAAATTTCAATTTTCGCCACTTTTGGCGACCATCTTGGTTTTTTGCGGAAAATGAAGAAGTGTGAATGTCTTGAAAACCGTAAGAGATAGAGCGATTTCGAGTGAACTTTTGAGCCGCGGGGTAGTACAAGAGTACCCTATGCCAAGGGGAAAAATTTCAATTTTCGCCACTTTTGGCAGCCATCTTGGATTTTAGAGGAAAATGAAAAAGTGTGAATATCTCGAAAACCGTAAGAGATAGAGCGATTTCGAGCGAATTTTGACCCGCAGGGTAGTAAAACAGTATCCTATGCAAAGGAGAAAAATTTCAATTTTTGCCACTTTTGGTGGCCATCTTAGATTTTAGCGGAAAATGATAAAGTGTGAATATCTTGAAAACCGTAACAGATAGAGCGATTTCGAGCGAATTTTTGACCCGCAGGGTAGTACAAGAGTATCCTATGCAAAAGGGAAAAATTTCAATTTTCGCCACTTTTGGCGGCCATCTTGGATTTTTGTGGAAAATGAAGACGTATGAATGTCTCGAAAACCGTAAGAGATAGAGTGATTTCAAGAGAATTTTTGACCCACAGGGTAGTACAAGAGTATCCCATGCAAAAGGGAAGAATTTCAATTTTCGCCACTTTTGGCAGCCATCTTAGATTTTTGCGGAAAATTAAAAAGTGTGAATGTCTCGAAAACCGTAAGAGATAGAGCGATTTCGAGCGAATTTTTGACCCGCGTGGTAGTACAAGAGTTTCCTATGCCAAGGGGAAAAATTTCAATTTTCGCCACTTTTGGCGGCCATCTTGGATTTTAGCGGAAAATGAAAAAGTGTGAATATCTCGAAAACCGTAACAGATAGAGCGACCCGCAGGGTAGTAGAAGAGTATCCTATGCAAAAGGGAAAAATTTCAATTTTCGCCACTTTTGGTGGCCATCTTGGATTTTTGCGGAAAATGAAGAAGTATGAATGTCTCGAAAACCGTAAGAGATCGAGCGATTTCGAGAGAATTTTTGACCCACAGGGTAGTACAAGAGTATACTATGCAAAAGGGAAGAATTTCAATTTTTGGCACTTTTGGCGGCCATCTTGGATTGTTGCGGAAAATGAAAAAGTGTGAATGTCCCGAAAACCGTAAGAGATAGAGCGATTTCGAATGAATTTTTGACCCGCATGGTAGTACAAGAGTATCCTATGCCAAGGGGAAAAATTTCAATTTTCGCCACTTTTGGCGGCCATCTTGGATTTTAGCGGAAAAAGAAAAAGTGTGAATATCTTGAAAACCATACGAGATACAGTGATTTGGAGCGATCTTTTTGACCCTCAGGGTAGTACAAGAGTGTCCTATGCAAAGGGAAAAATTTCAGTTTTCGCCACTTTTGGCAGCCATCATGGATTTTAGTGGAAAATAAAACATTGAAAATATCTTTGAAATGGTAAGAGATAGAGCAATTTTGAGCAAATTTTTGCATGGTAGTACAACAGTATACTGTGCCTAGGTGAAAAATTTCAGTTTTTGCCACTTTTGGTGGCCATCTTGGATTTCAGCGGAAAATGAAAAATTGTGAATATCTCGGAAAGGGTATTTCTTACCCTTTAATGCTCGGCAAGAGATACACACTGCCGCAGTGGTCTTGTTATGTATTTTGTTTGGGACTGCCATATTGCTAATTGTATCCCCGACGCGAAGCGGGGATACTATGGATTCATCATCGTCGTCGTCCGCGCCCTCGTCCGCAGAGATTTCTTGTTAGCGACCTACAGTCCACATTTCTTTCCGGATTTCTTTCATATTTGGCAGGTGGCTTGATATGGTAGAGGACTCGCCACCCTATCTTTTTGGTAGGCTTTATGTCTAAATTAGGCCTGTGGTAGACAAAAATGTCTAAAATGTGGAATATTGCTTGTTAGCGACCTACAGTCCACATTTCTTTCCAGATTTCTTTCATATTTGGCAGGTGGCTTGGTATGCTAGAGGACTCGCCACCCTATCTTTTTGGTAGGCTTTATGTCTAAATTAGGCCTCTGGTAGATAAAAATGTCTAAAATGCATTAAAATTCATGAAATCATGCACTAAATCGCTTGTAACTTGAAAAGTGTTGCATTTAGAGCATTTTGTTAAAATATGTTATTCAGATACTTTTTTCATAGCTACAACATGGTGAGTAACTTGGGTGTCTGTCTCAATAGCTAAGTGAGTAATAGCTACTTTTGGTCTTTTCAGTAACTTCCATCGTGAGTAAAATCACTTGTAACTTGAAAACTATTGCATTTAGAGTATTTTGTTTCAATATGTTATTCAGCTATTTTTGGGTCAGCTATAACATAGTAAAATTTCAGACCTGTAGCTCATGGCATAGCTGAGTAATAGCTACTTTTAAGTTATCACTGTTGAGTAAATTGCTTATAACTTCAAAAGTATTACATTTAGAGTATTTTGTTTCAATATGTTATTCACCTATTTCGGAGTCAGCTATAACATAGTGAAGTTCCAGACCTGTGGCTCATTGCATAGCTGAGTAATAGCTACTTTGAAGTTCACACTGTTGAGTAAATCAGTTGTAATTGGAAAACTATTGCATTTACAGAAATTTGTGTAAATATGTTATTCAGCTACTTTTGGGTCAGCTATAACATAGTGAAATTACAGACCTGTAGCTCATGGCACAACTGAGCAATAGCTATTTTCAGGTACTGACTGTTGAGTAAATGACTTGTAACTTGAAAAATATTGCATTTGGAGTATTTTGTTAAAATATGTTGTTCACCTACTTTTGGGTCAGCTATAACGTCGTGAAATTACAGACTTATAGCTCATGGCATAGCTGAGCAATAGCTATTTTCAGGTTCTCACTATTGAGTAAATCAGTTGTAACTTGAAAACTATTGCATTTACAGTATTTTGCTTAAATATGTTGTTCACCTAATTTTGGGTCAGCTATAACATAGAAAAAATTCAGACATGTAGCTCATTGCATAGCTGAGTAATAGTTACTTTGAGGTTATCACTGTTGAGTAAATCAGTTATAACGTGAAAACTATTACATTTACAGTATTTTGTTTAAATATGTTATTCACATAATTTTTGGTCAGCTATAACAGAGTGAAATTGCAGACCTCTATGTCATGGCATAGCTTACCAATATCTACTTTCAGGTTCTCACTGTTGAGTAAATCATTGTATCCACTGGATAGCCGCAGTGTGTAGAGAGATTTCACCATTACCGCTCTAACGAAAAAAATATTATAGCTAGCCTTCTCAAGTTTGCAAGGTATATTAGAGGGTGCACCACAGTATTCTATTGGTAGGCTTTATGTCTAAATTAGGCCTGTGGCTAAATTACTTGCCTACTAAAAATGAGTAATTCTGCATTTTCTCTAAAAGTATTGCAGATAGCAAATTTTTCTTAAATAACTCATTCACCTACTTTTGGGAGAGCTTTCACATGCTGAAGTTCCAGACCTGTAGCTAATTACTCACCTACTCAAAATGAGTAAATGCAAATTATCTCTAAAAGTATTGCAGATAGCCAATTTTTCTCAAATAACTCATTCACCTACTTTTGGGAGAGCTTTCACTTGGTGAAGTTTCAGACCCGTAGGTAATTACTCACCTACTGAAAATGAGTAAATGCAAATTATCTCTAAAAGTATTCCAGATAGCTAATTTTTGTCAAATAACTCCTTCACCTACTTTTGGGAGAGCTTTCACTTGCTAAAGTTTCAGACCTGTAGCTAATTATTCACCTACTCAAAATGAGTAAATGCTAATTATCTCTAAAAGTATTGCAGATATCCAATTTTTATCAAATAACTCATTCATCTACTTTTGGGAGAGCTTTCACATGGTGAAGTTTCAGACCCATAGCTAATTATTCACCTACTCAAAATGAGTAAATGCAAATTATCTCTAAAAGTATTCCAGATAGCCAATTTTTGTCAAATAACTCCTTCACCTACTTTGGGGAGACCTTTCACTTGGTGAAGTTTCAGACCTGTAGCTAATTATTCACCTACTCAAAATGAGTAAATGCGAATTATCTCTAAAAGTATTGCAGATAGCCAATTTTTCTCAAATAACTCATTCACCTACTTTTGGGAGAGCTTTCACTTGGTGAAGTTTCAGACCCGTAGGTAATTACTCACCTACTGAAAATGAGTAAATGCAAATTATCTCTAAAAGTATTCCAGATAGCCAATTTTTGTCAAATAACTCCTTCACCTACTTTTGGGAGACCTTTCACTTGGTGAAGTTTCAGACCAGTAGCTAATTATTCACCTACTCAAAATGAGTAAATACTAATTATCTCTAAAAGTATTGCAGATATCCAATTTTTATCAAATAACTCATTCATCTACTTTTGGGACAGCTTTCACATGGTGAAGTTCCACACCCGTAGGTAATTACTCACCTACTGAAAATGAGTAAATTCGAATTATCTCTAAAAGTATTGTAGGTAGCCAATTTTTCTCAAATAACTCATTCGCCTACTTTTGAGAGAGCTTTCACTTGGTGAAGTTTCAGACCCGTAGCTAATTATTCACCTACTCAAAATGAGTAAATGCGAATTATCTCTACAAGTATTGCAGATAGCCAGTATTTCTCAAATAACTCATTAATATGAAAACAACTTATAGGAAGTCATGGGCTGCAAATCTTTTCATGTGGTCAGATTTGACCTTGGGCCCCTCCTGCTTATTATTGGTCCTAGTGGTTTGCGATGTGAAAACGACTTATAGGAAATCATGAGCTGCGAATCTTTTGATGTGGTCAGACTTCACCTTGGGCCCCTGGTACAGGGTCAAATAAGGGTAGCCAAACTTAAAAGTGCTTTCAACTTGCTTATTAACGAAAAATGCTTTTTATCTTCTAAACTATGTTAGTTTGCCTTTGTCGGTGGATACATCCAGCATCTGGCCACAGATGCGTCCTTTTTCTAGTTATCACTGAATTAATGCCAGGTAGTATTGAAATTTGCATAACTTGGCAAACAGTCCACTTCAAAACAGACCATTTTACTCCTAACTTTAAGTCATATTTTCCATGCGTCTATTTTGCTCTTTAAAAAGCTGGAAAATGAAGAAGATGACCAACCAGCACAGCCAGTTGGGGCATCAGCAGCTTTGTCAACAGAGGATGAAACAGTAACAGAACCAACAGCACAAACTGCAGCAAATACTCCAGACACAGAGGAGTCAGGTACACACAGAAGTTTAATGTTTGTTGAGGATGTGCATTGCAAAGTAGCAGTGAACTGTCATCACACCAGTATGTTCACTTCTGCTAGGACTTGTATTTGTAAAGCTGACAGTATACTTATAAGTTATTACTAACTGAGGGTCAGATATTAATAGCTTTAAACCGTCATTTGTGAAGAAATCTATACAGTAGTACCTTGAAACAATTTTGTAACTCCAACATTTTATTTCAGTTTGGTGTTAACAGTCACTAGTAAAATGTTGTATAAATTAAGGCTGCTAGTGAGTCTGAAAGAGTTATTGGATTCCTTGCTTCTGAAGAGCTGGCTCATACTTGGTAAATGTGATGATTATCACCCACAAAATACACTGTTGTTTGCTGAAATGTGTAAAACATGAAAGAATATTAACATCTCCTTGAATTACAGTTGTAATGAAAATATGGGAATATTTAACCATTCTAACCAATTGTTTATATTGCGAGATGTGAGGGTTTTCACAAAAAAAGGTTATATTAAAATATTTGCTGGTAATATACATGTATGGTATCGCATATGTACAATGTCAAAATTTGCAAAAGTGAAAGATAATAAATACCGAAAACAGAAACACTTTAAATTAGGGATGGGTCGGTAGGTCCGGTATCTCGGTATCGAGAGCATTTTACTGAAATACCGTGATGAGATTTTACAACCGCCACTTCGCTTGCCAACATATATAATGGAAGGAATAGTTAAAATATTAGAAACCTACCCAAAATCTGAAGAAATTATAAGCTTTTATCCCCATATTTTCGTTTATTTCCAGACTTTTATAGCGACACGTTGAGCAGAACTGCCATGTTTTGGTTACGACAATTTATAACCTAAATCTCGCTTGACAACACATAAAATGGAAGGAAAACTTAAAATATTGGGAACAAACAAGAAATCTGAAGAAATTATACAGGTTTCTCTCATATTTTGTCCATTTGAGGACTTTAATTCAATGTCGTTAAGAGGAAACGTCCATGTTTATTTGGGGTGTACTAAAACACGGAGTCCCGAATTCGGTACGGTTTTGCATTGGCGACCTCCCGATGTACACATTTTGGATACCGACCCATCCCTACTTTAAATTATAAAATAAATTCAAAGCTAAAAAACTAACATCAAATTATGTATGTTATTTTGTGCCTATTTTCAGTTGCTTTCGAAGAATCAGTCCAGTTTCTCTGAGTGACCTTCACTCAGGGTTTTGACTAAATCACTTAATTACTGAGTGACTCACAAATCGGTGACACCTGTACACAAATATGTGACATGATCTTACAAGATGTACATTTGAATGCTTACAGTTTCCCCCGAAGAGCCAAACATCCCTTGTTTACCTTCATACAGTGTTGCCACAAACCTGCCAACTTATGAAGAGGCGGAGCGTAGTAAACAGGAAGAAGAAGCTCGCAGACTGCGGGAAGAAGAGGAACAGGAGGAGGAGACCTTGCAACAGGTAGTCATTTGTGGTAAAATTACAGCTAAAAGAACAAATCTTTGAGGTTGTTTCCTTCACAAGCAGTGTTATTAGTAAAAATTAAAAAATGAATGAAATTTGTAAAAGTATCTTTAAAGGTATTTGCTTCAGTTCTATAGCTAAAACAGGTCCAATAGATCTTTGAGAGAATTTCTTCACATGTATTTCATAAGGTCAAACTGAATTGACATGAGATGAAATAATCTTGAAATTTCTTCATGGTTACAGTTATAACAGAGTTGAAATATTGTGAGCCTATATGGTAGATAATTGGAGATCCCTGTTGGTACGGAAGTGTTTTTTTTTGTAAAATAGTGGACAGTGCCTGCCTCGTGCACTTTCCTCTCTCTTAGATTCAAACTTTGGGCCACATACTCTTTGGATTTCACTTCATTAAGCTGCTACTGCACCACTGATGCTATGTACATATAGGTTTTCTTGTGCTGTAATATCTCACAATAAGTTTTACACCTAGACTTGTCAAATTTACTGCAGATATTCATAATCCAAAATGCTTGCCTGGTTTTTTTTTTATGTCGTCACTCTGCGGCGTGGGCGTACGCGTCCGCGTGAACAACTTCTCCTCCAAAACTACAAGGCCTAGAGACGTGCTGTTTTTTTTAAAAGATACCTTATCTATCGAGGATGAAAAATTGTTCCAAGGCATGCAAATCTGTCTGTTCATCTGTTTGCTAGAGACATTACAAGGGGGGTACCCCCACCAAAAGTGTGAAAATTTCAACACTTAATCACAATTTTCTCAGTGACTATTGCAGGGATTTCTCTCATATCTTGCATATATGTACTAGGCCAGAGGTAGATTCTCTTGTGTGAGTATGAGACCTGGATCTGTCTTACTTTTTTTTTAATAAATTTTTTTAATAATTTTTAATGCATTAAAATTCAGGAAATCATGCACAAAATCATTTATAACTTGAAAAGTGTTGCATTTAGAGCATTTTGTTAAAATATGTTATTCAGCTACTTTTTTCATAGCTACAATATGGGGAGTAAGTTGGGTGCCTGTCTCAATAGCTAAGTGAGTAATAGCTACTTTTGGGCTTTTCAGTAACTTCCATCATGAGTAAAATCACTTGTAACTTAAAAACTATTGCATTTAGAGAATTTCGTATAAATATGTTATTCAGCTACTTTTGGGTCAGCTATAACATAGTAAAATTTTAGACCTGTAGCTCATGGCATAGCTGAGTAATAGCTACTTTTAGGTTATCACTGTTGAGTAAATCGCTTATAACTTCAAAACTATTGCATTTAGAGAATTTCGTATAAATATGTTATTCAGCTACTTTTGGGTCAGCTATAACATAGTAAAATTTCAGCACTGTTGCTCATGTCATAGCTGAGTAATAGCTACTTTTAGGTTATCACTGTTGAGTAAATCGCTTGTAACTTGGAAACTATTGCATTTAGAGTATTTTGTTTCAATATGTTATTCACCTATTTTGGGGTCAGCTATAACATAGTGAAGTTCCAGACCTGTGACTCATTGCATAGCTGAGTAATAGCTACTTTGAAGTTCTCAATGTTGAGTAAATCACTTATAATTTGAAAACTATTGCATTTAGAGAATTTCGTATAAATATTTATTCAGCTACTTTTGGGTCAGCTATAACATAGTAAAATTTCAGACCTGTAGCTCATGGCATAGCTGAGTAATAGCTACTTTTAGGTTATCACTGTTGAGTAAATCACTTATAACTTGGAAACTATTGCATTTAGAGGTTTGGGATGGTAAACAGACAGGAAATCATGGGCTGTGAATCTGTTGATATGGTCCGATTTGACCTTGGAACCCTCCTTCAAGGTCAAATGAGGATAGCGAAAATTGAAAGTGCCTACAACTTGCTTATTATTGGTGACAGAGATTTGAGATGGTAAACCATCCCATAGGAAATCATTGGCTCAGAATCTTTTGGTATGGTCAGATTTGACCTTTGGACCCCTCCTTCAAGGTCAAATGAGGACAGCCAAGCTTAAAAGTGCTTATAACTCATTTATAATTGGTCCTAGAGGTTTGGAATGGTAAACCATAGGAAATCATGGGCTGGGAATGTATTTCTGTGGTTAGATTTGACCTTGGACCCCTTCTTCAAGGTCGAACGAGGATATTGCATTTGTAGTATTTCTTTAAATATGTTTTAACCTATTTTTTACACTTAAACAATTACCTTGTTATTTTCCTTCATATTACCATTTACAGGGCACAACTTTTTTATCCTTTTCTTCTGTCAGCTTCGGAATTTCTTTCGAACTTGCTGTTCAGTTACCATTTACTGTATTTCTGTACAGCCCTTTTCCTGATAATTATTCTGTCCTCTAATCACCTTCACAAATCAAAAACACTCAGTCAGCTGACACAGTGCCCGTTCACGGGCACTCTCCTCTTGTTTTTTTTGGCCTTATTTAAAAATAAGAAAAAAAAAGTACAGCTGTTCGCTTGTGGGACCGTTTACAGAAATCAAATCCATTACCAGGCCTTTGGATTGAATAAAATCCAGTAAGTCGTATGCTTGTTACTGTACATTGAAAATAAACTACAGGTGTATAGGAGTCATAATATACACCTGGAAATGGCTATTGTGTGATATTATTAAGTGCATAAACATAATTTTGCTCAATATAAAGTAAAAATGTGACCTATTTCACTAAATATTGATATTTTTTGTCATTTTAATGAAGTATCAGCCATTAGAAAGATTAAAATGATGACATATTAGATAATCAGTTCCAAAATATTCTTTGCAGATTTTGTTATTAATACCAAAACCAAACAAAAATGCATACAGGTTTATTGTTCACAACACTAGCAGCAGCCATGGTCGATTTAAGTCAAAATTAAAAATACATATATCTCGCCTTTTATTGGCCCAGAGGTTTGACATCTCAAATCAACCTTTGGGAAATTATATGCTAGGATTATTTTTAGTACTGTGATGAAGTTTGTAGAAGTTTGATAGCTTGCTCGTTTACTGCCGCGAATGCGAAGTTTGGTTCAAACATCAGAAATTCGGACTTTGCAAAATGTTAGAAATCGCCAACATCACACCACATCACAAAGAATCCTATTTTTGTCCTTCTATAAAACTTGTGTTTTATTGAAAATATGGCAAAATTTATTTGAAATTGATATGGATTTTATATTTTTATCATATTTTCCACCAAGTAACAAGATTTTATGTCCTACTTCTGTGTTTTTACTGATTTTGAAAATGTTGTTTCAATGATTGAACAAGATCAAAGTTCACTATCTTGTACAGATACCAAACATCGAACCCAGAATTCTAAATGATTTCACAGCACTGATTATTTTATGTGGTCAGACTTGATCTTGGATCCCTCTTTCAAGGTCAAAACAGGGTAGCCAAACTTAAAAGTGCCAATAAACTCTCCTATTATTGGTCCTAGCTGTTTTGGATTTGTAACCAACCTGTAGGAATTCTTATGCTAGGATCCTTTAATGTCAAGTAAGTGTAGCCCAATTACTAATAACTCAATATTAAGGCTGGGACGGGTATTAAACAACAGCCTTGAGTACCCGCACTTTGACAACCAACCCGAATTTGAGTAATCGCAAGATTTAGTATCTACCATTAGAAGTCTTCTGTACACAAGTCGTAGCAAAACTTTGGAAGAAAATTGTCTTCTATTTAACCAGGTATTATAGAATATGGAGTAAATTATACATTTTTAAGCCCAAACCACAACTTAAATTGATATTATGTGACGAAAATGCAGAAATTATTCAAAAAAGTTTACTTAAACAATCCATTTTTTCTTAATCCATAATAGTTGCAATCCCCAAATAAAAATAACAGGATTGGACTTTCTGATGGATTAAACTTTCTGATTCATGGAGATCAGAAACCCCAATCCATCAGAATTTCAAATCTTCATATCAGAATTGCAAACTCATACCTCAGAGCAATAAATGAAGAACAGAATTGGACTTTCTGATGGATTCGACTTTCTAATACAGGAGAATGAGAAAGCCCAATCCATTAGAATAAAAATAATTATTTGAAATTTTGATGTCAGAACTTCAAATTCATACCTCAGAGCATTTTTTTAATAAAATAACAGGATTGGACTTTCTGGCATCAGAACTTCTAATTGGAGTTTGTGATGTTGGGATTTGAAATTCTGTTGGATTGGATTTTCTGATGCGACATATTCATCCTTCACATATCCTGTGTCTGGTGATGTATGTCAGATCTTCTAGAAATAAGTCTGCCAGATAGTTATTTTTAGACAAGAACAAGGTTTTGACATCTTTTTCCCACCCTCACCTGGTGTACAGCTTTATCATATTTCTTGCTACTTGTACCTTTTTCTTAATCCCTGGAAACAGTTTCTGATTTTATCAAATGTATGATCTGACCACTAGATTAAAAAAGTTACATAACTGGTTAGGTTAATTTTGTGTGCACTGTCTTTTGTTTAATTTTAATAAGCCAAGGGAGGTTTTTATGCATGCTTGACCATTTATTGAAAAGATTAAAATATATAAAGTGTTTAAAATGCAGCATTATTTTAGTCTTAGTTCTTATTTGGGGGCATTATGAGATGAATGAGTTTTATCCAAAATTCTATACAAGTACATATTGAACATGTGTTGCTGTATCAGGGTACAATTATAAACTTATGTGGTGTCCTGTTCCATGTTGCAAGAGAGTCACAGCAACTTAAACCAGTTTTATCAATCATAGACTGTGTATTCACTTTTTTAACCTGCTTGGATTCTATGATGCCACAAGTTGAAGCAGTATGTTTTAAGGGCTCACCAAATCATCCAATAAAATGTGCAAAATACAATCTGTCTTCAAACTGAGTAAATGTCTTTTAAAAAAAAAAGAAATTAAAAATGTGACCAGAAATAAATAAGCTCTAGTGATTTAGTTAAGGGATTGTCTAGTGTATCCTGAAAACACCTGCCAATCTGGCAAATGGTGGGGAGTTCTTAATAAGTAAAAAGTCACTTTGGATCAGATTATAACATTTTTAGTGTGTATACACTAGTGCTGTCACGAGTTGACTGCAACTCGAGTTGTAACTCGGTTGGGGATATTTGGAGATCACATCAATTTACACAATTTAAACTTGAGTTTTTATAAAATAAATAATGATAAACTAACCTTGTTACAAATTGACACTTTTGTGTTATATATATCTACATATAAAATGTATCAATCAGTCTTTTTAAAAATTGTGTCTGTGTTTCGTTTTATAAACAATTTTCACAACTGGTTACAGACAATGGAGGAATACATGTTGTATATGTAGTTACAAACATGGAACAAATATCACCACCACCAACCCCCCCCTCCCCCAGTTATTTTGGAAACGGCCATTATAGTTACAGCACATTTACCATAATTGCCATCATTTTAACAGCAGAAATAGCACCAGTATTAATTTTGCTTGTTCCCAATTTGCTGCAATTTCATGGTAAATTTGTCAGAAATAAAATTGCTATTTTGATTTGGTTGGATTGTAAATGGCAGGAAATTCTCCACACAGGAAGTAGGTTATCATAGCCGGTGCCATAAAGCACATATTATTTGCCCGGTTTGTCTATTTCCCTTGATGTATAACCAAAAGTGAGATTATATCATTAACAATTGAAAAAAAAGAAACAAGTAGGGTAATGCAGTAAAACTGTAAAGGGAAAACACAATACATTCAAATGTTGTGCTTTTGAGTACAATTCTCCAACTGGCACATTTTTTGCCAAGTTCTGATCAAGTTTCCTGGACTTTTTATCCTAACGTGTAAATACTCAGCACATTATGTTGTGATAATGACTAAAGAAAAAAACATCCCCCTTGCAACATAGCTGATGATTTTAGAATTGATTGATGGGGAAATGGATTGATTTATTTTTTTTTTTTTCAAGATATAAGAGAGTAGATTTAAACAGAAACAAATGTAATTTAATTGGTAAAAAATCCCTTGGCTTAAGTTTGATAGGAAAGTACAAGTTGCAGGACATATTCTCAGAAAATGTCAAGGTCATATCCGGTGCTACCCAATTTAGAGGAAGCAGTTCTTTCAGTAATATGTTGTATATGGGTGTGCTTGTTACAGTTAACTTGAGCTGATACACAAGTCTTTCTCATGCCCTGTGGGAAATAAGCTAAGATTAACTTAAGCTTGTCAGCTATGTGCACCTGGTTACTGACCTGAGAAATGGATATCCTTATGAAACAAAAAAGTGAATACAAAAGTACTCCTTATTTATTAGTTTCAACATGAAATTAAAACCAAATGAACAATTTTAATTTTCAATACCAGCCAGAAAAGTAGAGAGTAAGAAATCTTAAAATTCGCCACATATCGGTAATTCACCACATATGGAAATACTAATAAAAATAATGAATTCAGGTGAGATATGTTGAATGTTTTATGAATCAAGACTTTCAGAACTGAAATATACCAAGTTTAAGACAAAGCATCATTTTCTTTATGGAATTAACTAAGGTTTTAGAGGTGGCTAATTTTATATTTCTGGCGAATTTTAGATTTCTTACTGTATCAGTACAAGAAAATACCATTTAATAAAACATGGCCATACTATGAAACCATTTTTTGATCCATACAGAAATTGGAACAGCTTGAGCAATTAAACCTCACTAATATCTTAAAAATAAATATTAAAATACATATGTGCAAACTTGTCAGACTACTTCAGATGTTCCCAAGAGAATACTAGCTTACGGATTGATTAACAGACCATGCCTTATGATCTAAGTTGGTTCTGTCATCTAGAACTGCTCGTACTGAACAAGGAATGAGTATTTTTGTTCTAATCTTGTATTTTGAAAGGCGAGTACATTATCCCTGTAGTTTTTTTTTTTGCAATTTCTTGAGTATTTTTTGACATAAATAAAATGAATGCATGATACATTTCAGAACACTATGTTTTCACGAATGTTAAGATGGCCATCCCGCACACAGCGCTCAGAAACTGACAGCCAGCTGGGGACAGATGGCATGTTTCTGTGTACCTTCCTCTGTGAGTATTGAGCAGAAAAACTACTGAATATATTCGTGTAAAACCTTGCAACAAGTCTCTTATTCCCCTTGTAGAATTTATGTTGCACTAAGGAGTAAGAGGCAGCTTACTATCAACCAGTTGTTGACTTTGTGTGGTTAAAAGGAATTGAGAAGAACGTCTATTACAATATTACACAAATATCTTTTTGAGGAGACTCTAATTGTATCCACCGGAGGCATCCGGTGCTTATAGCTCGCTTATTATTGGTCCTAGAGGTTCGGGATGATGAACCAACCTATGGGAAATCATGGGCTGGGAATCTTCTTGTATGGACAGATTTGACCTTGGGCCCCTCCTTCAAGGTTAAACGAGGATAGCCAAAGTTAAAAGTGCTTATAACTCGCTTATTATCTGTCCTAGAGGTTTGGGATGGCAAACCAACATATGGGAAGTCATGGGCGGGGAATCTTTTGGTATGGACGGATTTGACCTTTGGCCCCTCCTTCAAGGTTAAACGAGGATAACCAAAGTTAAAAGTGCTTATAACTCACTTATTATCTGTCCTAGAGGTTTGGGATGGCAAACCAACATATGAGAAGTCATGGGCTGGGAATCTTCTGGTGTGGACGGATTTGATTTTGGGGCCCCTCCTTCAAGGTCAGACAAGGATAGCCAAATTTAAAAGTGCTCATAACTCGCTTATTATGGGTCCTAGGGGTTTGCAATGTGAAACCAACTTATAGGAAATTATGAGCTGGGAATCTTTTGATGTGGTCAGATTTGACCTTGACCCCCCTCCTTCAACATCAAATGAGGATGGCAAAACCTAAAAGTGCTTATAACTTGCTTATTGTTGATCCTAGAGGTTTGCAATGTGAAACCAACTCATAGGATATCATGGGCTGGGATTCTTCTGATGTTGTTAGATTTGACCTTTGACTCCTCCTTCAAGGTCAAACGATGGTTCACTGGCTTTGGTGAGTTGTCTTTCCGGTGGATACAAATTTGCATCGGTTCTCCAATGCATAGGTCTAGTTATTAATGTTTTACTATTTAAAAATGTAACCAGTTCTTTGGTGTTTTGTATGTACCCGAGGACAGAATCCTTAAAATTGGGATCGAATTTTCATGAAATTTGACTTGGTTGATGAGTGCCAACAACTTGTTCACACACCAAATTTCTCTACTACTCACTGTGCTATCACTCTAATCATGTATTGAAAATGACATTATTCCACAAATTCCACAATCAATCCATCCAATACTAATCAATACAAGAGCACCCAGATAGTGCATATCTCTGCCAAAGTTTGTAATAATAAGTAAGTGGTAAAATCCAGATTATATTTTTTGTATCCACTATCCAGATGGTGACCCAGATCACTCACAAAATTTACTGAGATTTAAGTAGGACCAAGACCCATCTTCTGATTTTTTCTGGAAGATCCAACCAGTGGTATTTGCATAATCGCGCTAAAAAACTGACAGATGAATGGTCATGAAAACAATACTTCCTTGGCAGAGGTAATAAGCTAGCTGACACAGTGCCCAGTAAGAGCATGTCTTGCTTTTTCCCTCTGATTCTAATTAGCTACTAATAACATGACAGTTAATCAATGGACTTGTACCGAGTGCTTCAGGTGTAAAGTGTTGTAAATTATTGATAAAGGCTGTGAATTATTTTCATCAAGAAAGTTATGAAAACAGCACTACTCAGATCTAAGGAAGTCTGGAGCCTTCAGAGGAAGTATAAACAAGTAATGTCACAGACTTTAAGGTTACCTTGATATTTATGTTTTATATTTTCTTTCTATAAAAATAGTCGATGCATTGAGTGTTACACACAACCCCGTTTGTTGTACACAATTTCAGTTATGAAACAAATAAAAATTGTTAGGGTCTAAGATCAGGTATTGCATCAAAATTTGTACCTCATTGTTGAAATTCTGGCTGGTGGAAGATATTTTGTGGATATCATTATTCAGTACAGGTATTTGGTAAAGTGAGATTTTATTGAATAGAACTGTCTTGCAAGGAAGAAAACATTTTATGACTTGCACCATAAGTGGTCAGCTATTTAATCCAAGATTTTATCAGTGTATTTTCGCATAACAAGATTGACCTTGAGGTTAACATATAGCCATATGTATTGAATATATCTTCCTACACAGTTTTTGGTTCCTATATTTTCATTAACTTTAAATTGAATTTATACAAGTATGTAATAGCTAAAAGAGTAAATGTTTATGAATCCATTTACCACAACAGTATGCTTTCTTAGAAAATTATTTTATGATATAATTTGAAGATTTTATTTAGTGCATAAATTGTCTCTAAGGTACATGCTCTAAGGTACTGATTCTCCAAGATTGGATAGTCCAGTAATAACAAGAAGGATTAACTTTCAAAAAAATGGTTATTTTTTTATGAGGAAATGACCTGACATCAGGTGACCAATCTTTAAATGCAATATGTAAGATAACTGTAGCTGTGTAGTGAGATCCTTATTTTCTGTCTATGGTATGATAAAGAAGGGAAAAACATTTAATGAAAAGATAGGAACCAAAAACTGTGAACTCTTGTGTCAGCAGAACTGATTCCGCAGATTTACAGCCTTGCTTTGGCGTTAAACATTTTTCTTTATCAATTGTCTGAGCCAATCTAATCAGAATTTTATTATGGGTGTTTAATTTTTAAAGCCTTCATGTTATCTCAAGCAATCTTTGTTTTGTATTTGAAACAAAAAATGGCATGACCATCACTTGTACTAAAAGTTAGGTTATTCCCAAGGCTTCCAAGGCTCACCATAATATATTATTGTAGTAATAAAGTGTTAAGTTAGCAGTTGCTTGATAACATTCAGTAATTTACCTTGGAGAATCTTTGTTAACTGATATATTCTGCTTTTCTGCACTCCCTTTACAGCCTATCATATAAACTATACAGTATGATGAAATAGATATTGAACCAAAAAAATTAATCAAATCCAAAGATTTTAAATGACAGAAATTCTAAACTTCATCCTTTTTTGCTCAACTTATTTCAATATAGCTGGCGCTCTGAGGACTACATATCTTTTGGCCTTGTCACCAACAATTATTTGTAAAATAACTTAGTCTTTGCAATAGTGTTGGTATCGAATAAAAATATAAATATCGATATCAAACCATATTTTACTTTCCGTATTGATCAATATTGAAATATCGGGGCATGGGATGCTTTCTTGGGGGGAGACCTTCCAAACTCTTGCACTAGGTTTAGTAGTGTCTCGAAACTTAAACAAATATGGCAGTTCTGTTTTCGCGGTAAGTAAAAGTTACCAAAAATGATATGAAAATTAATATAATTTTCAAATTTTGTACTTTATATTAATGGAAGACAGCAAATGTGCATTTTTTTTTTTCTTTTTTTTTTTTTTTTTTTTGCAACAATTGATAAATATTTCAATATCAATAAACAATACCAGCACTACTTTCCAAATCATGTGACCATCATTTATTAGGGATGATAGGCATGAGGAATCAATTGAATTTCGGTGGGGAAGACCTATCGGTTAGGGTCAGTTTTAGTTTCAGGCTTGTCATGGTGGGTTGGCAAAATATCAAACATGTTTGATATTTCACTGACCCGCCACAACAAGCCGGTTGCTTCCTGTCAAGATAGGAAGTCTTCAAGTCTTTGGTAACAGAGTCAGATACCTCACAGCAGGACAAGCCAGGAGCGCGTCAGGACAAGACCAAAAAAGGAAAACCGACAAGGCGGTTACACCAACAGACAAGCCAGGAAGTGTGTAGGACAGGCCAACTTCATCGCCATGGCAACACTTTTAAGATTTTTGGGTCTTAAAGCTTGTGGGTGTTCCACAGCCTAAACCCCTGCACCAATTTTCACCAAATTTTCAGGGAATGTTTACCCCAAGAGGATCTAGATCTGATTAGGTTTTGGGGGGTGTCCGGCTACCATTGTTGCCATGGCAACACTTAAGATTTTCAGGTCTTAAAGTTTCTGGGTGTTCCACAGCCTTAACCCATGCATGGATTTTCACCAAATTTTCAGGATATGTTTACCCCAAGAGAAACTAGAGATGATTAGGTTTTGGGGGGTATCTGGCAGCAACTGTTGCCATGGCAACACTTAAAATTTTGGTTTCTTAAAGTTTGTTCTAAAATCTTTAAGATTTTCTGTAACCTAAAATATTGCAGCTAGCTTCATCAGATTTGCACAAAATGTAAATGGACAGGAAAGCTTGTCTCAGAGTACTAGTGTCCTTGTTTTGGAAGCAAAATGGCTGCCATATCACATCATTAATGCCAAATAGGTAGTGTTGAAGACGGTAAACCGGAAGCCTATTTGCCGACCGAAAGACACTGATCCGGTTACGTTTCATTTTCTTGTAACCAAAACCGGTTTCGCCACATGTAGTCATTATTAAGCATCCCGCAAGGGACGCTTGTTTGTGTATGGGAGACCTTCAGGCTCCGGCGGCTCCGCATTTTGTTTTCCTTATAACTCTGTAACCGTTAGGCGGATTCTTTTCAAATTTGGCAGGTTTATGCAGTAACCTTGGGGAATTTTTTTGAATATGCTGCAGCGACATTTCAACCAATCAGAGAGGTCACATGACCAAAAATGTCTTTTTTCGATGGGGAAGCTTGTCCGGATGATAACTTGAAAGGGATTTTATCAATTCACCTGAAACTTGGCAAATACATTCATTCTATTAAAATCTGGTTTTCATTAGATTTTGGCATTGATTGGTTAAGAAATGGCCGAGTAATTAATGATTTCCAAATAAGGAAAATAAGGAAAACACAATAATGCTTATAACTCGAAAACCGGCCATTTTGAATTTTCAAATTTTTCGCAAAAATTGCAAAACATAAAAATGCTTATATCTCAAAAACCGTGCTAGATAGAGCGTTTTCGACGAAATTTTTGACCCACAGGGTATCTCTGCAGAGTAGCCATGCCAATTTTCAAAAAAAAATTGACTCACCAAAAATGGCGGCCATTTTGAATTTTTGAATTTTACGCAAAAATTGCAAAACACAAAAATGCTAATATCTCGAAAACTGTGCTAGATGGCGAATTATCTCTTAAAAGTATTACAGATAGCCAATTTTTCTCAAATAATTCATTCACCTACTTTTGGAAGAGCTTTCACATGGTGAAGTTTCAGACCCATAGCTAATTACTCACCTACTCAAAATGAGTAAATGCGAGTTATCTCTAAAAGTATTGCAGATACCCAATTTTTCTTAAATAACTCATTCACCTACTTTTGGGAGAGCTTTCACTTGGTGAAGTTTCAGACCTGTAGCTAATTATTTACCTACTCAAAATGAGTAAATGCTAATTATCTGTAAAAGTATTGCGGATACCCAATTTTTATCAAATAACTCATTCATCTACTTGTGGGAGAGCTTTCACATGGTGAAGTTTCAGACCTGTAGATAATTACTCACCTACTCAAAATGAGTAAATGCGAATTATCTCTAAAAGTATTGCAGATAGCCAATTTTTCTCAAATAACTCATTCACCTACTTTTGGAAGAGCTTTCACATGGTGAAGTTTCAGACCCATAGCTAATTACTCACCTATTCAAAATGAGTAAATGCGAATTATCTCTTAAAGTATTGCAGATAGCCAATTTTCTCAAATAACTCATTCACCTACTTTTGGGAGAGCTTTCACTTGGTGAAGTTTCAGACCCATAGCTAATTATTCACCTACTCAAAATGAGTAAATGCTAATTATCTCTAAAAGTATTGCGGATACCCAATTATTATCAAATAACTCATTCATCTACTTTTGGGAGTAAATGCGAATTATCTCTTAAAAGTAAGGCTGTGACGAGTGGTTAAAATCCACCCCGGTATCCGAGCTATGCAAATTCATCTCGCAGTTCGGTATTCGCATGTTTTAGTATGCACATTTTTTCCTCTCCATAAACAAAACGGTGGTTTCCGGAAATGATGTCTTTGCATTAAAATAGCGGTGAAAGGTAATCAAAACTTATTATATTGTTATAAAATGAGCAGTACTATTTAAAATTCCCCAATATACAAAGAATTCTGCCATTTTGCAGTGTTGTCAGTCTTTGTTGTCCTGAAAAACGTGATAAAGTGGGCGACAATATAATATATTACAGTAGTTAACGACGATCGGGTGGACCAGAATGCACCCGAGATCTTCCCAAGTCGACCCCACTCGCGAATACCGACCACCCGGTCGCAGCCTTACTTAAAAGTATTGCAGATAGCCAATTTTTCTCAAATAACTCATTCACCTACGTTTGGAAGAGCTTTCATACACGAAAATGAAAAATTGTGAATATCTCGGAAAAGCTATTTCTTCTTCTTTAATGATCGGCGGGAGATACACACCGCGGCAGTGGTCTTGTTTTCAAAAATTTTTGTCTCACCAAAAATGGTGGCGATTTTGAATTTTTGAACTTTTTGCAAAACACAAAAATGCTTATATCTCGAAAACTGTGCTAGATGGAGCGAATTCAACAAAATTTTTGACCTGCTGGATATCTCTGCAGAGTACCCATGCCAATTTTCAAAATATTTTTGTCTCTCAAAATATAGCGGCCATTTTGAATTTTTTGCAAAAATTGCAAAACACAAAAATGCTTACATCTTGAAAACTCACCTTTATATCCTTTATATCCTTTTCGGGACGCTTTGTTTTTGCATAGCAAAAAACATTATCTTTTTTTTTTGCGAGCGATCCTCTAGTTTTAACTTAACTTTACTTAAATATTAAACTACAACAAATATTTCACAGTATTTTATAATATTCTATCAATATATCACCCATTTTGTCCTTGAAAGTCTTCAAAAAGCCCATCGTTGTTCTTATTTATATATGAGTTACGTCTCATGTAAGCGTTTGAAAACTTATTTCTTTGCGTTTGATAAATCAAACATACCCGGTTTTTCGCCGAATTTCCGCTTTCGGAAACCGGTTCTGAAATTTGCATTCAACCACAACACTACAAATAGGAGGGTGATCATGTCAAAAAGGCTTTATATCTCCCTTATAATTGTTTCTAGGGCTTCAAAATATGAAAACTACTTGTAAGAAATCATGGCCTGTGAATCTTTTGTAGAACATCTTGTGGGTTCTCTATATGATGTTGTTCCTAAGATTTTCCCATATCTCAATGTCATTGGCCATTTACCTGTACCTGCGGGCTGGGGTTCTTGTCTGCTGAGGCTGGCTATTTTTCAGTATGTGTCTATAAAAGGCGAGTCAGTGCATGGAATGCATCATTTGGATTTTTAACTCCAATGGACTACAATTAACAGCATTGATAAGTTTTTCTTTTTTTGCAAATTAACTTAGGATTTAGTGTACCGATATCACCTTTTCTGGCTTAAAAATCCTGCTTTGATTTAATTATAAGCTGGGTTCTAAAAAGGCAGTGCATCTATTGAGTGCCAGTCCAGGCGCAAGAAAGGACATGACAAACATTTATTTAACAGACTCAGATGAGGAGGGTATTGTAGACTTTGTCAAGTATCTTGAGGTGCTTTACGACAAAACCAGTGAGCACTTTAAGGACCAGGCCAGGAAGGATTGCGTATCCAAAAGATTCACAAGCAGCCACAAGGTCTCAGTGAAAGTGTGCAAGACTTGGTTCAAATCATAAAGGAGTTGCTATGGAAAATCAGCCCAGACCAAGAAATGACAGGCAGAACTGGATTCAGGACAAATTTAATTTTTTGAAGACCCACATCAGAAGGAAGGGGCTCAGCAAATCATCAGGCTTTAAGTCGCTATAGTGAGGAGCCTCTGCTAGTGCACCCTCAGCCCACTACATTTCACGAAGATTCACGAATACTGACAGTATGGGAAGTTGGAAACCTGCATTTGCTCTGAGAAAATGCATAAGCCATCCATTAAGTGTAGTGTCCCAGCCTTCATCAATCGACCAGGAGGTCATGGGTCAATTTGCCCAGATGGAGACAATGCTAACATCTTTCCTTGGACCCAGACAGAAGACCACCAAAACAGCCTTCTGCAACTACCTGGCATCTGAAGTTGAAAACTTGGAGGAAACAGACTTTCAGACTTTTCAAAACAAGGCAGTTAAACTTTAAGGGTCAGTGGACAACTTCACTGTTAGTTCCTAAGTCATTCACCAGGGGCGCCACTGTGCCGTGACCCAAAGACTGTGTATTTTTGTCATGATTTTTAATTGAAAGTTAAAAATGCTTTAAAAGATACCCATAACTCAAAAATGGTGCACCATTAACAATAGGCCTTCTAGTATCATAATGTATGTCTTGTGAATGCTGACACACAATAATAAAGGTTGTATTGAGAACAAAGAGAAGTCAGTTTCAGCCACGTTTTTGTCCTGTTTTCAGTGCAGACACTTTTTGCCGTGCGTCAAAAACTGAAGAATTGAATATGCTAAGGCCACCTTAAGTTACACTTAAATAAAAGTTAAGACAACAACAAAGAAACAGACATTGTTATTTTTAAATCTCAGATGGGAAAATGTTGCATGATAAAGTCATACATTTTAAGAAAATAAAAACTAAAAGTTGCACAAATTTAAGCCACTTACCAACATAAAAATATTGAATTAAGTTACATATATTGAGAAAAGGAAAACGTGTGTTCATAGTCAAATGTGTAAAGTATTGATCTACACACACACACTACACTCAGTGTGCTTCAAGTGGCCAGGCTTTGACGCCCAGTGAACCATGATCAATACTCTGTGGAATGTACGAGTGGCCTTGTCTTCTTGTCTGCCTGTTCACATACACCAGATTAATACATTATTTACATAGTAACCTGGTTAAAATGTGCCCCTGAATGATTTAGTTGGTGTAAAGATAATTAATTCAACAGAGTATTGGATGTGCACACATATGTCATTTGTAGGGAAAGCTACAATAGGCAAAGTCAAAATGCTTTTTGTGGACTTTACTTTATGTGGAGTTTTTTTTTCATTGTTGCTGCAAAGGGGGAAACATTACGGTAAGGGGCTATTTCCATACACACGGCATCAGGTATACGGCGTGCGTCATGCGGTGAGCGGCTATATTCACTTCTGTATAAAATAATAGGAGTTGTTTTTATGCATGCGTCATACGGCACGGCTATGACACGTCATACGGCATCAGGTAACCCTTTCAATCCTTGGATTGAATTATAGCCGTATTCCGTATACAAAATCAATAAATTGCATCAGAATGACGTCACTCTATGATACTTGGTGGACCATAAAAAACATGCGGTTGTCTAAATTAGATTAGAATATTAATAAAAATTCATAACATTGCCATTTTTGGCTTGATTTTTACAAGTAATATGTCATTTTAAAGCTTATAACACACAGAAGACATCTATGGTGGCAATACCTCAATATCTAATCACAAGTTACACACAAAAATGAGTGTAAATGATTAGTTGCAAAAAATAAGAGAAATAAGTGACAAATATTTTATGATTTCTTCCTCATTTGTGTAACTGTTTTAAGGCAATAAAACAACTGGAATCACTGTCTAAATAGTTTATAATTTAATAATAGAGTATTATATATTATTTTTATTAAACACACACTTGAACTGAAATGGGCACTTGTTGAGACCCTCCATCTTGTTGGGATACCGTTGAAAATTACTGTACACTGGTTTTATTATTTAATTTATGAATTCCATTTGAAGGGAAATTATTTTAGTTCATTGTGCTTTTTATTAGAATCAACTGGGTCGAGTGAAGACCAAATAATTATAACAAGTCTTGGCTTAGTGTAAAATATAACAAATTTTTGGCAATGGAAATATATAAACATTGTTATCTAAAAATGTTAAAGTAAAATATGATATTCATATCAATATAAAGGGACTTTATTGTAGGTTGGACACCTTTTTTAAAGTTTGCTTGTATTTTTACTTAAGATGTTGTGTATGCTTGATTTAAGTAAAGTAATTGTGAAGACCAGACTTTGAACGTTTTTTCTTTTATTTCTGGATAGATTTTAATGCTATAAATACAACACAAACATTGTTCAAATACCTGTCTTATGATATTTACCTTTTGTTATTTTTTGTGTGTGGGTCAAGTATTTTTTAAATATTTGTAAAAGTTTAACATCTCATGCTGATGAGCTCCATACCATATTGGAATCTGGCTGAAAATGTTAAATGTTCCACTCAGTAGCAATTTTTGTCAGTACATATGGAAACACACCAACCGGATGCCGGATACCGGACCTGAATGCCGTATCCGGATGCCTGATACCGGATGCCGCATGTATGGAAATAGGCCTTAAAAGTTACGTGATGGAACTTGTGATTTATTTGACATGATGAATTTCCTTCTGTTGTGCATACAACAAGAACTGTCTCATGGAATACTTGAGGTACTTAAATCCCTGTAATTAAAAATGTATTTCTGGTTTCCTGCAATTGGTGATAGTTGTGTGTCAGCTGAATGAAGGATACAATTTGATGGGCATGTCAAGTGGAATAAAATGGCTTCCACAAAGCAATGAATATTTGAAAAAGGTTCAAGCAGGGCAGTTTTTTCAAACAGAATGTGGCAAAAATATAGAAGGTAAGAATCAGTGACATATGCTACTTAAATTTTTATTGTTTTTTTTCTTTAATTGATTAATTTTAAATGTAATTTTGAAAAATGTTTTTCAGTTTAATGGATGTTTTATTGATAATGTCAAATATGTCATGTTGGATGATTTTTTTTCTGTGCAGCTTTCACCTTCAATCTCAGAAATAATTGGGCAAATAATAGTAATCTGAGAACTGTCAGTTAATTTTGGCTGTGATAGTGACAAAAAAATGTCATTCTTAAAATGTAAAAAGTGTACATTAATTTTTTTATTTCTCTATTTTTGTTAAAATTGTGTGCAAATGACCATATATGCAGAACAAATAAGTACATTTGCCCCAACTTGACAACCAAAGAATGTTCACTTGGTTACTGATAAAGATTTGAAGTCAGCTCAGGCAGGATAATATTGTACATTAGATAATAAAGGAATTAAACAGATCAAAGTTAACAGAATATCTTATAAAAGTAGTATGGCTCAAAATAAGAAAGGCAGGAATTCAAACAAACATAGGGGAAAATTTAAAAAAAGAAGAGTAGGTAAAAGGAGAGAAGAAATAAAAGGCATTGAATGTGGAAACAACACAACAGTCATTATACTGAAGAAGCCACTGAAAAGAAAATCTACTGAGGACATCATTACCTGTGTGAGTATTTTAACTATTTTTACGTTATTTTTTATGTACAAGACTTTCCGGTTATCTGTTTAGATGTGCAGAAAATACTCCCATCTCCTACATATATGACCCCCATAATTATTAATTAATAACTATCACTACAGTTTTCTAAGAATGGCAAAACCATTGTAAGTAAGCCTGAAAATAATTCTTTTGAGATGGGCCTTTATTTCTGCTGTAATCATGGGTGGTGGTGGGGGATGTATACCCTTGGAATTCCCCCCACCCCCCCCCAGAAAATAATCGCAAGGATGGATTTTCAAACAGATCCTTGGAACCTGTCTCAACCCCAACTCAGTCTAAGGAAAATCTGCAACTGGTTCCTTTCCCTCACCCTACCTCTCCAAGCCTTATCCCCCCACTGTTTTATATGTTTTACAACTGTCAAAGAGAGTGAAATTTATATCTTGTGGTTTCTATCAAGTTGATTGTCCCAGTTGTCTGGGTATATACATGTATTGCTGAGGCTACTGTTACAAATGTGTGTACACACTTTATCAGAAAAGTAAAAGTTTTGGAATATTCATTTACTTGTAAATATTGCATATATTTAGCATATAACTAAAGGGAACTGTCCTTCTAAAGAGCAGAACATCACTTGCCACTGATAGAAAGTATTATTACAAAGAGGAACATTTATTGCAAAAAAATTCTTATATTATCTAACATAATATATTTTTGGGATTGTTTGAAACAACTGTTTATTGTATTTTGATTCTGCAAACTGGAGTGGTATTTACTAACATGGATCAAGCTGAGCGAAAAATCAGCTCAAGATCAGATCAGGATCAAGGAAAATGGCTCAGCTGATCTTTGGCTCAAGTCTGTATTCACAAAGGAAGGATCAGCTGAACCAAAAATTTTGAAAAATTCCACATAGCAACACATAAGATAATTACTTTTATATGTTTTAAACAGCCTTTTCATGACTAAATTTCCACAAAACATACATTAATATAAGTTTGGTTCATTATTTTTTTCGCTGAATAATTTTTAAATATTTTATATTTAATCCAAAAATTTAGGCTCCGCCCACTTTTGATCCAGAAAAAGCAACAAAATCTGACCCATTTTATACATCAATATAGGCATACTTAAAACAGGAAACAAGTATTAAAACTTATCAATTAAGAATATAAAGGATTAAAGTTTATTAACCAATGATTTATTTCTCATATGTTTACTATTTTAGTTATAAAGCTACAAACTTTGATCCATAATTTAATCCACCAACCTAGCTGGATCAAAGTTAAGCCAAAATTTGAGCCAAAAATCAGCTTAAATTCTTTGTGAATACTAACTTGATCCTGATCCATTTTTTAGCTTAACTTGAGCCAAAAATCAGCTTAAGTTGAGCTTGATCCCTTTTGTGAATACGGCCCCTGGAAAGCATTCATAGAGCAGAGACCTCTACCCGTTTTTTTCAAAAGTATGGGATTTATTGTTTCCTGTGTATCTACATTTGAAATTACTCCAAAAGTAATGAGCATATTTTTATAAATTTTTATGTGAGTAGGGAGTGACTAAAGGAAAAAAATGTTTTTGTTCTTTGAAAGACCAGGTCATATTTTGGATAAAAAAGCCCATAATTTTCTTAAATGTCACCTAATTGACATTTCACTGTGATTGCTTTTAAGT
Organism: Sabellastarte sp. h YS-2021; assembly: GCA_964017235.1. Classification (NCBI taxonomy): domain Eukaryota; kingdom Metazoa; phylum Annelida; class Polychaeta; order Sabellida; family Sabellidae; genus Sabellastarte; species Sabellastarte sp. h YS-2021. Next base: position 136,348,082 of record OZ024927.1, on the reverse strand, counting down.
ACATTTTATCCAGTTCACTGACATTACAGCACATGGATGATATAAAATAATAAAACCAGATCAAATTCATCTGGTTAAAAATTTGCATCCACCAGGTAGCCGGTGGATACTATGGCTTACACATGAGAATGCTGCTGCCACCGCAATGTGTAGAGATAACGATCTTTTCAAAAATATGATTACTTCTTCCTTTGGCTAGGCCCTAGCCACTTCAAATATATTATAAAAAATATTTTGGAAAACAAGATGGCCGCCACGTGCGTTCTTTTTGTCAGTCATGAAAAGTGCTGATACCTCACTTATTATTGGTCCTAGAAGTTTGGAATGGTAAAGCAACCTATAGGAAATCATGGACTAAGACTCTTTTGGTGAGGTCAGATTTGACCTTGAACTCCCTCCTTCCAGGTCAAACAAGGATACCCAAACTTAAAAGTGTTTTTAACTCGCTTATAATTGGTCCTAGAGGTTTGCAATGTGAAACCAACTTATAGAAAGGCATGGGCTAGGAATCGTTTGATGTGATCAGATTTGACCTTTGGCCCCTCTTTCAAGGTCAAATGAGGAGAGCCAAAATTAACAGTTCTTGTACCTCGTAGTGACATTAACCTTAAAAATCTTGTATGGGCTATATCTTGAAAACTGTAAGATGTAAAAAGTTGATATTTGGATGGGTCATTGGTTCAGGAGTATATGTGTGAAATCTCATGAACTCGCCTTAGTTTGACCTTTGAACTTGCCGTAGTGACCTAGAACTTTGTACTTTTTCCATTTTTTTTTCTTTTTTTGCATGGTGTTGAAAGCTGTTTCCCATTTTTCAGGCAAAGAAGAGATGCTTAACCAATGACTGCCCAAGGAAAAGATCCATAGCTCAAAAACTGAAGCAGAAAGCTTGTTGGCAGCTTACAGAAAAACAAAATTGTGATGAGTCAACTCATCTTAATCTAGAAGGCAGAAGAATTGTTAATTTAGAAAAAATGTCAGCCATGGTTGGAGAACTCACAGTACATGCAGCAACTTGTTCAACTTTGCATGAACATATAAAAAAATCAAATGGGGGGATTTTTCTAGAAGGTGAAATTAAGAAAGATGGACTTGTGTCAATCTTCAGAGCTCGGTGTTCTGGTTGTGAAAAGTTCTTTTATTTTGAAAGTGATTTTAAGGTTAGGGATGCAAATGGACACAAAAGATATGCGCTAAATTTATCAGCTGTCTGGGGTAGTATGGCTACTGGTGGTGGTGGTACTAAGTTAGAGGAATTACTTTGTACAATGGGGATACCATCAATGTCTAAAAAAACTTTTTCAAGAATAGAGGAACAGGTTGGAGACTGGTGGAATAAGAAGCTGACAGAGGAAATGGTGCAAGCTGCTGCAGAAGAAAGACAGTTGGCTCTTCAGAATGGTGAAACACATGAAGGAGTCCCTGCTATAACCGTAATTGTAGATGGTGGATGGAGTTCCAGATCCCACAAGCATTCATATAATGCCTTAGGGGGGGTTGCAATAATTATAGGGAACAGGACCAAAAAGCTATTGCATTTAGGTGTCCGTGTTAAGTACTGTTCAATTTGTAGTAGAGCTGAATCTATGAAAGTCCCAGCAAAGAAACACCTCTGTTTTAAAAACTGGTATGAGTCTTCACGTGCAATGGAATCTGATATTATCCTTGAAGGATTCAATATGGCGGAGTCAAGGTATGGTTTGAGGTATACTAAGATGATTGGAGATGGGGATAGTTCAGTTTTAGATAACTTAATGAAAAACGGACCTCACTGGTGCAGGGATATACAAAAAATTGAATGTGCCAATCATTGTTGCAAGTGTATCAGGTCCTCTTTAGAAAATTTGGTAAAAGAAAAACCTGAATTTAAGGGTAAACATGGGTTAACCAAAGCTAAAAGAGTTAAACTTGTCAGTGCTATAAGATACTGTATAAAAATGAGATCTAATGAGGTCAAGACTGGAAAGACAAAATATGAAATAGTGAGAGATCTTCAGAATGACATACGTGTTATGCCAAGACATATATTTGGGTATCATGACAAATGTGCTTCCAGTTTTTGCAAAAATGGTAGAAATAGTACTGAGATTTCAAATGACATGGAATCTGGGGAAAGCCACTGTCAGAATGTAACAGGTTTAGGTGATGAAATAGTTATTTCTGATGCACTTCATCAAAATTTTGAATTTTGGAATGAAGGGATGAGTGTACAAGATGAAGAGAATTCTAGACAAAAGCTACCACCAGTTCCACTGAATAATGAGTTGATGATAGAATTAAATATTATTATGAATAGGTATGTTGCAAAGGCTAGCCGGTTACTTGGGAATTTCACCTCAAATTTAGCAGAGTGTTGGATGTCCATCAGAGCAAAATTTGATGGGGGTAAACAAATAAATAGGGTTCAAAGGGGTGCATGGAATGCACGCAGCATGGGGGCTGGACTAAGATTTAATTATGGACCCAATTGGAGTCCCAGAGTTTGGAGTGACATACTGAAAATAAAGCCAGATCCCATTTTTGAGAGAATCTATGAACAAAAATTGATAAGACATAATAAGATGATTGCTTACAGTAGATGTCCAACAACAGTCAACAGGAGAAAACAGTGGAAGTATAAGAAAGATAAGGCCAGTAAAGAGGGGGGGCAGACATACGGACCAAATAGTTCACAAGTAGAACCTGATCTGTTAAGGCAAGATTTGCAGACTGTGATGAAAAACTTTTATAGTACCAAAGTGTGTTACTCTAAGGCAAAAATTAAATGTATAGCTGAAAAAACGGTAGGGCAAGATAACAGTATCTGGCATGCAGAGCGAAGGTTAAGGGTGACTGCTTCCAATATTGGAACAATCGTAAAAAGAAGGAAAAACACTAACCCTTGTCGATTAGTTCACCAATTATTATATAGGTCTAGATTTGTAACTGAACACACAGACTATGGCAAAAAAGAAGAGAGTAGGTCAATAAGTGATTATGAAACCTTAAAGTGTAATGAAGGGCTCACAGTTAAGAAAGAAGGTATAATTGTGTCTCACACATATCCATATTTGGCAGGAAGTCCAGATGGAATAGTTTTAAATAAAGATGGGGAAGAGGTTGGGATAATTGAGATTAAAAATCTGTCCAAATATAGGAATTATGATATTTTAAGTGCACTTCAAAAAGCCAAAGTTGATAAATCAACATTTCCTCTTGTTGTTGCTAAAGATGGCCATATGAAATTGAAAAAAAATCATGACCACTATTATCAGTGCATGGGATTACTACTTGTTACAGGAAAAAATTGGCTGGATTATGTTTTGAGGAGCCAAGTTGATATGTACATAGAAAGGTTGCTACCAGATTATGCCTGCTTTGAAAAAATCATTGAGAAAAGTTCACACTTTTATGGAAAAGCAATCCTGCCTGAGCTGGCACACCCACGATTAAAACTAGGTGGAATCAGGAAGGATTTTGTTGATTTTGATATAAACAGCCTGCTCATAACTGGTAATTAAGCATCCTTTTGAAGGGGGACGCTTATTTCACAGCCACCATTGCATTTTTGTTTTGATTAAATGACATCATGGTAAAAGTTAACAAATAAATTGCAGTATGGGTTTCATGTATTTTACCCAAACATGGAATGCATCAAACCAGCAACAAACCCAAAAGAGTTAAACATTTTTGCTTGTATGTAGCCCATGAATTCAGTAAAGAACATTGTAATCTAATTATAATGTAACAATAAGTGTAATACATGTATAACATTAATTATGCTAACACTAACTTTAATGGAAGACTCTAATTACAGACATCTGTTTTGTATTTTGTAGAACCATAGCAGACACAGACCAGCAGTACAAGGTGGGGAAAGTGCAATCACTGGAATAGTGTTTTGTGGCAGTTAAGCACTATATAAGGTATCATTTACCAAAGCTTATATTCTATGGCAATGCCTTTTTTGTAAAGAAATAGGTGGGACTTTTATATATATTCGCAATACTTTTACTGTTGTTGCGCAAAAGACTCTCATGATTTGATCTGTGGGTACAGATAGAAAGACGTGTGATAAACTTTAAATGCTTCAGTTTGACAGCACATTGCCAAAAAGAGATACATTACTCATTTATTATGGTACTGTTATTGTTACCTGAAACTATACCTATATAAATATCGCAAGTTGAATGTTTCTAGTGAGGCTAGAATGTTGTAAACAAATACTTTGTAATGTTTCACCACATACTCTTGATAAAGTAATCTACACATGTAACTCCAAATTTGACTTTAAAATGAGTCGTAATATTATAAATCATTTATTATTTCTAAGTAAACAACTTAATCATATATTTTACAGAGTACTAAAACCGACACATTTCACGAGAGCTGATATGGACAAGTGATTGAAACCAGCATCAACTGTGGTTTATGCTCACAGGTAAAAACATTGCTATTCACAGTAACTTTTAGGTAATCTTATTTTAATGAAAATAATATTTTTATTTTTGACACTTGAAAAAAATAAAATGGTTTTCCCTGAAAGTATTCTTCTCAACTTACATTATTATCATATTAGTACACTTGATATCATAATTATTTTATATTTGAAAACCTATGCGTGACAGAAAAACACATTCCTTGAAGAATTTACAGTTTTGTGAAATAAAGATCTTACTTCATATATATTTACCAGATTTTGGTACTTGTGTGTGGGATTGGGAGCTCGGTGGTGTAGCGGTTAGAGTTCTCGCCTCCAACCTCTGAGGCCTCCGGTTCGAATCTCTGACCGGGCGCTTCATGTTGGAAAATTGGTAGTTACTTGCCGATGCCTGGTGGTTTACGTTGCAGTATGCACTGGTTTCCTCCACCTGTAAACTACCCGTCACAATATGACCCCGGCTGTTGAATGCGATGTAACTCACATAAATGTTGTGATTTTTATGTAAAATTTGAGTGGTATAGCTTTTAATTACAAAATTTGAACAACTACTTTGTGCTGTCAAAAGGTCCGTGGAAATGATTTAGTTTATTTGATATCTATTGCATTATCTCAGTATATCTTTAATCTTTACTTGTTTTACAGAGCCACGAAAAAGACATTTTGTGTAGTGCAATATCCAGGCTGTTGAAACAGCATCAAGCATGGCTTCTGTCTACAGGTAATGACATTACTAATCAAGACAATTTTTAATGTAACATATTCTTATTTCATTTATATTAATTTTGCACTCAATAAATGTTTTTCACATGAAAACTGTCAACTGTAAAATGTATTGACAATGACATTTAGCTTTCATTTTAACTTGGATGTATTCACATGGTTTTGCAGATTTTTTGTTGTTTCTCTGTGCACTGCAGAAGTGACAGATAAGGGTAGATTAAGAAGTATGTAACAACCTAATTTATCGTTTAATTTATTTTAACCCTTGATAGATTTTCCTAAACTTTCATAATAAATGTATACCATATGACAAATGAAATGCTTTGACAATAAATACGTTGTAACTCAGATATTTTCACTTATATTTACAGACTACTGTCTTCTGTGACTAAGGATGTGAGGAGACAGGGATGGTCAGCACTTCTGTACCTTGCAGTTCGATATATCACACAGCCTATCTCTGCACATTATTGAAGGAGATAATTTAAACTTTCTCCAATAAGGATTGTTGATACCAAAGCTATGATTTGGAAGCTATGAACAAACCAAATGAAATATCTGCATCAAAAATTATGTGTAAACAGAAAAAACAGTGAATTTGAGCACATATCAATATGTGACATTTGTTGTAAGCAATTGAAATTATGGCATCACTCTGTGCCATCTTTGTAGACATCTGTGTCAGCCTGTCAGATCTGTCTTACTTATTTCCTCATGAATTTTTAAAGTAATTTTTAATGTATTGAAATTCATGAAATCATGCAGTTTATCATTTATAACTTGAAAAGTATTGTATTTAGGGCATTTTGATAAAATACTTTATTCAGTAATTTTCAGTACAACATGGGGAGTAAGTTGGGTGTCTATCCCTATAGCTCAGTGAGAAATGGCTACTTTCTGACTCTTCAGTACCTTTTCATAATGAGTAAAATCGCTTGTAACTTGAAAACTATTGCAGTTTGTATAGAAATGTTATTCAGCTACTTTTGGGTCAGCTATAACATAGTGAAACTGCAGACCTGTAGGTCATTGCATAGATGAGTAATAGCTACTTTCAGGTTCTCGCTGTTAAGTAAATCAGTTGTAACTTGAAAACTATTGCATTAAAGGTGTATATTCATATTTCAAAAGTGCTTTAATTTTACTTTCCATGTATAGACAACTGCATACACAGTCCACATAGGTCAAAAGTTTGGGAAAAAAGCCTGTAAAGATATAAAAAACAAATATTTTGTTTTGATTCTTCTCAAAATTTGGGCCGAAAAATGTAGTGAACTTTAACATTTGGCCAAAAATTCTGAATATACACCTTTAAGAGTATTTTATGTAAATATGTTATTCAGCTACTTTTGGGTCAGCTACAACAGAGTGAAATTGCAGACCTGTAGCTTATTTGCATAGATGAGCAATAGCTTTATTGAAGTTCTCACTGTTGAGTAAATTGCATGTGACTTGAAAACTATTGCATTTACAATATTTTTTTTAAAAAATATGTTATTCACCTACTTTCCAGATAGTGAAATTGCACACATTTACCTCATTGCATAGTTAAGCAATAGCTACTTTCAGTTTATCACTGTTGAGTAAATCTTGAGTATTTTATGTAAAAATGTTGTTCCCCTACTTTTGGGTAAGCTGTAACATAGTAAAATTGCAGACCTTTACCTCATAGCATAGCTGGGCAATAGCTACTTTGAGGTTCTCTCTTCTGAGTAAGTCAATTGTAACATGAAAACGGACACTGATCACTTGTTCTTTTAACAGTGAAGCCAAAATGTGTTATAACGTGGAATAAATTAAGAATAAAGGTAAACAGTTTTATTTTTGGTCAGTTCTATGACAAAGATAAAATTACCAAATAAATAAACAGCTGTTTCCGGTTATTTGTTGATATGTTATTGTTATCATTGGTAAATTTCTGGATGTAATAAACTGCATTTTCTAAAATCTTAGTCTTCATATTGTTACAACCTTGAAAAAGACTCGAAATAACATAGTAGTGAAAAGTTATCTAGTTCTAACTAATCTAAGTTATCTAACTAATAAAAAAATTTGCAGGAACCTGAAGTAAGAAAAGATTTGGTAAAAGTCCTTGTTTGGGTTGGGCTTGAACACCCACAAAATTATAAGGATAAAAGGCACCAAATATTTTGCCATGACACAAAGTTTTCAATTTATTATATTGATCCAAATTTAATCATCTGGAGATAAACAAGTTATGAAATTTAGCTGAAAATCCATGCAGAGGTTTTGACTGTAGAGAAACCAATTTATATGCTCAAAATTAGATAAAGTGTTACCATGGCAACAGTTGTCAAATGTTGCACAAATCCACATCATCTCTGGATCCTCTTGGGCTAAATATATCCTGAATATTTGGTGAAATTTAATGCTTGGGTTAAAGTTGTAGAACACCCACAAATTTTAAGGCTGAAAATTTTTAAAAGCGTTGCTATGACAACAGCCATTGCTAGATATGCACAAAAACCCTTTTATCTCTGGTTCCTCTTGGGTCAAACATACCCTGAAAATTTGGTGAAAATATATGCATGGTTTCAGGCTGTAGAAAACCCATAACTTTTAAGATTGAAAAATTATAAAAGCGTTGCCATGGCAATAGATGTTGCCATTTTGCCTCAAAACCTAATCTTATCCAGAACTTCTTGCCTTCAACATATCCTAAAATTTATTGTGAAATGTAAACAGAGTTTGGAGGGAGTTGCTAAGGTAAACCTAAAATGTAAACAAAAAAAGTAGTTCCGTGAGACACAACAGTGACACCTGGTGAATGGAATATGCAACTGAAAACAGGTGCTTGCAACATGTCCACTGACCCTTAAGCAGGATACAGAGCAGGGCAGAGGAAAGGAACCATCAGCCATAGCAACCCACACTTTATAGGAGCTCCAGTACCACTTCCACATATGTGCAACAGACCTATCAGCAGCCTCTGTCAGGGGAATACATTCCAGAAACCCAAATACTAGCAAGCCCAGTCATACAACCAGCTCAACAGACCCAAGTGGTGTCAAGAAGACAGCAACAGCCCAAAGGGCAGCAGACTTAATACATAGTTGTCAACAAGCAATATCATAGGACTTCAAGGCAGCTACATTTCACCATCAGCCCGACCAAGGCCTTCACCTACCGTCAGTAGAGTCTGTCACAGGCGAACTAAGTGCACACAACATCTCAGGACTCTCTAGCATTTTGGGGGATATTGAGTCCGTCATGAGCTACCAGCAGATGGATACACATCAACCATTTCCACCAAGTGACTTGCATCAACATCACGCCTCAGGGTTAGCGAAGTACCTCTAAAATATGGAGTCCAACGGACTACATGTCCTCCGAAAAATGGAGTCCCAATCATTTTTTTCTGAGTCCAGTGTTTGCATTAGGGTTATGAAACATCGGGTACCTTGTACCTCATGGCTCATCAAAAAGAGGTACCACTGTATGAAGATTGGGTGCAAGTAATAATTTTTCTCCCGTAATTCAGATACAGTTAAATATATAGAAGCACTATATATCCAATTTCCTTTATACTGATAAATAATATGCATCTGTCCATAAATAAATTTTAAAAATATTTCTAAAAGCTGAACCCCAGTCAACAAACTTCATTTTAGTGCAATTAGATTGAAATTTATTTTGTATGATTATTTTATTTAAGCTACAAATATGGCATTGATACGGTTTGAAAGACAAAAATTTGTAGCTTTTCTTGCTTTTTGTTTCACAAAAATTCATTGGGTAGTTCTAGAGATATAGTTTTTTTTGTTACATCCCCTGTAAATATTTTCGAATGTTGCAGCTTTTATTTTCCGGGCAACTTTCCGGGGTTAAATATCAAGAGTTTCCGAGATTTAGTAAAATAGTTTGTCTCCCACGAAATTCACCGTTCTGGTTTGTTGTTTCGACAGTTTCCTTGCAGAGATCAGGCTTTCTTTCGATATGTAACGTTTTGAGTAGATTTGCTAGTGTACGAAATATATCTCGCTTTACAATGGTGGACGTAAACAACTTGCCAGGAAATCGTTCGAAACCATTTAATTTTAAAATATAAAGCTTATCTTCAGTGTTATATATATTGCTTGTACATCTACGCTTCCTGCCAATTGAAATTCGCTTCTAAAGCAGAAATATTTTCTTCATAAAAATCGCGTCCTGATGGACGCACTGACAACCAAAATTTGCGTCCAAATCTGAAATACCGCATGTTTAACATACTCGGACGGCGTAATCGCGAACCCTGCGCCTCTACTCCAACCACCCAGCAGCAAGAGCCTCCTCAGCAGCCAACCCAACTCCCCCAGTAGTCATCCGAGCCCAAGCAGCAGTAGACTTACTGCACCTACCTACAAAAGGTCCTTGTTAGGACCACTGCAGTAAAATGTCCTTTTCAGGACAATTGCTGATTCATAGGTCCTTCTCACGACCAGCCAAATTTTCACAAAACAATTAATAAGCTGCATGTTTAAAAATTGATAAAAAACATTACACCGCCCAACACAAGACACATAAAACCAAAACAATTTATAAAATGAGTGAATGAGTGAGAGATTGATTGAAAATTTGGAGTTAAAAAACTTCAAACATGGACTTAAAAAACTTTGACCATCAAAAAACACTTGGAAACTTCTAAAACATTTTGATTATAAGAAACTTGTAAATTTTTTTAAATATTTTGACGTTTGAAACGTTTGTCATATTTCAAAAACAATTTGACCTTACAACAATTTTGATCAATTTGATATGAGTTTGAAGTTTGACAATTTTCAAATGATCTTGACCTTTAATAAAAGTTGTTGGAATAATTGGGTAGTCCTGAAAAGAACTGATAAATGCCAGCTTCTTGTGTCCCCAGGGTAGTTCCTTTTCACATCTCAGATTCTGTCCTTCTGCTCAGCCATTGCACCAAGGTGATTGAAGTAATCCTTCAGTAGGTCTCACTGATGCTTTCCCTCCCTCAAAGTATTCCTGCAGTTTTTATCGGGCACATATACAATAGGTTCATTTACTATAGCTGCTATGTTATCTGCTGGGGTGGATGCCCTGTCTAGTCCACCTTGGTGTGTCCTCAGTATGTTGTGCAACACAAAACATGTTAAAACAATGTCTCGGACAACCTTTGGCCTTTGCTCCATTGTGGTTAGTGGGACCTGGATCTGCTTATCAGAATTCCAAACATATTCTCCTCTACCCTCCTGTATTTGGAGATCCCATAGTTTGCAATTCTCTCTTTCCTTGTGAATTGTCTTCTGCTATAGGGTTTAACAAACCATGCATCAAGTCAAAGGCATCATCACCGAGCAAAAAAATAGTGCAAATATGGCTCTCCCTCAGGGTTTCAGGTGCTGGAAGACTCAAGGTGGCATCTTTTATCTTTTTCTTTAATTTTGTGCATCTCATGAAGATCAACTTGATCCAACATCAACCCAGAGGAATCTGTAGTCTGCGTCAACCAGGGGTAGCAGCACCAAGGAAAAGAAGCCCTTTTCTCTCTGGCTTCTTCATGGCGATATGTTTCCCATATAGTGCCCAAGGAGAGTTGGGGACATTCCATCTGGTTCTGACCTTCTTGATCTATTTCCAGTCATCATGAGTGGTAGGGCAGGTCAGGCACTCTTTCTGGAATTCAACAAGGATGACCCGGCGGACAATACAGACAAATTTATATATGGTGGTTTGGCCAACCAGCCAACTGTTGCCAGATATCAAAGGTTTGGTGGCTGTGGTGAAGGTGCTGGTTGTATTGCAGGCACTGGTTCTGGGTTCAGATGAGTCCTTTTTTATCTGCAAATCAGAATGAAAATTAAAATATTAAACTCAATAAAAAACAACAGGATCCTAAGCTTCTCCAGAAAGTCTCTCCGATATGTAGCTGGCCTCTTTGCAGTGATAAATGATGAGTAACAGCAGCAACAAGGGGTTTATAGTGTTGCTCAGATCCCAACTCACAATCCCGACTCCAGAAATTAATCAGTTTAGTCAGGGTGGATTGGGACATTGCTCCAGTCTTATCGGTTTGTCACTTTGACTTGTTGTGCCCTAATGCAGCTTGTCAGTTAGGGATTTACGGCTTGTCCTGATAGTTTCCCGTCTAGTCATAGAGAAAAGCACCCCGACCCCAAGTCACTACATCCTATCGGGGCGGTGAAACCGACCCATATTTTCCATGCGCTTTTTCTTGATTTTTGTCCCCGATCCCAACTTGGCTAACGGACCCTAGAGTCATAGGGTCGATTGTTGGGTCATCTCCTGACGAACATCCCTATTACTAAACAAATCAGGGAATAGGTAGATTGGATAAAAATAAAGTAATCAATTCAGTAGCTGAGGATATTGACACCATCAATTGTAGTATCATGATATCATCATAAAATATCATTGAAATTGTGCTTGCAATATCCACTAGAGATGAGTATCAATCTTTTGCAGATTACTTCCTGCTGGTAGTGACATAGTGATGTGAGTTGACTATCCAGACTTAGCTAAAAAAATAAATTTGGCTGGGAAACTTTTGGTTGAATCAGGTTTGAAGCTTCTGTGAAAATCAAGTGGAATTATCTTACTTAAAGTCCTGCTACAGGTTTGCATGTGAAATATCACGAGTTTTCATGGGTGCAACTCTTTCAACAGGGTCATACTTTTCTTTTGACCCATTTATAAAAGATAAAGTGGGGTTGTACCTGAACTCTCACTTATTAATTTTCCCAGAGTTTTGTGGCGCACATGAATATTATGAAATCATGGGTGGTCAATCTTTATACAAGGTCACATGATCCTCCAGATCCTCCAATCCTTCAAAGTCAAATGAGACAGCTTACCCTGCCTAATTCTGGTAGCTGCAATTTTAGATGCAAAAAACTTAATTTTTTCATCTGGGCAGATCATAGGCTTACTGGAGTAACAAAAAACACAAACTAGAAAGAAGTCAGGCAAAAAGAATTATGAGTTTCTTCACTTGAAAATTTCATATAATATGGTGAATTTCACAGCTCTTACTCTTATGTACAAGCACCATCAGAAAAGTTGCATCGATTCTGAGTTCTAACTAGGTATCAGTGTAAAGTGATAACAAATACTTACTATAAACTGCAATCATCTTACTGTGTAACAGTCGTTAATTTAAACCTGGTGATGCTGTGGGAGATTTCTTTGCGGCAAGGCTAGTGAGTTGAAAGTATCAAGGGAGAGCTCTTTACAGTGTTTACAGAAGTGTTCACTCCATATAGATAGGGCAAGAGTTCTGTTTCATTAGCACTTCAGTTGTTACACTATTTCCTGCTGTTACACTTTTTGGAACTTGTTTAATCATCAGCTGACTGCTTGGGGATTATAGAATGTAGTGTATGTAATATACAGATCTCACCAAATCTTTTAGGATTACCTGTGTCCTTGAAATTCATCTTAAATCTTCTATTTCCTGTAATGGTGCCAAACTACTTTTGTTTCCTTTTATTCTGGATAAATAATGTAGAATATTATGCTGTAAATGCCATAACTCGATAAACCACAGTTTGCCTTGCATCCAAATCACTTTGCCAGAATGTTAAATTGTTAAGTATCATAGATTAGAGTGAGTTTAAGTTTGAGCAGGATTGCAGTGAAGAATAAATACATTGACCTGTTGAACAAGTCATCTTGTTCTGTGTTTGCATGAGGGTATATATTATAATGTATGTGGTGTAAGCAATATACACAGTCAATTGATTAGGTTTGTGTAAAGTTCACTCAAAAATGTACTCCACTTAAGTGTGGTAGTTAGTAAATTAACTGTATCAAAGACAAAATGCAGGATTTATAGTTCACCATCATGTATGATTATAGGAAAAAGGTCAAACATATCAAAAGCATAAGGTCTAGAAATTGTACCATTTTATGTCACATAAATAGCATATCAATTGGCTAATTGCAGACCTGTAGCTGAGGTCCCTGTCGCTAATTAAGCGTCCCTGAAAGGGCGCTTATTTGTTTTCGCCACAGTTTCCTCGCCGCCGCATTATGGTCTCCCTTAATATCTCCCTTATTATTAGAAGGTTTCAAACCATATTTGGCAGTTATATACCTTAGGTGTGGGAAAATTTTTCTGCATGCTTAAATTTGACCTTTGACCTTTATGAAGGTCACATGATCAAAAAACAATTTTTTGAAGTACACACACCCCCACCCCACCCCCCCACCCCCCCCCACCCCCCACACACACACACACACACACACACACACACACACACACACACACACCCGTCATCGCAGTTCAGGAAAAACTACTTGCTACACAGCCTTATAATTTGACCCACTTGTTCATACTATCGAAAACGCGAGCTGATTAGATTTTGGGAGCAATCCCTTGAAAAATGTCTCATTTATGAGTGATTTTCTGACACCTTCCAATCTGAAAGCCTTAAATTTAGGCCAACCCCCCCTATTATCTTCTTAAGTATTGGATTTAGAGCTATAAAATGTACTGGGAGGTAATAGGAAACCATATGTGGAGAGTGTAAATAGCCGGTCAGTTTTACCCCACGGCCCCCCCTTATGGGTCAAACTGGGGTCATAAAATAGCTGATTTTGAGTTTTTGCCTTCTATCTCCTTTACTGTTGCTTTTATAGCTGATTTTGAGTTTTTGCCTTATATCTCCTTTATTGTTGCTTTTATAGCTTCAGAATGTATTAAGAGGTATTGGGAAAGCATATATGGAGAGTCTAAATAGCCGGTCAGTTTTACCGCCCGACCCCCCTTATGGGTCAAACTGGGGTCATAAAATAGCCGTTTTTGAATTTTTGCCTTTATCTCCTTTATTGTTTCTTTTATAGCTTCAGAATATATTAAGAGGTATTGGAAAAGCATATGTGGAGAGTCTAAATAGCCGGTCAGTTTTACCCCCTGGCCCCCCCTTATGGGTCAAACTGAGGTCATAAATAGCTGCTTTGGAGTTTTTTGCCTTATATCTCCTTTATTGTTTCTTTTATAGCTTCAGAATGTATTAAGAGGTATTGGGAAAGCATATGTGGAGAGTCTAAATAGCCGGTCAGTTTTACCCCCCGGCCCCCCCTTATGGGTCAAACTGGGGTCATAAAATAGCTGATTTTGAATTTTTGCCTTATATCTCCTTTATTGTTGCTTTTATAGCTTCAGAATGTATTAAGAGGTATTGAGAAAGAGTATGTGGAGAGTCTAAATAGCCGGTCAGTTTTACCCCCCGACCGACCCCCCCCCGCTTATGGGCCAAACTGGGGTCATAAATAGCTGCTTTGGAGTTTTTGCCTTATATCTCCTTTATCGTTGCTTTTATAGCTTCAGAATGTATTAAGATGTATTGGGAAAGCATACGGTGCAGCTTTGTGCATTTTTAGCTTTACAGCATGCTTATTAAAACCACAAAGCATTTTAAACTTTAAGGGACGCTTCGCTTTTGTTAGCAAAAGCATTCCTCTAGTTAATATTCTGTTATCAAAATATTTAGGTTTATGACCTCATTCCCACTCTAACACATTTCTGTAATTAAGCGGCCCATGAGGGCCGCTTATTTGTTTTCTCCGAAGTTCGACTGATCGCCGCCGCAGGATTATGGTCTCCCTTGAATAACTTCTTAGCCTTTCAAATTTTTCTTTCCTTCTTATCTTTCTTTAAAACTATAGGGGCGGGAAAAATTTTTGGGATACTTTGCGCAGACCTTAAGCTTTACTTAAGGTAACCTTAAGCATAACTCCAAAACACCCCGTCATCGCGTTTCGGAAAAAACCACACACACCTGTGCTACAAAATTTATCAGGTATGTTCTAGACCAAATTTCCAAGGTCGGAAAGGATTTTCTCATCAATCGGACCATAGATGCCTGAATGGGAGGCGTTTTATTTTCGTAAATTTTTTTAAAATGGGTTATTGGTCTGTATCTCAAAAACGGTTAGGATTTCGGCGTTTTGTTGGAATAACTTATTCAGCTACTTTTTGATAATCTTTCACATGCCGAAGTTTTAGCCCTGTATCTGCAATCTTAAGGTCACCTTAATGTCAAAAAAGGGGGTTTTAGGCCTCCAGTTCACTTAATTTTTCACTTTTTTCAACCAAAGTTGGCACATACATTAAGATTTGCCAAAGGAATATCCTGACTTTATGGTGACCTTAAACTCAAAATGTTAATGGACATAGGGCCTGCTTAAAGTCATCAAATTGGAATAAAATCCTCTGGCTCCTTTCTTTTTCCATTTTTAGCTCCCGCCGGGCTTTAGCCCGGGAGGGAGATTATGAAATGATGTCTGTGCGTGCGTGCGTGTGTGCGTGCATTAGTTAGTCACGCAGATTTCTCCAAAACTACTACAGCTACAGATTTTTATGTCATCACTCTCCGCGTACACGTCCGCGTACGGGTACGCGTGAGCAACTTCTTCTCCAAAGCTACAAGGCCTAGAGACATGCTGTTTTTTTTTAAAGATACCTTATCTATCGAGGATGAAAAATTGTTCATTATTTGTTTATTATTTATTATTTGGGGTTTAACGTCGCTTTCAACACTGTACAGGTCATATCACGACGGGTAGTTGGAAGGGCAGAGGAAACCAGTACATTGAATTCGCTAGGGTTCTGTACTGTAAACTGCCGACCAACGGCAAGCAACTACCAGCTTTCCCACTTGAGCCTGTGCGGGGATCGAACCCCGGCCTCAGAGGTGGGAGGCGAGAGTGTTACCACTCTGCCACCGTGGCCCCTGAAAAATTGTTCAAGGCATGCAAATCTGTCTGTTCGTCTGTTTGCTAGTACCCCCACCAAAAGTGTGAAAATTTCAACTTTTTATCACAATTTTCTCAGTGACTATTGCAGGGATTTCTCTCATATCTTGCATATATGTACTAGGCCAGAGGTAGATTCTCTTGTGTGAGTATGAGACCTGGATCTGTCTTACTTTTTTTTTAATAAATTTTTTTAATAATTTTTAATGCATTAAAATTCATGAAATCATGCACTAAATCACTTATAACTTCAAAAGTGTTGCATTTACAGCATTTTGTGAAAATATGTTGTTCAGCTACTTTTTTCATAGCTACAATATGGTGAGTAAGTTGGGTGTCTGTCTCAATAGCTAAGTGAGTAATAGCTACTTTTGGGCTTTTCAGTAACTTCCATTATGAGTAAAATCACTTGTAACTTAAAAACTATTGCATTTAGAGAATTTCGTATAAATATGTTATTCAGCTACTTTTGGGCCAGCTATAACATAGTGAAATTTCAGACCTGAAGCTCATGGCATAGCTGAGTAATAGCTACTTTTAGGTTATCACTGTTGAGTAAATCGCTTATAACTTGAAAACTATTGCATTTAGAGAATTTCGTATAAATATGTTATTCAGCTACTTTTGGGTCAGCTATAACATAGTAAAATTTCAGACCTGTAGCTCATGGCATAGCTGAGTAATAGCTACTTTTAGGTTATCACTGTTGAGTAAATCACTTATAACTTGAAAAGTGTTGCATTTAGAGCATTTTGTTAAAATATGTTATTCAGCTACTTTTTTCATAGCTACAATATGGTGAGTAAGTTGGGTGTCTGTCTCAATAGCTAAGCGAGTAATAGCTACTTTTGGGCTTTTCAGTAACTTCCATCTTGAGTAAAATCACATGTAACTTAAAAACTATTGCATTTAGAGAATTTCGTATAAATATGTTATTCAGCTACTTTTGGGCCAGCTATAACATAGTAAAATTTCAGACCTGTAGCTCATGGCATAGCTGAGTAATAGCTATTTTTAGGTTATCACTGTTGAGTAAATCACTTATAACTTGAAAACTATTGCATTTAGAGTATTTTGTTTCAATATGTTATTCACCTATTTTGGGGTCAGCTATAACATAGTGAAGTTTCAGACCTGTGGCTCATTTCATAGCTGAGTAATAGCTACTTTGAAGTTCTCACTGTTGAGTAAATCAGTTATAATTGGAAAAATATTGCATTTGGAGTATTTTGTTAAAATATATTGTTCACCTACTTTTGGGTCAGCTATAACATAGTGAAATTACAGACCTATAGCTCATGGCATAGCGGAGCAATAGCTATTTTCAGGTTCTCACTATTGAGTAAATCAGTTGTAGCTTGAAAACTATTGCATTTACAGTAGTTTGCTTAAATATGTTGTTCACCTACTTTTGGGTTAGCTATAACATAGTAAAATTTCAGACATGTAGCTCATTGCATAGCTGAGTAATAGTTCCTTTGAGGTTCTCACTGTTGAGTAAATCAGTTGTAACTTGAAAACTATTACATTTAGAGTAATTTGTTAAATATGTTATTCACAGAATTTTTGGTCAGCTATAACATAGTGAAATTGCAGACCTCTATGTCATGGCATAGCTGAGCAATAGCTACTTTCAAGTTCTCACTGTTGAGTAAATCATTGTATCCACTGGATAGCCGCAGTGTGTAGAGAGAGATTTCACCATTACTGCTCTGATGAAAAAAAATATTATAGCTAGCTTTCTTAAGTTTGCAGTATATATTAATAACCATAAAATGTTGTCTGGGAATATTTTTGGCCTCATTTTGAGAAACAAGATGGCCACCACAGGTGTTTTTTGTCAGTCATGAAAAGTGCTTATATCTCCCTTATTATTGATCCTAGAGGTTTGGGATGATAAACCAACCTGTAGGAAATCATGGGGTGGGAATCTTTTGGTGTGGTCAGATTTGACCTTCAATGACCCCTCCTTCAAGGTCAAACAAGGATAGCCAAACTTAAAAGTGCTTATAACTCGCTTATTATTGGTCCCAGAGGTTTGGGATGGTAAACAGACAGGAAATCATGGGCTGTGAATCTGTTGATATGGTCCGATTTGACCTTGGAACCCTCCTTCAAGGTCAAATGAGGATAGCGAAAATTGAAAGTGCCTACAACTCGCTTATTATTGGTGACAGAGATTTGGGATGGATAGGAAATCATTGGCTCGGAATCTTTTGGTATGGTCAGATTTGACCTTTGGACCCCTCCTTCAAGGTCAAATGAGGACAGCCAAGCTTAAAAGTGCTTATAACTCATTTATAATTGGTCCTAGAGGTTTGGAATGGTAAACCATAGGAAATCATGGGCTGGGAATGTATTTGTGTGGTTAGATTTGACCTTGGACCCCTTCTTCAAGGTCGAACGGGGATATTGCATTTGTAGTATTTCTTTAAATATGTTTTAACCTATTTTTTACACTTAAACAATTACCTTGTTATTTTCCTTCATAATACCATTTACAGGGCACAACTTTTTTATCCTTTTCTTCTGTCAGCTTCGGAATTTCTTTCGAACTTGCTGTTCAGTTACCATTTACTGTATTTCTGTACAGCCCTTTTCCTGATAATTATTCTGTCCTCTAATCACCTTCACAAATCAAAAACACTCAGTGAGCTGACACAGTGCCCGTTCACGGGCACTCTCCTCTTGTTTGTAAATTAATTGTCCCAATGAATTTTCATGCCCTCCAAAATTTTTTTGGTTTTATTGACTTAGGCCTAAAGATAAGTGAGTAATAGCAATCTTAGCTACTTTGAGTAAAGGGCTCATAACTCAAAAACTATTGCAGTAACAACTTTTTCTTTAAATATGTTGTTCAGCTACTTTGTCCTTAGCTATAAGATGGTACATAGTTTGGGGTCCCATTGCATGCCATAAGTGAGTAATAGCTATTTTCTCATTTGTAGCTAAATAACAGAAGAAGTAAATGTCAAATATCTTCAAAAGAATTGAAATTGGGGAAATCTTTTCAAATATGTTGTCCATCTACTTCTTGGTAAGCTATCACATACTAAAGTTTCAGACCTGTTGCACCTTGGATAGCTGAGTAATAGCTACTTTGAAATTCTGACTTGAGTAAAGCTATTGTAACTAAAAAGTATTGCAGTTAGAGTATTTTCCTAAAATATGTTGTTCAGCTACTTTGTTCTTAGCGATAAGATGGTACATAGTTTGGGGTTCTATTGCTTGCCATAAGTGAGTAATAGCTATTTTCTCATTTGTAGCTAAATAACAGAAGAAGTAAATGTCAAATATCTTCAAAGGTATTAAAGTTAGGGAAATCTTTTCAAATATGTTGTCCATCTACTTTTTGGTAAGCTATAACATAGTAAAGTTTCAGACCCGTTGCAACTTGGATAGCTGAGTTATAGCTACTTTGAAATTCTGACTGTTGAGTAAAGCCATTGTAACTCCAAAACTATTGCAGTTAGAGTATTTTCCTAAAATATGTTGTTCAGCTACTTTGTCCTTAGCTATAAGATGGTACATAATTTGGGGTTCTATTGCATGCCATAAGTGAGTAATAGCTATTTTGTTATTTGTAGCAAAATCATGACATAAGTAAATGTCAAATATCTTCAAAAGTATTAAAGTTAGGGAATTCTTTTCAAATATGTTATCCATCTACTTTTTCAGAAGCTATCACATAGTAAAGTTTCAGATCTGTTGCACATTGGATAGCTGAGTAATAGCTACTTTGAAATTCTACAGTTGAGTAAATCCATTGTAACTCCAAAACTATTGCAGTTACAATATTTTTGTAAAATATGTTGTTCACCTACTTTGTCCTTAGCTATAAGCTGGCATGTAGTTTTGGGTTCTATGGCATGCCATAAGTGAGTAATAGCTATTTTCTTATTAGTAGCAAAATAATGACATAAGTAAATGTCAAATATCTTCAGAAGTATTAAAGTTACGGAATTCTTTTCAAATATGTCATTCATCTACTTTTTTGTAAGCTATCACATAGTAAAGTTTCAGACCCGTTGCACATTGCATAGCTAAGTAATAGCTACTTTGAAATTGTGACTGTTGAGTAAATCCATTGTAACTCCAAAACTATTGCAGTTACAGCTTTTTCTTCAAATATGTTGTTCAGCTACTTTGTCCTTAGCTATAAGCTGGCATGTAGTTTGGGGTTCTATTGCATGTCATAAGTGAGTAATAGCTATTTTCTTATTAGTAGCAAAATAATGACATAAGTAAATGTCAAATATCTTCAGAAGTATTAAAGTTACAGAATTCTTTTCAAATATGTCATTCATCTACTTTTTTGTAAGCTATCACATAGTAAAGTTTCAGACCTGTTGCACATTGCATGGCTAAGTAATAGCTACTTTGAAATTGTGACTGTTGAGTAAATCCACTGTAACTCCAAAACTATTGCAGTTACAGCTTCTTCTTCAAATATGTTGTTCAGATACTTTGTCCTTAATTATAAGAAGGTATATATTTTGGGGTTGTATTGTATGCCATAAGTGAGTAATAGCTATTTTCTTATTTGTAGCAAAATAACAGAACAAAGGAAATGTCAAATATCTTCAAAAGTATTAAAGTAAGGGAAATATTTTCAAGTATGTTATTCATCTAGTTTTTGATAACCTATCACATAGTAAAGTTTCAGACCTGTTGCACATTGGATAGCCGAGTAATACCTACTTTGAAATTGTGACTGTAGGGTAAATGCATATAGTTTGGGGTTCTATTGCATGCCATAAGTGAGTAATAGCTATTTTGTTATTTGTAGCAAAATCATGACATAAGTAAATGTCAAATATCTTCAAAAGTATTAAAGTTAGGGAATTCTTTTCAAATATGTTATCCATCTACTTTTTCAGAAGCTATCACATAGTAAAGTTTCAGATCTGTTGCACATTGGATAGCTGAGTAATAGCTACTTTGAAATTCTACAGTTGAGTAAATCCATTGTAACTCCAAAACTATTGCAGTTACAATATTTTTGTAAAATATGTTGTTCACCTACTTTGTCCTTAGCTATAAGCTGGCATGTAGTTTTGGGTTCTATGGCATGCCATAAGTGAGTAATAGCTATTTTCTTATTAGTAGCAAAATAATGACATAAGTAAATGTCAAATATCTTCAGAAGTATTAAAGTTACGGAATTCTTTTCAAATATGTCATTCATCTACTTTTTTGTAAGCTATCACATAGTAAAGTTTCAGACCCGTTGCACATTGCATAGCTAAGTAATAGCTACTTTGAAATTGTGACTGTTGAGTAAATCCATTGCAACTCCAAAACTATTGCAGTTACAGCTTTTTCTTCAAATATGTTGTTCAGCTACTTTGTCCTTAGCTATAAGCTGGCATGTAGTTTGGGGTTCTATTGCATGTCATAAGTGAGTAATAGCTATTTTCTTATTAGTAGCAAAATAATGACATAAGTAAATGTCAAATATCTTCAGAAGTATTAAAGTTACAGAATTCTTTTCAAATATGTCATTCATCTACTTTTTTGTAAGCTATCACATAGTAAAGTTTCAGACCTGTTGCACATTGCATGGCTAAGTAATAGCTACTTTGAAATTGTGACTGTTGAGTAAATCCACTGTAACTCCAAAACTATTGCAGTTACAGCTTCTTCTTCAAATATGTTGTTCAGATACTTTGTCCTTAATTATAAGATGGTATATATTTTGGGGTTGTATTGTATGCCATAAGTGAGTAATAGCTATTTTCTTATTTGTAGCAAAATAACAGAACAAAGGAAATGTCAAATATCTTCAAAAGTATTAAAGTAAGGGAAATATTTTCAAGTATGTTATTCATCTAGTTTTTGATAACCTATCACATAGTAAAGTTTCAGACCTGTTGCACATTGGATAGCCAAGTAATACCTACTTTGAAATTGTGACTGTAGGGTAAATGCATATAGTTTGGGGTTCTATTGCATGCCATAAGTGAGTAATAGCTATTTTCTTATTTGTGGCAAAATAATGACATAATTTTTCTCAAATAACTGCTTCATCTACTTTTGGGAGAGCTTTCACATGGTGAAGTTTCAGACCCGTAGCTAATTATTCACCTACTCAAAATGAGTAAATGATAATTATCTCTAAAAGTATTGCGGATATCCAATTTTTATCAAATAACTCAGTCATCTACTTTTGGGAGAGCTTTCACATGGTGAAGTTCCAGACCCGAAGCTAATTACTCACCTACTCAAAATGAGTAAATGTGAATTATCCCTAAAAGTATTGGGGATATCCAATTTTTCTTAAATAACTCATTCACCTACTTTTGGAAGAGCTTTCACTTGGTGAAGTTTCAGGCCCGTAGCTAATTATTCACCTACTCAAAATGAGTAAATGCTAATTATCTCTAAAAGTATTGTGGATATCCAATTTTTATCAAATTACTCGTTCATCTACTTTTGGGAGAGCTTTCACATGGTGAAGTTCCAGACCCGTAGCTAATTACTCACCTACTCAAAATGAGTAAATGTGAATTTTCTGTAAAAGTATTGCAGATATCCAATTTTTCTCAAATAACTCATTCACCTACTTTTGGGAGAGCTTTTACTTGGTGAGGTTTCAAACCCGTAGCTAATTATTCACCTACTCAAAATGAGTAAATGTGAATTATCTCTAAAAGTATTGCGGATATCCAATTTTTATCAAATAACTCATTCATCTACTTTTGGGAGGGCTTTCACATGGTGAAGTTCCAGACCCGTAGCTAATTACTCACCTACTGAAAATGAGTAAATGTGAATTATCTCTAAAAGTATTGCAGATAGCCAATTTTTATCAAATAACTCATTCACCTACTTTTGGGAGAGCTTTCACTTGGTGAATTTTCAGAGCCGTAGCTAATTATTCACCTCCTCAAAATGAGTAAATGCTAATTATCTCTAAAAGTATTGCGGGTATCGATTTTTATCAAATTACTCGTTCATCTACTTTTGGGAGAGCTTTCACATGGTGAAGTTCCAGACCCGTAGCTAATTACTCACCTAATCAAAATGAGAAATGTGAATTATCTGTAAAAGTATTGCAGATAGCCAATTTTTCTCAAATAACTCATTCACCTACTTTTGGGAGAGCTTTTACTTGGTGAGGTTTCAGACCCATAGCTAATTATTCACCTACTCAAAATGAGTAAATTAGAATTATCTCTAAAAGTATTGCGGATATCCAATTTTTATCAAATAACTCATTCATCTACTTTTGGGAGGGCTTTCACATGGTGAAGTTCCAGACCCGTAGCTAATTACTCACCTACTGAAAATGAGTAAATGTGAATTATCTCTAAAAGTATTGCAGATAGCCAATTTTTCTCAAATAACTCATTCACCTACTTTTGGGAGAGCTTTCACTTGGTGAAGTTTCACACCCGTAGTTAATTATTCACCTACTCAAAATGAGTAAATGTGAATTATCTCTACAAGTATTGCAGATAGCCAGTATTTCTGAAATAACTCATTCACATACATTTTGGAGAGCTTTCAATTAGTGAATTTTCAGATCCGTAGCTAATTACTCACCTACTCAAAATGAGTAACTGCCTATTATCACTAAAAGTATTGCGGATAGCCAATATTTCTCAAATAACTCATTCACCTACTTTTGGGAGAGCTTTCACTTGGTGAAGTTTCACACCCGTAGTTAATTATTCACCTACTCAAAATGAGTAAATGTGAATTATCTCTACAAGTATTGCAGATAGCCAGTATTTCTGAAATAACTCATTCACATACATTTTGGAGAGCTTTCAATTAGTGAATTTTCAGATCCGTAGCTAATTACTCACCTACTCAAAATGAGTAACTGCCTATTATCACTAAAAGTATTGCGGATAGCCAATATTTCTCAAATAACTCATTCACCTACATTTTGGAGAGCTTTCACATGCTAAATTTTTTTAATGAATTTTTTAAATAATTTTTAATACATTAAAATTCATGAAATCATGCAATAAATCAATTATAACTTGAAAAGTATTACATTTAGAGCATCTTGTTAAAATATGTTATCTTTAGTACATCGAATTTATATGGCGGGAGATAAATGCATGCGTCAGAATGCTTGTTTTATATTGAAATTATCAGTGGTATTAAAGTAGATAAAAATAATACTTATGGTCACCTTAATCTCTCAGTGTGAATGGAGTTGTAGCCACCTTAAAGTGAAATAAGGGGGTTTTCAGCCTCCAAGTATCTTATTGTTCGACTGACCTCAGTTAAACTTTGCACACCTATAAAGGATGGCAAAGCAAAGGGTTATCCTGACTTTAAGGTGACCTTAAACTGTTAATATAATTTTGGCCCCCCTAAAGTCATAACATTTGAATAAAGCCGTCTGGCTCTTTTCTTTTTCCATATCTAAGATATATTGATATTGAAGGGACATTCTCATATTATGGTCACCTTAAAGTCGCAATATGAATGAAGTTATGGTCACCTTACAGTTAAAAAGGAAGGTTTAGCCTCCAGCTATCTTATTGGCCAACTGACCTGAGCTAAACTTTATGCACTTATAAAGGATGAGAAAAGGGACATTCTTATTTTATGGTCATGTTAAAGTCCCAATATGAATGAAGTTATGGCCACCTTGCAGTGAAATTATGGAGTTTTTAATCTCTAGCTATTGTATTGTTCAGCTGACCTCACTTTAATTGTGCACACTTATTAAAGATGAAAATAGGGACAAGTAACATACACAATGCAATAAACTTCACAGTTTCTATTGCTTATGATGCATATGTTGACATCTTTTATGGGTGACTTCTTTTCATCAGGGCCGCTTCGTTTTTGTCAGCAAAAACATTCTTCTAGTTTTTATACTAATCAACCTCTTCTACTAAATTTAGGACTCATCTGTTATCCTATCAAAATGATACTGTCCCAAAGTGGTTGAATAAAAGAGGTTCTGATGTCATATTTCTTACTGCTTAAGTTTTGTTTTTGCAGTGGCCTTTGTCTTCAACTGGGTTGGTCTGTTGGCGTCTATGTGTGTCACACAGACCATTGCTGGTAGACTTGGTGCTATGTCCGGATTTGGATTGTCCCTTGTCAAATGGGTCGCCATCTTCAAGGTGAGGCTGCTCTTCACTTAATGGAAATTTTAGTGGATAAGAGAGTGGGCTGTTTATTATGTACAGATAAATAACCTTTCAGGGGGAGGAGGGAGAAGAAAGCATTTCTGTATAACAGAGAAGGATCGGTAACGTGGCATCTTGGCATCGAGACTATTTCACATAAGTACTATGGCCAACCCTTGCAACCAGCATCTGAATTATTAACAATTATAATTGTAATAATTATAAGAAACAAACCCTAAATTTGAAGATATTGTCTTCTTTGATTTTAAGACTTATGCAGAGATTTAATAGAGCAGAACTGCCATGTTTTTCATCAACTTTGTTTCCTGTTAGCGGGTCAGTTTGATTCGGGATATGCTAGAACTCTTTTGTGATATTCAGTAATCGGAGAAGTTTTGCATTGGCTGGATACCCAAATTTGCTGCCAAAGTTTATGCTGTGTAAATTACATAATTGTGAAACTTTATTTTCATGCTGGTATTTTGAAAAGTTGTTTGATAAATTAATGTTTGGGATATTAATAAATTTGTTCATACTTTTTATATTGTCACATGTATTTAGCATTTATGAAACATCTGGCTCTAAAGGAATACTTGAAGTAAATTTTTATATCATTCTGTCTGTGCTGATTCCATTCAAATTAAGTCAAGTGACTTCAGGTTTATTATAATAAACCAAAAGCTTAGAGATAGCTTACCACAAGTTACCAGTAATATTATGTAATATAATTGTATCCACTGGAGGTATCCGATGGATACTTTGGTTTAGTTTTCACTACGCCGCTGCTCGTAGAGAGATTTTTGACGTTAACGCTGTCAGAGGAAAACTACATCAGCTAGGTTTACCAAATTTGCAGGATATCCGCATTGGGAGGTAAGCTTCTCTGGGACTGAAATTAGCCTCATTCTGGAAAACAAGATGGTTGCTGTGGGCATTTCTTTGAAAATTATATACCTTTTTCTACTGGCTGGTTCTCATAAGTAGAAGGTTGAATATCTTCATAGGTGATATGTATAACAGATAAACATGTCCTCTACAACCTTGCAGACATTTGACCTTGAAGCTCTTAATTCAAGGTCATACATTGAGTGCCAAATTACCCCATGTAGCGGACTTTCGAAGTGCCTATATCTCCCTTATTATTGGTCCTAGAGGTTTGCAATGTAAAACAAACCTATAGGAAATCATAGGCTGGGAATCTTCTGAAATGGTCAGATTTGACTTTGGACCCTTCCTTCAAGGTCAAACGAGGATAGCCAAACTTAAAAGTGCTTATAACTTCCTTATTATTGGTCCTAGAGGTTTGCAATTTGAAGCCAACTTATATGAAATCATGTGCTGGGAATATTCTGATGTGGTCAAATTTGAACTTGGACCCCTCCTTCAAGGTCAAACAAAAATAGCCAAACTTAAAAGTGCTGATCACTCACTTATTATTGGTCCTAAAGATTTGTAATGTGAAACCAACTTATAGGAAATTATGGGCTGGGAATCTTCTGATGTGGACAGATTTGGCCTTGGGCCCCTCGTTTAAGGTCAAACGATGGTCCACTGGTTTTGGTGTGTTTCCAGTTTCCATATTTTCTACCAAACATAACACAAGATATAAATGTCTCAGGGTCCGGTGCTTTGTATTTGCAGCATAGCTATGGCAGTGGACTTACCGCTGGGGATTCCTGGCTGTGGTGGCTCTTCATGGTTATGGGTAAGTTACTTTGACTCTCAGTGTGTAATCTGAGGTCTGCACACTACAAAGTGGGCTTCTGAATCCCACAATATTGGTTTGAAATACAGCTGGGAAGGTGCTAGATGTTTGACATTCATTTTACAACTTGTCCAAAGCAATTTAGAATCAAGAATTTCAAAACTTATTCCATTCAAAAAATTTCCTGAATTGAGCCTGGCACTAGTTACGGCTAACTACCACTTATATCTACAAAAATTCAGTATTTTCTGTTGCGTCGACAGTGAAACTGATTCCAGGTATAATTTTAATTTGCACCAGTTGTAGGAATGTTGAGTCTGCTGTACCATTCAGTCAAAATGAATTTCCTCTAACCTGCGTGTTTTCATGTCATCACTCTGCACTGCAGAGTCTGCGGCGTCCGTGTCCATGTCTGCGTGAACAACTTCTTCTCCAAAACTACAAGACCCAGAGACATGCTGTTTTTTATAAAAGATACCTTAACTATCAAGGATGATAAATCATAAAATTAATGCAGAACTGTATTTTTATTGTGTTAATATATCTTACCTAGTGGACAGATGCATTTGTCCGGCGCACAGCCGGTCCCGCCAAACGTTAGAGAAAAACGCCTCGAGCTGGGCTCTGGCCCGGACCGGTAGTGTCCTGTTTACTCGCCAGGTGGCTGTATAGCCTCCCTGCCGGTGCACTGCGCGTGCGCGCGCATGCGTACTTCCTCCTTTTGTTTGGCGCGAAGACGAGAGGTCGTCTGTTTTTTGGAGAAACTTTTATTTTGATTTATATCTGTTACAGGATATATTTTGATAAATTCTTTGTGTAGAAGTGTTGTTTAATAACTATGGATTCACCAGGACAAAGGCGGGGATCGTGCGGCCATAAGATGGCTGGCTTTGATATGCATGAGAAGTGTGCCCGTTGTCGAGACAAAGGTCTGGGTAAAGATCCCTGCATTGTGGGAGGTGCGATATGCAAGATTTGTGACAGTTTTACAGCAGTTCAGCGTGATATGCTGGCCACTCCACAGTATCAAATTCGCAAGGACAAGAAGGCGGGTTTGCTAGTGTCACCACGAGATGTAGCTGTGCTGTCTCCAGTTAATTCTTCTCAACAGCCAGCTAGTACTGCGCATGCTCAGCAGACGATTTCTGAAGATGACAGTGCGCATGCGCAGGACCTCCCTGGGGGTAGCGATAATGTAAGTTCTTCAGATTTTGTTTCCAAAAAAGATTTTGACAAATTAAGTGACCAGCTAGATGAGAAATTCTCTCGGTTTGAAGCACTCTTATCAAGAGGCAATATATTTGCTACCCCCAAAGTACCGGTTCAGGTTTCAAACCCACCGGTTTCTGATCAGCCATTTATAGATCCTGCCTCTGCCCGAACCACCGGTCCGGTGCGGTTTCCGGCAGTACAGGCTAGTACAGGATCAGATGGCAAGAAAGATTCAAAGAAGAAGCACAAGTCTTCTCATCATAAATCTTCCAAAACAAAACCGGTTCCGGTTGAGGAAAATACCGGTCCGGTACAGAAAAAGCCCTCTGACACTGCACTTCAACAAGCTAAACCGGTACCGGTCGGGGAGATGACCGGTCCGGTCAGGGCATACCAAACTGACACCTTTGTACCCAAGGAACCGGTTCCGGTTGTGGATGGATCTTTTACCGGTCCGGAACCGGCTGCACCGGCTGGGGAGCCGTTTATTAGAAACCTTGCTTCTGCTGGTGGCTCAGATAATATGTCCAATGTTGAACACCCCTTAACAGATGTCTTGCCTGTGGCTTCAGACGAACCACTCTTTGGGGATCATACATCAACAGATGTTGTGGATAGGGATCATACATCACCGGATGTTTTGGATAGCGAGGATGGTGAACTTTCTGAATCAGACACTGATAAACCAGAAAAGAATGAAGAAATGAGTTACAGGGAAACAGTTCGTTCCATCAGGGCCTTTATGGGCTGGAACTTTATCCCTGACTTTGAGTTTGAGTACAGTGACCCGGATAAGTCCAACAATCCGTGGCGTGGAAAAAATCCGAAGACAAGTTCAAAGGTGTCAGTAGCCATGCCAGCAGACGATTGGCTCTGTCAGAAGCTGGAGAGGATTAATCTGACTGTAGCTGAGGGTTACCCTTCCCGAAGTCAAGAAGCTGGTGGTTTGCGTACTGACCAATTCATACGCACCCCTAAACCACAGGATAAATGGTATCCCATGCATAAGTTAAAGACAGATGGTCCCCAGCGACCAGGTAGAAAGCTGTTCAACTGGCATGGTTCTGAGGCGAAACTAAATGCTCAATTCTCAAGAATTGTCAAACCAGCTGCATATCTCGCAACAGGTCCCGTGTCTCGTCCCATATCGCAAGAAGTACTACGCAGATGGGAAAGGTGCGCCCGAGAGGGTACTTACACAGTGAACCATGCAGCTGGTTTCAGCAGATGCACTAGCGAGATTCAAGATCAGATGGCACATCACATAACTTTCCTACAGACTCATCTCAGTAAGGGCAAGTCAGCCAAGGAGGTGTCTGAAGCACTTAAGGAGTTAAGGGATTTATGTGCTTTCCACCAGAATGTATCTGTCTCTCTTGGGACAGCTCTACAGCACCTGGCTGATAGCCTTTTTGTGCAGCTGGGGAACTTCATTCTGATGCGTCGGGACTCTTATTTAGATCATGTTCGTCCCGGTATGAAGATGGACACTTGGAATGAACTGAGGAATGCTGCTCTTTTTGGATATGGGTTATTTCCCGACGCGGCCTTGAATGTCGCGGAACAAGATATCAACAAGTTTGAGACACAACATGTGTTGGTCCAGTCTCGAGTTGGTCCCCAGCACCAACAGAAGACCAAGTATCGCTATAAACCGTATGAGAAGAAGGAGGCTAAGACCATGGTTCAGCCGTCATCTGCTCCTCAACAACCTTGGCGACAGTTTGGGTCACGAGGTCGTGGCCGTGGGCGTGGTTCTACTAACCACCGTTTTTCCAAGTATGCCCGGGGTGGCAAAAATTATAAATGACAATCATTGTACAAACCCACACAACCAAATAATTCCAAAGATAGTGGGTCAAAACATCAGCCCTCAAAACTTTCCAAAGACTGTATACTCAAGAACTGCTGTAATTCCTGTTCCTATTGTTGTCGGTCCCGGGCAGCCGCAAAAGAAAGGCCTAAGTCCCGATCTTTGTTAGACAGAAATAAAACATGTCAAAAGTGCTTCTTTTGTCTCTCCTTGTCGTTCTGTCCCTCATGTACCAAATGTCCACAATGTTGCAGAAAATCCTCCTGTAGGATGCAGGTTGCACAGGTTCTGGGAAACGTGGCTCAGCCTGGGTTCAAATCCTCGGGTAGTCTCCATCTTGAAGGACGGTTACAACCTCCCTTTCAAGATGAGGCCCCCATTGACCAGGTGTCCTCTGATAATCAGCGGATACGCCAACCCTCGCAGAAACAAGTTTTTGAAGGAGGCGTTGCAGTCCCTGATTACAAAACAGGCCGTAGAAAAAGTAGTGGTTCGGGCTTCTCTGGCCTTTTACAACCGGCTGTTCATAGTTCCCAAACCAAACAACAAATGGCGTCCAATCTTGGATTTGAGCAAACTCAATCTTTTCCTCCACTCGGAAACCTTCAAAATGGAAACTCCGGAGACCATCCGGCTGTCCCTTCAAAAAGGCGAATGGGTCACATCGCTGGATTTCAGCGATGCCTATTTCCACATTCCCATCAACCCAAGGTCGAGGAAGTATCTCCGTTTTCACCTGCACGGTCAAACCTTCCAGTTCAGGGCTCTGCCGTTCGGCCTAGCGACGGCTCCTTTGGAATTCACAAAGGTGGTGAAGGAGGTGAAATTGATGGCCCAGTCCAGGGGTATAAGGATCCACCAGTACCTAGACGACTGGTTGCTTCGAGCGCCCTTTCGGGAGGCTTGTGTGAACCAAACGCGGACCCTGATGGCTCTGTGTCAGCAGTTGGGATGGTTAGTCAATTTGCAAAAGTCGGAACTTGTTCCCCAACAGGAGTTCAACTTTGTCGGTTATCATTTCGACCTCTCCAAGGGTCTAGTGAAGCCGACTCAGGAGAGGTGGCAAACCCTAACTCAAAAAATAAAGATGCTAATGAACAGGGACCATTGTTCGGTCCGAGAGTTCATGTCTCTCATAGGTTTGTTAACAGCCACAGAGAAACAGGTGGTTTCGGGGCGCCTTCACATGAGACCGATTCAGTGGCACTTGAAGAATCACTGGCACGTGCCAGAGGTACTAGAGAAGGAGATTCCTCTTCCCAGATCTCTGTACCCTCATCTGCATTGGTGGTTGGACGAAAACAATGTGCTCAGCGGCCAACCTCTTCATCCTCTACAACATGCTCTGCAGTTGTTTACCGACGCCTCAAACGAAGGTTGGGGCGCGCACTTAGGAGACCACACGGCAAAAGGAGTTTGGTCGGACTCAGAAAGCCAGTTGCACATAAACTTTCTCGAGCTAAAGGCGGTCCTTCTGGCCCTCAAGAAGTTCGAGCAACAGTGTTGGGGCCAGATCATTTTGATAGCCACGGACAACACAACGGTTGTCTCATACATCAACAAGGAGGGGGGTATGAGATCAGGCTCACTTTGTGCCCTCCTCTGGAGACTGCTTTCCTGGTGCAATCGCAGACAGATAGTTCTAAGGGCCAGGCACATTCCGGGAAGGCTGAATGTGATAGCAGACAAATTGTCCAGGAGCACTCAGGTTATTCAGACAGAATGGTCCCTCCTGCAGGAAGTCTTCGACCACTTATGTGCCAGGTGGCACACTCCCCGAGTGGATCTCTTTGCAACAAGGTACAATCACAAACTACCCAAGTTTGTGTCCCCAGTACCCGATCCACAGGCATGGAGAGTAGATGCTCTCAGCCTGAATTGGGAGAATATGGATGCCTACGCATTCCCTCCTGTGTCTCTTTTGGGCAAGGTGGTGTCCAAGATCCTAGATCAGGGAGTTCACAGGTTGGTTCTGATTGCTCCAGGGTGGCCCAACATGCCGTGGTTCTGGGATCTAGTCAGCATGTCTGTTCAGATTCCTCTCTCCCTTCCAAACGTGGAGAACCTGCTGACCCAACCGTTCAATCAGTGTCCCCACAGAGATCTCCTAGGGCTCAACCTCCACGCCTGGCTCCTAGAGCCTCTAGCATACAGGCACAAGGATTCTCTAATGAAGTGGCAACGCGAATTGAGGCTCCTCAAAGACAATCAACCAGAGCCATCTATGAATCGAAGTGGTCCATATTTGTCAAATGGTGCGAGTCACACAAGGTGGACTTCGGGTCACCTTCTTTAACTCAGGTAGCGGAATTTCTCCTATTCCTTTTCAAGGAGAAAAATCTTCAACCTAGCACCATAGATGGCTATAGAACTGCTATAGCCGACAAAATTGGTTGTGACAAGGTTAATTTTGGTAAAGACGAAAACCTTACCCGCTTGCTAGACAGTTTCCATAGAGATAAACCCAAGGGTCTTCGAGGAGTCCCTAGCTGGAATCTGTCTCTGGTCTTGCATCAATTAACCCAGTCCCCCTTTGAACCCCTTCGAAAGGCGTCTCTGAAACATCTTACCTTCAAGACGGTGTTTCTCCTGGCTTTGGGCTCGGGCAAAAGAAGGAGTGAGATTCATGCCTGGGTACACAGGAACATTAGACATCAGGAAGATTGGGCTAATGTTTCTTTATTCCCTTCTCCTTGTTTTTTGTCCAAGAATCAGTTGGCTAAAGAAGGGCCTTCTTCAGTAGCTCCGGTAATTATTCCGGCCTTGGCCCCTACGTTGGATAAGTCTCTCAAGGAGGATAGAACCTTATGTCCAGTTCGGGCTTTGCGTTATTACCTGGACAAGACCAAAGACCTCCGTTCCGGCAAACAGTTGGTCTTTGTGTCTTTCAAGAAGAACTTCAATAAGGACATCGCTCCTGCTACGATTTCTTCTTGGATTAAACAAACCATCTTGTTGTGCTATCAATTGTCCAATGAGGATGCACAACAATTACATCAGGTCAGAGCCCATGATGTGCGGGCCTTTGCAGCTTCTAAGGCTTTTCAAGGAGGTGTGTCCTTGGACCAGATCCTCTCAGCCTGCCACTGGAAGTCGCACAATACCTTCACCCAATTTTATTTGAAGGATGTAGCATGGGCTGATGCTGACCTGTACCATTTAGGACCAGTGGTCGCAGCCCAGCACATACACGAGTAACTGGTATCCTTGAAAGGATAACTTGTATATAGTGTAAAGCGTTTAGAAGGAGTAGTGGGTTGTTTTAGTTGGCTCCTTCTTTTTTAGTTATCTTGTTTTGTAACCCCAGCGCGCAGTTCTCAACCGGAAGGGCTGGTGTGGGGTATGAGTTATTTCTATTTTATCCTGTTCTGCTTCCTTCGGAATCCTTGGGACTGAACTCTTATCTCCTCTCTCCTATAGTCCTAGCCCAGGTGGCTCGGTAGACGGCAAAAAAAGAGGGGGGGGGAACCAACTATGGTGTAGGGTATGGGAAGGATCCCTAACCCTTGGGCCGGAGGCCCAGAGTTCTGACAAGAGTCCCTGTTGAGTTTAGCTGCCCTCCATCCAATGGGTAGTTATTCTGCATCTGTCCACTAGGTAAGATATATTAACACAATAAAATGGAAAATTTAATAAGTAAATTAAATTTTTATAAGTTAATATCTTACCTAGTGGACAGAGGGATTCCCACCCTACCTTCCCCGCAACAAACATTCCCAGGGGACTCAAACAGGGTGCAAACAAAAGGAGGAAGTACGCATGCGCGCGCACGCGCAGTGCACCGGCAGGGAGGCTATACAGCCACCTGGCGAGTAAACAGGACACTACCGGTCCGGGCCAGAGCCCAGCTCGAGGCGTTTTTCTCTAACGTTTGGCGGGACCGGCTGTGCGCCGGACAAATGCATCTGTCCACTAGGTAAGATATTAACTTATAAAAATTTAATTTACTTATTAAATTTTCCAGTTCATCTGTTCCCCGGAGCCATTACAAGTGAGGTACCCCCACCCAAAGTGTGAAAATTTCAACACTTGATCACAATTTTTATGTCAGCTGACTTGTCAGTCAGCTGACATTATGGCATCACTCTGCGGCGTCCGCGTCTGTGTACGCGTCCGCGTGACAAACTTCTTCTCCAAAACTACAAGACCCAGAGACATGCTGTTTTTTTTAAAAGATACCTTAACTATCGAGGATGATAAATCGTAAAATTCATGCAGATCTGTCTGTTCGTCTGTTTGCCAGAGCCATTACAAGTGAGGTACCCCCACCCAAATTGTGAAAATTTCAACACTTGATCACAATTTTCTCATTCACTATTGCGGGGATTTTTCTCATATCTTGCATAGATGTAATAGGCCACTAGTAGAGTACCTTGTGTGAATATAAGACCTGGATCTGTCTTAATTTTTTTTTTATTAATTTTTAAAATAATTTTTAATGCAATAAAATTCATGAAATCATGCGCTAAATCAATTATAACTTGAAAAGTATTGCATTTAGAGCATTTTATTAAAATATGTTATTCAGCTACTTTTTCCATAGCTACAACATGGTGAGTAACTTGGGTGTCTATCTCAATAGGTAAGTGAGTAATAGCTACTTTTGGACTTTTCAGTAACTTCCATCATGAGTAAAATCACTTGTAACTTGAAAACTATTGCTTTTACACAATTTTGTATAAATATGTTATTCAGCTACTTTTGGGTCAGCTATAACATAGTAAAATTTCAGACCTGTAGCTCATGGCATAGCTGAGTAATAGCTACTTTTAGGTTATCACTGTAGCGTAAATCACTTATAACTTGAAAAGTATTGTATTTAGAGCATTTTGTGTAAATATGTTATTCAGCTACTTTTGGGTCAGCTATAACATAGTAAAATTTCAGACCTGTAGCTCATGGCATAGCTGAGTAATAGCTACTTTTAGGTTATCACTGTTGAGTAAATCACTTATAACTTGAAAACTATTGCATTTACAGTAATTTGTTTGTATATGTTATTCAGCTACTTTTGGGTCAGCTATAACATAGTAAAATTTCAGACCTGTAGTTCATGGCATAGCTGAGTAATAGCTACTTTCGGGTTATCACTGTTGAGTAAATCACTTATAACTTGAAAACTATTGCATTTACAGTAATTTGTTTGTATATGTTATTCAGCTACTTTTGGGTCAGCTATAACATAGTAAAATTTCAGACCTGTAGCTCATGGCATAGCTGAGTAATAGCTACTTTCAGGTTATCACTGTTGAGTAAATCACTTATAACTTGAAAACTATTGCATTCACAGTAATTTGTTTGTATATGTTATTCAGCTACTTTTGGGCCAGCTATAACATAGTACAATTTCAGACCTGTAGCTCATGGCATAGCTGAGTAATAGCTACTTTTAGGTTATCACTGTTGAGTAAATCACTTATAATTTGAAAAGTATTGTATTTAGAGAATTTAGTTTCATATGTTATTCACCTATTTTCGGGTAAGCTATACCATGGTAAAATTCCAGACCAATGGCTCATTGCTTAGCCGAGTAATAGCTACTTTGAGGTTCTTACTCAACACTAAATCATTTATAACTTGAAAAGTATTGCATTTAGAGCATTTTATTTAAATATGTTGTTCAGCTACTTTTTCCATAGCTACAACATGGTGAGTAACTTGGGTGTCTATCTCAATAGCTAAGCGAGTAATAGCTACTTTTGGACTTTTCAGTAACTTACATCATGAGTAAAATCACTTGTAACTTGAAAACTATTGCATTTAGAGAATTTTGTGTAAATATGTTATTCAGCTACTTTTGGGTCAGCTATAACATAGTAAAATTTCAGACCTGTAGCTCATGGCATAGCTGAGTAATAGCTACTTTTAGGTTATCACTGTTGAGTAAATCACTTATAACTTGAAAAGTATTGCATTTAGAGTATTTACTTTCATATGTTATTCACCTATTTTGGGGTCAGCTATAACATAGTAAAATTCCAGAGCAGTGGCTCATTGCATAGCTGAGTAATAGCTACTTTGAGGTTTTTACTCAACACTAAATCATCTATAACTTGAAAAGTATTGTATTTAGAGCATTTTGTGTAAATATGTTATTCAGCTACTTTTGGGTCAGCTATAACATAGTAAAATTTCAGACCTGTAGCTCATGGCATAGCTGAGTAATAGCTACTTTCAGGTTATCACTGTTGAGTAAATCACTTATAACTTGAAAACTATTGCATTTACAGTAATTTGTTTGTATATGTTATTCAGCTACTTTTGGGTAAGCTATAACATAGTAAAATTTCAGACATGTAGCTCATGGCATAGCTGAGTAATAGCTACTTTCAGGTTATCACTGTTGAGTAAATCACTTATAACTTGAAAACTATTGCATTTACAGTAATTTGTTTGTATATGTTATTCAGCTACTTTTGGGTCAGCTATAACATAGTAAAATTTCAGACCTGTAGCTCATGGCATAGCTGAGTAATAGCTACTTTCAGGTTATCACTGTTGAGTAAATCACATATAACTTGAAAACTATTGCATTTACAATAATTTGTTTGTATATGTTATTCAGCTACTTTTGGGTCAGCTATAACATAGTAAAATTTTAGACCTGTAGCTCATGGCATAGCTGAGTAATAGCTACATTCAGGTTATCACTGTTGAGTAAATCACTTATAACTTCAAAAGTATTTAGAGTATTTAGTTGTATCCACCGGACAGCAGGATATGTTCCTCATTATAAAATCTTGACTGCAAATATTTGGGTCCTCATTTTGAAAAAAAAAAAAAACATGGCCGCCACAGGTGTTTCTTTATCAGTCATGAAAAGTGGTTATAGGTCGCTTATTATTGGTCCTAGAGGTTTGGGATGGTAAACCAACATATAGGAAATCATGGGCCGGGAATCTTTTGGTGTGGTCGGATTTGACCTTGGCCCCCTCCTTCAAGGTCAGACAAGGATAGCCAAACTTAAAAGTGCTTATAACTCGCTTATTATTGGTCCTACAGGTTTGGGATGGTAAACCAACATATAGGAAATCATTGGCCTGGATTCTTTTGGTGTGGTCGGATTTGACCTTGGACCCCTCTTTCAAGGTCAAACGAGGATAGCCACACTTAAATGTGCTTATAGCTCACTTATTATTGGTTCTAGAGGGTTGGGATGATAGAACAACCTATAGGAAATCACGGGCTGGGTATCTTTTGGTCAGGCCTGGGGCGAGTACAAGTACTTGTACTTGGTACTTGTACTTAATTACTCTTTTTCAAGTACTTGTACTTGTACTTGACAGTTGAAAATTAAAAGTACTTGTACTTGGCTAAAATATCCAAGTACTTTTCAATTACTTTCAAGTACATTCCAAGTACATTGATTTTGTAGTTTTATAACTTTAATTAAGTGACTTATTAGGTGTAAATTTTTACTGTTTCTTTCAGCAGAGTGTAGATAGATTATAGTTTGTGTTGTTTTGTCAAAGTACAAAGGGCTGTTTAGTTAGCCAGAACTTTGGTTTTCTTTAATTATAACAAGGCTGCATTTAATCAACACCTTTTTACATTTTAAACAAAATATCCACTCATTCAGAATATAGCTGTGTTTTAATCATAAAGGTGCTGCATTTAATCTATCCTTTTTCACTTTTACACAAAAGATCCACTCAGTCACAGCATAGCTTTGCTTTTGTCATATACCTACCCTTATTCATTTTCACACAAAAGACCCACTCAGCCTGAGTGTTGATGCCAAGCTTAGTGGACAGGAGGGCCAATAACTTGTTTATGTAAGACAAACAAGCTAATCCCTTACACAAATAAACTGTTGACTCATTCATTTCAATACACCCCTTTATAAACAAATATCAATGTTTAGTATATCTGCTTTGGCTTTTTACACTATACAATTGCCCTTAAATATAAAGTTTTATTTCACTTGTTCATTCATTTATTTAATAAATGTATTCCAACCACCAACCATATGTAATATCAGTTTTACATAAAGGACTGGTACAAACCCTTTAAAAATGTTTTATGTGCCCCAAGTAAATAATTCATTATCTGTCAACACAAGCATACTGATGTCCAAGTGGATCTTTTGAAATCAGATTTTTTAGCATTGCAAGACAGGATTTCCATGCATTCAGGTGTTTACTCACACTGTGAGTCTCACAGACAAAATTTTTGAAAGACCTGTATTTATTAAGTGTAACCAGAAAAGTAATGGAGCAGATTTTAGCTCATCAGTGTTTATTGAATGATTGCTTTAAATTGTATGTCTCAATAAATAATTAATTTTAAATAAATAGTGATTATCTAGTTATTATAGTTTTGGGGTCGTACGCTATAAAAGTACTTGTACTGGTACTTGCAATTTTTCAAAGTACTTGTACTTGTACTTGACTCTTGAGATCAGTACTTGTACTTGTACTTGTACTTGCAACTTGGCAAAGTAATTGTACTTGTACTTGGCTCCATGTACTTGACCCCAGGCCTGCTTTTGGTGTGGTCAGATATGACCTTGGACCCCTCCTTCAAGGTCAAATGAGGATACCCAAACTTAAAAGTGCTTATAACACGCCTATTATTGGTCCTAGAGGTTTGGGATGGTAAACCAACCTAAAGGAAATCATGGGCCTGGATTCTTTTGGTGTAGTCGGATTTGATCGTGGACCCCTCTTTCAAGGTCAAAAGAGGGTAGCCAAACTTAAAAGTGCTTATAGCTCGCTTATTATTGGTCCTAGAGATTTGGGATGGTAAACCAACCTATAGGAAATCATGGGCCTGGATTCTTTTGGTGTGGTCGGATTTGACCTTGGACCCCTCCTTCAAGGTCAAACAAAAATAGCCAAACTTAAAAGTGCTTATAACTTGCTTATTATTGGTCCTAGAGGTTTGGGATGGAAAACCAACCTCTAGGAAATCATGGGCTGAGAATCTTTTGGTGTGGTCGGATTTCACCTTGAAACCCTCCTTCAAGGTCAAACGAGGATAGCTAAACTTAAAAGTGCTTATAGCTCGCTTAATATTAGTTCTAGAGGTTTGGAACGGAAAACCAACCTATAGGAAATAATGGGCTAGGAATCTTTTGATGTGATCAGATTTGACCTTTGGCCCCTCTTTGAAGGTCAAATGAGGAAAGCCAAAATTAACAGTGCTTATATCTCGCTTATTTGTGTTCCTAAAGGTTTGCAATGTCACACCAACCCATAGGAATCATGGGCTAAGAATCTTTTGACATGGTCAGATTTCACCTTGAGCTCCAAGGTTAAGCATGTTTTAATGGCTTTTGTGAGTTTTCTGGTGGATACAATTTGCATCAGTTCTCCGATGCTATAGGTCTAGTTTCAGTGTGTTATTCACATATTTTGGGGTCAGCTATAACATAGTAAAATTAAAACTATTGCATTTGCAATATTTTCTTTAAATATGTTTTTAACTTACTTTTTACACCTTAACAGTTACCTTCTTAGTTTTCTTCCAAACACCATTTCCAGGGCACAACTTTTGTGTTTTTTTCTTCTGTCACTTCTACTCTGAAACTCAAAACACACAGTCAGCTGACACAGAGCCACTTTCAGGTTTAGCTACTTTCAGGTTATCAATGTTGAGTTAATCAGTTGTAATTTGATAATTATTGCTTTTACTGTATTTTCTTTAAATGTGTTATTCACCTTCTTTTGTGTCAGCTACACCATAGTAAAATTACAGCCCTTTAACTCATTTTATAGCTGAGATATAGCTACTTTGAGATTCTCACTGTTGAATAAATCAGTTGTAACTTGAAAACTATTGCATTTACAGTATTTTGCTTAAAGATGTTTTCCACCTACATTTTACCCTTAACAGTTAACTTGGTACTTCTGAATACCATTTGCAGGGCACAACTTCAGTTAGCTGACACAGAGCCCATTCATGGGCACTGATTGCTTGTTTTTTAATTTACTCTTGTTTAGTTCCAAAAAGAACAAGATAAATTCTCATCAGTTAAATGTAGAAGTAGAGAAGAGGCGTCGTCATGATCTCGCCAACTTTTCACAATATCTCAAAGTAGTTTGACCACAAAGTATTCATTCAATACCACTCAAGCAGTTGTTATAAGCTGATAGAAAAGAAAGGTAAAAACCCTCTGACAAAATATGGACACATAGGTCAGTAAGATTTACATAGTTTGCCAGAGATTAAAATGTCACAACCAGTCTCATGATGACATGGGATAACTTAATTTATGATAATGTCACTAGGATAGAGAGTAGTGTTGGTATTAAATTGAAATTTTAATATCAGATTGTTTCTCCACTTAATTATATTACTTTACAGGTACATATTGAATTGATAGCTCCTAAAATCTTTATGGGGAATTTCAGCTGTAACATACAACAAAAGTTTTGTTGTTGTAATAAAAGCAGCTTTCATAGGTCTCAGTTATTTTAAAGTATAACTGTTGCAATGATGCATATGTGTATAAGTTTTATTTTTTTGTTGTGTTTTATTGTCCTCCAGGTGTTTATAAAAATGATTTAAAATGATGACGCAGTGAATTTGTGCTTGT
This sequence comes from Sabellastarte sp. h YS-2021, assembly GCA_964017235.1. NCBI lineage: Eukaryota > Metazoa > Annelida > Polychaeta > Sabellida > Sabellidae > Sabellastarte > Sabellastarte sp. h YS-2021. The sequence goes on along the minus strand of OZ024927.1, from coordinate 136,307,828 downwards.
TAGTGTTGTGACTGGAGATTCTTGGCACAAAAGTGTGTTGAAAAGTCTGTTTACATCTGTCCACCTGCCAGTATTTGACATATAGGTGACCCATTAAAATAGTCCCACCATCAAAATATACCCACTTAAAAAGTGAAAAAAAAAGCTCTGATGCAAACAGCCTCTGGTTTTGGTAACCTAAAATGTTTGAAATTATTACCAGTGAAAGCAATTTTACAAAATACAAAAACCAAAAAAAAAAAAAACAACAAAAAAATCAAAAACAAAAGAGAGAGAGAGAGAGAAGACAAAAACAGCAGCAAATACTATTTCTTTCTGACATCATTAGACATAATGTTTTAGAGTAAGACATGTAAAATATGCCGCAGTAGGTGAGGTTTAACAGTGGGAAAACCCCCTTATATTTCCTTGACCTTTGAGAAATTCCTTAAACATGTATAATTTTTGTGACTATAGATGATCTCTGAACTCCTAGTATGTAAAATTGGTTCAAATTAGAATATTTTTTGTCATACTTTTAACGGGTGCCCCCAGTGCCAAATTTCACATTAATTGTCTAACTCCACAGGTTCACTGACTTGTACTTTCTGCTGTTTCTTGGCTACATGATCTCTGCCTTGAGTTTTTGGGGGGCAGCCTTGGTCTTGTATTGTAGGAGTAATCCAGATTATGGAATGGTTTTCACGGCCTTTTAGAAAGTGAAGGTGAAATTTACCACCTGCTGGTTCAGTTCAATTGGATTATGAGGCTTTACCTTTTGTGATCCTCAAATATCCTTGCAATAGGACCTTCCTTTATGAAACCTTGGGAGGGATTTTTCATACAAACTTGTCTGTTTTTTAGTCCCGTTCAGTATCATGTATCGGGTATTATTTATACAGTATATCTTGCTTCTTTTCACACACTTATGAAATAGAGGATTAGATTATGCAGATGTTTTGTCGATGGAACGATTTCGTATGTACATGCGAAATCCTATTTATTGCTCACATGTGGGGTCCCCTTCTGGGATCTACAGGAGGTCTTTCACAGTAAAAACAGGAGTGCCATGAAAAATGTACCAGTAATTCATCTAATTAGCCCAATTTAATCAGAACATGTCACTGGGAGCATTCATTAACGTACAATTATTTGTGAATAAATCCTTGAATTTAGTATAGATTTACTGGATATACTTCTATCAGCTATAAGATCATTTTTGAAAATATTATATTTCATAAGTCTACTAGAAGCCTGTAATTCTGATTTTAATTTACAGGGGGCATACAAGTGCAAAAATCTCATTGTCCAATTAACAGGAATATTTATTTATTTGTAAAAACTGAAGAATGCATCCATCTAGCCTGGCTGGAGGAGCCATTTTCCAATCACATTTGAAATACTGGTATAAATTAAAATCTAGTGTTGACTTTTTCTGTATAACATAAACATACAAATTTTGTTAAATAATTGTATGCAAATTTCATTCTCACAGTGATATTTTTTATGAGTTTTATCACAACTTTCTATTGTTTACAAGTTTGTTGAAAGTGACTATCTCCAGTAGATACTAACTAAATGTCTAAAGTCTGAGACCACCAAAGTTTATCCGAAAACCTAAGAAACTCATTTTGATGCCAGTGTATTATGACAAGAATCAATTTGAAGAGTTTACCAGCACTTCCAATTAATATTTCAATATTGACAAGTGATTCCTTCCCAAGCAGCCACTTAGGTCAGAGACTTTTTAACATGCTTGCTTAATTTAGATCTTGCTCACCATCTGCCGTATTAAACGAGGGCATTATTTCTTTCATACATGTGTGCCTGCATGGGAAACAGTTTACCTCTGACCAGGTTTTTGGGTTGTATCATGTTTCGTCAGGGGAAATCTCCTGTTCTTAATGAGAGACCTTTTGCCCTCTGTAGTAAAAATTAAAAACTCTCTGTATAATAAGTAGGCTTGGAGCAGGGTTTACAAACATGATACTCAAAAATATGGTAGTCTGGACCATCTCAACCAGATACATGTCTAGAATTTTTTTTTTATGTAAAAATATATTTGATGGTAGAACCACAAAAATAAAAAAAAAACAAATAAAAGATCCTTCCTTTCTGCCTTGCCTTTTCTTGGTTATTAATAGTTATGGTAAATGGTCTCAGAAACTGTTTCAGCAGCTTTGATATTTTGTTTTGATATACAGTATATTATGACCCTAAAACAAAACCTGACCATTCCACTTGAAGAAATCGCTAAAAATTCATAATATCTGCAAACATACAAGATAAAAACTTTGTAAATTGTTCCGTTTTGTGGTTAGTTTCTAATATTTTAGGTTTCCCAGCAATTATGTGTACTGCCAAAGAGATTTGGGATGTAATGCGTTGTCATTGTATTTTTGTGAAATGGTGTTGCTACTGAGGTACCGGTGTTACAATTAGGTTTATCCTATATTTTAATTTTTTTATACAAAAAAAGAAGTGATTCCTAGAACCGCAAGCCTCGCTAGAGCTCATGCATAATAAAAAATATTGTAGCAGTTTTACCACTACCTGTTTTACTGCAGGGTTTCTCAACGTGATTGGGCAGTTGTTGAGTGACCTATCACAATATTAGTTCAAAGTGATGTGAACCTAACTTTAAAATGAGATTTAGCCTTGAAAAGTCTAGTCCCACTAACTAGGTTTTATTTATGTAGTTTTGCAACACTAAAACAAGAAAGAAATGACATAATGCATGCTGGAGTAGGAGGCAGGAGGTCATTGTTTGATATGTGCCATTTGTGTGATGATAAGTTATATATTGGACCTTGAGAGAGTAATTTGATGAGAGGCTATGTAAACTGAGCTCAGTACACTCAACCCTAGTCTAACAACATGAAATTGCAAACTTTTCAACCTGTGATTAAATTTGAAGGATTATCTTCATTTATCATTCTCCGCTGACTCATGAACTCCCATGAACTTTTTCAGTAAAGTGACAGTTTGTTATATGCTTAATGTGAAGTTCTGTGTTTATTAGATTAAAAATATAGCGGAAAATATAGAGTTAAAAAAATAGCTGCAGAACATATAAGAATAGATGTTTTATGTCCCTTCTCTTCTTTATACCTGTTGATAATATTCAGGTAATCCCTGTTAAGTTAACTTATCAAGTGGTCAGAAATCTCAATGTCCAGATAACAAGTAAATCTCAATGATAAAAGGTCTTCTGAAATATTTACATCTGCTTCAAAGGAAAATCCTCTTGTCAGATTTCCATATAAAAGAGAGTTTAACCATCTATAAAGAATAAATTACAACATATCTTACAATTCTTTTTAGCTAGATATATTTTTATGAAAATCTTTTTCATTCTTTGATCATCCATGTGAGAAATTATTGTAGACGCATACATTTAGTACAATCAAATTATGTCCCTCTTCATGCAAGTGAGGATCAACTTGTAGAAAACATGAGAACTTTTTCCTTTTGTCAGCCTGTGACGTCAGTGGTGCTGATGACATTAACTGACTGTGTATAACGTTATTGCGATGGCGCAGTGGTAACACACTCACCTCCCACCTGAGGTTGGTAGTTCAAACCCTGGACCTTATGTGGGAAAGTTGCTAGTTGCTTACCAATGGTCGGCAGTTTACAGCACAGAACTTTAACCAACTGGATGTACTGGTTTCCTCAGCCCAGAAAACTACCCATCATGATATGACCTGTACAGTGTTGAAAACAACGTAAAATCCCAAAGAAAAAATACAACATTATTGCAATGACCGACTTCTTGCATTGTTTTGACAATTAGTGCCGTGAAAGATGTTCACATAAATAATTTGATGCTACATAAAGTACTTTAATTAAATCAAATGTTTATATCCATACAATGCTAGCCTTTGAATTAACACACTTTCCCTGTTCTTTCTTACAGGATTCCAGATGCATGGTTTTGGATTTTTTTCTTGTTTTGTTGTATATCATTTTACAGTTATTATTACTTGGATATCTTACTACCCCTCTGGTGACTATTTTTCCTGTGTACTTTACAGGGTTCCTGATTTTTTTCCGTGGCTGTACTCAGTATGTCCGTATCAAGTACTACTGGCAGAGGCTCAACCAGAATGTCCGTAACAACATCTTCTACTACTTCTAGTGACCAATTGAACCCTACTATACCCTGCCTCACTATCCTACAGAATGCCTTAAACTATGTACAGTACAATCTTAATTAGCTGACCTCTTCATACATTTGAATTTATGAACTCATTTCTACCCTCCCAATTTGCATTTCTTTCTCCTATATTCTATTTTAATACTTTAAAATATTCTCATTTAATCTGCTCTCTCAAGTGCCCATGGGCAATGTCACCAAATATTTGTAAAAGTTGGGGGTTTTATGACAGTGAAAACCAGCCTGGCATTGTAAAAAATACCCAAATTTAGGTACTTGCATTTCAGTATACACAAATTTGAAGTACAGTGCAGTTGATGGCATCAAATCTCTCCGAAATAAAATGTGAAATAACAACTGAAACAAGGAAAACTTTTGGTTGAAATTGGATATAAAATAATAAAATTAGACCTATTTTGGAGTTTTGATATTTACCTCGAAATGACAGATTAGCAGTTTCTTAGTTTTGAAAGTTTACCTCGAAATGACATATTAGCAATTTCTTAGCGATAACATTAAATTGTGGAGGGAGGGCACTTACAAATGCATTGGGTAATACAGCATGCAGCACTGGTAATTGATTTCTACTCTCCATAAGTGGTATTTTTTTCTTCAGATTTTCACCAAAATGCCTCTTCTGTGTTCTGAACTTTTTTCTTACTCTCCCTTTATGGTTGGATAACAGAGGTTACACTGCATATTTATACCTTGGTGTGATATAAACTGTATATTGCAGGGCTTAATAAATCTGTATATTCATATTATAAAAAGAAAAAAAATTACATTAATATTTTTGCATAATTGGGAATTCTGCGTGTGTTCTATGTGAAAGTTTATATATACATATATATATATATTACGGTAATACATGTATTGCACTTAACAGTGTTAGTTAAGAGGTGTTTTTCAATTTCCTGTGTCTCATTTTAATTTAATATCAACAATATTGATGTATTGTAAATTCTTTTGAAAGACTTTCTAATTATTGCCAAATCCCTCTAGTGACTTATTTGTAGTGGCATTTCCACCAAAATTTAGCTCACTTTTTAATTTGATTTTAAATGGTCTTTTTTTACATTAAAAACATTTTTTCTTAGTTGTAGCATGTTTCAAGTGCAATATCTATATTTTGTGATGTAACTTTGTGATAAATTGATAATGAATACATGTTAAATTTTGAACAAGGATGATTAAAAACCATTTCTCCAAAAAATTATATTTACTTGAAAATTGATATTATATTACATTTTCCTAAAACAGTTGGAGGTTTTCAAAAATAAGTCATGTCCGGTTACAAACCAGTTTGAAAAATGTATTAAAATGTCTTCAAATCTGTAAAAGGACCACATAGCTTTGTTATTTTGGTGAGTCTATGTAATAATTTTGGCTAAAAATGTAAAAAAAAAAAAAAATTAAACAGCATCTTTTGCGTCTTTAGGTATTTATCAACATGAAAGCTTTGAAAGATACATTAGAGGTAACCAGATGTAAGTAGGCTTTTGTTGGGATTTTTTGGGGTTGAACATAGTTTTCCCGTGTACAGCGTTTTCTGTAAAAAGTTTGATGATTTAAACTATATCATTCCACAGCTTAATACCTTAGAAAAATTTCAAAATGGGAACATATCATATTTTCTATGAAGATTATCTACTAGGAAGAATAAATACAATGTCATTGATAAAATTACTATTGTCTATGCATCAACGTTATTGTACTAGTCAGTGTATATTTTCTTCATCGGAATAGTTATATCCACCGGATGCATCCAGTGCATACTTTGGTTTAGCATTCGCTACCCCACCACCGCTACCCCCACTGCACAAAGAGAGATTTTCAGCGTTAACACTCTCAGTGGTAAACTAAACCAGCTAGCTTCACCAAATTTGCAGGATATATTTATTGGGAGGTAAGTTTCTGTGCGACTGAAATTAGCCTCATACTTAAAAACAAGATGGCCGCTCTGGGCAGTTCTTTGAAAATTATCTACTTTTTTCTGCTGGCTGGTTCACATCACTAGAAGGTTGAATCTCTTCGTAGGTGATATGTTCCTGTAACTGTGCATAGACTAACCAAAAAAAAAATAATACTAAAATAATAAAACCCAGAAATATGACTGCTGTCTTGCCAAATTGTAAGTATATGTGTTAAAAACAAAGCCAAAAATCGTAATGTTCAACAGTTTACTAATGTCAACTGTATTTATCAGTGTATTTCATAAATTTGTGTTCGTGTGTTAGGGTGAAATAGACAAACAATAGAATACAGAGTGAGCAAGGAATATTTTTTCAAGCCTTAAAATTTATATACTCTTCTTTGAATCATGTCTGACTATCTTGAAATGTTTATCCAAATCCATTTAGAGCAAGTTGTTCACATGAGCAACATACAAAATTAAACAAAACAAACCCACAACTTTAGTAAGATGAAAAGTTTAATTTGTATGATATGCCTCGTATATTTAAGCCCATGTAGTTCTAAAAGTGTATTAAAATATGGGTGAAAAGTGTATATATAATGTGCAATATATACAGTAAGAAGTAGTTAAGCCCAGTATGACAGTTCTACTGGTACAACAGTTTTTATTCTGTATTGTAGATGTAGCTCTGAATGGGGATTAGGCACCCAAGTTAGGTCAGATAGTTGAAATTAATTAAGCTGTGTTAAACCCACTGGTGTTAAGATTTTGTTTTCTTGCTTTGCATGGAATTCCTGTTTTCAAAAATTGAAAGATATTCCTCCTGTAATGGGAGTAAAAATTTTAATTAATTAAGATGTCATTTTTTTATGTCTATATGATAGCATTTTAACAGAGTATTTGTTGAAGTACCTTTCCCAAATATAAAAGATTTTCATTTGGTGTAACTATAAGCTGTTTGAAACCTAGATATGTACATACTGTACACAAGAAGTTTCTTTTGGCATAACCTCAGTATTAGTAGTATATGTTGATGTGCAATGCCTTGTTATTTAGGACCTTTAATATTTGGCATAGTAATGGTGTGGTTAACAAATTCAGCATTTAATCTCTGTACTCTCACCACTGTAGTTGTGGGTATAATCCCAGTCCCAGATGTACTGAGGGGGACAGCCTAATATGACCCTAGCTGTTATAAAGCCCCGACAGTTTTGACATGTGGCCATAAAATGGTAAGGGAACATAATCATAACTGTATTTGTTAGCAGCTTGCTAAGGTTAGAGACAGACCCATTTAATATACAGAAATATACACAAAATTTTGAAATTGTAAGACCTCAGAACTGATCATATAACAACTTATTTTTATTCTTATTTACTAAAATCATGTGTGCATATTTAGTACTTTTCATCAAAATATTCAGGTAGCAGTATATTGCAATAGCAAATGCCTTTTGACCAGAAACTTATTTCTTCTGAAAAAGAATTGCACTTCCTGAGTTCTCATTTGACTGTTTATGTGGTTGTTTTTAAAACCAAAAAAGAAAAGTAACACCCCAGACTATTTCAGTGAGTATTTCAGTGTAATGAAATAAATACAGTGCCAATTAATGTGGGCAAAAAAGCTTTGAAGCATTGCTTGTGTAGCAGAGAATAAGGCTTTTCATGTTCCTGGTTGCCTTATAATATGTATCATTGTGTGTAAACTCTTTAAAAGTCAGTGTTTTGTGGTTGTACTTAATGTTCAAGTGTATAAATCATTTGTATTGTACTATTGTTAAAAGTGTTCATTTGTAATCTTTCATTTCTGCAATTGTATTATCTCGGATTTCAGTTGTAATGTTTCACATTTTCCATTTGTGAAGTTTTCTATATTCACTTATTTGTAGTAACTTGTAATGATTCACATGTTCACTTGTAATGTTTCACATATTCCCTTTAATGTTTCACATGTCCACCTTTGAAGTTTCATATGTTCACTTTAAATGTTTCATATGTTAGCTTGTAATGTTTCATGTGTTCACTTGGATAGTTTCACACGTTCCTTTGTCATGTTTCACATTTTCACTTGTATAGTTTCACATGTTTATATTTGCAATGTTTCATGTGTTCACTGGTTAAAGTTTGACATTTTATCTTGTGAAGTTTCACATGTTCCTTGTATTGTTTCTCATGTTCAGTTGTATTGTTTTTATGTGTTCAGTATAATTATTAGTGAGGTGTATATTTTGAGAGGTTATACTAAATTTTTGCTTTTTAAAAGATTGATAAGAATGTAAAATATTCATAATGTAATTTTTCAGTCTTGGTAAAGGGAAATTTGTTGAAGTTTTGAGCTTTTCAATAAATGAATATCTTATTTTGTGTTGGAATGAATTTACTAAATAAAATATAGTGTGCAATATACATTTAATCCATGAATAAACTACAATTTGATTTTATTTCTTTTTTATCCTCCTTGCTTTTGGGGAACGTATGTGTATTATGCTCTACACAAGAATCATACTGTTTTAAAAAAGATTACTACACTATAAGATCAAGAGAAAAAATTTTTTTAAAATTCTATGCTTAGGAAATTGGTACCATTTTGGTACATGTGTACCACAGAATAGTCTTGATCTTGATTTGATGTATTGAGACTCATTTTTGGGGGTCAGTGCTCTCTCCTAGCTATTTCCTGATAACTAAAAGGTATTATTTTTCATACTTGGTCTAAATATTGGGTAGGGCTATGCATCCAGTCTATCCTTATTTCATCTTTCGTCTCAACAGTATACTTGGCTGGATACAGAATCAGAAGATAATCTCTCCTGTTTAACCTTTCACAGAGAGCTTTTGTTGTGGCATTTTCTGAAAAACATTGAGCTATAGTGACTTTATATTTTGTACAGATATGGAGAGTGTTTGAGGATAAAGAATATTTCAGCTTTTTTTACCGCACAGTCTTTAATGGTATTGTTGTCACCAATGGTGTGTGGATGGTTGTGCAGGTTGGTGGGCAGCAGGAAAAAGCTTGTCTGGACTGTACCTCAGAAACCATGAGGTATAAGATGTTGATAATAGGGACATTGGGTGGGGGTGTGGGTATGCAGCATCATGGTGTGACCTTAATTTGACCTTTGACCTTGCATAGTGAGATATGTAAATCTTATCCGGGTTAAATCTCAAAAACTGTAAGTTATAAGAAGTTAATATTTGGCAGGGACATTGCTTAACGTATAAGAAGTTGATACTTGGCAGGGACATTGCTTAGGGGATGTAGGTGTGCAATATCAGTTAGTTTAAACATATTATATTAACAGTTGGGCAACAATCGTAAATTACAATTATATTAAGAGCTCTTGCGGGATGAGGTATTTACAGATGAGATAGAAATGAGGCTGCACAGATAGATCACTGCTGGTAAGTGAATCAATTAGAATCAGTATCAATTGATTTGACCTTGCTGTAGTGACCTTGAATTTCAAATCTTTTCCAGGCTCTATCTTGGAAACTGTAATGTGTAGAAGGTTGAAACTTAGTAGGGACGATGATTGGGGGGTGTAGGTGTGCAATATCAAAGTGTGACCTTGTTTTGACCTTTGACCTAGCTGTAGTGACTCAAGCCATAAGGTATAGGAAGTTGACACATGGTAAAGACTTCGGATAGGGGGTAAAGGTGTGCAATGTTACGGAGTGACTTTGGTTTGACCTTTGACCATTCTGTAGTATGCTTGACTTTTAAAATTTTGTCTAGGCTATATCTTGGAACCTGTAAGGTGTAGATTTTTTATTTGGGGTTTTATGTCACTTTCAACACTGTACAGGTCATATCACGACGGGTAGTTTTATGGGCAGAGGAAACCAGTACATACAGTTGGTCAAGGTTCTGTACTCTAAACTGCCGACTATCAGCAAGAAACTACCAACGTTCCCACGTAAGGTCCGGGGTTTGAACTGCCAACCTCAGAGGTGGGAGGTGTGTTACCACTATGCCACCATGGCCACCTCTTTAAGGTGTAGAAGGTTGAGGTTTAGTAGGGATATTAGTTGGGGTTTGTAGGTGTGCAACATAATGATGTGGCTTTGATTTGACCTTTCTGTAGTGACCTTGACCTTTAAAATCTTGTCCAGGCTATATCTTGGGAACCGTAAAGTGTAGAAAGTTGATGCATGGCAGGGACATTAGTTAGGGGTGTAGATATGCAGCGTCTCATTTGACCTTGCCGTAGTGACCTTGACCTTTATCATCTTGTCCAGACAATATCTCGGGAACTGTAAGGTATAGGAAGTTGATACTTGTTCGCGATATTGGTTAGAGGGTGTAGGTGAGCAATATAATGTCACACTGTTTGCTCTGAAAGTGTCTGTTCTTTGTACTGTGTAGCTTCTATATCTCATGGTGTTAGAGACAATGTCTCTGGTTTGTTCAGTATGGACATATCTGGTGTTATTTTTGAAGTCTGTATTATCTGACTGTGACTTTGACAGGTGTTGAATGCATGAAAGCTGTTCCACAACAATGTTCTAAACAGGACTTTAATGTTGCCGTGAAAATTATTTTACATTGGTTCAGATTATTATTTGTGCATGTTCCAGCCACACAAACACATTAACTTTAACGAGGTGCAAAAAAAAAAAAAGAAATTGTGGCTATGTTAAAGTGGAAACTATGTAAAAGCAGAAAGAAAGCATTGAATCGTTCTCCTTTTAGTTTTGCATTTCTTCCATTTTTTTAATTTTATTTTTATTTTTTTTAAATCTGGTAACACCAATAAAATAAACAATCTTTAGAATGATTTACTAAACTGGAGACAAACTGTATGCAAGTGCCTAAATTAGATGACTTGGCCCAAAGAAAAATAAACACTTAACATGCTATTAGGAGAGTGGAGAGATTTTAAACCTGAGATAGTTGATGGGGGGGGCAATAGACTACAGACTTCCGGCAAAAACTGAGGCGTGATTGAATTCTGATTTCCTTTCTTGAGTGAACAAGATACAAAAGGGCCATGAGGTGATTTGTGGAGAGCGTATATTGGCCACATGTTTCCCAACAGTGCTTTAATTTGCAATTGTGCTCTGAAAGGAAGTAATTGTCTATTGAAGACTGAATACAGAGCTTATGGTTGGAGATAGACATCTCTTTGAGGTTACTGTTGTTGTTGGACCATTCACAGGTGTTGCGGAAGTTTTGGCTGAAACCCTTAAGGTCAGGGTGTGAGATAGAAATCTGTAACAAAAAAGATTTTAAAACCTTGGTTGGTTTCCTTATTTACTTTGCGATTCTTTTTAGGTAAAAGCCTGTGTTTTGGGGTTCCTTTTTTTTCCAAAGAATTATCACCTCAAGTTTGTGCACTAGAGTACTTTTTTTTTCTTCTGACAGAGACTAATAAATATGATTTTATACTCTGTAACAAATCCAGGAAAAAATGCCTTTTTGAAAAATGCCACCTGGAAAGAATGCTTCCTGCATATTGTGCATTGCAGAAAAAATGCCTCCTAAGAAAAAATAAAGAGCAATGTTAAAAAAAAAAAAATTTTTTTTTACCACAAATAATGTACCATGTAAGAAGTATATAACAATGTAATAAGACAAATAATCTATCTTTGGAATTGAGAAAACACACTAAATGTATATTAGTAATATCCCATTAAATTTAAGTCCAGCACTAATACCTTCAAGTACTGCATTTTGGCACCAAGTTTCTTTATTTCATGATTTTACTTGCATTTAAAATGCTATTAATTAGAAACTGCAAACAAAAATATTTTTTAAATAATTAAATAATTCTTTTTAAATAATAATTCCATGAATTTTTTCATGCACCATTTGTAACATACAGTAGACATATTGAAGGATGGTTCTCCCTATGTTTATGAATGAAATGTCCTTGAAGATATATGTATGTATATTAAATTGATAAAGTCCTGTCCAAGAACAGCATAAATATTGTTTTAGTCTAAGTCAGTGGAAATGAGAGGTGCTTCATAGTGTTAAACAAATTATATACTGTTGTGAATCAAACACTGTAAGCATTTTATTGGATCGGAACATATAAAAACACATATTTATGACTTCTAAATATTAGCGATAAACAACAAAATTGTTCACGGAATAATGGTTGTAAAATTATTATACCAGGTATATTTCGCTTCATATAATTCCCTGTGCAGTAAGAGTACTTAAAACCACTAACTGATGTCTCCCATACTCTCCCATCTTCTACCTATTTAATATTTTTATGAAACTTTCATGTAATAAATGTCTCAGAAGAAAAGATGGCTTTTGATTGTGGTAATTTTTTTCAATACCCCTCAAAGGGTGGCTTTAAACAACGTCTTTACAAACCACAGAGAAAACTGACAACTCTGACCACAGTGTGGTGAGCCTGTGATGATTATATCCAACCAAGTGTACTCTTCTCTTTTCCCACAGCCACTCTGCACAGGTGTTAAGGAAGTGCTGGTCCACCTGGTAACTAAATAGTTTTTAGTTCAGTAAGAAATTCAAGCATGTGGCCCCCTCCAAGCCGCCTCCTACTACCAGTGAGAGTACCATATCTGTCTCATAAATGGCCAGGGCATTAATAAATACTTTTCAAACTTCATGTTTAATTAATTGCAATTGAGCTGATGCTCAGCAGGTGTTTGGCTTTATGTGTGCTTACACATTGATCCTCTACCCATGTTACCCCAGGTGGTTTAATTTTTTTTTTTTTTTAACAGGTCATTATCTAATTGCCATAGTTTCTGTAAAAATCTTGTCCGGGCTGTGTCTGAGAAACTGTGAGGTATAGGAAGTTTATACTTGGCAGGGAAATTGGTTGGGACATATACGTGTGCAAAGTCATTATGTCACCTTCATTTGACCTTGCCGTAATAACCTGACCTTTAAAATCTTGTCTTGGCTAAATCATGGAAACCATAAATTGTAGGAAGTTGATATTAAGTAGGAACATTGGTTGGGAGGTATAGGTGTGCAACATTTTGATGTGACCTTGGTTTGACTTATGGTCTTGCCATTGTGACCTCAACCTTTAACATCATAACTGGGCTATATCTCAGAAACCGTAAGATGGAGGAAGTTGATACTTGGCAGTGACATTGGTTGGGGGTGTAGGTGTGCAATCTCATAGTGTAACCTTGATTTGACCTTTGACATTGTTGTAATGACCCTGACCTTTAAATTTTTGACCAGGCTATAACCATCTGGTTTGGGAAGTTAATACTTGGCAGGGTTATTTGTTTCAGGTGTAGGTAAGCATTGTCATGATGTGAACTTTGAAATATTTATCGTATCACAAAGTATATGGATTGCTACATCTGATGATTATATGCAGTTTTATCTAATTGTTCTATCTCCATTGAAAGCTACACTTTAATAATAAACAGAGCTGCTAATAATTTAAAAGCTTCATAACTTTTAATTTACAAATTAATTCTGACATCTGCCATACTGCCGTTAGATTGTCTTGTTTTGATATTTCCTGTTTTTATGCATCTTACTTTTATAAGTGTTTTGCCCCTGCACCTTTACATAACTGACACTATCATTCTGTTCTGAAAGGCTCCTTATCTTTATACTTTTTCATGTCTTTTATATCTCATGGTGGCCAAAGCCGTTTCCCCAGGCTATGGGGTACAGGCCCCTCTGATGCTATTTTTTTCTTATTATAAATGTCTGCTTTTGATACATACATTGTCGCAGGCATTTATCACTTAAACTACAGTATTATCAAACTTACTTTAATGTAGAGTGGTAGTTGTTATGTAGAGTGGTTGCTGTGGCACTGTCCATCCAGCCTTTGTGGCTCAGTGATCATAAAGTTTCTGCAAATGATCAATTGACTCTCACTTCTGTAGTCACAGGTTCAGATTACTGTCAAACTGATGGCCTCTCCCAATATGACCCCAGATGTTAAGGGGATATAGGCAATGGAAAAATAATATCCAGCTGTTAAAAGGGATACAGCCAATGGAGTGAAAGTTAATATCCAGCTGTTAAAAGGGATACAGCCAATGGAGAGAAAGTTAATATCCAGCTGATAAAAGGATCCAGCCAATGGAGAGAAAGTTAATATTCAGCTGTTAAAAGGATACAGCCAATGGAGAGAAAGTTAATATCCAGCTGTTAAAACGATACAGCCAATGGAGAGAAAGTTAATATCCAGCTGTTAAAAGGGATACTGCCAACGGAGAGAAAGTTAATATTTTAATTCAAAGTGGACTTTTATAGCGGTTAATCTCCCCATGCAAAGAGGACTCTAAGGCGCGACAAAACCAAAAAAAAAGCAGTCGATCAATTTCAGTGTCCATAGTCAGAAGAGGGGTCAAGCACTACAGAGAACACCGGGGGATGATCCAGGCTAAGGTGGGTATGCTTTGGTGTACAGATAGCTTTTTAAGCTGCTTTCTGGAAGAGGCTAGGGAGGGAGAGGTACGAATCTCATCTTGAAGAGCATTCCAAACAGTGGAAGTATCAAAATTAAAGTAAAACTATAACCAAATTGTTTGACAGATTTATGAACAGAAGGGTAGAACTTTGGAATGACAAGGAAATTACGACCTCTTTTGACTGAGCTGGTACTATAAGAACTGCTGCAGGAAGAACAATATGGAGCAAAATACCTAGGAAAACCTGTGTGAACAAACTTGTAAACAAGTGTGGCTGTCTTAAACACTGTATGCTGTTCAATAGCTGTTAAAAGGGATATAGCCAATAGAGAGAATGTTAAAATCCAGCTGTTAAAGGGGATATAGCCAATGGAAGAAGTAAATATCCAGTTGTTAAAAAGGATACAGCCAATGGAGAGAGAGTTAAAATCCAGCTGTTAAAGGGGATATAGCCATTGGAGAGTAAGTTAAAATCCAACTGTTAAAAGTGATATAGGCAATGGAGAGAAAGTTAATATCCAGCTGTTAAAGGGGATATAACCAATGGAGAGTAAGTGAAAAATCCAGCTGTTAAAAGGGATATAGCCAGTGGAGAAAGTTAATATCCAGCTGTGTTAAAGGGGATACAGCCAATTTAGAAAGTTAATATCTAGTTGTTAAAAGGGATTTAGCCAATTTAGAGAAAGGTAATATCCAGCTGTTAAAATGGATATAGACTATGGAGAGAAAGTTAATATCCAGGTGTTAAAAGGAATAGAGCCAATGGGGACAGTTAAAACCCAGCCGTGAAAAAGGGATATAGCCAATGGAGAAAGTTAAAAAGGAATATATGAGATGTAGGGCTCATGTTAAATTAAAAGATATTTTTGGGCCCAGAGAGTTGATTACTTCTTCATCAGAAATCTGCTGCTTGTTTCTCATATGTGTAAGTGAAAATGGGGCATTCACATTGACCTTTTAAAAATTTCTCACTTTTACCTGTCTTCGCTTCACAAATAAACAGCGTTTGAATTTCAGAATTAAAATTTTCGTGTTAATTATACATCCTACCCAATAGACAATTGCTAATCCGGTTGGCGCAGACTGGCCTGCCAAATGACAGAAAAAGTAATCCTGTATAAATACCAGTAAGCCGGTCCAGTACTGTGCATTCGCCAGGTAGTGCATTGTACTTCCTATCTAGACACCATGACGTCATAACACCTTTTTCATTTGGCGAAAAACTGCAATTCTAAAAGTTAAAGATATTTGTGGCTTACTGCAAGTATTGAAGTTTATTTTATTTCTACAGATTACTGTCAATATCAGGATAAATCATCGCTTTACAAGGACAAAAGCGCGGGGGCTGTGGCACTCTTATGGCAACCTTTGACACTCACAGTTATTGTGCACGTTGCCATGATAAAGGTAAGGGAAGTGATCCATGTGTTAGTAAACAAAAATGTTCCTTCTGTAACATTTTGACTAGCAAACAAGTTTCTCAGTTAGCTACTCCCAGTTACACTCGCCTCCCACCTCTGAGATCACAGTCTGTATCCTGGACTGACCTCAAATGGGAAAGCTGATAGTTGCTTGCTGACAGAACAGAACCTCGACCAACTGTATGTACTGGTTTCCTGTGCCCTTCCAACTACCTATTATGATATGACCTGTACAGTGTTGAAAGTGACATAAAACCCCAAATAAATAAATACATAAATACTCCCAGTTACAAAATGAAGAAGGAAAAGAGAGATTTGAAGGACAAATCTGTCAAGTCTGACATTTCTGTTGATTCTAGATCCTCCCTCTTAGACCCGGCCCTGGTGTTAATAGTGGGGTTGTGGATGGCCAGGGGATGCTACAGTCTCCTAGGTCAAGTGTTTCAAGAGAAAAGAAGAAGAAACTCACTTTCCCTGATCATAACAGCAAATCTGACACTAGTAAACCGGCCAAGTGATCTTCAGACAAGCCTGTCAAATCCACCAGTGGTAGCTGGTTAGCCAAGTCTTCTGCAGACGTGCAAATTGATGCCTTGGACCAGAAACGGTCGGAAAGATTCAACTGATTGCCGAAAGCCTGGCGAAACCACAGAAACCAGCTTTTCAATGGCAACACATGCCCCACCAGTTGGCTCTATGAAAGTGACCGACCCTTTCTTCGAACCAACTGTAATGGACTGACCTCAGAGTGTGGACCTACCACTAGATTCAGATTTGTCTGGCACCGACCTCTCTACTCGGGTTACTAGCAAATTGACTTCTGAACCGGCCGGGAAACAAAGTGAGTTGGATATGGATAGTAAAGCTTCTGACCTGCCAGAACTCAGCATCTTTGTGGAGGAAGGCGAGTTGTCCAACCATGACCAGGACCTTACTGCTACAGATCCAGATCAGACCCTCTCAGAGGAACAAACGTACGGCGAGACAATGAGGGGGATATGGTTGTTTATGGGTTGGTCACACATCCCTGAGATCGATACTGCTGCTGCAAACTCAGATGACAACCCCTTTGCCGGTCCTAAGCTTCAACTAGCCGGAAAACTGTTGGTCTTTATGCCTACTGATGAGTGGCTTTGTAAAAAGCTCAGCAAGGTGAGTGTGACACTGGTGGAGGGTAACCTTTCCCACTGCTCTGAGGTCGGTGGTCATCTCAAAGACCAGTTCATCAGACCAGCCAAGTCACAAAGCTGGTAGTATAGACTTAACACCAACCAAGAGAAGACTTCCAGCTCTGCTCCTGTATCTTCTTGGAGTACTGACGCCTCCAAGCTTAACAGCAGCTACAGTAGAATAGCCAGTATTGCCTCAACTCCACCAGTATCTTGTTAGATCTCTCAGGAGAGCCTCAGAAGATGGGAGCAATCTGCACGCGAATCCAGTGTGATCTTCAATCAGGCCGCTGAATTCAAGCGTTGCCATCATAAGGTTCAGGACAGCATGCAGAAGAAACTAAAGACAATCCAGGCAGAACAGTGTAAGGGGAAGTCAGCAGGAAGAATCTCTGCTGCAGCCGATGAACTTCATTATCTGATGGATTTCAACAGTAGCATTAGCCAGGCCATGGCTTACACTATGGAGCACCTCAGTGACTTTGTTTTTGTGTCAATGGCAAACCTCACCTTGACTAGGTCTTACCTTTCACATATGAAAACTGACATCAAACCCAACATCCTTGCTGCCGTAAGAACTGCTCCACTCCAGATGACCACATTGTTCCCAGACAGCGTTCTCAAGCAGGCTGAAGAAGATATTGTTAGCTTTGAAAGCAAGGGACACTCTCACGCCAGCTTATCAGACAAGAAGACAGTGTTCTCAACCACCCTCATGAAAGGCAGGAGAAGCGTCCAGATAACAAATCTGATAAGCAAGCCCGGAAGAAGTTCAAGGGCAAGGCCTCCCACTACTCATCGCCAACAGCCAATGGTAAGCTGTCCTATAAATGACAATTATTGTGTAAATGCTCCAGTTTATACAGGAGAGCTGACCAGGAGCAAAAGGACTGTAAATGTGTGTCAGTATCCAGAGACTTTAAAGTCAAGCAAGCAGACAGTAACATCTTGTCAGTTCAAACAGACTTTAAATGTAAACTCAACTGTTGTAACTCATGCACTTATTGTAAAAGGGCAGCCACAAAAGGCATAAGGCCCGACTTTCTTCATTATCAGAGATTAAAATATGTGAAAGATGTTTCCTGTGTTGATCAATTGAGTTTTACCCAGCCTGTACCGTATGTCCAAACTGCTGCTCAAGATCTACCTGTAGGGTCAAGACTACACCAGTTTTGGGAAACTTAGGAAGCCTTGGGGGCCAGTCCAAAGGTCATAAAAGTCCTCAAACAAAGCTACACTCTTTGATTCCGGATCAGGCCAAATCTGACAAGGTCACCGACCATAACAAGCTACTATGTCAATCCTCTCAGGAACCTCTACCTGACAGTCATGGAAAATCAAACCGGTGGACACCCATTATAAACCTCGGTCTTTCTCTTAGCCTTGGGCACAGGCAAACACAGGAGTGAGATTCATGCTTGGCATCAGACACCAGTCTGACTGGTCAAAGATGTCATTGTACCCCTCACCCAGCTTTCTTTCCAAGAATCAGCTGGCCAAAGAGGATCCAAACAGTGTAACCCTAGTGGTTATTGCAGCCCTGTCCCCAACTCTGGACAAGTCACTCAAGTCAGACAGGTCCCTATGTCCAGTCAGTGCACTGCGTTACTATTTGGACAGGGCTAAAGATCTCAAGCAGAATAAGGAGTTGGTTTTTGTCTCCTTCAAGAAAGGCCTTGACAAAGATATCTCCCCTACCACATTCTCCCTATGGATAAAGCAGACTGTGATCCTGTGCTACGAGCACTCTGATCAGGAGGCCCTCACTTTATATCAGGTTAAAACCCATGATGCGAGGGCCTTTGCTGCTTCTAACGCCTTCCAGTTGGGGGTCTCCTTAGAACAAATCTTATCAGCCTGCCATTGGAAGTCACACAACACCTTCATGGGCTGATTCAGAGCTTTTTCATCTGGGCCCAGTAGTGGCTGCTTAGCAGATCCACCAGTAGCTGTTACGACCGAGGAGATTTGTAGATATGTACATATTGTATATATCGTATTTATGAGAAAAAAAATCTGACAAGCTTCCTTCGGGAGGTTTATTTCCTGGGACTTAACTCATACCTCTCTTCCCCTACGTCAGAGCAGGTCTTTTAAAAAGGGGGAGTGTGGGGGGCAACGTTGGTACACTGCCAGCTACTAGTTCACTGGTAACCAACCTTTAGGACCTAATGGAATCATGGTTGATGGTCAGTTTGACCTTAAATTTTTTGAGTTCATTTGAAGTCCCTAGTAACTGACCCACCTATCAAGCGTTAGTTATTCAGCAATTTTCTATTGGGTAGGATGTATTAACACAATTGAAAATTTTTGAAAGTCAAAGTTCAGTTTATGAACTATTGCTGTAAATTTGTTTGAGCTGATAAACTTTATGCTCATTTAAGTACATTGATGAAAGTTTCTGAAAATACAGTACATATAATGTTAATACTGGTTGTTTATTCATCATATTTTTTTTAATAAATGAAAAACTAAAATGATGATATATTTAGTTAGCGTGGGTCAACCTATTCATTCAGTCATGTAATAATCAATATTCAAAAGAAACTTACAGGAGGGTAATTCTAGAAGCTATAAAGATTCTGAATGAGAGAAAAAACATGACCAAGGTGTCAGATCCTTGCATCCTGTTTAGTTTGGACATTTTTTTCGGTCCAATTCAAACACATGCAATTTCTTGACTTAAGGTAATGTTTTCTTCTGTTAATTTGACACATTTAACCACTAAAACTGAGACAGCTTCTTCAAGTTTTTTACCCATCCGGTGTAAATTATAGAGGTATGTATTTTTTAATATTTTATTTAATTAAGAGAATTATAAAAAAAGATGCTTTGATCATTTTAGTTAGACTTAAACATTACTGATAGAAGTCTGATATTGATACCAGTATTTCTTTTCCATAATTTCTTTACTAGTGAAAAAAAATCATGTGATTCTTTTCAGTGACATGTCAACTAAATAAGGTAGAATTTTAATAGAAATGATCCTTTTTTTCAAAACTTCATAAAAGGATAATGCAATATTCAGGGTATTTAATATCAACTTGATAAATAAGTTTAAGGTGACTAAAAACTAGTCTGTGTTTCCACTTTGCTATTCACCACTGCCGATGGCCAGCATTAGTGTTTCCACACACCAGATATTGATGTTTGCTTTGGTTTCACATGCAGTTTGTACAGCCAAAACGTTTGGATATGAAGAAGTCAGCGGATGGTAAATAATGCTTAAATGGGCAATAATTGTGAATTCAGTAAAGAAATTAAAGGTGAAAAAGTAAGGTATAGGTACAAGTGGCCTGTAGGGTGGAGGGTGATGAATGCCAAAATGTAAAATAATTCTTGGCCTCTACGGCCTAAGGTGTCATATTTCTAGTTCAGTGGTCTGCTCCAGAAAAATGTCTGGGGACGGGTGTGGAATTGTGCAACTTCCTATAGTGTTCATACATTCTTATTCTAAATGGTCTTTTGGTCTCACCTATAGATTGGAGACCACACTTTGAGCAGTTAATAATGTAAATCAGATTACTTATTTCACAAGTAATCCTTGTTTTTGGTGGGCAATCAAAATGTTCTTTACTGAAGAAACTTTGATGCTGTCAAGTTTGTTTTTTTTTAATTTTGGGACAGTAAGTGCATTTCCCCTGTATAGTGCAAACTGGTGAGAATGACCTTTTGATAGTGGGTTTGTCTATGGGTGAGTAATTGAGTTTAGCTGATGTAAGTTTATCCCTAAGGTTTGGGAGTCACCTAAATCCCATGATTGGTTTATCAGGGATGATTGAAGTTAGCTCCTTAGTATTCTGGATTATATTCCAGTTGTCTCAATTTGGTTTGCTGACATTTGGGTTTTAGGGCTAAAAGTAGTGACAATGACTGGTCTGAGTCTCAGGTTTTTTTGGTCACTTCCAGGAGATGGTCCTGGTTGAAAGAGTTAGCTGTCTGGAAGTGTTTTTTCAGTGACTGAAGTGGGTATCCTTTCTTAAGGTAGTAACCTGTAAGGTTAGCAAGGCCGAAAGGTTTTTGGGTCCCCCAGCATGAGCGCAAAGCCATCAGAGACACGAGTAGTGCACTAGAATTTACAAAAGTCTGGTGACACAAAGAAATTCCAACTCAGACACATCCCATAGCTGGTCTAGAACTCAGACGGTCACCCATCCAAGTACTAACGTAGCCCATTGCTGCTTAACTTCAGTGAGCAGACAAATACTCATCACACTGCACCACAACTCATGAAAGTCCGGAGACAAAAAAAAATGGAAAAAAAAGTGATTCCTGCGAGAAGTGCGAGCCTTAAAAACATTCACTCTAAAGTCTTCATCTAGTGTACAAATTCGCCTGAGTCTCAGATACTTACTTCATGTTCCTTTAGTTAATATACTTTCTGTCTTTCCACATTCCTCCTAAGGAGGAGCCTCGCGGAGCTACTTTTTCCACATTAAGGGTGGAATTTGGTAATTTGAATTATTGCCTCAGATGAGAATATTAAAATCAGATATTCAAAATAATCTCATAATAAGGAGATTATAAGGTGCAGGGGTCATTATTCATCTACACATTTTTATTCTGACAAAGTAAGGTAGCCTAAATTGTTTCTTGAATTTCCTTTCTAAACTTGATCCATCCCAAGGTAGCCTCAGTATTTTCAGCATAACTTATAGTAAGCTTTGTTTAAGGTTGGGCTTTTCTAATTTCTAAAATCTTCAGTGGCCTAGTTGGTTTACAGGTTTGTCATCTAAACACAGGCTGTCACATATGTGTGGGTTCAACTGCCATACATGGCAATGCTGAGGACCTGTCCCAATATGACCCTGGATTTTGAACGGAACATAAAACCCCAAATTTAACCTTTTTTTCCAACTTTTCTGAAAGAAACTTTTTGACAAAGTTGATATTTAATACAAAATGCTGCAACTGGTTTAAATACTTTATTGCCAATTGTTGGTTTTATGATCACAACAATCAATAACCAGTTAAACCAATCTTCCATTTACAACGTTTTTATACCATTGTGCTTATATATACTAATGTATTGTGTATTTATACTCAGTACAATATCTCGATGTACTACAGGACTCAAAGTGCTATTTGACCAATTTTACTGCACCAAGTGCAGCCCAACTCTCAAGATATTGATGTTCCTCTAACTGAAAGATAGAGGCTCAAGGATGACCATTTATTAATGTTTTTGAGTTCTTTAGTCTGCCACTGGCCATAGGATCTTTTGACATTCATCAATATTAGACAAAAAAATTTGTCCAGCCTTTCTGCTTGATTTTCTCAGAAAGTGCAAGATATAGAGCACCAAAGCTTGACAAGCATTTTTTCACATCAAAATTTAAACACGAGTTGAATTTCAAATCAATTAGGCCATGGTTGACCAATTTGTAAAAAAACAAGGCCACTGCTGCAGCGGTTATCTCCCACCTTAGAATAAGTAATAATGGAGAACCAAAGGAGATATAAGGCCTTTGTAGTAATATAACCCCACTTGACATTGAAGAAGGGGTCAAAGGTAAAAGTTAGCAATTGGAAAAGAGTGTCGGGCATTGACTTCCTTTAAGTTGTTTTTAAATTTGGAACCCCTAGTACCAATGATAAGGGAGATATAAGGCCTTTTTAATAGGATAATCCCATTAAACATTTAACATGTGATATGATGGCCATTTTGTTTTTGAAACTAGGATAAATTACTATGAGACTAACTTTCCTAGCCATATATCTTTTGCGCAAATTTGATGAACCTAGCTGCAGTATTTCAAGTTTTAGATCATTTTAATGATTTTGAAATAATTGGCTATGGCTGCCATTTTGTTTTTCCAAATACGGCCAAAATTTTTCTCAGGTAAAACATTTGTAGGCCAGGACTTTTCATGGTCTCTCTTTACATTCTGAAGCCATAGCACCAATAATAAGGGAGAAATAAGGACGTTTCAGTGTGTTGACCCCATTTAACCTTGAAGCAAGGATCAAAGGTCAAACTCAACACCTGGAAAAGAGTCCCAGGCCATGACTTCCTAAAAGTTTTTTTCACATTCCGAACCTCTAGGAGCAATATTTGGCAAGATAGGTTAATAGGATAACCCCATGTGACATTAAATGTGATATGGTGGCCATTTTGTTCTTAGAACTAGGTCAAAATTACTATCAGGCTAGCTTTTCTAGCCATATACCTTTTGTGCAAATTTGATGAAGCTAGCTGAAATATTTCAAGACTTAGAGTACCTTTATGATTTTCAAACAATTCGCTATGGTGGCCATTTTGTTTTTCAAAATGAGGATAAAATTTTGCAGATACAGGTTTTCAAAGCCATAAATATTCCCTGCCAATTTGGCGAATATATCTGTATAAATGAATGAGATATTAAGGTTTGTGCAAAAACATGACGAACGGACGCACACATGGAAGGTGTTTTATAATCGCCTGACCACAGCCTTCAGCCACGGGCGGGAGATAATTATGCTGAAGTTCGACTCTTTTGGGCACACATTTTGTAAATCTACTCAATTTAAAGACCTTACACAGGTTCAATATATTATTGAAAGTACGAAAATCTGGTTTATAGCTTAAAAATTGCATCCTCTTGTTAAGGTTGCCGTAAAATCAACTAAATCAAGTGTCTCTGGTATGCTGTATACAGGCAGAAGAGATTTGCATAATGTGAAATACCTCATTTATTTTTGGATTTAGAGCATTGGATCGAATATATTGGGAGATAATAGGAAGCATGGCCTGGACTTCCAAAAAACCGACCAAATATGCGCCTGATGCCCCCACCCACTAGCCTTTATCTTTATCATGTCTTTTTTACCGTTATACATTTTATTAACTGTGAGACACTTTGTTTTTGCACCAGCAAGAACATTTTGCCAGATTATTTCATATTTTGTCTGCTATTTACTGACAAAATATTTTTTCTATATGGTGGAAAAACTAGGATCGGCTTGGATGATGTGCATTTTCCAATGTCGGCACAAGGTAGAGTAAGAAATGTAAAATTCGCCACATATCTGAAATTTGCCACATGTGGAAATACTAATAAAATAAATGAATTGTGGTGAGATTTGTTGACTGTATAGTAAATTAAGGCTTTTTGAACTGAAAAATACCAATTTTTGGACAAAAACATCATTTTCTTCGTAAATTTAACTAAGGTTTTAGATGTGGCAAATTTTAGATTCCTGGCGAATTTTAGATTTCTTACTCTAACAGTTTCCACAAGAGCACTTGAAGAGCTCATATCTCTGCCAAGGCTCAACACCTCCACTGTTGCTTATGAATTCTTTAAAAAAATCCTGGATCAAAATTGGTTGTGGATCATTCCCCAAATTATATCATCTCATTGTAAGAGCAAGACGCACCTACTGTAAAAGTTTAATGTAAATCCATGCAGTAATGTTTTAATCATCTTACGAATCGGGTGATCACAGAACCTCTGACACTATGCTTGCTGGAGGTCATAAAGTCCATGGCGATGATATAGTTGGTGATTTAAAGTTGGTATGGTGGAAACACCCACTGAATCTTGTCAGTTCAATAGGGAGAGAAATCATTTCATTTAATTTTGCCAGAACAGCTTTCCTCACAGGAAGTAGCCTGGGTTAATAAGTACACATCTCTGTGGACTTTGGGATGTGGTGTGTTTCTTGGAGGTTTAATGAATGCAAGTGATGGGAAAGTAAACTTGGTGCCACCTGCTGTTGAGAATATTTTATACTTGTGGGAAAAATATTACATATTTGACATGAATAGTCTTTTTAATGAGGTCTTTAAAGGCTTCATGAATTGTAAAATAAGTGTTAAATTTTACATACATCTCACCACTAAGTCAGACAGTGCCAATAATGGTTAAATTTTTATAATGCAATATTCTATACAATTAGAAACCACAGAATTTGGTACCTACTTGTTATGCTGAACTTTCACATGTGCATAGAACAAGGCTGAAAAGTCTTTCGGTCTACATGTGCCAGCTGCAAAGCCACCAGAGACACAAACAGTGCACTAGAATTTATGAAAATCTGGCGACAAAAATAAATTCTGAGTCAGATATAACCCATAGGTGGGTCTAGAACTCAGGCAGTCAACCCTCCAAATACTTACACAGCCCATTGCTGCTAAACTTCAATGATGAGAAATGCACTCATCACGATATGCCACAATTCATGAAAGTCTAGTGATGAAAAAAATAATCTCTAGAAGCACCAGCCTCGCTAGAACTCACCCTTAAAAATAGGATATCTTCTAAACTCTAGTACTAATGTCAAATATTTGGACAAATGAAGTTTGGATAATTGAGAGTATACTCTACACTGGGTACAGGAATCTTGTCATTATACATTCTTGCTATACCTTTTTATTGCTTTGACTACACTGAAATGTACCAGGAAAATGTAAAATTTATCATCCAGAAACTGACTTGTATTTTGAAAAATTTTGAGACATTTCATAAATTTTTTTTTTTTTCTCATTCAAGTTTAATAGTACATTTTTTTCAATGATTAATCATTTCAACATCTAAAACTGATTCATGGGAACATCAATTGAGCAGGAAATCAGAATAATTTTAAAATTTACATATTCAAAATCTTTGTGTTTAGAGTGTATACATTTGTTGGTCACTATTTTGAAAAGGGATCCTAATTTTTGGCCATATATTATTTTAAGGCCACAGAGATTATCATGAAATTCTAAAAGGATATCCTAATGTTGAACAAAAAGTCAACTTAGGGTCAAATATATGAAAGCATCAATTCTTTAACTGAGGCGACTTAAATTCAGTGAATGAAAGACATACAGTTTGTGTATCCTGCATATATATGTATACATATAGTAGGGTGTTTCCTGATGTCATTTGTGATTGGAAGTTGATTTTTTTTAATTGACTGTTATATTATTCTAGTTTAATCCTCTGACATGCGTAAGTTACTTCATTGATACATATACGTATGTTTGTGACAAACTGGCTTGTCTCCTGGGCAGATCTCTTGAATGAATTTCCTGTCACCGGGAAAGACAGGTATCTGGGACTTTGTTGTTTTAATGGAATATATATGAATGTCATTGGGTTTAGATGAAACAGGCGGAAAAGGAGGGGTTAAATGTTTAGAACCCCAAAAGTAATATATTGAGAATTCATATAAAGATAATAAATATATTGAATAAATGATATACTGCATAGTGGCATCTGTTTTATTTTGGCATTGCATAAACTAATTGTTATAACTTTGGCAAAAAATTACTTGGCTCTAATCTATGTGGCTGCTGGTTTTAACCCAGGTCATGACAACCTGTGGGAAATACTGATTACCTGTTAACATATTAACCTTTTGTCCCTGAGAAGATCTAAGGTCATGTCAGGACACCCTAAATGCACCATACATGTCACCATATGGGCTGGAATTGAACACATGACTGAGGTAAGAACCAGTGATAAAATGCCAGACATGTCAACCACTTATCCATTGAAACTTCATCACCTCACCCACTGTATACCCAACATTTACCTCCACCAGGAGATCATGTTTTGGGGTGTGTTTGCCTGTCTGTTTGTTTATGATCAGGATAATTCCAACAGATCTTTCTAATTTTTTATGTGAGAAGAGCCTGACCAAAGAAGAAAGTGATTGAATTCTGGAAAAGATCCAGATCATATTCTGGATGCCAAAAAAAACCTGAATCACCAGAGGTCCTGTTTTCAATGTATTTTCAATGACTTGGGCTTTCTGGTTGACATTACTCCAACAGGAATGAGCAGATCTTATGTGGGCAGGGCCTGGCCAAATAAAAGGAAGAATCTGAATCAAATTCTGGACACAAAAGATCCTCAATTCTTGGTAACACCACCCTCCTCCAAACCTCTTGGCAGAGGTCTGCACTGTATCAGTGTTTTCTGGTTGGTGCATGATATCAGTTATAGTGTACCAGTAAATTAGACAAGGTTACTTCCAAGCTCCACAAATCATGTGTTGACTGAATGACTGGGATGGTGTGACCGGAATTAAGGTAAAGTCAAACTTTGGGCCTTGTAGCCCATATGGATGTGCTTATTTCTAGTTTCTGTGGCACAAAGTGACTCGGAGTATGTTTACCTCTCCAACTGCTTTGCACATCTGGTTGAAGAGGGACACGTGTGAAGTGCCTTACCCAAGGGTACAATCATGATGACCTGGCCAAGGATCAGACCCCAGACCTTCCACTCTGAAGTCCAACACCTTTACCACAAGTCATCAGGGACCATGTGACCAGGATTAAATGACTTGAAATGTGCACGAACGATGGCAGTTTGGGGTGAAGAGGCCAATGAAAAAGCTAAAGTAATTATACATCATAATTGGAGTTTAGTACATGCAATAACTCTAGCTAAAAGATTAAGATGGACTTAATCCTAATCACTACCAGTGTCACAGTAGTTTACCAACAAGTGTTGACCAGTGTTGTAACCAGAATTATATGACTTGAACTATGTCATACAGTTGGTGACTAGGGAATATGAACTTTTCAGAGGTCACACATTGTGGCCAATGTGATTTTAACTCTTAAGATTGTTGAAACTTTGGTTTAATTCAAATTTTCATTAAACCACAATTTAGTTCTCATTTAAATTGCATCTTACCATAAAATATAGTCAAGTATGAAACTTCATATAAAGTTTAGAAGTTAATCGATATTTTTGGCAGTTGTTAACCATTAGTGTGTTCTAGTTCCCTCCACTACAAGTCTTGCTTAAGGCTCAATTTTTTACAAAAAGCTGTTTCAAACATGAGAATAAAAGTTTGATTGCACATAACACTATGATGTGTCAGGAGATATCAACTGTTTTGAACAGTATGTTGATGTTAAAGCAAGCATATGTAGAAGTACATTGTGCAAACTGAAGTTTTTCCCCAACATAAAATGAAAGCAAGGCTCCTCCACTGCTGTTACTTCCTGTCAAAATGTTATGATCTGTGTCATTTACTGAAAGGGGAACTCATCACAAATGAATCTTAATTATTTATCTTTAAAGACTTTCAACATATATTATGTTAAGAACCAAAGTACTGTATTCATTCAAATCTTTCAGTCAATACATGTGTGCATATTACAACCATAAAATGGGTGAAATGTAACTTAAGACTGTATGTGCAAATGCATTGATTGACCTACTTCCTATTTGAATACACCCAATTAAAGAGATCTGGTCCTCATTCATATGAACTCGATACAGATCAAGGCCTAGTAAATGTGAACTGTGAATGTGATAAACATCTGATGATCTGAAAAGTACTCTTGGCACAGATTTTTCTAAGTCAATAGAAGCATGGCTTAAACATGATATTTCACTGTAAACATTAATCAGGTTTATGTAACATTTTATATTGTGAAAGTTTTTCACATATGTCACACAGTACATGAAATATGGTCTCAAATTGAACATTTATATGAGAACACAAGTGTAACCCACTGTTTATAGGTTAAATCAAACTGACTAGTATATTACACAACTTCATTGAAAAGAAAAAACAAAGGCTATTGGATTATTTTGTTTGCATGTAACATGCATATAATTTGGTTGTTGACTGGGTTAAATATTTATTAAAATATTTATTTTTTCCAGGAACACTTTAGTTTGGAGTACACCTTGTTATAGACTATAATTCAGCATCAAAGTATCTGTTTTATGTCTCTGTCCCAAATTTAACTTCTCCTGAGGTTATTTCAGGACATGTTGGGTCTCGAGTGTATCCCCCTGTATGCTTGTGTGAACTAACTACAAAGCTGTGACCATTGAGGTGACTAGCTAAGAGATTAAATTCCAAACTTGTTGAATTATCAGTCTCAGAGGCCTCTCCTCAGCACAGAGATGGTAAATACAGATGTAATGTTTTATTTTTCATTGAATACCTATACCTATTAAAGCCAGATACTAACGCCATGGAAAGAAAATAAAATCTGTTCTAATTTCATCAGACTTGTATAGTGCTTATTTCCTGTACAAGCCAGTTCTTTGTGAATAAAACAACAGCATTGTTCAGAAAGCATATGGCCATTGGACATGCTGCAGAGATAACCACAGTGAAAATCTCCGAAAATTGCAAAAACTAAACAGATTTTTCTTGATCAAATTAAAATTGTGGAGGAAATATAAAACAACAGTCCGAGTCCATGTTTTTTTCCAATGCCTTGCTTGCTATTGACTGTCACCAAAATATTTCCACATGTAATGGTGAAGAATTTAAATGAAACTATTTAATTATTAATAATCTTTAAATTCCATAATATACGGGCAAAGTGCCTCAGTAAATTAGCTCTCCTTGGACTTAACAGTGGAAATCAATAACACCACATATATTGTATTTGTATTAAAATAAATAGTTTTTTTTTTTAGTTTTTTTAAATTTATGATATTTTAAAATATTATTATTATTTTGAGCCAAAACTTCATTATTTCCAAGCAGATTTGTATGACACTATCTTTTACTAGTTTCTTCCCTGTTTTAAAACAACGATTTTAACACAAAACTTACACATTTGGCTGGCTTGGCGGAGGTCTGCCTTCTAGGAGTTTTTTATCGTTTATTTTGTTATATGGAGGCAAAACTAGACTTGGCAATCTGTATGGATCTCCATCACTTCTTGGGAAACACTTTAAATAAAATCAATAAAAGAGACTAAATTATATCATCTTCAAAGAGTGGACAAGATAAGTTGAACTGGAACATAGACAATGACACCCAGAAGATCATATATAAGGCCAGAAAAAATCAGCCACGAATAGTTGGAAGAGAATGGCTCACATGCATAGGTTTTTAAATATGTTAAATATTTTCAAGGAGTGTCAATAGTCACCATTACTACACTCATGACCTTCATGAGTGAAAACTTTGGTCATATGACAAATAAGATTATACTCGGTAGTGCATAATATGGGACCACAGTGGCGCCGCAGTAACACACTCGCCTCCCACCTCTGAGGTCAGCCTTTCAAACCCCCCAGACCCCATGTGGGAAAAATGATGGTCACTTACTGATGGTCAGCAGTTTGCAGTAAAGAACCTTGACCAACTGTATGTACTGGTTTCCTCTGCCCACAAAACTACCCTTTGTGATATGAACGGTACAGCAAAAGCACAAAATCCCAAATAAATAAATGAATGCATGATGCAGATGGTCAGTGCGTAAACTCACAACAGTGGGACATAGGTTTTATTGATCAAGTCCATCTTCAAGACTGTTGGATATCCTGGTGTTTGTAATGAAGCACTGGTACAGAGTGTGTACTGTGTATTAGTTGTTGACATGGTTCTCAAGTGAACACTTCTCATTGATCATTCTAGATTTATGAATGGAGCTGTCACTTAGTGATCATACCATATTTAGAGAAAGAAACACTCAGACACTGGGAGAGAGAGAGAAAGAGAGAGAGAGAGAGAATCCTCAAAAGAGGTCTTTCTTTGTAAACTGTCATTATCATTAAGGTCACAGAGAAAACAATTAATGGGTACACAAAGTACAGGACATGAGGTTTTTGTGAATGCAAGGGGAAGAACTGTCTTGTTTTACAGGAAACAAGATTCAAATGTTTTTAGATTTCCTTTACATGTTTTGAAAACAGTGTGTAGGAAGAATCAAATATTTATTTACACTGGTTGAATATGATTATTTTAAGGATGGCTTCAGACATGTATATACTCTGTTGCCATTTAAAATTTTTATGGGAGTTAATATCTTTTCTTCATTTCTCAGAATTACATTATTTAAATAGACCAATGTATACAAGTCAGGTTTTATTTATTTATTTGGGGTTTTACATCCCTGTCAACATTGTACAGGTCATATCAGGATGGGTAGATTTGTGGGCAGAGTAAACCAGTACATACAGTTGGTAAAGGTTCTGTACTATAAACTGCCGACCATCGGTAAGAAACTACCAACTGTCCCATGTAAGGTCTGGGGTTTGAACCGCCGACCTCAGAGGTGGGAGGCAAGTGTGTTACCACCGTGACCCCTATATACAAGTCAGTGCTGAATACATAATTTAATTTCAGTGTAACTGTAGTGATGTTTTTTTTTAACCTGCAAGAAAGAAGTTACTTGGAGAAGCTTGAAATTTGTGTTGACCATCCAAAGAACTATCTGATCTACCTACTAGAATGGTGTTTTTTCCAAAATTGATTCCTTCTAAATTGTATGTGATTATTACCTTAGGAATTGCCCTATTCTGTAGTGTTCTTTTGAACAACCTACAACAGTGTAAAGTTGTTCAGAGTAGCCTTTGCCATGCTTTTGACCTTAAAATATGCCCCATTTTATTGTCTGAAGTACGTTACATAATATTTCAATAGATACCTTTATTTTTTTTTCAGAAAATGAAAATGTATTCTCATTATGAAGTTTTAGGTGTTAAAATTTATTTTTCTCCATCATAACTTACCTCTGTGGCTGGCCTAATGAGGTGTCAGAAGTACTGATAACCTGACCCAATAAAAACCCCAATCAAAGGGACACAATAACTCAACCTTTGACTTAAACTTGGATACAAACCACAAAAAGCTACCCTAAATTTAAGAAAATTGTTGTTTAAATTAAACTGTGCAAGTAAAATTTCAGATATTATGAGAGAAATGTGAAAAAGCATACAGAATTGGTCACAGTGTCTGAAACCTCTGAAATAAAATCACTATAATTGATGGAAGTCAAAATATTTTTATAATTTTGTCAAATTGAGATCATCATGGAATGTATCACTAACCTATAGACAACACAGGACAAGAGTACCAAGAAGGTTTAGAGGTGTGGCCCTTATGGGACCATAAGCAGCAATATTAAGGCTTTGTGTCACAATGGATTTTTTAACAGTTTTTTTTTTAAATATTGAGAATTTTATTGCTTTAAATATCTGGGGTAAATCTTCTTATGGATACACAAACAAGTAGGTACAACATTTTAGAAAATGACAAAACACCGTCTCACAGTTTAAAAATACATATCCAAGTGGGGGTACAGGGTGTCTTATTGGAAAAATGTGCATGAGGTATTGAGTGCAAAGCATTATTTTTGATAGATTATAAGTTTCAATGAAACTGGATCTTTTTGTGAACTACTTGAGCCACTGCGTCACTACAAACTGCACTTCATCCCATTAACAGAGAATAATACTTTATACAAACTGGCTAGTTTTTAGATGAACGCAGTAAATTGACTTTTTACCATTGGTTTGAATCATATATGATATCAATAAAATCCATACAAGTGACCAAACAAATGAGAGCTGTTGAATGTGTAATCAGTCCACTCCAGTTCTCCACCTGTTAAGTAGTTCTGATTAGGAAACATCTGTGGGTCTGTTAACATGTTAGATAGAGTCCTTCAGACCTTGTCCAAGTACTGATCTTCTTGTCACCACAGTAAGACTCAATTAAAGTCCAAGCTGTAAGAAAAAAACCTTCAATTTAGAGTCACAGTGGCTGCATTGTATATGGTTAGAAATACTTTCTGTTGAGATATTTGTATGAGGGCAGTGATTAACTCTGTGAAACCTCTATGGTATTCATACCTGCATTGTATTTCACCCCAAGGAAGAACATAATCACATACATAAGTTTAAGGTGAACAGTTTTGTAATTGTATATTCAATCAGAACCTATGGTGAACATATGTGGCATTATCTAGAATATATCTCACACCTATTTAAATATATACCCGATATATGGATGTCTTTATGAATAATCAATTAACTATAACGTTATATTCTCTGTATAGAAGGTATATATGGTTGTAACTATTTACCTATTTACATTTTTTTTACACATTTTTAATTATCAAAATATACATACACTGTAAATACATGTTACTGAATTATAATATTGTTTTGAAACTGTCTTCAGTATTGTAACTTTTCGGAGTTTTAACTCTTTTTTTTCAGGAAAAAAAACATGTGGTTAAACTGAGTCCTTATTGCAAATAGATTCACACAGACATGAATCTAAATAAGTGATACAAATTAGTTTTGTGGTTAAATTAGAGTAACAAATGTGAAATTTGCCACAATATGTGAAATCCGCCACCCTGGGGCATCCTTCAAAAGTAAGACAGAAATAATCAAAATTTGTGCCGATTTTGCATCAGTTGAGATCGGGGGTCTTCTATAGTCGCAACATGTAGAGAATTTTCCACAATTCAAGGAAATAGAAGGTGGATTTCCTGGCTGTGGTAAATTTCACATACAGTGGTAAATTTCACATACAGTGGTAAATTTCACATACACTGGTGAATTTCACATCTCTAGCTTGATTAGTTGGGACTGCCATTTGTCATGCACATTTTTGACAGCACCTGAATTTTATAGACAGGTGCATATAGCTTCAGATTTCTCCGGCTATTTCATGAAATGGAATTTGACTCTGTCAGAAATTTATAACCTTGTGAGATTTGAGTTTAGTGAGACAATCCCAACAAAGCCAATAGCTGTGACTATCTTCACACTGTTCACATTTCACATATGTTTGAACCCTAGCTTTTTTGAGAAATGTCCCTTGTGTAAAGAGAGGGAATTTGACTTTGGCCAGAATATGATCTGTCAAATGAACTAGAGCATGTGCAATGCACTGCTGGGGTCACTCCTAACAATTAAACAACAACAAATAAAATTTGCTAAAATGCTGGAAGAGATGAAATACAAGTAAATTGCCAATTTTTGTCATAACAAAATAGGAGTCCCAATAATGATTAAAAGAAAAGTAAAGGAGTATCCTGAGTGATTTCACCTACTATGGAGGATTTCATGTTTCTGTTCTTTTATTCAAGAAAGTCAACACAATGCCTCCCACTGTTATGGCCATAAAATGCTGGTTGGGATCTGTCTCGAGATTAATTTACCGACTGGATGACTCAGTGACAATTTCATCCATCAAGAATAATTCAGCATTAGTCATTTGGAGTTTTAACTTATTAATATCCATTAGTTTAATGGGAGTGCCATATTTCATGAATTAGAAACATTTTATGTTTTTTGAGTGATTTATATCACTAATTACATGTCCATAATGTCTCATGTTAAAAAAATTAAAAGTTTGACTTCAGGCATTAAAGTGCAGTGACACTAACCTGTATTTTCAAACTACTTTTCTGCTCTGTATGGCATTGTGAAGAATGCAATAGCTTCCAGCTGGAGAGAGACATACCTGCCATTTAGACTAGGAAATTTTTTCGGGTTGACTCGGATATAAACCCAGTAAACATTTTTAGGTTTTGCAAACGTTTGATAGGAAACGTTTGGCAAAGGTTAAAAAATGATGGTTACAAAAACCATTTATAATAGAATGTTTTTAAAATGTTTTATGTATACCGTTTATGAAATGTTTAATGACAAATGTTAGAAAAACGTTACAAATGAACATAATAATGTCTGAATAATAATGGGGTCAGAGGTCAAATTCAATATCTTTTTAAGGTTGCTCACTAATGAAAATATTATTTTTATGTCTAAAATTGTAAGATAGTGGCTTATAAATTGTGCCCCCATTCAATTCTTACTTTTAGGGATTGCATGTGGGGCAATTTTTTGACAAAGTCCTCTAAAATCCCCTATTACTGCTCACCGCCATCTTTGTTTGGACATGTTTGAAGGTGAAGGTTTAAAAATATGGGTTTAAAAAACGTTTTTGATAGAATGTTTTTAAAACATTTGACAGGCAATGTTGTTTAAACATTTTATGTGTACTGTTTGTCAAACATTTTATGATGAATCTTTGAAAAACATTTCCAGCAAAACCTTCATTTCTTCAGCTATTTTATAAATGTTTTAAAAACATTTCCAATCATACCTAGCCTCTTGAGTTATTTTATTAACGTTTAATAAACATTTTCAGTAAAAACATTTGTATAGAGAATGTTTATAAAACGTTTTTTAAACATTACAGCATAAACGTTTACTTGGAAACATTTAGAAAACCATAAGATAGGTTTTAAATAGGTTTTAAAAATGTTTTGTAAATGTTTAAACCATTTAAAAACGTTTCTAATGTTTACTGGGAATGCTCATAGGGGATTAGTTGTAAACACTCACAATCCGGGCTGACCAGGGCAAATCTTATCCCTGCTTAAGAGATGTATTGAAGCAGATTGGAAAAGATTGGTTAAATCTCCTTTGTAGTGTGAATCTTCTCAATCCAGGTTGACAAGGGTTGAGTGTATTGGTACTGTAATCAGTTGACTTGCTGCCTAGAAGCAATTCACAGTTTGAAATGATAGCAATTGATCTGTTGCTGAAAAGTGACACAATTTTAACAATAAGATATTTATGTTTGATTTGTTATAATAACTTAAGTTACTAAACTGTATGATAAATAATATAAAGTTGGCATCTTTCATAAATTTTGTCAACATTAGAAATTGATTATCATTTAAAATTGTAATATGTTTCACTAGTTAATTTAAGGGATTTTACAGTAGTCAGATTTTTTAAACTTGTCAATCCAGACAATATTGTGTAGAGTGGACATGCAATCCAGATTGAGATAAATCTGGATTAATCAGCTTTAATCCTCAATCCTTGTCAACATGAATTGTAGTGTGAACATATTAATAGAGTAGATGTAGGGGTATTACAATTGAGTTTCAACTCACAGGTCATTGGTTCAAAATTTGGCCTTGGCCATATAGGGGCAACTTTTCAATCTAAGAGGAAAATCCTATTAAATTTCACTGTTGTCCTATTTAGATGTGTTGAAACAATTAAACTGGCTGCTGAGGTGTGACATACTATCTATTTCACAGTAAAATCTTCTATAAACCTTTATATACATTCACATCTTGTTATTCTGCATTTGTAATTACCTCCAACAAGGAGGTCATCTGATCATTGGATTCTGTCTGTCTGTAATTAGCTAGATGGCAAAAACTACTTCACAGATTTACATCAGATTTTCATAGTAGGTGTGGTCTTAGTCAAACATAGAACAGGGGTCATATTCTACAACAATACTTAGATCATTTCTAACTTAGATTTCAAGTATTTCTTAGATTTCAAGTAAGAAATGATGAAACTGAACATTCGTAACTTTTGTTTCATGAATGCAAAGTGTGAGAAAAACTCAAGTGAAAAACCATCCCTAAATTAGAACTTAGATCGCCTTATATAAGTATTGTTGGAGAATATGGC
Source organism: Sabellastarte sp. h YS-2021 (assembly GCA_964017235.1). Classification (NCBI taxonomy): domain Eukaryota; kingdom Metazoa; phylum Annelida; class Polychaeta; order Sabellida; family Sabellidae; genus Sabellastarte; species Sabellastarte sp. h YS-2021. The sequence continues at coordinate 136,271,667 of OZ024927.1, read as the reverse complement.
CCTAGATTTAATTTGGGGGATAACCCACAACCAATTATGGATCTAGCAGTCTTTTTAAAGGAATTATTATCATTGCACTCATAAGCCATAGTGGAGGTGTTTTGCCCTGCATTGTTTCATTATGTACTTTGATTTTGTAGTACTTGATGTTTATATGTGTTCGGATGTTTACTTTATCATTATATTCGACAGAGGAGTGAATGGTTTTAAATACCCTTCGACCTTTCAACTTTTGACCTTATTTGGGAAACTCAGTAATCACTGACTTATGCCTGGTTGTCAGTGGTGTGAAATCTTGACCATCTACTATGCAATTCTTTCTTTTATCCCCAAAACTGCCTATCATGTATGACCTATGCAATATATGTTGAATCCAAGTAAATTCAAAATTAAATCCAGTGCATATTGATTTTCACCAACCCACTTAGCCAATCAAAATCAAAGAATGCTGATTACTCAGTTATAAACACTGTGGAAACCAATATTCTGATACTATTTTAATATTAAATTCTATGGCAAAACTGCTATTTTAGAAGACTGATAACAATATTTGAAGATCCCTTCTGTATTGACAGCAAAGACTTTGAAAATCTCTAATTTTTTGCACATGCAGGGACTGAATTTATGAAATTTCAGTGTGTACTATGTGAAGCACACTACACAAGGCTGTGGATGTGTGGAGCATCTGAGAGGAAACACTTGAACTGGTACTTGGAACAAGTCCCATTGACACTGGACACTTCAGCTTTCTTTCAGGCTGGCTCAATATTTACAGTAAAGATTAAAAATCCCACTGCATTTTTCAAATTTGCCCCAAACTGTACCCTATAGATTGTCAGTAATTTAAAGAGACTTTATGATTTTGTTAAAATTCTTAAAATTAAGTAGTTGAATATTTAACCATAAATGCTGCACTATTTGCAGTGTTGCCCTTAATTTAGTCCAGGTTTGAACATAAAATACTAACATTTTGTATTCTGGACGGTAAGAGATATTGAGTTATTCTCAACCCCTTACTCCTGTTACATGACTTTTATGTACAGTCTGTTTTTTTATTCTTTCTGGGCTTTTGTTGAATATTGCAGGTGATTAATTCGTTATGAAAAAGATATCTTTTTTTTTCGATAAATAAATATTAAAGAAATATTCTTGATGTATTACTATTCCAAAGCTCTGTTGAAACAAATGGCCAGTTTTTCCCCAAACAAGCATTCACAGACTGAAAGTTTGAAATGTAATCACACATTAATGCTTCATTTCTAAATTGAAGGCAGTGAGTTGGTCCTCAAAGGATCAGAACAGGGAAGTGAAATGAGAGTTTAAACCTGAAAGGTCAGGGTCACTAAAATTATTACATGAAATGGTCATATGTAACTTGTACCTCTCTCAAATCTTCATTTATCTTTGCCAAGGAAGATATGTTTTTGTAAGCATTGTATTATTTGTCTGCCTGTTTGTGCTCTCTGAGTGATTTTCTAGTTATACACCGACTTGGAAGTCTGCCAGCCATTTCTTATTGACATCATACAGATATCTACACAAATTCAAATGACAAAATAACATCAGCTTCAAGAGTCTTTTCTTAAATGGTCCTTTAGTCTGAGGACAAAAAGTAGCACAAGATGTCTTAGATTTGGTTATTATCTTAAATAACATTATATCAGATATCAATCTGTATTCATTAATGGAGTTATTTAATTGTTTCTTGCATTTGGCAGATTTGTTTTTCAATTTTACACCATACTGCAAGATTTTATTCAATTTTGATAAGAACTTGAGCAGTCTTGCTCATAGTTATTTACCATTTACTGATGAAGTTTTATAATTATATCTGTAAAATATCTGTGTAATTTTATTCTATAGTTACCCCCTTTTTGAAAAAAATATTACTTTGAGCCAAATTTCAGAGGTGAGTTTTTACATTTCTTTCAGTAGTTAAGGTCATACATGTGATAAACGCAGTGACACTCTCTCTCTCAGTGACATAATTGCATCAGCTGGATTCAAACCCCTGACTATGAAAACAAGGGCTAAGTTACTAATTTGCCAATTTATTTGGGTGATAAGTAAGCCAGGTCTCAGTCTTATACATTATGTACACAGCATTGTAGATATACACTAGAACCCTTTTATACAAATTACTGATATGCGAATGTTCAACTGTATGAAATCTGTTTTTCTACTTTTTTCAAGTAAGTATTTTTCTAGTTATTATAGTGGATAATTCTTCCATTTGTGAATACCGTATATGAAGCTTCCGCTCTCATATATTTTGGGGTGATAGAGGTTTTACGTGTTTTTCAAATAGTTTAAGTGTGATCTTATCTGGCTCAGGGCAATCAAGGGGATAAAATACATGTGTGACTTTGGTCATTTTGACCAAATTGCATAATAAAATTAAATCACTTCCAGTCTTTTGGGTCAGTGTTAATTGTCTGGTCAAAAAGTTACAGGGGAAAATTTTTTAATTCTGCAATTATTTTCACTTTGTTGAATCTACTGGTGTTATTTACAAGAATTAATGGGACCTAGTTGGCTGCTGAGTGCTGATGTAGTCATTTTTCACTGTGCTATATAAAATACTCTACAAACAGTAGATATATTAGTATTATTCACAGCAGTGTGTTTTGTGCAGATAATTTTATTGTGTATATTTATTATATAGGACCTGGCATATATGTAGTGCTAGGATATTTACCCAAGTATCACATCTGACAGAGAAATGACTGACTCTAAATACCCATTCAGCCTTCAGCCTGGAATGATAGATGGCATAACTACAAAGTTAAACCATGGAAAGGGCAGCAATATTTTACCCCTAAACACTAGACGACTGAAATTGCTGGACCAAAAAATGCTATATCTTGGGTTTGTATCCCACATATTTCCCTCATTTTGAATGTTTTGTTGTGGCTTCTGAAATTCACCTGAGCTGAGTCCAAAATCCTTTGAGTAGCAGATTACCAAGCCTATACACAATAAACCAATGCCACACAAAAATTTTTATTGAACCAAATTTTCTGAATCAGTCAGGCAAAATCAACAAAGATTATATTGAGCCTTTTCACAGGAAGAATTATTTACAAAAGAATATGAATAGATGATCATGATGATGATGAAGGTGTGGATATGTGGCAAATATAAAACATTGAAAACTGCCCTGATTTCTTTAAAAATTTTGGAAGTGCTTCAAAAACTACCTTGCTTCATTCAAATGTTAAGTTAAAATCTCCTTAAAAAGAAAAAAAACAGTGGTTGTTGTCAGTACATCTTGTTATATGTTGAGCACTGACTGCCTATTTTGGCCATATAGTCTGCATTCTAAAAGAAAATGAGATTTGTTTCATGATACATTCAAATACGGACCCTCAACAAACTGAGTAAAATGGCTAAAAAAATTTCACAATCAGTTGTGGTGCTGACAAAACTTATAAACACTTCAACATTGTGCTTCAAAACATTGAGATCAGAGATGTTAGAATCGCGACTTAACAATGCTACAACAGCCATTTAGAATTTTTTTATTTTTTTGCAATGTTTTATTTACAGGAACAAGTTGAAACTGAAATATTTATATTTTTATTTCTGTTTACAGTTGATATATGTGATGAAATTAATTCATTACTGGTATTATAATATTTTAAATTGGTTTAAATTTGGATATCTTGTTTGAGATTGTTTCTTATTTTTGAGGAATGGTATAGTTTCACAGTTAAGATTCAGTGTGATCAAATTTGCTCCTGTCAAATTCAGGTCATCTAAAAATAGATTCATTTAATTATATTTTGATAAATTATTCCTTCCAAAGTGTTCTTGATATGTACAGATAGTATTGAAAATGTGTATGAACATTAAAAGTCACTTAACCTTATTTAGCAGTATGGTTTTTTATTTGAAGTAATTCTAGACCACCAGTGTTTAGATAAGTGATACATGTCAAGATATAACATGATTCAGTACTACCTAGCCATGCCTAAAAACCAATTGACATTCGTTGGTTAGCGGTCTTGGATAAGTCTCAGTAACCTGGGTGATCTACATAAATTAAGTGTGGAAGCCAAGGCAGATCAAACATAAATAAAAAATATAATAATGTATTATAAGGGTGCTAAATATTACAATAGCTATTGTCTGTGATAATCTGTGGATAATTAGGTGGTAGATTCTTAGTTCAGGGATTTAAGATAACCAAAGAAATGGGAAATCAGCTTCAGCCCTTGTAGAGTTTGACAAGTTCTGTTTGTGTTTAAAAAATTATATCAAGTAAAGTATCCCGCTTATTTGAGTTATTGGAAAGAAAAATTAAAACTTGTTGAAGGCCGTAAATTAATTTTTGAATCTCAGCTGTGAGTACTGTCTGAAATTGCATCTTCTTGTTACTTCATCAGTATTATTAAAGTAATCAACGTTGTGGAGACTTGGCAAGATTAAATGCAGAAAAAAATTGACAAAAGTTATATCTCTAGATCTCTACCACTGGTCTCATTTTCACACAACTGTGTGAATTAACAAAAAATAAGTGAATTTACACAATTGTTTTTGTCTGTGCTACTTCTTTTTCCAAACACTTTTCCTCTGTAGAAAATATTGTAATGGCTTAACTAATCTGAGTGGTTCTTAAGTTTTCTTTAATTTATGAAGAGCAAAAGCATTATCTCCATAATTTAGGAAGTTGAGTTATCATGCCTCCAGAATGCGATTTGTCATAAAAGTAGATTGGAGAGTCTTTCGTCGTTTTTAAGATTTTGCAAAAGAAAACCTATTTTATACATATTGATTACATGGAATCAAAATTGAATGTCATTACAAAGGTGCTGAATTGAATTTGTTCTAACACTAAACCATTAAATCCTATATTGAATACATATTTGAGTGTGTATAAGGTAGATTCTGTTCCTTGTCAGAAATTGTCACCTGATCTGGGTTCAATGTTCTAGCACTGAGCTACAGATTTAAAGATAAATCCTGTTTTTAGGTTTTGGAAAATTTGATCCTTTTTAAGCTTAATTTTTTTTTTTTTTTTTTTGAAGATTTGGCATTTTGGCACATATTAGATTTAAGTTACATTTTCCATGTATATCATTGAAGTAACATATGGTTCATATTATGTATTCTAAACAAGTTTTGTACATGTATCAAAATATTTTCGTGTTACAAAGTTAATTTAATAGACAAGACTTTCGCTCAATCAGATATTTGCGTGTCAATTATTTGCCGGAATCCAGGCAAAAATTTTTAGCAATATTTCAATGCCTAATAATTTGCTCTCCCCTGAAGGCCTAACTTAATTAATTATACATTGAGCTCATAATTTCTGTTAAATAAATTCCAATTCAATTTTATATTAATTGTTTATGAATTTTAACATATTTTAAAGCAGTTTAAATACTTATGCATGTATTCTGGTATTTGTTACTGAGAGATTTTGCTCTACACAAAATAGAGTATATCATTCCATGTTAGTTTCAGCTCTACATCTATTTCATTGAGTTTTTAATAAGTTTTAATTGTTTACATGAGTTTGTAACATCTGATGGCAAATGCAAAGGAATCATTTTGACTATTCACACATTTAATTTATATTTGACAAATTGGGGTTGATTGATATAGCAAAGATACTTAATCTATGGTAACCATAAATTCAAAATAACAAGGAAATAACAGGCACTTTGAGGGCACAACTTGTCATGTTATACTGTAAAACCTACAACTCAAACAAATTAAGTTGAACCCTGACATCCCAGGACCAGGAATATACTTTCCAGGAATTCTAGATAGAAGGTTGAATCTCACTGAAACGGGCCCTAGTAAAAATATAATTCTACTTTAAACTTGAGATAGCTACAGGTGTGCTTAGAACTATTTATCTCTTGCCAGCTTGCCATAAAAGTCCAAAAGATAATTTAATTATTGCAGCTTTAAGGTTATAAATCTAATGGCTTATATTCCAAAAACTGCGTGATGGATTTTATTTTTATTTGGTATGTAGATGTGCTGAGGAAGATGTCCATTTGATGGTAACCATAAGGTCCCAAAGATACCTTAATTATAGTAACTTGGGGTGTTCAACTGGGGCAATCTTGCTGGCAACTAAGAAGTTTTTGAGGGTTGGGAGTAATGTTTACAGAATTGATTAGGATCAATTGTAGGTTTTCACCCATGGTGTCTGGATGGGCGGGCAGGTGGGTGGCGGGAAAAAGTTTGTCCGGGCTGTATCTCAGAAACTGTAAGGTGTAGGAATTTGATATTTGGGAGGGACATTGGTCGGGGGTGTAGGTGTGCAACATTATGGTGTAACCTTAATTTGACCTTTGACCTTGCCGTAGTGACCTTGAGTTTGAAAATCTTGTTCAGGTTATATCTCGGAAACCATAAGGCGTAGGATATGTGGCAGGGACATTTGCTACGGGGTGTAGGAGTGCAAAGTCATGGTGTGACCTTAATTTGACCTTTGACCTTGCCGTAGTGACCTTGACCTATAAAATCTTGTCTGGGCTATATCTCGGAAATCGCAAGGTTGGGGACATTGGTTGGGGGTTGTAGGTGTGCAACATCATAGTGTGACCTTAATTTGACCTTTGACCTTGCCGTAGTGACCTTGACCTATAAAATCTTGTCTGGGCTATATCTCGGAAATCGCAAGGTTGGGGACATTGGTTGGGGGTTGTAGGTGTGCAACATCATAGTGTGACCTTAATTTGACCTTGCAGTAGTGACCTAACCAATTAAATCTTGTCCGGGCTCTTGAATTCTGTAAGGTGTAGAAGGTTGACACTTGGTATGGACATTGGTTAGAGGGAGTAGATGTGCATCATGGTGTGACCGTTAGCTTTGGCTCTGCAAAAGTGTGTTCACCTGCCATATTTGAGACATGTTTCTCTTATGACAAAGATATATGGATTGCTGAAACTGATTATTATATGTACTTAATTGTTCTATTTCCATTGACATCTATTTTCCAGTTAATAAATTTCACAGCTTTATGATTTTTAGTTTACTAATTGACGCTGTCATCTTGCTATTGAATTGTCTTGTTTTAATACTTCATCTTTACATGCATTTTCTTTCCCTTAGACATTATTTTCTCCACTTAAACATTATTTGGACCTTTATAAAACTGACACTGCTCTGAAAATATCCTAATCTTTGTACTGTTCCACTACTTCTGTTGAAATATATTTCCCCAGGCTGTGGGGTACGGACATCTCTGATGCTATTTTCTGGTTTGTTGCGGTGGGTCGGCAAGATATCAAACATGTTTGATATTTACTGACCCTCCGTGACTCTCAATCCCGACTGTGGCTCTGCACACCTGGAAACTGGCTTGTCTTGTCTGTCTACGTCTTGTCATAGTCACCTCCCCTATTGTCCTATATTGTTACTGTCTTGTCGGGAAATACTTGCGGGCCTGTCGTAGTCAAGTACCTGGACACCACTTCACAACAGGCCATAGACACAAACCGACTGTACCTGAAAGGAAACCGGCCTGTTGTAAACATCCCCGACCTGACCTGGTCACTTCAAGTATATGTTTACCCCAAGAGGATCTAGAGCTGATTAGGTTTTGGGCGATATCCGTCAACAACTGTTGTCATGGCAACATTTTTAATATTTTTTGGTCTTAAAGCTGTGAGTTTTCCACACCCTACACCCAATGATGGATTTTCATCAAATTTCCAGAATATGTTTACCCCAAGAGGATCTAGAGCTGATTAGGTTTTGGGGGTATCTGGCAACATCTTTCAATAAATTTTTGCCACGTCATCAGCTACAGATGAATCTAATAGTACCCTCCCAAGTACCTTCATCAGTATTGCAAGAGGTCTTAACAACTTTTCTGTTGAAAAATTTGAGGTATCTGACCAAATAAAAACTTTAAAGATTAATAAATCGTATGGTCCTGACGGTATATCACCAAGATTTACTAAAATGCCAGGACAGCCCCTAGCTAAACCACTAACAAAGTTATTTAACATGTCACTTCAGCCTCTCTAGCCTTTTTGGGAATATAGAGTCAGTCATGAGCTACCAGCAGATAGAAACACCTCAACTGTTTTCACCAAGTGACCTGCATCAACACGCCATCTCTCCTCCAACCACCAAGAGCAAGAGCCTCCTCAGCAGCCAGCCCAGCTTCAGCCCCCACCCCCCTCCAGTAGTTATCCGAGTCTAAGCAGCAGCAGCAGCAGTAGACTTAATGCACCTACCAACAATTAGCCCTTTTCAGAACCACTCCTGTAAATTATCCTTTTCAGGACAACTGATTACTCATAGGTCCTTCTCAGGACCACTCGAAAAAAAACAATTTATACACTGAATGTTTAAAAAAAAATCCCAAAACAAAAAACGATACTGCAATCCACAACAAACACATGACCTCAAAACACAAGAAACAAAATGACAGAATGAGTGAGTGAGTGAGTGAGTGAGTGAGTGAGTAAGTGAGTGAGCATGTGAGTGATTGAAAATTTGAAGCAAAGAAAAAAACCAATAATTTTCACATGGACATAAAACATTTTGAACTTTAAACAAAACTTAAAAAATTGGGGGAGGAAAAGATAATATGTGAAAGAAAAAAACTTTTGAAAAAGAATTGAAAAAGACTTTGACTTTTGTGAAACTTAAACAATTTTGAAAATATTTTGAGCTTTTGATGTGACATTATACTTTTGACCTTTTGAAGACTTTCGAAGTTATAAAAATATTTTGTCACTTCAGAAAGTTAGAAATATTTTGCAAATTTGTAAACAAAAAAAAATTGAAAAAAAAATTTAAAAAAAAACTTTTCACTTAAATCCATTTTTACCCCACAGCCCTTAAGGGCTGTCGGGGTATTGTTTTCACCCATGGTGTCCGGGTGAGCGGGCGGGTGGGCGGGCGGCGGGAAAAAGTTTGTCCGGGCTGTATCTCAGAAACCGTAAGGTGTAGGAAGTTGATACTTGGTAGGGACATTGGTTAGGAGGTGTAGGTGTGCAACGTCATGGTCTGACCAGGATTTGACTTTTGATGTTGCCATAGTGACCTTGACCTATAAAATCTTATCCGGGCTGTATCTCGGAAACCGTGAGGTGTAGGAAGTTAATACTTACTAGGAATATTGGTTTGGGGGTGTAGGTGTGCAACGTCATGGTGTGACCTTGATTTGACCTTTGACCTTGTCGTAGTGACCTTGAACTTTAAAATCTTGTTGCACCTTTGGGTTTGTCTTTTGATGTAAATTGAGCACTGTTAAAATCATATTAGAATTCATTAAGAATTTTACTTTTACAACTTCCCATTGTAACAGATGGAATTTCATCAAGTGAGCCACAGATTTTGCTCCAACACCATACATAAGCATTCATTGAATGTATTACCACTTCTGTATGCATGGTAATATTCAAAACATCTAAACCATAATTCGGCCATGCCAGATGTAGATAAAGTACATGCATTATCTTTCTCTTAGACAGTATTTTCTCTATTTAAACATTGTTTGGACCTTTATATAACTGACAGTACTCTGAAAGTATCCTGAACTTTGTACTGATACAGTACTTCTATATCTCATGGTGTTAAAAATATTTGCCTAGGCTGTGGGGTATGGGCATCTCTGATGCTATTTTTGAAATATGCACCAAATCTGAAGGTTTAGACTTTTAATGTGTGACATATGAAAAAAGTTGTGTTGAACTTATCAATTTAAACAATATTATGGGTCTTGTGATTTCTTTGAAAATTGTTTAGAAACTGTTTGGAAATGTATTAGAGATTTTTAGAAATTTTCTTGGAAATTTGTTGGAAATTGGTGTAACACTACTTACCCACCTACCTATCCTCTTCATTCCTTGTGGAACATAAGGCGAGGCACAGACTTCTCCACTGTGTTCTATCATTTGCAGCTTTTTCCGCAGTTATCAAGTCCTTCCATCCCATTTCTGTTCTTTCTCGTTCTACTGTTCTTCTCCATGTTTCTCTTGGCCTTCTTCTGTTTCTTCTTCCTTCTGTTGCCCAGGTAAGTGCTGTTCTTTTATTGTCATATTTTTCTCTTCTTAGGATATGACCAATGTATTTCCATCTTATCTGTTTGATATTGTCTTCTATTTTTTTGCTTTCTGTTCTTTTGCAGTTCTCTATTGCTTATGGTGTTGGCCAGTGTACTTTCAATATCTATCTCAGGCATCTGTTTTGGAAGGTTTCACATTTGTTGATGTCATGGGATGTTATTTTCCAACATTCAGATCCATATAGGACAGACTTTACATTTGTATTGAAAATTTTTAATTTTGTTTTCTCACTGTAAACACTGGATTTCCATACTTGATTTAGTTGGTTGAATGCTGCTCTGGTTTTCTGAAGCCTCAATTTTTAGGCAGGTTGCGTGTAACCAACCCGCCTATTAGATTGATGTGTCTGACATCCGTCCATCTGTCCGTCAACATTTTCGTTTCTGGACTCTAACTCAAAAATGCTTTGTCCAATCGAATTCAAACTTGACAGGAAGATAGATCACCATCATAGCCAGGGTGCTTTCAAAATTGGTGTAATTTCGTCCATTCGTTTGTCTAGTTTTTGTCCGTTTGTCTGTCCATCAACATTTTTATTTTCGGAGTCTAACTCGAAAACGCTTTGTCCAATCGAATTCAAACTTGAGAGGGAGATAGATCACCATCATAGCTAGGTTGCTTTTAAAATTGGTGTAATTCTGTCTGTTCGTTTGTCCATTTTTGTCTGTTTGTCTGTCCATCAACATTTCCGTTTCCAGATTCTAACTTGAAAACGCTTTGTCCAATCGAATTCAAACTTGACAGGGAGATAGATGACCATCATAGCTAAGTTGCTTTAAAAATTAGTGTGATTCCATCTGTTCTCTAAAAATTATGAACATATTTTGGTATGTTCGTGACCACTATCACCACCTTCTTCTGCATACATCTACCATACATCGATCCTGTAGATTTGGTAATACTATATCTTACTTTAATAAATTATCTTTTGTGATTAGGTGCCATGCAATATTATATTATGGTACATTAACGATCTACACTTACTTATGTGGGTGTTCCACCACACGACTAAGGCTCCCAATTAAGGGTTTTTGAGGGTCGGTTTCAAAAATTTGCTTAGTCCCAGGCTTCCTGTAAGGGTCGGTTGTGGTCGGTTGGGGCCGTGTGAAATATCAAACATGTTTGATATTTCTCCCGACCCCAACGGATTATTTTTTCCCGCCATAAACAAAATGTCCAGTCCCAGGCTTCCTCAGGCCTCCTCAGACCAAATTTACACAGTCCTATGTTGTCCCAGGCTGCCTGCGACCCTTAGTCGCCGACCCTTAGTCCCAGACCCTATATTCTTAGTCCCAGGCTTCCTGCGACCCTTAGTCCCATTGCAAAACAATAATCGGCTATCTCGGTCTGGGGATGCCTGGGGACGCCTCAGGACACCTTGTGGGGTCGGGACTTAATCCTGGGTTAGTCGGGGCTTAGTCCCAGGAGGCCTGAGGCGTCCTGGGACCCAGTCGGTTTGTGTACAACAGGATCGTGGTTCAAACCGACCAGAAAAATGGCTTAGTCTGTTCTTAGTCCCAGACCAGTTAGGGACTGTCTGGGGCCACCTGAGGCGTCCTGAGGCTTCCTGAGGACGATCTTTACTTAATCCCAGACCTTCATATCGATTCTGTTTTGCAGTCCATTGGTCAATTTTTTTCCATTTTTTTCCAAGACTGTCCACGATTAAGGGTCCCAGACCCAATCGGGGCTTAATCCTTTGGTGGAACAGGGGCATTAGTTTCAGTCATATATTTAGTATAGCATAGATACTATAATGTAACCTGGATCACAAGTTTTACATTTCTTAGCACGTCTACCATATTTAGGTTAACTGGGTGACCTAACATTTCTTTCCTTGTTTCTAAATTTGATTCCAGCAGTCACCAACTTTATTGCTGCCTGCGCAACCTGCCTTTTGGGGGATTTCTGACCTTCTTGTATTTCTTTGCTTATTCCACCCTCTTTTGTTATTAATATGCCTAGACACATGAAATTGTGTACATCTTCAATTCCTTCATCTTTTATTTTGAGATCTTTGATTTTGGTGTTTATCCTTAATGTTTAGGTCTTCTCAATATTGATTTTTAACCCTGTTGTTTCTGCTGTTTTGTCTATTTTGTTAGTTTTTTCTTGCATGTCATTAAATCTGCGGGATAGCAGGGCAATATCATCTGCGAATTCTAAATCTTCTTCTAATATTTCCTAGTTTTTTACTTGGAATCGACAGTAGGTTTATGCCTCTTCATTTGAGCATTTTGTCAAATAATAAAAAATAGTGTAACACTAGCTTGAATTAAAGTTCTTTGAATAATTGGGTAGTCTCGAAAAGGACTGATAGATGCCAGCTTCTTCTGTTCCTAAGGGTAGTTCCTTTTCTCATCTCAGATCCACCCCTGCCCAGCCAATGCACCAATGAAGTAATCTTTCAGTAGGTCTCGCTGATGTTTGGCCTCCCTCAAAAGACTCCTGTAGTTTTCATCAGACACATACACCACTTATTCATTTTATAGGGCTGCTATATCATATGCTAGGGTGGGTGACCTGTCTGGTCTGCCTTGGTGTGTCCTAAGCATGTTGTGCAACACAACATATGTCAAAACAACATCTTTGGCCTTTGCTCCATTGTGCCAAGTAACACCCTGGATTTGCTTGCCAGGATTCCAAATGCATTCTCCACAACCCTCTTCCCTCTGGAGATTCTGTAGTTTGCTCTTCTCTCTTCCCTTGTGAGTTGTCTTCTGCTGTAGGGTTTCACAAGCGATGGCATCAAGCCGAAGGCATCGTCACCCATCAAGAAATAGTGCAAATCTGGTCCTCTCTCCCCCAGGGTTCAGGCGGCGGAACCCCACGGTACCATCCTCAATCATTTTTCTCGACATGCTAAATATTTGTGCATCCGATGGAGATCCACTTGACCCAACATCTACCCAGAGGAATCTGTATTCTGCATCAACCAGGGCTAGCAGCACCGGGGAAAAGAAGCCCTTGTAGGTGTAATATAATCACTCCCAGATCTTTTGTTCTTCATGGCGAAGAATATTTCCCTTCTAGTGTCCTGATAATGTGGGAAACATTCCATCTGGTTCTGAACTCAATCTGTTTCCAGTCTTCAGGAGTGTTTGTGCAGGTTAAATACTCTTTCTGGAATTCATCAAGGATGGTCTGGCAGACAACAGGGATGAATTTACATATGGTGGTTCAGTAAACCAGCCAATGATACTGCAAGGACATTTCTCCTGTTGCCAGGTTCTCAGTGTTATTGCCAGTTTCAATCCTATTTCTAAGGGCTTCCTAAAATTGGTTATTTACTTCTTGATACTGTGGTGTTTGCACTCTTCAATGAGGTCAAAACTGCAGAGATCATCCTGACAAAATTCTGGTAACCTGGGATACCAGTCTGTAATAAGTCGGCCAGGAGGGTTCTTTAGCATCCTCTTTCTTCTCTTTGAAGGATCCAGGCCATGACCAAGGGGTTTTGTGGCTTTCTTCTTCTCCTGGGTAGTAGTGGGGGCTGTGATAAAGGCACTTGCTGTATGGCAGGTGCTGGTCCTGGGTTTAGATTCTTCTTTTTTGTCTGCAAATCACAATGAAAATCAAAATATTAAACTCAATAAAAAACAAAAAGACCCAAAGCTTCTGTAGAAAGTCTCTGTGATATGTAGCTGGCATCCTAGTAGTGACAAATGATGAGTTACAGCAGCCAGCAGGGGTCTATTTTGTGTTGCTTTGATCCCGACTTGTGATCCTGACTCCAGAAATTAATCAGTCCAGTCAGGGTGGATCGGGACACTGATCCAGCCTTGTCGGTTTGTTACTACACCTTGTGGTCTGATACGGCTTGTCAGTTATGGGTTTGGGGCTTTTCCTGGTAATTTCCCATCTTTTTGTGGATAAAAACACTCCAAATCCAAGTCATGTCAGGAGGTAGATCCAGACAAGCCAGGATGTACCACGCCCTGTCGGGGAGGTAAAAGCAACCCAAAATATCCCTGACACCTGAGTTTTCTAACCGACCCTAAAGTCGTAGAGTCAGTTGTAGGGTCAGCTCCAGTGGAACACTCCCAGTGAGGTTACGGTTCTTTGGCTAATGTCCTAAAAACTATGGATTCATTTATATGTCCTGGATTCAGTCTATGGATTTAGAATTACCCTATTGGAGATAACTACCACTGAAATGGGCTCTGTATATTTTTTTTAAAAGAAGAAGTATACTTGATGAACAACTTAAAGAATAGGGTAAGTGAGTAAGTGTCTACATCACCAACTGCCAGCACATATTCTATTGCTTTATTGAGTTTATTTTAAGTGTTTCTTTATATCTTACCTTGGTGAATGCAAATTTATTTATTTGGTATTTTACATCACCCCTATTAGTACATACAGTTGGTCGAGGTTCTCTACTGTAAACCACAAGTTGATTTCCCTGTTGAGTTTTGGTCATGATTTAAACAGTGATCTCAGATGTATCAGCTGAATGTGTTAAACTACACTACCACGGCCCCTGGCCAATGCAAATAGTTGAGAAACACACAAAATAAAAAATATCATTTAATGTAAAATGTGCACTTATATGTCAAAATATTTGTCTTTTCATACTGACATGAAAAGTAAAAACTTCATCAAAATTGGTTGGAAAATCGGAGTGTTGTGGTTAAAAACAGTCCAGTATAAGATAAGATTATGTATAAGATACAAGATCCACCTTTGATATCTAGTTAGGCTAACTATTGTGGCCTGGTTTTACAGGCTATTATTTTTAAGGTGAAGTGTAATATTAGAAAATTTAGGCCAGATTACTCCACTTGAGAAATGTTTTGTGCTTACCTCTGAGATGTGTTAGTTCTCTAAAAATATTTGATGTATGGGTGTGCTAATCTTATCTTGAGTATATCTGCAGACTGTGCTTCAAATGTTTATCCTTGCCATTGTAAGGTTTCAAAGTAAAAATAGGAAAAGGTCTTACACATACAGATAGATATGCTTTGGAACTTTGTAATTCAACTTTGTGAGAATAATGTGATTCAATCTTGTAAAAAGTCAAAATAAAGTAATTTCATTTAAACTTATTGAAAAGTGTTTATCTCTCTCCGAAGCATAGAAGAAATGTAGTAATTCGAAGCTCATTCATTATCCAACACTCCAGGCCAACTGTGGTCCATAAAACAGTTTTTATACTTTTTTCAGCAATTTCTGTTCCATAAAAATAAGAACAAGAATTGAAAGAGTAAATAAAATAAATTGGTGGAATGCAAACTACATCGCTCATTCCTGTTCTCTCTCATAGAATTGAAAATACAGCATTATTTGAGGAATGCATCACTAACAAGATAGTTTGAATCTTTTGAAAAAACATTTTTATTTTTATATATGTTGTATTCAAGAATATTCCACTTTCAAGAGGAAATGCAACATACTTTAGTCAAGTACATTACATTTTCAATACTAATTGAAGAATAAACTTGTTTTATGATAAGCTACATTTCCTTGTGACAGATCAATGCTGCCCCACAGATGCAAGTACTAGCCACTGATTCACCCTGGTCACACTTTCTTGGTCCAGTGCTACAGTAGTCCCAGTTTATAAACCTGGCGTTAACATGTGGATCCACCACTAAATATGCCATAAACTCTGTCATGATTGTAGATTTTAGATCTCAAATATGAGTTGGTTTGAATAATTTATATGGTGCTTAGTTGATTTCAACAGCCTTATATTAAAAAAGCACTTTTTCCATGAAGGGGTAGTCTAATAGCCTGTAACACTGTGGCCTAGTGGGCAACACACTCAGCTAGGAACATAGAGAACATTGGTTTAAAGGCCAGTAAAGGAAAGATGAATAGTTTGTTAAAGAGGCAAGAGTAGTTTGTGACCTAACTGCAAGGGCTAATCTATTCCACTGTGTTGATCCACAGTTGCAAAACTCCAACCACCAACTTGTTTGTGGGTAGAAAAAATAGAAGCTGACATATTGTGCTTAGATGATATGAAAAGCCTTAAAGCACTGTTTTTCATGAAGGGGTAGTCTAATAGCTAGCTTATGTGACCCTGTGGCCTAATGGGTAACACACTTGCCTAGGAACACATAGAACATGGGTTCAAAGCCAGGTACAGTCAGATCACCACTTAAGATAATGGTCCTCTGTCATTGGGTCCCATCCCTGGTGGCAGGTTAAAGAACCTCAGATATGTTGATAAATGGCCATGCCTGAGCCTCTGTCTTTCAGTTCGGAGAATGTCAGTCACTTGAGAGCTTGGCCTGTACTTGTGCAGTCAGAATGAATCAATAGCACTTCCTGTAGTAGAAGAAGATATTGTGCCAAGTATAAATATACAATAGAACACAATACAATACAGAAGGAGGTCGACACCAAAAACAGGATCCACCATAAAAGAGATTATATATAGTGGTGGGAAAGCAAGTCTGAAAAGATGAATAGTTTGTTAAAGATTCCAGAGTTGTTTGTGACCTACCTGCAACAGCTAATGTGGGTGTTCCACCACACGACTAAGGCTCCCGATTAAGGGTTTTTGAGGGTCGGTTTCAAAAATATGCTTAGTCCCAGGCTTCCTGTAAGGGTCGGTTGTGGTCGGTTGAGGCCGTGTGAGAAATCAAACATGTTTGATATTTCTCCCGACCCCAACCGATTATTTTTTCCCGCCATAAACAAAATGTCCAGTCCCAGGCTTCCTCAGGCCTCCTCAGATCAAATTTACACAGTCCTATGTTGTCCCAGGCCGCCTCCGACCCTTAGTCGCCGACCCTTAGTCCCAGACCCTCTATACCTTAGTCCCAGGCTTCCTGCGACCCTTATGCCCTTGTTCCACCAAAGGATTAAGCCCCGATCCTGTCGGCGACCCTTAATCGTGGGTAGTCTTGGAAAAAATGGAAAAAAAATTGACCAATGGGGTGGAAGACAGAATCGGTATGAAGGTCTGGGATTAACTACAGATCGGCCTCAGGACGCCCCAGGAGGCCCCAGACAGTCCCTAACTGGTCTGGGACTAAGAACAGACTAAGCCATTTTTCTGGTCGGTTTGAACCACGATCCTGTCGTAGACAAACCGACTGGGTCCCAGGACGCCTCAGGCCTCCTGGGACTAAGCCCCGACTAACCCAGGATTAAGTCCCGACCCCACAAGGTGTCCTGAGGCGTCCCCAGGCGTCCCCAGACCGAGATAGCCGATTTTTGCTTTGCAATGGGACTAATGTGGGTGTTCCACCACACGACTAAGGCTCCCGATTAAGGGTTTTTGAGGGTCGGTTTCAAAAATATGCTTAGTCCCAGGCTTCCTGTAAGGGTCGGTTGTGGTCGGTTGAGGCCGTGTGAGAAATCAAACATGTTTGATATTTCTCCCGACCCCAACCGATTATTTTTTCCCGCCATAAACAAAATGTCCAGTCCCAGGCTTCCTCAGGCCTCCTCAGATCAAATTTACACAGTCCTATGTTGTCCCAGGCCGCCTGCGACCCTTAGTCGCCGACCCTTAGTCCCAGACCCTCTATACCTTAGTCCCAGGCTTCCTGCGACCCTTAGTCCCATTGCAAAGCAAAAATCGGCTATCTCGGTCTGGGGACGCCTGGGGACGCCTCAGGACACCTTGTGGGGTCGGGACTTAATCCTGGGTTAGTCGGGGCTTAGTCCCAGGAGGCCTGAGGCGTCCTGGGACCCAGTCGGTTTGTCTACGACAGGATCGTGGTTCAAACCGACCAGAAAAATGGCTTAGTCTGTTCTTAGTCCCAGACCAGTTAGGGACTGTCTGGGGCCTCCTGGGGCGTCCTGAGGCCGATCTGTAGTTAATCCCAGACCTTCATACCGATTCTGTCTTCCACCCCATTGGTCAATTTTTTTTCCATTTTTTCCAAGACTACCCACGATTAAGGGTCGCCGACAGGATCGGGGCTTAATCCTTTGGTGGAACAAGGGCATAATCTATTCCACTCTGTTGATGCCACAGTTACAAAGCTCCAACTACCAACTTGTTTGCAGTTAGAGAAAATAGAAGATGACATCTTGTTGCCAGTTTCCTGGAATACACCATTGCAGACAATTAAGGAGGTTGACTGAAATTTAGAACCTTAAGTATTGAAAGGCTGTACTTGAAAAGGATACACTGTTGAATGAGCATAACTATCCTGGCACAAAGCTGAACATAACAGTTTTGGTTCAGTGAGGGTCAAGTTTCATCACCAATGTGATACATTTGGGTTCACTGCTACATTCTCCATATTTTACCTGTGTAGTAATGTTATGACACATTTTCCACAAAATGTTATTGTATTGGTTTACCTGTTATATGAGCGTATATGGTACTTATATGGTAGAATTGTGACTGAGTTGCTCTTATCACATGTTGAACATGATTAATTGCCTCTCTCCTTTGTGGGTTTCAATCCTACTTATGACACTGTAAGCAAAATAACCATGGTCAGACCTCAAATCATCATAGCTGAATTATTACCTCTGTCAAGGAGATGTTTTTATGGTGGTTTGCTTGAGTTTCTGTTTGCAAAATAACTCCAAAAGTTAAGGATAGATTTTGATGAAACTTTCAGGAAATGTTGACAATGCCACTGTGGCCTAGTGGGTAACACACTTGTCTAGGAACTCAGAGGACGTGGGTTCAATCCCAAGTACAGGCAGATACATAGTGGCTCGGATGACCACTTAAAATGGCGGTCCTCTGTCATTGGGTCCTATCCCCAGTGGCAGGTTAAAGAACCTCAAGGATGTTGATAAATGGTCATCCTTGAGCCTCTATCTTCTAGTTAGGGGAATGTCAGTTACTTGTGAGTTGGGGCTGTACCTGTGCAGTCGGATTGGTTAAATAGCGCTTTGAGTCCTGTAGTATATGGAGATATTGCACTGAGTATAAATACATAATAATAATAATGCCACAAAGAACATATGATTTGATTATGGTGGTGATCACAACCAGGATCCAGAAAATTTTTGAAGTCTCTTTTATCATTGTAAGATAGGGCCATTTTAAGTACACATGTAGAGTAAGAAATATAAAATTCGCCAGAAATCTAAAATTCGCCACCTCTAAAACCTTATTTAATTCTATGAAGAAAATAATGCTTTTGCTTAAATTTATTATATTTCAGTTCAAAAAGCCTTGGTTTAATAACATTCAACAAATCTTAACTCACTTCATTATTTTTCTTAGTATTTCCACATGTGGCAAATTTCAGATATGTTGCGAATTTTAGATTTCCTACTCTATATACTTCCATTATTTATCATCAGATTGCTTGGTAAAAAGATACAGGACACTCAGACAATAGTGCCTATAATATACCTATATTTGATCCGAATCCTAGCCAAATCCTAGACACTATGGTCCAGAATAGGAAAAAATGGGGATGGCAATGAGCTGCTTGCTTGGTAGAGCTCTGTCCTCTCCTAGTGCATTTTTAAGTTTATGATGAAATTACTAGGATTTATGTAGTTTATAGAATTTGGTGTCAGTTTCACTTAAGACACTTATTATTTACAAATGGCAGAATGAAGTCTGCAAAAAAATGTATTTGTACCTGCCCATTTATGTGTAATCTCAGTTTCAGGAATGTTTTTTTTCCCCAAATGTGGGAAAAAGCAGAAATATTTATAATTGACAGATTTATCACTAAGGTCTACATATATTTTGTCATTCCTCAACTTTCTTTTTTATCCCATATCGTCTGCTAAGTATTTAAATTTTATCTGCTGCACAGAAGTGCTTTAATAGCTAAGGCAGTCCTATCATAACTTTCTAAAGAGCTCTACTTGAGCTTTACTCTAGATCAGCTGATTTTTTTTTCCAAAATTCACACCAAGTTATAAACATGCCTTAAAGAACTCTTTTGTCAATATATATATTTCAGTGTAAGTCATAAATATCTTCCTTTGTTGGTTTTCTAGATTGACAAGAATATGTACTCAATAGGGACAGCAGTGTGAAGAAGTAGCTCATTATTTACCTTATTTTCCCATGGTGATATTTTGGATATTTTACAGTAATGTGTGGGCGTAATTCTCAGAGTTCCTGCTGAAACCTCACAGCATCCCTCTGGTGTGTCTGGAGCATCCATATATTCTATGATGAACAGTTTTCTCAAGCTAAACTCACAGCCTTATCTCAATCTAATCATTCTCTGAGGTACTGCTAAAAATCCTAAATCTTCTTAACTATAGTTATTTAATATATAACTTATGATTTTCAAATCCTTCAACTTGCATTTCATTTACAAAGATATTTGACTTTGATATTAAAGATTTATATATTTATTTTGGTTTTAGCTTTCAGTTTAGTGGGGAGGTGTCTGTATTTTTTCATGTCTGTAGTTCTGCTTTGGTTCTATCATGGGTTGGTAAAATTCCCATATGGCAACCATAACCCATTTTAGACTTTTCTCACCCATTCAATGAAGTTTCATTTTAAATTAAGTTTACTGTCCACTTTTATGTGAAAGTTGATGTATATTCTCATATTCCTGTTTTGTATCATTAAGCTTTATAATTGCTTGTTTTTTATAACCATTTTTTATATGTTTCCTAAATTTTTGTTACACTAGCAGTTTTTGGTGGTGCAGATTTTGGTTCCCATCAGATCAATAACATCCAAGGCTATCTGCTGAAGAACATTTCCCTTCCCATCATTGATTTGACCTTTGCCTGTCCTAGAAGTTCAATTAAGTGTTGCACAAGCTTATACAGATGTGTATGGTTCCCAGCTTTCATTAACAAAAGCTCTTCCGTCCATACATTATCTTACATTGAGGATATACTGCCCTTTTCCCAAGGTTCAAATGGACTGATAAAAGTGTAGCAGGTACAGGATATTAGTATGTAATTTTATTTGTGTTGTACACTATTTGCCAACTTATTATTTTCTATGCGTGTATTTTAACTATCAAGACTCCTTTCTCAGAAAAACAATAGAGCAATAATGTATTTTTCTGGAATTTTTTCCAAGCTACCTCTTATCGAGTAATAAAAAACTTTAAAAAAACATTTCCATGTGTTTATCACTTCAGTAATCACTTTTTATCTATGCTTTTACAATCAATATTGTTTTGAATGCTGTGTAATTATTACAATTGTTTGGCAGATTTATTTGCTTAGATATAGGTTTTGAGTAGCTGTATTTTTTAAATGTTTTTAAACAATCCTCCAAACCCGTGGAATGGAATTCCTGTATATATATAGTATAACTTGTTTCTTCACAGGTTGAAGCCACACCTTTTCAAGCATGCATATCCTCCAGTAGTTGTCTTCTGTTCTCAGCAGGCCTATGGTTGACATACACCTTCTGTCCCTGATACATGACTTCACCATATGCTGATGACTTGGTCTTTATTATTATGTAAACTAGAGCCTAGAAAGTTGAAAAATGAATAAATGCAAAGTAATTTATAGTTAAAATTCCCATTTGTACAGTTCCTTAATTTGCTTCCACTTTTATAAGAGTACTCTGCTTAGAAAATTCTGCTCTCAACAGGAATTCATTCACTACAATCTTCAGCTCTCTCAATATTAACAAAGGCTGTAGCAGTGGTCTTGCAAATAAACCTTTCAGTCATCTTTTAAAACACACAGGACAATAGTCCCACGATATGATCTTAGTTGTTAAGATCAACAAAAGGCAGAGAAGTGTCAGTATGACCTTAGCTGACTAGACTAATAAAGGATGACAAAATCACTACATTTACATTCATTGAGATTTGGGCACTACCATTAATTAATTTCTATCACATTAAGGCCCTAATTTTGACCTTTTGTTTTTAAACTGGATCAAATTTATAATCTGCCTTGCTGTTATTGATATGTGGGCCATTTTTCAAAGAAATACATTAATTTTTGTAAATGGTTTAAACTCTCATTTGAAACAGGATGTTTTCTTCCTGAAAAGACCCAAAGATATCCTTTAAATATGGTTGGAAGATGTCTCCATGATATATCATTAACAGATGCATGTTAGTTGGGTGCTGGATTTTTTGCTTTGGTCATGTGACCTTGGTGTAAAGTTCAAAAGTCAGTGTAATTTGAAAACCTTCCCAAGAATGGTGTTTTTGGTTATCTTAAACAAAGTTGGAGAGTATAAAAATATTAAATACACATCTCGTTTTATCACCATAATTGTAGTTTTTTGGATAAAAAGTTTTTTTATTTAAATATTGAACAAAAATAAGCATGAAACTATGTTTGCCCATTTGTTGTTCCTATAGTGTATTTGATTTATATATCTCCACATCACAGTAAATGGTGAAGAACAATTTTCTCACAAAATAGGTTTGCTGGTTGATGTGGTTGAGAGGCTTTTTGTGACCAATGTTTAGATATTTCCATCACCCCAATTTTCACAGGAGGTTATGTGTAAACAACTGCATGAACCAAGAAGGCTATAACAATAAAACAACTTTACAGGAATTTTACAGTAAACACAGTCTAATATATGAGAAAGGCTGCACTTAAAAATAGCATAATTACACTTATGACTGTTGTAACACATAATGAAGAAATTGTATGCATAACTACACAGGTGGAAACTTGTGTTTCAATCAAAGAGATATTCTTTGTGAATCTCTCAAACATTCAGACAGGTCTGTGTGGTCATAACAGATTGTATTTGAAATTTGGTCCATGGGCTATCCTGTAAAATGGACCAAATGGACCTTGTATGTTGGCAGTGCATGTTTCAAAACAAACAGCCCAGTATAGCCATTCCACCCTTCTTCATCCGTTCTGTGTGTACTTTTTAGTTTGACATGTAAGAGGTCATGAAAGGTTTTTCAAATATTTTGAAAAAGTTGTTATGAGCTGGAAATGCTGCAAGTGTTTTGGTGAATGCGTCCTCCCCAAATGAAAATCCCAACATACAAAACCTCATGAAGACTACGGAAACTCCAAACACATCAAGCCACAAATGAGTCGTGATGAGTTAAATATTTCCACCTACCGTGTATGTGTAGCTCATGAGGCCAACACGGAACAGTGTAAGCATGGTGTTAACATATAGAGAGAGGGTAGAAAGCCTCAGCTATCTTCAATTTTATCCAAAAATTGATTTGTAATTTATCCAGATTAATATGACATCTAATCCTTTGTACTTGTAGGTTCTTAGGCATAGAAAAGAAAAAACAATGCCTCAAACTTGTATTGCCATGTGACCCTGAGTGTGATGCACTCTACAATGATGAATGTGAAGGTACATGAGCCCTGCTGAATTGATCGATTTAAAATTCTCTACATACTTTGGATGTTCTAAATGATTAAGTAAATTTGACGTAAAAAATGAGCAGAAATGTAAAATAACAGAGTCTACTCCTCTTATGTTAATATTTATTGTTTATTTATATTGTATGACAAAATTATTTATTAGGCTGACACAAAGAAAGTTATATAAACAATTAGATACAAAATCACATTGTAGCAAAAAAATGTGTTTTATTGTAGAATATAAGTATGTATAAATGATTCTAATTAGCAAACTTATAAAGATTGATGTCGCATGGAAAGGTTCTTTTGAATCTTCGTTGTAGAAAATATACATAAAATAAATCCTATATTATCTTTTTGAGGTCAAGTCAAATGTAATAACCACAAGAACAAATTTTATTGTATCTAAAAGCTCCCCTCTTCCTTTAAGTAAAACTAACAACACTTTTACACAGTGGACAGATTGTCTGGGAGACAGATCTGCAAGCATTATCTGTCACCAGAATTCCTTACAACTGGTATTATGTCTCATATGCATAAATGTACATTTGCCTATATTTCTAAGAAGTGCAATTCATGTTTGCACTCTGTGACATTTGTACCTAGTGACACTCTTGCTTTTATTAAAAAGGTAAATATGGTACATTTAGGGGGAAGCCTTGATTAGGCTCTTATGAGTTTTGAATCACAGACCCAATAGGTTTGATACTGTCAACTCTATATAAATAGAAGTAATATATTAAACTGGAATAGATTGGAAAAAGTAAAAACATTCAGGATCTATGGGTGTAGTTTGAGATAGGTTTAATTAAGATAGTTTCCCAATTTTTCCCAATAGCTTTCCGAATGACACTGCGATTGCTTCAAGAAGTTTTCTGATAGGTTCCCGAAAAAATTTGCGACAGTTTCTTGATCCATCCGATTGGTTTAAGATCGACTTATGATGAAAAAGATAGGTTTAAGATCACTGTAAGATCACTTTACAAATGGTAGGATAGGTTTACAATGATAATAATCTGACAAACGTCAAGAGTAGTTTGTGATAATTTCAAACAGTTCAATATTATTGTAAACTGTTCCTGATGGACTGCCAAACACATCCAATCAGGAAGCACTCCAGAAGAAATGGGGCCTCCATACACAATCGTTTCGTTCATAGGTTGTCAAGGGTGTAATATCATTCTGATTGAAAAGATTGATCATCTGAACAGCAAAAAATAATGGATGGTATTCCAATTGAGGGCACAAACACAAAAATGGAACAGGCCTATAATGGCAGTGTAGAGGTTGTTAACGTAGATACACATACTTTTTTTTCATAAATGTAAATTTTTATTACACTTGTAATTTGGACAATTTTGTTATATAAATATGAAACCTGCAATACAGTTGAACCTCGTTCACATGTCAAGGGATCAGAGCAAGATGAGCATTCACCAGGATTCCCAATAGAATGGTTAATTCAATAAAAACCATCCTCTGTTTGCCTTATGTACGGTAAGTAACATGAAATTTGCCACAGTATGTATAGAGTAAGAAATCTAAAATTCGCCAGGAATCTAAAATTCGCCACCTCTAAAACCTTAGTTAAATTTATGAAGAAAATGACGTTTTTGTCCAAAAATTGGTATTTTTCAGTTCACAAAGCCTTAATTTACTATACAGTCAACAAATCTCACCACAATTCATTTATTTTATTAGTATTTTCACATGTGGCGAATTTCAGATATGTGGCAAATTTTAGATTTCTTACTCTAATCTTCCACTGGGTGCCCTCCCTTTGATAAAAGGAACAAAAACAATCAAAATTTGTGCCAATTTCACATCAAAAGAGATCAGAGGGCTAAATCATATGCTTGTCTCATCAGTGCAGTTTCATTTCTCTTTTTATTTCATTGTATTTTAATCATTAAAGAAGGTGTCATATAGTTTTGTTATTAATTGTTGCCTAATAGTGAATAAAATATGTTTAAACCAAGGCCCATATTCACTAAAATTCTCATCCTTACAATACTCTTTCTCTAAGAATTTTCTTTGTAAATAGAGAAAATTCCAAGAAAGAGAAAAATTTCTGAGAATAAAAGGTATATTAATAAAAGATAATATTTGCATTAAAAAATCTTTTCTATTAAACTTTTCCTATAAATACTGATAATACATTCTTGCCTGTCAGCAACTCAACAACTAATGCTGTTTCCCACACAGCTATTTTGTCCAATTTGTATGTAATTTTAACCTTTAGAAGCTTAAAAATTCCAATAATTTAAAAAATTCCTTGAAATGTTTCTTGGCTGAAAATTTTCTCAGAAAATGGTTGTTTTCTAAGGAAAAGAACCATTCTGGGTATAAGAATGTACAAGTTCTACTGAACAGAGTTTGTATTGATAATGTGATGGGTAATTTTAGACAATAACAAATGTCTATTGAGTAAAAAGTTACCTGACTTTGTTGTTCCCCATTACCACTGCTCTGGTAGAGAAATTTGATAAAAATATAATAGAAAACTGGCATTAGAATCCGCTAATTGCCTGTAAATGTCATTGGCATGAAACAGACACTCATTCGTCTCCATCTATTTAATGAGACTCATTTGTATAAAAGAAGTATCTCCTTTAAGGAAAAAAATAATCAAATTTGTACTTTGTCCACCATAAATTTGCCATCAGGTAGCCAAGTAAAGGTTTTAACTATAATAGGAAAACGTCCCGAATGACATGTACAGAAAAAATATATCACGAATGAAGATAACAATATTATACGAGTGCGTAGCACGAGTATTATATTGTTAATCTTCATGAGTGATATATTTTTTCTGTATATGTCTGATGAGGGATGTTTTACTTTTATTATCCACCATTTTGTGCGATTTATGGGTCAAATAATATGAATATTTAATGAGAAAAAGTGAAACAGACTGTCAAAAAGGATGAGCAACACTGAATATAAAACTTCAATCTTTACCTTGCAATATCTCAGTCATTTCTGCATGGATATTTATGCAACATACATCAGCAGAAGCGCTAGAATAACACCTTTCTAATGATATATTATACATATTTTTAAGTTACATACTTTCCGAGATATTGTTGAAAAACCGGAAGTTAATCACACTCAATATCCATAGTACCGGGGCGCCGGTGTATACAAAAAAAATACATCCCGGTCTGTATTTCCCCGTATTTAGGGCAAATACGTCGCGTGGTGGATAATAAATACCGAATCCATCAGTTTTTGCTGTACTTTACTTGTCAAAAAAAGCCCATTTTCAATTATCTTTGAATTGTGTATTTGTGTTCCACACATGTAAACAAAAATTCATATCATAATATTTCAGTTACATTTCTTCTGAATTTGAAATGAATGAAATTGACTGTGCATTGTTTATTGTTAGATTTTCATAAGTAAGTCAAACTAAGTACATGTTTACAGCCCCATTGGCCCAGTGGTTCTATCAGGCATGTGACAACTTGGCTTCAACCTCTGCAGTTGTGAGTTGGAACTGGTCTCTCCACAACATGTATTGATGACTGAAGACCTGCCTTTCCTTAAATAACTTTAAAGTCGATAAAAATACTCCAGTGTTATTTTGACTATTTACACTTCAGTAACATATATATATATTCATAAACATATTCACCTTGCCTCATAAACCTGTGATGCTTTGAAGGATGCATAGCATTGGTCTGCGCTAATTCAGTCAGATTTTAGAGTATTTCATCACTTTATTAGCACATCTTAATGCACAAAAAATAACTTAGAAAAATATAATAACCATCAGGCATCATGAGCCCCCCCCCCCCCCCCCCCCCCCCCCCTTTAACCACAAAAATACCCAGCAACAACCAAGCAAAATTCAGGTGGGAAATCTGTGAAGAAATAGTATGTTTGAAGTTCTGTATGATCAAAGTTTTACAAGTTACTTATAAACTTTATAAAGTTATTGTTGTGTCTTAGAAGATCCATATTAACAAATATCAGAGATCAAGATTTACCCATTTTATTTATTATTGAGCCATTTTTAAGAAAATTATACACACCTTGGCAGAGGTATGTGCTCTCTGAGTGTTCTTGGTTTTTAAGTTTTGTTCTCAAAAACAAAAACAAAATGGTTATAAATTGTAAAATCAGCTGTTGCTCTTAATATGTTATAACAGTCTTGTTCAAGCTTCTGTCAAGCTTTTAATAAAATACTTTTGAAGGTTAGACAAATGAGATTATTTCATGAACTACCTAATTATTTTAATCTTATTTGTCTTTGATAAAAACTTATTACAAAAATTCAACTGTAAATTTCTTCCATAGATTCTAAAAGACACTTTTAACACATTTTTAAAACTTGTTTTTATAACTGGTTTTTGGTTTTTGCAGAAAACATCAACAGGTTTTGGAAAATTCAAACAAACTCCATCTCTGATCTACTGTACACCTTATACAGGCTATGAGAGGTGTGTGAGTGCACAGTATTTACCATATTAGCTATTCCAAAGCCCTGTGGCACTCCTCATTATAAGGCAATTACAAACATATCCTGTTATTTTCATAGCAATTATCACTGTTGAGTGAATTGTGCTGTATGGCGGATCCCATGATGACAATAAAAATATTCAAAATTTGAATGTGATCTTGTCAATTTGAAATTAATTATGCGTGCCACTTTTTTCTTTCAAGCACATGCATGTTTAAGGTTATCTATTCACAGAGATTAGTATTGTTATCATGATAATATATATATGTCTGATGAATTTCTAACTGATGGCCAAATTGATCAGGACTCTTATTGTATGGTCTTCCATTAAATATAATAGGTATGAACATACAGTACCAATTATTTACAACCAAATTACCTCCTACTATAATTTTAGAAATTTAGTATTTCCTGTTCATTATTTAACATTCCATGAGATTTTACATGTTATGTTACTTAGTTCATGTACACACATATATATATTTATAGATAGATAATACATGTCAATTGGTTTTGACAATCCCATTCAGAATCTACATTGTGCATATCTCTTATTAAAAATTGTACTACACATCCACACCTTGCTACTTCCATACTACAAATATAAACTAAACTCTATTAAGCTGAAATTTTTGTTCAAATGAATTAATTGTTTACAAAATAAGCACATCATAAAACTTAACTTGATGTCATTGAAATGCAGAATTTGGACTTTGACAGAATGTTATGTTTCACTGTTGACTGATGTATTGTTCACACTTCTCAAGTGTAGTGTTTTGTAATCTATGTCTGATACGGTTAATATGGACTGATGAGACCAGGGGAAAAAATCTATAAAAATTCATTAACAAATCTGTAAATTATCAGGAAAGTCCAAAAACTTGACTTTCACATGACCGAAAATAAAGAAAAAATACTCGTATATTTAGGTTTTGCACAGTGATAAATTTCTACAGTTTAAAATATCTGGGTCGATTGTGGACCTGTAAACAAGCAGGGTTTGTATTCATAAAGATTCTTGGAATTTTTCTTAGAATTAAACTTAAGAAAAATTCTATGCTAAGAATATCCTTATTCTTAGAATAAAATCCTATTTACAAAACAATTCTTAGCTGAGAATAATTCTAAGAATAGAAGTAAAAGGAAATGTATGCAATTCTTAGAATTTTTCTTAGACTAAGTGCAATTCTAAGAAAAATTCTAAGAATACAGATCTTGGCATATGTGAACAGAAAGCTATAAATTTTGAAATAATATAAATATTCTGCATTTCAGTACAGTGCACACAATGGACAACTTAATATGTAACACTCTTTTCTGGATGTCGATTTGCAATCGGTTGCTGCACTATAATCACCAAAACAACTATTTTTCTTAAGTTTAGCATGCTATGTACCAGTCTTAGATTTAAATCAAATTCTTAGAATATTCTAAGAATAAGAATCTTTATGAATAGCAAATTCTTATTCTTAGAAAAATTCTTAAGAATAAGAAGCATTCTTAGAAAAATTCTAAGAATAAGAACCTTTGTAAATAAGAAAATTCTCGATTTTTCTAAGAAAAGTGACAATTCTAAGAAAAATGACAATTCTAAGAAAAATTCTAAGAATAAGAGTAATTCTAAGAAAAAGAATACAGGCCCAGGTGACACACTTTAACAGATGATGTAATGCGATGTCTGACTAGAAAGGGAACTCTCCAAATAGGTCTGTATGGGTGTTTTATTGGAAAATAGTGAAAGCGGTGTAATCGAGTCTGCGTTTGTTTATCTCGACTGATTCCGGTCAGTGACACAGTGTAATTGTTTTTCATGTCCTTTGTTTCACATGAATAATGCATGAATAATTTTTACCTAATCAAGATTTCTAGAGAAGAGTAAGCTTTACTTGAAAAAGGTCCACCATAAACCCAATATTTATTTCTATTAAAAGAGAAAAATATGTATTAGAAGTCTCACACAGAGGTTTTTAAGCGTGAGCTCTAGTGAGGCTTATGCTTCTAGAGATCCCTTTTTTTTATTTTTTGTCTTTGGACTTTCATAAATTTTGGCATAGGGTGATGAGAGCCTGCCTCCTCACTGAAGTTAAGCGGCAGTGGGCTATGTTAGTACTGGGATGGGTGACTGCTTCAGTGCACTACTCATTTCTCCAATGGCTCTGAGGCTCACGCCAGTAGACCGAAACCCCTTTTGGCCTTGTTATTTTATCTGTTCTCTGGATATAACTGAATCTACCAAGAAACTCGGGTAACTCTAGCAAGATTTGTATGTGGATACTTTTAGCAAAGCAAATCTTCCTTAGTTTGGCCACTCAGACCATCTTTGTAGTCCCATTGATTTGAATCTAATTTAATCAGACTTTTATAGCACTTAATATCTGTACTGGAAGACTGAAAACACTGCATGAAACAAAAATCACTGTTCCAAAATCATGAAGCCATTTAACAGCATGTAAACATCATTGTGGTGATAAAACAAAGTTAAGCAATCATCCTTACAACATTGGCTGAAGATGAGGTGGTGATGTTGTGCAATTTACACAGTTTTGTAAATATTTTGCTTCACTGTATGATTGATATCACTGAATGGACAACAGGATGTTTTAGGTGATAGAGAAAATAACCTGATCAGTCTGAAAAAAGTATGTTGGGACAATTTATTGTGACCATACACAATTTCATAACAATCTTGTTGGAGCATCAAATTGATTAGCTCCACAGAGATACAATCTTAAGATAAAGGACTACCTGAATCTTACTTTTGAGCTGTAGTAGTCTGTCCTGCAGTTAACAAATCACCTGACTGTGACATGACCACAGAGAGTAAGTCTTTGGAGCGAATGGTAGACTCTGTGAAATTTGAACTTCTGTTTCTTTTTGAGTGTTTTTTAGAAGTCTTTGGTCATGACTCAGAATTGAGTAGGAAATGTTAAAATTGGCACAGTCCTTAAATTCTAGAATTTCTGTCGCTACAACAGGATTTTGATCTCACCTGATGCAAAGCTGGCACAAATTTTCATATTTTTTTGTCTTTTATAGGGTGCCTCCAGTTGGACATTTCCTTGGTAAATTTCACAGTTGTTACTTTATAACAGTCACTGTTTTTATGGTTATTTTTGTCCACTTTGTACTGACATAAGTATTGCTTCCAATGCAGAGGAAACTGTAAGGCTTATAGTGTCCATGTTTTTCAAGTCTCTTTCAGACTATAGCCTGCAAGTCATTTCAATAAAGTTCAATTGTAAGAACTATTTGGTTTGAATAATGCAAGAATAAAGACATAAATGCCTTTGCCAATGAGCTTTGCTCTGGAATTGTTGCACATAAAAAGTTTAGATATGTTCAGGTAATTCAAAATATGGGATTATGCATCACTTTTAACAGCTAATAAATCTATTAGGGCTTAAACAGTCAGACCTCTTGGTACTGCTGAAAAAGCTGAAGTTTATCTTCCAAAGTTAGTCATTTTGATGGGATAGAGCTGGCTATAACAGAAGTTTTTTTCACATGTTTTTCTTTTCACTTTGTCACTATTTAAAGTGTTATCATATTATTGCCACATTAGTTAGCTGACTCAGTGCTCATTCCACCACTTCTGGCTTCTTCAAATATCCCAGTCATTCAGAGAATTCAAGGATCTCAGACAAAACATGCCAGACAGTTAAGACCTCTAATGTCATAAAGTTATTTTAACATAATTAACTTGAGGAGATGAGACTGTTTCATTCATTACAGGAGCTATGTTAAGGTCATGAAAAAAACAACATGCTTTAAATTCCAGAAAAATAATATCCTTTATTGATTTATATTCCTAAGTGAAAAAACCCCTATCTGTTCCACATTAATTAATTGTCAGTGATAAGAGTACTTTAGTCAATGGACAGTTTGGATAAAAATACAAGGTATTTTTTCAAAATGCCTTGCAAAAACAGTGGTGGTAATTAGTTCTGGAGTAAATAATCATAGGCACTTTCTGACAAACACCCACGTTTAGTCTATATATTACTGGGTAATGGCCTCAAAATAAGATGTGTTAAGTATAAATACTTAATTTTTTCTCCTCCCGTTTTTTAGGCCCATTCTAAAATAACATATTTATAATTGTCATCTGTACTAAAAACAAGAACATAGCCATGCCAGAGAGGGAAAAGGAATGTCAGTTGTACTTATACATCTAAACAGTTTGTTTGGGAAACAATTATGTGGCTCAAAAACAGAGAATGACAAAAATCATAACAATACTGTGTGGAGTCTGCCAGCTGATTTGATCTGGTCCTGGCTACATGGTCTTCAACAAAATTTTTCCCCAAACTACTACATAGATAGACTAATGCTGTGAATACATATAACTGCATCCAATGCAGATTGCTGATCTAGCATGATAATGGACAATATAGGGAGGGGGTAAGGAGAGACACAGGACCTTATCTGGACTGTATCCAGATTATCAGATACTCTCAGTAGATTGCTGAAAGCATAGTCTTTTTTAGGGAACAAAATATCAAAGAAAACAATTCTGCCTGGGTGTGGCTATTTGTAATCACATACTAATTGTCAAAACACGCAGATCCAAATCTAAATCTATCAGTTGATCCAGATTGAATTCCTACACAAGATTTCCTTATGGTATTCACACTGCAACAAATGCTTCATACAAATATGGGATTGAATTTTGTTTTCATGTATGTTATGATTATAAAATTAATATCAGTTTAAAATCTAAGAGGAAATCTTTGTTTAAAAATCTTTGAGGAATTTTTGGTTCAGTGTGCTCCCTTTCACTCTCTATGATAAACATCTTCAGAATCAACCACCCGGATCTGTATGGACATTTTGTTTGCTTTACTTCAGTCATAAAATTATGACCCATGATTATAATAAATTCTGTTTAATTAGAGTCACTAGAAGTGTAATCTGGCTAGAGTTAAAAACCATATTTGATGCCAACATCAGAAACTGTATTTTCATACAAACGTGTGAAAGATAAAATTGTGGGGTTTTTTTTTCAAATATTATGAAGAACTTTCAGATTATATGATGTGGTTTTTTTATTTGTTTTTATTGCCAGAAAACAAATTTACATGAGTTTACAGTAACACAATTTTTAAATATTAATTGAATAACATAATTTATCAATAATAATTACTTTCAAGCTTTCTTAGTAGTCTTAAAACACAACAGAAAGGAGTAGACATTGAATCAATATAGGATAAAACAGGAAGATGCACTTATATGATGAAGGTACTTAAAGACAGATGTTAGGCGGACATTGAGGACTTCAATATTACGCTTTATACATATGTTTTGTTAAGTCTCACTCAAAAAGTGTTTTTTTTTACACTCCAAAGTAATTTAGATTCTCAAGCAAAAAAAAAAACAAAAAAAACGTGGAATTTTTACTTTCTTTGGAACTTAAAAAGTTTAATCTTTAGTTCAGAACAGGAGACTATTTTTAATTGATTTATTAGTATCTGAAAATCATAGTTAATTAAAATTATTCATCTGGTCACTCGAAAATGAGTTCAATAAAGTTGAACTCTGGAGTGTTAACTTCTTGCTTTTGTTACCCTGAAGAATTATTACTCACAAGGTTTTGATTTTTGCTTAAGTTGCATAGTGAAGGAGGTCATACTTCCCTATCTGTCTGGTTCAGTACAGTCAATTATGTTTTATTTAAACATACACCTATTTCATTTGCAATTGGACAACAATCATACAGTACAATTATATTAAGACCTTTTGTAAGTCCTCCAGTACAGTCAATTATAACTCAACAGTACACAATTTGAGCTTGTGTGGTATGTAGGTTAAAAAGTGCATCCACATTGTGAGCTAACCGGCTATGCACTTAAATAATATTTTCAGCTAGACCTACACTTTCTGGAAAGATAAACAACTGACAAATCTCTTCCTGGGAAAATTCCTTTCTTTCTGATGCGTGATAACTGTGGCTGTCGCTGTATTTAAGAACTTTTTACTTTTCAAGATGTCTGCCTTTTAAGTTCAGTTTGATTTTAACCTTGTAAAATAGAGATTTGTTTATGTTTGTACATTGTTACAATCTTATGAAAGAAATTGACTATCTTGCAATACCTCCTTTAGGGAGATTTATTTGAGAATGTTTTGCATACCTAACACTGTAAACACAGTAATATGGGATAGTCTGAGAAAAATTTTTTCTGGCATAGCTTACAAAGTCATAACGAGACGTGTACCATACCAGGCCAGACTCCTAAATACTGATGTACAGAAGAAGGACTATATCCATCCCATATACCATAAACATCTAATTTTTATTAAAGTAATTCACTTTTTGGCTCTTAATGACCACCACAATATCCTTTGTATAGAGGTTTTCAAACTCATACCTCATCCTCGGTGGACAGTATGATCAGTGAAGTTTGACAATATTATAGCAGGAAGCAATTTACAATATTATGTCCTAGTTGCATATAATGTGGAATCTCTGTACTTCAAGGAACACCAATCATATATATCAATGATGAAAAAACTCCAATTTTAATTCATCCAAAAGGATCTTTACCATATAGTAATATTTCATGTAGCAAGATCACGCAGCAGCAAGAATGCTTGCTAGAAAAAGTTTTTCAGTCTGTTATATTAGATGGCGTTTTTATCACCATGTGTTAACTTCCCTTGACTAAAGGTAAGAAGTAAGTGTATTTATAAATTTATAAACCAAAGAACTCCTGTGTAAACCATGTAGCATAGGCAGGCTATAGTATAATGTGATATATAAAACTTTGGAGGAACAAGGGATAACATAAATGTATTCTGAATATCCTGGGATAGGGATAAGAGTTAGGGATACAATAAATAGTCATTGCAGTGATTGAGCTAGCTTCTGATAAGATTATTAGATGGCTGTTCCATTTCTATGATATATCGTAAACCTTGTTGTGAAAATGCACGATTCAGAGTATAATTTACAATAGGTTTACCATGGCTTTACAATTTGTTCCCAATGCACAAGATATTTTCCCGATAGGTTACCGATTGGCATTGCCATTGCCTCAGAAAATCTTCTGATTGGTTTGCAATTGTTTCCTGATCTATCGGATTGGTTTATGATGGACTTAAGATTAAACAGATTGGTTTGCATTGGCTGTAAGATGGAAAAGATTGCTGTACGAGTGTAAGATATGTTTAACATCACTGTAACATTAAAAAGATGACAATACAATGGTTTGTATTTCTTGTAAAATGTTCCCGATGGACTCCTGAATGCTGTACTCATAAACCTATAGGGAAGTTAGGTATTTTCCATGTAGGATCTCTGTATGATGGCTTTAAGATGATTAAGATGTATAAGATTCAGTTCCCGTTTGCTGAAAATTGACATTTGGGAGCAAGGTTTACAATTTATTGCAGAAACAACTGTTGATCCACAGAAATAATATCTAAACTTTAAGCCTCAAATGCACAAAGTACATCATTAAACATAAAGAGGGTCACATTTCTGTGATATAGCTTGTCTAAATGGCAATCTTTATTTAACAGAACTAAAATTCCATTCAATTCACAAAATTAAGAATTCAGCCTTGTAACCACTGGCCAACTGAAATTACATTTGTCTGAAGTCACTTTCAAACATTATGTTGAAGAGAGAGAAAGGTGACTGTAATAACACATTCACTATGAAATTTAAGGCTAACTATTTTTTAACCAGTAGTGTTGCATTATTTTGAAATAAGAGACATCTGTTGCTGTTGGTCTACTTGTGATATGTTAAATTCCTGGTGACAGATATGGTACTGACCATAGAGATAAACAAATCTGTCTCTCCAAAAAGTGAGGTTGGCTAAAACAATATTGGTTATCCAGTACTAAAATTAATGATATCAAAAGTGTAATTCATGTAACCTGTAACTACTTATTCTGTTGTACAGATGAATATGTGAAATAGAGGCATTATGTTATTTGTTCAACTTAATAGGTTACTCTTTATTGTGTGCAAGTCTGCTAGAAAATTTTATTTATTAGAGTATGTCTGGAAATTTTTCTGATAGGGTGCTTTTGACCTTTAACCATTTGCAAGGTTAGATGGTCATAATTGTCAATACATTTTGGTGAAAACTAATGGCAGCAACAGTGACATTTTGCAGACCTATAGAATCAGTATATTAAAATCTGAGACACAGTAAAATTGGGGGAGTGATCTACCCGAAATTGACTGACATTTGAAAGTGAGACAACTGATATGATTCTACTGGCAGGATCCTTTTCAACTTTTTACCTCTTTTTCAAGGTCAAACAGTGTTGTTGTGCCCAATTGCTCTTATATATCTCATATTATTTTGGATATAAGATAACTTGCAGGAGATCCCACTGTATGATTCTTCCAGTGGGGTCAGATATGACCTTTAACCCCGACTTCAGGGTCAAACTGATATCAAAACATGTAATATAAAATCATTAATAATCAATTTGAATATTCTCTTGCTATTGTCTTGAGGTGGGATTCACTTCAATCTTCCAAATGACTGTAAAGTATAAGTGTATTGTTACATTTTATTCATATATCTAGTGTACTGATGACCATCATATTTTATATGACCTTTTCTTCTAATAATGTGTTTGTATGAAGTTATCAAAATATTGTCACAGATCTTATTATTTCTATGACAAAGTGTCAACATTTGGGATCACTATTTCCATGGTACTAGTGTTTAAGTCATATGTTTACTCTAACAGACCACTTTAGAGAGTTTAATCTCTGAACTAGGTGATGCAAAATCATTTTTAATAAAACATGCAGTACCACACACATAAAGATGTATATTCAATCCCTTTGCTATAGAAAGGCTGAATTTTCTCTTGTTGTTAGAACCAATTAAACAAGTGAACCCCAAAATTGCCAGATACATATTAATGTAATTACCCATCCATCGACTTCCAATGTACATCCATTGCATTAGCACACCTGTTATCTTTTTAAGACAGATATATAAAATTAATGTAGTTATACTCTTTCAAAGTGCCATGACTGTGGTTGTCCAAATGAATGGGTGTTTGTGTAGTATCTTAAGTTTGGCTGATTCATAAACGGACAATTTTCTTTTGTATTATTTGATAGTTTATATTTGATAACAATGAATGTCGTTAGTTACAATGATATATGCTTCTATGAGTTAATGTTGAACAATTCATTTACGGGTAAGCTATGTTATTTCTTTTTTTAATATTTGATATATTGAGGTTAATGTACACAAAGTGTTGCAACAAAATAAGCATAACCACCCTTCCTTTCTTTAGTATTGTAATCTGTGGTCTTGATATTTCAATAACATTGTTCATTTTAGACTTGCTTTTCCTTTGAACACGATAACTGCAATAAACAGACCTGCCATTTATATCAGTAACAAATTAGAAGCAAATTCTATTGTTCCTGTACACTGCCTAGTCACTTTACTCTTTCCTTTATATACAGCTGAAAAGATGAGATTAATAATATCTGTGAGGAAACTGTGACTTATTGACCACAACAAGATTACCAAGGTTGATGTAGGAACTCAGATGGTTGAAACTGATCCAGCTGACCATTTGAACAAAGTGAACTATGAAAAAACTAAAGCTCTCATTTTGGTTACCTTAGTGTTATCTTCTTTATTATGCTTTACAGGGATTATCTGAAGCTTGGTAAAGCCATTGCCACAGATTAAATGAGTTGGGATTTCAATCTTTTCTCCAGACTAGTAGTAGCATTCAGAAAATTTGGTAACAGACAGAAAATGAATTTATATAGTCAGTAAATACAAAACTCTTATGAAACAGAGTTTTATGATATTCATTCCAGCATTTCTTGGTATTTATTCTAATAACATAAGGCATTTTACTGTGTCAGCTCCTACTAAATACAGTTATTTTGTGCAAAAAATACAACCAATGGATTCTGGAAGATATTTTAGCTGAACAGCTAATTAAATCCATGTAGTTTCTCTATTGAAGTAAGTTTTATGTATTCTGTGAGACCGTTTGAAAGAAAGCTATCGCATCAGTACTGAGGCTTTTGTAAGTTGCTTTAACACATTAGATAGGTGATAACCATTTTGGTGGAGGATATCAGTATAGATTAGGTGATCAGAATACTGCACAGTAAACCACTGTACATTATCAATAAACACCTGATAAGTTTCCTATTAAAGACTTGGTCAAAGTTGAGACAAAATGTGTATAACGCAACATCATTGATGGCCCATTTCAAATCAAAGTAGAACTTATTTATATTACACAGTAAACTTAAGTTCCGACAATTCCCGCATTAGTTCCACTTTCCCCTGGTTGATCAGAAGATGAGTATGCTCTGTTGATGTAGTCTGATAATTCAAGACCACATCCAGCAAGTATAGCTGTAGGTTCATCCATAATTATGGTTTTTAGTTTTATGGTTCTCCAGAACCACATTTGTGATTCCACATGAGCTTTCCTAAATTTATGAACTCCATTGACCTTTCCTTTATGCATAAAGGCAAATGATTTTTTTATAAATGACCTCATACATGACATTAACCTTATAAATGACCTCAGATGGCATTTTTGTCATTTACAATCTCATATAATTTTACTCATATTAATCATGTTAAATTACCTTTTTGTTAGTTATGACTTTAGATAACCTTTCCCATATTTATAACCTTAGTTGACCTTCCAATTATGTATATGACATATGACTGAATTTTACTGTTGTGTTCTCTGGTAATTATTCTTTTATTTATGACCTCAGATGAACTTTCTTTTATTTTTATTATCCACCTCGCGACGTATTTGCCCTAAATACGGGGAAATACAGACCGGGATATATTTTTTTTGTATACACCGGCGCCCTGGTACTATGGATAATGAGCGTGAATAACTTCCGGTTTTTCAACAATATCTCAGAAAGTATGTAACTTATAAATATGTATTATATATCATTGGAAAGCTGTTCTTACAGCGCTTCTGCTCATGTGAATTACATAAAAATCTATTCAGAAATAATGGAGATATTGCAAGTTAAAGATTGAAGTTTTTATATTCATTGTTGCCTGTGCTTTTTGATAGCCTTTGTCAAATACTTTTATTAAATATTCATCTTATTTCACCCATAATGCATACGAATGGTGGATAATAAAAGTAAAACATCCCTCATCAGACAAATACAGAAAAAAATATATCACTCATGAAGATTAACAATATAATACTCGTGCTGCGCACTCGTATAATATTGTTATCTTCATTCGTGATATATTTTTTCCGTATTTGTCATTCGGGATGTTTTCCTATCATGACCTCAGATGAACTTTCTTTTATTTGTAACCTCAGATGACCTTTTTTTAGTTAGGACCATGACCTTTCCCTTTATTTTGAACCTTAGATGTCCTTTCTTTTATTTATGACCTCAGATGGCCTTTTCTTGATTATGACCTTGACTTTTTCAAAATCAATTACCCTACCTACACCACATACCATGGTCGATAGGCATGTACTGTATGCGTTATACATAATCCTTTTTAAATACAATTCTATTTTAGTGTATTCATCATGTATTTTGCGCTTAATTTTTTCTCATAAAATTAGTTTTGATCTGGTTTGCTTTCTGGTAATTTTCCTAAACATTTTAGTCAACTCGCCTCTTTGTTATAAAGTTCAACACTTTAATAAAGTTTAGTTTTCCTAGTCTCTATTTATAATTCTTGTGTTCTCTTTATATATTTGTGTGGTATAAAGTCTGTACAAGTTCTAATCAGTTCATTGCATCTGTATGGAAAACTAGCTCTACATCTCTTCAGGGTAAGCACTAAAACTTGTACAGGAAATGTCAAGTCAAACTTGGAGTGTCTAACAGCACTGCAGCTCTGATAATACTCCCAGATAAACTTCCACCAACCACTCCTTGGTTTGTATCCATCGAAACTGGCAGAAGTTTTTCAACAGTAATTTGGAAGTTTTCCTAGTTTCCAATTAATTAAAAACACATCTTCCTGTATATTTCATCATTTTCTAAATTCGTGCATTGAAATATTAATCAGTGCTGAGTAACATTGATTTCTGCAATGTTTTGTGAAGTTTGTGATTGTATTTAAGTTTATGAACACAGACACATCTCCAAACGGAACAAGGTTTGGAGATAAAAATAAGGTATAGCCCTTGCTTCTGAAGTGAGAGCCAAAATCTAGATCACTAATCCCAGCCAAACTTTTTCCCTATGTGAAAACATGGAAGTGAATGGAAAAAAATAGCTATCTACTCCATTACAACAATAAGAGTATACTTCATTTTGAACAGTAGCCCACACAGGGAGTAAATCCTTGTCTGATGAATGGTTGCCTTTTTTAACTAGGACCATATCCCTCAAACTTCATCGAACTGGAATCCAGATTTACTCAGGATCCAAAAACTTAGGTTTGAAAGTTCCTGTTATAAACCTGAAAATGTTTGCTATCTAGGTTAATCACCTCTTAATGTATCAATAAAATTCCGTTCAAATTCTGAGCAGATTCACCTCGAATGTTTTTCTCTGAATATGCGTATATCCTAAACTATTTATTGCATACATATATTAACTTGAATCCAACTTTAGGTTGGTACTAAAAGAGAGATACAGTTCCTGTTATTTTATGGATATTAACTCAATGTCTGTTTCAGTAATTCTGAGTACGACTGTTTCCTGGAATGTTATTAAGACTTTTCATATTGACTGATGTATAAACTTTTTGCTGCAAGTAATTAGGCTAGGAAGATCCCTGTGGCATCGGGATGTCAGAGATACTCCCTGCACTTATACCTTTGTTGTGGCATTACTTTTAAATGGATTTTTATAAATTTCCTGTAATAAGTTTAACATATTTTTCAGAAAGTGTGAATAATTATTTTTACAATATAAACAAAGAAGGTAGAGTAAAAGCTCTATTATCCAACAATCTGATATCCAAATATTCACTTTTAGGAACTTGTTTCTTCTTTCCAAATTTGTATTTTCCTATCCATATATACTAAAGTGTCCCTTCCATTATCAAAACATAATCTTACCCAACATGGTCCGAAACTGAATGTTACAATGTAGTTTTCATAGTCCACATTAGGCAGGCCCATAAGTATGACAACCCAAAGATGGTTCCAAAGTAAGTCCTGAATTGTCAAGATTGACAAACTTTTGTTGATGTTGTAGGAAAGTTTATTTATCATATCATATAATATTTTCCTTGCTCAGAGATTTTTTTTCCTGAAACTAACATGCATTTACATTAGCATGAAAACACAATCTGTGAGATGTTACAAAATACTAGATTAGTTAAGAATTTCCCGCGATTCAAAGAAACAAACATGGGTTTTCTCATTAGCAAATTCCTTATACTTTGGTGAATTTCAGGTTTCTTCCTGTACCATTTCTCTTGTTTTTATTTAGTATTCTGAACACATGACCTCAAAACAAATTTAAAAACTGTCGTCCAAGTTATAAGAAACCACTACGAATGTTGATTAATATGACAATTCATAAAATATTTTATACACACTGAATACATGCACTCTCGTAAATACAATATGTAAAAACAATAGACAATGATTTATTGCAACATTGTTAGAGTATAAATGAACATTAAACACATACATTTGATATACATAGAACCATATTTTATGCTTTTTTTTTGTGTTTCCCACTGTTCCATGAGTTTAGATTCTTTCAGTCCCCAGGGATTGAATAACAGATGTAAATGTGATATTTTAAGACCAGAATATATGTAGTCAGTGTCAGTTTTGCTGAATATATAGATGTATGTAACCAACAAATGATTTGGTAGCAACTTATTACATTCTTTAAGTTTGAAAAGTGCTTGATTTTTTATTAGTTGGTTTTACCATTGGTTATGGAGACTAATTCTGTTTAATGTCAATGATATTGTTTTTTTAAATACCAGGGGCTTAACAGTATTTATATGATGTAAGTAAATATATATTTAAAAAGTGACTTATATAGTATATCTTTTACTAAGCACTCCCCCATAATCATTCATGTAAAATAATATTTATTTGAAACATTAGGCTGGTTTTTTTTCTGTTCATAATTTACAACACCTCTGTAGCCTCACAAGTTACACACTGAAAATGTCTTGAGATCATGGAATGTGAATCATTCAGTCAGTTTGGGTTCACTGTTCTGGGTCATTGTCAAATTAATACATTTATTACGTTTTTATGCAGTTTTGAATTTGTAAATGTGGAATATATCAGAGGAAGTGATTAATCTCTTTTGAAGAGCTTAAAAAGTTACGTTGCTTAATTTCCAATTTCTTGCAGCAAAGTGCAAGTTTCATAAACATTTTGTGAATGACAGGAGAGAATAAAATGGGGTTGAAATATAAAGTGAAAAAGGAGTCAAAATAAGGGGGGTTGGTGAAAAGAGTCCTGAGAGGATAAAAAGATGTTTGAAATTGGGATCCTGGAGAGGATAAACTAGGTGGGGTTAAAGTAAGGAGACGACAAAAAAGTAGGGTTGAAAAAGGAAGGGCAAAAACTGGTGGGGTTGATATGTGCAATGAAAAAATAAATTGGGATTAAAATAAGGAGAGGAAAGAAATGTATTGAAATAAGGAGACAATAAAAAACATATTTTAAATAAGGAGAGGATAAAATGTGGGGTTGAAATAGGGAAACATAAAATGTGCATGTTTTGATATATAAGGAGGGGATAATGGGCTAGAGGAATGAAATAAGGAGCTCATGGCAGTAACTTTTTGCAACAGTTAATTATTTAGTACGTGCATATGTCAATGAAATGTATCTTGTTCTACAATCATGGCCCAGCCTAGTGTCTGTATGCTCTTCTGTTTAATTATTATTTCTATCCTTGTTTCAGTTCTTTGTACTTCTAATTACAGTCCATATTTGCTGTGATAAGATCAAGATTTGCAATACTAAATCCACACTGATACATATATTGTGTGCTTTATACTTCCGTCAATTTGAAGCCTTTGCTGGA
Organism: Sabellastarte sp. h YS-2021; assembly: GCA_964017235.1. Lineage (NCBI taxonomy): Eukaryota > Metazoa > Annelida > Polychaeta > Sabellida > Sabellidae > Sabellastarte > Sabellastarte sp. h YS-2021. The sequence continues at coordinate 136,228,997 of OZ024927.1, read as the reverse complement.
AAAAATCACTAACTTACATTCAAGGAATTTATACATCCTTGTATGAAGTCAGTGTGTATAAGTATTATGATTATACTATCATTGAAACTCTGTCACAAGCATCACTCAGTGAAAATTTAATAAAATTCTCTTATCACAACCCCAAATGCATACATTTACTAGTATAAGATAAAAACTACCTTTTATTAAAAGGAAGTGTAACTTGAAGGTGCAGTCAAAAAAGGAACTAGGTCTTTGATAATTAGCTGAAAGGTTCATTTATCTTCATTTCATATTTCCAAGACAGGATGTTTACAAGAATGTCGTAATCATAGGAATAGAAGCCTCTCTTCAAGTTAACACCATTATATATAACACAACTCTATTTTTGGGCGGGTTGAATGTAACCAACCCGCCTATAAGATTGATGTGTCAGACATCTGTCGTCCGTCCGTCTGTCAGTCAACATTTTAGTTTCCGGACTCGAACAAGCTTACAGCGATCAATTTAAAACTTAACAGGGTGGTAGGGCACCACCTGGGCTAGGTTGCTTTTGAAATTGGTCCCACTTCAAAAAACAAGATGGCTGCCATCTTGAAATTTTGTTTTTGGACTCTAACTCAAAGATGCTTCAGCCGATCAATTTGAAACTTTAACAGGGCGGTAGATCACCACCTAGGCTAGATTGCTTTCAAATTTGGTGCCATTTGGAAAAACAAGATGGCCCACATGGCCACCATCTTGAAATTCTGTTTCCGGACCCTAACTTGAAGACGCTTCAGTGGATTGATTTGAAATTTAACAGGGTGGTAGGGCACCACCTAGGCTAAGTTACTTTCAAAGTTGGTGCCATTTGGAAAAAAAAACAGATGGTCGCCATGGCCACCATCTTGAAATTCTGTCTCTGGGCTCTAACTTTGGGGCAAAGAAGAATCAAGCAGTGGCCAGCATTTTATTCTTCCTACCTTCTGGTCGGCTATTTCAGGGGTTAGTATGTTTCTTTACCAGACAATGGAAGAAAAAGACCAGAACTCTGCACATGCTCAGTGTAACTTTTACCTTAATTTCCATTCTCAAGAGAGTATCGTCACCATGAGGAAAATAACTTCATTTTGGCGGAAGTGTACTACTGTATGTCAAGGTCGTTTTGGCTGATACCAGACCCTTTTTTGTGAAAACAGACTGCTGTTTAGTCTACAGTGGTAGCACAGGATGGTAGGATAGCACCCAGGCTAGATTGTTTTCAAAATTGGTGCCATTTGGAAAAACAAGATGGCTGCCATCTTGAAATTCAGTTTGCGGATGTAAGTTGAAGATGCTTCTGTTAATTGATTTTAGACTTGACAAAATGGAAGGACAAAACCGAGCACTATTTTGATATGTGCATTACCAGTATCACAGCTATCATGTTGCATATATCTGGCACACATCCTGTAGACATGGCAAGTGCCAGTATGTGGTACCATCCCTGGTACTGATTGCACAACCGGCCTTTTGGGGTCTGCAACCCCAATTTCCTTATCTTGTTACACAACTCTACTGAGATCCATCTTCTTGAGAAGTGTGTAGATGCAGTTAAAACCCTGTATTTAGAACTCTTTGCAAAAGAAGTGCCTTGATGAAAATATAATGTCTCTTTGAGACCCTTTATTGACATTTAAACTGTTACCTGGATATCATGACTAAGCAGGATTATTCTGTAGCTGGTCCCTGAAGACTTGACTCGATTGGATTCAACTGTGTTCAAGTGCTTTGGGCCATTAGTCAAGTCATCTTTCATATGGCAGATAATTAGTTTCACTTTTTCCTTGGTATTAAATATGTTAAAAGATGCCTTTACATCCAGACAGAATCTCAGTCTTACCTCACTAAAGTAAAGTTGAACCTAAAGGGTTAAATTTCAAAGAGTTACGGCCATGGGGCAAGCACGGTAGTGATTACTGATTGCTTTCAGGCTGTAACAGAAAAAGACAAAATAAAACCAAACAAATTTATTTAATAATCAAAATAATCATTACAGTGAACTGAGATACTCTTAATAGTTCTTACAATATTACAATAATGAAACCAATCTGACCTGACCACAGTCCTGTCCAGGTAATAACAGTTAGACAAGTTTGTCCATTTGAATATGTCCAGCAGTCTGTCCTGAGGTCTGTTTGGCATCCAGTAACATGCAAATGTTGTATCCTGTAATTCTTTCAGTGTCTGATAACAAAAATGTCTATATCCTGTGATCCCTTCAGTGTCCACTAGCACAAAATATCTACATCCAAATATTCAGATTGTCTGCACAACTATACTGTTCATCCCAAAATGTGAGTAATATAGAGATATCATATACTAATTCTCACCAATGGTATAACTAATGTCATGTTATTGCTCTCGTCATACGATAATTTAGAAAAAAAGGAAAATATCAGTTTGTAATCTTAACTTGACTTAATTGTGCCAAGTAAGCACTTTTGATAAATATTTTTGTTTACTTTACTTTGAGCAGCAACAGCAATCTGTTTTCACAAAAAAAGGGTCTGGTATCAGCCAAAATGCCATATTTTCTGCACACATTTGGAAATTTAGAACAGCTAAAGTGTTTTTCAAATTTTTTATGGTAATAAATCCTTAACCTTTTTTTGCTCTTAATTTTCTGTTTGCTATTAATTGATTATAGACAGACATATATCTAAGAAATATGTAGTGATTGACTTACATGTAAAATGATTACTGGTATTTTGCATTTACTAAGGCTTTTGAAGAATGTTTTTGAAGTGTGTATGATTTGATTCAATGTAAGTGTGAGGTCACCTTACGTCTACCAGAGACTTGCTAATTTATCTGCATAAAAAATGTAATGGGTTTATAACATGTTTATAACATGTGGTGATATAATTATAAGCCTTATAAATATGAAATGGTAATAGTTTGTAGCCATATTCAAATTCCTGAAAATATTTAGAATTGAGCACATAATTCTATATGGAAAATATACAAGGTTTACTTAAATTCTCTGTCCAAAAAGCAAAATGTCTTAACAAAACCATGACATGTAAAAATATTCTCCACAGTTCCTGAATTGAATTTCATCACTGGATCACCGTTCAAACATTAACCAGCATGTTGTAAAATTCACAGAAATGACTGAAAATACATTCAACAGAAAACTTTCCCACAAGTATTTTGTCTATAACTCCTCCTAATTTTATGACGGTCTATAACTCCTCCTGATTTTATTTTTCCTCTCAGGCCTCGTCCCTCAGGTGTTGGTGGTGGTTTTTTCATTAGACCCTCATACATACCCCATAATATAGAATGTCCTTTTTATCAGTCATTTGAGAACATGGTGGTGTCAATTGGACTTCATGGCCGTTCATTGTTGCTTGCTTGCATCTACCGCCCTCCAGGATCATGTACCTGTAACTTTCAAGAAGAATTTATGTCATTTGTTGGTTTCCTGTCATCTGTTAACTCTTCATATTATATCTGTGGTGATTTCAATCTTCATGTTGATGTCCCAGTTGGTGATGGCCATAAATTTATGACCTTTCTTGATTTGTGTGATCTGAAACAGTTAGTCAATCAACCAACTCATCTGCATGGTCACATATTGGACCTCATTCTATCAACCAGTGATCAGGATACTATTGTTGATGTCAAAAGTTGCGATATTGTATCTGATTATGCATTAGTCAAATGCTCAGTTGCCTTCCCTCGTCAAGTAGCTCATATTCCAAATAAAGTCCAATATAGAAGGTGCCACTGTATCAACATGTCTGACTTCCGCTCAGATCTCAAAAATGCGTCTTTCGTCAAGTCTCCAGCTGATGCTATAGTTGATCTTTATGAACAATATGTACATGATTTGGGTAATGTTTTTGACAGGCATGCACCTCTTATATCTAGACTGACAAAGAAAGATTCTGCGGATTCGTTGTCTGATGATTATCGACATGCAAAATCCCTTAGGCGCCAATTTGAGAGAACTTGGTGTAGGGTCAAAAATCCACTGAACAGAAGTCGGCTTCATTGTCAGATTGCTCGGAGCAATGCACTTGTAAACAAGGATAAGTCAGACTATTACAGCAATCTGATTTCAAACAATATTCATGACTCTAGAAAACTATGGCGTGAGCTGCATAAAACCCTGAACAGATTCTCTGATGTGACACTTCCATCCCACGAGTCTGAAAAGTCATTGGCTGACCAGTTTGCCTCTCTTTTATGAACAAAATTAAGAAAGTTAGAGATACTTTCATTCCCTCTGGCACTGAAATGAGGTTCATCCTTCCAAAAATTACTGTCTTCAGGCAAGTTTCCGAAGATGATGTTGATAAAATAAGTAAAACGTCACCAACAAAATCCTGCCTGTTAGATCCTTGCCCGACATTTCGTATCAAGGAATGTATTGATATACTGCTACCATCACTTACAAAGCTGGTCAACTGCTCATTCATGGAGGGATTCCCCCCTGATACTTTCAAAACTGCTGTTGTCACTCCTCTTATTAAAAAGGCAAATCTTCCTTCAGACAACCAGAAGAATTATCGCCCTGTATCTGGCCTTAGTTTCATATCAAAACTTGTTGGATGTGTGGTTGCTAAGCAGCTGTTACAACATATCCATGTCCATAACTTAGACAACCCTTACCTGTCGGAGTATAAACCTGGTCACTCAACAGAGACAGCTCTTCTCTCCATAAAAAAATGTTCACTTGTCTTTGACGACTGGTGAACCCACTGCCTTGATATTGCTCGACTTGTCTGCCGCTTTTGATACCATTGATCATTTTACTCTTCTCAGTTGCCTCCGTATGTGCTTTGGTGTCGGTGGCTCTGTTCTGAAATAGTTCACTTCCTACCTAGCAGAGCATTATCAGTCATTATAAATTGGTTCTACTTTGTCAAATGTTTGTAAACTCCTATTTGGCGTCCCCCAAGGTTCTGCCCTGGGCCCTTTGTTGTTCTCATTGTACACTACCCCCATCATTTTGATTATCGGTAAACATAAAGGTATAAAGTTTCATTTTTATTGCGTTAATACATCCTATCCAATGGACAATTGCTATTCCGGTCAGCGCAGACCAGCTCGCCAAACGTCAGAAAAAGACATCCTGTGTTTCCACCGGCTAGCCAGTCCCTAGTACTAGTGCACTCGCCAGATGGCGTGTCAAACCCCCTTCCTGTATAGACAGCGTGACGTCATAGCATCTTTTTCGTTTGGCGCGAACTAGTGTACTCGGATATTATTTTGCCAGAAATATTTTAAGAATTTCAACAGTTACATTGTTTACTTAAACGTAAGTTTACTGCCATTTTGTTACTTATACATCATGTCTTCTCCTGGCCAATGTAGAGGGAAGTGTGGACACGTAATGGCGAATTTTGATACACATTCTCATTCTGCGCGATGCAGGGACAAGGGAAAGGGTAAGGAACCTTGTGTTTCAGATCCACAAACTTCTGACTATCAAATATGTAATAGCCTCACGTCTGAACAACACCAGCAATTAGCTACACCTTTATATAAGCTTAAGAAGGAAAAACGTGAAGCAAAGCTTACTGATTGAACCCCTTCCCAGGATTCTGAACAACTTGTCGACCCGTCAAGCGTGTCTGTTATTGGGGTCGTTGATGGACAGGGATCTGTGAAATCTCCTGCTCCAGTTCCCCCACCTGATAAGAAACCTAAGAAAGACAATAAGAGCAGTAAGAAGGAAAAACCTCCCTCTACAAAGGTTTCTAAACACAGTACTGATGAGAAATTTGCAGAAATGGATAGCAAATGGTCGGAGCGCTTCAGTCGCCTGGAAGCTTTGATAATGGCTAAGAGTTTTGAACCAACCTTCTCTTCAAAGGTGAAAGTTGCACCGACCCACTCACCTCCTCATGATGTTGGAAATATGGCTGAACCTTTCATCCGACCTTCTTCTTCTAAGCTTACTGGAACTGGTTTCTCTGCTGCAAAGCATCAGCCGACCAGTCAAGCAGTGACCAGTCAACAGGCTTCTACAACTAAGTTTCCTGGTACGGGCTTCTCTGCGAACAAGCATCAGCCGGCCAGTCAAACTAATTCTCACCGACCGACTTCAACTGCAAGGTTTACTGGACAGGGCTCCTCTGCTACTGTGCATCAGCCTCCCAGTCAAACCAAGTTCAACCGACCGACACCTACCACCGACCCTTCAACCGAGCCTCATTCTGCAAGGGAAGGTGATATTAACTGGCCTTACTCTGACCGGCCTGCTGATACTGACCAGCCACTGTCATCTGAACCGGCTGACACCGGCTTCCCTGCTCTTCACAGGTCTAGACGCGATAGCATCTCCAGTCTGTCATCTGAGGCCGGTAGCATGTCGGATAACCCACCACTGGATTTATACACTGAAGAAGGGGAGTTATCTGAGGATCAGGATCAGCCTGTAACCGACCCGGACCAACCAGTGTCAGAAGAGCAAAATTATAGGGATACTATGCAGGGTATCCGTTCTTTCATGGGCTGGTCACACATCCCAGAAATGGACAGTACAGCTTCCACTTCAGATGATAACCCTTTTGCAGGGCCCAAGACTGTAATTCCTGGCAAAGTGTCGGTTAAAATGCTTACTGAAGACTGGTTATGTAGGAAACTGGCCAAATTGAATCTCACCTTGGGTGAGGGTTATCCCTCCCGTGGATCAGAAGCCGGTGGCCTAGCTAAAGATGTTTTTGTGAGGCAGGCCAGAACACAGTCCAAATGGTATGGGCTTCACACCGACCCTAAAGCTGAATCCTCACAGATTTCATCTTGGAATATAGATGCCTCAAAACTCAACAGCAGCTATGGTCGAATAGCTAAATATACTGGGCTGTCGTCTACTCCACCAGCATCTCGCAGGATATCCCAAGAAACGCTGAGCAGATGGGAGAGATCTGCCAGGGAGACGTTGGTTATATGTAACCAAGCTGCCAGTTTTAACCGTTGTCTGTTCAAGGTACAGCAGAACATGAAGGACCAGCTCAAGATTTTGAAGGCAGAAAACAAAGGGAAGGGCTCTACCAAATCATCTGCAGCAGTTGAGGAACTGGACTATTTGATAAACTTTAACTCTAGCATTACACAGGCTGCTGCAAAGTCAATGGAACACTTATCAGAGTTCGTTTTTGTCACTATGGGTAACTTAACCCTAGTCCGCAGAGATGCTTACTTGAGCCACCTTAGAACCGGTATGAAGCCGGATACTCTCATGGTACTGAGGTCAGCCCCCCTTCATATCTCCACTTTTTTTCCAGACTCAGTTATTAAGCGAGCAGAAGAGGATATAGCTCAGCTTGAGTCCAAGGGACATTCTGGTGCTTCACAGAGCAAAGGTCGATACCACCCTTTTGAAAGGCAAGATAAGAGGTCGGTTAACAGGGACTCCAGATCGGATAAACCCGCCTGGAAAACAATTGGCAGGAAACAGTTCAAGAGAGGAAGAGGTCGTGGTACCACCTTCTCATCACGACCATCCAAGAGCCAGCAGTCGTATAAATGACAATTATTGTGTAACCAAGTTACAGACACGACTGCTGGCCGGGAGCACTCCACAGACATTAAATACTGGTTCAAAGTTAAATGTAAAGCTTCCTGTTGCATCACATGTTCATACTGCGCCCGGGCATTCCCAAAAGAAAGAATTAAGTCCCGGGTCAGCAGGTTGTCATTGCAAAAATTACAAAATAAAGTCTGTGAAAAGTGTTTCTTGTGTCACTCAATTGTCTTGTGTCCAACCTGTAACAAATGCTGCACCAGATCTGCCTGTAGGGGCCAGACTTCAAAACTTTTGGCAAACTTGGCTGGATCTGGGAGCCGGTCCAAAAGTAGTTCAGATCCTAAAAGAGGGTTACACCCTCCCCTTCCAGATCCGGCCAAGGCTCACAAGGTCACCCACGATTATAAGCTGCTATGTCAATCCCCACAGGAACAGCTACCTGCTGGAGGCATTACATCAGCTTATAGCCAAAAATGCTGTAGAACTAGTAAAACAACAAACATCTCTGGGGTTTTTCAACCGACAACAAGTTGTGACCAATACTGGATTTGAGCAAACTGAATCTTTTCCTCAAGACGGAAAAATTCGAGATGGAGACACCGGAAACCATCAGAACGTCGCTCCAGCAAGGGGAGTGGGTCACCTCGATAGATTTCAGAGACGCCTACTTCCATATACCAATACAGGAACAGTCCAGGAAATATCTGAGATTTCATGTCCAAGGTCAGACATACCAGTTCAGGGCTCTGCCCTTTAGTCTGTCCACAGCACCCTTGGAGTTCACTGTAATAGCAAAAGAAGTGAAACTGATGGCCATTCACAAGGGTATAAGGATCCACCAGTACCTAGACGATTGGTTGGTGAGGGCCACATCCCACCAGGCTTGTCTCCAACATACTCAGAGTTTGGTAAAAATATGTCAAAAATTGGGCTGGCTGGTGAATTTGAACAAGTCAGAGCTGGTTCCAAAGCAGATCTTCGATTTTGTAGGTTACCAGTTCGACCTCAGGGCAGGTCGGGTCCGACCGACCCCAGACAGGTGGCAGAACTTTCAGGACAAAATATTAGAAATAATGTCACTGCCACACTGTCCGGTTCGACAGTTCATGTCCCTGATAGGTTTGCTGACAGCCACAGAAAAACAAGTTCACCTAGGCCGGCTACACATGAGGCCCATACAGTGGCATCTCAAGCAGCACTGGAGAATATCAGAGTCACTAGAAAAAGTGATTCCAATTCCCAGATCCGTGTACCCTCATTTACAATGGTGGCTACAGGAAGACAATGTTCTCACAGGCCAACCATTACACCCAATAAAGCATGCTCTGCAAATCTTTACAGACGCATCAAAAGAAGGGTGGGGCGCTCACTTAAACGAATTCACTGCCAGAGGGACTTGGTCACTGCCAGAAAGCAAGCTGCATATAAATTATTTAGAACTCAAGGCAGTGTTTCTTGCCTTAAAAGAGTTTCAAAACCTCTGTGCAAACAAGATAGTACTTGTGGCAACCGACAACACTACACTGATGTCGTATATAAACAAGGAAGGGGGTATGAGGTCAGGCACACTCTGTGCCCTACTATGGAGAATCTTGACCTGGTGTACCAGACATCAAGTAACTCTAAAAGCCCGACATATCCCCGGGCGGCTGAATGTGGTAGCAGACAAGCTATCCAGACTGGGCCAGACCATTCAAACAGAATGGTCCCTCCTTCCCGAGGTTTTCCAAGCTATATGCAGCAGGTGGCACCAAGCTCAGATAGATCTATTTGCCACGAGGTTCAACGACAAGTTACCTCAGTTCGTGTCGCCAGTACCGGACTCCTTGGCAGTAGCAGTGGATGCACTCAGTCTGCCATGGGAGAATTTGGACGCATACGCCTTCCCACCATCGGCCATCTTGGGCAAAGTGGTGGAGAGGTTACAGGACTCACCTTGCAAGAGAATCATTCTGATTGCTCCGGGGTGGGCCAACATGCCTTGGTTTTGGGATCTAGTGACCATGTCCAGTCAGATCTCACTGAGCCTGCCCAACCTGCCCAACCTGTTGACACAACCTTTCAATCAGATCCCTCACAGAAATCTGACAAACCTAAATCTCCATGCATGGTTTCTAGAGCCACAGCAATCAAGGAGCAGGGCTTCTCTGAAGCAGTGGCAACAAGGATTGAGGCTCCTCAAAGAGGATCAACCAGATCAGTCTATGAGGCAAAGTGGGCCATTTTTACAAAGTGGTGCATCACTAATCAGGTGGACTTCAGGGCACCCCCTGTAAAGTCAGTTGCTGATTTCCTTATGTACCTTTTTGAGGACAGGAAGTTACAGCCCAGCACCATTGATGGATACAGGTCCGCCATTGCTGATAAACTGGGAAATTCAACCCTCAGCATCAGCAAAGATGAAAATCTCACTCGCCTCTTGGATAGTTTCCATAGAGACAGACCCAAGGGTAGAAGGGGTATCCCTTCCTGGAACTTATCTTTGGTCTTACACCAGCTGACCAAGGCCCCCTTTGAACCAATCAAGGAAGCTTCCTTGAAGTATTTGACCTTCAAGACTGTTTTCCTATTAGCCCTGGGTTCAGGCAAACGCAGAAGTGAGATTCATGCCTGGCAACACAGAAATATCAGGCACCAATCTGACTGGTCAAAGGTGTCCCTGTACCCATCTCCCAGCTTTCTTTCCAAGAACCAGCTGGCCAAGGAGGGTCCAGATTGTGTGGCCCCAGTGGTGATACCAGCCCTGGCCCCAACTCTTGATAGATCCCTCAAGTCTGATAGGTCACTCTGTCCAGTCAGAGCCTTGCGTTACTACTTGGACAGGACCTCCGACATCAGGCAGAATAAAGAGTTGGTCTTTGTCTCCTTCAATAAAGGTTTCGACAAGGATATCTCACCTGCCACTATCTCCTCATGGATCAAGCAGACTGTGATCCTATGCTATGAGCTTTCAGACCAGGAGGCCCACACCTTGCATCAGGTCAAAGCCCATGATGTCAGGGCCTTTGCTGCTTCTAAGGCATTCCAGTCTGGAATTTCCCTGGAACAGATCTTGTCAGCCTGTCATTGGAAGTCACATAATACCTTCACACAATTTTATCTGAAGGATGTGGCTTGGGCTGACTCTGAGCTCTATCTCCTGGGACCTGTAGTGGCTGCTCAGCAGATCCACAAATAACCCAGGGAGGGAGGAGATTCTGTAAATATGTAAATAGTGTACATATATAAAAAAAAACAAAAAAAAACAAAAAAAACTGTGCTTTGCTTCCTTCGGGAAGTTTATTTCTTCTTATTATGGGACTGAATTCAACCCTCTCTTCCCCTACCTCAGAGCAGGTCTGTTAAAAAAGTGGGGAGTAAATTGGTTGACCGGATTCCGGTAACCTACTGTAGCCTTAAGGGTTCTGACCTCAAGGTCGACCCAGGCCTGAAAGGAAATTTTGTTAGTTCTGTTATGAGTTCACCTAAGTCCCTAGTAGCTTACCCGCCGACCAGGCGGTAGTTATTCAGCATTTGTCCATTGGATAGGATGTATTAATGCAATAAAATTGCAAATTTAATAAGTAAATTAAATTTTTATAAGTTAATACCCTATCCAATGGACACACAAGACCCTCCCACCAACCCCGCTATCAGCTTACTAGGGGTCTAATAGGTTTAGACAACGAAAAAGATGCTATGACGTCACGCTGTCTATACAGGAAGGGGGTTCGACACGCCATCTGGCGAGTGGACTAGTACTAGGGACCGGCTAGCGGGTGGAAACACAGGACGTCTTTTTCTGACGTTTGGCGGGCCGGTCTGCGCCGACCGGAATAGCATTTGTCCATTGGATAGGGTATTAACTTATAAAAATTTAATTTACTTATTAAATTTGCAATTTTATGCAGATGACAGCCAAGTTTATGTGCATTTATCCCAGAAGAATGCATCTGCTGCCTTTGAACAATTGAACAGGTGCCTAGATGATATTAAAGAGTGGATGTCAACTAGTAAGCTCAAAATGAATTCTGACAAGACTGAGTTTATCATCTTTGATTCGAAGAAACAGAGGGACAAGTTGAAAGCATGTTTTCCAATTGATATCTTGGGCAGTCCACTCTGCCCTATTGACTCAGTCAAGAATTTGGGTGTGTGGTTCGATTCAGACTTTTCCTTGTCCAAGCATGTTCAGAATGTCTGCTAAAGATCTTTTGTGAAACAGGTGATTTCTTACTCATGATGCTTCTGTACTTGAGGCTAATGCTGTTGTTAGTAGTCGGTTGGATTACTGCAACTCACTTTTCAGGAGCCTCTCCAAGTTCAATCTACATAAATTACAGTGCATCCAAATTAGTGCAGCCACAATTGTATCAAACACCAGTCGATACACCAGTATAACTCCTGTGCTTAAGAAATTGCATTGGCTTCCTGTTGAACAGTGCACAGTGATTAAGACAGCCACACTTGTTTACATGTTTTTTCACACAGCTTTTCCTAAGTATTTTGCTCCATATCTTTCTTTCTACAGCAGTTCTTATAGTACCAGGCGCAGTCAAAGTGGTGGTAATTTCCTTGTCATTCCAAAGTTCTACCCTTCTGTTTCTTAAATCTGTCAAACAGTTTAGTAATAGTTTTGCTTTTGATGCTCCCACTGTTTGGAATGCTCTTTCAGATGAGATTCGTGCCTCTCCCTCCCTAGCCTCTTTCAGAAAGCAGCTTAAACCCTACCTGTACACCAAAGCATACCCACCTTTGCCTGTATCATCCTGTGGCGTTCTCTGTGGTGCTTGACCCCTTTTCTGTCTCTGGATACTGAAATTGGTCGACTGCTTTTTTTGGTTTTGTTGCGTCTTAGAGTCCTTTTTGCATGGGGAGATTAAGTGCTATAAAAGTCCAATTAGAATTAGAATTGTTATTACTATTACTGTTAATTTTTATTTATTTGCTTCTTTTTACATTCAACAGTGTAGAGATTGAAAGTGTTTACAGGCATTATTTAGAGCCTACTTAGTTTTTGACACTTTTTTTGCATTAACTTTTCAGCCTGGACACTAGATAGACCTATTAGATAGGCAAGACAACTGCCCCACCCATGTACATCCAAAGAATGGCCCTTAATATGTTCACTTCAGATTGTAGAATCGTCCCATGGATATAAGACATACTCAGTTCTGTCACAATTACACTGGGTGATATTAAGGGTTTAGAAATATTTGCTGCTCAATCAGGAAGTCCATACAAAAGGGCAAAGGACTTAGTATTGACTTCTACTGACAAGATTAATTTATTCAGCAGAGTTCTACTATTTAATGAACAGGAAAAGCGTCTTCACCAGTATTTGAAAGTATCTTAGTGAATAAATCCTATCTTGTATCAGATATTTGCAAGAGCATCAGACATTTTATGCCAACACAATAAGCAGCTAGGAAAACATTGAAGGGAAAACTATGCTTGGAGCAGGTAGGTTTTTCAGAAAAATCTGTTAGCGAGCAGATTGTGAAGGCAGAATTTTTCACCCGAATAGTATATGGTGATCTAGACTGGAGCCAGCCAGTTCTCAAAGGCAGACTTCTTAATTCTTTCAAGTATGAATCCTATACCGTGTGGTCTTTGCAAACAAATGTACAGCAATTTTTCTTCTCACGTACAGTCAAAACCTTTCAAGTATAGCTCAAGCAGATTTCCTTTTATCAATAAATAAATGTAACTATCATATCCCACAAGGACCTTTAACATTGATAGATACACTGTTAATTTCAAGATTCAACTCTACAGGGTTCCACTTTAGTTGGTTATAGTGTGGCAGAGAATCTGGGATCTGGGCAAATTTTGTGATATCTCAAATTGAGGTCTCTGTATTTCATAGACTCAAGCTGGTGAATATTTTAGTATATTATGTAAATGTATATTTGCACATGTATACATTTTGCTAGCTGTTGATACATCAGCTCACCTTTCATGTTAGAAATTCTGTATTGGGCTTTTCCATTGGAAATTAGCACCAACCAGATGGCCCACAGGGTCTGAAGAATGGATTTACCTGTGTTAATTATCACTTGAACATTTATTTTGCCATTCTTCACCTGGTGAGGTTTATCTGGAGACTACTTAAATCAATAGCCAATGGTCCATGGTTGTTAATGTTTAAATGCTTATTTAATGTTAAGAACATAGACAAAACTACAATTTAATTTTAATAATTTACTGTATTGTTTTCAAAATTAGTTTTGTTGTAAATAAGTTCATTATCTAGCAGAAATCCACAATCAGCACATCCTGCTCTTTAATAAAAATGTTAGCTATTCTTCTCCCTTTCTAAGCTGTTAGTTCTGATTGTGTCTCATCCCCACAACGCTCCTGTGACTCCTGTTTGTCCTCCACTTGTGTATCCAATGTCTTTCCCTCAATAGCCTCTGTAGACTCCTTTGTCTCTGGGATACTGATGTCACTTTTGGGGCTCTCAGTCTTGGCCTGTGATTCCTCCCTAGTAGTAGTCACAGCAGCCTTCCTCTTCTGTCTTCTTCTTGGATGCATTTTTGCAATGAATTGTTTTAAAAGTCTATAAATAATGAACTCAAAAGACCTAACACAAATCTTTTATCGCATTTCTGACACTTTACAAAAGTGTTAAGTACCATAAAAGCTGTTATCTTAATCCAAACATAGACGTTGTCCACTATTCAGGGGGTTTATATACAGAATCATACCACTTTTAAGTGATCTTATTTATCTCATACCTTTTGGGAAGCCACCCAGTAGCAAATTTTCCCAATCCTTGTGATCATTTACCCTAATCTAAGCATTCACGATGGTATCTTTTCAATCATACACAATTTTATGCATTCACGGGTGACAATCCTGTTGGCTGGAATCTTTAGGGCAGGCAGTCTGATTATCTTATTTTCTCATAAACAAATTCAATCTGAAATCTTTGGGCATTTGTGATTGGATGGACAAGGTATATTATTGGACAACCAGCTAAATACTCCCGATCACTATACAACCATTAACATTGGCTTAAAACCCTCTTACAGTTGAAACGATGGGTTAAAGAATGATAAAATGGCTTAAAGATAGGTTTGCGTTTGGGTTGCTGAGTGCAAGATTCAATGCAATTCAGTTACGGACACTTAACAATAATTTCAAAGAGTTTGAAGTTATTGGGGAGGTACACAATTTGTTCCTAATGCTCCTGAACTTTACCTGACTGTTCCAATAATACTGTGGTTGATGAGTGTCCCGTACAAAAAATTTAAAGATTGCCTTCTTTTTCTCTAAATTTTGGAAAAAAAATTTAACTCTTTGAATTTTTTTACCATCTTGCCAACTTATCTGAACCATTATCTGAACTTGTCTTTTTACCTAGTTATTTTAAGGGATGTTCTGAGTTGCACATTTTATATATTTTCCAATTGTTATGTTTGTTACCCCGACTAAATTTACTATCAGAGTTTGGTTTTAAAAAAATATGTTTCTGTTGGAAAAAAATGATATTTCAGAGCCAGAGAGTATCTTAACATTGTTGAACTCACCATTTTTTTTCTTTTCATGATGCAGATTCATTCTTGTTTGTCATATATAAACCAGGTAACATTTTTGGCAGGTAGAAGTTTTAGAGGTTCCTCCTCCAGTGAAACACAGAAGACAAGCTTAGAGAAATATTTATTCAACATTTTTGCCCTCAGACTACATGTGTTTTTGGAATGAATCTAAAATGACAGATTTATCTCTGGATAGTCTTTGCAAAGCTATTGATCTTGCAGTTTATAAAAACTGGCCATATGTTGCTATTTTCATTGAAGAAGTTACAGCAAGCTGTCAGAACAGTGTTATTTTATGCAAGATGGTTTTGTCTGCAGGAAATTATGCCTCCAAGGAAACTTTTATTGTGTAACAAAATAGAATTCTCCCTGATAATTTCTACAAAGGGAAAATACACTGCAAAAGGGCAACAGTTCAGTTTTCTTACTTTTTCACATCAAAGTTTTCACAACAACAAACAACATTATTTACAAAGTGTGGTCTATGTAAACCTGGCAGTATATAGTACTGATTTCTTTGCAGCAACTTTACAATATCTTGGTTTAAAATGAACTCAAACCTTCCTTTAAAAGAGTAAAGTTCTATCTCCTGTCATATACATGTTCTTTGCAGTTACAGAGATTTTCTAAATCCAACTGATTTAATCAGTCTAGTGTTTCAAAGGAAATCACTTGCACTTTTACACATTTGCCAGATTTACCAGTTTTACACTAAATGTTTCTTGTTTTGTACAAACCTGCTCTTGTTATACAAGATCACACCATTTCAGTCCTGTTGGATAATAGAGGTTCCACTGTATAACTGTTCTTTGTATTAGTATCCCTTTTTGAAAAAAATCTGGGACATTTTATTTCATATTAATTAACCAATGATACTTTTTAGATTCAAGAAAATTTCAATAATTGTATTTCCCTCATGAATCCTGTTAATACATTAACTGTTGATTCTGCAGTTCTTGTGGCAAATGCTATGATCAGTAGTCGATTAGACTACTGTAATTCCCTACTATATGGGCTCAGCAAGGACGCTGTTGTAAAGTTCAGAATGTTTAAAATGTTCTGCCATACTTTTTTCAGATTGGACAAAATGAGTCATGTTACATCCTATCTAGAAAAACCACACTGGCTTCTTGTTTCTTATCACTTCCTTTTCAAAGACAACCTCATTTTTATAACATTTTTAAAACCAAAAATTTCTCCCAACCCTTTATTTGTTATCCCTGATCACGTCTAGTAGTCTGACACATGGAAATAGACTATCAGTGTCTTCAGCCTGTTCAACAAAGGCCATAGGCAATGTGGAACAGGCTCCCAATTATTGTCAGATCACAACAGACCATTTCAAGCTTTAGAAGCCAACTCAAGACTTACCTGTTTAGAAAGGCTTACCCACCACCATAACCATCCACCATAGCACTTTCTGGGTTGCTGTGATTCCAGAAAGATTTTCATCAATTTTGCACTGTTCAAATGTTTCTGTTGTTATTATTAGTATTAGTATCAATCAATATAGGAATTCAGATTATATTTTGATTTTCATATTGAAATTTCGGTTCAACGCCAGCACTATTATAAACACAAAGTCTATGAGGAGTGACTTTAATAACAAACTGATCTCCCCTTTTAATCAATAATTAGATTAAGAAGGCCAATACTCATCACACTACGCCACAATCCATGAAAGTCTGGAGAGAAAAAAAAAGTGATTCCTAGAACTCGCACTTAATAAATATATTCAGCTAGTATTTATGAAAACTTAAAAAAGTGACAGTCCAGGATTAGGAAAGATCACATTTACCCAGACCACTCATCACCATTTACAATTTTCTCTGAAGATAAATGAAACAGTTTCCTTTAGAGAGAGAGAGCAATTATAGTTCCAGATCACACATTGAGGATTATTAATCATATAAGCAAAGGTCCAGCATTTAACAGCATCACTCAGTCACATGACATACATTTATATGTATAGTATTACAAGTGAACAGTTTTGAATGTGAATGATATAGTTATTCAGGTATTTAAACAATTTTGAAACAGCATCAACAGATCTAATTGTGGCTTATTTTACATATGTTATAAATGATAAATATGTGCATATGAATTTAGTTAAATTGTTCACTTCTAAAACCATTGGAATCCAGCACTGCTAATGCACTCCTACCACTTATCTACCACCTTAAAGATATGAGTAAAAACATTTAAAAGGAAAACAGCACCCAAAGAAATCATGCCTCAGAATGCACAAATCCTCCCCAAAAGGTAGTGCTGAAAACTGTCTATTCTATATTTTTTATTTAAATCTGGATTAGGATCACTGATTGAGATCCAGATTAACTTTGAAGAGAACCAAGCCATGGGAAGACGATAGAAAAACTTTGTGAATGACAGGATGTTTTACTTTTTTTATCTACCAATTACTTAGGATTTATGAATTAAATAAGTCAATATTTAAAATGGGAATGTAAAAATGCAGTCATAAAAACATGGGAACCAGTGAATATAAAAATGTCAATCCTTAACTTGTGATTGCTCAGCCATTTATGCATGGATTTTTATTAATCAAAGCAAGTAGAAACACTGTAAAAAGACCTTTCTAGTGATATATAATACATATTTGTGTGTTATATAGTTTTAAAGATATTAAAGAAAAACTGAAACTTGTTTACACTAATTATCTATAGTTTGGAGGCACCAGTATATATGAACAAAATATATCGCTCTCTGTATATCCCCTATATAGGTCATATACTGCATGCGGTTGATAATAAAACCTGATCAGATGAATACTTTTAGAGTTATGCATGTCTCATAGTTTGGAATTACATCCAAATAATCTTAGAGAAAGAGAAGACCACGAGTAGACCCCAATTTATGTAAAAAAAAATATGACCCCAATCTATAGTTTCTGAGTTACACGTCCAGTCCAACAGACAAACGTAATTATAGATAGATAGTTTATTTATTATAGTGACCTGTACATATATACATATTATAATCCATATAACAATGATTTAAAGGTACCCAGCCCAACATGGGCTTATAAGTCACTGTTTAACAAAATTATAATAGCATTGCTGTCCAGTCCAAGGGGCAAGGGTGATCAGATCAAATTCCATTTCTGTGTGTTTTCTTCTAGATATAAATTATTAGTAACTAAAGTTTAAGATGGCAATGATTGGTGACATATTGCACTTTTAGTTAAATACTTGACATAGTTGAGGTAAGCATTACTGTCATTGCTTGCACAACATATTTACCAATTCAGTCAGATGTAATTGATATATCATTATTTTATGGTTAATCCTATTTTCTGGCTGCCTAGTTTGTACTCTTTCTGACCTGATTTTCTCATTAAAACTTATTTGCAGCAATTATTTAGAGTGAAAACTGGAGTGGTGATAAGTGTTTAGCATAAGTATTTCACTAGGGGCAAAACAAATCATATGCTAGAAATACTAATAATTTTCTAATAGAATTGGAAGAAGCAAAGTACTATTGTTATTTTATCAAATAACATATTCGCCTCTCCGAATTAACTTCAAGTGAAATGTACATGATCACAAAGTGTTTCATTAGTTTGTGTCACCAATTATTTTAAATGTAAGTCTAAGAAGTTAATACACTTATAATACCTATTTTGACTAAATGTAATTTCAGAATGACCGGTAATTGTATTTTTTATTGATTTTGTTTACATTTAGTATTTTATTAAAATGGACAGTGTATCTCTTTCTTCAAAGACTTATTGTATTCCTTAAATATAAATATCATAGCATATGTTTCCCACTTGCACAATTTTAATGTCTATGCCTGCTTTTTTTTCGCCGGAAGTGTTACAAAGTGTTTTGATTGGTCTAAATACAATTTTTGATTACAATTATTCCCCCTCTTCTTTCTAGGTTGGTTTATGTGTAATACACAGGTTCTGGATTTGGTTCCCGTCCTAAACAGAAGTTGGAAAGTTGGTAGTTACTTACCGCTGCCAGATGGTTTTTGTGTCTCCAGCAGCCATACAAGGGCCACAAAGGGATTACTTTATCTTATGTTACAGGCATCATCAGTGCCATCTGCCTCATCATCGCAATTTGTTTCTAGACATTAGCTCAAATTCAGATTTGTCATGTATATGTAAGTGCTTATGGAGATGTGACCTGTTTTAAGGTTACCTTAAACCCCCAGTAATACCATAATTATACTGAATTTAAGTTTTTTTTCATTTCTGGCCAGTATCTCAAACACAGCGTAACAGGTTTCAATTCCAATTTGGCAAGTGGATCTGTCTGGTCCTACAGGTTTTCCTTATTTTAAGTTCACCTGAAATTCTCAGTAATACCAGAATTATACTCACTTTAAGTTTCGCAATTTTTGGACAACATTCCAAATACTGTGGAATTGATTCTGATATATATAAGTTCTGAATGAAACTAACCTTCAACAGAACCTACATTGCAAGATGACATTAATGTAATCACAAACTAACATTATGTTATTCAATGTGTTAATTGTGAGTTTACATTGAAATTAGACATGTATACATATCCAGACCTGAAAAAGATATTTTTAAGGTTACCATTATTTAATTTTGAGGAAAAATCTTATTAGATGACCATAAATTTCCTCTCTTACCAAATGGCATATCAGGGTCTCTTTACATTTTTAGTTTCTCACTCCAAAAACTGTTTTCCCAGATAGAATTTCTGGCATGTTTCCCTTACTTCAGCTGTTCAGGAAAAACTTTTTATCAAACTGGTTTGTTCTACTGGGGCTGCTTTTTTCTACAGTTAATTTGTGAGGATACAGGCCAATTTCCCAGAAACTGCAGGAAATTATAACCTTTTTTGTTTAAAGGTGTTGATTTCTGGGACTCTTCTAAACTTAGTATTAAGCTTGTATGTTTTTAAAGATGCTGTCGATTGATTACAATAACACTTTAACATCTAAAAATGAAAATTGTGAACATGCAATATATCTTTTATTGTTCTATTCTCATTAATGATTTAGATCTGTTTTGATGTGTCCTGGTGCCTTTTCTTCTGAGACAAAAAAAATCAAAAATCCAATTAAATTTCAATTTTGTTGTATATTTAGAGATGTTATCTATAAGAATCAATAAACACAACTGGCAGGTGAGGTATTGCATATCATTCATGTGACAGTGAAGTCCTCCATAACTCCTTGTATTTACAGCATTGTATTAATTGTGTCAAAGTCAAAGCTGCTTTTCTTATATCCCGTTCAACAGCCAGGGTCATATTGGGACAGGTCCTCAGGATTGCCACTTGTGGGAGTCGAAGCCACACAGAGGTGACAGGCTGTGATTAGATGCCAAACTTGCTCACCACTAGGCCACCGAGGACCTTGTATTAATTATGTGGTACTTGCATGTACGTGTTAGGAAGTTGTATTATAATAGCATCATATATGACAGAGAAATGAGTGATGCTGAAGGAATCAACTATTGTTGACTCTAATAGCATTCACAGGAAATTACCTTATATGGACAATGGATATGGTACAACACTGCATCTTAGATGGTTGATCCATTATGCTGATACGATCGTAAACCTTGTTACCGATAAGAAAAAGCTTGAATTTGCAGCAGATCAGGCTAGTAGCTTTACCCGATCCAGGGGTGAAGAGGGGCAGATTTTATGACTGAGGATACCTGAAGTCTGATTGGTTCCCATATGCTCCAGATTAGTTCCGAAATCCTCCCCAAATGGGTTTATGAACCTTACATTAAGGACCATGATTGCTATGACCGAGTTAAGGTAAAGAAATGGTCATACAAACATTAAGATAGCTTTATGATTGAGTTCCCAAATGCAAGATCTGATAAGGATCATAGAGGATCATAGAAGGTTTGTGACAATTTCAAACAGTTTAAATTTATGGATTTATAGAATTCGTGCCTAAACATTCCCAAAGTTTAACTGTCATTCCTGAACAGTCCCTAACGTAAAGATTGTGCATTATGAGCCTCCAGAAGGAAAGTATTAACCTCCTCAACACTGCTGAACAGCTAATTTTCAAGAGCACAACCCAATTTGGGGAGGCGGATCAGCATATTGGACATGACTCTTATGTAGTAAAGATTTTTCATTATAAAATCGCTGCTAGCTTTGCCATTTAAATCTATTTCTAAAAATTAAACCCAATACTTCAAAAATTAAAAGACAAATATGTTATCACTACGCGGCAAAGTTTAACTAAAATATTTTCTAGAGAAATCCTAAAAAAGAACAGAAGAGCAAAATATTAAAAATGATGTTACACAAAATTGTATCTGTAACTAGAAAGCACTAATAGAGTGCAGACCTCCGCTAAGGCAGCCAAGTATTCCAATGTTGTCATTTCACCCACACATTGCTTTTGTATTACTTTTTTTTGAGTAATCACAACTTCACACCCAAAATCATTGAAAGTTGGACTTGTAATAATTCAAGATTTTTTTTTGTATCCAGATGCAAAATTTAATCACATCTTTCTTTGGTCAGGCAATACCTACATGAAGGGATATTATCATTAGTTCTAGAGTAATCAGTAACACGGACAGACAGACAGACAGACTAATAAATAAACAGTCATAAAAACATAACATCCTTAATATGGGTAACAAGAGCACTCAGAGGGCTCAGACCTCCACCAAGGGAGTGATCACTCCCAAAATCTAATCACTTGTTCCTTGTCCGATTTAGGACATATCCTGAAAATTTCATCAAAATCCGTCCATAACTTTTTGAGTTATCTGTCTTTAAAAGTTACATTTCATGGATCCAGAAGATCCAGATAGTGATCCGGATCACTCCCAAAATTGAATCATTTCTTCCTTTTACCTTTTCAGACATATCCTGAAAATTTCATCAAAATCCATCCATAAGTTTTTGAGTTACCAGTATCTTGTTCACAAACAAACTCACAAACCCACAAACAAACCCAGGCGAAAACATAACCTACTTGGCGGAGGTAACTAATGAAGCCTTCCTTAGCATGGGTAACTAATGAAGCCATCTTTGTACAAACCCAAGCATTCAAGATTCTGTTCATGAAAACATTAATATAATCCATATCACATATGTCTTACAAATGAATTTTAATTTGAGTGAATATTACTTTAGAATAAATATTGTATGTGAATTTAACTTTAGATTCAAATTTGAGATTGAGTTTAAACTCAATTTTAAGGTTTAAACCCTAAATTACAGAGATGTTAAATGTGTTTGAGATTGAGTATGAGATTTTTGTCTGAATACCAATCAAGGTCCTACAAGGACCTTTTCCATTACAATTTACCCTGTTAAATATCTGCCTTAATATTGTTCTAGTCAATTTAGACCAGACTTGAAGGGTTCAACTGCAATTAGTGATTGATAATATGTAAGCTCACACATTGAGAAAAGAGTTCCTTGACCAACTCCATTTCAATAGAGGTAAGTAACAGGTCCCTAGAGGTCCTTTTCCATTGAAATTTACTTTGTTATCTGTAATTTCAGGTAATTGGAGAAGTATTTTACTCCTATCTTGAGATTTAACTGAACAAGGTTGAACTCTCTCTGGGTGTTCAGACTAGTGATTCAACCCGGGCTGACACAGATTGAGCCAGATTGGAGACTAGTCTGAATGCTCACAATCTGGGTTGACAAGGATAAATCTCAACCCCACTCAAGACGTGGATTGAAGCAGATTGAAGCAGATTGGCTCAAATCCCTTTGTAGTGTGAACCCTCTCAATCCGGGTTGACAAGGGTTGAGAATGTTGGTACTGTAATCATTTGACTTGGTGCTGAAATGGCTATTATTATGATGATTGTTTTAAAACAAAAGGAGGTTAAAGGGCACCTCCACTGAAAAGGATAAAATTCGCTGCTTTCATGTTTCTTTTCAATGCACTTAACTGTGTTGGGCTTATATTAGTTGTTATACTGCACACAGTCACTTTCAAATGCATAAAATTGGACACTTCCCAATCCAGATTAATCTCTGTAGTGTGGACACTCAACTCAGATTGAGATGAATCTGCTTCAATCTGCTTCAACCCTCAATCGTTGTCAACCCAGATTGTAGTGTGAACCCCACCTGTGTGAGTTTAATGTATGTCTGACATTAGGTTCAGTTTTTACCGGCTCCCCAATATGTGAGAATATAGTCAATAACTCACAAATACATTGATAGATAACTGTGAAAGTTTCTGCTGGTTTGCACTGGTAATACTTTATTGTTTGTTGAGGATGTTGTTTACTTGTGCTGAGAGGACCACAGCTGGGATTAACCAGGTGGTCATTGTTTCTGCACATCATTTCCACCTACACACACATAGAAGGCCAGAGTGTTAGCCAAGTCATAGGCGTATAAGTGCTTTTTTTACAATAAAAACAAGATATTTTACTTGTGTGTTGAAGAGACTAAACTTATCTGCACAAGTGGTTTCACTTGCAGGTGACAATTGTGATCAATGACACTATTAAAAAAATCTACTTTTTTACTTTTAGAGAGTTCACCCTCATTACTGCATATGTGTAGGGACCTTGAAATGTAAAACATGCCCGATTTCTTATAATATCAATTGACTCTGCATTTTGAGTGTGCATTCCCTTTGATGATTGTGTGCATTTTAGTTGTTACATCCCACTTTAATAGTGCAAGTGTAGATCACACTGTAATATTCTCCTTCATATCACTCCCATATCCATTTGGACTTCAAGGATTTTCTTGTTAACTGAACTATCTGGAATGTTTTGAAATAAAGTTGAAGAGCAGTGGTTCATTTCCCCATCACTTATTACACTTTGGTTACATAGTGATCTGATCACTTGGTTATCAGCTATGATTTTGTGTCAAAAACCAGCTAATGACAAATTTTAATGTGACCATCTACAATAGTGCTATAAGAACTTGGATCCCGATGTAAGTACAATGTTTTTGGGAGAAAAAGAACATCTGTAAGAGAATGCTTAGACTAAGGAATAAATCCTCCTACTCTTAGGCATTTGGTTTTTAGAGCAGTTAATCTTTAAGACAAACTTACACTTTAGTGTATGTATTATATTGACTGCATATATATAAATGTATAGGATATATATTAAAGGTCAAAAAATGTTATAGTTAAGTTTATCTCAGGTCATTATATGAACCAGTAAACGTTTGTTGTTTTTAGTAATTTTTATCCTCAAATTTTCTATCATAACTGTGAAATATATAAAATACCATAAAGGTTTTAAACTAAGCTAACACTTTAGTTTACAAATATGTAGAATATCAGAAAAAAAATGAAAAAGAAAATGACAAAAGTAGTTAATGAAATGCATTAAATTAGGCACAATACTGAATCTAAATTTAATAATTTAAACATTTATTTAAATTTAAGATATAATAATAATAATTATTATTATTTTTATTACTAATAAGTACCATTTTTTTGTTTAAACTGTTCATCTCTGTATTTATTTTTACCAGATATTATCCCTTTAAAAATGCTAGCAGATGGTATACAGAAATACTGGCTGTTTATGAGCAGTGAATGAAGTGATGTACACAGTGCACCGACTTATGGCGAGATGTGAGCAATTGTATGAATAAAATACTCATTGTAAGCAGACTTATACTCCCAGTCAAAAGAAAATTAGCTACACTCGCATGGAATTTCCTCATTGAAGTTTTTTCCGTAGTCATAGTTTTCAGCAGTGAAAACATTGTTGATGGACTGACTGCTACACCATGGGATAAAAGAAATATAATAAAAATGTTTGCAAAGCAAGGCTATACAGAAAATTTGGTATTACACTTCAAGTGAAAGAATGGAAGTGCAGTCAAAATTCAGTGTTCAGTTTGCATAGACATGTAAGTTATTAACTAATTATCCAATGTATCCTGTGGGTAAGATGATAGTTTATCACAGGTTATACCTTCATCACTATTCTGGAGTACTCATTTGTACTCATTTGGGCAATATATGGGGCATGGTGGTATACTGGTAATACCCTTGCCTTCTTTTTCTGCAGTCATATTTTTTATAGTAAGAAATGTCACAGATTTGCCACGAGGGAATATGACATTCGCCAGTGGGGGAAACGCTCTTCTATTTCCTTGAATTGCGGCAAGTTCTTTAAACATTTGTAATTTTGGTGATTACTTTAAGCCTCTGATCTCCCCTAATACAAATCTGCCACAAAAAGAGAATTTGTTTGCCTTATATTAACATGAAGCCCCCATCCCCCACCCCAGCCAGAGACTAACTTAACATACTGTGACAAATTTTATATTTTTACTCTACCTCAGTCCATGTTCCAAGCATGACAGGGGTTGATGCTTGCCACAGCCCAGTGGTTTGCAATATTAGAACTTAACCAGCTGGTACAGGCTATTCTTTTTGCATCCCTAAAACTATACCTTGTGATATCATGACCTCACTATAACACTGAAATGATGTTAAACAGCCAAAAATTCAAATTGGATTGACTTTATTGAAATAAGTACCTTGTCTACACAGCTAGAACCCCCAAATGATCCCTGTATCAGCACAGATAAAAACTAATATTTTGGAGAGAGCCTGGAGATCTGCCACCATTCTTGCCTTTTGGTCAAGTAAGGTACATTCATTTCCACATTGCATTCCCTTGGTGAACATTGCTATGCCCAGATGCTGTCAAAATCAGTTTGACCTGTTTATCCCTTGACAAGTTTCTAAGTATTGTTTCAGAACTTTTGATTACTTCTGTAACTAGGCCAGCAATGAGTTGTCCAGAAAATCATTGATAGCCACTGGTTGAAATAAATTATGTGGTTTTATGACAGAAATATTTAATATCACCATTTCTTTGTTCATAGATGTCAAATATAGATGTAATAATAATCCTCACTGAGCAGACACTATGCAGAATTATAGTCCAACTGGGAGTTCAAGTGTTTAGTACCATGGAGGTAGTAGATTATTACTATTCTAGTACTATGAGTGTCAAATTTGGTTTAAATGACACTTCTATGTGGGATAATAGGGTAGACTATTATGTGGCGATTTAATCCAAAGATTTTTGCCTTTCAACCAATCAGATTCACTGACACAGCCATGTTGTATTAGAATCAAAATTACATGACACTATACTACATCATGAGGTGATCAGATGATGATATGTCTCCACTTCCAAGGTATTATGGGGATGAATCCCTGTTTCAGGGTCCCACTGACTCCTGTGTGATTGGATAGCCAAAATATGCAAGAGTGGGTGTTTTAAGATATTTACTGTATTCTAGATATTTGCCATGGTACCATATGGCTCTATTACAGCAGTATAAACAGTCTGCACTCCACTTCATCACCTACTGTTTTGCCAGTGCAGTAGCAATTATTCTACTTTTTCAACTGTTTTTATTATGTTTTTACATTATGCTGGTACAATAGGAAATATTGCTTTTCACCAACATATCACCATGTCTCCAATTAAATTACTGCCCAGCAAATAAAACTAATGCAGCCTAAACCTGTTTACACAAAACAGTTGTGGGAAGACCAGTAAAGAAGTCCTACTATCTCTATTGAGGTGGTCTTCCAAAACAGGTCAAACACACACAAAAAATTACCATTGCATTTCTGTGTGTAAGAATGGTGATTTGTCTATTTACAAGATGGTTGATCTGCTGTATCCACACTGTTCTCTCTCCTTCTGAGATGACAGGAGAACCCAGCTAAGTGCAATGTCACAGGACCAGAAAAATGCTTCAACTTAACTGGGATTTCCAAATAAAAAATACAATTTCATTGAAAAGGTTTTCTAAGGATCTTACATTTATTTTTTCTGAAAAGTTGAGTTCTATTAAAAGGGTTTCATGTGTATGCAAGCAAAATATTTATATTTGTTTAATATTTATTCAGAATTGAGTCGTGTTTGTGGGTTT
This sequence comes from Sabellastarte sp. h YS-2021, assembly GCA_964017235.1. Taxonomy (NCBI): domain Eukaryota; kingdom Metazoa; phylum Annelida; class Polychaeta; order Sabellida; family Sabellidae; genus Sabellastarte; species Sabellastarte sp. h YS-2021. The sequence continues at coordinate 136,202,097 of OZ024927.1, read as the reverse complement.
TTGTAATAAAATTGTGCTCACAATTTGCATGTACACAGACCTCCCAAATAAAATCATATTCACCAACAGCAAATCATGGAAATATGGGTTAACCATACCAGGGAAATGATACTCTCCACCACCAGATGATAAAACACAATCAAACGGTTAATTTAAAGGTAATTAAAATAGCTTATCTGAAGAATTGATCATTAAATAGATGCAATTCATAAAAATGTCACTTTGACAATCTGAGCCATAACTTACAGAAATCCTTTTGAATATTAATTTATTTGAATACATTATGTACTATTTAACACTTTGTATGGATCCTGTTATGATGGACAGTTTTATTTTATGGTGCAAGCAAGTGATTGGTAAAATTCTGCAGTGTAAATCACTTGTGAATTGTAAACCCACCTACAAGCTTTTCCAGCCTGGTTCAAGGTCAAACTCCGGGTCATCGAACTTTTAGTATGTATCGCTGAAAGAAGGATAAATTTTTACTGGTTAACAAAAACTTATCCACTGAGTATAGAAGTAGTAGAACATAGTTAAGTGGACACCAGCACAATAACAGATGTAGATGCGGGCAGACAAATACAGTTGAGGTGTAACCTGGAAATACTTCAGTTACAGACTATATTTCAATGGACAGACCTGACGGGGGGAAAAGCCCTCTGTAGGTCTCTTATTATTGCCTCCGTATTTGTGAGTGCTCCACAACTAATGAAATACAACTTTTTCTTTTGTTTATATGGGTAGGAAGAAGTAGTTGAATTTTACGAAATAATTGAATACAAAACAATCAAATTTTTCAGCAGTCCCATTTTCAGTGATTTTCATGGTCATGCTATCATATTATGAGAGTTAAAATAAAAAAGAGAGCAGTATTTGGGTGAAATTACAAGATTGGGATACTGGTCTGCCTATAGGCAGAGGTGTGCACTCTAGGAGTGATTACCATTTTTACAAACTTTGTACTTAAAACAGAATTCTATATGACAGAGTTCTGCTTGCAGGGGGTTGACTTAAGTGTAAAGCAAAACTAACAGTCTCATTCAAAAATTCTGGTGAAGAGCAGACAGTTTATTCACCAGTTACATTGACATAAACTGACTTTGTGTAACATTATAGTTCATAAAAACTGTCACATGGTGGTTCAAGTGATCTCTCTCAAATATACTGGGACAGTGTGTTAAAAGTTTCATATGTTTTATATGTAACACAAACCTAACAACACTCCTGTAACTGTCCTGCACATTATTCACAGAGAAAATAAACTCTGGTTGGGGAAAAAAACAGGACAAAAAAGGCCAGTGGTGGTGTATGGAATAAGACTTCCAACAAATGTACAAACAAAGCAGTTGGCAAGAGAATTCAACTTTTATACATATGTTTGCACTGAAAGTAAGGCACAAAATATTTGCCACTGTTTCTTAAAATTTATACTAGTAAACCATGACATATTTAAATTGGAAAAAAGATGACAATTTGGATTGCTTTCAACTCATAAAATAAGCCCGACAACCCTTGTGCATTAATTGGAGGACATCTATGAGTAACCTCCTCTTGGGATAAGGTCAGTCAGCTCCATTTTTATAGAATTACTGTGGAAAATCATAATAAATAATAACAAGAGCACTTGGAGAGCGAAAACCTCTGCCAAGGGAGCACATATCCTGAAGATTTCATCAAAATCCGTCCATAACTTTATGAGTTATCTGTCTTTAAAGATTACATTTCATGGATCCAGAAGATCCAGATAGTGATCCGGATCACTCCCAAAATTGAATCACTTCTTTCTTTTACCTTTTCAGACATATCCTGAAAATTTCATCAAAATCGGTCCATAACCTTTTGAGTTATCTTGTTCACAAACAAACTCACAAACCCACAAACAAACCCAGGCAAAAACATAACCTCCTTGGCGGAGGTAAAAATATAAACATTTATATGATGAAAAATTAATAAAATTCTCTAATTCGCTGGAATCTAAAAAGGGACCGTCCAAAACCAGGCAAAGGTCATTACCCGCTGAGCACCTGCCAGGGAGGGATGACTTTGTTGGTGGGTATGCCAATCTGAACAGGCATGTCTCGAGTTGGTTCCTAAAGCTGGAGATGGTCTGTTAGGATCTGCCAATTAGTGGCAACCTGTTCCATTCAACTGTTGTGGCTCTGGAAAAACCACACCTGCCTATCACCTTTTTTGGGCCAGATTGAGGAAACTGATAGCCTATTTCCACAAGCGAGACTACTATACTTAATTAAAGATGACAAATTGAAAAGCTGAGAAAAATTTATGGCCTAAAAAGTAAGGAGGTTATATTTTAAAAAGGATATAATATGAAATGGGAAGCCAGTGGAGTTTTTCTAGATATGGTGTGACACATCTCATTCTGTCTAGTCTGTAAACATTGTGGCAGAAAGCATTTTGAAGTGTCTGAAGTTTGAATACTGGCTTTCTTGACCTATATAGTAGGGAATATGTAATAGGGAAGTATATAGTAGGGAATATATAGTAGGGAATTCCCTACTATGCTACGTATAGTAGGGAATTACAGTAGTCTAGTCTACTACTGACAAAAGCATTTGCCACCAAAACTGCATTATGGACACTTAAAAATTTAGAGATGGATTGCAAAGTGGAAATATAAACATGGTTGCTTTGAAAAGTCAAGAGTAATATGTGTTTTATAAAGTTAAGACAAAAAGGGGCATTATTCTTACAGATATGCATACTTCATTTATGAAACTGAATTGGTGTGTTTTTATGGCAACATTAGGAAATGCTCACTTAGAACTTAATGTGCTAAATTTTACATTGTAACCTTAACATACAAGGACTCTGCCTAATATGCAGAAAAATACAAAGTAGTTGAAGTACATATATGAAAAGTAAATGAAAATATGAATGGCACATGCTCAATACACAGAATTTATGAATATTTACAGTTAAGGATGTTTTTCCTAATTTTTCACAGTATAATAGTAACCAGCCTTAGCTACATGATTGTTAAATCAATTTTCTGAGTCAAAGGTGAAACCTAGATTTTTTTTTATTTTCTGTGCCAGAGATATAGAGCTTGGAGCAATTTTACTTTACTGGTACGAGTTCCACCATATTGGATAATTACAAGAAACTTTCACGGAAATTTAAAATTAAATTAACAGAGTTATTATTTGGGGCAAGCCCCCAACCCTCATAAATAATATGGTTGTGTATTTGAAACAAAATAAAAAGATTAAATTGTTAAAATATAGAATTTATATCATCGTCCAAATCTCGTACCGGTAAAGTAAAAACTACCCTAGAGCTTTGAAGGAATGAAGCAGGAACACTCAGGTAAGTTTCTCAGGAAAGATTGGATGCGAGTAGTTGGGACAAAAATATTCACTCACTAAGGTTTTTAGACAATTTTTGACAACTGGGACGAACATCTACAAGCACCACAATATTGTGCTCCCAACGTCATATCTGAAAGGAATATTTATACAGCCAATATATTAGGGACTACATTATCAGAGGAGTCAAGAGGCACACTTGCAACAGTGGAACAGGGAAATATCACATGAAAATGGTTGTGAAATATCAGTTGCAGCCTGGTACTTTTCTTGCCACTGAAGAAGGAGTACCCACAAGTTCTAATCTCAGGCCCAACTTGAAGTTGATAGGTGAAAGAGCATTGAAAATTGCCTATTCCTTAGTCAAATGTATTGTGGCTGCATACACACAGGCACGTTTTGCCCGCCTTGTTCTTTGGTTAAATTTACAAAGTAGTCCCAAGTAATAGATTTATGTGTTTGATTTGTGTCTATTTTCTCATATTCCTCACAAGGCCTGTCAAACACCCTTAGAGTTGAGCTGGGCATGTAGCAGATTAATTTCATCCTGTGTCAATCCCTCAAAATCATTCTCCTCATTTGCTTAATTTTAGAATTGGTATAGTTTTACAGTGTAGAATTATAAAAATCTAGTATATTTGGTGCCTTTCCTGCATCCCTCAACTACTCCTAATATGACCAATTCAGTGTGTTGAAAATGGCATAAAACCAACATCCAGTAGAATGTCAATTAGCACAAAGAATACATCCACTTAACAAGGAGTTCCAGACAGTACAAGTAAATTTTAATGGAAAAAGGCTCTCTATGGAGTGATATAATATATATATATATGTGCTTCTATGAAAAGTGGAATCCAGGGTTCAGCTGGAAGAAGTTTTACTATAAACAAATAAAACCTTAGAATTAAAATCTGATCATTGTATGTGATCACTGGAATTATTGACCTAGTATCTCTGTAGGAAAGGTTCGAATTTTTGCCAGGACTACTTTATTTCTTTTGCCTTCTTAATTATTTACTAATCCCTAATTGGCTGTAACAGAATGTGTAGTTATCTTGTAAGAAACTGTGCATCACAATTTTAAATAATACAGTATATGATTTACATTATCCCATGAGAAAAACACTTTCAAAGGCATGCTTTATAAAACAATTTTAATTGTACCTATTAACCTAATGCCATGTGTAAAAGGTTTTTGGTTCTGTATTTTTAATTATACTAACACAATTTTTATTCATTATGACTTGAATAATTATTGACATAATGTATTTATTGAATAACATTTTGTTTCTGTTAACCTGTTTCATAAAATTACTAACAAACTCCAACAATGTATTGTGCTGAAATACAGAGACCTCTAAACTGAGCTATTTGCTTTTTACACTCCTCACAGCCCTTTGTGATGGTTTGACTTATAAAATGTGTTGAGTGAAATACAGTTCAGTGAAATAGCTTGAGCTCTTAACTGCAAATTACAAATCAATTTTTCATAAACAATATTTTATTAATGCAATTAGGCAAAATCAAAAAAGATTATTATAAAGCCTTCTCACAGGAAGAGATATATACAAAAGAAAATTAGAAAAAAGATGAAGATGATGATGATGGTGTGGCTATGTGTGGCTACAAATCAATTTCCAAGTCATTTTAAGTTTGTTCACACTGCTTTGTGAAACAGTATCAACAGTTATAACCATATAACTCATGGTAAAATTCTGAAACTTTTAAAATACTTTTCAGTTTAACATTACATGAATTTGCTACCAAAGTGGAACAGTGTTGAACAACATATGATTGTCTGCAATAAAGTAAGAGGTCATCAGTGGCCTAGTGAGTTAGCAGGTTTTGCATCTAATCACAGGGTGTAACCTCTGTTGGTTTAACTGGCACAAGTGACAATGCTGAGGACCTGGCCAATATAACCCTGGCTGTTGACAGGATGTTGATTTATTTTATTTATTAGGGGTTTTACGTCGCTTTCAACACTGTACAGGTCATATCACGACGGGTAGTTGGAAGGGCAGAGGAAACCAGTACATACAGTTCATCAGGGTTCTGTACTGTAAACTGCCGACCAACAGCAAGCAACTACCAGCTTTCCCACTTGAGGCCGTGCCGGGAACCGAACCCCGGCCTCAGAGGTGGGAGGCGAGAGTGTTATCACTCTGCCACCGTGGCCCCGACAGGATGTTGAAGTCTTGACTTTGACCTATGGCCGTAAAGTAAGAAAGATATGAGACATTGAGGGAAGAGGAAGATATGACAGGGCTGAGAATAAGGTTAATGGACTGAGATTTTATGTAGAATACATTTCAAAGGAGACTAAATGCAGCATGTTGGCATCGACATCAGAGAATGTTACCAATTGTACACAAATCAAGAGTAGTGTAGAGCACCCAGCATTGTGGCCAAGATGTCAAAATCAACTTCAAAGAATTCAGTGGTAACAACTATTCCCCTTTAAATATCACCACTGCCTGACCTGGGCATCACTTGCCATCCTTGTAGGACCTTTGACTAGAAACAGGTCAAATCAAGATAAATTCAACCCTTATCACTACTTTATTTTGCCATTAAATTCCTCTATTTCATTTCCATGGGTCTACTCTGTGTCAAACTCCTTGTTCATGGAGATTATATTTTGCTTTGATATAAAGCATTCAGTTATTTTACAGAATTTATGATAATTATATTTAGACATAATCTGATATTCAGATGTGTAAGTTCGGTGTTACGATATTTTTAGTCAGGATTTCGACAGGTTGAAGAGATGTTAGAAAATTTGATTTTGGTGGTGCCTTAAATAATTATGAAGACAGAAAGTTATATTGAAGACGGAATCAAGATTGGGAACTTTTGAGCTTAGATTTACTTATAACCAAGTTTGTTGAAGATATATTTGAGACATATCCACCCAGCTGTGTTGATCTTGCAAGTCTGAATGCTTTGGGCTATGTACCCATGTACCTGAGCTCTTCCTTTCTGTCAGTTTCACTCTTCCTTTACAGAATTCTCTGACTCTGATCTAGCCTTGAAAAGGTCTCAAAAAATACTTTGATATATACATTTTGTAGACTTTGACATGGAGTCTGTTGTAACTGAGTTGCAGTAAATATGAACTACATGTACTTTATTTGAACTACCAATAAATTATATTGAATTAAATAAGGACCTCCCCCACCTCCAGAGAGAAAGAAAAGACAGCAAAAGAAGAGTAGTTTCAATGCCATATTTCTGTAAAAGGTTTAATACAGTTAATATCAGTAAAATGAGAACTGTGAGGATTCCATGTACAAGTTTTGGAAGTGTGCATATATTTCCAAAAATATACTTAAAGTTTATTCCTGTTATGTGGAAATTCTTAGGTAGTGTATCCACTGTATGGAACACATCTCATACTTTATTTATGTAACATGAGACATTTTCTGAGTGTACATACATCTGAGCAAATCACATTTTATAATTTCTGTGTGAAACTTAGCCTTGAGTAGAACCAAATCAGTGATAATTGACAAACTCACTGATTTATTAAAATCTGTGGCCTATTTTCACACAATTGAATAGTTGTATGTCAGTGATTTAAATAATTACATCATGATAAGAAACTCATAGTTATCACACACACACACACACACACACACACACACACACACCCCCCCCCCCTAAAATATACAGAATACTCCAAGTCACTGTGAAAATTTTAGTGAAAATTAATGAAAGGTGAAATTTAAATGAAGTATTAGCTCAGAACGAGGCTAATTCTAGCCTGTTGACAATGTGTCACACTGAAGTGTATAAACACTCCATGACGTCCTGTTTTTGGGGAGTTCTGAAGAAACTGTTCACCTCTTCTTGGCCTGAGAATATTAATGGTGTTGATGAAAAGTGTTGTAGTAAATACAGAAATATGAATACTTTAAGAAAAGTAAATTATAAATATGGAAAGTGTGGCCTGCTTTGTGTTTTTTCTTAAAATTAACCAATACAAAAAGTACACATGAAAATTAGTAGGATTGGATTAAATATATGAAATTACATATTGTTTGGAAATGTTTAAAATCACTGTGATATTTTCTGGAGACATTTCTTTATTTCCTGATTTCATTTCTTATTACTATATTCAAAGATGTATTTTGTAATATAAAACAAGAATGCCACATTTGTTTTTAAAAATCCTTCTGTTCATCAATTTTGGGGTTCAGGTGGGAGAAACCAATTCCAATACATGTAATAGTATGTTTTGCTCAGTTGTTGTGTTTTTTATGAGTAAGGTCTCTAACAGGCTCGAACTTTTAGATGTTATCCTTTTTTGTTTGTTCCTGGACTTTCGTCAATTGCATACTACTGTAGTCCCCTACTGTGGGCTTTGCAGTCCATACATGTTGATCGAAAAACTTTTTGGTCTTGTTGAACATATAGTTTTCTCTTGGTTGCCTCTCGACGTGGTTATGAGGAGAGATGAACACATAAATCATGGTAGTGTACGTGTCACATTGACCTAAACTTAAGACTGCACTCCCTTTCAGCAAACCCTGATTTTGACAGATCCAAACCGACCTGAGGTAAAGAAACCTTGGGAACCTGAGGTAAAGAAACCTTTAGCAAATTTGATGAAAATCAGATGAAAAGAAGCATTTTCCATTTTTATTGTGTTAATACACCTTACCTAATGGACAATTTGCTATACCGGTGGGCACAACCGGTCCTGCTAAATGACAGAAAAAGCCATCCTGTGTTATCCACCGGCAGGACCGGTCTGGTACTGTGCATTCGCTAGGTGGTGCATCGTTCTTCCTTCCTGTCTAGACAGTGTGACGTCATCGCATCTTTCAAGTTTGGTGCGTGTACTGTTTAGACATGTTTTTAAGAAGCTCTCGAAGTTGAAGAATTTGTTGATTATTCTGTGAAATTGAGCTTTATTTTCATCTTGTTGTCATTTTAACTGTTTCTACTCATATCATGGCCTCTCCTGGACAGAAATGAGGCACTTGTGGGCATGTAATGGCTGGTTTCGATGGACATAATAAGTGAGCTGGATGTCATGAGGAATTGGGGTTGATCCATTTGTGGGCTGAAGAAAGAATGGGAGTTTTGCAGTGTGTAAATAGCTGACCAGAAGATCCAACATGCTACCCCCACCTATAAGTCCCAATAGAAAAATCCAATAATACCAGCCCTTCTCCCTCCCTGGTTGATCCTGGCACAGTTCTGATCCTAGGGCAGGCTGAGACACAGGTTGAGGACTACAGAAGATACGACCTCTAGCAAGAAGAAGTTCTACACCCTCTAAGGAGGCTAACAAGAACGAAAAATCCAGCAAGTTTTCCAGTACTGCCAATGATATCAAGGCTTTAGACAACAAGTGGTTACAGTGTTTTGCTAGGCTTTAAAGCCATGCTGTTCATCAAGACTTACAATGCTGGTTTCACCGGTGAAGCAGATGTCTGCTGTGGTGACCTCAGAGAAACCTTTTATTCCACCAAGTCAGCCTGCTACTATTTCCAGCACTTCTTATCTAACCGGACTGGTCACCTAAGTCTCTGGCAGTCAGGCTCAGTCTCTTACTGGTTTCAGAGTTCCAGCTGTGCAGCCTTCTTGACCAGTCAGCCAACCTGTTAGTACAAACCAGACTGTTGCTGTTCCCAGTGAGATGTCTTTAGCTCAGTCTGCCGGTCAGGTCACCAAGTTACAGGCTACTTCCAGTTCCAGTGATATGCCAGATCTCCAGTCCACCAGACCAGTTGGCTAGAACTTTTCCAGTCAGTCTCTTACTAGCAAGAATGTCCTGGCCATGTTATCATTGACTGGTAGTGCTCTCTCACTGGACCAGGACTTTGATCCAGAACATCATAGCCTTCCACCCTCTCCTGCTCACCACATGGAAGAGAGGGCAAGGTCTCTAATCAGGACACTGGACTAGCAGCTGAGAAATGAGCAGAATGGGGAACCATCAGAGGGGTCAGGTCATTCATGGGGTGGCACCAGGTCCCTGAGTTTGAGAGTTCAGCCTCATGTCAAGATGACTATCAATTTGCCGGTCCCAGGACCCAACGAACTGACAAAGTCTCTGTCAAATTACAAGAAAAGGTGATCCCAATCCCCAGATCACTCCATCCTCGCCTTAAGTGGTGGCTTCAGAAAGAAAACGTTCTTCAAGGTCAACCATTACACCGGCTTAGTCATGCCTTGCAACTCTTTGCAGACACATCAAAAGAATGGTGGGGCTCACTTAGGGGAATACACTGCAAGGGGAACTTAATACCTTCAAGAATGCAAGTTGAATATAAACTATCTGGAACTAAAGGAGGTCTTCCTGGTCATAAAAGAATTCCAAGACCTCTGCCCAGACAAGATCATTCTTATAGCAATAGACAACACTACAGTAGTTGTCTATATAAACAAGAAAGGAGGTATGAGTTTGGGCCCACTGTGTGCCCTTCTGTGGAGAATCCTGATCTGTTGCTGCAGGAAACGGGTGACTCTCAAGGCCTGACACATTCCAGGCCATCTGAATGTGGTAGCAGACAAGTTATCCAGTCTCAGTCAGACCATTCAAACAAATTGGTCTCTCCTTCCAGACATTTTTCAGTTGATATGCAACAGCCTCAGATAGACCTGTTTGCTACAAGGTTCAACAACAAACTGCCTCAGTTTGTGTTACCAGTTCCAGATCCCCTTGTCTGGGCAGTGGAGTCACTCAGCCTGTCATGGGAGGATCTGGATCCATATGCCTTCCCACCAGTTGCCATATTGGACAACATGGTGGTGAAGTTACAGGATTATCTTTGCAGGAGAATCATTCTGATTGATCCAGGGTGGCCCAATATGCCTTGGTTTGGGATCTAGTGACCATGTCAAGCCAGATCCCTCTTTCAGTCAGACTCCTCGCAGGAATTTGTTAAACCTAAATCTACATGCTTGGCTCCTAGAGTCTCAGCTGTCAAAGAGCAAAGCTTCTCTGAGGCAGGGGCAGCACGAATTGAGTCTCCTCAAAGACGCTCAACCAGATCAGTCTCTGAAGCAAAGTGGACCAATTTTACATAGTGGTGCCAAGTAATCAGGCTGATTTCAGGGCACCACTTATAAAATCCATAGCTGACTTTCTGTTGTATCTGTTCTAGGACAGGAAGTTACTATTGATGCCAAGTACTATTGATGGCTACAGATCAGCCATTGCAGACAAACAGGGGAATTCACCCATTAATGTGAGCAAAGATGAGAATCTCACTCATCTCTTGGATAGCTTACACAGACACAGACCCAAGCGTCGCAGAGGCATTCCCTCCTGGAACCTTTCCCTGTTGCTTTACCAGCTCACAAAGGCTCCCTTTGAACCCATTAAAGAGGCCTCTTTGAAGAATTTGACTTTCATGGCTGTCTTTCTTTTAGGTTTTTACCCCACAGCCCTTAAGGGCTGTCGGGGTATTGTTTTCACCCATGGTGTCCGGATGGGCGGGCGGGCGGGCGTCCGGGCGGGTGGGCGGGCGGCGGTAAAAAGTTTGTCCGGGCTGTATCTCAGAAACCGTAATGTGTAGGAAGTTGATACTTGGTAGGGACATTGGTTAGGGGGTGTAGGTGTGCAACGTCATGGTCTGACCTTGATTTGACCTTGCCGTAGTGACCTTGAGTTTGAAAATCTTGTCCGGGCTATATCTCGGGAACCGTAAGGTGTATGAAGTTGATACTTAGTAGGGACATTGGTTAGGGGGTGTAGGTGTGCAACGTCATGGTGTGACCTTGATTTGACCTTTGACCTTGCCGTAGTGACCTTGAGTTTGAAAATCTTGTCCGGGCTATATCTCGGAAACCGTAAGGTGTAGGAAGTTGATACTTGGTAGGGATATTGGTTAGGGGGTGTAGGTGTGCAACGTCATGGTCTGACCTTGATTTGACCTTTGACCTTGCTGTAGTGACCTTGACCTATAAAATCTTGTCCAGGCTATATCTCGGAAACTGTAAGGTGTAGGAAGTTGATATTTGGTAGGGACATTGGTTAGGGGGTGTAGGTGTGCAACGTCATGGTGTGACCTTGATTTGACCTTTGACCTTGCCATAGTGACCTTGAGTTTAAAAATCTTGTCCGGGATATATCTCAGAAACCGTAAGGTGTAGAAAGTTAATATTTGGTAGGGACATTGGTTGGTTGGGGGGGGGGTGGGGGTGGGGGGGGTCATGGTCTGACCTTGATTTGACCTTTGACCTTGCCGTAGTAACCTTGACCTATAAAATCTTGTTCGGGCTATATCACGGAAACCGTAAAAAATGTAGGAAGTTGATATTTGGTAGGGACATTGGTTAGGGGCTATAGGTGTGTATTATCATGGTGTCACCTTAATTTGACCTTTGACCTTGTTGTAGTGACCTTGACCTTCAAAATCTTGTTGCACCTTTGGGTCTGTGTTTTGATGAAGATTAAGCACTGTTAAAGTCATATTAGACTTTATTAAGAATTTTACTTTCATAACTTCCCATTGTAAGAGATAGAATTTCATCAAGTGAGCCACAGATTTTGCTCCAACACCACACATAAGCATTCATTAAATGTATTACCACTTCTGTATTTATGGTAATATTCAAACCATCTAAACCATAATTTGGCCATGCAGATGTAGATAAAGAGTGTTGAATTTTAGTTTGCTGATTAATGCTGTCACCTTGTTATTGAATTATCTTGTTTCAATACTTAATCTTTATATGCATTATCTTTCTTTTAAACATTATTTCTCCATTTAAACATTGTTTAGCCGATTATATAACTGACAGTGCTCTGAAAGTATCCTGAACTTTGTACTGGTACAGTACTTCTGTATCTCATGGTGTTGAAAATATTTCCCTAGGCTGTGGGGTATGGGCATCTCTGATGCTATTTTTGGCTCTGGCAAACTCAGGAGTGACTACATAAAAACATTAGACACAAGTCACACTCTTTACCCCTCATCCCGCTTTCTTTCAAAGAACCAGCTGGCAAAAGAGGGACCAGACTGTCTGGCCCCAGTGGTTATTCTAGGCCTGGCCCCAACTCTGAATAAGTCACTCAAGTCTGATAGGTTCCTATGTCCAGTCAGAGCATTGCTCTACCATTTGGATAGGACCTCAGATCTCAGGCAGAACATGGAGCTGGTCTTTGTCTCCTTCAAGAAAGGCTTCGACAAAGATATCTCCCCTGCCACTATCTCCTCATGGATCAAGCAGTCTGTGATCATGTGCTATGAGCTCTCTTATCAGGAAGCCCTCGCCTTACGCCAGGTTAAAGCCCATGATGTGCCTCCAAAGGCCTTCCAGTTGGGACTCTCCCTAGAACAGCTTTTATCAGCTTGACATTGGAAGTCACATAACACCTTCACACAGTTCTATCTGAAGGATGTGGCCTGGACTGATTCAGAGCTTTTACATTTGGGTCCAGTGGTGGCTGCTCAGCAGATCCACCAATAACCCTTTTGCTGGGGTAATTGTGTGTATATATTTATATATTGTATATAGATGTATATTTACAAAAAAATCATCATCATCAGTGATATACTTCCTTCTAGGAGGTTTATTTCCAGGGATTGAACTCATAACTGACCCGCCTACCAAGCAGTAGTTATTATAGCAAATTGTCGAAGAGGTAGGGTGTATTAACACAATAAAATTGCAAATTTAATAAGTAAATTAAATTTTTTAGAAGTTCATACCTTACCTAATGGAAGGTGAGGCCCTCCAAACCAACCCCGCTATCAGCTTACTAGGGGTCTAAATAGGTTTAGACAACAAAAAAGATGCGGTGATGTCATGCTGTCTAGACAGGAAGGTAGTATGATGAACCAGCTTGTGAATGCACAGTACCAGACCGGTCCTGCTGGAGGATAACGCTGGACAGCTCTTTCTGTCGTTGTGCTGACAGGTATATCAAGGTATTAACTTATAAAAATTTCATTTACTTATCAATTTGCAAAGTAGGGATGAAAATTGGCTAAAAGAAAGTGTAACTCAAAATAATTTTATGTATTTTTGAGTAAAATGTCACTGTTACCACATTGTATAGGTGCACACCGTAGTTGGTCAAGATACTGTGTTGTAGCCCACCAGGCATCAGCTTCCAAAATTAATGTTAAAACCAATGTAAAATCTGCGGCAATATTCACCAACATCACATTTCTTTTTGGAAAAAATTCTTATTTCTTATTCTTAATTTTTTTTGTTAGAAAATGCCTATATTCTAAGAATATAGCATATTTGAACTGGGGTTAGGATCTGAACATGGGTTTGAATCTGACTAATAACAGAAAGCAGGACTGAAGTACATATTGAAACTGTACCTCTCTATCTATAATAACAATGTCCATAGTAAATACAGGTATATATTTTTCCTTTAAGATTTTTTATTTTAAGACTTTTTGGTGGTCTAAATTAGAGGATTTGATTGACTAGGGGTTTAGGTAAATCGTCAGAATTTTAAATTTATATACCGGTATGGAGATTACATAGGTAGATTATATCTGAAATTTCAAAAAAAATAAACTGGCATAAAAGGAGAAAAACCTATACACTGGGAAGAAGAAAGGAAACCATTGGACCTTTTGTAGTAGCTATTGGAGTGTGAACCAGATCAGCTGATGATCCTCCAGCTAAACATTCTCAGTATCTTTCCTGGTCCAATTCTGTGTCTATAAAATTTGTATACTTAACTGAAATTATTTAGCCACTGCTTGACCTTAACATTTAACACAACAAGAACATAAAGGTGTGACCATTCGTTTTAATAGAGCTTTCATTGTTAAAAAAAGTTAAAAATGCAAAGAAATTTGAGAAACAGCTTGTTTTAAACAGAGATGAAAAAACAGTATCAATTTTTGAGTTTGCATTTTCTTGAGTATAAGGTGAGTAAAGTGGCCCTGTGATACAAACATAATCTACACACCAGTCAAAGAGTACAGCACAGACATGGCCACAGCTAGGAGGAAGTTGGCTGTTTTGTATGTAAATACAACACGTAAACAGCAAAGAAATGAGTTGGGGGAATAGACTTACTTCCCCACTCTTCTAAACTCCTGGTAATCTTCCTGGCTATTAATGAGATTATTATGATGTCCTCTTTGATTTATTTTTCTCGCCCCCACACCCCCCTTCAGGTTTTTGTTTTATAGACTTGAAGAGTTTGTGCACTGGATGTACATGTAATGTTTGCATTCCAGAGACTGTTGGCTTGTAAAGTGGGGGAAGGGAGGAGGAGTGTACTGGTGTGAACTCTGGACTGGATGTGTTTAATAAGTGGCCTCTGTCAGTGCCACTCAGGGCAAGTGTTACCTTACAAAGTATATAGTATATATAATTATTATTGTAACTGGAAAGTCTAGTTATTTCCAATTTTCATTTAATGGCCAGTTTTATATCAAATAAACTCCACAGTAGTATGTTTTGTCCAGTATTCTGACCATTTAAAGATCAGTTTTACTTGTGTGTTTATTTATTAGATGGTTAGTTCATCATTTGCTACAAACCATGTGATAAAGTCAGATGGGTAAAATGTTACAAAATAAGATATCTTTTTCTCACTTTCCACCACTGAAATCAAAGTTTGATTCCTGGCCAGATCTCAAGTGGGAAACCAGTAGTTGCTTGCCGTTGGTTGGCAATTTACAATAAGAACTTAACTACTTATTATATTATAACTGATACAAAGATACTAGGCAAGATGTTAAAAAGTAAATAAATAAGCTAAAATCAGACAGAACATTGGCATTGACCCTGTTGTCTGAATTTTTTTGTGAAGTCGAAGCACCTATCTGGTCACCTAAGATTTGATATATCATGAAGGAGTGGCATAAGAAAAACCATGTTCTACTTCCTTCACTTGTGGGAAAGTCTTTGCAGATGTGTAATTATTGTGACTACATGAATGCTCTGGTTTCCATGGATGCCCACTTAGCACAAATTTTGTATATTGACATACTTTTACAAGGTTTCACGATACATTCACCGCATTACATAGGTTATATCACACCAGATTGCCAGATTATGTACATATGATTTATGTTGGCCAATTTACAATGATATTTTTTCCCTCCAGGGCAAAGAAATCTCATGAACTGACAGAAATTTATGATTGTGAAAACCATGGTCACAAATTATCTTCTTGGAAGCACCACCTTGGAAGCATCTTCCACAAATAGCAGATTGCAAATCAGATGTATGGAAACTTAAACTAAGTTTTAATTACACCCATGAGATACAACATTTTATGATATTGGGGCCACATAATGAGTTCAATTTATATGAACACAAGACTTTCCAATCTTGAGCAATGGTCCTCAGTGGTCTAGTGGGTTAGCAGGTTTCGCATCTAATCATAGGCTGCCACCTGTGTGTGGCTTGTACTCCCACAAGTGATAAAGCTGAGGACCTGTCCCAATATGACCCTGGCTGCTGAATGGGACATAAAAACCCAATTTTGATCTTTGAGTTGACCCATTTTGGGCCTTTTGGCTCCTTCAAGGATGTTAACATTAACTTGGTGGAACATAAATTATTCAAATCAAATATACCAAAATTCAACTATAACTGGTTCTTTTTATGCATGACTATAATGCTTTTAAAGATCAATAGTAACATTCTGATATAGATTGTGGAGAATTGCGGTTTTAAAGCAGTTACAGTATTTAATACAGTTATAATATTTTGAATGGGACAAACTGTGGTTTTACATCTCTGTCAGCAGCTGAGGTCATATCAGGACAGGTGTTTGGTACTTCCCACATGTTGTCATAAGCTTAATTCAGATCCAAGACCACAGAGGTAAGAAATCTACTTTTAACAGAAAAAAGAAGACTTTAGTACATTTTATCAGCCTATAACAGCAACTAAAAATAAATGAACTATGTTTTAAGGTGTGGGTGTAGCTTATTTTCTTCAATTCTGAGTTCAGTATATTTTCACTGTGTAATATATAAATTTTCTCCTGTTATTATTTGAGGAAGAAGAGTCAAAGGTTTGTTGATATTTCTTGGTTATTGCCACATTTCTTATGTCTGTATGGGTATGTGTATCTAGCAGTGAGGGTTTGAGAGAAAAATTGTTATATATGAAAGCAAACCTAAGCTTTATAGTGTGTGTTTTCACCCCTCAAAACTACCTAAATACACCCATATCTTTTCTGATACATTTTAAAGACATATATATCAACAAAAGACTACCATATGTATTTGAACAAACAGTTTTTGGTCCAAGTATGTGTTAAATGCGAAAAAAAACGGTATTAATCTTATCAATCTGGGTCCCTAATTCCTAATAATATACTTATAATAAGAAGTACACTAATTCTAATTTGAGAATGAGATGTATTTCTGACATTTATTCAGAATTCTATATATAAGAGCACTAGTCAATGATTTATTATCTGAAGTTAGCAAAGAATAATAATTCAGCTTATCGGAGGTTCACAAAATAAAAGTAAGGAAGCTAAAATTTATGACTGAGATTTTTTCACTTAGAAAATTCTCCACTTAGTTTTTAACCGATCGGTTATTATCCTGAGCATATATAACACAATACTAAAATTATTAATTTATGGTCTGATTACATCCACTAAAGAGACTATGTTTTGGGGTATGTTTGTTTGTTGGTGTCCATGATAATCCGAAGGTAATGAACAGATCTTTATTAAATTTATTTTGGAGGGGTGGGGCCTGGTAAAAGGAGTATGTGGATACATTTTGGGAAAATGGATCTGGATCATATTTTGGCTACTAAAAACCTTGAGGTTTAGGTAAAGCCCCCTGGTGGAGGTACGATTGCTTTCTGGACTTGAAATCATTTCTTCATTTTGTTCAGTTCAGGGCCCATGTCTGCGTGTACCAGATCAGATCAGCTTTTCTGCTCATGGTAAGGTCATACTTTTCCTCATTTGCTTTGTCCTTGAGGACTTGTCTTCAAGACTGCAAAAAGAGACCTTGGGATCTCGTATCTGGGAGTACTTGACGCAGAATGAGCCACCACAAATTACTCTACAGGACATCTTTCATGCATTTCCAAAAAGTGGTCACAAATGCAAAACATGTTCCAAATTGTGTTGAATACCAATGAAGATGTGAATCCAACTGAAGTCGTCATACCCAAATATATAGTGTATCAAAAAAATTCTTACTCCTCACTCCAAGAGCAAGTTTGTATAAGGCAGTCATAGAAAATAATGAAAATGAATTGTATGATAGTTTACTTGTCTAGACTATTGCCCTGCATGGCTCACATTCACTGACATTCAAAGAATAAAATTTTTTAAAAAACATAGGTATTTTCTTAAGAAAAAAATTGTTAGAGTAACAAAAATTTTAAAAAATAGTAATTTTTCACAATTTCTATAAAAATGCATTTGCAATTTATATTTTTTCTACAAATTATACCAGTAGTTTCCTGACTACACTGCAAATGCTGACTGTTTTCTGCACTGCTATTGCATCCAGTTTTTCATAATTACCATAAGAACACTAATTATTCCCATAAATTTGAAAATTTTTATTTTCAAATTTGTTTCTTATTATTCTAAGAAATTTTTCTTATTCCAAGAATATTTCGAATATTAAGAATGCCAGTGAATTTGGGCCCTGATGTGAAGATCTCTTTTTAACCTGGGCTACTATTCACAAAATACCATAGTCTATTTTATAATAGAAAAAGTTGTGTAACATATCATAAACCTTGTATGTTCACACTTAAAACAGTATGAGCTGATTGTGGAATGGTTTTTATTTTGAAAAATTTTCCAATTTTTATGAATTATATATTATTAGAAAGGTCTTTTAATAGCACTTCTGGTAATATTTGTTACATCAAAATCCATACAGAAAGGGATGAGAAATCAGAAGTTAAATATTGCGGTTTTTACCCGACAGCCCTCAAGGGGTATTTTTTTCACCCATGGTGTCCAGATGGGTAGGCGTGCGGGCGGCGGGAAGAAGTTTGTCCGGGCTGTATCTCAGAAACTGTAAGGTGTAGGAAGTTGAGACTTGGTAGGGACATTGGTTGGGGGGTGTAGGTGTGCAACATTGTGGTCTGACCTTGATTTGACCTTTGACCTTGCTGTAGTGACTTTGAATTATAAAATCTTGTCTGGGCTATATCTCAGAAACCGTAAGGTGTAGGAAATTGATACTTGGTAGGGACATTGGTTAGGGGGTGTAGGTGTGCAATGTCATGGTCTGACTTTGATTTGACCTTTGACCTTGCCATAGTAACCTTGACCTATAACATCTTGTCTGGACTATATCTGGGAAACCATAAGGTGTAGGAAGTTGATATTTGGTAGGGACATTTGTTGGGGGTGTAGGTGTGCAACATCATGGTGTGACCTTGATTTGACCTTGACCTATAAAATCTTGTCCAGGCTATATCTCGGAAACCGTAAGGTGTAGGAAGTTGATACTTGGTAGGGACATTGGTTGGGGTTGTAGGTGTGAAACGTGATGGTGTGACCTTGATTTGACCTTTGACCTTGCTGTATTGACCTTGACCTACAAAATCTTGTCTGGGCTATATTTCGGAAGCTGTAAGGTGTAGGAAGTTGATATTTGGTAGGGATATTGGTTGGGGATTGTAGGTGTGTGACCTTGATTTGGACTTTAACCTTGCTGTAGTGACCTTGACTTATAAAATCTTGTCTGGGCTATATCTCAGAAACTCTAAGGTGTAGGAAGTTGATACTTGGTAGGGACATTGGTTGGGGTTGTAGGTGTGCATCGTCATGGTGTAGTCCATGACTACTTCTATATTTCATGGTGTTGAAAATTATTTCCCCAGGCTGTGGGGTACTGGCATCTCTGATGCTATTTTTATATTCACTGGTGCCACTGTATATATGCCAGCCTGTTTAACATTCTCCCTTTAAATATGGATTTATTTAACTTAAAAATCATACAAAATTGTGGATAATAAAAGTAAAGCATCCCTCATTTGACATATAAAGAAAAACATATCACTCATGAAGATTAACAATATAATACTTGTGCTACGCATTCGTTTAATATTGTTATCTTCATTCATGATATATTTTAAAGCCGAGCTCTAGCGAGGCCCATGCTTGGAGAGATCACTTTTTTCCGTTTTTATTTTTTTTGTCTCCGGACTTTCATGAATTATGGCATAGCGTGATAAGTACCTGTCTCTTCACTGAGGTTAAGCAGCAATGGGCTAAATGAGCACTTGAATGGGTGACCGCTTCAGTGCACTACTCATGTCTGATGGCTTTGGGCTCGTGCTAGTAGAAAGAAACCCCTTTCGGTCTTGTTTCTGTACATGTCATTCCGGAAATTTTTCCTGTTGTATCAGATTGCGTCATCAGTTTTGTGGATGAAACCCTTAACCATGCGTTTCCTCAGAAATAACAACTGGCTGATTATTGGTATCTCACTTGTACCTAAAACAAGTGGCTCTCACACATTTTAACTCTTGCCCCAGAATTTCATGCAGAAACTTTAAAACAGAAAGTTCAAAACAGAAAGTTCAAATTCTCTTTGGAAACCAAAACTTATGTTTTGAGGATAATATTAAAATATTTGAAGCAGTCCATAGATATATTGTCAAGTCTAAACGCTTTTGATTCTTTAATTGCCAGCAGTGACCCTATTGTGCAGCCTCATCTTCACATCATCTGTAAATACTTCACCCTGCAAGAGGGCTTAATATAATTGTATCTTTTACGATTGTTGCGTAATTGCTAATAAAATATGTTTAAATCAAAACAGAAAGTTTGAACTGTGTTTGTTCATTGCCATTGGTTGATACTTCTGTTTCCAAACACCAGATATTAAAGGCTGATGTTATATAACTTTCTTAT
Organism: Sabellastarte sp. h YS-2021; assembly: GCA_964017235.1. NCBI lineage: Eukaryota > Metazoa > Annelida > Polychaeta > Sabellida > Sabellidae > Sabellastarte > Sabellastarte sp. h YS-2021. The sequence continues at coordinate 136,181,964 of OZ024927.1, read as the reverse complement.
TTCCTAATCAATGTATGTGATTCTTTTACATACATATTTAGTATCTGATTACAAAGAAAGGGATTTTAACACCAAATACATCTATAAATAGCAAAATATGCAAATGTTCTTATTAAATCCACCAGGAGGTTATGTTTTTGGTGCGTTTCTCTGTCTGTCTGTTTATTTGTTTGTCTGTGTTCATGATAACTCAAAAAGGTTAAAATCCAATATTTCTGAATTTCTTTATGCGAGTAGGGCCTGGCCAAAAGGAAGAAATGATTACATTTTGGGGAAGATCAGGGTAATATTGTGGATACAAAAACAAAATTAGGAAATGTCAGAAATGCACCCTAGGGGAGGTTTGTGCTCTTTGAATCCTTTCTAGTTTGATATTTGTCTGTTATTTACTTTGCCTGATATTAGCCAATCTTTTCATAAAATGGAAGAAACATGTTGTCGGCCATGGCAAAGTGTAAAGGAAGGAACATTTCCAATAAAATCAGTGAAATAGATTCAATCAGTGATGGGGCATTACTGGTCAATGCTGTGGAAATATCTTCTTATATTGCATAAATTTTGACCAACTACTCTGCACACCATGTGTATATATAAGACCTATTCTGCATGTTCTTTGAAAGTAATGTCAACCATATAATTTTTTGTATATAAATAGTCAAATTTCTGAAGGGTATTGTAAGGAGTTTCATGGAGCAGGCCACAACATTGAGCCCACAAGTCTTTCAAGAAAGCCAGGATGCTTCACAAATGTAATCATTCCCAGCTGTTAACGGGCGATATTTTTTAATACAAAGTAAGACATAGAAAATATACCACAACATATAAAATTCACCACCAAGAACAAAACTTGGTATTTTGCTGTACTATGTGGAACATCATTATCATAGTCTTGGATTTTTAATGTCTGTTTTAGGTAATTTTCCTTGCAGTGCAAAATTACTGTGAATTTGGCATCGTTTCTCCTGATTTGTAAAGGTGGGGGAGGGGGGGGGGGCTTACAAAGTGGCAAATTTCAACTACTGTGGTGACTTTCATATTTTTCTTACTGGAATTGAAAACATGGCAAGCTAGGCTTTTTTCAAAGTTAGTCAATGCAGTAAATATGTTTTGTGTGTAAAGTGTTTGTCTAACCCTTAGCAAAATAAGAAAAGCCACAAGACCATGTAAACTACATTACAGAACCTACGCCAGAGCTCCCCCATAATAATGTTCAATTGATACTTGAAACTTTTGTCCCAGAGCAAGTTCACTTGGTTGTTTATTTACTCTTATATATGATATTTCTCTTTACATCCTGCAACAGTTCAACTGTCACAATAGAGTCTATATAGTCCTTGTCTGGCCAGAAATTGACATAAAATTAAGGCTATATATATTTATATACATATGTGGGTATATAAATATGTGCATGCATATTATTTATGATCTCAGTTTTGGTCAAAAAATGATTCTGAACTGTCTGTAATTCATGGTTGTTTTGCTTTCATGGAAATTCAAAATATATGATAGATTTGCATCAGGAGGACAAGATTTGTACTACTTTAGTTCATGTAACACGATTATAGAATAATTTATATGTCTGTTCATAAAATCTTATGTACAAAGCAACATAAAATTACTTTGTATCTACAATATACCAATTGAAACTCAATTTTTAAATTTGTGCTGTTTAATTTTTTTTCTGTTTTGTCAGCCACAGTGTAAGGCTTCTAATACTTTGAATAAACAGTTCAACCTTTCATTGTAAGGCAGTATGAAAGTGAAAAAAAGTAATAAAAGTTACATTGTAGTTGATGAGCCTGATATATATTTGGTGCTTTAATATTTTCGAAATACTGCAATGTTCTATCTTAGTTTTTTATTTAAAATACTTGTGATATATCTCATTTATTTATCTCTTTATCATTCTATCCTACAATATTATGAACAAAAGTTAAAATAGTGTTTTAGTGTATAATTCTGAGGTCCTCGGTTTGGCATCTAATCTCATCAATCATCAATCAATCAGTTGTCCAGATGCTTAATCTCCATATCTACAGATTCTAAGGCACAACATCTAATTTGTTAGGCATAAATCGTCAAGATGCTAGACATATTCCAAGTTGCACCCAGGGAGGGAATCCTGGTGTTTGGTTGTTAGAAACTAAGGTGGAAGTGATTTATGAAATAAGTAGGTTTTTAGTCGATTTTTGAAACATAAGAGATTTGGAGCACTGCGTATATCATGTGGAAGATCATTCCATAACTTTGGGGCATCATATGAGAAACTGTTGTTGAAGTGGACCTTTGATTCATGGATAGAAGAACAATAATGAGGAACCTGAAGGAACATATTTTTGGGATTTGAGCATCTTGTGTTCACGGCAGATTTATACAAGGAGAGTTATGGTGCAAAATACTTAGGCTGGCCAGTAGTGAGGTACTTGTACACAAGAACTAGGGGTTTAACGATAATTTGTTGTCTGATAGGTAGCCAATGAAGTGTTTTCAAGCTGGATGTGATGTGAGTGAACTTAAAAGCACCGGTGATAAACCGTACAAGAGAGTTTTGGACATATTGGAGCCTGGTAGTATTATGGAATGACAAACTACGAAATAGAGAATTGCAATAATCCAAACGACTGCTGATCAGAGCATTTGCAATCACCACTGATGTATCAACAGGAAGAAACCTCCTGATATGATGATGGTCCCTCAGGCAAATAACACAAGATTGGACGACCGAATTTACGTGATTAGTAAAACAAATCTTTGCATCCAGGATGTTGACAGGAAATGAGTCACTGAGCCATTTATATCTGTCTTTGGCACCAAAAACTATGAATTCTGTTTTATCAGGATTTAGCTTTAGTTTATTTCAGACATCCAGACATTTATATTGTTCAAATAGGACTTCAGGCGGTTGAGAGACTTGAGACTATCTTCAGGGGAAAACAGAAAAGGACCTAAGACAGAACCTTGGGGAACGCCAAACTTCAATTTGAACAAATCAGAAACAGCAGAGCCAATCTTGACTGACTGAAAATGATCATGGAGGTAGGATCCAAACCATTTTAGAACAGAACCACCAATGCCAAACCTGACTGACAAACAGGAAAGGAGTGTGTCATGGTCAATTGTATCAAAGGCATCGGACAAGTCAAGCAGCATCAGTGCTGTAGGGATGCCCTTGGACAAAGATAAATGAATCTCATTTTTGATACACAACAAGTCAGTTTCTGTTGAGTGCCCCACCCTGTAGGCTGACTGAAAAGTGTTTCCAAGATCATGAAAATCCATATGGGATCTAATTTGGGCAGCCACTATATGCTCAATCAACTTTGATAGAAAACTGAGACCAGACATCAGTTGATAGCTCTTCAAATCCTCTTTTAAAAGGGTAGACATTTTTTCTCAGACTGTCTTCTCTGTACAGGTTCAAATCACACAAGTGGCAAAGCTGAGGAGCTGTCCCACTATGAACCTGGGTGTTGTAGTGTATGTCAAATACTCAACTTTTGAACTTTGTGTAATTCTGAACATTAAATATGATATAAAGACTAGTTTAACTAAAGCTTCCACAACAAAGGAAACCTGCAGTATCTGAACTTCAAGTTGTACTCAACTATATAAAATACATTAACTTAGGTGGTGGCATTTTTGCAGAACTGGGGCATATTCTGAATATGTTCAGATCCTTCCTGGATACTGGTTTTTCACTGGATGTCCCAAAAAAAACTCAGATGAGGAGAGATGAAGAAGATAGTGGGTAGACATCTACAGGGATGGCCCGGGGCAAGCAAACTCAGGTTATGTGTGAAAACCACATGGGATACTATATATACCCTGGTTCCACTTGTATGACCTCTCCTTAGAGCTACTCTTGATTTGAATGATGAGATAGATTGTTACAAATCAAGACAGGGAATAATATGGGTTACCAACTAAACTCTTGTTGCATAATGACTGGGTAAGCTCGGTTGTGTGATTGATATCATAAAATACCATTGTTCCAATTCCAAGGTTTAGTGTAGGACCTTCCCAATTTATTACTCCAGGAGCTGCTATGAATGACCATTTTGAAAAAAAAGGTGGTGGGAAAACTGATTGAAGTGCTCACTCAAAACGGTTTTTCAAACACATTTTAAAATGCAATTACATATATGATTGCTGTGATAATGCGCCTGAGTTTATTGAGTGTAAAGATCAGAGAAGTGACAACATTATGCCCCCAACTACATTATTGGAGCAGTCAGGATAAAAATCATAACAGTTGGACTAGGGTTTAATAAGAGAGTATATCTGTTGGGTGCATGGGGGGAGGGGGCTCTTTCTGACAAACCTTGAATCAGTGGGATCAGTGAGATCCCTTGTCACCTGGGCTGTGAAATCAGTGACTGAGGCAGTAACCTGCTGACCCCATCTCACTTTTTCACCCATGATTGACTTACCAATCGTAAACCAAAAAAGGATGAAAATAGAGTAAGGACAGATGGAATTATATGTTGGGTTTTAAAAAAATTATATGAAAGGAAATCTTGAAGTGCTTGAAATGGAGATTTCTTTTCTTCAAGTGTCATCTATATTTTTTAAACAAGGGAAGCATAAATTTTTAAGAGAGTAATTGATTTTTATATTTGACCAAAGTTTTTAGAGTTAGATCTTAGAAATTGGCAAATTCAAACGGTGCACGGGAAAGTGCCCTCCTAGAAAAGTGCCCTCCTAGAAGACTGCCCTCCTAGAAAAGTGCCCTCCTTTTCTCAAATGATACACCATAAAATATTTTATCAGCATTTTAATTCAAAAAACATTGAAAAAGTTAAATGTTAGTGTGTATTCTATTCTATTTTCTACTTTTATAGCGTTTAATCTCTGAAAAGGCAGACTCTAGGGCGCAACACCAGAACCAAATCAATAATCATCACGTGGACAGTATTTTTGTGATTTTGCACAAAAATATATGAAAAATCATGTATAAATCAATAGCTAACAAAAGTGAAAAATTTCCTTTTCTCACGTTAGTTTTTCTCCCTTGTAGTGAAACAGTCATACTCTGGTTGGCTACATCATTTTGCAAATTTGCATTTGGATTTGAAAGTAATGGAGATTATAGCCTTTTTGCATTGGTTCTTAATCGTGTGTCCACATACAAGTAAGTCCACAATGTCCATGAATACCCAGAAACCAGTTATATGTGTTTTAACATATTGTAACCAACAACATCCAGAAATATTAAAATATTGAAGGGTCTATTATTTATATTGAGGAATATTCTGAATATTGATGTACAGAAAATAGATGACTGTTAGTTTAGGTCAGTAGGAGAGGTGTGCTGTGTATTGTATGGGTTTTTACAAACAGAGGCCCTTTGTTTGTCATTGGTGTGTATTACAAATGTTGATACAAAACCCAATTGCTAGCACCTCTGGCTATTTGGACTAAGTCGTCAGGATTACAGTTCAGTCAACTAAATTTCAACTTCATTTGACATGGTGTTTGCCGCTGTATTGTTAACTGATCAGGAGAGACAATATTTGCTTGAAATTATGCCTGGGTGATTTTTTTGTAAAGCACTGTTGCTCCTATGTCCATATGTAGTCAACACCAGTGTTAGTCCAGTGAGTTCTCTTGGACTTATTTCAAATTTGGGATTGGTAATACCCAAATATAGTCAAATATTTCTTGAAGTTAAAAGGAAACTTATTTAAAAATTAACAGGTATTTAAAAGAAAAACCATTACCTAAATAATCAGGCATAAAGATTAAAATTAAGCCAACCTGCATCATACCTTTGTACGCCAATTCTGACATTAACTAATGACCAAACCAAGTACAGCATAGTACCAATTTGAGGCATTACAGTCAATACTAGTTAAAATCTGAATCACTAAGAGTTTGCAACACTGTATCAGTGAATTGACAGAAAGTCGAGCTATGGGAAATCCCAAGTCTTCACAAAATACTAAAACTACTGTATCATGGGGGAGTCAAATTTCTAATTACTTTTTATGCCCTGATTTTAAATAGAGGATATTTGGTATCCTTTTTGATACTTTACTAAATCTGAAACTTGTGATGTATATATTTTGCCACTACATTGTAAGTATTTGTGTAAAGAAATTTTTCTGTGACCACTAATGTGATTTATTTGGGTTCAACTTTACTTTCAGCTAAATATATGTTGCAACTATGACCTCCATAGCACTTATGTCCAGATTGAAAACACTTTTTACAAGACAAGCCACTGGTGTTATGTCATAAACATATACTCCCAGTGTTATCCCAAGATTCTAAATGTCACACAACCACAAATATCCACAGGATCAGATTTTACTTGTCAGTAACTTTCACTTAAAGAAATCTTCAAGAACCAATGCTTTATTAATATGCAGGGACTTTCAGAGTGATTCCAATTCCACAAAAACAGGTACACTATGCTAATTCTTTCCCCAGCAAAGGTCAAAATGTTGAGGTACCAATGTTTAACTTTGAGCCCTCCAAAAATGGTGGCCCATATGTATCTGACAGATCTGTCACCTCTTTTCAACCGTATTTCCTGTTGTCATAGCCTTACCGAGGGAGGAAGAAATGACTGAAATATATAAGGAAAACCTTTGTTCACCTGTCTTCTCAATTCCATGTTTTTGACCCTGATATTTCATTATCAAACAATAAAGAGATCTGTATTCCATAAAAACAAATACTTAGATAAAACCTTACAGAATTCTCAGTAGAAAAGCACATGATCTATTCACAAACAGACCATTCAGTGTGTACATGTGGAAGTCCTGAAACATAACTTGTGTACACATATTTATATAAAGGTATACATATGTACAAAATATATTTAGTTTTTTGATAAGGGGTGTGCGAGTGATTTATTTCTTAAATCCACCTGCATTAACATATCTTTTTATACAAAAGGAATATTAGTTATGAGACAGTTATATTATGTCCTTTGATTTAAATGCTCTGTTTTATATTATAAATTTTGAATACATATATGTATGATAGGTGGTGTCACATACTTTAACTTTTCAATATATCAAAATTTGGTTTTGATGTTTCAGAAACAGCATAAAGTAATACCTATTTCACATTATTCTGTGCTAGCCTCACAAGCTACAATATTTAACCCATCAGGGCTCATTTGTGGTTGATTGCATTTCATGTGTTAGTAGTATCCATTATGCCCCATTCACACTACAGGAGGTATGTCCCACGGCTAGAAGTTTTACTTGGCTGCGGAACCGCCTCCCAGGTCGCCCCATTTCGTCCGAGTTGTTCATAATACAGGCGGTGTAATTTGTTGTTATATATAGGCATTTGGCGAAATGCCCCTGTCCTTCAAGTACCTCAACCCACCTTATGTCACCATATTACACTGAAAGACGACCAAGTCACAACCTTATGTACACCATGGACCAGACATTTGGTTACTGTAGTAAGAAATTCATATGCTCATGTACGGAATCGTCTACGCATGCTCACGGTACGAAATCAGAGGAGGGAATTTTGAAATTTTGAAAACAACCATGTAATGGACATTTTGCAAGTGTGTCACAAGGCTCTGTTAGAACCTCGGATAGTAGTTGAAGGACAAAGGTATTTCCCCCAATGCCTATAACTGCGGGGGATACTGCCTGTAGTATGAAAGGGGAATAAGGTTTTAATAAGTCTGGCTTTAGGTAAGACACAACTCGGAAAGCATTCTCAGAATGTGACAGCTCATGACATCTCATATACGGAGCTTAAATGTGCATGTCTGAGGGGTGATGGATGTTGGACTGCTTTACAGCCCGATTTTGAATGTGCACCACCGAAATATAAGGCCCATTTACAGAGTGACAAGGACGAGGTTGTGAACTAAAATTCAAATATGTGTTGACATGACTGCACATAATGGTGTGACCAGGCCTTTAGGAATATGATATGCTGTTTTGACTGAATCAAATGCTTTGTGAAAGTCGCACAAAGACTTTTTGTTTTGTTGTTTCAGCTAATTTTGAAGCTGTAACTTTAGAAAAATAAAAGTTTATCCAATATTATACAGAGGCAAATAATTAATATTGCTAAATGATGGAAGAGGGGATTAACTGAGGGCTTATCCTGGTGAGACCTTTGATGTTTTGAAAGGGAAGTAAAACTCTAATCTGGAATAAACACTGGTAAAAATTAATCTACATGCTCAAAAGGATGAGTAGTGTAATTGTACCAGTGTGTCGAAAAATTGGTTGTCATTTAGTAAGATTACAGAACACACACTCAACAGAAAATGTTATTTTAATAATATTTTTCAATGATAGTGTAAAAGTTATTCCTGCCTTCTTCTTGGTACATATTATAATGAGTTTGTGACATTTAAACTTTTTATCTTAAAAGGCACTTATCGCTTTCTCATAGATAAATAATATCCATTATTGATTAAAGCTTATGTTTTCTTTTGAGAGAGATACTTTCTAAAACATTCTTCTCCCTTGAGTTTTGATTTTGAATTAACATAATCATCTTCCCAAGGAGTCCCTCTTATATGGTATAGATTATCAGTATGACCCAGAGAGAATTCATAATCAACTAGACCAAGGACACATCTGTGGCCAGATAAACAGCATTTTTCGATAATAAGCAAGTTGTAACCACTTTTAAGTTTTGGCCTCATTTTGAGAAAAGCACTTTGGTCACAGATTCTAAAGCCAAATCTGCACTTTAAAAAAGATTTAACCAAGTATCAGACTTTGCAGACCTGCTCTTAGAGGTCCTCAGTGGCCTAGTGGATTAGCAGGTTTGGCTACTGAGTTTGACTCCCACAAGTGACAATGCTGAGGATCTCTGCAAATATTATTTCGCTGTTGAACAGGATGTAAAACACTAACTTTGACCTTTGCAGACCTGTCTTTTGCTAAATAGAGTACATTGCAGCAATTTACTGGAAAAGCCTAAATTGAGTGTAATAGTTTTGAATTTTCACAAAATGTATTTTTGAATTTATAAAGATTAAATACATACACTAATTGTCATAAATACATAATTGAAAAAAAAAACACTTAAAGAACTCTAATTTTAAAAATTCTTTTGTGTGGTCTGAAAGTTAATAGATAGCTTCTGATTTAAATATGTTATTTTTTTTCATTCTATTTGCACAGATCATAAAACATCCTGTCACAGTTTTTTTTTCAAATTACACTGGTGTGCCATTATTTCATGTGGAAGCTCTGAGCTGTCAAAAGTGGAATATATAACTTATTATCTTGTATATTTGACCTAGTATCTCATGTGTACAACTTAGTATCTCGTATACACGACTTAATAATTCATATATACAACTTAATAACTTGTATATACAACTTAACAATTTGTATATACAACTTAATAACTCGTATATAAAACTTAATAACTCATGTGCAACTTAATATCTTATATATACAACTTAGTATATTGTATATATGACTTCGTAACTCATATATACAAGTAAGTAACTCATATTTATGACTTAGTAACTCATATATACGACTTAATAACTCATATATTCGATTTAGTATTAGGTAGCACATACATATTGTTATCTTGTATATACCACCTACTAACTTGTATATATGACTTACTAACTAGTATATATGACTTGATAACTCATATATATGACTAAGTAACTCATATATACAACTTAATAACTCATATATACAGTTTAATAACTCATATATATATGACTTAGTAACTTGTGTATACAACTTAATATCTTATATATACCACTTACTATCTCGAATGTTCAATTTGGAATTAGGTAGCTTATACAAATGTATATACCAGTTACTAAGTCATATATACCAGTTGCTAAGTCTAATATAAGGGTTACTAAGTCATATATTCAAGATACTAAGTCGTATACACAAGTTATTAAGTCATATATATGAGAAAATAAGTTGTATATACAAGAACATAAGTCATATATACAAGATACTAAGTCATCTATACAAGTTATTAAGTGATATATACAAGATACTAAGTTGTATATATGAGATATTAGTAAGTCAAATATACGAGATACTAAGTCGTATATTCAACTTAATATAAAATCAATTTTGGCAGCTTAGAGCTTCCGTAATTTAAAACCTTGAGCAAAATCAAGTCTGTTAATGACACTGAAATTGTATTTATTCAAAAAGCTTATATTTCAGCGCATAAAATACTTTAGTATGTATATAAAATGATAAAAAATAGGTTTGGGAATTTTTTTAAAAGAGCTCTAATTGGACTTTCCAAATTTTTCTGCCATCTTATGGCTGGGCTTATCTGCTTTTGAGCTCCCAAACCTTGCCTGCTTGGCTGTCTAATATATATTTCATCTTGGGTCTGGAATCTGAGATTTAATTGCATGATGAATCTGAGCGCTGAATGAGTAAAATGTGACAAAGGGGCAGTGTATTACTAGTTGAGTGTGGTTTTAGTGTTGAAGATAGTATAATATATGTTATTAGGGATGATAATATATTATTAGGGATGATTAAGTTGAGTATTGAGAATGGTAGAGTTTAGTATTGAGGATGATTGTGTTTAGTATTTTGGATGGTAGAATTTAGTATTGAGGATGGAGGGTTAAGTATTGAAGGGTAGAATTGCTTTTATAAGTAACTCCTGACTTGTGAGTAAGTAACTGAGAGAAGGGCTGGAGGTTTATCACCTTTGTACATTATTTTATGCAACTGTATATTTACTATGTGTCTCTATATAAAGACAGAATATTCTTGCATTATTCAATACTTAGATGTTTTTATATATGATCACACGAAATCCTGCCTGAAAAAATTTCTCCATAGTTATTGCAACCATTTTCTATTACTTTGCCAACACACCTGCCTCCAGCTTCCAAGGTTGTGGGTTAAGTTACCTTTGCAGAATTTTGACAAACTACTGTGCTCTGGTTTGCTACATTCTTTCAACTAGCCATCATTGTAGTGAATATAAAATAATACCTGTACTGTGCCATAGCAAGGCTAAATACATTAGATCTTTGGCTCAGTTTTGTGCACAGTATGTGTGCCTCATGTAATGCTGTATTCCATCTTTTTGCATCCAGTTAATAGATATAGAGTGATAAAGTTTCATTTATAAAACCAGAGACACATTATTAATGTGAAAATTGGATGACCTTGTCACAATGGGATGTATAAGTAATATGGAAAAAAGATTTACTTTGTAGAAAACCATTTATGTCTGCAAAAAGAAGTGTAGATAAAGTTTAGTAGCTTTGGAGTTTAAGTTGGTTTTTGTGCTGACTTTTTACTCCAGATGTATTTCTTCTTCACTACAGGATTCAGATGAGAGATTCAGGACTTTTTCCTCTATTTCCAGACTTTCACTTGGGTTTGACCTAAATTCTGAACCAGATACAGTGGAAGATTTGGCTTTAGTGAAAATTGCGATTTGAGAGAAAGATATTCAAGAAAACTCATTAAACAAAATTAAATTTCTTACCACAATTGACTGAGGGTAGAATTGTATGTTGTGTGTCAAACTTTTCCTGTATGGTAACTGTAGTCTAATCATAATGTTAAACATAGTTGTGGCTACTGTGGTTTCATAATATTCCCAGATTAACTCATCTCAGTTTCATACATTTATGTAGAGTTGTTCACTACTTACAAATGGCTCCCCTATTTTAGGTACAGTTAAATCCATTCAAACTTTGTGGACATTCTCCTCTGTGTAAAAATATCCGCATCAAAATTCATAAAAGTGGAAAAAGAAAAATTATGTGTAAATAAAACTGAATGGGGAAATAATGAAAAAGAGTTGTTGGAGCTGAATGATAGCAGAAAACTGCGCAGTATTGTTTAATCAGGCCTGCCGGAGAGAGGAAATGTAGAAATAAAGAGCTACAGTAATCACTACAAAATATTCCATTTGCCTTACTTACAAAACAGATATTTCAACAATTAATCTTTCACCAATTTACAGTCAGCAGATTAGCCATTTGTGCTTAATTGAGCAGATATTAAGACATCAGCTTCAGCTGGTTTAAAAGCTAGATAGACAATATTTGAGCTTTAAAAAAACTTTTGATAGTAGCAGATTTGAGATTTCAGTGTTACTGTATCCATTCACACAACTTGGTCCAAACACTCTGTACTTAGTCTTTTGAAAGGCTTAACATAATAAAACTATACTATTTATTTATTTGGGTTTTAATGTCGCTTTCAATACATTGTATAGGTCACATCACGATGGGTAGTTTTATGGGCTGAGGAAACCAATACATACAGTTGGTCAAGGTTCTGTACTGTAAACTGCCGACCAACAGCAAGCAAACTACCAGCTTTCCCACTTGAGGTCAGGCCGGGATTCGAACTCTGATCTCAGAGGTGGGAGGCGAGAGTGTTACCACTCTGCTAACTATAACATATGCTAAAAGAGACTACTTTTTCTGTGAAGATCATAACTCTTTATTGCATATATTCTCGTCAAAATTGGGATTTTTGTGATTTTAAACAACTAGGATCATGGTTTGGTGGATTTGGTGTGCACAAAATTTTAGGGTGGAGATGTGAAATGCACCACAACTATGTGAAATTTGTCACCCAGAATAATCTGTTTCTCTCCTTCACTTGGGATAAATTTTTGACACAGTTGTGATTTTTGTGACTCCCCTAGATCTCTTATATCACAAATTCTGATTATTTTGTCTTTGTATTGTCTATAACCATATTTTTGTATCCCTCCTAATGCCCAGCTAATAAGTAATTAATCCTTCCATGTCACCTGTGTCCAAAATGTCTATGCATTAAAGGAATATAGTAATTCTTATACATGTACTCCTAATTATTTAAACTGTGCTACACATATGTGCAAAGGCTTAACTCTAGGTATTCTTAAATACATGGATATAATTCCAGCAGCATTGCATCATGCTTTTGATGTTTAAAAATACAATATACAGTTGTATTGTGATCTATTTTATGTCCATCTCACCTGCAAATAACCTTCATAAAATAGAGCGACACTCAATTGTACTCTGTAAAATGCATTGCCAAATTGATTAGCAGTGCAGAGAGCTTTGTATTTCTAGAACCATCACTATCCACATTATGTAGTTAAAACTAACTTTTTTTAGGTGAAATTAGATGTCAGAACTGGCTTCTTTTGACCTATACACAGTCACTTACTTTCAGACCTGATGCAGAGTGTCCACTGACATCATCAATGAATACAACATACCCTGTAAATAGATTCACCTTTATGTTATAAACTCTAGCCAGAGGAAGGCTAATAACCTCTGTATTCACAGACAAGAAAACCACAAGTTAAACCAGCCTTTAAATTGGGATTTTAACAGTTTTAAAGTGTGTGACCATTCAGTCCTTTTTAAATGTTAATGTTTCCTTTTTAAAACACCACCAAGCCTTATTTCACCCATGTATAAAAAATATAAAAACTATAAACTTATTGAAGTACGGAAGTTGACTCTTGCAAAAAAAGATTTTCCTTTCTGTTTGGGCTTTTGTTTGTTGATATAAATTAACACTTCTTTGTAGATGGATTAACCAAGATTACTTTAGTTGAAAAGTTACATACAAACAAATGTTGTTGGTGAGTCAGTTGTAGGTGAATAACTTTTCAAACAAAACAAATTTTGTATAATATATGGTTATGTTGTTCCTGATGTCTACACATTTTGCCAGATCCTGAAAATCAATACACTAAAAAGAATCAGTATATATATCCTTGGAGTACAAACTAGATACATATTAAACTGAATTGATGTAAAGTTCATAATCTGTCACTGATAAATCCCTTAATTTCCTCTGTATTACAGTACATTCTTATAGAATTTATGATTTTTGTGATAATTTTTTAAATTTATCCATTTTGTTTCAGGTTGTATTGTCTCCCCTGATGAAGGTTCAGGGATACTTGGACTTTAGCTTGGTACAGCAGATATTTCCTCTCAGACATGATAACTGAAAAAAAGTATTTTATGTACGTCTATAAAATTTAGTATGTGGGTATATATGAGCCTATTGTTTTGTAGCCTTGACCTTCAAATTTAAGACCAGTGGCAGCCTTGTAAAGGTCAAATTTGCGGCATTTCTTCACATTTTGACCTGGTTCCCACATACAAAAGGACAGACCATCCTATGGCCAGGTTTTTTTTCTCCCTGCTTCAAGGTTATTCTGTGTTTGTTAACTAAAAAGGTCTTATAGTTTCTTTATTATTGGTCCTAGGGGTATTGAAAGTGGAAACAACCTACAGGAAAACATGAGCTGTGAATCTTTTAGACGAGTCGCATTTGACCTTCGACAACTGCTTCACGGTAAAATGGAGTCTACCACAAATATTTTCTAAGGGTTGAATTTTACCTTTGACCCCTACTTCAAGAGGCAACAGGAATTATTTTAGAAAAAGCCCTATATCTCGTTTGTCATTGTTTCTAGGTGTTTAGAATGTGAAAATGCCCAATAGGAAATCATCAGCTGTGAACTGTGTAGAGAGATTGGATTTCACCTTTGACTTCTGTTTCAAGGTGAAATGAACTGTCTTATATCTTGCTGATTATTAGTCACAACATTTAGGAATAATAAAGCAACCCATAGGAACTCATGGACTGTGAATCTTTTCATAAAGCCAGATTTGAACTGGAGCCTCATAAATGGTTTTATAAAGTGGTATTATAAAAGTGAGTATGACAGAGATGACACCATATTGGTGCTGAACTGCCCTGTCTGGTAATACCCTATGTAGAAACACAATGTCTATTTTAATGGCTCTGTTCCATTTTTATGATATATTGTAAACCTTGCTCTAAATTGTGAAGAAGGAATCGGGAAGTGAATCTTTTTCATCTTTTTCCTCGTAAAATCTGAATCGGGGACCACCGTAAACCTAGAAATCCGCAAGGTTCTCAATAATTTCAAACAGTTTGAAATTCTCAGAAACTATTCCCAATTCTTATCTGATCGTACACTCCTATACCTTGTTATAAACCTATCATATAACTATTGTGGCCATCTTAAGGCCATCTTTTTGGTTGTACAGTAATCTTTTCGCTCGTAAACCTATCAGGAACCTTGAAATCGTGTACCAATGGTAAACCTTTGGTGATATTTGACAAGATTTGAATCTGGCCAATAGGATGGCCTCCCTGAGTACCACAAAAGTATATAATGTCAAATGATTCCATCTCAATGGGGTTTATGATAGAAAGGATTTAGGTTGGATTAAAAATATGGCTCGGGCTACTATGGAGGCTACACAGAGGGATACTACTATGAAGGTAACAGAGGAAGCTAGAGAGTTGAGCAAGAGGACAATTGCTAAGTTTAAAGAAGAAGATAAAATGAAGCTCGTTGAATTTCAGAGAGATAATGAACTGCTGTATAACAAGAGACCTATGGATCATAAAGATCCAAATAAGGGAGTCATTATAGGATAAATTCTACACTGATAACAAGATGGACAAGTCTGCGTGTAAGAGGTGGTTCAAGAGCCAGAGGACAATGTATGGCAAGGTCACACATATGAAATCGGGTCAGGGTGCACCTCACTTCACAGATAGGCAGAAGTGGCTTAAGAGGAATTTGGGTTTCTCAATACCAACATCATGTGCCATCATTCCTCAAACAGTGCCTTCAAACCAACCTGCGAAGCCGCAGTTTTTAAGGAAACCCAATACTAGCCCCTCAGCAGAGTCAGATCAACTGCCAGGGAGAGTGCCCGGTTCAGTGGAGAAGATTTCAGTTGGCAGTCGATCCACCCTACAACTATCTGGCATCTCCCCACCCCTTCCCAAAAACCCCTCCAGCACCCAACTATCTGGAAACCCCACCATAAGTAAGTCAGAGTTCCAGATGGAGGCCCAGGAAAGGAGAAAGAAATTAGAAGCGCTTGAAGACAAACTGGAGTGGATGATGCACCAGAAGTCCCACACAGCTGCGTATTGTGAGTTGCTGTATTCTGAATTGGAAAATCTCTCCAAAAAGTCCTTTAAGGAATTTCAAGTTGAGACTGTTGCACTTATAAGGCCTCTGAAATGAAAGGACAGACAGCAACAAGAACAACACAGTTTACTCCACCAAGCTATCTCACCACATTGGGTCCACAACCACTTTTACACAGCCAGTATTGACACAGTGACACAGCATTCGATACAAGTCTAATCTAGTTTAATGTGGACTATTATAGCACTTAATATCCATCAGTGATGGACTCTAAGGCGCATGTGAACATAAAATCAGGCAATTAACATTAATCCAATGACATAGCCAGGTCATACCAAGGAGACACAGGGGTGACTGGGGAGACTATGGCAGATGGGCTTTTGCAAACAGGTAAATTTTGAGCTTTTTCCTGAAGGAGACAACTGATGTTGCATTGTGCACATGCTTAGGGAGTTCATTCCAGATCTTAGGAGCATCAAAGGCAAAACTGTGGCCAAAATGCTTGAGTGACTTAAAGACTGATTAGTGAAATGGAGGAACTGTAAGGTATTGATGATCAGGGTGACTACGCCTGGTACTATAGGAACAACTGCTGAGAGACAAGAACGGTTCAAAATAGGAATGATAACCACTATGTAAAAATTTATAAACCAATGTTGCAGTTTTGAACATACAGTGGTACTTAACAGGCAACCAGTAGAGCTGCTTTAAGATGGGTGTAACATGAGCATGTGCTGATTGGGAATATGGCAAACCTCTAACCAGAGAGTTACAAAAGTCCAGACGACTACTAACCAAGGCATATGCAGCAAGGGCAGCCACTTCAGGAGTAAGATACTGTCTTATTCTATGCTCGTCATGCATCTGGAGAAAGCACTCTTTGCAAGTTTTCTGAACATGTTCAGAGAAGAAAAATTCTGCATCAAACCACACACCTAGGTTTTTGACAAAGTCAACTGGATGAAGAAGACTTCTAAGAATACTGACAGAAAACTGAGAGGAAAAATCAAGCAGTACTATCGACCATAGCAAACATTTCAATTCCAGCCCATGCAACACTTACATCAGATCCAGAAACAGATGCCACTGCCCATGCAACAGATACAGCAGCCCTTTCCACAGCAAATGCAGCAGCCTGTTCAAAAGCAGATGAAGCAGCCCGTTCAACAGCAAATACAGTCACTTTTGCATTTCAATGGGGGAGAGTTCAAACTATCACCTCTCTGTCATCTACAACACAAACAAGTTCAATGGGGGATGGTTCGAACCCTCGCACCTCTCTGTCAGCCAAAGTCCAAACGTCTCCATAGCCACTGTCTAACCCAAGTGACTGGGGCACTCCTCCGTCTCCTGTGTGGAACAACTCTTCATCTGAACCCCATCATTATGTTGTCAGCCGATGACACCCAGATCTACCTAGCAGTTGACTCCAGGAATTTTGACTCTAGCATGGAAGAGCTGACCGAGTGTCTCAAGTCTGTACAGGAGTGGATGGACGGTGTCAAACTAAAACTAAACCCAGAAAAAAACGAATTTATCATTATAGGTCAAAAAGCCATCAGAGAGTTGCTTGCACCAAATTTCCCTGTTCCACTCCTCCAAAACAATATCTCTCAGTCAGTGGAAGTAAAAAATCTGGGTGTTATTTTCGACTCAGACAACTCCTTTGACAATCATGTTGCCAAGGTTTGCAGAGCATGTTACTATCATCTTCGTGATTTGCGACGAATTCGCAAATTCCTTGGAGTTGAGACAGCAATACTTCTGGCAAATGCTATGGTCAGTAGTCGTCTAGACTACTGTAACTCTTTACTCTAATGGGGTAAGCAAGTCCAACATAGCCAAACTACAGAGAGTCCAGAATGCTCTTTGCCGCATCATCTTCAGACTTGACAAAATGAGTCATGTTACATGAAAAAACTCCACTGGCTCCCAATTCAACATCGCATCCTTTTTAAGTATAATCTTTTGGTATTCAAGGCTATTAATCTTTCACAGCCCCCGTATCTTTCAGCTTTAATAAGATCGAGCAGTCCTCAACCCGCCCTAATAAGCACATAGGAAGGCGTGGCTTTGCAGTAGCTGCACCAGCTGAATGGAACAAGCTGCCACAGACTGTCAGATCTCAGCAAACAATAGATGGTTTCAGAAGCCAGCCAAAGACCTACTTGTTTAGGCTGGCATACCCCCCACCTTAGTTATACCCTGGCGGGCGCTTTTTAGATGTCGACCCATGCCTGTCCCTGGACTCTCCCTTCTTGGACTCAAGCGCATTAGAGGATTTGTATCAATTTTGCGCTATATAAATCCTACTATTATTATTATCTAAATATAACATCTTCCTGAATAGTTGCAGAAATATAACCATGATATGTAGCATTTCAGTTATTATTTGATCCATGTTGTTCATAGTCCCAATGGTCAATGAATTTGACCTGACCAGTGACCCGTATATGTAGGGATCCAGACTGAATATGAAGAAAATCACCCAAGTCACCAGAGGGTATCAGCAAGATGTCATTAAGCAATATTTTCAATCTTTTGCATCATACATCCAATCGTTTACATCATAAACCCCATCGAGACTATTGTGAACCCAATCAAGCCTGTTGTATTCCTATTGTTGAGATCGTATAGCTATTATAAACATTGTTGGCCAGATCAGGATCCTATCGCAAACCTTATTGGGGAGCAATCATAGCGATCATAAAACCTGAAATCAGATTGGCGAGTGGATTGCAAATCCATTGCAAACCTGTCAGCCTCCCACCCACTGAACTTCCAATCGCAGAAAATGATTCCTACATTTTCACAATCGGGAGCAAGGTTTATGATATATCGCAGAAACGGAACAGCCCATTAAGGATGATAAATTTCAGGATGAATCATTTCAAATTTTTCGCTTTTTGCAATCCAGCCATTGATAAAAGATTAATCAGTGGCTCACTTTCAACTATGTAATACTCTGAATGTAAAAATGGTGTTGTGTGATACTAAAAAGTATACTCTGTCAATTTGCACCATTTTTATGTGCATAAAAAGAAGTCATATCTACAGTGCTTTACATTGTCAGAAAGTAAAACACTCTATTTATGGCAAAATTAGAAGTGTTTTAAATGTTTCAAGTAAGGTTTGCATTTATAAATATATATCTTGATTATTCGACAACTCTATACCACTCCATGAAAGATACTATCTAGATTTATGTTTCGTTTATTTCCACTTAATTACATTTTCTTGCCAAGTTTTTCTCTATTTTTATGTATTGATATTTCCTATACTTTAATATTCATATTCTCCACAAAGAACGGGATAAAAGCTTCATAAATTTTAGATTGTAAATCTGATTTTAATCTGTTTAGTTGGAGGCAAATTTAAGAAGTGTCAGATTTTATGTAATTTTGAGTGCTTAGTTTCACAATTCTTAAACAGTCTTATGTTTTTGAATGTCCTATATGTACATATAGTTTAGAAATATCCAAAATTAATAATGTATGAGGAAAATCACCTCAAAGAGACTTGTATATTCGCTTTTATTCTAAACAGCCAGTTATTTTGAGAATTTAATCAGAATTTCAGAATAGCAGTAAGAGTGTCCATAGTATATGGTGATACTCTGTTAAACTGAATTTCAAGTGATCAGTAAACACTTCTACTAGATCAGTATTTCCAGTTAACAGGGACATAATATTTACTTCTCAGTAACAAAAGAAAAATTCTGCTTATCAGATTTCTCCTTGAAGAAATTTGACTCTATTTAAAATTAAAAAAACATAAAACAGACAACCTATTCATGAAAACAGAACTGAACAGTTGTGGGATTCACTAGTAGCTGTAAGACTGTCAACAACTGAGGAAGTCTGTGATAAGACAATTGACAAACTATGAAGATCCATCCATGGTTATGCTGCCAATCGCAAACACTTGTATACTCATTGTTTCCTGCAGGTGTCATGTGACAAATCTTCAGAAACTGTTCTATAAATTATGGTGACTGATAAGCCAGATAAGACATAACTATGGGTGTGCTTCAAGCATGATGGGTTTACTACTGAAAGGCAGAACGATACAATGACCGAATTCTAAGTGGGGAGAAACGACAAAATTTTTGAACAGTTAAAAAAATTTACTGCAATACAAACAGATAAGGGAGCTGAAACTAGGACTTGGGAAAACTTAACGGGTTATAGTACAGGTGAAGAATACTTTAAAGTCATGGTCAAAAATCATCAAGGTGGGACCTGAGTATAACAATCCACTTCCATGATGGTGAAATGAAATCTGTATATTAGTTGTGTTTGTTAAATTTGAGAAAGTTCATTAAAATATATAACTTTTAATATCCTCTCAGATGATGATAAGCTTTTGGAACTGAGCAAATCATAAAGTAACAAGGCCACTGCCGCAGTGGCTATCTCCCACCTTAGAATCAGTGATAATGGAGAACTAAAGGAGATATAAGGCCTTTGTAGTAAGATAACCCCACTTGACATTGAAGAAGGGGTCAAAGGTAAAAGTCAGCAATTGGAAAATAGTCTCAGGTCATGACTTCCTTTAAGTTGTTTTCACATTTCAAACCCCTCATGCCAATGATAAGGGAGATATAAGGCCTTTTTAATAGGATAATCCCATTTAACATTAATGTGATATGACGTTAATCCATCATTAATGTGATATGACGTTAATTGACGATAATCCCATTTAACATTATTTGATATGACACATGTGATATGACGGTCATTTTTGTTTTTGAAACTAGGCCAAATTACCATCAGCTAACTTTCCTAGCCATATATCTTTTGTGCAAATTTGATGAACCTAGCCGCAATATTTCAAGTTTTAGAGCATCTTAATGATTTTGAAATAATTGGCTATGGTGGCCATTTCGTTTTTCAAAATAAGGCCAAAATTTTTCTCAGGCAAAACATTTACAGACCAGGACATTTCATGGTCTGTCTTTACATTCTGAAGCCATAGCACCAATAATAAGGGACAATAAGGATGCTTTAGTGTGACAACCCCATTTAACCTTGGAGCAGGGGTCAAAGGTCAAATTCAACACCTGGAAAAGATTCCCAGGCCTTGACTTCGTACAAGTTGTTTTCACATTCCGAACCTGTAGGAGCAATATTAGGGGAAATATAAGGCCTTTTTAATAAGATAACCCTGTTTGACATTAAACATGTGATATGGTGGCCATTGTGTTTTTTAAAATCAGGCCAAAATTTTGCACAGACAGGCTTTTATAACCATAAACATTATCTGCAAGTTTGGTGAAGATATCTTTATAAATGAATGAAATATTAAGGTTTATGTAAAACGAGACAAACGGACGCACGGATGGAAGGCGTTGTATAATCTCCCGACTCCGACCTTCAGCCGCAGGCAGGAGATATTAAAACTGGGACTGTTTAGTAAGAAAACAAAAAACTTACTTGTCCACAAATAACTCAACTATAACTGATGAGATAATTATGACTGATAGCTATATCGTAAAAATCCAAATACACAAAGATACGTTTTTGATAAATTTGAAATATATCATTGAGAAATTTAGAGTTAAAATAAATAAACAATATGCTTTGTACATTAAAAGTATGTGCACACCTATTTCTGAAAGACTTTGAAATAATGAAAAAAAAATCTTGTATTTCATCTTTCAAACTGTTCGTATGCACAAATGTTTGCTAAAAATTAATTTTCAAGGTTGCTGTACACTCACCTCATTTTCAGGTAATACATCTGTCAGTAATATTCTGAATAATGATTGTAATGTATTCTTAAACTGAGTGTTAAAATCTTTGTTGGCATTGTTGGAATAAATACATTATATTTAATAACAATACCAAAAATTTGACCAATTCTGAGCTTTAATTCAGACATATTATAACATTATGATTACAGTTATTCAGTCTTTGAGCTTTAATTTAGACATATTTAACACTATGATTACAGTTATTCAGTTTTTGAGCTTTAATTTAGACATATTATAACATTATGATTACAGTTATTCAGTTTTTGTGCTTGATTTGATGACTTTATGGTAGTTTTGAAGCCTGAGTTGCCATCAAATAAACTGTCTTTGGGTTTCATAATAGGAAGATCAAACACGTGTGAAAAAGGTGTCACACTTGGTCATTGAGATCTATTTGATAACAAATAAGTAAAATCTGCATGGATGAAAAAAATGATTGTGTAGAAATCAAATTGCTAAATTAAAGCTAGACTAGACTACCAGTAAAGGCATCGTGTTTCCATCTTGAGATTTCAAGTTAGATGTCAACTATTAATGGGGTTTATTTGGTCCCAATAGTAAGAAAGAGTTAACAGTCTTGAATGTATTAAAATAGTTGTCAGTTTCACTGAAAAGATCATTGTTAATTTGTCATAATATGTCAGAAAAGCGTGCTGAAAAATTTGTGCATGAAAAAGATACTCTTATAAAGCACAGAATTGGGGAGGTGAACCAAAATTCAACTAAAAGCTATCTTTTAGGTGTCACTAGATACAGTTTCACTGATTCTTATGTAGTGCATGTTAAAAGCAGGGTGAAATGCACTTTTGATTTGGTAGCCACCTGAAAGTAATTGTATAATATGATTATGACACTGTAGCTTTAAGAAGGATGTTGAAAAAGTGTAACATTCTGTACAAACTCCTTCACATTTGGTTTAAAGAAAACCACACTGTGTCTATTTCATGTTTTTGGTTGGATGCTCCTTGGCCATAAACACATTAATTATTACACAGATACACATATACAGTCCTGTATATACATTGAATTGACATATATATATATATACACTCTTGATAACCACATGAAACTAAATCTGTCTATGTCATTGTAACAGATATCTTTCTGCAATATGTCATTTGTTCTTTTTGAACATACAAAATAAGGAATTGAAACTACATGTAGGTAAAAATAAATGTCAGTACGGAAAGTATCGAACTTACAGCATATATTTTCATTAACATATAAATACATGAAAATAAACATCATTCATATATCTCAAACAAAACATATAATCTATGTTATACATACTTGTTACTATATTTGACAATGTGGTAATATAAGTCAGTCATGGGTAAAAAAGTGATTTTGGGTCCCCAGGTCACCTTCTTACCTTCCTCACAATTACTAGTTTAACAGCTAAGGTAATAGGGAATCTCCCCTTGGGCCGGTTTCACGAAGCCTCCTTACGATAAAGGTCACCTTAAATTCAAGGATTTCCTTGAATTTCTCCCTCCTTTAAAAAATCTCAGTTTCACAAAGCCTCCTTCCTTAAAAGAGACCTTGAAAACTCCTTTAAATTTCAAGGAAGCTAAGGACCTACTTCAAATTTAAGGAAGTGTCCTTCAAAGAATGTTTAATAACTTTAAGGAACATTTGCTACCTCCTTAAGTTTAAAGGAAGACTTTTGGTGGGGAGAGTTAAAGGAGGCTTTGTGAAACTGAAATTTAAGTTGGAATTCCCAAAGGAAACAAAAATGACCTTCCTTTACTAACGGAGGTTCTTTCCAAATGAGGCTTTGTGAAACCGGCCCCTGATCCCAGATGATTCGAGTTTTATTAGATCTAGTTAACCCCTTCAAAACTGAATCTAAAGAGACCAGAAAATATTTCTACACAAGTTGAAATTCCAGATACTGCAGATTTCCTAGTAAAATCCTGTAGAGGCTCTGTATCTATACCCAATTATTTTCTTAATCTGGGGTATTAACACTGAAAATGGCTTCTTTGGGTTGAAAACCCCTGCAGTTCTAGTTTTGAGCAGAGTAGAGAGGGCGAGGAGATGATACACACATATAAACACCACTCCAGATGACTCTTCTAAGTCTTCTTCCACTGAATTCATCCATTGAAAGCAAGCCACAGGCGATACAAGAGCCTGTCAACTCATATGCTACAATAGATGGACTGGTAGTGACTTCCTGTCCCTATATGTACTTCTCCCCCCACATCCTCTCATACGATATACTGTGGTTCACATTAATATGTCAGTGTGTATGAATAAAGTCTGTGTATATATAGAAAAGGGGATATATAAGTGTATGTAGAAATAAGTAGGACCGTTTTATTCCCCAATTTTGCATTTGGTAAGCAAATTTGTAAGAACATTTATATGTTATAAAGTAGCTATTTAAAATGTTAAATATTGGTTATTGATCTGCCTTATCTCTAAAAATGTGTTATAGAGCAATAGAGTATTTTCCACATAATGTAAATCACTTAATTGACACCACTAAAATATATGCATAAGAGGATTCCTACAGAAAGTAAAGCTGAAACTTAACCTACTCATTGAAATGTTCACAGGCAAACATCCTGGCATACATCAAATCTCTAGGGAAATCTAAACTTAAAACTTCACAAATCAACAATTGTGCATTATTATAATAATAATTTATGATGTTACACTTCAATGTCAAGTCTTTTTTCACTCACTGGTACAGCATAATAAAAATCAATTCTCAAAAATCCCATAAACCATATTCACAAACATTCTTAAAAGAATGAGATAATTTTTATTTCAAAAGTGATAAGGACAAATTGGATATAACAGCTGCATAGAAATAGGAAGCATTACTATTAACGTAATTCACATGGAGGAATCTTTTTTATTTTTGGGATGGAGGAGGCATAATTCTAATGTTACAGAAGATATCATAAAACAGTAAGTTTTGAGAGATTGTAATCCTAAAACTAACTGAGAATGTGATGACAATTATATTCACTGGAACAAAAACCACTCCATTTCAGGTTTGTGTCCAGTTTGTTTCAACCAACTTGTAGTGATTGAATCAGCTATGAACCTGACTTATGGAGTCACATGTTCAGACTGTGTTTCCAAATGGATGACTCTATGGGCACTGCAAGGAAACCATGAGACAGGGGGTTAAACCCAAATTTTGATCTAATAAGGTACATTTCTTATGATGTCATACTTTACCTCTACTGAAGAGAAAACTCTTGCAATTTCTGCAAATATTGTAGGTGTGCGTGAATTCTTGTAAGCAAAAAAATATTCATATTATCAAAGTATATTGTAAAATATTTTGTCACTGATAAAGGTGAATACTGAAGATTTATCCAAGGAAATTTTAAATTGGTTTAATTGTGGAGGCTTTTTTTAACAAAAACACATACACAGTGTCTAATATTACTGTGTGTGAAATTTAATATATAAAACATTTTCTTCAATAGCCTAATCTTTTTAGTTTTCCACTAAATCTTGTAACCCAAAGACTTCTCTGCCAAAAGCCTTCATGGCTGATGATTAAGAATTTGGTTTTAATGCAAACAAAACTAAAGTAAAACAGTATGAACAATTCTTTACAAGATATGAAAGAATTGGCTGTAAGTTTTTTGTTAACTTTTTATGACAAACAATTAATTTACAAGGGATTTTTGTCTTCAGTGGTGTAGATAGTGCTTAATTCTGACACTGTATCCTTTTACCCTTTCAGAGACATGCTATGACAATAAAACATTATTAATAACTGACAAGGAGAGATAGCACACTATTCATAAAAGCTTTAATCTCTGTGTTCTGTTTTGAAATAAGACGCAGACAAAGGAGTCGGGTCTTGGAACTTCTGACTTCAAATCTCATTTCATACTGTAGTAGTTTTGACAGTCTCATTTAAAGTCAACACAGCAATGTTGTATTTCAATATATCTTTGTGTTCACCTGATTTTTCTTGTAAGATATTTCTCATAAAAATTTATTATTAATGGTTTAAAAATATTATAGAGTCTGGAATAAGAAATGTGGATTTCTGCACAGATTGTGAAACTTGCCGATGAGGTAGCTCTCTTTTATTTGCTGGAAATTCTTTACAAATTTGTGATTTTTGTCACTGTATTGGGCCTCAGATCTCCTCCACCTGATGTGACATAGTAACACATTTTAAATTGGCAAAATTTGTAAGCGTGAGCCTCAATAGAGCTCACGCTTCTAGAGATCACTTTTATTTTTTTCATTTTTTTGGTCTCCGGACTTTCATGAATTGTGGCGCAGCATGATGAGTATTTGTCTGCTCACTGAAGTTAAGCGGCAATGGGCTATGTTAGTACTTGGAAGGGTGACTGTCTGAGTTCTAGACCAGGTGTGGGATGTCTCTGAGTTGGATTTTCTTTGTGTCACCAGACTTTTGTAAATTCTAGTACATTACTTGTGTCTATGATGGCCTTGCGCTTGCACTAGGGGACCAAAACACCTTTTGGCCTTGTTGTAAAGTATATTACTTACTCTGCTTATTTGTAAGTTTGTTTCTTTACAGCATAACTTGAAAGTACTGGATGGATTGTTATGAAAACCTTAGGGAGCAATCAGAACTGTTAAAGGAAGAACTGATTCAAATTTGGGCATGATTGGTTCAATATCAAGGATTCTGGAGTAATGTTTTAGTTACATTACCAAAGAAATCAATGTGATCATTCATTTAATGTTGTGCGGAAAATTTTTGAAAAAGTCTGCACTCGGCTTTTCCCTCTGAGTGCTCTCGTTTTATTACTTTAGCTTTTGTCTTGTGAAGACTTCACAGGCTGTGGCAAAATTTCACATTTCTTATTGCACCAATTCAGTTGAGAAAAATTGAAAAAATCTTAACAAGTTGCCTTGCATGTTAATAATTAAACCAAATTCTGTAATTGTCCCAGCTTTGTAGGAATAGTATTGCCATAAAATATAACAAAATTTTATATTGTAAATACATTCAACCATTGGTATTCAAAATTTTATGTAGCTATGTGTTTATATTTGCTGTGTACATGAACACAAGTCTGAGGAAAAAAATTAACATTTTTACACAAAACATGTACCATATTTTCTCCAGTTAACTATCTCAGATTTTATTGTCCCTTTCCTTCTGCCTTTGGGTTGTGGCTTTATTTATTTGGGTTTTAATGGCGCTTTCAACACTATGTAGGTCATATCATGATGAGTAGTTTTAAGGGCAAAGGAAACCAGTACGTACAGTTGGTCAAGGGTCTGTACTGTAAACTGCCGACCATCAGTAAGCAACTACCAACTTTCCCACATAAGGTCTGGGGTTTGAACTGCAGACCTCAGAGGTGAGAGGCGAGTGTGTTACCACTGCGCCACCATGGTCCCTCTTTGGGATGTAAAGATTGCATACTTATTCTTGGCTTTTGAATCCATATTTATTCTTATCAAAATCTTTAGCTGTTAATAACTGCAGCAGTTTTCAATTTTTTGTTTTCACAAAGTCATGAAGAGCTGTGTTTTAGAAGTAACATAATGTATAAAGAGGAAATTCTGGAGAAATGGTTATATTTCTTTAATTTCTGTGAGAGACAAAAGTTTCTTGTTTGATATAATGGAAAACTTGGTGAAGTGAAAAGTATGACATGCACCATAGCATGTGAAAAATACACCATGGAAGAAACAGCTCCAATACGTTTGAGTTGAAGAAAATGCTAAACAAATTTGCTATTTGTAACTCTTTTCGACCACCTATCTGTTTCAGAATTTATGTACATTTTTTTTTCATTTTAACAAATTAAAGGGGGTATATCCAGTGCTGAGTTTTATATACTGTGGCGAATTTCACATTTATTATCGTATATACAGTCTTCAGAGAATGATACAGACTATGTTTGGTGGGGTGCTTGATAGAGCCTGAAGTGGGCTGTTTGATGCAAGTGAAGATGAATCTATGGCACCATCACGATCAACCACTAACCCACAAGTAGGGTTTGTTTTGTCCTCCCACTATTCTTTCACAAAAAAGCAGCACAAAAAAGCCACCATGACCTGGTTAAAAGGTTCTCAAAACTAAGGCACTGCAGTCTCATATTTTACCTTTCCTCAATTGTAAGTATAATCTTATGTACTTCTGTCTTCAATATTTTAATTGAACACAAGGCCAACATATTAAATTAGATGTTGAATCTAAGAGTGGAACATGGGGTGTATTTGAGACATTTTCTTAGATGCTATAGTGGTGCATATATGTACAGAGAAGTCCAACTAATCATCTATAGTCAGCACTGGATGCCTGATAATGGATACTACCATGCATAGTCCAGGGTTAGTGACCATTCTTCGCAAATATCATTTCCTTTTTCATTGTAATCAATTTTTACATAAAATATGTGAAACCACCACCCGCACTGGTAAAAGCTTATGGTGATAACATTTATTCAGGGATAAATGCAGGAAATATCTAAACTTAAGTTTTGTAAGAATAGGAGAAAAAGTTGCTTTACATTTCCAGTTGACATTAAGGATAACTCTCTGATTCAGGACATGCAACAATGATGTTATTTGTCCGGCTGAGCTCAGCTCTCACCCTAAATTTGCATTGATTTGAAGTACACACTACAGGAACATCATTGAGCCTTCTATGTCTTTAATAGACACAAGCTTTTCAGATATGACAGGTTTTTTTATTTTATTCTGTGCATGTTTTCTTACATAATATATTTGTAAGACTTAATCCCTTTCGGAAATACTCATTGAATTCTCTTCAAAATTTGTAACCACAGAGAGACTATATCTGCCTGTGGTCTGTGAGTCTTTGTATCAGGGCTGTGGGTGTTATGTGGACAATAAATACAAAAGTTTACCTCTTTATGCATATATACATCATCACTGTGGGTGTTATGTGAATAACAAACACCAAAGTGGGTAAGTTTTAGTAGATCTTGACATGAACACATGAGAATTTATTTTCAAGTGAAAGCCAGCCACCCATTTGTTCTTTAACTCTTTTGCCTTAGAAGCAGGCTGCCTAAAAGAGAATCTTGAACTAAGTCACTCATGTGATCAGATGTGTAATCTTGTTACAAGCAGATCTTACTGACAAAAAAAACACAAAAACATTCTCCATATTTCAAAATTTAAGCAACGGACAACAAGGATTTGCAACCAAATAAGTGGTATTCGGTTGGAAAATGACTCAATGGAGAAAGGTACACAAAGCAAAGATATTTTTGGTGTACCCTTTAAAACTAAAACTAAATAATCCAAACTTGTGCCAGTTTTCTATTAGGGGAGATTAGAAGTCTGATTTAAAACTTACAAATGTATTAACCATTCTCACAAGCCAAGGAAAGAGATGTGATTTCCTCCCCAGTGTATTTTACATTTCTTACTTTACCAACTTGCCAACTTTAGGCTAGATGTGAAGCCATCCTTCTAGAGGTAGGATGTGATTCCATCATCCACTGCACAACAGTTCAGTATGACTAACCAACATCCATTACCTTGACTTACTTCTGTAATGGAAGTAATTGATCTGGGTGCATTAACCTGGTATCAATGCTTATGTCACAACTCTTCCAAAAGCAGTTTTCTGTGGATGACCTTTCAAACAGTAGTTATTATTAATATATTACACACCAGACTCTGAATAAGTTGAGACTCCAAAATCCACAAGAAGTGATTTTGTTGATTGCTCACTTTCACTAATACACAAAAAATACAGTATGTTCTCATTTGGAGAATCCTGAACTGGTTGTATTTGTAACTACATTTGACTTACCAATGGTTCTGCTTCTACAGTCTAATCTGCAGCAGAATTTGAAAGGACCAGAAAACTCCGGCCAGAATTACCAGAGAGCAGGATAAATATAAATAAAAAAGACCATCTGAGGACTTCATACATTTACTTCTACAAATAAAGGCTTCAAATGCATATAATGTACATCCAATGAAAGCCATAGTAATTGTATTGCTGTGGTATATGGTGAAGTCATTTATGGCAAAAAGTTTGAAATGTGAGCTTTAAAACATGAGAGGTATAAAAATTCAGGAAGTTCAGCAGACAGATTTAACAGTTTTGTTTAACACTGGAAGTTAATGAATCATATGGGACAAGTTATAAAATAACCTTATATTATTAACTTTATAAAGAAACAAGATACTCTACCGAGTTTATATAGATTTTTACATACAGGAGATACTTTAAGGTACATCTGTTAACTGAACTCTGCACTAAATATATGCCATTAACCTAATTTTCATTACGGTCCATATTTAAAGGGGTTATTTTTTGTTCTTTTGCATATAAAACTTTTGAGGTTTTTTTTTTTTTAAAAAACCTATTTCTATATGACTGTGTATGATAAGTTTGAGACTGGGACACTGTATATGGAAATAGGGCCAAATGTCGGGTACTTTTAGCCTTTGAGTGTATCTCTCTTTGCCAACTTTGCTTAAGATTGATTTATATGGAATACCACTTGAGATTAATCACTTTATTTCCTGTTGTCTACTTGTAAAGATAGCCTTGTTTGAATGATCAAAAAGTCACCAAAATAATTTCAGAGATTACATTTGAAAGAGCCAATATATTATATGTATATATATGTATATATATAGATCTGCATAGGGTTGAATATATTTATGTATACTGTTCTTAAAGAGGATCATTGAGGTAAAAGTAAGGTAAATATTTGCACTTTTCCACCTGTTCTGTTTTCAGTTTGATTCAATTTTGCATTTCAGAAGAAAGGTAATGATAGAAAAGTGTGATTCAGATTTTTTAAAAGACAGGGTAATCAATATATTTAAGTACATCCTATGTCCTGTTCGAGTAAAAATGTTTTTAAAGTTTATGCGAGTGATCTACTTACAGGTCTTGATGTTAAAATTTCACAGAATTGCTCACATATCTCAAAGCATCACACAGAACAGGAAATTATGTCACCAAAAAAAGGTTGTCTCTGCTTGGAGGTTATGTTTTTTGTCTGTGTTAAAAAGTAATGAAAAGTAACTCCACAAGTAATGAACAGATCTTCATTATTAGGACATTGATAAAATGAAAGGCAGTTTAAATGTATAATTTAAGCTTTGGCAAACATAGTGTCTTTAAGAGTCTAGAGTGCATGCATTTATAAAGTCACCTCTGAACCGAAAATAGAAGGAAAGTAATAAAAAATCACCCATGGATTTTATTCAAATATTATTGAAATGTCAAAGAATAGCAAATGAGAAATGTTATTTGAAAAAAAAACAGGTATCACCATAAATTAAAATTTTATCTTTTGTCAGAGAGTACATGTAGGTTTACTACTTCTGCTTATTGTTTGGAAATATGCTACTGGCTATTGCAGACCAGTGGTATGTTACTGCAGAGTATGTTTTCCTCCTTGTATAAACCTAGTCATCATACCATGACTGTGATAATAGAGATCTGTAAAAATACTCAGACACTCATTAGTTGAAGTAGATAAGATGAAAACCTTGTTTGGTCATAGTGTTTTGCATAGAGGCAGAATTACAAACTGTTACAGGTAATATCCCCAACCTTTTCTGGGCACAATTCACCAATATTCTTATTTTTGATATACTTTTGTTCTCAGAATTTTCTTTGTAAGTTGTGACTTTGTGAAAAAAAAATAAAATATCAAAACTTTGAAATGGTTATTTAGAAAATTCTACGATTGAGAAAACTTTGAAAAATAAGAATGTTTTTGAATATGGAACCTGGAACTCATTTTCACTCCTTGGTAAGGAAGATAAATATCCAAAGCTTAAAGTTTGGTTTTTGGTATTAAGATCAGAACCAATATTGGGACAAACCATCAGTATTTGACACTTGTTATCATAAGCTGAATTCAAACCCATGACCACAACATTGAGAGTGGAGTAATTTTTACGAACTTGGATAACTGTGGGGTCAATTGGAATATACAAGCGTAAAGTGTGTCACCCAAATGTACGACCTCCATAATGACACCAGGATTAAACAGAAAAACTTCTGCAATAAAATTAGTCATTTTCCTTGATAGAATTTCTTGTAAAAGTTATATATTTCAAATATTTAAAATTTGATCACAACTACTAAAAAAATAGGATGGCATGATTTAAACAAAGGTGGAACCTGTCTTTTCAGCTTTTGTTATGCCATTAATTCTACTCATTTCTACTGCTTTTAGTTTCTGTTTCACTGTTTCTAAATATTTGATGTCAAGCAGCTGGCACATACAGCATTTAATTAGTACAAATAAACCACTGGGACAATATTGTGACATAAATATTTTGTTCCAATACATTGGCCAGGAATGTTTGTATTTTAATTAATGTAGTTTGATATTTTGTTTTCTTCTCAAAGAATAATGTCATGTCAGATGACAATGTATACACAGGAATACCATCTGCAACAAAACATAGCAAACAAGGATCATCTTTACATTGTGTATATCATGTAATATTTGAAAAATCAAGTGCTTTATGCCATTACTTGTATTTATCTTTTGTTATTATAGCCAAATCTCATAAAGAAACTGCAAATAACTGGTTCATTTCCTAATATTTGAATTTTCAAGTGACATATGCTCAAATAATTATTGTACAGGAGAATGCACAAAACACTTTTAAATTAAGAAAAAATACTAAGTGTCCAGACGTGAAAACAATAGTGTCCGCTGTGTTAGAGAATAGAAATATATTGAACAAATGGGAGGAGTTTTTTGCCTGTATTTAATGGTCTGTAGACTTAGGTAAATTGGGTAGGCCTTTTTACAAATATAGATATTGGATATGTTGAAATAATAGTAGGAACACCTGACACAGAGGAAACTATATCCCATTGCAAAACCCTTCAGTGCTTTATTTTACTGATATTTGAAAGCCAATCAGCTGTTATACAGAGATTCAGTTATGTAACTTTAACCCAGTTAGTCCACTCCAAACCACTCCTATAGTTTGTATTGGTTTCTTCAAACATTTCCAGATATATGCTCAAGTTCTGCTCGATATTTGTGAAAAAGTATGTACTTCCTTTCACATTATCCAAGAAAAAAAACATGATAAAGCTCATATTTTGGTCAAAATATGCTTTATTTCTACTCCAGCTCTTGAAAAAGACTTCAACCCAGACCAAAGATATCTTGTGTGAAATCATATAAAGGTTTATAAATGAACAACCATCAGCCTCATTGAAGTTTCTCAGACACAGCTGTAACTAAAAGGAGGCCGCTATACATAACCTAATGTTTCCATTGCACTGACTGTCAATACCCTGTTGCCAATAACTAATACTAATTCTGACCAGTTTTTCCAATAAAGTGTTTCCTTAAATTTGATGTTAGTCCAAGCAGATCACAAACCACTGATGTGAGTATCACTTACATCTAGATTAAATTGAGAGGCATCAATGGAAAAAAAATAATCCACCTTGGGAGCAATAAGAAATGTGTGGTTTAAAAACTACCAACAATCCATGATAAATAAGGTAAAGGAAAGGAATCTTACAGTTTTGTGCCATTTACTTATTTACTTATATAGAAGACTACCTTGAACCAAAACAGAAACTTAGTTTGTTGGTACGGGGCTCGGATGATCAGACATTGGTGTTCAGTATTGGGGAAACACAGGCTGGCTGTGTATTTTCTCTGTCACCAGACAAATTTTCTTTCCAGTAAGATAAATATTATGCTAATTACTGCACTCTAAGCGGTACATTTTATGGCCATAAATTTATGAACACAAAGTCTGTAATAATACCATAATTTATCCAACCCAGTAGGAAGACAAAAATTAACTTTAGATTATGAAAGAATCAAGAGAAGGTGGAAACTAAAAAAAATAATGAAGAAACCTGTGTACACTGAATATTTAGAAACAGTAAAAGAGAAACTAGAAGAGCTGTAAAACGAGTGAAATTGATAAAATAACCAAAAACAAAAATAAGAAGTTTTCTAGTTATTTATACTATCCAATCCTCTTTTCCAGTTTATTATGATATTTGTGATAAAATATAAAGAAATTTGTTATCACCTTCCTAAAGAATAAATGCAAGATAAATAGAAACTAGAAAAGTATTTTTGCTTACAGAAACACAGTGTCCCCAAAGGTAAGATGCAATATAGTACAAAAGCAGAAAAAGGGTTTTGAAAAAAAACAAAAAAAACCAGCAGTGCTAGGAGAAGAGGCGAAAGTTAACCACAGTGTGGAGGTTTATGCATTAACATGAAAGAAAAATGTAAGCTTTATTTTGTTTTCTATGATCAGAAATTGTGAAAAGTTAATTTAATAAATACTATATTTTGTAAGAAGAGTTACTTTAAAGGAGTTATATTTATTTATTTATTTGGGGTTTTACGTCGCTTTCAACACTGTACAGGTCACATCACGACGGGTAGTTGGAAGGGCAGAGGAAACCAGTACATACGGTTCGTTAGGGTTCTGTACTGTAAAAACTGCCGACTAACGGCAAGCAACTACCAGCTTCCCCACATGAGGCCGTGCCGGGAATCAAACCCCGGCCTCAGAGGTGGGAGGTGAGAGTGTTACCACTCTGCCACCATGGCCCTAAAGGAGATATAAGGCAAAAACAGAAAATCTGCTATTTTATGACCCCAGTTTGACCCATAAGAGGGTTCAGTGGGTAAATCTGACGGGCTATACAGACCCTCCATATATGGTACCCATTCTAAAGCTGTAAAAAGCAATAATAAAGGCTGCCAAAGTAATACGCAGGGAGATATAAGGTCAAAAGACAAAATCTGCTATTTTATGACCCCAGTTTGACCAAAAGGAGGGGGTCAGGGGTAAATCTGACAGGCTATCTAGACTCTCTGATTATGGTTTCTTATAACCTCTCAATACATTCTACAGCTGTAAAAGCAATAATAAAGGAGATATAAGGCAAAAACACAAAATCTCACATTTTATGACCTCAATTTGACCCATAAGGGGGGTCAGGAGGTGACTCTGACCGACTATGTAGACTTTCCACATATGGTTTTCCAATACATCTCAGTTTAACCCATAGGGGGGGGGGGGGGGTCAAGGGGTAGGTGTGACCGGCTACATAGACTGTCCACATGTGGTTTCCCAATATCTGTCAATACATTATAAAGCCGTAAAAGCAACAACGAAGGAGATATAAGTCAAAAAGACAAAATCTGCTATTTTATGACCCCAGTTTGACCCATAAGGGGGGTCAGGAGGTGACTCTGACCGACTATGTAGACTTTCCACATATGGTTTTCCAATACATCTCAATACATTCTAAAGCTGTAAAAGCAATAAGACAGGAGCTATAAGGCAAAAACACAAAATTGCAAATTTTAATTACTTAAATGTAGCTTTTATAAGCTACAAGCTTACCATGTGGAACTGAATGCTATCTCGGGGGGCCGCAGGCATCCGGCCAACATCCAAGAAAAATAGGCGTTTAGTACTGACCGGATCTCCGTGCTGAGAGTGTACCATAACAGTGTAATCTCGCATCTCACCCTTCTTCTCTTGTTGTAAATTTAGCCCATACCCCTTCAGCTGGAATACAGCGGGGAGGCAGGATGGGACTCTCTTCAATTCTACCTGGTAAGCTTGTAGCTTATAAAAGGTACATTTAAGTAAGTACCATGTGGAACTGAATGCTGAATCCAACCGTCCGGTGGAGGGATTACAGCTGAGACTGGAAGTATAGAGAATTTTTCTTGGATTAGAATAAGAAATAAATAAATAATTGAATGTTGAAAAAACCAGTCTGAGTCCCGCTTACAGAACCCCCAATTCTGAAAATCGGACCTGTAAGAAGCCAAAAACCAAAGATGAGTGACAGTACCGATACTGTCTGGATATTTTGATAGAAAGGTTAAGTGCAGCCGTGCTCACTTATTCAAGTATAGCCCCCAGGGGCATCACTGTGATGAATACCAGCCCTAAGCTTGAATCTCATTAACTTGCCACCCTAAATATGAGATTATGTTACACTGAAAGACTTAATACATTATACAGTTAAATACAATAATGATAGATAAGGGACCTTACCAGAACATCCTGAGGAGGTAACCAATACCTAGACCCTGAGATTAGACTCCTGAAGACTTGGCTGCAGCGGATGTGCCCCCCCCCCCTTTCTTTCCAAGGATGAGCAGTCTGAGGGGAAGGGTCTAGGACTTGTTGTGCCACTACTACTGGTCCCAGATACATATCGTTGTCGTTGTCTGACCAAGTAAGGTCTTTTAGGTAAAAATTTTGTGTTGTGAGCTTTCCAGTGACATGCTTGCATGATTTGGTCCACCGATACCCCACCGTAAAAGGCCTTAGAGGCAGCGAAGGCCCTAATGTCATGCGCTTTGACTTGGAGCAGGTCCAAGGCATGTTGATCTGCTTGTTTGTAACAAAGTAGAATAGTTTGTTTTAGCCAAGAAGAGAGTGTAGCGGGTCTTATGTCTGAGGTATGTCCTTTCTTAAAGGAGATAAAGAAGGGATCGAGACCCTCTTAGGTCTTTGGTTCGATCGAAATAGTACCTCAGGGCCTGTACCGGACACAAGGTCTTGTCTTCTTTGAATTGTCTAAGGTCTGTTAAGGTCTGTTAAGGTCTGAACTTTGGGAAATATGGAGCCCCGGTGGGCCCAAGGTGTCAACAATGGCCGTCCTATAACCATCAGTGGTCGAAGGGTGCCTGTTTAGGTCTTGGTACAGGTACATGAAGAAGTCTGAGACTTGCTTCACAGAGGGAGCTCATGTTTTTGATAATATGAACAGATGTATGAAATTACAGGCCTCTGCAGTTAGTAGACTTTCCTGAGAAAGCAATGACGGGCGTGTGTACCCAAAAAAACTTTTTTTGATCATCTGACCTTGATAAAGATCAAAGGTCAGTTTTAAGCATGTGGTAAAATTTTCCCATGTCCAAGTATATCACTGGCAATTATGGTTAGAAAGCTACCAATGATGAGGGAGATATTGAAGGGAGACCATAATGGAGCAGCGAGGAAAATGACGTGAAAACAAATAAGACCCTGTTCAGGGACGCTTAATTAAATGCAAGATACAAATGCAGCCCCAGAACTAGGGGACATGGTATAAAGTTTTGAGTAACTTTATTTGTCCAATTTGTCTTGAAGATAGAGTGCACCATTTTTCACCTAAACACAAATATTTCAAAATTTATTTGCCCCTTGACCTTCAAGAAGAGTTGTAGTGACAATTAAACCATAAATTTAATGTGTGCTACTGAAGTGGAACATTGCATTGTGCAAGACCACTCTGCTTCATTGTAAGTATTGTTTCCTGACCAACTAGTATGCATTACTTTCCTTCACCCCTCAACTACTAGTCATATGACCTGTTAAATGTGATCAAAGTAATGTTAAGCCATAATTAATACATACAAAATTGTCTAAGGTGTTGTAAGTCACTGTTGTAACAGGTTAAAAATCTCAGACTAATGAACACTGACCAAGTTCTGTTGCATCATGGTTCATTGGTCAGTTGGGTTTTACGTCTCTTTCAACAGCCAGGGTATACTGGGACAGGTCCTCAGCATTGCCACTTGTGGGACTCAAACCCACACAGATGTAGTATCCCTGTGATAAGATGGCAAACCTGTTAACTCACTAGGCTCAGAGTTCATGGGTAAAGTTCATTTTAGGTGTGCGAATTTTTCAAATTGCACCTATATTTCACAACCTGAGCAGCTTACACAGTTAGTGGAGAGTATACTATAAGGGTATATACTGAAAATAGAAGGTGTAGGTGAAAGACTTGTTTTTAAGGTTATATATACCTTTAAGAATTTTTGTTAAACAAGTTAATGAAAGACTACAATTTATTTTGTGAAAGTCAAAAATTCTTATTAGTCTTTCATTGACTTATTTAACAAATGTGGAAAGCGAGTGCAGTTTGGTAACCTTGCAAAAATCATCTGGAAACATTTCCAGAATTAAACAGTAATGAGTTCAAACAATTTTATTAATTCCCCAGTTTTCAATGTGAACATAAAGTTATTAGTTAACACTGTTTTACCACTGTAACATTGCTACTTATGTCCAAGAACAGTTTTTATCTGCAGTTATTGCATGGTTATGTCAAAACATTGGCCATTTGCTTGAAATCTCAAACCTACTGGTGGCTTTCTCTAGTTTATTATCTCCTTAAAATGCAATGATTTTTTTAAAACACTGGTTTCCTGTAAATCTCCAATACTCCTCAGTGTCTTCACCTACCAACTTTCCTCCAAGTGTCAGTTGGGGTTTGTATGTCTCTATTATCAGTGTAGGTCAGATCAGGTCTTCAGTGCATCCAATATGTTACCATAAACTGGACTGAATCCTATGACAACAGATAAGAGATAAGTGATTATCAAATCAATAGCAGCACCACATAAAAATTTTGTATGTGGTATAATTCCTGCCAAAAAAAAAAACACCTTAGATTGTTAAAGTGGAATACAGTGACTAACTGAATTCATTTTCAAGCATTTAAGACCCCATTCTACACAGTAGATATTATTTGTAGCAAAGACTTCAGGATATCATATAAATACATGCACCCTTGAAATGGCAAAATCTGATACACTTAATTCTTGCTGTGGAACAGATCTTTCTTATTAAGGTTATATTTACGGAAGTAAACTTTTTATCATACACTTCAAAAGGTTAAGCCTGCAAGCAGCGGAAACGTATGTGAACAGTAGTCAGAATATGTGTTAAGTTGCAACACCAAAAGAGAGGGCTCTCCCTTCCCAACATAATCAATATTGACATAAACTTTGGGCAAGAACAACAAAACAAACGCTTCTCTCACAGTCATATATGAACTTTTTATTCAATTTCTTCACCATATATCTGAATTAACAACAATTCTCTGCTATTTTACAAAATTAAATAAATATAGCAATGAACATTATACTACCCATAATCAACAAGCAACAAACTTCCCTCCAGTTCTGTTAAAATTTTTTGTGTGTGTGAGTGCTGCATAAAAGTTTTACATGAATTCCACATGGTACAAAACATACAAAATATCAAAAGAGCAAAAAATAAGCTTTATCTCCCACCTATAGAAAAGTAAGTTGTTTCCAGTAAAGAGTGCCAAAATCAGTTAATACGGCATGCAAAAGATCCCAACGAAGTAACTGGCATGGAACAAAAATACATCTAGATATATGCTGGACCAAAAGGACTTTAAATCCAGAATTTGGCTCATCAGAGCTGTACTTTTATTGCATGCATCTGTATATTGATGTATATTTACCTTAGTCCACCCAAATTGACCACTTATAACCATATGTAACACTGATGACTATAAATATCATTGTGCTAACATCAAGACACACATTTCAACATTTATGTCTCTAGTAATTTTCAAAC
Organism: Sabellastarte sp. h YS-2021; assembly: GCA_964017235.1. Classification (NCBI taxonomy): domain Eukaryota; kingdom Metazoa; phylum Annelida; class Polychaeta; order Sabellida; family Sabellidae; genus Sabellastarte; species Sabellastarte sp. h YS-2021. Next base: position 136,142,969 of record OZ024927.1, on the reverse strand, counting down.
TCAGTAAGATGAAGTATGCAGCTTCCTAATCTACAAGCAATGCATTGTCTAAAATTGTGTTATCAAGCATCAGTGTTGCAAATCACTGTTGTGTCAAAGACTAGTAATGTTACAGGAGTTAACAAATGGGAATCAGAACAGTGTACATATCTCCTGAAAGTAAACAAAGGCATGCAATGAAAGCCCTTGGTACAGGCAAATGTAACACCTACTCTAGTACAGAAACTATTCATCATAACACCCGCTCCTCTGTTTTAGTTGTTCAAATGTTAAAACACTGTATTATATGTCCAACAAGGAAGTTTGAGGTGTTGGAGTAACAAGACAGTGAAAGGTCAAAGGTTAATTATTAGCCTCTGACAATTTATACCCTGAAACAAATCAGTATACAATTCGACTAACTGTACTGCAAGGAAACTACAGTACAATTATGTGGCTTTTATGCTTTTCAATTATTCTTTTTTGTTTGTCCAGATATTTGTCTCAGAACATATGAGGGTTTGTCAATCTTAACAACTGTTTATTCATATGAGGGCCAAAAAAAGGGAAAAAAAGAATAAAGAACAAATGAGAGCTATCAACAATTTCAAGTTTTCATATACCATTTCAGGACCACACTTCTAAAATACTACTAACTCTTCAAAGCACAGTGTACATCTGGATATACGTATTGTGTAAATATTTGTGCTAACAATATTCAATATCTCAACAAGAATTATGACAACTGTAACTACGGAGCTATCATAAACAAACTTCTTTTATAATTTAACATTTCATGATCAATTGTACACACATCCATACAGCATATACATTTTATAATGGCCTTTTACTGTACATATGTACACTTTATACACAATATAAAAGAAAAAATTAACAACTAAGGTAAAATCTTATCACAAAGTCATTTCAAGGTACATTTATATAATGCTATAATGTTTTAACTGAATGTAAAAAGGTGTGGGGGGTGGGGAAAGAAAAATATATATTTTTTACACTCCAAGTAAAGTTTACACTGTGAAAAGTTCAAGTCTGTTAATTCTTTTCTCAACATTTTATATCAGTAACCTCTGGGCCTTATTAATTTTGGTGGAGTGAATCCCATTTGGATACCAGTATAAATATCTTGCAGCACATCCTGTTTATGCACACCAAACTGGGACAATGCCAACAACCAGAAGATGACTTCAACAAGGGAACCTGCAATGAAGGGTCTGCCCATACACCAGTGTAAAGCACTCCAAAACTTAGTTATAAATGTAAAACCTGTTGGAGGTTATATCAACAGATCAAGTGGCCAGATTTACACTGAAAATTATCTTTTAAACTGTCTTTATTGTTCCAGTCCCAAGTTAAAAAGCACCAAAGATATATTTTTAGAATAAATGACTTAGATGGAATATGTGGAAATATTGACTGACTTTCTTTACAAAGATAATTTTGTACAACTACTGTGTGTTAACTATTAGAAAACAATACATTATATCCCGACTTTTAGTTAACCTATAATTAATAGTTGCTCCAAATTGATAAATATATAGGTTACCAAGTATTTCAGACATAGGATATAAAATCAGTTGTCTAGAATATCAAAGTCACAGATAGTGTAACAAGCAAATAACTTGTAAACAGCCATTATCCTCTAACACCAACGGTCATGCATTAAAAATTAACTGGGAAATATGAAAATACACTATTTTATACAAAAATTTATATATATAGCTTAAATAATATATACAGTTATAAATGCCTCTAATATTCAAATGCAATTACGGCTCATTTTTTTTTTACAAAGAGGTTCCTTGTTAATGGTACTGCAACATTTGTTACTACCGTTGCATTGACAGTAGAGATTTCAAGTATCAAAATTTATAACATATCAAGGCAAAGCAACACAGAACCATAAATTTACATTGTACACTGCAAAAATGACAACAACCTACCTTTCCATGTATTTTCTCACTCTTTGGATGAAACTGCTACTTGAAAACTATTATGGACGTTATTAAAATGCCCAAATTATTATTAATATGTAGGGTTTAGCTGAACAGGTGTTCACAGGAAAAGTGTTAAGGTGTCAACAAAGGATCCAAAGACATCTTTAGATGAATCACAAAAATAATTTTTGTAACATGACAACCGCTTTTACAAACTGATCTTTTGTGGGACTAAAATTAGACAAATTATTAGGATGACAGATAAAATTAACAATACTCTATTGTAAAGACATGAATCAAATTCTCTTTCCTTCTGGCTTTGTTAGACAAATGCTCACAAAACTTACTTCCAAAACAAGATTCCAATCTTATTTCAAACTGAAGCAAAGTTTCTGAAAACCAGCCATAGGTTGACAAAGACGGATAACTCACACATGCTTTTTTTTAAAACCAAATTTGATAGTTCGCCAGAGTTCATTTACGACTTCTACCTTGGAAAATAATGTGACAAAGGTTCATTAATTAATTAATTATTAGAAAGCAAGTTGTTTTATAAGTATACCCCTATGGTTAATATCTGTAAAATGTATCACTCTCACAGAATACTGAGAATTACTATAATCCATATCCTCCACAAGGACCCACAAGTTTTGACATACTCATTTGTTCCCCAAATTAACCGCATTAGCTAGAATTAACCTCTGGTTAATTTATGATTGGTTTTTATCTTTCTTCATTGCAAGGTACCGAAAGAGTTTACATGTATAACTTTTTGGAATACATTTAAATCAATGTTGCATGAGATTCACTGTAGAATTTTGCCACTCTATGATTATGCACTGGGCAAAAACATCCATTTTCAGGTTACTTCAACATTCTATTTAGTAACTTTACCTTTCCATAAACAATTAAAGTGGTTAGTTATTTTAGTAACAGAAAATTAAACTTCCACATCGATTTAACATTTTTTTTTTGTTGCAGATATATGACTAAAAAGGAATCTGAACTGTACATTCAATCAGTATGAGCAATTTCTCCATTGAAGAAAATAGGGTCAGATGAAAATGATAAAAGGACAGCAAATGCCAAAGATTTCAGTTATTGTAATGGAAAAAAAAGGTATGTTATTGGAAGCTAAAAATCAGAAGGAAAATTTGAAGGAAATAAAAACCATCTAACACAGGTTAGAAACCTTTACATAAAGCAAAATCATACTCCAGATTTAATGAACATACAAAACAGTCTTAATTTAAGCCTTATTCAGTATTTCCACTGAGTGCATCTAGTTCAGGTAGTCCTGTTCATCACATACCATATTTATTCATATAAATGCCCCCTCCCTATTAACTAGGGATGGGTCGGTACCAAAAATGTGTACATTGGGAGATCACCAGTGCAAAACCGTACCAATTCCGGGACTCCGTGTTTTTAGTACAAGCCCCAACCAAACATGGACTTTTCTTTACGACATCACAATAAAAGTGCCTAAATTTCATAACGGTATTTCAGTAAAATTTGAAAGTTTACAAAAATATGAGATAAAAGTTTACACTTTCTCCAGATTTACGGTATTTTCTAATAATATTTTAAATTCTTGCACAATTTTATGTGCTGACAATGTTTCTTTATCTCAAATATTCCCCCCACTTTTAAAAGAGCATTTATACAGATAGTTATGGTAGTTCGGTTGTAATGAAACTGATTAAATTTCATAAACCCAATCAACTGTACTTGACTACATATATATCTTACAATGCGGTGAACACAGTTGTCAAGATTTGCCTTTTACTTTTCCTTCTTGTTGGTAGATGTCATTCAAAGTCAAGTAGTGGCAGTGATATGAGCAAGTCACAAATACACAGTAACATAGAACACACAGAAACCACCCCTGTCATTCTCACCAGCAGCACTCCAATACAGTATACAGGGGCAGCATACAAAATAACAAATGCAAACAAAAGTCAACAAAACACTTAACAACAACTCCCAGACTGCAGGATAAACTGACATCAAATGCATTCAAGAAAAGAAACAATAAAATAAACTCCTCAAACATTCAATCTGGTATTCATGTTTTCTACACAAGTATTTTGGTCAGAAAAAAAAGAAACAAGACAAAAAAAGCAAGACCGTCTCATGTCAATTATGTCATCAAAAGATATATTTTTTTAAACTTATTATTGTTGAATTAATATTATTAGGGACGGGTCAGTAGGATTTCTTTCTTGTTTCAGTAGTAATCAGTACCCTGCCAACTGAAAAGTGAAAACCATTTTGATTCTGGGAACAAGATACATTTTTAGCACATCCCCAATTGAATAGGCCTTCTAACGAAACTCATGAAAATATGGCAGTTCTACTCGACGAAATTCCTATAAAAGTCTCTAACTGCACCAAAATATGAGATGAAAGTTTATAATTCTTCAGAATTAAGGTCTGTGTCTACTATTGTAAGTTTTCCTTCAATTATATGTGTTGATAATTGAGACTGCAGTTGGAAAGCATCGTCACAGTATTCCAGAAAAATTATATTGATAGAGATATCGGGGCCACTATTCTCATCCCTAAGTTTTATTAATATGGCATATCTTTAAACAGCAATAGCCAAAAACTCTTGAATTATTAGAAGATAAGAAATAATTGTCAAACTAAGGCTGTGACTCCGAAAGAAAAACAGAACATGGGGTCATATTCTACAATACTTGGATCATTTCTAACTTAGATTTCAAGTAAGAAATGATGAAACTGAACATTCCTAACTTTCGTTTCGTGAATACAAACTGCAAGAAAAACTTACGTGAAACACTATCCCTTACTTAGATCTACAGTCACCTTATCCAAGTATTGTTGTAAAATACGGCCCCTGGTATTTGTTATAAAGAACTGATCTGAAGCCAGGTGACAGCATTTTAGTGGAAGCCAACTTAAGTACCAGTGAAACAAGCATGGTGGTTGTCAGCAAAACGTAAAATATCTAGAAATTACAAAAATGAAGCGAAAAACTATTATTAGGTAGACAATGATTGACTAATGATTAGTATAATGATTACTGGGGTTTATCCAAATAATTTATGGATGTAAATTAATTTTAATAGTTTTTCAAGCATTGGTTTACTACTGTGCATGATGTTTGTAGAAGTTTGATAACCATCCTGAAAATAAAGTTCCATTCAAACGTTTAAAATTTGGACTACACAAAATGCTTACAAATCACCAACAAGTCATAAAAGATGTCATTTTACATGCAACTATAAAACATACCTTTTTTTTTTGAGAAAATGGTGAAACTACCTAAAAATATGTATTGACAATCTCTTTCTACCATATTTTCACCACAGTAAAACTGTGGCACAGTTACAAAAGTTTATGATTGATTTCTTTACTTCTGATCAGTTTGAAACCACAAATCATATGACTGAAACTAGATCAAAATTCACTTATACCTGAGATATCAAACGTGGAACCCAAAATCCCAAGCAATTTCACATCATTACGTTGTACTCGATTTCTCACCCAAACTGAACCGTTTTCAGATAACCTATCACAGCCTTAATCCAAAGCTTATAAGGCCAAAAAAATAAAATCTGCTAATTGATTACTGAAAAAAAAAAAAAAAAAAAAATGCATTATGCCACAAATATTAAGTGAAAATCATATTTCAAAAACAGACCTGAAATGATCAATCCATCTAAGCTCGGAGAAGAAAAAAATTACCGCTCTTAATTAGGAAACAAACATTACTATAACAAACATAAACTAATGTAACACTATAATTATTACAATATCATTCAGTTTTATCAATTATTTTATAGAAAAGAGTCCCTGACAACTACCTATAACAAATGTTACATGAAGTTATATCTCAACTAAAACAATGTTACTCTGATAATATAATTTTAACAACCTGTAATTTCTCTCCAGAAATAAATATATGAATATGTTGCAGTACCCTGATGATTAAATCAAATTATTACTTACACTTTTGAATATGTTGAATGCTCAATAGTACCAGACTTGATGTTGTCATGGGTCACAAAACTGAGATTTCTAATTAAAATCTGTGTTATAACTTATAAGGCATGTACTGACCTCACAATAGTTGCATAAACTACACAAACTTTCCTTGGTGGAAACTATAAATCTAGCATTCCATCTGTCTAAAACTAAAGATTAAAATAGTAATGCATCTACATATACAGAACTGCTCCATGCACGGGTCTCTACTGCCATAAATGTTATTTTCAATATGTTTGTGGTTGTGGAAATCAAAAATGGAGAAATGCTGGCTATAAAAACCTATTTTTTGAGACAAAAACATTTGTCTTTGGAACAAATTCCTTCTTGTTCTTGTTTTACTTATTCCAGATGATCCTCAGCTTCAAGTGTTTTACACTGGGCCGCCTCTTATTATATTATGCAAAAATAGTTTTCAGGTACGATTCCCCGATACCAGTATCATCATCAAACCATAGTAATCCTAACTTTAGAGAAATAATAGCACTAATGTGAAACCAGATAAATAACAAAAGTGGCAAAACACAATTTCTTTTCATCCAATTAATAATGTGTCTGAAATATATATACATTTATCAGTTAATATGTAATAGGATACATATACAGTATGTACACAACTTAACAAAAGCTGACTAGAGCATTTCATACAAAAGACAATTCCATCAATTCTAACATGGTTCAATAGCACAAAAATTGATTTGTTACCAACAATACACTAAGGCTTTTGAAAAAGGTAAACCAATCTTTAGTGATTAGAAACACCAATGGCTCCAGATGTATTCACAAACAAATGAATGTTGCACTGAAATTTGTACAATAGTATATGACAAAATAGGGGAAAATCAAAGAAAATACTGTATAAGTGGTTATTTTCGCGGGTACTTAAGTTCGCTAATGTACACTGTAGGCCTGCTTCGCGAGAATTTATTTTCGCGGTGAAATATATTCAATTATCGCCCAAACTAAGAACATGTTCAAATTAAAATATTACGCGGACTTCTGCTGGTTTGATTGGAAATGCATAGCTAACGTCTTTTCTTTTATACACGTTGTCAGTGTGTAAACCTACTCTGGGAGATTATAAATTTACGAAACCCAATCGAACACACTTTCATTGACCGGCGCATTATCAAAGAAGTTGTGTACTAGTAGCGGGGTCGTGTAATTGAATTAATCCCTCCCTATTGGTGATAAAGATCAAAGAAGTTAGGCGTTTCTGTGAATGGTACATTTGATTTGTTTCCGTGACAGTGTTAAATATTGTATCTTGCATAATCTTGTATTACCGCTCACGCTAGACTGGTTCTACTGGATATAAATATTGGCTAGAAGTTATTTTCGCGTTTTGTAGTCACTCGCGAATATAGCGAAAATTAATTCCACGCGAAAATAACCACTTATACAGTAATTCCAAGATATAGAGCCATTGTTGACCATAAACTCCATAATTTAATATAGTCCCAAAAACTCTTCCAGGTGAATTTTGCTATTGAATCCTGTGATGCATTCACTTTCCACAATAATCCTTTTTCCCAGTTGCCATTCTATCCAATGAAAAATATATATCCGAGGTAATTCGGAGTAAAATATCCACTCAGAAGCGGGAAGAAAACTACAAATAACTGGATTACAATTGTTATAGTTGAATAACAAAATTCAAGTGACACATGTTCACAATCACATAAATATATCCACAGTAGGCTGTCAATTAGGACCACACTGCTAGAGAATTCCTTTTGTTTCAGCTCGTGCAAATGTGTTGGTATTCCTTCAGCAGGGGTTAAAAGTTACAGGAGATGAAGGGAGGAAAAGTACCCACAAAAGGGAAAAAAAAACAAATATCACCAGATGCTCATAAAATACTTTGAAAAATTTGTAGATGAAAGAGAAAACTACGCATTATTCCTAAATATTCTATCTCCCACGTCAAGCTGTCATGTGCTCGAACTCTCAGAATCTAGTAGAGGTCTTTGATTGCCTGAAAACTTTTCCTTCTTGCACTTGCAACCAGGGTTGGTGCAGTGATTGTAACACTTTGTACAGAGGGCGAGGCATCCTTTAAAACACGGATACAACAACAGACCAGGAAGGCATGGGAGGAGACACAACATGCACATCCAGCGCTTACAACAGTGCCGTTGTTCGCAACAGGCACAAGGGTTATCCGCAACGTCTTGTTGGTCCTCAGGGTCATTACAACATGTTTGAAAGAGTAGCTGAACACAGCACATACACGTACAGTAGTCTCCCACTTTCTGCACTGAACACTCGTACTTATCCCTTCCCACCCATTTCTTGGGTAACTCTCGTGGAGAAGTGCAGGCCTGACACTGACACTTGTTACAGTTCTTGCAAATATAGCTCCGTTCATGATTCGCTGTACTGTCGCGGTCTTCATTCGCACACTTCTTTACATGATCACTGGGTAGCTGGTGTTGTTTGTGGTTGATGGATTTCGGCTGACTACAGACGGCCTGCTCAAGAAATACTTGTTGTGTTGTTTGACTTTGTAACAACTTTGACTTATTTGTTTGAGTCACAGCATGAGGGGCTGTCTCTTTTGACTGAGGTGTGTCGACATACTCATTTTTGGCTTTTGGACCCCTTCGCCCACTAGTTAATGTGACAAGCGGTGGTGAATTTACACTTCCCTGGCTATGCCTGTGGTCCGTTCTGTCGGGTGCTGGAGAAATCATGTACAAATGAGAGTCATGATTGCTGATTGCCACTGACGGAGGTGCTGGAGGGCTATGACTTAAAGAAAGGGGTCCTCCTGGTGGTCGATTGCTGCTATAGCTAAACAAATTCTTTGGCTTTCTGTCCATATTGTTTTTGTACCTGAAAAATAATAATAATAAGTTTTACTGACTGTTACTGATCAATTACATTATGATTTACATTTTTAATTTCTCATTTAATAAGGAAGACATGACAGGATCTGTGTATTGCAGATATACAAGTTGCATAATAGAACCACGTTACCAACAACATTATAGACCGCATCTTGCAACACAACTCGCTGACAATAGTTAACAACCACAGAGTTGTGACTGAAGCCAATGATTGAACTTTGACATTCAAAAATTATTTTATTACATGGATGAAACATTCACCATGAAGTAACAAAATATATACTAGGTTCTACTACTATTCTCAAGGCATTTCATTGTATTTTCAAATTTCTTATAAAAAATTAGTGTAAGCTGCTTCCAAAACCACACATGACTTTGGAAATTTTTTTTTTTTTGTTAGTTATGGGTGCATTTTAAATATAATGCAATAAGAATGAAGCAGAAGTGCTATTCAAACACGCATCTTTCAGTGACATAACATATTTGTGCTTCTTTTTTTTATTAAATTAAAAAATATAGGGGCACCTTTTTAGAAATAATTAGGTTGTCTGCGAATTGTGTCAGTACATGGGTGAACAGACTGAACAGTCTTACATACAGGACAGCACAATGGACAGATAGTAAAACTGTGTCCATTATAACTGTCCTGTCCGAAAGACCATCCACCCCTGTATGATGCTGTCTAGGATTCAGTCTGCAAAGTACAGGTGATTTTGTATATAACAAAATACATAACCCCCTGTAGAATTGCAACTGTATCTGAGATTTCTTAAACGTTTATATTTGCCTGTACATATCCCTTCTTTCAGTTACCCATTATCAGTTTTACAGCTTACCATAAAAGGATCGTATATTTGAATACTGAATCTGTTAAATCATGGAAATTTGTCTACTTATTTAAAATACTTAATAAGTTAATGCCAAGATACATATTAATTTGCATGAAAGATCTATCGGGCGATCGGGCAACACAAAAAAATGTCAGTATCTTGTTTTAACTGTCAGGTGCAAACCTTCAACGAATATATTCGCACATATCGTCTATGCTTTCAAGACATGTTTAAAAATGGGATCCTGAAAAATAACTGTTACCATACCCGTGTAAGCAACTATTGTTTACATGCGATTTGCTCAATATCATAATTTCTCGAACCATTCCACTATCAACACATTCGACGGGATGCCAAACAACAAAGATACTACTGCAACAGATCTGCCATCCAAACAGACTTAACATTTTTAACAAATAACATTTGTTGGACACGAGGCCATTTTGACAGGATGTGTGACGTAAACAAATAAACCAGTTACAAAAAGTACACCAAATTGATCTAAAAAACATGAAAATATGCAAACCTATGTTTTACATCCTACTATTTACAGCTATGATGGTATCCATTTATCCAAGGATGCCTATCCCATGTAAACATCTGAGAAAATATGTTGAAAATATATCCTCTAAAATGTTGATGTTCTTCACCAGACCCGTGCGCACAACTCCTGATTTTATGAATGGAGGCAAAAGTAGGAGAGGTGTCCTAGATTCAAGTCCCCTGCTTTGGCCAAGTTTTCTGACGCTCACATGTCCTGATACAACCAATACTGTGGTCAGTAATATAGATGCATCACTGATGATCAAGTAGAGGTCTTATCCAATTACTTTCTGTGCCTTTAAAACAGTTTCTTCCCCTTCAAAGTAAACTTACTAAACAACGTTCCCCCATATATGGCAGGTGATTGCTAAATGTAATACGGCGAATGACCTCTGAGGCTCTGCAAAGAGATTTCCGGTCTTGGTCTACTTTTAGGTGTTATAACATTGCACACAAATTTTATAGTATTGTATCATTTACATGTATTGCCTATATTCCAATCATATAACAACCACTCTATTCATAGAACAAAGTTCATACCATATTTCTTATGTATATTTTATATTTGACGAACTTATTAGATAGAACTGCTTGAATTCATATGCAGCAATAGAGCCGCGCCCCTGTTAAAAGTAAACTCGCCTGTACACGTGACTATAACAAACATAAGAAATTAATCAATGAATGCACTTCGTGTACCACGTGGCGGGAGTACTCGCGCCAAAACTACTGAAAACATCGACACTGTTTGTCAAATAAAATTTCTCATGTTTTAAGAGTTGAATGAACAAATGTATCTATAAAAAGTAACATTTAAATTTTAGAGTGGTGTTATATTTTAATAATACTTTGTTTCAGGCAAATATCTTGAAATAGGCGGTTTTCAACTGTGGGACACAATATAAGAGTGCCGTATGATAATATTTTGTCTGTCCTTCCTGCGTGCATCATTATTTGGTCGAAATTTTCTATTTTATACTTGGTGGCAATATTTAAGACAAAAGGAACGGATGGCTGTGAAAATATCAAAGTGGCCACAGTATGTTCTGTGTATGTGTGTTGGGACAATCCTCTTCCCAATTTTATTTGCAAAAATTTGGTATCTTCCAAGAACAATATCAATTATAATTTAATGTTGATTTCATGTACATGAAATTCTAATTGGTTCTTCTGAGATGTATGAAGTAATTGTTGATTAATTAATTACAATGTGAAAATAAACTACTTTGAAGTAATTTGGAAGGTCAACGACACTTTTTTTTTAAATTGCTCCTTGAGTAAATTCAGAATTTGTTTTCAGTGTTCAAATTTACATCGGTTAAATTCCTGATTATTGATATATTATATGATAGAATTTCATATGTGTAGTGAAGTAAAACATAAATTATCTGGTTTCATATTTTGTGTCAACAGATACAGATCCAGACTGAGTGAATCTATCCTATAATTTTAGAAACTTTTTACTGTAAACTAAATAATCTTAATTTTATTAAGTTTAATTTTGCATGTAATTTAAATACTGGGAAATCTACAGGAGTGATAGTGTATATATATATATAAAGTTCGAAAACACAAATGCAAGTGTACATACAATAACAACAAGTGGTTGTGCATATCTGAAAGGCATACATTTAAGTTTTTGTGTTGTTGATTTTTCTTTTGCCCCGAACACAATATGATTCATTGCCAAACCATTAAGTACCCTCAACATTAAGAGTTATAACAATTAAAAATACATTTTTTCACAGTTTCTTATCAGGTGCATTTTTGGACTCTTCAAAGATATAAAGCATCATATGTGTGGAGGGATATTATGGCTGCACATGTGTGGAGGTCTCTCTGTAAATTAATATATCAGTGTGTAAGAAAAAAGAAAGTCTAGCAGTTGCAGGCCAAGGGTTACAGATTTAGGTTGACAATTTAAATCATGTTTCTCGGTTTGAGTGATAAAATAAGAATATTGATACAGTTCAGTGTACCAGTCTTCACGTTTTTAAATGTACAGTTAATATAATACATATAAATGGATTTTCAATTGACAACTTCAGAATTAATAAGTTAATTAAATATTAGCCATTCTTAAAAATACTAATAGATGGAATTTTTGTGTGTAATAATTTGGTGTGTTTGTTGATATTATGGCCAGACAATATTATTTACCACTGTTCAATATATAATATCTCAGTGGAAAATTACAGATAAGGAACAATAATGTTTGGAAAACACAACTCGGTTTTATTATTTTTAAACATTAAAACCTTACCTTTTGGTAAAAACTACTCTGGTATTGCTATCCATATTCCTGGTTGCCAAAAGTGAGACACATAGTAAGTATCAATATCAAATATTTTTTCAAGGTTTTATTTTGTAAGTTCATAAAACAATAAATCCACCATATATCCCAAACACAGCTAGGAATTTTATTGTAACGTAACCAAAACACTGTTAATGTTAATAAATGTTATTAAATCCACCATATATCCAAAACTCAGCTAGAAATTTTATTATAACGTAACCACAACACTGTTAATGTGTTTTTTACCAAGTTTTTATATATCATTGCTTATCCAGACAGAAAACCCAAGTCAGCTGTAATCTTCTGTGCAATCTTCAAACACAAATTTCAAAGAAGAAAGTTCTACCACAGTGTGTTCGATCCTGTAGGGACTGACTTTTGATATGCCGGTGACATATTGCACAATGATAACTGATATCACTTGGCACAGACCATGCAAAAGGAAATGAGTGGCCCAAAAAGTCAATGAATTTGAAGAGAGTCAACAAGACGTTTTGGATTTGCAGTGATTGGTGTGCTAAGAGCTGATTGGTCTGCCAAAGACATGAATGAAATCTTATTCAGACAAGCACGCATAAGTGTGTACAATTTTGAGATTTTCTGATAAGACTAATTTATTTTATTAGACCCTGAATAAATAGACACTTACAGGAGACAAAATGTTAACCTAGTCAGACAAAGGTTGGTCACAATGTCTGCAGAGAAAGGAATAAAAATATGGTTTATATTGGTGTTTTATGTGTGGCAATGATGTGGATTTATAATTTTTTCATATATAACATTTTGTTGCCGTTTTAAGAATTTATCTTTCAGAAAGTAAATGTTAAATGACTTTTGGAAAAAATATGATATTTTGTGGGTATCTGTAGTGTTTTACATTCTTTTCTTTTAACAAACATTGTTTTGTTTGTGTTACATTTTATTACAATTTGTAAACTGCCCCCAGCTTAATAAGGAAATCGACGTTTCACTCATCCTATCACTATATTGTATGACCTGGAGACTTTTAATATTGATTGCTCCAAGAGGTTTGAGACAATATTAAAAATTTTACACTTGCTAAGGGAGAGTTTTTGAGGGTTTTATATTTAAAATGCAATGAAGTAAGTTTGAATAACTAAATACAGGAATGTATTGAACAGATGTGAAATAAACAATATTAAATGCTAAACTAACTCAGAAAATACTCTCCTTATATGTAAAAGTAAGCACGATTGTCCATTCACACAGACTTCAAATAGAGACATCTCAGTAAGTACAAGAACTTCTGATCGCAGACTAATGTTTTTGGAATATTATGTGGGTGTTCCACCACACGACTAAGGCTCCCGATTAAGGGTTTTTGGGGGTCGGTTTGAAATATTTGCTTAGTCCCAGACCTTCTGTAAGGGTCGGTTGTGGTCGGTTGGGGCCGTGTGAAAAATCAAACATGTTTGATATTTCACACGACTAGAACCGATTCCTATTTCCCGCCGTCAACAAAATGTCCAGTCCCAGGCGTCCTCAGGCCTCCTCAGACCCAAATTTACAGAGTCGGTTGTTGTCCCAGGCGTCCTGCGACCCTTAGTCCCAGACCTCCGTAGCTTAGTCCCAGGAGGCCGGTTCTTAATCCCAGACTCAAATATGATGCGTATGAATTTCATGCGTCTGAAAGTGAGTCGGTTGCATTAGTCCCCGGAAGCCTCAGACCGTCTGCGGTGTCCTGCGACCCAAAAATCAAGGTCTGGGACTAAGAACCGACTAAGGGTAACCGACCCTAACCGATCCAAACCGGCCTCCCCAGGACGCCTGGGACCACGCATTTTCAGTCTGCGGCGGCCTGAGGACGCCCCAGGCGGCCTGGGACTAACAACCGATTAAGAACCGACTGTTTTCCGCGCGTTGGAAATTAAAACGAGGCAATGAGCAGGTCTGGGACTATATAAGCGACCGCGCACACATTGTCGTTGTTACTGACTGTTTGGCTACTGAGAGACGTGTGTCACTGATTTGTAGGGGTTTTCAGTTTTTATTTTACATTTTATATACTTGAGCTTAAGGCAAATTTCACAGTTAGGAGACACATTTTACTATTTTTTTATTATTTTGTTGACTGGATCATGAGAAAAGAGAAAGGAGGGAAGAGAGGAAGGAAAAAGATGGATGAGAGGGAGAAGGAAAGTCAAGTAGAGGAGAGGAGTGAGGTTATTACAGAAGAAGGAAGTGAGAGGAGAGAGGAGGAGGAGATTCAGGAAGATCCAGCTATTGGGGAAGCTGTGGCAGAAGAAGAAGAGAGGTGTGAGGAAGATCCGGAGTGCCATTCTTCAGCCAAGAGAGCCAGGGTGTGTGCCACTTTTACAGACAGTGATGAAGTTTCCATTGTAGAATTCGTCAAGCTGCACCCTGAACTGTATGACAAGGAACATTCACGTTTCCACGACAGGAACAGAAGAGAGGCTCTCTGGGCAGAAATATCTGCAGAACTTAAGCTCCAGCCCTTTGATGTGAGAAGGTGGTTTGAGTCCCAGCGAACCCGTTATGGAAAGCTGTCTAAGCTCCAATCTGGCCAAGCCCTGAGGGAGATGACCAAGAGACAGTCCTGGGTCTACCAACAGATGGGTTTTCTTAAAACCCACATCAGAAGAAAGGGGGCCAATAGAAGTTCAGGTTTTGAGGCCAGTCCAAATACCAGCAAGCAGGACGAATCACGTGGGTCAACTACTGACACAGAACACCTCGAGTCAAGTGTCCTGAGGGAGAGGAGTCAGTCCATCATTACATCAACACCCGTTTCAACTACAGACTCCAAGATTCTCGAACACTTTGAGCAGATGAGGACACTTATCTCAGGTTTTATGCATCAGAAGTCAGACAGGCAGCCTTTCTTTGACTACGTGGCATCAGAGGCCGAAAAGATGACTCAAGAAGAATTCGAAGAATTAAAGGGCAAGATATTCAGAGATATCGAAAATATTAAGAGTAACCGCAGACGTCAGCCATTGCCCAGAAGATCAGCCACTGTTACCACGGAGTCCCAGAGGGTCGGCCTACTGCCAACAACCACTCCACAGGCGTCAAGTTCTACTCAAGCAGCAGCTAGCAGCAGTTTTGTGTACTATACACCAAGCCCCATTGGCTTCAGCAACCCGACATCTGTCCTAACTGTACAGGACGAAGGGAGCAGACACAATCTGAGTGGAATCTTAAGCCAGCTACCAGATCTGACATCAACACAGATCGTCGAGCAGCCTCAGCAGCAGCAGCAACAACCGCAGCAGCAGCTCTTTACTATCACCACTTCAGCACCGCCTCAACAGCAGCAGCAGCCTCCTCAGTAGCCATCCAGTCAGGGCGGGTCTTTGACCTGCCAGGCCCTTTTCAGGGCCACCAAATCATCCAAAAACAATTATTCAGCTACGTGTTCTTCCAATTCCCCTCCCAAAACAAAAAAGTTCAGTACAAATACTTATCACAAGAAAAAAATAATTAAAGTCCAACACTTACACCACCCCAAACATGAAACAAATAACCCATGGTACTACACATAACAAAAAAGGCCACATAAAAAAAAATTAAAAATAACTCCCAATATGGCCATTACTCAGCCCATTTTTAGATTAAAATCCATGGGATAGTTTAAAATCTGTAATTGAAAAGTCCAACACTTACACCTTCCCTAGAGTTAAAAGGCATAATTACATACTTACCAACCCACAAACAGACAAACCCAATACCAAACATAACCCCCAAATAACAAACCCAGTACCAAACCTAATACCCAACTACCCCAAAAAACCCAACCCCAGTAACCAACAAACACACAAACCCAAAAGTAAATAGAACCCATGCCAACGAACTGACAAAGTATTTAGCAAACACAATCCCCCATTATTGAAAGCAAAACTAGTTCCATGGTTATATTTTCCAAATTTTTGTGATTAGAAATGAATATTTAAAATTGAATATTTCCATAAAAAAATTTCTGCTACAAATAAGTTTCCCAGCCATGAAAAAAGGAAAATGTTTAAATTAGGATGTGGATTTGAAAATATATGAAATAATAATTCAATTTAGGATATTATGTGTGACTTTGTGTTTGGCTTTTGTTTAAGAGTGGGTTTGTCTGTTTGTTGGGTGAGTAAGTTGTGTTTGTCTGTTTGTCCGTCTCAAGAAGTTATGCTTGGCATGGGGTTTGTCTGTTTGTCCGTCTCAAGAAGTTATGCTTGGCATGGGGTTTGTCTGTTTGTCCGTCTCAACAAGTTATGTTTGGCATGGGGTTTGTCTGTTTGTCCATCTCAACAAGTTATGTTTGGCATGGGGTTTGTCTGTTTGTCCACATAGCTGATTAATTGTTTTTGGAATATTTGGTAGTCCTGGAAAGGACTGTTATAGTTAGTCCTGAAAAGGACTGTTTACTGCAACAGGACTTATATTCTGCCATCTTGCCAGGCCACCGCTCCCTCATTATTGAAGTAGTCCTTCAGGTAATCCCTCTGTCTTTTGGCCTCTCTAGCAGGGTTTCTGTCTTGGCCACCACCAGCAGCACCACCAATCAATCCACAATCACCAGGCACATCATCATCATCATCATCATCCCCCCCAGGCTGCTGACCAGCAGGTTGACCTTGATACTGGCTTCTGAGTATATTGTGCAGAACCACACAGGTCATGACCACTTCTCTAACTGTTTCTGGGGGTAGTTCAATGGTGGTCCTCATGACTCTAAATCTTGACACAAGGATGCCAAAAGCGTTCTCCACAACTCTCCTGCCCCTTGATATTCTGTAGTTGGCAATCCTTTCCTCCCTTGTTAACAGCCTTCTGCCATAGGGTTTCATGAGCCAGGTCTTCAGGGCAAAGGCATCATCTGCCAAAATGAAGTAGGGGACATCTGTACCACCCTGTGTTATAGGAGCTGGGTCAGGGAAGCCTATCCTGCCATCTTCAATCCTCCTCTTCAGCTGAGAGGCATTAAATATCTGGGCATCTGAGCAAGACCCTTCTGTACCCACATCCACCCATCTGAATTTGTACTGCCCATCTACCAAGGCCAACATGACAATGGAAAAGAACCCCTTGTAGTTGTGGTAGAGGGCTCCAGAGTTCTTGGGTTTCTTCAGGGCCACATGCTTTCCATCCAGGGCTCCCAGGGCATGTGGAACATTCCACCTGATCCTGAATTCCCTTTCCAGTTCTTTCCACTCATCTGGAGTAGTAGGACATTTGAGGTACTCTCTGGTGAACTCATCCTGGATGGCCCTGCAGACCTCTGGTAGAAACTTGGAAATGGTGGATCTGCCAACCCTGAACTGACAGGATAATGATGTGTATGACTCTCCAGTGGCCAGATATCTGATGGTGAGGGCTAACTTCTCCCCAACACTGATAGGAGCTCTGTAGTTGGTGGCCTGCCTGGCTAGACGTGGTTCCAGTCTGGTCTTCATCATTTCAAAGAATTCTGGGGTCATCCTCATGTAGTTGGTGAATCCTGGAATATCTGTGGCATAAAGATCAGCCATAATGTTGTGGTAGGCCCCCCTCTCCTCTCTCTGCAGTAGCCATGGCCTGACCCACATGTTGTGCCTTCTTCTGGGTCTCTGTATGGGTGCTGGTGGTGCTGGTGGTGGTGGTGGTGGTTGCTGTGCTTGACGTAAAAAATGGAAATACATGATTATTTGTAAGTGAATAAAAACCAAAAAAGCCCTAAGTTGTTGTTGAATCTGTCTTCCATTAAAAGGTGGCATCCTGGTGTGTTCCTAGAAAAGCAATGATGATTAGATCGCAAATTTTATATATATATACCCAGAAAATCCAGCAACTTTGAAAAACAATAATCGGGGATCGTGGTCTGGGGAGGCCTGAGGAGGCCTGAGGACGCCTGAGGACGCCGGTAGTTAATCGTGTGTTAGTCGGCTCTTAGTCCCAGGAGGCCTGAGGCGTCCTGGGACCCAGTCGGTTTGTGTCCGACAGGATCGTGGTTGAAACCGACCCGAAAACTGGCTTAGTCGGTTCTTAGTCCCAGACCAGTCGGGGACTGTCTGCGGCCGCCTGAGGCGTCCTGAGGTGTCCTGAGGCGTCCTGGGGACGATCTGTTCTTAATCCCAGACTTTGAAACCGACCCAGTATTCCCGCCCATTTTTGTCTTTTTTCAACCGACTGTGCACGATTAAGGGTCGCCGACAGGATCGGGGCTTAATCCTTTGGTGGAACAGGGGCATTAGGAAAAATAATCCAAAGTTTTGTCATTGAATCGTATGGGTATTGTATATTTCTTAGAGGGCTGTTTCACCTTGGCAATCATGCCAGATCCCAATGAACATAGAGCTACAGTAAACCCAGTGTGTACAGTAGTTATAGCACTTTGCGGTGTATTTCTGATTGGATGCAACTGCAAGTCCATCGCTAACACTTTACGAGAAATAGTAAATTGTTAGAAGTTATCGAAAACTGCTAGCAATCTGTATCAGATTTTTATAATCCTAAACCTATCCTAAACTTATCTTTTTGCACACAAAGTCATCTTGTAGATCTTACAGTGATCTTAAACCTATCATCACAGTCACAAAGCAAACTTATCTTTTTTTATCTTAAGTTGATCTTTTAAGGTTTGTAAACATATTGTAAACTTTTCGGGAACCTATGTGTGGCAATCTCTGCATTATCGGGATGAGATCTTAGCCTATCTTAAAACCATCTCAAACTACACCCATAGATCATGATTTTTTTTTCTAGTCAGGAAGTAGGTTTACAATCGGTTTGCCATAATGGAACAGCCCTCTTAGCCACCCGCCTTATACCCATGTTTCATTGGTGATTTTATCCCTGACGTTGTGCTACATCATTGTGTTGCATGATTTCTACATTTATTTTTTTGGCAGGAAATTCTAACTTTTATTGCGCTATAATATTCCTACTTATTATAGAAATATGTTTTACTGGTGGATTGCAAATTTTTTACCTGTGAAGAGATACGTGGGGCTATCTGGAGCAATGGTCACCAGGAGTTGGGATTGATCCTTCAGATTTTCCCAAGGTGTCTGCTGCTGTGTCATAAACTATCACACAGGATGTTCAGCTTCCAGCTCAGTTTCCACACACTCCTGTTAGGCAGTTGCAGAAAGAATGGTTGCTTGTCTTCACGACAGAGGATTACTGCCACTACCTTCAATGTCCACAGGCCCAAAAGACTCAGATGTTCAAAAGTCACCTGAAACAACAGAAGTTCAAGTTGATGAAGATTCTGCAGTGGAGAAAAAGGATCATATGAGAGATATCACTGTTTAGTTACAGTCAGGATTGCAGGCATTCCTACAGCAATCCATAGAGCAGATGTTTACCCGCATAGCACCTACTCAGGCAGTTCCTCCACCTCAATCTACACCTGCATCACCTTCACCATACAGATTGTCAATCACCCTGGTGTCTGCATTGCCACCTGCTGGAAAGACAGAAGAACCAGTGGACTCAGCTCCTTCATAGCCTCCCGTTAAATCAAGAAGGGCAGCACAATCCACCCAAGCAGTGGCTTCTCAAGTCCAAGTACTAACGATCAATGCCTCTTTGTAGCCTCAAGTGCAACCTTCATCTGCCCTGGATCCGTGACTTCATCTCTTCAGGCCCTGGAGCAAGAGAACTATGGAACAGATTCACCAGTCTCATCTTTCGTGGCTATGCAAGTCATAAGCCCACTGACAGTGACAAGCAAGAAGCTCACCCTGACCTCCTCTTCAGACAACTGGCCCAGAAGTTTAGAGAATTCCTCCCCATAACCAAAACTAAGCAGCTTGAAAAGGACTGGGCTTGGCCCCAAAATGTGATCTTCCTCCAGCAAGAGAAGGCGGAGAGCCACCATCCATCAAGCGTCCCAATGAAGGGTAATAAAGCTGGTGGAAAGCATCAGCAGACTCCTTAATGACACTCAAGTTTCTCAACTGCAAATACCCTGGATCAGAGTCAATGACTTCAGGAAATCTCTAAAAGATAAAGACTCTGTGTGTACTGACCATACTGGAGAGGGTAAGGATTCCTTGTGTACAGTTTCAAGGTTTAGTTGTTCTGAATCAGTCACACACTGTGTTTACCAAAGAGAAGTCAAAAGACCTGCCAGTAGGCAGCAGTCTTGGGCAGTTTCTACCCGAGTGGTAAAATCAATGGGCTCACTGGTCAGTGATAGAACATATCAAGGATGGATACAAATTGTCCTTCTAAGAATGCCCAAAACTATTCAGGGTTCACATAATAACAAGGCCAAAAGAGGTTTTGGTCTAGTTGCGTGAGCCACAAAGCCAGAGATACCAGTAGTGCACTGAGGCAGTCACCAATCCAAGTACTAACATAACCCATTGCTGCTTAAATTCAGTGATGAGACCGATACTCATCAATTCATGAAAGTGAGCTTTAGAAGTGCAATCCTCACTAGAGCTCCCAGACCCAGGGACACATTATGGCTCCCTAAGCAAGGGCAAATGGGTCACCTCCATATTTCTCAGACGCCTGCCTTCATGTACCTATCCAAATCCAGTCACAAAAATATCTCAGGTTCTACCACAAAAGTGTCATCTACACTTTTGCCAGCCTAACCTGCGGCCAAGCAATAGATCCCAGGTATCCATCAGTCTAACTAAATAAGTAAATCAGATAGCTTTACATTTTGGAATCAGAGTACACCAATACTTGGATGACTGACTAATACATGCTCTTCCCAAGAACTGAAACTGCGAAAGCTAGTGAAGGATTTAGGCTTTGTAGTAAAGCTAAAGACGTCAGACCTCCACCCATTCCAGAGGTTTAGCTTCATAGATACCATTTTCTGCTTGATTTTTCTCTTGTAGTGTGTTATCTGTCAAAGGAAACTTATGTCCACTTATTTCCTTTACATACCATTCACCAGCAGGATCATATTGGGACAGGTCCTCAGCATTGCCACTAATGGGACTCGAACTAACAGAGGTGACAGCCTATGATTAGATGCTACACTTGCTAACCACTAGGCCACTGAGGAACTGAAAGCTATCCAAGATACAAGTGAGATTTTTGTCCTTGCTGACATTGATAGGCAAATTTACCAGTTTGTCTGCTATGGCTGATCTGTAGCTGTCAATAGTACTTAGCTACAACTTCCTTTTCTCGAACAGATACAGGAGGAAGCCGGCTATGGCTGGACAGGTGGAGCCCTGAAGTCCACCTGATTGCCCTTAGCAATAATAGGGGATTATAGAATTGCCTCACATGCAATCCCTAAAAGTAATGGATGCCACCTGTTGTATATCATCTGAAAGATCTCTAAAAGGAGATCTCCATTTGGATTATCTGGTCTTGCCTGGATAGTTTGTCTGCTACCACATTCAGCTGGTCTGGAATGTGTCAGGCCTTGAGAGTTTTACCCATTTCCTGGAGCACCAGATCAGAATCCTCCATAATGAGGCACACAGTGGGCCCGACCTAATGCCTCCTTCCTTGTTTATGTAGGCAACTACTGTGCTGTTGTCTGTTGCTATCTGAACAATTTTATCCTAGCAGAGATCTTGGAACTCTTTCTTTAAGGGACAAGAAGACCACCTTTAGTTCCAAATAATTTAATGTGTGACTTGCTTCCTGATAGGGACCAACTCCTTTTGCTGTGAGATCTCCCAAGTGGGCGCCCAATCTTCTCTTGAAGCGTTTGTAAAGATCTAAATAGCATGACTGAGCGAGTAAAGTGGCTGATTTTGAAGGACACTGGCTTCTTGGAGCCACCATTTTATGTGTGGATGGCGAAAATAAAATGGGTCACCAAGAAGTTTCTGAACTCTCAAGTTCAAGGTCTGCCAACATTCCAGTGTGGGTCTGACCTTGCCCTACTGGAGGTTGATCTGGTAGCCTACAAAACTGCAAATTGTAATTACTTAAATGTAGCTTTTATAAGCTACAAGCTTACTATACGGAACTGAATGCTATATTGGATGGCCACAGCGTCTGGCCAATGTCCAAGAAAAATGAACAGGGAGGGAATACACAAGGGAGGCGAGGTGGGCCTCTCTCCAGTTCCACATGGTAAGCGTGCAGCTTATAAAAACTACATTTAAGTAATTAAAAGTTTCAATTTTATTGCAGTACAACAGCTTACCATGTGGAACTGAATACCGAATCCAACCGCTAGGCAGAGTGATTACAGCTAAGACTAGAGGTATTTCTGTCAATTTTTCTTGGATTTTATTTAAGTTAAGTATCTATATATGAAAATTACAAGTCTGAGTCCCACTTACAGTTCCCTAGTTAAAACACTGGGCACTGCAAGAAGCCAAAAAACCTTGAAAGTCTCAAATAAAAAGACTACAGATACTGTCTGGATATTTGGATTTATGAAGAAAGAAGTGCAGCCTTAGCTCATGAGATTTGCCACTGATGATAATATGAAAATAATAATGAGATTATGGTGGACACCTCTGGAGACAAATAATACATTATACACATCATATCCTGTTTATGAAGTAAAAATAAAAGACCTTACCAGATATCCTGAGGAGGTAGTCATATACCGAGACCTTGGGAATTAAACTCCTGAAGACTTCCAACACAGCGAGTATGCCCCCCTTTTTCTTTCCGAGAAAGACTAGTCTAAGAGGAAGGGTCTAGGACTTATTGATCTGCTACTATTGAACTCGGGTAAATATTGTTGTCTTTATCTGACCAAGGTCTTTTAGGTAAATGTAATGTGAGCCTCCCACAGTGGCAAGCTTGCATGATTTGGTCCACCGAAACCCCACCGTAAAAGGCCATGATACCATGAGCCTTCACCTGGACCCGGTCCAAGGCTTGTTGATCTGCTTGTTTATAACATAAAAGGATAGTTTTTTTAACCAAGAAGAGACAGTAGCAGGTCTGATGTCTTAGGTATGTCCATTCTTGAAGGAAATAAAGAGTAGGGATCGAGACCCTCTCAGGTCTTTGGTTCAATCCAGGTAGTACTTCAGGGCTAGTACTGAACATAGGGTCCTGTTGAATTGTCTATCCACGATGGTTGTTAAAGCAGGGCTAGTCACTGGAGACACACTTGAGAACCTTACCTTCAATATCTTGATAGTTGGTTTTGGCTATGGAATTTGAAGAGGGGAAAAGAGCTACCTTTTCCCATTGGCCTAAATTGGATACTTTGTTTTCAACCCAGGTGTGAATTTTGATGCGGCACTTGCCGGAGGCCAAAGCTAGCAAGAAAGCAGTTTTGAGGGTTTGAGGGAGATGTTTGAAGTCTGTGTCTTTCATAGGCTCAAAGGGTGCTTTTGTGAGCTCATTAAGTACAACAGAAAGGTTCCACTTAGGAAGATTCCTGGAACTTTTGGGATGATCCATGTGAAAGCTAGAAAGTTACCTGTAAAGGTTAGAGCTTTGAGAAATAAGGAGCCCCGCTGGGCCGAAGGTGTCAACAATGGCCGTCCTGTAACCATCAATAGTCAATGGGTGCCTGTTTAGATCTTGGTACAGGGATATGAAAAATTTGTTTCTCAGAGAGAGTTGAGAAATCCATGGAATTTTCTCTTCACCATCTCTCAAATAGGACCCACTTGGGCTTATAGATGGTCCTTGTTGATGACCTTTGAGGGGGAGCAATTCTCTCTGCCACTTCCACAGAGAACCCTTGTTCTTGGAGCTGTCCACTCCTAGACAACAGGCTTGGAGGTTGAGATGTTGTGGATTGTTGTGAATCACTTGGTGGTAAGACTGTTTGAGGAGTAACTGGTAACTGGAGTGGGATCTCTGTTGAGAGCTGCACTAGGTCCCCAAACCAGGGCATCCCTGGCCAGCCTGGGGCTATTAGAATGATGAGGCAACTGCTTGGCTGACTTTTTTGATCACCCTGTTAAGGAGTGCCATAGGAAGGCAAGCATAAGCAGTGAGACCCAACCAGTTCATGTTCAGAGCATCTATGTCCCAAGCATGTTGGTCTGGGACTGGAGATACGTACAATGGAACTTTGTGGTTCAGAGTAGTAAAATAGATCTACACGAGGAGTGACCTGGATGGTAGATCGGTCATCACATTCAGGCATCCTGGAAGGTGCCTGGCTCTTCGAGGTATCTGGTAATGATGGCACCAGGTCATGATTTTCCACAGGAGAGCACACATCTCCACTGAGTGGGTTCCTCCTTGTTTGTTTATGTATGCTACTACTATTGAGTTGTCTGTAGCAACCAACACTGTTCGATTTTGATTCTGTTCTGTTTTGGTCCTTGAACCTTTTCAAGGCCAGAGATACCGCCTTCAACTCTAGAACATTTATGTGTAGCCCTTTTTTCAACCTTCATTTGAGGCGTCTGTAATGATTTGGATACTGGGGTCTTTGGGATGACCTCAAAACAAGGTTGTCAGTAGTTAAGAACGAGTGAATTGATCTGCTCCTTCTTAACTACTGTTGTCCCAATTTTACCACTTAGAAGCGGAAGTAGGGGGTTTTATATATTTTCCCTTGGGTATTAGCAGCCTGAAAGTCTGTTTAAATTTACCATCTTTTAGCTGAGGACTGAGTGGGAGTAGAGCTGAAGGGCCCCTTGGCCTAAGCTGCTACATCATTCAGAGCATATACTGTGGTAGAGGACCTAGGTATATTGTTTCTGGTTTCAGGGAGATTCAAAATCTACCTAAAGGTTTCAATGTCCTCGATATATTGTGAGGGCAAGTCAAACATATCTACTTCCCGATAAAGTACAGGGTCTGGGTCTGATTTTGTTAGCCTTGTTCAGAAGCCCCTTTGGGCTTAGAGGACTTTTTGACTTGCACAGAAGCCTCAGATACCTCCTACGAGGAAGATAAAGTAACATATTTAGCCTGAGACTTCTGTTCCTTTTTTATCCAAGTGTTTCTTTGGTTTTGCAGCAGCAAAAGACTTGGATTGCTTGTAGATCGGATCCGAAGGATAAAATTGAATTTTGTCTGGGTTTCAGTTGATTTTTTTCATGTTCTCTATCCAACCTAAATCCTGACACATAGTTACTAGAGTGTGCGATTGAGACAGGTTTGGTGGAATGTGGCTCTGACCAACCAATCATCTGGTGGGATCTTGTACCCTTGTTTTGAGTCATAAGTTTGACTTCCATTGTGAATTTAATGGGAGCAGTGGACAGACCAAATGGTAGAACTTTGAAATTGTAGGATTGATACTGGGCGTGAAAATATAGGTATTTCATGGACTGTTAGATTATTGGGATATGAAAGTAGGCATCCTTGAAATCTATGGACGTTACCAATTCGTCTGCTTATCATTTCTCGTGTCTCCATAATAAAGTTTTCTCACTTCAGAAACTTGGTCAGAGAGCTCAGATCTAAAATAGGTCTCTACTTGTTTTTGGGTTTGGTACCAAGATAAGTCAGTTGAAGAAGGCCAGAGATGTTTCATTTTGGATATTTTTTATTGCTTGTTTCTGCATAAGTGCATGTAATGCCTCCACCTGAAAGCTGTTCCTGAGGGGAAGATGTAACCTTACTTGGGGATTCTTATGACTTTGGGGCTGGCCCCTAGGTGGCCCAAATTTTCCAAAATAGCATCTAAGTTGCCCATACCACACAGCTTGTGGAAAGTTTTCAGCACCACAAGATATTGAAATAATGAAACAGTAGAAAGACCAGGATACTTTCAGAGCAGTGTCAATCATAAAATGGTCCAAATAATGTTTAAGTAGAGAAAATAACGTCCAATGCCCCTGTTCCACCAAAGAATTAAACCCTGATTGGTCCCGTGACCCTTAATCCTTGGGAGTCTCCGAAAACCCCCCCCCATGAATAATGGGTGTGAAAGAAAATGTCTGTAAAGATATAATAATTTTAATAAAGTATTAAAACAAGACAATTCAATAGCAAGATCACAACATTAATCAGTAAACTAAAAGTTATGAAGCTGTAAAATTTATTAAATGGAGAATAGTCGTCACTAGATATACCACAATTATGTAAAAAGTGCTAATAATAATCAGTTGCAGTCATCCATATATCTTTGTCATAAGAGAAACATGCCCCAAATATGGGAGGTAAACACACTTTAGCAGAGCCAAAGTTAAAGGTCACGCCATAATGCACACCTACACCGCCTAACCAATGTCCCTTCCAAATGTAAATCTTCTTCACTTTACGGAATCCAAGAAATAGCTCGGACATGATTTTAAAACTCAAGGTCACCAGGACACCAATGTCCCTACTATGTATCAACTTCCTACAGCTTATGATTTCCATGATATATCCAAGACAAGATATTATCAATATCAAATCAAGGTCACACCATGACGTTGCATATTATCAATATCAAATCAAGGTCACACCATGACGTTGCATACCTACAACCCCCAACGAATGCCCCCTACCAAGTAAAAACTTGCTACACTTTACATTTTCCGAGATACACCCCGAATAACATTTTAAACGGCAAGGTCACTACAGCAAGGTCAAATCAAGGTCACACCATGATGTTGCACACCACCCCCTACACAATGTTCTTACCAAATATTAACTTCCTACCCCTTATGGTTTCTGAGATATAGAACGGACAAGATTTTATAGGTCCAGGTCACTACAGCAAGTTCAAAGATCAAATCAAGGTCACACCATGAGATTGCACACCTACAACCCTCAACCAATGTGCCTACCAAGTATCAACTTCCTACACTTATAGTTTCTGAGATATAGCCGGGACAAGATTTTATAGGTCAAGGTCACTATGAAAGGTGAAATGAAGGTCACACCATGACGAAGGACACTACACTCCCCAACCAATGTCCCTACAAAGTATCAACCTGCTATGCCTTACAGTGCCCGAGATATCGCCCAAATAAGATTTTGAAGGTCAAGGTCAAATCAAAGTCATACCAAGACGTTGCATATCTACACCCCCCTAACTAATGTCCCCACGTAGTATCAACTTCCTACACCTTGCGGTTTCTGAGAGCCCAGAAAAACCTTTTCCCGCCGTCGCCCATCCGGATGTCATGGGTGAAAACAATACCCGGACAGCCCTTAAGGGATGTGGAGTGAAAATTGTTTTTGATCATGAGACCTTGATGAAGGTCAAATTTTAACCTGTCAAAATTTTTACCTCACCTATAAATTATGACTGCCAAAAGTCATTTTGATAGGCATTATATTAAGGCAGATAGACAACTTAGAAAACACTAGGGCAACGGCATAGGCCATCTTAAAACAGGGGGCGAAACCAATAAGTTTGAAAATTTTAATTACTTAAATGTAACTTTTATAAGCTACAAGGTTACCATGTGGGACTGAATGCTAACTCAGGAGGCCACAGGACTCCAGCCAACGACCAAGAAAAATGGACGTTTGGATTTGGCTGAGTCGGTGGTTTAGTATGTACCATCGCAGTGTCGTTTGGTAATTCGTCCTTCTTCTCTTGTGGTAAATTTAGCCCGTGGCCCCTCAGCTGGAATACAGCGGGGAGGCAGGGTGGGACTTTCTTCAGTCCCACATGGTAAGCTTGTAGCTTATAAAAGCTACATTTAAGTAATTAAAATTTTCAATTTTATTGCACTACAATAGCTTACCATGTGGGACTGAATGCTGAATTCAACCGCCAGGATTACAGCTGGATCTAGAAGAATTCAACCGCCAGGATTACAGCTGGGACTAGAAGAATTTTGTCCATTTTTCTTGAATTTAGAATTAATAAATTTAACCTTTATGTGTAGCCTTTCTTTCCCTGTCTGACCACAGACCTTTTGCAGAGGTTTGCTCTAAATGAGTGCCCCAGCCTTCGTTTGAAGCATCTGTAGAGTTAGGTCCACCACTGTCTGAGTGTTTATTTGTGCTTCTTCCTGAGACTGGGCCCTGATCAGCCAGTCGTCCAGGTACTGGTGAAGTATGATTCCCCTTGACAGGGCCATCAGCTTCACCTCTTTTACAATCATTGTAAAGACCGGAGGGGCTGTGGCTAGTGCGATGGGAAGGGAGGTGAACTGAAACTGTGGCAAAACCTTAGGTACTTCCTTGAGTTGGGATGGATGGGGATGTGAAGGTAGGCGTCTGATAGGTCTATCAACAACACCCATTCCCCTGGAATCAGAGAGGCCCTGATGGACTCTGGTGTTTCCATTTTGAACCTTTCTACAAGTAGGAAGGTGTTGAGCCTGCTTAGGTCTATTAGTGGCCTCCACCTTTGGCGAGGTTTGGGTACAAGAAACAGGCGACTGTAAAACCAGAGAGATTTTACATTTTCCACCCTTTCTATTGTGTTCTTTGACAGAAGAGCTAATTTGTTTTTGAAGGGCCTTGTAACCTGATTGAATCAGCGGGGCTCTGAATAAATTTTGTTTTGAGATGAATGGAAGAACATAACCATTGGTGATAAAGTTTAACACATCTGAACATTTGTTTGTGAGCCAGTCACTTCAGTAAGAACGGAGGCCACCTCCTACTGGTGGACTGAGGGAGGCTTGAAAGGATTCATTGGGAGGATGGGTTTCCATACCCTCGTCCCCTTGAGTGGGGTCGAAAATGACCCCTGAAGCCTCTCGAGCTTGGTTTCCCCCTACCTGAGGAAAAAGATTGGTTACTGCTTTTTGAGGAATTGCCCCCATAGGGCCATTTCCTGTAGGAGCCTCTTTTCTTATTGTGGTGGGGACCATGAAAGGGATTGTTTTCATAGGGTCCAAAACCCTGATAGTCTTTAGGGGTGCCTTTTTAAAGGAGGAAGTCTTCTCCATACTTCACTAGCTAAGAGTTGAAAAGAGGAGTAGGCCAGAATTGCGAGTTTGTCAGTTCTTGACGTCGAGTCCCCTAGATGTGATTGAAGAAGGGCCATTTCGGCCTCTCATCTCAGAAGGCCAGTGTTGCCCATAGTATAGCTCCCTCTGGAGTATGTGGGCTACAGATTTGCTGAGGCAGGCTACGGCTCCCTGTTGAATAAGAATTCTCTAATTCGTGATTTCAAAATAATCACAGGCGTTTTCATAACCACGTCTGGCAGCTCTTTCAGGATTGGCACCCTTTTGAATTTGGTTCTTGACCCTTTTGAAGGTAGCCTTGATACTATGCCGGCACTTCTCCATAACAGTGTTACAGGAGGAGGCAGTCCTAGCGAAAGTAGCTGTAAAACTGATGGTAGATAGATTCTGCCTAGCTTGATGTTTAAGTTCCTTAAGAACTTGTGGGGGAACCTTGCCCACAGGGGCCCCAGAGGGCTTTGGGGAAATACAGATTTTAGCAAAATCTGTATTGAGTTCTTGAAGTTTATCTTCAAAACAAGGTTGTCCCACCTTGTAGTATTTGGCTGTTGAAGCCAGGGGTTTAATGTATTTACCCTCAGGTAAATTAGAGGCCAAGAAATCTTGTTCAAATTTCTCAAAAGCATCTTTCAGAATTGGATACAAGGGGAGCATAGCAGAAGGGCCTCTTGGCCTAAGCTCCTGTTGGCCTTTCTCGTCGTCCAAGCCTAGCAGAGTTGTAGAGGACCTAGGCAAGGTCTCCCTGGGGTCAGGGAGATACAGAATTTGCCTAAAAGTTTCAACTTCCTCAGCATATTGTGAAGGGAGGTCAGACATGTCTACCTCCCTGTAGAAGACTGGATCTGTGCTGTCCTGACGTTCAGGCTCAGGAGCCTTTTGTTGAGGTTTTGTAGAATTTTTTATTGGAGCAGAGGACTCGTCTTCCTCTGAAGAAGACTGAGAATAATATTTTGCCCGTACCTTGTCTTCCTTTTGTCGGAATACTTTTGGGCACACCCTTTTAGGTTGTTCCGACTCAGAATGATGATCCGAGTGGTCGGATTCAACATCCGCATGCCTGGAAGCATGCTCAGACTGGACACTTTGAGTGGACTATGGAGGAAGTGGAGGTCCATAATGTTCAGTGTCCATTGGTTGAGCATCCGAGTGGTCAGATGCCCGAGTGGTGGAAATAGAGGTCCTAGTCGGAATAGGGTCCAGCTTTAGGTAGAGAGTTGGATGTCTGAACTACATCCGACTCGGAGGCTTTTTTCATGGAGTGCATTTCGTCTCAGAGAGACTTCATAGCCTCCAGTATGGACCCCTGAAACACCCCCATTTGTTGTTCAAGTTGGATGTATAAAATGCGTACCCAGGGATTTTTCTAGTCTGCTCTCTATTTTGTTCTGCAATGCAGTACCTGGGGTGGGTGGGACGGTTTGTGGAGTCTTTACTGATAAAGATTCAAAACGTAGGGGTTGGGGACGGGAGGTGAAGAAAATAGATTATCAGTAGCACCCTCAAGGTCTGCTTGAGAGCCAGAAAATGCCTCCACATCGTCCCCCAGTAGGTCAAGATCATCTTCCTTGCTAGTATTGCAAGGATCCGATGACTTCTGTTTTCTGATGTACCGACGCCCATGTTTAATTTTGATTTGCTGTTCCTCGGAGAAACTAGCACAAATATTGCATGAGGACTGTTTAGTGACACAGGGGTCAATAATTAGGGGCAATAATTGTGAGAATCAAATGGACAACAGAGGTGACGGCATTTAGATGATCTTGGCTTTGTACTCGTTTGGTGGGTAGACATTTTTACTCCAATAAAGAAATCCGAGTCGAAACGTGGAAAACTCACAAAACACAAATATTTAAGGAAATACTTATCCTGTGAAATTCAAACTATGTCATAAATGTCTATATAATAAACAGAAGCAAATAGCTAAAAATGAACATCCAACAATACATATATTCTGAAAAAACAGTAAAAATCTTGAGAAGAATTTAAAATGCTTTCCAATATGGCGGCCAACGAGAAAAGAATGAATTGCCAAACGACACTGCTATGGTACATACTAAACCACGGACTCGGCCAAATCCAAACGTCCATTTTTCTTGGTCCTTGGCTGGAGTCCTGCGGCCTCCCGAGTTAGCATGCAGTCCCACATGGTAAGCTATTGTAGCGCAATAAAAGTCCCCCTTTTAAGGGATACTAATTATTACTTGTTAATGCAGACATTTATGGGAGGTGCAATCAATGGCTGATATCTATTCTATGTTATCATGAGGACTGCTTTAGAAGAGTTCTGACATGAAACACAGAACAGACTTATGCTTGAAATATTTTTCTGCTGTTTCAGAAATGACCACACTAAAAAGTTCCTGAAGCCTTGAGTTTTGGATATGTGGCATAAAGTCGCTTCTAAAGCCCAAGAAGACCTGTGCCATGACAATGCTCAGAAGACTTACCACAGGCATCTGGGCAAAACTCCACTATGAATATTTTTATCCTGATCAAAATGAAAATTTTACTCCATTAGCAAACTTAAACATCTAAGGTTAGGATTTTGTTTTAGCTCATATCAGGACAGCCCTCAAGGAATAACATAAGTTGCTATGGACTCAATTTAAACAACCATAAAGGTGAGAGTCAGACAACAGTTCATGTCCATGACACAATTTCGACAGCCAGGGACAATCAGCATTTTCCCAGTGTTGACATGAGAAAGATTAAAATCAAGAATCAAACATGCAAGAATAAAGCTTTTTTCACTAATCTTGAGAACCCCTTGTCTATGGTGGCACCCTAACAAAATATACTTCTGCTGTTGGCACTTATGTTACTATATTGCATCTTCTCAACACAAACTAGGTCAAACACTACCAAATGTGATGCACGGAGCCATTGATCATTGAAACCTGACTCTTTTTAACAGTGTAACTGACTTGTGGTTTTAATTAAAAGTTAGAGCAAAGATACATCATCACCTCCCAAGTAGGATGCACAGGTAGATAAAGAATATCACTGACAACTTAAATCTCAAGCGACTAGGCAAACACTTCAGTATTTCCAGCTAAAAGTCAATTTACAATTTTCCACCTAAAAATACACTCTCAGGATGTTATCCATTATTCATTTCTACTTAAGAAAGAATTCTGTTCATCAGAGATCTTCCTAAATGAGTCTGGCTATATCTATTTTATCTATTGAACAGGTGATCCAACCCTTTTCAGCACCAAGTCAAACTTTTCAAAAATGTTCAAATGTTGGAACTTTTAACATGTACCACTTATCTTGAAATTAACATGTCACTAAGCAGCTGACCTCCAGTCATGCCCATATTTAGTCACAAAATAAAATTGAAATTTTTGGGTGCATAATTTTCAAGTTTTTAGATCCAAAAGTAAAAGTTTGTAGATACATGCAACAGCACTCCATGATACATGAGTTGACCAAGATCATACCTTCCCTCATTTTCAGAGATTTTCCCCAAAACTTGTGTTTCATTAACACGAATAAGATTGTAAGTTAGTCTCACATCCATAGGTCCACACCAGTGGATTAATATAATTTTGTCATGGGGAAAATGCAAGCAAGAGATCTGTATAACTCATTTATTCATGATACCTACACACAGGTGAAATATTTCAGAATGTTATCAGTACACACTATATTCCAATACTCCGGATGACTTAATATCAGCAAATGTCACTGGCACAATCTTGATGGAAGTTACAATGTTCACAATTCTCCATTTGGAACCTAATTTATGTAAAACTAAAAATGCTGTCTGTTTCTAGACAAAAACAAAACATTCCTAGAACTGAAAGTTTAGAATAGCAGCAGATTCTATATGACAAGGTAGATAAATATCTCTACATCTAAGTAGGTGAAAAATTTCAATTCCAGACAATAGAGAATTGAATAAAAACTTAATATTCATTGTATATTTAGCATAACATTTTCCTTAATAGTTTCTTACTGTTCTAATTATATTTACTCAGTGGAAAATAAATATTTTTATAGAAATAAAATAAACAACACTCATACAACACATAAAAAGTTAGAATTTAGAGTTTTCTGATAAGAAGAAGTTGTATTTATGTTAGATATATGAATTTTAAATTCTGATGGATTGGAGTTTTTGATACGACATATATCGATGTTTTGGAAAAAAACTTATATACATGTGTTATTCCCCTGCAGGAATAAAATCTGCCAAAAAATTAAGATATGGTGTCCCAGCTATTCATGATAAAGGGGATGGTAGTGGTATGTTTTAATATGCTTATAAATGAATTAATGGGATAATAAAAAGGGAGCAATAGTAGTGAACAAAATATGTTGACTGGTGTTTAAGCTATGAATGTGGGTGATCTTTGTGTCAACCTTGGAGGAGCTATTTTAAATATTTTCTTAAAAAAAAAAACTGCTTAAAAGTAGGCAGATAAAAAGACACTTTGTCTCAGTCACGACCCTGAGAAAGGTCACAGTCAACTTCTTCATCCGATAAAATGTACCTAAAATAATTTCCACAATATTAACACTAAAAGGAATATTAGAGGAAGACCAAACTGTGGCAGTGGTGAGGAAACCAGACCCTAAAAATAACAAGTTCCCATTTTAAGACTTAACAAAAATCATAGCTTTATCAACAATGTTCTAGAACTGGTGCAGGACTTTAATAACAGAGCAGCACTTTTGGTACATAACAATATACTGGCAAATAGATGGATCAATGGGACTCAGAATTATATTCTTTTGTAGATGAGTGCTAAATCAGTTTCCATCAATGCAAAAACATTTTTTCAGTCTCAGACTAAATTTATTATCCATGCACCTATGTTTACTTGTCTGAAACATGAAAATTGATATATCACTTATCTCAAAGTTTGAGAATGGTCTGAGATTAGTTTCATGGATTCATCTTTGGCGAACTTCTACAAAAATGCAAATATAGGATTAAGTCTTAGACATTTACCATGACTCAAATACAGTCCTGGATTCCTGACAAATGTTTCAACAGAATATCAAAATATTACAATTTGTCTCATCAAAATTTGACATTATCAAACCAGATTAACAGAAATTCAAAACAATTGACAATACAGTAGACACGCACATATCTTGGCACAGCAAATCCCCAGACTAGACAATTACAGCACAATATACAGAGAATCCCCCCCCCCCCCCCCCCCCCCTCTCTCCTGACTCCATTCATCGAGACACAAGGGTCATGCTTTGGTCTGTTCAACCTTGAAACAGGGTTAAATATTAAAATCAACCATAGAAAAATAGCATCAGAGATGCCCGTACCCCACAGCCTAGGGAAATATTTTCAACACCATGAGATATAGAAGTACTGTACCAGTACAAACTTCAGGATACTTTCAGAGCACTGTCAGTTATATAAAGGTCCAAACAATGTTTAAATGGAGAAACAATGTTTAAAAGAAAGATAATGCATATAAAGATGAAGTATTAAAACAAGATAATTCAATAACAGTATGACAGCATTAATCAGTAAACTACAATTCAACACTCTTTATCTACATCTGCATGGCCGAATTATGGTTTAGATAGTTTGAATATTACCATGCATACAGAAGTGGTAATACATTTAATGAATGCTTATTGTGGTGTTGGAGCAAAATCTGAGGCTCACTTGATGAAATTCTATCTCTTACAATGGAAAGTTATGAAAGTAAAATTCTTAATAAATTCTAATATGATTTTTTGCTTAATCTGCATCAAAAGACAGACCCAAAGGTCCATGAAGATTTTAAAGGTCAAGGTCACTACGACAAGGTAAAAGGTCAAATTAAGGTCATACCATGATAATACACACCTATAGCCCCTAACCAATGTCCCTACCAAGTATCAACTTCCTACACCTTACGGTTTCCGAGATATAGCCCTGACAAGATTTTATAGGTCAAGGTTACTATGGCAACGTCAAAGGTCAAATCAAGTTCACACCATGATGCTGCACACCTACACCCCCTAACCAATGTCTCTACCAAATATCAACTTCCTACACCTTACAGTTTCCGAGATATAGCCCGGACAAGATTTTATAGGTCAAGGTCACTACGGCAAGGTCAAATCCTGGTCAGACCACGGCGTTGCACACCTACACAGCCTAACCAATGTCCCTACCAAATATCAACTTCCTACACCTTACGGTTTCCGAGATATAGCCCGGACAAGATTTTATAGGTCAAGGTCACTACAGCAAGGTCAAAGGTCAAATCCTGGTCAGACCATGACGCTGCACACCTACACCCCCTAACAAATGTCCCTACCAAATATCAACTTCCTACACCCTACGGTTTCCGAGATATAGCCCGGACAAGATTTAATAGGTCAAGGTCACTACGGCAAGGTCAAAGGTCAAATCCTGGTCAGACCACGACGTTGCACACCTACACAGCCTATCCAATGTCCCTACCAAATATCAACTTCCTACACCTTACGGTTTCCGAGATATAGCCCGGACAAGATTTTATAGGTCAAGGTCACAACAGCAAGGTCAAAGGTCAAATCCTGGTCAGACCATGACGCTGCACACCTACACCCCCCTAACAAATGTCCCTACCAAATATCAACTTCCTACACCTTACGGTTTCCGAGATATAGCCCGGACAAGATTTAATAGGTCAAGGTCACTATGGCAAGGTCAAAGGTCAAATCAAGGTCAGACCATGACGTTGCACACCTACACCCCCTATCCAATGTCCCTACCAAATATCAACTTCCTACACCTTACGGTTTCTGAAATATAGCCCGGACAAGATTTTATAGGTCAAGGTCACTACGGCAAGGTCAAATCAAGGTCACACCATGACATTGCACACCTGCACCCCCTAACCACTGTCCCTACCAAATATCAGCTTCCCACACCTTACAGTTTCCGAGATATAGCCCGGACAACATTTTATAGGTCAAGGTCACTACAGCAAGGTCAAAGGTTAAATCAAGGTCAGACCATGACGTTGCACACCTACACCCCCCTAACCAATATCCCCACCAAGTATCAACTTCCTACACCTTACAGTTTCCGAGATATAGCCCGGACAAGATTTTTAGGTCAAGGTCACTACGGCAAGGTTAAAGGTCAAATCAAGGTCAGACTATGACATTGCACAACTACACCCCCTAACCAATGTCCCTACCAAGTATCAACTTCCTCAACCTTACAGTTTCTGAGATATAGCCCGGACAAGATTTTCAAACTCAAGGTCACTACGGCAAGGTCAAATCAAGGTCAGACCATGACGTTGCACACCTACACCCCCTAACCAATGTCCCTACCAAGTATGAACTTCCTACACCTTACGGTTTCTGAGATACAGCCCGGACAAACTATTTCCCGCCGCCCGCCCACCCGCCCGCCCACCCATCCGGACACCATGGGTGAAAACAATACCCCGACAGCCCTTAAGGGCTGTGGGGTAAAAAGTCAGAATACAGCCCATAATTTCTTAAAGGTTGATTTGAAATTCAAACCCCCTGGAACAATTTATAAGGGATACAAAGTATTTTTATGTCTACCCCATTTGACTTTGAAGTAGGGATAAAGATTTACATTTCAGGATTTCTTTAAAATGAATGGTTAAAGGTAAAAGCTACCCGAAATGGAGTCTAAAAGACTGGCGGCCTGTTTGAACCCCAAAGTTGAGAGTTTAAAGAGCATTTAAAGTCCCTCAGTCAACTGTGATTGATTACTTAAGTAATTGTCCTACCATAAGGATGGCAACTGCCATATAATGTACCTGCATACCAAGACAGTATCACTGTTGTGAGTGTTCTAGTGTTGTGGTTGACTGTATATTTAGAACCAATTCCTGAAAGTGAAAATCCACCAAAAAACTGGGTATCTTTGAATTAGCAAACGGCATGACATATGTTATCAAAATGCATACATAATACATAAATTGCACATAAATATAAATATAAAGTATGTTTTGAAATGTTTTCATTTTTTTTTTTTAAAAAAGGTTAATATTTGATGAAATATGAAAAAGACTAAACCAAGGATGCAGTGTGACTTGATGCGAGATGTATCCATAGGAAAACTGGTCGACGAAATTACATATACCTAACCTTGGTGTCAAAACCTTTGGCCAAAATGGCTCTATCTTGCTTTACCAGTGAGATAAAATGAATTTTGTGTTTTACACAGAAACTGAAGATGGGCTCTGAAAATAACAGAATTAATTTTTTGGGGGGAAAAGAGTACATGACTGCTTCAGTCCTCTGAGCCAAAAACTGACTGAAACGGCTCTATGTCCCACCATTTCTAAGATATCAAGTATATTCACGTATTAAGAAAAATAGCATCAGAGATGCCCATACCCCACAGCCTGGGGAAATAGTTTTCAACACCATGAGATATATAAGTAGTGAAACAGTACAAAGATCAGGATACTTTCAGAGCAGTGTCAGCTATATTAAGGTCAAAACGATGTTTAAGTAGAGAAAATAACATCTAAGAGAAGGAAAATGTATGTAAAGATAAAGTATTAAAACAAGAAAATTCAATAGCAAGATGACAGCATTAATCAGTAAACTGAAAATTATGATGCACACCTACAACCCCTAACCAATGCCCCTACCAACTATCAACTTCCTACACTTTACGGTTTCCGAGATATAGTCTGGACAAAATTTTAAAGGTCAAGGTCACTACGGCAAGGTCAAATTGACATCTACAACCCCAACCATGTCCCTACCAAGTATCAACTTCCTACACCTTACGCTTTCCGAGATATAGCCCAAACAAGATTTTATAGGTCAAAGTCACTACAGCAAGGTCAAATCAAGGTCACACCATGACGTTGCACACCTACACCCCCCTATCCAATGTCCCTACCAAGTATCAACTTCCTACACCTTACGCTTTCCGAGATATAGCCCAAACAAGATTTTATAGGTCAAAGTCACTACAGCAAGGTCAAATCAAGGTCACACCATGACGTTGCACACCTACACCCCCTATCCAATGTCCCTACCAAGTATCAACTTCCTACACCTTACGCTTTCCGAGATACAGCCCAGACAAGATTTTATAGGTCAAGGTCACTACGGCAAAGTCAAATCAAGGTCACACCATGACGTTGCACACCTACACCCCCTAAGGAATGTCCCTACAAAGTATCAACTTCCTGCACCTTACAGTTTCTGAGATATAGCCCTGACAAGATTTTATAGGTCAAGGTCACTACAGCAAGGTCAAATAAGGTCACACCATGACGTTGCACACCTACACCCCCTAACCAATGTCCCTACCAAGTATCAACTTCCCATACCTTACGGTTTCTGAGATACAGCCCTGATACCCCCCCCCCCCCCCCCCCCCCCCAATCCAGACACCATGGGTGAAAACAATACCCCAACAGCCCAAGGGCTGGGGGGGTAAAAATTGTAATGTTGAATCAATCATTACTACTCAGACAGCTGTATTAGATCACTTCCAGACATCTATACAACGAACATACTTGCCAAATTTCATGCAAATAAGTGTTTTTTAAGTTCATCATCCAGACAAGCACAAGTGCACAACCCTTAAAAATTTCACATTTTTGGTCATCTGATTTTTTGTCATGAGATGACACCATATTCAGAAAATTTTACCAGGGACACATGCCAAATCTAAAGAGAATCCCTCAAGAGGATGTTTAGCTACAGCCCATAGAAATGCGACAGCCGGTATTCCCTTCCGCATGAATTTTCTCCTATACACAAACAAGCATCACCTGAGGACACTTAATAAAATAATATTGTGAAATATTTTTTGTAGTTGAATATTTTGGTAAACTTTTGATAAAATTGTGAATATGTGAGGAAACCGTTTATGGTTACACGCAAATGAAATGTAGTTGGATCAGTATCTTTCAGTCAGTAAATAGGCTTCCGGTCGACTGTATTATTCACTAGAGTTTTTTTTTTTTAAGATGATTACTTTGAGAAATAAATGCTGTGCCATACCTTAGCAGCCCATTGTGTTTGTTTATTCTTGTTGAATATACTTCAAATAGACAAAAGTGACATTTACTGGGATTTTTGTTTGGGAGCAAAAACATCCCCTTTGGATGATATTCAACATTATTTAACAGGTATCATTATGTTTTTATCATTGATTCACTGATAAGAATGAACTCTACATACAAAGACATCAGACAAAGAGTCTATACACAGAGTACACCCTGTGTGTTACACTTGAATATAAACAAATATACAGCTGAAACTAACAAACCACAAATAATATTTTAAATTTCAGTTATAAATGAGTTCCCATGTAAATAGTGTGCATGAATTAACTGAAGTTCTTACAATATGCACCATTCTGAAACAACCATGTTTCGCTGCACAAGAATAAATAAATGAACTATTTCCTACACAAAATCATAGCCTTGTGCTAAAAATGAATATTTGAGAGTATCTTATAATGCCTGCCCTATATATCAGGGCCTTTTTATGAACTTTTTGACAAATACAAAAGTTTTCTCTCTTAAGACACTAGGTTTTGTTTGCTATAAATTACCAGTGGCAAACATATAAAATCTGTTTCCCCTTGATTCTGTGTTTAATTTCTATCTTACAAACAAAGCCAGTGTCATACAGGTTAAGTCAACACATAAAGTCTGTAAATAATAACTTCTTCCCTCCCAGAGAGTTTTTATAGTATTGTCCTATTGCTTCCAAAAACCAAGTGTAGGATCTGATGTCAACTATCATATACACATACCATATAACTTCATTATAGAAGTCGACAGGGTGTTATTCAAACCTGTCAAAAGAACAGTATGGAGGATTTTGGATGGATGGCAGAACCTCTATCATACAAACTTCGATTATCCAAATATTCAATTGGACAAACTCATTTCCTGTCATTTTATCTTAGGCTTTTCCTACTGTTTCCCACTGAACTACCGCTGCTATTTCAAGAACTTTTTCCTATTAAAACAAAAAATTCATGTCTCAAACATGTCCGGGTAATAGAACTTCCTTGTATTATAAAGGAAACATGTTGACAATATTAACACAATGTAATCACCAGAATAACATCAACGTGTGGCTCTATATAGTTAGATATGTCTGTGTACAGTGTAATAATTAAACAATTTATTCACTTCTGAACACATGTTTCACAAAAATATATTCTATTTATACAATAGCTTTAATTTATATGTCAATCCACAAAACCAGTCATTTTACATGTAAAGATAATACTTTCAGATTTCTCCAAAACAAATCACTTCATGATAGTGACCATTCTTACAATATTTACTTTTCATCCATTCTGCAATTATTTCAATCTAAAACTGATATACACACTCTAGTATCATATATATGGTATGGAATTAATGTTGTTTCACCAATGTTATCAGATAGCTACAGTTGGATTGATTAACAACCAACCTAAATTTCAGTCATTATATCAAGCAATTGAATATTTCAGGTACTTGCAAAAATGTGATCTCTCTACCCACTCCAAAAATGACTGAGAATTTCAGTAATGAATGGTTTCCCACATTAAATGTTAACATATACACAGATAATACTTTGTTAAATATAGTTTTATAAGATCTGAAAGAGCTTCTTTAGTTCAACCATGACATGCCAGTCTGCTTTAGTCATTTCATCACGGAAATAGCTTTTCACAGCATCTATTGATTCACGGCTTATCTGAAAATAGAAAAAATACAAACATGACAGCTCGAACTGTGTAAGTAGAACTAGGGCAAGTACTGAGGTTGAAACAAATAGCAAAATCCCATTCAAATATTGGTAACACTATTTGGTGAATATTCATATAAACATGTACCTGGTATACTCATAGTCCACAGACACAAAATGGGGTCCACATCACAGAGACAATCGGAAAATACCATAAAACATAGGTAGGGTAGCTTTTTGCAAATAAATAAGCTTCAAAGTCTATGCAACACACATTATTTCTTAAAAGTTAAAACTGCAAGTCCTCCACTACTCATATACATCATATAAATCATGAAATTTTATATAAGCATGAAAACAGATACCTATACATACAAAGTTTTCAATACAATATTAAAGGGTTACCTTGGCCTTACAAAAGTTACAGGTAATTAAAATGAAATAATGACATTATTTAATGTTATAAAGTATTTATCACAACATTATGTTTATTTATTGCCATTTTGATTGGAGAATAAAGCAGTACAAATGCACCATTCTGTGCACAGCTTTTGATAGAATTTTTTACCTTTTCTAAACTTCACACATAAAGTTTACAGTGTCCATGTAGTTTCTACTCAATGGAAATACTATTTACCTAAAATATAGGATATTTTGTGAACTTATATGACTTTGAAAATATAATCATAGTGTAAATTAATGAATGTTATGATTATTTATTATACCTCAAGTGCATATCAGCCAATCAGATTGCAGTATTTGTGGGCAATATGATGTGATATTGCCCCTTTTGAGTAAAAAATATCACCCAGATACCTGTTTCATTGCGAATGTAAACAAAGTGGATGTTATTTACATTTAAAAACGTCATCATGACATCACATAATGATGTGGCTATGTACAGAACCAATTTCGATTTTGGATATTGATTTTCGTCAGTCTTTGTCTTCAGTGTGGTGAAATACATCAAAGGAATTTGTGACGTCACATTTAATGTATTTGAAGAGACCAAGAAAAGTGCACTAAAATGTTTCAAATGTTACAGATAAAATAATAATGTACACTTTCAAATAGACTGGAAATATATACAACAATCAAACTAGACCTACGCATCAGAGACCGATGCAAATTTGTATCCACCGAAAAGACAACTCACCAAAGCCAGTGAACCACTGTTTGACCTTGAAAGAGGTCAAATCTAACATCAGAATATTCCTAGCCCAAGATTTCGTATGAGTTGGTTTCGTACTGTAAACTTCTAGGACCAATAATAAGCGAGTTATAAGCACTTTTAACTTTGGCTATCCTCGTTTGACCTTGAAGAAGGGGCCCAAGGTCAAATCCGACCACACCAGAAGATTTCCAGCCCATGATTTTTTATAGGTTGGT
Source organism: Sabellastarte sp. h YS-2021 (assembly GCA_964017235.1). Lineage (NCBI taxonomy): Eukaryota > Metazoa > Annelida > Polychaeta > Sabellida > Sabellidae > Sabellastarte > Sabellastarte sp. h YS-2021. The sequence goes on along the minus strand of OZ024927.1, from coordinate 136,100,774 downwards.
TTTACCATCCCAAACCTCTAGGACCAATAATAAGCGAGTTATAAGCACTTTTAACTTTGGCTATCCTCGTTTGACCTTGCAGGAGGGGGCCAAGGTCAATTCCGTCCACACCAGAAGATTCCCAGCCAGTGATTTCCTATATGCTGGTTTACCATCCCAAACCTGTAGGACCAATAATAAGCGAGTTATAAGCACTTTTAGCTTTGGCTATCCTTGTTTGACCTTGAAGGAGAGGCCCAAGGTCAAATCTGACCACACCAGAAGATTCCCAGCCCATGATTTCCTATATGTTGGTTTACCATCCCAAACCTCTAGGATCAATAATAAGCGAGTTATAAGCACTTTTAAGTTTGGCTATCCTCGTTTGACCTTGAAGGAGGGGTCCAAGGTCAATTCTGACAACTTCAGAAGATTCGCAGCACATGATTTCCTATAGGTTGGTTTCACATTGCAAACCTCTAGGACCAATAATAAGGGAGATATGGGCACTTTTAAAGTCCGCTATGTGGGTTACTTCGGCACTCCGTGGATAACCTTGAATTAAGAGCTTCAAGGTCAAATGTGTGCAAGGTTGTAGAGGACATGCATATCTGTTATACATATCACCTATGAAGTGATTCAACCTTCTACCTATGAGAAACAGCCAGTAGAAAAATGTAGATTATTTTCAAAGAAATGCCCGTGGTGGCCATCTTGTTTTTCAGAATGAGGCTATTTTCCTTCCCAGAGAAGCTTACCCCCCAATGAAGATATCCTGCAAATTTGGTGAACCTAGCTGCTGTCGTTTTCCTCTCAGAGCGTTAACGCCGAAAATCTCTCTACGTGCGGCGGCGGCATAGCGAACACTAAACCAAAGTATCAACCGGATGCTTCCAGTGGATACAATAATTACTGCCAAATAGAAAACAGTAGACTTATACTTTAGTGTGTTGAATTGGTTTGTGACCTCACATTTGATTTAATGACAGGGTCTTATTAGGATTTTTATGATTACTGCAAAAGAAAAAAAAAAAAAGTTTCGTTATAATAAACAGAATAAAACACTCTTTTCTGTGCAATATTGTATTTATGAAGCCGTTGGCCAAGTGATATTGGCCTTGGGCCTATCGACCCTTGGTCAATATCACTTGTCCTGGGGCTTCATAAATCACAATATTGCCCAGAAAGAAGTGTTTTAATCTGTAAATACAAACTGTAAAACTTGCCAAATAACACATACAGAAAAAATATATCAACTTAAGAATATTATACAAGTGCACAGCACGAGTATTATATTGTTAATCTTCATGAGTGATGAGGGAGGTTTTACTTTTATTATCCACCATTTTGTACGATTTATGGGTTAAATAACACGAATATTTAAAGAGAGAATGTGAGAAGGTTGTCAAAAGGCACAGGCAACAGTGAATATAAACAGTTTGTTGTAGCCAAGAAGAGAGTGTAGCAGGTTTGATGTCTGAGGTATATTCTTTCTTAAAGGAGATAAAAAGAAGGGATCAAGACCCTCTTAGGTCTTTGGTCCGATCCAAATAGTACCTCAAGGCCAACACCGGACACAAGGTCCTGTCTTCTTTGAATTATCTATCTACAATGATAGTTAGAGGAGGAATAGCCACCAGAGACACAATTTGAGAACCTTCTCTTGCTAGTTGGTTTTTGGCTATGAAATCTGAAGAGGGGAACAAAGCAACCTTTTTCCATTGGCCTAGATTCGATACTTCGTTTGCAACCCAGGCATGAATTTCGCTGCAGCTCTTGCTATAGGCCAAAGCTAGCAAGAAAGCAGTTTTGAGGGTAAGATGTTTGAGGTCTGTGTCTTTCACTGGCTCAAAGGGTGCTTTTTGAGCTCATTGAGTACAACAGAAAGGTTCCATATAGGAAGATTCCTGGAACTTTTGGGACGATCCCTGTGAAAATTGGAGAGAAACCTGTTAAGGTCTGAACTTTGGGAAATATGGAGCCCCATTGGGCCGAAGGCGTCAACAATGGCTGTCCTATAACCATCAATGGTCGATGGGTGCCTGTTTAGATCTTGGTACAGGTACATAAAAGAAGTCTGAGACTTGCTTTACAGAGAGAGTGGAGAAATCCACCAAATTTTCTCTGCACCATTTCTCCAATAGGGCCCACTTTGACTTGTAGATGGTCCTTGTTGATGACCTCTGAGGGGCAGCAATTCTCTCTGATTATCTCTCCACCTCCGCAGAGAAGCCTTGTTCTTGGAGCTGTCCACTCCTAGACACCAGGCATGGAGGTTGAGATGTTATGGATTGCTATGAAATGCATATTTGTGGGACTGTTTCAGAAGAGTTATTGACACTGGTAGTTGAAGTGGGATCTCTGTTGAGAGCTGCACTAGGTCCCAAAACCAGGGCATCCCTGGCCAGCCTGGGGCTATTACAATGATCAGGCAACTGGATTGCCTGATTTTTTGGATCACCCTGTGAAGGAGAGCCGTGGGAGGGTAAGCATAAGCAGTGAGACCCGACCAGTTTATGTTCCGAGCATCTATGTCCCAAGCATTTTGGTCTGGGATTGGAGATACGTACAGTGGAACTTTGTGGTTCAGATGAGTGGCAAATAGATCTACATGAGGAGTGAACCACTTGTGACAGATCTGTTTGAATACCTGCGGATGTAGTGACCATTCTGTTGACTGGATTTGGTTTGACCTGGACAGAAGGTCGGCCATCACATTCAGACACCCTGGAATTTGTAATGATGACACCGGGTCATGATCTTCCACAGGAGAGCTTACATCTCCGCCAAGTGGGTTCCTCCTTGTTTGTTTATGTAGGCTACTTCTGTTGAGTTGTCCGTAGCAACCAACACTGTTTGGTTTCGACAGTGGTCCTCGAACCCTTGAAGGGCCAGAGAAACCGCCTTCAGCTCTAGAACATTTATGTGTAGCCCCTTTTCCCTGTCTGGTTACAGACCTTCTGTAGAGGTTTGCTCTAAGTGAGCGCCCCAGCCTTCGTTTGCGGCGTCTGTAAGGAGTTGGAAACTGTGGTCTTTGGGATGAAGGTCTGCACCTTTCATCACGTTCGTGGGATTCTGCCACCACTTTAGGTGTGCTGAAATGATTTCTGTCCAAGGAAGGAGGGAGTCCAATGACTGAGGAAATCTCCAGTGCTCCTCGAGGTGAAACTGAAAGGGCCTCATGTGAAGGCATCCCTCCGGGACCATTTTCTCCGTTGAGGCAATCAACCCAATTAGCGACATCAAACATCTTGCAGTCAAACATGTTTTGACTTGAGATGTAGGATCAAATCCTGAAGTTTGAGCCATCTCTCTTGAGTGGGTTTTACAAGGGCTGAATCTAGATGGTATTCGTAGCCAACAAACGAAAACACTTGAGAAGGTTTTAGTTTAGATTTCTCCTTATTTACTATCCACCCTAAGGACTGGGTCAGATCTACCACTGTCTGAGTGTTCACTTGTGTTTCTAATTAAAACTTGGCCCTGATAAGCCAGTCGTCTAGGTACTGGTGAAGTCTGATACCCCTTGTCAGGGCCATCATCTTCACTTCTTTTACAATCATTGTAAAGACCTGAGGGGCCGCGGTTAGCCCGAAGGGAAGGGAGGTGAACTGAAACACCTGTGAGTTGTGGCAAAACTGTAGGTACTTCCTTGAGTTTGGGTGGATGGGGATGTGAAGGTAGGCGTCTGATAGGTCCATTGACGACACCCATTCCTCTGGAATCAGAGAGGCCCTGATGGACTCTGGTGTTTCCATTTTGAACCTTTCTACAAGTAGGAAGGTGTTGAGCCTGCTTAGGTCTATTACTGGCCTCCACCTTTGGTGAGACTTGGTTACTAGAAACAGGCGACTGTAAAATCCCAGAGATTTTACATTTTCCACTCTTTCTATTGCGTTCTTTGACAGAAGAGACTGGATACAAGAGGCCAGAGCTTGGTCTTTTGGAAGGGCCTTGTAACCTGATTAAATCAGTGGAGCTCTGACTAAATTTGGTTTTGAGATGAATGGAAGAACGTAACCATTGGTAATAATGTTTAATATGTTGTCTGAACATTTGTTTGCTAGCCAGTCTCTTCTGAAAGAATGGAGGTGACCTCCAACTGGTGGACTGAGGGAGGCTTGTAAGGAGTCTTTGGGGGGAGGGGTTTCAATGCCCTCGTCCCCTTGATTGGGGTCAAAAACAACCTCTGAAACGACCTGTGAAACTACCTGAGGAAAACGATTGATTACTGCTTTGGGAGGAATTGCCCCCATAGGGGCGCTTCCTGTAGGAGCCTCTTTTCTCATTGTGATGGAGACCACGAAAGGGCTTGTTTTGATAGGGTCCAAAACCCTGTGAATCTTTAGGGGTGCCTTTTTTAAGGGGGAAGTCTTCTCCATCCTTGACTGTGACCTGAAACAGAGGAGTAGGCCAAAAAGGCGAGTTCCTCAGTTCTTAACATCTAGAGTCCACTAGATGTGGTTGAAGGAGGGTCATCTCGGCCTTGCGTCTTAGCAGGCCAGTGTTGCCCATGGTATACAGCTCTCTCATGAGTATATGGGCTAAAGATTTGCTAAGGCAGGCTAAGGCTCTCTGTTGAATAAGAATTCTCTTATTCATAATCTCAAAATAGTCACAGACATTTTCATAGCCACACCTGTCAGCTCTTTCAGGATCGGCACACTTCTGGATCTGACTTTTAGCCCTCTTAAAGGTAGCCTTGATACTGTGCTGACATTAAAAGTTTCCACTTCCTCTGCATATTGGGAAGGGAGGTCAGACATATCTACCTCCCTGTAGAAGACTGGGTCTGTACTATCCTGTTGATGTTCAGGCTCAGAAGGAGACTGTTGAGGTTTAGTAGATTTGATAGGGACAGAGGACTGATCTTCCTCTGAAGAAGACGACTGAGAATAGTACTTTGTCCGAACCTTGTGTTTTTTCTCATCCGAGTGCTTCTTAGCTTTGGAACACATCCTTTTAAAAGGCTGCTCCGAGTGGTACTCGGATTGAGGATCCGAGTGATCGGATGGATGATCCGAGTGCTTGCAAGCATCGTCGACTGGACTGGACACTTTTATGGTACACTTTCAGCACATGGATCCGGTCAATACTAAATGTCTACTTTTCTTGGACATTGGCCGGATGCCTGCGGCCTCCCGAGAAAGCATTCAGTTCCACATGGTAAGCTATTGTAATGCAATAAAAGCAGTGATATTGTAATTAATGATGACATCACTGACAAAGAACAGAATGGATCAATGGATCTTAGCAATCTAGACTATCCAGTTACTGGATTACAAGAGTTTAAAAATAGCATCAGAGATGTCCATACCCCACAACCTGGGGAAATAGTTTTCTTCAACACCATGAGATACAGAAGTAGTGAAACAGTACAAAGATCGGGATACTTTCAGAGCAGTGTCAGTTATATTAAGGTCAAAATGATGATTAAGTAGAGTATTACTTGGATCAATAAACCCTTTAAGATGTTGGGTATCTGGTTTGCTCATGAAAGCACAGAAATGGTGAGATTAAATGTTTCAGAAAAAATGGATAAAATAAGAGATATGCTAAATATCTGGCAATCTAGATCCCTGACGCTTAAAGGAAAAATAATAGTTTTAAAATCCCTCATTATACCTCAAATCCTACAACTAGCCTATGTTTTACCTTTCAGCAATGCCCTTTTAAATGATCTAGATGATATGTGTTTTTCTTTCTTGTGGAGTAAAACAAGAGGAGAGTGCCCGTGAACGGGCACTGTGTCAGCTGACTGAATGTTTTTGATTTGTGATGGTGATAATGAGAGGAAAGCATAATTATCAGGGAAAGGGCTGTACAGAAATACAGTAAATGGTAACTGAACAGCATGTTCGAAAGATATTCCGAAGCTGACAGAAGAAAAGGACAAAAAAGTTGTGCCCTGCAAATGGTATTATGAAATAAAGTAACAAGGTAATTGTTTAAGTGTAAAAAGTAGGTTAAAAATATTTAAAGAAATACCATAAATGCAATATCCTCGTTCGACCATGAAGAAGGGGTCCAAAGGTCAAATCTGACCATACCAAAAGATTCCCAGCCAAAGAATTTAGGATGGTTTACCATCCCAAACCTCTCGGACCAATAATAAGTGAGTCATAGGCACTTTTTAAGTTTGGCTATCCTTGTTTGACCTTGACGGAGGGGTCCAAGGTCAAATCCGACCACACAAAAAAATTTCCAGCCCATGATTTCCTGTAGCTTGTTTACCATCCCAAACCTGTAGGACCAATAATAAGCGAGTTCTAAGCAATTGTAAGTTTGGCTATCCTCAATTGACCTTGAAGGAGGGGTCCCAGGTCAAATCTGACCACACCAGAAGAATCCCAGCCCATGATTTACCATCCCAAACCTCCAAGACCAATAATACGCGAGTTATAAGCACTTTAAGTTTGGCTATCTTCGTTTGACTTGGAAGGAGGGGTCTAAGGTGAAATCTGACCACACCAAAAGATTCCCAGCCCATGATTTTCTATAGGTTGGTTTTTCATTCCAAACCTCTAGGACCAATAATAAGCGAGTTATAAGCACTTTTAAGTTTGCCTATCCTCATTCGACCTTGAAGGAGGGGTCCAAGGTGAAATCCGACCACACCAAAAAATTCCCAGCTCATGAATTTCTATAGGTTGGTTTTCATTCCAAACCTCTAGGACCAATAATAAGCGAGTTATAAGCACTTTTATGTTTGGCTATCCTCATTTGACCTTGAAGGAGGGTTCCAAGGTCAAATCGGACCATATTAACAGATTCCCAGCCCATGATTTCCTACAGGTTGGATACAATGATTTACTCAACAGTGAGAACCTGAAAGAAGCTATTGCTCAGCTATGCCATGACATAGAGGTCTGCAATTTCACTATGTTATAGCTGACCAAAACGTCTGTGAATAACATATTTAACAAAATACTCTAAATGTAATAGTTTTCAAGTTACAACTGATTTACTCAAGAGTGAGAACCTCAAAGTAACTATTACTCAGCTATGCAATGAGCTACAAGTCTGAATTTTTGCTCTGTTATAGCTGACCTAAAAGTAGGTGAACAACATATTTAAGCAAAATACTGTAAATGCAATAGTTTTCAAGTTACAACTGATTTACTCAATAGTGAGAACCTGAAAATAGCTATTGCTCCGCTATGCCATGACCTATAGGTCTGTAATTTCACTATGTTATAGCTAACCCAAAAGTAGGTGAACAATATATTTTAACAAAATACTCCAAATGCAATATTTTTCAAGTTATAGCCGATTTACTCAACAGTCAGTGCCTGAGAATAGCTATTGCTCAGTTGTGCCATGAGCTACAGGTCTGTAATTTCACTATGTTATAGCTGACCCAAAAGTAGCTGAATAACATATTTGCACAAATTTCTGTAAAGGCAATAGTTTTCCAATTACAACTGATTTACTCAACAGTGAGAACTTCAAAGTAGCTATTACTCAGCTATGCAATGAGCCACAGGTCTGGAACTTCACTATGTTATAGCTGACCCGAAAATAGGTGAATAACATATTGAAACAAAATACTCTAAATGCAATACTTTCCAAGTTATAAGTGATTTACTCAACAGTGATAACCTAAAAGTAGCTATTACTCAGCTATGCCATGAGCTACAGGTCTGAAATTTTACTATGTTATAGCTGACCCAAAAGTAGCTGAATAACATATTTATACTAAATTCTCTAAATGCAATAGTTTTCAAATTATAAGTGATTTACTCAACATTGAGAACATCAAAGTAGCTATTACTCAGCTATGCAATGAGTCACAGGTCTGGAACTTCACTATGTTATAGCTGAACCCAAAATAGGTGAATAACATATTGAAACAAAATACTCTAAATGCAATAATTTCCAAGTTATAAGCGATTTACTCAACAGTGATAACCTCAAAGTAGCTATTACTCAGCTATGCCATGAGCTACAGGTCTGAAATTTTACTATGTTATAGCTGACCCAAAAGTAGGTGAACAACATATTTAAGCAAAATACTGTACATGCAATAGTTTTCAAGTTACAACTGATTTACTCAATAGTGATGACCTAAAAGTAGCTATTACTCAGCTATGCCATGAGCTACAGGTCTGAAATTTTACTATGTTATAGCTGACCCAAAAGTAGCTGAATAACATATTTATACTAAATTCTCTAAATGCAATAGTTTTGCAATTACAACTGATTTACTCAATAGTGAGAACCTCAAAGTAGTTATTACTCAGCTATGCAATGAGCTACAGGTCTGAAATTTTACTATGTTATAGCTGACCCAAAAGTAGGTGAATAACATATTGAAACAAAATACTCTAAATGCAATAGTTTTCAAGTTACAACTGATTTACTCAATAGTGATGACCTAAAAGTAGCTATTACTCAGCTATGCCATGAGCTACAGGTCTGAAATTTTACTATGTTATAGCTGACCCAAAAGTAGCTGAATAACATATTCATACGAAATTCTCTAAATGCAATAGTTTTCCAATTACAACTGATTTACTCAATAGTGAGAACTTCAAAGTAGCTATTACTCAGCTATGCCATGACCTACAAATCTGAAATTTCACTATGTTATAGCTGGCCCAAAAGTAGCTGAATAACATATTTATACGAAATTCTCTAAATGCAATAGTTTTGCAATTACAACTGATTTACTCAATAGTGAGAACCTCAAAGTAGTTATTACTCAGCTATGCCATGAGCTACAGGTCTGAAATTTCACTATGTTATAGCTGACCCAAAAGTAGGTGAACAACATATTTAAGCAAAATACTGTAAATGCAATAGTTTTCAAGTTACAACTGATTTACTCAATAGTGATGACCTAAAAGTAGCTATTACTCAGCTATGCCATGAGCTACAGGTCTGAAATTTTACTATGTTATAGCTGACCCAAAAGTAGCTGAATAACATATTTATACGAAATTCTCTAAATGCAATAGTTTTCCAATTACAACTGATTTACTCAATAGTGAGAACTTTAAAGTAGCTATTACTCAGCTATGCCATGACCTACAGATCTGAAATTTCACTATATTATAGCTGGCCCAAAAGTAGCTGAATAACATATTTATACGAAATTCTCTAAATGCAATAGGTTTTAAGTTACAAGTGATTTACTCAATAGTGAGAACTTCAAAGTAGCTATTACTCAGCTATGCAATGAGCCACAGATCTGAAACTTCACTATGTTATAGCTGATCCCAAAATAGGTGAATAACATATTGAAACAAAATACTGTAAATGCAATAGTTTCCAAGTTATAAGCGATTTACTCAACAGTGATAACCTAAAAGTAGCTATTACTCAGCTATGCCATGAGCTACAGGTCTGAAATTTTACTATATTATAGCTGACCCAAAAGTAGCTGAATAACATATTTATACGAAATTCTCTAAATGCAATAGTTTTGAAGTTATAAGCGATTTACTCAACAGTGATAACCTAAAAGTAGCTATTACTCAGCTATGCCATGAGCTACAGGTCTAAAATTTTACTATGTTATAGCTGACCCAAAAGTAGCTGAATAACATATTTATACGAAATTCTCTAAATGCAATAGTTTTTAAGTTACAAGTGATTTTACTCATGATGGAAGTTACTGAAAAGCCCAAAAGTAGCTATTACTCACTTAGCTATTGAGACAGGCACCCAACTTACTCACCATATTGTAGCTATGAAAAAAGTAGCTGAATAACATATTTTAACAAAATGCTCTAAATGCAACACTTTTCAAGTTATAAATGATTTTGTGCATGATTTCATGAATTTTAATGCATTAAAAATTATTAAAAAAATTTATTAAAAAAAAGTAAGACAGATCCAGGTCTCATACTCACACAAGAGAATCTACCTGTGGCCTAGTACATATATGCAAGATATGAGAGAAATCCCTGCAATAGTCACTGAGAAAATTGTGATTAAGTGTTGAAATTTTCACACTTTTGGTGGGGGTACCCCCCTTGTAATGTCTCTAGCAAACAGACGAACAGACAGATTTGCATGCCTTGAACAATTTTTCATCCTCGATAGATAAGGTATCTTTTAAAAAAAACAGCACGTCTCTAGGCCTTGTAGTTTTGGAGGAGAAGTTGTTCACGCGGACGCGTACGCGTACGCCCACGCCGCAGAGTGACGACATAATGTCAGCTGACTGACAAGTCAGCTGACATAAAAAAGCACAAGATTGCAAAACGAGTCATAATTCAGCCTTGTGATCTTGGTGGCTTAAAAATGATATCTGTATTTGCTTTATACAATTCGTGTAAAATCATGTGGATGCGAAGGTATTGTAATAGTATTAAAGCAAAGTGGAAAGTTTTATCTGAGTGCTTAATGAATATTGAAAATAAGATGATATATCAAAAGAAAATCTACAAGAATATTAAACATAAACCTTTCAGCACCATTTATGCTGATGTACTTACTGTTTGGTACAATTTTATAACGGCTGAACCAAAAACTTTTGACGATCTTTTAGAAGAGCGTCTTTATAACAATGACCTTATTACAATAGACAATAAGGCTATTTCCACCGAATATTTGGATTGGAAAGATCTTGGTATTTTAAAAGTTAAAGATATAATAAATAGTGATAAGACTTTGATTGATAAATTAAACTTAGAGGAAAAACTTGGAAAGCAAATTCCAGACATGTAATACAATAAATTTAGCAGTACCATACGATCCAAAATTAGAAATCTTCCCAAAACAAGCCTAGTTGATAATTCAATTCCAAATTTATGTCTGACAAACTTTTGTAAAGTTAACAATAAAAAAGTATATATGCACTATGTGAGGGCATTGTATAGTACTCCCACAAGTCAACATAAATTTAATTTACAGTTTAAAATAATTCATAGATTTTTCAATTGCAATTATAAATTATATATATGGAAGATTAAGGATTCACCAGATTGCAGTCTATGCTCCGACACTGACAATCTTGAGCATTATTTTTACTATTGTCATTTTGTAAAACACTTCTGGGACCAAGTTGAAAATTGGTTGCTCACCAAATTTCAAATACAAATTAAGTTTACTGTTTTAGAAGTACTACTTGGTGTAAATACCATTGAAAATCATTTTTATTTTCCTGTTAATTATATAATATTAATTGGAAAATACTTCATTTACAAATGTAAAAAAAATGACAGAGATTTGTTTTTTAAGTGTTTTTTTTCTATACTTTGAAATATCATCTTAGCATTGAAAACAACATCAGTATCAATCAGGGAAATATAGAAAAATTCAATTTAAAATATGGTACTCTGTATGCTGTCTTATAATCTTGCAGTAATGTAATTTGTATGTGTTATCGTTAATGATCTTTTTTTTTCTGTAATGATTTCATACTACCCCTTTTTGTGTTAAAGATTGTATAATGTATTTTATAGTTGTCAACTGTGTAACTGTTCAATGTATGCAACCAAAAATATATATAAAAAAAAAAATGATTAAGTAGAGAAAATAACATCTAAGAGAAGGAAAATGTATGTAAAGATAAAGTATTAAAACAAGACAATTCAATAGCAAGATGACAGTATTAATCAGTAAACTAAAAATTATGATACACACCTACAACCCCTAACCAATGCCCCTACTAACTATCAACTTTCTACACTTTACTGTTTCAAAGATACTGTCTGGAAAAATTTCAAGGTCATTATGGCAAGGTCAAAGTTCAAATCAAGGTCACACCATGACGCTGCACACCTACAACCCCCCAACCAATGTCCCTACCAAGTATCAACTTCCTACACCTTACGCTTTCTGAGATATAGCCCAAACAAGATTTTAGGTCAAGGTCACTACAGCAAGGTCAAAGGTTAAATCAAGGTCACACCATGACGGTGCACACCTACTACCTCCAACCAATGTCCCTACCAAGTATCAACTTCCTACACCTTACGGTTTCCGAGATATAGCCCAGACAAGATTTTATAGGTCAAGGTCACTATGGAAAGTTCAAAGGTCAAATCAAGGTCACACCATGATGATGCACACCTACACCCCCCAACCAAAGTCGCTACCAAGTATCAACTTCCTATACCTTACAGTTTCTGAGATACAGCCCAGACAAACTGTTTCCCGCTGCAAACCCAACTGGACACCATCGGTGAAAACAATACCCCAACAGTCATAAAGGGCTATGGGGTAATAAGAACCTTGCAGCTACAGATTCAATAGAACAGTAAAGTATGAAAGTAACTGGCACTTGTCACCAAAATCACAAGTTGTACTTTGACTGGCCAATCAAGTTGTTTTTGAAGAACCTGTTGAGACTGAAGACTGTTTATCTGACTTACATATATATGTGAAAGGTCTAGTGGGAAAAAAAATGGTTGTCAAGTGTACAAAACTGGAAAGCAATGAAAGTTACAATGGACACTTGATTTAAAGTCAACAATATTTAACTCAAATCACCCATGGATACAGATGCCTTTTTAAAAGTTTTTAGAGGGGTTTAAACTTCCAAGATAAGATTTATGTTTGAAACTAGAGGAATGCTTTTGCTAACAAAAGCGAAGCATCCCTGAAAGTTTAAAATGCTTTGTGGTTTTAATAAGCATGCTGTAAAGCTAAGAATGCACAAAGCTGCACTGTATGCTTTCCCAATACCTCTTAATACATTCTGAAGCTATAAAAGCAACAATAAAGGAGATATAAGGCAAAAACTCCAAAGCAGCTATTTATGACCCCAGTTTGGCCCATAAGGAAGGGTCGGGGGGTAAAACTGACCGGCTATTTAGACTCTCCACATATGCTTTCCCAATACCTCTTAATACATTCTGAAGGTCTAAAAGCAACAATAAAGGAGATATAAGGCAAAAACTCCAAAGCAGCTATTTATGACCCCAGTTTGGCCCATAAGAGGGGATCGGGGGGTAAAACTGACCGGCTATTTAGACTCTCCACATATGCTTTCCCAATACCTCTTAATATATTCTGAAGCTATAAAAGCAACAATAAAGGAGATCAAGGCAAAAACTCAAAATCAGCTATTTATAACCCCAGTTTGACCCATAAGGGGGGGTCGGGGGGTAAAACTGACCGGCTATTTAGACTCTCCATATATGCTTTCCCAATACCTCTTAATACATTCTGAAGCTATAAAAGCAACAATAAAGGAGATATAAGGCAAAAACTCAAAATCAGCTATTTTATGACCCCAGTTTGGCCCATAAGGAAGGGTCGGGGGGTAAAACTGACCGGCTATTTAGACTCTCTACATATGGTTTCTTATTACCTCCCAGTACATTTTATAGCTCTAAATGCAATACTTAAGAAGATAATAGGGGGGTTGACCTAAATTTAAGGCTTTCAGATTGGAAGGTGTCAGAAAATCACTCATAAATGAGACATTTTTCAGCTCGCGTTTTCAATAGTATGAACAGGTGTGTCAAATTATAAGGCTGTGTAGCAAGTAGTTTTTCCTGAACTGCGATGACGGGGGGTGGGGGTACTTCAAAAAATTGTTTTTGATCATGTGACCTTCATAAAGGTCAAAGGTCAAATTTAAGCATGCAGAAAAATATTCCCACGCCTAAGGTATATAACTGCCAAATATGGTTTGAAACCTTGTAATAATAAGGGAGATATTCAAGGGAGACCATAATGCGGCTGAGGCGGCGGCGAGGAAACTGAGGTGAAAACAAATAAGCGCCCTTTCAGGGACACTTAATTATCTCAAAATATTACACTTTTACTGCACTATAGCCAAAATAAATTTGAACTTATTCAGGGTGAACCAGGTTATAATGAGTAGAGTAATGTAAAGGTGAATAAAGTCATCTTTCAGGCCTAGTGACCCATATGGCTGGTGTTTCGTTCCAGTTTCTACAGCATAAAGTGAGTAAATTACCTATACTTCTTGAAAAGGAATGGGGGTCTGGCACAGATTTTCAGGATTACCTCCCAAATCAGTCTTGGTACACATTTATATTGAAGAAGGTTATATAAGAAGTACCACCACCATGAAATTGCAAAGTGTAGAACCAGAGACCCTCCCCTACAGGTAGAGGAATAGGTGAAAACCCAAAATTTATTTGCATTTAGTATTTCATTTTGAGAAAAGCTTTTGGCCACTGTGGCCTAGCGGGTAACACACTTGTCTAGGAATTCAGAGGACATGGGTTCAATCCCAAGTACAGGCAGATACATAATGGCTCGGATGACCACTTAAAATGGCGGTCCTCTGTCATTGGGTCCTATCCCCAGTGGCAGGTTAAAGAACCTCAAGGACGTTGATAAATGGTCATCCTTGAGCCTCTATCTTCCAGTTAGGGGAATGTCAGTTACTTGTGAGTTGGGGCTGTACCTGTACAGTCGGATTGGTTAAATAGCGCTTTGAGTCCTGTAGTATATGGAGATATTGTGCCGAGTATAAATACATAATAACAATTGGCTTCTCATAGCTTCATTAACTGGACTAGACAGTATATTTTTTATCTAAATGACATACTTACAACAGCAAGACTCACTGTATTACAGTTAAAATCTGATAACATAACCAGCTGATATGCAGAACATCATGTCTCCTTTAAAAACTATGGTTAGAAGAAAAGTAAATCAAGTATACTTGATTTTTTGTAAAGTATTTTTCAATACCTACAGTGCAGTAAATGCACCAAAAATTGTTTATTATTAAAAGTGAAAACATAAATCATTTGACCAATAAGTTACTAGATATAATTTGCTGACCTAATTTACTACCAGGTTATTACAATCTACTCCTAAATATGCGAGTAAGCTTTAGATCTTGCTAACATTGGTCTTGTTAAAACTGTTATTTCTAAATGAAACTGTTATTGCATTACGACCAAACAAGTAAGGCTCATGACCTTCCCCTGACCACAATAATTGAAGAAGATCACATTTAATACCAAGTCGAACTAATCTTGGAAAGCAGAAAAGATTAATTGGCATATTCATGAGACTCCTCTTCTTGTGGGACATCACTCCAGTATCAATTTTTAAGCATGAGCTCTTGTGAGGCTCGCACTTCTAGTGATCACTTTTAAAAAAATTAATTTTTTTTTTTTAATGTTTTTTTTTCAGTCCCCAACTTTCATGAATTGTAGCCTAGCATGACGAGTACCAGTGCCTTCACTGAAGTTAAGCAGCGATGGGCTACGTTAGTACTGGGATGGGTGACCTCTTCAATGGACTACTCGTGTCTCTGATGGTTTTGCGACTCGCATTAGTAGGCCGAAACCCCTTTCGGTCTTGTTTCAAAAGAAAATTAGTCATGTCATGAAAAGATTGAACAAGATAGGTTGTGAGACCAAAGGATAAGTCAACTGACAAGGCAGTTCCATTTGAATAAATAGGATCCAAGACCACCAGAGTGATACAATCTCTCACTGGGAATTAAATACTAACTGAAATATATGAGGTTTCATTGACTCCCACAGAATTATTCCAGCAATATTATTTAAAAATTGGGGTACAACAAAGAACATCATATCCAGACAGCAGTTTTTATACTTATGTGTATAAGAAACAGGGGTAGGGATGGGTTGATACTATGTTTTACATTTTGTTTTGTTAAAACACTTGGATTCTGGGATTTTGAAAAATGATGTGTTTCACTACATCCCCAATCGAGTAGGTACACTAACAGGAAGTAAAGCTCATGAAAACATAATATGGCAGTTTTGTTTATGGAAATTGCTACAAAAGTCTTAAAATTTACAAAATATGGGAAACCAGTTTATCACTTCTTCAGATTTAGGGACAGTTTATAATATTTTAAGTTCTCCCATGATTATATGTACTGACAGTTGAGATGCTGAATGTAACGTGTCATCACAGTAGTTTACTGAAATGGTCCTGCTATCGAGATACCTGTGTCACTTACCAATCCCTAAACAGTGGTTAATTATTTTTTATTTGTTTTAAGCACATTCAGTTAACCATGTGGAAGATGCTTAACAAGGGCACAATATTATTCACTACTAAATGTTGTATTAACAAAAGACTTTGCAAAATGGTAAACCCCTTCGGGTGCCTTTTGACTTTTTAAATCAATAACAAAACCACACATTTCAACTTCCCATTCTGAAAAACAGGTCCAGTTTATAGTGACAGATGAAAATGTGTTTATTATAAATTTATGACACATCCAGAAAAAAGTGTAACAAAGTCAAAAAAGATGATTATTATCTATTTGTGAATGGAATGTCAATGTGGTCACATAAATCAGTAATAACACAAAAGGAGACTTTACTGTGGTTTTGAAAGTCAAACAGACCATTCTGTGACCACAAGCTATTATTGGGGTTTATCGTGGGAGGGACGGAGGGAGGGGGGTTTTAAAAAGAAAGGCAGTGTATATTTGTATTAGCAAGAATGTATATTCTCTCTCTGTGGTGTGTAATGATAACTTAGCCACCACAACACAGAATGCAGAGGGGGTGATGTGATGGGGCGACAGACCACTGGTAACTGGTACAGTCACTGCTGTCCACTGGAAAATTACTATCTCCATTGTATTCCACTCACACCCTTGTGTCTGAATAGGCCACAGATTGGACATGTTTGAAGGAACCAAGCCAGCCAACACACACCTCCTCCCTTTCTTTTGATTTCTTCTTCGTAAAGATGGGTGTCATAAATACCTGAATACCATGTCTGGCCATTCATTATTGTAACACAGGATGTCTGTGTTATGGAGTATGTGTATTGAGGATTCACTTCCTTTGGTCAACTGTCTGATTTACATACCACTCTCTGCAAGACAGGTTTGACTATCAAAACATTGCAACCAGACAGAATCCCCTAGTCAAACTTTTTCAGATCATAGAAGATGGAGTTGCACCATAACACAATTTTAAGAAAACAAAATGTACAAATAGGAAAAATTTACTTGACTGTGACATCCAGATTTAAACCAATATGGTGAGATTAATCATGAGGTCAGTGGACTATGAAAATTAAAGCTGGCAGGTTTTCTTCCTTTTCAATGAATCCAGCAGAAAAGCCCAATGTGAGAAAAGCCCTACACTTTTTTGACACCAGTGGAAAGAGCCCTACAACCCTTTTAGACTGTGGAGAGAAGTCCTACACCACTTTTCCATACTGCAGAGAAAAACCCAACATTAAATTTTATAGGGCCGGGGCATATGGGTAGCATAAAATAGTTTTTCAAGATTATATATTTTACTTTGGTATTATATGTATATAAAAAGATTGTCAATACATAACAAAATATGCTAAATTAACTGGTTTTTATGGCTCTATAATACTCTCGATTGGACATAAATGAAATGAAAGCTGTTTTCCCATGTGATGGCCGACTCGTTGTCCAGGGCAACTCAGATCCAATCAACAGAATGGTCACCACACCGTCAAGTATTCAAGCGGATCTGTCATATGTAGTTCACTCCTCATATAGGCCTATTTGCCACTCGTCTAACCACAAACTTCCTCTGTATGTATCCCCAGTTCCAGACCAACAATCATGGAAAATAGATACTCTGAGACTGGCCAGGTCTTACAGCATACACTTACCCTCCCCAGCTCTCCTTCACCTGGGTGATCCAGAAAATAAGTCAATGCAATTGCCTCATAATACTAATTAATAGCCAGAGCCTAGCAAGGGATGCCCTGGTTTTGGGACATAGTGCAGCTCTCAATGGAGATCCCACTCCAATTGGCATGTAGTGATATTTTGTAAGGATGGTACAAACTACTGATCCTCCACAAAAGAGCACACATCAGTTCTCAACTGAGTGGGTTCCTCCATGCTTGTTTATATAGGCTACCACATACGAGTTGTTTGTGGCTATCAACACATTCTGATTTTGGCACTGATCTCTGGAACTGCTTCAGGGCCAAGACCACTGCCTTGAGTTCTTGTTCATTTATCTGCAGCCTTTTCTCCCCATCAGACCACAAACCTTTTACTGTGTCTTGATCTAAATGAATGCTGAAACCTGTATTTGAGGCGTCGGTACGGATATGTATGTTGTCTTTGGGATGAAGGTCTGAACCCTTCAGGATGTAAAAGGGAATTTTGCCACCAGTCCAGGTGAATTGATATGGTCTCCAACCAAGGAAGGAGGCTGTACAGGAACTGAGGCTATCTCCAGTTCTCCTTGAGGTGCCAGAGAAGGTCTTGTCTGAAGGCGACCCTCAGGGATCATCTTCTCTGTTGATGAAAGCAATCCAATTAGCGACATCAAACATCTTGCAGTCAAAGCAAACTTTGATTTTATTTTCAGGATCAAGGCCTGTAGATTTTGACATCTGTCTAGAGTGGGTTTCACAAGTGCTGAGTCTAGACGGTATTCATAACCCATGAAAGAAAACACCTGTGGCCGGTTTCATGAAAAGTCTCAGTTTGAGACCAGTTTGGGGCTGAGTCTGGGTCTCAAATCTGAGACTTTTGTCTCGGGTGAGTTTTTGGCTCAAATGGATTTCACAAAAGGTGGATCAGCTGAGACTGGTCTCAAGTCATAGTCTCAACTTTTAAATTTCATTTAAGATGCTTCCTTGGTTTGTTTTTTATGCAAGTGCATTTATTTCATCATCATTATCGATTTAGATTGCATTAACACTGATAACACATGAAAAAAAATTGATATAATATTATTGGTAACAAGCCAATTGTTTGAGACTCAACTGAGACCGAGTTAAGCTTTGAGTCCACTCTTGAGACTAGTCACTTGACAACGGCCAAAAAGCATGTCAATTCCATTGACTTTTCTTGTTATGAATATTGAATATGTAGTTGTAATTAGTAAGCAAGATAAAAATATAATATTTCAGATTCAACAAATTCATTTTCATGCAAATTATATTGCTTTATACACAAGTATTGGATGACAAACTTTGGACTCAAAATTTGAGACACCTCCTTGGTGGGCTCAAAATTGAGCCCATGGCTGAGCCAAATCTCAAGTTGAGCCTGTTTGTGAAATGCTTTGAGTCTGAGTCCACAGACTCAGCAAAATATTTACAATATTTGAGCCCAAAAGTCTCAGATTTGAGCCTGAGACCAGACTTAAGTCCTTTCATGAAACCGGCCCCTGATGAGTAGGTATCAACTCTGACTTTTCCTGGTTGATTATCCACCCCAAAGAGTGTTAGGTTCACAATGGTCTTTGACTCTTTGTGTATTATTGTACTGTTTAGGAGTGCTTTACGGAGGAACTCTCTTTCTTCACCTAACCAATAGACAATTGCTTTACCAGGTGGTGCATTGTACTTCCTTCCTGTCTAGACAGTGTGATGTCGTGCATCTTTTTCATTGTCTAGTCCTATTAAGACCCCTAGTAAGCTCATAGTGGGGCCAGTTGGAAGGGCCTTGCCTGTCCACTCGATAGGGTATTAACTTATAAAAATTTAATTTACTTATTAAATTTGAAATTTTATTGCGTTAATACATCCTATCCAAAGTACAATTGCTGAATAACTACCGCTTGGTTGGTGGGTAAGTTACTAGGGACTAAAATGAACTCATAAAAAACAAATTTCACAGGCCTGGGTTGACCTAAAGTCAGGAAACCCTAAAAGACCATGGTCGGTTATCGATATCCGGGGTATACCGATGTTGCCCCCCCCCCCCCCCCCCCCCCTTTTTTTTTTACAGACCTGCTATGAGATAGGGGAAGAGAAGGATGAGTTCAGTCCCATAAAAAGGAAATATACCTACCAAGGGAAGCATGTCACACTTTTTTTGGATTATATACTTATAAACTATATTCAAGGTATCTACATTATATACATATATACACATCTCCTCATTTTTGGACTTGTTTGTGGATCTGCTGAGCAGCCACCACTGGGCCCAAGTGAAAAAGCTCTGAAGCAGCCCAAGCCACATCCTTCAAATAGAACTGTGTGAACGTGTTACATGACTCTAGTGGCAGGCTGATAAAATCTGCTCCAAGGAGATTCCAGACTGGAAGGCCTGAGAGGCAGCAAAGGTCCTGACATCATGGGCTTTAACCTGATGTAAAGTGAGGGCCTGCTGATCAAAGAGCTCGTAGCATAGGATCACAGTCTGCTTGATCCATGAGGAGATAGTGGCAGGTAAAATGTCCTTATCAAAACCTTTCTTGAAGGAGACCAAGACTAACTCTTTGTTCTGCCTAAGATCTGAAGTCCTGCCCAAGTAATAGCGCAGGCTATGACTGACATAAGGACCGGTCACCTTGGAGTGGCTTGTCCAGAGTGGGGGCCAGGGCTGGGATAACCACTGGGGCCACACTATCTGGACCCTCTTTGGACACCTGATTCTTGGAAAGAAAGCTGGGTGAGGGGTAAAGGGACATCTTGGACCAGTCTGACTGGTATCTGATGTTCTTATGTAGCCAAGCATGGATCTCACTTCTGTGTTTGCCTGAACCCAAGACCAAAGGAAGACAGTCTTGAAGATCTAGTACTTAAGGGAGGCCTCTTTCAGGGGTTCAAAGGGAGCCTTTGTCAGCTGGTGCAGTACCAGGGAAAGGTTCCAGGAGAGGATGCCCCTCTGGTCCTTGGGTCTGTCTCTGTGGAAGCTATCCACGAGATGAGTGAGATTTTCATCTTTCCTGACATTTATGGGGGAATTTCCTAGCTTGTCAGCAATGGTTGGTCTACAGCCAAAACAAGTACAGAAGGAAGTCAGCTGTGGCCTTTAAGGTGGAGCCCTGAAGTCCACCTGATTACTGAGGTACAACTTTGTAAAAATGGTCCACTTTGCCTCATAGACTGATCTGGTTGATCCTCTTTGAGGAGCCTCAATTCGTGCTGCCATTGCCTCAGAAAATCCCTACTCCTTGATAGCTGTGACTCTAGTAGCCAGGCATGCAGATTCAGGGAAGGCATATTTGTCCAGACCTTCCAGGACAGACTGAGTGCATCCACTGCCCAGGCCTGGGAGTCTGGCACCGGTGACACAAACTGTGGTAGTTTGTTGTTGAACCTGCTGGCAAACAATTCCACTTAGGGATGGTGGCACCGGTAGCATATTGCTTGGAAGACCTCTGGATGGAGAGACCATTCGGTTTGAATAGTCTGGCCCAGTCTGGTTAGTTTGTCTGCTATCACATTTAGACGGCCTGGGATGTGTCGGCTTTGAGAGTTAACCTGTCGCCTGGTGCACCAGGTCAGGATATCCACAGAACGGCACACGGAGGGCCTGACTTCATACCCCCGTCCTTGTTTATATAGGCAATGACTGTGGTTTATCTATGGCTATTTGAACAATTTGGCCACCACTGGGAACTCCATGTTTGTTTATTTGGGGTTTAACGTCGCTTTCAACACTGTACAGGTCATATCACGACGGGTAGTTGGAAGGGCAGAGGAAACCAGTACATAGAGTTCGCTAGGGTTGTGTACTGTAAACTGCCGACCAACGGCAAGCAACTACCAGCTTTCCCACTTGAGCCCGTGCGGGGATCGAACCCCGGCCTCAGAGGTGGGAGGCGAGAGTGTTACCACTCTGCCATCGTGGCCCCGTGAACTCCATGGTTGCTGTGGACAGCTGGTATTGTCTCTAGTGTCTTTCTCTTGCTGACAAATCCTTCTTTCTGGCTAACACTGGTGGAGGGTCTCAAAACTGTCTACTTTGCCGGACATGTACACAAAATCCTCCTGTCTAATCACACAGTTTACACAGTAATTGTCATTTATGCTGTTTTGAACCCTTAGCCAGATTCTGCTGGTAGGTTGAGGCCTTACCCCATCCTTTCCTGCCCTATTGTCTGTCTATGATCTGCTTCCAAGCAGGTACACCAGACTTCCAGCCCGTTTGGTGAGAAGACTTGCCAGTAGAAGAAGCTATGGGTGAAAACGACAAGACTTCTTGTGTGAAGAGTCCGATGAACGTTTTTCCTCGCTTCTTGACAACTCCTCCTCTGCTTTGCTCAGAAGTTGGTCCGGGAACAAGGACTGTATATGTAGGGGGCATTGCATAAGGCATTGAGAGTACCCTCTGAAAGATCTTGCATTGTACATGCCATGGCCTGGGAGATGGATGTGTTAAAGGTGACCAAATATTCCAACTCATCCACAGCCTGCTGTGTCCTTCCTGAGGCTTTGCCTTTGCCCTTGTCCAGATGCAGAGTTTTAAGCTGTGCCAACATGGAGTCTTGAACCTTGGTCAGGCATCAACTGAGACCAGCAGCTTGATTGCACATAAATATCTGCTCTCTAGCTGATCTCTCCCAACGTCTCAAGGTGTCTTGGTTAATGGACCCGGAAGTCGGGGCAGAAGGCAAACTGTGTCTAGCAACCCTGCTGAAACAACTGTTGAGTTTAGCTGGATCTGGTGACCAGAAACATACTGTTGATTTACCAGAGTCCTTCTTGTCGGTATGCATATCATACCATCTAGAAGTTCTGGGTGTCTTCACGAACTGGTCCCTGAGCAGTCCAGCAGTTTCAACATCCCTGGACGGGTGCCCTTCAGTAATGGTGACGTTCAATTTCTCTAGCTTCTTGCACAGCCAGTTACCTACTTTCCCGGTAGGCTGGGTTTGGGAACTGGCAAAAGGGTTGTCGTGCAGTGAAAAGATAAGCTATCAAATTCTGGAATCTGGTGCCAGCCCATGTAAAAAACGCATCCCTCTCATTGTTTCCCTGTAGATTGCTTCCTCAGAAACTGTGACAACATTTCCTGGTCACTGATGACAGCAGGAGATTCCGGTTCACTGTCCAGTTCGTTTTCAGTGTCAGACACACCAGTATTAGCAGCAGTCACTGTTCTTTTACTTGTGAGGGACCGGTCCACAGCACTCGCATCTATACTACATCTACACTACACTTCAGCTCTGGCACCAGGAGCCTCAACAGGCTGGGTGGCCATCCAAGCACCGGGAACCTCAACAGGCTGGGTTTCTACTCTCATAGTACCGGGAGCCTCAACAGGCCGGGTAGCAGTCATCCTGGCAGCACTTTCCCCCTTCGTACCGGGAGCCTCAACAGGCTGGGTAGCAGTCATCCTGGCAGCACTTTCCCCCTTCGTACCGGGAGCCTCAACAGGCCGGGTAGCAGTCATCCTGGCAGCACTTTCCCCCTTCGTACCGGGAGCCTCAACAGGCTGGGTAGCAATTACACCCCGGTGGCCTGAACAGGACTGTCACTGGTAAAGACTTCAGTAGACTGGGTGACTGCACCAGTAGACGTCTTGCTGGTACCAGCTTCTGGCTGGAAGAAAGGCTTCTCACTGGTCACCACTTCAGCAGGTTTCTGGACCGGCTCCACCAGTACTGTAAACGCCTTAGCCACCAGCATAGCTTCAACTCGTGCAAACCTCTGGGCCCACTTGATCATCAGTTGTAGGTTTGCTACTGGATTTCTTTTTACTGGGCTTCGGGGACTCGTCAGGTCTCTTTTTCTTGCCAGCAGGGGTGGTTTACCTCCATCTACCCACCCTAACAGTTTAACTTCAGAAGGGTGGTAGAACTAGCAGGGGAGGTAGCAGCAGCTGCCGTCTTCTGCTCTTTTCCTTTCTGGTTCTGTAGGTGGGGATGGCCAATTGCTGTACTTGCTCTCCAGTGAAAGGCTTCCAAATTGGACAGTCCTTCTTCAAAACACAAGGGTTGTCTCCCACCCCCTTATCTCTGCAACATGCGTACTTAAGATGGCCATCAAACATAGCCATAACCATGGCCACAAGTGCCTCGTTTCTGTCCTGGTGAAGACATAGTACGTCAGGAAGACGGCAATATTATGTTCAGATAAAATATATAAATTCGTTGAAAACTTCAAAGTTCGTCTCTCTCAAAAAACATGTCCCCACACTCTAAGCGCCAAATGAAAAAGATGCTATGACATCACACTGTCTAGACAGGAAGGAAGTACTATGTGCCACCTGGCAAATGCACACTCCGTGACCGGTCCTGCCATCTTTTTCTGATGTTTGGCAGGACCGGTCGCACTGAACGGTAAAGCAATTGTAAATTGGATAGGATGTATTAACACAATGAAAATTTTTTTTGGGGGGTGGGATGGTAGATTTGATTCCTCTGAAGAGGAGGTTACATGTCTGTGAGACTTGTGTCTGCATTTGTCTGAGTGCTTTTTGGTCTTTTGAGCCTTCCTCGGATGATGCTTCTTGGATTCTGAGTCTGAGGGAACTTCAAGACATGTTCTCAGAAAAAATTTTGGTGGAAGAAGTGGCCTAACAAACTCAACTCCCATGTCGTCCCTTGGGGGGTGGGGTGTGTGTGTGTGGCTTCTGAGACTTGCAGTGTTAGTTTTAGGATCCGAGTCAGTGGCCTGGTCTACCCTATGATTTTGAAACTAGCACTCGGGGCCTCGATCTGCACTTGCAGTGTACAGTCTTTGCTTCTGGTATTTTCGATACCAGTGTAATTTCTTCCAGGCACTAGCATTTCGAATGGGCAGAAGTGAAGGCAAACAGTTAGGTGATACCCTATGTTTGCAAAATATGAGAAAAATGCAGAAAAAAAGTTCTCTGAGTAGATTCTTCACAGGTTAGAGGTTAAATGTCTACTAAAAGCCTTGATTTTTGGCACATATAAAAAAGACATACTAATATATTCTGAGATGAGATCTCTTGGTTGGTTTCATGCAACCTGCACCAAAAACGAGATTTCTACTTGTAAGTATAGGATCTTCTTAAAGAAGTTTGATTTGTGATATTAATAAGTCAAACCACAAGGGACAATTAACTTATTTTTACTTAGCCAGGAATTTCCAAATGGCTGGATAAAGTTCAATAGAAAATGTCCTAAAAGTGCCTGATATTATTTTGTACTTAACAGGGAATTACAGTTATCAACTTAAAGGGTGTTTAATTGTACTCGGGCAATAATTTGTGGAATATTCAATAACTAGCATATATGCACAATAATCAAACAGCCCTTGTTTTTTATCAATTTGACAAATAAAAAGGAGGAGGATAGGCAGACTATACTGAACAAATATTGAAATAGAGTTTCAACAAAATTTCACATATATAAGATTGGGCTGTGTATTGGAGTGTTGACAAGATGGTTTTTGTGAGTGGAGAAAATGACGAGGTTGATATTTGAGTTTGTGACAGGCAAACAGTTCATATAGATGACACCATCTTCCAGAAGGGAAATGGATGTTTAATTTAAACATCTGGGCAAATATTATCAGCAAATAGATTTTGTACAGAGTGAAGGTCAATTTCAATCAATATCCAATTCATACAAAACCACAGAGGAACACAGAACTTGCGCTACAACGTATGTCATGTAATCTTGGGTCAAACATTTTTTTTATCTATTTACTTAATGCTGTAATTTATGTGACATTCTCTCTGTTGAACACAGTGTATGCTAAAAAAATAAGCTACTTATTGCAATGCAAATACAGTTAAAAGGAATGGTTCAGCAAGGTCTCTCCTAGTAATTTCTTTCTCCGGTACACCAGTTATACCAACAAATATGTTGGTAATTATGGCTTGTTTAAACTAGATTGGGCCAACTCGGCGCCAACATATCCCCAGACAGGTCATCACTCACGCCACAGGTTTTGATCGGGAATTTTTTAAAACATAATTACCCATTATTATATGAACTTCAGCACATCAATCTACTCTGTTTATATCTCCCCAAGGAAGATGGTGTATCCCCAGACGCCGAATACATACCTCAAATTATATTTTCAATCTTCCTGCAATGAAAACTCTAAACCTATTTTCAAAGTATTTAAATGATTGATGATTGAATGTCCATTCTAAAATAATAATCCCAAAAGAGCATATCTGTTTCTATATTTGTTGACAAATAAAATATTATTTTTAACTCAACTCATCATATTTTTCAATCTTCCTTCAAAGTATTTAAATGATTGATGATTCAATGTCCATTCTAAAATTCATAATCCCAAAAGCGCATATCTGTTTCTATATTTGTTCACAAATAAAATATTATTTAAAAAAAAATTATTTATATTATTATTTTATTATATTATTTTTAGAATTTGCAAATTGTTTTCAGTTATTCATTTCCTCTATACCTATATATGTGGTCCATATATATGCAACCTAAATATGTGACACAATCTCAGTTCTGACTCCCCTTTGTGTTATATGTAATGAAGCCCACCACCTCCCACCCCCACCCCTCTCCCCTTCTCCACACCTCTCTCACTATTACACAAGATCTGCAACCCCATTGAGTTCTTTGTTTCTCATCTGATATCACTAAATACCTTTGTTTATTTAGTGTCACTCAATATAGCTGGAGGTCCCAGAGGTGGGTGGGGGGAATCCGGGTGGGGGATGTGGGTTGAGCATAAATGGTAAACAAACAATCTATATAAAAGGGGTACTCAAATACAAAAAGAATTGAGAATTTTAAGTATGTGATTATCAACTGAAATGAGTTCATAACTGTAGGAGCTGTGCCAAAATTAACTGAGGCAAGTTGAATAAAACTGGGCTAGTTGAGGGTTAAAAATCCCCTAGTTTTACTACATAAGGATATAATTTCATTAATATTGGGACTTAAAGCTCACTTAAAGTGTCCATTTTGTCTACTTGAATATGTTTAACCAATTTCATTTTAAAAAGTGAAAAACTCAGCAAGCAGAGGTATAACACACAAAAATAAGTTCTTAAAAGACTAAGATAGCCATAACATTATTAATATTCAAAATTTAAATAGACAGGCATTTCCTTTTAAAAATTCAAAGATTTCAGCTCTATAACCCACATAGTTTGACAGTTACTGGGCT
This sequence comes from Sabellastarte sp. h YS-2021, assembly GCA_964017235.1. Lineage (NCBI taxonomy): Eukaryota > Metazoa > Annelida > Polychaeta > Sabellida > Sabellidae > Sabellastarte > Sabellastarte sp. h YS-2021. The sequence continues at coordinate 136,074,107 of OZ024927.1, read as the reverse complement.
TTAAAGTGGCATAATATCCATAAATTGGGTTTCTGTGGGCATTTTACAATTGTTAAAGAGACCTTAGCAATTAAACTACAGATCTGAAACTTTTTGGGGGACATACATAACAAACAAAAATTATATATAATACAGTTTAAGACTTGTCACACTAAGCATTTCCAAATAACAGGGCAAAATACGGAAAAAATGTCAAAAAAGGCACTTGGGCGAGTGTCTATGGCCCTCATACACAGGTTAAATGTCTACTAAAAACCTTGATTTTCGGCATATGTAAAAAGGACATAATAATGCATTCCCAGATGGGATTTCAGCTCCATCAATCACATAGTTTAACAGTTACAGGGCTTAAAGGTGGTAAAAAGTCCAAATATTGGGTCATTGTGGGCCTTTTAGAGATCTCGATGTGGCTTTCAAATTAAAGCTTCAGACTTAAAATTTGTTACATACTAAGATTACACATAGAATATGTATCTAATAAAGTTTGAAACTTCTCAGACTTACCATTTCCAAGTTACAGAGCAAAATATGTGAAAAATGTCTTAAAAGGGTCACTCAGGTGGGTGTTTAAGGTCCTCATACACAGGTTAAATGTCTACTTGAAGCCTTGATTTTTGGCACATGTAAAAAAAACATAATAATGTATTCCCAGATGAGATTTCAGCTCTATCAGTCACATAGTTTAACAGTCACAGGCCTTAAAATTGGCAAAAAGTCCAAATACTGGGTCTTTATGGGGCCTTCTAGAGACCTAAATGTGGCCTTCAAATTAAAGCTTCAGACTTAAAATTTGTCACATACTAAGATTACACATAGAATATGCATCTAATACAGTTTGAAACTTCTTAGACTTACCATTTCCAAGTTACAGGGAAAAATATGTGAAAAATGTCTAAAAATGGTCACTCGGGTGGGGATTTATGGTCCTCATACACAGGTTAAATGTCTTCTTAAAGCCTTAATTTTTGGCACATATAAAAATAACATACTAATATCTTCTCAGATAGGATTTGAGCTCTATCAGTCACATAGTTTGACAGTCACAGGGCTTAAAAGTAGCAAAAAGTCCAAATATTGGGTCTTTGGGAGCCTTTTAGAGACCTCAATTTGACCTTCAAAATTAAAGCTTCAGACTTAAAATCTGTTACATACTAAGATTACACACAGAATATATATCTAATACAGTTTGAAACTTCTCAGACCTACCATTTCCAAGTTACAAGGAAAAAGATGTGAAAAATGTCTTATAAGGGTCACTCGGGTGGGTGTTTATGGTCCTGATACACAGGTTAACTGTCTATTAAAGGCCTAAATGTTGGGGCACATATAAGAAAACACATAGATATATTCCCAGATGATATTTAAGTTAGATGAGAGACATAGTTTGAAAGCTACAGTGCTTGAAAGTGGCAAAAAGTGCATAAATTGGGTCTCTGTGGGCACTTTTGAGACCTTAAGTCGACCCCTTTGGGTAAACCTACAGCCCTAAAATTTTCTACAGACAAGGATTACATATCAAAGTTATACCTAGCGCAGTTTGAGACTCATCAGAATTATCACTTCCAAATTATAGGGCAAAATATGTGTAAAGTATAGCAAAAAATCTCTAAGTGGGGGTATTTATGGGCCTCAAACACAATTTTCTCCTCAACTTAAAGTCATGATTTTCGGCACATGTACTACGAACATATTAATGTGTTGTCAGGTAAAATTTCAGCCAGCTGAGCATCATAGTTTGTGACCTACAGGGCTCTAAGTGGCCAAAAGTGCAATTTCTGACCTTAAGGTGGCCATAAGTTCTTTTTTACTGGGAGTTTAAGGTCACCTTAAAATAGGGATCTTCCTTTGGGCACCCTTAACATGTGTACCAAGTTTGAAAAAAAAATATTAATTTGTTTTTGAGTTATCGCGTCCACAAGGAAATTTCTACGGCGGCGGCGGCGGCGCGACGGACCTGAATCCAATATATCCCCGACTTTCGTCTGGGGATATAATTAAAGAGTTAATTTATTTCACGGGCAAAACTAAGAGGTCATGAAATCTCTTAAAAGTTTTTAAGATGGCATATTGAATAATACTTTTCTGTTATTTTTACTTCATATATAAAAAGAAACAATTCTAATTGTAATTGGACTTTTATGGCACTTAATTTCCCCTTTTTTTATGGGGACTCTAAGGTGCAACAGCACAAAAGCGGTCAATCAATTTTAGTATCCAGGGAGATAAAAAGGGTCCAGGTGTTACAACTGATATTTTTTTATATGGTATTGTGCCAAAATTAAAACTGCAGAAAACATGTATTGCCTTATCAGCCAGAATTGGCTAATTATGTTAAATTTTACAAAGTGATACATACTTCATTTATTCAAACAGAAGACACATTATGACATGGAAGATCAAGGTAGATTAAATTTGTTTGAGTGCACACAAACAATAATATACCTTTAACAGAACAGAAACAAAACATGACCCCTGTCACTCACCTTACTAACTACTACATCTGTATGGTCAAAGTGCCGTCCATATAGCTTTGGAGTTTCACCGGGGATATTTTCTATCTTAATACAGACTTCCTGTCCTTTGTAGGCCTTGTCTATTTGCTTATGATTTATTTCAATACTGGTTACCTGGCCCAGGTGTATATTCTGAAAGGAAAGAAAAGAATAAATATATGTAATATATAGAACCTATCATGTCATATGGAGAGGGTTACCCAAACAGTTATAGAAACTAGATTGGGCCAACTCAGCGCCAACATATCCCCAGACAGGTCATCACTCACGCCACAGGTTTTGATCGGGAATTTTTAAAAACATAATTACCCATTATTATATGAACTTCAGCACATCAATCTACTCTGTTTATATCTTCCAAGGAAGATGGTGTATCCCCAGACGCCGAATACATAACTCAAATTATATTTTCAATCTTCCTGCAATGATAACTCTAAACCTATTTTCAAAGTATTTAAATGATTGATGATTGAATGTCCATTCTAAAATAATAATCCCAAAAGAGCATATCTGTTTCTATATTTGTTGACAAATAAAATATTATTTTTAACTCAACTCATCATACTTTTCAATCTTCCTTCAAAGTATTTAAATGATTGATGATTCAATGTCCATTCTAAAATTCATAATCCCAAAAGCGCATATCTGTTTCTATATTTGTTCACAACTAAAATATTATTTAAAAAAAAATTATTTATATTATTATTTTATTATATTATTTTTAGAATTTGCAAATTGTTTTCAGTTATTCATTTCCTCTATACCTATATATGTGGTCCATATATATGCAACCTAAATATGTGACACAATCTCAGTTCTGACTCCCCTTTGTGTTATATGTAATGAAGCCCACCACCTCCCACCCCCACCCCCACCCCTCTCCCCTTCTCCACACCTCTCTCACTATTACACAAGATCTGCAACCCCATTGAGTTCTTTGTTTCTCATCTGATATCATTAAATACCTTTGTTTATTTAGTGTCACTCAATATAGCTGGAGGTCCCAGAGGTGGGTGGGGGGAATCCGGGTGGGGGATGTGGGTTGAGCATAAATGGTAAACAAACAATCTATATAAAAGGGGTACTCAAATACAAAAAGAATTGAGAATTTTAAGTATGTGATTATCAACTGAAATGAGTTCATAACTGTAGGAGCTGTGCCAAAATTAACTGAGGCAAGTTGAATAAAACTGGGCTAGTTGAGGGTTAAAAATCCCCTAGTTTTACTACATAAGGATATAATTTCATTAATATTGGGACTTAAAGCTCACTTAAAGTGTCCATTTTGTCTACTTCAATATGTTTCACCAGTTTCATTTTAAAAAGTGAAAAACTCAGCAAGCAGAGGTGGGTGGGGGGAATCCGGGTGGGGGATGTGGGTTGGGACTTAGTTTAGTTTATTAGTTTATTATAGTGACATGTATTATGTTGACAAGGATTATACAAAAACTATTGAAGTAATACCCAGCCCTATATGGGCTTATAAGTCACTTTAAATAGAGAGTTAATAACAAACAGAGCAAACATATTTTGAGGTAAGATACAGTAAATAAAGACAGCAATTCAATACATAAAAATTAACAATATAATTTACTTTTTCTTTCTTGCCACAAATCAAAAATAAAATTAATAACCATATTGACATTCATATGAGTTAATACCCTTGATAATTGATCTATTAATAATTCAGATTTATCTATATTTAAAATTTTGAAATATTTCATACGAATCAGCTCTAAAGCTGGACAAACACAAACAAAATGTATCTCATCTTCTACATCTTTTTTACACAGTTTACATGTTCTCTCAAAGAGATGGAGTGCTACAGCAAAAATGGTAAACAAACAATCTATATAAAAGGGGTACTCAAATACAAAAAGAATTGAGAATTTTAAGTATGTGATTATCAACTGAAATGAGTTCATAACTGTAGGAGCTGTGTCAAAATTAACTGAGGCAAGTTGAATAAAACTGGGCTAGTTGAGGGTTAAAAATCCCCTAGTTTTACTACATAAGGATATAATTTCATTAATATTGGGACTTAAAGCTCACTTAAAGTGTCCATTTTGTCTACTTCAATATGTTTCACCAGTTTCATTTTAAAAAGTGAAAAACTCAGCAAGCAGAGGTGGGTGGGGGGAATCCGGGTGGGGGATGTGGGTTGGGACTTAGTTTAGTTTATTAGTTTATTATAGTGACATGTATTATGTTGACAAGGATTATACAAAAACTATTGAAGTAATACCCAGCCCTATATGGGCTTATAAGTCACTTTAAATAGAGAGTTAATAACAAACAGAGCAAACATATTTTGAGGTAAGATACAGTAAATAAAGACAGCAATTCAATACATAAAAATTAACAATATAATTTACTTTTTCTTTCTTGCCACAAATCAAAAATAAAATTAATAACCATATTGACATTCATATGAGTTAATACCCTTGATAATTGATCTATTAATAATTCAGATTTATCTATATTTAAAATTTTGAAATATTTCATACGAATCAGCTCTAAAGCTGGACAAACACAAACAAAATGTATCTCATCTTCTACATCTTTTTTACACAGTTTACATGTTCTCTCAAAGAGATGGAGTGCTACAGCAAAAATGGTAAACAAACAATCTATATAAAAGGGGTACTCAAATACAAAAAGAATTGAGAATTTTAAGTATGTGATTATCAACTGAAATGAGTTCATAACTGTAGGAGCTGTGTCAAAATTAACTGAGGCAAGTTGAATAAAACTGGGCTAGTTGAGGGTTAAAAATCCCCTAGTTTTACTACATACGGATATAATTTCATTAATATTGGGACTTAAAGCTCACTTAAAGTGTCCATTTTGTCTACTTGAATATGTTTAACCGGCGTTTAACCAGTTTCATTTTAAAAAGTTAAAAACTCAGCAAGCAGAGGTATAACACACAAAAATAAGTTCTTAAAAGACTAAGATAGCCATAACATTATTAATATTCAAAATTTAAATAGACAGGCATTTCCTTTTAAAAATTCAAAGATTTCAGCTCTATAACCCACATAGTTTGACAGTTACTGGGCTTTAAAGTGGTATAATGTCCATAAATTGGGTTTCTGTGGGCATTTTACAATTGTTAAAGAGACCTTAGCAATTAAACTACAGATCTGAAACTTTTTGGGGGACATACATAACAAACAAAAATTATATATAATACAGTTTAAGACTTGTCACACTAAGCATTTCCAAATAACAGGGCAAAATACGGAAAAAATGTCCAAAAAGGCACTTGGGCGAGTGTCTATGGCCCTCATACACAGGTTAAATGTCTACTAAAAACCTTGATTTTCGCCATATGTAAAAAGGACATAATAATGCATTCCCAGATGGGATTTCAGCTCCATCAATCACATAGTTTAACAGTCACAGGGCTTAAAGGTGGCAAAAAGTCCAAATATTGGGTCTCTGTGGGCCTTTTAGAGATCTCGATGTGGCTTTCAAATTAAAGCTTCAGACTTAAAATTTGTTACATACTAAGATTACACATAGAATATGTATCTAATAAAGTTTGAAACTTCTCAGACTTACCATTTCCAAGTTACAGAGCAAAATATGTGAAAAATGTCTTAAAAGGGTCACTCAGGTGGGTGTTTAAGGTCCTCATACACAGGTTAAATGTCTACTTGAAGCCTTGATTTTTGGCACATGTAAAAAGAACATAATAATGTATTCCCAGATGAGATTTCAGCTCTATCAGTCACATAGTTTAACAGTCAAAGGCCTTAAAATTGGCAAAAAGTCCAAATACTGGGTCTTTATGGGGCCTTCTAGAGACCTAAATGTGGCCTTCAAATTAAAGCTTCAGACTTAAAATTTGTCCCATACTAAGATTACACATAGAATATGCATCTAATACAGTTTGAAACTTCTTAGACTTACCATTTCCAAGTTACAGGGCAAAATATGTGAAAAATGTCTAAAAATGGTCACTCGGGTGGGGATTTATGGTCCTCATACACAGGTTAAATGTCTTCTTAAAGCCTTAATTTTTGGCACATATATAAATAACATACTAATATCTTCCCAGATAGGATTTGAGCTCTATCAGTCACATAGTTTGACAGTCACAGGGCTTAAAAGTAGCAAAAAGTCCAAATATTGGGTCTTTGGGAGCCTTTTAGAGACCTCAATTTGACCTTCAAAATTAAAGCTTCAGACTTAAAATCTGTTACATACTAAGATTACACACAGAATATATATCTAATACAGTTTGAAACTTCTCAGACTTACCATTTCCAAGTTACAGGGAAAAAGATGTGAAAAATGTCTTATAAGGGTCACTCGGGTGGGTGTTTATGGTCCTGATACACAGGTTAACTGTCTATTAAAGGCCTAAATGTTGGGGCACATATAAGAAAACACATAGATATATTCCCAGATGATATTTAACTTAGATGAGAGACATAGTTTTAAAGCTACAGTGCTTGAAAGTGGCAAAAAGTGCATAAATTGGGTCTCTGTGGGCACTTTTGAGACCTTAAGTCGACCCCTTTGGGTAAACCTACAGCCCTAAAATTTTCTACAGACAAGGATTACATATCAAAGTTATACCTAGCACAGTTTGAGACTCATCAGAATTACCACTTCCAAATTATAGGGCAAAATATGTGAAAAGTATAGCAAAAAATCCCTAAGTGGGGGTATTTATGGGCCTCAAAGACAATTTTCTCCTCAACTTAAAGTCGTGATTTTCGGCACATGTACTAAGAACATATTAATGTGTTGTCAGGTAAAATTTCAGCCAGCTGAGCATCATAGTTTGTGACCTACAGGGCTCTAAGTGGCCAAAAGTCCAATTTCTGACCTTAAGGTGGCCATAAGTTCTTTTTTACTGGGAGTTTAAGGTCACCTTAAAATAGGGATCTTCCTTTGGGCACCCTTAACATGTGTACCAAGTTTGAAAAAAAAATATTAATTTGTTTTTGAGTTATCGCGTCCACAAGGAAATTTCTACGGCGGCGGCGGCGGCGCGACGGACCTGAATCCAATATATCCCCGACTTTCGTCTGGGGATATAATAAGTATATGATAAAAGTTACAAATTTAATAAGTAAATTACCTAATGGACAATTAGGTATATTGCCAGCTCCAGCCGGCCTGACCAAACATCAGAAAAAGACGTCCTGTGTCTCCACTGGCGAGTGGCCATACTGCCACCATTTGCTAGATGGTGTGCAGTACTTCATTTCTGGCTAGACGACAAGAAGCACAATATCTTTTTCATCCATCTAACCTTAATTTACCCATATTTAGGTGAATGGGGTGTGTGTGTGTGTGTGTGTGTGTCTCCCAGCCTTAGGTAAGGTATTGTAAAAAAAACTAACTTACTTGTTAAATTTGAAAATTTTAATTACTTAAATGTAGCTTTTATAAGCTACAAGCTTACCATGTGGAACTGAATGCCGATCTCGGGGGCTGCAGGCCCCGGCCAATGTCCAAGAAAAATAGAAATTTAGTGTTGGCCGTAGCCTCAGGCTGTACTCTCGTGGAACTCTTCTCAACTCTTCCTCCTTTTCTCGTTGAAATTTTGAACCATACCCCCTCAGCTGGAATACAGCCGGGAGGCAGGGTGGGACTCTCTTCAGTTCCACATTGTAAGCTTGTAGCTTAAGTAATTAAAATTTTCATGTGGAACTGAATGCTGAATCCAACCGTCCGGTGAAGGGATTACAGCTGAGACTGGAAGAAGTAGTCAATTTTTCTTGGATTTGAATTAATAGATAGAATGAATATAGTTTTTTAAAAATGCCAGTCTTTGAGCATCACTGGGACTGAGTCTGTAATAAGCCAAAAACCAAAAATAATAAATGACAGTGCTAAAAAACTGTCAGGATGTTTTGAATGGAGGAGAGAAGTGTAGCCCTAGGCTCACTTTGAGAAGAAAAAACCCCTAGGGCTTAGCCACGGTGAAAACAAGCCCAAGGTCTGAAAATCTCATAAATCTAAGCCACCCTAAAATGAGATTAAATGACAACCTTAATAAGTCCTTAAACATTATACAAATACATATTAATAGGGATAAAGACCTTACCCAACATCCTGAGGAGGTAAACATATACCTAGACCCTGGGATTAGACTCCTGAAGACTTGGCTGTATCAAATGTGCCCCCCCCCCCCCCCCCCCCTTTCTTTCCGAGGATAACTGGTCTGAGGGGAAGGATCTAGGACTTGTTGTGTCGCTACTACTGGTCCCAGATACATATTGCTGTCGTTGTCTGATTAAGTAAGGTTTTTAAGGTAAAAATTTGTAAATGTGTTGTGAGCTTTCCAGTGACAAGCTTGCATGATTTGGTCCACTGATACCCCACCGTAAAAGGGCTTAGAGGCCGTGAAGGCCCTAATGTCATGCGCTTTAACTTGGACCAAGTCCAAGGCTTGTTGGTCTGCTTATTTATAACAAAGTAGGATGGTTTGTTTTAGCCAAGAAGAGAGAGTAGCGGGTCTGATGTCTGAGGTGTGTCCTTTCTTGAAGGAAATGAAAAGTAGGGATCGAGACCTTGTCAGGTCTTTGGTTCGATCCAAGTAATACCTCAGGGCCCGTACCGGACACAAGGTCCTGTCTTCTTTGAATTGTCTATCTACAATGGTAGTCAAAGCAGGAATAGTCACCGGAGACACACTTTGAGAACCTTCTCTTGCTAGTTGGTTTTTGGTTATGAAATCTGAAGAAGGGAACAAGGCAACCTTTTCCCATTGGCCTAGATTAGATACTTTGCAACCCAGGCATGAATTTTGCTGCGGTGCTTGCCGGAGGCTAAAGCTAGCAAGAAAGCAGTTTTGAGAGTAAGATGTTCCTGGAACTTTTGGGATGATCCCTGTGAAAACTGGAGAGTAACATGTTGAGGTCTGAGGTTTGGGAGATATAATGCCCAGCTGGGCCCACGGTGTCAACAATAGCAGTCGAACGGTGCATGTTTAGGTCTTGGTATAGGTACATGAAAAAGTGGACTTGTTTCACAGAGGGAGTGGAGAAATCCACCAAATTTTTTCTGCACCATTTTCCAAATAGGGCCCACTTTGATTTATAGATAGTTCTTGTTGATGGCCTCTGAGGGGCAGCAATTTTCTCTGCCACCTCCACAGAGAAGCCTTGTTCTTGGAGTTGTCCACTCCTAGACACCAGGGGTGGAGGCTGAGATGTTGTGGATTGCTGTGAAACACATAGTTGTGGGACTGTTTGAGAAAAGTTGCTGACACTGGTAGCTGAAGTGGGATCTCTGTTGAGAGCTGGACTAGGTCCCAAAACCAGGGCATCCCTGGCCAGCCTGGGGCTATTACAATGATCAGGGAATTGCATTGTCTGATCTTTTGGATCACCCTGTGAAGCAGGGCCGTTGGTGGGTAAGCATAAGCTGTGAGACCTGTCCAGTTTATGTTTAGAGCATCTATGTCCCAAGCATTCTGGTCTGGGACTGGAGACATGTACAGTAGCAGTTTGTGGTTCAGACGATTGGCAAATAGATCTACATGAGGGGTGAACCACTTGTGACAGATCTGTTTGAATACCTGCGGATCCAGTGACCATTCTGTTGACTGGACTTGGTTTGACCTGGACAGTAGATCGGCCATCACATTCAGACACCCTGGAATGTGTCTGGCTTCTAATGTTATTTTGTAATGATGGCACCAGGTCATGATTTTCCACAGGAGAGCACACATCTCCGCCGAGTGGGTTCCTCCTTGCTTGTTTATGTAGGCTACTACAGTTGAGTTGTCCTTAGCAACCAGCACTGTTTGGTTTTGACACTGGTCCTTGAACCTTTGAAGGGCCAGAGAAACCGCCTTCAGCTCTAGAACATTTATGTGTAGACTTTTTTCCCTGCTGACCACAGACCCTTTGTGCAGGTTTGCTCTAAGTGAGCGCCCCAGCCTTCGTTTGAGGTGTCTGTAAAGAGTTGGATACTGTGGTCTTTGGGATGAAGGTCTGCGCCTTTCATCACATTTGTAGGATTTTGCCACCAGTCTAGGTGTGCTGAAATGGTTTCTGTCCAAGGAAGGAGGTTGTCCAACGACTGAGGATATCTCCAGTGCTCCTTGAGGTGAAACTGAAAGGGCCTCATGTGAAGGCGTCCCTCCGGGACCATTTTCTCCGTTGAGGCGACAACCCAATTAGCGACATCAAACATCTTGCAGTCAAAACATGTTTTGACTTGAGACGTAGGATCAAATCCTGAAGTTTGAGCCATCTCTCTTGAGTGGGTTTTACAAGGACTGAATCTAGATGGTACTCGTAGCCCATGAACGAAAACACTTGAGCAGGTTTTAGTTCGGATTTTTCCTGATTTATTATCCGCCCTAAGGACTGAGTCAGGTCTATGACTGTTTGAGTGTTCACTTGGGCTTCTTCCTGAGACTGGGAACTGATCAGCCAGTCGTCCCCTTGTGAGGGCCATAAGCTTCACTTCCTTTACAAGCATTGTAAAGACCTGTGGGGCTGTGGCCAGTCCGAAAGGAAGGGAGGTGAACTGAAACACCTGTGACCTGTGGAAAAACCTTCTTGAGTTTGGGTGGATGGGGATGTGAAGGTAAGCATCTGATAAGTCTATCGACGACATCCATTCCCCTGGAATCAGAGAGGCCCTGATGGACTCTGGTGTTTCCATTTTGAACCTTTCTACAAGTAGGAAGGTGTTGAGCCTACTTAGGTCTATCACTGGCCTCGACCTTTGGTGAGGCTTGGGTACTAGAAACAGGCGACTGTAAAACCCAAAAGATTTTACATTTTCCACCCTTTCTATTGTGTTCTTTGACAGAAGAGACTGGATGCAAGGGGCTAGAGCTTGTTCTTTGTGAAGGGCCTTGTAGCCTGAATGAATCAGGGGAGGTCTGACCAATTTTGGTTTTGAGATGAATGGCAGAACATAGTCATTGGTGATAATGTTTAATACGCTGTCTGAACATTTGTTTATTTGCCAGTCTCTTCTGAAAGCGACCTCCTACTGGTGGACTGAGGGAGGCTATTGAGGAGTCATTGCGGGGAGGGGTTTCCACGCCCTCACCCCCTGGTTGTTCGGTTTCCCCTGACTGAGGAAAACGATTGATTACTGCTTTGGGAGGAGTTGCCCCCATAGGAACGTTTCCTGTAGGAGCCTCTTTTCTTGTTGTGGGGACCACGAAAGGGCTTGTTTTGATAGGGTGCAAAACCCTGCAAGTCTTTAGAGGTGCCTTTTTTGAGGAGGAAGTCTTCTCTCTCCTTTACTAGCTGAGACTTGAACATTGAGGAAGGCCAAAATGGCGAATTCTTCAGTTGACGTCTTGTATCCCCCTAAGTGTGGTTGTAAGAGGGTCATTTCGGCCTCGCGCCTCAGCAGGCCAGTGTTGCCCATAGTATAGAGTTCGCTCTGGAGTATATGGGCCAGAGATTTACTTAGGCAGGCAAGAGCTCTTTGTTGAATAAGAATGGTCTTATTCAGCACCTCAAAATAATCACAGGCATTGTCATAACCACGCCTGGCTGCTTTCTCAGGATTGGCACCTTTTTGAATCTGAGTGTTGACCTTTTTAAAGGTCGATTTCAAACTGTGTTGACACTTCTCCATAGTAGTGTTACAAGAAGAAGAAGTTTTGGCAAAAGCAGCTGTGAAGTTGATAGTAGAGAAATTCTGCCTAGCCTGATGTTCCAGTTCCTTAAGAACTGGTAGGGGAACTTTGCCCATGGGGGCACCAGAGAAAAATCTGTGTTTATCTGCATTTTATCTTCAAAGCAAGGCTGTCCCACCTTGTACCACTTTGCAGTGGAGGGAGGGTTTTTTTATGTACTTTGGATGTGTCTGTTACCTTCCGTTTCCGAACATACCTACGCCTGTTTTTAATCTTAAGGATTTGTTCTTCGGAGAAACCCGAACAGATTTCACACGGCTTTTCTAACATAACAAAGGGATCATCTCCCTTGTTGGCTTCTCTATAGGCGGGGCAGTAATTGTGGGAATCAAAGGGTAAACAGAAATGACGACATTTGTTGGATCTAGGCTTGGCTTTGCTTGCTTGGTGGGACATTTTTACAGCAATAAAAACCGTGCAAGCCGAACCGAAAACTGACAAGTTTGAAAAGTTAAGAAATACTTATCCTGTCAAAGTTAGACTTTCACAGAATATGCTATAACATTAATTACAAAAACTGGCTAAATAAAACATCCAACAATATGTATTTACTGAGATATATAAGATAAATGAAGCAAAAAATCAAACACTTCCAAATCATGCGACCAACGAGAAAAGAAGGAAGAGTTGAGAAGAGTTCCACGAGAAGAAGAAGAAGTTTTGGCAAAAGCAGCTGTGAAGTTGATAGTAGAGAAATTCTGCCTAGCCTGATGTTCCAGTTCCTTAAGAACTGGTAGGGGAACTTTGCCCATGGGGGCACCAGAGAAAAATCTGTGTTTATCTGCATTTTATCTTCAAAGCAAGGCTGTCCCACCTTGTACCACTTTGCAGTGGAGGGAGGGTTTTTTTATGTACTTTGGATGTGTCTGTTACCTTCCGTTTCCGAACATACCTACGCCTGTTTTTAATCTTAAGGATTTGTTCTTCGGAGAAACCCGAACAGATTTCACACGGCTTTTCTAACATAACAAAGGGATCATCTCCCTTGTTGGCTTCTCTATAGGCGGGGCAGTAATTGTGGGAATCAAAGGGTAAACAGAAATGACGACATTTGCTGGATCTAGGCTTGGCTTTGCTTGCTTGGTGGGACATTTTTACAGCAATAAAAACCGTGCAAGCCGAACCGAAAACTGACAAGTTTGAAAAGTTAAGAAATACTTATCCTGTCAAAGTTAGACTTTCACAGAATATGCTATAACATTAATTACAAAAACTGGCTAAATAAAACATCCAACAATATGTATTTACTGAGATATATAAGATAAATGAAGCAAAAAATCAAACACTTCCAAATCATGCGACCAACGAGAAAAGAAGGAAGAGTTGAGAAGAGTTCCACGAGAGTACAACCCGAGCCTTCGGCCCCCGATATCAGCATTCAGTTCCACATGGTAAGCTATTGTAGCGCAATAAAATTATAATTTTATTGCGTTAATATATTTTACCTAATGGACAATTAGCTTGAATAACTACCGCTTGGAAAGAGGGTGGCTTAAAAGGGGCCAGTGTATCTACTGGGCAGCTACCACAGATGGAAGAGCGAAGTCAGCCCAAGCCACATCCTTAAAGTAAAATTGTGTGAAGGTGTTGTCAGATTTCCAATGACAGACTGACAAAACTTGTTCTAAGGAAACTCCTGACTGAAGGGAATTCGAAGCAGCAAAGGTCTTCATTTCATGGGCTTTAACCTGATGTAGGTTAAAGGCCTCCTGATTGGATAGCTCATACACAGGATCACAGTCTGCTTGATTCATGAAGAGATAGTGGCAGGGAGAATTTTTTGTCAAAGCATTTCTTGAAGTAGACAAAGACTAGCTCCTTATACTCTCTGAGATCCAAATAGTAGCACAAGGCTCTAGCCGAGCATAGTGACCAATCAGCCTTCAGTGATTTATCCAGAGTTGGGGCCAGGGCTGGAATAACCATTGGGGCCACACTGTCTGGACTCTCTTTAGCCAGCTGGTTCTTCGAAAGAAAGCTAGGAGAGGGGTAGAGAGACTCCTTGGACCAGTCTGTTTGATGTTTTTATTGAGCCAAGCTTGAACCCAGGGTTACGAGGAAAACAGTCAGATGCTTCAAAGAGGCCTCTTTATGGGGTTCAAAAGGAGCCTTTGTAAGCTGATGAAGCACCAGAGAAAGGTTAGGGATGCCCCTCCAAACCTTAGGTCTGTCTCCATGGAAACCATCCAAGAACCGAGGGAGGCTCATCTTTGCAGACACAGGAGGAAGTTGGATAAGGATTTGATAGGTGGTGCCCTAAATTCCACCTGATTACTGTCTTATCACTTTGTAAAAATGGTCCACTTTGCCACAAAGACTGATGTGGTTGAACCTCTTTGACGACCCTCAATTTGTGCTTCCATTGTCTCAGAGAAGCCTTGGTCCTTAAGAGCTGAGACTCTAGGAGTCAGGCATGCAGATTTTAGATTTAACAGATTCCTGTGAGGAGTCTGATTGAAGGGTTGAGTTAGCAGATTGGGCAGCCACAGAGGGATTTGGCATGACATGGCCACTAGATCCCAGAACCAGGCATGTCGGGTCAACCTGGAGCAATCAGAATGATTCTCCTGCATGGCTAGTTCCTTAGTTTGGCCACCACTTTGCCAAGAATGGATACTGGTGGGATGGGATTGGGGTCCAGATCCTCCCAAGGCAAGCTGAGTGCATCCACTGCCCAGGCTTGGGGTCTGGAACTGGTGACACAAACTGAGGTAATTTGTTGTTGAACCTCTTTCCCAACAGGTCTACTTGAGGTTGGTGCCACCTGGTGCATATCAACTGGAAAACCCCTGGAAGGAGAGACTACTCTGGTCTGACCCAGCCTGGATAGCTTGTCTGCTACCACATTCAGCCAGCCTGGAGTGTGGTTGGCCTTGAGAGATATCCTGTTTCCTGGAACATCAGATCAGGATTCTCCACAATAGGGCACACAGTGGGCCGAGCTTATGCCTCATTCCTACTTTTTATAAGCAACCACTGTGGTGTTAACAATCCTATTAGGGAAAACAGCTATCTCACTGGGCAAATCGGTCTGGAGAGTAGTTCTGGACCTTTAATTTTAGGCTCTGCCAGATCACACAGATCTTGCCGGCAGAGTGTTATTCTGGAGCAGAAAAAGGGTTGCCATTGGCTGAGGAGTCGAAATCTGGGAAGTGACTCCAGCCCATGTATGACCTCTTACAGTCTCCTGGTAGGTCTTCAGAAAGCACCTGGATGAGTTTCAGTCCTTGTCCTGTTCTGACAGCTCGCCTTCTTATTCACATCTGACATCCAAAGCTTGAATAGGGTCAGTCTCCATGTTGGTTTCCTGGTCAGTATCAGTCTGGTTGGTGAGGCTGGATGGCTGGTAATGTAGATGGCACTCGCTTCTGCTGTACATGAGCCTGGTTGGTGCCGGTCTGGTCGGTTGGTGGTACAAATGGCCTAACAGTGTTAACTGCTTGGGCTGGTGGCTTCTTGGTCAGTGTCACTTTAATAGTCGGCTCGGCCAGCTTCTCCAATGTCTTTGCCACCAACATCGCTGTGATGTGAGAACCTCTCCAAAGCTTTCAAAGTCTTTGTCAATAGAAGACTGGGATGGGGAGGATTTCTATGTCTTCTGCTTCTCTTTGACAACTTTTCAGGTGGTTTGGTGTTCACAGTCCTTAACACAGACATGTAGTCTGGATCTATAAGTTTGACCTGTTGGTGCCAGTATTTCTCATCAGCCTTCTTTTCCTTTTTCAGCTTGTACAATAGAGTGGCAAGCTGGGATTTCTGGTCAGTGGTCAAGGTATTACATAGTGTACACTCTTGCTTCATCAAACACGGATTAGATCCTGCCATAAGGTGCCCACATGCGCCTCTCTTCTGGCCTGGCGATACCATAATATATAAACAGTCTTTGTATTTGTATTTTCATACTCAGTGCAATATCTCCATGTACTACAGGATTCAAAGCGCTAAATAACCCATTCGATTGTACAAGTACTGTCCAACTCTCAAATTACTGACACTCCGCTAACTGAAAGACAGAGGCTCAAGGATGACCATTTATCAACGTCCTTGAGGTTCTTTAACCTGCCACTGGGCATAGGACCCAATGACAGAGGATCGCCATTTCAAGTGGCCACTATGTATCTGCCTGTACCTTGGAATGAATGCATGTCCTCTGTGTTCTTAGGCGAGTGTGTTACCCGCTAGGCCACAGTGGCAGATACACAAAAATTTTGATAAAAATAAGGTTATTTCTGAAGAAATTAATAAAATTCTTTCAACTTTTAACAGCTTTCCAAAACACATCTGCACTGCTCATGGTGTGCCAAATGAGAAAGAAACTATTATGTCCATCCTCTACCACTGTGGCCTAGCGGGTAACACACTTGTCTAGGAACTCAGAGGACGTGGGTTCAATCCCAGGTACAGGCAGATACATAGTGGCTCGGATGACCACTTAAAATGGCGGTCCTCTGTCATTGGGTCCTATCCCCAGTGGCAGGTTAAAGAACCTCAAGGACGTTGATAAATGGTCATCCTTGAGCCTCTATCTTCCAGTTAGGGGAATGTCAGTTACTTGTGAGTTTGGGGCTGTACCTGTACAGTTCGATTGGTTAAATAGCGCTTTGAGTCCTGTAGTATATGGAGATATTGCGCTGAGTATAAATACACAATACAATACAATACAATACCCAGGAAGGAAGTACTGCATATCACCTAGTGAATGGTGGCAGTATTGCTGGTCTCGCAGGTGGAGACACAGGACATCTTTTTCTGACGTTTGGCGAGGCTGGTCAGCACTATCAATATAGCTAATTGTCCATTAGGTAAGATATATTATTAACATAATAAAAAGATATTTTTCAGTCTAAAGTCCTAACATTTATCTCAAAATCTTTTCGAAGAAGTGTGCTTTATTAGTCACTCTATAGATATAAGTCACTAAAATAGCCAGCCATAGCAGGCAGAAACCCCATCCCACAGGTACAACTAGAGGATCGCTTGCAAAAAAAAAGATACTGTTTTTGCACAAGAGGTATAAAATTTTTTGTCCAAATTGCTCTATCTAGCACGATTTTCGAAATATAAGCATTTTTGTGTTTTGGAATTTTTGCGAAAAATTCGAAAATTCAAAATGGCCGCCATTTTTGGCAAGATAAAAATTTTGGGGGAAATGTGTTAGTTCATCTGCATACATACCCTCTGGGTCAAAAATTTTGTCAAAATTCCTCTATCACGCACGGTTTTCGAGAGACAGGCATTTTTGTGTTTTCCTTATTAGAAAATTTGTAATGATTAATTAATCATTAATTACTGGGCCATTTCTTAACCAATCAATGCCAAAATCTAATGATTTCCAGATTTTAATAGAATGAATGTATTTGCCAAGTTTCAGGTGAATAGATAAAATCCTTTCAAATTATAATCCAGACAAGCTTACCCATTGAAAAAACATATTTTTGGTCATGAGACCTCTCTGATTGGTCGAAATGTCACTGCAGTATATTCCAAAAAATTCTTCAGGGCTACTGCATACACCTGCCAAATTTAAAAGAATCTGCCCAACGGTCACAGAGTTATAAGGAAAACGAAATGCGGAGCCTGATTTCCTCCTATATACAAACAAGCGTCCCACAAGGGATGCTTAAATAACTGTGCAACATTGAGATTTTGGAAAACTAAGAAACAACTTGAAATGACACAAGCATACAGAACCCAGCACAGTTATCAAATGAAAGAACTTTCATATAGCTTAAGCAGGGGGAAACTTTTAAACAGATTTTATTTGTTCTGTTGATGAACAATTGTGTTTGGATTTTGCTAGTGTAGTACCAACAAACTTTAAAATCTCACAAATGTAAAAGCATTGCCATGGCAATCAAATACTCCCCAAAACCTAATCAGCTCTAGATTGTCTTAGGGTTTAACACATCTTGAAAATTTGGTGAAAATCCACACATGGGTTTAGGCTATGAAACCTACAATGCTTAAGACCAAAACATTTTAAAGCATTGCTATGGCTGCAGCTAGATACTACCTAAAAATGGGCTGGGGTTAAAAGGAGTAATGTTCCACTATTTATAATTTATATCCAAATCACTTGCACTAAGACCAACTAGATCTAGCACATCGGAGAACTGATGCAAATTGTATCCACTGGAAAGACAACTGACCGAAGCAAGTGAACCATTGTTTGACCTCACAGGAGGGGTCCAAGGCACAATCTGTCCACACCAGAAGATTCCCAGCCCATGATTTCCAATAGCTTGGTTTCACATCGCAAAAATGTAGGAGCAATCCTAAGTGAGTTCTAAGCACTTTTAAGTTTGGCTACCCTCGTTTGACCTTGAAGGAGGGACCCAAGGTCTAATCTGAACATATCAGAAGATTCCTATCCCATTATTACCAATAGGTGGTTTCACATTCCAAACCTCTAGGAGCAATAATAAGTGAGTTATAAGCACTTTTAAGTTTGGCTACCCTTGATTGATCTTAAAGGAGGGACCCAGGTCAAATCGGACCACATTAGAAGATTCCCAGCCCATGATTTTCCATAGGTTGGTTTCACATCCCAAACCTCTAGGACCAATAATAAGGGAGTTATAAGCACTTTTAAGTTTGGCTGTCCTCGTTTGACCTTGAAGGAGCGGCCCCAGGTCAAATCTGACCACATCAGAAGACTCCTAGTCCATGATTTTGTATTAGTTAACTTCACAATCCAAACCCCTAGGACCAATAATAAGGGAGATATTGGCACCTTGTATACCCTCATTTGACCTTGAAAGAGGGGGACAAGGACAAATCTGAATACATCAGAAGATTCTCAGCCCATGATTTCCTATAGGTTGGTTTCACATTGTAAACCTGTAAGACCAATAATAAGCGAGTTATTAGCACTTTTAAGTTTGTCTTAACCTTGTATGACCTTGAAGGAGGAGCCCAAGGTCAAATTTGACCACATCAGCAGATTCCCAGCCCATGGTTTCCTATAGGTTAGTTTCACAAGTCAAACCTCTAGGACCAAAAATAAGGGTGACATAGGCACTTTTTAAAGTACACTACATGGGGTACTTTGGCTCTCTGTGGATGATCTTGAATGAAGAGATTCAAGGTCAAATGCCTGCATGCTTGTACAGGACATATACATGTGTTATACATATGACTTATGAAGAGATTCAACCTTTTAGCTATAAGAACCAGTCAGTAGAAAAAGGTATATATCTTTCAAAGAAATGCCCAAGGTGGCCATCTTGATGTTCAGAATGACGCTAATTTCATTTGCAGAGAAGCTTACCCCCAATGAAGATATTCTGCAAACTTAGTGAAGATAGCTGGTCTAATTTTCCGCAGAGAGTGTTAACACCAAAAATCTCTCTACGTGTGGTGGCAGCGTAGCGAACACTAAACCAAAGTATCCACCAGATGTATCTGGTGGATACAATTACAAAGTATTAATTTCATCTTTTCCATCAATTTTAAGATTCATGTGGGTATTAAAATCTCCTCCAACAATTACATTCTTTACAGCACATTGTCTTTCCCCAATATTTAAACTGTAAATCATCCTAATAAATTCTTTGGGAGTATAAATATTTAATGTGGGATGAACTATTAGAAGTGAGAATTATTATCCTAGTTTTATCATCTTTTATAATTTCGATACTCTTAATCGAGAATTTATATGACTTTGCAACCACCTTACTCTGATTATGATGTGTGAAGAGCATATATCCTATTTCTTTTCACACTGACATTTTTTTCATCATTCTGATATTCAAGAAACACTTCCGTTCTCTTCAATTAAAGTGGCTCCTCAGAAGGCACAATTGGTTTCAGTTGAAAAACAATAAATGTCCACCTAAAGTACATAAAACTTACTAAAGCTAATCAAAAGATTGTCTTTCATCGGGTGGAAAAACCAGATGTGTGGAATATTTATAATACTTCAAGTGTTCTTATAAAGAAAATCACAATCAATGTAAAACCCTTTCTCTGTTTCATTTTACATAAATTGCACCAGTTACTTCCTAAAATAAGATCATTACTCAAATAATGATTTCTGTAGGTAGTTAGTATGACAGTGTGTGTGAATTTATTGCTTTTGTACTTGTTACAACTGTTTACCATTGCACAAATTATTATCAAATTTACTAACCTGTTCGAGGTTTAAACAAATATAATTCAAAAATAATTTATAAGCACAAAAATAACTTTGTCAAACATTTAATAAGCTTATTAGAAGCAGTAAACACTACAATGGGCAACCTTTAGTAAATAACTTGAAAAAGGACAGACTGTTAAAAGTAGTTGAATACTGTAAAAACTAGATTGGGCCAACTCGGCGCCAACATATCCCCAGACAGGTCATCACTCACGCCACAGGTTTTGATTGGGAATTTTTTAAAACATAATTACCCATTATTATATGAACTTCAGCACATCAATCTACTCTGTTTATATCTCCCCAAGGAAGATGGTGTATCCCCAGACGCCGAATACATACCTCAAATTATATTTTCAATCTTCCTGCAATGATAACTCTAAACCTATTTTCAAAGTATTTAAATGATTGATGATTGAATGTCCATTCTAAATTAATAATCCCAAAAGAGCATATCTGTTTCTATATTTGTTGACAAATAAAATATTATTTTTAACTCAACTCATCATATTTTTCAATCTTCCTTCAAAGTATTTAAATGATTGATGATTCAATGTCCATTCTAAAATTCATAATCCCAAAAGCGCATATCTGTTTCTATATTTGTTCAGAAATAAAATATTATTTAAAAAAAAATTATTTATATTATTATTTTATTATATTATTTTTAGAATTTGCAAATTGTTTTTCAGTTATTCATTTCCTCTATACCTATATATGTGGTCCATATATATGCAACCTAAATATGTGACACAATCTCAGTTCTGACTCCCCTTTGTGTTATATGTAATGAAGCCCACCACCTCCCACCCCCACCCCTCTCCCCTTCTCCACACCTCTCTCACTATTACACAAGATCTGCAACCCCATTGAGTTCTTTGTTTCTCATCTGATATCACTAAATACCTTTGTTTATTTAGTGTCACTCAATATAGCTGGAGGTCCCAGAGGTGGGTGGGGGGAATCCGGGTGGGGGGTGTGGGTTGAGCATAAATGGTAAACAAACAATCTATATAAAAGGGGTACTCAAATACAAAAAGAATTGAGAATTTTAAGTATGTGATTATCAACTGAAATGAGTTCATAACTGTAGGAGCTGTGCCAAAATTAACTGAGGCAAGTTGAATAAAACTGGGCTAGTTGAGGGTTAAAAATCCCCTAGTTTTACTACATAAGGATATAATTTCATTAATATTGGGACTTAAAGCTCACTTAAAGTGTCCATTTTGTCTACTTGAATATGTTTAACCAGTTTCATTTTAAAAAGTGAAAAACTCAGCAAGCAGAGGTATAACACACAAAAATAAGTTCTTAAAAGACTAAGATAGCCATAACATTATTAATATTCAAAATTTAAATAGACAGGCATTTCCTTTTAAAAATTCAAAGATTTCAGCTCTATAACCCACATAGTTTGACAGTTACTGGGCTTTAAAGTGGCATAATATCCATAAATTGGGTTTCTGTGGGCATTTTACAATTGTTAAAGAGACCTTAGCAATTAAACTACAGATCTGAAACTTTTTGGGGGACATACATAACAAACAAAAATTATATATAATACAGTTTAAGACTTGTCACACTAAGCATTTCCAAATAACAGGGCAAAATACGGAAAAAATGTCAAAAAAGGCACTTGGGCGAGTGTCTATGGCCCTCATACACAGGTTAAATGTCTACTAAAAACCTTGATTTTCGGCATATGTAAAAAGGACATAATAATGCATTCCCAGATGGGATTTCAGCTCCATCAATCACATAGTTTAACAGTTACAGGGCTTAAAGGTGGTAAAAAGTCCAAATATTGGGTCATTGTGGGCCTTTTAGAGATCTCGATGTGGCTTTCAAATTAAAGCTTCAGACTTAAAATTTGTTACATACTAAGATTACACATAGAATATGTATCTAATAAAGTTTGAAACTTGTCAGACTTACCATTTCCAAGTTACAGAGCAAAATATGTGAAAAATGTCTTAAAAGGGTCACTCAGGTGGGTGTTTAAGGTCCTCATACACAGGTTAAATGTCTACTTGAAGCCTTGATTTTTGGCACATGTAAAAAAAACATAATAATGTATTCCCAGATGAGATTTCAGCTCTATCAGTCACATAGTTTAACAGTCACAGGCCTTAAAATTGGCAAAAAGTCCAAATACTGGGTCTTTATGGGGCCTTCTAGAGACCTAAATGTGGCCTTCAAATTAAAGCTTCAGACTTAAAATTTGTCACATACTAAGATTACACATAGAATATGCATCTAATACAGTTTGAAACTTCTTAGACTTACCATTTCCAAGTTACAGGGGAAAATATGTGAAAAATGTCTAAAAATGCTCACTCGGGTGGGGATTTATGGTCCTCATACACAGGTTAAATGTCTTCTTAAAGCCTCAATTTTTGGCACATATAAAGATAACATACTAATATCTTCTCAGATAGGATTTGAGCTCTATCAGTCACATAGTTTGACAGTCACAGGGCTTAAAAGTAGCAAAAAGTCCAAATATTTGGTCTTTGGGAGCCTTTTAGAGACCTCAATTTGACCTTCAAAATTAAAGCTTCAGACTTAAAATCTGTTACATACTAAGATTACACACAGAATATATATCTAATACAGTTTGAAACTTCTCAGACTTACCATTTCCAAGTTACAGGGAAAAAGATGTGAAAAATGTCTTATAAGGGTCACTCGGGTGGGTGTTTATGGTCCTGATACACAGGTTAACTGTCTATTAAAGGCCTAAATGTTGGGGCACATATAAGAAAACACATAGATATATTCCCAGATGATATTTAACTTAGATGAGAGACATAGTTTGAAAGCTACAGTGCTTGAAAGTGGCAAAAAGTGCATAAATTGGGTCTCTGTGGGCACTTTTGAGACCTTAAGTCGACCCCTTTGGGTAAACCTACAGCCCTAAAATTTTCTACAGACAAGGATTACATATCAAATTTATACCTAGCGCAGTTTGAGACTCATCAGAATTATCACTTCCAAATTATAGGGCAAAATATGTGTAAAGTATAGCAAAAAATCCCTAAGTGGGGGTATTTATGGGCCTCAAACACAATTTTCTCCTCAACTTAAAGTCATGATTTTCGGCACATGTACTAAGAACATATTAATGTGTTGTCAGGTAAAATTTCAGCCAGCTGAGCATCATAGTTTGTGACCTACAGGGCTCTAAGTGGCCAAAAGTGCAATTTCTGACCTTAAGGTGGCCATAAGTTCTTTTTTACTGGGAGTTTAAGGTCACCTTAAAATAGGGATCTTCCTTTGGGCACCCTTAACATGTGTACCAAGTTTGAAAAAAAAATATTAATTTGTTTTTGAGTTATCGCGTCCACAAGGAAATTTCTACGGCGGCGGCGGCGGCGGCGGCGGCGCGACGGACCTGAATCCAATATATCCCCGACTTTCGTCTGGGGATATAATAACAGGATGGCAAAAAGCAGACATCAATATTCCAAGTAGAAGGCGTCAAAGCCAAATGTGACTTTCTTTAGGATTCAAAGATTTTGATATTCATAAGCTTGTTCCAGATCTCACAATTCCAAGAACAACTAGAGGATCGCTTGCAAAAAAAAAAGATAATGTTTTTGCATAGCAAAAACAAAGCGCCCCGAAAAGGATATAAAGGTGAGTGCTAAAGTATTAAGAAAATGCTTCGTTTCTAGCCTTAACTGTTGTGGCAACCAAAGTCAGCGCAGTTTGCTCTATCTAGCACGGTTTTCAAGATATAAGCATTTTTGTGTTTTGCAAAAAATAAAAAAATTAAAAATGTCCGCTATATTTGGCGAGACAAAAATATTTTGAAAATTGGCATGGCTACTCTGCAGAGATACCCAGCAGGTCCAAAATTTTGTTGAGTTCGCTCCATATAGCACGGTTTTCGAGATATAAGCATTTTTGTGTTTTGCAAAATGGCCACCATTTTTGGGGAGACAAAAATTTTTGTCAAGACCACTGCCGCGGTGTGCATCTCCCGCCGAGCATTAAAGCAGAAGAAATAGCTTTTCCGAGATATTCACAACTTTTCATTTTCGTGTATGAAAGTTCTTCCAAAAGTAGGTGAATGAGTTATTTGAGAAAAATTGGCTATCTGCAATACTTTTAGAGATAATTCACATTTACTCATTTTCAGTAGGTGAGTAATTAGCTATGGGTCTGAAACTTCACCAAGTGAAAGCTCTGCCAAAAGTAGGTGAATGAGTTATTTGAGAAAAATTGGCTATCTGCAATACTTTTAGAGATAATTCGCATTTACTCATTTTGAGTAGGTGAGTAATTAGCTATGGGTCTGAAACTTCACCAAGTGAAAGCTCTCCCAAAAGTAGGTGAATGAGTTATTTGAGAAAAATTGGCTATCTGCAATACTTTTAGAGATAATTCGCATTTACTCATTTTGAGTAGGTGAGTAATTAGCTATGGGTCTGAAACTTCACCAAGTGAAAGCTCTCCCAAAAGTAGGTGAATGAGTTATTTGAGAAAAATTGGCTATCTGCAATACTTTTAGAGATAATTCGCATTTACTCATTTTGAGTAGGTGAGTAATTAGCTATGGGTCTGAAACTTCACCAAGTGAAAGCTCTCCCAAAAGTAGGTGAATGAGTTATTTGAGAAAAATTGGCTATCTGCAATACTTTTAGAGATAATTCGCATTTACTCATTTTGAGTAGGTGAGTAATTAGCTATGGGTCTGAAACTTCACCAAGTGAAAGCTCTCCCAAAAGTAGGTGAATGATTAATTTGACAAAAATTGGCTATCTGCAATACTTTTAGAGATAATTCACATTTACTCATTTTCAGTAGGTGAGTAATTAGCTATGGGTCTGAAACTTCACCAAGTGAAAGCTCTCCCAAAAGTAGGTGAATGAGTTATTTGAGAAAAATTGGCTATCTGCAATACTTTTAGAGATAATTCGCATTTACTCATTTTGAGTAGGTGAGTAATTAGCTATGGGTCTGAAACTTCACCATGTGAAAGCTCTCCCACAAGTAGATGAATGATTAATTTGACAAAAATTGGCTATCTGCAATACTTTTAGAGATAATTCACATTTACTCATTTTCAGTAGGTGAGTAATTAGCTATGGGTCTGAAACTTCAAGTGAAAGCTCTCCCAAAAGTAGGTGAATGAGTTATTTGAGAAAAATTGGCTATCTGCAATACTTTTAGAGATAATTCGCATTTACTCATTTTGAGTAGGTGAGTAATTAGCTATGGGTCTGAAACTTCACCATGTGAAAGCTCTCCCACAAGTAGATGAATGAGTTATTTGATAAAAATTGGGTATCCGCAATACTTTTACAGATAATTAGCATTTACTCATTTTGAGTAGGTAAATAATTAGCTATGGGTCTGAAACTTCACCATGTGAAAGCTCTCCCAAAAGTAGGTGAATGAGTTATTTGAGAAAAATTGGCTATCTGCAATACTTTTAGAGATAATTCGCATTTACTCATTTTGAGTAGGTGAGTAATTAGCTATGGGTCTGAAACTTCACCATGTGAAAGCTCTTCCAAAAGTAGGTGAATGAGTTATTTGAGAAAAATTGGCTATCTGCAATACTTTAAGAGATAATTCGCATTTACTCATTTTGAGTAGGTGAGTAATCATCTACGGGTCTGAAATTTTTTGTTTGAAAATTGGCATGGCTACTCTGCAGAGATACCCTGTGGGTCAAAAATTTCGTCGAAATCGCTCTATCTAGCAGGGTTTTCGAGATATAAGCATTTTTATGTTTTGCAATTTTTGCGAAAAATTCGAAAATTCAAAATGGCCGCCATTTTTGGCGAGACAAATTTTTTTTTCAAAATTGGGATAACTACTCTGCAGAGATACCCTGCGGGTCAAAAATTTCGTCGAAATCGCTCTATCTAGCAGGGTTTTCGAGATATAAGCATTTTTATGTTTTGCAATTTTTGCGAAAAATTCGAAAATTCAAAATGGCCGCCATTTTGGGCGAGACAAAATTTTTTTGAAAATTGGCATGGCTACTCTGCAGATATACCCTGTGGGTCAAAAATTTCGTCGAAATCACTCTATCTTGCAGGGTTTTCGAGATATAAGCATTTTTATGTTTTGCAATTTTTGCGAAAAATTCGAAAATTCAAAATGGCCGCCATTTTGGGCGAGACAAAAATTTTTTCAAACTTGGGATAACTACTCTGCAGATACCCTGTGGGCCAAAAATTTCGTCGAAATCGCTCTATCTAGCACGGTTTTTGAGATATAAGCATTTTTGTGTTTTTTGCAATTTTTGCGAAAATTTCGAAAATTCAAAATGGCCGCCATTTTGGGCGAGACAAAAATTTTTTGAAAATTGGGAAACCTACTCTGCAGAGATACCCTGTGGGTCAAAAATTTCGTCGAAATCGCTCTATCTAGCACGGTTTTCGAGATATAAGCATTTTTGTGTTTTCCTTATTTGGAAAATTCGTAATGATTAATTAATCATTAATTACTCGGCCATTTCTTGACCAATCAATGCCAAAATCTAATGATTTCCAGATTTTAATAGAATGAATGTATTTGCCAAGTTTCAGGTGAATTGATAAAATTCCTTTCAAGTTATCATCCGGACAAGCTTCCCCATCGAAAAAAGACATTTTTGGTCATGTGACCTCTCTGATTGGTTGAAATGTCACTGCAGCATATTCAAAAAAATTCCCCAAGGCTACTGCCTAAACCTGCCAAATTTGAAAAGAATCCGCCTAACGGTTACAGAGTTATAAGGAAAACAAAATGCGGAGCCTGAAGCTCTCCCATACACAAACAAGCGTCCCTTGTGGGACGCTTAATAATACATACATAACAGTAGCTTTTAGGTATAATGGCAATTTTAGATTGAAATAGAAAACCAGTGATCTTGATCTGTAAATGGTGACCTTGAAAGTTAGGCCGTATTTTCATAACCTCTGATGTCCATGTGAAACAACTGCCAACAATCATGATAAATAAATGTATCTAATTTGATAAGCTTTCAATAAATCAGACCCATATATATTAACAGTGTGTGGTCTCAAGGGGAAAAAATTGTAACAGATATATCTTCACCTGATAAAATACAACAAAGTGCACTCAAGATTACAGCAAAACAAGTAGAATAAATGGCCAGTCTTAATGACTTGAGTCATGGATGTACAACCTGTTTTACAACACTTGCATAAACAAACCTTTTTCTCAAAAAGAAACTTTCTAATATTTAGTCTATTAATGATATATATATTAACTAGTTATCTTGTCAACTTTATACCTACAAAAAATTAGCTACACTGCTACACTTAAACATTTGTAAAATAAGACCCTTCAATAATGATTCACTTGATCAAACAAAGCAGAATAGTGGATTCACATAATAATAAGAAACAAAATTTATGGAAATTATCTTGATTATTAAACCTACCAACTCCATAAGAGCCCAAACTATTTGTTAGAAAAACTTTGGCAAACTCTGTCCAAAGCTTACAGAGCCACATTTCTATTATTTATTTACACAAATTTTATGAGAAAGGGTGATAGTCCTGACACTACAAACAAATGCACTCTTGCACTGGAATATCAGTGCCCAGGGCATTTTACCTCCACACACAGAAAGGGAAGGACAAGTACAACATAAATGTAAAAACATTGCAGGGGGTACCCGACTGATTAAATAACCTGCACACACTTCAAAACTGTCACCCTAAAGTCATACTTAAACTCTCACGCAAATGTAGGTCAAACAAAAATCCTTGAATAGATCAAAACACCAGATACTTGGTTAACCACTCTTTTCAATAATACTTTGCAAATTCGATTCAACATGTTGAATTTGGTAAATGCACAAGACAGACACAAGGAAGGCTTAGGTTTGACTTTAAGTTTGTTCCTGAGGAATTTTGAAGAAAATGGGTTTCAAAACTGAGGTTGGCTCTTCCAACACACCTTGTACACTAAAGTGTGGACAAACAAACAGACTTAACCCATATGACCACACAAGTGGGATTACTTTCTCAAAAGACACAGAGAGAGTGTGTATATTCCTTACGATCCCTGGCTTTTATATAGTAAACACACAGTGAGACACATATGTGTACAAATCTATGTGTATTCCAGTCAGTAGTCAGTGGTTCTACAATAGCTCCGCCAATAGCTAGAGGTCAACAAATGCTCTATCCTGTTGACACAGATAACACTGGTGGAAAAAAGACAGGGGAACTGGATCAGATAACTTTTAAGAAAATGTCACCAGTAGAAGAAAGCCAGTCGGAATGGGACACAGACTGAATTAGTTTCTCTCCAGCAAAATGTCCAGAACCCACACGGAGAAAATCTATGAGAAAACAAGAAACCAAATACAGCTCTTGCTTTTTAAAGACACCCCCAAACATAATCTAAATATCAGTCTAATACTGGAAACTGGTAAGAGATATTAAATGTAATGGTTTTCAGGAAGTAAAACACAACAAACTAAGGAAGTATTAAGATAACAGTATCAAAAACTTTTAAACTTCCATAATATCCCAAAGCAATAATTAATTTTGATTTTAATGGCTGAAGTCAAGATTTACAGGCTCATTGAAATTAGTCTGCCAGAATTGTTTTTCACTCCCACCCACAGTATTTAACCTTCCAGTAAGATTCATACTTGTGGATCAATGTCATCCACATCTAATATGTACAGTTGTATTAGAACCAGGGGGTACCAGTGAATTCACAGTCTGTGGTAAGGACAAAAAAAATATATATATATATCACAAATGAAGATAATATTGCAAATCATCTGCATCATTTTGGCAAGATCTCAAGAATTGGCTTAGGCATAATCTAAGAATTGTATTTGAACTCACAACATGTGACATCTTATTTGGAATTCTTTCTCATAATGATCTTAATCTTCATATTGTTAATTTCCTGATACTACATGGCAAAAACTATCTAAACAATAGAAAGAGTAAAAATGAACAACTTTATTTTTCAGCCTTTTTGTCTAATACGAAATAAAAAACAGAAGCTCTGTGTGACCTCTACAGATACAGGAAGATAAGTCATAAAAAGGGTAAAATTTAGGAATTATTGTAACCGTCAATAGCACATCTGTATTATCATCGGTGTTATTATAATGGAGTGATGTCCAGTGTTGTCTGTATGTACCATATTTTGTACCTCTGCATATTTTGTACCTCAGTATATACCGTATTTTGTATCTCTGTGTATTGTATGTCCTGTTGCTCTTGTTTGTGTTTTTATCTCCAGCCTGCGGCCAAAGGCCGTGAGATTATAAAACGCCTTCCGTACATGCGTCCGTCTGTTCGTCACGTTTTTGCATAAACCTTAATAACTCATTCATTTATAAAGATATCTTCACCAAATTTGCAGGGAATGTTTATGGCTATGAAAACCTGTATCTGGAAAATTTTAGCCACATTTTGAAAAACAAAATGGCTGCCATAGCTAATTGATTGAAAATCATAAAAGTGCTCTAAATCTTGAAATATTCCAGCTAGCTTCATCAAATTTGCACAAAAGCTATATGGCTAGAAAAGCTAGCCGGATAGTAATTTTGGCCTAGTTCAAAAAACAAAATGGCCGCCATATCACGTGTTTAATGTCAAACAGGGTTATCCTATTAAAAAGGCCTTATATCTCCCCATATATTGCTCCTAGAGGTTCGGAATGTGAAAACAACTTGTAGGAAGTCATGGCCAGTCAATCTTTTCCAGGTGCTGAATTTGACCTTTGACCCCTGCTTCAAGGTTAAATGATTTCGTCACACTAAATCGTCCCTATTTCTCTCTTATTATTGGTGCTATGGCTTCAGAATATAAAGACAGACCATCAAAAGTCCCGGCCTTCAAATGGTTTGCCTGAGAAAAATTTTGGCCTTATTTTGAAAAACAAAATTTCTGCCATAGCCAATTATTTAAAAATCATTAAGATGCTCTAAAACTTGAAATATTGCAGCTAGGTTCATCAAATATGCGCAAAATATATATGGCTAGGAAAGTTAGCCTGATAGTAATTTAGCCTAGTTTCAAAAACAAAATGGCCATAATATCACATGTTAAATGGGATTATCCTATTAAAAAAGGACTTATATCTCCCTTATCATTGCTACTAGGGGTTCCAAATGTGAAAACAACTTATACAAAGTCAAGGCCTGAGACTATTTTCCAATTGCTGACTTTTACCTTTGACCCCTTCTTCAATGTCAAGTGGGGTTATCTTACTACAAAGGCCTTATATCTCCTTTAGTTCTCCATTATTACTGATTCTAAGGGGGGAGATAACCGCTGCGGCAAATAAAATAAATTTCAATAAAAAAAACAGTCAATTGAGAATTGGTCTGAACTTTATAAAGCCTGATTTTTAGGTCATATTATCCAGCAAAGAGTGCAAATAACACTATGGATATTGCACCTTAGACTCAAAAAACAAAAAAGGACTATTGGTCTCATTTTCATAAAATCCAAGCTCCAAAGGTGACACAAAGTGCAAAGACTATTCCACTCTATATCCAACATGAATATAATAAAGGAATGAATTTTTGACACTAATAAATCCCATTATGTTAATTAAACCAATAAACAATTAATTAATGGTTTATATACATTTACCACATATCCAGAACACTTATCTGAATATATTTGGAACAATAGGTCATAGAGTGCAAATTGCACCAATAAAAGTGCTTGCACCTACCCCTGCACCGGTGCAATGAGCCGGTGCAATTGCACCATTGAAAAAGTACTTTAGGGATAGGACTTGGTCAATTCTCCAGCCTCTGATGAGACAACCCACCTGATTGTCGAAATACAGTTGTGTGTGAATAAACATGACAGCATAAGGCCCACAACACTTTTATATAGTGAACTGTTAGAAGTGATTGGCACATATATATCTTTGTGTCTAATACACATTTGTAGGTTACATAGTTTTCGAGATATTAGTGAAAAACTGGAAGTTATTGATACTTATTACCCATGGTACCGAGGTGCCGTTGTATGGACAAAAAATATATCCCAGTCTGTATATACCCCTATATGGGTCAAATACAGCTTGCGATGGATAATGAAAATGCTTACACTAAGCCAGTCTATGACTCAAGATGTGAAACCTAAAGCATGAGAAAGTCAAGTGTCATACTAACCACACAAAACTGTAAAATAAAAGTGTTGGTGGGTGAAAAATTTACTTGACTTCTGTGTCAGCCGATTCCTGGTGTAATTAACATTTGGTAACTCTATTAAGAGTCCAAAAATGACTAACATCTATATCTACATATGGGATGTATTTGTCATCTCATATGCTTGAAACATCTTTGTATACTTAGGATGAGTTTTGTGGTCTTGTGGGTCAGAACTGCCAGAAGTATATGTTAATGAGGCAAGACATGTGAACTTTTGCCACAATATGTTACAGAGGCTACAAAGAAAAGCTCTTGTATTTCACATTAATTTATGGAAATTTAGGACAGTTGTAATATATATATATATTTAGGGGCATTTATCTGTTGCAAGACCGGAGTAAGTTTTGCTTTTGTCACTTAAAGGGGTGACCCAACCAGTGATGTTTACCTCATGTGGCCAATTTTATATTTGTTACTGTATCTATAATAGGTTTATGTATGCTAAGTGTGACTTTATGACAAGAAGATAAGAACACCACTCTATTTTAACAAACTGGGATAAGTGACAGACCTGCTTTTACTTCAAGCTAAAAACTCATGACTTGTACCAGTAAAGCTTCAAGAACAGATATCACAGATAAACAATATAACTCCTGGAAGTTAATCCACAAATATGAATGACTTTTAATGAGAGATAAGATTTTGTCTTAATGAATCAATAACTTGGATTATTTGCCAGGATTTTTCTATTTTCAAAGAAATTCTGTTGAAATAGTCTAAAAAAGTTAATAATCAGTTTAAGTTCTGATCAGAAATTGTGACAAGCTCTGAATCACAAAAACCAGCTGAAGAATGGTCGACTGTGGAGTGTGGAAGTGTGTTAGATTAGCCACAACAAGTGATAGTAACATAAGGAGTGGCTCCAAATATATATCAGACCAGAAGGTTCAACACTGAAAAGGATTGTCCTTAATCTGGTGTAGTCAATCAAGCCACTCCTCCCCCCACCTTCTCCCCACAAACTCTTTCCTGACTGATTAATAACTTGTGCTAACAGTACAATATGCAAAACAAGACCAGCTCATGAAAATTGGAAACCTTAAACAAAATATCCTTTAGTAGAATTTCACTACTTTATAAGCTACAGTTAAACAGAATCTGACAAGGGATCAGAAATGACAACTAGATCTTGTACTAACTAGAAATAGGACTCCCTGTTGATAGTTGCTGCGACATATGAATAGAAACAGGATAGCATAGAAGAACACACATTATCATGTGTAATGTCCACCCCATGAACCTTTTGCCAAAATTGTACAGTAGTCTTACAAGACCCTGTTTCATTTGTAAAATATATCAATGATGCTTAAATATTTATTAGTGTACATGTAAATTATTTCAGCTTCATGCCTTTTTGCATTGGTTGGGTCGAAAATTTTGACGAAGTCACTCTATCTTGCACGGTTAAGAAGATAGAAGCAAACTATAATACATCTTCTAGTTGAATGTGTTAGTGTAACAAGATTCTGGTCCGAAGTTAGTACATTAATTAAATCAAAAATTGGGTTAAACTTGCCGGTGAATGCATGTAGCATAATTTTAGGAGATCTTTCAAATAATGTATCAAATTTTCCAGTTAATGTAATCTATCTAACCGCAAAGTTTTTTATTTTCAAAATCTCAAGGTCAGCTGGCATTTTGTCTGTTGGGAATTTCTGTGAATATTTAAATAAAATATATCTTGAGCAGGAATATGTTGCTAAATTGGAATTCAAACATGGCAAATTTACAAATACTTGGAGTAGCTTTATTGCATTGTTCTCTTGTTGAAAGTTAATGTAACCTTTTAAAATTGCAATATTTTAAGTGATACCCACTGTGATACTGTACTATGTTGTTTAGAGTTTCGTGCTTTTTGTGAAATTGTATACTGTGATTGTGATGTCTTTTAAAAAAAAAAAAAAAAAAAAAAAAAAGATAGAAGCAAATTTCTGTTTTTCAATTTTTGGCAAAAATTCGAAAATTCAAAATGGCCGCCATTTTTGGGAAGAGGAAAATTTTTTGAAAATTGCCAAGAGTACATTTTTTAGATCCTGTATGGGTCGAAAATTTCAACGAAATAACTCTATTTTGCATGGTTAAGGAGATAGAACAAATTTGTGTTTTTTCATTTTGGGCAAAAATTCAAAAAATTCAAAATGGCCACCATATGTGGGGAGGGGAAAATTTTTTGAAAATTGCCAAGAGTACATTTCTTAGATACCCTATGGGTCGAAAATTTCGACGAAATCGCTCTATCTCGCACGGTTAAGGAGATAGAATCAATTTTGTGTTTTGCCATTTTTGGGAAAAATTTGAAAATTCAAAGTGGCCGCCATTTTTGGGGAGGGGAAAATTTTTTGAAAATTGCTAAGAGTACATTTCTTAGATACCCTGTGGGTTGAAAATTTCGACGAAATCGCTCTATCTCACACGGTTAAGGAGATAGAAGCAATTTTGTGTTTTGCCATATTGGGCAAAAATTCAAAAT
Organism: Sabellastarte sp. h YS-2021; assembly: GCA_964017235.1. NCBI lineage: Eukaryota > Metazoa > Annelida > Polychaeta > Sabellida > Sabellidae > Sabellastarte > Sabellastarte sp. h YS-2021. The sequence continues at coordinate 136,040,174 of OZ024927.1, read as the reverse complement.
GGCCGCCATATGTGGGAAGAGGAAAATTTTTGAAAATTGCAAAGAGTACATTGCTCAGATACCCTGTGGGTCAAAAATTTCGACGAAATCGCTCTATCTCACATGGTTAAGGAGATAGAAGAAAATTTGTGTTTTGCCATTTTTGGGAAAAATTCGAAAATTCAAAATGGCCGCCATTTTTGGGGAGGGGAAATTTTTTTTGAAAATTGCTAAGAGTTCATTTCTGAGATACCCTGTGGGTCGAAAATTTCGACGAAATCGCTCTATCTCGCACGGTTAAGGAGATAGAAGCAAATTTGTGTTTTGCCATTTTTGGCAAAAATTCGAAAATTCAAAATGGCCGCCATTTTTGGGGAGGGGAAATTTTTTTTGAAAATTGCAAAGAGTACATTCCTTAGATACCCTGTGGGTCGAAAATTTCGACGAAATCGCTATATCTCGCACGGTTTAGGAGATATGAGCACATTTGCCTTTTTCAGTACTCAAAATAGCCAATTACTCATTTATTTAATTAATTACTCACTGATCTATGAAGCAATTCCCCCCAAAAGCAATCCCATACAAGCTATTAACCCAATGAACCTCCATACCAAATTTCAGAAAGATAGGCTTAATAGCATTCCTTAAAATGTCTGGAAACCAAAGAGATACTCAAAAGTAGCAAAGTACCTATTACTCAGTTAGCTATAGAGCTATCATCACCAAAAGCAATCCCATACAAGCTATTAACCTAATAAACCTGCATGCCAAATTTGGTAAAGATAGGATAAGAACTGTTGCCTAAAATGTCAGGAAACCAAGTGTGACGCCGGACGGCGGAAAAAGCAAAAATAATATGTCCACCCCTCAGTGGGGTGGACATAATTCTAATAGTACTTTTGTGGCACTTAATCTCTATCTTAAAGACAGACTCTGAACACAAAGTACAGAAAATAGCATCAGACATGCCCGTACCCCACAGCCTTGGGAAATATTTTCAACACCATGAGATATAGAAGTACTGTACCAGTACAAACTTCAGGATACTTTCAGAGCACTGTCAGTTATATAAAGGTCCAAACAATGTTTAAATGGAGAAATAATGTTTAGAAGAAAGATAATGCGTATAAAGATGAAGTATTAAAACAAGATAATTCAATGACAAGAATTAATTAGTAAACTAAAATTCAACACTTTTTATATACATCTGCATTTCCGAATTATGGTTTAGATGGTTTGAATATTACCATGCATACAGAAGTGGTAATACATTTAATGAATGCTTATGTGTGGTGCTGGAGTAAAATCTGCGTCTCACTTGATGAAATTCTATCTCTTACAATGGGAAGTTATGAAAGTAAAATTCTTAATAAATTCTAATATGACTTTTGCTTAATCTGCATCAAAAGACAGACCCAAAGGTGCAACAAGATTTTAAAGGTCAAGGTCACTACGGCAAGGTAAAAGGTCAAATTAAAGTCACACCATGATAATACACACCTATAGCCAATAACCAATGTCCCTACCAAGTATCAACTTCCTACACCTTACGGTTTCCGAGATACAGCCCTGACGATTTTATAGGTCAAGGTCACTATGGCAAGGTCAAAGGTCAAATCAAGGTCACACCATGATGCTGCACACCCACACCCCCTAGCCAATGTCTCTACCAAATATCAACTTCCTGCACCTAACAGTTTCCGAGATAAAGCCCGGACAATACTTTATAGGTCAAGGTCACTATGGCAACGTTAAAGGTCAAATCAAGGTCAGACCATGACGTTGCACACCTACACCCCCTAATCAATATCCCTACCAAGTATCAACTTCCTACACCTTACGGTTTCTGAGATATAGCCTGGACAAGATTTTATAGGTCAAGGCCACTACGGCAAGGTCAAAGGTCAAATCAAGGTCACACCATGACGTTGCACACCTACACCCCCTAACCAATGTCCCTACCAAATATCAACTTCCCAAGCCTTACAGTTTCCGAGATATAGGCCGGACAACATTTTATAGGTCAAGGTCACTACGGCAAGGTCAAATCAAGGTCAGACCATGACGTTGCACACCTACACCCCCTAACCAATATCCCTACCAAGTATCAACTTCCTACACCTTACGGTTTCCGAGATATAGTCCGGACAAGATTTTATAGGTCAAGGTCACTACGGCAAGGTCAAAGGTCAAATCAAGGTCAGACCATGACGTTGCACACCTACACCCCCTAACCAATATCCCTACCAAGTATCAACTTCCTACACCTTACGGTTTCCGAGATATAGTCCAGACAAGATTTTATAGGTCAAGGTCACTACGGCAAGGTCAAAGGTCAAATCAAGGTAGGACTATGATGTTGCACAACTACACCCCCTAACCAATGTCCCTACCAAGTATCAACTTCCTACACCTTACAGTTTCCGAGATATAGCCCGGACAAGATTTTCAAACTCAAGGTCACTACGGCAAGGTCAAAGGTCAAATCAAGGTCAGACCATGACGTTGCACAGCTACACCCCCTAACCAATGTCCCTACTAAGTATCAACTTCCTACACCTTACGGTTTCTGAGATACAGCCCGGACAAACTATTTCCCGCCGCCCGACCACCCGCCCTCCCGCCCATCTGGACACCATGGGTGAAAACAATACCCCAACAGCCCTTAAGGGCTGTGGGGTAAAAAGCAGATATCCATAATCCTATAACCAGAGACATAGCAAGGTCATTGCCATGGAGAAAGACCAGGAAAAAAGAACAAAAACAAGGGTGGGTATGCTTTTGTAAAGCGATAGGGTTTCAACTTCTTTCTGAACAAAGTGACCGAAGTGGCTGAACATACATCATGAGGGAGATCCTTCCAAATCTTTGCAGCATCATATAAAAAGCTGAGCCCAAAGTGCTTAGTTACACTGATATACTGATGAGGTAAAGGGTGGGACCTCAAGCACCACACCATCAGCTTGATAGGTGATGAGTTTTGTACATACTATGTCTAGGCTTAAGACAAGGTTTAAAATATTTGGGATAACCACTTTGTAGGAACTAGTACAGCAGTAAGGCAGTCTTCAATACAGTGTGATGTTCAATATACTATTTGGACATAGTTACTATTTTATTGACTTGGTAGACGCTGCTGTTACATGTATCATGACCAGTAAAATACATGAAAAATAATGCAAGTTATTCAGTCACAAAGGCAAAGCAAGAACTGATATTTTTGTTGGGTTTCCCCCCATTTCCTGCACTACTTTCCTTATTTCATGTATCTGATGCAATACATGTCCTTTTTCAAAAAAACTTGGTTAAATTGTATTTTCTGGACATTTTTGTGACTCATCCAGCTGTCGGTTTCAACAAATGCTGTTGTATAGGCTGAAATTCCCACAAAATTCAAAGATTTTGATAAAAATCTATTTACCGGTAATATCACTTTTCAATTTCTGGTCTAAATTTGAACATTATTTCACCATAAACTTCATTTTGGAGAAGGCTTTTGTCTGTATCTCATCAGGCAGCTGCCTACGGACATTTAATGTTTCAGTCATATTTGTAGTTTAAATTTTTATGAAAAATAAAATGGCCATCACATAAAAAAGTTATTATCATGTGTAAATTAAAATGGCCATCACATAAAAAAGTTATTGTCATGTGTTCATTATCACTAAATACTGAATAGTGTATGGGTAGGAAAAACAGAATCTCAATATTTGGTAATTGGTATCATGACATGTAATAAATCAATGAACTTGACAATTAATTTATCAAACCAAGAAGATTACTAATTAAAACTAAATTTCAATGAAGTTGTCACACAAATTTATACAGTCATCTGAAGACAAAAAACCCTCATACCCTTCTTCTGTAATAAAAGTGCGCTTATTATAAATAGTATTTGGTTCTATCAGTTGCAGAATTTCTAAAAATACATAATGTGCTGTTCCAATGTCTACATAAGAATACAGATCACACATAATGTAATTGTAATGCCCCTTTCACACTACAGGTGGTATACCCCTTGGTTAGAAGTTTTACTCGGTGATAGAACCGCCTTCCAGGACACCTCATATCTTCCGAGATTTGGTGTATCCATAACGTATGACGCACATGGTCAGTAGCCACTGATGGGACATAGTGTGTAGGAGTAGGATGACAGTACAAATGTTGGTCACCGAGAGTCAACCTCACTTAACCTCAACTCACCTTCGGCAGGAATTGAACGAATATGTGCTACTGAAACGAGAACGAGTCACAACCTTATATAAAGCCCGGACCAGGCCTTTAGTTACCATATGAAAAATTTTTCTGTGGAAGGTCACTGAAATGTACGAACGGAGACAGGGACACATGTATAAAGGGACGGTGATAGGGCGGAAAAGAAGGAATGACCGAGGGTGAATCATGGACAATACTTCAGAGGCGGAAGTTTTAAACTTTTCAAAACTTCCGTAGGACACTCGAGGAATTGGACGGTCGGCCACTGTGTCATTAGACTTGTTCCAAGTCTTTGTATTTCTTATTCCACCAAATCTGACATACATGGAATCATTATGAACCCATCATGATGCGTGGGAAAATTACTGAGGAATGAAATAGCCCCACATTCTGGTCAAAAAGTCATACAGTCCTCATATAATACCTAAGACAAAAGGACTTCAGGAAAGTCTACTGTGTCATAAGCTCGCACACAGACATCAGACAGTAGTTGAAGGACTGGGGCATTTTGTCTAACGCCTATAAAAATGTGAAAGGGGTTTTAGATGGTGGAATGGACAGAACTAAAGAAATTTATAAAATTTATCCAAATTTACAGACACTCCTTCCATCAGTGCTCAAGCATGAGATGTTGTAATGTATTATTTCATGGTGGGATGGTTAGACATTTAATTGTCAGTGGCAATTTACCATCATAGCCAATCAATTAAAATTTTAAATGATCAATTAATTTAATATACTGGGATAAATCCTATGTTTTAAGATATAACTACATATACATGTTACAGTCAATCTGTGAAACTAGTCATTATGCATAATAACTAAAATTTTTAGTTGTTTCACGTAATGACTGAAATTTATGGTTCATTTTTACACAAATTGACTGAAAAGATTTCGGTCTCAGCTGTAATCCCTCCGCCTAGTGGTATGTCTGTTTTTAACATAATGATCGCACAGATTTTATTCATTTTAAATTAATAACTTTTTGTTTATTTTTACCATCATACTTACTGGAAATGGGCATTTTCAGTGGAGATTAAAAGACTTTGAAACCACTGAAATTCTCACCAATTCAATACACACTTCATCCCAGAAAGTGTTTCATGGTATAATGACCAACAATGCAAAAAAAAAAGGTGAATAACTGATTCTTAATCAATTACTGGTCAGTAAAGTTGGTGATTAATGAATCCAAAAATGATCTAGCATATTTTTTTTTGTTATATCAATGCCATCAATAATACAATAATATCCCACTCTAGGTATAAGTAATTACCATGTAATAATCTGCATCATAAAAGTAATCTTTAAAGTGTTCATTTTCTAACACATAACCTTTAACACTGATGTAACTTCCTGCAATTATGTAGCTTCCAATCTCCCACACAATCCAACAGTGAGCAAATATGAACAACAGAAAACCATGATGACTTTTGTAAACAGTAAGTCTGACAAAACATACAAAAGGATGTCAAAGATATTGCGATAAATTTTTTTCTTGTAAACCCATAACCATTAAAATTGCAATCAGAACTAACATGAAAGAGACGATACCAGTTCATAAGATTTTATTTCCCACTAATAATCATAAGAGCTCTTAAAGTGTCTCAACATTTTCACTAAGAGGGACTAACACTCCAAAATATATTTTCATTTCAAGTGGCTCAATTCTTGGCACCCCAAAGACAAATTTCTTTATGATTGGGACTGAAACATATTAAATTTAATGAATTCTCCAGTTAATCTTTCCTGTGTATTCAATGTATCATTCAATTTTTTTTCCTCTTTGGTTTATCAGAAAATTGGATATATAGGTGAAGAAAAACCCAGAAACCAAAACTGCCTGTGATTAGTCAACCTAATAGTCTATACTTGTCTGGAGATGGGACATCTTACCAATTTATAAGTTAGCAACAGGTGTCCTCTTTTTAGGAAAAGTACTTCAGACGCTGCTTAAAATCTTAAACAAAGGTCAGTGGTCTCGGTCGATACAGTACAATTTGGTCAATATGCCCCAGTATATTTTGCCCCTGTATTTTCTTTCTTTAAAATTATGGAGAAAATCGTAAGAAATTTATTTTTGTGACCATTTTATTCCACTTATTTCTGACCCAATACAGAACTTGAATAAATTTGACTTCTTGTTGGCCATCTTTAATAAGTGTTTGGAGTAATGAACGTCTGATACTGTGGCAAATTTCCCATTTATTACGATATAATCTAGGTTGATGATGACTAACCGAACAAATTTACACCCAATTTTGATTCCATCTGAAAATAAAATGTTTGTAAAGTCTACCTCTGTAGAGAGTACGTATGGCCATATATTAAAATTGCAGTTATATTAAGTAATAACAAAATGTCTGTTTAAAAGCCACATATTAAATTGCAGTTACATTAAGCAATAATAAAATGTCTGTTCAAATGATGAAAAATCATGGGGCTATTTCCAAGTAAAATAGATTAATATATCTCTTACTTCCATGGAGTTTTAGTTTAACACATATGGCCTGGTCCAGCATAAGTAGCAATTAATTCAAGTATACTACACTGTCAAAAGGTTTGTTTATGATGGAGACAAAGAGCCAACTTTGTATTTACCAAAGTACTTTCATTTTTTTCCCTTACTTTTAACAGACAGAAGTTTGAGGTTGTATTCTTAAACACCTAAAAAGCTTTTATTCCACTCAAATTTCTACTATATCCCGAATTTTAATCTACTTAAACCAAAATGTGGTATTCTGAAGAAAATATTTATTTACAAATAAGAACTAGATTGGGCCAACTCGGCGCCAACATATCCCCAGACAGGTCATCACTCACGCCACAGGTTTTGATCGGGAATTTTTTAAAACATAATTACCCATTATTATATGAACTTCAGCACATCAATCTACTCTGTTTATATCTTCCCAAGGAAGATGGTGTATCCCCAGACACCGAATACATAACTCAAATTATATTTTTAATCTTCCTGCAATGATAACTCTAAACCTATTTTCAAAGTATTTAAATGATTGATGATTGAATGTCCATTCTAAAATAATAATCCCAAAAGAGCATATCTGTTTCTATATTTGTTGACAAATAAAATATTATTTTAACTCAACTCATCATACTTTTCAATCTTCCTTCAAAGTATTTAAATGATTGATGATTCAATGTCCATTCTAAAATTCATAATCCCAAAAGCGCATATCTGTTTCTATATTTGTTCACAAATAAAATATTATTTAAAAACAAATTATTTATATTATTATTTTATTATATTATTTTTAGAATTTGCAAATTGTTTTCAGTTATTCATTTCCTCTATACCTATATATGTGGTCCATATATATGCAACCTAAATATGTGACACAATCTCAGTTCTGACTCCCCTTTGTGTTATATGTAATGAAGCCCACTACCTCCCACCCCCACCCCTCTCCCCTTCTCCACACCTCTCTCACTATTACACAAGATCTGCAACCCCATTGAGTTCTTTGTTTCTCATCTGATATCATTAAATACCTTTGTTTATTTAGTGTCACTCAATATAGCTGGAGGTCCCAGAGGTGGGGATAAATGGTAAACAAACAATCTATATAAAAGGGGTACTCAAATACAAAAAGAATTGAGAATTTTAAGTATGTGATTATCAACTGAAATGAGTTCATAACTGTAGGAGCTGTGTCAAAATTAACTGAGGCAAGTTGAATAAAACTGGGCTAGTTGAGGGTTAAAAATCCCCTAGTTTTACTACATAAGGATATAATTTCATTAATATTGGGACTTAAAGCTCACTTAAAGAGTCCATTTTGTCTACTTGAATATGTTTAACCAGTTTCATTTTAAAAAGTTAAAAACTCAGCAAGCAGAGGTATAACACACAAAAATAAGTTCTTAAAAGACTAAGATAGCCATAACATTATTAATAATCAAAATTTAAATAGACAGGCATTTCCTTTGAAAAATTCAAAGATTTCAGCTCTATAACCCACATAGTTTGACAGTTACTGGGCTTTAAAGTGGCATAATGTCCATAAATTGGGTTTCTGTGGGCATTTTACAATTGTTAAAGAGACCTTAGCAATTAAACTACAGATCTGAAACTTTTTGGGGGACATACATAACAAACAAAAATTATATATAATACAGTTTAAGACTTGTCACACTAAGCATTTCCAAATAACAGGGCAAAATACGGAAAAAATGTCAAAAAAGGCACTTGGGCGAGTGTCTATGGCCCTCATACACAGGTTAAATGTCTACTAAAAACCTTGATTTTCGGCACATGTAAAAAGGACATAATAATGTATTCCCAGATGGGATTTCAGCTCCATCAATCACATAGTTTAACAGTCACAGGGCTTAAAGGTGGTAAAAAGTCCAAAGTCGATGTGGCTTTCAAATAGAATATGTATCTAATAAAGTTTGAAACTTCTCAGACTTACCATTTCCAAGTTACAGAGCAAAATATGTGAAAAATGTCTTAAAAGTGTCACTCAGGTGGGTGTTTAAGGTCCTCATACACAGGTTAAATGTCTACTTGAAGCCTTGATTTTTGGCACATGTAAAAAGAACATAATAATGTATTCCCAGATGAGATTTCAGCTCTATCAGTCACATAGTTTAACAGTCACAGGCCTTAAAATTGGCAAAAAGTCCAAATACTGGGTCTTTATGGGCCTTCTAGAGACCTAAATGTGGCCTTTAAATTAAAGCTTCAGACTTAAAATTTGTCACATACTAAGATTACACATAGAATATACATCTAATACAGTTTGAAACTTCTTAGACTTACCATTTCCAAGTTACAGGGAAAAATATGTGAAAAATGTCTAAAAATGGTCACTCGGGTGGGGATTTATGGTCTCATACACAGGTTAAATGTCTTCTTAAAGCCTTAATTTTTGGCACATATAAAAATAACATACTAATATCTTCCCAGATAGGATTTGAGCTCTATCAGTCACATAGTTTGACAGTCACAGGGCTTAAAAGTAGCAAAAAGTCCAAATATTGGGTCTTTGGGAGCCTTTTAGAGACCTCAATTTGACCTTCAAAATTAAAGCTTCAGACTTAAAATCTGTTACATACTAAGATTACACACAGAATATATATCTAATACAGTTTGAAACTTCTCAGACTTACCATTTCCAAGTTACAGGGAAAAAGATGTGAAAAATGTCTTATAAGGGTCACTCGGGTGGGTGTTTATGGTCCTGATACACAGGTTAACTGTCTATTAAAGGCCTAAATGTTGGGGCACATATAAGAAAACACATAGATATATTCCCAGATTATATTTAACTTAAGATGAGAGACATAGTTTGAAAGCTACAGTGCTTGAAAGTGGCAAAAAGTGCATAAATTGGGTCTCTGTGGGCACTTTTGAGACCTTAAGTCGACCCCTTTGGGTAAACCTACAGCCCTAAAATTTTCTACAGACAAGGATTACATATCAAAGTTATACCTAGCGCAGTTTGAGACTCATCAGAATTACCACTTCCAAATTATAGGGCAAAATATATGAAAAGTATAGCAAAAAATCCCTAAGTGGGGGTATTTATGGGCCTCAAACACAATTTTCTCCTCAACTTAAAGTCGTGATTTTCGGCACATGTACTAAGAACATATTAATGTGTTGTCAGGTAAAATTTCAGCCAGCTGAGCATCATAGTTTGTGACCTACAAGGCTCTAAGTGGCCAAAAGTCCAATTTCTGACCTTAAGGTGGCCATAAGTTCTTTTTTACTGGGAGTTTAAGGTCACCTTAAAATAGGGATCTTCCTTTGGGCACCCTTAACATGTGTACCAAGTTTGAAAAAAAAATATTAATTTGTTTTTGAGTTATCGCGTCCACAAGGAAATTTCTACGGCGGCGGCGGCGGCGGCGGCGGCGCGACGGACCTGAATCCAATATATCCCCGACTTTCGTCTGGGGATATAATAAATAAATGCCGGACCTACTGGGGTTGAAAGATATAAACTTCCAGGTCATTAAATCCTATGAACCGTATTATGATTAAATCTGTGACTTGAGCAGGAAAACATGATCTGGTATCCATTTAGTGAGAAGTGACCAGAATGTGAGTAACCATGTGTTAGTGGTAACTCATTGCAAGTACAGTAGAACCTCTATTATCCAACCCTCTAGGGAGAGTAACTATTAGGTTGGATAACAGAAAGCATGAAATAACAGGTTTAAATGGAGTTGAGAGAGTGAGTTTGAATAATCGAAAAATTGAAAATAGCGGTTCTACTGTACTTGTGATGCACACATGGTAGTTGATATAAATAAATTTATCGGAAATAAAATATCAAATACCGTATTTTTCCAAAATATGGCCCGGGCGTTAATTATTTTCAAATGGCATCAGACCAGGCGTTAAATTGAACCAGGCGTTCTTTTGAAATACAAAAAACAGTGTTATAAATTGTAAACAGTGTGCTTCGTACCAGGCGTTAATTTGAACCAGGCGTTTATTTGAACCTGGGTGTTATTTTGGAAATTTACGGTATCTGAATATAAGGAAAGTTACACGAAAAAAAAAAAAAGAATATTAGGTTGATTATTGTGACTGAAAACTTGGAACGGGTTGGTAGCATATTTTCAGTTCCAGTATATCGCCAGTGCAAGACCATTCTGATTAAAAGACAAGAGGAGAGTGCCCGTGAACGGGCACTGTGTCAGCTGACTGAGTGTTTTTGATTTGTTTAGGTAATAATGAGAGGAAAGCATAATTATCAGGGAAAGTGCTGTACAGAAGTACAGTAAATGGTAATTGAACAGCATGTTCAAAAGAAATTCTGAAGGTGACAGAAGAAAAGGACAAAAAAGTTGTGCCCTGCAAATGGTATTATGAAGGAAAGTAACAAGGTAACTGTTTAAGTGTAAAAAGTAGGTTAAAACATATTTAAAAAATACTGCAAATGCAGTATCCTCGTACGACCTTGAAGAAGGGGTCCAAGGTCAAATCCAACCACACAAAAACATTCCCAGCCCATGATTTCCTATAGGTTGGTTTACCATCCCAAACCTCTAGGACCAATAATAAGTGAGTTATAAGCACTTTTAAGTTTGGCTGTCCTTATTTGACCTTGAAGGAGGGGTCCAAAGGTCAAATCTGACCACACCAAAAGATTCCCAGCCCATGATTTCCTATAGGATGGTTTACCATCCCAAACCTCTAGAACCAATAATAAGCGAGTTATAGGCACTTTTAAGTTTGGCTATCTTTGTTTGACCTTGAAGGAGGGGTCCAAGGTCAAATCCGACCACACCAAATGATTCCCAGCCCATGATTTCCTGTAGGTTGAGTTTACCATCCCAAACCTGTAGGACCAATAATAAGGGAGTTATAAGCAATTTTAAGTTTGGCTATCCTCGTCTGACCTTGAAGGAGGGGTTCAAGGTCAAATCTGACCACACCAAAAGAATCCCAGCCCATGATTTCCTATATGTTGGTTTACCATCCCAAACCTCTAAGACCAATAATAAGCAAGTTATAAGCACTTTTAAGTTTGGCTATCCTCGTTTGACCTTGAAGAAGGGGTCCAAGGTCAAATCGGACCACATCAACAGATTCCCAGCCCATGATTTCCTATATGTCTGTTTACCATCCCAAACCTCTAGGACCAATAATAAGCAAGTTATAAGCACTTTTAAGTTTGGCTATCCTCATTTGACCTTGAAGGAGGGGTCAAAGGTCAAATCTGACCACACCAAAAGATTCCAAGCCCATGATTTCCTACAGGTTGGGTTACCATCTCAATAATTAGGGAGATATAAGCACTTTTCATGACTGACAAAGAAACGCCTGTGGCGGCCATCTTGGTTTTCAAAATGAGGCCAAAAATATTCCCAGTCAAGATTTTATAATGAGGAACATATCCTGCGAATTTGAGATCTCTACCTATAATACCCTTTGCTCTAGAGGGTCAACAAATGTCCTTGTTTAAAGTCGAATAAACATCCCTGGCGGCCATCTTGTTTTTCAAAATGAGGCCAAAAATATTCCCAGGCAACATTTTATGGTTATTAATATATCCTGCAAACTTGAGAAGGCTAGCTATAATATTTTTTTCATTAGAGCGGTAATGGTTAAATCTCTCTACACACTGCGGCTATCCAGTGGATACAATGATTTACTCAATAGTGAGAACCTGAAAGTAGCTATTGCTCAGCTATGCCATGACATAAAGGTCTGCAATTTCACTACGTTATAACTGACCAAAAACTAGAAAAATGTTTTTGCTAACAAAAACTAAGCGTCCCAAAAAGGTTCACTGCAATATAATATACAGTAGAAAAAGGTTTTTGAAAATAAAAACATGCAGTGCTGAGAGAAGAAGTGAAAGTTAAGGAGACAGTGTGGAAGTTCATGCATTAACATGAAAGAAAAATTTAAGCTTTATTTTGTTTTGTATGGTCATAAATTGCGAAAAGTTAATTGAATAAATGCTCTGGCTAAGAATGCATAAAGCATCAATACTTATAATAGGTCGAAAGTTACACCATAAAACTACTTAATTAAAGAGTAACAGTGCTATATAAATGCCATATATCTATTTACATTTTAGAAAAAGGCATAGTAAAATGTGAGCCTTGAAAGGCAAGAAGTTTATGACACAATGCTTTGAACACATCTATCTGGTAAATCTGACCAGCTTTCTAGACTCTTCACATAAGGTTTCCCAATACCTCTGAATACATTGTAAATCTCTAAAAGCAAGAATAAAATAGATATAAGGCAAAAACACAAAATCGGCTATTTTATGACCCCAGTTTGACCCATAAGGGGGGATCCGGGAGTAAATCTGACCAGCTATCTAGACTCTTCACATAAGGTTTCCCAATACCTCTTAATACATTCAAAAACTCTAAAAGCAAGAATAAAGGAGATAAGAGGCAAAAACACAAAATCGGCTATTTTATAACCCCAGTTTGACCCATAAGGGGGGATCCGGGGGGTAAATCTGACCAGCTACCTAGACTCTTCACACAAGGTTTCCCAATACCTCTTAATACATTCTAAACTCTAAAAGCAAGAATAAAGGAGATATAAGGCAAAAACACAAAATCAGCTATTTTATGACCCCTAGTTGACCCATAAGGGGGGGTCCGGGGGTAAATCTGACCAGCTATCTAGACTCTTCACATATGGTTTCCCAATACCTCTTAATACATTCTAAAGCTGTAAAAGCAAGAATAAAGGAGATAAAAGGCCAAAACACAAAATCGACTATTTTATAACCCCAGTTTGACCCATAAGGGAGGATGCACGGGTAAATCTGACCGGCTATCTAGACTCATCACATAAGGTTTCCCAATACCTCTTAATACATTCTAAAACTGTAAAAGCAAGAATAAAGGAGATATAAGGCAAAAACACAAAATTGGCTATTTTATGACCCCAGTTTGAGCCATAAGGAGGGCTCCGGGGGTAAATCTGACCAGCTATCTAGACTCTTTACATATGGTTTCCCAATACCTCTTAATACATTCTCAAGCTCTAGAAGCAAGAATAAAGGAGATATAAGGGGAAAAGATGAAATTGGCTATTTTATGACCCCAGTTTGACCCCTACAGGGGGGTCGGGGGGGAAATTTGACTTGCTTTCTAGACTCTCCACATATGGTTTCCTACTACCTCCCAATACATTTTATGGCTCTAAATGCAATACTTAAGAAGATAATAGGGGGGGTTCACATGAATTTTAAGCTTTCTGATTGGTACCTGTGAGAAAATCACTCATAAATCAGTCAATTTTCATCGGATTGCTCCCAAAATCTAATCAGCTCACGTTTTTGAAAGTATAAACATGTGTATGAAGTTACAAGCCTCTGCGGTCAGTAGATTTTCCTGAACTGCGATGACGGGCGGGTGTACCCGAAAAAACTATTTTTTGATCATGTCACCTTGATAAAGATCAAAGGTCAAATTTAAGCATGTGGAAAAATTTTCCCACGCCTAAGGTATATAACTGCCAAATAATGGTTAAAAAGCTTGCAATAATAAGGGAGATATTCAAGGGAGACCATAATGCGGTGGCGGCGGCGGCAGCTAGGAAACTGAGGTGAAACCAAATAAGCGCCCTTTCAGGAACGCTTAATTATGTGAATAACATATTTAAACAAAATACTCTAAATGTAATAGTTTTCAAGTTACAAGTGATTTACTCAACAGTGATAACCTCAAAGTAGCTATTACTTAGCTATGCAAAGAGCTACAAGTCTGAATTTTTACTATATTATAGCTGACCCAAAAGTAGGTGAACAACATATTTAAGCAAAATACTGTAAATGCAATAGTTTTCAAGTTACAACCGATTTACTCAATAGTGAGAACCTGAAAATAGCTATTGCTCCGCTATGCCATGAGCTATAGGTCTGTAATTTCACTATGTTATAGCTAACCCAAAAGTAGGTGAACAATATATTTTAACAAAATACTCCAAATGCAATATTTTTCAAGTTATAGCTGATTTACTCAACAGTCAGTGCCTGAGAATAGCTATTGCTCAGTTGTGCCATGAGCTACAGGTCTGTAATTTCACTATCTTATAGCTGACCCAAAAGTAGCTGAATAACATATTTGCACAAATTTCTGTAAAGGCAATAGTTTTCCAATTACAACTGATTTACTCAACAGTGAGAACTTCAAAGTAGCTATTACTCAGCTATGCAATGAGCCACATGTCTGGAACTTCACTATGTTATAGCTGACCCCAAAATAGGTGAATAACATATTGCAACAAAATACTCTAAATGCAATAGTTTTCAAGTTATAAGTGATTTACTCAACAGTGATAACCTAAAAGTAGCTATTACTCAGCTATGCCATGAGCTACAGGTCTGAAATTTTACTATGTTATAGCTGACCCAAAAGTAGCTGAATAACATATTTATACTAAATTCTCTAAATGCAATAGTTTTCAAATTACAAGTGATTTACTCAACATTGAGAACTTCAAAGTAGCTATTACTCAGCTATGCAATGAGTCACAGGTCTGGAACTTCACTATGTTATAGCTGACCCCAAAATAGGTGAATAACATATTGCAACAAAATACTCTAAATGCAATAGTTTTCAAGTTATAAGTGATTTACTCAACAGTGATAACCTAAAAGTAGCTATTACTCAGCTATGCCATGAGCTACAGGTCTGAAATTTCACTATGTTATAGCTGACCCAAAAGTAGGTGAACAACATATTTAAGCAAAATACTGTAAATGCAATAGTTTTCAAGTTACAACTGATTTACTCAATAGTGATGACCTAAAAGTAGCTATTACTCAGCTATGCCATGAGCTACAGGTCTGAAATTTTACTATGTTATAGCTGACCCAAAAGTAGCTGAATAACATATTTATACTAAATTCTCTAAATGCAATAGTTTTGCAATTACAACTGATTTACTCAATAGTGAGAACCCCAAAGTAGTTATTACTCAGCTATGCAATGAGCTACAGGTCTGAAATTTTACTATGTTATAGTTGACCCAAAAGTAGGTGAACAACATATTTAAGCAAAATACTGTAAATGCAATAGTTTTCAAGTTACAACTGATTTACTCAATAGTGATGACCTAAAAGTAGCTATTACTCAGCTATGCCATGAGCTACAGGTCTGAAATTTTACTATGTTATAGCTGACCCAAAAGTAGCTGAATAACATATTTATACAAAATTCTCTAAATGCAATAGTTTTCCAATTACAACTGATTTACTCAATAGTGAGAACTTCAAAGTAGCTATTACTCAGCTATGCAATGAGCCACAGATCTGAAACTTCACTATGTTATAGCTGATCCCAAAATAGGTGAATAACATATTGAAACAAAATACTCTAAATGCAATAGTTTCCAAGTTATAAGCGATTTACTCAACAGTGATAACCTAAAAGTAGCTATTACTCAGCTATGCCATGAGCTACAGGTCTGAAATTTTACTATGTTATAGCTGACCCAAAAGTAGCTGAATAACATATTTATACGAAATTCTCTAAATGCAATAGTTTTTAAGTTACAAGTGATTCTACTCATGATGGAAGTTACTGAAAAGCCCAAAAGTAGCTATTACTCACTTAGCTATTGAGACACCCAACTTACTCACCATATTGTAGCTATGAAAAAAGTAGCTTTTACTATGTAAAAGCTGACCCAAAAGTAGCTGAATAACATATTTATACGAAATTCTCTAAATGCAATAGTTTTTAAGTTACAAGTGATTCTACTCATGATGGAAGTTACTGAAAAGCCCAAAAGTAGCTATTACTCACTTAGCTATTGAGGCACCCAACTTACTCACCATATTGTAGCTATGAAAAAAGTAGCTGAATAACATATTTTAACAAAATGCTCTAGATGCAACAGTTTTCTAGTTATAAATGATTTTGTGCATGATTTCATGAATTTTAATGCATTAAAAATTATTAAAAAAATTTATTTAAAAAAAAGTAAGACAGATCCAGGTCTCATACTCACACAAGAGAATCTACCTCTAGCCTAGTACATATATGCAAGATATGAGTGAAATCCCTGCAATAGTCACTGAGAAAATTGTGATTAAGTGTTGAAATGTTCACACTTTTGGTGGGGGTACCCCCCTTGTAATGTCTCTAGCAAACAGACGCACAGACAGATTTGCATGCCTTGAACAATTTTTCATCCTCGATAGATAAGGTATCTTTTAAAAAAAACAGCACGTCTCTAGGCCTTGTAGTTTTGGAGGAGAAGTTGTTCACGCGGACGCGTACGCCCACGCCGCAGAGTGACGACATAATGTCAGCTGACTGACAAGTCAGCTGACATAAAAAACCAATGTATTTTAGTACATCTCCAATTGAATAGACCCACTCATGAAAACAAAAATAGCATCAGAGATGCCCATACCCCACAGTCTGGGGAAATATTTTTCAACACGATGAGATATAGAAGACGTGAAACAGTACAAAGATCGCGATACTTTCAGAGCAGTGTCAGTTATATAAAGGTCCAAATAATGTTTAAGTAGAGAAAAATGATGTCTAAGAGAAAGAAAATGTATATGTTACAGTAAATATGCGAAATCAGAAAAAACGCGTATTTACTGAAATTTTCAGTAAATCTGCATATTTACTGATTTGGTCAGTAAATACGCGTATTCCCTGAAATTTTCAGTAAATACACATATTTACTAAATCATAATGAAGACTTCATATCTTTAATAGTTGGGTGTTATCTGCTATGTCTTCAAATTATATCTTTAATAGTTGGGTGTCATTTGATATGTCTTCATAATGACAGCTATTTAAAACTTTAATTGGCTTTGTCATATTCAAAGTTTGAGACCATGACGTTGCACACCTACACCTCCTAACCAATGTCCCTACCAACTATCAACTTCCTACACCTTATGGTTTCCAAGATATAGCCCGGACAAGATTTTATTGGTCAAGGTCACTACGGAAAGGTCAAATCAAGGTCATACCATGACATTGCACACCTACACCCCCCAACCAATGTCCCTACCAAGTATCAACTTCCTACACCTTACGGTTTCTGAGATACAACCCGGACAAACTTTTTCCCGCTGCCTGTCCATCCACACACCATGGGTGAAAACAATACCCCGACAGCCCTTAAGGGCTGTGAGGTAAAAATTACCATATAAATTGAAAGCAGTTCATTCCCGGACAAATTTCACTTATTTTCACTTGATATACTTGGATTTCTCTCACCTCCTTACTCGGCACACACAGAGGTGTCCCCAGTGTAACAAATCCAGCCTCCACAACTACACCGACAACTATAGGGTCTCTGCTGTTGAAGATATATTGCGGTAACACCCGTAGTTTACATGGAAATACTGCCACGTGTTTGAACTCCTCCTGTTTGCCTTTTTTATACTTGGCTCTGTAGTCCATAAAACTGTCAAATAAGTGGTAAATGATCTCTGCAGTAAAGATACGTATCCCTAAGCTTTCTGCCATGTCATTAGCGTCCCTCTCCACTTTCACGTCAAATGCAAGGATCACGGCATATCTGTTTTGAAAGGAGAAAGACAGGATAGGATAAGTCATACGCAATGAAGTTTAACAGGTTTTAAATAGAATCTATTTCAAATTGATAATTGAGTAGTTATTGGGAAAAAAGTACTCTTCTAAAAATTCTGATCAAACAGATGCTTTCTAAAAGTGGTCCCTTCTATCATGACACAATTGTCTTCTCTGTATATTTCAGGGTACTTCCATCAATAAATAGCATCTTTTTTATTAAAAAAAAGATGATCAAAGGTTACAGGAATAATATGTAAAGAAATATGAAAATTCACCACAATATGTGAAATTCGCCTGTGGGGAAATTCCCTCCTATTTCCTTGAATTGTGGGAAATTTGTTAGATATTTGTGATTTGTGACCACATGAGACCTCTGATCTCCTCTAATGCTGAATTAGCCCAATTTTTTATTATTTTGTCTTATTTTTAAAGGGTCTCCCCCCTACCCCCACCCCACCTGTGGTAAATTACACATTTTTTGCTCTAAGATATAATAATAATTATATATAATATAATAATATATATAATAATAATTCAGATATTATAAGACTAATATGACACTTACTGTGGATCTCTGTCTAACATCACAGAAGCTTTCATCACATCTTTCTTATGGACTGGTCCAATGTTGATACCAGAGTACTGGAAAATAAAGGTGAAGCTTTGTAAAAGCAACCATTTTAAATAGGGCTACACTTCTCCTGTCCTACCTCTGTATTAAAGAACTGAAAGGTTTAAATATCATACTCAAATTAATACAATTTCATATATTTATCAATCAGTCACTAAATTTATGAATACAGGCCTGTTTCATGATTTATACAGTGTAACTCTACCTTTTCAATTACACACACACAAACACCAAAAAAAAAAAATTCTTTCTGCTCAAGAAGATGAAACCACCCAATAGTAAATGGGATCTTAAATGTACTTTTTTCAATAATTTAATTCACTGTTGTGGTTATGTTTTTGATGCATCACATGGTAAATATTACCCCATATTCATTCATCTCTGATCCCTTTACTCTTCTTGAAACTAAAATAAAACATCTTCCAATTTATCAGAATATTAATGTACATGTTCAATATGCCCTCATCCAAATAATTTTTTTACAAATTAATAGTTGTCAGCACTCTAAAGCTTTTGTCTTATTTCATAAAGAACCAGGATAACATTTGTAAGCTCCAACTGCAACACTGTCTTGGTTAAGTTTTTATTTCTTAAATTAACTTTCTTTTTAAATAGAACTAAATACAAAATACTCTGAAAACAATCTTTTTGCCAATGTAGATTTACGGTAGAATCCCTACAATATGAACAGGTTCAGAGATTGACATATTGTTTAGGTTAATATAACAGTAGAAGCATAGAAGCATTATAAGATGAAACAATATAATGCAATTACAACTTTGTGGAAGTGGAAATTAGTTCATAAAATTAAATATTCAGGTAACGGTCAGGTAACAAAGTTCCACTATACCGTGTTTCTACAAAATCCTTGCTAAGTGAAAAGAAGTTCTATCTGATATTTTTCTGTATTCAGACAGTGATCCAGATCACTCTCAAAATTTAATGTAGAAATAACACACGACTAGCGTGGGGTTATGCAGGGTTTTACAACGAATAGCGATATTAGTAACATGAAGGCGAAGCCTGAGTGTTTCTAATGCGCTATGAGTTGTAAAACCCTGCATAACCCCACGCTAGGAGTGTGTTATTGCTATTCTAACATGACATTTCATTCTTCACATTTATTTCTGGTCTTCTTATTGTTTTGATAATGATTCGTAGTGCATATTCTTTGTAATTTGACTTTTAAAAAGTGAAGCGGGATTATCGCCCACACATGAAAAACTGGCCGTGAGGTTATGCTCAGTTTTACCACTGAGATTGACCAATCAGAATCGCGGACACAAGCGTGTCATGTTAGAATAATATGCAATTTGGACCAAGACCCATGTTCTCATTACTTTACATGATGATCCAACCAGTAATATTTTCATAATCCTGCTAACAGCAAACATTGATGAATTTAACATTCGGGTAATGGTCAGGTAACAAAGTTCTACTATACTTCTACTATACCTCCTTGACGGAGGTAACATGTTCAATGAGAAATCCTCACAACTTACAGGTATCTCAGAATCTTTTAAAAATTTGAGTAGAGCCTCCATGGAACCCAAAGTGGAGGCCTGGACAAACACACCCTTGTCCTGTAACTTTATGCCTGACAGAATATCCTCCAGTGCATCTTCCAATTGCTCCTAAAATACATAAGGAGAGAAGCATATACATTTCAAATAATGCATGGACATACATAGAAAACTGCAACATGGATTCTGATAATAAATTTCATTAGAGTTTCTAGACTTGCTCCAAGTCTTTGTATTTGTATCCATCAGTAACTTCAACAGTTAAATTTAAATTATAAACTTGCAGGAGTTCATTATACCACAAGCATTCAGGAGTACGGGAGATAGTCTCTGAAAAAACAAAGGGTCAGGGCTGTTTCTCCAAAAGTCATACAGTACCCATATATTACACAACAGACAAAAGGGCTTGGTGAAAGTCTAAATAGTTTCAAACACATGGGAAATAGAACAACCCTGTATTCACAACAGATCAGATATCATCAATACCAGTTGAGTTGTTTAGTGAAAATTTCACAATAATCAAAAAGAGAACACCCAGAGAAATTGGACCACTGAAGAAGTATTCGTAACTGTTAGCAATCTATACTATTATAAAAGAATTATAAACAGTGAAATCCATATATGTTTAAAATTAAGAAATCTACTTTTTACTTATACCTACAAGTTGATATCACCTTGTTATTCTGCACAAAATACACCTTGTACAACCAGGTTTGTACAAATTATAACTTGTACGAGTTTTATACAGTCTGTAACTTGTACAAGGTGGCTATACAATTTGTAGCTTGTACACAATACTTTTACAACATCTCAACTTGTACCATATATTTCAATGTGTTACTTTTATCCCACAAACTCACAAAGATCCACATATATTACACTGTACTACACCACCAACACACGTTACTGAGTAAAATAGGAAATGAAAGCATACCATACCTTGTAAATGTCAATTTCATCTGCGTATTTGGCCACATGCATTGGCAGACCAGCTAAGGAGTGGTCCAAATCCTTTGCAATAATCTTCACTCCCTGTGCAGCAACCACCTCCTTGTGATGCACATACGCACTCTGTGACACAAATATAAGCAGAAGTATTAACATCACAGATGTAATTATAAAACACTGACAAAACATAGATTCTGATGATTATCATGAACAAATAAGCTGATAATCATTGAAAAATTGGCCATTAATAATGTATCTGGTCAAGGAAGCTCAATGACAGTAACAAGTGAACCTGTACCCTTCCACCATTGGTAGCTTTCTAGCAGCAGATACAGGGTTCACCGCTTAGCAAAATATGTTGTAGGGCCGCAGGGCCTTGGGCAAGAAAAAGTTGCAGGCCCAGTGAAAAACTCCAAAGATATGCTGATTGCAGATGTAATTTATATATTTCAGCGTACTAAGTTCTCAAAGCTAATACCCATGCTAAATAAACTACATATTCACACTGCAACACATGTTTACAAAATTAATATAGTTATAAATCTACTCACTAGGGGGCTCTAGTGCGCTTACGGGATATCTCACCCCAAGTTGCCCCAGAAATTTCGCATCAACTCACCCCATTTTCTGTGTCCCTTCTGGGCCCGTATTCACAAAGATTCTTATTCTTAGAATTAGTCTTATCCTTAGAATTTTTCTTAGAATTGTCGTTTTTCTTAGAAAAATTCTAAGAATAAGAATTTTCCTATTCACAAAGATTCTTATTCTTAGAATTATACTTTTTCTTACAATTATTCTAAGAATGGTTTTTATTCTTAGAATTTTTCTAAGAATAAGAATTTACAAAAAAAATTCACAAAACTCTTATTCTAAAAATTTTCTAAGAATTTTATTTAAATCTAAGAATGGCACATAGCATGCTTAACTTAAGAAAAATAGTTGTTTTGATGATTATAGTGGAGCAACTGATTGCAAATCGACATTCAGAACAGTGTTACATATTAGTTGTCAATTGTGTGCACTGTAACGAAATGCAGCCTCTTTATATTATTTTAAAAAATTCCATTTTTTTGTTCACATAGGCCAAGATCTGTATTCTTAGAATTTTTCTTAGAATTACACTTAGTCTAAGAAAAATTCTAAGGATTGCATACATTTCCTTTTACTTCTATTCTTAGAATTATTCTTAGCTAAGAATTCTTTTGTGAATAGGATTTTATTCTAAGAATAAGAAAATTCTTAGCAAAGAATTTTCTTAGACTTAAGTGTAATTCTAAGAATCTTTGTGAATACAGGCCCTGATCACAACTTGCCCCAAATTGTGCAGTAAAAAGACAAAAACCTTCAGGTACTTTGTTCACTTTTTAATAGACATAAACTTCCAGTGCTTATAACAATTATTAACTAGAAAAATGTTTCGGCTGACAAAAACGAAGCGGCCCTGATGAAAAAGTGCGAAGTAAGCCGTAAAAGATGTGAAGATATGCATCACAAGGAATAGAAAATGTAAAGTTTATTGCATTGTGTATGTTACCATATTTAACAAATGAAAGAACGACCACAGCTTGGCAGAAGAGAAATTGTAGGTGTGAAATTTACTTCTCAAAAGAATGTATGTCCGATGCGCGGAAAAAATGCCTCCTGGAAAAAATGCCTCCTAGAAATTATGCCTCCTAGGAAATATACCTCCTAGAAATTAAATTAAATGTAGAAGTGTAAGTGAAATGGAAGAACGTAAAAGAAAAGAAAACAATATACATTCGAAAGAACAGCATAAATATTCCACTTTTTTTGTTCCACTTTTGCTTCACACACACACATATATATCTCTATCTATCATCTCCCTCCATGAACCCCCTACTTCCCCCACTGAGGCCACTCTTTTTTCCACTTGCTTTTTGTGTGCACTAAAGGAGAGTTGGGGGGGGGGGGGGGAGGGGGGGGGGGGGTTCTGCATAGAAAGACTTTCCATGAATGTGCCTTTTGATAGATATCACACAAAAGAGTTGGGGAGGAAGAAGAAAACGACAAGTCATTCATTTCCACTCAGCTGGAGATACATAAAATGCTGTACAAGAAAAACTGTTTATGAGAAAGTGTTTTTTTTTCAAGCATCTTATATTGTGAAAGAAGTCAGGTGTACACATTTGACCAATTTATATAGTCTATGTGAACAAGTAGCTCGATCATCAACTCCTTCTACAAAACAAAAGTTGAATCAATTGAAGCTTTTTTTCCAAAAAGGAAAAGTTATATCCCCACATTTCCAAATGAATGGAATCAGAAGAATGTAGTTTTTCTAATCTGCCTAAAATTGGGAATTTATCTTATGTGAACACTGATCAGTTGCAATATGTTAATAACCACATCAGTGCATCATAAATAGCTCATTTTTTTCTTTGAAGATGTCATAACTTCATAAACACTAAGAGATTAGGTTTGCCAGACAGCATAAATATTTTTAAGCATACATATGCCAGGTGTAGTTTTAAAAAGTGTTAAAATAATTGAGGCGGGAGCAAGAAGTATATATTTATCATGTTAAGATGGCCAAAGCCTCTTAAGTACAGGAATTTTAAGTGAAATGTTATACAAAATCTTACTTTAGTATAATCAATGTCAAGTTACACTGATGTTACTGAACAGTAAATCAGTTAGGGGCTGAAAATCCTCATTTTCACGTCAAGATGGCCATGACTGTACTTGTATTGGAACTCCAAGGTGGAAAGAAAATAAGAATGTCCCTAATGTCATCTTTAAAAGTGTACAAAATTTAACTGAGCTCTGCTGAACAATACGATAGCTGGAGATTAAAAACTCCATAATTTCACTGCAAGGTGACCATAACTTCATTCATATTGCGACTTTAAGGTGACCATAAAAGCAGAATGTCCTTTCTGCCAACCTTTATAAATGTTGCAAGTTTTATTTGAAAAATGTAAACATTAACTAAGCTTAGGGCTGAAAAACTCTACATTTTAAGTTTAAGATGGCCCTAACATTATTAATATTTGAATCATAAGGTAGTAAGAGTGTTCTTTTGATGTACCTCAATATCAATATATATTAGATTTTTAAAAAGATGGAAAAATAACAGGCCAGACAATTTTATTCCAATTTGATGACTTTAGGGGGGCTATAGCCCTAATAATATTAACAATTTAAGGTCACCATAAAGTCAGGATAATCCTTTGGTGAATCTTAATATATATGGCAAGTTTGGTTGAAAAGTGTGGAAAACTAAGTGAACTGGAGGGTTAAAACCCACATTTTGGTCATTAAGGTGACCTTAAGTTTGCAGATACAGAGCTAAAACTTCGGCATGTGAAAGATTATCAAAAAGTAGCTGAATAAGTTATTCCAACAAAACGCTGATATCCTAACCGTTTTTGAGATACAGACCAAGTACCCATTTTTAAAAAATTTACAAAAATAAAACGCCTCCCATTCAGGTATCTATGGTGCGATTGATGAGAAAATCCTTTCCGACCTTGGAAATTTGGTCTAGAATGTACCAGATAAATTTTATAGCACCGGTGTGTGTGGTTTTTTCCAAAACGCGATGACGGGGCGTTTTGGAGTTATGCTTAAGGTTACCTTAAGTAAAGTTTAAGGTCTGCGCAAAGTATCCAAAAATTTTTTCCCGCCCCTATAGTTTTAAAACAAGCAATCAGTGCCCGTGAACGGGCTCTGTGTCAGCTGACTGTGTGTTTTGAGTTTCAGAGTAGAAGTGACAGAAGAAAAAAACACAAAAGTTGTGCCCTGGAAATGGTGTTTGGAAGAAAACTAAGAAGGTAACTGTTAAGGTGTAAAAAGTAAGTTAAAAACATATTTAAAGAAAATATTGCAAATGCAATAGTTTTAATTTTACTATGTTATAGCTGACCCCAAAATATGTGAATAACACACTGAAACTAGACCTATAGCATCGGAGAACTGATGCAAATTGTATCCACCAGAAAACTCACAAAAGCTATTAAAACATGCTTAACCTTGGAGCTCAAGGTGAAATCTGACCATGTCAATACTTCTTAGCCCGTGATTCCTATGGGTTGGTGTGACATTGCAAACCTTTAGGAACACAAATAAGCGAGATATAAGCACTGTTAATTTTGGCTTTCCTCATTTGACCTTCAAAGAGGGGCCAAAGGTCAAATCTGATCACATCAAAAGATTCCTAGCCCATTATTTCCTTTAGGCTGGTTTTCCGTTCCAAACCTCTAGAACTAATAATAAGCGAGCTATAAGCACTTTTAAGTTTGGGTATTTTTGTTTGACCTTGAAGGAGGGGTCCAAGGTCAAATCCGACCACACCAAAAGAATCCAGGCCCATGATTTCCTATAGGTTGGTTTACCATCCCAAATCTCTAGGACCAATAATAAGCGAGCTATAAGCACTTTTAAGTTTGGCTACCCTCTTTTGACCTTGAAAGAGGGGTCCACGGTCAAATCCGACTACACCAAAAGAATCCAGGCCCATGATTTCCCATAGGTTGGTTTACCATCCCAAATCTCTAGGACCAATAATAAGCAAGTTATAACCACTTTTAAGTTTGGCTATCCTCGTTTGACCTTGAAGGAGGGGTCCAAGGTCAAATCCGACAATACCAAAAGATTCCCAGCCCATGATTTCCTTTAGGTTGGTTTACCATCCCAAACCTCTAGGACCAATAATAGGCGTTATAAGCACTTTTAAGTTTGGGTATCCTCATTTGACCTTGAAGGAGGGGTCCAAGGTCATATCTGACCACACCAAAAGATACCCAGCCCGTGATTTCCTATAGGTTGTTCTATCATCCCAACCCTCTAGAACCAATAATAAGTGAGCTATAAGCACATTTAAGTGTGGCTATCCTCGTTTGACCTTGAAAGAGGGGTCCAAGGTCAAATTCGACCACACCAAAAGAATCCAGGCCCATGATTTCCTATATGTTGGTTTACCATCCCAAACCTGTAGGACCAATAATAAGTGAGTTATAAGCACTTTTAAGTTTGGCTATCCTCGTTTGACCTTGAAGGAGGGGTCCAAGGTCAAATCCGACCACACCAAAAGATTCCCGGCCCATGATTTCCTAAATGTTGGTTTACCATCCCAAACCTCTAGGACCGATAATAAGCGACCTATAACCACTTTTCATGACTGATAAAGAAACACCTGTGGCGGCCATGTTTTTTTTTTTTTTCAAACTGAGGACCCAAATATTTGCAGTCAAGATTTTATAATGAGGAACATATCCTGCTGTCCGGTGGATACAACTAAATACTCTAAATGCAATACTTTTGAAGTTATAAGTGATTTACTCAACAGTGATAACCTGAAAGTAGCTATTACTCAGCTATGCCATGAGCTACAGGTCTAAAATTTTACTATGTTATAGCTGACCCAAAAGTAGCTGAATAACATATACAAACAAATTATTGTAAATGCAATAGTTTTCAAGTTATATGTGATTTACTCAACAGTGATAACCTGAAAGTAGCTATTACTCAGCTATGCCATGAGCTACAGGTCTGAAATTTTACTATGTTATAGCTGACCCAAAAGTGGCTGAATAACATATACAAACAAATTACTGTAAATGCAATAGTTTTCAAGTTATAAGTGATTTACTCAACAGTGATAACCTGAAAGTAGCTATTACTCAGCTATGCCATGAGCTACATGTCTGAAATTTTACTATGTTATAGCTTACCCAAAAGTAGCTGAATAACATATACAAACAAATTACTGTAAATGCAATAGTTTTCAAGTTATAAGTGATTTACTCAACAGTGATAACCTGAAAGTAGCTATTACTCAGCTATGCCATGAGCTACAGGTCTGAAATTTTACTATGTTATAGCTGACCCAAAAGTAGCTGAATAACATATTTACACAAAATGCTCTAAATACAATACTTTTCAAGTTATAGATGATTTAGTGTTGAGTAAAAACCTCAAAGTAGCTATTACTCAGCTATGCAATGAGCCACTGCTCTGGAATTTTACTATGTTATAGCTGACCCCAAAATAGGTGAATAACATATGAAAGTAAATAGTCTAAATGCAATACTTTTCAAGTTATAAGTGATTTACTCAACAGTCATAACCTAAAAGTAGCTATTACTCAGCTATGCCATGAGCTACAGGTCTGAAATTTTACTATGTTATAGCTGACCCAAAAGTAGCTGAATAACATATTTACACAAAATTCTCTAAATGCAATAGTTTTCAAGTTACAAGTGATTTTACTCATGATGTAAGTTACTGAAAAGTCCAAAAGTAGCTATTACTCGCTTAGCTATTGAGATAGACACCCAAGTTACTCACCATGTTGTAGCTATGAAAAAAGTAGCTGAATAACATATTTAAATAAAATGCTCTAAATGCAATACTTTTCAAGTTATAAATGATTTAGTGTTGAGTAAGAACCTCAAAGTAGCTATTACTCAGCTAAGCAATCAGCCATTGGTCTGGAATTTTACCATGGTATAGCTTACCCCAAAATAGGTGAATAACATATGAAACTAAATTCTCTAAATACAATACTTTTCAAATTATAAGTGATTTACTCAACAGTGATAACCTAAAAGTAGCTATTACTCAGCTATGCCATGAGCTACAGGTCTGAAATTTTACTATGTTATAGCTGGCCCAAAAGTAGCTGAATAACATATACAAACAAATTACTGTGAATGCAATAGTTTTCAAGTTATAAGTGATTTACTCAACAGTGATAGCCTGAAAGTAGCTATTACTCAGCTATGCCATGAGCTACAGGTCTGAAATTTTACTATGTTATAGCTGACCCAAAAGTAGCTGAATAACATATACAAACAAATTACTGTGAATGCAATAGTTTTCAAGTTATAAGTGATTTACTCAACAGTGATAACCTGAAAGTAGCTATTACTCAGCTATGCCATGAGCTACAGGTCTGAAATTTTACTATGTTATAGCTGACCCAAAAGTAGGTGAATAACATATGAAACTAAATACTCTAAATACAATACTTTTCAAGTTATAAGTGATTTACGCTACAGTGATAACCTAAAAGTAACTATTACTCAGCTATGCCATGAGCTACAGGTCTGAAATTTTACTATGTTATACCTGACCCAAAAGTAGCTGAATAACATACTTACACAAAATTCTCTAAATGCAATAGTTTTCAAGTTACAAGTGATTTTACTCATGATGGAAGTTACTGAAAAGTCCAAAAGTAGCTATTACTCACTTAGCTATTGAGATAGACACCCAAGTTACTCACCATGTTGTAGCTATGGAAAAAGTAGCTGAATAACATATTTTAATAAAATGCTCTAAATGCAATACTTTTCAAGTTATAATTGATTTAGCGCATGATTTCATGAATTTTATTGCATTAAAAATTATTTTAAAAATTAATAAAAAAAAATTAAGACAGATCCAGGTCTTATATTCACACAAGGTACTCTACTAGTGGCCTTTTACATCTATGCAAGATATGAGAAAAATCCCCGCAATAGTGAATGAGAAAATTGTGATCAAGTGTTGAAATTTTCACACTTTGGGTGGGGGTACCTCACTTGTAATGGCTCTGGCAAACAGACGAACAGACAGATCTGCATGAATTTTACGATTTATCATCCTCAATAGTTAAGGTATCTTTTAAAAAAAAACAGCATGTCTCTGGGTCTTGTAGTTTTGGAGAAGAAGTTTGTCACGCGGACGCGTACACAGACGCGGACGCCGCAGAGTGATGCCATAATGTCAGCTGACTGACAAGTCAGCTGACATAAAAACATAAGAAGGAAAGAAAAATTTGAAAGGCTAAGAAGTTATTCAAGGGAGACCATAATCCGGCGGCGGCGGCAGCGGCGGTGATCAGTCGAACTTCGGTGAAAACAAATAAGCGTCCCTGACGGGCCGCTTAACTAGAAAAGGTTTTTGCTAACAAAAACGAGCGGCCCCGATGGAGACTTCAGTTAATAAAACTGTAGTAGTTGTGGTATGAGAATGTAAGGAGAAGGTAAGCTTTACTGTGTTTTGTATCTTATGGGAAAGTGGATTATCTAAAAACTGTATCAGTTGCAGTATTAGTAACAGCATGCTCAGCTAGGCTTGATAAAGCTCAGTGAGAGTGAACCTTTCCATATGCTTTCAGATTCTTTTTTTTTGTTTGCAAGACAGAAAAGATACACACATTGCACACTTCTTCTCTTTGTTTTAATGGGGGAAAGTGAGACTTACAACACACACATACATAATCTCACTACCCCATCTCACTCCCCCCCCCCCCCCCCCCCCCCCCCCCATACACAGAGGCCATTTTTTCTCACATGCATTTTTATTTGAATGAGGGGAGTGGTGAGGGGGCAGAGCTGTGCAGAATAAGACTGCCTCTTCCTCACTCCCCTCACTGAAATAAAATGCAGGTGAGAAAAAGATTATTTACTGTAGTGGAATGTTTAGGTTTTACAGTAATTACTTAATTATGTAAGGGGCTACAGTTCTGAGATTTTACTATGTTATAACTGACACAAAACTACGTAAAAAACACAGTTAACAAAATGCTCAAAATGTAATACTTTTCAAGTTACAAGTGATTTAGTGCATGAATACATGAATTTTAAAGCATCAAAAATTCATAAAAAAAAATTAAGAAAGATACAGGCCTGATACCCCCACAAGGGAATCTTCTGGTGGCCTAGTACATATATGCAAGATATGATAGAAATCCCTGCAATAGTCAATGAGAAAATTGTGATAAAGTGTTGAAATTTTTAGACTTTGGTGGAGCCTCTCTTCTAATGGCTCTGGGGGAAAAACGAACAGACAGATCTGCATGGATTTTACGATTTATCATCCTCGATAAATAAGGTATCTTTTAAAAAAAAAACAGCATGTTTTTGGGTCTTGTAGTTTTGGAGGAGAAGTTGTTCACGCAAACGCCGCAGGGTGATGCCATAATGTCAGCTGACTGACAAGTCAACTGACATAAAAACAGGAATTTTAAGGAAAAAGGTCATTAAAAGTCTTCCTTAATCAATGTGTCAAGTTGAACTGATGTCATTGAACAGTAAGTCAATTGGGAGCTGAAAACCCTGATTTTTACTTCAAGGTGGCCATAACTGTACTTGTATTGGAACTCCAAGGTGGAAAGAAAATAAGAATGTCCCTATTTTCATCTTTAATAAGTTTGCAAAACTTAACTGAGGTCAGCTGAACAATATGATAGCTGGAGAGTAATTACTCCATAATTTCACTGCAAGGTGGCCATAACTTCATTAATATTGGGACTTTAAGGTGACCATAAAATAAGAATGTCCCTTTTGTCACCCTTTATAAGTGCATAAAGTCTACCTGAGGTCAGTTGAACAATAAGATAGTTGGAGGCTGAAAACTTCCTTTTTTCACTGTAAGGAGACCATAACTTCATTCATATTGCGACTTTAAGGTGACCATAAAATGAGAATGTACCTTTCTGCCAACCTTTATAAATGTGCCAAGTTTTATTTTAAAAATTTAAACATTAACTGAGCTTAGGACTGAAAACTCCTACATTTTAAGTTTAAGATGACCATAACATCATTAATATTTAAATCATAAGGTAGTAAGAGTCTTCCTTTCATCTACTTCAATATAAGGAAGGGGTTAGATGGCTTTATTCCAAATTTTCTGACTTTAGCAAGGCCATAGCTCCAATTATATTAACAGTTTAAGGTCACTATAAAGTCAGGATAATCCTTTGGTAAATCTTAATATATATGCCAAGGTTGGTTAAAAAAAGTGAAAAACTAAGTGAACTGGAGGGCTAAAACCCCCCTTTTTGACATTAAGGTGACCTTAAGATTGAAGATACAGGGCTAAAACTTCAGCATGTGAAAGATTATCAAAAAGCAGCTGAATAAGTTATCCAAGAAAACACCGAAATCCTGACCGTTTTTGAGATACAGACCAAGTACCCACTTTTAAAAAATTTACGAAAATAAAACGCCTCCCATTCAGGCACCTATGGTCCAGTTGATCAGAAAATCCTTTCTGACCTGCGGATATAGGTCTAGAATGTACCTGATAAATTTTATAGTACAGGTGTGTGTGGTTTTTTCCAAAACGCGATGACAGGTTGTTATTGAAAAATGCTTAAGGTTACCTAAAGTAAACCTTAAGGTCTCCGCAAAGTATCCCAAAAATTTTTCCCCCTATAGTTTTAAAGAAAGATAAGAAGGAAAGAAAAATTTGAAAGCCCAAGAAGTTATTCAAGGGAGACCATAATCTGGCGTCGGTGCTCAGTCGAACTTACGTGAAAACAAATAAGTGCCTCTGACTGGCCGCTTAATTAGATATATTTATCCCACAAGTTCTGTGTTTCCCGCCATGACAACTGTAATATTTGACAATACCATGTCATTTCTTCACAATATTTTACTTGAAGATCAAAATTCATGGACAACTCATTAATATTCATGAGGTCACAGAAATCCGTGGGATTTCCCAACAATAATTTCTGCTTTAAGATCAAATACTTCAAATTCAAGGATGGACTATCATTGTTTGCTTTCGTCAAAACTCAATGTGAGACAGACTGTCTCCCTTCACTTAAAAAGGCGAGACAACTGTGAAAAAATGTGAGACATGCTTTGTGGCGCAACATTTTGGAATATTAGTTTCAATTTGGGATTGCATAAAATCTTCTTTATTTAAATAATTAAATTATCTTTATTTTGTTTAGTTCAAATAAATTAATTTATGCTGTTTTTATTTGTCATTTTTTTTTTTTAATTTCACTTCAAAAGCACATCTAAGCCTTAATGGCTTGCTGCTACTGTTTTTGTTACTGTTATCTGGATTCATCAAATAAAATAAACGGCATTTCTTCTCTTTTCTTTGAAGAAATATATAATTTGTCTCTTTCGATTATGAACGAATTTCTTTGGTCAGTAGTTGTTTCGACTGCTTTGCCTTTGGTACTCTATGCAGAAGATGAGTTAAAAATTTCACAAAAAGCACTGAAATCTCGCGAGAATACCCAAATTCTCATGTGAATTACTGCTAGCTGGATGTATCAAATAAAATAAACTCACTTGCATGTCTTTCTCACCCATTTCTATGAGGAAATATATATGTCGTTGCTTCCAATAATAAACAAATTTCTTTGGTCAATAGTTGTTTTGACTGTTTTGTTACAACAATATACAGAAGACAAGTTACAAAAACCACTGAAAAGCACAGTTACATTTTGAAAGCTATCGTCTGATTGGTGGATGGTAGAGGATGTTGGCCAATGGAGAAAGAGATAAGAAATGTGATGACAATATTTTACAGTAATGGCTACCACTTTAAAAACCCCTAATATGTTGAAAAACGTAGCAATATACGTAGATATATCTTATATTAAAAGTTTCTGGATATCGGGACCGACGAAGAGCACGTTTTCGGTCTGGAGATGAAATTCGCGGATTTGGGTCGCAGGATAACCGCCAATATCGAACACTGAGGAGATAAATACAGCAATATCTGTGAAGGTATCACAAAATACAAATATATGAAAATAAATTTTCACTGAAACAGTTGATAATTTAATAAAAAAAATTTCTACCTAGAAATTATCTTTATCCCCTTTCACTTTATTTACATCAATCTAAACCTCTCATTTTAAAACCTACCACCACCCACAAATCTCACTCTCCTATCATGTTCCAGAAATTTACTAACAGAATACCTTTGCTATAAAAACTGGCAGTCACATGTCATGACAAAAAAAAAGACTGAACACATTTAATGACTGATTTCATATATTGACTTAAATCTACATTTAAAAAAAACAACACAGTAGTGACTGTAGAAATCAGTGTAAGTTAAATTTTAAGAAACTACCATAGTTTTCAGTGTTAGCAATCAAACAAACAGGTTTCAATAGTGTGAAAACTTCAAGGTAAAGGTTGCTTCCAAATATAAAAGAAAGACTTACCTTCAGCACAACCAATGGATTTTGCAGGTACAAGTACAAAGTGGATATATGAGAGCTGCAACTAAAAAAGTGTGACCTTTAGTCAGTCTTGTACTCACTTTGACTCGGAGTTCCTTCATTGGTTGAGGCATGAGCAGGCCTCGTATCTGTGTGACAATGGGTCCATCTGTTCCAGGTACTACAATCGTGTCACCTTCAGTCAGTGAACCATTCACCAGTATCACATCAATTGTCGTCCCCAGACCCGGGAGTGCTTTCACCTGGTGGTGACAGTACGAAATATGGGATTAGAGTCTTTAAAAGTATACCACAACAACAATGTTAAGCCTCATCAATTATCACCAAGTACAAACATGTTATAGCCTTTTACACTAATATTTGTGTATGAATATTATGTCTACCACTTTCCTTTTATCCCTTTTATGAAGTCTTTTGTGTGCACATGAATATTTTTGATTACACTAACATACACTACATGTATTACTGACCTCCATGACTGTAGCCTGTGAGAGCTCGGAGTAGGCCAGGTCCTTGGCTAGGTAGTTCTGGCTGAGCTCACAGATGAGGGCAATCAGGTTGCCCATCCCATCCCCAGTGTGGGCAGAGGTGGGCACCAGTGAGATATATTCCTTGGGATTCTTGTTATCATAGAACATCTCGGCATTCAGACCCTGTCATACAGAGAACACAACATATTATTGCAACTTATTGGCCTGTTGAGCTGGATCCGTACTATTAATGGTACACCTCTGTAGTGGCTAGTTAGTTGGACAGATCTAAGAAATGGCATATGTAGGAACATGTTAATGTTATTTCATTATAAACAATAAATTTTGAGTGAACTGATTGATAGTCTTCAAAACTGAATTTGATTTATTCTGGGTTCAAAGATCATCTAGGTCTACAATACAGTTTTTGGCGAATTTTCCCGAAATTCAACAGCACCCGTGCCACAGAACAGCTCTGCATTCCAACCCAGGGAGGTACAAAGATTCAACATGGCCAGTACAAATAATATTTTTGATTTAAAGAAACACTAAGAACTTTGAATATCTGAAGGTATTATCATACCTGCTCACTGAGCTGAGTTTTGACCTGTTGGGCTCTTTCATCAAACTCCTGCTTTGTGTTTTGTTTCTGTTTCTTCAACACATTCATAATGTCTGAGTGTGGATTACTCTGCCACTGGAACAATCTGTCAATCTAAACAACCAAAACAACATTTAAATACTGACCCCGAGATCACACTGTGTGGCTTGTTCTCCTGTTATATTACCAAGCATTACAACTGGTTTGCAGGTTGACTGTTTTCAGACACTAAAAACTATTGCATTAATTCTTAACTTAGATATTTTTTTAAATTTATAAAATAGAGATAACTGCAATCCAGGTGTTTAACACAAGGCATTTACTTAAAATTGCCCTCACTTTAAACGAGTGATATTTTGCCAATAACAGCATTAAATACCACCAAGTTTGAGGAGACTTACAATGTGTTTAACATCGATGCTCAGATTTAACAGTTTGGGGGAGTGTGTTACCAATGAACCATCATACTTACTTATTCAAGAACTCGACATCAACTGTATGTGGTATAATGTATGTTTGAATACTATTGGTATCAAACAAGTAAAATATCTACAATCCCTTCTAGTAAAACTGTGTTAGGCACAAATCTATTAAGTAGATTTTGATATCAGGTCCTTATGCCTATTCACACACCTTGGAGCTAGAATCACGAGCTACATATGGGCCGAAATTATTAAACTCATTGGGACTCGTTGGTGGCTCAATGTGTTTAATATGTTAGTAGTGTCCATTAGGTTTCATAAGTGTATAGGAGTTCGGATTCATATTTTGGTATGATACATTACGCACAATATGGACAGTGTCTCCAGCATGTAGTAGATTTTTAAAAAATCTTTGAAAAATCTGCCATGAGCTCTCATGTGCTAAGCTATAAAAAGGGTTGGGCAGAATCACTAGACAGGGTGGCTAACTTTTGAATGAGCATTACTAACATACAAGGTCCATTTACAGGGTAATGTGGACCAAGTACCAAGAACCAATATTCAAATATGAGTTGTTACAACTGCACAGAACTGTGAGAAAAGGCCTTCAGATGGATATTTAATACTGTCATCGTAAAGTTTCTAATGAAGTATTTTACTAGATAATTGACAGTTTTCAACTGTATATCTTTTATACACTAACCTTGTTTAGAGCCACCACAAAGGGGCATCTTCTCTGTTTGAGTAGGTTGATGCTTTCCAGGGTTTGTGCTTCCAGGCCATGCATTATGTCAACAACCAATACGGCAATATCACAGAGAGAGGAACCACGCGTACGCAGATTGCTGAAACAACAATACACAACACAGGTTCTCTCCCCTCTTTATGTCATGAGTAAATAAGTCAATTAGAATTAGTTTTCTGGACAAAACTGGAGTAATGGATTAGCTGTGGTAAACAGCAGAATGTAGAAATTTATTCTCCTGAAGTGTCAGCACTCTTCTAAATATTCACATGAATGTTACAAATTAGGGATTTATGTGTGTAAATCAACTATGCAACAAAAATTTATATTCAAAACCTTTCAGAGAGGACCTGATAAATCAAATTCCATTTGAAAAATGTGTGAATGCCAAGTCCTTGGAAGACCTTTTCATCGAAATTTCCAGTTATCTTGAAATCCTAGATGAATGGAAGTATTTTTCTATTTCCCAGTCATGTGACCAGACATGGTTGCAATATGCATTTAAAGTTGACAATGCTTCTTTGTAGTACTCACCTGAAGGACTCATGACCTGGGGTGTCAATAATGAGTAAACCTGGAAGCTTTAATGGCTTCTTGGAAAACTGAAATGGCAAGGCCCAGAGAAACAGATGTAAATACACATTTAAAGCTCCATTTTAGAGAAAATACCATGTGTTTCACATAAAAATGTTACCAGTATTTCATGAAACTTACATTTTCTCAAAATAATTTTACTGTACCACCAGAGAAGAAATTTCGAGTGTATTTGTGATCTGGTAGTAACATGAACTATACCAAGAAAAGGTTTAGTGCATCATTTGTCATTTCTTTGTGAGAAAGAATATGTCACCTACTGTAAAATTTGATCACATTTTTAATTTTTCACCACATTTCATATTTTAAATATATTTATCACTTTTTTACTATACAAAAACTCCACTTTAAAATACTATTTTGTATTATAGATGAGCAATAAATAATTGATGATTTTTTCTTCTGGCAACAATCTCTACTTAATACAGTATCTGTTGATTACATACTATACAATGTCAATACCAACTCACACTACCTTGTATGTACATTTGTATTAATTTTAACAGATTCTTTTCAGAGCAATTAATAGAAATAGCCTGGTATGTTACATTTAAGGTGTACTAGGATCTTTTATTTTGGCGTTTATTTATTTATTTTTTTTTGAAAACATTTTTTCCCCAATTTCTGTTGTATTGTTTAATTATTCAATTAGGTCATGTGACATCATTTGTTGACACAGCAGTATTTTGAGCCCTGGTAGTGAAAGGGTCAGCTGACCTACTTATTTATACCAGACTCACCTCCTTGCACATCTTAGTGGAGTCTTGGATGGACGTGTCTGGTACATTTGTAGCACCGATCTGCTGAGTAATTCCACCAGCTTCATTATCCTGGACATTGGTTTTTCTGAGCTAAGAAATGGGGAAAAACATAAAAAAAATTATGTTTAACTACCATATTTTTCAGACAAATTACTTGGGAAATAATTTACTTTCAAAAACCACTCTGCCAGCTCTAATTGATATGACCCAGGTGCATATATGAAATGTCAAAATATTAAAGAACAATATTAACCTTCATCTGACCTTCACAGATAAGGACAGAAGAGGAATATTTAAATTTGAGAAACAGAAAATTGTTTTTAATTTCAGTGAATAATCGGATATCCTTATTAAAATTCAGATAATTTTTCACCATTTATCTAATCTTTACATGATTTTCATCGCTAGTTAAATTTACTTATTAAGACCACATACAGAAGTTTCATAGTTATAAACCACCCTGTACTTGCCCAAAATATACTTTCAATACACCTTGTCTCATATCTAAGTTTTTCTCTAGGTTATGATCTCTTGATGAAGAAAATAATATGCACAATATTAACTACACTCCTTCTTTGTTACATATATTATCCAGGTTCTTGGCTGTTGTCTGCATTTAGATTTGTTGATGAAGAAGAGAATATTCACAAAACTAACAATTCTCTTTCCTTGTTACAATATACCCGTGCCGCATTCTGTAACGCCTATGGGCAATGTGACCAAATATTTGCAAAAGTTGGCGATGGGCATTTACGACAATGAAAACCAGCCGGGCGTTTCGAAAAAAATAACCCGAATTTAGGGAAACCGCGTTTTAGCACACAACGACTGGAAGTAAAATATGCAGTTGGTAAACATATCTCGATGCAATAAAAGTTGTCATAACTGCTAAAATAAGGAAAATTTCGTTGACAATTGATATAAATTAATCACATTTCACCGATTATTGGGTTTATATGGAGACAATTTACCTCGAAACGACATATTCGCAATTTATGAGCGATAACATAAGATTGTGGATGGGCGCTTTCAAAAGCATGAGCGTTATCAGAGCGCGGCTACGGTATAACTGACATATCTTGTCTGAGATGTTTGTTGGTTTTTGTGTGTATTAACCATATTAATCCCACTCCAGCCTTGGTACAAAATACATCCTCTGGCTTACCTTGTCCTGGTTTTGCCTGTACCAACAATCTCAATGCCAATCTGTTCTTGTAACACTATACTTTCAACTCACCTGTTGGGTTTCTGCCTGCATTTACTATGTCAATCCTAATCTAGCTACAACAAACTTCAGACACACCTTGCCTAGGATTTACTTTTTACTTGTATTTACAAAGTAATAATGTCAATTCAGCCTTCTTACAATAAACTTCTGACAAACCTTGTCTAAGATCTTGGTTTTTCCTGTATCCACATGTCCCAGCACACACACCACTGCAGCCCTCAGTTTTTCTGTACTTCTGTTTTTCTCAGCTTCTTCTGTTCGTTTCTTTATACGATTCAATGCCCTCTCCCTCGAGTTTGCTTTGGTAACAACTTCATCTTCACTCGACGACTCCTAAAAATAATTTCAATAATATACAGGTAAGCTTAGTCAAAAGCAATGACATTTCATGAGGTTACATTGAAACTTTCATGCGAGAGTGTTAACACAAAACCAATGTATTGTATTGAGGTTAAAAAATTCTTATCCAATTTATTCACTGAATGCATCAGCTGGCTACAAGTAAGGGGTGAGAAACCATGTACTGATCATTTTACGTCTCTAAAAAAATCCACAGAACACAGTAATTTCTCTGTTTCAGAAATAACTGTTGTTCCTCTGGAGAAGCTCCCATATGGTATAGCATTTCTATGACAAGAGCATTACTAATCTTTGCAAGTGCTCAAAGCTACGCCAATTCTTCCTTGCGACTGATCGGGGTGAACTATGGGACATCATTAATATTATATTATAGAATATATTGGCCAATACTAAAGCTGCTTTTCACTTTCTCCACCAAGGAGGTTATGCGATCAGTGGACTGTGTTAGCAAGATACGATAAAACTACTTCAGGGTTTAACAGCAAATATTCACTGAATGGGGGTCTAAGTCTAACATAGAAGTAATTTAATATTGGAACCACCAAATTACCCTTATTTCTACATTTATTTAGTTCTGTTAACAAACAAACTTTCAATATATTTCTATATATCTTGACTGATGTGCAGAGCCCACGCTCTTATTTACTTAAATTCAAAGGATGAATTTAAGTTGTTACATTAGTCACTTGCTTATCTGTACATCAATTGATTAGTTGATTTAATAAGCAAATTTTATATTACATTTTATCTCCTCATACTAAGCCACCAACAATTTAGTTATTTATTATCTGAGTTTACAAGCACAATTATCATCAGTTAATACCTCCTCAATGATTTACCCCGATTTTGTTATTTATTTATTATCGGAGTTTATAAGGACAATTATCATCAGTTACTACCTCCTCAGAATCTTCTTCGCTGGACTCCTCTTCACTGGAACTCTCATCTTCATCAGATTCTTCGTCAGATCTGGCCTCCTTCTCCACACTCTCACTCTTCTCTTCTGTAACACGAAGAGAAAGGAATGTGAAGAAGCCCCAGTACATGAAATTCACAACAGAGATAACACCCTTTATTTTCACTTCTAACAATGATACAGTCTCATTAAAACTACGATTTTTCACATTTTGTCTTTTTTAAATTTTGCAGAAGATCAGAACATATAACATTATTAACACAATTATACCCTAAAGATACATCTATGAGAGAACTGCTTTAATGCACCTTTTTGAGGTTGTAAGAAAGAGTATAGGCTGATGAGAACCTGTTTAATTGAATCACAGTTGATTGGCATTGGCATGAATCAGTCTGAGTTGTGTCCCAACCAAGTATTAACTTCCTACATCTTTTGGTTTCTGAGATAGAGCCCAGACAAGATTTTCAAACTCAAGGTCACTTCAGCAAAGTCAAAAGTCAAATCAAGGTCACACCATGACGTTGCACACCTACACTAACCTACCAATGTCACTAACTAGTATCAACTTTCTACACCTTAAAGTTTCTGAGATATAGCTAGGACAAGATTTTCAAACTCAAGGTCACTATAGCAAGGTCAAACATCAAATCAAGGTCACATCATGACACTGCACACCTACAACCCCAAACAATGTCCCTATTAAGTATCAACTTCCTGCAATTTTTGGTTTCTGAGATACAGCCCAGACAAACTTTTTCCTGCTGCCTGCCCGCCCATCTGGACGCCATGGGTGAAAACAATACCTGCACAGCCCATGAAGGCTGTGGACTTGTGCGAATTAGTTTGAACTGGTGTAAACCTGTTTAAATCAGTCATAAGTTTCAACTCAAGGTCACTACAGCAAGGGGTCAAAGTTCAATTCAAGGTCACACCATGACGTAGCACACTTACACTCCCTAACCAATGTCCCTCCTAAGTTTCAACTTCCTACACCTTATGGTTTCTGATACAGCCCCGATAAACTTTTTCCCACCGCCCACCCACCCATCTGGATGTTATGGGTGAAAACAATACCTGCAGAGCCCTTAAAGGTTGTAGGGTAACTAGTTTCACATTGTGTGAATCAGTTCAAACTGGTGTAATCAGTCTGAATTAGTTTGAGCCAGTGAAATCAAGTTTTCACCTGCTTCTGATGGGGGTTTTTCTGGCTCCTCCTCCTCCTCACTTTCCTGGTCCCAGGCATCCTTAACATCTTCTTCATCTTCTGAGGCATCCCAAGCATCCTTGACCTCTTCCTCCTTTGAGCCATCAGAAACATCCTTCACCTTTTCTTGGTCAATTGTTTCTATAACTGCCGGCTTTTCCTCTGAATGAGAAAAACTTTTAAGAATTTCTGAAACTGACTCACAAAACATTCTATTTATTCCTGGTGTGTCTTTAGTCCATCTGCTTATTTCTTGTCTTGTTTTTTACTTTTTCTTTCTTTCGTCTGGACAAAAGTTATGCCTATCATTTGCAAAATGAAGTATTATGAACAAAAAATCTGTTACAAAAGTGCATTAACACATGAGCAAATAAGGCTTAATGAACTCAGGCGATTACTCAAATGTAAACAATTTGAGATATGTACTTTCATACAACTCATGAAAACTGTTAAGTGCTTTATTCAGTATTTTATATTGTAAAGAAAATATGTTGTATTTTGATTTAAAACACTTAATATTAGTAACATCTTCACAAGTACATCCTGACACCACTGTTCCACAGTTCCAACAGTGCTGTATAAGACTTAAACCATACTGTGTCCCAATGTACCAAGATGGAGCATGTGAAATGTTGCAGACAAACCTTCATTTTCTTGAGATGTCTGTGATGTCACTTCCTGTTTTTTCCTTTTCCTATTATCATATACTGGTCTTTTCTTTTTCACTGGTTCTTCTGATGGAATTTCAAATCCTGTTTTGAAAATAATATTTATGCGATTGATTTGTCAGTGTCAAAAACTAGTTGAAAGCATAAATAATAACTGGTAAAGAGCCTACAGAATCAAAATATACATAGCTACTAAATGTCAGTTGACAGAAATGAACACAGAAATTTTTAGGTTATTTAAGGTTAAATAAATTACACAAATACAACTCGATTTTTAATATATCTTTATAGCTGCAAATTTTAAGCAAAAACTTAAGTTTCTAGTGTATTGGTTACAATGAATATGTTTTATCTGAAACTCCAATCCATCAAAATTTTAAATTCTGATATCAGAAACTCTAATTGGAAATTGAGTTGTCAGTAACTTGTTGTGATGTTACATTTATGTAAAATTAGTAAACACATATTACCGAAATTTTCTTGAAGTACATACAATTACCGAATCTGTCAGGATACATTAACCCCTAAAATTCAAGTTAAATTCTTTATCACTGAATTGAAAGTTAATTCTCTTAATATTTTAGTTAATGCGCATATTTACTGATTTTATTTATTCATTACAACATATATAAATCCATTAATAAGGAAAAGATTTAAATTGCAAAAAACCTTGAGCTTTCATGGCTTCTAGTTTCTGCTGTGCTATTCTCTGTGCCTCCTTCTGTTTTGCTGTCATAAAAGTCCCTTCTTTCTTCTGTCGCTCAATTTTATCCTTTTTCTTCTGTTTTTCTCTTTCTTTTCTCTCCTTGTCACGCTTTTCCTTGAATTACAAAGAACCGAAATGAACAGAACCACCAATACTCACAAATAACTCTTCTATACTGCTACTCAGAAATGCATTGACAATTAAATGACATTTTACATATATTTTACATAAAACACTTTCAAGGAGTTTTCTTCTAACATTTTCTTCTTTGGTTGCCTGTTTTATCTTATCAATGCTAACTTTGAAGTTTTTCTCCCCATTTATCCTATTTAATACTAAGGCTGTGACTTTGTTAGAAAAATGACACCGGGTATTCACCTCGAAAGAACCGATCCGAAATCGAGTAACTGTGTTTTAGTTGTCACCCAATGGAAGTAGCAGAGAAGCAAACATGGCGGATGATGTAAACAAAATGTTTACGAAAAATAATGTTAAATATCTGTATAAATAAGGAAAATTATGTGAAAAACTAATATCAGTTAAAGAAATCTGACAGAATACAAAGGTTTATCAGAGTATTTCATTCAGTATTTCGGTTACCCGCTTTGTCAATTTGCACTCTGTTTCTTAAGGAATTTGGACCGTTTTTGGGTAACTGGGTAACCTATCACACCCTTATTTAATACCAGCCTCCTTTCTTCTTTAATTTAATTCCTGTATCCCCAATATGCTCCTCTTTCCTGTACCTAATTATTTAAAGTTTTGGGGCTATATTTGCCTCTTACCTTTGCCCCCTTCAATCCCTATGCCCCTCAACTTTTCTTCCTTTATTCTTTCCCTGCTATAACCATTATTACTGTTTAACCTTATTCTTCCTTAAACCTTCATGACTCTTACCTTTTCCTCCTTTTACGTATGTGGCTCTCTACATTTTCTCTTTTTAAGTCCTGAGCTTCTTAACCTTTGCTTTTTTCATCTCTACGCCTTATGCTTTTTCCTCCTGTAACTCTTACCTTCTCCTCCTTTTCCCTCCGCGCCTCCTCTATTTTCCGCTCTTTCTCCTCCATTTCCAGTCGAATCCTCTCCTCTTCCTCCCGCAGTTTTTTCTGCTGCTCAAGAATCATCTTCCCCAATTTGGAAGTTTTTTTCTTTGTATCTTTTTCTTCTCCTTCTTTCTCTCCCTTTTTCTTCTTTCTATCTTTCTTCTTTTTCTTTTTGCTGTCCTCATCGTCTGTAAACAATAGTAGTCTAACCTATTCAGATGTATAATCTTTTAGCAGCTGGACTACAATGCATATTTGCCAAATTTGATAGCCAGTCATTTAAAAGCCATAAATATTTTAAGTGCATCACTGGTTAAACATTAATTAATGCCAATTAAGCAGTGTTCAAATCCACCAATTTATTGTAACACTTAAGTGGGACTGCAATTTTAGGCCCTCCTACATGAATTGTCAGGTCATACAATTGCCAGTGGGGCTTTTAGGAAAGCAGTACACATACATCAGTGAGCAACAATTGTATATTGTAAACCACTTGCAAACATTCGGTGGCTCAAATGATACAATCTTGAACAGCAAAATCTCTACCATCTATATTCTAATTTTCTAATTAGACGTTTAGGTGCGCTTATGCTCCATCAAAAGACAGATTATAAAGTGCATCAGCCAATGGATGAAAGATCCAAAAATTCATTGTCCAGAGAATATGCTACCAGACTGGCAGAAGGTTCAAAAACAAACATCAACATTATTGTGCAAAACAGCAAAACATTTATACATTTCAGTTGAGTATACTTGTATTCATAAAATTGATTATCTGGCTGATAGAGGATTGAGATCTTTATGAATTTCTACTGCATTTACACTGGGTCATTAATCTGCCAGTACAGAGATTGAACAATGTAAAAGTCTGATCAGATTATCCTTACCTCCTCCCTCTGCTTGCTCCTCCTCCCCTGCCTTTTCTTCTGCTACCATCTCTTCCTGTTTCTGATCCACATCTAGTTCCATTTTATCCACTGTTTTCTCCTCTGTCGGGGTCTCGGGTGTTTCCTCAGCAGGCTTACCCTTCTTGTCCTTTTGCTTGGCTTTTTCCTAATGTATTAAGTAAAATACAGTAAATGAAATTCGATTTTCTCAACACTTGTAGATAAAGACAATATATATTGAAGATTAATTCGCCCAAAAAGTTATCACTGGTACAATATCCTCTACTGCTTTACTATATTTTGTTGACTTTGAAATATTTATTTAGTATATGGTCTGCAAGTTATAATAAAGATACATTTGCCAACCGGTTCTGAATTCTACGAAATATAAAACCAAATATACCATGTAAAATTGCATTTTCTACACACTTACAAACAGAGGCCCGAAGTATTAAAGATACATTTATCCACATCACTCAAGCTTTTTTAGCTAAACCAATCTTCTAGCAGTTTTATTTGCTTTTTCCCGATACACTAAGGAACATAAATTATTTAAAATAGGATTTCTGAGTACTTGATAAATGGATGTCATATATCATTAAAACATTTGTTGAGTGCAAAATTAATGTAACCATCTAAGGTTCTAGAGTCTGAAAAAGGCAAAGTCAATTATCAGGTCAAGGTCATCAGCATAGAAGGGAGAACTGACCAGGGAATGGCAATACGGATAGGAAGCTAACTTAATATCTTATTACAGACCTAAATTATCTGAGACTGAAACCCAAGGGAAAAGGCTTAAAACTGAAAAAGAAGCAATATGGTAGGGGTTGCTATATGTTTCAGTCAATTTGTGTCATCAGAGATTTCACAAAATATCTAAA
Organism: Sabellastarte sp. h YS-2021; assembly: GCA_964017235.1. Lineage (NCBI taxonomy): Eukaryota > Metazoa > Annelida > Polychaeta > Sabellida > Sabellidae > Sabellastarte > Sabellastarte sp. h YS-2021. Next base: position 135,995,417 of record OZ024927.1, on the reverse strand, counting down.
GGGACCACAGAAGGCACAAAAGATATAATTTCACAAATTCAGAAATTCTTGGAAATTTGCAAAATCCCTGCAACTTAATATTTTCCACAAATTCACTGAATGTAATAAAGGGAATTTGTGAAATGATATTTTTGGCACAACATACAAAACTTAAACTAACTGAAACAACTGATAAACTGAATCAGTGTGCTGGGATATATTCCTTACTGCTCTCTTGGAAAAAGTTTTATACCAAGACTCCTCAATGTTACACAATATATTCTTTATAGGAAAAGCTTGCCTGATTTTAGCCTAATTTTGAAAGATGACTGCTATGGTTGTTTCTTTGAAAATAGTTAGGCTTTTTGTACTGACAAAGTGTCACCGTTTCTCAGCTATAGAATTGAATCTCTTTATGGGTGATGTGTTGTTGTGCCTTAGAGTACTTTTGTATGGGGAGACTAAGCGCTATGAAAGTCCAATTGGAATTAGAATGTTGAACAGATACCCTGTATAAGTATGCAGATAGTTTACCTTAGAGCTCTTTGAAGAATCCAAGGAGATTAAGTACCTGACATTGCTAACTTTTTTTGCCTAAGTAAAAATCTTTTGTATGGCTTAATCTTGGTCCTAGTTATTTAGTATGTGAAACCATCCTACAGAATATAACGGGTTAGATATCTTTTAATGTGGTCATATTTGACCTTGGCTCTGTGTAAGGTCAAACTTAAAAGTTCCTATATCTTGCTTATTACTCCTTCCATAGACTTGACACATGAGATACCACAGTACTGTAGCACAGCACAATACGTACTAATTTTACCAGCAAAAATACTCAGCGTGTGGGTTTTTTAAATGTAAATTTACCGTTATCTACAAATCCTGGAAAACATCAGTATTTTACTGTGCCTGTAAGTTCAATTTGAAATGTATTTCAACTTTACTGAACACTGTGAATAATATGCTGCCACAACTTGCAATGGTTTGCATATGCGTCCCAACCCAACTTCAATACTACCTGAAACCAGGAAAACGTTTTGTTTTTTTATTTTGTTAAACTAATATGATAAAACTCTATACCTCTGCCTTCTTTTGTTTTTGTCGTTCTTTCTTCTCTTTCTTCTTCTGAGCAGCAGTCTTAAAACATATACAACTCGCATTGAGTGAGGGTACAAGACAAAATGACAATTACAACTTGGATACTTATGTTTGATTATTGTGACACATTAATTTTCCTATTCAGTAACCCTCTTCTCTGTGACCCACATTACCACTGCTATTGGTATTATAACCATAAACCCGTTAATTTTGTTGCCACTCTCAGCTTGAATCAATTACTTAATATTGTACCATTACAGTCGACTAAATCACAAACCATCCTTCCTCTAATGAACAGCCTATTACCATTACTCTCACCATCTCCTTGTTCTTTATTAATTTTAATTCTAAATAGCCTTTCAAGGTATCTAAGTGTATTTAAATGTATGTGGTGTTGAAGACGGTAAACCGGAAACCTAATTTTTTTGCCGACCGAAAGACAGTGATCCGGTTATGTTTTGTTTTCTTCCAACCAAAACCAGTTTCATCATATATTTCATTATTTTAACTTAAGTTTACCAAAATATTGAACCACAACAAATTTTTAACAGTATTTTATAATATTCTATTGATATATCACCCATTTTGTACTCGAAAGTCTTCAAACAGGCCCTTGTGATTCTTATTTATATAGTAGTTGAAGCTCATGTACTCGTTTACAAAAACTTATTTCTTCACGTTTTATACATCACACGTACCCGGTTTTTCGCCGAATTTCTGCTTTCGGAAACCGGTTCTAAAATTGGCATTCAACCACAACACTAGATATATGTAATTATTTTGTCTGAATAAATTACATCAGTCAAAAGACAAAAGATTGCTGAAAAACCTGCCACATTTTCCAACTTGAAAGAATTGGCACAATTTAAGATAACAGTGGTGAAATAAACCAAGTTTTATTACATATCCATCACTCCCATGGAGGTAATTAAGGAAGTGTGTGTTTTGTCAGAATGTTACAAACTTAAGCTCTGCCATAAAGGCCACTTACTGACACTATATCTGTCTGTTTTAGTTGTATGACAGGAATTTGTTGAATATATAGGTTGTTTGATGGGGATTTTATGCTTTAATCACCACAACGTTGAGAAGTGAAAGTTTGTAACTATGATTCATAAATATTTTTAACATGCATTTGCTGCTGTAAATGTTTGTTGTGTAGATCAGTTTTGTACATGCTATAAACATTTCATTCGATGATACTGAACTAAAAATAGAAGCGACATACATAAAATATACTTGACGAAACTCTGTATAATATAAAACAAGAAAGCACATAAGCCACATATCGCACCAAAAAAGAAATGTTGCTCCTAGACTTTAACACAAAATATTATAACAATGATATTGAAATATTTTTTGGGGATAAAACTGAAATCTTGTCATTAAAATATATAACAGTTATGACAAAATAAAAAACACTTTGAAAAGTGAACGTGTCATTGAATATTATTGTAGTGACAAATGTCTTGATATTTATAAACCAAATAAAAAGGACGGGGAAATCCAAAATTAGATCAAATTCTGTGCGATCATGTGATGTACCTAAACCAACCAAATAACATATTTTTAACAGTGAAAATAGCATCAGAGATGCCCGTACTACACAGCCTAGGAAAATATTTTTTTTACACCATGAGGTATAGAAATACTGTATCAGTACAAAGTTCAGGATACTTTCAGAGCACTGTCAGTTATATAAAAGTCCAAACAATGTTTAAATAGAGAAAATAATGTCTAAGAGAAAGATAATGTATGTAAAGATGAAGTATTAAAACAAGACAATTCAAGAACAAGATGACAGCATTATTCAGTAAACTAAACATTACAACACTCTTTACATCTGGCATGGCCGAAATTATGCTTTGGATGTTTTGAATATTATCATGCATACAGAAGTGGCAATACATTCAATGAATGCTTATGTGTGGTGTTGGAGCAAAGTTTGTGGCTCACTTGATGAAATTCCATCTGATACAATCAGAAGTTGTAAAAGTAAAATTCTTAATGAATTCTAATATGACTTTAACAGTGCTTAATCTGCATCAAAAGACAGACCCAAATGTGCAACAAGATTTTAAAGGTCAAGGTCACTACGACAAGGTCAAAGGTCAAATCAAGATCACACCATGATGATGCACACCTACAACCCCTAACCAATGTCCCTACCAAGCATCAACTTCCTACACCTTACGGTTTCCGAGATATAGCCCGGACAAGATTTTATAGGTCAAGGTCACTACGGCAAGGTCAAAGGTCAAATCAAGCTCAGAGCATGACGTTACACACATACAACCCCTAACCAATGTCCATACCAAGTATCAACTTCCTACGCCTTACGGTTTCCGAGATATAGCCCGGACAAGATTTTATAAGTCAAGGTCAATATGGCAAGGTCAAAGGTTAAATCCTGGTCAAACCATGACGTTGCACACCTACACCCCCTAACCAATGTCCCTACTAAGTATCAACTTCCTACACTTTACGGTTTCCGAGATATAGCCCGGACAAGATTTTATAGGTCAAGGTCACTATGGCAAGGTCAAAGCAAGGTCAGACCATGACGTTGCACACCTACACCCCCTAACCAATGTCCCTACTAAGTATCAACTTCCTACACTTTACGGTTTCCGAGATACAGCCTAGACAAGATTTTATAGGTCAAGGTCACTACGGCAAGGTCAAAGGTCAAATCAAGGTCAGACCATGACGTTGAACACCTACACCCCCTAACCAATGTCCCTACTAAGTATCAACTTCCTACACCTTACGGTTTCTGAGATACAGCCCGGAAAAACTTTTTCCTGCCACCCGCCCACCCGCCCGCCCATTCAGACACCATGGGTGAAAACAATACACCTTAAGGGCTGTCGGGTAAAAATTAGACAAAGATCTTTGAAAATGAGTAAAGCAATAAAGGTTTTTACTATATTAACCTGATTTGTCATTTACAGAAAAAACTTGTCCATTAAATATGCATACACAGATTTCCCCTGCAATTTGTGAATTATTTAAGCATAGCATAACACAGATAATTTATTGGGAGTTTAAATTAGTTAAAAGGCTACATATCTGGAAAGTGTGCCTTTCTTACTATGCAAGGGTTTTTTTGTATCTGCAAATATGAATACTTTAATTTTCTCACAGAAAATGCCAAACTTTGTAGCTATATTTCTCACATTCTGCCGATTCCCTCCAAATAATATTTGATTCATGTTACTAAGCATAATCTTAATTTTGGTGTAATATGTTTTTAATTGCATTAAAAATCAACAAATTGCTTCAATTTTAAATTATTTAATAGACCAAATACAAATTTTTATTTTCTTTGTGTTCAAAAAGCCAAATGAGGGGAGAATGGAATTTAGTGTTTTAAACATATTTATTAGAGACCAATTCATTTAATTTTTATATCATAAAACAGAACACAGATTTTGCTTTTAAAAGATTGCATTTTATTGCATATAAACTTTTAAAGTGATCCTTAATATTATATTGAAAGTTAAAGATCACATTTTCATCATACAAAACTTCTGTGATTGGTGTTTGTGTTCTTAGTGTGCACAAGGAACCACAACACATTAAGAGTTTTATAAGAACATGTCTTATGCCTGTTAACCTGTTGCATTGTTAAATAACTTATTACTTCCTACATATATAACCTCATATTTTGAATTCTAGGTAAACTCTGTCAAGTTAAATTTCAAATCACAAGATTACAAAACCCATTGGTACTGGTCAAACTGTAGATATTTCACAAACTAGCCATGCCAAAAGTACCATCTGATTGGCTATTATTTCGCATATAATGTAACCTTTTAATGACCTTTTGTCTAAACTTTTATGTTATATAAAGGACAGCACAGCTAGATGAAATTGTCCAAGGTAGGTGAAAATGACTGAAAGTTGTAGAAAAGGGATCAAATTATATGTTGCTGAAATGCTGAGGCTACAACTGTAGCAGCCTTGGAGTTATAAGACAAATATGACCAAATCACATCTGATTTCCAATGGCCCTGATTTTTAATATTCTCAAGAGGGACCCTTAAATTCCAGGGCCTAAACAATGGAAAGCATAATCTTTTGGATTTAAATGCATTCTCTTGACTGCTGTAGTTTTTGATGTTCAACTAAAAGGAAAAATAATGGCTCAGTCTCTTGAAATTTGAAAACAGTTTAGCATCCGCTTATTATTATAAAGACCGGAAGTGCGCAGACTACTCAAGACAATGCACTGCGCATATTTTTGCGTACAATTATCTGAGGCAAGAACTGGACGATCGCCGATAATAGAGAACCAAACGATACAGACAATTTATAGTGCGACAACTAGGTGTGTATAGAAACATATTTACAATAATATTTATGGATTAATCAATGAGACCGGTCTTTATAATAGAAATAAAGTCCTCAGTTTTGTGATTTATAACCCCCGATAATTTACAAATTTGTGAATTATCTGGGGTTATAAATCACAAAACCTTGAACTTTATTTCTACAGCGACCACTGAACATATAGCGACCAAAGCTTTGGAATATGAATGCTTCAAAAAGCATCATGAACTCGCATGTTCTTTGCACATTGTTGGATAATTTGCATTCCTTCTGTTGTTAAAATAATATCACGTATCATAGGGAATCTGGTTGGATCAAATTTTTGTCAACAGAATTCATACGGTAAAACTGATGCATTATGACCATGTCACTGCAGTAAACCAATTCAAGTTTAACCTGACTACACCTCTTTTCACTGCTACAAATTTGAAAATTTTAATTACTTAAATGTGGCTTTCAAAGCTACAAGCTTACCATGTGGGACTCAATGCTGTTCTCGGATGGCCACAAGGCATCAGGCTAACGTCTAAGAAAAATAGACATTTATAGTTGGCCGTAGCCTCAAGTTGTCGTCTCGTGAACCCTGACCTTTCGTCCTATTTTCTCGTTGAAATTTTTTAAACCTTACTCCTCAGCTGTAATACAGCGGGGAGGCAGGGTGGGACTCTTCTGAGTCCCATATGGTAAGCTTGTAGCTTATAAAAGCTACATTTAAGTAATTAAAATTTTCAATTTTATTGCGCTACAATAGCTTACCATGTGGGACTCAATGCTGAATCCAACCGCCCGGTGGCGGGATTACAGCTGAGACTGGAATATATGTTTGTTTTTCTTAGATATGTCAATTTTTCTTAGATATGTCAATTTTTCTTAGATTTTGAAGTAATATATTAGAATGAATGTTAGAAATACCTGTCTGAGTCCCGTTTACAGTGCCCCAATCCCGAAGACTGACCCTGCAAAGAGCCAAAAACCTAAATAGAATGGATGACAGTGCTAAAACTGTCAAGATGTTTTCATTGTAGGAGAGAAGTGCAGCCGTGCCCACTTTAGAGGTGTATGGGCCCTTAGGGCCCATCCACGAGTGAAAAACCAGCCCAATGGTTGGAATTCTCATACATTTTTACCACCGAATATGAGATTAATGACAACTTGATAAGTCCTTAATACATATATTCTTGATAAACTAAAAATAAAAAATGACCTTACCCGTAACATCTTGACAGGTAAACCTATACCTAGACTCTCGGATTAGACTCCTGAAGACTTGGTTGTAGTGGATATGTCCCCCCCCCCCCCCCCTTCTTTCCTTTCCGAGGATACCTGGTCTGAGGGGAAGGATCTAGGACTTGTTGTGCCGCCACCACTGGTCCCAGATACATATTGTTGTCGTCTGACCAAGTAAGGTCTTTTAGGTAAAAATTTGTAAATGTGTTGTGAGCTTTCCAGTGACAGGCTTGCATGATTTGGTCCACCAATACCCCACCGTAAAAGGCCTTAGAGGCCGCGAAGGCCCGAATGTCATCCGCTTTAACTTGGACCAAGTCCAAGGCTTGTTGGTCTGCTTGTTTATAACAAAGTAGAATGGTTTGTTTCAACCAAGAGAGTAGCAGGTCTGATGTCTGAGATATGTCCTTTCTTGAAGGAAATGAAAAGGAGGGATCGAGACCCTCTCAGGTCTTTGGTTCGATCCAAATAGTACCTCAGGGCCTGCACCGGACACAGGGTCCTGTCCTCTTTGAATTGTCTATCTACAATGGAAGTCAAAGCAGGAATAGTCACCGGAGACACACTTTGTGAACCTTCTCTTGCTAGTTGGTTTTTGGCTATGAAGTCAGAAGAAGGGAACAAGGCAACCTTTTTCCCATTGGCCTAGATTAGATACTTTGTTTGCAACCCAGGCATGGATTTCGCTGCAGTGCTTGCCGGAGGCCAAAGCTAGCAAGAAAGCAGTTTTGAGAGTAAGATGTTTGAGGTCTGTGTCTTTCATAGGCTCAAAGGGTGCTTTTGTGAGCTCATTGGGAACAACAGAAAGGTTCCACTTACGAAGATTCCTGGAACTTTTGGGACGATCCCTGTGGAAACTGGAGAGTAACCTGTTAAGGTCTGAACTTTGTGCAATATGGTGCCCCACTGGGCCCAAAGTGTCCACAATGGCCGTCCTGTAACCATCAATGGTCGAGGGGCGCCTGAGACTTGTTTCACAGATGGAGTGGAGAAATCCACCGAATTTTCTCTGCACCATTTCTCCAATAGGGCCCACTTTGACTTGTAGATGGTCCTTGTTGATGACCTCTGAGGGGCAGCAATTCTCTCTGCAACCTCCACAGAGAAGCCTTGTTCTTGGAGCTGTCCACTCCTAGACACCAGGCGTGGAGGTTGAGATGCTGTGGATTGCTGTGGAACACATAATTGTGGGACTGTTTGCGAAGAGTTGTTGACACTGGAAGTTGAAGTGGGATTTCTGTTGAGAGCTGGACTAGGTCCCAAAACCAGGGCATCCCTGGCCAGCCTGGGGCTATTACAATGATCAGGCAATGGCATTGCCTGATTTTTTGGATCACCCTGTGAAGGAGAGCCGTCGGAGGGTAAGCATAGGCAGTGAGACCCATCCAGTTTATGTTCAGAGCATCTATGTCCCAAGCCCTTGGGTCTGGGACAGGAGATACGTACAGTGTAAGTTTGTGGTTCAGGTGAGTGGCAAATAGATCTACATGAGGAGTGAACCACTTTTGACAGATCTGTTTGAACACCTGCGGATGCAGTGACCATTCTGTTGACTGTACTTGGTTCGACCTGGATAGAAGGTCGGCCATCACGTTCAGATACCCTGGAATGTGTCTGGCTGTTAATGTTATGTGATAGTGATGGCACCATGTCATCTCTGCTGAGTGAGTTCCTCCTTGTTTGTTTATGTAGGCTACCACTGTTGAGTTGTCTGTTGCAACTAGCACTGTTTGGTTCTGGCACTGGTCCTTGAAGCTTCGAAGGGCCAGGGAGACCGCCTTCAATTCTAGAATGTTTATGTGTAGCTTTTTTTCCTGGTCTGACCACAGACCCTTTGTAGAACTTTGATCTAAGTGAGCGCCCCAACCTTCGTTTGAGGCGTCTGTAAAGAGTTGGATACTGTGGTCTCTGGGATGAAGGTCTGCACCTCTCATCACGTTTGAGGGTTTTGCCACCAGTCTAAGTGTGCTGCAATGGCTTCTGTCCAAGGAAGGAGGCTGTCCAGCGACTGAGGATATCTCCAGTGCTCCTTGAGGTGAAACTGAAAGGGCCTCATGTGAAGGTGTCCCCCGGGACCATTTTCTCCATTGAGGCAAGCAACCCAATTAGCGACATCAAACATCTTGCAGTCATGTCTTGACTTGAGTCTTAGGATCAAATCCTGAAGTTTGAGCCATCTCTCTTGAGTGGGTTTTACAAGGGCTGAATCTAGATGGTATTTGTAGCCCACAAACGAAAACACCCGAGTAGATTTCAGTTCTGATTTTTCCTGATTTATTATCCAACCCAAGGACTGGGTTAGGTCTACCACTGCCTGAGTGTTCACCTGATCAGCCAGTCGTCCAGGTATTGGTGAAGTCTGAGTCCTCTGGAGAGGGCCATTAGCTTCACTTCCCTTACAATCATTGTAAAGACCTGGGGGGCTGTGGCTAGTCCGAATGGGAGGGAGGTGAACTGGAACACCTGGGACCTGTAGCAAAACCGTAGGTATTTCCTTGAGTTGGGATGGATGGGGATGTGAAGGTAAGCATCTGATAGGTCTATCGACGATACCCATTCCCCTGGAATCAGGGAGGTCCTGATGGACTCTGGAGTTTCCATTTTGAACTTTTCTACGTGTAGAAAAGTGTTGAGCCTGCTTAGGTCTATAACTGGCCTCTACCTTTGGTGAGACTTGGGTACTAGGAACAGGCGACTGTAAAACCCGAGAGATTTTACATTTATCATTGGTGATAATGTGTAAGATGTTGGATGAACATTTGTTTGTTTGCCAGTCTCTTCTGAAAGAACGGAGGCGACCTCCTACTGGTGGACTGAGGGAGGCTTTTAAGGAGTCATTGGGGGTTTCCACGCCCTCGCCCCCTGTTGTGGGGTCAAAAACGACCCCTGGAGCCTCTGAAGTTCGGTTTCCCCCTACCTGAGGAAAACAATTGGTTACTGCTTTGTGAGGAGTTGCCCCCATAGGGTCGTTTCCTGTAGGAGCCTCTTTTCTTGTTGTGGGGACCACGAAAGGGCTTATAGGGTCCGAAACCCTGAGAGTCTTTAGAGGTGCCTTTTTTGAGGAGGAAGTCTTCACCTTCCTTCACAAGTTCAGACTTGAACAAGGAGGAGTCCCAAAAGGACAAGTTCCTGAGTTCTTGGCGTCTCGTTTCCCCTAAATGTGGTTGCAAAAGGGTCATTTCGGCTTCGCGCCTAAGCAAGCCAGTGTTACCCATAGAATATAGTTCCCTCTGGAGTATATGGGCTAGGGATTTGCCGAGGCATGTGAGAGCCCTGTGTTGGATAAGAACAGTCTTATTCCAAAAGTCTAAGTATTCACAGGCTTGTTCATATCCATGCTTTGCTGCTTTCTCAGGATTGGCACCTTTCTGGATCTGAGTCTTAACCTTCTTGAAAGTTGACTTTATGCTATGTTGACACTTTTCAAGAGAAGCATTGCAAGAAGACGAAGTCTTTGCAAAGGCAGCAGTAAAGTTGAGCGTGGAGATATTTTGCCTAGCTTGGTGTTCCAATTCCTTAAGAATTGGTAGGGGAACCATGCCCATAGGAGCCCCAGGGGGTTTACGAGTAACAAGATTTTTGCAAAATCTGTATTCAACTCCTGAATTTTCTCCTCAAAACAGGGCTGTTCCACCTTGTACCACTTTGTAGTGGAAGGAGGTTTGATGTATTTACCCTCAGGTAAATTAGCGCCCTGAAAATCATGTTCAAACTTATCAAAGGCATCTTTGATAACTGAGCTGAGTGGTAGCATAGAGGAAGGACCTCTAGGTCTGAGCTCTTGACGGCCTTTTTCATCATCCAGACCCATAACTGAAGTTGAGGACCTAGGCATAGATTCCCTGGGGTCAGGGAGAGAAAGAATGCGCCTAAAGGTGTCCACCTCTTCAGCATACTGGGAGGGAATGTCAGACAGAGCTACTTCCCTATAATAAGGGGGGGTCTGGATCATGTTGAGGCTGGTCTTGGTCAGAGAGAGCCCCAGAGAGCTGAGCCCTAGAGGGCTTTGAAGACCTGTGTCTGGATGCAGAGGACTGATCCTCCTCTGAGGAAGATGACACATATCTGGACCTGGTTTTATGTTTACTCTTATCAGCATGTTTTTAGGTTTAGTAGATGGAATCCGAGGTTCATCGGATTCATCATTGAATTGATCCGAGGCAGACCTGGGTTCAACCTCATGCCTACTGTGAGAGTGACAGTGTTTTTTAGGTTTATCCGAGACCTTCTTAAAAGGTTCCTCGGATGCATTAGCATTCTGATCCGATGCATTATGAGGATCAGATCCGAGATGTGGAGGAATTGCTGGACCATAGTCCACATCCATATCCTCGGTCTGAATGGTAGTTCTAGGTCTCGGAGGGGGTAGGTCCAGATTAACAACAGCACTAGATGATGTACCAGGTTTAGAAGCTGAAATCGAGGTCTGATCCACCTCTGTTTGTTTTTCGGTAGTCAATTCCTCTCGGAGTGACTGAAAAGCTTCAAACATAGATGCCTGGAACGAACCCATTTGCTGCTGTAAATGGATATTAAGTGAGTTACCCAGGGATTTCTCTAAATTTGATTCTATTTTCTGCTGTAAAGCAGTACCTGGGGTGGGTGGGACAGTCTTTGCTGGCGTTTTGAGAGACAATGAACTGAAGGGTAGGGGTTGTGGACGCGGGAGTGAGGTAAACAAGTTATCAGCAGGCACTCTCAAGGTCTGCATTTGAACCAGTAAATGAATCCACATCATCCCCTAGTAGATCTAATTCATCGTCTTTTGAAGTAACAGTGAGGCACTTTTGTTTTTTAATATACCGCTTTCTCTGTGAGATCTTCCGACATTTGTTTTTCAGTAAAAGAACCACATATTTGGCAGGGATTTTCCAAAGTGACACAGGGGTCATCACCCGTGCCAGATTCCCTACAGGTAGGGCAGTAGTTATGTGTGTCGAATGGAAAGCAGAAGTGCCTGCACTTGCTAGATCTCGGTTTGTCTTTTTTCGTTTGGTGGGAAGACATTTTAAACGCAATAAAAAATACGTACTAAAACGCCTGAACCAAGGAAAACTCAAAACACGCAAAAATAATGAAAAATACTTATCCTGTCAAAACGGAACTTTCACAGAATAATCTATGATATATATTACAAAAAATAGCCAAAAATTAACATCCAACAATAAGTATGTACTGAGAAATAGATGAAAACATCTGTGTAAATGACAAACGCGACAAATCAACGAAAAAAGTAGGACGAAAGGTCTGAGTTCACCACGAATCGACAACTTGAGGCTATGGCCAACTATAAATGTCTATTTTTGTTAGACGTTGGCCTGATGCCTTGCGGCCATCCGAGAACAGCATTGAGTCCCACATGGTAAGCTATTGTAGCGCAATAAAATTGAAGCTTTAAAAATGCCATCCGATAACAGTACTAAAAAAAAACCCACCTAATCCACTTATCATAACCTCTTCCACTCTAGTCTCAGCCGTTTTAATGCCCCACTTTTTGTGACTCTATTTCATCAATTGTTATTCTTATTAAACTCTTAGACTTCATACACCATAGGTTAACCTTCTTCTGATATTATTAATATTATACTTACCATCTCCCCTTCATCCAGCACCTCCCCACCATCCAGCTCTTCAGTGGCCCCATTCTCAATGCTTTCTGGACACTGGTCAGTCTGCTCCTCTTTCTGTTGTTTCTGCTTCTTCTTGGTCTTCTTCTTTTTGTCCTCCACATCATCGTACTCAGCTTCCATGGCTCTCAGCATGTCCTCCTCCGTCATGGCAGATCCTTCCTAAATCGCAAAAACGAGGAAAACCCCAGTGTTTTACTTTGAATTATGCCAGTGACATCTGGCACTACGAAAACGGTAACTTATTTTAGACTGAATAAATTCCTGACAATTTTAAGCCATTTGTTTAGCTGCATGCAATTTATTAGATTTTTGTAAAAAGACATCCCCAGTTTAACTAAAGTTTTGTTAAACCTAATTAGTTGCAAAATTCAAATTTTAATCTTAATTCTTCATTGAAAAGTGACAATTCCCATATTGTGGCACTGTGACTTCTTCTCAGTAACCTATGAAACACAAAACATGAGCAGCTCACAGCCCTTTCCTAACCAATTACTTTTTTTTATAACAAAGATACTAGATACTCAGGTCAAATCTAGGTAGATACATCCACTTTATAATGACACAGGTCAGGATAACTTCTGATGTGCCATGAACAAGATTAAAGCCATGATCAAAGAAGCTAGAGCTGAGAATTCATTGGTCAAAATTGACACCCATAGGCCACTGAAGCCCCTCTTAATTAACAGTAACCGTACAACTAAATGAATTTAAGATTTCATACTTTAAAATCTATTCCTTGAGACTGAGCAGTTTTCCCCTCAATTTCTGCTAACAAGGCATCTATGTCTTCTTGTTCATTCTTCTTTTTCTAAAAACACAGGATTATTAGACAGCAGATGGATAAAAATATAGCAAATAATATGAATGTTTTAAAATTCCACAACAAATGACTAAACCCTTACTTGAAACAGTTTCACACTTGATTTTTATGCACGCAGAACATGGCATAGATACACCACTATCTGATCAAAGTGTGAGATATCATAATTACTTTACTATTTGAGACAGTTGAGCAGAAAGTACTTTAATATTGTCTTTTAGTAGTTGTTAAACTTTCCTCTACATAAAACCCAACTATTCTTACCAAACCAGTCAATAATTTCAACATAATCTTGAAATGAGAAAATGGTTCTACAACTAAACTCTGTAAATTTTACACCAGGAGTTCATCAGAACCAGATGTTAACTTTAAGTCCAAAAAACAAATACTCACTTTTTTGTCTTTTTTGCCTTTCTTTTGCTGTTTCTGTTTATTATCTCCATCCTGTTCTTTGGTTTGCTAACATAAAGTTAGACGTACAGATTATTTAGAAATAAGTTGCAAGTTCATACAAAACTGATGACCTATTAATTTTAATACAGGTAAGATATTAAGCCAAATATGGAACAATCAAGCAATCAAATATATAAAGGTAATTAAATACAGAGTAGTAATTTCTATGTCCTGGCAATTTATAAGAAAATGTACGTGATTACTAATAATTCAAACATACAAGCATAACCAAGTACCATAATTTTGTACTTAAAACATGAACTGAATTTGGAACCATACATAAACAACTGACACTAAATAGTTACTGCTTTGTTACAATTGAAAGAGGTTCAGTAATGCAGTAATGAGACATTTGTCTCTGATTTTGGATTTTGTGCATCTAATCTTGGACCTTGCCTGTTACTGATACTGGTTGACTCACCTTTCCTCAACTTGTGTATGTTAGAATTTCCTGTTGTAATATGACCTATACCAGTAATGTATTCAACCATTCAACCATACATTTGTGACAGTTTAATTCCTTGTGAAAATAGCAAAATTGCAGCAAGTAGGTTTTTGCTTCACTTTTTTTTATTTTCTTAATACCATTTCAATTACCTTCTCTTCGATTGATTCTTCACGAGTTATAGCTTTCTCTTCAGCTACTTTAATCTCGGCTTTTTCCTCATTTTCAGAAGACTGAAAATAAAATTGCTCATGGTATATTTTCTTCTTCAATTTATAAGTGTCTGCGTCAGTACTAACAATTAACTTTATTGCATAAGTTTTTACTACAGATTCAAGGCTTTTAACAAAAGAACAATTTCAAGACTTCAGGCACGATCTGTTCATTCACTCTTTCTTCACATAGAACTGTGTATTTATGAGTATTTACATTTTCAATAATAGTTTGAACCATGGCACTGAAAAAATTACTTATGTAACTAAAATTAAGAGTGCAATCAGTTGCACGGTTGCCCAAAAACAGTCTGATTTTGCCGAGAAGCAAAGCACAACATAGGAAAACTGGATACTAGAAAAACCAGAGATTGCGTCTCGACGCAGTGTATCCCCGGATGGGACATAGTTAAGGCGTGAATATGTCGGTCTTGAGCCTGTTTCCTGGAGCACCAGGTCAGGATTCTCCATAGTACCAGATTACTCCCAAAAGCTAATCACTAGTTCTTTCACTTATATCTGTCTTTAAAAATTACATTTCATGGACCCAGAAGATCCATACAGTGATCCGGATCACTTCCAAAATTCAATCATTTCATCCTTTTACCTTTTCAGACATATTCTAAAAATTTCATCAAAATCCGTCCATAAGTTTTTTAGTTATTTTGTACACAAACACATCTGACAGCCTGGATCCACATGATCCAGACAGTGATCCAGATTACTCCCAAAAACTAATCACTTGTTCTTTGTCCCATTTAAGACATTTCCTGAAAATTTCATAAAAATCCATCCATGACTTTTTGAGCTATTTGTCTTTAAAAATTACATTTCTTGGATCCAGAAGATCCAGATAGTGGTCCAGATCACTCGCAAAATTGAATCATTTCTTCCTTTTACCACTTCTTCTTTTTACCATTTGTAACATATCCTAAAAATATCATCAAAATTCATCCTAAAATTATGTTGCAACCTGGATCCAGATGATCCAGATCACTCCAAAAATGGAATGACTTGTTCCTTGTACCATTTAGGTCATTTGCTGAAAATGTCATCACAATCCATCCATAACTTTTTGAGGTATCTGTCTTTAAAAATTACATTTCATGGATCCAGAAGATCCATATAGTGATCCGGATCACTTCCAAAATTCAACCATTTCATCCTTTTACCTTTTCAGACATATCCTGAAAATTTCATCAAAATCCATCCATAAGTTTTTGAGCTATATTGTACACAAACACATCTGGCAGCCTGGATCCGGATGATCCAGACAGTGATCCAGATCACTCCCAAAATCTAATCACTTGTTCCTCGTCCCATTAAGGACATTTCCTGAAAATTTCATCAAAATGCACCCATAAGTTTTTGAGTTATCTGTCTTTAAAAATTAAATTTCATGGATCCAGAAGATCCAGACAGTGATCTGGATCACTCCCAAAATTTAATCATATCTTCCTTTTACCATTTTGGACATATCCTGAAAATTTTATCAAAATCCATCTGTCAGTTTTTGAGTTATCTTGTTCACAAACAAACAAACAAATAGAGGGCCAAAAGTGACCCTTGGTCAGGTACTTTGGCGGTCAGTGGATGACCTTAAATGAAGATCTGTAACCGGTAAGCCTGGATGCTGGTACTCCATCATGTACTCAACCTCCAAAGCCATTTTCAATAGTTTCCATGCAATGTAGTCAGCATTAAGTGTGAAAATACCTCCAAATTTGCCAAAAATGACCCTTGGTCAGGTACTTTGGCAGTCAGTGGATCACCTTAAATGAAGATCTGTAACCAGTAAGCCTGGATGGTAGAAGTCCATCATGTACTCAACCTCCAAAGCCATTTTCAATAGTTTCCATGCAATATAGTCAGCATTAAGTGTGAAAATATCTCCAAAAAGGCCAAAAATGAACCTCGGTCAGGTACTTTGGCGGTCAGTGGATGACCTTCAATGAAGATCTTCAAGGTCAAATTTCTGCATGCTTACAGAGGACATATATATGTATTATATTACCAGCCATAGGATGATCTGACTTTCTGTATAGGAGAACTGGGCCAAAAAGTGAAAAAATGGCCAAAATCTGACCTTTAAGAGGCCACCAGTGACCTTGAGATTGAAGGTCAAGGTCACAAAACAATAGCATTCGTGGCATTGCCCATAAATACCCACATACCAAATTTGAAAGTTCTAACTAAAATATTTTTAAGTTATCGCGTCCAAAAGGAAATCTCTGCGGCGGCGGCGGTGGCGTGACCGTACTTAATCCTAAGTATCCCTGACTTTCGTCCGGGGATACAACTATCAAATATAATTTAAATCGGAAAAATTATTTGGGTAAAACCCTCAGTATTCAGTCAGATTTTTTACCACCTAGTACTAGTTCTTTCCATTATCATTTGTACTTTCAGATATTCAGATTTATTTTCAATATATTTGTTTACATTGACAGCCATATTTTCTCCACTGGGAGTTCAGTTGGTTACAGCTTGAATTACCTGAATTCAAGTCGGTTCTTGTCAAACAAAAATCCGGTCCTGGTTTCTTCTCCAGAATTACGACCTTACTAATAATAGCCAGCATGATAACTCAATAAGTTCTAAACTGATTTTATACATGTTCCCACATTAATGTTTAACCCTGATAATACTACTGAATGTCCTGTTTTCTTACAGTTGTTGCATTACCTAAAGACTTGCCATCATGTTCAGCATAGAAAGCTAGAAAAAAAGACTTCTGCTTGGCCAGGAATTCTGGATATCTGGATAAAATTCTACAGGACGGGAATTCAGATCTATTTAGCCCCAATTCAACTTCACAGGATTCTTGATTAAGGGATTTTAAAGTATTACCAACAGACTGTCTCCCTCATCGCCCATGTCTAGCATGGCAAACCCAGCCTTGGCTGCTGGTCTGACAGGGGCGTGTCCTGCCTCTTCTTCATCATCACTTTCCTCTTTCTTCTTGGCCTTTTTCTAAAAACAGTGGAAGGAACAATTTTTACACTTAATACAAAATTTTGCTTTACATTTTATATACTTTGTATATTTAGTAAGAAAAAAAACCCAGAAAAATACTTAAATATCTGAAAAAAGTTCCAAGTTTTTCATACAATATTATTTTAATTCAGTCAATCTCTAGTTATGTAAAAAAGAGACTATTATGATATTAATGATGTCAACCAAGCAAGTGTCTGACTGACCATGTTTTGGTACTGTCATGTACACATCAAAATATGTGTCTGACAGTCAATTATATAAACTGGTGTTGAATTTACAAAGGGTCTTTACACCTATATCTGTGTATGCAAAAAAAATTTCCAGTTACAAGTTTAAGATACTCTACAAGTGACCTACTCAATCAAAAATACAACAATGAATATTTTGGATCGCCAAAAATTCCTTAACACTAAATGTTTTCTGAAGACACAACATGTAATGTTGCAAGTTTTAAGCTCAAACAGTAAAATGTAAACATTCATTCACAATTTCTGGAAAGGAAAACACCTTTTTACACCACATGTACCTTATCTTTCTTCTTTGACTTTTGAGGTAAAACAGGTTCATCACTCATGTCCACATCAATGTCATCACCAGAATCAAGAGCCAATGTCTGTATCTTGGAATCAATATCATCTTCCCTATTGAGAAAAGAAATTCATTGTCTATTTACTGTTATCATAAACAACATGTCAAAACTTGAGTCTGTATTGTCAATGTAAAGGATGTTAAGATTTGTATCAAAACTAATGATAGTGGACACCAATTAAAGCCATCTTCCACAGGAAGCAGTCAACAGAATCATTATGTTTGTAGATTGAACTTTGATCCTTTTCCACTAACAGAGTACTGCTCACTTGTGAGACAACAGGAGTAATGAATGGACTCCTTGTCAAAATAACTTTTTGCATCCATGAATATTGTCTTGGTTAATTTTAATGTAACTTCTTCGTTTACTGTTCATTTTTCTTACATTTAAGTGCAATAGTTGTAATTATCATCTAAAAAATTTAAAAACATTTTGACAGATTTAATAAATACGTCAACACAACAAAATATCACTTCAAAAAATAATGCTAATAATACTAAAATTAAAATAATGAGGCCAAATTTCCTCACGAGTTGTCTTTTTTGTTCTTTTTTCCTTTCTTTTGTTTATTGGTTTTGGGAGGCACCACTTCATCTGATGTTTCTGATGTTTTTAGAATGTCAATCTCCACTTCATCATCACCACTGTGAAAAAAGGTAAACATTTTTACAACAAAATATACACATAATTTCAAAGGAACCTGTCCTTGGATTTGTGATGGTACAATATTACTTTGCTGAATGAAGATGTTAACAAAATGTGATATTTTGTTCCAAATAAAGCTATACACCCGACTGTATGTTTTGTTCAGATATATATCAGGACAGATAAACCACTGATAGTATTAATGCTGGGACGGTGTTTGCAAAGTTCGGTATTATCGCTCGCTGGCGCATTGCCAATCAATGATCGGTAAAATTTAAGTACAACCGATATTTGCTAAATTCATTTCTTTGTAGCTTTTTGGTTACAATAAAACACTAACCTGGGTAATATTATATAACTATCTGAAATATTCATCAGTTAAAATCACAAAACTAGCTGTGAATGCAATAAAAATAACGTAAATAGAAACACCTTGGGGTTTTCCCACTGTTGTCAAGGTAATCACAAAATTGGCCAATCACGACCCAGGATACATTACACATGGTCTGTAAGTGAGGGAGACGTCTGTGAATGGCTTTTAGGATATATTTTGGTTATATTTGTGGTTATTTGTGTGTACTTTACTTGTTATCATTTAATATTTGATTTTTCTGTCTGGTTTACACTTTCGACTCCATGATCGGAAATGTTCGAAGTTTGTTCACAAATTGCCGATACAAACATCGACAATTAAAATCATGGCAATCTCCCAGCACTAGATAGTATCAAACCACCATTTTTTTCATAATTTAGGGATAAGCCATTGGCATCTGTAGTTCAGTATCTGGTATATCCACTTCACAGATATTCTGATGCCACATTACAACTGAAAATTTCATTGTCACCCAATATAATCATGGGAAAACTTAAAATAATAGAAGCAAACAAAAATATGAAGAAAATATTGACTTTCTACAGCCACTAGCAAGGTTGTCAGTTTTTTCCAAGTGTTTTTTACAAGTGACTATGAAACCTATTGCAAAAAAATATAAATTTGCAAATTTTATAAGTAAATTAAATTTTTATATGTTAATACCCCATCCAAATGGACAATTGCTAATCCAGTTGGTGCAGACCGGCCCGCCAAACCACAAAAAAAAATCGTCCTGTGTTTCCACCGGCTGGCCGGTCCCACTGTGCATTTGCCAGGTGGTGCATTGTACTTCCTTCCTGTCTAGACAGCATAACGTCATAGGATCTTTTTCGTTTGGCACGTGTATTGTGCAGACAGACTTTTATGAAAGTTTTCAAAGTGAAGATTAGTGTTGTTTTGCTACTTTATTTGTAATCTTACTACTAATTGTTTATAGACACTTATAGATCATTATAGCTTCACCCGAAACGGGGTCTTTGTGGACATTTAATGAAAGGGTTCCATTCCCACGCTTACGGTGTCTGTTGCAGAGACAAAGGGAAAGGCACTAACCCCTGTGTTGAGAATAAAGACTGCCAGTTTTGTAACGCACTCACCCGGGATCAAAAGTCATATTTACCAAATCCATCTTAACAGAAAAAGAAAGAAAAACGTGACCAAAAAGCCATCTGCTCTGTCCACAGAACGTCCAATCAGAACTTGTAACCTTACTTGAAAATAATACTTGTAATCAGTGCTAATCACATGTATCTTTCTAATTTTGCAAGTTACATCAATTTTTAGTAAATATCCCAAATCATAGTGAAGTAGATGACATGTTGAGAAGATTTTTTGACACTGATGGATGAAAATCATGTGTGAAATTGATGACAAGATTAATAGGGCCCTTCAATATCCCTGAATGTCCTCAGGTCAAACTTTTCATTTAGGAGATTTCTTAACATCTTTTCAAAATGTTTTATGTACACATCTACAATTCTGACTTCTTAAAAATATGTGTAAATGGTGACTGTAACACCATACATGTGAAGTGATAATAGCCAGCTTTCAGACGTGGTTGATCTACAAAGATATAAACACTGTCTCATAACATCGCCCACACAGCTGATCTGAGGCCATAACAGGTAGATACTGTAGTCAAGCCTTAGTTAAGTAACCAGTTACAAAATGCTACCGAAGGCAAGTAAATCAAAAGATCATAGTGTATCAGAAAATGATGACATAGCAGAGAAAAAATGTTTTTAGCAGACATATATAAGAAACAAAATGAAATTCACAAACTAAGAAAAGACTGTGACAAGTTGTTGAAAACAATGCAAAAATTAGAAAATGAAAATGCAGAAAAGGATAAACAATTCAGGCCTTAGAACAGAAAGTAGAAGACCTTGAGCAATACAGTTGCATAAATGATGTTGTAATCCCGGGGTTAAAAACCTCACATAAGACCTATGCAAGGACTGTCAACACAAATGGTGAAGACCATCAGGATGCTCCTGAGACTGAGACCCATACACTAGAAAATCAAGTCATGACTTTCCTACATAACCAGTTAGAAATCAATATTGAGGAAAATGAAATTGAGGATTTCCACATGCTGAGGGGAAATAAGGAAGTGCCTGATATTATGATCAGTCACAAAAAGAAAATCTAAGACAAAACTGCTGAGAAACGCCAACAAACTGAGGGAGACCCAAAAATTTATGATTCATGGAAATTCAGACAAAATGCTATAATTTCCAAATGATTATATCTTAGGTTACAAACTATAAAATGCTTTTATTATTTAATACTTCCACCAACAGTAACAAAATAACCTCACTAAACCACATTGGCCAAAGATTGTGTTCCTCAGGTGTTGGTTGTGGGGGCAAATTTTCAGGTACAGGGTATTATTTAATTTATTTTCCAACACTTTTTACAAGTAAATCTACTTATTAAATGATTGCAAAGTACTGTCAATTTACATTCCTATTTTAAACTATTGTTAGTTAACTACTGCTTCACACAAGTGATGTGCAAGCCTAATGGGGCCTGGCAAAATCTTTGGTGTTATCATTCAATCATCATTAGGATTACATTTTTTTGATGAAAAAATATAGAATGAAAGAAAACCTGTAAAAGAAAAGTTGCATAGTCTTAGTTTCAGACATGGGGTCAAATGCAAATGCATTTAAATGGATTTTAAATACTTTTCGAAATTATTTGCATTCGCATTTGAGATTTTTAGATGAAAAGTATTTGCATTTGAAAAAAGGTTCAAATACTTTCAAATACTTTTTGCAAATACAATTTATTCTGCAAGTGAATCAATTTGCTGTTTTTACTTTCTTTTTGCAAAGCATATAATTTAAATTATTATTCTTTTATTACTATTAATGTTATGTATTGGTGAGCTCAATATCTCCAATTAATGTTATTTTAAGGTAAAAGTTCAGTCCTTCATGAAGAAGTTATGTAATTAGAAAATAAATATCTCAGAAGTTCATGAAATAATCTTAAAATACAGCCTTTTTGAACATTGTAAATTACTTCATTTTTTTCTACAGATATTTTTTAATGTATGATACCTACTGTACTTACTACCTACTTGTTGTAGCTCATTCCCACTGTATTACTCTGCGTTACAAATTTCAGATTTAATATATTAATGTTTGCTAATATACAAATTTTTTTTTAAGTATTTGAAAGTATTTGGCATACTTTGAGAAAGTATTTGCATTTGAAGAAAATAAAAGTATTTGCATTTGAAAAATTGAAAAGTATTTGCATTTCAGTACTTTTAAAAGTATATGACCCCATGACTGCTTAGTTCAAATATTAATGTTGTTCATTCCTGTATGATGCATGAAATTATCATAAATGCTTTATTGTGTGATTAATAACAAATAAGCAAACCAGAACAAATAGATGCTTGAAAAAAACTAGATTGGGCCAACTCGGCGCCAACATATCCCCAGACAGGTCATCACTCACGCCACAGGTTTTGATCGGGAATTTTTTAAAACATAATTACCCATTATTATATGAACTTCAGCACATCAATCTACTCTGTTTATATCTCCCCAAGGAAGATGGTGTATCCCCAGACGCCGAATACTAGTGCTGGGAGATCGCCATGATATTACGTGTCGATGTTCGTATCGGAAATTCGTGAACAAACTTCGAACATTTCCGATTATGGAGTCAAAAGTGTAAACCAGACAGAAAAATCAAATATTAAATAACAACAAGCAAAATACACACAAATTATCACAAATATAACAAAAATATAACCTAAAAGCCATTCACAGACGTCTCCCTCACTAACAGACCATGCTGGATGTATCTTCACTTGTGATTGGCTCATCTTATGATTACCTTGACAACAGTGGGAAAACCCTAAAGTGTTTCTATTTACGTTATTTTTATTGCATTCACAGCTACTTTTGACATTTTAAGTGATAAATATTTCAAATTTTTACAAAATATTATTCCGGTTAGTGTTTTATTGTGACCAAAAGGCTACAAAGAAATCAGTTTAGCAAATATCGGTTGTACTTAAAGTTTACCGGTCATTGATCGGCAATGAGCCAGCGAGCGATAATACCGAAGTTTGCAAACATCGTCCCAGCACTACCGAATACATAACTCAAATTATATTTTCAATCTTCCTGCAATGATAACTCTAAACCTATTTTCAAAGTATTTAAATGATTGATGATTGAATGTCCATTCTAAAATAATAATCCCAAAAGAGCATATCTGTTTCTATATTTGTTGACAAATAAAATATTATTTTTAACTCAACTCATCATATTTTTCAATCTTCCTTCAAAGTATGTAAATGATTGATGATTCAATGTCCATTCTAAAATTCATAATCCCAAAAGCGCATATCTGTTTCTATATTTGTTCACAAATAAAATATTATTTAAAAAAAAATTATTTATATTATTATTTTATTATATTATTTTTAGAATTTGCAAATTGTTTTCAGTTATTCATTTCCTCTATACCTATATATGTGGTCCATATATATGCAACCTAAATATGTGACACAATCTCAGTTCTGACTCCCCTTTGTGTTATATGTAATGAAGCCCACCACCTCCCACCCCCACCCCTCTCCCCTTCTCCACACCTCTCTCACTATTACACAAGATCTGCAACCCCATTGAGTTCTTTGTTTCTCATCTGATATCATTAAATACCTTTGTTTATTTAGTGTCACTCAATATAGCTGGAGGTCCCAGAGGTGGGTGGGGGGAATCCAGGTGGGGGATGTGGGTTGAGCATAAATGGTAAACAAACAATCTATATAAAAGGGGTACTCAAATACAAAAAGAATTGAGAATTTTAAGTATGTGATTATCAACTGAAATGAGTTCATAACTGTAGGAGCTGTGCCAAAATTAACTGAGGCAAGTTGAATAAAACTGGGCTAGTTGAGGGTTAAAAATCCCCTAGTTTTACTACATAAGGATATAATTTCATTAATATTGGGACTTAAAGCTCACTTAAAGTGTCCATTTTGTCTACTTCAATATGTTTCACCAGTTTCATTTTAAAAAGTGAAAAACTCAGCAAGCAGAGGTATAACACACAAAAATAAGTTCTTAAAAGACTAAGATAGCCATAACATTATTAATATTCAAAATTTAAATAGACAGGCATTTCCTTTTAAAAATTCAAAGATTTCAGCTCTATAACCCACATAGTTTGACAGTTACTGGGCTTTAAAGTGGCATAATATCCATAAATTGGGTTTCTGTGGGCATTTTACAATTATTAAAGAGACCTTAGCAATTAAACTACAGATCTGAAACTTTTTGGGGGGACATACATAACAAACAAAAATCATATATAATACAGTTTAAGACTTGTCACACTAAGCATTTCCAAATAACAGGGCAAAATACGGAAAAAATGTCAAAAAAGGCACTTGGGTGAGTGTCTATGGCCCTCATACACAGGTTAAATGTCTACTAAAAACCTTGATTTTCGGCATATGTAAAAAGGACATAATAATGCATTCCCAGATGGGATTTCAGCTCCATCAATCACATAGTTTAACAGTTACAGGGCTTAAAGGTGGTAAAAAGTCCAAATATTGGGTCATTGTGGGCCTTTTAGAGATCTCGATGTGGCTTTCAAATTAAAGCTTCAGACTTAAAATTTGTTACATACTAAGATTACACATAGAATATGTATCTAATAAAGTTTGAAACTTCTCAGACTTACCATTTCCAAGTTACAGAGCAAAATATGTGAAAAATGTCTTAAAAGGGTCACTCAGGTGGGTGTTAAAGGTCCTCATACACAGGTTAATGTCTACTTGAAGCCTTGATTTTTGGCACATGTAAAAAGAACATAATAATGTATTCCCAGATGAGATTTCAGCTCTATCAGTCACATAGTTTAACAGTCACAGGCCTTAAAATTGGCAAAAAGTCCAAATACTGGGTCTTTATGGGGCCTTCTAGAGACCTAAATGTGGCCTTCAAATTAAAGCTTCAGACTTAAAATTTGTCACATACTAAGAATACACATAGAATATGCATCTAATACAGTTTGAAACTTCTTAGACTTACTATTTCCATTTCCAAGTTACAGGGAAAAATATGTGAAAAATGTCTAAAAATGGTCACTCGGGTGGGGATTTATGGTCCTCATACACAGGTTAAATGTCTTCTTAAAGCCTTAATTTTTGGCACATATAAAAATAACATACTAATATCTTCTCAGATAGGATTTGAGCTCTATCAGTCACATAGTTTGACAGTCACAGGGCTTAAAAGTAGCAAAAAGTCCAAATATTGGGTCTTTGGGAGCCTTTTAGAGACCTCAATTTGACCTTCAAAATTAAAGCTTCAGACTTAAAATCTGTTACATACTAAGATTACACACAGAATATATATCTAATACAGTTTGAAACTTCTCAGACTTACCATTTCCAAGTTACAGGGAAAAAGATATGAAAAATGTCTTATAAGGGTCACTCGGGTGGGTGTTTATGGTCCTGATACACAGGTTAACTGTCTATTAAAGGCCTAAATGTTGGGGCACATATAAGAAAACACATAGATATATTCCCAGATGATATTTAACTTAGATGAGAGACATAGTTTGAAAGCTACAGTGCTTGAAAGTGGCAAAAAGTGCATAAATTGGGTCTCTGTGGGCACTTTTGAGACCTTAAGTCGACCCCTTTGGGTAAACCTACAGCCCTAAAATTTTCTACAGACAAGGATTACATATCAAAGTTATACCTAGCGCAGTTTGAGACTCATCAGAATTATCACTTCCAAATTATAGGGCAAAATATGTGTAAAGTATAGCAAAAAATCCCTAAGTGGGGGTATTTATGGGCCTCAAACACAATTTTCTCCTCAACTTAAAGTCATGATTTTCGGCACATGTACTAAGAACATATTAATGTGTTGTCAGGTAAAATTTCAGCCAGCTGAGCATCATAGTTTGTGACCTACAGGGCTCTAAGTGGCCAAAAGTGCAATTTCTGACCTTAAGGTGGCCATAAGTTCTTTTTTACTGGGAGTTTAAGGTCACCTTAAAATAGGGATCTTCCTTTGGGCACCCTTAACATGTGTACCAAGTTTGAAAAAAAAATATTAATTTGTTTTTGAGTTATCGCGTCCACAAGGAAATTTCTACGGCGGCGGCGCGACGGACCTGAATCCAATATATCCCCGACTTTCGTCTGGGGATATAATTATCGGGTGGGAGATATTTTCAGGTGAGGGTGTTATTCAATTCCAATAACCAAAAATAGCATCAGAGATGCCCGTACCCCACAGCCGAGGGAAATATTTTCAACACCATGAGATACAGAAGTACTGTATCAGTACAAACTTCAGGATACTTTCAGAGCACTGTCAGTTATATAAAGGTCCAAACAATGTTTAAATGAAAGATCATGCATATAAAGATGAAGTATTAAAACAAGATAATTCAATAACAAGATGACAGCTTTAATCAGCAAACTAAAATTCAACCCTCTTTATCTACATCTGCAAGGCCCGAATTATGGTTCAGATGGTTTGAATATTACCATGCATACAGAAGTGGTAATACATTTAATGAATGCTTATGTATGGTGTTGGAGCAAAATATGTGGCTCACTTGATGAAATTCGATCTCTTACAATGGGAAGTTATGAAAGTAAAATAAATTAATTTATAAAATAAAAATAAATTAATTTATAATTAAAATAAATTAATTAATAAATTCTAATGTGACTTTAATAGTGCTTAATCTGCATCAAAAGAGAGACCCAAAGGTGCAACAAGATTTTATAGGTCAAGGTCACTACGACAAGGTCAAAGGTCAAATTAAGGTGACACCATGATAATACACACCTATAGCCCCTAACCAATGTCCCTAGCAAGTATCAACTTCCTCAACCTTACGGTTTCCAAGATATAGCCCGGACAAGATTTTATAGGTCAAGGTCACTACGCCAAGGTCAAAGGTCAAATCAAGGTCAGATCATGACGTTGCACAACTACATCCCCTGTGTTTACGGAGTGGTTATTTACCCAACGGCTGTGTACGCTAGTTGTGATATTGGTCTAGCATACCCAACGGCTGTGTATGCAAGATCTATATCATTAATAGCGTACCCAATGGAAATGTACACAAGATCAATGCTAGTGTGCTCAAATTTTAATAATTTTTCCTAAGCTCATTTCTGACATGTCCTTTAAACTTTGTCAAAATGTAACAATAACCAAGTTATTCTGCTGTTTCACAGTGCAAACCCATGCTAAGCTGAATACTTTTAATTCAGAGAGTGATCCTTGGCCCATTTCTGGCAACTCGAAAAATTTCCTTAAAAACTAATTGTTTCACAATGCCTTCGATACAGACCTGTTGTAAAAGGTACTGATATCGAGTGCACAACCATTGAGTGCATACTACCATGGGTAATGAGAAAATGGGTAGGCTGTAAAAAAAATTGGAGTTGTTGGCTACACTAGGAGCGATATAGATCTTGTGTGCACAAACACCAG
This sequence comes from Sabellastarte sp. h YS-2021, assembly GCA_964017235.1. Lineage (NCBI taxonomy): Eukaryota > Metazoa > Annelida > Polychaeta > Sabellida > Sabellidae > Sabellastarte > Sabellastarte sp. h YS-2021. The sequence goes on along the minus strand of OZ024927.1, from coordinate 135,968,104 downwards.
GGCCGGGATTCACAAAAGGTCTTAATGACAACATTTTTACCACAAGAAGGTAAAATGTGGAAATTTATAGGTAATTAAATGATGTAAATTTCTATTACAATCCACAGAAATTACTTCTATAGGAAGTATAGATCCCCATAGTATATATGTTGTTTTTATAACAAAGGGTAAAATGTAAATACATGCCATGGAGTATTTTAAAAATGACTTAAGTCTGCCCTGCAGTGGTCTTAAAGTCATGACAAAATCTAAGACAAATTTTTGTCTAAGACCTTTTGTGAATCCCATTTTGTCTAAGCAAAAAAAAAGTCTTAACTTTATGACAAAATTCTTGCACAGTTAAGACTTTTCTCTTAAAGTTATGACAATTTTTTGCTTAAGACCTTTTGTGAATCCCGGCCCAGGTGTACACAACCATTAGGTACGCTAGCAGTGAAATACATCTTATGTACACAACCGTTGGGTGCATTAACAATGCTATTGATTTAGGGTGCACAATCATTGGGGACATAAGTTCACTGCTTTGAGTGCAAGATAGTTGGGTATGCCATTAGTGTACGTACACAGCCATTGGGTGCGCTAGCAGTGATATGCATACACAACCATTGGGTACGCTAAGAATGCTATTGATCTAGGGTACACAACCATTGGGAACATAGGGTTCACTGTCTTGAGTGCAGTGTAGTTGGGTATGCCAGTAGTGTACACAGCCGTTGGGTACGCTAGCAGCGATATAGATCTTGTGTACACAACCGTTGGGTACGCTAGACCAGTATCACTGCTAGCGTACACAACCGTTGGGTACACTAGCATTGAAGATCTTTCGTACACAACCGTTGGGTACGCTAGCAGTGAAAGTAATCTAGCGTAAACAGCCGTTGGGTAAATATCCTCTATGTTTATCAGTTAGTTTGTGGATATTATGGAGATAGACGTGGTTACCTCGGCTCTACTTTACTTGCGTGTAGAGCCGTGGCACGACCCCACATAGAACTGGAGATTTGCATAAAATCTTTTTTCTGTTAAATAAAACTTGATAAAATGACTGAAAATGGTTTAATATGATTAAAAACAGTTGATATTATGCCAAAGACACAACAAATACAATATGTGTACAAAATATATGCTATTTTACACAGCGTTTATAATAAAAGACCATTTTCAAATTTTTGGAGAAATGGTCCAAAAACCCTAGAAAATCAGGAAATGTGATTTATGTTTTGTCAAACATGTTTGCATGTTGACTGATTGTTGAAGAAAATGAAACAAAATAGTTGTTGGAACAGTTATATGTTCACATTTGTATGATATTTGTGTTTTATGCAAATCTCCAGTTCTATGTGGGGTCGTGCCACGGCTCTACACGCAAGTAAAGTAGAGCCGAGGTAACCACGTCTATTATGGAGATAGAGATACAGAAGTGAAATAATACATCTTAGGATCTGAGAAATTCACGCGAAACATCTCCAATTTTTACCGCGAATCATCCAAATTAACAGCGAAACGACCAAGACAGCGAAACCTCTCGACCGCGAAACCTCTCGACACCCTGTGTATGTCAATACCCGTGAGACGATGAAGCGGATACTTACAAATCTTCGTCCTGTCGTCCCTTCTTCCCCTTTTTAGGTTTTCCCATTTTAAAGGCTATTTTATGCACTGTAACATAGATAACAACTCAAAAGTCTGGCTGTGTACGTTGCACCACTTTCAAGAAACATGCGCTTCCAGCAGTTTATGGGTTGTCTTCCAAATAACGAAAATATCCTGTTTCGCCTAAATATGGCGAATACTAATATCGGTATAGGTTTCTAGTTGCAACCTATTAACCATATAACAGCGAAGAAAGGAACGAAAAGGAAGGAAATATCAATACCTAAGAAACCCTGTGGCTCACTTTTTGACATTCTTCATTTCATCATCAAAATTATGATTGGTTTACAAACAGTCAAAAGGATTACTTTCCAAAAAGAAAGTAAAAATAAAATAAAACATTTAAAGCAGTAAGAAATAGACCACATTCGAGTTTCATTAATATCAAATTTAACCAGTGCATATAGCTGTTCAGATAAGAGACCCAACCAACCCCACTCTAGCTTTAAGATGACTCTGAGTGCACATAATCTATTCAAAGAATAGATCCAACCAGCATCGCTCCAGATATCAGATGACTCTGAGTGTACAGAATCCATTTCATCTATTTCAGGGAAGATATCCACCCAGTACAACTCCAGTTAGAAGATGACTGCATGCATGGACTTAATCTATTCGTGGAAGAGATACACCGAGCCATACTCCAGTTATAGGAAGACTTTGCATCCATCTAATCTATTCAGAGAAGAGACCCAACCAGTCACACTCTATACTTATAAGATAACTCTGTGTGCACCTAATCTATTCAGGGAAGAGACCCAATCACACCCACTCCAGTTATAAGATTTCTCTGAAGAGACCCAACCATCCCCATTTGACAAAACTATTTAAAATATATTTTCCAAGAAATACTTAAGGTTTATATAAAGGATTTGACTCCTTTAATTTTTACCATCCAGAGGCTGTGTGGGTTTAGGCCGAAATCCTAAATGAAAAAAGCATGTCATAGGCTACATCTCAGTAACTGTAAGGTGTAGGAATTAATACATTGTAAGGACACTGGTCAGTGGGTGTAGTTTTACACTGTCATGGTGTGACATTGATTTGACTTTTAACCTTGTCATAGTGACATTTACCTTTAAAATCATGTCTGGGCTCTCTATTGAAAACTGTTAGGTGTAGAAAGTTGTCACTTGCAACAGATATTGGACTGGAGGTGTAGGCATGCTATTTCATGGTGTAACCTTTGACATAGTTACCATGCCCTGTAAAATATTGTTCTGGCTACAACCTTAGGCTGTAGGAACTTGATACATGCAAGGGTCATTGGTTTAGGAGTATAGTTGTGAAAGGTCATAGTATGGCCTTGGCGTCTGTATATTTCCATTGACAGCAATACTTCAATTCAGAAATTTTACAGCATTTGGGTCGTAAGCATATATGCTGGGGGCACATAGGGATCACTTTATCCTCTGGCATCAGAGTCTGTGTCCTCTGTCATGACACGTCGTTTCTGGACAGTATTTCAAAAATGGCTTGATACATTCAAATTTGGCGTGTCGATGTAACTATTTCTTAAGGTGTTGTAAGGAGACCTTAAATTCCCATGCATAAACAAATTAAATTCAGTTTCAGTTTTTTCCATAGAATATACTGAAAATGGCTTGAGAGATTTCATTCAAATTTTGCATGTGTATTTAACTAGTCCTACATAAGTGCCCTATATTAAGGTGGTCAGCATCATTGTCACACTTTATTTCTGGACAATATCTCAAAATGGCTTGACAAATTAAATTGAAATTTGCCACGTGGATGTAAGTGGTCCTCAAGACCTGCCCTGTTTTAACGTGACCTTAAACTCCCAGTAGTAACATGCAGTGCAACTACTTGTGGTTCTGCTTGGGGTTTACTCAAGTTGGCCCTCCACTCCCTGATTACCTGGACAGCCATCCACGGTGCCCAGGAGGCCAACCTGCATGTGTAAATTGGAGTAAGAGGGAATCCACTCTAAATTCTGGCTGTTGTATTGTCAAGATAGCTCAGGAGCACCCCCGATTTTGCCTTTCTGGGCCATCCCTAGCCGTGGTGCCCACACATCCTTACATCTGGCATCATAATGGCAATTTTGGGTGCTTTTACTGCATGTGTGCATAAATTATCTTTGGTACATCCTCCAAATCTTTGCATTTGTATGCATCCTTAACCTGAACAGTTAAATTTGAATTGGAAACTTACAGGTGTTCATTATACCATAAACATTCTGAAGGAGATAGTATATATAGCCTCTGGAAAAAAAACAAAGACTTGCGCCACCCATTTAGCCTTAACTATAATAAGGGATTTATTATGCAGATTGTATTCACAAAAATTTGGAGAAATCGCCAACATATTTACATACTGTTATTTGTATACTTGAGTTTACCTTGAGAACACCAGGGTGAAAAAGTATAGATGAATTTAATAAAGGTGCAATAATTTTTAAGAATATTTACATAAATATTGCCTTGTCATGGGTGTAGGTATTAAGGTTATAAATTCCTATGCATTTGTCAAAATAATTTATGCCTGTGCCCCACATACAAAACTATGCTGTGGCAATATCGGCAATAAACAAAAACTACCCATGAATAACAAAACTTTATCATTCCCGAACTTAGGAAGGGAAAATGGTGTCGCATGGTCTGCTCTGAAGATATGTCACTACCCTGTCACTTTAATGCTAAGGTTTAAGCCGAAGTTTGTATGATTAAATGACGAGAAAAGAAAAATTCATGAATGTAATTGTATGTAGATCCACGATTGTCAAAATACTGTCAGTGAATGAGTAAGACTGTAAACAATTACAAAAGTTATAAAGATCAAACAACAGTTATGCTGTCTCTTATGAAGAATTGCATGCTTGTCGTCATCTGCAGGTTTCACATGATAGATCTTCAGAAATTGTTCCAAGAATTAAGAAGATTAAAATAAAATCAGATGATGACACCACTATAGGTATGTTAAAGTTTTGAAAGGTTTACCACAGAATAGGGCAACAATCTATACAACAGAAATCAAAGTGGGGACAGACCAGGAAGTTTTCAAACAGTTAAAAAATTTGTGTTAGGAAGACAGACACTGGAGAGTCCATGGAAATGAAACTTATACTTATGAAGAATTAAGCAGATTATAGTACGAGTGAAGAAGACATCAAAGTCATTGCTAGTCATCATTAAAAATTGCCTAGGCGGGAAATGGGCATAACTATAGCTTTGGAAGGGGTGTAGGAATTTGGAAAAGTTGTTTCAGTAGCTGTTCCAATGTGGCGAACTAATTGTAAAGGTTATAGCAAACAAAAAGAATACTTGATGGTCTGAAACCTCTAAGATTGCTCTCCAAACAATTATGAGATTCTCAATACAATACCTAGCTCTATAATTGAAAAATGGGACTATAAAGGCTACGAACACCTACATGATTCACTATGAAGGAACATATGACCAAAAATGGGGTTCTCGGGCAATCACAGCTTCAAGGAGTGAAAAGATACTTTTAAAATATTCTTGTGATTCCCCTTATATTGTACACAACATTAAAATAGGTTTAAGACAGGCTTGAGATTGACAAAATGACTTCATAGATGTAAAAAATAGGATTAAGATAGGTTTAAAATGGAGTTTCCAAATGCGAGGTCTGATAAGGATCAAAGAAGATTTGTGGATATTGGACCAGTTTAAAATGATCTGGCAGACATGCAATTGGCTACCAAACATTACTGAACTTTAGCTGACCACCCTGAACGTTAAGACTGTGGTTCACAAAAGTCCTGAGCAGAAAGATTGACTACCTGAACTGCTAAATTTAAGAATCATAAACGTATCCAGAGGAATCTGTATAGTGGGATCTATATCTTAAACTGTATATTCCATGCAACAGTGTATCAACAAAAATCAATGTTTAGTTTGCTTGATGGAAAAGACGTGTTTGCTCCTCACCAACTGGATATAGAAAATCAATTATACACTTCTGACCCAAAATTTAATGGAATATACTGAAACAAGTTTATTTATCAAAGAAGACATCAAAATAGTGACAATTATTGTTCAACTTTTAAAGGCACTGATTTGAGAAAATATGAAACTTTTTAAGGGATTTTCTCTTGGAGACAGTAGCGAAAATAAGAAGAAATTATTGAAACTACAACTATGTTTTTGGATCACCTGAATCACTGACACGAAAATATTAAACACATATTTGCACACAGTTAAAAGTACAGCTAAACTACAAAACATATAGAAATACTGAACACTTCCCCCTTTTACTTTGACATATAAATTCTGGCAAGTAGCACATCTCTTGAAAGCATAAAACACTATTTAATTACAATGAAATGAGAAGTCACATAAAGCTCATCAGAGTTATGATTCAAACATGACAGTATTCTGGTCAAAACTTCTGTTGGGTTAAATATAGAAATATCCTATGGATATAAGAGTAGGGGCTTTTATTCCAGACTTTTTATATTACCCAATGGAGCTGGTTGGACCTCATCCATGATATCAACAGTGTGCACTCAGAGTTATCTCATAACTGGAGTGGGGCTGATTTGGTCTCGTCCCATAAGTAGATAAGCTGCTCATTGGGGCATCTTTTTGAGTATAGAACTGGTTGTATATTGTTGAATTTTGTCTCAGTTATGTATTTTTTATCTCAGATAATTAATGCTCACCAGCAATAAAATATGAGGCTTGTTATATTATAACTTAAGAATATATCTTGTGTCAGTCAAGATGTTATTGCCTGATATAGTGCTAGTAGTATCTGCATATATTTCGACCCTCTTTTTCAAGTTGGTCTCATCAGAGGCTAAGGTTTAAATCAATCTGAACCCCTAAGGTGCATGATTTAGCTCCGGCAAGCTCCATCATGGGCTTTGCCCTGCCAAATGATTTTGGGGTTGTCATCATTTGGTCCTTATTGTAGGTATAATATAATCCCATATTTTTCATATTGATTTATGATTTATGTATTAAAAAGCTGTAATCTGTTTTGTTGCACTTTATAGGGTGGTTGCCATAGTGACCTCTCTCGAATTCACTCTGTCCCATTGCCTACCTAGAGACTTAGGCAGGTTGGGAGGTAGTCAAGGCTAACCAATTATTATATAAATTTCAAATACATTTTTAATGTTACTTGTCATATTGTATTGAAATCATTATTATTATTATATACAGAATAAAAATACTGCATGTTTAACACAATATGTTATGAACAGGTAAGTACATATTATAATGAAATATAATAAACCAACTTGAAGTTTTTGTTGTAGTCTCAACTATTGTCCTGGTGGGCAATAATACAAAGTTATGGCGATATTTCACCAAACAACTCATTCAGTTGGGATTTGAAATTCTCATCAACATTGGTTGGTGTTGATGGTCTGGTTTTATCATCTTCAGTATCACTGGACACTGGTACTGTTTCCTCCATCGACTCCATTGACTTAGCTGCAGCTTGGACATGTGCTAGCCAGTCAACTGATTCACTCTTCATGTGAGCGAATTTCGGTTTTGATTTTAATTGATCTCTTTTTTTAATTTTGTTGATTTTGCCTGATTCCCTTTCAACTCTGGTCGAGTTGTTGATAGAGCTTGGTTGTGGAACAGGTCCAATTTTGGTAGATTTTGGGTGAGCACTTGGTTTGATGTTGCTGTTTGTGGTTGATAAGAAAATTTGAGGAATATGGTCAAATGTAAGCATTTTGAAACCTCCACATAGTTTATCTATATCAGAGGGTTCCAAGATGATAAGGGGGTCCGTGTTGACTGCTTTGTCAGCTTTAGAAATGATGTCAGTGTTCATTAGTTGATGATTGGTAGTGATTTGTTTTACCTCACCACCATTGATTTGGGTAGATTTATTGTTTGATTGGCTAGCTACATCCTGTTGTAGCTCATCTTGCTCCAGTTTGTTGAGAAGGTCAAAAAACTCTTGTGGCACTTCCCAATCCATAATGTTGGTATTTTCAGATGCTGGTTTTGGGTGGTCTTTCAGTTGGTGCCTTTTAAGATCATTCTTTCTATTGTATGTTTTCTGGCATATTGAGCGATTGAAACTATTATTCAAGTGGACCTCTCTTATGTGGCGGTCCCTGTAGTACTTCCTTGTAAATGTTTTGTGGCATGTGTGGCAACTATAATGTCTAGTTCTGAAACACAATTTTAGGTGTCACATATTATTCTGTCTAAGTATGATGGAGATATTTATGTACATCTTCAATATATGTGTTTTGAAGAATTTAAATAAATTTATTTTGAGTATTATTAACAAAACTTTGTTAATAAGAACCTTTTTATGGTATTAGTGTAAGTTAAACAACTTTAACTTATTCATTAATTATGTCATATTAAGATTAATAATACCAAGCATATTATTTATATTTTTGTATAATATTTATGCTTATAAGAATAATTGTTCGGAAATATTTATTTGTTAATTGTAAATTTTAATATTTACTAGTTATACTCCCACATTGTCTCCTGTGCCAGTGAATTGATCCATGATGTGGTTTTCACAGCCAGGCATATCACACAATGAGTATGTCCATTGAGTGCCATTGAGTGAAATTCAATGATACTTCAGTCATGCTGGTACACAATGTCTATGTGGGTATCAGTTTTTCACCTTTTCTGTAGTGTGTGTAGGGGTCCAATGCTGGTTGGTAATAGCACAAAAACCACTGGGTATATGTGTATTTATCCAGTATGAGTCACACGTATAAAACTATACTGTAGCCGGATTATTAGATTTATATCCAGTAATGAGTGATATAAATATCAAAAAATGTATCAATATAATTCTTATTTGCATCTAACACACATGTGTTTTGTTTGAAATCCAAACTTAGGTCCAAATATGGGTCACTCAGTGTAATACACTCCAATATACAAACAAACAGGGGGGTATAGGGGCACCAACTATACCAATAAGAGGAGTATCATTGCACAAATTGATTGATGCCAATTGGGTTAATGGTAGGGACATCCCAAATGAACTCTAATTCTTTTGCTCTGCACCTGTTCTGAGGTTTTGGGTTAATTGTAGCTCCTAACCATTGTATCACACAAAATCTCATATGTGTGTGAGAGTGGTTGGTTGAGTGGAAATGTTTAGATACTGGGGTATCCATGCCTTTTGGCCTTTTTACACTAGATATGTGCTCATACATTCTTTGTCTGAATGGGCGTCCTTTCAGTACATGTATGTAACACAATTAATTTTCAGTTATTGGCGACCTTATTCCTGTGAAATATGTTCAGGGTTGAGATTCTTAGTCTAGTATACACCTCCAATTGAAGGTCAGGGTCGTCATTAATGTAAACAAAGAGCACTCCATTGTCACCAAAAAACAAAAGCATACGTATATGTCTTCAGTATACATTTTTAAGAAATAATTTCCGTTTAGAATGCCCAAAGCTATTGAATAAGTGTAGATGTGGTTACTTCGGCTATAGTTTAAATTATTAAGAAATGGAAATAAGTAAACCCTTGATATATGTAGTGCACTATCAGTGTACTGCCTGGCTTCGTATCTTGGCACACACCTCAAATTGGCACAAAACGGAAGTTACAATATTTAATAACAATGCTTCTTTATCGCCCACACTCGTGCATTTCCGCTAAACAAATAAGGAAGTGAAAGTGACGACAGAAGTAATTTTAATACCTTCATCAATTTCCGTACTGTATGCAAATTGTGCCAATTTGAGGCGCTGATTTCATGTAGAAATTATATCATCGCTGATTACAAACGAGAATAAAATGTTTATTATGTTGATTTTATGTCAGTAAAATGCTTTTATAACTTGCGTTTGTGTCGATACATACTTAAATAAAAAGAACGGCAAGGTTATGTCCCGGGACGTCCCGATATGTAACGTATTGGCTATATGTCGGGAAGTGCTAAATTGTGAGAACTTGGAAGTGCTTCATATAGGGAAGTGCTTTATATCATGGGATGCCTTGTTTTATGATTGTAACAATATTTTACAAAATGAAGGCCTCAAAAAAGATCAAATATTTTACACTCAAAACTCACGGCAGTACGTAGCACCAACTCATTAATATTCATGACAATATATGAGGTCATGGATTTCACTGGATTTTCTTGCAATATTTTATAAAACTGAAGCTTAAAATATCTTAAACTCAAGTATTCACGGCAGTAGCACCAATTCATTAATATTCATGAGAAAATATGAGGTCATAGATTTTCTTACAATATTTTATAGAATGGAAGCTTCAATGATGATTAAATACCTTACGTAAACTCAAGAACTCATGGCAGTAGTACCAACTCATTAATATTCATGAGAAGATGTAAGGTCACAGATTTCCCGACAAAATCAACCAATGAAATCATTTCCCGACATTTAGCCAGTAATTTACATATCGGGATGTCCCATGATTTAACCACTGAGTAAAAAGAAATCCACGAAACTACACTCAAAACAATAAAAAGTAAGCTTTTTATGTCCAAGGTGTGCCAACTTATGGTGCAAGGCAGTATATGTATGACATTAAATGTGTTTAGCTACTGCAGTACAGTACTGTACCTATTTTATATCATTGTCTAACATTAATGACACCCGCGTACTACTGCTCAGCCAGTGAAGTTCGTCACCTGCATTTTACGGCAATATTAAAGAATTTTTACTGTCCAGTTACGGCATATATGTATACCTTGCCGTTGAAAGAAGCTATTCCATTTATTTAAATGTGAATATTGCCTGCCCTTGAGCGTTTTTACGGCAGGTGACGAACTTCACTGGGGTGACGAAATTTACTGGCCGACCAGTACAGTACTGTACTGCTACCCTTCATAAGTTGGCTGCAGGCATAAGTTGGCTGCGCTCACCACATCTTCACAGGGCTTTAATATGAGTGGCCTACTACACTTAGATTGATTAATCTGTCTCTCAGCCAATATTTAAAAGATGGATGTATTGGTGAGAGACAGATGGCATAAGTATGCAAAAAACATAAACGTCGTGAAGGGCAACAAATGGCACACATCCTGACATTAAACATGCACTAGGCTACCACCTTGAGTATCATGGATGTGCCCCGCATTAAAATAAATAAACTTTTTGCATAGTTAATGGATATCTTTAACAAAATTTATTTCACTTGCAAAATTTCATCATTGTTTATACAAACAGGAAGTGCAGAAAAAGTGTCTATATTACTGCAAACACAGAAAATTATGTTCCTGCATCTAAATGCTTTATACTGTTAATACATTTAAATGGATATTTTAAAGTTTAAAGTGACAGTAATTTTCAGATATTGAAGTTTTTGTGTGGTGAGGAACTCTGAAAACTCGGTCTAACTACACACTGAAATCATGTATTATTGTTAAACTTATAAAATTTATTATATGCAACAGTTTTCATTGATGTACAATAACGTATTTGTCTTTCTTTTTTGTCTTTAATGGAAGGTGCAGTAAAATATACTGATTTTGTTTTGTGAAAAAAATGTAGATATGAATTTTGAAAGTGAAATAAAATATTGTTGTCATTGACATTGTTCATAAATTTCTGTAAAATACACAAATTTTATCCCCTAAAGGTATTTTGTAAAAGACAGAAAGATTTTTAACATTTATTAAAGAAATAAATTAAACATCATATCTTTTCTCGATTTTTGTTTCAATCTTTTTTCACCGACAGCATGCTTTAATTCAGCAGTCAATACAAGTACGTGAAAGTAGGTTAAAAAATATTTTATAATAGCGTTTATAATATGGACATGACGGTTCTAAAATCAACAGAATTATGACCCTTCATTGCCGGTTTCGAAGACACTCTGAAAATTAATTTATGTGCATACAATATATTAAGTAGTGGTCGGACTGGTTTTGTAAATAAAAACCGGTTTTTGGGGCTTTGAAACTGAACGAAATGCGGGATTTCGAAAGTTTACAGAGATTTGATAATAGTTTTATGCGAGTGTACATGAGCTATATTCTCAATACAAGCATCCCAGGGGAACCTTTTAAAAAGGTTTTAGCCTTTTTTTTTGCTGAAAAAACCTTTTTTTCACATTTTTTCAAGAAAAACCTTTTTTTAAGCTGAAAAATGGTGTGAAAACCTTTTTTAGCCTTTTTTTTCAGGCTGAAACCTTTTTTTTCCCGCAGAAGTCAAATTTGTCGATAAAGTTTTAATTAAATGTACAGACATTTAATGTGTATATAGATATTATTAAGTGTTTCAGAATGTTTGACTTCTGATCAGACCAAATATTGAAGTTGATATTGTAATACCAACAAAAATGCTTTGTCTTAGAAGAGTTAACAGTCTGAAACAGTAGTAATCAGTCACCTGAACATTTACATATAACAGACTATGAAAGCTAAGAGTCTGTGGTAGAAAGCCGAAGAAGTAGGAAGGTATACATTTGTTATATCCTAAGATGAAAGTCGGGGATATACTGGTTTTGTGGCAGTCTTGCAGCCGCTGTGATTGTGCACGATAACTCATAAACACTTTTATTGATTTTATTCAAACTTGGCACATACATGCATGTGGATAAGGAGAGGAACTGTATTTTAAAGGTGAGCGTAAACTCCAAATAATACAGAGGTTATGATCACCTTAATGTGAGAAATAAACCTTCAGCCACTTGAAGTCCTCAAGGTCACAAACTGTGTGGCTCATATGGCTAAAATTTTATCAAAATGCACAGTAATATATTCTTTTTACAGATCTCAGAAAATCAAGAATTTATGTTGTGCTTAAATTTGTGTTTGAGACCTCACTTGGTGGATATTTTCTACTTTCTTTTTTCACATATTTTGCCCTGTAATTTGGAAATGCAAAATTTGTGGTCTGTAGCTTTAATTTTAAGGCTACCTTAAGGTCTCAAAAAGTGTTCACAGGACCCATTATGTAAATTTTTTAGCCATTTTAAGCCCTAATAATTCTAAAACTATGCGGTTTATTAATTGTAAACCTCATCTGGGAGTATATTTATATCACCTTTTCACATGTGTCAAAATCAAGGCTTTAACTTGACATTTTATAACAATTACCCTTACCATTTTCTAACAGTAGCAACTTGGTGCAGCCATCTAACCCAATGGCCAATGCAGAGATGTGAATTTAAGGTTGTATAACAACCTTAACATTTGACTTGTGTATGAGGCCCATAACCACCCCACACAGAGGAATGAAGCATCCCACAGGGGACACTTATTTGTGTCTAGGGGAGAGGGCAGAGAGATTGGCTCTGCGGGCTCCCGCATTTTCTGTTGCTTATAGCTCGGCAACCAATGGGTGGATTCTGTTCAAAGTTAGCACATGTATGCAGTAGCCCGGGGAAAAATTTCTGAATATGGTGTCATGACATTTCAACCAATCAAAAGTCACATGGCCAAAAACATATTTTTCAAATGGGTGTGCTTGTCCGGATGATAACTTCAAAGTGCTTCACTTATTCATATGAAATTTTTTTGGCAAGTAGGTTTGTTATATAGATGTCTGGAAATCATTAACTGTTGGAAGTGGTGCAGTAGAAAATGGCCAACTTACCTAAAAATCTAAAACAGGTAGAGTGATTTCAGCAAAAATTTTGGCCCAAAGGGTATACACAGTCATCTAACATTTTTGCCAAAAATCATTTTCTTGCCATTTTTGGCCGCCATCTTGAATTTCTGTGTAAAATGCAAAAACAAAAAACACGTTCATGCGAGAAACCTTGCATTTTGGCAAGATAGCTATTTCTTCAAAATCATTAAAACTCATTGGAACACTTTGATATTGCTGTGTAAAAACTAATTCTTTTTCTCTTGTGAAGCAGTACTCTAGTTTTTTTCTGCATTTTACACATATTTTGCTTTGTAACCTGATAATTGTAAGACTGGCTGGACTTGAAATGTGTAAATATAACCTCTGTATGTGATTCTTTGTGGAAATTTTAAGGTCAGTAGTTATAATTTTAAGGCACCTTAAAGTTTCTAAAAATAGCAATAGGAACCAATTTTATGATCTCTTTCCCACCTTATGCCCAATAGCTTCCAAACTATGTTCCTCACCCACCTAATAACTTATCTGATAATATATTAATAGGTTCTTTTTTTCTTCATATGCCAAAAAAAATCAAGGCTTTTAAGTTGACATTGAACCTATGTTTGATGCCCATAAAGACCCAATTCGGAGGAATTTTTATCTGTTTTTTTCACAAATTTGGCTTTCTAATTTGGAAAGGTAAAGTCTGACCAGCATCAAAGTGTACTAAATCTAACTTGTATGTGACTTCTGGAAAATTTTAGCTCTGTTGTGTAAATTTTAAGATCACCTTAAGTTCTAAAAGAATGTTTACAATAACTAATTTTATACACTCTTGTCACTTAAAGCCCTGTACCTTGTAAACTATATTGGCTCATCCAGCTAATTTGTTGGCGTCGAGTCGGTGCAATCTAGTTGTAATTTGTAGATTGTAAATCCAGACTTTCTCTTTCAAAAATTTTACTTATGACCTTAATACTTATAAAGTGAATGTTTTTTACAACTATTATTTGAAAATAATGTGAGTGCAATATTAATAGGAAAAACCTTTTTTTTTCGGATTAAAAACCTTTTTTTCTTCCGAAATAGCCTTTTAGAAAACCTTTTTTTCCCTTAAAAATCATTGGGATGCCTGCAATAGGAAATATGCATTCGCGAGATATTTTGAAGTTTGTAAACTTCATTTACCATGAATATAAAGTGAAAATGTAAGTTATTACCTCAAATATATATGTTCTTTATTGTTTTGATGAAATATTAACCAGTAGAAAGCCTAATATAATGACGTTTTCAATAACTGGTACTTAAATATTCTTTGCAGATTTCGTCATTTCTACCTGAACAAAATGAAATGTGGTTTACTGGTTTCCTGTTCACACCACTAATATTAAGACGTATATATTGTAAGAATTTTTTCTGTAAATAGAGGAATAAATTTTGAAACAAATTAATTAGTTTTATTTTACCTTACCAATGTAAGTAGGTCAGTTATGACGTGTTACTGGACAGAAGAATAAAACTGCAGGTTTGCTATTTGATATATATTGAAGCAAGCATAACAGTGAAAATAAATGACATATTCACCCATTTCCAACATTTTTGTGAAGATTTTTATGTATCTATACTATTGAAAATGTTCAAACTTTTTACTGTAAAAGTTGTCTAAAATGGCTTAAATATCATAATCACTGTGTCCTTACATCAAAATCAATTGATTTAAACTGTATAATGTCAAATTTAGCCATTTATCTGGCTTAATTCAACAGGAAGGTCTTTTGTGCAAATCTCCAATTTTATGTGGGGTCGTGCCACAGCTCCACATGTAAGTAAAGTAGAGCCAAGGTAACCACGTCTGGAATAAGTGCAATTGTATTGATATAATAACTAAGGCTACGTAGCATGAGTAATAGAGAGGTTTAGTGTTATGTTTTGGTTATGAAAACATAATTCTGAATGCAAAACGTTGTTACGGACTTCCCCCCGTCCACTCCGTCAGGTTCGCAAAAAAGCCTCTGTGATGTTTAAATTTCAGAACTAAGCTTAAATGCAAATGTATTTTACATCAGCAATAAGTGTGTATCATGCACATGCTTCTTAACTTTTGGGAGTCCATTACATTATGTTTTGTACGTAAAGGGTGACTTCCTTACATTCACCCACCCCTAGCTTATTTATCAAAAAAAAGTGCAATATACAAAATTACAAATAAACATATTTCAGCCCCATATGCTGATAAAAAATGTACAGAGCATTTTGGTCAAGTTTCAGTTCACTACAGTATATTTCCTATATAAATACCACAGGCATGCCTATATTGCATTACATAAAAAAAAACTAATCTGGGCAGATTTGCTTCATATGGACGTATATCTGAACCCTAATATAGCAAACACATCCAGTTCAAAGGCAACATATCTCTTACAAAAATTATTTATCATATGCCTTTTACATGTACTAAACCTAGCTAATGTTGCAGTTCATATCCTTGCTGTCTGCTTTAACCACCATGCAGTTACTGTGTGCTGAGCAGTCAATATAAAAGTTTGATCACAGCATATATTGACCTCACATGCTATAGTTTGCTCTACTATCAAAGACTGTCCATGTATCCCTTTAAAGAAATCCAGAATTTTGAACAAATATCAATTAATTCAGTTATTTTTAACATATTTAGAACCGATCACATCTGAAAAAAAAAGTTTGTCCAGGCTGTATCTCAGAAACCGTAAGGTGTAGGAAGTTGATACTTGGTAGAGACATTGGTTAGGATATGTACATGTGCAACGTCATGGTCTGACCTGGATTTGATCTTTGACCTTGCCGTAGTGACCTTGAGTTTGAAAATCTTGTCCTGGCTATATCTCACAAACCATAAGGTGTAGGAAGTTGATACTTGGTAGGGACATTGGTTAGGGGGTGTAAGTGTACAATGTCATGGTCTGACCTTGATTTGACCTTTGACCTTGCTGTAGTGACCTTGACCTATAAAATCTTGTCTGGGTTATATCTCGGAAACTGTAAGGTGTAGGAAGTTGACACTTGGTAGGGACATTGGTTAGGGGGTGTAGGTTTGCAACGTCATGGTTTGACCTTGATTTGACCTTTGACCTTGATGTAGTGACCTTGACCTATAAAATCTTGTCCAGGCTATATCTCAGAAACCGTAAGGTGTAGGAAGTTGATACTTGGTAGGGACATTGGTTAGGGGGTGTAGGTGTGCAATGTCATGGTCAGACCTTGATTTGACCTTTGACCTTGCTGTAGTGACCTTGACCTATAAAATCTTGTCCAGGCTATATCTCGGAAACCGTGAGATGTAGGAAGTTGATACTTACTAGGGGCATTGGTTAGGGGGTGTAGGTGTGCAACGTCATGGTCTGACCTTGATTTGACCTTTGACCTTGTTGTAGTGACCTTGACCTTTAAAATCTTGTTGCACCTTTGGGTCTGTCTTTTGATGCAGATTAAGCACTGTTAAAGTCATATTAGAATTCATTTAGAATTTTACTTTTACAACTTCCCATTGTAACAGATGGAATTTCATCAAGTGAGCCACAGATTTTGCTCCAACACCACACATAAGCATTCATTGAATGTATTACCACTTATGTATGCATGGTAATATTCAAAACATCTGAACCATAATTCGGCCATGCCAGATGTAGGCAAAGAGTACATGCATTATCTTTCTCTTAGACATTATTTTCCCTATTTAAACATTGTTTGGACCTATATATAACTGACAGTGCTCTGAAAATATCCTGAACTTTGTACTGATACATTATTTCTATATCTCATGGTTTTAAAAATATTTCTCTAGGCTGTGGGGCACGGGCATCTCTGATGCTATTTTTTAAATAATGAATGATCATCAAACCACTGATAACAGGTACCAGGCCCCGGATTTACAAAGATTCTTAAACTCGTGCTTAAACTCAGACACAAAATCTCAGTTTTTGTCTCACTTGAGATTACGATGAAATTGGTATTTTCAAAAGTAATCTCACGTGAGAATAAACTTAAACTCAGCTGATATGTAAGCAAGCATTTCATTGGTTGATACCACAGCAATTCTTAAACTCACACATAAACTCATACATAAACTCATGCATAAACTCAGTCTTGAGTTTATAGCTACTGATTATTATAGTGGCTTTATATACTAATTACAGTGAAGGGTTTTCGTGTTACACTGCAGTGACAACACAAATTTTTTTGTGAATTAACGTCACTTAAAATCTGACACAGTAGCTCAAGTTTTCAAATTTTCACAGGTAGAATTTGTTAATCCTGTGTGAATCTTGTGTTAATATATGAGTGATACTGAAAAAAAATATCTCAAGACCATGATGTTTTTGAACATGGATTTTAGAATGACTACATTAATTCCTTGTCCACTTTCTGTTAATAAATGGATCAGAAAGGAACAAGTTTTGGTCTTAACTTTATGACATTTGTCCCAGCTAAGACTTGTTTTGTGAATACCTATTTATGACAATTCTTAGCTAGGACAAAAATCTTAGATTTACGACTGGGTTAGGCTTAAGATAAGACTAAGATTAAGACCTTTTGTGAATACGGCCCCTGGTATTTTGCCTTTTTTGTGAGCCTCACCAGAAAAAGTTCTGGAGTATGATTCCTAATCGTTATTTAAGATCTGAATAAATGTATATCAAAAACATGTACAGTTTGATCAATGATATACAGTTTTTCTACTAGGAATGCTGCATTTTTCTCTGCTTCACACAATTTGTATTTACCAGTTCATGACCTGTAAAAGCCCCAGAATGCCACTGGTGGCCATAGTACCTTCCAAAGCTTTATAGTTGGTGTCCTTGACCAATTATAACATAAATTGCCAGATTGATGCACAAGACATGCTTTCTTTGAGAAAAAAGTGTTACATTAATTTGATGGCATAATTTAACTCTAGAAAAAAGATTTTATAAATGATATATGTATATTTTACATGGTTAATACAAAGTTATTGTAATTATTTTATATCTTCATCTGTTCTTCCTGTTTACTTACAAACATACAAAAAACATACAGGTACTGAATACTGAAAAGCACAATGATTCTATTGATAGGCATAAACTTGCATAAACACCACTTCAAGGCTCAGAAAGAATGCAGAGGTAGTTTTCATACATCAACATATTTATCTCCCCCCCGGGCTTTAGCCCAGGAGGGAGATAATAAAATGCATCATGTGTGTGCGTGCGTTTGTGCGTGTGTGTGTGCATGCATTATTTAAAATATCTTGGCCATTATATAGCAAAACCTTTTCAAATGAAAACTGTCAGATATTGCTATAATTAATATTTAAAATGGAACATTTGCCATTTTTGTGGCTGAATCAGTGACAAACAGAATTAGACAGACTTACAGAGAGTCTTAGAGCTGACAAATGGAAAAAAAATCATTGTGTTGGTTATGACTGTCCTGTCCATAAGACTGTCCATCCCTGTATATCCTTGCATTCATGGCTTTCATGGATTTATAATATTTTAATCCATTTGTACCCCACAGCCCTTAAGGCCTGTTGGGGTATTGTTTTCACTCATCGTGTCCGGATGGGTGGGTGGGTGTCGGGAAAAAGTTTGTCTAGGCTGTATCTCTGAAGCCGTAAGGTGTAGGAAGTTGATTCTTGGTAGGGACATTGGTTAGGATGTGTATATGTGCAACGTCATGGTCTGACCTTGATTTGATCTTTGACCTTGCCGTAGTGACCTTGAGTTTGAAAATCTTGTCCTGGCTATATCTCACAAACCATAAGGTGTAGGAAGTTGATACTTGGTAGGGACATTGGTTAGGGGGTGTAAGTGTACAATGTCATGGTCTGACCTTGATTTGACCTTTGACCTTGCTGTAGTGACCTTGACCTATAAAATCTTGTCTGGGTTATATCTCGGAAACTGTAAGGTGTAGGAAGTTGACACTTGGTAGGGACATTGGTTAGGGGGTGTAGGTGTGCAACGTCATGGTCAGACCTTGATTTGACCTTTGACCTTGCTGTAGTGACCTTGACCTATAAAATCTTGCCCAGGCTATATCTCGGAAACCGTGAGATGTAGGAAGTTGATACTTACTAGGGGCATTGGTTAGGGGGTGTAGGTGTGCAACGTCATGGTCTGACCTTGATTTGACCTTTGACCTTGTTGTAGTGACCTTGACCTTTAAAATCTTGTTGCACCTTTGGGTCTGTCTTTTGATGCAGATTAAGCACTGTTAAAGTCATGTTAGAATTCATTTAGAATTTTACTTTTACAACTTCCCATTGTAACAGATGGAATTTCATCAAGTGAGCCACAGATTTTGCTCCAACACCACACATAAGCATTCATTGAATGTATTACCACTTATGTATGCATGGTAATATTCAAAACATCTGAACCATAATTCGGCCATGCCAGATGTAGGCAAAGAGTACGTGCATTATCTTTCTCTTAGACATTATTTTCCCTATTTAAACATTGTTTGGACCTATATATAACTGACAGTGCTCTGAAAGTATCCTGAACTTTGTACTGATACAGTATTTCTATATCTCATGGTTTTAAAAATATTTCTCTAGGCTGTGGGGTACGGGCATCTCTGATGCTATTTTTTAAATAATGAATGATCATCAAACCACTGATAACAGGTACCAGAATGCCACTGGTGGCCATAGTACCTTCCAAAGCTCTACAGTTTGTGTCCTTGATCAGTTATAACATAAATTGCCAGATTGATGCACAAGACATGCTTTCTTTGAGAAAAAAGTGTTACCGGTACATTAATTTGATGGCATCAGAAACATCTAAAAGTCAATAAGTTTATATATAACTGATTAATTTATGTGATCACATAAAATTGAAAATTCCATTCTATTTTGAATTTGTACACCTGAGATTTTTTTCTGTGGAATATTTTTTTCAGGTACTTTAAACTCTGTCACAATTAGCCACACATTAGTGCAACAAAGGCTATTATAGCATCATAAAATACATATATTCTTGCTTTTTCTGTTAATGATTGTCTATATTCATAATCTATTACAATCCTCCACATCTAATCTAATAATAACTTTTATGGTGTTTAATTTCCATCATCTGACAGTCTCCAAGGCACAGCTGTACTTAAAGATATTAACTAAGAGTTCATTAATATAGCCAGGTCATACAAAAAAAAAAGACACAGGGTGGGTGGCTAAGGCAGATAGGCTTTTGCAAACAGGTAAGGTTTGAAGTTTTTCCTGAAGGAGGAAATAGAGGTCACATTGCATCTTTTTTCAGGTAGGTTTTGATTTGATGCGCCAGATTTGGGTGCATCGAAGGCAAAACCATGGCCAAAATGTTAAATGAAGATAAGTTATACTTTTGTACATGTAAAATATTTTTTCCAGCTCTTACTGCAATAGAAAAAGCTAATTTTTTATGGTTGAGAAATATCTTTGCATTGAATTGTTGGTGTTCAAGCTTCCTTTCATTTCTTGATTTAAAATAATCACTGACATTTTTCTTCCCTTTTCTTCTCTGATATGTATTGCTGACTGTTAATATATATGATCGTTTAATCAGAGCAATTATTTTTTAAAATAATCTTTTATGATATTTTATTTTCATTGTGTTAAAGTGAGAGGACATCACAATAGATACTGGCAAAAAGAGAAGTAACTGGCATGCGGTCATCATGAATACTGCTGAAACTAGTGTAAATGAACAGACTGGTCATCAGTCTCAAAATGAGGAAACAGAGACTGTGCTTGATAAGCACATCAAAATCACTGCAGGTAGTAAGATATATTGTCCTCTTGTAAAAGTCAAGTATGTCTTACTTTTCACACAGCATATTATTATATTCACTCTTATTATAGAAAATATTTGGACACAGTATTTAAAATCGCTTTCTTTATTTTGTTTGAAACATTGATCTTGAGTTAACCATCTTTTCTTATATTTCATGATTTCATCATTCATTCTCTACTTCCGGGCAGCTGTGGCATCAGTTCATCTCACTTTTTTGGGATCCTGAATATTTAGCTTTTGAATATTGGTGTAGTAGTTTATTGTACTAGTTAGATGTGATCCAGCTCATTTTCGAATGACATAGATTCATACTTTTAGTGTAATTTTTAAGTGTGTTAATGTTTTACTTTATTTTCATTGTTTAATTTACTGTTTGAAAAACACATTTAAAATATTTGATTTAGTTGTATCCCCAGACGAAAGTCGGGGATACTTAGGATTCAGTGTGGTCACGTTGCCGCCAAGCTGCCACCGCCGCCGCAGAGATTAAGTGATAACTTAAAAAATATTTTGGTTAGCTCTTTCAAATTTGGTATGTGGGTATATATGGGCAATGCCACAAATGCTATTGTTTTGTGACCTTGACCTTCAATTTCAAGGTCACTGGTGGCCTCGTAAAGGTCAGATTTTGGCCATTTTTCACATTTTGGCCCAGTTCTCATATACAGAAAGTTAGATCATCCTATGGGTGGTATATATAATACATATATATGTCCTCTGTAAGCATGCAGAAATTTGACCTTGAAGCTCTTCACTGAAGGTCATCCACAGACTGCCAAAGTACCTCACCGAGGCCAGTTTTGGCCTTTTTGGAGATATTTTCACACTTAATGCTGACTATATTGTATGGAAATTATTAAAAATGGCTTTGGAGGTTGAGTACATGATGAAGTACCAGCATCTAGTTTGTTGACCTTGGCTATTGTTTTCAAGGTCACCTTAGGCCTGCTAAAATGACTCAAAATGGTACCTTTTACTGCATATACGTGCCTATATAAGACTGTGAGGCCATATACCTCCTTTATTATTGGCTGTATAACTTACTGGCTCATGTTGTTTATCTCTAGATGGCCCACTGGACAGGATATTATGTATGGCATAGGTCCATAGATAAGTGAGTAATAGCACTGGTAGCTACTTTGAGTAAAGTGCTTATAACTCAAAAATGACTGCATTTACAACATTTTGGTATTATGTTATTCGGCTACTTTTCCATGCCTACAAGGTGGTAACTTTTTCAGAGGTCTGTCTCAGTAGCTACATGAGTAATAGCTATATTCAGTTTTTAACCATGACCAAAATGAGTAAATGATTTTTTTCCTCATAACTAATTTTGTCAAATATGTTGCACAGCTACTTTTTGATTTTTGATGCACATTGTCATGGCAAATTTTCAGAGCTGTAGGTCCATAGGTAACTGAGTAATAGCTAAGTTGACAGTTCACCATTGAGTAAATCACTTATATCTGCAAACCTATTAAATTTAGAGGTTTTTTGTCAAATATGTTGTTCATGTACTTTTAAATGTACTCTGTCATGGCAAATTTTCAGAGCTGTAGGTCAACAACTAACTGAGTAATAGCTACTTTGACAGTTTACCATTGAGTAATCACTTATAGCCGGAAATCTGTTGCACCGATTCTTACCAAGGTTTCAAGATATCTTCCCTGCTAGTAAATCTTGCCTGGCTTACATTTGTTCCAGTTTGTTCAATTTGGTTGGTTGCTATGGCAACAAATTTGAAAATCTGAGGTTACCAAACAAAAAGAAGCCTATATCTCCCTTATTAATGGTCGTACAGGTTTTGGATGTGAAGACAACTTATAGGAAATCATGTGCCCCGAATCTTTTGCTGGTTTTAGATTTGACCTTGGACCCCTCCTTCAAGGTCAAGTGTGGTTCTTCATACCTATAATGGCCTATATCTCCCTTGTTATTGGTCGTAGAGGTTTTGGATGTGAAGACAGCCAATAGGAAATCATGTGCCCCAAATCTTTTGGTGGGGTCAGATTTGACCTTGGATCCCTCCTTCAAGGTCGAATGTGATACTTGATACCTATGATGGACTATATCTCCCCTATTATTGGTCATAGAAGTTTTGGATGTGAAGACAAGTTACAGGAAATCATGTGCCCCGAATCTTTTGGTGGGGTCAGATTTGACCTTGGATCCCTCCTTCAAGGTCGAATGTGGTACTTGATAGCTATGATGGACTATATCTCCCCTATTATTGGTCGTAGAGGTTTTGGATGTGACGACAAATTATAGGAAATCATGTGCCCCGAATCTTTTGGTGGGGTCAGGTTTGACCTTAGATCCCTCCTTCAAGGTTGAATGTGGTCCTTGATACCTATAATGGCCTATATCTCTCTTGCTATTACTCGTGGAGGTTTTGGATGTAAAGACAACTTGTAGGAAATCATGTGCCCCGAATCTTTTGGTGATGTCAGATTTGACCTTGGAGCCCTCTTTGAAGGTCGAATGTGGTTCGTGATACCTGTAATGGTGTATATCTCATTAAGCGTCCCGCAAGGGACGCTTGTTTGTGTATGGGAGAGCATCTGGCTCCGCCGGCTCCGCCGGCTCCGGCGGCTCCGCCGGCTCCGCCGGCTCCGCATTTTGTTTTCCTTATAACTCTGTAACCGTTAGGCGGATTCTTTTCAAATTTGGCAGGTTTAGGCAGTAGCCTTGGGGAATTTTTTTGAATATGCTGCAGTGACATTTCAACCAATCAGAGAGGTCACATGACCAAAAATGTCTTTTTTCGATGGGGAAGCTTGTCCGGATGATAACTTGAAAGGAATTTTATCAATTCACCTGAAACTTGGCAAATACATTCATTCTATTAAAATCTGGAAATCATTAGATTTTGGCATTGATTGGTCAAGAAATGGCCGAGTAATTAATGATTAATTAATCATTACGAATTTTCCAAATAAGGAAAACACAAAAATGCTTATATCTCGAAAACTGTGCTAGATAGAGCGATTTCGACAAAATTTTTGACCCGCAGGGTATCTCTGCGGAGTAGTTTTCCCAATTTTCAAAAAATTTTTGTCTCGCCCAAAATGGCGGCCATTTTGAATTTTCGAAATTTTCGCAAAAATTGCAAAACACAAAAATGCTTATATCTCAAAAACCGTGCTAGATAGAGCAATTTCGACAAAATTTTTGACCCGCAGGATATCTCTGCGGAGTACTTTTCCCAATTTTCAAAAAATTTTTGTCTCGCCAAAAATGGCGGCCATTTTGAATTTTCGAAATTTTCGCAAAAATTGCAAAACACAAAAATGCTTATTTCTCGAAAACCGTGCTAGATAGAGCGATTTTGACGAAATTTTTGACCCACAGGGTATATCTGCAGAGTAGCCATGCCAATTTACAAAAAAATTTTGTCTCGCCAAAAATGGCGGCCATTTTGAATTTTCGAATTTTTCGCAAAAATTGCAAAACATAAAAATCCTTATATCTGCTAGATAGAGCGATTTCGACAAAATTTTTGACCCGCAGGGTATCTCTGCAGGGTAGCCATGCCAATTTTCAAACAAAAAATTTCTCGCAAAAAATGGCGGCCATTTTGAATTTTCGAATTTTTCGCAAAATTGCAAAACACAAAAATGCTTATATCTTGAAAACCGTGCTAGATAGAGCGATTTCGACGAAATTTTTGACCCACAGGGTATCTCTGCAGAGCAGCCATGCCAATTTTCAAAAAAATTTTGTCTCGCCAAAAATGGCGGCCATTTTGAATTTTCGAATTTTTGCACAAAAATTGCAAAACATAAAAATCCTTATATCTGCTAGATAGAGCGATTTCGACAAAATTTTTGACCCGCAGGGTATCTCTGCAGGGTAGCCATGCCAATTTTCAAACAAAAAATTTCTCGCAAAAAATGGCGGCCATTTTGAATTTTCGAATTTTTCGCAAAATTGCAAAACACAAAAATGCTTATATCTCGAAAACCGTGCTAGATAGAGCGATTTCGACGAAATTTTTGACCCACAGGGTATCTCTGTAGAGCAGCCATGCCAATTTTCAAAAAAATTTTGTCTTGCCAAAAATGGCGGCCATTTTGAATTTTCGAATTTTTGCGCAAAAATTGCAAAACACAAAAATGCTAATATTTCGAAAACCGTGCTACATAGAGCGATTTCGACGAAATTTTTTATCTTCAGGGTATCTCTGCAGAGCAGCTATCCCAAAGAGCTTTCACTTGGTGAAGTTTCAGACCCATAGCTAATTGCTCACCTACTCAAAAGGAGTAAATGCGAATTACCTCTAAAAGTATTGCAGATGGCCAATTTTTCTCAAATAACTCATTCACCTACTTTTGGAAGAGCTTTCACTTGGTGAAGTTTCAGACCCATAGCCAATTACTCACCTACTCAAAATGAGTCAATGCGAATTATCTCTAAAAGTATTGCAGATAGCCAATTTTTCTCAAATAACTCATTCACCTACTTTTGGGAGAGCTTTCACATGGTGAAGTTTCAGACCCATAGCTAATTATTTACCTACTCAGAATGAGTAAATGCTAATTATCTGTAAAAGTATTGCGGATACCCAATTTTTATCAAATAACTCATTCATCTACTTGTGGGAGAGCTTTCACATGGTGAAGTTTCAGACCCATAGCTAATTACTCACCTATTCAAAATGAGTAAATGCGAATTATCTCTAAAAGTATTGCAGATAGCCAATTTTTCTCAAATAACTCATTCACCTACTTTTGGGAGAGCTTTCACTTGGTGAAGTTTCAGACCCATAGCTAATTACTCACCTACTCAAAATGAGTAAATGTGAATTATCTCTAAAAGTATTGCAGATAGCCAATTTTTCTCAAAGAACTCATTCACCTACTTTTGGGAGAGCTTTGACTTGATGAAGTTTCAGACCCATAGCTAATTACTCACCTACTCAAAATGAGTAAATGCGAATTATCTCTAAAAGTATTGCAGATAGCCAATTTTTCTCAAATAACTCATTCACCTACTTTTGGGAGAGCTTTCACTTGGTGAAGTTTCAGACCCATAGCTAATTACTCACCTACTCAAAATGAGTAAATGCGAATTATCTCTAAAAGTATTGCAGATAGCCAATTTTTCTCAAATTAATCTTTTACCTACTTTTGGGAGAGCTTTCACTTGGTGAAGTTTCAGACCCATAGCTAATTACTCACCTACTCAAAATGAGTAAATGCGAATTATCTGTAAAAGTATTGCAGATAGCCAATTTTTCACAAATAACTCATTCACCTACTTTTGGGAGAGCTTTCACTTGGTGAAGTTTCAGACCCATAGCTAATTACTCACCTACTCAAAATGAGTAAATGCGAATTATCTCTAAAAGTATAGCCAATTTTTCTCAAATTAATCTTTCACCTACTTTTGGGAGAGCTTTCACTTGGTGAAGTTTCAGACCCATAGCTAATTACTCGTCTGCTCAAAATGAGTAAATGCGAATTATCTGTAAAAGTATTGCAGATAGCCAATTTTTCTCAAATAACTCATTCACCTACTTTTGGGAGAGCTTTCACTTGGTGAAGTTTCAGACCCATAGCTAATTACTCACCTACTCAAAATGAGTAAATGTGAATTATCTCTAAAAGTATTGCAGATAGCCAATTTTTCTCAAATTAATCTTTCACCTACTTTTGGGAGAGCTTTCACTTGGTGAAGTTTCAGACCCATAGCTAATTACTCGTCTACTCAAAATGAGTAAATGCGAATTATCTCTAAAAGTATTGCAGATAGCCAATTTTTCTCAAATAACTCATTCACCTACTTTTGGCAGAGCTTTCACTTGGTGAAGTTTCAGACCCATAGCTAATTACTCACCTACTCAAAATGAGTAAATGCGAATTATCTCTAAAAGTATTGCAGATAGCCAATTTTTCTCAAATAACTCATTCACCTACTTTTGGCAGAGCTTTCACTTGGTGAAGTTTCAGACCCATAGCTAATTACTCACCTACTCAAAATGAGTAAATGCGAATTATCTCTAAAAGTATTGCAGATAGCCAATTTTTCTCAAATTAATCTTTCACCTACTTTTGGGAGAGCTTTCACTCTGTGAAGTTTCAGACCCATAGCTAATTACTCGTCTACTCAAAATGAGTAAATGCGAATTATCTCTAAAAGTATTGCAGATAGCCAATTTTTCTCAAATAACTCATTCACCTACTTTTGGGAGAGCTTTCACTTGGTGAAGTTTCAGACCCATAGCTAATTACTCACCTACTCAAAATGAGTAAATGCGAATTATCTCTAAAAGTATTGCAGATAGCCAATTTTTCTCAAATTAATCTTTCACCTACTTTTGGGAGAGCTTTCACTTGGTGAAGTTTCAGACCCATAGCTAATTACTCGTCTACTCAAAATGAGTAAATGCGAATTATCTCTAAAAGTATTGCAGATAGCCAATTTTTCTCAAATAACTCATTCACCTACTTTTGGGAGAGCTTTCACTTGGTGAAGTTTCAGACCCATAGCTAGTTACTCACCTACTCAAAATGAGTAAATGCGAATTATCTCTAAAAGTATTGCAGATAGCCAATTTTTCTCAAATAACTCATTCACCTACTTTTGGCAGAGCTTTCACTTGGTGAAGTTTCAGACCCATAGCTAATTATTCACCTACTCAAAATGAGTAAATGTGAATTATCTCTAAAAGTATTGCCGATAGCCAATTTTTCTCAAATAACTCATTCACCTACTTTTGGGAGAGCTTTCACTTTAACAGCAAAACTATTCAATTTAAAGGAGTTTTGTCAAATATGTTGAATTATCTCTAAAAGTATTGCAGATAGCCAATTTTTCTCAAATAACTCATTCACCGACTTTTGGCAGAGCTTTCACTTGGTGAAGTTTCAGACCCATAGCTATTTATTCACCTACTCAAAATGAGTAAATGCTAATTATCTGTAAAAGTATTGCGGATACCCAATTTTTATCAAATACTCATTCATCTACTTGTGGGAGAGCTTTCACATGGTGAAGTTTCAAACCCATAGCTAATTACTCACCTACTCAAAATGAGTAAATGCGAATTATCTCTAAAAGTATTGCAGATAGCCAATTTTTCTCAAATAACTCATTCACCTACTTTTGGGAGAGCTTTCACTTGGTGAAGTTTCAGACCCATAGATAATTATTCACCTACTCAAAATTAGTACATGTGAATTATCTCTTAATAGTATTGCAGATAGCCAATTTTTCTCAAATAACTCATTCACCTACTTTTGGAAGACCTTTCACACACGAAAATGAAAAATTGTGAATATCTCGGAAAAGCTATTTCTTCTGCTTTAATGCTCGGCGGGAGATACACACCACGGCAGTGGTCTTGACAAAAATTTTTGTCTCCCCAAAAATGGTGGCCATTTTGAATTTTCAAAGTTTTTGCAAAACACAAAAATGCTTATATCTCGAAAACCGTGCTATATGGAGCGAACTCAACAAAATTTTGGACCTGCTGGGTATCTCTGCAGAGTAGCCATGCCAATTTTCAAAATATTTTTGTCTCGCCAAATATAGCGGACATTTTTAATTTTTTTATTTTTTGCAAAACACAAAAATGCTTATATCTTGAAAACCGTGCTAGATAGAGCAGACTGCGCTGACTTTGGTTGCCACAACAGTATAAGGCTAGAAACGAAGCATTTTCTTAATACTTTAGCACTCACCTTTATATCCTTTTCGGGATGCTTTGTTTTTGCTGTGCAAAAACATTATCTTTTTTTTTTGAGAGCGATCCTCTAGTTTATTATTGGTCGTAGAGATTTGGATGTGAAGACAGCTTATAGGAGATCATGTGTTCCAAATCTTTGGGTTGGTTCAGATTTGACCTTCGACCCCTCCTTTAAGGTCGAACATGGTCCTTGATACTTATAATGACCTATATCTCCCTTGTTATTGGCCGCACCTTATAATTTTGCATAGAGGTTTGGGATGTCAGGACAACTTACAGGAAACCATTTGCCCCAATTCTTGTGGTGGGGTCAGATATGGGCTTTTACCCCGCATTTAGTCCCTGATATCTATAGTGGCTTGTGTCTCACTTATAATAGGTCGTAGCTTTTTTGGTTGTGAAGACAACTTATAGGAAATCATGTGTGTTAACATAATACTCTGTGTGTCACGCTTCAACCATGTCCCGTCCGGGGATACACTGCATCGAGATGCAATATCTAGTTAATTTTTAGCATCTCATCTCACTAGTTGGTAACCATCCCTTATTTATTTTAGTAAGTATACTGAACCATATTCTTAGTGTTTTCATATCATTCAGTAAGTTTCTGTGAATATTATAATTAAACGTCCCCACCAGGGGCACTTATTTGTTTTGAGGTCCGTTTGTCTTATCTTTAGCTCCGCTGAATCTGGAGGCTACAACTCTTCATTTTCTTGTAGTAATTTCTTACTGGCTGGGTCAATTTGCCTCGTAGTTTGAATGTATATAAACTAAGCTTGGGAAATTTTTTCCAGATGACCTTTAGTCTTTCTTGACATCATATGACCTGAAAAAAAATCATATGCAGTAGATTTGGTAAAAGTAGAACTGCCATAAGTAGAATATTGCCATTAGTGGAAGTAGTTTCTAAGTCCCAACAATTATTAGTGCAGAATATAAGGATAACTAGACATTCGACTTATAGAAAGTGGTCATAACTAGGACATAATTTGATGCACAAAGTGTTACTTTTCAATGGGAACAAGTAGGTATAAGTAGAACCTATAAATCTTGTGTCTACAGAAGTGTCAATATCCAAGAAAGAGGTGACAAAATAGTACCATTGTGACTCTCTGTACCTGATTCTTCACTTCTGTGTTATTAAGTCTGAACACCAAACAAATAAATTTCACATTAGAGTGATATCACACAAGTGTTAATTATTGCAAGAAAGTTAAATTACATGGTATGTTTACTATTGCTAAGTACTTAATATATTTTTCTCAATGTGGGTATAACTAGAAGTTGCCATAAGTAGAAGTAAATGGCTGACATTTTGCAGCTTCAACTTAGACCAAATCAACTGTATAGCAATTGATGTTGGAAAGTACAAATCTCTAGCTTTGAAATTTGGTGGAGAGCCTCTTTAGGAAAAATACAGGGCCCGGTTGCTTTTGAGACTGCAGTAATCAAACATACGTGAATACATGTAATTTGTATTTTGTTACTTTACTCTAGTAAATTTCATGTAATGTCAAGGTCTTAAAAAGGAACACAGAAAGAGTGATTTTGAGCAAATTTTGATCTCATAGGGCTCTGCACAGTGTACTCTGCATCATGTCATTCACATGTGACTAATCTACTTTTTACACATTCCAATGTTGTGGGTGTCACATCACCCAAAAAGCAATTTTTAAAAAACTTTTCAATATCTTGAAATTGGAGCGAGATAGAGTGATTTCAAGAAATTCTTGACCCAGTGGGACTAAGTACTGTTCAACATATATGAAACATCCTAGGGTCAGGCCCGCCATGTCAAGTTTTTTTTTTTTTTTTTGCCAACAAGGGTAGGTTTTTGGAAAATCAACTTTTTTACATCCTCAGGTCAGATGATCCAAAATTTCATTTGTGTTTTGTCAAAATAGTCAGTGGTGAAGTGAGACAGAGCTTTATTTTGAAATGCAAGAGCTCTACCAAGTCTACCATGCAGTCTATCCAAAAAATCAGCTTTTTACCCCACGGCCCTTAAGGGCTGTCAGGGTATTGTTTTCACCCATGGTGTCTGAATGGGCGGGTGGGCTGGTGGCAGCAAAAGTTTGTCTGGGCTGTATCTCAGAAACCATAAGGTGTAGGAAGTTGATACCTGGTAGGGACATTGGTTAGGGGGTGTGGGTGTACAACGTCATGGTGTGACCTTGATTTGACCTTGACCTTGCTGCATCGACCTTGAGTTTGAAAATCTTGTCCGGTCTATATCTTGGAAACTGTATGGTGTAGGAAGTTGAAACTTGGTGGGAACATTGGTGTGCAACGTAATGGTGTGACGTTGATTTGACCTTTGACCTTGCCGTAGTGACCTTGACCTATAAAATCTTGTCTGGGCTATATCTCAGAAACCGTAAGGTGTAGGAAATTGATACTTGGTAGGGACATTGGTTAGGAGGTGTAGGTGTGCAACGTCATGGTGTGACCTTGATTTGACCTTTGACCTTGCTGTAGTAACCTTGACCTATAAAATCTTATCTGGGCTATATCTCAGAAACCATAAGGTGTAGGAAGTTGATACTTGGTAGGGACATTGGCTAGGGAGTGTAGGTGTGCAATGCCATTGTGTGACCTTGATTTGACCTTTGACCATGTCATAGTGACCATGAGTTTTAAAATCTTTTCTGGGTTATTTCTTTGATTCCATAAGTATAGAAAGTTGACACTTTGTAGGGACATTGGTTAGGGGGTGTAGGTGTGCATCATGGTGTCACCTTTAACTTTGACTCTGCCAAAGTATGTTCACCTGTCATATTTGAGACATGTTTCTCTTATGACAAAGATATATGGATTGCTGCAACTGATTATTATATGCACTTTTACATAATTGTGCTTTTTCCATTGACAGCTATTTTCCAGTTAATAAATATTACAGTTCCACAATTTAGTTTACTCCTTAATACTGTCATCTTGCTATTGAATTGTCTTGTTTTAATACTTTGTATACATTTTCTTTCTCTTAGATGTTATTTTCTCTACTTAAACATATTTGGGGCTTTATATAACTGGCACTGCTCTGAAAGTATCCAGATCTTTGTACTATTTCACTACTTCTATATCTCATGGTGTTGAAAACTATTTCCCCAGCCTGTGGGTACGGGCATCTCTGATGCTATTTTTAGTCGAATCTTTGATTCGAGTTATGTACTGAGTTGTGGCCGCAATTTTAAATTCGCCGTTTAAGCCCTTAAATATCAAATTCTGCACAATATTTGTTCACATATCGGTACATTAAGGTATATATTATACACTCTGCCATTTTGAAGATTTTTAATGCTTTTATTCAGTTATATTTTATAAAGTAAAAAGCTTGTCTAGCACTACGTCTGGCTTTCTCTAAGAACCCGTATGTCCTAGAAACTATTGTTTTTGCTATTGTAATGGTCTACTCAAAGGAGTCTTTTTTAACCGTTTCGTCTGCTGGTTTGTAGACGTGAATCCCCATATTAATTTATTTGTCTGCTGGTGTATCACGCAGTCACTGTTACTGTAAAATTGTTGTCTGCGCATCTACAGCCTATTACTCATTTGTCAAACAAATAAACCGCAAAGAAATTAATGAATGAAGTGACGTCACGGTAGTACTACACCTTTGTCGTTCAGCCAATCAGAATCGAGAACACCTCTGGCAGAGACAATGAAAATATTCAAACTCCGTAGTTCTACATTCACCCACTCGAAGGCGCTTTTGCATGTCCTAGAAGTTATCACGTGATTTCGACGAAATGCTTCATCGCCGGTACTGCATAATCTGTGGCTCCCTATTTTCGCTCATTTTAGAAACAACACACGAATATTTTATTTAAATACTTACAATTTGCTTCTGTAAAATATCCATATACAGTACTATATATCCACGCTTCAAAATTGAAATATGTCTTCTCATTTCAAAATCAAATTTCAAACTGCAAGTCCGTGAACAGGAAATATGCTGGTAGTTTTCATCTTTAAACCAGCCTTGTAAAATATTGTCGAAACCCCCACAAAGAACTCCCGTGACTGTGCATATTTGCTCATTAATATTAATGAGGCAAGTCCGTGGACAGGAAATATGCTGGTGATTTTCATCTTAAACCAGCTTTGTAAAACTGCGCATCTACAGACCCTTTATATTTGTAAACAAATACCCATCTCGCGACACAAATCTGAAAACTTCCGTGAAAGCGGTTTCCAAATGCAGGCGATAATACAGAGTTTAAAGATCTCAACACCCAGTCCTGTCCTAAGATTCGACTCTGTGGTTGGGTGAAAGCCAGCCACTGGACTCTTGTTTTATTAATGCTGTCATCTTGCTATATCTTTATATACATTTTCTCTCCCTTAGACATTATTTTCTCTACTTAAGCATTATTTGGATCTTTTTATAACTGACACTGCTTGCCCTGTAAGTCTCCTGATCTTTTTTTCTGTTTAATTCTATGTCTCATGGTGTCAAAAATTAATTTCCCGGGCTGTGGGGTACCAACATCTCTGATGCTATTTTATTATGTAACAGACAGTTATAGTTGAGTAAATTGCATATATCTTGAACAACCTGGTCCTCAGTAGCTCCTCAGGAAGTACCTTAACATTTAACTTTGTACTTCGGAATACCATTTGCAGCATGCAAGTTTTATGTCCTTTTCTACTTTCACTTGTGCTCTGAAGATCAAAACACAAATACAACGGACACATCACCCATTCATGGGCACTGATTGCCCGTTTCATATTTTGGCCTGTTTGGCTCACATTACCCAAAAATCAATGTTTTTTTTTCATCAAAATGGCTGATGACAGAGTGAGATAGAGTAATTTCAATTGAAAAAACACACCATCAGCATTGGACATTCTTGTTTAGCCTTTGAAAAATAATAAAAACCTCAAATGTCTCTCCTACCCAAAAAGGCCAAAATAGCCAATGTCTAAAACTTTATATCTAAATGTAATTTA
This sequence comes from Sabellastarte sp. h YS-2021, assembly GCA_964017235.1. Classification (NCBI taxonomy): domain Eukaryota; kingdom Metazoa; phylum Annelida; class Polychaeta; order Sabellida; family Sabellidae; genus Sabellastarte; species Sabellastarte sp. h YS-2021. Next base: position 135,934,526 of record OZ024927.1, on the reverse strand, counting down.
CAAGACCTATCAAAATATTTTAGTTTTCTGTGGTAATAACCTAAGCATCCAATTCTCTTGCAAATGTAGTGCCAATTCTACAATCACACCAGTTACTTTTAGCAGCATATTTCTTTTCAAAACCTGTGGACACCATGTTTTTTCACTATGTCATTTTCCAGTTCTTTTTGACTTACATTTTTCTTGTGGTAACCTACATGTGTCTACTTCATTCAGTGTTTAAAATTAATTTTAATGTTTTTCTATAACTGTTTTCTGGCTTTTTTGCTTCTTGTTTTAGTTATGAAAGCTGATAAAGATAAACATCATGACAAACATAAGAAAAGGAAACACTCTAAGAGACCCAAAGGTGCTAGTATAATAATTACCTGCGGTTAACAGATTACTGGAAAAATTTTAATTTTTTGTTTGTGGAAATGCATGAGCATAAGTGATACTGATATAGCACTAGAACGAAGAAATGCACAGCAATAAAAAATATATCATTTCATAAAAGGTGAATATTTTAAACATTTTTTTTTGATGGTTTGTTGATATTTATCACCAGTGATTGAAGTACAAATAATTTCATGACAGGTGTTTTATTTTCCCTTTCTTTGTACAGAAGGGGTTGTCTGAAATCATGATTTATAATCCATTTTGGTTCTTCAAGTACATATTTAGTGAAATTTAACCATCGATTAAGCGTTTATTCAGACTCAACTAAAACAAAAGCTTAAGTTTGTTTAAATTAAATATTTGAAAGTGAAACATCATTTTTAGATGGTCTGTTCTTTAAACATCTTCTGAATCATTATTACAGTTTCCATTTCTTCTCTTTTGCAGTTTAGTGTAGCAAAGCATTGTAAGAAATTTTACAATTTTTTTCACATTTTGTCTTTGTTTTATGAATAGACAAAAGTCACAGAATTCAGAAAGAATCTGGGAAAGCTGGTGAAAATGATCAAAAAATGAAAGAAATAGCTGGTAAAAAACAGGAAGAGAATTCAAGTGACAGCGATATGCAGAAGTCTCAGGGAAATGCATACTTAGAGAAAACTAAACCACAACACGATGAAACCCAGAAAGCAGTCTCATGGAAAAAAGAGATTGAGACCACTCAAGAATTTCAGGGCTCAGTACTGGAACAGAATGTTGTTGTAAATCTTGAGGTTCCTGATGAAGAATATGTGAAGAAAGAAAATGACACAGAAACAAGTGTTGAAGGAGAAAAATTGGGTAATAATTCTCTATGTTTTCTATACATTTGTAATCAGGGTTTGATTTGCATCAATGATTTAAAAGTATTTGTAGTAAACAGAGGTATTTTACCAGATGTATGTCTATTTAAGGAACACATATAAATCAGCGAAAAAAAAAAAAAAGGAATTTTTTTTACAGGATTCCTCTTGATTTATGAATATGTAAAGTAACAATTCTGAAAATTGCCTAAATATGTAAAAATATCAGGGCACTATTTTAAAGTAAGGCAGAATGATCAAAATTTGTGGCAATGTTACTTGATGGGAGAACAGATGAGCAGTATAGTCAGGTAAATCACAAACAAATGTGTAAAGAATTTCCCACAATTAATAGAAATAGAATGAAGTTTTTTCTCACTAGTATATTCATGTACTCTAGTGAATTTCTCTTTTCTATCCTGTTGTTACTGTTGATCCTTTTGATCCTTCAGTCATTGGAGTAGATAAAATCATATCGATTGGAATTTATTACTTGCAAGTGAACAGATTATAGACTTTGAACATACAATAAATAATTCATTTAATTTTCTAACTAGTCATAAGATATGATTGCCAAAAATATATATTTAATTTTAGAATGGTTTTGGTTACAAAAATGATAATAAGCATATTACCTCTGTCACCATTAATATGTGTCTTATGCATATGCTACATGCTATACTCACTTAGTGACTATATAACCTATTAAAATACATGTTACAAAAGTCAAAATAATTTTTTCAGACTGCAGGACACATTTGGCATGAAAATACATGCTATCTGACTATCTGTACAAATTTAAAGTTGTCCATTTTGATTGGTTCTCATGTCTGTGATTATTTCAGAGAGTTATGTATGGGATTCTGCAAGTTGTGGCCCAAATATCACTGTCTTTGAGAAGAGGCCTTATATTGCTAAGAGAATGGTGGCCAAGCAGTCCACTGATGGTGCTAGAGGTACTCATGGTTTTACCAAAGGAAGACATACATTCAGGTTCAAATTCAATGACAAGCCATGGGGAAGCAACTGCAGCATAGGCATGTGTACTGCTGATACCTCTCTGCACAGAAAAGGTCTGAAATATTGCAGTCATATTGCCATTATGCAAGGCTTTATGGTTAAGTTTAAGAACACATTCTTAACTTAAGTCTAAGATAAACGTCCTTAAGTCTAAATTTGGACAGTTGTGAGTAGGGTTTTAGATTTCTGAAAAGAGAATGTCTAAGACCACATACTTAGCGTAAATGTAAGATAAAAATGTTAACGTTAAGTCTTAATTCTGGCAACAGTCATTTTGTGAAACTGGTCCTTGGTTTGTTCACCAGAAATGTGATCATTTGAGGTATCAAAAACAGGTGCTGGTACTTAATATGATTCAAGTGTGAAGTGGAAAAGGTGTCTTCATTTAATTTACGACTACCGTGTGAAGTATAGCATAACAAATTAACAATATCATAAGGTTGCTATTTCTTTGTCCATCTATGACACTAAAGCAGAAACTATGATGTTTAATCAGTTTTTCCATCTCTCTGTCACAAATAAAATTTTGGTATAATTTTAAGTGGAACAATATTTAAAGTCATAATATCAGAAAATGTTATATTTTTGAGTAAATGAATGTAAGCTATAAGTAAAACCAAATTCTATGAATATTGAAGTTTCTAGGTCAGCAGAATTTACTGTACTTAAATGTATTTAGAATTCTATTTTATTGAGGACATTAGAAATTTATTTCCTCACTACAACATTTGTGTATATATGAACACCGTTTTTTATCAGAAAAGTACACTTGGTTTACATTTGCATAGCTTCTGATGACACCAATACAAATTTTTTACAAGTTGCTACTTGTACGCAACTTGTACAAACAGCTTGTAGAAGTTGCAACTTGTACAGGTTGACTTGTACAAGTTGTAACATGTACAAATTTTGGATCTTGTACAAGTTGCAACTTGTACATGATCCATATTTTCAGTTGAACAGTGTATTTTAATTAATTTATTCATTTAACTTCATAAAATCAACAGATCTGATCTTCATGATTGACAAATTCACTGCATATTATACTTCTCACATTAGAAAGCAAAATGTTGACATGCACATTTTCATAATTTTTTTTGACAATTACGAAAATTTTAATGCATATCAACAATTCTCCTAAATTTATTTGATCCAAAACAGGGGGGTAAATAAAATTAATTATTTTATAATTGTATTGTATTGTGTATTTATACTCAGCGCAATATCTCCATATACTACAGGACTCAAAGCGCTATTTAACTAATCCGACTGTACAGGTACAGCCCCAACTGACAAGTAACTCACATTCCCCTAACTGGAAGATAGAGTCTCAAGGATGACCATTTATCAACGTCCTTGAGGTTCTTTAACCTGCCACTGAGGATAGGACCCAATGACAGAGGGGTGCCATTTTAAGTGGTCATCAGAGCCACTATGTATCTGCCTGTACCTGGGATTGAACCCACGTCCTCTGAGTTCCTAGACAAGTGTGTTACCCGCTAGGCCACAGTGGCATAATGATAAAACCACATCTATACAAGGATATTATTTATGAAAAGCATGTGTCAATTACAATTATGGGGAAATTATTTTTATCATCTATCCAATGATGCTTTCCCTTACCCACTTGTGATCCTAGTTTTGTTTCCAAAGGAAAACACAAAACAGCCCTAATGCTATAGGAAGCCACACCAAGACAGTTGATTGCAATTACAATATTTCTATTTCTTACTTATTACTTTCATCAACTTGACAACTTTCATCTTTGATGTCTGATTGCTATTATTGAAACTTTTCTGAAGTATTTTTAAAACAGAAAAAGGATCCTAGTCAACAGTTCCACAACTCCAATGAGAACAAAGCTGGAGTCTTACAAGCAATCAATAAGGAAGAGCTCACATTCATGCTGAACTTAGTATTTAACACACAAGCTTATTTTTCTCTGCATGATAAACAATGTAAATAACTTGACCTTTGAGTGATAAAGTACCAACTTAGTATATTAATATGCATATATTAATAACTTTTTTGTATTTTAAGTGTTACTGGCAAGATTTTTGAAGGTTTTCCTGTAAATTCAGTGTTAATTTTTCATGAAAATATTATATTTATGTATGTGAAACATTTGGATATTTATACACATAAAATAAGAAATATTTTTAATAAAATTGTTAATTTTTTCAAAATTCTTTTTAATTCCAACTTGTACCACAGTATTGTACAAGTTGGGATTATTGGATGGTGAAATTCTGTACAGGTTACAACTTGTACAGCCAATGTTGTATGAGTTGCAACTTGTGCCAACTGCTTGCACAAGTTGCCATTTGTACAGACTCTTTGTACAAGTTGTAACTTGTACAAAATCTCAACTTGTACATAACATGTACAGTGTTGCCTCTTTCCTCAGTAAGGCAATAGAGATTATTGCCCTATTCCCAATGGGAAGGGACAAGGGTATTATAATTGTGTTTATCTGGTGTTTTTTTTGTCCACATGTATAACTTAAAACTAAAAATCAAATCGGGGTTATATTGTTTACGCAAGGTAAGTCTACGTGTGCTTAGTCATTGAAGATAATCTGGTTTGAAACTCCAGATTTTTTTAGAAATTTTTCACCAATATCTTCTCCATAACTTAAACAAAGCATTAATCATATTGGGGTCTTATTTTCAAACAAGGTGGAGTCTATCCCAGTCCTGGTCCTCAGATGATCTGGATCTGCATTGGGACTTTTTTATGGATTTTTTACCGATATCTGGTCACAGATTCCTGAGTAATACCTAGTTCACACTGCCTCATGCTGAAGTCACATATGAGCAGAATATATTTAACTGATCCAGGCAGATTTGTGCCTTGATGCATTTTGTATTTTTGTAGTATCCATTAGAGTATCATAAGTATAAAATAAGTCGAGATTCATATTTGGGTAGGATCTGTTCAACACAATACCAATGGCCATATCAACATGTAGCAGATTTTATAAAATGTTTGAAAAACCTGACATAAGCTCCCATGTGTTAAACTAAAATGTACATGGAGGTGAGGGAATGGCTGGTTTTGAGATGTGCACTACCAATCTATGAGGTTTCTTTTCAAAGTCATAAGGACAAGGTTGTGAAGCTAAATTAGAATACAAGTTGTTACAACCATACAGAATGGTGTGAACAGGCCTTTAATAAGGGTCTAAATCTCTCTTAGGCACTACTGCTTGTTATGGATGTTCTATTGTGTTGCATTTTCCAGGATACTGCCACTTGTTTGGTGGGGATCAAGATAGCTGGGCATGGGACATACCATCTGGATCCTTGCTACACAATGGAGAGGCCACTCAGCACTACATATCTTCTATTGAAGAGAACCTTATCTATATGACGGTAGATTTCAATAAGGGATGTCTGTACTTCCAACCCAAAGATAGGGATAGGTTTCTAGCTTTCAAAGGTAAAGTAAAAAAAATTCATTCAGAATGGTGTGAGCTAAGTACAACTTTATGTATTGTCATTAACCTGCTTGGATCTTCAAAATGGAATTGAAAGACAAAGGCACTCTACATAAGAACTGAAATGAATATAACACAAATTATGATATAAAAATGGTTCCCTTAATTTTTAAAAAAGTGAAACAACATATGGTACTTACTTAAGGCAAAATTGGCATATTGGAATTAGATAATTTAACAGTAGCTGTACAATGAATCAGAGTGGAAGTGTGAAGTATACTCCCATTTAACCTACTCAAACTATGAGTCATACCTTAAGGTTTAACATATTGAAAGTTATGCTGTCAGTTTATCTTGATCAATATTTCTTTGACTGTTTAAAACCTTTTACAAATTATTTATTTTTATGCTTTTTGTAAAAATCAACTGCCATCTTCTTGTTTAGGTTTAACAGGTGACAAGGAACTCTTTCCATGTGTATCCATGGTATATGGTTTGGCAGAAGTGAAAATTGGTCTGAAACACAGCACTAATAACTCTATAAAAGTTTTGAAGCAAGAAAGACAGTCAAATGATCATAAAGTAAGAAGCAAATCCAAAAATACAGAAGACATTACAAAGGAGGACAGAGAGTATTTGAATGTGTTGGAAACATCAAAGGGATCTAATGAAGAATATCCTACTGTTTCAAAAGTGGACACAGGAGAAAATAAAAGTCTGCCAATTTCAGGCATGAAGTCGGCACAAGAGGTCAATGATAGAGCAGGACAAGATGAAACTGAAACAGCTGAATTAGAGCAGAAAGCCCAAGAAACAGCTGAAATGGTAGAAAAGGTCCAAAGAAATTTTGATACTGATGCTGAAGATGGTTTAAGACTTAAAAATGAGACTGAAAATACTAAAGATGATGCAGACCAACCGGAACATGATGAGACCAGAAGTATGGATGGCAGTATTGATAAAGTAGACCATGGTATGGTAAACAGCAAGGCAACTAATGACCAGCCCCATGACAAAGAAACTAGTGGTGATGAGTTAGAAGAGCACCAGGTGTCCAGATTAATGACCAGAGGTCAGCCAGATGGTGAAATGAAAGGGGACAAAGAGAAAGACCAATTCTACAAAAAATCTTCTTCTCTAAGCTGGGCAGATACTTGGCAGGATAATGGTAAGTTCTTCAGTGTTTATTAGAGGCTTCCATAGCCTATTGGTTAGTTAGTTTGGCATTTAAATACTGGCTTCTTACCTCTGTGGTCATGATTACACCAGCGGATCCAGGTGGGGTTCAGGGGGGTTCAGGGGGTTCAACCTGCCCCTCATTGAAAAAGATAAATGGGCTTCATTGATGAACCCGAAGCAATAAACACTCGTTCAAAAGTTAAACATCCTGCACTAGATCCAGATTCATCCAAAATTAAAATAATAAACACTATTTTACAACCTTCAGTTATAATCTGACATTGTTGATGCCAAATCAGGGTTAAGAATCTACTTAAATTTTCTGGAAACAAAGTTTTATGTGAGAATAACCTGAAAGTAATTGGATGTAAACAGAGCTAGATGATAATGACATCCATATATGGATGGAATCTTAGCCTATTCTAAGTTCGAAATGAAGAAATGAAATGAAAGAATGCAGTTTTAACAAGAGCGCTCGGAGAAATGTTTTATAATATTTTTGGTGGGGGGTTGAGGGGTGTGCATGCCCAATCCCTCTAGCTGAACCCCCTCCCCCTTCCTGATTTAAAGCTGGATCTGCCCCGGGGATTTGAATCCAGCCAATGGCAGCAAAATATTGGAATTACTGATGTTCTGTCCCAATCAGATCCCAGGTATTGAAAGCAAAATAAAAAACCATTCTGTTACATTGAATTTATATAAAATAGAATTTAAAGTGTCCTTCAAAATCAGGGCATTGTTATTTTATGGGAAGTAACAGATTATAGAGCTTTCTGAACTGTCTGAATTCCATGACTTCTGTCTTTTCACAAAAAATGGAATTTAAAAATAAATGTACTATTTCTCACATGTTGATACATTAATCTGCTAAACCAAAGAAATGTAAAATTTAATATAAATTGCAGCAATTATTTGCCAGTTGTTTGAAAAGCAATCCATCTAGAAATGATATTTCAGTTGCAAATTTTAATGTAACCAAACCTGATGATGAATTTCACTAAAATGAACTTGAAAATCGGAAATATATTATTTATCATGTTTTAGACAATATTTTCTGTAGAATGAAAGGGAAAATAAAGGACCTGCCATGCTATTTATTTTTGGTTAAATCAGAATTGCTAGATTATAAAGCGACATAAAAACATATTTGTACTAAACAAGTGTATAGAGCATTTCAGTGTAATATTTAAGATTTTGGCAGTGGTCTTGAGGTTTTAAGTAATGTTGATGTTACAAATGTAAGTATTTCTTTCCTGTGCAAATAAACCTTTAAATTTATGTATCTGCCTATCATAATTCAATAAGAATGTGGATTTACTAAGATGCTTACAATGTCTCTGTATGTTAAATTATGAACATGTATTCATTTTAGCAGGTTGAGAAATGCACTTAAATTCATTGAATTGCCCCAGATTTTGAATTGTAAGCAGAACCAACTTGTACATTTGTTTGTTTCAGCTTCAGATTGAAAATTTGTGACAAAATAAGATTCTTGTTTAACATCAAAAGTTATTTGTATGTGATAGGTCACTTCATGTGGGTCCTTATTAATAAATAAATAAAAGCTATGATAATTCAACGCATGAAATGTTTTTTTTTTTAATTTTAATTAAATTAAATATATTTACACATTTCTTGACTTATCTGCAGATTTATATATAGTGGAAAGTGGAAGCATAATACGAGAATCTCTAAAAGACAGGGAATTGTCAGGTAGATAAAAGCTAATGCACAAATTGGTCTGGCTGGTTTTGTGACTTTCAGTGTTTCAAAACATTGAATTGTAATTGTAAATATATTTAGTTTATTTTATCTTTTAACATTGAAAAATATATGCTGCACATTTCTGACTTTCCCTTTCTATGCCTTTATGTACAATATACTAATATAAAGACTGGCTGTTTCTCTACGCTGTCCATTTGTCCCAGAAGACAAACTTTTCTGTAATTTAAATGTGATAATTAATGTTTACCTGATTTAGTGCAAAGTATAAACTTATGTACCAATGCCTTTGTTTATAACAGAATTGTTCATGCTTTTATTGAAAAGTAAAGTGACAATATTGAGGGAAAACTCACAAAATTTGAAGCAGTTCTGTTTGTAATTATACATCAGCAGATCGACTATCAAGGTTACAATATGTGTTTTTAAAGAAAATATAGTTGTTGTTTTTTTATAATTTTAGCAACTTAAGTTCTACATTGTAATTAAATGTTCTTATCTCAAATTTCACTTTTTCAGGAAAAATAATTGTAATCATCAACACTGCAGCAAACATATAAAAAATCAGTTTGAAGAGTGTTATCTAATATTTGGTTAGGTTTACTTCCAGCTAAAATGAAATTCTACATTACACACACATTTCTGTTTCTGCAAATTGTTTACATGCACAGAATACATATTCTCGATTTATGTAATTTTACACAGATAAATTATATTTCTGTCAGATTATAACAAAAATAGGGCAAAAATCATTCAGGTTACTGGTAAACTTGTATTATTAAATCTTATAAAAATGCATATACACATATGTAGTACAACTATAGACCCCTTATATCCATGCCTCTGTCATCCAACAATTTGTTCATCTGACAATTTGATTTATGAAAACCTCTTTCTTTTCCGTGTTATAACTTATAACTGCTCGAGAGTAACATGCTTCTTCATTTAACAAACTTATGATCTTGATAATATAATTAAGCTTACCAGTTGTTTTGACTAACAGATGTTCTAATCTAATTGTGAGTGCCATTAACATTGTTTTCTGTTCTAACATATTTGCTGTCTTCTAGTGCTAACCCAAACCAGTGAGAGCATTAATGGTACTAGGGTCAAGAGTTTGGAGCAGGAAGAGAATAATACAGTATTGACAACAAGTCCTCCATCACCAGCTGTGTATATTCCACCAAATAGAAACATGGATAGCTGCGGTACCTGCATATTATTAGGACTGTAAAGAATATGCAAGGACTTGATACTTAATAGAATAGTTAATTAAGCTGTTATGCTGACAAAATTAGAAATGGACTTCTCTCAGCAGTGTAGTAGTTCACAAACTCACCACGCCCCTCCAATGCCTCCATATCTGAGGTTGCTGGTTTGAACCCCAGACCTGACCCAATGTGAGCAAGTTGGTAGTTGTTTACTGATGTCTAGCAGTTTATAAATTTTAGAATCTTCACAAACTACTGTGTACCAGTTTTAACTGCCCTTAAATTGCAAATTATGCAATTTCTGACAATTTTTGTGTTAAAAAAAAAGTAGTTGAGCAGTAGAGTAATGATAAAGAGTACTTGATTACTTGAACAAGTACTTGTTTCTACTCTGTTAAAAATATTTTACAAGTACAGTCCTATAATCTGCCATGATTCCTGTACACAAAGTAACTGGTCTGGTAAATATGATGAAAGTGCCTTTTAAATAACTGTTAAATATTACCAGAAATACATATATATATATATATATGATATTGACAGAACTATTGTTGAAGGCCATTTAAGAACTATAATTGCTCATTGACTTATTGGTGTTAAGTTAAAATATTCCATTTTTTATTAATCTTGGCCTTTGTGTAAATAATTTTTGAACAACAGTAGAAAAGACATGAGAATAAATTTGAATTAACCAAGCATATAGTTGAAACATTAGAAAGAGTGTCATAAATTACAATTAAAATGTTTTAAATCAGTCAGTAACTTTAAGCCATGTCTTCAATTGAGTCACTATATAATTTAAATTTTTTATAATTGTGGTTGACATTCAGATCTGGAAGAGCCAGAAGATGCTACATATACAAGTGTCCTTAACTTGGAGGATGCTGAGCAATACAGGATCCAACTCAGCCATGGCTGGGATGTGACCAACAGAGGAGGGGCTATACACCTCTATCCAAATATCCCCTACCTCTGTGTACCCATGCCAAACTTTTCAAATAAAGTCCAGGTAAACTTGTTGCATTCCTGGATTATTAGAAAGGTTGAGTTGAATGTGTTATAAGCCAATAAGTAAAAAGATTCCAAATGATTCAGCAATATGTCACTGTAAGATCATACTTGAAGAATAGAATATTTATTATCTCCCGCCGGGCTTTAGCCCGGGAGGGAGATTATGAAATGATGCCTGTGCGTGCGTGCGTGCGTGCGTGCGTGCGTGCGTGCGTGCGTGTGTGCGTGCGTTAGTTAGTCACGCAGATTCCTCCAAAACTACTACAGCTACAGATTTTTTGTAAATTAATTGTCCCAATGAATTTTCACGCCCTCGAAAATTTTTTTGGTTTTATGGACTTAGGCCTAAAGATAACTGAGTAATAGCTATCTTAGCTACTTGGAGTAAAGGGCTCATAACTCAAAAACTATTGCAGTTACAACTTTTTCTTCAAATATGTTGTTCAGCTACTTTGTCCTTAGCTATAAGATGGTACATAGTTTGGGGTCCCATTGCATGCCATAAGTGAGTAATAGCTATTTTCTCATTTGTAGCTAAATAACAAAAGGAGTAAATGTCAAATATCTTCAAAAGTATTAGAGTTACAGAAATCTTTTCAAATATGTTGTTCATCTACTTTTTGGTAAGCTATCACATAGTTAAGTTTCAGACCTGTTGCACCTTGGATAGCTGAGTAATAGCTACTTTGAAATTCTGACTGTTGAGTAAAGCCATTGTAACTCCAAAACTATTGCAGTTAGAGTGTTTTCCTAAAATATGTTGTTCAGTTACTTTGTCCTTAGCTATAAGATGGTACATAGTTTGGGGTTCTATTGCATGCCATAAGTGAGTAATAGCTATTTTCTCATTTGTAGCTAAATAACAAAAGAAGTAAATGCCAAGTATCTTCAAAAGTATTACAGTTACAGAAATCTTTTCAAATATGTTATTCATCTACTTTTTGGGTAAGCTATCACATAATAAAGTTTCAGACCTGTTGCACCGTGGATAGCTGAGTAATAGCTACTTTCAAATTCCGACTGTTGAGTAAAGCCATTGTATCTCCAAAACTATTGCAGTTAGAGTGTTTTCCTAAAATATGTTGTTCAGCTACTTTGTCCTTAGCTATAAGATGGTACATAGTTTGGGGTTCTATTGCATGCCATAAGTGAGTAATAGCTATTTTCTCATTTGTAGCTAAATAACAAAAGAAGTAAATGCCAAATATCTTCAAAAGTATTAGAGTTACAGAAATCTTTTCAAATATGTTATTCATCTACTTTTGGGTAAGCTATCACATAGTTAAGTTTCAGACCTGTTGCACCATGGATAGCTGAGTAATAGCTACTTTCAAATTCCGACTGTTGAGTAAAGCCATTGTATCTCCAAAACTATTGCAGTTACAGTGTTTTCCTAAAATATGTTGTTCAGCTACTTTGTCCTTAGCTATAAGATGGTACATAGTTTGGGGTTCTATTGCATGCCATAAGTGAGTAATAGCTATTTTCTCATTTGTAGCTAAATAACAAAAGAAGTAAATGTCAAATATCTTCAAAAGTATTAAAGTTAGTGAAATCTTTTCAAATATGTTGTCCATCTACTTTTTGGTAAGCTATCACATAGTAAAGTTTCAGACCTGTTGAACCTTTGATAGCTGAGTAATAGCTACTTTCAAATTCCGACGGTTGAGTAAAGCCATTGTAACTCCAAAACTATTGCAGTTAGAGTGTTTTCCTAAAATATGTTGTTCAGCTACTTTGTCCTTAGCTATAAGATGGTACATAGTTTGGGGTTCTGTTGCATGCCATAAGTGAGTAATAGCTATTTTCTCATTTGTAGCTAAATAACAAAAGAAGTAAATGTCAAATATCTTCAAAAGTATTAAAGTTAGGGAAATCTTTTCAAATATGTTGTCCATCTACTTTTTGGTAAGCTATTACATAGTAAAGTTTCAGACCTGTTGAACCTTTGATAGCTGAGTCATAGCTACTTTCAAATTCCGACTGTTGAGTAAAGCCATTGTATCTCCAAAACTATTGCAGTTAGAGTGTTTTCCTAAAATATGTTGTTCAGCTACTTTGTCCTTAGCTATAAGATGGTACATAGTTTGGGGTTCTATTGCGTGCCATAAGTGAGTAATAGCTATTTTCTCATTTGTAGCTAAATAACAAAAGAAGTAAATGTCAAATATCTTCAAAAGTATTAAAGTTAGTGAAATCTTTTCAAATATGTTGTCCATCTACTTTTTGGTAAGCTATCACATAGTAAAGTTTCAGACCTGTTGAATCTTTGATAGCTGAGTAATAGCTACTTTGAAATTCTGATTGTTGAGTAAAGCCATTGTAACTCCAAAACTATTGCAGTTAGAGTGTTTGCCTAAAATATGTTGTTCAGCTACTTTGTCCTTAGCTATAAGGTGGTACATAGTTTGGGGTTCTATTGCATGCCATAAGTGAGTAATAGCTATTTTCTCATTTGTAGCTAATTGAGAGCTTTCACTTGGTGAAGTTTCAGACCCTTAGCTAATTACTCACCTACTCAAAATGAGTAAATGCGAATTATCTCTAAAAGTATTGCAGATAGCCAATTTTTCTCAACTCATTCACCTACTTTTGGAAGAGCTTTCACATGGTCAAGTTTCAGACCCGTAGCTAATTACTCAAAATGAGTAAATGCTAATTATCTCTAAAAGTATTGCAGATAGCCAATTTTTCTCAAATAACTCATTCACCTACTTTTGGGAGAGCTTTCACTTGGTCAAGTTTCAGACCCGTAGCTAATTACTCACCTACTCAAAATGAGTAAATGCGAATTATCTCTAAAAGTATTGCAGATAGCCAATTTTTCTCAAATAACTCATTCACCTACTTTTGAGAGAGCTTTCACTTGGTGAAGTTTCAGACCTGTAGCTAATTATTCACCTACTCAAAATGAGTAAATGCTAATTATCTCTAAAAGTATTGCAGATAGCCAATTTTTCTCAAATAACTCATTCACCTACTTTTGAGAGAGCTTTCACTTCGTGAAGTTTCAGACCCGTAGCTAGTTATTCACCTGCTGAAAATGAGTAAATGCTAATTATCTCTAAAAGTATTGCAGGTAGCCAATTTTTCTCAAATAACTCCTTCAGGTACTTTTGGAAGAGCTTTCACATGGTGAAGTTTCAGATCCGTAGCTAATTACTCACCTACTCAAAATGAGTAAATGCGAATTATCTCTAAAATTATTGCAGATAGACAACTTTTCTCAAATAACTCGTTCATCTACTTTTGGGAGAGCTTTCACTTGGTAAAGTTTCAGACCTGTAGCTAATTATTCACCTGCTGAAAATGAGTAAATGCTAATTATCTCTAAAAGTATTGCAGGTAGCCAATTTTTCTCAAATAACTCCTTCACATACTTTTGGAAGAGCTTTCACATGGTCAAGTTTCAGATCCGTAGCTAATTACTCACCTACTCAAAATGAGTAAATACGAATTATCTCTAAAAGTATTGCAGATAGCCAATTTTCTCAGATAACTCATTCACCTACTTTTGGGAGAGCTTTCACATGGTGAAATTTCAGACCCATAGCTAATTACTCACCTACTCAAAATGAGTAAATGCTAATTATCTCTAAAAGTATTGCAGATAGCCAATTTTTCTCAAATAACTCATTCACCTACTATTGGGAGAGCTTTCACTTGGTGAAGTTTCAGACCCGTAGCTAATTGTTCACCTACTCAAAATGAGTAAATGCTAATTATCTCTAAAAGTATTGCAGATAGCCAATTTTTCTCATATAACTCATTCACCTACTTTTGGGAGAGCTTTCACTTGGTGAAGTTTCAGACCTGTAGCTAATTACTCACCTACTCAAAATGAGTAAATGCTAATTATCTCTAAAAGGATTGCAGATAGCCATTTTTTGTCAAATAACTCATTCACCTACTTTTAGGAGAGCTTTCACTTGGTGAAGTTTCAGACCCATAGCTAATTACTCACCTGCTCAAAATGAGTAAATGCTAATTATCTCTAAAAGTATTGCAGATAGCCAATTTTTCTCAAATAACTCATTCACCTACTTTTGGGAGAGCTTTCACTTGGTGAAGTTTCAGACCTGTAGCTAATTATTCACCTACTCAAAATGAGTAAATGCTAATTATCCCTAGAAGTATTGCGGATAGCCTTCACATGGTGAAGTTCCAGACCCGTAGGTAATTACTCACCTACTCAAAATGAGTAAATGCTAATTATCTCTAAAAGTATTGCAGATAGCCAATTTTTCTCAAATAAGTCATTCATCTACTTTTGGGACAGCTTTCACTTGGTGAAGTTTCAGACCTGTAGCTAATTACTCACCTACTCAAAATAAGTAAATGCCTATTATCACTAAAAGTATTGCGGATAGCCAGTATTTCTCAAATAACTCATTCACCTACATTTTGGAGAAGTTTCACATGCTTAAGTTTTTAAAATTAATTAAATCATGCACTAAATCAATTATAACTTGAAAAGTACTGCATTTAGAGCACTTTGTGCAAATATGTTATGCAGCTACTTTTGGGTCAGCTATAACATAGTAAAATTTCAGACCTGTAGCTCATGGCATAGCTGAATAATAACTACTTTTAGGTTATCACTGTTGGGTAAATCACTTATAACTTGAAAACTTTTGCATTTACATTATTTAGTTTCGGTATGTTATTCACCTATTTTGAGGCAGCTATAACATAGTAAAATTCCAGACCTGTGGCTCATTGCATAGCGGAGTAATAGCTACTTTGAAGTTCTTACTCAACACTAAATCATTTATAACTTGAAAAGTATTACATTTAGAGCATTTTGTTAAAGTATGTCATTCACCTACTTTTTCCATAGCAACAACATGGTGAGTAACTTGGGTGTCTATCTGAATAGCTAAGTGAGTAATAGCTACTTTTGGGCTTTTCACTAACTTCCATCATGAATAAAATCACTTGTAACTTGAAAACTATTGCATTTAGAGAATTTTGTGCAAATATGTTATTCACCTACTTTTGGGTCAGCTATAACATACTAAAATTTCAGACCTCTAGCTCGTGCCATAGCTGAGTAATAGCTACTTTTGCCTTTGCCGGTGGATACATTTTGCATCTGGCCACAGATGCATCCTTGGTCTAGTCTCTGAAAGTACTACAGGTGGGCAATTTCTTCTAAATAAGTCATTCACCTTCTTTTGGGTGATCTACCACATACGTAGTGAAGTTGCAGAACTGTAGCTCTTTAGATGTCAGAGTAATAGCCACTAAAATAAGTAAATGTCTTGTATCTCTAAAAGTAGTACAGATAGGCTATTTCTTCTAAAGACGTGCTTTCCTACTTTGAGTTGATCTGCATAATGAAGTGGCAGAACTGTAGCTCTTTGGATGGCAAAGTAATAGCTACTAAAATGAGTAAATGCCTTTTGTCTTTAAAAGTATTGCAATCAAACATTAAACTTGTCACTTCTACATGTGCCTCCATCTCGCAGGAAAATTTATATTCCACTATCTTTAGGACATCTAATTTATACGGCGGGAGATAAATGCATGCGTCAGAATGCTTGTTTTATTATGTCTTGAATTTCTGTGTAAACACAAAATGTATTTATCGTGAAGACAGTGCAAGATAGAGCAATATAGACCAAATTTTTTCTCAGAGGGTTTGTGTATCATATAATTTTTGGTGGCCATTTTGAATTTCTGTATAAAATGCAAAAACACATTTTATTGCGTTAATACATCCTATCCAATGGACAATTGCTAATCCAGTCGGCGCAGACCGGCCCGCCAAACGCCAGAAAAAGACGTCCTGTGTCTCCACCGGCTGGCCGGTCCGTAGTACTGTGCACTCCCCAGATGGCGCCTCGTACTTCCTTCCTATCTAGACAACCTGACGTCATAGCATCTTTTTCGTTTGGCGCGTGTACTGTGCGAACGTGTTTTCAACAATCTCCAGATTTTTTAAGGAAAAGTGTGCATTATGATGGATTTTTCCCCTGAATTGCAAATATTTCAGTTTAGAAGTGTTATCTACATCTCAAGCACGGATATACATTATTAAATCTGCTGGAAACGCTCCCTAGCTGACTCAATTTAGTGTTGATGATAGGTCAGTTACGACGCGAAATATAAAGGCAGCCATTTTACTAGTTTCCTCCCATTCAACCTTTGTGTTGTTAGGGGCAGATCGACAGTATTGAGGAATTATGGATATACTACTTACAGGTATTGTTATCCGTGTCTTTTGTTTGAGGCTACAGTCACCATAGAAACGTCTTTTCTAGTACTACCAATAGAAATCACGGGGAACTTCAATCTACGTAGTTTTGAACACTGTAAATAGAAGGAATTCCCCAAGCAAGAGATGCATTCCTCAGATTCTTCAGAGCGCACTGGTACCGACTTCTCTGCTGTAAAGCATCAGTCACACCAGCCTAGCTCGAGTATTTAGTGTTTTCATCAGAACTTCATATCTACGACATAGAAGGAATTTCACTCTCAGTCCCACCCTTGTGGACCGGCACGTGTGTCGGTAATAAGGGCAGTGGATGGCCAGGACACTGGTTTGAGTGCACAGCTGGCTGAGAAGAACTGACATTTGCATTAGTCGACCGGCAAGCTCCAGTTCAACCGACTTCACAATGGAAGGTGATATCAGTCCCTCCCTTGCAGATCCAGCTTTGTTGTCGGTAGTGGGGGTTGTGGATGGCCAGTTCACTGGTTTTATCACGAAAGAAGCAATTTCATCTACACATCTACAGAGCACACTGGTCCAGGCTTCTCTGCTTTAAAAGCATCAGCCGGCCGGCCAGCTCAAAAGAACGCGACCTCTGACGTCATATCCAGTCAGCCAATTGCGTGTCCTTCCTACCAAATCCCGAAGCTGGTCACGTGTTTTCACCGACCAGGAAGGTCGAAAGTGGGTTCTTCAGAACTTACATCTACTGTGATTACAGTCCTTGCTTTGCAAACCGACCTTCGTTGTCGGTAGTGGGGTTTGTGGATGAGCAGGATACTGCGCATTTGCATGTTTAAGTATCACAAAGAACGCGACAACTGACGAGCTCCAATCAGCCAATCGCGTGTCTTTCCGACCAGCAGGCTGGTCACGTGACATACCGAACACCAAGTGTTTCTAAAAATAGATTATAAGGGCTTTCCCAGCAACTGTCAAATCTACAAATAAGACGCGCGATTAAAGAAATACTTTAATTAATGGAGGAAACCTACAGCAAGCTGAATTCAACACAGAAGATAGTTGTAAAGTTGCCTTAGCAACTGTTTACAGAGTGTACTGACTGGTAACACAGCTGTGTACACTTGCTTCAACAACTGGTTGCAGAGTGTACCGACTGATACTGGCTACACAGTCTTGTACACTTGCTTCAACAACTGGTTACAGATTGTACCGACTGGTACTGGCTAAATAGTCTTCTTCAACAACTGTAACCAGAGTGTATGGCGGGTACTGGCTACACAGCCTTGTACAATTGCTTCAACAACTGGTTACAGAGTGTACCGGCTGGTACTGGCTACACAGCCTTGTACATTTGTTTCAACGTACCGGTTACAAAGTCTACTAACAGGGTGCTGGCTACACAGTCCTTACTGTACAGTGCTTCACCCCAACTGGTTACATATATAAAAAAAAAAAAAAAAAAAGCTGGCGAAATATAGACCAGTAGCTGTCAAAATTCATTGGTGACCCCAGCCTGCCAGTTTTTGCCGGTTACAGAGAATTACTGGTTACAGTAAAATACCAGGTATGGAGTCCTGGTACCGGACAGAGTTGCCTAAGGTAAATTTGGTTACAGAGAAGTCTTACACCAGTCAGTGGGCTTGGTGATACGACAGTGTCCCAAGCTACTGCCAGGCAACCTTCCCTTATCACACCTCTCAACAACCTGTTATTGGTGTTGGACTTGACAGGAGAGATAATAAATTTTGTCATCACGTCCGGCCAGGGGTCAGACATCTCACAAATGACAGTTGCTCTGTAAATGCTGCACCTTGCAGGCTGCTGGCCCGGGGCAAAGAGTCTATTAATATGAAAAGTTGTGTCAGCCCCACCAGACCACAATAAGAACAGAGTGACTGTTAACCTGGATCATTGTCACCAGACCGGACCAGTGTCCGGAGGGACAGAAAATGTTTATCAGAATACCAAATGTGGCACACAATCTGCCTGTAGGGTCCAGACTAAGCCCTTTTTTGGGAACTTAGGAAGCCTTGGGGGCTGGACCCTAGGTATTACAAATGTTCAAGGAGGGATACCTACTTCTATATACCTATACAAGAACAATCCAGGTAATGCCTGAGATTTCACATCCAAGGTCGGGCATACCAGTTCAAGGCCCTGCTATTCGGTTTGTCCACAGCACCTTTGGAGTTCACCGTGATACCAAAGGAGGTGAAATTGATGACCATACACAAGGACTTAAGAAGCCACCAGTACCTAGACGACTGGTTGGTGAGAGCCAGATCCCACCAGGCTTGTCTCCAACATACACAGGAACTAGTAAATAATGTGTTAGCAACTGGGTTGGCTGATGAACTTAGAGAAATCAGAGCTGGAGCCCAAACAAGACTTCGATTTTGTAGGCTACCAGTTCGACTTCAGGTCTGATCGGTTCCGACCGACTCTGGACCGGTGACAGAACCTTCAAGAGACTATGTTAAAACTGCTATCCCTACCGGCTTGTCATGTTCTTGATAGGTTACTGACGGCTACAGAAAAGCAAGTTAATCTAGGGCGACTTCATATGAGACCCATACAGTGGCATCTCAAAAACAACTGGAGGGTACCAGAATTCCAATTCCAATTCAACTTTTATAGCGCTTAATCTCTGCCGAAGTGACAGACTCTAAGGCGCAACATCATAAGCATAGTTACAAAAATCATTGTCCTTGTCCATAGCTATGGTCGACATCACGGAGAACGCCATATGAGGTGGAAAATACTAAGGAGGATAAGCTTGGCAGAATAGATATGCCTTAAGTTTTTTTCTGAAGGAAGCAATGGAAGTGGCAGATCGTACATTGTCAGGGAGTTCATTCCATATTTTGGGAGCATCGTATGCAAAGCTTAGACCAAACTGCTTTGTGGATTTGTAAATAGATGGTTGGTATTGAGGAACATGTAGAATTATACCATCAGATTGACTCAACCGAGTATTATAGGCACATTGTCTAACTTTGAGAAATGGGCTGAAATATTTTGGACAGTTAGTATATAGGTATTTATATACCAACAAGGCAGTCTTGAAGATGCAACGGTGCCTTATGGGTAGCCAATGAAGGGCTTTTCTTAGTGGAGTGGTGTGAGAAAGACATGTGGTTCTGCAAACAATTCTGGCCAGACTGTTTTGAATGCATTGTAGCTTGCGTAGGTTAGCAACAGATAGACCCCTAAACAAGGAGTTACAGTAGTCAAGCCTACTGCCCACAAGTGCGTTTGCAGCCGTAAGAGCAGCATCACAAGTCAAGTACTGTCGAATTTGTCTAAGATCCCTCATCTGGATGAAACATAGTTTACATACATTTTTAACATGTTTGGTGAAGGAAAAGTCTAAGTCAAACCAGACACCCAAATTCTTAACGGCATCTGAAGGTATCAGTGATTCACCCAATATATTTACTGGAAAGAATGGGTTAAACTTTTCTTGTTGAGACTTGGCACCAAATAAAATAAAGTCGGTCTTATCAGCATTCAGCTTTAGTTTATTTGCACACAGCCATAGTTTGACATCTTCGAGGCACTTTCCTAGCCGATCGAAGGCAATTTTTGCATTTTTGTGTTTGAGGTGAATAAACAGCTGTGTGTCATCTGCGTAAAAGTGAAATTTGACATCTGGATGTTTAGAGATTGCTTTGCTCAAAGGTGTGGTATACAACGAAAAAAGAATAGGACCAAGAACTGAACCTTGTGGTACACCAAACTTAAGCTTTCTAGCCTCAGACAGAACAGAACCAATCTTGATGCATTGGGTACGATCAGAAAGGTATGATTTGAACCAGTCAAGGCATCTACCCCCGACACCGAACCATTTTCTTAAGCAGTCAAGGAGTTTGTCATGATCAATGATGTCAAACGCTGCTGTGGCCTCACCTCTGGCTAGAGATAGGTGAATCTGATTAAAATCACTGGAAAAGGTGATCCAAGTCCCCAGGTCCCTGCACCCCCCATTTACAATGGTGGCTGAAGGAAGACAATGATCTTACAGGCCAACCATTACACCCAATAAAGCATGCTCTGCAAATATTTACAGGTGCATCAATAGAAGGGTGGGGTGCTCACTTAAACGAGCACACTGCAGGAGGAACCGGGTCCCTTCCGGGAAGCAAGCTGCATATAAACTATCTAGAACTTAAAGCAGTCTTTCGGGCTTTAAAAGAGTTACAAGACCTTTGCTCAAACAAGATAGTACTTGTAGCAACCGACAACAGCACAGTAGTGTCATACATAAACAAGGAAGGAGGCATGAGGTCGGGCCCACTTGTGCCCTGTTATGGAGAATCTTGACCTGGTGTACCAGGAAACAAGTGACTCTAAGCCCGACACATTCCAGGCCGGCTGAACGTGGTAGCGGACAAGCTATCCAGGCTAGGCCAGACCATCCAAACACAGTGGTTTCTCCATCCAGAGGTCTTCCACTCAATATGCAGCAGGTGGCACCGGCCCAAAATAGACTTAATTGCCATGAGGTTCAACAACAAGTTGCCTCTGTTTGTGTCACCGGTACCGGATCCCCCGGCCACAGCAGTGGATGCGCTCAGTCGGCCATGGTAGGATCTGGAAGCATACACCTTCCCACCATCAGCCATATTGGGCAAAGTGGTGGAGGAGTTGCAGGACTCCCCATGCAAGAGAATCATTCTGATTGCTCTGGGGTGGCCCAACATGCCTTGGTTTTGGGATCTAGTGGCCATGTCCAGCCAAATCCCACTGAGCCTGCCCATCTGCTCAACCTGTTGACAGCCATTCAATCAGATCCCTCACAGAAATCTGAAAAATCTTAATCTTCGTGCATGGCTCCTAGAGCCTCAGCAATCGAGGAGCAGGGCTTGTCTGAGGCAGTGGCAGCAAGAATTGAGGCTCCTCAATTTGACCTCAAAGGGGATCAGTCAGATCAGTCTATGAGGCAAGTGGGCCTTTTTACAAAGTGATGTATCACTCCTCAGGTGGACTTCGGGGCCCCCCCCGTAAAGTCAGTTGCTGACTTCCTTATGGACCTGTTTCAGGACAGGAAGTTGCAGCCCAGCACCATTGATGGTTACAGGTCAGCCATTGCTGATAGACTGGGAAATTCGCCCATCAATATCAGTAAGGATGAAAATCTCACTCGTCTCCTGGATAGTTTCCACTGAGACAGACCCAAAGGCCAGAAGGGAATCCCCTCCTGGAACCTCTCCTTGGTTTTTGCACCAGCTGACAAGGTTCATTTTGAACCAATTAAAGAGGCCTCCTTGAAGCATTTGACCTTCAAGACAGTTTTCCTCTTGGCCCTGGGGTCGGGCAAGTGTAGAAGTCAGATACATGCTTGGCAAAACAGAAATATTAGACACCAATCCGACTGGTCAAGGTTTCCCTGTACCCGTCACCCAGCTTTCTCTCCAAGAATCATCTGGCCAAAGAGGGTCCAGACAGTGTGGCTCCAGGTGTATAACAGCCCTGGCCCCCCAAGCTGGATAGATCCCTCAAGTCTGACAGGTCCCTCTGTCCAGTCAGAGCACTGCGCTACTATTTGGACAGGACCTCAGGCAGAATAAGGTGGTTTTTGTCTCCTTTAAGAAAAGTTTTGACAAAGACATCTCACCTGCCACCTGCCACTATCTCCTCTTGGATCAAGCAGACTGTGATCCTTAGTTATGAGCTCTCTGACCAGGAGGCCCACACTTTACATCAGGTTAAAGCCCATGATGTCAAGGCCTTTGATGCTGCTAAGGTCTTCCAGTCAGAAGTTTCCTTAGATACAGTCCTGTCAGCCTGCCACTGAAGTCACATAATACCTTCATACAGTTCTATCTGAAGGGCGGGGCTTGGGCAGACTCAGAGCTTTACCAATTGGGCTCGGTAGTGGCTGCTCAGCAGATCCACAAGTGGCCCTTAGATTGAGGAGATTTGTATATATGTATAAACAGTTCTACCAGCACATAGTATAAAATGTGGTGTGCTTCCTTCGGGAGATTTATTGGCTTTCTGGGACTGAACTCATCCCTCTCTTCCCTTACCTCAGAGCAGGTCTGTTAAAAAGGGGGGGGCGACGTCGGTATAGCCCCCGGGTAACCGGCTGTTGGCAACCGACCAAGGTCTTACAGGGTTTCCTGACCTTAAGATCAACCCAGACCTGGGCCTATAGGTCTCCTGACGAAGTCAGCCTAGACCGTAGGTTAAAATTTGCTATTACTTGTGAGTTCACATAAGTCCCTAGTAACTTACCCGCCGAGCAAGCAGTAGTTATTCAGCAATTGTCCATTGGATAGGATGTATTAACGCAATATAATTACAAATTTAATAAGTAAATTAAATTTTTATAAGTTAATACCCTATCCAGTGGACACACAAGACCCTCCCACCGACCCCGCTATCAGCTTACTAGGGGTCTAAGAGGTTTAGACAACGAAAAAGATGCTATGACGTCATGTTGTCTAGACAGGAAGGAAGTACGAGGCGCCATCTGGGGAGTGCACAGTACTACGGACCGGCTAGCCGGTGGAGACACAGGACGTCTTTTTCTGGCGTTTGGCGGGCCGGTCTACTCCGACCGGATTAGCAATTGTCCATTGGATAGGGTATTAACTTATAAAAATTTAATTTACTTATTAAATTTGCAATTTATGTCAAATGCTTTATTGTGCAAAAACAGTTGTCTTTCTTTCTCAAAGCAATATTCCAGTATTGGCCCTACTTTCCCTTTGGATACATCTTGCATGGGGCCATAGTGTATCCTTGGTCTACATTTTTTTTTTTGTTTTTTTGTAAAATTTCCACAAATTTTTCTTCCAGTTGATAATTGAGCCAGCTGCGTGTAACCAACCTGCCTATTAGATTGATGTGTCAGATGTGCATCTGTCTGTCGATATTTTGGTTTCCGGACTCGAACTCAAACACACTTCCGCCAATCATTTGAAACTTAACATGGTGGTAGGGCACAACCTAGGCTAGGTTGCTTTTGAAATTGATACCATTTAGAAAAACAAGATAGCTACTATGGCTGCCATCTTGAAATTCTGTTTCCGATCTCTTACTCGAAGATGCTTCTGCTGATCGATTTGGTTAGGACACCCCCTAAGCTATGTTGACTCTAACTCAAAGACGCTTTTTCCGATCGATATGATACTTAACAGGCTGGTAGGACATTACCTAGACTAGGTTGTTTTCAAAGTTGATGCCATTTGGCAAAAAAGATGGCCAACATGGCTGCCATCTTGAAATTCTATTTTTGGGCTCTAACTTGAAGATGCATCCACTTATCGATTTGAAACTTTACAGAGTGGTTGTCTGGTTCTCGTCTCCTCTTTTTGGGGTAAAGAAGGGTCCGGCATTCCCCACCATTTTATTCTCCCACTTTCTACCTTGTTCGGCCATTTTAGGGGTCAGTATGTTCCTTTATTGAACAACAGAAGAAAGACCAGAGCTGTGCACATGATATGTAATTTTTTACCTTAATTAGGGGGGTTGCATGTAACCAACCCGACTATTATATTGATGTGTCCGCCCGTTTATCCATCCATCAACATTTTGGTTTATGGACTCTTTGTCCGATCAACTGGAAACTTAACAGTATGATTGGACACTACCAGGATTTGGTTGCTTTTGAAAATGGGTTCGGTCTGTTTGCCATTTTGGGTGTGCTCTCATCTCAAATATTTTGGTTTCCGGACTCTAACTCGAAGACGTTTTGTCCGATCAACTTGAAACTTAACAGGGTAACTGGACACCACCAGGGCTTGGTTGGTTTCGAAATTGGGGTCGGTCCGTATGTCCATTTTGGGCTTGCACTCATCTGAAATGTTTGGGTTTCCAGATTCTAACTCAGAGAAACTTTGTCCAATCAGTTTGAAACTTAATAGGGTGATTGGACACTACTAGGGCTAGGTTGCTTTTGAAATTGGTGTCCGTTTGTTTGCCCGTTTTGGGTGTGCAGGCATCCATCCATATTATGCTACCCAAACTCAAACTGGAAGATGCTTCCACTGATCGATTTGAAACCAGGGTTGTAGGACACTGTCTGGGCTAGGTTGTTTTCAAAATTGATGTCCGTCCATCTGTCTGGTTGTGCAAACATCCGTCTGTCTGGTCATGTGTGCGTCTGTCATCATTTTCATTTCTATACTCTAGCTCAAAGACACTTTGTCCAATCAATTTTAAACTTGAAAAGGTTGCAGGACAGCACACAGCACACTTTTGAAATTTCCAGCACAACTATTATGTTGCATACATCTGGCACCCTATCCCTAATACCAATTGCCCAACCCACCTGTTGGGGTCTATGACCCCAGTTTCTTGTTTTAAGAGGTGTCCCAAGTGAAAAAATTTCACATGTGTTCACATTTTGTTCTCTGGGTGTATTGGTATTGTTATATGTTCCAGGGAATTCGTGGCAGACAAGGATTCAAGGAAGGCATTCACAGGTGGAAAATCACAGAGATTAAAACCTTTTCTCCTTGTGTTTCTTTGGATGAAATGCATGAAACAGCAAATAAATTGCATGTTGGAGTAGGTGAGAAATCTGGAGTATTATTTCTTTGCATATAACTCATCTGGATTTAATTTTTTATTTTTAAAATTTTTTTTCAACACTGCATTTTTACCAAATCCTCTATGTAATGTAAAGTTTGTGATTATGAAAAAAATCTTCTTTTTAATGTAAGGTTTGTGATTATGAAAAAATGCCATGTAGAGCATACTCACAGTCAGGTCTTAGTATTAACCAGTTCTACTATGCTTTTTGTTTCAAAATCAATTAGTTTCACATGGTCAATGTTTTATCAATTAACCGAGTATTATTTTCCCAGTGAGTGATGACCAGAGAACCTTTAATTTTGGCTATAATCTGGCGGCCGTGGGACCCTATGTGTGGACATATGAAGTGGACACAGGTCTCATCTGGCATGGACAGTCCAAGATTACAGACTTAACTCACACAGCAGGCAAGGAAGTGTTTTACTGTACTTAAACATGAACATGGAATCATCACAACTAATTCAACTAAATCAGAAGAAATTACTTTCTAACCTATAATCCGTGTAAGTTTGTTTTTAGCTCTCATAGCTAAATTTTAGGGGCCACAGTGGCAAAGTGGTAATACAGTTGACTCCTACCTCTGAGATAAGAGTTTGAATCCAGGGGTGACCTCATGTGGGAAAGCTGGTGGTTGTCTGCTGTTGGTCGGCAGTTTACAGTACAGAACCTTGACCAAGTGCATGTACTGATTTCTTTTGCTTTTCCAACTACCCATCACTATATAACCGGTAAGATACTAGGCATGACTTAAAACAACAAATAAATCAATAAATCATAGCTATATTATGATGAACTTGTTTTGTATTCATAAAATCATCTACCTGTTAGCATACTTATTCAGTTGAGGCTAGGGCGGAACACAACTCTTTGGTATCAATAGTTAAGCGTCCCTGAAAGGGCGCTTATTTGTTTTCGCCTCAGTTTCCTCGCCGCCGCCGCATTATGGTTTCCCTTGAATATCTCCCTTATTATTACAAGGTTTCAAACCATATTTGGCAGTTATATACCTTAGGCGTGGGAAAATTTTTCTGCATGCTTAAATTTGACATTTATGAAATTGACCTTTATGAAGGTCACATGATCAAAAACAATTTTTTGAAGTACACCCCCCCGTCATCGCAGTTCAGGAAAAACTACTTGCTACACAGCCTTATAATTTGACACATCTGTTCATACTATCGAAAACGCGAGCTGATTAGATTTTGGGAGCAATCCCTTGAAAAATGTCTCATTTATGAGTGATTTTCTGACACCTTCCAATCTGAAAGCCTTAAATTTAGGCCAACCCCCCTATTATCTTCTTAAGTATTGCATTTAGAGCTGTAAAATGTACTGGGAGGTAATAGGAAACCATATGTGGAGAGTCTAAATAGCCGGTCAGTTTTACCCCACGGCCCCCCCCTTATGGGTCAAACTGGGGTCATAAAATAGCTGATTTTGAGTTTTTGCCTTATATCTCCTTTATTGTTGCTTTTATAGCTTCAGAATGTATTAAGAGGTATTGGGAAAGCATATATGGAGAGTCTAAATAGCCGGTCAGTTTTGCCCCCCCCCCCCCCCCCCTCCTTATGGGTCAAACTGGGTTCATAAAATAGCTGATTTTGAGTTTTTGCCTTATATCTCCTTTATTGTTGCTTTTATAGCTTCAGAATATATTAAGAGGTATTGGGAAAGCATATGTGGAGAGTCTAAATAGCCGGTCAGTTTTACCCCCCACCCCCCCCTTATGGGCCAAACTGGGGTCATAAATAGCTGCTTTGGAGTTTTTGCCTTATATCTCCTTTATCGTTGCTTTTATAGTTTCAGAATGTATTAAGAGGTTTTTGGTAAAGCATATGTGGCGAATCTAAATAGCCGGTCAGTTATATCTCCTTTATTGTTGGTTTTAGACCTTCAGAATGTATTAAGAAAGTATTGGGAAAGCATATGTGGAGAGTCTAAATAGACGGTCAGTTTTACCCCCAACCCCCCCTTATGGGACAAACTGGGGTCATAAAATAGTTGCTTTGGAGTTTTTGCCTTATATCTCCTTTATCGTAGCTTTTATAGCTTTAGAATGTATTAAGAGGTATTGGGAAAGCATACGGTGCAGCTTTGTGCATTCTTAGCTTTACAGCATGCTTATTAAAACCATAAAGCATTTTAAACTTTAAGGGACGCTTCGCTTTTGTTAGCAAAAGCATTCCTCTACCAGATACCAGTATAAATATATACCAGCTGTTGGCTTGTCCTTACTTTTTGATGGATAAAAACAGGCCCGCTTGCTTAGATTTAAATAATCATTCTTGGTTTAGAGTTAGACGGTTATAAAGTGTCAGGCAATAATGCATCAAATAATGACTGCAGTCTGATTCAGTGTTCTATTGGTGACGGCATGTATTGGAAGTTTTTTCCTTTTTTGGTCATCAGCACATCAGAACACACCTTCATTGGTTTGACACTTTTGAGTATTATTTATTATTAGTATTTATTATTATTGCTATTATTATTATTCATAAACAGCAACTGAATCGGCAGCAGAGGACTCATCTCACATTGATATCACCAAAGGAATACACATTGAGCTCAACTTTTACAAGCACCAACTTACATTGAGATATGAAGATCAGGTAATAGCTCAAATCAAGCAGATCAGAGCAAAGCACCTCTACCCATTTCTGCTCTTCAACAAGAAGGCAGTTTTTCCTGTGGAGATTCAGTACTTAGAAGGTCCTGAAGGTTAGTTTGACTTCAGAAGTCTTATTGCAAAAAGTAGTGATCCCCATCATTAACCTTCAACAATTTGTGATTTTGAATGTAGTTATATATCCTGCAACAAGGAAATAGTTTTTTAATATTTCAGTATAAAAACCCACAGCTTTCTGAATTTCAATATTGATACTAATTTAAAAGTATCAGTTTTGGTATTCTTTCCAGCAACTCACTTTATAGGCAGTATTTTCAAGCTACTGTTGCAGTCATAGACATGTACTAAATGATTTATTCTGAGATTTATCACAAAATATAATTGCTGTAAGAGCCAGATTTTTGTCGTAAATTGACGATCATTTTAAATATATTAAATATTGACATAACTGTTTTTGGTAGTTGGGGCTTAGTAATTGTCAAATGATTCATTTCACGGCAGAAAATTATATGTTGTTATTGCTTAATTTCAATCCCAACACTATCCAATAATATAAATTATTTTGAAACCTGTTGTAGATTGTAGTTGTGCTGTTGCTTTCTCTACAGTGGAAAACTGGCATATTTAAAAAAAAAAAATAAATAAAAATAAATCTTTTGATATAACTTTTGTTGTTGTCAATACTTGCATGCTTTTTTGACAGTGGGCAAATTAAATACAGCAGATATGCAAGTAAAGGTGCTACACTTTCTACAGTTATCATTCAGTTATCATAAAGTCTGATTTCAGATTAACATACTGCAGAATGTAGAGAGTGTTTGCCTAAAATTGAAGTGAAAAAATCTCAATTATTAACTTTGATCACTGGAGATTCATGTATTAGAAATAGCAATTGTTGAAATTCAGTAGATAAAGCACCAGGTGTTTGAGGCTTCAAGTGCAATATTTTTGTTATAGTTATATGTGGTATGGTCAGCCACAGGTGGTACCCATCATGTTTCACAGTGATTTATTGTGAGTGTAACACTCTTGTTACAATTATACTTCATTTACCTAAGCCATTGCAATTTTTTTTTTTTGCAAATGTTGCTTCTTGCACCATAACTTGAAGTTTGAACCCCTCCTTTCTTCCAGGTTAAAATATGATATTGTACCTAAAAGACATATATATATACCTATGTAATTATATCCCCAGACGAAAGTCGGGGATATATTGGATTTAGGTCCGTCGCGCCGCCGCCGTAGAAATTTCCTTGTGGACGCGATAACTCAAAAACTGATTAATATTGTCACGGATCGTGAGTTGACAGTTCTTCCCGCGAAACTAATCAAAACAAACGATGTTTACGTTTCGTTTCTGGTGCAGTGTAGGCGTGGCAGTGTATAAATCCGAAGTTTTATCGTCGTGGAATTGTACTTTTCTGGTATAATTTGAACTATTTTAATGATTTTGTGCTGTTTTTCTATGATTTTCACCTAGTTTTGTCGCAAAACTGGCCATCTTTGATGTAGTTTATAACGACGATTTCGGGAGTATTTTTCGTCCGCAAGTTTTCGTTCTGAAACCGAAAGTGGAGGAATTTGATTTCTAAAAGACTTAAAATGTTAATTATGCGCATATTACAATATTTAAAAGTATAAACGTCATTTATTCTGCAAATATTCAACATATTTGTCACTTTTATGGAGTAAGAAGCGGTATTTACCAGTATTCTAATTTAGAATATTTGGAACTTCATGTTCGCGGACGAATACTGCAGTGAGTTGGCAAGTGGCTGAGCCAATAAATAAGCTTAGTCCGCATATAATCGGCGGACTTCCCTATGAGAGGCCTCTATGCCAGACGATAATTTACATAAATTTACTACTTTGTTTACAAACATTACCACATCACATGCTAAATTCTTGGGCTGGAAGTGAGTATTTACAATCATTACCTACCTGAATTGAATAGTAGTATTGTTGTTATTTCTTTTGGGCTGAGGTTGGAAATTTATTTAGTAATTTATAAATAACAACATGAAAGTACACTGTAGTTGTCTGACCAAAATGTGCCCTTTAAATGAAGTCCACATGATTTAATGAAGCTTGATTATGATTTATGATTTATCGTGACTGAACAAAATTGTTCAGAATTAATTCTCCCAATCTTGTAGATTTTGATCATTTTTTTTTGACTGGTTTATTGATAATCTTTATATCTTGATGTTGGATCTGATTTTCAAATAGTCTGACCTGATTAGACATTTTATAACTGTATGCAAATAATTTATTTGGCTGATTGCTTTGGCCATTTTTGTGTGTATGTGCTTAGAATCTTATACCTGATGTGCTCATATATTTGTAGTGTGCACATATATATTTGTAGTGTGCACTCATACTGATCTTAGTGTGCAGATTTGGTGTGCACATTTGTTTATACTGATCTTAGTGTGCAGATTTGGTGTGCGCATTTATTTATACTGATCTTAGTGTGTAGATTTGGTGTGCGCATTTATTTATACTGATCTTAGTGTGCAGATTTGGTGTGCGCATTTGTTTATACTGATCTTAGTGTGCAGATTTGGTGTGCACAGTTGTTTATACTGATCTTAGTGTGCAGACTTGGAGTAAACATTTATTTATACTGAGCTTAGTGTGCAGACTAGGTGTGCACATTCATTTTAGTTCGTAGACTAGGTGTGCACATTCATTTTAGTTCGTAGACTTGGGGTGCACATTTATTTTAGTTTATTGACTTGGTGTGCACATGTATTTTAGCTTACTAACTTGGTGTGCACATGTATTTTAGTTTATTGACTTGGTGTGCACATGTATTTTAGCTTACTAACTTGGTGTGCACATGTATTTTAGTTTATTGACTTGGTGTGCACATGTATTTTAGCTTACTAACTTGGTGTGCACATGTATTTTAGTTTATTGACTTGGTGTGCACATGTATTTTAGCTTACTAACTTGGTGTGCACATGTATTTTAGCTTGTTGACTTGGTGTACACATTGATTTTAGCTTATTGACTTGGTGTGCACATGTATTTTAGCTTATTGACTTGGTGTGCACATGTATTTTAGCTTTTTGACTTGGTGTGCCCATCGATTTTAGCTTGTAGACTTGAGTTTGTGCACCTTTATTTGTAGTTGTCAGGTTTATTGATATCAGTTTGTAGACTTGATACTATGGCGTTGTTATTTTACAATGTAAATATATAACTTCAGTGCTTGACATTTACCTGCATTCATTGGTTTATTATTTATGAATTATTGGTGCTTGATATAATAGTTATGTTTTCATGTCTTAATGTCTTGTTGAATAAAATGTTCCAGTTGGTTATTTTAATATCTTAGTTAATGGCTTATATTAGTGCCCATGCAGGAAGATCTCACTGATTTGGCATTGAGTATTCATTGGATCTTTTTGATGACATTGAATTTGGTATTTTTGTGATTTTGAGAATTTGAGCTTGAACTTGTACTTCGGTATTTTCATTGTGACAGGATTTATCCTTGTGAGCACTGTCGATCGACACTGATGAATATACTGCTGTGGTGATATTTATATATGGATAAATGGCGTGATTTTTATTACGCTGATATGAAACTTCAGTAATTTAAGTATTATATATACACGGGATACCCGTGGTGATAATTGAAGTTTCTGATTGATTTACCACCGAGCAGTGAATTAATTTGAAGTAGTGTCAGATAGGTCACATAGACCTTATAGCTCTATTAGAGTGATTGTGACAGTAAACCTGTGAATGTATTAACCGTTGGTCGAAGGTCAAACTTGTGGGAGACATTATCACAAATACAGTTTTGGCGTAATCTGCTAAGAAACTACTAAAAGAACAGAACCGTGAGCAGCCGATAAACCAGGATCAGTAGGGTTTAGTAGTTTAAATCACATATTTCCTAGTAGTCTGAATTGGGGTAGGCATAAGGAAATCTACTGATTGAAGTAGCCGCGGGTGAAAGGGCACCTGTGGCTACGGTAGTCCCCATAAGAGGGGCGGGGCTTGTGACGGGACACCTTGCCCGTTACATAATAAAAATTGGTGGCAGCGGTGGGATCTTCCAAATTTCAGACTTAGTCTTGTAGTATTAGTTGTGGTAGTCTTGTATTGTCTAGGTGTTATCCAGTTCATTCGTACTGTAGTTTTTTTTTAATGTTCTGAAGATAGGAAGATCCAGTGATCGAACTGATGTCCTGAAGATAGCTGGTAGCTGTGTTGTTCTGTTTGGTAGTTTGTTTGTTGGTTCTCATAATAAGGAAGGTCAACCGCTTTACTGGTTAGATGATAACTATTTGAAATAATTAGCAGTTCTTTCCTATGATTGGATGGGTTTAGAAGAATTAGTACCTATGGTACTGATGTAAAATTTTAAACATATTTCACTGATGGTTACACTTGAAGGTGAACAAAGATAAAAAGATATACAATTATTTGCATACGACTATACATTTTATTTAAAAATAAGACACACACACATATATTAGAACACAACAGAGTGTGAACATTATCGTTTTATCAACTTTGCACAAGGTGATATTAGCATTTCAATTTTGGCTAAAAAAAAAAAAAAAAATAAAATAAAAATATAAAAATTACTGATTCGATATAGGCTAAAATTCTGAATTGTGCAAAGTCATATGCTGAGTCGATACTACATAATTTATCATTGTGAGGTATGAAAAAGTAAATATCTCAGTGACTGCCTATATATTTTTTTAATTACTGCACATTGATAGCACACACAGAATTGTGGTAACCGATTTTTCTTTTGCAAAGAATATTAACAGCCAAAGTCGATACAGTCAGTAGAACTGATCTGTACTTACTATAGTAGCTATTAGTTGGGCAACTTTGCAACCATTATTCAGAGTACTCCTAACTTCAAAATTAGTACTGAAGAGACTGCATGTAGGGGTCCCACTTGTGACCCAGATGATCACAATACCATGGAAGAAGCTGGCAGTCAAGCTGCTGGTGATAGGGTCAAATCCCCAAGAAGTCATATTGATTTTGCCCCAGAAGTGTTGCTAGGCACCCAAGATGTTCGGGGTAAGACTTTTTATTCACACAACAAAGACAGGGATAATTATGACTCCAGTTACCAAAGTGACTCGAGTAGAAGGTGCGGAGGATATGATAGTCAGTCATCACGAGGTGATGTGAGAAATGATGGTTATCGTGACCAATTGGACGAGATGGCTATTGTCCTTGAAAACCTGAGACAAAGTGTCTTTAGACAAAATGACAGATCAGGTCATAAACCAAAAACTGTTATGCCTGATAAATTTGATGGCAAAGGCTCATGGCCAGAATTTTTGGTACACTTTGAGTCTGTGGCCAATCTAAATAGTTGGAATAATAGAGAAAAATCACAGTACTTGAGCATCAGCTTAAGAGGTGAGGCCTGCCAAGTAATGAGGTTTCTACAACCTCAGGAGAAACAGCATTATGACAGTTTGGTGGCAGCTCTTAGTAGGAGATTCAACCCAGGGAACAGAACTGAACTATATAGGGTTCAGTTGAGAAATAGAGTACGTCAGGACAGAGAGAGCATACCCCAGCTAGCACAATCAATCCGACATTTAACATTACAGGCCTATCCACAAGCCAATGGTGACTTATTTGAAGTCCTATGTAGGGATCACTTTCTTGATGCCCTGTCTGACTCAGATTTGAGGTTCAAAGTTTATCAAGCACAGACCAAAACATTTGATGAAGCTGTGGCTGTTGCTATTCAGATGGAAGCTTTTCAACAGGCTGACAAACACCGAAGTAGGAGATATGTTCGCAAATTGGAAGTAGTTGCACCTACCTCTCCTATTGATGACACAGTTAGGGATGTGGCAGCTGTGTCAAAGCAGACTGATAAATTATCAAATTCTGCGATTATGGACCAATTGGAATCTTTGACCAAAATAGTCAGGGAATTACAGACAAGAAGACCAGTGCAAGATTATTCAAAATTCACTTGCTGGAATTGTGGAGAAAAGGGACACACAAAAACTTACTGCACAAAGCTAAGGCTTGATAAAGAGACTAGATTCTCAAAGTCTCCACAGTTAAAAGGGAATTGACTGATTCCGCGGGCCAGGAATTAGTCACAAATGATGATTTATGGCCTAATATTTCTGTCTTTTCGCTTTCAAATGGAAATCTAAAACTTAATGGTGATGTTGAAAAACAAAAAGTAGATTTTTTAGTTGACACGGGCTCTGCTATTACTCTGATATCAGATTCTGTGTTTTCAAGATTGAATATAGGGTCAGCGGATTTGGAGCCTGTACCATACCATATCTGTCTGGCTGATGGTTCTGATTTGAAGATTCAAGGTCAGACCAGTTTGAAAATTTCATTAGGGCCAGTCACTGTAGAGCACCAGGTCGTAGTAGGAACCATTAAAAATGATGCCATTTTGGGCATGGATTTTCTGAGTAAAAATGAATGTACACTGAATTTGAAGCTATCCATAATCAAGATGGGTAATGTTGAACTTCCGTTATTTAGCGACTGTTCAACAAGTATTCGAAGTATGAAGGTGAAATTGACAAATGATGTTACAGTCTCAGCTCGTTCTGAGAAATTAGTAGCAGGATATGTACCAAAGCAGGACATGGAATCCCATGGGGTTAGATACCAGATTATAGAAGGTGTACCTGACCTTCAAGAAACTTGTGGGGTATGGGTGGCAAAGTCTTTGATAGATCTACAAAACCCACTAAAAATTAGACTGATGAATATGTCTGATCATGACATTCACTTGAAGAAGCATACACTAATGGCTACAGTCAACGATGTTGACATGATACAGCACATTATTCATGAGAAAAATCTCTGCAATTCGTGTCATATCAAACGCACTGATACTGCTAGTGAAATATCAGCCCAACTACCTGATGCTCTTCAAAAACTACTGGAAAATAGTTCACATGAACTGACAGATGAGCAGCGAGTGAGTCTGTCACAGCTGTTATGCAAATACAAAGATGTGTTTGCTGATACTGATGGCCAACTTGGTAGAACAAGTCTGGTAAAGCATCACATTACTACAGGAGAGGCACCTCCTATAAAACAAGCCCCACGCCGTATACCCATCCATCTGCGACATGAAGTGGATGAAATTATGCAGGAAATGAAGGACAAAGATGTTATTGAACCATCTTGTAGTCCTTGGGCTTCACCGATAGTTCTTGTTCGGAAAAAGGATGGTTCTTTGAGATTCTGTATTGATTACAGAAAACTGAACGCCGTAAGTCGTAAAGACTCATATCCATTACCCAGGATAGATACCTCTTTGGAAAACCTGTCCCAATCCAAGTGGTATAGTACACTTGATTTAGCATCCGGATATTGGCAGGTAGAAATGGATGAAAATGACAAAGAAAAGACAGCATTCGTACTGCCGATGCATGGTCTTCATCAATTTAAAGTCATGCCATTTGGGTTATCAAATGCAGCTCCAACATTTGAAAGGCTCATGGAGAAGGTCCTCGTAGGATTACACTCCCATATATTGATAGTTTACCTTGATGATATTGTCATTTATAGTTCCTCATTTGAACAAGGTCTCGAAAGATTAGAGCTAGTGTTCACAAGATTGAGAACAGCTAATCTCAAACTAAAGGCCAAGAAATGCAACCTTTTCAAGAAAGAGGTGATATTTCTCGGACACAAGATTTCTGAAAAGGGCATTGAAACTGATCCAGCCAAAGTAGAAGCAGTTCAAAATTGGCCAACGCCCACCAATGTGACAGAGCTACGGAGCTTTGTAGGGTTATGTTCATACTATCGAAGGTTCATAAAGGGATTTGCTGAAGTTGCTAGACCTCTTCACAAATTAACCCAAAAGAATCAGACCTTTGTATGGTCCCCAGATTGTGTAAAGGCTTTTGAGACTTTGAAAAGCCATTTAACTTCAACACCGATTCTGGCCTACCCTGACAGTAGTGCCAAGTTTATATTGGACACAGATGCATCCAATGAATCCATTGGTGCAGTACTTTCACAATGTCAAGACAAGACAGAACGTGTGATTGCCTTTGCCAGTAAATCATTGTCAAAACCTGAAAGAAACTATTGTGTGACCAGAAGAGAACTTTTGGCGGTGGTCACATTTGTCAAATATTTCCGGCATTATTTGATAGGAAGAAAATTCCTTGTCCGGACAGACCATGGCTCCCTCAGGTGGTTATTTCGATTCAAGGAACCAGAGGGGCAAATTGCCCGATGGCTTGAAATATTGAACACATATGATTTTGAGATTGAACACCGACCTGGTAGATTACATGGTAATGCAGATGCGTTATCAAGAATACCTTGTAAGCAGTGCGGTTTACAAGATCAACCCCAAGTTGCTGTGACAACCAGATCGCAGTCTCGTGCCTTAGAAGATGCAAAGAGTAGTCTTGATAAAGATAAAGCTTCAGCTCCTGAAGAAGAGGATCCAACATGGCTACAACAATGGAGCCTGGTGCAGATCAGAAAAGAACAGGAGGAAGATGACATCATAGGACTCATATATTCCTGGAAGAAAGAAAGTAAAGTGAAACCAACGTGGAATGAGATTTCAAGTCATTCACCCAATCTGAAGGCTTACTGGTTCTTCTGGGACCAGATTCACCTGAGAAACAGTATCTTGTACAGAAGATATGAAGACGAGATTACAAAGAAAACAGTGAACCAGCTTATACTACCATTGAGCATGAGACAGACAATTTTGACAGAATTACATGGGTCATATACTAGTGGTCACCTCGGTGAACACAAAACTTTGGCCAAAGTCCGGCAAAGGTTCTTTTGGCATGGTCAAAAGAATGATGTGATTAACTTCTGTAAAAAATGTACAGAATGTCAACAAAGGAAGCCACCTGCTCATAAAAATAAAGCTAATTTGGGTAGTTACATTATGGGTGCACCAATGGAGAGAATATCACTAGACATTATGGGACCTTTTCCCAGAAGTACATCTGGAAAGAAATATGTACTAGTCTTAGGTGACCATTTCACCAAATGGATGGAAGCATATCCCATCCCAAACATGGAAGCGACCATGGTAGCACAAAAATTTGTGTATGAATTTGTATCTCGTTTTGGAGTACCTTTACAAATACACACAGACCAGGGTACCCAATTTCAATCACAACTGTTTGAGCAAATTTGTAATTTGATGGGAATCCACAAAACCAGGACAACTCCTTTTCATCCACAATCTGATGGTTTTGTAGAGCGGTTTAATAGAACCCTTGAGTCGATGTTGACACTTTATGTGGATGAAGACCAAAGAGACTGGGACAAGTTTGTTCCTCTTATGACTATGGCTTACAGAGCCACCCCCCATGAATCGACGGGATTATCCCCAAATATGCTGACATTAGGACGCGAAATAATGCTTCCTATTGATTTAATGGTGGCCCTACCCACTGATTCTGTGGAGACACAGGGATACAATGAATATGTGGAAACATTGCAAGAACGTTTGCAAAGGGCTTTTGAGATCACTAGAAAACGGCTGCAA
The DNA here is from genome assembly GCA_964017235.1 of Sabellastarte sp. h YS-2021. NCBI lineage: Eukaryota > Metazoa > Annelida > Polychaeta > Sabellida > Sabellidae > Sabellastarte > Sabellastarte sp. h YS-2021. The sequence continues at coordinate 135,896,847 of OZ024927.1, read as the reverse complement.
GCAAATGCAGTAAGACAAAAGAAACACTATGATGTGAAAGCATCAGGTAAACCTTTGATACCTGGTGATTTTGTGTGGTTGCATATGCCACAAAGGACAAAGGGGCTAAGCCCTAAACTTCAAAAACAATGGGACGGACCTTATATGGTTATAAACCGTCTAAGTGACGCTGTTTACAGAATTCAGAAGAATCCAAGAACGACCAGTAAAGTTGTTCACTTTGACCGACTCAAACCTTATCAAGGTGAAAAACCTAAAAATTGGCTCTGCCAAGATGGAGTACCTTGTGAGACCAATACAAGTGATAAAACATGCCGACCATCAGACTGGCATGCAAGAGATATAGAAGCGCCAGGAACATCTGGAGAACTGTTGGGTGATAATGAAAGTCAGTCAGATGATGGCACTGTGACTTTTTTAGTAGACGGTTAATACAATGTTCAGATTTAGTCTGATGTGTTTATGCTATTTTTTTTTTTTTTTTTTTTTATGTTCCAAGTGTGTATGAATTGAAGTGTGATGGTGGTTCACCGGGGATCACTTCATGATTTTTGGTTCCAAATCATGGAACGTGTTCCAATAGGGTTGTCTAGATACCTCAGGGGGTGTAAATTCCAGTATCCTAGGCGCTGGTGAAAATTCCTGTTCAGGTGAAATGCCAAGACGAACACAGTTATGTGTTTGGGAGGGTGAAAATTCCAACATGGTGATTGATGTTGGTGAAAATTCCTGTTCAGGTGGAAATTCCATCCGGTTGTATCTTTACAACACCTATCTGGGAAGGAGATCATACATTATTTTTTTTAGTATGACCTGACTGGGTCATGGATGTTAATGGACACCAGAGTGAGGATAATTGTTTGATGAAATGTCACTCTGTGGTGTTCGGTTGGACAATTTCTGTGTATCATTATCTAATTGTAATATGAAATGATGTCCAAGATGCTAAGCACGTTCGGCTGAAACCTGGTCGTGACGGTTTTTCGTATTTGATCAATATATTGATCAAGATATGATATATGATGTATTGTGACAGGAGGAATGATTTATTGGTTTGGGGGGGGGGATAGAGCCTTCTGGCACATATTGAAGTCATTTGAATGTATTATCCAAGATGGTTGACTTTTCTTGGTATTTAAGATGTTGGTTAGCCAACAGGCTCATTGTTGGTGAATTATGACAAGAGTTCATAGATAAGATTTGGCAAACTGATAAGAAAATGTGCTAAAACAGTGACTCTTGGTTTGTTACAGAGATGGTGAAGATAGTGAATGCCAAGCGGACCTACACCTGCTTTGTCTGCAGACATGTCTTTACAGACAAATCAAATTTCAATCGCCACATAAAGCGTTGTGGAAAGGCTAGGATGAGGGCACAATGCCCATATTGCAATCACTCTGAAAGTAGACGGGGTGACCTCATAAGGCGACATGTCGCCAAATCACATCCTGCCAACCTGGCGGCGGTTATTCAGAGGCCTTCCATGATTCGAGAGATCGAGGAGCGTTCCGATGTGAATGCTAAGTCAGACACTGAAGTAGAGCAGGAGTCACTCACTTCTGACTGGACAATGACAATGGATGAGGAAACTGAAAGAGCTGTTGCAGCACTGGGAGTTCAACTTCAACCATTTCTAGGGGGTTCACTGGAAGAGCGGGAAGAGCTAGATGCTATGCTTGATCATTGCCCTAGCTCAACACCAAAGGCACAAGAGGCATCAGCAGCAATAGCCGCACCAGTGCAGGCCGACCACAGTCCCTACATACCTTCAGCGGAGAGTGCTGCCTGCCAGACAGAACCTCTATATAAGGCTACAGCGTCCCAGACGGAAGAGTTTCTGGATATTCAGAATTGTTGTCCACATGGGGCCCGACTTCCTGTGCATAAACACTATGTGAAAAGGATTGAATTTCCGGATGGAAGGATCGAAACAACGAGAGAGATCATGGTGAACTGCGCGGAATGTCCACGGCCAGCCTATAAGGAAGTGTCCGAGAGATAAACTGTTTTTTTTTTTTTTTTTTTTTTTTTTTTGATAATTTTGTATGCCAGTTTATAGTTTGAAATTGCGAGGATAAGATTGGTTGACTTTATTTGTCGCATTTATTTGTGGCATGCTTTGTAAAAATTTGTCAATTTTACTCATTGCTGATATGTTATAGTTATTATTAATTTTTGGGTTATCAGTGATGAAACAGCCGTGATGGCATGAGCGTCACTCAGGTAACATTTACTGGTTTATAAATTTGTTACTCTTATATCAGTGATATGATGTCAATTTTTACAGGTTTAGAGAAAAGTGATGATTTACTGATGTGTTTTTGTATTGTTTTGTTGCTGCATTAACTGTGTATTTTTATTTGTTTTTATTACTATATGCATGTAACATTTGTATTTCACGCTATATGCATGCAACATTTGTATTTCATTTGGCTGTCGTTGAATCTAAGGGCAGTTTTTGACTGTTAGCTGGTATGATGTTGGTAGCTAGATGTTTGTAGCTAGTATTTACTGGACATTTCAAAGTCGGGAAGTAGCAGTAATTTTATATTGTTGTAGTATGTAATTCATTGTACTTGTTTTGTTTCTTAGTATGAATCAGTTTTAGTACAATGTGGATGATTGGTCGGGACGACTCAATTTTAAGGGGGGGGCTGTGTCACGGATCGTGAGTTGACAGTTCTTCCCGCGAAACTAATCAAAACAAACGATGTTTACGTTTCGTTTCTGGTGCAGTGTAGGCGTGGCAGTGTATAAATCCGAAGTTTTATCGTCGTGGAATTGTACTTTTCTGGTATAATTTGAACTATTTTAATGATTTTGTGCTGTTTTTCTATGATTTTCACCTAGTTTTGTCGCAAAACTGGCCATCTTTGATGTAGTTTATAACGACGATTTCGGGAGTATTTTTCGTCCGCAAGTTTTCGTTCTGAAACCGAAAGTGGAGGAATTTGATTTCTAAAAGACTTAAAATGTTAATTATGCGCATATTACAATATTTAAAAGTATAAACGTCATTTATTCTGCAAATATTCAACATATTTGTCACTTTTATGGAGTAAGAAGCGGTATTTACCAGTATTCTAATTTAGAATATTTGGAACTTCATGTTCGCGGACGAATACTGCAGTGAGTTGGCAAGTGGCTGAGCCAATAAATAAGCTTAGTCCACATATAATCGGCGGACTTCCCTATGAGAGGCCTCTATGCCAGACGATAATTTACATAAATTTACTACTTTGTTTACAAACATTACCACATCACATGCTAAATTCTTGGGCTGGAAGTGAGTATTTACAATCATTACCTACCTGAATTGAATAGTAGTATTGTTGTTATTTCTTTTGGGCTGAGGTTGGAAATTTATTTAGTAATTTATAAATAACAACATGAAAGTACACTGTAGTTGTCTGACCAAAATGTGCCCTTTAAATGAAGTCCACATGATTTAATGAAGCTTGATTATGATTTATGATTTATCGTGACTGAACAAAATTGTTCAGAATTAATTCTCCCAATCTTGTAGATTTTGATCATTTTTTTTTGACTGGTTTATTGATAATCTTTATATCTTGATGTTGGATCTGATTTTCAAATAGTCTGACCTGATTAGACATTTTATAACTGTATGCAAATAATTTATTTGGCTGATTGCTTTGGCCATTTTTGTGTGTATGTGCTTAGAATCTTATACCTGATGTGCTCATATATTTGTAGTGTGCACATATATATTTGTAGTGTGCACTCATACTGATCTTAGTGTGCAGATTTGGTGTGCACATTTGTTTATACTGATCTTAGTGTGCAGATTTGGTGTGCGCATTTATTTATACTGATCTTAGTGTGTAGATTTGGTGTGCGCATTTATTTATACTGATCTTAGTGTGCAGATTTGGTGTGCGCATTTGTTTATACTGATCTTAGTGTGCAGATTTGGTGTGCACAGTTGTTTATACTGATCTTAGTGTGCAGACTTGGAGTAAACATTTATTTATACTGAGCTTAGTGTGCAGACTAGGTGTGCACATTCATTTTAGTTCGTAGACTAGGTGTGCACATTCATTTTAGTTCGTAGACTTGGGGTGCACATTTATTTTAGTTTATTGACTTGGTGTGCACATGTATTTTAGCTTACTAACTTGGTGTGCACATGTATTTTAGTTTATTGACTTGGTGTGCACATGTATTTTAGCTTACTAACTTGGTGTGCACATGTATTTTAGTTTATTGACTTGGTGTGCACATGTATTTTAGCTTACTAACTTGGTGTGCACATGTATTTTAGTTTATTGACTTGGTGTGCACATGTATTTTAGCTTACTAACTTGGTGTGCACATGTATTTTAGCTTGTTGACTTGGTGTACACATTGATTTTAGCTTATTGACTTGGTGTGCACATGTATTTTAGCTTATTGACTTGGTGTGCACATGTATTTTAGCTTTTTGACTTGGTGTGCCCATCGATTTTAGCTTGTAGACTTGAGTTTGTGCACCTTTATTTGTAGTTGTCAGGTTTATTGATATCAGTTTGTAGACTTGATACTATGGCGTTGTTATTTTACAATGTAAATATATAACTTCAGTGCTTGACATTTACCTGCATTCATTGGTTTATTATTTATGAATTATTGGTGCTTGATATAATAGTTATGTTTTCATGTCTTAATGTCTTGTTGAATAAAATGTTCCAGTTGGTTATTTTAATATCTTAGTTAATGGCTTATATTAGTGCCCATGCAGGAAGATCTCACTGATTTGGCATTGAGTATTCATTGGATCTTTTTGATGACATTGAATTTGGTATTTTTGTGATTTTGAGAATTTGAGCTTGAACTTGTACTTCGGTATTTTCATTGTGACAGGATTTATCCTTGTGAGCACTGTCGATCGACACTGATGAATATACTGCTGTGGTGATATTTATATATGGATAAATGGCGTGATTTTTATTACGCTGATATGAAACTTCAGTAATTTAAGTATTATATATACACGGGATACCCGTGGTGATAATTGAAGTTTCTGATTGATTTACCACCGAGCAGTGAATTAATTTGAAGTAGTGTCAGATAGGTCACATAGACCTTATAGCTCTATTAGAGTGATTGTGACAGTAAACCTGTGAATGTATTAACCGTTGGTCGAAGGTCAAACTTGTGGGAGACATTATCACAAATACAGTTTTGGCGTAATCTGCTAAGAAACTACTAAAAGAACAGAACCGTGAGCAGCCGATAAACCAGGATCAGTAGGGTTTAGTAGTTTAAATCACATATTTCCTAGTAGTCTGAATTGGGGTAGGCATAAGGAAATCTACTGATTGAAGTAGCCGCGGGTGAAAGGGCACCTGTGGCTACGGTAGTCCCCATAAGAGGGGCGGGGCTTGTGACGGGACACCTTGCCCGTTACAATATTTTTTTTTCAAACTTGGTACACATGTTAAGGATGCCCAAAGGAAGATCCCTATTTTAAGGTGACCTTAAATTCCCAATAATAAAGAACTTATGGCCACCTTAAGGTCAGAAATTGCACTTTTGGCCACTTAGAGCCCTCTAGGTCACAAACTATGAGGCTTATCTGCCTCAAATTTTACCTGAGAACACATTAATATATTCTTAGTACATGTGCTGAAAATCAAGACTTTAAGTTGAGGAGAAAATTGTCTTTGAGGCCCATAAAGACCCCACTTAGGACTTTTTTCCTATATTTTTAACTTATTTTGCCCTATAATTTGGAAGTGGTAATTCTGATGAGTCTCAAACTGCACTAGATGTAACTCTTATATATAATCCTTGTCTGTGAAAAATTTAAAGGCTGTAGGTTTACCTGTTAGGCCGACTTAAGATCTCAAAATTGCCCACAGAGACCCAATTTATGGACTTTTTGCCATCTTCAAGCACTGTAGCTTTCAAACTATGTCTCTCATCTAAGTGAAATATCATCTGAGAATATATCAATATGTTTTTCTTGCATGTACTCCAAAATTTAGGCCTTTAATAGACATTTAACCCATGTATGAGGACCATAAACACCCACCCGAGTGACCCTTATAAGACATTTTTCACATCTTTTTCCCTGTAACTTGGAAATGGTAAGTCTGAGAAGTTTCAAACTGTATTAGATATATATTCTGTGTGTAATCTTAGTATGTAACAGATTTTAAGTCTGAAGCTTTAATTTGAAGGTCAAATTGAGGTCTCTGACGGGCTCCCAAAGACCCAATATATGGACTTTTTGCCACCTTTAAGCCCTGTGACTGTTAAACTATGTTATTGATGGAGCTGAAATCCCATCTGGAAATGCATTATTATGTCCTTTTTACATGTGCCGAAAATCAAGGCTTTAAGTAGACATTTAACCTGTGTTTGAGGACCATAAATCCCCACCCGAGTGACCCTTTTTAGACATTTTTCACATATTTTGCCCTGTAACTTGGAAGTGGTAAGTCTGAGAAGTTTCAAACTGTATTAGATACATATTCTATGTGTAATCTTAGTATGTGACAAATTTTAAGTCTGAAGCTTTAATTTGAAGGCCACATTGAGGTCTCTAAAAGGCCCCATAGAGATCCACTATTGGACTTTTTGCCAGTTTTAAGGCCCATGACTGTTAAACTATGTGACTGATAGAGCTGAAATCTCATCTGGGAATACATTATTATGTTCTTTTTACATGTGCCAAAAATCAAAGCTTCAAGTAGACATTTAAACTGTGTATGAGGACCATTAACACCCACCCGAGTGACCGTTTTAAGACATTTTTCACATATTTTGCTCTGTAACTTGGAAATGGTGAGTCTGAGAAGTTTCAAACTTTATTATTAGATACATATTCTATGTGTAGTCTTAGTATGTAGCAGATTTTAAGTCTGATGCTTTAATTTGAAGGCCACATCGAGATCTCTAAAAGGCCCACAGAGACCCAATATTTGGACTTTTTGCCACCTTTAAGCCCTGTGACTGTTAAACTATATGATTGATTGAGCTGAAATCCCATCTGGGAATGCATTATTATGTCCTTTTCACATGTGCCGAAAATCAAGGCTTTTAGTAGACATTTAACCTGTGTATGAGGGCCATAGACACTTGCCCAAGTGACCTTTTTTGACATTTTTTTCTGTATTTTGCCCTGTTATTTGGAAATGCTTAGTGTGACAAGTCTTAAACTGTATTATATATAATTTTTGTTTGTTGTGTATGTCCCCCAAAAAGCTTCAGTTCTGTAGTTTAATTGCTAAGGTCTCTTTAACAATTGTAAAATGCCCACAGAGACCCAATTTATGGATATTATGCCACTTTAAAGCCCTGTAACTGTCAAACTATGTGGCTCATAGAGCTGAAATCTTTGAATTTTTCAAAGGAAGTGCCTGTCTATTTAAATTTTGAATATTAATAATGTTATGGCTATCTTAGGCTTTTAAGAACTTATTTTTGTGTGTTATCTCTCTGCTTGCTGAGTTTTTAACTTTTTAATATGAAACTGGTTGAACATATTCAAGTAGGCAAAATGGACACTGTTATTTTCTGGTGAGCTTTAAGTCCCAAATATTAATGAAATTATAGCCTTATGTAGTAAAAATAGGGGATTTTTAACCCTCAACTAGCCCAATTTTATTCAACTTGCCTTAATTTTGACACAGCTCCTACAGTTACGAACTCATTTCAATTGATAATCACATACTTAAAATTCTCAATTCTGAATTATTATTATAAATCTGTTCTTGTCGTTTGATAATTTATATTTAATTCTGGAGGTATATAATCTTCCTGTTGGACATTCCTTATTTATATATTTTATTTTATTTTAGTGATAAGATTAACTGAGCTTTTTGTATTTGATTACCCGTTTTATATTATAAGGGTTTGTTTACCATTTGTGCTGCAGCACTCCATCTCTTTGTAGTCCCACCCCCCATCCCCCACCCACCTCTGGGACCTCCAACTATTGAGTGACACTAAATAAACAAAGGTATACAGATCTTCTGTAATAGTGAGAGAGGTGTGGAGAAGGGGAGAGAGGTGGGGTGGGGGTGGGAGGTGGTGTTTGCTTCATTATCTAATTATCTAAGCAAAGGGAGTCAGAACTGAGATTGTGTCACATATTTAGGTTGCATATATATGGACCACATATATAGGAATTGAGGAAATGAATAACTGAAAAACAATGCAAATTCTAAAAATAATGTAATAAAATAATAATATAAATAATATATGATTTTTAAATAATATTTTATTTGTGAACAAATATAGAAACAGAGATACGCTTTTGGAATTATGAATTTAGAATGGACATTCAATCATCAATCATTTAAATACTTTGAAAATAGGTTCAGAGTTACCCTTTGCAGGAAGATTGAAAAGTATGATGAGTTGAGTTAAAAATAATATTTTATTTGTCAACAAATATAGAAACAGATATGCTCTTTTGAGATTATTAATTTAGAATGGGCATTCAGTCATCAATCATTTAAATACTTTGAAAATAGGTTCATTTTGTTGAGTTATGTATTCGACGTCTGGGGATACACCATCTTCCTTGGGAAGATATAAACTTAGTAGATTGATGTGCTGAAGTTCATATAACTTTTCCCAATATTTATGGCATACAACAAATGGATTAAATAAAAAATTCCCAATCAAAACCTGTGGCGTGAGTGATGACCTGTCTGGGGATATGTTGGCGCCGAGTTGGCCCAATCTAGTTATATTTCTGACTACCTATCCAGATTATGTGACAGAGAGTCTGAGTAAACTAAAGAAGAAGGAGAGCCTTGATAGTGAAGATCTTGTGAATTACCGTGGTCTTACCAGACAGATGTCTTCCAAGACAAACATTGTAGTTGTGGAGGATCAGCTCCTCAATACATACAGCTGGGGAATGATGTCCAGGGAAGTGAAGGTTAAGGTAAGCACAGTAGAACTATCTTCCACTGCAGGGTAACAAACCTAAGAACGCAGATGACCTGGGTTCAATTTCAGGTAAGGGCAGATACTTACATGCAGTATCCTGGATGACCAGGGATCCTTCTTCATTTTGTCTTATTCCCAGTGCTGCACAAGCTCAGATATATTTATAAATGGTCATTCCTGAGAGTCTGTCTTTTAGTTAAGGGAATATCAGTCACTGGAGCTTGAGATGCACTTAATTTTGCAGTCTGGACTAGTGAAATAGCACATTGAGTTCTATAGTAAAGAAGATACTACATGGGTTAGCATGAAGTGGGTCGATTTTTCAAGTGTTTTTAGTGCTGTATAAAAAGTAGATTGGCCAGAAACATTATGTTTGGCAGACATACAGAAGAAAGTGATACCAGCAATAAAATGCAAAAATTGGTTCATAACTTTTTCTCTCAAATGTAAATTTGTACAAAATCTTTGAAAAATATCTGCACCAAATATTCATGAAGTGGGTCGATTTTTCAGTCAAAAATACTTTTCCAATATTCATATTTTGACCAAATCAATGTGTTTCTTTGATTTATCATACTTAAAAGTTCACAAAAAATGTTCACCACAAAGAAAATGGCAATAAACCCATGATAAATAGATCTGGTTTGCGAATATGCCATGGTGTTATTGCAGTCAGGATTTTCCCTCATATGAGAAGGGCAATAAAATTTATTTTTAATAATTTAAGTTATTAAATTTAACAGATATCAAAACATCCAAATCTGATCTTTTATAATTTAAAAATGTACTGTAAAACTTTTCCAAAAATTTCATGATACAGGAATACAGCAAACTGTTATTTTGGTAGAATTTCTTGGAAAATTGACCCACTTCATGAATCGACCCACTTCATGCTAACCCATGTACACTGTTATTATCCCAATAGGTTAGGATACTGATACTCTATCCATAATGTAAAAGATATGTATTTAATGTCAACCAAAAAGAAAAAAAAATGAATAAATAAATAAATAAATAAAGGAATGCTATGTTCATAAAACAGAATATTTGGACAATTAGAGTAAGGGTTATAGAGTTTCTGTTGTACAACCTCATACAAAACCCCAATTGTGAAAACATTTTGCTATCTAAAGGTTCAGTTTTATTATGTCATTCTGCTGTCATTAACTTATGATGGACTGATGTTGTAAATAAATACACCTTCACTTGAAGTGGCAATCACTGTTATTTGTCTGTTTTTTCCAGGATGGCCTAACAAGTCAATAATTTCAAGGTCATGCTGCAGGAAACAAGAAGAGCAATGATATATATGACATTTTTTCACAGAAAGAATTGAAAGAACAGCATTGTTACAATTAAGCAATTTAACGTAACACTACTGTATCAGAATATCACATGACTAATTAATAAATAAGAGCACTCAGAGGGAGTAGACTTTGCAAAATGTTGGATCCAGAATCAAGGATATTGACCCCATCATGCCCAAATTTGAATCCATTCTTTGTTCTAACAGTTCCAATGCTCACTGAAAATTTCATTACTGTTCAAAAAATTTCAAAACAAGCCGTACAGTGGTTTGTGAGTTATGCTGTATAAACAAACAAACTTACAAACAAGCAAACAGAATGAGTAATGTACTTTGCAAAAATTTTGCAGACTAATAAAATATCATATCACTGGCAATTAAGAAAAGTACAGCACAAATTTGGAAAATGTATATTAGTGAATAAACATTAAAATTGAATAATCACCAATAAAACACTTAGTATGAACAGTGATATTTGAAAACAAGAGTTTTCTAAGATTTTTAGTGATGTGGTGGCAAAGCTAACAGTAAGTTTGCATTTACTGGGGGTATTAATGAACCAGAATGACCACAATCCTATGTTACAAACTGGTGACACAACTGGTTTCAAAGCATTATTTGAATCCATCAGGTATGCTTGTTATGATGTTTTCAGACATTGTCTGGTGGAAATACAGTGCAACTGTCAAAAGATTCACTTCAGCTGAGGAAGCATTTCATAGCTCTCGCAGAGAAGCCAATATTTGGACAAAGACACAAGATAGATTTCACCACAAAGCAAATAGACAGCTGCATTTTTGGATTGGGTAAGATCTGTTTAAAACTTGGTGTTTTAGCTAGTTAAAGGCTGTTAATTATAATCAAAGATACACATAAGGTCACAAACTTTTCTACAAAAACTATAAAATAACAAAAATGAAATGAAAAAAGTATGAAGTAGCAGTTTCACATACTCATCAGTGGAACAGGGTTCCCACATCCTTAAAAATCCTTGAAAAAATTGCTTCATTTTCAAGGCCTTGAAAGTCCTTGAATTTGGCCAAAATTGAATAAAGTCCTTGAGAAGTCCTTGAATTTGTTATTGCCCAACCTCTGCATCTGCATCATCTAGTTTTATGTTAAAATCATGTGACAATAAAGAATTTTGTAGGAGGAACAGATGGCTAGAAGGGGAGATAAAGGAGGCCGTTCCTTAAAATATATCCTTGAGAATTGTTGTTGTTGACCTTGAAAATCCTTGAAAAGACCTTGAATCCAGTTATCAAAAGTCTGTGGGAACCCTGTGGAAGCCATTGTGATTTGTGATAACACACATGCCTTCCCATATCTGAAGCCAGAAGTTTATACACGGCCTGACCTTAATTGGAAATATTGACACTTGCTTTGTCATTTCTATGTGGTGTACAGTGCTGAGTTTTCACCCACTCGTACTCATTGCATTTCCTACACCTATCATCTGCCCTTGATGTTGCGACTTGCAGAACGTGTTCATACCAACATTAAACCCAAATCAGTCAATTGTCTTCATTAAGCCTCCCTCAGTAGATGTACACACAGCCATTGACACATAAGTACAATTAAAAGTGTAAATAAAAGCTTTATCTCCTTGGCCACCATTTTATAAAGATTCCAATTATACACTACATTTCCCACTTTTTACTCAGATGCTGTTTACTTTTTAGCAAGTGAAGATTTGGACAAGTCTGTACTCACCAAGCAGGGAGGGATTGATAACACCGAGTGTACAGTGTCCGTCCTTGGTAGCAATGTGCACTCCTGGGCATGGGACCCCAAGACATGCTCTCTGTATCATGGAGGAAGATACCTGGGGCGATATCCTAGCACAGGCATAGGTGAGTTCTTTGTAGTGACAACATATATCTTCCAATAACTTAAAATATGCCTTACCTTTAAAATTCATTGAAATATTTAAAGTGAACTTGTTTTATGTATAAGCAACATAGCATGTCTCTTTTAAAATACAAACAGAGTACTAAAAATACTTCAAAGATATTACTATCCCTATGTAAAAATTAACCATACATATATATTATTTTACATTCCAGTGTAAGAACTATGACCATCTGGATATTTAACAGTTTACAAAAGTATATTCTTTACCTTCATACCTACACAGCCCTGTACACACAACACAACTGTGCAATTTAGTTTTTGTACATATTTTCTTTGCAGATTTTCATTATGAGAAATTTGACAGACTACGACTATTAGTTGACTTCAGTTCTACAGGTTACAATATTGCAAGCTTCACCGCAATGTCTACAGAAGGCTGCCGACCTTTAGATCTTGGGATTGCTTTTGTAAACCTCCCTTCATCTGTCTATCCATGTGTGGCCATGCTAATGGGTACAGAAAAAGAAAATATTCAGGTCACCTTGGACTATGTGTCTGGACCAAAAGGTATTCCTGGCAAGGTTCATTACTGCAAATTTGCCAGATTGGAAATTATATTTATTTTATGTTTGTGCATAAAATACCGATCTTGCCGATATTAAATTTATTTATTTGGGTTTAATGTCAATATTAAATTTATTTATTTGGGTTTAATGTCAATTTCAACACATGGTATAGGTCATATAATAGCGGGTAGTTTTCAGTACGGCTGGGACGGGTGCTAAAAAACAGCCCCAAGCGTCTCCTACTTAACCAGGTATTATAGAATATGAAATAAATTATACGTTTTTAAGCTAAAACCACAACTTTAATTGATATTATGTCGCGGAAATGCAAAAATGTAGCATATTTTACACATTTTTATTTCGTGGGCAATAATACAATGCACTGTAAGTAATCAAGGAATTAAAATGGATTTTTGTCCTGGCAAAGACCAACTCGTCCATCGAGGCTCAAGTTATCGTTCGCACCCCTAGTTTTCAGGGCAGAGGAAACAATACATACGTGAAAAAAATTAGTGCATACTAGTTGGTCAAAATGCACTGTAGACTGGTATTGGTAACTACCAAAGTTTCCACATAGTGTCAGGTACCGGATTTGAACCACCAACCTCAAAGGTGGGAGGCAACTGTATTATCCACCACACCACCAAAGATGTTTATTCAATATAACATGATAGTGTGCATATATATCAGACTGATTTGTAAATTTTGATTTTAATTCCAAACCATAGAGGACTTAAGAGTATTCTTCTATTGCAGGTTATAGTTTAGAAATGTTGTAGGGTAAAGTTTTAAAAAAATGTCAAAGTTTGGCTTTTATGTCCCTTTCAATAGAACAGTGAATCCAACATGTTGTCATGAGTTTGCTCTGAAGGTGCAAGCACAGATTGAGAGGAAAGTGGTTATGTGGTTAAATGCTGAACTTGTTAACTATCCTCCTACTTAGACCTCTAGATACCCTTCCATGAGTGCAATACAATGAGGCCTTGCTGCTGTGAAATAAAGATTCTGTGTGAATAAATACATGATATGCACGCTTTATTAGTTGTGACCAACTTTTGTATTGTGTTGCAAATTTGATCAAGCTTTCCTCTGTTTCAGGCTTTGTGACAGATATTGTTCAGGCCAAGACATGCAACATTCTTTGAAAGTTGTCAGACAGAAGCATTTCTACAACTCAGTAGCTAACATAATAGGAGTAAGAATACCTGTACAAAATAAAAGTAGCTAACATAATAGGAGTAAGAATACCTGTACAAAATAAAAGTAGCTAACATAATAGGAGTAAGAATACCTGTACAAAATAAAAGTAGCTAACATAATAGGAGTAAGAATACCTGTACAAAATAAAAGTAGCTAACATAATCGGAGTAAGAATACCTGTACAGAATAAAACTTGAATTATCCAAATACATTTGAAGCAAAATATTTTGAAAAGATATTGTTCGAGCATACAGAAAATTGAAAAAGTGTATGAGGAAAAATGAGTAGCAAAAGATACATTTGCTAGAATGCAGTTAATAAAATCTACTATCCAAATAGAAGATCTAATGACTGTGGTTCTTGTGTATATGTAATTATTGTCAGTGCTAGTTCAGTTGTCAATATGGATGATACTTATTCACTGGGAGGTTATATATCTTTAATTGGGCATCCACCAGTGAGTGAAGGCCTGTCTGGGGATATGTTATCATTGAGTGGTCGCAATCTAGTTGATGTATATTATTGTTATAAAATGATTCTGTGATAATTATACCACTGTGATATATTTAAAGAGATTATAATTTTGTGTAATTGTTTAATTTTTAGATTAATAATGTTATGTTATTTGATATTTATTAAAATGAATAAATATTTGTGGTTTTCAAAATCTTGGGCTAGAATAAACAATCATGAGCAATTTCTAAAATTTTTCCAAAATTTATCAATTCATAAATGGTTGCAATTTAAAAATTATCCTGACCTATTTCTTCATTTGCACAATTTTAAACTTTTATTGCGTAAAATAGCCTTACCTTATCCTCACAAATGCTTACTTGGTTTTGTGGAGGCAAAACGCGGCGACCAACAAGAATATTTAAAAATTATTCTTGTTCGAGAGGTGAACCCCGTAGTTAGTGATAGGTGCGCATGCGCACAACACATTGTCGGTTGGACTTTGTCGAGAGATCCTCATTCAATTTTTGGTCGTCGTGGAGGCTGCGCGTTTTTCTTTGGAAGGTCATCATGGCGGAGTCACAGTTAAAATCTACGAAACGTGCTGCTGGTTGTGGTCACCCACTGTACGATTGGGACACACACCTTTTCTGTTATCCTTGCAGAGACACGGGCAAGGGTCAGGATGTCTGTGTCACTTCAAAAGAAGATGATTGCTTCAACTGTTTACAGTTCACTTCTGAGCAGAAGAAAAAGCTTCGTTCCAAGTCCAAAAAGAAATCTAAAGATATTATTGTGTCCAAAGAGGTTGAAGACTCCCTGTTAGGGCAGGAATCTGACCCTATTCGTTCCCCTACAGCTGAGAAATCTCAGCCTGTAGCAGAGGACTCCTTGCTAAAAATTCTACAGAGATTAGAAGATATGCAGTCACAAATTACTTCCTTGAAGACGAATGCGTCTTCCTCATCATCTTTGCCGACACCCCATCAGCCTCGCCCTAGAGCTTTGGAATCTGGTGAAGATGCGTTCTCTGATGTCAGCTCGGTCCATGAATCTACGAGCATTTCCTCACGCAAAAGGCTTAGATCTCCATCTCCTCATGAGGAGGTTGAAGAAGATCCCACGTACAGGGAAACTCTGGCTGCTGTCAGAACTTTACTGCAGGTTGAAGTTCCAGAAGAATCCTCTGACCAACCTACCAAAATTTTTGGTTCCAAGAGCAAGGAATCAAAGAGGAAACAAGTTCTTCCCATGGTCATGCCACCTTTGGAAGCCATAGTTGAGCGTTGGGATTTTTATGAGGCCAAAGCTTCTGGTAACCCAAAGAAAGGTGAGCCTGAGAGGTTACAGTGCAGTCCTGTTAACACTGACAATTTTTTACAATATAACAGGCCTCCCATGAAGTTCTACAGGTCGTCCACGGTAGAATTCTCGAACTCTGCACCCAAATGTCAAGATGCCTTCAGATCTCTCTTTCCAAAGGCGATTCCATCCTCTGTTCATGTACCTATCAAGCAGCATACAAGTATGGAGACCGTATCTAGAGAATGTGTGCAGATTTTATCTTATGTCAATTGGTTCATGAGGGCTATTGGCAAAACTTCATCTTCTATGGAGGAGTTGCTTCAACAGAGTGGTTCAGATGTGTTCAGGGACTCTGATAAGCTGTTATCTCACCTACAAATGCAGTCAGCCTGCCTTACTTCACTTGATAAGGCTTTGGAGTCTGTCACTGATCTCTCTATTGCGTTGGCCTGTAACTTACAGTTGGCCAGAAGAGATTCCATCTTGAAAGTCTGTGCTTCTCACTTGCAGGAGCACGACTTCAACAAATTGCGACGAACAGGATTCAAATCTGGGGACTTATTTTGTCCCACTACATTGGATCAAATACAGAAAAAACAGGACAGATCCCCTAAGAGGTTGAAGACTGATAACCGCCAGACTTTCCAGTCGAACAGTCGCTCTGACGACAGGCGTTCTTCTGCCTCTTACTCCTCTGGTTCAAAATTTTTTCGTGGCCAACCAGATAGATTCAATAAGAAGCCCTACCAATCGTCTTCAAGACGAGGAGGCAATAGACGCAAGTGACTACCCACTTCTATTACATGGAGGCCGTTTGCAAAGATATTGGCAGGTATGGCAACACCTTCATTGTCATCCAAGAGTTGTGCAGATCTTGAGATTCGGTTACCAAATTCTTCCTCAATCGAATCCGCCCAAGTCAGTGCTTCCCACAATTCGCAGTGGTTACAGCACACCGGAAAAGCATCGCTTTCTCACAGATTGCGTAGAAGATATGCTCAAAAAAGGGGCTATTTACCCTCTCAAGGTATGCACAACTCTAGGTTTTTGCAGCAGATTGTTTCTTGTACCAAAACCCGGGAAAAAATGGCGCCCAGTAATAGACTTAAGTGTACTGAACAGCTTTCTGCAGGTTCCGACTTTCAAGATGGAGACTGCAGAGATCATCCAAAATTCGCTTACAAAAGGGGAATGGCTGGTTTCCATCGATCTCAAAGATGCGTACTTTCATGTTCCCATACACCCGGCCTCTCAGCATTTGCTTCGCTTCCATGTAGACAAGCGAACGTACCAGTTCAAAGCTCTGCCATTCGGGCTAGCAACAGCACCTCTAGAGTTCACGCGAATCGTACAAGAAGTAAAACTTGTTCTTCAGTCTCGCGGAATTCGTGTTCACCAGTATCTAGACGACTGGTTGTTAAGAGCAAATACCAGCCACCAATGTCGTTCACAGACAAAAGAACTCATTCAGGTGGTACAAGATCTCGGCTTTGTGATAAACTTCGAAAAGTCAGAGCTCGAACCTACACAAAAAAATCGACTTTCTGGGTTACAATTTCGATTTGATTCAGGGAAAAGTCTTTCCAACCGAAAAGAAGTTGAAAATTCTAGAAAAAGCTGTTCAGGACATGGAGGTCGTATCACAAACAACCCCAAGGTCGCTTATGTCCCTGATAGGTGTACTAGCATCCCTAGAAAAAACAATACCAATGGGCAGGCTCCACATGCGTCCGTTTCAGTGGTACCTGAAGACACATTGGCATTATCCCCAGTCTCTAGACCTGAAGATTCCGGTGTCAAATCTTCTGAAAAGCTATCTTCAGTGGTGGAAAAATCCCAAAAATCTAGAAAAGGGTTGTCCTTTACATCCTCAGGAACACAATACCCTTATTTTCACAGATGCGTCAAACCAGGGTTGGGGAGCTCATTTAGAAAATCTGACAGTCAGTGGCAATTGGACAGATCAGGAAAAATTGCTTCATATCAATGTCCTAGAGTTAAAGGCAGTGTTTCTGGCCTTAAAAAGCTTTCAAAACAGTATTCTAGACAAGAGGGTTCTTATAGCAACAGACAACGCCACTGTAGTCAGTTATCTGAACAAACAAGGGGGAACACACTCGTGGGACATGTGTCTCCTGGTTTGGCGCATCATGGCCTACTGCAATCCTCGAAACATACTCATAAGAGCCAGACACATTCAGGGTTGCCTCAATGTCATAGCCGACAGTCTTTCCAGGAAAGACAAAATAATTCAGACAGAATGGTCTCTTCATCCTCAAATGTTCAGTCTTATTTGCAAAGTTTGGCACACTCCAATGGTGGACATGTTTGCCACCAAATTGAATCACAAACTACCAATCTATGTCTCACCAGTCCCAGATGCAAATGCTATGAACATAGATGCATTGAACATCTCCTGGGAGGGTCTGGACGGCTATGCCTTTTGTCCTGTAGCTCTCATACCAAAGGTCATACAGAAAATGAACACCTACAGGTGCAGAATGATAGTAGTAGCACCAGGGTGGCCCAGAATGCATTGGTTTTGGGATCTAGTCAATCTGTCAACCAAGCCCCCATTACAACTTCCTCATTGGCCTCATCTGCTAAAACAACCTTTCAGTCAGAAGTTCCATCAGAATCTCATGTTTCTGAATCTGCATGTTTGGCACCTAGACACCACTCAGAATCACTTGAATCATTCTCTGAGCAGGTGGCAGATCGAATTAAGGCACCTCAAAGACCCTCATCTAGAAGATTATATGAGTCAAGGTGGTCCATTTTTGAACTCTGGTGCCAACAGAATAAGGTGGTCAGCGCAGAGCCTTCTATCTCAGACATAGCAGAATTTTTGAACCATCTGTTTACTGTCAAAAATTTGAAGCCTGCCACAATTGCTGGCTACAGAACTGCAATTTCTGACCATTTAGGACCTTTTGGTCTGGAAGTGGGCAAGAGCATACACTTGAATAGACTTCTTGCAAGCTTTTATAGGGACAAACCTATTCTCAATAGAGGTATTCCCTCTTGGGACCTATCCTTGGTTCTTATGGCTTTGACTAAGGCTCCTTTTGAACCTTTGAAGGATGCAAGTCTTAAGGTTTTGACTTTCAAGACTGTTTTCTTGATGGCTTTGGCATCTGGCAAAAGGAGGGGGGAGGTGCACGCTTGGACATTCTCTTCCCTCAGACATAAGCCTCACTGGAGGGAGGTCACTATCTCTCCTTCTCCTGCCTTCTTGGCTAAGAACCAGTTAGCTTCTGAGGGTCCAGATTTGATCAGACCTATAGTCATTCCAGCTCTAAAACCATTTTTGAGCTCCGATCTGTCTGATGATATGACTCTGTGTCCTATTAGAGCTCTTCGGTACTATTTAGATAGGACTTCTACTCTAAGAAAGGGCAAAAATCTTTTGTTTATCTCCTTTAAGGAGGGCTTTGACAAAGATATTCAAAGATCCACTATTTCATCTTGGATCAAACAAACTGTTGCTTTAGCCTATCAATCTTCGGATTCTATGTCCGACAATGTTCATGTAAAGGGTCATGACATAAGATCCATGTCAGCCTCTTTGGCCTTTAAGGGTGGGGTCTCATTAGAACAAGTTCTAGGCTCATGTTTTTGGAAGAGCCACAACACTTTTACCACTTTTTATTTGAAGGATGTAGCTTGGCAGTCCACCGACCAATCAGATTTCAAGTTAGGCCCAGTGGTTTCTGCTCAACATGTGGTGAATTTTTGAGTATGTTTTCCATGTTTTTCATATGTTCTACATACTTACATGTCTTCAGCCATACCAGTAGCTTGTACTGACATTTATCTTCTTTTTTCAGATGGCCCCATGACTGTATTTAAGGAGCCATAGAAGTCAGCTTGGGGGTGCCTTTCTGGTGGATGACAGCATCTTGCTCGAGGGACCCAGGAAGCCATCCCCGACCATTCAGTTAATCGGTGATGGGTAGCTGTAAGATAGCACATACCAATTGAATCAAGTGTCAACAACAACAGTGCATCATGAATATTCATGAGGTTAGCATTCATTACTTATCTTCACAGATTTTCACAGTAATGAGTAATCTTAGTGCAGCGTTCTTGGGCTTATCTTATCCTCTCCTTCAAATGCTTTTATGGTGAACCCCATAGTCTATTAACAGGGAGGTTTCAAAACAAACCCCTCCTCCTGTTAGGGTTGGAATCAAGCATTTGTGAGGATAAGGTAAGGCTATTTTACACAATAAAATGTAACAAATTTTATTGTAATTTAACTTTTTGTAAGTTAAATACTTACCTTATCCTCACAAGGACAGACCCACCCTTCCTCCCCTCACAAGTTTGTTTTCATAGGGGACCAAAAATTAAATGAGGATCTCTCGACAAAGTCCAACCGACAATGTGTTGTGCGCATGCGCACCTATCACTAACTACGGGGTTCACCTCTCGAACAAGAATAATTTTTAAATATTCTTGTTGGTCGCCGCGTTTTGCCTCCACAAAACCAGGTAAGCATTTGTGAGGATAAGGTAAGTATTTAACTTACAAAAAGTTAAATTACAATAAAATTTGTTACAATCTGTTGAGTTGTTCATTAATATTTATAAGTTTGCAGACATGGAATACTGAATAAAAATGCAAGCTATGTTGTATATCTTTGTTTTCTCTCAATGACCATATGTCTTAATGTGCTCATCAACATTTGTAAGTTCATGGTATTTAACCACTGTTTTTATAAATGTCTGGTAATTCAACAGTATATTTTAATAATATGGTGTGCATATTTACAAAAATAATGGATAAACCATACCGAATATATACCAAATCTTTAAAGTTTATACTCATAGATGTAGAAATGTGTATTTTTACAAAAGAACTTGAAAATATGAAATTTTCAACTGTAAATATGATATTTTGTTATAAGCCATTTTTCCAGACTCTATAGTTAAGATTGGGTTTCAGTTTATTTAAATGTGTTTCTTTGTTCATTTGAAACCCACAGATTATTTTAAACATCTAAAAAGTGTTAAGTTGATAGAAATTGTTATTATTTTGTCTCTACAAAATCTGAATCACAAAATATTTGACTGAATCTTTAGTTTAATGATTGTTTTTAATCCTATGTCATATTTTATTTCTTAAATGCTAAAATATAAAAAAAATTCAGCAGATGGATTATTCTGTTAACAGTTAATCCTGTTTGTCTATATGACAAGTATATGGATGGATTTCTAATCTGAACATGTTGAATAAACATGTTTTTGTCATCAAGAATAAATTGACATTTTTTGTCTGAAGCAAAAACATAAACTGCAGGTAAAATCTCCAGACTGGTGAAACACACAAGATCTTTTTAGCTACAGTGTGATATAGAGTAAGATATGTAAAATTCGCCAGGAATCTAAAATTCGCCACCTCTAAAACCTTAGTTAATTTTATGAAGAAAATGATGTTTTTGTCTAAAAATTGGTATTTTTCAGTTCAAAAAGTCTTAATTTACTATACATTCAACAAATCTCACCACAATTCAAAAATTGGTATTTTTCAGTTCAAAAAGTCTTAATTTACTATACATTCAACAAATCTCACCACAATTCATTTATTTTATTAGTATTTTCACATGTGGCGAATTTCAGATATGTGGCGAATTTTAGATTTCTTACTCTATATTGTCAAACAACCCTGGAAGAATAGACTGAATTTAGGATTCTGGATAGAATGTTAATGACACAAAATAGGGTTATTACAATAGAATAGTAGAGAAATACAATTTTTTCGAGAATTTTATGAACTGATAAAATTGAATATTTGGTTGACAGAAGTTTGGATATAAAGGGTCTTGTTGTTCTGTATTCTTTATACATGTAATTTTTTTCAAGACTAACCTTTTGATATAAATAAATTAATGTTATTGTTGTTTCTTACATATGATATGCCTTTACATTTCCTTTATTTTTTTAATAAAGCTTATATTTGTTATCTTACTTCAGTGTTTTATTGGTTTGTCAGTTGCCTGTAGTGTTGGAATTTGGTGACAATATCAAGGCCATGTATCTGAAAATGTTTCAGTGATAAAGTGCCATTGTAAAATGGTGGAATATATCTTGTAATTCTTGATTATTTAAGCGTCCTACAAGTCACACTTGTTTGTATAAAAATTCACACGGAAGAGACTGTTGGCTCACACATTTTTTATAAGCCATAGCTAAGCAACCACTTGGGGGATTATCTTCTAATGTGGCACATGTATGCAGTAGCCCTGGAAAATTTTCTACATGTAGTGTCATGACATTTCGACCAATCAGGAAGGTCAAAGGACCAAAACAATATTTTTACGGGGCATGTTTATCTTGATGATAACTTTTAGCACGGTCACAGTTTTAGCATGTTCAAACCGAGATTTCCTTTTTTACAGAATAACTTTAAAAATATCTTCGGTAGACCTTTCAAATTTGATATATGGGTATGCATGGGTAAGACCTCGGAGGTCAAATATATAGGTATGACATAATCTTGAATCAGGTTTACATAGAGTAATATGAGTAAGAGTAATAAGAGTATTTCATGAAATCCATTGGTAACAGTTTTTAGTCCACAAACCTTAAGGGCTGTCGGGGTATTGTTTTCACCCATGGTACCCGAATGGATTGGCGGGCGGGCATCCAGGCAGGTGGGTGGCTGGCAAAAGTTTGTCCAAGCTGTATCTCAGAAACTGTAAGGTGTAGGAAGTTGATACTTGGGAGGAACATTGGATAGGGGGTGTAAATGTGCAACGTCATGGTGTGACCTTGATTTGACCTTGCCCTAGTAACCTTGAGTTTGAAAATCTTGTCCGGGCTATATCTTGGAAACCGTAAGATGTAAGAAGTTGATTCTTGGTGGGACATTGGTTAGGGGTTGTAGATGTGCAGAGTCATGGTGTAACCTTGATTTGACCTTGCCGTAGTAACCTTGACCTATAAAATCTTATCTGGGCTATATCTTAGAAACTGTAATGTGTGAATTGTTACTTGGTAGGGACATTGGTTGGGAGTTTTAGATGTGCAACGTCATGATGAGACCTTGATTGACCTTGCTGTAATGACCTTGACCTATAATGTCTTTTCTGGACTATATGTCGGCATTCATAAGGTGTAGGAAGTTGATACTTGGTAGGGACATTGGATGGGGTTGTAGATGTGCAACGTCATGGTGTGACCTTGATTTGACCTTTGATCTTGCCGTAGTGACCTTGACCTTTAGAATTTTGTATGGGCAATATCTCTGAAACCATAAAGTGTAGGAAGTTGATAGTGGGTAGGGACATTGCCTAGGGGTTGTAGGTGTCCAACGTCCTGGTGTGACCTTGATTTGACCTTTGATCTTGACGTAGTGACCTTGACCTTTAGAATTTTGTTTGGGCAATATCTCTGAAACCGTAAAGTGTAGGAAGTTGATAGTTGGTAGGGACATTGCTTAGGGGTAGTAGGTGTGCAACAACATGGTGTGATCTTGGTTTGACCTTTATTCTTGTTGTCATGACCATGAGTTTTAGAATCTTGTTCAGGCTATTTCTTGGATTCTGTAAGGTATAAGGTTGACACTTGATAGGAACAATAGTTAGGGTCTGTAGGTGTGCATCATGGTGTGACCTTTAACTTTGGCTCTACCAAAGTGTATTCACCTGCCATATTTCAGATATGTTTTTCTTGTGACAACAATATATGGATTGCTGCAACAGATTAATTTATGTACTTTTACATAGTTGTGCAATTTCTATTAAAGGTCATTCTCCAATTAATACATTTTACAGTTACATCAAAATTTTTCAAATTTCTAGTTTTCTAATTAATGCTGTCATCTTACTATTGAATTGTCTTGCTTTGATCATTTATCTTTGCATACATTTTCTTTCTCTTTGACGTTATTTTCTCTACTTAAACATTATTTGGACCTTTACATAACAGACTCTGAAAGTATCTCAATCTTTGTATTTTTTCACTACGTCTATATCTCATGGTGTTGAAAACTATTTCCCCAGGCTATAGGGTACGGGCATCTCTAATGCTAATTTTTACTTATGTTAAAATAGAAATCAATGAGATCATTATCTTTGTTTTGTTACTGATGGGATTACCCAGGTCCACATATTTAAGGATCTTTATAAATTTTACACAAAGAAAAACAAAATTGATGTCATGTGATCTTCTATTTAGCATATTCATGAGATGGAATACAATCACTGTAACAGTTATGTTAGAAGTATGAGTTACCAACTGAAAAGTGGGATATCACAACATCCTGTTTGTTTTAAAAGAGTCTTAAACCAAATATAAAAATCTTTTACATGCCAAAACACTAAAATCAAATGTACTTTTTTTTCAAAAGAATCAATACATACTGATAGTTTACTTTGTTATGCTGTCGAATCAATTAACATCTAAAGTCTGTTATGCAGTTTTCTAATTAAAATATACAGTAATACACTACAGTATACATATTGATATTTTTTAATGATCAAACAGTAATATCAATTCTTAAACACTGTCAGTATATATGTTATGTAAAAGTTGAGATTTTGTACAAGTTGCAACTTGTACAAAGAACCTTAACAAGTTGCAACTTGTACAAGCAGTTTGTACAAGTTGTAACTCGTACAAGATTAGCTGTACAAGTTGTAACTTGTACAGAATTTCACGATCAAATAATCCCAACTTGTAGTAGAAGTTGGATTTAAAAAGATTTTTGGTTAAATTAATAATTTTTGTGAAAATATTTCTTATTTTATGTGTGCAAACAGCCAAATTAATGTGAGAGTGTCACATATATATAATTTTTCCATAAAAGTTTAACACTGAATTCACAGAAAAACCTTGAAAATTTTTGCCAGTAACACTTAAAATACAAAAAAAAAAGTTATTAATATATCAATACATCAAGTTGGTAGTTTATCACTTAAGAGTAAAGTTTTTGTTACATTATTGTTCATCATGCAGAAAAAAATAAAGCTTCTTTGCTTTTAACTAAATTCAGCATACATGTGAGATGTGGCTTGTTGATGCTTGTAAGACTTGCTTCTTACTCATTCAACTTATGGTACTGTGGACTGAAGTCTTTTAAAACAATCTTCAAGCATAAAAGTTTTAATAATAACAGTCAGACTTCAAAGAAGAAAGTTAAGTAATAAATAAGGAATAGATATCTTCTAAATGCAATCAACTGTCTTGAAGTGGCTTCCTATAGCACACAACCTAGAAGTATCGGGGGGCCGATTTCACAAAGGGACTTAAGTCCAGATTTAGGCTTAAATCTAAGACTTTGGTCTTAAATTTTGTCAAAAAACTGCTAAGTCTGTGGTCTTAGACTTAGCGGATTTCACAAAGCAGCTAAGTCCATGAAATTGCTAAGTCAGTGGACTTAACTTTTAAGTCTGGGAGGTAGTGGGCTTAAATTTTGTAAAGAGGACTTAAATATGGTCGCCATAAACTTTTCTCCACTTCAAAATTTGAAATGGCTGTAAATAAATTATAATTATGCAGAACACCTCACTAAAGTAGTGTTTGGGAAGTTTATATGTGCTAACAAGGTTTTTAATTTCAAAACAGCACTTATCCTTAGATAAAATACATTAAAAGAAGAATATGTGACATCAATATTATATTTTGAATAGATACAAAAGGTCACATGACACAGAAAACCACTGTGGTTATATGATAAGCCTGGACTTAGCTAAGTCACCTTTGTGAAATCCATTTTTCTAGCTAAGACCAAAGTCTTAGATTTAAGTCCAAGACTTAGCCACAAAAGGGACTTAGTTTAAGTCCTTTAGTGAAATCGGCCCCAGGGGTATTTTGTGATTTACCTCAAGGTAACAAACTAGGATCATAAGTGGGTAGGGGAAATTTCAAAGGATAGATGACAGTATATCCATAATTGTAATTAACAACATGCATTTCATTAATACTATCCTAACCAATGACATTTATTACAAAAGATGTATGTCTTTTATTACTAAAACCCTGGCTGATCACATTTACTCTGCAGCATAGTCTTAAAATTTACACTTGGTTTTGTCATCAAAGGTTTTGTCATCAAAAAGAATCAATTTTATTTATCCCTTTGTCACAGAAGAAATAAATTTGTGATAATTCTTGCTCAAAAACATTGTTAGAAATTATAAGGTTACCAACAACATCAACATCTGAAGTCAGATATAGACTTCAGTGAAGCCAATATGACTCCAACATTTATGAAAATTAAAACTGCAGTGAATTTCCAACAAAATTAATTTACAAATTCAGGTCAATAGTTTGGTCTCTCATCTAAGTAGTATAAATATGTTAATTTTATGAATTTTTAGGTATTAATTCATTAAAATACATTGATCATGTGATAAAATGTGGAGCTTGTACAAGTTACAACTTGTACAGGTCCAAAATCTGTATAACTTGCAACTTGTACAACTCAACCTGTACAAGTTGCAACTTGTACAAGCTGTTTGTACAAGTTGCAACAAGTACAAGTTGCAAAGAAATCTGTACAAGCTGCAACTTGTACAAAATCTCAACTTGTACATAACATATACATATACTCATTTTTTAATCATACTATGAAATCACTTAAAGTACATTCTTTTAGAAGTTTTTTTCAGATGTCAATCTGTCTATTCCAATGTATTTGTTTATAATGTTTATAATCTTTCAGAGCAAGTTTTATATTACATTTCTTCAATCAGTTTCTTGGGGGCTCTGTTGTTTCTTGCATGATGACATGGTTCAGGCCGTGTGGGTGTGTGTAGGTTTACTAATGCCCCCCATGATTACCATCTTGATCTTGAATAATATCTTGAATGTATCACAGTGTTCTAGGTTTTCTGCACTGACATTCACAGGTACTTTTCTAATGTGCTGCCGATATCTCCTACCTAAAACACCATAATAATTGTCTGTTTGGATGCCATAACTCCTTGGTGTTGTTTCCTTTACGACATGTCCTGGTGTGTTCAAATGTTAAATTTGTAAAGCATAATTCTATCACCTGGTTTCAGACTTGACAAGTTTCTTGCAGTGGCATTGTAATGCCTGTCTTGACCTACTTTTTGCTCGATTATCTCCTGCAAATCATCATTTGCAGGGTGTAACAGGTTGGGTTGATTTATCGGAGTAGCTTGTATCCTTCAGTTGAACAACATTTGCACTTGTGATACACCATGCCACAGAGGTGTATCACGGTAGCCATGCAAAGCAAGTTGGTAATCTTGTTTTCTGTTAAGCACCGTTTTAGCAATTTTTGGGGTGATACGGTGATGATGTCACATGATGGAATAACCAATCAATTGTGAATGCCTGAAATTCCTTTGATATGTACTGCTTTCCATTGTCACTCACTAATACATCTGGGGCCGGTTTCATGAACAGACTTAAGCCTTGAGTCAGACTCAAAAGTTGAGACTTTGTCTCAAATTTTGGAAATATTTTGCTGAGTCTGTGAACTCAGACTCAATGCATTTCACAAACAAGCTCAACTAGAGACCTGGCTCAGTCACAGGCTCAAATTTGAGCCCATGAAGGAGGTGTCTCAAATTTGAGTCCAAGCTTTGATGCCAAAAAATGCATACATAAAGCGATACAATTTGTTCCAAAATGAAATTGATAAATCTTGAAATCTTCTATTTTAATTTTATTTTGCAATTACAGCCACATATTCAATATTTACTAATAACAAAAGTCAATAGAATTGACATGCTCTATAGGCTTTTATCAAGTGACAGGCCTCAAGGGTGGACTCAAAGCCAGACTCAACCTCAGTTGAGTCTCAATCTTATGTTTCACTTATAATAATATATTATCATATAATTTCTTTGTATTATGAGTATTAAAGATATTTAAAATGATAATAATCATGAAATATAACTTTTTAAACTAAAAATAAGCCCACTAAATATATGAAATGAGATTAAAAAGTTGAGACCATAACTTGAGACTGGTCTCAGCTGATCCACCCTTTGTGAAATCCATTTGAGCCAAAAACTCAGCCGAGACAAAAGTCTCAGATTTGAGACCCTGACTCAGCCTTGAGTCTGGCTCAGTTTGAGACTTTTCATGAAACCGGCCCCTGGCGTTCGATGTCCGGCAAAAGCTGACTTGACCTTACTGATTACTGGTGGATGTTATGTTTCTCTGTTGAAACACCTCCAGATACAGTGAAAAGTAGTCACAGATTATAAGGTAATCCTTACTGTTGTATAATTTCCAGTATCTGTGCCAACATTCTGCCAATGTCTGGTTGGAACTTTGTGATGTAGGGGTTGTTTACTATTGTGGTCACTGAATCTGATGCATGTGTTGCATTTCTGAACCATAGTATCCATGTCTCGATTTAATCCAGGCCAGTACACAACTTCCTATGCTTTCTTCTGCACTTTTCTATGTCCATATGACCAACATGTATCTCATCTCAGTGTTTGAGGAATCACCAGCTTGGATCCTTTTGAGACAAAGTCATCTGCAACTGACAGCTCTGCTCTAATGTTCCATAACTCAGCTGTTTCTTGTGAAGGTCTTTGCTGCTCAACCAGCCGTGTAGTGTATGGCACTTCAGATCTTCCATCACTGGGTCTTATACTGCATGTGGTCTTATTTGTAATAGCCTCTTCTCATGCAATGGCAGGGTTTCTATCACAGTATTTACAGTGGCTTCTGCTTCATTTAGCAGTAGCCCATCACCTCTACTCACTATAGAAACTTTTTCAGTTACTCTTGACAAGGTATATGGACAAGGTAGCCATTTCCCTGGTATATGTTGTATTTTAAGGTCATACTCCTAAAGTCAGAATAAGAGCCTTAGTGGACAGTTTATCAATGGGTTTTTGAAGAGATTCATCAATGGGGGGTGGTAAGTTTCCATCAATGTAGTCCCTCTATATATGAATTTATGAAATCTCTCATGTGCAAACACTATAGCCAGAAATTCATGTTCAGTATCTGCATAGTTTTTGTGTCACCAGCATTTATGCTGCATGGCATATAGGGATTGCTTTGTCACCTCATTTTGTGGTGTCGTCTGTCGTTGTCACACTTTGTATTCCAGACAGTATCTCAAAAAGGCTTGTCAGATTTCATTCAGATTTGGCATGTGGATGTCACTGGTCCTCGGGTGTGCCCTATTGTTAGGTGACTTTATACTCCCAGTAGTAACATACTTATATTGAGTTTAATTTTTTTTTTTGTTTCTGGACATTATCTCAAAAATGGCTTGATGGATTCAATTCAAATTTTGCATATGGTTGTAACTGGTTTTCAAGGTGTGCCTTATTTTAAGGTGACCTTATACTCCCACATATAAAAAACTTATGTTGAATTTACATTTTTTGTTTCTTCATGCAGTATACTGAAAATAACATCAGTAATTTTATTCTACTTTTGCATGTATATGTATCTGGCCATAGGTAAGTGCCATACAGTAAAGTAACCTTAAACTCCCAGTTATAACAGAATTATATTCACTTTAAGTGTGGCAATTTTTGAACAGTATTCAAACATTGTGCAATTCTAGGCATGTTTCAGTTGTGGATGTGACAAACGTTGAACAGGACCTTCAGGAAACGATCACCTTAAACTTGCTCACAATTGTTTTGGTGTTTGGAAGATATGTTATATGCCAATTAGGACTTTTTACATGGATATTCATCATGTACATCTGTCTACACCAAAAAAGTCTCTTTTGCTAGGTTAGAGTAAATTGGTGATATTTTATAAACTTATGAGTTTATGGTTACATTACTTTTGTGTCACTAGCAGCTATGATGGAGGACAAATATGGTCAGTGTCATCACACTTCCTTTCCAGAGAGTATCTCAAAAATGGCATGATAGATTAAATTCATATCTTGCATGTGCATGTAGCAGTTCCTCAAGGTGTGCACTTTTTAAGGTGACCTTAAGCTCCCATGTATTAGAAAGTTATGTTGAGTTTACACTCAGCTGTGATGCATCACATATAGAACAGCATCCTCATCACACTTTGTTTCTGGGAAATATGTCAAAAATTGCTTGTAGGATGAAATTCAAATTTGATATGTGGATGTTGCCGGTCATCGATATGTGATGACCTTAAACTCCCACTAATAACACATTTATATTGAATTTACTTTTTGAGAGTTATGGGCAATAGCTTAAAGATAGCTTCACAGATTCAAATCAAATTTGGTATGTGGGTGTAAGTGGTCTTCAAGGTGTGGCCTATTTTAAGGTGACCATAAATTCCTAATGATAACATAATTATATTGAATTTTGATTATTTTAATTTCTGGTGAGTATTTCAAAATTGCATGACAGATTTAGTTTAAATTTGGTATGTTGATGTATCTAGTCCGGAAAGTGTGCTCTGTTTTAAGGTGACCTTAAATTCCCATGTGTAAAAGAATGTTACTGAGCACACATTCAGACTTTCATAATGAGACTTGTGGGAATCACCCAACACAGTAATATCATCCATTGATGTATTCACATTTGGGACTCTCTGAGACAGTTCATTGACCTTCTGATGCTATGCTTCTGGGCTGATGATATTCCCAATACTAATACTAACAAGATGCACTCAGAGAGAGCAAAACGCTCGACTCCATGTGACCAATTTCTCAAGTGACAGAAAGTATTGTAAGGAAGACAATAAAATAAAACCAAACATGTAAATTAATCTTCATAGAAATATCAAGTAGAAAGCCAAAGTCATTAAAAATACATTGAAATGGGACCTCTGAAAATTCATGATTTTTTTTTGTATCCAAAAGAAGATCCAGATCCTTCTTTTAGTAAGTTCTTCCTTTGGCCAGGTCCTATCCACCTATTCCACCAAGATCTGTTCATTACTTCTGGAATAATCTAAAGACACACACAAAAAATCAGACAAAGAGACAAATAATTAGCAAACAAAAACATAAACTGCAACTGCTGGTGGAGGTAAAAATATTGCTTAAAGATCACTTCTTGGTGAAAATCATGCATGGTAATTTTTTGTCAAGGAATTGAAAGAAAAAAAAACAGAAAATAAAAAAGAAATAATAATTAATAAAATGATGAATATACCACCTCCCTCTCTATTATCTTTATGTCAATTTCAAGACATAAAATGAGAAGAAATATTTTTACTTAAAGACAGCAAGTATCACAACCTAGGTTTCTGACCTCACAATGACAATTGTATTGTGACATCACTGAGTAATGACATCATCAAGAGCAAAGTATTGATTTTTTACGTATGGGATGAAGAGAAGCAGTTTCACTGTGTATTCCCAATTAGAAATAAGAAAAACTCTCTCCTGACTTTAATTTTCAAACAAATTACACCAAATTTGGAAGAATCTGTCTGTACCCCATGAAATACCTCCCCACCAAATTTGAGATTGATTGATGTTATAGTTTTTGAGTTATAAGGGCACAACGGTGCACAGACAGACTGACAGACAGACAGACAGAAACAAACTGATTACAATAACCCTCTCCTATTGTCGAGCGTTAATAATAATACTGATAATAACACTAATAATAATACTGATAATAACATTTTCTCTCTGATTAGCTCAAAGCGCTTTACACAGTATTATCCCAGGAAGGATAGCTAGCCTTAGTAATCATCCCTATTGCTTGCCATGCAAGGTGCAGAAGCCAGTATCCCTTATAGCTGGATAGCCATATTTTCCCCTGGGTGGAGAGAGGCACAGTCCAGGTTAACACCTTGCCCAAGGATATAATCCCACATGAAACAGTTGGCATCAGTGGTGATCGAACTTACAACCCTTGGATTATGAGTCAAACACCCTACCAATTGAGCCACATGAGACCCTAAATAGCAGTCTCAAGTATCTATATCTCCCAAATCGAGTCAAGAATGTGGTCAAATAACTACTTAACTCAGGAGAAATTTTGTTTGATAGAACTCTTGAAAAGCATCCAAATTGGAGTACACTTTAGTTTCTGCAAAGTTTGTCATGATTTCCTCCCTTGTAGGTAGTTTGTAGTTGTGCCTTTTAATTTGTTTGTTCAAGTTCTGTGAAGCCAGACAAATGTGCATGTCACCCTCGATTTCTTTGGTGCTACTACAAAAGCACTCGCCCAATCAGTGGGTTCAACTACTTTGGCAATGATTCCTTGTTCTACCATTCTGTCAAGTTTCTCTTTTACTTGTGTTTTCAGCTTGACACGAACAGTTCTGCAACCTCTTTTCACAGAAGCTACAGTTTTATCTACCATAATGGTGTGCTCCCCCTTCAAAATATAATAAAAAGGATGTAGAACTCCAAATAAATAAATAAAAACCTTCAAATTATCAAACCCATTAAATAGCTTTTTAGAATTTCTTGTATCAAAGCTCTGTATTTACTTTCCCAGTCCTTCAAATCGCAACCAAAATTTAACTCCTGCAGAGTGTCTCCTTGCACAGTACTAACTGGTGCTATTAATTTTATCAAGTTGAGTCTGGTACAGACTTCCTTACTAAGCAGTGAATGTGCTTTTCCTTATATCACACAGAATAGCTGTTTATGGGGTCTCCTTATGTTCTAATTGCAGCACACATTTTCCAAGCACATCTCTTTTGGTGTTGTGTTGCCGTATACATATAAGTATAACTTGTGTTGGCTGGAGCTGTGGTCTTTTTGACAATAGTTTACAACCCTGTTCACCAATTGTGCATGCTTATACCCCTGCATCAAGTTTAATTAGCAGTGTCTCCCCATTCACTCTGAAGGGAAGTATCCAGTCACTGTGTACTGTGTGTACATCTAGTACAGAGTCAGTAAAGAGATTTATATGGTTAGTGTCCTCTGGTGAGCCATCTAGCACATGTTGTTGCTTTGTTTTACAACACACTTTAAAGTGATTTTTCAGGCCACATTTTCTACACACTTTACCAAATGCTGTACATTTTCTGTACTCATGTATTTAACACATCTCCCATAACTTTTCTCTGAGCTTTTTCCTGGAGATTTGGCTGTTTTCATACTTTTAGATTTATTTTTCTGATACGGTTTGGGGTCCTTGACTTTCACTGCATTTACACCTACATTGTCCCCTCTGTTACCTAGTTGCTGTGATTGAATCCTTACAGATTTCCAGGCACTTTTCAAAATCCAAATCCTTAGTATGCAAGAGTCTTTCACATGTGGTAGCATCATTAAGGCCACAGATGTATTGAATAGGGGAATCTCTCAGAGTACCATATTCACAGTTAGAATTGAACTGTTTAAGCCTTGTGACATAATGCTCAATAGTTTCTGATGCCTACTGAGTGCACTGGTTAATTTGGAATCTTTCATGGTTGCATATTTCTGGGGTTACAGCACTCATCAGACCTTAACATTGTCTTCAGCACTGTTTTTGGATCTTCCTCACCTTCCTCTGTAGCTGGAAATGTTGTACACACATATCCCTTCCTCTCCTACAATATGCAGTAAGAGTGAAATCTTGAGCTTGTCACCTTTTAAAGCATAATCTGTTGTCTGAAGGTATAACTCAAATCTTTGGCGAAATTTGTTCCAGCTTCCAGCTACATCTCCACTGAATTCCATAGAAAGTGGCTGGGAGAGTCCAGATTCAGCCATTTTGTTTCAAGTACACTTTATTTCTCGTTGAAATTGTGACTCTCTATTTAAAGGCCTAGTAGCACCTTACATACAACTTTGTCTCAAATATTCAAGTAACATACACACATCCCAGTAATTATAACCACACAGCTGAGAGTTGTGTACTTAGATAAACATTTCACTTTTTATGCTGCTTGTCGGCTTTCTGCTTCAACATAAACAGTAGCCATTTTATCTCTTGTGCACACGTCATCTGTTGTGTGTACAGTAAGTGTGCAGTACTGACTTGACTATATGATATGCTGTTTGTTGATGAACTTGATAAAAAAACTGTCAAGATTACATTGACCAATTGATATTTATAATTGCTTGACTATCAGAAAAGATTGTAATGAAAATCTATTGATTGAAAATCCCCAGATTAAAAATCCCTGAATATTTTCAAACCCATAGAAAATCAAGATGTGGCATTAAAAATCACCAATATAAAAACTCCTAATACTATAGTATTTACAAATGCATTATTATTTTGTCTTATTATTAATTCATTTCTGTATACACATGTAGACCTTTAATGTGACTTCCATTTCCTGTTCTTCAAAACAGAAATGTAGTTGTTAATTACAATCAGGGAAAATAGTTTTGGTGTATGGTTCACTAAAAATGAAGATGAAATGTACAATTTAAATTTTAGGGATAAATTGCCTCAATTAGGACAGATTCTAAATATATGGTCAGGCCAATCACTCAGCTTAAAGGGAA
This sequence comes from Sabellastarte sp. h YS-2021, assembly GCA_964017235.1. NCBI lineage: Eukaryota > Metazoa > Annelida > Polychaeta > Sabellida > Sabellidae > Sabellastarte > Sabellastarte sp. h YS-2021. The sequence continues at coordinate 135,862,944 of OZ024927.1, read as the reverse complement.
AAATTACTATTATAAAAAATCTTGTGATTAGTAAAATTATAAATACTTGCAGCATGATGTATGTACCTATAAATTTCATTAAGGAAGTTGACGAACTTGTATTTACTTTCCTCTGGGGACAGGGGAAAAGGCCAAAAGTTAAAAAGAGTGTCATAGTGAATGACTATTCTTCTGGTGGTCTTAAAATGGTTGATTTTGCAAATACTATTAAATCTTTAAAAGCAATATGGGTTCAAAGGCTATTGCTTTGTGAATCAAAATGTACGAACAACAAATGGGCAAATATTGCCTTAGTGATGACTGGCCCATATAATCAGAAACTATTACTTCATAAGCAGAATTTTGAAGACCTAAAGCTTCCGCCTTGGTGTAATAATTTTTATAAGCAAGTGTTAGAATATTGGTATAAATTTTTCTCAAAAGAACCTGAAACATATTTGGAAATCATTCAAGAAAAAATACAATATAACAAATTTTTGAAAATTGGGGAAAAGCAACTTGATAATAGCTTTGACTTTCTAAAACAACATAACATCCTTAGAGTAGTAGACATTATTGAAGGAAACAATTTCATGACAAAAGTTGAACTTGAAACAAAAATGACATATGGCATCTCAGCATTGTTTTATAACTCACTAATATGTGCTATACCCCAAAGGTGGAAACTCCTGATTAGATCTAATAAAAAACCTAATAATTATTTGGAGCATGACATAAGTCACCTTAGGAAAAACATTGCACATTTAAAGACAAGGGATATATATTGCTATTTTACTTATACAAAAAATTTACCAACTAGTGTTGATAAGTGGATAGAATACTATCCCTTTCTAGAAACCCATGATTGGACCCAACAATTTAGATTACCATATACCAAATTACAAAGGAACCTAAATTACAAAGTTTTCAATATTGCATCACAAATCGTTTTGTAAACTGCAATTACAACTTATTCCTATGGGGGCAAATTGAATCTGCGCAATGTGATATTTGTCACCAAATAGACACCATTGAACACTTTTTCTATTACTGTAATGTGGTTAATAACTTCTGGGTACATGTAGGCAATTTAATATTTGAAGCTTTCGAGATACGATTAGATTATACAGTACTAGAAATTTTACTAGGAATTCCCTGCAGAAAAAATACAGTTATGAGTATTGTAAATTTTGTAATTCTATATGCAAAAAGGTATATATATATATTGTTGCAGGATACATCAAAGAAATTTATCAATAAATTATTTTACTGGTATCCTAAAGAATAGAATAAAGACTGAGGTCTGCATTTGTAAAATGTCTAGTGAAACTCATGTAAATGTCAGTAATATCTGGAATATTCTTCTTGTAAAATGCAGTAACCTATAAATATACATGTTTGTGGCAGTGTTGTTTTTTTACTTAGAGGATTAAAGGTACAATGCACTTTATTTGAGGGGTGTTTGAGTATGTTTCAGACATACATTAACTAAAATGTTGAGTCAAAACCATTTGACTAAACATTTTAGTTAATGTATGCTCTAAAACTAGTGGTGGGATTGCCAGCTAAAATGGCAGATCGAGGATCACCTGTGAGAAGCGAGTTGAACTCGGGTTAAACTCGAGTAATTTTCGAGATAAAGTATTTCGTTTGGTCGCCAATTATGTGGGCAAATATTTTACATAGTCGTACATGAGCCAAAATTTTGACCTGAAGATGACTTTCACGATATAATTTATGTTAAATCTTCATTGATTTTAGACAGAATAAAGTTAAAATGGAATACATTTTGGAAAATTTGGGATATATTTGTTGTTTTGATGAAGTGTCAGCCCTTAGATGGCGAAAATATTGACGTTTTCAAAAAATCGAGTTTCACTTGCGCAGATCGAGGCGACCCTAATTATCGCCCATCCAGTTACAACTCGAGTTTCTGTGAACTCGTCCCAGCACTATCTAAAACATACTCAAACACCCCTCAAATAAAATGTATTATATATTATTATTATTTTATTCTCTTATTTCATGGATATTTTATCTTGGGGATTTTCAATCCTACATCTTGCAATTTCTGTGCAAATATTGAGTGATTTTTGATGTGGGGATTTCAATGTGTTTCAAAAGTGAAATAAAAAATTATTTGGAAAGCAAATTAACTTTATAATATATTTTAGATAATTTTCCCTCCTTTAATAAGTAACTAACATTGTTAATTTAATCAAGTAATATGTGACATATGTTTGATATCCAGATCCTGTGGAAACATTGGATGTATTTAAATCTACTGCCATATTCATATACAGTAGAACCTCAATTATCCGGCCTTCCATTATCTGAATCTCCAGATTAACCAAACCGAAATTGTGTCTCCCTACATATATTAATGCGTGAGCGATAACACAGAATTTTGCACAGTCTCAGAAACTATTAATGTACCATTCACAGAAAAGCCTAACTACTTTGATCTTTATCACCATTGTTACAATAGGGGAGGTATTAATTCAATTACACGACCCGCTACCCAATTTCTTTCATAATGCGCCAATCAATAAAGGTATGTTCGATTGGCTTTCGCAATTTATAACCTCCCGGAGTAGGTTCACAGACTGACAACATGTATAAAAGAAAAGACATCAACAATGCATTACCAACCAAACACATTTTTTACAATAAATAATCTCCAAGAGTTTCTCAATTGACAAAATGCGTGACGATATTTATCTAAAATTAAAATGCAATCAATGCATGTACCAACCGAACTCGCCCAGTTAAAATCTGAGAAATATTTGAAATAAAAGTGATAATATTCATAGATATGGAGCAAATAAGCGACAATTAGAGGGTCAGTTACAATATATTATACAGATATATTAAATATATCATCCATGAATACTGATGTCTATATTAAGTGCATAAAAGAGATTTTCTATTATTGCCAACTCGATAACCCCTAGACGGTGAATTTCAGTTTCCTTCATCTATCCAAACCCCTTGATTATCTGACTAGATTGTATGTCTCCCACTGGGTTCGTATAATCGAGGTTCTACTGTACATTATATTCATTTATTTATTTGGGGTTTAACATAACTTTGAACACTGCACAGTCCCTGATGACGGGTAGTTCTGTGGTCAGAGGAAACCAGTGCATACAGTTCATGTAAACTGCCTACCATTGTTAAGCAACTACCAGATTTCCCTCATAAGGTCCCGGGTTTGAACTCTAGACCTCAGAGGTGGGAGGCGAGTGTGTTACCACTGTGCCACTATGGCCCCTCATTAACATTATAATCTACTTTACTGTTTTGAAGAATACTGAGAAAATTAAAAAAAAGATTATTTTTAAAGGTTTATTTAAATATTCATTCTAAAAAGTGGAATAGTACTGTTTTGATAGAAATGAAAAATTCAGATAAACCTATGGTAATGCTTTCATTTGTAAAGGTTAAAAGTTATATCTAACCCCTGATTTTCAATTTCCAAACCCAGATGTCCCATATCCTCACAATCACCCAGAACCTATAAAACCAGATGTAAGATATTTCACATTTTTAAGATTCTCACAGGTTCCAGATATAAAATGTTTTTTTATTGTCCAATATGATAATGCAGTTAATATCTCATTACACAATCAAATATTGTCAATACTGTCTTACCAATGAAGTAAAGATGAATAATTTTGGTCCAAATTATCCTTCTTATTACTACTTTCATAATCAGATATACAGGCCTCAAAGTTTTATTCTTGTACATTCCTACCAATCCTATCTGGTAAGGTCTGTGTTCTCTCCATCATTTTTGCTACTTAGTAAACTATTATTATTATCAAAATCAAATAAGTTTTAAAAAATATTTTCATCAGATATATCTTTGATAAATGATGTCAGCCAGTTTGATTATCTACACACAAATGAGAAAAAAACATACACCACACTGAAACTGTGTTTCTGCATACACACACAGAGCAGTCACAGTACAAGCATATTTGTTGTGCAAAACAGTTGACGTAGTACACACAGTTTCTGAAGGGGAGGTTTTGACAGGAGAAATGGCTAGTTTAGAGTAAATAAATCAGCTGTAGAATCATGAATACTGGATTGTTTTTCAAAAGAGTGGTATTTATGTAAACAGGATGATCAGTGCAATGTTTTAAGCCTAAAATATTAGTATGTTAGATTTGACACTACTAGGCCTTTAAACAATGTCAGATCCATCTGGAGTACCAACTGTCATAGTTATAATCCCTGTTGTTTGACAACATTCTGACACCATGTTTTGACACCATATATATTTAACAATCGTTATAAATTTTATACAAAGAAAGACAATGTTGTTGTCATGTGATTTACTTTTAAACATATTCATGAGATGGAATATAATCACTGTAACAGTTATGTTAGAAGCATGAGTCACTCACTGTATAGTGGGGCATCACGACTGTAGTGTTTATAACATTATTCCATAGTGTCCTCAGCTGTAACAAATCTATACTGGTACATTTTAGAGCTGTGTTTGTATTTACTGAATCATCACATGTACTATTTAACATAATGCTGAATATTAATGTAATGACATCAGAGACTGTGAACAAAAGAAAGATCAGTCTCTGTACTGCAATCAAGCTGATAACATCTAATAAAAGTAGAGTTATGAATTAAAGCCTTTTTCACTTGCGATTACTTCAAAACACCACATTTGGCGACGAGGATTATAATTAAACCTTAATATCAGAAAATTGTTTGTGGATAAATTGTGACATTTTCATCAAAGTGTATTTTAAAGCAGAAAAAAACACTGTTTTGGATAAGTGCTTGGAACTAAGGAAGAAAATAAAAATGGCTACCACAATCCCAGCAAACTGTACATTTGCTCATTTTGATTGTCAGAACACTGAAGGGATAAGTGTCAGATGGAATAAGTATCTAGCAAGATACAAGAATATGATGAAAGGATTTAACATTACAAATCCAGATCAACTCTTGGGACTGATGCTTCATTTTGGAGGTGAGGACCTGTATGATATATTTGAATCTCTTCCTGAAGAGGAAAAAGCAAGAATCTCAGCAACCGAGAAAAACCTCGGTCAGGATGTCTTCGTGCGAGGCTGTCCTGCTCTCACAGACTACTTCACTCCAAAACAGAACACAGAGTAGCAAAGATATGAATTTCGCAGATGCCTACAACTGCCTTCAGAGTCGTTAGATAAATTTGTAAGTAGACTCAAAGCTCTAGCAGCAACCTGTAACTTCACAGAGGTAGACACTGAAGCAAAATCACAAGTAATATCTGGTTGCATTTCTCAGAGGCTCAGATGAAAAGGCTTAAGAGAAGTTACATGGGACCTGTCCAAGCTCATAGAGGTAGGCAAAGTGTATGAGCTGTCAGATAACACCGCTCTAGACATTGAACGTACCACTGAGAAACTCAATGAACTGAAAGTTCAAGCAGTTCACACTAAGGCACAACCAGGACACCGTAGTAGCTGTCCCTGTTGCAAATCATCTCACCCTAGGGGCAGGTGTCCAGCATATGGGAGGGAATGTAATAACTGTGGCCTTAGAAATCATTTTGCAGGTACAAAGAAATGCCCTGCTATGGGTAAAAAGTGTCAGTCATGTGGAAAACCAAACCATTTTGCAAGAAAATGTAAGTCAAAAGTGCCTCCTCAAGTGAAATCAAAGAAACCTGTGATGAAACAGATACAAATGCTTGAGGAACAAACCGAAATACCAGTAGTATCTCACAACGAAGTTGTGCAAAACACAAGCGACAATGACTTTACATGGTCAGTTTCACAAAACCAGATGAATAAGGATAGGCCGGTATTTCCAGGAAAAGTGAATGGTGTCAAAGTTGAATTCTTGGCTGATTCGGGAGCAAGCGTGAACATTCTGTCACTGAAAGACTACAACAGATTAGAATCAAAACCAAGCTTGGAGTACCACAACAAGTATGTATATGCTTATGGTAGTGATGTGCCATTGGATATCAGAGGTAAATTCATGGCTAAGCTGGCATCAGATAATGCCACATGTGCAAGCTCAGTTATAGTGTCAGGTGAATCTGATAAATCCCTGCTCAGTTGGGATATGTCTCGCAAACTACGGTTGATAGATACAGTAAGGAAACTTGATGATACACTTTCACCACAGATTTTGAAACTAAAGACAGAATATAAAGACATTTTCACTGGTCTTGGCAAGTTGAAGGGTGTAAAAGTAAAGTTACATGTTGACAAAAATGTTGAACCAGTTGTTCAAAACTTCTGGAGAACCCCTTTCCATGTGAGAAAGGACATAGAAAAGCAACTCAAACTTGATGAAGATAGAGGAGTGATAGAAAAACCAGGTGGTCCAACTCCATGGGTTTCCCCAATTGTAGTAGTACCCAAGAAAACTCCAGGTCAAATACGCATTTGTGTTGACATGAGGGCCGCAAACAAGGCTATCAAGAGAACAAACCACAGCACACCAACCCTCACAGAGATCATTGATGAATTAAATGGTGCAAAGATTTTCAGCAAGATTGACCTTAATCAAGGCTACAATCAGTTGGAGCTTGATGAGGAATATCGTGAGATAACAACATTCACATCTCATGCAGGTCTCAGGAGATACACACGACTCTTCTTTGGAATCAACAGTGCAGCTGAGATATTCCAGGAGGAAATTAGGAAAGCTCTGTGTGGACTGAAAGGTGTTTTGAATGTAAGTGATGACATTCTGTGCTTCGGAAAGGACACAAACGATCCTTAGCCAATCTAAAAGAACTATTCCAGAGAATCAAGGAAAGAGGTCGAACTCTTGCTGCTGAAAAATGCAAGTTTGAACTAAGTGAAATTCAATTCCTTGGTCACACCTTTTCAGAAAATAGCCTGTCTCCTAGTAAGGACAAGATAGAAGCTCTTTTAAACATGCCAGTTCCTAGAAACCAGTCAGATGTAAGAAGTCTCCTAGGCATGGCAAACTTCTGTGGGGGGCAAAGATTCATTAAGAATTATGCAACAGTTACCCACAACTTGAGGTTACTGACGAAGAAAGAAAGTTCCTGGGAATGGACAGAGAAACATGAGAGTTCACTGGATCAACTCAAAAAGTGCCTCACAAGTGCTCCAGCTCTAGCTTATTATAATCCAAAGCTAGAAACAGAAGTGTATGCTGATGCTAGCCCAGTGGGGATATCTGCCATACTGATGCAGAAAGAGGCCAACTCAGAAAAACGAGTCAACATCCACTTTGCTAGTCGTGCGTTGACAACAGAACAACGATATTCACAAATTGAAAGGGAAGGACTTGCTGTAGTATGGGCTTGTGAACATCTTCACATTTATCTATATGGAACAAATTTCAAGATATTCACTGATCACAGACCCCTACTATCGTTATTCACAAGATGGCAATCTAAACCAAGTGCTAGATTGCAAGGATGGTCTCTAGGATTACAAACCTACAATTTTGAACTGTGTTTTAAACCAGGCAATAACAATCCAGCTGATTACCTCTCGAGGCATGTTAGTGACTCTGTCAAGCAATCATCATGTGAACAAAGGCTCGCAGAAAGTATAATCAACTATGTTTCAAGCACATCAGCACCAAAACCTGTGCCAATTGAAGTAATTCAGCAGCACACAACCCAAGATGCTACTCTACAAGCAGTCATGAAAGCACTTTACTCTGGTAATTGGTACCTATACAGAAATGAAGCCAATGTTGACAAGCAGATATTTGACCAATGTCACTTGTTAAGACAAGAGCTGTCTGCAAGTCCAGATTATGATCTGCTTTTGAGAGACACTCGTATTGTAATTCCAAGCTCATTGCAACAAAATGTTGTTGATCTTGCACACGTGGGTCACCAAGGTATTGTGAAAACGAAAGCCCTCTTGAGAGAAAAAGTTTGGGTCTATAACATTGACAGCCGTGTAGGAGACGCTGTGAAAAATTGCCTCACGTGTCAAATTGCCACACCAACATTCAGTCAGGAACCGCTAAGAATGTCTCCATTGCTAACAGCTCCTTGGACTGAACTTAGTATGGATTTTGGCCAAATTTCTCCAAACCAGTTCCTCTTTGTGGTTATTGATGAGTACAGTTGATTCCCATTTGTTGAAATAGTCAACTCTACTTCCACACATGCTGTCATACCTAAGCTGGATAGCATTCTCACTCTTAGAGGAATACCAGAGGTAATAAAGTCGGACGACGGTCCACCGTTTAATGGAGAAAACTTTCGTCAGTATGCAATGGGTTTCAAGCATAGGAAAATAACCCCTTATGGCCAAAAGCAAATTCTGAGGTCGAACGCTTCATGAGAACCATCAAGAAAGTAGTGAAAGCTGGAATCGCTCAAAATCTCAACTGGAGACAGGAACTCCGAAACTTTCTTCTAGCATATCGTGCCACACCGCACAGCACAACAAAAGTAGCCCCAGCTACACTTCTGTTTGGCACACCAATCAGATCAAAACACCCAGAAATAGGTAGCTACCACAATGATGATGAACTAAGAGCACAGGACACTTTTGCCAAAATTAAGATGAAAGATTATCACGATCGGAAGTCAAATTGTCAAGCCTCAACCCTTAAGGCTGGTGATAATGCCCTGATAAAGAAAACAGGAATGGGACGTCTTACTGCTTTTGACAAAGATCCTGTAAAAATTGTTAAAACCAAAAGCTCCATGATCACAGCTCAACAAGGTAACCGCCAGCTTACTAGAAACAGCTCCTACTTCAAGAAAACTAACTTTAAACCATTATTACAAAGTGATCCAGATGACCAGGATACAGTTAGTGATAATGGTTGTGAATTGGTTTCAGATAGTGCTGAAGGAAATAATGCCACCAGTTCAATGAACATATCTACACCTAAAAAGACTAACAATGACATGCCCAGTGCAGGATCTTTACCACCACCCATTAGAAAATCAACAAGAGTTTCCAAAAGACCAACCAGACTTATTGAGACAATGTAATTTGTATAAAGAAGTTTCAATCAGTTACAGCATGAAAGAACAGTTTAATTGCATGTTCTGGAAAGTATTACTGATTTTATCTCATAAACACCATGATGAAGATTTTTTTTTATTCAAATCTGATAAAATGTCTATGTTGCCTGGTATATATTTGCTTTACCAGAAGTCTATTAGATTTTTTTTCTCTCTCTTTTTTTCATGTATTATTTGGGACTTTTAGTGTTATACTTCAGTGTGGTTTAGTAAAAAAAATTTTCTTCACTTTACTCTGTATGAACAAATAACATGGGTAAAATCATGGAAATTTCATTTGTGAATGAAATTTACTTTAAGATATCATTTTAAAGTCATGCTGTTGTTCAAACATGTTTAAACATGTTGAATGATTGATTAAAAAACCTACTTCAAAAAATGGAAACTACACAGCAGTTTGTAACTAGTTTTTCATTTATGTTGAAAAAGAAAAACCTCTGTAGTGTAAAACCAGTAAAAAAAAGGAGGAAAGACTGTGGAACAATTATGGCAATTAAACTTGTTGCAACGGCAATGATGGTAAATTAAACAAGTTATAGAGGCACCTCCATTTGGCAGTATAATAACTCTTAACACAGAGAAAAGAGGGATAATGCCTCAGGCTAGAGAAACCACATAATGATTATTTCACTTGTGACTAGATCAAACTACAAATGTTTATTTCACATGTCAGTAATATATCACCCTAATGCAGTTGTCTGTGACTGGAAGAACTATGTAGCATTACAAAACTAAATCCTCTAAAATTGTTCTGATTTATTATCACTCTGTGTGTGACTCATATGCTCTCACTGAACAACCTTTGTACTTGACAAAGACCTAATTTAAATATGCATATTCAAATCTAAGTTGGGAAGACATGTAGTGTTTATAACATTATTCCATAATATCCTCAGTTGTAACAAATCTATACTGGTACATTTTAGAGCTGTGTTTGTATTTACTGAAGCATCACATGCACTATTTAACATAATGCTGAATATTAATGTAATGACATCAGAGACGGTGAACAAAAGAAAGATCAGTCTCTGTACTGCAATCAAGCTGATAACATCTAATAAAAGTAGAGTTATGAATTAAAGCCTTTTTCACTTGTGATTACTTCAAAACACCACAACAACATATTTCAACATATTTAATGCCCGCTAAACAGATCGATGTGTAATACCATACTTTGCAAAAATTTGGCAAAGACTGTACTCAGTTTACTTCTGAGGTGCTCTTATTTGCTATTTTATTTGATAAGCTTCAATGAAAAAAAACTTAGTCCCTTGTAAAATTATTAATCTGTAGTCATATATTAAGACTGAAAATCACTGAAATGTGATTTTAAAAAAACTGGAATAAGTAGAGAAATATTCCTTTTTAAATTAAATTTTGCTATGTAAGTTTTATGCCAATTTAATATCCATGTATCCAAAATAAAATTAAAAAAATTACGCTACTATTTTCTAACCTTTAGTACTAATCTATGGCGAACTTAAAAAACGATTTAGTATGTTCCCTTCCTTTTCCGTTTGTGCTCTCTGAGATAAACCAAGTAGGTTTTTATTACTATCACCAAGCATCGATAAGCTTGTTGTGAGTTAGTGAATTTTACAAATCTCACGGCATATTTGCATATTTTTTTTCTTAGTTCTGTCTCTTTATTTTGATCGGTGCCAAATGTACCATTAAAAACTGCAATATGACCCGGGCGCTGTGGGTATTCGACCACTTCGCCGACAATTTAAGTCACAGGTGGCATCTCGCCAGCAAAACTCGCTGACAAACGGTTCCTGACAAACAGAAGCTGTGGCATAATCCAGCTGTTCACTTGTCCCCCAATTAAACGTTGTGGCGACAAATTATAGCCTGTCGGAATAAAGTGGCCGTAAGTTGCTTGGTGGGAAATTCACCTAGTGGTGGTGGACCAATTGTACCTATTCACGCCCACCCCTAAATTTATCCAAAACAATCACAGTTAAACAATAAATTACAAATGTATATGATCAATTTGATGATTATCTATGATGTGGTAAACATCTTCTCTCTGAAAACTTGCAAATCTTCAAGAAAATTGAGGGTGGGCCTGAATTGGTCCACCAACACTATACTTACTCTTTTCCGGTACTTCAGTGTCCGTGTCTGTATCAGTGACTATCTTAATTTTTTTTTTCTGTTTAATATGTCTTTTTTTTAAACAATATTCACATTTCTGCCATAGTACTGGTCGTTACCTCAGCGCTATAGTGTTGGTATCAAATAATAATATGCATATCGATATCAAACCATATTTTTGCCTTCCGTATCGATCGATATTGAAATATCGGGGGATGAGATGCTTTCCTTTGGGAGACCTTCCAAACTCTTTCGCGAGGTTTAGTATTTCCCGAAACGTAAACAAATGTGGCGTTTCCGCTTCAGCGGTAAGTGAAAGTTTACAAAAATAATATGAAAACCAATGTATTCTTCAAATATTTTCCTTTATTTGAATGAAAAACCCCATATTTGTACCTGGTAAGTAGTATATTTCGATATTGATATGGCACTCTACATTATTGATATTGGCAAATTTAGCGTGAATCAATAAATATTTCAATATCGATAAACAATACCAGCACTACAGCGCTATGTGAATGTTTCACAATACTTATAATTTATTGTGTTGAATTTTAAACTCAAACAGAAATTGATAATATATTGCTTGGTGTTGTAACATGGCACAATCCTCATCTAGGCACAAACTGGAAGATAGAGTTTTTATTAGTGACATTCAACCAGTAAATGCTCATGCTGTATATAAAGACCATTTATCTCTGTATCAGTGACCACCTGTGTAAATATCCAACATCAACATTCTGATTTTGATTTCTGTATCTACTGCTCCCCGTCATGACTTCACAAGGACATCTCACCTGCCACTATCTCCTCGTGGATCAAACGGACTGTGATCCTATGTTATGAGCTCTCAGACCAGGAGTCTCACACGTTCCATCAGGTTAAAGCCCATGATGTCAGGGCCTTTGCTGCTTCCAAAGCCTTCCAATCGGGGGGGGTCTCCTTGGAACAGATCTTGTCAGCCTGCCACTGGAAGTCACATAACACCTTCACCCAATTTTATCTGAAGGATGTGGCGTGGGCTGACTGAGCTTTATCCCCTGGGACCTGTAGTGGCTGCTCAGCAGATCCACCAGTAGCCCAGGTCAGAGAGGAGATCGGTACATATGTATATAGTGTATATGTCACAGTGGAAACTCCAATCCAGTGCCATTTCTAATTCCCCTAGTGGTAGTTCCAATTGGAACTACCACTAGTGCTACTTCCAATTGGAACTACCACTAGTGCCATTTCTAATCCTTTGCTGATAAACAACAATTAGAAGTAGCACTAGTGCTAGTTCCAATTGGAACTACCACTAGGGGAATTAGAAATGGCCCTGACTCTTGATTTGACTTCTCATGAAGAAGTTCATCATTGATCACAAACTGTTTATTTACATACAGTAAGTGACAATACATACAATACACAATATGAGGTCATTTCACAAGTTTTAATGTTTTATATCACTTGAGGAACCACTGGATTGGAAGTCTTCAGATAGTATAGCACATTTCTGGCACTAAGTTTTTGTACTTTAAAGTTTTTTGAAACCCAGTACTTAAAGAAGCTACAACTTGGTCATATTTGTCTTGTGATATAGAGAAAGTACTTCTACTCTTTTCCACTAGTCCATCAATATGCTTTTCAAGCTGTCTCACAAACTCAGACTTCTTACAGACCCTTTTATGTGTTCTAAAGATAGATAGATCAAAATGATGACATGGATTACCTGCATAACTATAATCTAGAATATTAAAGCAAATTGCTGCTCTGGTGAGAGCTGCTCATCTGAGCAGATATCACAATTAAAGGGACAAAATGGGGTAATTGCAATTCAGATTAGAAATTAGTGTTGTCACAAAAATGTTGATTGATGATTTTAGAAATTACACCTTTCAAAGATTTAGTGCCATTTCTAATTCCCCTAGTGGTAGTTCCAATTGGAACTACCACTAGTGCTATTTCTAACTCCCCTAGTGCTGCTTCCAATTAGAAGTACAACTAGTGGTAGTTCCAATTGGAAGCAGCACTAGGGGAATTAGAAATGGCACTAGTGGTAGTTCCAATTGGAAGTAGCACTAGTGGTAGTTCCAATTGGAAGTACCACTAGGGGAATTAGAAATGGCACTGGATTGGAGTTTCCACTGTGACATATATATAGTTGAGAAGCATTAAAAAAAAAAATCAGACGTGCTTCCTTTGGGAGGTTTATTTCTTTGGGACTGAACTCATCCCTCTCTTCCCCTACCTCAGAGCAGGTCTGTAAAAAAAAGAGGGGGGGGGGGGGGGTTGGTTGGTTTGGACCGGTTATCCGTTTTCTGTTGACCGACTATAGCCCCAGGGGTCTCGACAATCTCAGGTCGACCCAGGCTTATGAGGAATTTTGCCCCGAATGGAAAGTCGCTTGCGCGCGGGCAAATGTTAATGTCCAGTCCTGACCGTCCATTGTTTAATTTTTTTGTGATGAGCACTTGTCATTCTTTTATTTTAAAAACTTCTTCAAGTACCTAGGCAAATGAATCTTAATACTTTTAGGCATCTTTTCAATGGTTCACCTGGATGAAAGTTACACCGTTGACTGAAAGTAGTTACATTTATTAATGTACTGAGCAGTGTGATGTCATGAGCCATTACACAGTGCACATGTTTAATCATAAATATCCTATATTCCAGAAATGCCATCCAAGAAGAAAAAGACTGTAACAAATGAGGTGGTCACCAGAGAATACACAATTCATATGCATAAGCGTATCCATGGCATGTGAGTGCTTCCAGCTTTCACTTTGAAGTTTGTTTTTTGGAAAATTAAGTTATTTACAATTCAATTTATTTACTATTAGGTCAGCAAACTCTCATCAGTTGATAGTTTCCTGTCATGGAGAAACAATTTGGGGACATTTTTTTTTTGTCTGGCATTACAATTGTACATATTTATGGAGAACATTTAGTGTTTGAAAGTGATGTCACTTCACTTAATACCTCCATAAAAATTGTTTCCTATTGTCTACCTTGACTCAAGACCGACTTCCGTGTGCACTGATAATTCCTGACATGGTTTAACATAATAGATTCACTCTTTACTCAGGTGGTATTAAGGATGTCTATTATGTTGGCTAGTCAGATCATAAGACGGAATGTTAAAAATTCTTTGGAAAGAAAGTAGCGATGGGTCGGTAGGTCTGGTATCTCGGTATCGAGAGCATTTTACTGAAATACCGTGATGAGATTTTAAAACCGCCACTTCGCTTGCCAACATATTATATAGTGGAAGGAAGAGTTAAAATATTAGAAACATACCCAAAATACCCAAAAGCTGAGGAAATTTTTAGCTTTATCCCCATATTTTCGTCCATTTGCAGACTTTCATAGTGACACATTGAGCAGAACTGCCATTGTTTTGGTTACGACACTTTATAAGCTAAATCTCGCTTTCCAACACATAAAATGGAAGGAAAACTTAAAATGTTGGTAACAGACAAGAAATCTGAAGAAATTATACAGGTTTCTCTCTTATTTTGTCCATTTGGGGACATTAATTGCGATGTCGGAAACATCCATGTTTGATTGGGGTGTACTAAAACACAGAGTCCCGGAATCTGTACGGTTTTGCATTGGCGACCTCCCGATGTACATATTTTTGATACCGACCCATCCCTAAAAAAAGCAACTCCATTGATATGATAAAAGACCTGTTGCACAAAGAAAGCAGAAATGCAGTTGACCTGGTCGAAGTTTTGTGTAGGTGTGAAAAGAACCCAAGGGTTAATGCCAGATGGACAACTGATTGGGCAGACATTATGCAGAATTATAGTCTGATTGGCAGTTTAGTACCATGATGGCGAAGCCACCAGTGATGGATTATTATGGTTTTAATATGATGGGAGTGTTAAGTTTTGTTTAACCTGCCTACTTTTAAATGACACTTTTATATGGGCAATAATTTCTATGGGCAACTATTTCATGTAGTTTATACAAATTATTTTTGTGTCCTTGACCAAGATTCACTGACACAGCTTGAGTCATAGTAAAATTTATGTTAGTGATATAAATTATGTGTTGACAAACGAGAGGGTAGTTGTAAAATATTCTCATGGTATTTCAGTAATATGTTGTCGATACTGAGACACGGACAGCTATTGTCCCTGTTGTATTCCGTGAAAAAAGAAGTTCACTAACTTCAAAATATCATACGAATGTGTTTCCTTTGTTATATTATGGCTCGTTGGATCATGCCAAACTATGAAAATTGTACAAACCAGTAGCACGTTGTATAGTTTGTTTTGGTTTCAAAGCCCCGGAAACCAAGTTTCTATAACTGTCTGACCACAAAGTAATATATGTAAATAATGATTTGGCCTCCCTTTTGTAGTGGTTTCAAGAGAAGAGCCCCACGTGCCATCAAGGAAATCCGCAAGTTTGCAGAGAAAATGATGGGGACCCCAGATGTGCGTGTTGATACCAGGCTTAACAAGCATGTTTGGTCTCAGGGTGTCAGGTAAGATAGGGTCAATTACTTGGGTTGGGTTTGTACATCAAAATTAACAGGGATTCGTGATTATGCAAGGGATCCTAAAATGTTTCCAATGTTATATGCCTTACATTACTGGATATATTGCATAACTGTTAGTGCTGTCACTCGCTGGTGCAAATGAACATCAAATATCGCCCACGTTGGCCGACCGAGTACCGACATCGACTTTATAAACTCGCCTCAAAACGAAACTATTTAATTAAAATGTAAAATAATACATTGCTTCTCACTCGAATACATCATTTTAGGGTCATATTTGT
Source organism: Sabellastarte sp. h YS-2021 (assembly GCA_964017235.1). Taxonomy (NCBI): domain Eukaryota; kingdom Metazoa; phylum Annelida; class Polychaeta; order Sabellida; family Sabellidae; genus Sabellastarte; species Sabellastarte sp. h YS-2021. Next base: position 135,847,088 of record OZ024927.1, on the reverse strand, counting down.
CCTTTTATTTCGGTTGTTTATGCATTGTCAAATGTAGGAACACTTTGAAAACCGTCAGTATATTAAAATAATTATCTAATTCCGACTTTATAAAGTGCTGCATAATAGCATTATAATATCATGTACGCCTAAAATAAATACAACTACTGTATTTTTAAAGATTATTTGAAAGCTTTACATCAATTAAATTGACTTAATAAGTGTGAAAAAAAAATAAAGATGCAATTCCAAAACTACATTCGAGCAATGGTTTAATGCTTTCCTGATAGGTCATGTGACTAGATTTGTACGTACTATGTCAAAAAGACAAAAGACCGAAAATATATTTTAAAATGCTGAATAACCCTTCACTTTTAAAAGATATTCTATCTTTATTGTATAAATATGCTAATATCTTTGCAATCGGATTTGAAAAAACGCATCCGATTATCGCTCATAATAGACCTAGCAAACGATAGTATCGGAAGTAGCGAGTGTCGCGACAGCACTAATAACTGTACTATCAGTCAGTACTTTACATTTTGCCTAGCATGTTTAGTGAATTTTAATTATGGAATTTTATCACTTGTGGTTAGAGGGTATAATCCAGTATGAGCTTGAGATGTCATAGTGCACAGAGGTAGTTCCTACTTGTGCCTTTAGAATTGTGCTCTTTACATTAGAAAAATCTGCTGGCCTGTCCCATTATAAAGACAATATTTGGAGGGTCAGAAAATTGAGAAATCTCCACATAGACCCTAACTGTCCACAGCTGAGTAATTGTGAGTACAACTAACAACCACATTAAAGTCCTAGAAAACTGCACCTTGACTACCTCATTCCCAGGTTCATTTTCTGTATACCTTTCAATCCTGTTGATTTTGTAGGAATGTTCCATTCAGAGTTCGTGTAAGACTGGCCAGGAAGAGGAATGAGGACGAGGACTCTCCCCACAAACTCTACACCCTTGTGACCTATGTCCCCACAGTATCTTTCAAAGGACTGCAGACAATTAATGTGGAAAGTTCTGAGTAACCTGTGGGCTGTAATTTGTAATAAAGAGAAACTCTTCTGGTTTCAAGTGTCTTTATTGTATCATACACATCTCCTTCGAGTGCACTAGGGTTTGTACTCTAAAATATTATACATTGACAATATCATGGCAGTAGTAATACACAGGCAATTAACTTGTGGTGCTGCATTCTTTGGCTGTGTGGACCTCAATATTGAAAGTAAATGTTTGAATATCATTTGATGTCGGAGGAAATAATCGCTACTCGAGATTCCTGATCCGGAATACCAAAAAATCCCCAACCTCTAACAGGAAGTGAAGTTTATCAAAACAAAATGTTGTATTTCTTGAATTATGACATTAAAAACCACAAAAACGTGAGGTAAAAACTTACATTTCAAGTGGGAAATGTTCTTCACTCTGTCTCTGTTCCATGAAAAAAATGGCAGATATTTAACCAATATTCTTCATTTCTTGTGGTATTTGGAAAATAGTGGTTTTAACAATTCTCAACAGTATATGGATTTTACTATTTCAGTGCAATACTGGTTAACCACTTCTAAAATTAGTGAGTAGTGTTGTCACTGTATTTCTCGGGTAGTTTTTCCTGAACCAAACTTATCCGAATTCTCGGGGAGATATTATTATTGCTAACAAAAATGAGCGGCCCGGATGGAGAGCTGTACTAGTTGCAGTATGAGACTGTAAGCAGAATGTAAGTTTTACTATGTTTTATATCTAATTGAAAAGTGGATGATTTAAAAATAGCATCAGGGATGCCCATACCCCACAGCCTGGGGAAATAGTTTTCAACACCATGACATATAGAAGTAGTGAAACAGTACAAAGATCGGGATACTTTTAGAGCAGTATCAGTTATATTAAAGTCTAAATGATGTTTCAGTAGAGAAATTACATCTAAGAGAAAATGTATGCAAAGATAAAATATTAAAACAAGACGGTTCAATAGCAAGATGACAGCACTAATCGATAAACTAAAAACTAGGAAGCACACCTACAACCCCTAAGCAATGTCCCTACCAACTATCAACTTCCTACACTTTACAGTTTCCAAGATATAGCTAGGACAATATTTTATAGGTCGTCACTACGGCAAGCTCAAAGGTCAAATCAAGGTCACACCATGACGTTGCACACCTACACCCCCTAACCAATGTCCCTACTAAGCATAAACTTCCAACACCTTACAGTTTCTGAGATACAGGACGGACAAACTTTTCCCTGCTGCCCACCTGCCTGCCCATCCGGACATGGGTGAAAACAATACCCAACAGCCCTTAAGGGCTGTGGGGTAAAAACTGTAGCAGTTACAGTATTAGACTGTAAGCAAAATGTGAGCTTAATTGCATTTAGTAAAGAAGTATATTTTACGAATCATTTTTGCTAGAGGTTGACTGAAGAGAAACTGTAGCTATAAATGTGGAATCGTAAATTGTTTCCAGGATATATTTAAGGCTTTTTCCGTTCTCTCAAAACAAACGACGCTGCAGAGTGATGCCATACTAAAGCGAAACCATTTGAAAAAAATAAATTAAAATTTGACATTTGAAAATTCAGGGTTTTTGTATCCAGAATGTGATCTGGATTTTTTTCACAAAATTTAATTTCATTTCCTTCAGTCGGCCCCTACATGCATAAAAAATTTCATAAAGATTTGCTCATGTCTTTTCGAGTATTAAGAAACAAGAGATACAAACACATCCAAAACCTAACCTCCTCATGGTAGTAATGAGAACAAATATAAGTATAAGGTAATATTTCTGAATGTCAAAATCTGAATTTAAAATACTCTTCATTGATCATATACAAATTGTGCATGTAATAAGGAATCTTTATGGATTTTCTTTGCTAATGCATTTATTTTGGACTTTCCATAAAGTAAGGCTGACCATAACGAGCTTTGTTTTTAACTAAGAAACATTTTTTTTCTGGGTAATTTGTCAAAATATTCAAGTACATGTATATTGCAACCCCTCTCCATTAAAAACCTGGGACAATGTGAATATAGAACAGTGTTGTAAACTGGTTTTCTAATTGTAAATGAAATCTTTTTTAAGTTAACATTCAACACAAAACAACTCAAAAGTATTAAATATAATAGAATTTAAGTGATATTTGTGCCTCAATAATGTTCACTAAGAGAAAAACAAAGAATGTTTGTGTGTGCACTGCAGTAAATCTGGATATGCAAGAGTGAGTGTTTACCTAAGTTCAGTTCGGGAGATGTTGAAAATGTCGATTGTTAATCTTCCCCACCCCTCTCTACTTCAATTGAAACAGTGGAGGGAGAAAAAAAAAACGGACCTATATAACACACACAGAGTCAATTCTTTTTTTCTGTAACATACAGGCAATTCTTTTCTCTGATGCAGAGATCAGAAAATGTGGCAAATGTGTAGTTTTATGTGCAGCTATTACATAATTTTGCAACCAGCTACAAGTCTGAAATTTTACTATGTTATAGTTGAAAGAAAAATAGGTGGAAAAACATATTTACCAAAATGTTCTAAATGCAATACTTTTTTAGTTATAATTAATTTACTGCATGAACTCTCAAGTTTTAATGCCTGAAAAAATTATTAAAAAAATTCATTAAAAAAAATTAGGAAGATAAGAGAGAGATCCCTGCAATAGTGAATGAGAAAATTGTGATAAAGTGTTGAAATTTTCATGCTTTGAGTGGGGGGTACCTTCTAATGGCTCTAGCCAACAGACTGATCTGCATGAATTTTGTGATTTATCATCCTCAATAGATAAGGTGTCTTTTCAAAGTAACAGCATGTCTCTGTAGTTTTGAGAAGTCGCTGACAAGTCAGCTGACATAAAAATGAGGTGGGAGCAAGAACTATATATTTACTATGTTAAGATGGCCAAAGTCTCTGAAATACAAGAATTTTAAGTAAAAAGAACATAAAAATCTTCCTTAAGCTTAATCAATGTGTCAAACTGATGTTTTTGAACCGTAAGTCAGTTGGCGGCTGAAAACACTCATTTTCACATCAAGATGGCCATGGCTGTACATGTATTGGAACTCCAAAGCAGAAAGAAAATTAGAATGTCTCTATTGTCATCTTTAATAAGTGTGCAAAATTTAACTGAGGTCAGCCGAACAATACGACAGCTGGAGAGTAATTACTCCATACTTTCACTGCAAGGTGGCCATTACTTCATTCATATTGGGACTTTAAGGTGACCATTAGGGACGTCATCGTTGGGAAGTTTGCTGTCTCGATACCGTGAACAAAACAGTGGGCGATATCGCGGTATTTATCACTTAAGTTAATATCTACATTTCAACTTCATATTTTTAATTCAAAACATTATAAACCCTGTAAATTCTCCGAAAGAACAAAGATTTTTACTTTATTAAGGGTAAAATCCAAGAATCTTCATTTTAGAATAAACTGAAAGCCATTTCCAGTTACGAGTTCTGGCTCATGTACACCCACATATATACTTTTCATTAATGTAATAACTAAACCCCGGAAATCGACCTATGAAAACAAAGCTCGATATCGTGTGCGGACTTGAAACATCGGCGATATGATGATATCACGGTACACGATGACGTCCCTAGTGACCATAAAAGAAGAATGTCCCTTTTGTCATCCTTTATAAGTGGACCAAGTTTAGCTGAGGTCAGTTGAACAATAAGATAGCTGAAGGCTGAACACTTCCTTTTTTCATTGTAAGGTGACCATAACTTCATTGATATTGGGACTTTAAGGTGACCATAAAATCAGAATATCCCTTCTGACAACCTTTATAAATGTGCCAAGTTTTATTCTAAAAATTTAAACATTAACCGAACTTAGGGCTGAAAACCCCTACATTTTAAGTTTAAGATAGCCATAACATTATTAATATTTAAATCATAAGGTAGTTCGAGTCTTCTTTTGATCAACCTCAATATCAGTATAAGATACATTCTTTAAAAATAGAAAAAAACTAGAGATTGCGTCTCGACGCAGTGTATCCCCGGACGGGACATAGTTAAGGCGTAAATATGTCGGTCTTGAGCCTGTTTCCTGGGGCACCAGGTCAGGATTCTCCATAGTACCAGATTACTCCCAAAAGCTAATCACTAGTTCTTTCACTTATATCTGTCTTTAAAAATTACATTTCTTGGATCCAGAAGATCCAGATAGTGGTCCAGATCACTCGCAAAATTGAATAATTTCTTCCTTTTACCACTTCTTCCTTTTACCATTTGTAACATATCCTAAAAATATGAAAGTCCATCCCAAGATTATGTGGCAGCCTGGATCCAGATGATCCAGATCACTCCAAAAATTTAATCACTTGTTCCTTGTACCATTTAGGCCATTTGCTAATCCATAACTTTTTGCGGTATCTGTCTTTAAAAATTACATTTCATGGATCCAGAAGATCCATATAGTGATCCGGATCACTTCCAAAATTCAATCATTTCATCCTTTTACCTTTTCAGACATATCCTGAAAATTTCATCAAAATCCGTCCATAAGTTTTTGATTTATCTTGTACAGAAACACATCTGGTAGCCTGGATCCAGATGATCCAGATCACTCCCAAAATCTAATTCTTGTCCCATTTAGGACATTTCCTGAAAATTTCATCAAAATCCACCCGTGACTTTTTGAGCTATTTGTCTTTAAAATTATATTTCATGGATCCAGAAGATCCAGATAGTGTTCCAGATCACCCCAAAATTGAATCATTTCTTCCTTTTACCACTTCTTCCTTTTACCATTTCTAACATATCCTAAAAATATCATCAAAATTCATCCTAAAATTCTGTTGCAACCTGGATCCAGATGATCCAGATCACCCCAAAAATGTAATCACTTGTTCCTTGTACCATTTAGGTCATTTGTTGAAAATGTCATCACAATCCATCCATAACTTTTTGAGGTATCACTCTTTAAAAATTACATTTCATGGATCCAGAAGATCCAAAATGCAGCCATTTCATCCTTTTACCTTTTCAGATATATCCTGAAAATTTCATCAAAATCCGTCCATAAGTTTTTCAGCTACATTGTACACAAACACATCTGGCAGCCTGGATCCAGATGATCCAGATCACTCCAAAAATCTAATCACTTGTTCTTCGCACCATTTAGGTCATTTGCTGAAAATGTCATCACAATCCATCCATAACTTTTTGAGTTATCTGTCTTGAAAAATTACATTTCATGGATCCAGAAGATGAATATAGTGATCCGGATCACTTCCAAAATTCAATCATTTCATCCTTTTACCTTTTCAGACATATCCTGAAAATTTCATCAAAATCCGTCCATAAGTTTTTGATTTATCTTGTACACAAACACATCTGGCAGCCTGGATCCAGATGATCCAGACAGTGATCCAGATCACTCCAAAAATCTAATCACTTGTTCCTCGCACCATTTAGGTCATTTGCTGAAAATGTCATCACAATCCATCCATAACTTTTTGAGGTATCTGTCTTTAAAAATTACATTTCATGGATCCAGAAGATCCATATAGTGATCCGGATCACTTCCAAAATTCAATCATTTCATCCTTTTACCTTTTCAGACATATCCTGAAAATTTCATCAAAATCCGTCCATAAGTTTTTGATTTATCTTCTACACAAACACATCTGGCAGCCTGGATCCAGATGATCCAGATCAGTCCCAAAATCTAATCGCCTCTTCCTTGTCCCATTTAGAACATTTCCTGAAAATTTCATCAAAATCCACCCATGACTATTGAGCTATTTGTCTTTAAAATTATATTTCATGGATCCAGAAGATCCAGATAGTGGTCCAGATCACCCGCAAAATTGAATCATTTCTTCCTTTTACCATTTCTAACATCCTAAAAATATCATCAAAATTCATCCTAAAATTCTGTTGCAGCCTGGATCCAGATGATCCAGATCACTCCAAAAATGTAATCACTTGTTCCTAGTACCATTTAGGTCATTTGTTGAAAATGTCATCACAATCCATCCATAACTTTTTGAGGTATCTGTCTTTAAAAATTACATTTCATGGATCCAGAAGATCCATATAGTGATCCGGATCACTTCCAAAATTCAATCATTTCATCCTTTTACCTTTTCAGACATATCCTGAAAATTTCATCAAAATCCGTCCATAAGTTTTTGATTTATCTTGTACACAAACACATCTGGAAGCCTGGATCCAGATGATCTAGATCACTCCCAAAATCTAATCACTTGTTCCTTGTCCCATTTAGGACATTTCCTGAAAAGTTCATCAAAATCCACCCACGACTTTTTGAGCTATTTGTCTTTAAAAATTATATTTCATGGATCCAGAAGATCCAGATAGTGGTCCAGATCACCCGCAAAATTGAATCATTTCTTCCTTTTACCACTTCTTCCTTTTACCATTTGTAAGATATCCTAAAAATATCATCAAAATTCATCCTAAAATTATGTTACAGCCTGGATCCAGATGATCAAGACAGTGATCCAGATCACTCCAAAAATGTAATCACTTGTTCCTTGTACCATTTAGGTCATTTGCTGAAAATGTCATCACAATCCATCCATAACTTTTTGAGGTATCTGTCTTTAAAAATTACATTTTACTGCGTTAATACATCCTATCCAATGGACAATAGCTTATCCGGTCGGCGCAGACCGGCCCGCCAAACGTCGGAAAAAGATGTCCTGTGTCTCCACCGGCCAGGCCGGTCCAATGCTGTGCACTCGCCAGATGGCGTGTTGTACTTCCTTCCTGTCTAGACAGCATGACGTCATAGCATCTTTTTCGTTTGGCGCACATGCTGTGTACAAGGAGTTTTTTATCAGGAATCTTAATTTTAGTCCTTGGACTTTATTTCTTCAGAGTGTGTAACAGGCCTGGGTCAAGTACATGGAGCCAAGTAAAAGTACAATTACTTTGCCAAGTTGCAAGTACAAGTACTGATCTCAAGAGTCAAGTACAAGTACTTTGAAAAATTGCAAGTACAAGTACAAGTACTTTTATAGCGTACGACCCCAAAACTATAATAACTAGATAATCACTATTTATTTAAAATTAATTATTTATTGAGACATACAATTTAAAGCAATCATTCAATAAACACTGATAAGCTAAAATCTGCTCCATTACTTTTCTGGTTACACTTAATAAATACAGGTCTTTCAAAAATTTGTCTGTGAGACTCACAGTGTGAGTAAACACCTGAATGCATGGAAATCCTGTCTTGCAATGCTAAAAAATCTGATTTCAAAAGATCCACTTGGACATCAGTATGCTTGTGTTGACAGATAATGAATTATTTACTTGGGGCACATAAAACATTTTTAAAGGGTTTGTACCAGTCCTTTATGTAAAACTGATATTACATATGGTTGGTGGTTGGAATACATTTATTAAATAAATGAATGAACAAGTGAAATAAAACTTTATATTTTATTGCGTTAATACATCCTATCCAATGGACAATTGCTTTACCGGTCGGCGCGACCGGTCCCGCCAAACGCCAGAAAAAGACGTCCTGTATATAATACCAGCAGGACCGGTCAGTAGTGTGCATTCGCTAGGTGGCGCATCATACTTGCTTCCTGTCCAGACAGAGTGACGTCAGTTCATCTTTTTCGTTTGGCGCGTGTAGTGTGCAGACACGTTTTGAATTTATCTCCAAGTTTGAAGAAAACGCGGTTTATTCTACGAAATTAAAGCTTATTTTCATCTGAAAATATATATATTGTGTTACATACATATCAGGGCCTCTCCAGGACTTTAACGAGGCATTATCCAGCATTTTATAGCCAGTTTTGAAGATTTTCTGTGTACTTGTCGTCGAGAGGAAATCGTGGGTGAGAGGTCGTGTGTTGTCCCTGCAGCATTCCTTCTTCTGTGCAGAAGGTTGTATCTACCCTCCATTTATTTCTTCGTAGTCGAGTAACACAGTGTATGTCGACGAGAAGAATTTAGAAGGAAGAAGAATGCATCGTCTGACGTCATCACTTCCAGCTTATGCTTGTCACGTGACACGGACCTGGTCACGTGATACGCATTCAACAATGGAGGTCACGTGATACGTATTTACAATGGAGGAATCGTGTTTTCAACAGAAGTTTTAGAAGGAAAGACGAGTATTTATTGCTCTATACCCACTTTTTAACTGGCAAGAAGATATCCAGCAACTCGTCTGTTGGCCTGAAGAAGTGAGATGACAAATGGTCATTGAACTCTGCGAATTTTTGCCGGTGCCAGTCATGTGACTTCACAGATCTCAACACAACTACCGGCAAGCAAATCCCCAGGCGTGACTGGTTCAGCTGACAAGAAGTGATGAGTTTTACCGGTACCAGTTCTGGTCAGACTACCGGTGGGGAGAACTCATGATGAGTTTTACCGGTTCCAGTCTGTACAGACTACCGGTGGGTGCTGTCCTGTGAAGAAACCCCTTCAGTGGTTGCCAGTGATCAGCCCTGTTGATCCTGGAACCTCCACCAGAGGCCTTTCCACTGGTGGGACTGTTGGGGTACCTGTTCCAGTCATGTTCCTGTGAAGCTGTCAAGAAACCCCCCTTCAGTGGTTCCAGTGATCAGCCCTGTGTTGATACTGGAACCTTCACCAGAGGCCTTTCCACTGGTGGGACTGTTGGGGGTACCGGTTCCGGTCTGTACAGACTACCGGTGGGTGCTGTTCCTGTGAAGAAACCCCTTCAGTGGTTGCCAGTGATCACCCCTTTTTGATCCTGGAACCTCCACCAGAGGCCTCCCCACTGGTGGGACTGTTGGGGTACCGGTTCCAGTCATGTTCCTGTGAAGCTGTCAAGGAACCCCCCTTCAGTGGTTACCAGTGATCAGCCCTGTTTTGATACTGGAACCTCCACCAGAGGCCTTTCCACTGGTGTGACTGTTGGGGGTCCCGGTTCCAGTCTTGTTCAGACCACCGGTGCGGCTGCTCAGAGGGTTCACCTACCAGAAGTCGCGGTGACCATTGAGACCCTCATCTTCCCTGTGCAGAATTTTGGACCGGTACCGGTCCTGTTCAGGCTACCGGTAGGGTCACTAGCCAGCCAGTGATGAGGGATACCGGCACCAGTTCTGTTCAGACTGCCGGTTGTGGTCACAGAAACCCAGCAAGGGCTACCGGTTAAACAGGATTACCGGTTACACAGAGTTGCTGGTGACATACAGCAGGGCTACTGGTTCAGAGAATTACCGGCTCCTGAGTGTTGCCGGTTCCGGAGTGTTGCCGGTTACAGAGGAATCTGTACCCATCCTTAAGGGCAAAACCAGCTTCAAATCCAGTGCTGACAACAGGTTTGCCGGTTACAGAGAATTGCCAGTTCCGGAGTGTTGCTGGTTCCGGAACCGTAGTGCTGCTGGTTACAAGAAATCTGCTGTTCCCATCCTTACTGGCAAGGAACCAGCTTCAAATTCAGTGCTGACAACAGGTTCAACAGTTAGCCTTCTCTCAGAGCCTACCGGTTTGACCGGTTACAGAGCTTGTTTGATTGCAAAGAAAAGCTGCTGAACCACCACTGTGGACAGGAAGAAGGCAACTTCATGAGCCTATCCTTGCTAAGAAGTAGTTCACCCAGTTCTGCCAACTCCGGTGAGTTTATGCAGAACTGTGGAGCCACCAGGAACCGGTTACAGAGCATTGCCTCGCGTATAACCGTTTAAGGCCTGGTACTGGGCAGGTCTCCAGGACTGACTGACAGACCGGCAGAAGTTCCTTAAAGGCCCAAACAGCTGTTTAGGCCAACCAGTGGCAGCCTAAGGAACTGGTTACAGAGGAATTCTTTGACCAGTCACTGGTCCCGGTGAAATGCCTGTCAAGCTACCTAACCAGTCAGCCAGCCTACCCTTTCGGGTCCCAGCTGGTCAGACAATGGCTAGAGATTGAGGGAGGGTTACACTCTCCCCTTCCGGTTCAGACCCCACTTGATGAGGTCACCGACTGTAATAAGCAACTACCACAATCCAACCAAACAGTCCTTCCTTTTAGAGGCACTGTATCAGCTGATAAACAAGAATGCAGTCGAACCAGTGGAAAAACAAAACTCACTGGGGTTTTACAACCGGCTATTTTTGGTACCCAAACCCAACAACCGGTGGAGACCGATCCTAGACCTGAGCACCTTGAACAGCTTTTTAAACACAGGGACGTTCCAAGATGGAAACCCCAGAGACAATAAGAACCTCCCTCCAAGCAGGGGAGTGGGTCACATCCATAGATTTCAAAGACGCATACTTCCACATACCAATGCACAGTCAGTCCAGGAAGTACATGCGCTTTCACCTCCAGGGTCGGTCCTACCAGTTCAAAGCCCTTCCCTTTGGCCTGTCCACAGCTCCCATGGAGTTCACAGTGGTGGCCAAAGAGGTCAAACTCGTGGCTTTTCAGAAGGGTATAAGGATCCACCAGTACCTAGACGACTGGCTGGTGAGAGCCTCTACCCACCACACCTGTCTCCAGCATACTCAAACCCTAGTCACACTTTGTCAGGAATTAGGGTGGCTGGTGAACAAGGAAAAGTCAGAGCTGGTTCCCAAACAGGTCTTCAACTTCGTAGGTTACCAGTTCGACCTGAAAGAGGGCAAGGTCAGACCAACAGCAGAATGTTGGCAGGCCTTGACACACAAGATCAGATCAATACTGTCGGATCCGCTTTGCCCGGTCCGACAATTCATGTCCCTCATAGGTCTACTCACAGCAACAGAAAGTAAGTCCACTTAGGGCGACTACACATGAGACCCATACAGTGGCACTTGAAAAACAACTGGAGGGTCCCAGAGTCACTGGAAAAGGTGATCCCGGTCCCCAAATCCCTCCACCCCCATCTAAGGTGGTGGCTGGAGGAAAGCAATGTGCTTCTAGGTCAACCATTACACCCTCTAAAACATGCTCTGCAAATCTTTACAGACGCATCAAAAGAAGGGTGGGGCGCTCACTTAGACGAGCACACTGCAAGGGGACAGTGGTCCCTACCAGAGAGCAAGTTACAGATAAACCACTTGGAGCTGAAAGCAGTATTTCTAGCTCTTAAAGAGTTTCAAACTCTAGTCTTCAACAAGACAGTGTTGGTAGCTACAGACAACACAACAGTGGTTGCCTATATCAACAAAGAAGAGGGGATGAAATCGGGCTCTCTGTGTGCCCTACTGTGGAGAATTCTGTCCTGGTGCACCAGGCAGCAAGTAACCCTCAGGGCACGTCACATCCCCGGCCAGCTGAACGTGATAGCAGACAAGCTGTCCAGGCTTGGCCAGACCATTCAAACAGAGTGGTCACTTCATCCAGAAGTGTACCAAGCTGTATGTTCAAGGTGGCATCAGCCACAAGTGGACCTGTTTGCCACCAGGTTCAACAACAAACTACCACATTTTGTATCACCAGTACCAGACCCCCCAGGCTTGGGCAGTGGATGCACTCAGCCTCTCCTGGGAGGACCTGGACCCATACGCCTTCCCACCGGCAGCCATCTTGGGCAAAGTGGTGAAGCTCCAGGACTACTGCAACAGAATAATTCTGATTGCTCCAGGGTGGCCCAACATGCCCTGGTTTTGGGACCTGGTAGCAATGTCAAGCCAGATCCCACTGTGTCTGCCCAGCATACCCAACCTAGTGTCTCAGCCATTCAACCAGGTCCTTCACAGGAACCTGTTGAATCTGAAGAGCCTCAGCAATCAAGGAGCAAGGCTTCTCTGAGGCAGTGGCAGCACGAATTGAGGCTCCTCAAAGAAGATCAACCAGATCTGTCTATGAGGCAAAGTGGACCATTTTTACAAAGTGGTGCCTCAGTAATCAGGTGGACTTCAGGGCACCACCTCTGAAAGCCATTGCTGACTTCCTCCTGCACTTGTTTCAGGAGAAGAAGTTACAACCAAGCAATATTGATGGCTACAGATCCGCCATTGCTGACAAACTGGGCAATTCCACCATTAATGTCAGCAAAGATGAGAATCTCACTCGTCTCCTGGATAGTTTCCATAGAGACAGACCTAAGGGCAGGAGGGGCATCCCCTCCTGGAACCTTTCACTGGTTTTACATCAGCTCACAAAGGCTCCCTTTGAACCCCTGAAAGAGGCCTCCTTGAAACATCTAACTTTCAAGACTGTTTTCTTGCTGGCTTTGGGTTCAGGTAAACGCAGGAGTGAGATCCATGCTTGGTTACATAAGAACATCAGACACCAGTCAGACTGGTCTAAGGTGTCTTTGAACCAAGAACCAAGAACCAGCTGGCTAAGGAAGGTCCAGATAGTGTGGCACCAGTGGTCATCCCAGCCCTGGCACCATCTCTGGATAGGTCACTCAAGGGTGACAGGTCCCTATGTCCAGTTAGAGCCCTGCGCTACTACTTGGACAGGACTGCAGACCTCAGGCAGAATAAGGAGTTAGTCTTTGTCTCCTTCAAGAAGGGTTTTGATAAAGACATCTCACCTGCCATCTCCTCATGGATCAAACAGACTGTGGTTCTGTGCTATGAGCTCTCTGACCAGGAGGCCCTCACCTTACATTAGGTTAAAGCCCATGATGTTGGGGCCTTTGCTGCCTCTAAGGTTTTCCAATCAGGGATTTCCTTAGATCAGACCTTGTCAGCCTGCCACTGGAAATCTCACAACACCTTCACCCAATTCTATTGGAAGGATGTTGCCTAGGCTGACTCGGAGCTTTTCCACCTGGGACCTGTAGTGGCTGCCCAGCAGGTGCACCACCAGGCCCAGAAGTGAGGGGATGTTGTATATATGTAAATATGTACATATTGTAAAAAAAAAAAAAAAAAAACCCCGGGAATTGCTTCCCTTGGGAAGTTTATTTCTTCTGGGACTGAACTCAGCCCCTCTCGCTCTATCTTTCCCTTCTCAAACCGACTCTGGAAGGAAAGAAAAAAGGGGGGGGGCAACGTCGGTAGACTCCCGGTTAACCGGTGAGTTGGTGGCCGACCTTGACCTGTCAGGGTTCTCTGACCCTAGGTCAAATGGGCCTGTACTACTTTGTTTTGTTATGAGTTCACAGAAGTCCCTAGCTGCTTACCCGCCTACCAAGCGGTAGTTATTCAGCAATTGTCCATTGGATAGGATGTATTAACGCACTAAAATTGCAAATTTAATAAGTAAATTAAATTTTTATAAGTTAATACCCTATCCAATGGACAGGCAAGGCCCTCCCAACCAACCCCGCTACCAGCTTACTAGGGGTCTAAATCTGTTTAGACAACGAAAAAGATGAACTGACGTCACTCTGTCTGGACAGGAAGCAAGTATGATGCGCCACCTAGCGAATGCACACTACTGACCGGTCCTGCTGGTATTATATACAGGACGTCTTTTTCTGGCGTTTGGCGGGACCGGTCACGCCGACCGGTAAAGCAATTGTCCATTGGATAGGGTATTAACTTATAAAAATTTAATTATATCCCCAGACGAAAGTCGGGGATATATTGGATTCAGGTCCGTCGCGCCGCCGCCGCCGCCGCCGTAGAAATTTCCTTGTGGACGCGATAACTCAAAAACAAATTAATATTTTTTTTTCAAACTTGGTACACATGTTAAGGGTGCCCAAAGGAAGATCCCTATTTTAAGGTGACCTTAAACTCCCAGTAAAAAAGAACTTATGGCCACCTTAAGGTCAGAAATTGCACTTTTGGCCACTTAGAGCCCTCTAGGTCACAAACTATGATGCTCAGCTGGCTGAAATTTTACCTGACAACACATTAATATGTTCTTAGTACATGTGCCGAAAATCACGACTTTAAGTTGAGGAGAAAATTGTGTTTGAGGCCCATAAATACCCCCACTTGGGGATTTTTTGCTATACTTTTCACATATTTTGCCCTATAATTTGGAAGTGGTAATTCTGATGAGTCTCAAACTGCGCTAGGTATAACTTTGATATGTAATCCTTGTCTGTAGAAAATTTTAGGGCTGTAGGTTTACCCAAAGGGGTCGACTTAAGGTCTCAAAAGTGCCCACAGAGACCGAATTTATGCACTTTTTGCCACTTTCAAGCACTGTAGCTTTCAAACTATGTCTCTCATCTAAGTTAAATATCATCTGGGAATATATCTATGTGTTTTCTTATATGTGCCCCAACATTTAGGCCTTTAATAGACAGTTAACCTGTGTATCAGGACCATAAACACCCACCCGAGTGACCCTTATAAGACATTTTTCACATCTTTTTCCCTGTAACTTGGAAATGGTAAGTCTGAGAAGTTTCAAACTGTATTAGATATATATTCTGTGTGTAATCTTAGTATGTAACAGATTTTAAGTCTGAAGCTTTAATTTTGAAGGTCAAATTGAGGTCTCTAAAAGGCTCCCAAAGACCCAATATTTGGACTTTTTGCTACTTTTAAGCCCTGTGACTGTCAAACTATGTGACTGATCGAGCTCAAATCCTATCTGGGAAGATATTAGTATGTTATTTATATATGTGCCAAAAATTAAGGCTTTAAGAAGACATTTAACCTGTGTATGAGGACCATAAATCCCCACCCGAGTGACCATTTTTAGACATTTTTCACATATTTTGCCCTGTAACTTGGAAATGGTAAGTCTAAGAAGTTTCAAACTGTATTAGATGCATATTCTATGTGTAATCTTAGTATGTGACAAATTTTAAGTCTGAGGCTTTAATTTGAAGGCCACATTTAGGTCTCTAGAAGGCCCCATAAAGACCCAGTATTTGGACTTTTTGCCAATTTTAAGGCCTGTGACTGTTAAACTATGTGACTGATAGAGCTGAAATCTCATCTGGGAATACATTATTATGTTCTTTTTACATGTGCCAAAAATCAAGGCTTCAAGTAGACATTTAACCTGTGTATGAGGACCTTAAACACCCACCTGAGTGACCCTTTTAAGACATTTTTCACATATTTTGCTCTGTAACTTGGAAATGGTAAGTCTGAGAAGTTTCAAACTTTATTAGATACATATTCTATGTGTAATCTTAGTATGTAACAAATTTTAAGTCTGAAGCTTTAATTTGAAAGCCACATCGAGATCTCTAAAAGGCCCACAGAGACCCAATATTTGGACTTTTTAACCACCTTTAAGCCCTGTGACTGTTAAACTATGTGATTGATGGAGCTGAAATCCCATCTGGGAATGCATTATTATGTCCTTTTTACATATGCCGAAAATCAAGGTTTTTAGTAGACATTTAACCTGTGTATGAGGGCCATAGACACTCGCCCAAGTGCCTTTTTGGACATTTTTTCCGTATTTTGCCCGGTTATTTGGAAATGCTTAGTGTGACAAGTCTTAAACTGTATTATATATAATTTTTGTTTGTTATGTATGTCCCCCAAAAAGTTTCAGATCTGTTGTTTAATTGCTAAGGTCTCTTTAACAATTATAAAATGCCCACAGAAACCCAATTTATGGACATTATGCCACTTTAAAGCCCAGTAACTGTCAAACTATGTGGGTTATAGAGCTGAAATCTTTGAATTTTTAAAAGGAAATGCCTGTCTATTTAAATTTTGAATATTAATAATGTTATGGCTATCTTAGTCTTTTAAGAACTTATTTTTGTGTGTTATACCTCTGCTTGCTGAGTTTTTAACTTTTTAAAATGAAACTGGTTAAACATATTCAAGTAGACAAAATGGACACTTTAAGTGAGCTTTAAGTCCCAATATTAATGAAATTATATCCTTATGTAGTAAAAGTAGGGGATTTTTAACCCTCAACTAGCCCAGTTTTATTCAACTTGCCTCAGTTAATTTTGACACAGCTCCTACAGTTATGAACTCATTTCAGTTGATAATCACATACTTAAAATTCTCAATTCTTTTTGTATTTGAGTACCCCTTTTATATAGATTGTTTGTTTACCATTTATGCATCCCCCACCCGGATTCCCCCCACCCACCTCTGGGACCTCCAGCTATATTGAGTGACACTAAATAAACAAAGGTATTTAATGATATCAGATGAGAAACAAAGAACTCAATGGGGTTGCAGATCTTGTGTAATAGTGAGAGAGGTGTGGAGAAGGGGAGAGGGGTGGGGGTGGGAGGTGGTGGGCTTCATTACATATAACACAAAGGGGAGTCAGAACTGAGATTGTGTCACATATTTAGGTTGCATATATATGGACCACATATATAGGTATAGAGGAAATGAATAACTGAAAACAATTTGCAAATTCTAAAAATAATATAAATAATAATATAAATAATTTTTTTTTAAATAATATTTTATTTGTGAACAAATATAGAAACAGATATGCGCTTTTGGGATTATGAATTTTAGAATGGACATTGAATCATCAATCATTTAAATACTTTGAAGGAAGATTGAAAAGTATGATGAGTTGAGTTAAAAATAATATTTTATTTGTCAACAAATATAGAAACAGATATGCTCTTTTGGGATTATTATTTTAGAATGGACATTCAATCATCAATCATTTAAATACTTTGAAAATAGGTTTAGAGTTATCATTGCAGGAAGATTGAAAATATAATTTGAGTTATGTATTCGGCGTCTGGGGATACACCATCTTCCTTGGAAGATATAAACAGAGTAGATTGATGTGCTGAAGTTCATATAATAATGGGTAATTATGTTTTAAAAAATTCCCGATCAAAACCTGTGGCGTGAGTGATGACCTGTCTGGGGATATGTTGGCGCCGAGTTGGCCCAATCTAGTTTACTTATTAAATTTGCAATTTAAGGGCAATTGTATAGTGTAAAAAGCCAAAGCAGATATACTAAACATTGATATTTGTTTATAAAGGGGTGTATTGAAATGAATGAGTCAACAGTTTATTTGTGTAAGGGATTAGCTTGTTTGTCTTACATAAACAAGTAATTGGCCCTCCTGTCCACTAAGCTTGGCATCAACACTCAGGCTGAGTGGGTCTTTTGTGTGAAAATGAATAAGGGTAGGTATATGACAAAAGCAAAGCTATGCTGTGATTGAGTGGATCTTTTGTGTAAAAGTGAAAAAGGATAGATTAAATGCAGCACCTTTATGATTAAAACACAGCTATATTCTGAATGAGTGGGTATTTTGTTTAAAATGTAAAAAGGTGTTGATTAAATGCAGTCTTGTTATAATTAAAGAAAACCAAAGTTCTGGCTAACTAAACAGCCCTTTGTACTTTGACAAAACAACACAAGCTATAATCTATCTACACTCTGCTGAAAGAAACAGTAAAAATTTACACCTAATAAGTCACTTAATTAAAGTTATAAAACTACAAAATCAATGTACTTGGAATGTACTTGAAAGTAATTGAAAAGTACTTGGATATTTTAGCCAAGTACAAGTACTTTTAATTTTCAACTGTCAAGTACAAGTACTTGAAAAAGAGTAATTAAGTACAAGTACTTGTACTCGCCCCAGGCCTGGTGTGTAAAGTTATTATTATTATTGTGTTACGGGGTGTTTATAGACCTTTCTGGACAATCTTTCGCCTTTTATCAGTTACTATGTCTTCTCCAAGCCAGAAACACGGGAGCTGTGGACATATCATGGCCAGTTTCGACAGCCATTGTTTCTGTGCCAGGTGCAGGGAAAAAGGTAAGGGCTCTGACCCTTGTATCTCCCATCTTGACTGTAACGCATGCAACTCTCTTACTGAAGAACAACACATTCAGTTGTCTACACCCTCTTATAGGATCAAAAAAGAGAAGCGTGACTCAAAAAAGGTTTCAGACACTCCAAAACAGGACTCCAGTTCCTCTCTCATAGACCCGTCTGTAGTTACGGTAGTGGGAGCAGTGGACGATCAGGGGATTGTAAAGTCTCCTGGTTCTAGTTCTGACAAGCAGAAGAAGAAGCAAGGTACGGATAAACCAAAAGCTCAGACTTCTAAGGCTTCTAAAGCTGACAAGCCCTCCAAGTTGCTAAAACCTACCAAATCGTCTCAGGACTCCAGATTTGATCAGTTGGACCAGAAATGGTCCGAACGCTTTAACAGACTTGAGGCCTTGTTATTGGCTAAATCTTTGGAACAACCAGCACCGGCTTTTACAACTGTGAAGGTTACGCCTACACACTCTCCACCTAAAACAGTTGTCTCTTCCAAGCCCTTCATTAAACCTCAACCGACACCGACCGACCTCCGGTACTGTCTACAGATTTGCCTGGTAGTTTTCAGACTACTTTCAAGTCGACCAGCAAATCGACCACAGGAAAAGTGCTCACCGACCAACCTTCAGATCTGGCTGGTGCTGATTCACCTCTATCTCATCAAGTACCAAGCAGATCGTCGTCAGCCCCTACTAGGAGGCAGAGCACATCTTCCATGGACACAGACTCTGACACGGATATCTCCGACCGCCCCCCAGTAGACCTCTTTGTCGAGGCAGGGGAGTTGTCCGACCAAGACCTTGAGGCTTCTGCTGCTGACCCGGACTTAACCCTATCCGAAGAACAGAACTATAGGGAAACAATGAGCGGCATCAGGTCTTTTATGGGGTGGAGCCACATCCCAGAGATGGATACAACAGCATCCAGGTTGGAGGATAACCCCCTCGCGGGTCCTAAGGCACAACCCACAGGAAAAATCTCAGTCTCCATGCCTACAGACGAGTGGCTCTGCAGCAAGATGGGTAAACTGAATCTCACTCTTACAGAGGGGTACCCGTCGCGTAGCTCAGAGGCCGGTGGACTGTTCAAAGATCAATTCGTCCGCCCCCCAAGATCTCAGGCAAAGTGGTACAGCTTTGTCCCGAACCGACCCTCTAATGAACAGGATCCGAAGACTGTACACTCTTGGAATACGGACTCATCAAAGATCAATAGCACTTACAGCTGTATAGCCAAGGCTGCCGGTATTGCATCAACAGCTCCACCTTCAAGGCAGATCTCTCAAGACAACTTAAGACGCTGGGAAAAGTCGGCACGCGAGGCTTCCATCACTTGCAATCAAGCCGCCGCCTTTAATAGGTGTGTTTATAAAGTTCAAGAAAACATGCAGACCCAGCTGAAAGTAGTGAAGTCGGAACTCAGTAAAGGAAAGTCTTCTGAGAGAGTTTCACAGGCCGCTAGTGAGCTACAATTTCTACTCAACTTCAATTCCAGCATCACCCAGGCTACGGCCAAGACGCTTGAACATTTGACAGATTTCGTATTTGTCACAGTGGCCAACACTACTCTGATAAGGCGTGACGCTTACCTTTCACATCTCAAGATGGGCATCAAGCCAGATACCTTGTCCGCACTACGTACTGGACCCCTGCATATTGCCACCTTATTCCCAGACACTGTTTTGAAACAAGCCATTGCCAATTTTGAGAGTAAGGGGCAGGTCCACTCAGGAAAGAAGGGTCGTTACCACCCTTACGAGAGACAAGACAAGCGACCTGACTACAGGAAGCCCGACCGTCCCTCTTGGAAAAACATTGGCAACAAAGGACAGGGTAAGAGGGGCAGAGGCAAGGCCTCCTACTACTCCTCGCGACCAGCCAAGGGCCAGCAGTCCTTTAAATGACAATTACTTTGTAAACAGTTTACAGGAGGGACTGCTGGCCGGGAGCCAGACATTACCACAGAAAGAGACTTTAAACTTTGGAAATTTTCATGTTGTAAAAAGTGTACCTTCTGCGCCCGGGCACTCCCAAAAGAGAGAGTTAAGTCCCGGGGCAGCAGATTGTCAGACATCAAGAAATTACAAAATAAAATATGTGAACAGTGTTTCTTGTGTCACTCAGTTGTGTCCTGTCCAACCTGTGGTAAATGCCCCCAATGTTGCACAAAATCTATCTGTAGGGGCCAGACTTCAAAGCTTTTGGAAAACTTGGCTAAATCTAGGAGCCGGTCCGAAGGTAGTTCAAATCCTACGAGAGGGTTACCCCCTCCCCTTCCGGATCCGGCCCCAACTCACAAGGTCCCCTACAGTCATAAGCCGTTATGTCAATCCCCACAGGAACAGCTACCTGCTGGAGGCATTACATCAACTTATAGACAAAAAAGCAGTGGAAAGGGTTCAAAATCCCAAATCCCTAGGGTTTTTCAACCGACTATTTTTAGTCCCGAAACCCAACAACAAATGGAGGCCAATACTGGACCTAAGCAAACTAAACGTTTTCCTCAAAGTGGAAAAGTTCAAGATGGAGACACCGGAAACCATCAGAACATCCCTCCAGCAAGGGGAATGGGTCACCTCAGTAGACTTCAAAGATGCCTACTTCCACATACCGATACAGGAACAATCCAGAAAATACCTACGTTTTCATGTCCAGGGCAGGACTTACCAATTCAAGGCTTTACCTTTTGGCCTGTCCACAGCGCCCATGGAGTTCACTGTGTTAGCAAAGGAGGTGAAACTGATGGCCATACACAAGGGTATAAGAATCCACCAGTACCTAGACGACTGGTTGGTGAGAGCCAGATCCCAACGCCTTTGTCTCCAACACACCCGAATCCTGGTCAAGATGTGCCAGGACCTCGGTTGGCTGGTGAATCTAGAGAAATCAGAACTGGAACCCAAACAAGTATTCGACTTCGTAGGTTACCAGTTCGACCTCAGGTCCGGCCGGGTCAGACCGACTCCGGACCAGTGGCAAAGCCTTCAAGACAAGATACAAGCACTTTTATCACTACCGACCTGTCCGGTCCGGCAATTCATGTCCTTGATAGGCCTTCTAACAGCCACAGAAAAGCAGGTTCACCTCAGCCGACTACACATGAGACCCATACAGTGGCATCTCAAAAACAATTGGAGGGTACCAGAATCTCTAGAGAAGGTTATCCCTCTACCAAGGTCTCTGCACCCTCACTTACAATGGTGGCTAGAGGAAGACAATGTACTTCAAGGCCAACCATTACACCCAGTAAGACGTGCTCTGCAAATTTTTACAGACGCATCAAAAGAAGGGTGGGGCGCTCACTTAAACGAGCTCACTGCAAGAGGGTCCTGGTCGGTACCGGAAAGCAAGCTACACATAAACTTTCTGGAACTAAAAGCAGTTTTCCTAGCCTTAAAAGAGTTTCAAGATCTCTGTGTAGGCAAAATAGTTCTGGTAGCAACCGACAATACTACAGTAGTAGCTTACATAAACAAGGAAGGAGGAATGAGGTCGGCCCCACTGTGTGCCCTACTGTGGAGAATCTTGACCTGGTCCCAGCGGCAAGTGACTCTCAAACTCGACACATTCCAGGCCATTTAAACGTGATAGCAGACAAGCTGTCCAGGCTGGGTCAGACCAGACAGACAGAGTGGTCCCTCCTTCCGGAAGTTTTTCAACAGATATGCAGCCGATGGCACCGGCCTCAAATAGACCTATTTGCCACGAGGTTCAACCACAAATTACCTCAGTTTGTCAGGTCCCTCTCAGCCTGCCCAACCTGCCCAATCTGCTAACACAGCCCTTCAATCAGATCCCTCACAGAAATCTGACCAACCTAAATCTCCATGCCTGGCTCCTAGAGCCACAAAGATCAAAGAGCAGGGCTTCTCTGAGGCAGTGGCAGCAAGAATTGAGGCTCCTCAAAGAAGATCAACCAGATCAGTCTATGAGGCAAAGTGGACCATTTTTAAAAAGTGGTGTGTCCCTAATCAGGTGGACTTCAGGTCACCACCTATAAAGTCGGTGGCTGACTTTCTTATGTACCTCTTCGAGGACAAAAAGTTACAGCCCAGCACCATTGATGGATACAGGTCTGCCATTGCTGATAAACTAGGTGATACAACAGTTAATATCAGTAAAGATGATAATCTCACTCGCCTCTTGGAAAGTTTCCACAGAGATAGACCCAAAGGGCGGAGGGGAATACCCTCCTGGAACCTTTCCCTGGTACTACACCAGCTGACAAAGGCTCCTTTTGAACCTTAAGTTAAGGAAGCATCTCTGAAGCATCTGACCTTCAAAACTGTCTTCCTGTTAGCCCTGGGCTCGGGCAAAAGAAGGAGTGAGATCCATGCATGGCAGCATAAGAACATCAGACACCAGTCGGACTGGTCTAAGGTGTCTCTCTTTCCATCCCCCAGCTTTCTCTCCAAGAACCAGCTGGCCAAGGAGGGTCCAGGAAGTGTAGCCCCAGTGGTCATACCAGCCCTGGCTCCTACTCTGGATAGATCCCTCAAGTCTGATAGATCCCTTTGCCCAGTCAGAGCCTTGCGCTACTATCTGGACAGGATTTCAGACATTAGGCAGGATAAACAACTAGTTTTTGTCTCCCTCAAGAAAGGCTTCGACAAAGACATTTCACCTGCCACTATCTCCTCATGGATCAAGCAGACTGTGATCCTATGCTATGAGCTCTCTGATCACCAGGCCCACACCCTACATCAAGTCAAAGCTCATGATGTCAGGGCCTTTGCTGCTTCTAAGGCCTTCCAGTCGGGAGTCTCCTTGGAACAGATCTTATCAGCCTGCCACTGGAAATCTCACAATACCTTCACCCAATTCTATCTGAAAGATGTGGCCTGGGCTGATTCAGAGCTCTACCATCTTGGTCCTGTTGTGGCTGCCCAGCAGATCCACCAACAGTCTGATACTTAGAGGAGATCAGTACATACTTGTATATATTGCACATGTAGTTAAGAAGCAACAAAAAAAAAAAAAAAAAAAAAAAAAAATCTCACGTACTTCCTCCGGGAGACATTTCTATGGGACTGAACTCATCCCTCTCTTCCCCTACCTCAGAGCAGGTCTGTTAAAAAGGGGGGAGGCAAGGTCTATTCTGACGGTTCCATTCCGGATAACCGGATGATGATATTCGACCATAGCCTTAAGGGTTTTTGACTTCAGGGTCTGCCCAGGCTTGAAAAGGAATTGCCATTATTCCTAACATGAGTTCAACTTTAGTCCCTAGTAACTTATCCGCCTAGTTATTCAGCTATTGTCCATTGGATAGGATGTATAAACGCAATAAAATTGCAAATTTAATACATAAATAAAATTTTTATAAGTTAATACCCTATCCAATGGACACACAAGACCCTCCCACCGACCCCGCTATCAGCTTACTAGGGGTCTAATGGTTTAGACAACGAAAAAAGATGCTATGACGTCATGCTGTCTAGACAGGAAGGAAGTATGACACGCCATCTGGCGAGTGCACAGCATTGGACCGGCCTGGCCGGTGGTGACACAGGACGTCTTTTTCTGACGTTTGGCGGGCCGGTCTGCGCCGACTGGATAAGCTATTGTCCATTGGATAGGGTATTAACTTATAAAAATTTAATTTATTTATTAAATTTGCAATTTCATGGATCCAGAAGATCCATATAGTGATCCGGATCACTTCCAAAATTCAGCCATTTCATCCTTTTACCTTTTCAGACATATCCTGAAAATTTCATCAAAGTCCATCAATAAGTTTTTGAGCTATATTGTACACAAACACATCTGGCAGCCTGGATCCGGATGATCCAGACAGTGATCCAGATCACTCCCAAAATCTAATCACTTGTTCCTCGTCCCACTAAGGACATTTCCTGAAAATTTTATCAAAATGCACCCATAAGTTTTTGAGTTATCTGTCTTTAAAAATTACATTTCATGGATCCAGAAGATCCAGACAGTGATCCGGATCACTTCCCAAATTTAATCATATCTTCCTTTTACCATTTTGGACATATCCTGAAAATTTTATCAAAATCCATCTGTCAGTTTTTGAGTTATCTTGTTCACAAACAAACAAACAAATAGAGGGCCAAAAATGACCCTCGGTCAGGTACTTTGGCGGTCAGTGGATGACCTTAAATGAAGATCTGTAACCGGTAAGCCTGGATGCTGGTACTCCATCATGTACTCAACCTCCAAAGCCATTTTGCATAGTTTCCATGCAATGTAGTCAGCATTAAGTGTGAAAATATCTCCAAATTTGCCAAAAATGACCCTTGGTCAGGTACTTTGGCGGTCAGTGGATGACCTTAAATGAAGATCTGTAACCAGTAAGCCTGGATGGTAGAAGTCCATCATGTACTCAACCTCCAAAGCCATTTTCAATAGTTTCCATGCAATATAGTCAGCATTAAGTGTGAAAATATCTCCAAAAAGGAGAAAAATGACCCTCGGTCAGGTACTTTGGCGGTCAGTGGATGACCTTCAATGAAGAGCTTCAAGGTCAAGTTTCTGCATGCTTACAGAGGACATATATATGTATTATATACACTAGCCATAGGATTATCTGACTTTCTGTATAGGAGAACTTGGCCAAAAAGTGAAAAAATTGCCAAAAACTGACCTTTAAGAGGCCACCAGTGACCTTGAGATTGAAGGTGAAGGTCACAAAACAATAGCGTTCGTGGCATTGCCTATATATACCCACATACCAAATTTGAAAGTTCTAACTAAAATATTTTTTAAGTTATCGCGTCCAAAAGGAAATCTCTGTGGCGGCGGCGGCGTGACCGTACTGAATCCTAAGTATCCCCGACTTTCGTCTGGGGATACAATAAAGGGGCCACATGGTTTTATTCCAATTTTGTGACTTTAGGGGGACCATAGCTCCAATTATATCAACAGTTTAAGGTCACCATAAAGTCAGGATAATCCTTTGGTAAATCTTTATATGCCAAGTTTGGTTGAAAAAAGTGAAAAACTAAGTGAACTGATTTGGTCAGTAAATACACATATTCTCTAAAATTTTCAGTAAATACATGTATTTACTGATTTATGACCGGTGTTATTTCACAAGTTTACTGGTTTGACTTTCAGTAAATATGTGAAATGAAACTTTGATGTTCACTGGTTGTAACTATATAATATTAAATGGTAGACCAAACTGTAAATTATATTGGAACATTTTATTCTATATAACATTAAATGGTAAACAAAACTCTGAATTATATGGAAACATTTTATTCTATTATGATGACTATTAGAACATACTCCGGATACTTCATTTTACAGTACCTTACATGCAAATATGCTGGAAAAAGCACTGGGCTGTTAAATATTTATTTTTAAAAACTTTAGATATATGCATTCTGTAGATATTTCATTTAAGCTTGTAATATTTTCAATCCCACAGCCACTAAAGACCTATGTCATCCCTACAAATGATTAAAGCTCATTTAACTTTTCGCTATTTTTATGTGACTGATACATAAAAAGTGTTCTTATTGGGAATAAATTGTAACAAATTTTATTGTAATTTAACTTTTTACAAGTTAAATACTTACCTTATCCTCACAAGTGCTTGTTTGGTTTTGTGGAGCAAAAACGTATCGACCGACAAGAATTTTTTTAAGGAATATTCTTGTCACAAGAGGTGACCCCTTTGTGTGCGCATGTCCGCGCATGCGCCGTACTCATTGTCGACAGGTAATTGTCGAGAGATCTTCATTGTATTTTTGGTCCCCAGAAAACAAATTATGCGGGGAGGTAGGGTGGGTTTATCCTTGTGAGGATAAGGTAAGTATTTAACTTGTAAAAAGTTAAATTACAATAAAATTTGTTACATTTTATTGCGTAAAATAGCCTTACCTTATCCTCACAAGTGCTTGAATACAACCATAACAGGTGGAGGGTATTTGTTTTGGCCACACTGTTAGATGATTGACAGACAAGGGGTCACCAAATAAAGCACTGATAAGAGGATAAGATAAGCTTCCATAATCCACATCTTAGGTTATATATTACTTCTTGAACACAGATAAGTAATTTGCTAACCTCAACAAGAGATCCATGATGTGGTCGTCATTGTTGCTGCTGTTGCTGTTGTAGACAATTTTACAACAAATCATATACCAGTATTAACCATCACCCGGTATTGGCCGGAGATGGCTGCATGACTCCCCAAACAAGATGTCATCATCTGACAATGAGAATATCTCCAAGCAGGCAAACTGAACTGCATAAACTGCAGATATGGGGCCATATGTAAGCCAAGAAAGACATATGTCAGAGACACGAGACTTGTATAACTGGAGAGAACATAAATATGCGAGTCATATCAATAACATGTATAAATACACAAAAATTGACTACATGCTGAGGTGAATCCACAAGGCCCAATTTGTTCATGGACTGGTCATGGGATTGCCAAGCTACATCTTCGAGTAGAATGTAGTAAAGAATTGTGGGTCTTCCCATAACAAGAGTTTGATATCTGCTCAGGTAAGACCCCACTCTTGGAAACTAAAAAGGCAGCAATGGATCTAATATGTGTCTCAAAGTATAGATTCTGAGAATCAAAATTAAAGGACTGGCAATCTAATCATGCAGCCAGATTGATCCAGGAAGAGATAGCAGAACTCAAGATATCTCCATCAAGACTTCCTTAAAAGATATGAGCAAGATTCTTCCCCTCCTTGAAGTATTTGTACTGTCCTGATAGTAACTAAGCACTGTAAGAGAGCAGAGTGTCACATCAGTCCAACATCAGCTCAAGAAAGGTTTGTGAGCTGGAATGACCACTGGTTTGAGCCATCTGGGCCATCAGAAGCCAACTGATTCTTGCTAAAAGGCAGGAGAAGGAGACTTTCCCTTTTCTCCAAGCAGTAGTCCAGTCCAAGAAGGATCTAAGTGCTGTAAGAGGACAACGAATCAAGAGTCCAGGCAATTTGAGTTCAGGAATGATCTGGAGCTGAAGTGACCACTGGAGGTAATCTAGACCAACTGAGGCTAATAGGTCCTTGCTGAAAAGGTAGGTAGGAGGGAGAACTGTAAACTCCTTCCTATGAGGCTTGTGTCTGAAGGAGCCAAAGTCCCAGAATACACTTCCAATGGCATTGCAACAGTCTTGCAAGTCAAACTTCTTTAGACTGACCTTCTTTTAAAGGTTAATAAGGAGCCTTTTGTGAAAACCAAGAGAAGCAAAGGCAAATCCCTTGATGCTGCACCTCTGCTAGCAGTGGACTTCCCTCTATAACACTTGCAATAGGCCTATAAAGATGCAGGCTTTGGCTCAACTCCTGCACAAAAAATGTAAATGATCAGCTATGGCTGCTGCAAAGCCAACAATAGTGACAGGTTTCAGATTTTTGCAAGCAAATGGATCAAAAAATCTGGTATAATTGAGACCGTAGGCTCTGAGATGGCCACTTTATTCTGTGGGTACCAGAGCTCAAAATGGCCCATCATGACTCATGCATTCCAAGATGAGGGTCCTTGAGATGCCCTAAATCTCTCTATCCCTTGCCCAGAGAAAGATATAAGAGATTCTGAGTGGTGTTAAGGTGCCAAGCATGAAGGTGCCAATGCAACAGATTCAGATGGTATTTCTGACTGAATGGCTGTTTCTGAGACCAGTGAAGTAGCTGTAAAGGAGGTTTGGTTGAAAGACTCACCAGACCCCAAAGCCAATGTATCATGGGCCACCAAGGAGCCACTATAATCATTTTGCACCTGGTGTTCACTTGTTCAATGACTTTTTGGAATAAGTGGTATAGGACAAAAGGCCTAGCCGTCCAGAACCTCCAACAAGATGTTTAATTCATATGTGTTCAGAGCATCTGCATCCGGGACTGGCAACATAGAATGGAGGTTTATGACTGATATTGGTGGCAAACATCTCTACCATTGGTATTTGACAAACTATGTAAATCAAATAGAATATTAAAGATGAAGACTCTCCTGTCTGTATTATTTCGTTCTTTGTGGAGAGGCTGTCATGACATCTAGGCAACCCTGAATATATCTGGCTCATATGAGAATATTTCAAGGATTGCAGTAGGCCAAGATGCAGCATACCTGCATAAAACACCTATTGTTGATTTGTGCCAAACTTGCACGTTGTCTAGAACCATAAAGGGAGTAAGAACCATTCTGTACATATTACTTTTGTCACTTCTGTAGAGGTCATTGAGCATGACATTTAAGTAACCCCAGAATATTTCTGTCTCTTATGAGTATATTTCAAGGATTGTAGTAGGCCAGGATGCGCCAAACCTTTATCCCTTCTGGAGATGATGTTGAGTATGACCTTTAAGCAACCAAGAATATGTCTGTTATGAATATATTTCAAGGATTGCAGTAGGCCAAGCTGCGCCAAACTAGGAGGTATACGCTCCCCCCCCCTGTTTGTTCAGATAACCGAACACAGTGGTGTTGTCTGATGTTATCAGAATTCTTTTGTGTGGAATTTGTCTTGAAGGTTTTTAAGGGCTGAACACACTGCCTTCAGCTGTATGACATTGAAATGTAATATATACATTTTTAACTGTCCAAAGCCACTAACTGTGATGCTTATAGATGGGATCATCAACCCTGGTTTAATGCATCTACGAAAATAAGGGAATTGTGCACCTGTGTATAGAAAGGCATCCTATTTCCCATTTTTTGGCATTTTCCACCAGTGAATATGCTTTTTCAGAAGGATTTGAAACAGGAATTCTCACAACTAGTGACTGGAGATATTGCCAGTTTTTTCTAGATACCACTGAAAGGCACACATACATAACTGACCCATTGGTATAATCTTTTCCAAAGATGCTGGTATCCCTACCTGGGATATAAGCAACCTTGAGGTTAACTGTGATGAGATCGCCATGACTTGAATAGATTCTCAGGTATTTAATTTTTTCGAGGTAGAAAGAAACTTCCTGGTACCAAAATGCAGTGGTCACCCAGGAAATCGATATAACGAGGCCCAGTTGATGAATAATTGGATGAGTTCTTTGGTTTGAACCCAATACTGGTGTCTTTTACGTACACAAACCACCAGTAGTCTAGGTATATGGTGAAAGAAATTTCCTGGTACCAAAATGCAGTGGTAACCTAGGAAATCGATATCACGAAGCCTAGTTGATGCATAATTGGATGAGTTCTTTGGTTTGAACCCAATACTGGTGTCTTTAAGTACACTAAACAACCAGTGGTCTAGGTATATGGTGAACTCCTATTCTGTGAAACTGAAGAATGAGATTTGCCTCTTTACTACTCGCATGATACTGTAGAGGTGTCGTTAACCCGAATTTTATAATGCTTTGAACTGATAGGTTTGCCAGTGTACATTAAACTGAAGTAGATGTTGAAAATCTTGGTGAGTCGGTACATAAAAGAATGCATCTTTTGTAACCGAATTTCTAATAATTTCTGCTGTCTCCAGTTTAAATGATGGGACAAGCAGGTATTTATTGTTGTAGTAAACGCACTTCACTCGTGGGCCGTGACCGTTGAAGTCGTAGTTAGAAATCAATTCAGGACACTGAGATCTATCACAGGTCGTCATTAGCCGAGTTTCTGTACAAGAAATAAACTGCCATAGAAACCTGAAGTTCTGCAATTGTTGAGTGGATAACTCGCTTTCTTTTGAAGCATTTTAGCGGTATATTTATATTTAGTACTGTAGCCATGTTTTCCTGTCTGACGTCATCGCTTTGCATTGTGGGTAGTACAGGCATTGGTGAATTCGATTGGGGAGTAATTCGACAACTCCGTCTCAAGATTCGCACAACTCTGGGATGGCAATGAAAATCTCCCATCACTGTCAGTAACACTGCAAGAAGAGCCTCCATGGTGACTTGCCTTATAGTGTAGCCACGTTCTTCTGTATCCCTCTGTCCTGGTAAACAAGGAAGAGTGGTACGATGATATTTTGTAGTTAGGACTTCAACACCATATCTCATCTAGCCAGTTTGATCTTCGTTGAGTTTGCAGAAGAATTAACTCAAAAGTCACAGTATTCCTTCCATTGGAGACATGGTCATAGGAAGGTTTAATTCTTCAACAGGGCTGAAAAGACAAGCAGTGCACATACTGCCCCAAAGATGTCTGTTGGATCTTCATCTAAATCTACAGCAAATGAAGGTAACCTGTCCTTATTTTCATGTCTGAGAAGCAGGAAGTTCACTGTACCTGGTGGGAAGCAAAATAATAACTGCAAGGATCAGTGGATATGCTTCTGTAGTCGTTCTTTGGAGGGAGACCTGTTACTGTACCAGAGTGGCGCTCCACCCACAGTAAAGAATCTACGACCTCCTTGCAAAGACAACTGCATTCTTTCTTCTTTGTTTTCGAGCATACGCTAATACTCATGTTATGCCATCAATAAAGGGACAATAAAGCAGTTTTCCACTGAAAACTACGGGAGCTCCTCTCTGCATACCTTTTCATCGACACGGAGGAAGTTCCAGTCGAATAATGGGTGAGTACAGCCGAAGATATACACGTCTTCCACTGAAGACTTTACAGCAACATCTTCTTGCACATCTAATTCTGACCCTTTTCAGGACAAGGGAGGCAGAATAGTGGTAGTACCAGTCGAATAATGGATAAATACAGGTAGGTGCACGCTTGCACGCTTCAAAACTTCATAGATCTTCGTCTGTGAATGGACGATAATAAAAGAAAATACGTGTTGCTCCCATATCGACCAAAAATATAATGAAGATCTCTCGACAATTACCTGTCGACAATGAGTACGGCGCATGCGCGGACATGCGCACACAAAGGGGTCACCTCTTGTGACAAGAATATTCCTTAAAAAAATTCTTGTCGGTCGATACGTTTTTGCTCCACAAAACCAAACAAGCACTTGTGAGGATAAGGTAAGGCTATTTTACGCAATAAAAAGAAGTTTAAGAAATTAATTTAAATATCTAAATTTTAACATAATTTAACTGTACTTGCATTCAGCAAAAATTTTACCTTATCATTTAAGACAACATGATTCACACTCAAACAAGTCTGCATGTATTCTCGAAGAATCTCTTGTTAAACAGAGATTTTTAGTAAGTGGTTTCTTGATTTTATTTCAATCAAGGCTTAATATTTTGCCATTTTCTGGTAGATTTATGACTTCAATGTAGGTACTAGCTACTTGAACAAATAATTCTTGTTAGAAACAATGAAAAGCCAAGCTAGCCCCTAACTGGATTTCTTCATAATCTTTCAGAGGGACTTAATCTCTTTTAAGGCATCTATGGTTATGGTGTGGCTTCCTCTATTGAAGGGACAACATTAAAGGGCAGTTTTATTCAACCCCAATTATAGATCTAAATTTTATTGGTGACATTTGGAAAAGAATTCCATTTTTAAAATACATTGTTAAAACTACAGTGAAATTCAGTTTTTGAACAAAAAATATATCTTAATCTTATTGCCTTGCTTATTGGTCCTTATACATAAAACATCATAATTTGACAAATATTTGGATATTTAAATAATTCTATAACTTGTCTATGTTATAATTTATTTTAAATGAAAAAAAAATTACAAGTTTTTATCACATATCATACGCAAATGCTTTTGAAATTTTAAAGTGATGCTAAATGGATATCCCAGTGCTGGATTGTAAACAAGTATCAAACTTTGAATATGACAAAGTCGTTTAAAGTTTGAAATAACTGTTAATATGAAGACATAGCAGATAACACCCAACTACATATATTTAAGATATAAAGTCTTCATGATGATTTTAGTAAGTAGAGAAAATAACATCTACGAGAAACAAAATGTGTGCAAAGATAAAATATTAAAACAAGACATTTCAATAGCAAGATGACCACACTAATCTGTAAACTAAAAACTAGGAAGCACACCTACAACCCCTAAGCAATGTCCCTACCAACTATCAACTACTTACACTTTACAGTTTGAGATATTGCCTGGACAAAATTTTAAAGGTCAAGGTCATTACAGCAAGGTCAAATCAAGGTATAATAACACCCAGCTACATATATTTAAGATATAAAGTCTTCATGATGATTTTCGTAAATACGCGTATTTCTTGGACCAAAAAAACTAGTAAATACGCGTATTTACTAAAATTTTCAGGGAATATTTACTGATTTTGCATATTTACTGTAACATATATATTCATCAGGTTTTAGCAGGCATTTGCCATACTTCCTAGTTAAGGCTGGGACTTCTCTGGCTGGGATTTGAACACCACCTTCAGGTGGGTGGCTTGTGGCCATGATGAACTGCAACTATAGAGCAGAAAACTACAAACATTAAAAACTACAATTTGAATTGGTGTCTTTGTACTAAACAAAACTGGACACTATAAACTGGCATTAACCTTTTGTCTACTGCTTCATTTATTGCATAAATTGATCAGAAAATCAAAACAGGTCCATGCTTTAACATGATAGCTTTTTTGGCAAGATTTTACAAAATCTTTGTGGAGAGGAGTAAATCTAAAGGCCAAATCTTACAGGTCATAGGAAACATTTTTCACAAAAATTGTGAAGTTAACTTAATTCAGTAGACAAACAACCTATAAGAATGAAAATGTGGTTTATTTTAGGAAATATATGGTACAAGAGCCATAAATAGCATTAGAAAAAATAAATATCACCAAGTGGAGTAAAAAGCCGACATATTGTTTTTCTCGTAGATGATTGATGACGTCACAAGTTCATAACGAAGTTCTGTTTAGTTGGAGATATAATGTACACATTTACAAACTAAAGGAAGATAACATATGTTTCTTTGCCAGAAAAAAGCTCACTTGCCTTTATTTTTTCCATATGCTGTTTTTTTCAAGTTTTACCTAATTTTTAACCACTAACAATTCTAACAAACACAGATATACTAGAAGTAGACTTGTCTTGGAATGCAGAAAGAGTAAACATCTGTATGAGATATTGCCTCCTCCCATTTTTTCAAGGTTTTAAACGGTAATGAGAAAGTAGCCTTTCACAAGTTAGATATTTACATAAAACTAAGAATCTGTTGAGAAATTCAAAAGTTGTCATTAAAATGTACTGGATACTGTTTTTTGCCTTTAATCATCGGTACTTCTATCAAGATAAGGTATGATGTAAAGTGAAATCAAAATATACAATTTTTTTCATTTGCATAAATCATTTATAAAAGCATGCTGTTGTAGTCAAATTTATTGAACTTATTCTGAAAGAATCCTTAAGTTCTAACTTTTATATTAGCAGTTCATGAAATAATTCAGTACATAATGGGTTTTCCTTAAGATATAGTAGTTCAGTACTTCTTGACCTTAAGCTTGGATAATTTTAAGTTCTGGAAATTAATTGGTAACATTTTCTTCTCAATTTAAGCCTTTGCTGAGACCAAGAAAAAGGAATTGCATTTGGGGGATCAACAGTATACACTGTAGATGGCTAGACGCATTATGTATACCATGAAAGCAGCATTGCTTACAGTTTTGGTGGGAAGTTCTGAACTAATTTGGGGAACATATATGATCATCCTTGCTTGAGGCCCAGTTCTAAAGACCTTTATGTTGTATTTATTTCATCTAGCAATAATTAGTTTTCGAAATTGAAAAAATAACTATCAAAACTCATCTCAGAGTTGAACCTGGTTGACTGCATTGTTTTGTGATTTTTATCCAACTTGCTTAATACCTCTCTTATGTTTTATCTGAAACAAATATAAAAGATACTCTCAAGGCTATTTCAGAAACTTACTGTGGCAGAATGATGTCTTATAAACAAATAAACTTCATAAAAACAGACAGTGCAATCTTTTAAATATATATGTATTAAAAGGCGTACCAAAATGATAGTTTGTTTACATTGTCATGAACCTGTGACGTCAAGGCTAGTACTTTTTACGGGAGTTGTCAAGTGAAAAATAATGGCGACAGTTGTGAAAATCTTGAAAAAACAGCCAGAAAGTGACTGAATATACCATATGTAACCTTGTCCAGACACATCTTATTTTTACAGAAATTGGACTTTCATTTGTATATGTAATTATTGACGAATGATCTGAAAATGCTTCCTATGACCTTTAAGACCTTAAGAATCCTGAAGTTCATGCACATGAAAATTTGTTTCCCCAATATTTGAAGACATTCGAGAGGGAATAACAGTTTGAGTAAATGTTCAAGGAATTATCTCAGAAACTGCAACAATGAGAAAACTGACCTAAAAATGAGCTATGAATTTGGTACTTTTAATCGGCTTTTATTACATTGAAGTACCAGACAAGGTAGAACCCAAGGTAGCAGCCAATCATTTCATACAGGGCATTTATGCGAAAGCTTAGAGCCAAAATGAGGAGTGTTTAACATCATAAGAAAGATATGTGCAGCCTTTAATGACAACCAAATCTCACTATCTCAAAAGATTCCCTGCCCATGACTTTTTGTTTCACATCCCAAACTTCAGATTCCCTCTTCATATACACAACCAAACTCATTTTACCTGAACTGAACGGCCCAAGGTTAAATCTGACTTCCAGCCCATAATTTCCTATAGGTTGCTTTCATATCCCAAACCTCAACAACCAATAATAAGCAAGATCTATACACTTTAGGTTTTGTTTCACACCTAAAACCTCCTGGACCTTAACCCTTTCGCTACTGAAGGAACATTATTCCACCGGACTGTAGCCATATGACGTCATATCACGTCAGAAACGCCAATAAATTAAAATAGCAACTCACTACCTTATACACTTCATTTGCGGTATTTTTCGGTATGTTTCATTAGGAATTGATGAAAGTCGAATGGGAAAATTTGTGGGAATTCCCCAGATAAAAATAACCACGAGTAAACAATATGCAGCTATATGCGGTAAATACGGCAATATATACAAAAACCAGTTAAAATAGGTAAAAATGGTGAATTTTTTTAAAAATATAGCATAACTTGTATATATTTTACTTAAGCAATCGTTTTAATACTGCTGGACCAAAGAAAACATATTGCAGTATACTGAAGGGAAAGAAGAAATCAGTATTATTGCCGTCGACCCTGTGTCGACAGACATGGTACCATGTAATACACATTAGCGTCGACTGCTAGACGTCAGATGGTAGCGAAAGGGTTAACTTTTACCAAAGTCAACATATCTTCCACAAACAACCTACAGCTGATAGCAAGCCACAGCTTCTATATCAAAGAAAAGTTTATTATTTTCAAAGCAATGGTCATAGTGAGCACTAGTGGGTAAATCATTTATCGATAATACCGATATTGTTTCAGGAGAGGGTTGCCGATATTGACATAAAAGCATGTACATCAATATCGCCAACTGATGTATAACGTAAAACTTACACTTAAAATATTTGAAACAAGACCAATGCCGTGGTATGTATCTCCCGCCGAGCATTACAGGGGAAGAAATACCTTTCGCGAGATATTCACAATTTTTCATTTTCCGCTGAAATCCAAGATGGCAGCCAAAAGTGGTGAAAAACTGAAATTTTTCCCCTAGGCACAGAATATTGTTGTACTACCCTGTGGGTCAAAAATTCGCTCGAAATTGCTCTATCTCTTACCATTTTGAAGAGATTTTCAATGTTAATTTTTCGCAAAAATCCAAGATGGCCGGCAAAAGTGGCGAAAATTGAATTTTTTCCCCTTTGCATAGGATACTCTTGTACTACCCTGTGGGTCAAAAATTCACGCGAAATCGCTCTATCTCTTACAGTTTTCGAGATATTCACACTTTTTCATTTCCTGCTAAAATCTAAGATGGCTGCCAAAAGTGGTGAAAATTGAAATTTTTCCCCATTGCATAGGACACTTGTACTACCCTGCAAGTCAAAAATTCACTCGAAATCGCTCTATCTCATACGGTTTTCGAGATATTCACACTTTTTCACTTTCCGTAAAAATCCAAGATGGCCGCCAAAAGTGGCGAAAATTGAAATTTTTCCCCTTTGCATAGGACACTCTTGTACTACACTGTGGGTGAACAATTTGTTCGAAATCGCTCTGTTATGGTTTTCGAGATATTCACACTTTTTCACTTTCCGCAAAAATCCAAGATGGCCGCCAAAAGTGGCGAAAATTGAAATTTTTCCCCTTTGCATAAGACACTCTTGTACTACCCTGCAAGTCAAAAATTCACTCGAAATCGCTCTATCTCATACGGTTTTCGAGATATTCACACTTTTTCACTTTCCGTAAAAATCCAAGATGGCCGCCAAAAGTGGCGAAAATTGAAATTTTTCCCCTTTGCATAGGACACTCTTGTACTACACCGCAAGTCAAAAATTTGCACGAAATCGCTCTATCTCTTATGGTTTTCGAGATATTCACACTTTTTCATTTTCCGCTGAAATCCAAGATGGCCGCCAAAAGTGGCGAAAATTGAAATTTTTCCCCATTGCATAGGACATTCTTGTACTACCCTGCAAGTTAAAAATTCACTCGAAATCGCTCTATCTTGTACAGCTTTCGAGATATTCACACATTTTCACTTTCCGCAAAAATCCAAGATGGCCGCC
Organism: Sabellastarte sp. h YS-2021; assembly: GCA_964017235.1. NCBI lineage: Eukaryota > Metazoa > Annelida > Polychaeta > Sabellida > Sabellidae > Sabellastarte > Sabellastarte sp. h YS-2021. The sequence goes on along the minus strand of OZ024927.1, from coordinate 135,810,099 downwards.
AAAAGTGGCGAAAATTGAAATTTTTCCCCTTTCCATAGGGCACTCTTGTACTACCCTGCGGGTCAAAAATTCGCTCAAAATCACTCAATCTCTTAGGGTTTTTAAGATATTCACACTTATTTTCCGCTAAAATCCAAGATGGCCACCAAAAGTGGCGAAAATTGAAATTTTTCCCCTTAGCATACAATACTGTTGTACCACCCTGTGGTTCAAAAATTCGGTCGAAATTGCTCTATCTCTTACGGTTTGCGAGATATTTGCGACTTTTCACATTTTCACTAAAAGTAGCAATAAACTAGACCAAGGACGCATCTGTGGCCAGATGCAAAATGTATCTACCGGCAAAGGCAAAAGTAGCTATTACTCAGTTATGCCACAAGCTAGAGGTCTGAAATTTTACTATGTTATAGCTGACCCAAAAGTAGGTGAATAACAGATTTGCACAAAATTCTCTAAATGCAATAGTTTTCAAGTTACTCACTTAGCTATTGAGATAGACACCCAAGTTTCTCACCATGTTGTAGCTATGGAAAAAGTAGCTGAATGACATATTTTAACAAGGTGCTCTAAATGTAATACTTTTCAAGTTATAATTGATTTAGTCCATGATTTCATAACTTTTAATGCATTAAAAATTATTTAAAAAATTCATAAAAAATAATTAAAATAGATCCAAGTCTGACACTCACACAAGGGAATCTACTTGTGGCCTAGTACATATCAGCAAGATATGAGAGAAATCCCTGCAATAGTCAATGAGAAAATTGTGATAAAGTGTTGAAATTTTCACACTTAGGGTGGTGGGTACCTCACTTATAATGGCTCTAGCAAACAGACAAACAAACACATCTGCATGCCTTGAACAATTTTTCATCCTAGAAAGATAAGCGATCCTTTTAAAAAGAAACAGCATGTCTCTGGGCCCTGTAGTTTTGAGAAGTCTTTCTATAGTACGTGTACACAGACGCTGCAGAGTGATGCCATAAAAAAGGAGCATGTCTCTGGGACTTGTAGTTTTGAGAAGTCGTTCATGCGTACGCGTACACAGACGCTGCAGAGTGATGCCATAATGTCAGCTGACTGGTAAGTCAGCTGACATAAAAAGCAGCATGTCTCTGGGACTTGTGGTTTTGGAGAAAAAGTTGTATGCAGAGTGATGCCATAAATTACAAACTTTTATGTCATACTTTTGTAGATTTTCAAGGGTTTTTGATTAGAACTGCCTTGTTTGGTTTTTACTTCCTGTTCTGGTTTCCATTCGAATGGGGATATGCTAAAGTAAAATGTTTTCAGTCTCCCGGATTTGGACTAGTTAGTAGACAATATTACCCCGCCCGATATTGAAATATTTTTACGTTCAATATCGATGTCCATACAGCCAAACGATTTACTCACTAGTGGCCACCTTGTTTTGCAGTCGGGGCAAAATTATTTCCAAAGTGGCTTTTGTAATATATCCTAGGTTTAACCTTCCACCAAGATCAGTAGCAAGAAATCTCTACACACCAGGTTGGGCGAGTTGGTAGCATAAGAAAACGTAATTCAAGGGATTCATCTGTTGGAAACATATCTAAACCTCCACTGATAAATGAATCAGTAGACAAAGTTAAAGTTTAAAACAAAATTTTTGGTGATGTAAATGTTCCACTTAACATAAAATATATAAACTCGACGAGTGTAAATCACATATATTTTTAGACAGGTACTGCCTGTAAGAAATCCACAGTATGATTACTCTTGTAAATGGCAATCTTTAACACTATATACCAGGTCCTTTTCTTTAACTGTTTTGTGTTTCTGTTTCTCCATATGTAGTTTTTCCATGAAATCAAACTCTTCAAATGCTCTGTTTGCCAATATTTTTGAGAGTCTCCATCCATCTGGTTGAAAGTTTTCATCACGCTTGTCTATAAAATAAAGTAATAAATTTACAGTTACAAGATGAAGATCCTTTATCCATATATGAGCCACAAAATAATATTCTGACAAGTCGCTAATCACTTTCTTGTATATGTACAATTTATTTATTTATTTTTTTTCGCATTTAGTAGTTCCTCGTGAAACCACTGATCAATCCAGCGGTGCAGATGAGCTCAATAATAACATTCTACCAGGAAGGCTACAGATTGACCCTTTTTGTACAAAAGCCCTCAAAATAAAACAGACCATGCCCTGATGTGGTAGTTCTCTCCTGATGTATTTATATTGAAAGAATTTTGTTTGCAGCAGCTAGCTATACCCGAGAATAGAATATATAATTGTATTTAAGTGGAAGAGGCATGTTTAACTTACTTGTAATCAGTTATTTTCATGTATCAAGTGAATATGGTGTTTCTCTGGGGAAATTAGGAAACTAACCAAATATATTTAGAGGAAATGTCTGCTTGGGACTTTGCTGCAAATTACATTGTGTGACATTTAATACAAACCATGACAAAAATCCTCGACTTTAAAATTGGAATATCTGTTTCTGTAAAACCTGCACACTAATATGTTCACAATTTACAGTGGATCTCGATCTCACCACAATCCAGTTTATGTCTAACAAAGTGGAAATAATATGTACATCATATCCTGAACCAGGAGGAATATTAATACTGGTCCACACGAATGCTTGGGAGTGTCTATTATATGTCAAAACTTAAGTGTGGACATGAATATTATGGTTGGAACATAATGTAAAAGCACACTTGTATCAACAAAACTAATGTGGGTTGATGATATATTGTTTAGTAAAAAGGTTCACTTGCTCAATTATAAAACTTTAGTTCTGTAATTCAAGTACCCAAACATTCAATATTATAGGTACTGGACATATACTTCACGCATTAATCAAGATAAAAGGGCACATCATAAAGAATTTGAATCATGCTGATTTTAGACATGTGCATATAACTCTAGCAAGAGCACTGGTATCTCAATAGCATTCTTTTTCAAGATTACTCTATTCAACAGCAACCTTGGAACTTGTGATTCGAATCTATAGCAAGGCATATATACAGTATAATTAGTATGTTAGTAGTACAATTAGTAGCATAAATCCCCAAGAAATGGGCAAGAATTTAGAGAGCTGAAACTTGCACACCATATTAACATGCAAAATGTAAAGATCGATAATTGAACGACTTATTTTGTGAAAATAGCATCAAAGATGCCCGTACCCCACAGTCTGGGGAAACAGTTTTCAACACCATGACATATAAAAATAGTGAAAGAGTACAAACACTGGGATACTTTGAGCAGTGTCAAGTATATAAAGGTCCAAATAATGTTTAAGTAGAGAAAATAATGTCTAAGAGAAAGAAAAGTATGTAAAGATTAAGTATTAAAACAATTCAATAAACTAAAAATTATGAAGCTGTAAAATTTATTAACTGCGGAATGGCTGTCAATGAAAATATCACAATTATGTAAAGTACATGTAATAATCAGTTACAGCAATCCATATATGTTTGTCACAAGCGAACTATGTCTCAAATATGGAAGGTGAACACACTTTGGCAGAGCCAAAGTTAAAGGTCACATCATGATGCACACCTATACCCCCCTAACCAATGTCCCCACCAAGTGTATACCTTCTACACCTTACAGAATCCAAGAAATAGCCTGGACAAGATTATAAAGCTCATGGTCACTACAAGGTCAAACGTCAAATCAAGATCACACCATGATGTTGCATACCTACAACCCCCTAACCCATGTCCTTACAAAGTATCAACTTCCTACACTACAGTTTCAGAGATATTGCCAGTCACTAAGGCAAGATCAAAGCCATACCAAGACATTTCACACCTACAACCCCCTAACCCATGTCCCTACGAAGTATCAACTTCCTACACTTTACGGTTGCCGAGATAATGCCTGGAAAAGATTTTATAGGTCAAGGTCACTACAAGGTCAAAGGTAAAATCAAGGTCACACCATGACATTGCACACCTACAAACCTAACCAATGTCCCTACAAAGTATCAACTTCCTACACATTACAGTTTCCAAGATATAGCCCAGACAAGATTATATAGGTCAAGGTCACTACAGCAAGGTCAAAGGTCAAATCAAGGTCACACCATGAGGCACACCTACACCCTCTAACTAATGTCCCTACGACGTATCAACTTCTAACACCTTATGGTTTCTGAGATATAGCCCGGACAAGATTTTCAAACTCAAGGACACTACGGAAAGGTCAAATCAAGGTCACATCATGATGTTGCACACCTACACCCCCAACCAATGTCCCTACCAAGTATCAACTTCCTACACCTTATGGTTTCTGAGATACAACCCCAACAAACTTTTTCCCGCTGTCTGCCCACCCGCCTGCCCATCCGGACACCAGTGGCGAAAACAATACTATGACAGCCCGGGCTGTGGGGTGAAAAAGCTCAATTCTTATTGATTAGATATTTATGCACACCAGAGGATAAAAATAGATATTTTACATGAACAAATAATTTGTCAGTCATTTGTGACCTCAATGTCAAAATTGACTGGGCTTGGATTAATATCTAATATACTTAATGTATAGACCCATTAGATCTAGTTTCTTAGAAAAAGTGCTCAAATGCAACTGTAAGTAAAAAGCAGTTTTTAGGTTTAATGGAAAAAAAGAGTTCTCATGCAAAAGAACATCCCTTTACCATATTGTTAATATGAAGGAAATATTACAGGGCCATTATTAATTTCCCAGTGAAAATTACAGTTTTACTATATTTAATCCATTAGATTCTAGGATATACACCCAGTTTATGTTTTCAGTGAGTAAGGCCCACACTGTATATTACCATCAAATGAACATAAAGCACTAGCTTTATGGTGAATGCTGTTGCATTTCATTGCTAAAATTTGTGTCAACCTCAATGAAAATTCTTTAGGCATACTGCTTCCAAGTCTTTCCAAAGTCCCAGTATAATGCTTGATACCTGAAGATGGATCTAGTAAAAAATACCATGTTAGTTACTTTAAGCACTATTAACATTTGGTGTTCAGACCATATGTGAATAAAACGTATTGGCAAATTTTGTTGTTTCGGCCATGGTTCGGGTAGAATAACAGAAAAGTGAGGTACAGTTTTATTATAATACTAGTCATTCAGCATCATGCATTCTTAGTTTTTGAGCTGAAAAAAGTACAAGTTCCAAATGTAAAGCTTAAAAATGCATGCAAGTCTCCAATTTTTGTCCAGTTTAATAAGGCAAGGAACATGCTATGTGGGTTTTAACTGTACCATTGGTCATAACCCATTTCAGGGCACTATACTGTTCAATTTTGGTGAATTTTCAATTCAATCATGTTCAACAGTTTTAAGTAATAATTTGATTATTCACTTTATGAAAATATTGTCAAATAGGTTTATATTTTGATAGAGGTCCTCAGTGGCCTAGTGGTTAGCAAGTTTGGCATCTAATCATAGGCTGTCACCTCTGTGGGTTCGAGTCCCACAAGTGGCAATTCTGAGGACCTGTCCCAATATGACCCTGGCTGTTGAACGGGACGTAAAACCCCAACTTTGACTTTGACTTTGTTTATATTTTGACAAATATTACTCACTGTTTTCACTAACACTGTAAAATCCTAATGATACACTACAGGCAACATGTTATATAATTAGTTGATAATTATAAATATATTTTACCATCAAATGGACAAAATACATAGGTACTGTGGCAGGCTTTGTTTTTTTCAAAATCTAGGATTTCTTTCAATTTTTCTTCAAACAATAATTTTTGTGTAAGTAATTCTGGTTTACTGAGCCCAGCTATCAGACCTTCCTCCATCTCATACATCGACAACAGTGGAGTTGCGAAGTCTGCTATTACCAGCACTTGCTACAACAAGAAATAAAATGCATGTGACTCAACACAGTAAATTGGAAAAGAAAAAAAATTAAAAGACTATTCTGAAACTGGAAGTTAGTTTATTGTAAATAATTAGAAAGAACAAGACCACTACCGTGGTATTATCTCCCGCCGAGCATTGCAGGGGAAGAAATACCTTTTCCGAGATATTCACAATTTTTCATTTTCCGTTAAAATCTGAGATGGCCGCCAAAAGTGGTGAAACCTGAAATTTTTCCCCTAGGCACAGAATACTGTTGTACTACCCTGTGGGTGAAAAATTCACTCGAAATCGCTCTATCTCTTACCATTTCGAAGATATTTTTAATGTTTATTTTCCGCTAAAATCCAAGATGGCCGCCAAAAGTGGCGAAAATTGAAATTTTTTCCCCTTTGCATAAGATACTCTTGAAGTTTTTCCCCTTTGCATACAACACTGTTGTACTACCCTGCGGGTCAAAAATTCACTCGAAATCGCTCTATCTCGTACGGTTTTTCAAGATATTCACACTTTTTCATTTTCTGCAAAAATCCAAGATGGCCGCCAAAAGTGGCGAAAATTGAAATTTTCCCTTTTCCATAGGACACTCTTGCACTACCCTGTGGGTCAAAAATTCGCTCAAAATCGCTCTATCTCTTACGGTTTTCGAGATATTCACACTTTTTCATTTTTCGCTAAAATCCAAGATGGCCGCCAAAAACTTAAATTTTTCCCCTTTGCATAGGACACTCTTGCACTACCCTGTGGGTCAAAAATTCGCTCGAAATCGCTCTATCTCTTATGGTTTTCGAGATATTCACACTTTTTCGTTTTCCGCTAAAATCCAAGATGGCTGCCAAAAGTGGCGAAAATTGAAATTTGTCCCTTTTGCATAGGACACTCCTGTACTACCCTATGGGTCAAAAATTCGCTCAAAATCTATCTCTTACGGTTTTCAAGATATTCACACTTTTTCATTCCATTTTCTCTAAAATCCAAGATGGCCGCCAAAAGTGGCGAAAATTGAAATTTTTCCCTTTTCCAGAGAACACTCATGTACTACCCTGTGGGTAAAAAATTTGCTCAAAATTACTCTATCTCTTACAGTTTTCGAGATATTCACACTTTTTCATTTTTCGCTAAAATCCAAGATGGCCGCCAAAAGTATCGAAAATTGAAATTTTCCCCTTTTCCATAGGACACTCGTGTACTACCCTATGGGTCAAAAATTCGCTCAAAATCGCTCTATCTCTTACGGTTTTCGAGATATTCACACTTTTTCATTTTTCGCTAAAATCCAAGATGGCCGCCAAAAGTGGCGAAAATTGAAATTTTTCCCCTTTGCATAGGATAGTCTTGTACTACCCTGTGGGTCAAAAATTCGCTCAAAATCGTTCTATCTTGTACGGTTTTCGAGATATTCAAGTTTTGCCATTAAAAGTGACTTACTGAAAGGAAAACGATCAAAGTAGCTATTACTCAGTTAGCTATGGACTTACAGCTGTAAAACTTTGCCACCATACAGAACATTAAAAGGTAGGTGAACAACATATTTGGCAAAAATCCTCTAAATGTAATAGTTTTGCAGTTATAAATGATTTACTCAATGGAGAACCATCAAAGTAGTTATTACTCAGTTAGTTATGGACTTACAGCTCTCAAAATTTGCCATTACACAGTACATAAAAAAATAGCTAAACAACATAGTTAGCTATGGACTTACAGCTGTGAAACTTTGCCACGACACAGAACATTAAAAAGTAGGTGAACAACATATTTGACACAAATCCTGTAAATTTAATAGTTTTGCAGTTATAAGTGATTTACTCAATGGAGAACCATCAAAGTAGCTATTACTCAGTTAGCTATGGACCTAAAGCTCTCAAAATTTGCCATTACACAGTACATCAAAAAGTAGGTGAACAACATATTTGATAAAAATCCTTTAAATTCAACAGTTTTGCTGTTCTAAGTGATTTACTCACTGTTGAAATTCAAAGTAGCCATTACTCAGTTAGCTATGGAGGTACAGCTCTGAAACTTTTCCACAACACAGAACATTAAAAAGTAACTGATTAACATATTTGACAATAATTCCCTAATTTCAATAGATTTGGAGGTATAAGTGATTTACTGAATGTTGAAATTAAGAAATTCCAAAGTAGCTATTACTCAGTTAGCTATGGACTTACAGCTCTGAAAATTCACCACAACACAGTACATCAAAAAGTAGGTAAACAACATATTTGACAAAAATCCTGTATATTCAATAGTTTTTGAGTTATAAGTGACTTGCTCAATGGTCAAATGTTAAACTTAGTGTATCTATTACTCAGCTAGCTATGGTGCTACAACTTGGAAATCTCACCATGATATAGTACATGAAGGAGTTGTTCAACAACATATTTGAGACCAATATTGTAAGTAACAGTTACAAAGATAAAAGCAACTTACTCATTTTGGTCATTGTTAAAAACAGAAAATAGCTATTACTCACTTAGCTATCAAGATAGACCCCTAAAAATGGTACCATCTTGTAGGCATGGAGAAAGTAGCTGAACAACATATTTTACAGAAATGCTCTAAATGCAGTTGTTTTGGAGTTATGAGCACTTTACTGAAAGTAGCCACCATTGCTATTACTCACTTAGCTATGGACCTAGGTCTGAAAAAACAGCATCAAATGAAAAGACATAAGCAATAAGGTCATAAAACATTGAAAAGGCCAAGGAAAAACAAGCAGTGTGATGTACAGCCCTTTTTAAAAACGTGACACACACATGCATGCACGCACACACGCATGGAATGCGTTTTATAATCTCCCGCCCGGCAGGAGATAATTAAACTGGAAGTGTGGCAATAATATTAGCAACACTTTTTTCTAAACATAAGCTGCATCAAGATTTTCAGGTGTTCTATATAAACAGCAGTTGATGGAAAGTATACTCCAATACACTGATTTGCTTAATTTGGCCCAGGGATGATAAGTATATAATTATTATGTTTAATATACATAAACCAAAAGTTAGACTGCAGATCTCAAACTGTGAAAAGCCAACCTCCAAATTTGAACAAAATTTGATTCCAAGTATTCATAAAATTAGTAGCCCACTAATACACTTATTCAGTTGTATCTAATAAACTAGAAATAGGATGCCCTGTTGATAGTAGCTGCGACATATGAATAGAATCAGGATAGCATACAAGAACCCACATTATCATTATTATCCACTCCATGAACGTTTTGCAACAATTGTACAGTAGACTTACAAGACACTGTTTCATTTGTAAAATATATCAATGATGCTTAAATATTTATTAGTATACATGTAAATTATTTCAGCTTAATGCCTTTTTGCATTGGTTGGGTCGAAAATTTTGACGAAATCGCTCTATCTTGCACAGTTACGGAGATAGAAGCAAATTTCTGTTTTTTAATTTTTCGCAAAAATTCGACAATTCAAAATGCTGCCATTTTTGGGAAGAGGAAAATTTTTTTTGAAAATTACCAAGAGTACATTGCTTAGATACCCTGTGGGTCGAAATTTCGACGAAATAACTCTATTTTGCACGGTTAAGGCCAATTTGTGTTTTTCCATTTTGGCCCAAAATTCGAAAATTCAAAATGGCCGCCATATGTGGGGAGGGGAAAATTTTTTGAAAATTGCCAAGAGTACATTTCTTAGATACCCTGTGGGTCGAAAATTTCGACGAAATCGCTCTATCTCGCACGGTTAAGGAGATAGAAGCAAATTTGTGTTTTGCCATTTTTGGAAAAACTTCGAAAATTCAAAATGGCCGCCATTTTTGGGGAGGGGGGAAATTTTTAAAAAATTGCCAAGAGTACAAAGCTCAGATACCCTGTGGGTCGAAAATTTTGACGAAATCGCTCTATCTCACACGGTTAAGGAGATAGAAGCAAATTTGTGTTTTGCCATTTTTGACAAAAATTCGAAAATTCAAAATGGCCGCCATTTTTGAGAAGGGGAAAATATTTTGAAAATTGCAAAGAGTACAGTCCTTAGGTAGCCTGTGGGTCGAAAATTTCGTCGAAATCGCTCTATCTCGCACGGTTAAGGAGATAGAAGCAAATTTGTGTTTTGCCATTTTTGGAAAAACTTCGAAAATTCAAAATGGCCGCCATTTTTGGGGAGGGGGGAAATTTTTAAAAAATTGCCAAGAGTACAAAGCTCAGATACCCTGTGGGTCGAAAATTTTGACGAAATCGCTCTATCTCACACGGTTAAGGAGATAGAAGCAAATTTGTGTTTTGCCATTTTTGACAAAAATTCGAAAATTCAAAATGGCCGCCATTTTTGAGAAGGGGAAAATATTTTGAAAATTGCAAAGAGTACAGTCCTTAGGTAGCCTGTGGGTCGAAAATTTCGTCGAAATCGCTCTATCTCTCACGGTTAAGGAGATAGAAGCAATTTTCTGTTTTGCCATTTTTGACAAAAATTCCAAAATTCAAAATGGCCGCCATTTTTGGGGAGGGGAAATTTTTTAAAAAATTGCCAAGATTACATTGCTTAGATACCCTGTGGGTCGAAAATTTCGACGAAATCGCTCTATCTCTCACGGTTAAGGAGATAGAAGCAAATTCGTGTTTTGCCATTTTTGGCAAAAATTCGAAAATTCAAAATGGCCGCCATTTTTGGGGAGGGGAAAATGTTTTGAAAATTGCAAAGAGTACATTCCTTAGATACCCTGCGGGTCTATCTCGCACGGTTTAGGAGATATGAGTACATTTGCCTTTTTCAGTATTCAAAATAGCCAATTACTCATTTATTTAATTAATTACTCACTCATCTATGAAACAATTACCCCCAAAAGCAATCCCATACAAGCTATTAACCCAATGAACCTCCATACCAAATTTCAGAAAGATAGGCTTAATAGTATTCCTTAAAATGTCTGGAAACCAAAGAGATGCTCAAAAGTAGCAAAGTAGCTATTACTCAGTTAGCTATAGAGCTATCATCACCAAAAGCAATCCCATACAAGCTATTAACCCAATAAACCTGCATGCCAAATTTGGTAAAGATAGGATAAGAACTGCATGTTGCCTAAAATGTCTGGAAACCAAGTGGGATGCCGGACGCCGGACGGCAGACGGCGGAAAAAGCAAAAATAATATGTCCACCCCCCAGTGGGTGGACATAATTATGCACTTGATAGTTCACTTAACCAAGTTAAACTAGAACACTGAATAATCTTAGACAAAAATCTCATTTATAATTCGCCAGCCATTAGTTGATGATTAATCTAGATTTGGATAACTGACTGTGAAGGTAGTTTCTAGTCAAATTTCCTTTAGACATAATAGACATAAAACTGTTAAAGTTAAAAAAAAACGAATAGTGAACTGACTCTTGATTCTCGACAGTTCTGAGTGGTATTACCTTCTCTGAATCATCTGGATCAGTAACTTTGTAAACTGATGACTTGTAATCTCTTCTCTGGTTCCCAGCCCGTGATGCAAAGAATGGAATATGACCAACATGCACAACATTGGGATCATCATCTTCCAATTTCTCTGAAGGATAAGTACCACATGTTTGAGATATAGGGCAAAACATTTGAATAAAAATATAAACTCATCTACAACTGTAACTACAACTCTCAATCTGCTCAGTCATTATACAAGTAAACTTTATAACCAAACACTTATTTTACACCACACAAAGTTTGAACATTTTTAAGCACATTGTGAAAAGTACATACAAAATATAAGCAATCAATTCTACTTATTATTCTACTTATTATACTATCAAAGTCATGATCTTACACCCATATTGCCAACACTATAATATTATATAGGAAAATAAGGCCACTAAATGTATTGGTATACTTACTTGGACAAAACCCACTGTGTGGTAAAATGATCATCATTTTATCCAAGAAACGGATGTTTTTCAAATCATCCCTTTTCTTTATGTCACTTTCCCTCACTCTTTCTGGCATGCCTATTACACAACAATCTGAGATTAGTGTCCATTAAATAATACCTTGTGTGTAACATTAAAATGTTAAACAATCAGTCCCCATGAATGGGCTCTGTGTCTATGTTTTGAGTTTCAGAGTAGTAGTGAAAGAAGAAAAGGACACAGAAGTTGTGGACTGCAAATGGTATGCAGAAGTGAAGTACCAAAGTAACTGTTAAGGTTTAAAAAGTAGGTGGAACAACATATTTAAACAAGACCACTGCCACGGTGTGTATCTCCCGCCGAGCATTAAAGGGGAAGAAATACCTTTTCCAAGATATTCACAATTTTTCATTTTCCGCTAAAATCCATGATGGCCGCCAAAAGTGGCGAAAACTGAAATTTTTCCCCTAGGCACAGAATTTTCGCTTCCATTTCGGAGATATTTTCAATCTTTTATTTTCCGCTAAAATCCAAGATGGACGCCAAAAGTGGCGAAAATTGAAATTTTTCCCCTTTGCATAGGATACTCTTGTACTACCCTGTGGGTCAAAAATTCGCCTGAAATCGCTCTATCTCTTACGATTTTCGAGATATTCACACTTTTTCATTTCCCGCTAAAATCCAAAATTTCCACCAAAAGTGGCAAAAATTGAAATTTTTCCCCTAGCCACAGGATACTCAAAAATTCACTCGGAATCGCTCTATTACTTACCGTTTCCGAGATATTTTCAATGTTTTATTTTCTGCTTAAATCCAAGATGGTCGCCAAAGTTACGAAAATTGAAATTTTTCCCCTACTCACAGGATACTCCTGTACTACCATGCGGGTAAAAAATTCGCTCAAAATCGCTCTATCTCTTACCGTTTCTGAGATATTTTCAGTGTTTTATTTTCCGCCAAAATCAAAGATGGCCGCTAAAAGTGGTGTAATTGAATTTTTTTTCCTTTGAACAGTATACTCTTGTACTATCCTGTGGGTCAAAAATACGTTCAAAATTGCTCTATCTCTTACCATTTACGAGATATTTGCATTGTTTTATTTTCCGCTAAAATCCAAGATGGCCGCAAAAAGTGGGGAAAATTGAAATTTTTCCCCTTTGCATTGGACACTCATGTACTACCTTGTGGGTCAAAAATTCTCTCGAAATCACTCTATTTCTTACCATTTCGGAGATATTTTCAATCTTTTATTTTCCGCTAAAATCCAAGATGGATGCCAAAAGTGGCGAAAGTTAAAATTTTTCCCCTTTGAACAGGATACTCTTGTACTACCCTGCGGGTCAAAAATTCGCTCAAAATCACTATCTCGTACGGTTTCCGAGATATTCACACTTTTTCATTTTCCGCTAAAATCCAAGATGGCTGCAAAAAGTGGCAAAAATTGAAATTTTTCCCCTTTGCATTAGACACTCATGTACTACCCTGCAGGTCAAAAATTCGCTCAAAATTGCTCTATTTCTTACCGTTTATGAAATACTTTCAATGTTTTATTTTCCGCTGAAATCCAAGATGGCCGCCAAAAGTGGCGAATATTGAAATTTTTCCCCTCTGCATAGGACACTCATGTCATGTTAGAATAGCAATAACACACTCCTAGCGTGGGGTTATGCAGGGTTTTACAACTCATAGCGCATTAGTAACACTCAGGCTTCGCCTTCATGTTACTAATATCGCTATTCGTTGTAAAACCCTGCATAACCCCACGCTAGTCATGTGTTATTTCTACATTAAACAAAATACTATAAATGCAAGAGTTTTCATTTACAACTGATTTACTCAACAGTGACACCTGAAATTTTCCCAAAATGCCTCTGACTCTTATGATTACTTGTGAATTACTCATGCTGATAGCTAATTAAAGTTATTAAACTAAAAATAGCTACTAACTAGAAATAGGGTGCCCGGTTAAGAGTAGCTGCAACATATGAAAAGAAACAGGATAGCATAGAATACACATTATTATGTATAATGTCCACCCCATTAACGTTTTGCAACGATTGTACAGTAGTCTTACAAGATCCTGTTTTATTTTGTAAAATATATCAACAATGCTTAAATATTTATTAGTATATCAATCAGAGAAGAACTGCATATATTTTTCCCATGTTGGAAACTGCTTGCCACTGTCCACTCAATTCAATTTTCAGAATCTAGCTAGCTAGGACATAAAGAAATTGTAAATAGCTGCAATTTTTGGTGAGAGAAAAACATTTTTGTAAATCAGGACAGAATAACTTGTTCTGACGAATCCGGGAATAGTGCCCTCCTAGAATACTGCTCTGCTACAAGTCTCCCCTCCTTGATGACGGTGAATGGACATAAGCCCCTTGACACAAGCCCCCCTTTTTCTGCTGCACAGGACTGAAGCCCCCCCCCCACCCCCCCCCCCCTTATTTCAGTGAGGCTGACAAAAGCCCCCCAAATATTTATAAGAAGTCATCTATGCCTATTAAAATTATACATATTCAAATGGGAATCTAATACTGTACACATTTCACTACCTAACTATACTGACTCAGACTGCACTTTATATATTAACATATGAAACTAGACTAAGGACGGATGTATCCACCGACAAAGGCCAACTAACATAGTTTAGAAGATAAAAAGCATTTTTCGTTAATAAGCAAGCTGAAAGCACTTTTAAGTTTGGCTACCCTTATTTGACCCTGTAGCAGGGGCCCAAGGTGAAGTCTGACCACATCAAAAGATTCGCAGCCCATGATTTCCTATAAGTCGTTTTCACATTGCAAACCTCTAGGACCAATAATAAGCAGGAGGGGCCCAAGGTCAAATCTGACCACATGAAAAGATTTGCAGCCCATGACTTCCTATAAGTTGTTTTCATATTAATGAGTTATTTGAGAAATACTGGCTATCTGCAATACTTCTAGAGATAATTCGCATTTACTCATTTTGAGTAGGTGAATAATTACCTACGGGTCTGGAACTTCACCATGTGAAAGCTCTCCCAAAAGTAGATGAATGAGTTATTTGATATAAATTGGATATCTGCAATACTTTTAGAGATAATTAGCATTTACTCATTTTGAGTAGGTGAATAATTAGCTACAGGTCTGAAACTTCACCAAGTGAAAGGTCTCCCAAAAGTAGGTGAAGGAGTTATTTGACAAAAATTGGCTATCTGGAATACTTTTAGAGATAATTTGCATTTACTCATTTTCAGTAGGTGAGTAATTAGCTATGGGTCTGAAACTTCACCAAGTGAAAGCTCTCCCAAAAGTAGGTGAATGAGTTATTTGAGAAAAATTGGCTATCTGCAATACTTTTAGAGATAATTCGCATTTACTCATTTTGAGTAGGTGAGTAATTACCTACAGGTCTGGAACTTCAGCATGTGAAAGCTCTCCCAAAAGTAGGTGAATAAGTTATTTAAGAAAAATTTGCAATCTGCAATACTTTTAGAGAAAATGCAGAATTACTCATTTTTAGTAGGCAAGTAATTTAGCCACAGGCCTAATTTAGACATAAAGCCTACCACTAGAATACTGTGGTGCACCCTGTAATATACCTTGCAAACTTGAGAAGGCTAGCTATAATATTTTTTTTGTTAGAGTGGTAATGGTGAAATCTCTCTACACACTGCAGTTATCCAGTGGATACAATGATTTACTCAACAGTGAGAACCTGAAAGTAGATATTGGTAAGCTATGCCATGACACTCTGTTATAGCTGACCAAAAATTATGTGAATAACATATTTAAACAAAACTAGAAATAGGACGCCCTGTTGATAGTAGATGCGAATAGAAACAGGATAGCATAGAAGAACACACATTATCATGTGTAATGTCCACCCCATGAACCTTTTGCCAAAATTGTACAGTAGTCTTACAAGACCCTGTTTCATTTGTAAAATATATCAATGATGCTTAAATATTTATTAGTGTAGATGTAAATTATTTCAGCTTCATGCCTTTTTGCATTGGTTGGGTCGAAAAGTTTGAAGAAATCACTCTATCTTGCACGGTTAAGAAGATAGAAGCAAATTCCTGTTTTTCTATTTTTGGCAAATATTCGAAAATTCAAAATGGCCGCTATTTTTGGCAAAAATTCGAAAATTCAAAATGGCCGCCATTTTTGGGGAGGGGAAAATTTTTTGAAAATTGCAAAGAGTACATTCCTTAGATACCCTGTGGGTCGAAAATTTCGACGAAATCGCTCTATCTCGCACGGTTAAGGAGATAGAAGCAAATTTGTGTTTTGCCATTTTTGGCAAAAATTCGAAAATTCAAAATGGCCGCCATTTTTGGGGAGGGGAAAATTTTTTGAAAATTGCAAAGATTACATTCCTTAGATACCCTGTGGGTCGAAAATTTCGACGAAATCGCTCTATCTCGCACGGTTAAGGAGATAGAAGCAAATTTGTGTTTTGCCATTTTTGGCAAAAATTCGAAAATTCAAAATGGCCGCCATTTTTGGGGAGGGGAAAATTTTTTGAAAATTGCAAAGATTACATTCCTTAGATACCCTGTGGGCGAAAATTTCGACGAAATCGCTCTATCTCGCACGGTTAAGGAGATAGAAGCAATTTTGTGTTTTGCCATTTTTGGCAAAAATTCGAAAAATCAAAATGGCCGCCATTTTTGGGGAGGGGAAAATTTTTTGAAAATTGCAAAGAGTACACTCCTTAGATACCCTGTGGGTCGAAAATTTCGACGAAATCGCTCTATCTCGCACGGTTAAGGAGATAGAAGCAAATTTGTGCTTTGCCATTTTTGGCAAAAATTCAAAATGGCCGCCATTTTTGGGGAGGGGAAAATTTTTTGAAAATTGCAAAGATTACATTCCTTAGATACCCTGTGGGTCGAAAATCTCGCACGGTTAAGGAGATAGAAGCAAATTTGTGTTTTGCCATTTTTGGCAAAAATTCTAAAATTCAAAATGGCCGCCATTTTTGGGGAGGGGAAAATTTTTTGAAAATTGCAAAGATTACATTCCTTACATACCCTGTGGGCGAAAATTTCGACGAAATCGCTCTATCTCGCACGGTTAAGGAGATAGAAGCAATTTTGTGTTTTGCCATTTTTGGTTTAGTTTAGGTTTAGTCATCCCATGTCAGACCAGGTGGTGCTTGTGTCAGGCTTTTGTCCTGGAATCTAGAAGACTGCCCTACTAATAAGTGCTAGCTATTAATAGGTTTTTTGCAAAAGATTCCAAAATTCCAAAAGACTGCCATTTTTAGAGAGCGGAAAATTTGTTGAAAATTCGTGAGAGTAGATTTCTCAGTTACCCCGTGGGTCGACGATTTCAACAAAATCGCTCTATCTTGCACAGTTAAGGAGATAGAAGCAAATTAGTGGTTTTGAATTTTTGGCAAAAATTCGAAAATTCAAAATGGCCACCATTTTTGAGGAAAGGAAAATTTTTTGAAAATTGGCAAGAGTAGATTACTTAGACACCCTATGAGTCGAAAATTTTGACAAAATCCCTCTATCTCGCATGGTTAAGGAGATAGAAGCAAATTTGTGTTTTTCAATTTTTGGCAAAAATTCGAAAATTCAAAATGGCCGCCATTTTTGGGGAGAGGAAATTTTTTTAAAAATTACAAATAGTAGTTGAAAATTGGCAAGAGTAGATTACTTAGACACCCTGTGGATCCAAAATTTCAACAAAATCGCTCTATCTCCCATGGTTAAGGAGATAGAAACAAATTTGTGGCAAAAATTCGAAAATTCAAAATGGCCGCCATTTTTGGGAGAGGAATATTTTTTTGAAAATTGGCAAGAGTATATTTCTAAGATACCCTGTGGGTCGAAAATTTTGACGAAATCCCTCTATCTCGCATAGTTAAGGAGACAGAAGCAAATTTGTGTTTTTGCATTTTTCACAACAATTCAAAAATTCAAAATGATTGCCATTTTTGGGGAGAGGAAATTTTTTTTGAAAATTGGCAAGAGTATATTTTTTGGATACCCTGTGGATCGAAAATTTCAACGAAATCGCTCTATCTCGCAAGGTTAAGGGGATAGAAGCAAATTAATGTTTTTGCATTTTTGGCGAAAATTCAAAATGGCCGCCATTTTGGGGGCAAGGAAATTTTTTTTTTTAAATTGGCAAGAGTACATTGCTTAGATACCCTGTGGGTCGAAAATTTCAACGAAATCTCTCTATATTGCCCGGTTTAGGAGATAGACATATTTATGTTTTTTGCTATGTAGCTATTACTCAGGAGGTTAAAGCTATTACCATCAACAATACCAAGCAAGCAATTGACCGTATAAACCTTCACACTAAATTTTACAAAGATAAGTTAAATATGTTTCCTTTAAAAGAGTGAAAACAGAAATTCAGAGTAGGCTCAAAGTAGCAAAGCAGCTATTACTCAGATAGCTACAAAGCTATCATCGACCAAAAGCTATCCTGGCCAAACTATTGACCCAATTATCCTCCATATAAATTTTTGTGAAGATAGAAAACATTGTTTCATTAAAATGTCCAGAAAAAAAGTCAACTCAAAATAGCATAATAGCTATATAGCACAGTAGCTATTACTCAGTTAGCTATAAAGGTATTATCACCAAAAGCAATCCGAAGCAAGCTACTGATCCAATAATCCTCCATCCCAAATTTTGTGAACATAGGTGAAATATTTTTCCTTTAAAATGCTTAAAATAAAAAAGCTACTCAAAGTAGCTAAGTAGCTATTACTCAGTCAGTTATACAGCTATTATCACTAAAAGTAATCCCAAGCAAGCTATTGACCTAACTATTGCTCATACCAAATTTGGTAAAGATATGTCAAATATTTTTCCTTAAAA
This sequence comes from Sabellastarte sp. h YS-2021, assembly GCA_964017235.1. Classification (NCBI taxonomy): domain Eukaryota; kingdom Metazoa; phylum Annelida; class Polychaeta; order Sabellida; family Sabellidae; genus Sabellastarte; species Sabellastarte sp. h YS-2021. Next base: position 135,791,575 of record OZ024927.1, on the reverse strand, counting down.
TTGCCCGGAAACAAAAGAAGCACACAAAAGTAGCTAAGTAGCTATTACTCAGTTAGCTAAAGAGCTATCTTCACCAAAGGCAATCCCTGCAAGCTATGAACGCAATAAACACCCATGCCAAATTTGGTAAAGATAGGATAAATACTTTTCCTTGAAATGACCGGAAACCAAGTGTGAGTGACAATGGACGGTGGACACCGGACGCCAGAAAAAGCAAAAATAATATGTCCACCCCCCAGTGGGGTGGACATAATCACATACTTACAGTAATATCTATCTTGCACAGTTTCCGAGATAAATACATTTTTTCACTTTTCGTAGGAAATCAAGATGACCGCCAAAAATGGTGGGATAACAATTTTTGGAAAATTCGCCAGACGACTCTGCACATACCCTGGGGTTCAAAAATTTCACTGAAATAGCTGTATCTTGCACCATTTCCGAGATATATGCATTTTTCTGTTTTTCGTAAAAATTCAAGATGGCCGCCCAATGTGGCGCGAAATGATCTTGGGGGAAAAAATCGTCAGTTTACTGTGTAGATACCCTTAAGGGTAAAAATTTCGCCAAAATTGCTATATTTTGCACCGTTTCCAAGATAAATGCATTTTACGCAGAAATTCAAGATGGCTGCCAAAAATGGTGGGAAAAAGATTTTTGGGAAAAATAGCCAGATGACTGCAGAAACCCTGGGGCTCAAAATTTTGCGGGACGCTTAATTTTTCACAAGAATTAAAAGACGACTCCTTATTATCCAGTTGGGCCAATGTTTGGTTATCCTCATTCGACCTTGAAGGAGGGGCTAAAGGTCAAATATAAACACATAAGAATATTCCTAGCCCATGATTTCCTTTAGGTTGATTTCACATTGTAAAACACTGGGACCAAAAATAAGCTAGTTATAAGCACTTTTGAGTTTTGTTATCCTCGTTTGACCTTAAAGGAGGAGCCTAAGGTCAAATCTGAACACATCAGAAGATTCCTAGCACATGATTTCCTATAGCTTTGTTTCACATTGCAAACTCTAGGACCAAGAATAAGCGAGTTATAAGCACTTTTATTTTTGGCTCTCCTCATTTCACCTTGAAGGAGAGGCCCAAGATCAAATCTGACCACATAAGAATATTCCCAGTATAAGATTTCCTATTGGTTGGTTTCACAGGCCAAACATCTAGGACCAATAATAGGGGAGATATAGGCACTTTTAAAGTCTGCTATGTGGGGTACTTTGGCACTCTATTGATGACCTTGGATGAAGACCTTCAAGGTGAAATGTCTGCATGCTTGTAGAGGACATATACATCTATTATACATATGCCTATGAAGTGATTCAACCTTCTAGTTATGAGAACCACCCAGTAGAAAAAGGTACATACTTTTCAAAGAAATGCCTAGGGCAGCCATTTTGTTTTTCAGAATGAGGCTAATTTCAGTCACAGAAAACCTTACCTCTGTATGAAGATGTTCTGCAAATTTGGTGAAGCTAGCTTGTGTGGTTTTCCTCTGAGAGTGTTTATGTCAAAAATCACTCTACATGCCACAGTTATTGCTAGATCACCATGATTTTACCAGTCAATGTTATGAATCGGAATGATGTTAACAAAGATCGATCATTGCCGTTCACAAAGTCAGAAGTATGAACCACACAAAAAACAAGCAATCAGTGCCCGTGAACAGGCTCTGTGTCAGCTGACTGTGTGTTTTGAGTTTCAGGGTAGAGGTGAAAGAAGAAAAGGACACAAAAGTTGTGCCCTAGCTGTAACTGGTTTTGAGAAGTAAAGTACAAAGTTAACTATTAAGGTGTAAAAAGTAGGTGAATACCATATTTAATTTATCAAAATACTGTAAATGCAATAGTTTTTGAGTTGGAACTGTTTTACTCAACAGTGAGAATCTCAAAGTAGCTTTTGCTCAGCTATGCAATGAGCTACAGGTCTGCAATTTCACTATGTTATAGCTGACACTAAAGTAGGTGAATAACATATTTAAAGAAAATACTCTAATTGCAATAGTTTTAAAGTTGTAACTGATTTACTCAACAGTGATAACCTGAAAGAAGTTATTACTGAACTATGCAATGAGGTACAGGTATGCAATTTCACTATCTGGGAAGTAGGTGTACAACATATTTAAAGAAAATACTGTAAATGCAATAGTTTTCAATGTACAACCGATTTACTCAATAGTGAAAACCTGAAAATAGCTATGCTCATCTATGCCATGAGCTACAGGTCTGCAATTTTACTCTGTTATAGCTGATCCAAAAGTAGGTGAATAACATATTAAAACAAAATAATCTAAATGCAATAGTTTTAAAGTTGTAACCGATTTACTCAACAGTGAGAACCTGGAAATAGCTATTGCTGAGCTATGCAACGAGTTACGGGTCTGCAATTTCACTATGTTATAGCTGACACAAAAGTAGGTGAATAACATATTTAAACAAAATAATCTAAATACAATAGTGTTCAAGTTACAACTGATTACATCAACAGTGAAAACCTGAAAGTAGCTATTACTCACCCATGCAATGAGCTACAGGCCTGCAATTTTACTATGTTATAGCTGACCCAAAAGTAGATGGATAACATATCAAAACAAAATGCTGTAAATGCAATAGTTTTCAAGTAACAACTGATTTTCTGAACAGTGAGAACCTCAAAGTAGCTATTGCTCAGCTACGCAACGAGTTACATGTCTGCAATTCAACTATGTCATCGAGGACTGAAAAGTAGGTGAATAACATATTTAAACAAAATACTGTAAATGCAATAGTTTTCACGTTACAAATGATTTACTCAACAGTGAGAACCTGGAAGTAGCTATTGCTCAGCTATGCCATTAGCTACACATCTGCAATTTTACTATGTTATAGCTAACCCAAAAGTAGATGAATAACATATTCAAACAAAATTCTCTTAATGCAATAGTTTTCAAGGTATAAGATATTTACTCTACAGAGAAAACCTCAAAGTAGGTATTGCTCAGCTAGGCAATAAGTTTGCAATTTTGCTATGTTACAGCCGACCCAAAAGTAGGTGAATAACATATTTAAACAAAATACTCTAAATGCAAAAGTTTTGAAGTTGTAACTGATTTACTCAACAATGACAACCTCAAAGTAGCTATTACTCAGCTGTACAATGAGCTACAGGTCTGAACTTTTACTATATTATAGCTGACCCAAAAGTAGCTGAATAACATATCTGTACAAAATTCTCTAAATGCAATAGAGTTATTTTACTCATTATGGAAGTTGCTGAAGAGTCAAGAAGAAGCTACTACTCGCTTAGCTATGGGGATAGACACCCAAGTTACTCAGTAACTGAGTAACATATTTTAGTAAAATGCAAAAATGCAATACTTTTCAAGTTATAAGTGATTCAATGCATGATTTCATGAATTTTAATGCAGAAAAAAATATTTTAAAAATTCATAAAAAAATAATTATAAAGGATCCAAGTCTTATACTCACAAAAGGGAATCTACCTGTAGCCTAATATATATATGCAAGAAAAGGGAGAAATCGATTCAATAGTCAATGAGAAAATAGTGATAAAGTGTTGAAATTTTCACACTTTGGGTGGGGGTATCTCAATTCTAACGGCTCTGGGGAACAGAAAAAGAGACAGATCTGCATGCATTTTACGATTTATCATCCTCGATAGATAAGGTATCTTTTAAAATTAACAGCATGTCTCTGGGCTTTGTAGTTTCGTCAGAGAAGATGTTCACGCTGACACGGACACCGGAGAGTGACAACACAATGACATAAAAATCAAGTATAAAATAAAAACAAGGAAAATGATGCAAATTATCACAAATACAACCAAAATATAACCTAAAAGTATTTTACAAACGTTTACCTCACTCCATCCAATGTTTTCTGTATCCCCGCTTGTGATTGGCTGATTTATGATCACCTTGACAACTGTGGGAAAACCCCAAAGTGTTCTCTGTTTACTTTAAAATTTTGCATTTACGGTTATATTTATGAGTTTTAACTGGTATGAGTTTTTAACTAAATGTACAAACTTTTCACCAAATATGATTTTTAATAAGACAAAAAGGCTACAAAGAATTGAAAAAAAAATGAATTTAGCAAATATCGGTTGAAACTAAATTAAATCATTGCTCGGCAATGAGTCAGCGAGCGATAACACCAAAGTTTGCAAACATTATCCCAGCATTAGTGGCGGCAGCGTAGCGCACGCTAAACAAAATATCCACTGGATGCAATTATGTATCACAGACTTTTTCAGCTGGCTTATATATATATATACAGTCATAGAACTAGCATTTACTGCCTAAAACACAAGATATCTGGTTGCCACAGAATCAAAAATAGTATCAAAGATGCCCGTACCCCACAGCCTAGGGAAATATTTTTAACACCATGAGATATAGAAGTACTGTATCAGTACAAAGTTCAGGATACTTTCAGAGCAATTATATAAAGGTCCAAACAATGTTTAAATAGAGAAAATAATGTCTAAGAGAAAGATAATGCATGTACCCTTTATCTACATCTGCATGGCCGAATTATGGTTTAGATGTTTTGAATATTGCCATGCATACAGAAGTGGTAATACATTCAATAAATGCTTATGTGTGGTGTTGGAGCAACATCTGTGGCTCACTTGATGAAATTCCATCTGTAACAATGTTATAAAAGTAAAATTCTTAATAAATTCTACTATGACTTTAACAGTGCTTAATCTGCATCAAAAGACAGACCCAAAGATAATGCATGTACTCTTTATCTACATCTGCATGGCCGGATTATGGTTTAGATGTTTTGAATATTACCATGCATACAGAAGTGGTAATACATTCAATGAATGCTTATGTGTGGGGTTGGAGCAAAATCTGTGGCTCACTTGATGAAATTCCATCTGTTACAAGTTATAAAAGTAAAATTCTTAATAAATTCTGCTATGACTTTAACAGTGCTTAATCTGCATCAAAAGACAGGCCCAAAGATAATGCATGTACTCTTTATCTACATCTGCATGGCTGAATTATGGTTTAGATGTTTTGAATATTACCATGCATACAGAAGTGGTAATACATCCAATGAATGCTTATGTGTGGGGTTGGAGCAAAATCTGTGGCTCACTTGATGAAATTCCATCTGTTAATAAATTCTACTATGACATTAACAGTGCTTAATCTGCATCAAAAGACAGACCCAAAGGTGCAAAGGTGCAACAAGATTTTAAAGGTCAAGGTCACTACGACAAGGTCAAAGGTCAAATCAAGGTCACACCATGGTGCTGCACACCTACAACCCCTAACCAATGTCCCTACCAAGCATCAACTTTCTACACCTTACGGTTTCTGAGATATAGCCCAGACAAAATTTTATAACTCAAGGTCACTACAGCAAGGTCAAAGGTCAAATCAAGGTCACACCATGACGTTGCACAGCTACACCCCCTAACCAATGTGCCTACCAAGTATCAACTTCCTACACCTTACGGTTTCCAAGATATAGCCTGGACAAGATTTTAGAGGTCAAGGTCACTACGGCAAGGTCAAAGGTCAAATCAAGGTCAGACAATGACGTTGCACACCTACACCCCCTAACCAATGTCCCTACCAAATATCAACTTCATACACCTTACAGTTTCCGAGATATAGCCCGGAAAAGATTTTATAGGTCAAGGTCACTACGGCAAGGTCAAATCAAGGTGAGACCATGACGTTGCACATCTACACCCCCTAACCAATGTCCCTACCAAATATCAACTTCCTACACCTTACGGTTTCTGAGATATAGCTCGGACAAGATTTTATAGGTCAAGGTCACTACAGCAAGGTCAAATCAAGGTTAGACCATGACGTTGCACATCTACACCCCCTAACCAATGTCCCTACCAAGTATCAACTTCCTACACCTTACGGTTTCCGAGATATAGCCCGGACAAGATTTTTAAATTCAAGGTCACTACAGCAAGGTCAAAGGTCAAATCAAGGTCAGATCATGACGTTGCACACCTACACATCCTAACTAATGTCCCTACCAAGTATCAACTTCCTACTCCTTACAGTTTCTGAGATACAGCCCGGACAAACTTTTTCCCGCCGCCCGCCCGCCCATCCGGACACCATGGGTGAAAACAATACACCGACAGCCCTTAAGGGCTGTGGGGTAAAAATAGTATCAAAGATGCCCATACCCCACAGCCTGCAGAAATTGTTAGAAAATACATGTCTAAATTACAGCAGACAATTAATGAGTGTTTTCAAAGTCAATTGACACTGAATGCAACAGTATTAGAAGGTGAAACGATAACAAGAAAATCAAACCTGGCAATACAAGGTTGAGATACCCATAGAAATAACTCCAGGCAAGACCATGTGCTATATCTCCTGCTGGTACCAAAGTACTCAGTTCTTCCACTGAAAAAACACAGCTTTATCAGGGATAACCATTACTTATGGCATAGTGTTAAAAGACATGCATGGGTACATTGCCTTCTAAGACACTGTTACAAGTATTCATCACAGACAAAGTAATAGTTGGTTTTTTAAATTTGAAACTTGGCTTGCAGCTGAAATATGCACTTACTTGAAGAAACTAGTGGCACATCTGTATATAATGAATATGTCACAATATAAAGAATATGTGGTTCTATTTTGATGTCACTACACTGAAACCTATACCAGTACTTTTCTGTACTTTCAGAGCAGTTTAAAATACATTGCGAACTACAATGTAACTGCACAAAAATAACAGACCAATTAAAATTCTACTTTTTCTACTTTACTTTTCAGATCCCATTTTAGATGAAATTTTCTCCCAGATAAATTTATGCTGGCAGTAATATCTTTGCATAGACACATTGCATGATTGGTAAACACTTTGAGCATCACTTTGATGCCTTATACAAAACTCCAAAGCCCTGATACAACAGTGAACTTGAATTATTAGACAGCATTAAAAGACAAGAATTAATGCTTGTGAAACATTATGTTGGGACAGTTTTGATGATATCTAAGTCATAAAATATACCTTCAATAGCATTTACAAGCCTTTCCTCAAAATTGCTTTCTTTCCAAAATAGTACATTTTGGCGTCTTATTTTTGCGGGAACATCTTTTAGTTCTACATTTTTCACTACTGGTATCAGAGTAACATTCTTGGTTCTGCCTTCCCGTTCAATTGCAGCACCAACTTCAAAATTCTGAAATTACAAGAAAACATGGGTTTAAACAGGCCACAAAAACTTTATTGTACAACACATTTACAAATGGTTTTAAATTCACACTGAAGAATTGGAACTGAGATGTATCATGTAAATAAGAGAGTTTACTAAACAAAATAGGAACCATTACATAAATTAACTTTTAATTAAATTAATTAAATTTTTTTTTAAACTTTCGTAACTGATTCCAGAAGTAACTTCATTTTCAATTCAATTTACTTGAATAAAATCTAATTGGAAAATTAACTATATTGCGCTGGCTTGATCCCAACATATCCCCAGACAGGCCATCTCTCGTGCCACAGGCATTCACTGGTTATTTACTTGGCACCCATTTTGTCAGATCCATAATTATTAGAAACCACTTTTCATTTTCAATCTTCCTGCAATGATACGATTTATCCTTTTTAAAAATATTTAAATGGTTTTGTAGGTCTTATATGCCTTTAATATATTACTGTAGAGATGAACTCATAAAATACTGTGATTAGATCTTAGCAGATTCACTTATATCTCAAGAATTTTGGATTTTTTTCTCAGGAAAGTAGCATGGATAATGATCTCTTTGAAATAGTCATACAAATTTTAATTCCCAAGTGTAGTAAATCAGTGAACACCTTATACTGCTAACTATCAATATAAGTGTGTATATCACATGTATGTCAATTTAAAATATCATATTAGTTTTGTTTTACATAAATTGTACATTTACGTGATCTTGGTGTATAATTGATTGTTTAACAAAGAATAAATATCATGTCTTTAATTTCTCTAGAATTACAACTCTGGGGTTTTGTCTACCCTAACTGAAATAAGCTCCGGCGTTTTAGCCTAATAGTCATATATTTCCGGGTATTGTACTTCGGGTTCTTGTCCATTTACCGAGGTAGGGATAGAGTCATGTTGCACAGTTTCTGAAAAAAGTGGTCCAAACGATATAAACTGGGTCCCTGTGGTAAGTTTAGAAACTTTAATGTGACATTAAAATTAAAACTACAGAGCTCAAATTTCCACAAAGAAAGATCAGATATTACAATTTATATCTGCTACAGCTGGAGTTTGGTCAGATTTTGCACTTCAAAGTTATAATAATAAGGCAAAATATGTGAAAAATGCAGAAAAAAGTCCTCTGATTCTTCATGGCCCCATAGAGAGGTTACATGTCTACTTAAAGCCTTAGATTTTTGGCACATGTAAAAAGATCATATTAATATATTCCCAGGTATAATTTCTGCTCTATCATTGACATAGTTTCACAGCTGTATGGCTTAAAAGTGGCAAAAAGTCCATAAATTGGGTCTCTGTAGACATTTTAGAGACCTTACAGTGACTTTAAAATTAAAGCCACAGACTTCAAATATGTAATACGATTGAGACTTATCAGACTTACCATTTCTAAGTTACAGGGCAAAATATGTGAAAAACGTAGAAAAAAATGTTTAAATGGGGTCTTTATGGGCATCAAACATTTTAACCTCAACATAATGTCTTGATTTTGGCATACAGAAGAAGAATATATTACAGTAACATGTTCCCAGATAAAATTTGGGCCAGATGTGGACAATCTTTGACCTAGATGCCATTAAGAGGCCAAAGGTTAAATTTCTGACCTTAAAGGGGCCATAACTTCTTTATCATTGGGAGTTTAAGGTCACCTAAAAATGGGGTTCTCTCCTGACCCCAAATACATGTGTGTGCCAAGTTTGAATGAAATCCGTGAGAAACCTCTCTGAGTTATCATACGCACAAGTCAAAATGTATGGTGGCAGAGGCAGTGCAATGGAGGTGAAACCAGTATATTCCCGACTTTCATCTGAGGACATAAGTATTTACACACAAATAACTGACCACATAAGTGCTGTCTAAAAACTGTTTTGATATGATGACAATGACTTTTTTGGACTTTCTCAAACATTCAGTGATGTTGGTCACAACATCCTGGCCAGGTACAAAGTGTTTGTCAGGGTCGCAGCATTTGTATCCTTGTCCTTCTAGATAGGAGATTATTTCATCTCTTTCTCTGCTGTCATGGTGGCTATGTGACAGGAACACATGAAATTCAAACCCATCTGGAAGTTCTTTTTCGACAGTATTTGATGCTGACATATTAAACTCACAAAGACATTTCTGAAATAAAACAGAATACAATAAACTAAATGAAAGATGTCAGCCTAAAAATGAGTAATCCATTCAGAATAACTTTGACAGAGTTGTACTAGGGATTGTTAAATTTTTTTATTAAAACGCAAATGGAAAGATTTGAATACAACTGACAAATATTTGATCCTGTAAATAGAAATACACCTAAGCATGTTCGTAAGATTTCAAATAAGTTACCGTGAATAAAAAAATTAATTAGAATTGGTATATTATGAGCATGATGTTTATCAATTATTTCATGTAAGGATAACCTGGACCAAAACCAAGTGGTAATTAAAGTTTTACTGTATGATTGAGTTACTTGAAGATTACAACCTGCCATTTGAATTTCAGGGATTTTTTAATAGACATCAATATGTCGCTGCACTTTCATTTTAAAATTTGGGAAAACATACATGAAGCACATCGAATTATTCCACTCAAATGGTTGAAGTATGTTGTTTTTCTACATATCCTCACATACAGGATAGTAACAGGATATATAGGTATATAGTTTAAAAGTTTAAATTGTTTCTTTTTTGGAACTGAAAAATTATGATTCCTCTGTTTTCATATTAACTAAATTCCATGTGTAAACATGTATTTCTTATCTTTGGTTACAAAAAGACCTTTCAAGCATATAATCAACTATCGATCGATGTAGACTCTACTAATATATATGTGTCAGTCATACAAAGTACAGAAGAACCTTTTTGTTCTTTCTGTGTCCTTCCAGTCATGCAAGTGTACTCTTAAGATTATCCACTGTAATAAACACTCCATAAAATGTGGACTGAAAAACTACAATTATGTTTATTATTTGGTATACCACCAGATTTTTGTATTTTATAAGATATATATGTGAACATACTTGATGCTAAGCCCATGGAACCTGTACAGAGATGTATAAACTATTTACTTTATGTTGACTTGGTATGTTAAGTACACAACACCATGCACCTTCATGAAGCAAGTAATTCTTTATGAGAGAATGATGATTTTCAACAGAATATAGCTGGGGTATTTATAGATGACAATTAACCAGGCCATCATGTGGAAATGCATTTATCACTTAAGTTACAGGGTTTTACCGTTGGTTTAACTTTTTAAAAAATTTGATTCAATGGTTTTAACATTGTGTACCCTATAGCTATTAAAGAGAATTACAAGATATTTTGATGATTAAGTACACGGGTGGTCGTAATTGTGTCCGGTTCATAATTGTGTCCTTTAATTTTTTATTGAACGTGAATGTACTCAGTTTGTGGATTTAGTTCAATTTTTAACATTTTCATGAAATAAAATCAATCTCAATGAATATAATTTGAAAAAAATATTCAAAGTTCTGGATGTAACATTTAAAAAATAAACTCCAATAAAAATCGGACATTATTATGAACCGGACACAATTACGACCACCCGTGGGGGTACTTGTCATAAAATATACGACTGCAAAGATACTGCATGGACTAGTTTGGGGATTTTAAGCAAATGCTCAGATAACCGTCTATTCGTCTATAAACTAAGCAATTTGTGCCCAGTACAATTTCTGTCTAGATTGTATTAACACAAAAATTTCTGTATCTTGCATTATGTTTCAGGTCACACCCGGATTTTTCAGTGTGAGAAGATGGAATAGTACACTATAAAACTTTCACCAGACAAGAAATAATAATAAAGGGGAAAGTACACTTCTGATAACACAACAGAAATAAATGGAATTATTTCTGTAATTTAAATAAATTCTAATTAAAAATATTTCTTCTGTTGCTAAATGTCAGTTTCCACCATGACTCAAAACTGTAACCTACAACGCAGTGCAAGCCACATGAAGGAAAACCCATGGAATTTCCCACACTTTCGGTTTCGAAAATGGAAATTTTCAATTTTTTATTACATATAACTCCGTATCTAGATCACTTACAAGCTACTTTAATGAATTCATAGTTTTTGTTGCCTATAAACTCCCACACATGACATATAATATATTTAGTGGCATTAAAATAAAGCAGAAATCAAGAAAATCCTTACAACTGGCACTTCACTGCAGACTACTTTCTCAGTACTGGGAAAAGGTTGTGTTGTGGCGGTAGATACGTGTACTTGTGAAAGTTTGTTTTATCCCGGGATAGTCATTGAATGTTTCAGATGAATCTATTTTTTATGTAGATGCTATTGACAACTTAAACTGGTCAACTATAAGGCCATTGTATGCAGGATATTTGAAAGTAACTCTGTGGATATGGTAGAAGAGACAGACTACATCTATTGAATATAACTGACCTTACTGGAGACAAATTACAAAACAACATAAACAGAAAAACTGGTAACTGTATGAAACAAATATGCATTGTCTTAAACATGTCACCAAAACTGAAGTTGACAGAAGATATTTATAATTTACTGTTATTTACTTTCTCATGCAGTTTTTAAGAACAAGCTCTAGTGAGGCTCGCGCTTCTAGGATCACTTTTTTTGCCTCTGGACTTTCATGAATTGTGGCATAGTATGACAAGTATCTGTCTCTTCACTGAAGTTAAGCGGCAATGGGCTACATTAGTACTGGAATGGGTGACTGCTTCAGTGCACTACTGCTGTCTCTGATGGCATTGTGGCTCGTGCTAGTAGACCGAAACCCCTTTCGGCCTTGTTTCTTTTTGGACTAAATATAAACTTTATTAAAATAAAGCTTTGTACAAATAATAATAATAACAAATAATAAAAATGATAATAATAGCATATCTGTTTCTCAAATTAGGTGTAAGTAGTTTATGTCTCAGATTTTCCAAAATATGAAAATTATATGGGAGTTAAAACATGAAACAATATTTAAATTAATTCCTTTGTAAAGTAAATAGGACCCATTTCTGCATTTCTTTTAGTTAGAACTGGTCACTAATTTCATCTCATCAATCATTGTAGTGTACTACCCTTTTAGTATCCAAACATTCTTCAATATACTTGTTTATTTAGTATTTTACATCACGCCTAGTACCTTATTGTTTATATTGTGATGGGTAGTTGGAAGTGCAGAGGAAAGCAACACATCCAATTGGTCAAGGTTCTGCAGACTACCGACCGATGATAAGCAACAACCAGCTTTCTCACTTAAGGCTGATGTAATCCCATGTTTTATGCCCTGCTATATTATACACCATTTCTTTAATCTTTTAGGGAGTGTATTTTATGGCAATCAGGTTTTATACCCCTAGCAATGAGGGATTAAGGGGGTGTAAAATATGACTACCATAAAATACATGACACCAAGATAACACCCCCTAATGGAAACTTAGGAGCAAATCAATGAGGGATTAAGAGCAAATTTTTTATTGTTTAAATTGCAATTGAGCTTGGAAATTAACAGACACTTTATTCAAACAATATTCATTTTATTTATATTTCCATGGACCAAATCATTACATGAATGTTAATATGCCAAACACATACTGATATTTTATATACTGATATGATACATACTTATATATTTACTTGCATGTGCATTCTAGTGATATAATGTTGGTTCCTATGTTTAAATTCAAAAATTATTTTAAAGCTGAAACGTAAAATCGGCATTAACCTGTTTGTTAGAATATACATAATTTATTTTAAGACGAATAAATAGATAAGAGCCCAAATTATTATATCATAACACATGGGTAGTTTAATCATTTGCTAATTTATTTAAGGACTGAAATTTCAATCAAACGGCCTATGATTGTGAATTCCATCAAAAGATTTGCTTACATATATTATCCCTATACTTATAATTTGCACCAGTAGTTTTTAATTATCAAATTAGAAAGATATTATTTATTTATTATTAATTGTTTTACCTGTATTTGTTCCTCCTTATTTCTTTTAGTTAACTCAGTATGCATTGATAGGATTACTGTTAATTAATTTATTGTTCCAGGACAGTTTCAGTTGATTTGTTGACAATGTGAAGGTCAGTAGATAACGGGGTGTTTATTGTTCAACCACTGCTTAGAACCTCATTTTATTTACTTCTTGTAAGTGATTAGGCAACTTGATTGATTATGATTTATCTGTTTTTTAAGTTAATTTCTTTGGCTATTTGTATGACTTGGTAAATGGATTAGTCTTAGATTTACCTTTTGTTCTAGCATTCTTTCGAACTTGATTTGTTTCATTTGTGGTTGAGTGACTTGCTAAGATGTTTTTTTTGGGGGATATACATCTCTTTCATGATAATGTTATATAATATCCTTTCATTTACACATGTTTGTATATAGATTATATTATATTCAGAGTGAAAACCATTTTTGAATTTTATGATCATAAGTTGGGTTGATATTTTCCAGACTATCTTAAGTCTATCTTCAGTTAGCTTAAAGCTTTGTACATGGTTGCAGTACTGGTAAGATTCCAATCAAAGGGTTGTGGTGACTAGGCAACAATAGGGGTAATTTTAATAAAGCACTAGTCTAGTAAATACAAATCAACAACAGTAGGTTGGCCTTTCACTTCAAATAACAATATGTAGAAATGATTTTGTCATACTGTATTCACACTAAGTATCTTTTTATTTCATTTACATTATTATGTTTCTAAAGACTTTCATTTGTGAATTAATTTATAAGTCACTGCAAATTACTCTATAGATAGGCCATCAAATATGTGAAAAATATTTAGAAATTTAGAAGCAAAGGATCTTACATTAGGAATGTTGTCTGAGTTTAAATGCTTAATTTGTTAATGTTTATAGCTGTTGAGCTTCAGTTATTTCACAAATATACCAACTGTATAGAAATCCACCAAGGGGTGTAAATATGACCACGGAGTATAAAATATGGCAAAATATGGCCCCCAAACATTCTCTCAAGCTTGATAGATTCTTGAGAACACTCACCTAACTCAAACAAAATCAAGCATATGGAGCATGATAGAGGCTGGGGAGTCCTAATTGTAGTAAAACTTGTTTCAGCAGACAGGATTAACATCAAAGATTTAAATATTTTTCTTAAATAATTCAAGATAATGTATTTGTAAAGCACTTCTTGTAAACTTTTTAAGTCATAAACCATCTAGAAATAAGTGAGACATATTAAGAGTAAAAAATGCGCAGAAAATAAATTGCAAGATGGCAATCTTGCTATAAAATTGGTAACTTTGATATATGATGTGTGATGTCCCCCTAAATGTCAAAGATTTTAATGTAACAAAAATGAAGAGAAACACTTTTTAGAGTGCCTTTCTAGCTACAGTGTAAAATGGAGTAATGCAAATTTCACTGTTTCCCCTACATAGAACATTATTCACACTTTCATGCTGTGTGCATGTTTTTCTAAGTTTTACAATTGAAGTGTAAAATGTGTGAGTAAAGAAATTCTAGTCACTGTTAATTTTATTTCAGTTTGCATAAGTTTTGTGAAGATACTGAATGGTACTAAACGTTTCAAGTGTTGACCTGTAACAATTCTGAAAAATAAATGTATTTTTTCATATAGTTAATCGACATTGAGAGCAAAAAATAATCAACAGTTAAGATGCAGTTGTATTGTTTATTATTGATGATTCAGATGGCAAATTTGTTAGATTTAGTAAATGGTATATTTAATTAATTAGATTTAGTGAATGTTATATTATATTTTTATTTCAAACTGCCCAGTTGTGATAATTATTGCTTAGTTTATTTATTTATTTGGGGTTTTACATCGCTTTCAACACTGTACAGGTCATATCACAATGGGTAGTTTTGTGAGCAGAGGAAACCAGTACATACAGTTGGTGAAGGTTCTGTACTGTAAACTGCTGACCAACAGCAAGCAACAACCAGCTTTCCCACTTGAGGTCAGGCCGGGAACCAAACCCCGATCTCAGAGGTGGGAGGCGAGAGTGTTACCACTCTGCCACCATGCCCCCCCCCCAAAAAAAAAAAAAAATTATTGCTTAGTAATATATCTGTTAATGGGCAAAATAGAAGCATTAATCAGTTTATGGGTCTAATTTTGGTGAATATTTTACTTTGACCCTCATTACCCCAAACAGCATTTTACATATGTTTATATTTATGGGTCAAACAATAGGTGTTATCCTTTTATCTCTGTACCAAATATTATTTCCCTGGTATTTATTCAAATAGTGAAAATATTACTTTTTCTGTCTCTGGGATCAGTTTATGGATCTATTTTCACAAAATGGTAAACACTAAATTAATACTTCAATTATTTCAAGTGCTCCATATATGGTAGCCAGGAATGAAATAATGAGCTTATTTTACCCAAATCAAGAGTGGAGTAGTGCCACTGCATGTTTATAGTTCTAGAAAATTAAGTGTTGTTTTTGGAGAGTAGAAGCGCTAATCAGTTTATGGGTTTAATTTTGGTGAATGTTTTACTTTAAACCTCAATAACAAAACGTGTGTTTCATATACTTTTAACTTTAATAGCTCAAACAATAGGCGTGTTATCCCTTTACTACTGTGTCAAATATCATTCCCCTAAGCAAAAATTAAATACATTATCTTTTCTGCCTTATAACTTATGAAAACCCTAAAATCAGTTTATGGGTCTATCTTGAAAAATTGTAAATACTTAATGGATGCTCCAACTATTTGAAGTGTACCACATATGGTGTATTATCTGTGGCCAGTAATCAAACAATGAGCCTATTTTGCCCAAATTAAGTGTGAAATAATGTTTCTGCATGTTTTTAGTCCTAGAAAATGAAGTTTTGTTTGGTGGAAGTAATGATCAGTTTATGGGTCTAAAGTTCAAAGTTGGGGTTTTACGTCCTGTTTAATAGCCAGGGTCATATTGGGACAGGTCCTCAGCATTGCTGTTTGTGGGAGACAAGCCCACAAAGAGATGACTGCCTGTGATTAGATCCCAAACTTGATAACCACTAGGCTACAGTGGACCTCTGTTAATGGGTCTAATTTTGTTGAATTTTTGAATTTGAAATTTAACACACCCAACATTTAATGTATTTTAACGTTCATAGCTCAGATGTCATCCCTTATCATTATGCAAGCTATCATTTCTCAAGTATTTGCAGAAATGTTTAAAACATTCCTTTCTATGTCTCTCACTGCTGAAAAACTCATTGCTAATCATTTATGGGTCTATTTTGAAAAAAAGGTCACACTTGACTGATTGCTTCAAAAATTTATCTATGTACTGTTAACTGTGGTCACTGAGGAGTGACCAAATAATGATTTTACATTGTCCAAATGTAGTTATTGTTTTCACTCATGGCATCCAGCTGGGCAGGCAGGCGGTTAGGCAGTCAGGTGGGCAGGGGTAAATATCTTGTGTGGGCTGTATCTCAGACACTATCTCAGTAAGGTGTAGGATGTTGATACTTAGTAGAGATATTGGATAAGGGTTGTACACATGCCATGTCATAGTGTGACCTTAGACTGACCTTTGACCTTGACTCTGCCAGAATGTTCTCTATAGTCATAACTGAGACATATTTCTTTGATCACAAACACATATGGATTGCTGCAACGGATTACTACCTCCACAAAGGAGGTATTATTTTTATCACTATTTCTCTGTTTGTTGGTTTACTTGTTTGTTAACAGGATTATGCAAATGTTGCAGGTTGGATCTTCTTGGAAAAAAGAAGATTGGTGCTCGTCCAACTTAGATCCAATTAAATTTTGAGAGTGATCTGGAACATTGTCTTAATACAAAAAAATAATCCAGATTATCCATTTACTTATTATTACATGCCTTGGCAGAGGTGTGTACTCTCTGAGTGTTCTTGTTATATGTACTTTTACCTAGTTGTGGTATTTCCATTGAACGTAATTCTTTAATTAATCATTTTACAGCTTCATAACTTTAATTGATAATTTTACAGCTTCATAACTTAAGTTTACTAATTAATAATTTAATCTCGCTATTGAATTGTTTGGTTTGATACTTTGTAAACATTTTCTCTCTCTCTCCCAGGGTGTTATTTATCCTGCACACGTGTACAACTTACACTATAAGTTCTGTGTGTAATGGTGTCCAATACTATTTACCCAGGCAGTGGGGTAAAAAAAAAAACATGGATTTTACCTTGGGCCAACTTGCGATGCCAAATAAAGGTAACAAAACTAAAACTCCTTATAACTCACTTATTTTTCGCCCTCATGGTTTGGGATTTGAAACAAAACTATTAAAAGTGTGTCAGTCTCACAGCCAATGATTTCCTATAAGATGGTTTCATATCCCACATCTCTAGGACCATGAAGAAGCATATGTTCTAAACCATTTTTAGTTCGGGATGTGCAACAAAACTATTGGAAGTCATGTATTTATGCTGTTATAAAATTAACCATTGACCTTTTTGGCCTTTAAAGTAAGCCATGTACATAACATAGGCACTTGTATATTATTGGTACATGGGTGGTATAGTTATTTTTGTCAAGAGTTAAATAATATTTGTGTAAGTTTCAGTACATGAATGTCATGAGTTAAAAGCGTCCGGAGTTTCCAACATGAGTGCCACTTCAAATTAGAGAAAAAAAAGAAAAAATGAAAAAAAAACCAGTGTATTCAGTTTTTTAACATAAGGTTGTTTTACTGTGTCTATTACTGTGTAATAAGTTAATTTAAATGTATTTTTCAATCTTTATTCATGAAGTGACGATGTAATTTAATCTTTGCTTTGTTCCTCTTGTAATAAACATAATACTCTAGAATAGCCACAGGTGATTGGGTTGCATTCTCGAAGCAATATAATAGCTTTTGGCTGAGTAAGGGTCATGCTTTAGCATTTTTGCAGTACCTCTTAGTTGACATTTCACACATTTCTATATTCCAACTTCTGGAAATCATTAATGTCATGTTTTTGGGTGAGTTAGTTTATCTGTCTGTTTGTCTTCATGCTTTTCTCCAAAACTGGTGAACGGATCTTATCAATTTTTGTGGAGTTATAGGGCCTGGCCGATGGAAGAAGTGATTAAATTTGATGGAAGATTCGAATCATATTCTAGATACAAAAAAATAATAATAAATAAATAAAAATAAAATAATAAAAATACCCCGAATTCTTATATTCTCCGTTCTTCAATGTATTTTCAATGACTTCTGGTTAACATTACTCCAAATGTAATCAGCATGTCTCCAGGAATTTTTTATGTGCGTAGGGTCCACCCGAAGGAAGACAGAATTAAATTTTGGGAAGGATCTGGGTCATATTCTGGATACAATTAGACGTGAATTTTTGTAGATGCCCCCCCCCCCCCCCCCCCCCCCCCCTCCGATGAGGTCTGAGGTCTGGGTCCTTTCTACTTATCCTCATCGTGGCATTTCAGTCCTTAAAGGGACTGTTTCATTACTCACCTCTACTAAAAATTGGTTGTGTGTAAACAAGTGGAATATTTCAATTTTTCTAGCTCATGGTTTTGGTCATATAACCTATGTATTCCATAGAGAAAATCGCAAGACTTTATTAGAACTCTGAAAAGAAATTCCCAAAATGCTGAATGTGCCACTACAGACTGAGGATCTTTCTAGAATGTATCCATTTCTCTATAGCAATGTGAAAACTCCCTTCATTCTGTTATAATCTTATTCTAATAGTACTTTTGAAGCACTTAATCTCCATGTATACACAGACTCTAAGGCGCAAAATGCCAGAAATCAGAGATCGTACACCAAGCTATGTTTTCCATAATTTGAGATTACAACTTAATACCAGAAAAATACGCTAACATTCACCCATATTTGGTCACCTGCACCCCAATGTGGTGCATCTCACCCAGCTTGACACATTTTCAGGATGGATCAGTTTGTCTTGTACAGGGCTACACCAGGAAATTACAGGTCCTCAGTGGCCTAGTGGGTTCGACTCCCAAAAGTGACAAAGCTGAGGACATGTCCTAATTTGACCCTTGCTGATGAACAGGACGTAAAACCCCGAAGTGTGGTCATCAAGGATTTATAACAATGAATTTGACATGAGTGCATGATGGAAGTATCTGCAAGTAACTAAATTCCCTAAGTAAATGCTACCAACAATGAAATATAACAGTCATATTAAGCTATATCGAGCTTGTGAATTATATCATGACAGCACATATATGACACATAATAGTTGTACAAAATATTAAATGCATAAATTTGAAAATTTTATTATAAATGTAGCTTTTATAAGCTACAATACAATCTATTGAAACAGAGTGCTATTCCATTGATGACTGGAAAGCTACGGGTTAAAAGTTGGAAACTTTCCCGGCTGAATGTGGGGAGAGGTCTCCCCTGAGCCGGCTCATTTCACTGGAAACACCAGCAGGTCATGGATTCTTCCTTCTTTCTTGGTGGTACCAATCCCCATATGTGTGAGCTGTCGGTAAGTGGGGACAGACCGGGAGGGCTGCTATCTGTTTCAATAGGTAAGTATTATAGCTTATAAAAGCTACATTTAATATAAAATTTTCAATAATATTGTGCTACAATGTACTTACCTATTGAAACAGAGTGCTGAATTCCAACATCTTGGATGGTGGGAAGACAGCTCACTGACTTCGGTCCTGGTGAAAGAGCTGTAATTGGTGAAGGAAGGAAACCCGACTTTTGCATCCTTGGAGGTATGTTGAAGGCCCGATCAGAGGGGTTGTGCTCTCCTGTAGAAGCGGTTCTGGAAGGGCTGCACAGGGGAAGATTGCCCAGACCTGTGATCCTGTCAGTGAAGCTCTCCATTATTGGGTGCAAAAGAATAAAGTTGCCATTAGATTAAAGGCACAAGATGTCCTTGGAACGGTGTTAAAGAAAAATTAACATCAATTCCTAGAGAGAAATTACTTGGGAAGTAAGGAATATATGTAGAACAGAATATTATTCCAGAAAATGAAAACTCTTTTTTTAAATAGGAATTTAGCAGGTAAATGAAGAGTTTAGAAGAAAATAATTACCTTGAGTGGTAGGAAGCCATGCTCTATGCGGTCGGGGTTCTGACCGGCCCCATCTGCTGGTTGTGTCATCATGAAGTCCTGCCCCCCATTTTTTTGCTTGCAGAAGTCCAAAGGTTGTCAGTGAAGAGCCATCACCTGCTGGGCAGCCAGAAATGATCCAAAATAATAAGAGAGGTCTTTTTGATTCTGAAGAGAAAGGTCCTTCAGGTAGAAGGACGTAAAAGTATTATGAGATTTCCAATGACAGACTTGAAGGATTTGGTCTGTTGAAACCCCCCCATCGAAAGCCTTAGAAGCAGCAAATACATCATGGGCCTTAACCCCTAATCGGTTCATGTATGCATCTCCCACTCTAGAGTAACAAAACTTCACAGTATTTTTAATCCAGGACAAGATGGGAGAGCATTGGATATCCTTGGAGTGGCCTTGTTTGGAGGGTATAAACAGTAGTGTTTTATCCTTTCGTAGATCCGCAGTGTGTTTCAAATAAATTGAGATGGCCCGAATGGGGCAGAGTAGGATATCCTTCTCCCTATTGTCTCGGGAAGTCTTGAGAGAGGGAATAACCACTAGAGAAACTGCCCCCTGTCCCCTCCTTTGTTAACTGGTTCTTTGCAATGAAGGAGGGGGGTGGGGTGAGCTGATTTTGATCCCAGTCACCTAGGCAGAGTAGTCTGTCCAAGGTCCAGGTGTGGATTTCATTACGTCTTTTCCCAGAGGGTAAAAGGAAGACCATCTTCCAGGTAGCATATTTAAGGGAGGCTTCCTCTAAAGGTTCAAATGGAGGCTGATTGAGCTGGTGAAGGACCAGTGAGAGATCCCACTTGGGTATGTTTCTGGAGCTCTTAGGTTTGTCCTTATAGAATCTGGCAAGGAGTCTGGCGATTACTGCAATATTGCTGATGTCTAAGGGAGCATTTCCCAGGGTATCTGCAATTGCGCTTTTGTATCCCTCAATGGTGGATGGGCATCTATTCTCGTTGAACAAGAAGCACATGAAGTTGCAGATGTCTTTTATGCCCTAAAGTCCACCTGTTTTTCGATGCACCATCATTGGAAAACTGACCACTTTGAGGCGTAAATGGCTCTAGTAGAGTGTCTTTGAGGTGCAGCAATTCTATCTGCCACTTCTACAGTGAAGCCCTGCTTCTGGAGGATTGTACTTCTAGATACCAGACGTGGAGATTAAGGGATTCTGGATAAGTGTGGAATTTCTTGTTTAGTGGTTGTTTGAGCAGAGAGCGAATTGGTGGGAGTTGTCTCAGATGGTCAAGTGACAGTTCCCAGTGACAGTTCAAGTGACCAGATCCCAAAACCACGGTTTTGTTGACCAGCCCGAGGCTACCAGGATGAGCCTGCAAGTTCGGAACAGTAATTTCTGGACCACTCTGGGTAGAAGTGCTGTTGGGGGGAAGGCGTAGCCGACCATGTTCTTCCATGAAATGTTTAGTGTGCCCACTGCCCATGCCTGTGGATCTGGAATGAATGGCACATATGTTGGAAGTTTCTTGTTTAGACTGGTTGCAAACAGGTCTATTCGTGGACATTCCCACAGTTGTGTAATTTGTAGTGTTCTAATTTGTTTGAAGATCTGAAGGGAAAAAGACCATTCTGTGTGTTGGATCTGGTTTCTGATAGAGAGGCCATCCACAATGACATTGAGGGACGTGTCTTGCTCTGAGTGTTATTTGATGTTTGTTGCACCATGTGAGGTGTCTCCACATGAGAGTGTAAAGCTCCACCAAGTGTGTTTCCCCTTGTTTGTTTATGTGGGCTACCACAGTGGTGTTGTCCGAGGCTATCAATACTTGCTTCTTTTTGCACTGGTTCGAGAAGTGTTGAAGGGCTAGGATCACTGCTTTTAGTTCTAGCAGGTTTATGTGTAGCTGTTTTTCTTCGTGAGACCACAAGCCGCCTGTAGTATCATGATCTAAGTGTGCGCCCCAACCTGCACTTGAGGCGTCTGTAAAGATTAGGACGTAGTGATCCCTGGGATGTAAGAATTCTCTGTGTAGGAACCACCATTAACCACCATTAAACCACCATTCCCCATGTCATTTCATTTTCTGAGTCCAGGGAATGGGAAAATTCAGAGGCATTGGGAATTTTTAATGAACTTTGAGATGCCACTGAAAAGGTCTCATGTGGATCCTGCCCAGTTTTACTGTTTTCTCTGTGGATGCTAGTAATCCAATGGTGGACATAAGAGTCCTTGCACTGGTAACAGATTTCTTGGAGATCTTGTTGAAACAGTCCTGAATTTTGTTCCATCTATTCTCTGTGGGTCTGCCAAGACTCAGATCTAAATAAAGCGGTATCCTATGAAATCGAACCTCTGTTGGGGAGTGAGTTCTGATTTCTGTAGCTTTACTACAAAACCCAGTGTTCATATCAGAGAGAGTAGGTTTGCTGTGTGTTTCTCGCATTCAGTCTTTAAAATGGCTCTGATCAGCCAGTCATCTAGGTACTGGTGTAGGCTGATGTCTTCTTTTAATGCCAAAAGTTTTACCTCCTTTACTAGTGAGGTGAAGACCAGAGGGGCTGTGGCCAGTCTGAAGGGTAGGCTGCTGAACTGATAAGAGACACCCCTGTGATGAAACCCTGAGAAACTTTCTGGATTGGGGATGAATGGGGAGGTCTAAATACGCATTTGAGAGGTCTATTGAAGTAACCCATTCCCCTTTCTTGAGGGAGGCGTGGATTGATTCCGGAGTCTCCATGTTGAACTTTGAGACCGTGGTGAATTGGTTTAGGGAGCTGAGGTCTATCACAGGTCTCCAGCAGTTTATTGGCTTTGGAACCAAGAAGAGTCAGCTGTAGAAGCCGAGGCTATCTCCTCTGTTGACTTTCTTTATGGCTGTTTTGGAAAGAAGGTCCAGAATAGAAGTCGATAAAGCATTGTCTTTGTCGATGTCGCTGTATCCGCTGATTATGCAGGGATTCCTGGACAACCTTGGATGGTCTCTGAAGGGTAGCCGATGATCCCTGTCTGATGAGGTCCACTTGGAATGGGTGAGAACACACAGTCTTTGACCTCTCTGGCAGGAATTGAGTACTCAGAGTCTTTGACCTCTCTGGATAAGACTTTAAACACAGTCTGCCCCTCTGGTGGGGTTAGTGATTTGTTGATATCCAAGGTATACCCTAAATGAGTTGAATGAACGTCTGCAGGCTTGAGGAAGGGAGGGTATTGAAGAGTGTCATTGTTGAGGTGGTTGTTGTTTGGTTTGAGCACATATTGTATTCTTACCCTTGCCTCTGTGGCCTCCCCTGCCTCTATGGCTGCCACGAAAGCCTCCGCTCTGCTGTTGGGGGTAAAGCTGTGGTGGTACAAGATATTGAGGGGAGATACTTGAACCTGATAATAGCTCCCCTGCTGGTACCCTCTCCTGCCTCTGCTTCTAGCTTTCTTTTTCGGCTTCCCATAGGGATGAAATCAAGCACTTTGTTGGTTCCCTGTTTTAACCCCGAAGCCTATTAGGTGTTGTTTATATTCCTGCATTAGGGAACGGTCAAAAAGATCTGGCTGTTACGTGCATTTTTCAGGTATGCATCCCGACATACAAGAACAGGATTGGTCAATAGGTGTAGGAATTTTTCCAGTAAGTGTTGATATGCAACAGCAACACTCCTGCTGATATTGAGCATGAATTGCATCTGGTGAGTATCCTCTAACATAGAGTTCAGCAGTTGTTAAAGATACTGGTCCCTAGACCGAGGGTCAGGCTCTGAGGCCAGCAATCCGAAGGTCTTGATCCTTCGCCCTAAGATTGTTAAGTGTTGATTTACTGTCTGTTGAGAGAGTAGAGAGAAAGTTGGAGGTCACGATACATTCCCTCACCATAAGTTCCAACTTGACCAATTCTCTTTGGTTGATAGAAGCTGAGGGTAAGCCTTTGTACCCAGGTCTTGCGATGTTTGAGGATGCTTGTGGTACTACTTGGGGTCTCTGTTCAAATTTCTCCCCTGCCGCCAGATACCAGTTACCTCTGTTTGGTGGATTGGGAATGAATTGACCAATGTCGGGGGATGTAGATGACGAGGGTCCTGGTTTGACCACTGTATCCTGGTTTTGTAAGAATTTGGCAATATCGTCCATTTAGGGGAGCTTAAGAGACGGGGAGCAAGAAGACTGCTCCATGAGAAACATGTTAGGATCGCACCTGAGTCCTGATCCTAATTTGTAGTCCTCTGCCTTTGCAGGGTCGTCGATGCTGAGATATTGTCTGACTCAGTCAATGAAGACGTGAAAGTCTGCCTTTGGCGAAGCGGTCAAGTTCTCCAGCTCTGAATTGTCTACTTGAGATGTAGAGGAGTAAGTTGATCCTCCTTCAGCACCAGAGTCACCCTTCTCGAGTCTTTGGAGGGGTGAATCAGATTGAAGTTGAGGCTATGGTAGTGGAGGAGGTGGGGATACTATCACCTTGATTGTAGAGGGTGCAATAGAGGCTGTGTCTTTGATCCCTTTGAGCCTTTTTTATTAGCAGACGCTGCCTGTGGAATAGAGGTATCCATTGGTTCTTGGATTAACTGTTGAACCGGTTGGTTCAGTCTCGACGACCTGACTGGGTTGGGCCTGTGCAGGTGGCGATGATGCTCGAGTATCAGTAGGTGCCATCTGAGATGAGAACCCTTTAAACATTTGTTCCATCGATGAAGACAGAAACTGTTGTAATCCAGACTGTAACTGTACAGATAGGTCCTGGATTTGTTTTTGATTTTGTTGAGATAAGTTCTCCATCATTTGCATGTTCTGTTGCTCAATCTGTGCCTTAAGCATTTGTGTGTGAGGAGTTTGTGGGGGAGCAAGTCTCTGAAGCTGATGCAAACACTGGGTCCTGGTTTAGTTTAGGTTGGACTGCTGCCAGCGTCTGAAAAAGACTGTGGTAGATGGAGTTACAACCAGGGCAGCCTGGAATGCTGCGGAACTTGGTGGTGGCATAGTCGGCTGTAGAAAAGTTTGTATTCCACTTGAACTTGTAGCCGGTTGTAGAGGAGACATACCGGTTGGTGTCGAAACTCTGCCTGCTGAAGTATAACCAGTGCCAGTCGGTGCGGGATGCACATTCGCATTCAAATCCAAGATTGAATTATCAATTTCACGGTCTCTGGCTCTCCCTTAGTGTCTGGTTCTGGTTCGACCAGTTGAGTCTTAGCAGCACGCTTGGCACTTCTTTCTTAGAATACAGTTCTCAAATGATTCCATTCTACCTCTGTAAGGGAGGAGCAAGCTGAGTGAGGGGCTCCTGAGGCTCCAGAGGGGCTCCTGAGGCACAGGGATCCTCCCCCTTGCAGTGCATCCTGCAACTATAGTACCTCAGGTGTTTGTCAAAAGAAGGCATCCAGTGCCCACATTTCCTTCTCTTTTGATAAGGAGGAGTGTCCACCATGGTGGAAAACACAACTGTCACAATTAAACTTGCACAAAGCAAAAGTTTCACTGAAATTAGTACCAAAAGTGTATTTTCACAATGGTGAAACTAATATGTGAAAGTTAAAAATATAACACTCCTAGAACTAAATAAAAAACTGTCACAAGTGAGAGCAAAATATGGGGAAATACAGGAAAGTTTCCAACTTTTAACCCGTTGGTAACTTTTCCTGTCATCAATGGAATAGCACTCTGTTTCAATAGATAAGTACATTGTAGCGCAATAAAATAGAAAATTTAATAGGTAAATTAAATTTTTATAAGTTAATACTTTACCTAACAGACTCCCGTTATATGCCGGCGCGAGCCGGTCCGCCAAATGTCAGAAAAAGACGTCGTGGGTATATCCCTGGTCGGACCGGTACCGCCCTCTCCACTCACTAGAGGGCTAATGCTTCCTGTACTCGCCAGGTGGCCATGACATCACGGCCTCTTTTTCGGTTGCCCTAACCATTAATGGTCCCCAGGCAGGTAGAAGAGCGGGGACGGTTGGGTGGGACTCCACCGTCTGTTAGGTAAGGTATTAACTTATAAAATTTTAATTTACCTATTAAATTTTCTATTTTATTGCGTTAATACTTCTTACCTAACAGACTCCCGCTAGAATAACTACCCAGTGGAGGAGGGTAGCTGACTGAGGGACCAGGGAATTAACTCTAAAGGGAAAATGAACCCAATAACCGGTGTGCGAAAAAAAACCCGGGTGACCAGGTGGACCGGTTGGGTCCCCCCCTCCTTTTCTCTTCTCACCTTGGATGAGAGAGAGGGAGAGAAGAGTTGAGCCTTGAGGAGACAGGAAACCACAAGCCCATCAATCAAAACCCCTGGGATCTGGCTGAGGGACCAAGATCTAACAACCTAACTACCTAAATGTACAACTATCTACACTATGTACAAGTCTTAAGAACTAAGACAACAGGCAGTAAGATTTAGGAATGGACCTGCTGGGCCGCCACTATCGGACCCAGATGGTATACTTCCGAGTCAGCCCAAGCCACATCCTTCAGGTAGAACTGAGTGAAGGTATTGTGTGACTTCCAATGGCATGCTGACAAAATTTGTTCCAAGGAGACTCCTCCTTGAAAGGCTTTGGAAGCCGCGAAGGCCCTTACATCATGAGCCTTGATCTGATGTAAGGTTAGCGCCTCCTGATCTGACAACTGATAACACAAGAGTACAGTGGAAGGAAGAATGGTGGAAGGAGAAATATCCTTGTTGAAATTCTTCTTAAAGGAGACAAACACCAGTTCTTTTTTGTCCCTAAGATCTTTGGTCTTGTCCAGGTAATAGCGTAGAGCTCTAACCGGACACAGAGATCGATCCTCCTTGAGAGAGCTGTCCAATGTCGGTGCCAGGGCTGGAATGACCACTGGAGCGACGCTTCCCGGGCCCTCTCGTGCCAGTTGATTTTCTGAAAGAAAGCATGGAGAAGGGGAGAGAGAAACTTTGGACCAATCCGATTGATGGCGGATGTTCCTGTTTACCCAGGCATGGATTTCACTCCTGCGTTTTCCCGACCCCAACGCCAAAAGGAAAACCGTCTTAAAGGTTAAGTGCTTTAAGGACGCCTTTCGAAGAGGTTCAAAAGGGGCCTTGGTCAACTGGTGAAGGACCAAAGAAAGGTTCCAGGCATGGATGCCTCGACGCCCTTTGGGTCTGTCCCTGTGGAAGCTATCGAGCAATCTGTTGAGGTTCTCATTCTTGCTGATATTTACAGTAAAGTTTCCTACCTTGTCAGCAATGGCCGATCTGTACCCATCTATAGTGCTGGGTTGTAACTTCCTGTCCTGAAACAGGTGTAGGAGAAAATCGGCAATCTGTTCTACAGATGGTGAATGGAAGTCCACCTGATGCGCCTTACACCATCGAACAAAAATGGTCCACTTTGCTTCATAGACAAATTGGGTAGACCGTCTTTGAGCATCAATTCTCATTGCCACTTGGTCAGGGAAACCTTGTTCCCGGATATTTTTGGCTCTAGGAGCCAGGCATGAAGGTTCAGATTTTGCAGATCCCTGTGAAGGTTGCTGTTGAACGGTTGGGACAGGAGATCCGGTTGGGAAGACAAACTGGGATTTGAGATGACATCTCCACCAGATCCCAGAACCAGGGCATGTTCGGCCAGCCCGGGGCTACTATTATGATCCTTTTGTACCGATGGCTGAGAGCCTTTGTCAGAACATTTGTCATGAGGGGAACTGGGGGAAAGGCATACAGGTCCAGATCCTCCCATGACAGGGTCAACGCATCCACAGCCCATGCTTTGGGATCGGGGACTGGGGACACAAACTGAGGTAGTTTGCAATTGTACCTCGTCGCAAATAGGTCCACCTTGGGAAGATGCCATCTGTGGCAGATCTGAGCAAAGACATCCGGGTGAAGAGACCACTCTGTCTGAATGACCTGACGGTGTCGGGACAGTTTGTCGGCTATCACATTGAGCCGGCCCGGAATGTGACGCGCTCTCAAACAAATTTCCCTGAGATTGCACCAAGACAGGAGTCTCCAAAGAAGAGCACATAGAGAGCCTGACCGCATGCCTCCTTCTTTGTTTATGTAAGCTACCACTGTGGTGTTGTCGGTTGCAACTAAAACTACCCGACCCCGACAGAGGGGTTCGAAGGCCTTTAGGGCCAATAAAACTGCTTTCAATTCCAGGAAATTGATATGCAGTCTGCTTTCCCACACAGACCAACCGCCCCTTGCGGTATAGTCTCCTAAATGTGCGCCCCAACCTTCGTTTGATGCGTCTGTAAAGATCTGAACCGTGTGACGAAGGGGGTGCAAGTTTTGGCCTGGCAGGATGTTTTCTTCTTTTAGCCACCAAAGCAGGTGGGGATGAAGGGATCTGGGGATCGGGATAACTACAGGAGCTGTAGAGAGGCCAAACGGGAGAGCTCGAAACTGGAAGGTTTGGTCCTGATAATGGAACCGGAGGAACTTCCTTGAGTTTGGACTGATAGGGATGTGAAAGTAGGCGTCGCTGAAGTCGAGCTGAGTCACCCACTCTCCTTGTTGTAAAGATAGACAAATGGACTCTGGGGTTTCCATTTTGAAGGTTTTGACCTTGAGGAACCGGTTGAGGGCACTGAGATCTAAGATTGGCCACCATTTTTTATTTGGTTTGGGGACAATGAAAAGCCTGTTGTAAAACCCCAGAGAGGACTGAACCCGTACTTTTTCTACAGCTTGTTTCTGAAGGAGGGAATGCAATGCTTCCTGCAGGTAGCTGTTCCTGAGGGGATTGGCATATCTGCTCCTTATCAGAGGTACCCTGGTGAGAGGAGGTTTTAGCCCGAAGATTGTACCCTTCTTTCAGGATCGATACTACCCTTGGACTTGAACCCTTTTGGGCCCACACCTGCCAAAATTTTTGTAGTCGGGCCCCCACAGGCAGACATTCTACAACACTGAGAACATTTGTCACAGGAGGGGCAGAAGGAGACAGATCTACAGAAAAAGCATCTTTCACAGGCTTTATTAGGCCATTTTCTGAATTTACACTGGGACTTACACCTTTCTTTTGTGGTGGCCCGTTCAAAAACACAGAAAGTGCAGGAGTTGCAACATTTATGTAATTTACATTTTGACTCCTCACAAGAACATTTAGAACACACAGAACATTTAGCGTCTTTCAAACAAACTGAACAATGCTTCAAAGGTCCTGGGTTTGGACAAAATTTACACTGTAATTGTCATTTTTTGTTATTCCCTTTGAAAGCCTTGGGGTTACGACCTCCTGAGGAGGCACCTCTACCCAAACCCCTGTTGTTACGATTCCTTCCAAAGGAGCGCCAGGCTGGGACTTCTGAGTCTTGAGCGGTAGGAGCCGACCTACTAGATTCCTGGTTGCAGTTCCAACCGCCCTGATAAGGTTGATACCGGTTCTGTTTCCTTGACCTGTACCAGCCATGGCCCGATCTGGGCTGGGTGGCACGGCGTTCTGTCTCAGATTTGGCAATTTCCTCCTCCGCCCTATGGATCATATCATCCAGGAAAAGACCAGAGGAATTGAGAGGGCTATTATGCAAAGCACACCAAGTGTCCGGCTTTATGCCCTGTTTTAGGTGATCCAAGTAGGCGTCCCGTGTAATGTTCTCCATCTGCACAAACAGGATAGCCGCCAGATGCTGCATAGCCTTACCCATGCAAAAACTCACATTCTAATTAAAGGCGGTTAGATCCCGAATTTCTGTGAAAGCCTTTTTAGCCTTCTGGGATGATTTACCTTTTGACAGTTCAGCCTCAAGGTCCCTAAAATTGGGCTATCGGGCGAGAAGGAGTAACCGTTAATCCTCAAGGCTTAGCAATGCGACTGTAAGAGCTGTTGAGAAGTTTGACCACTTTCCTGGGATGGATGTCCACTGGATTTGGAGCCGGATGCAAACCATACCATCTGTTCTGAGTCTTGGGAACTTTTAAAAATTGGTTAGTTTTAAGCCAACCCCTTTCCCCAGAACGTGACACATGACCATCAATAATGTATAAGTTCATCTGTTCGAACTTCCGACAAAACCAATCTTCTGGGGGAAAGGCTACAGAGATTTTCCCAACCGGTTGGCTCCTGGTACCGGTCCATGGATTGTCATGTCTTCATTGGGCAGTAAACTCCCAGTCCGGGATAAAAGACCATTCCATATATGCCCTTACACCTCTAACCGTCTCCCGGTAACTCTGATCCTCTGAAATAATCCTATCTTTCTCCTGCGGGTCAGCCTCAGAACCGGAAGCCTGATCTTCCTACAAGTCATCATAACATACCGGTTCCGGTAGACCAAATGCCAGTTCAGTGTCCTGGGACTGGATACAGATTTTCCAGTGGTGAAGAAAAAGCCTGAGGATTTGGCTGAGAAACAGAGGATACCGGCTAGTAACCGGAAGTTGCCGGTTGATGTGAGTCCGCCTCTAAATCCAACACTTGTTCCTGTCCCGGGCCCGGAGCCGAACTGGCCGGGGGGGAGAGGAAACAGTGTGAGGCAGGAAAGGTGAGGAAGATAAGAGCCCTGTAGGTGGGGGACGAGTAACCTTCACTTGGACCGGGGAAAACACTGGTGCAATATTTCCTACTGCAGAAACAGGTTGAGCAGAATTAGGGTTAGAACCCATGGTTAGCAAAGCCTCAATACGAGCAAATCGAGTAGACCGCTCATCTTTTAAGTCAGATATTTCCTTCTTAAATGAGTCTTCCACAGAAACATTACTTGGTGAAGAAGCAACAGAGGCTACAGACTGGCTTAAGTCAATGGGACCTACCACACTGACCTGTGACGGATCAATCAAAACATCACTTTTGGAAGATTTCTTTTCCTTCCCTTATACACAGGGGTCTGATCCAGAACCCTTCTCGCTACAATGTGCACAATGAACGTGAGTATCAAAGCTGGCCATGATGTGGCCGCAGCTTCCTTTTCTCTGGCCAGACGATGCCATGATATCCAAAAACAAACGTCACAGTAAAATATGCACAACCTCACACAAATAACAGTATATAAAATGAATTTAATCCTTGACTGTAAGAAACACTTCCAAGTAGTTTCGCGCCAAACGAAAAAGAGGCCGTGACGTCTTGGCCACCTGGCGAGTACAGGAAGCATTAGCCCTCTAGTGAGTGGAGAGGGCGGTACCGCGCCGGCATATAGCCGGAGTCTGTTAGGTAAGAAGTATTAACGCAATAAAAAGCTCTTGTACATGATACGGTCAAATATTACACTTTGCAGTAAAGGTGCCATGGATATTTTTGTATCCACCGGATACTATGGCCACCGCTACAGTGTGTATAGACCGAGTTTCTGACCTGTCACCAATTGCTATATTGATATACTGATGGTAATGGCCATTGCGGACCATCAGAAATATCCCTCATCAACAGCAATGCGCGACGAGACAGAAACTCTACAGTGTGTAGAGATTTCATTGTTTTCCTAGCCTTGCTGAAGGCTCAGGTTTCTTTGCAGTCAGGGAAAATTTCCAGTTAACGAAGTTTCAGTTTATATAATGTACTCATACATGTACTGACTTTTACAGTAGCATACAGCTAAGATAAGCTTATATCCTTTGATCAGTAGTCGAATTGACTACTGCAATCCCCTACTTTCTGGTATGAATAAATACAATGTGGCTAAACTCCAAAAGATTCAAAATGCCCTTGAAGATTTGCTTTCAGACTTGATAAAACAAGCCATGTTACTTCCTATCTGCAAAAACTACACTGGCTCCCCATTTTATACCACATCCTGTTCAAATAAATCTTATTACATTCAAGGCTATCAAATTCTCCCAACCCACATACTTATCATCCTTAATCAAATCCAGTAGCCTTACTCATGGAAATCGGCTTTCTCTTTCTTCAGTTTGTCCCAAAAAGGCCATTGGTAGGTAAGGTTTTCCAATGGCTTCTCCCACTGAATGCAACAGACTCACACAATTGCTCAAATCACAGAGCACAATAATGGGGTTTCGAAGCCAGTTAAAGACTTATTTGTTTAGATTTGCATACCCTCCACCATAGTATATCTCCCCTTACGGGCGTTAAATTTGGATCTTGATCCGGCATGTCCCTCGACTTTTCCTTTTTTGCCTCAAACACATTGGAGGATGTTGCGTCAATTTTGTGCTGTATAAATGTTTCTGTTTTATTCTAATCTATGTTTCATAACATGTATGAATGCTTTATGAATAACAGATATATGTGTGCATATTTGAAAAAAAAGATATAATGCAAATTTGAGCCTTAAGCAAGACTATCGTTTCCCCTCTGGAACAAAGGTGCAATAGGTAGAGTTCTCAATTTTGCAGGGTATGTTCATTACAAAAGTTACAAAAGTTTACCGGGATATACTTATTATGCGGACTTCTGCTGGTTTGATTGGAAATGCATAGTTAACGTCTTTTCTTTTATACACGTTGTCAGTGTGTGAACCTACTCTGGGAGATTATAAATTTACGAAACCCAATCGAACACACTTTCATTGATTGGCGCATTATCAAAGAAGTTGTGTAGCGGGGTCGTGTAATTGAATTAATCCCTCCCTATTGGTGATAAAGATCAAAGAAGTTAGGCGTTTCTGTGAATGGTACGTTTGATAAAGCAATGGAATTTATTGTTTCCGTGACAGTGTTAAATATTGTATCTTGCATAATCTTGTATTATCGCTCACGCTACTGTAGACTGGTTCTACTGAATATAAATATTGGCTAGAAGTTATTTTCGCGTTTTGTAGTCACTCGCGAATATAGCGAAAATTAATTCCACGCGAAAATAACCACTTATACAGTATTTTCGCCTCATTTTAAAAAAACAAGATGCATGGCCACCACAGCCGTTTCTTTGATGGTCATCAAGCAGTTTTACACATTCTGTGCCTTTTTCTCATCCATGGAAAGTTGAATATATTTATGCTGATATATGTGTCCTCTACGCCCTTAAGACTTTTCACCTTGAAACTTGTCCTTCAAGGCCAACCCTTGACCCCTAAAATACCCCACCGAGGCATTTTTTTTTTTGACAAATGAGTAAATCATTGGTAACTACGAGACTTGAATTTAAATGTGTTTAAAAGTGATGAAAATGAGTAAATGACCCTTTTCTTTGTCACCGTTATAGTTACAATGTTTTGGTTAAACAATTCACAAGGTGAGCAAATGCTCCAACAATTTTTACCTGAGACCAAATGAATTATTAATGTTGTTTCTGAGTATAATATTTGTAAATGTTAGAAAAGTGACATGTGTTTTAGCAGAATCAGGTACAAGAACTTTGGGTAGTATTATAAATAAATACAGGTATGTGGAGGGGTTAAGTTACAAGAGTTACAAAATAAATTTTAACATGTATATGTAGCTCCTGTTTTAGACTAGACAAGTCGTCACTCACGCCACTTATTTTGACTGTGGCATCAGATAAAATAGAGCCAATCTTGATGCACTGAGAGCGGCCAGAGAGGTAAGACCTGAACTAGTCTAGGACCACACCACCAACACTAAACCAGGAACTCAGGCAGTTAATGAGCGTACTATGACATATGTAAGAAGAATATATTAATGTTTTCTCAAGTAAACATTTGGCCAGATTAGCCTAATCATTTGTGACCTAAAGGGCTTTAAGGGACCTTAATTAGATCTACTTCAGACTAAAGGTGGCCATAACCCAGTAAACATATTTGGGTTTTGCAAACGTTTAAAAGGAAGCGTTTTGTGAAGGCTAAAAATGATGGGTACAAAAACCATTTATAATAGAATGTTTTTGAAATGTTTTATGCATACCTTTTATTAAACGTTTAACGTGGAAACGTTTAGAAAACCATAAGATAGGGTTTAAACAGGTTTTAAAAACGTTTTGTAAACGTTTAAACTATTATAAAACATTTCTCATCTTTAGTTAATAAGTGTATCTAATGTTTACTTATTAAGTTCCTTATTATTGCCTGTTTAAGGTCATGTTAAAACAGGGATCTTCCTTTGGCCACTGTAACATGCGCACCAAGTTAGAAAAAAAAATTGATGAGACGTGTTTGAGTTATCGCGTACACAAGGAATTTCTACTGCGGTGGCAGCGGTGGTGGTGACAAGAAGCTGAATCCAGTATATCCCCACTTTCGTCTGGGGATATAATTATGGGTTGGGTTTTAAAAATATAAGAAACTGTGCTTATCAATGGTGTCAAACACTGCAAATTGGTCAAGGAGAACAACAGCAGTAGCTTCACCTCTAGAAAGAGTAAGATGGACTTTGTTCTTACTTGACAACAGTGCAGTTTCGGTTCAGTGACTGAGTTTATAGACTGACATTATCAAGTCCATTAGAAATGATATGATCACAAATGTCAACAATGGGTTATTTTTTCAGTTTATACTTGCCTCATGGAGAAGTATATAAATTCAGTTTTAGGGGCTGGGGTATTGTATATCTCATTAATGTTTCTACTAAGAAAATGGTACGCCTGGTTTACACATTATAACCTGTTGTTTTTATTGAAGTTATGTTGTTGTATGAATTATTCAGCATGTGAAGGTAGCACTTTCATGATATATTCTCTATTTTAAAATTCTCTAGACAAATTGTTTCGTAACTTAGACCCTAAGAGATTATCGATAGCATTAATTTTATTATTATTGTTGTTTTCTAAATAAATATTTTTTAATTTACAAAATGCACGTACACCCGGTAACAGTCATCGGAACGGGACAGTGAAACGGAACGCAAATATATATTGTAAACAAATGACATTGAAAGCCACAGATAATTATGGTACCATCTACCTATTGTGTTTTACACCATTATTGTATGTATTTTACTCCATTTCTGCAATAATGGACGATAAAAAGTCTTTAATTTGAATTGTGCTTTGGGTTTTCCCCAGGCGTGAAATGGGGGTTCAGCACTGAATTGAAGAGGCCAGAGCCAGTACCTGGCGCATTCCACTGTTTTAATGAGCATACAGTTTTTCATCAAGGGAATTTTACATTAAAACTGTGAACAGTATTCTCAATATGTGGTCTTCAGAATTTGTTCAATCTTTATTACCTGCAAACATTATCCATAGCTACTCAATGTGGTTGAGCCTTAAAGTCTGTCTTTTTATGGAGATTAAGCTCTATAAAAGTCATACAAGAAATTATATATTAATGCAAAGACCCAACAAGCACATATTTCATTTCTGGTACTTTAGTGAATCAGTATTCCAAAAAACTAATGACGTTGTAAATTAAGTAGGAAGCATTATAAATATTTTGATTATAATAAAATGTATCTCCATTTTATACAATGGTATGGGTTTACTACTGCCTCATACATAGCACAAATGTCCCAATGGCCCACTCAATTTTATTTATGAAAAAATAAATGATCATCCAACCACTGGAGAACCCTGCCCAAGCTGTTTGTTGTCTCAGTATTATTGTTAAATTGCCGTTCCGTTTCACTGTCCAGTTTACTGACGTGAGCCACTGATTAGGTACTTGTGTTATTCAGCACTTAAGTACACAATCGATTGGCCAAATAAAACTAAAGTATTATATATATTAAGGTAAAATATGTATCTCCATTTTACTACACAAAGGTTAAATAATGGCTTGATTTTTGTACTGACGTGACGTAAAAATTCAATAAAGCGTTCCGATCCACTGTTACCCGGTGTATTACATGTCATAATCTGTCATTCATTATTAACCCACAACGCCAATCCATAATCGTGGATCACTGGACATCCTTCAACACAGCACAGTATTAGAGTAATTGCAAATGGCTAAATTGGAGAACATTTATTTACTGGAGGTTTATTGATTGCTATAGCTTCTCCCACTGGGTTTTCATTTGTGGAAAGCCAAGCTCTCTTTCCACACAGAATAATGCATTGAGTTGAGCAAAGGCATAAATGAGCAGTGTTCGTAGTGGTAAACACTTGTTTATCTCACATTGTCTGTGAGCAGTGTAATAAGTAACAGGAAAAATAATATCTACTGGTGTGTGGGATTTGTTGTTTTGATTTTCAGTATTGAGTATTTGTGACGTCATTATGCAGCTGAATAATTATTATTCTATTCTGTCTATTTTATGAAATTTATGAAAAAATACAAATATGCAGAGAATATAACATACAAAATAAATCTAATTTGCGCACATATATCTAGTATGTTCGTGACATTAATCTAGGATAAGATAAAAAATTAAGGTACACACAATATGGCTGGGGCTTTTGCTGTTATGATGAAAAGGAGGTATGATAGTATTGTAGCAAAGCAGGAAGCAAAAGAAAAGCGTGAAAGGTAGGTTACTGATATGCCACAAGAGTTGGCATTACGTATTTGAGCTTTTCAATGTAAACATACTAGTATTTATATTTGATCGGACGTGTTCCGTTTAGAGACCTCAGTTAAGATATAGATCTACTGACTAAACAAATTATCAATATTTGAAGCCACATACTAACAGCTAATGATACATGCAGAGAAACGCAAAACATTTATATCAAATCATAATGTTCTGGTTCAAGAAAGTCGAAAATTTTGCCTTCGTTGTGTTAAAATTTAAAATTGATTGGCATGAATTATTTTTGTTGACAGTTATTTATTTCAATTATTGATGGCAAATCGACATCCAGAACAGAGTGCTACATATACTAAGTTGTCCATTGTGTGTCTTGTAGTGAATTGTAGAATCTTTATATTCTTTAAAAATTTCTTAAATTGATTGATTGTGCATGAAATACTTTTGTTGAACAATTATTATAGTGTAAATTATTTTACTGCTGCTATAAATTAGTGAAAGTAGCCTGTTTTAATGGATGGCCTGTGCACATAATCCAAATTAATTCATGAAAAAACTCCACAGGGCCTATATATATTCACAAAGATTCTATCCTTAGAATTAGTCTAGCTTGTTGTTTTTCATAGTAAAATTCTAAGAATAAGAGTTTTTCTATTTACAAAGATTCTTTTTCTTCGAATCTCACTTATTCTTAGAATTTTTGGAAGAATGGGTTTTATTTATGGGTTTTAAGAATTGTGCTTCTTCTCAGACGTTTTCTTATAATTACACTTAGTCGAAGAAAAATTCAAACCACACATTTCTTTTCACTTCTATTCTTAGAATTATTCTTATCCAAGAATTGTTTTGCAAATAAGTTTTTTTTCTATGAATAAGAAAATTCTTAGAATTTTTCTTAGACTTAAGTGTAATTCTAAGATTTAAAAAAAAGAATCTTTATGAATATAGGCCCTAGTCTTATTTCTCAGTTTAAGCAGCACCATATAACCTTGTTTTAAAACATAGTAAGTAACTAAGTTCATTGGTGTGTATTAGTCTCCAGATGTGGCTCAAAGGCAATCCCGGTCTTCATTCTGACACAATTTAACATATTTTAAACTCCACCACAATACAATCGCAACTTGAAACTAAAAAAAACTAGCCAGTCTGTTGTCCCTTTTTACCGCCCCCCCCCTGCCCCAAAGGGAAAGGTTGAGAGTATTGTAATCACATCTGTCTGTTCATCTGTTGGTCAATTCCCATACCTTGCAAACACAGGTCTACCTGTGCCTTAAGTCCTCCTCAAAGATGATCTAGAATTCTGGATACAAATTTGGATTACAACTCCAGAATTATCTTTTCAGGAATATTTAACAATATTTTTTCATTTCTGACAATGTCAAGTTCAAGATCCCCAGGTCCTATTTTGGGCACTTTTTGTTCACAATGGAACTGTCTTCTATGTTCAGCTCTGTTCATTTGTTTGTATTGAAACAGGAAACAGTGAAAATGTCCGATTTGAGTTAGTTATAAAAGTGTCAGTTGTCAAGCAGGATAGAAGTAGTAAAGTTATTTCATTGGATACCCTTTGTTTAAAATGCTGTGAAGATGTTACAATACAAAATAATATAAAACATATTAAAATATTTAACATGTAATATTTAACAGAAGAAAGAGGCTGAAGAAACCTCCAACTTCATCAGAAAATACCTTGGTATGGCACTGGGAACTTGATGGCATGTACACAACAGTGATGTATGGTAAGTGTGGTATCTGTGTTTTTAGTCATTCCAAGATAAGAAAAAATTAAGTTTATTATTATCAAGTAAAATCTTATTCAATGTATATCCTCAAACTTATTTGTTGGGTTCAATCTTTAGAAAAGTTCCAAGGCCTTTACTTTGAGTCTGATAGTATGTAGAGGCTGTGTAAGGAAAGTGTGATCTGAGGAGATATTTGGAATTGAGATGTACTGTACATATTGCCTAAAGTCATTAATTTTAGCTATATAGTTAAACCTCAAGTCATGTCTACAGGCACCGAAAAAATATTTCCACTTAACTATTAATTTCAGATAAAGGGGTAAATTTTAATGTGGAGGTATGGGAGTATTGTAATCATATCTGTTCATCTGTTTGTCCATACCCATAGCTTGCAAAAACTGGTCAACTCGTGGTTCAGTCCTTCTCAAAAATAACCCACTGGGGACATATATAGAGTAAGATATCTAAAATTCGCCACCTCTAAAACCTTAGTTGATTTTATGAAGAAAATGATGTTTTTGTCCAAAAATTGGTATTTTTCAGTTCAAAAAGCCTTAATTTACTATACAGTCAACAAATCTCACCACAATTCATTTATTTTATTAGTATTTTCACGTGTGGCGAATTTCAGATATGTGGCAAATTTTAGATTTCTTACTCTACATTTTAAAATGGAATTTTACTTAACTATTGAGAAAATTGAAAGGTACTTCATGCTGAAACAATTGTATTTAATCTGTGTATAAATATCTCAAGTAGAAACTAACCATTAATGAAAATTACTGAAACTTTCTTCTATCAGAAACTACCACTTGTACATTCAGTTGAATTAAACTTTATGGATGGCTATTACTTAACTAAAGCAGAATTCTAGTAGTTCAATCTTTCATATTGCTGTATCCGTAAACTACTTCATCTGATTGTTGTGATAGTTTGTTTGATGTCCCTGACTGTGAGCTGCGTTAGTGGGTGATAAGCAATAGCAGCATATTTACACAAGCAATGGATACATAGCACTACATACCTGAAATGCTATTAACTGTCATGCCACAATGTTGTGAACATTTAAGTTGTGCTGGTGACAAACTCTTGAATCAAAGACAAGACTCAACAATAGTTTTCAGAAATGAATTCATAAATTATTTGTATAAACTTGTGATAAAACTGCGTTGTTATTCCAAGCATCTATAGAATTACATTGAATTACAGATAGAAATTCTATTTCAAAGTTGTCCATCCATTAATTCTGAAAGACTTATCAGCTGTACTGTCTATTAAAGTGAAAAAGAAAAAAAAACAAATCAAAATAAAAACCAGCCATTTCGTATGAAGTAATGTGGAATATAATGTTTTGTACATTAAGGATATGGTATTAGGGAGTAATTTACTTGCTCAGTTCTTGGAAGTTTTGTATTTCTATATTTTATATTTTACATGTATTTATTTACAGATAAACACAAGAGGGAGGTGTGGTGCAATGGCTTGGTGCTTTTAACAGAGGTAGCTTAAATTACTGTAAATTGTTAAATAACTTTGTTAGGTATTATTGTACATCTAGCATCATATATATTCCATAGTTCAGAGCATTCTCTCTCAAATAGAAGTTGGAGAAAATTTGTAATTGAAATTTAATGACTCAATTGAATTCTAAAGTCAAAAGTATTCTGCTGGGTGTGTCAACCTAATAGTTGCAAGATGCCTTTCTGAAACTTTTGTGACTCATATTAAATAAAAAATTTCAATTACTCAGTTGTACATTTCAGAGCATATTACCCGAGGTTTCTGGGGAGCAGTGTTCTATTGGGTTCCACATTGATACTCGTCCTGAATGCAGCCAATGCGGGTCCTACCACTGCTCAAGTCTTTGTAATGTGAACAAAAACTCTGAACAAAAGGAATGTAAAGACCACCTGGATAACTTGCCCAAAACAAACGCCCACAAAAATGTATCTAGTGAGCAAATGTCTCTCATCGGTAATCTTTGCGATTGTGTGCATTGCAACAGCAAGATACACAAAGCTGTGATCAAATTCATCAGAGTGGAAGTGGATAGGACTGCTTATGAACTGTATGTAGATGGCTACATGATCCAAGAGCATACTGAAAACTTTGATGAGTTTAGCCAACCCAAACCTGAAACACTGAAGAAGAATGACTAGCAACAGAAGTTTATTTTTATATGCATTTTTATTGTAGTTTCCAGACCGTTTTATTCTTTAATAAATAGAACTGTGTGACTTTGACAGTCTTATATACAGCTTAAAATGAATTGTGAAGTTGTGATAAAGTTATTTTTATATATTTTTTGTAGAAGTTTTTAACCTTAAGAGCTCTTCTTTTGATTTTGTGTTACATATATTTATCTAAAATTTGAGGCCTTGGTAGATGGTAGTTATTAATCTGCAGAACTTTCATTTCTGATACAAAATGTTTCAATGATATTGCCGATCCATGGAAAAACGCTAATTTTTTACACAGAAATCCATATTTCTAACTGTTATGTAGATTACTCTTTTTTCCAAGAATATGAAAATACATGTAGTAAAATAGGAGTGAGGTTAAAATACTATTTTTTTTCCATTTAGGTTTGTTAGGTGTGTTTAGTTTGTTGTTTTGTGTCCTGTAGTACATTGTATTTAATGGTTAACTCC
Source organism: Sabellastarte sp. h YS-2021 (assembly GCA_964017235.1). NCBI lineage: Eukaryota > Metazoa > Annelida > Polychaeta > Sabellida > Sabellidae > Sabellastarte > Sabellastarte sp. h YS-2021. The sequence goes on along the minus strand of OZ024927.1, from coordinate 135,750,764 downwards.
TATATTAATGGTTATATTCACACAGGAAAAATACACTTACTGTAATAAACTAGTCATGATTGTAGTGGCTGTCACAAAGTGCTCAAAATGGAGATAGATGGGTGGTTTTATGAAAAACTCCCCTCATTTTTGCTTAACTGAAACCTCTCCACCTAGATCTGCCATTGGTCAATCAAAGTAAAGTTTTCTAAATTTACATATGTACACCTTATTACTTTGGAATACATGTTAAATGCAGCTTTTGGGGAGAAGTATGACCTAAGTTTTAATTTGGAATTCTCTATATTAAATGCTCGTGTTAAACATTAAAATATGTACTTAAATTTTTCAGATGCTTGCACAATAGAAAGAATAATTTTTTTTTCTCTTTCACAGAAAAAATTTTTGAGGTGTGATTTTAATCAATTAAGTACATCTAGTTATACATATTATGATTGAAACTAGAGTCGTTTGGAATATAGCGATTTTGTTTCATAACATGCATGGATGGTGTTTGTACATGACTGAAGGATTTAAAATGGGTCCTAGTGATAGTCACCTAGAATTCACAACTCGTGGATCAATGAGTTTGTATGTTTCCAAGACCAAACAGGATCTCTAGGGAGAAAGTGAACATCCAGGTATAGGGAAGCTATGTCAGGATGGCTGTTGCCGATGGTATCCTTACGACACCTCATACCCCTCTCCCATGTAGTCATAAGTGAGTTTTAATAAGGAATAGAACTGTATAAACATGGGGTGGGATAGGCTTTTGCTGCAGAGTCTAATCAGACACTTAAATCACTTTTACATTTAAATTGTGGGCGTGCAAAATAGCAACCTGTATTTGGGTACACAAATGATTAAATGTAACCTTACTGGGAGGGAAAAAAACAGACCAAATTTAATTGGTTTGGGCAGCAATTACAAAATAAGATAACATTCGTTTAAATTACTACTTTTATTGCCAGTTTTATATGTAAAACCTTTCTTGACAAATACAATATCCATTAAAGATTACCATTAACATTAACTAGCAATAAGCAGACACACAAAACAACCTCCACTTGAAATCTGTAGAAGTTATTTTATCTGTTGCAATCATCTACTGTAACACTTCTTTCTAACAAGCTCCCTTTCCCCAATTGTCTGTTACAATATGCCTGTTACATGGGATGTATTAAAATTCATTAAAAGTGACTCTTGCTCTTGAAAGTATTTCTCTACATTAATTTAATTAACTGTGTGAAATATGCACAGCATACTGTGTGTAATGACAGATACACACCAGAATGACACCTTGGTATGAGAGCATGAACATTCAGACACGTATTTCCGAATCACCCATTATATGCTACAGAGAAGGTGCTTTAGATGCTCAAATACTTGTTTCAAATATTTTGGATTTTTTTACTGTATGTAAGAGAACAGTCATGGATGGACAGCCGGTTCGAGCCTCCTATTGACTTCAATCAATTGTTAAATATGTTTAATTGACCAAGACTACTGTGACAAAATTAAGATTATTCTTAATAACAAGGTTCATATATTTCATCCAAATGTTTAGCCATTTTACATTCACAAGAAGACTTTATTGTAACTCACAGGAAACTGTACAAGAAGCAGAATCCAATATGAGCAGAACATAGTTTGTTAAGCTGGTTAATAAAATCTGTTTCAAGAAAAAGTGGGGTCAAACATAAACGTAACATTCTCAATCTAATTTATTCCTGGAGATTCAGCATTTCAAATGTCTGATTTAACACAACATTTGACTGTGAAGCATACAGCACTGTGCAAAAAGACAGCACAATCTTACAGATTTATGGATATTCCACTTTTTGAGAATCTGATTCAATCTGGCTGAAAACCATAGAATACTGGGTTAAAATAACAGCACAAAATTTTATAACTTTTGTTATTTTTAGGCCGTGGTTTCAATTGGCTTAGCCTCTGATGGTGAATCCCCTCGCTTAGATTTGCTATCTCTGGTGCTTCGAGAACTGTGCCTTGATCGGTCATCATCACGACGATCCCTGTCTCGATCTCTGCAAAGATAGAACCATAAAAAGTGTGAAATGTAAAATTTATCAATGAAAAAAAAAAATAGCATGGGAGATGCCCGTACCCCACAGCCTAGAGAAACATTATTAAGCACCATGAGACATAGAATAAAAGACACAGTACAAAGATCAGAAGACTTTCAGAGCAAACAGTGTCGCATGATGCTGCACAACGTCACCCCCTGACCAATGTTTCTACTAATTATCAACTTCCTACACCTTATGCCTTCTGAGAGACAGCCCGGACAAGATTTTAAAGGTCAAGGTCACTACAGAAAGGTCAAATCAAGGCCACAGCGGGATGTTGGACACCCACAACCCCTAATGTAACTACTAAGTATCAAAGGTCAAATCATGATCACACAATGATGTTGCATATCTACACCCACTAACCAATATCCCTACTAAGTATCAACTTCCTATACCTTACAGTTTTTGAGATACAGCCCAGACAAGATTTTAAAGGTTAAGGTCACTACAGCAAGGTCAAATTAAGGTCACAACATGATGTTGCAAATCTACAAATTTATATGCAGTTTATAGCAACATCTAGGATTCATTGAATGTTAGTTTTAATATAACCTCGGCTGTTAACAGTAAAGTAAAAATCCAAACTTTGATGTTTCGTGTCAAATCAAGTTCTGTCTAATCTACTATGGATTTTTATAGTGCTTAATCTCCATCACTGATAGACTCTTAGATGCAACTATATAAATGTACCTTCTAGAAGACCTGTGTCGATCTCTGTCCCGATCTCTGTATCTGTCACGATCTCTTCTTTCTTTTGACCTTGACCTGTCACGACTTCTCCCTCTTAAAATATTAAAATACAACGAACATATATCATTTTGTTTATATATAATATTAAAACAGGGCCATCTTGAAATCAAAGTATGAAACATAAGTGTACAGAAAAAAGTTGTCACTGAAGCAGTACTGAAAGTCTTCGATCACAGTAACAATGTATCACAAAATTCAACTTCACTTCCGATACCTTCAATGGCTTTCTTTCCTTTTTTTTTTTTTGAGCCAACTCAAATCAACCAATATGGCTGGTGACAGGAACATAGCTAAAATTTCAAAGATTATTAATGAAACTAACTTAGAAAATATGCATCCTTGTCTGCTTCAGAATGACCAATGCAATTCTGAGTACTGACATAATAAACAGTGGAACCCTTTTAAATACCTTAGAAGTTATAACACCACTGAGCATTAAGCAGAATTATCTTTACATAGAAGTGAATAACAAAATTCAACAGAACTATTATAGATGAAGTATCATTCATATTTGAGCTCCAACCTGTAAAGGTACAAAACTAGAATATATTCTCTGTGTGTGTGGTTAATACTAGTTCTCATCACTAATCAGGGGTGCATCCTAACTGAAACATAGTACTTTATCTAAAGTGTAATCGACACTTGGGTGAACAGACTGACTGACAGTAGTATATTTTTCATATTTCTGGTATCCCAATCAGGCAAAACCATCTAATTCTGGAACACAAAAAAAGTTGTGTTGTTGCATATCCCCAAGTAAATATGCATGCTAAATGCACAACATGCAACAACCCCACCCCCTAAAGAATTACTGTAAAAGTCAACAGAAAAATATCAACTCAAATACAGGTTTACATTTCTTCTGATTTATGATTGGTTTTATATTTTAGAGACGTTTAAATCAAGACACATATTGTAATACAAAGCAATAGCATTTAAGTCACTTCTGTGGAAAACTGACACCACTAACTCATCCTTATAACCTACCTTCACTCTCATGAGTTTGCCACCCCACCATCCCCCAATAATGTAGTCTGGAATGTAATGTTATTGGTCTTTTCAGTCATAAATTTCAGGAGTGAAATCATTGCTATCGTTGATGCTCATCACATTTTAAACATTTTAAACCTTTGTGAGTAACCATTCACTTTCTACACTTAGACCAATTGTTATGGTAGTAAGCAGTTAATATTTATCCTAATGGTTATACAAGTTATACTGATATTGTTACGACTTATCTTTGTGATGCTATGACTATTTTTATAGACACTTATGTAACAAGAGAAGAGTGCCCATGAACGGGCACTGTGTCAGCTGAGTGTTTTTGATTTGTGAAGGTGATAATGAGAGGAAAGCATAATTATCAGGGAAAGTGCTGTACAGAAGTACAGTAAATGGTAACTGAACAGCATGTTCGAAAGAAATTCCGAAGCTGACAAAAGAAAAGGACAAAAAAGTTGTGCCCTGCAAATGGTATTATGAGGGAAAGTAACAAGGTAACTGTTTAAGTGTAAAAAGTAAGTTAAAACATATTTAAGGAAATACTGCAAATGCAATATCCTCGTTCCACCTTGAAGAAGGGGTCCAAGGTCAAATCCAACCACACAAAAACATTTCCAGCCCATGATTTCCTATAGGTTGGTTTACCATCCCAAACCTGTAGGACCAATAATAAGCGAGTTATAAGCACTTTTAAGTTTGGCTGTCCTCATTTGACCTAGGAGGAGGGGTCCAAAGGTCAAATCTGACCACACCAAAAGAATCCCAGCCCATGATTTCCTATATGTTGGTTTACCATCCCAAACTTCTAGGACCATTAATAAGCGAGTTATAAGCACTTTTAAGTTTGGCTATCCTCGTTTGACCTTGAAGGCAGGGTCCAAGGTCAAATCCGACCACACCAAAAGATTCCCAGCCCATGATTTCCTATAGGATGGTTTACCATCCCAAACCTCTAGGACCAATAATAAGCGAGTTATAGGCACTTTTAAGTTTCGCTATCCTTGTTTGACCTTGAAGGAGGGGTCCAAGGTCAAATCCGACCACACCAAAAGATTCCCAGTCCATGATTTCCTGTAGGTTGGTTTACCATCCCAAACCTGTAGGACCAATAATAAGCGAGTTATAAGCAATTTTAAGTTTGGCTATCCTCAACTGACCTTGAAGGAGGAGTCCAAGGTCAAATCTGACCACACCAAAAGAATCCCAGCCCATGATTTCTTATGTGTTGGTTTACCATCCCAAACTTCTAGGACCATTAATAAGCGAGTTATAAGCACTTTTAAGTTTGGCTATCCTCGTTTGACCTTGAAGGCAGGGTCCAAGGTCAAATCCGACCACACTAAAAGATTTCCAGCCCATGATTTTCTATAGGTTGGTTTTCCATTCCAAACCTCTAGGACCAATAAGAAGTGAGTTATAAGCACTTTTTAGTTTGGGTATCCTTGTTTGACCTTGAAGGAGGGGTCAAAGGTCAAATCTGACCACACCAAAACATTCACAGCCCATGATTTCCTACAGGTTGGTTTACCACCCCAAACCTCTAGGACCAATAATAAGGGAGATATAAGCACTTTTCATGACTGACAAAGAAACACCTGTGGCGGCCATCTTGTTTTTCAAAATGAGGCCAAAAATATTCCCAGTCAAGATTTTATAATGAGGAACATATCCTACGAATTTGAGATCTCTACCTATAATACCCTTTGCTCTAGAGGGCCAACAAAAGTCCTTGTTTAAAGTCGAATAAACGTCCCTGGCGGCCATCTTGTTTTTCAAAATGAGGCCAAAAATATTTCCAAGTCAGCTGACATAAAAATTGAACTGAGTGAACTATTCAATACAGATTAGTCAAAGGTGTCCTCAGAGTCCAGAAAAATGTGTGGGCAAGGGTTATTGTTACAAGGTATCTTCATGACTCCTTCCAGCTGGGACTTTGTACAGGCAATCACTTCAGTTGTATGACTTTTCTTTTCAATCTGGACAAATCACAGGGTTTGTCATTTATTCTGCCCATATTCAACACGAGTAATCATAACAGTTTCTCAAGCAATAAATCTCCTGAAAGTGGAACTCTGTTATTAGAAGGCACCAATGAAAGGATCAATAGATACAAAAAGTACAACCTTTCTCTTCTCCTTCTCTTGCTTCTCTCATCTTCTGGTCTGAAAATAAATACACATGATTAAAGACCATGCTTTTCAGAACAAATCCCAAAAAAGTTTTAGAGGTATAGAAATATAACCCAAAACCTTTTAATAAAACCAAAAGTCAGAGGTTGTGGATATAATAACCATTTTTAACTGTCACTCTTTTTCCTCAAAAACTACTTCTATTATGAACAGCATTAATAATATTACCTACTGGAACTTTCCAGTCAAAACTAGACCTACGCATCGGAGAACCATTGAAAATCTGTATCCATCGAAAAGACAACTCACCAAAGCCAGTGAACCATTGTTTCACCTTGAAGGAGGGGCCAAAGGTCAAATCTGACATCAGAAGATTCCCAGCCCACAATATCCTGCAAGTTGGTTTCACATTGCAAACCTCTAGGACCAATAATAAGCGAGTTATAAGCACTTTTAAGTTTGGCTATCCTCGTTTGACCTTGAAGGAGGGGCCCAAGGTCAAATCAAATCCGACCACACCAGAAGATTCCCAGCCCATGATTTCCTATAAGTTGCTTTACCATCCCAAATCTCTAGGACCAATAATAAGCGAGTTATAAGCACTTTTAAGTTTGGCTATCCTCGTTTGACCTTGAAGGAGGGGTCCAAGGGCAAATCTGACCACATCAAAAGATTCGCGGCACATGATTTCCTATAGGTTGGTTTCACATTGCAAACTTCTAGGACCAATAATAAGGGAGATATAAGCACTTTCAAAGTCCGCTATGTGGGTTACTTTGGCACTCCGTGGATGACCTTGAATTAAGAGCTTCAAGGTCAAATGTCTGCAAGGTTGTAGAGGACATATATGTCTGTTATACATATCACCTATGAAGACATTCAACCTTCTACCTATGAGAAACAGCCAGAAGAAAAATGTAGACTAGACTAAGGACGCATCTGTGGCCAGATGTATCCACCGACAAAGGCCAACTAACATAGTTTAGAAGATAAAAAGCATTTTTCGTTAATAAGCAAGCTGAAAGCACTTTTAAGTTTGGCTACCCTTATTTGACCCTGTAGCAGGGGCCCAAGGTGAAGTCTGACCACATCAAAAGATTCGCAGCCCATGACTTCCTATAAGTCGTTTTCACATTGCAAACCTCTACGACCAATAATAAGCAGGAGGGGCCCAAGGTCAAATCTGACCACATGAAAAGATTTGCAGCCCATGACTTGCTATAAGTTGTTTTCATATTAATGACTTATTTGAGAAATACTGGCTATCTGCAATACTTCTAGAGATAATTCGCATTTACTCATTTTGAGTAGGTGAATAATTAGCTACGGGTCTGAAACTTCACCAAGTGAAAGCTCTCTCAAAAGTAGGCGAATGAGTTATTTGAGAAAAATTGGCTATCTACAATACTTTTAGAGATAATTCGAATTTACTCATTTTCAGTAGGTGAGTAATTACCTACGGGTCTGAAACTTCACCAAGTGAAAGCTCTCCCAAAAGTAGGTGAAGGAGTTATTTGAGAAAAATTGGCTATCTGCAATTCTTTTAGAGATAATTCGCATTTACTCATTTTGAGTAGGTGAGTAATTACCTACAGGTCTGAAACTTCAGCATGTGAAAGCTCTCCCAAAAGTAGGTGAATGAGTTATTTAAGAAAAATTTGCTATCTGCAATACTTTTAGAGAAAATGCAGAATTACTCATTTTTAGTAGGCAAGTAATTTAGCCACAGGCCTAATTTAGACATAAAGCCTACCAATAGAATACTGTGGTGCACCCTGTAATATACGTTGCAAACTTGAGAAGGCTAGCTATAATATTTTTTTCGTTAGAGAGGTAATGGTGAAATCTCTCTACACACTACGGCTATCCAGTGGATACAATGATTTACTCAACAGTGAGAACCTGAAAGTAGATATTGGTAAGCTATGCCATGACATAGAGGTCTGCAATTTCACTCTGTTATAGCTGACCAAAAATTACGTGAATAACATATTTAAACAAAATACTGTAAATGTAATAGTTTTCACATTATAACTGATTTACTCAACAGTGATAACCTAAAAGTAGCTATTACTCAGCTATGCAATGAGCTACATGTCTGAATTTTTTCTATGTTATAGCTGACCCAAAATTAGGTGAACAACATATTTAAGCAAAATACTGTAAATGCAATAGTTTTCAAGTTACAACTGATTTACTCAATAGTGAGAACCTGAAAATAGCTATTGCTCAGCTATGCCATGAGCTATAAGTCTGTAATTTCACGACGTTATAGCTGACCCAAAAGTAGGTGAACAACATATTTTAACAAAATACTCCAAATGCACTATTTTTCAAGTTACAAGTCATTTACTCAACAGTCAGTACCTGAAAATAGCTATTGCTCAGTTGTGCCATGAGCTACAGGTCTGTAATTTAACTATGTTATAGCTGACCCAAAAGTAGCTGAATAAAATATTTACACAAATTTCTGTAAATGCAATAGTTTTCCAATTACAACTGATTTACTCAACAGTGTGAACTTCAAAGTAGCTATTACTCAGCTATGCAATGAGCCACAGGTCTGGAACTTCACTATGTTATAGCTGACTCCGAAATAGGTGAATAATATATTGAAACAAAATACTCTAAATGTAATACTTTTGAAGTTATAAGTAATTTACTCAACAGTGATAACCTAAAAGTAGCTATTACTCAGCTATGCCATGAGCTACAGGTCTGAAATTTTACTATGTTATAGCTGACATAAAAGTAGCTGAATAACATATTTATACAAAATTGTGTAAATGCAATAGTTTTCAAGTTACAAGTGATTTTACTCATGATGGAAGTTACTGAAAAGCCCAAAAGTAGCTACTACTCACTTAGCTATTGAGACAGACACCCAAGTTACTCACCATGTTGTAGCTATGAAAAAAGTATGTGAATAACATATTTTAACAAAATGCTCTAAATGCAACACTTTTCAAGTTATAAGTGATTTAGTGCATGATTTCATGAATTTTAATGCATTTTAGACATTTTTGTCTACCACAGGCCTAATTTAGACATAAAGCCTACCAAAAAGATAGGGTGGCGAGTCCTCTAGCATACCAAGCCACCTGCCAAATATGAAAGAAATCTGGAAAGAAATGTGGACTGTAGGTCGCTAACAAGCAATATTCCACATTTTAGACATTTTGTCTACCACAGGCCTAATTTAGACATAAAGCCTACCAAAAAGATAGGGTGGCGAGTGCTCTACCATATCAAGCCACCTGCCAAATATGAAAGAAATCCGGAAAGAAATGTGGACTGTAGGTCACTAACAAGAAATCTCTGCGGATGCGGACGAGGGCACGGACGACAACGATGATAAATCCATAGTATCCCCGCTTCGCGTCGGGGATACAATAAGTTTCAAAGAAATGCCCGCGCCAACCATTTTGTTTTTCAGAATGAGGCTAATTTCCTTCCCAGAGAACCTTACCCCCCAATGAAGATATCCTGCAAATTTGGTGAACCTAGCTGATGTAGTTTTCCGCTGAGAGCGTAAACGCCGAAAATCTCTCTATGCGTGGCAGCGTAGCGAACGCTAAACCAAAGTATCACCGGATACCTCCGGTGGATACAATAATAACCAAAGTGAGAAATATGATACAGTTCCTAGACTGGTTACATCACGTATACTTTACTTCTTAAAATATGGCTTAAATGTGGGATCAAACTGATAAAAGAAATAGGTTTCATGACATACATTTCTGAACCATTTTAATCACTACATAAGAAGCTCGCAAAATAGTCTGAAAATATGGAGATTCTATACATCATCTGGGCTTATACCAAAAAGTTCCTTAAAAATCAATTAATCTTTAAAAAATATATTCCATCTCTTTGTAAGATTCCATCTTTCAGACTTATTAGTATCAGACTTATAAGTGTTACAATATTACGCTTAACATTTTCATTACAGCACTACCTACCCACTGAAATCATCATCACTCATTGGCAAGTCCATCCACTCTTTATCTCGATCTCTATCACGATCTCTTTCCCGGTCACGATCTCGTTCTCGGTCGCGATCCCTGTCATGTTCTTTACTGTAAGGTATTAGAACACTTGATATGAAATATTTAAGTGTCATTAACATATATTTCTGTCTGCTACTGCTTGCCATAAAAACTTAGGTTAAAATAGTCAAGTGAACAATATCCTATTGTTTGACAACACTTAACTCTGTTTCAACTGCAATTACCCCAGCTTGTCCAGCAATTCAAAATTCTGTACAATTATTTTAATTGTATGTGGCATTTAAAGTTCCCTTTTAACAGTAGTACCTAAAAAGTATGTTCTCACAATTATACCATGTTTCAAATTCTGCACTTATTCGAATAACTATGTTATTACTATTAATGTGGGTGTTCCACCACACGACTAAGGCTCCCGATTAAGGGTTTTTGGGGGTCGGTTTGAAATATTTGCTTAGTCCCAGACCTTCTGTAAGGGTCGGTTGTGGTCGGTTGGGGCCGTGTGAAAAATCAAACATGTTTGATATTTCACACGACTACAACCGATTCATATTTCCCGCCGTCAACAAAATGTCCAGTCCCAGGCGTCCTCAGGCCTCCTCAGACCCAAATTTACAGAGTCGGTTGTTGTCCCAGGCGTCCTGCGACCCTTAGTCCCAGACCTCCGTAGCTTAGTCCCAGGCGGCCGGTTCTTAATCCCAGACTCAAATATGATGCGTATGAATTTCATGCGTCTGAAAGTGAGTCGGTTTCATTAGTCCCCGGAAGCCTCAGACCGTCTGCGGTGTCCTGCGATCCAAAAATCAAGGTCTGGGACTAAGAACCGACTAAGGGTAACCGACCCTAACCGATCCAAACCGGCCTCCCCAGGACGCCTGGGACCACACATTTTCAGTCTGCGGCGGCCTGAGGACGCCCCAGGCGGCCTGGGACTAACAACCGATTAAGAACCGACTGTTTTCCGCGCGTTGGAAATTAAAACGAGGCAATGAGCAGGTCTGGGACTATATAAGCGACCGCGCACACTTTGTCATTGTTACTGACTGTTTGGCTACTGAGAGACGTGTGTCACTGATTTGTAGGGGTTTTCAATTTTTATTTTACATTTTATATACTTGAGCTTAAGGCAAATTTCACAGTTAGGAGACACATTTTACTATTTTTTTATTATTTTGTCGACTGGATCATGAGAAAAGAGAAAGGAGGGAAGAGAGGAAGGAAAAAGATGGATGAGAGGGAGAAGGAAAGTCAAGTAGAGGAGAGGAGTGAAGTTATTACAGAAGAAGGAAGTGAGAGGAGAGAGGAGGAGGAGATTCAGGAAGATCCAGCTATTGGGGAAGCTGTGGCAGAAGAAGAAGAGAGGTGTGAGGAAGATCCGGAGTGCCATTCTTCAGCCAAGAGAGCCAGGGTGTGTGCCACTTTTACAGACAGTGATGAAGTTTCCATTGTAGAATTCGTCAAGCTGCACCCTGAACTGTATGACAAGGAACATTCACGTTTCCACGACAGGAATAGAAGAGAGGCTCTCTGGGCAGAAATATCTGCAGAACTTAAGCTCCAGCCCTTTGATGTGAGAAGGTGGTTTGAGTCCCAGCGAACCCGTTATGGAAAGCTGTCTAAGCTCCAATCTGGCCAAGCCCCGAGGGAGATGACCAAGAGACAGTCCTGGGTCTACCAACAGATGGGTTTTCTTAAAACCCACATCAGAAGAAAGGGGGCCAATAGAAGTTCAGGTTTTGAGGCCAGTCCAAATACCAGCAAGCAGGACGAATCACGGTCAACTACTGACACAGAACACCTCGAGTCCAGTGTCCTGAGGGAGAGGAGTCAGTCCATCATTACATCAACACCCGTTTCAACTACAGACTCCAAGATTCTCGAACACTTTGAGCAGATGAGGACACTTATCTCAGGTTTTCTGCATCAGAAGTCAGACAGGCAGCCCTTCTTTGACTACGTGGCATCAGAGGCCGAAAAGATGACTCAAGAAGAATTTGAAGAATTAAAGGGCAAGATATTCAGAGATATCGAAAATATTAAGAGTAACCGCAGACGTCAGCCATTGCCCAGAAGATCAGCCACTGTTACCACAGAGTCCCAGAGGGTCGGCCTACTGCCAACAACCACTCCACAGGCGTCAAGTTCCACTCAAGCAGCAGCTAGCAGCAGTTTTGTGTACTATACACCAAGCCCCATTGGCTTCAGCAACCCTACATCTGTCCTAACTGTACAGGACGAAGGGAGCAGACACAATCTGAGTGGAATCTTAAGCCAGCTACCAGATCTGACATCAACACAGATCGTCGAGCAGCCTCAGCAGCAGCAGCAACAACCGCAGCAGCAGCTCTTTACTATCACCACTTCAGCACCGCCTCAACAGCAGCAGCAGCCTCCTCAGTAGCCATCCAGTCAGGGCAGGTCTTTGACCTGCCAGGCCCTTTTCAGGGCCACCAATTCTTCCAAAAACAATTATTCAGCTACGTGTTCTTCCAATTCCCCTCCCAAAACAAAAAAGTTCAGTACAAATACTTATCACAAGAAAAAAAAAATTAAAGTCCAACACTTACACCACCCCAAACATGAAACAAATAACCCATGGTACTACACATAACCAAAAAGGCCACATAAAAAAAATATTAAAAGTAACTCCCAATATGGCCATTAATCAGCCCATTTTTAGATTAAAATCCATGGGATAGTTTAAAATCTGTAATTGAAAAGTCCAACACTTGCACCTTCCCTAGAGTTAAAAGGCATAATTACATACTTACCAACCCACAAACAGACAAACCCAATACCAAACATAACCCCCAAATAACAAACCCAGTACCAAACCTAATACCCAACTACCCCAAAAAAACCCAACCCCAGTAACCACCAACCAACAAACACCCAAACCCAAAAGTAGATAGAACCCATGCCAACGAACTGACAAACTATTTAGCAAACACAATCCCCCATTATTGAAAGCAAAACTAGTTCCATGGTTATATTTTCCAAATTTTTGTGATTAGAAATGAATATTTAAAATTGAATATTTCCATAAAAAAATTTCTGCTACAAATAAGTTTCCCAGCCATGAAAAAAGAAAAATGTTTAAATTATGGTGTGGATTTGAAAATATATAAAATAATTATTCAATTTAGGATATTATGTGTCACTTTGTGTTTCGCTTTTGTTTAACAGTGGGTTTGTCTGTTTGTTGGGTGAGTAAGTTGTGTTTGTCTGTTTGTCTGTCTGAACAAGTTATGTTTGGCATGGGGTTTGTCTGTTTGTCTGTCTGAACAAGTTATGTTTGGCATGGGGTTTGTCTGTTTGTCTGTCTGAACAAGTTATGTTTGGCATGGGGTTTGTCTGTTTGTCTGTCTGAACAAGTTATGTTTGGCATGGGGTTTGTCTGTTTGTCTGTCTGAACAAGTTATGTTTGGCATGGGGTTTGTCTGTTTGTCTGTCTGAACAAGTTATGTTTGGCATGGGGTTTGTCTGTTTGTCTGTCTGAACAAGTTATGTTTGGCATGGGGTTTGTCTGTTTGTCCGTCTGTACAAGTTATGTTTGGCATGGGGTTTGTCTGTTTGTCCGTCTCAACAAGTTATGTTTGGCATGGGGTTTGTCTGTTTGTACGTCTCAACAAGTTATGTTTGGCATGGGGTTTGTCTGTTTGTACGTCTCGACAGGTTATGTTTGGCATGGGGTTTGTCTGTTTGTCCGTCTCAACAAGTTATGTTTGGCATGGGGTTTGTCTGTTTGTCCGTCTCAACAAGTTATGCTTGGCATGGGGTTTGTCTGTTTGTCCACATAGCTGATTAATTGTTTTTGGAATATTTGGTAGTCCTGAAAAGGACTGTTATAGTTAGTCCTGAAAAGGACTGTTTACTGCAACAGGACTTATATTCTGCCATCTTGCCAGGCCACTGCTCCCTCATTATTGAAGTAGTCCTTCAGGTAATCCCTCTGTCTTTTGGCCTCTCTAGCAGGGTTTCTGTCTTGGCCACCACCAGCAGCACCACCAATCAATCCACAATCACCAGGCACATCATCATCATCATCATCATCCCCCCAGGCTGCTGACCAGCAGGTTGACCTTGATACTGGCTTCTGAGTATATTGTGCAGAACCACACAGGTCATGACCACTTCTCTAACTGTTTCTGGGGGTAGTTCAATGGTGGTCCTCATGACTCTAAATCTTGACACAAGGATGCCAAAAGCGTTCTCCACAACTCTCCTGCCCCTTGATATTCTGTAGTTGGCAATCCTTTCCTCCCTTGTTAACAGCCTTCTGCCATAGGGTTTCATGAGCCAGGTCTTCAGGGCAAAGGCATCATCTGCCAAAATGAAGTAGGGGACATCTCTACCACCCTGTGTTATAGGAGCTGGGTCAGGGAAGCCTATCCTGCCATCTTCAATCCTCCTCTTCATCTGAGAGGCATTAAATATCTGGGCATCTGAGCAAGACCCTTCTGTACCCACATCCACCCATCTGAATTTGTACTGCCCATCTACCAAGGCCAACATGACAATGGAAAAGAACCCCTTGTAGTTGTGGTAGAGGGCTCCAGAGTTCTTGGGTTTCTTCAGGGCCACATGCTTTCCATCCAGGGCTCCCAGGGCATGTGGAACATTCCACCTGATCCTGAATTCCCTTTCCAGTTCTTTCCACTCATCTGGAGTAGTAGGACATTTGAGGTACTCTCTGGTGAACTCATCCTGGATGGCCCTGCAGACCTCTGGTAGAAACTTGGAAATGGTGGATCTGCCAACCCTGAACTGACAGGATAATGATGTGTATGACTCTCCAGTGGCCAGATATCTGATGGTGAGGGCTAACTTCTCCCCAACACTGATAGGAGCTCTGTAGTTGGTGGCCTGCCTGGCTAGACGTGGTTCCAGTCTGGTCTTCATCATTTCAAAGAATTCTGGGGTCATCCTCATGTAGTTGGTGAATCCTGGAATGTCTGTGGCATACAGATCAGCCATAATGTTGTGGTAGGCCCCCCTCTCCTCTCTCTGCAAAAGCCATGGCCTGACCCACATGTTGTGCCTTCTTCTAGGTCTCTGTATGGGTGCTGGTGGTGCTGGTGGTGGTGGTGGTGGTTGCTGTGCTTGACGTAAAAAATGGAAATACATGATTATTTGTAACTGAATAAAAACCAAGAAAGCCCTAAGTTGTTGTTGAATCTGTCTTCCATTAAAAGGTGGCATCCTGGTGTGTTCCTAGAAAAGCAATGATGATTAGATCGCAAATTTTATATATATATACCCAGAAAATCCAGCAACTTTGCAAAACAATAATCGGGGATCGTGGTCTGGGGAGGCCTGAGGAGGCCTGAGGACGCCTGAGGACGCCGGTAGTTAATCGTGTGTTAGTCGGCTCTTAGTCCCAGGAGGCCTGAGGCGTCCTGGGACCCAGTCGGTTTGTGTCCGACAGGATCGTGGTTGAAACCGACCCGAAAACTGGCTTAGTCGGTTCTTAGTCCCAGACCAGTCGGGGACTGTCTGCGGCCGCCTGAGGCGTCCTGAGGTGTCCTGAGGCGTCCTGGGGACGATCTGTTCTTAATCCCAGACTTCAGTACCGACCCAGTATTCCCGCCCATTTTTGTCTTTTTTCAACCGACTGTGCACGATTAAGGGTCGCCGACAGGATCGGGGCTTAATCCTTTGGTGGAACAGGGGCATAAAGATATGTAATTATTTTAAAAGTAATTTATGAAAACCAAGAATACATTTACAACAGGTGCCAGGATGGATTAATCAGCTTTAAAACACAGTGTTTAGGTCATACAAAGATGGTTACTTCAAGGATGGAGGAAAACACTGCAGTCAGTCAAACTTTTAAACTATTAACCACCTGACACACTTATCAGGGATTTGAAGGTCATACACTCTGGCATTTGGCAAATGAAGGACTGCTGTTATCATGAATTATTAGCCTTCTTTTTGGGATAGGTCTTTCAAAGTAGTTTATTGTTTCTAAATGTAGGATTCCCAATTGTTTATGTTACAGTAAATATGCGAAATCAGTAAATACGCATATTTACTGATTTGGTCAGTAAATACGCGTATTCCCTAAAATTTTCAGTAAATACACGTATTTACTGATTTATGACCTGTGTTATTTCACAAGTTTACTGGATTGACTTTCAGTAAATATGTGAAATAAATCTTTGATGTTCCCTGGTTGTAAATATATAATATTAAATAGTAAACAAAACTGTATATTATACTGGAGCAATTTACTCTATATAATATTAAATGGTAAACCAAACTGTGAATTATATTGGAACATTTTGCTTGATTATGATGACTATTAGAACATACTAAGCATATTTCATTTTACAATACATTACATGCAAATATGTTGAAAAAATAGTACTGGGCTTTTAAATATTTATTTTTAAAAACTTTAGATATGTGCTTTCTGTAGATATTTTATACATGTATAAGCTTATATTATTTTCAATCCCACAGCTACTAAGTACCTATGTTATCCCTACAAAAGATTAAAGATCATTTAACTTTTCACTATTTTTATGTGACTGATACATAAAATTGCAAATTTAATAAGTAAATTAAATTTTGGGTCAATTTTACTTTACCGGTACGGGATCTGCCATATTTGATAATGGCAGGAAATTGTCAATGAAATATGAAATTAAATTAACAGAGTAATAAATGGGGGCAAGCCCCCAACCCCCATAAATAGTATTCCTGTGTATTACAATAAAAATAAAAGGATGGAATCGCTAAAAACGTTATTTATATTATCGCCCAAATCTCAAATATAAGTTAATACCCTATCCAATGGACAATTGCTTTACCGGTTGGCGAGACCGGTCCCGCCAAACGCCAGAAAAAAATGTCCTGTATGTAATACTGGCAGGACCGGTCAGTAGTGTGCATTTGCTAGGTGGCACATCATACTTGCTTCCTGTCTAGACAGAGTGACGTCAGTTCATCTTTTTTGTTGTCTAAACAGATTTAGACCCCTAGTAAGCTGGTAGCGGGGTTGGTTGGGAGGGCCTTGCCTGTCTATTGGATAGGGTATTAACTTATAAAAAATTTAATTTACTTATTAAATTTGCAATTTTATTGCGTTAATACATCCTATCCGATGGACAATTGCTGAATAACTACCGCTTGGTTGGAGGGCAAGTTACTAGGGACTTAGGTGAACTCATAAATGATAGGAAAATTCCCTGTGGCCTAGGTTGAATTTTAGTCAGGAAACCTGTAGGCCTATGGTCAGATAACAGTGCCCGGTTGCCGGGCATATACCGATGTTGCCCCCCCCCTTTTAAACAAACCTGCTCTGAGGTGGGGGAAGAGAGGGATGAGTTCAGTCCCAGAAAGCAATAACCTCCTGACGGAAGGCATGTAGTTCCATGAACTATTAACACTACATATATACAAATCTCGATATAAGAGCTAATTGTGGATCTGCTGAGCAGCCACTACTGGGCCCAATTGAAGGGGCTCTGGACCAGCCCAAGCCACATCCTTCAAATAGAACTGTGTGAAGGTGTTATGTTACTTCCAGTGGCCGGCTGAAAAATTGTTCTGAGGAGACTCCTAACTGGAATGCCTTAGAAGCAACAAGGGGCCCTGACAACATGGGCTTTAACCTGATGTAGGGTGAGGGCTTCCTGACCACAGAGCTCATAACATAGGATCACAGTTGCTTGATCCACGAGGAGATAGTGGCAGGTGAGATGTCTTGTCAAAACCTTTCTAAAGGGAGACAGACTAACTCATTGTTCTGTTTGAGATCCAGTGTCCCAATAAGTAGCACAGTACTCTGAACAGACACAGGACCTATCCGACTTGAGGGACTTATCCAGAGTTGGGACCAGGGTTGGTATAACCACTGGGACCACTGTCTGGACTCTCCTTGGCCAGCTGGTTTGCTGGGTACAAAGACACCTTTGACCAGTCTGACTGGTGTCTGATGTTTTTGTTTTTTTCCAAGCATGGATCTCACTCCTGTGTTTGCCAGAAGCCAGGGTCAAGAGGAAAACAGTCTTGAAGGTCAATGCTTCAAAGAGCCCTCTTTAAGGGGTTCCAATGGAGCCTTGCCAATTGGTGCAACACCAGGGGGAAGTTCCAGGAGGGGATTCCCTCCGACCCTTAGGTCTGTCTCTGTAAACTGTCCAAGAGGCGAGCAAGATTCTCATTGTGCTGAAATTTATTGGTGAATTACCCAGTTGTCAGCAATGACTGATCTGGTTGATCCTCTTTGAGGGGCCTCAATTCCTACTGCCACTGCCTCAGAGAAGCCCTGCTCCTTGATTGTTGAGGCTCTAGGAATCATGTATGCAGATCTAATTTTGACAGATTCCCGTGAGGAGTCTGATTAAATGGTTGAGGGAGCAGGCTGGACAGGTAACAAGGAATCTGACTTGACATGATCAAGAGATCCCAGAACCAGGCATGTTGGGCCACTTTGGAGCAATCAGAGTGATTCCCCTGCATGGGTAGTCCTGCAACTTCTCCACCACTTGCCCAAGATGGCTACTAGTGGGAAGGCATATGGGTCCAGATCCTCCCATGGCAGACTGATTGTATCATTGTCCATATTGGGGGATCTGGCCCCAGTGATACAAGTTGAGACAGTTTGTTGTTGAGCCAGGTGGCAAAAACAGGCCCACTTAGGGCTGGTGCCACCAGAAGCATAGTGTTTGGAAAAACTCTGACAGGAGGGACCATTCTGTCTGCTCTGTCTAGTTTGCGTGAGACTGGATAGCTTGTCTGCTATGACATTCAGCCGTCTGGAATGTGTCGGGCTAGAGCGACCTGTTTCCTGGAATACCAGGTCAGGATTCTCCATATTAGGGCACAAAGAGGGCCCGACTTCATCCCCCCCTTTCTTCATACAGGCAACCACTGTTGTGTTGTCTGTAGTTATGACAGCAATATTGTTCAACCAGAGGTCTTGGAATTCTTTAAGGGCCAAATGACCGCCTTAGTTCCAGATAGTTTAATGTGTAACCTGCTTCTGGAAGGGACCAGGTTCCCCTTGCAGTGTGTTCTCCTAAGTGAGAACCCCACCCTTCTTGATGCATCTGTAAGGATTGAAGAGCATATTTAGAGTGTGTAATGGTTGACCCTGAAGCACGTTGTCTTCCTGCAGCCACCATTTAAGATGGGGGTGGAGGGAACTGGGGTCACCTTTTCTAGTGATTCTGGTACCCTCCAGCTGTTCTTCTAGTGCCACTTTATCGGCCTCATGTGGAGGTGAACTAGGTGCACTTGCTTCTCTATGGCTGTCAGTAACCCTATCAGGGGTATCAGCTGACAGACCGGGCATGTAGGCCCGGGGAGAAGTTTCTGAATAAGCATTCAAGGTCTACCAATGCTCTAGGGTGGGTCTGACCTTACGCTCTTCCAAGCTAACTGGAAGCCTACTAAGTCGAAGACTTGCTCGAGGTCCACTTCTAATTTTTCATGTTTACTGTTCAAACTTACTCCTGACACTGAGTTCCTAGAGACTGTGTATACTGGAGACACACTTGGTGGGAACTGGCTATGACCAACCAGTCATACTGGTGGATTGTGGTACTTTATAATGCCATAGTTAGACCTCCTTCGCCACCACTGAGAGAAGATTCCCATTGTACTGTGAACAGACCAAAGGGGAGTGACTGAACTGGTGGGGAAGACCCTGGACATAAAAAACTCTGGTACTTCCTTGTTGGTGGAAAGGGGTGAGGGGGTAGGGACTAGGGAACCTTGAAGTTATCCACTCCCCTTGCTGAAGAGAGGTTAATATGGTTCCCAATGTTTCCCAATCTGAATTATTCAGGGTACTGGGCCACTTCTCCTGCCTGGAGATCTGATCAAGCCGGTCATTTCCAGAAGGTGAGGGTGTAGCCTTCCTGGGAGATTTCTTATGAACTTGGGCTAACCCCTAGGACGGCTCAAGTGTTGAGCAGGCAGATTTAGCCAAGAAACAGTGTCAACACTGGTGACAGGCTAGACCTCACTGATCCACATAGCCATTTATTACATCGGTGACCCCTGGTCTGATTAACAGATATTTTTCCCATTGCTTGAGTTTTGAAAACTGGCAAAACGGGTTATAATATTGAGGGGAAAACTGAGCTTGCAAACTCAGGCCCCCTTGTGGAAGCTGACACTGGTCACAGGCTGGGTAAAAAGGCAAACTGGATGGCCAGTCTAATAGGTGTGAGGTCTGATAAGGAGAGGTTGACAGGTAGTTGTCTTGCTTGACAGTCTTCCTCTTATCTATAGCCAGCTAGGTCCTGAAAAGGTAGGCTGGCTGACTGGTCCGGTAGACTGACAGTCATTTCACCGGGGCCAGTGACTGGTCCAAGAACTCCTCTATAACCAGTTTCCATAGGCAGCCACTGGTTGGCCTAAACAGCTACTTGGACCCTTAAAGAACTTCTGCTGGTCTGTTAGTCAGTCCTGGAGACCTACCCAGTACCAGGCCCTAAACGGTTATACATGAAGCAATGCTCTGTAACCGGTTCCTGGTGGCTCCACAGTTCTGCATAAACTCACTGGAGTTGGCAGAAGTGGGTGAACTGAACTACTTCTTAGCAGGGATAGGCTCATATGAAGCTGCCTTCTTCCTGTCCACAGTGGTGGTTCAGCAGCTTTTCTCTGCAACCAACAATCTCTGTAACTGGTCAAACCTTTCTGGGAGAAAGCTCTGTCAAAGAATTGGTGCAGCATCAATTCTCTGTAAGTGGGAAACCTCTGTAACCGGTGATCCTGTTGTCAGCACTGGATTTGAAGCTAGTTTCTTGCCAGTAAGGATGGGAACAGCAGATTTCTCTGTAACCGGCAATACTCTAACCGGTAGACCTGCTGTCCTCACTTGACTTCTTCACTGTAGCTGCCTTCTTGCCAGTAATGGTGGGAACAGCAGGTTTCTCTGTAAAAGGTAATTCTCTGTAACCGGTAGCCCTGATGTGTGTCACCAGCAACTCTCTGTAACCGGTAATCCTGTTTAACCGGTAGTCCTTGCTGGATCTCTGTGTGACCACAACCGGCAGTCTGAGCAGAACTGGTGCTGGTATCCCTCATCACTGACTGGCTAGAGACCCTACCGGTAGCCTGAACCGGACTGGTACCGGTCCAAAAATCTACACTGGGGAGATAAGGGTCTCAATGGTCACAGCAACTTCTGGTAGGTGAACCCTCTGAGCAGCTTCACCAGTGGTCTGAACAAGACTGGAACTGGCACCCCCAACAGTCACACCACAGGACAGGCCACTGGTGGAGGTTCCAGGATAAAAAAAGGGCTGATCACTGGTAACCACTGAAGGAGGAACATCACTGGAACTGGTACCCCCAACAGTCACACCAGAGGACAGGCCACTGGTGGAGGTTCCAAGATCAAAAAGGGCTGATCACTGGTAACCACTGAAGGGGGTTTCTTCACAGGACCACAGGAACAGCACCCACCGGTAATCTGAACAGAACTGGTACCGGTAAAACAGCCATCAATTCTTGCTAGCTAGCAGGGGACCCCACCGGTAGTCTGAACAGACTGGAACCGGCAAAACTCATCACTAGGGGTCCCCACCGGTAGTCTGAACGGAACTGGTACCGGTAAAACACACCATCACTTCTTGCTAGCTAGCAGGGGACCCCACCGGTAGTCTGAACAGACTGGTACTGGCAAAACTCATCACTAGGGGTCCCCACCGGTAGTCTGAACATCAATTCTCATCAGCTGAACCAGTAATACTTGGGGATCTACTCGCCAGTAGTTGTGTTGAGATCTGTGAAGTCATATGACTGGCACTTCCAAAAATCGCAGATTTCTGTGACCACTTGTCATCTAGATTCTTCAGGCCAGCAGATGAGTTGTTGGATTTCTTCTTGCCAGTTAAAAGTGGGTGTTGAGGAATAAATGGTCGTCTTCTTCTGATAAAAACTTCTGTTGAAAACACGATTCCTCCATTGTTGAATGCATATCACGTGACCAGGTCCGTGTCGCGTGACAAGCATAAGCTGGAAGTGATGACATCAGACGATGCATTCTTCTTTTCTTCTAATTTCTTCTCGTCGACATACACACAGTGTTACTCGACTATGTAGAATCAAATGGAGGGTGAATCGTGGAAATATACACTTCTGTTCAGAAGAAGGAATACTGCAGGGACGACACACGAGGTCTCACCCACGGCTAGTCACGACGACAAGTACAAAGAAAATCTTCAAAAACTGGCTATAAAATGCTGGATACTGCCTCGTTTAAGTCCTGGAGAGGCATGATATGTAAGTAACACAATATTATATTTTCAGATGAAAATAAGCTTCAAATTCGTAGAAAAATCCATCTTTTCTTCAAACTTCGAGATCACTTCAAAAAAACACGTCTGCACACTACACGCGCCAAATGAAAAAGATGAACTGACGTCACTCTGTCTAGACAGGAAGCAAGCATGATGCGCCACCTAGCGAATGCACACTACTGACTGGTCCTGCCGCTATTATATACAGGACGTCTTTTTCTGGCGTTTGGCGGGACCGGTAGCGTCGACCGGTAAAGCAATTGTCCATTGGATAGGATGTATTAACACAATAAAATGCATTTTTATTGGAAATAAATAAAAGTTGAGAAATTAATTTAAATTAAAGTTTTAAAATTTTAACACATTTTAACTATACTTTCATTCAGCAGAAATTTTACCTTATCATTTAAGAAAGAATGAATTACACTCAAACAAAGCTGTATGTATTCTTTAAGAATCTATTGTTAAACAGAGATTATTAGTAAGTGGTTTCTTTATTTTACTTCAATCAAGGCTTAATATTTTGCCATTTTCTGGTACATTTATGACTTTAATTTAGGTACTGGCTACTTGATCAAAGAATTGTCATTAGAAACAAAGGCCAGCTAACCCCTAATTGGAATTCATCATATTCTTTCAGAGGGACTTAATCTCTTTTAAGGCATCTATGGTTATGGTGTGGCTTCCTCTATTAAAGGGACAACATTAGAGGGAAGTTTTATTCAACCCTAATTGTATCCACCGGACGCATCCGGTGGATACTTTGGTTTAGCGTTCGCTACACCGCCGCCGTGCGTAGAGATATTTTCAGCGTCAACGCTCTAAGAGGAAAACTACACCAGCTATGTTCACCAAATTTGCAGGATATCTTCATTGGGCCGTCAGCTTCTCTGGGACTAAAAATAACCTCATTCTGAAAAACACGATGGCCGCCGCGGGCATTTCTTTGAAAATAACTTACATTCTTCTACTAGCTACTGAATCTCTTCATAGGTGATATGTATAACAGATATACCTGTCCTCTACAACCTTGCACACATTTGACCTTGAAGCTCTTAATTCAAGGCCATCCACGGAGTGCCAAAGTAACCCACATAGCAGACTTAAAAAGTGCCTATATCTCCCTTATTATTGGTCCTAGAGGTTTGCAATGTGAAACCAACTGATAGGAAATCATCTGCTGCGAATCTTCTGATGTTGTCAGATTTGACCTTGGACCCTCCTTCAAGGTCAAACGAGGATAGCCAAACTTAAAACTGCTTATAACTCACTTATTATTGGTCGTAGAGATTTGGGATAGTAAACCAACCTATAGGAAATCATGAGCTAGGAATCTTTCAGTGTGGTCAGATTTGACCTTGGGCCCCTCCTTCAAGGTCAAACGAGGATAGCCAAAATTAAAAGTGCTTATAACTTGCTTATTATTGATCCTAGAGGTTTATAATGCAAAACCAACTCATACGAAATCTTGGGCTAGGAATCTTCTGATGTTAGATTGGACCTTTGGCCCCTCCTTCAAGGTCAAACGATGTTTCATTGGCTTTGGTGAGTTGTCTTTCCGGTGGATACAAATTTGTATCGGTTCTCCAATGCGTAGGTCTAGTTATAGATCTGAATTTTGTTGGTGACTTTTGGAAAAGAAATACATTGTTAAAATACATTGTTAAAACTACAGTGAAATTCAGTTCTTGAACAAGAAATATATATTAATGTTATAATCTTGATTGTTGTTCCTTATAGTTAAAGTATCATGCTTTGGTAAATATTTGGATATTTAAATTTATAATCTTGCCCATTTACATTATAATTTATTTTAAATGAAAAACAAGACCAATGCCGACCAATCTCCTGCCGAGCATTAAAGGGGAAGAAATACCTTTTCCGAGATACTCACAATTTTTCAATTTCCGCTAAAATCCAAGATGGCTGCCAAAAGTGGCGAAAACTGAAATTTTTCCCCTAGGCACAGAATACTGTTGTACTACCCTGCAGGTCAAAAATTCGCTCGAAATCACTCTATCTCTTACCATTTCAAAGATATTTTCAATGTTTTATTTTCCATTAAATCCAAGATGGCCGCCAAAAGTGGCGAAAAGTGAAATTTGCATAGGCCACTCTTGTACTACCCTGTGGGTCAAAAAGTTTGCTCCAAATCGCTCTATCTTGTACGGTTTTTGAGATATTCACACTTTTTCATTTTCCACTAAAATCCAAGATGGCCACCAAAAGTGGCGAAAATTGAAATTTTTCCCCTTTGCATAGGATACTCTTGTACTACCCTGCAGGTCAAAAATTCGCTCGAAATCACTCTATCTCGTACGGTTTGAGATATTCACACTTTTTGAAATTTTTCTCCTTGGCATAGGATACTCTTGTACTACTCTGTGGGTCAAATATTCCCTCGAAATCACTCTATCTCGTACGATTTTCGAGATATTCACACTTTTTCATTTTCCGCAAAAATCCAAGCTGGCCGCCAAAAGTGGCGAAAATTGAAATTTTTCCCCTATGCATAGGATACTCTTGTACTACCCTGCAGGTCAAAAATTCGCTCGAAATCGCTCTATCTCGTACGGTTTGAGATATTCACACTTTTTCATTTTCCGCAAAAATCCAAAGTTTTTCCCCTTGGCGTAGGATACTCTTGTACTACCCTGTGGGTCAAAAATTCGCTCGCAATTGCTCTATCTCTTACGGTTTGTGAGATATTTGTGATTTTTCACATTTTCACTAAAAGTAGCAATAAAGTAGCCATTACTCACTTGTACATTGAGTAACAGCTGTGAAACTTAATTATGTTACAGTTCACAAAAAAGTAGATGAACAACATATTTGAGAGAAATTGTGTAGCTGCAATACTTTTGAAGATATAAGGCATTTACTCATTATGGTTATCATTAAAAATTGACAAAGTAGCTATTACTCACTTAGCTATGGAGATACACTTCCAAACTACTGACCATGTTGTAGCTGGGAGAAAGTAGCTGAACAACATACGGAACAAAATACTCTAAATGCAATAGTTTGAGAATTATAAGTCATATAATTATATTAGGTAAAAGTGCTATTACTCACTCAAAAGTAGGCCAAAGTTCACCAAACCCAAAAAATATTGAAGAGCGTAAAAATTCATTAGGACAAGTAATTTACCAAAAATGTGTAACTGTAGTAGTTTCAGAGAAAACTGTGTGACGCACACACATGGTGCAAATTATAATCTCCCGCCGGCAAGCCTATGGTTATCCCTACAAATGAATAAAGATCATTTAACCTTTCACTATTTTTTATGTGAGTGATACATAAAAAGCGTTTTATTGGAAATAAATAAAACTAGATTGGGCCAACTCGGCGCCAACATATCCCCAGACAGGTCATCACTCACGCCACAGGTTTTGATCGGGAATTTTTTAAAACATAATTACCCATTATTATATGAACTTCTGCACATCAATCTACTCTGTTTATATCTTCCAAGGAAGATGGTGTATCCCCAGACGCCGAATACATAACTCAAATTATATTTTCAATCTTCCTGCAATGATAACTCTAAACCTATTTTCAAAGTATTTAAATGATTGATGATTGAATGTCCATTCTAAAATAATAATCCCAAAAGAGCATATCTGTTTCTATATTTGTTGACAAATAAAATATTATTTTTAACTCAACTCATCATACTTTTCAATCTTCCTTCAAAGTATTTAAATGATTGATGATTCAATGTCCATTCTAAAATTCATAATCCCAAAAGCACATATCTGTTTCTATATTTGTTCACAAATAAAATATTATTTAAAAAAAAATTATTAATATTATTATTTTATTATATTATTTTTAGAATTTGCAAATTGTTTTCAGTTATTTATTTCCTCTATACCTATATATGTGGTCCATATATATGCAACCTAAATATGTGACACAATCTCAGTTCTGACTCCCCTTTGTGTTATATGTAATGAAGCCCACCACCTCCCACCCCCACCCCTCTCCCCTTCTCCACACCTCTCTCACTATTACACAAGATCTGCAACCCCATTGAGTTCTTTGTTTCTCATCTGATATCATTAAATACCTTTGTTTATTTAGTGTCACTCAATATAGCTGGAGGTCCCAGAGGTGGGTGGGGGGGGAATCCGGGTGGGGGATGCATAAATGGTAAACAAACAATCTATATAAAAGGGGTACTCAAATACAAAAAGAATTGAGAATTTTAAGTATGTGATTATCAACTGAAATGAGTTCATAACTGTAGGAGCTGTGTCAAAATTAACTGAGGCAAGTTGAATAAAACTGGGCTAGTTGAGGGTTAAAAATCCCCTAGTTTTACTACATAAGGATATAATTTCATTAATATTGGGACTTAAAGCTCACTTAAAGTGTCCATTTTGTCTACTTGAATATGTTTAACCAGTTTCATTTTAAAAAGTTAAAAACTCAGCAAGCAGAGGTATAACACACAAAAATAAGTTCTTAAAAGACTAAGATAGCCATAACATTATTAATATTCAAAATTTAAATAGACAGGCATTTCCTTTTAAAAATTCAAAGATTTCAGCTCTATAACCCACATAGTTTGACAGTTACTGGGCTTTAAAGTGGCATAATGTCCATAAATTGGGTTTCTGTGGGCATTTTACAATTGTTAAAGAGACCTTAGCAATTAAACAACAGATCTGAAACTTTTTGGGGGACATACATAACAAACAAAAATTATATATAATACAGTTTAAGACTTGTCACACTAAGCATTTCCAAATAACAGGGCAAAATACGGAAAAAATGTCCAAAAAGGCACTTGGGCGAGTGTCTATGGCCCTCATACACAGGTTAAATGTCTACTAAAAACCTTGATTTTCGGCATATGTAAAAAGGACATAATAATGCATTCCCAGATGGGATTTCAGCTCCATCAATCACATAGTTTAACAGTCACAGGGCTTAAAGGTGGTAAAAAGTCCAAATATTGGGTCTCTGTGGGCCTTTTAGAGATCTCGATGTGGCTTTCAAATTAAAGCTTCAGACTTAAAATTTGTTACATACTAAGATTACACATAGAATATG
This sequence comes from Sabellastarte sp. h YS-2021, assembly GCA_964017235.1. NCBI lineage: Eukaryota > Metazoa > Annelida > Polychaeta > Sabellida > Sabellidae > Sabellastarte > Sabellastarte sp. h YS-2021. The sequence continues at coordinate 135,723,477 of OZ024927.1, read as the reverse complement.
TATCTAATAAAGTTTGAAACTTCTCAGACTTACCATTTCCAAGTTACAGAGCAAAATATGTGAAAAATGTCTTAAAAGGCTCACTCAGGTGGGTGTTTAAGGTCCTCATACACAGGTTAAATGTCTACTTGAAGCCTTGATTTTTCGCACATGTAAAAAGAACATAATAATGTATTCCCAGATGAGATTTCAGCTCTATCAGTCACATAGTTTAACAGTCACAGGCCTTAAAATTGGCAAAAAGTCCAAATACTGGGTCTTTATGGGGCCTTCTAGAGACCTAAATGTGGCCTTCAAATTAAAGCCTCAGACTTAAAATTTGTCACATACTAAGATTACACATAGAATATGCATCTAATACAGTTTGAAACTTCTTAGACTTACCATTTTCAAGTTACAGGGCAAAATATGTGAAAAATGTCTAAAAATGGTCACTCGGGTGGGGATTTATGGTCCTCATACACAGGTTAAATGTCTTCTTAAAGCCTTAATTTTTGGCACATATATAAATAACATACTAATATCTTCCCAGATAGGATTTGAGCTCTATCAGTCACATAGTTTGACAGTCACAGGGCTTAAAAGTAGCAAAAAGTCCAAATATTGGGTCTTTGGGAGCCTTTTAGAGACCTCAATTTGACCTTCAAAATTAAAGCTTCAGACTTAAAATCTGTTACATACTAAGATTACACACAGAATATATATCTAATACAGTTTGAAACTTCTCAGACTTACCATTTCCAAGTTACAGGGAAAAAGATGTGAAAAATGTCTTATAAGGGTCACGCGGGTGGGTGTTTATGGTCCTGATACACAGGTTAACTGTCTATTAAAGGCCTAAATGTTGGGGCACATATAAGAAAACACATAGATATATTCCCAGATGATATTTAACTTAGATGAGAGACATAGTTTGAAAGCTACAGTGCTTGAAAGTGGCAAAAAGTGCATAAATTGGGTCTCTGTGGGCACTTTTGAGACCTTAAGTCGACCCCTTTGGGTAAACCTACAGCCCTAAAATTTTCTACAGACAAGGATTACATATCAAAGTTATACCTAGCGCAGTTTGAGACTCATCAGAATTACCACTTCCAAATTATAGGGCAAAATATGTGAAAAGTATAGCAAAAAATCCCCAAGTGGGGGTATTTATGGGCCTCAAACACAATTTTCTCCTCAACTTAAAGTCGTGATTTTCGGCACATGTACTAAGAACATATTAATGTGTTGTCAGGTAAAATTTCAGCCAGCTGAGCATCATAGTTTGTGACCTACAGGGCTCTAAGTGGCCAAAAGTCCAATTTCTGACCTTAAGGTGGCCATAAGTTCTTTTTTACTGGGAGTTTAAGGTCACCTTAAAATAGGGATCTTCCTTTGGGCACCCTTAACATGTGTACCAAGTTTGAAAAAAAAATATTAATTTGTTTTTGAGTTATCGCGTCCACAAGGAAATTTCTACGGCGGCGGCGGCGGCGGCGGCGGCGGTGGCGGCGCGACGGACCTGAATCCAATATATCCCCGACTTTCGTCTGGGGATATAATAAAAGAAAAAGAAATTAATTTAAATTTCTAAATTTTAACATATTTTAACTGTACTTTCATTCAGCAAAAATTTTACCTTGTCATTTAAGACAACATGATTTACACCCACACAAGTCTGCATGTATTCTCGAAGAATCTATAGTTAAACAGAGATTATTAGTAAAAGGTTTCTCTCTTTTACTTCAATCAAGGCTTAATATTTTGTCATTTTTTGTTAGATTTATGACTTTAATGTAGGTATTCAAGAATTCTTGTTGGAAACAATGAAAAGGCCAGCTAGCCCCTTATTGAATTTCAACATAGTCTTTCAGAGGGACTTAATCTCCTTTCAGACATCTATGGTTATGGTGTGGCTTCCTCTATTGAAGGGACAACATTAAAGGGATGTTTTATTCAACCCTAATTATAGATCTAAATTTTATTGGTGACCTTTGGAAAAGAAATACATTGTTAAAATTACAGTGAAATTCAGTTCTTGAACAAGAAATATATCTTAGTCTTACTACCTTGCTTGTTGTTCCTTATACATAAAGCATCATAATTTAATAAATATTTGGATATTTAAATTTATAAACTTGTCTATATACATTACAATTTATTTTAAATGAAAAAAAATATTACAACTTTTTATCGCATATCACATGCAAATGCTTTTGAAATTATAAATTCATGTTAAATAGTAATCTCAGTGCTGGATTGTAAACAAGTATCAAGCTTTGAATATGACAAAGCCATTTAAAGTTTGAAATAACTATTAATATGAAGAAATAGCAGATAACACCCAACTATTTAAGATGTAAAGTCTTCATGATGATTTTAGTAAATATGCGTATTTACTGGACAAAAAAATCAGTAAATACACGTATTTACTGAAATTTTCAGGGAATACACGTATTTACTGACCAAATCTACTGAAAATTTCAGTAAATATGCGTATTTACTGATTTTGCATATTTACTGTAACATATATATGGAACCAGGGCTTCACAAATTGTATTTCTTGGACAGGGGGCTTTAGCTCCTGGTAGCCGTCAAATAGTGGCCTTTATATTTAAGTTTTGATGAATAAATACTCACCTCCTATCCCAGGGTGGAGGAGGCCCCCCATATCTGGGAGGGGCCGGTCCTGAGCCCTGGTAGTTTGCAAATGGTGGCCTCTCTTCAAGAAACCCTCTGGGAGGAGGTCCCTGAGGTGGGGGACCTGCAGGGGGTGGACCTCTGAAAGGTGGGGGACCACCGGGATAGGCTAGAACAAAACAAGGCCAAACTCTGATTAACTTAAACAAACACATGGAGTAAAATGATAGAATTATAGTATGTAGCTCAGAGATAGAAAGCAAAGCCCAATCTTTAGACCTAAGCAACAGCCTACCTCCAGAATTCTCCCTGAACAAAATAAGAACTGAAGTCACTAAACTCGTAATCTTCCTTAAAAACAAGAGATAAATTGTGGAGCTTCAAGGAAGTAAATAAGGCCTAATGTAGAACATTCAAGACAACACCAGAGATAAACTCCATACCTTACAACACTGGGTATCATCATCTTAACATTGATCAGTGTAGGATCTTTCATGACTATTTTTAGGTAACACATTAAATGTCACTTTCATTGCAGGTGATTGGATGTCCCCCTCACAATTTGTTTTCTCAAATGTTACTTTAAATTCTTTATTGGACTAATTCTTTAATTTAAAACAAACACTAGACGGGGTAATTTTACTTTACCGGTACGGGATCCACCATATTTGATAATTACAGGAAATTGTCAAGGAAATATAAAATTAAATTAACAGGGCTATAAATGGGGGCAAGCCCACAACCCCCATAGATAGTATTCTTGTGTATTACAATAAAAATAAAAGGATGGAATTGCTAAAAACGTGGAATTAAATTATTGCCCAAATCTCGTACCGGTGAAATAAAAACTAGCCCACTAGACAAAGAATCTTTGTGATTAGGTGCCCATGTCTCTAATTTTACAACAATGCCCAGACAAGTAACAGTAACGTTCACCTACCTCCTGGTGGTGGGGCATTGACCCCTGGTGGAGGCCCGTAACCTGGTGGTGGGTGGCCCATTCTTGGTGGGGGAGGTCCCCCAGGCATCATCCCTGGTGGTGGGGGACGCCCCCCTTGTAAGTGAGGGGGTGGTATTACCCCTGGTGGGGGTATAGACGTGGGGGGTGGGGGTCCTGTAAAGCCCACAGCAATGGGCACCAAGTGCTGGGGAGTGGGGATAGCCTGGATTGTGGGAGGGGGCATAGTAAGGATAGGCTGGGTAGACACGAGAACTGCTGAGTTAATGGCAGATATAGAGGAACTAGGAATAGAAGGAGGGGGCTGGCTAAAGGAAGAAGCCACTACAGGCACACCGGGAGGTGGTGGCGTCTGGTTTGGATTGTCACTGAAAAGAAAGAAGAATGAAGAAATACATAACAAATTGCAAATTTAATAAGTAAATTAAATTTTTATAAATAAATACCCTATCCAATGGACAATAGCTTATCCGGTCGGCGCAGACTGGCCCGCCAAATGTCAGAAAAAGATGACGTCATGGCATCTTTTTCGTTGTCTAAACCTATTAGACCCCTAGTAAGCTGATACTGGGGTTGGTGGGAGGGTTTTATGTGTCCATTGGATAGGGTATTAACTTATAAAAATTTAATTTACTTATTAAATTTGCAATTTTATTGCGTTAATACATCCTATCCAATGGACAATAGCTGAATAACTACCGCTTGGATGGCAGGTGAGTTACTAGGGACTTAGATGAACTCAGAATAATTAACAAAACTCTTCAAGCCTGGGTCGACCTTGTAGTCAGGGCACCCTTAAGGCTATAGTCGGTCATCATAGGGCGGGTAACCGGTCCAAACCGACTCCCCCCCCCCCCCCCCGTTTTTTACCACAGACCTATCCTGAGGTAGGGGAAGAGAGGGCTGAGTTCAGTCCCTTGAGGAAAATAAACCTCCCGAAGGAAGCACGTCTGATTTTTTTTGATTTTTTTTTTTAATGCTTCTTAACTGTATATACCCTATTTACATATTCACAAATCTCCTCTGGGTCCCGTTTATTGGTGGATCTGCTGGGCAGCCACTACAGGACCCAAATGGAAAAGCTCTGAGTCAGGCCAGGCCACATCCTTCAAGTAAAATTGTGTGAAGGTATTGTGAGATTTCCAGTGGCAGGCTGCTAAGATCTGATCTAAGGAAACTCCCGACTGGAAGGCCTTAGAGGCAGCAAAGGCCCTCACATCATGGGCTTTAACTTGATGTAGGGTATGTGCCTGATGATCAGAGAGCTCATAGCATAGGATCACAGTTTGTTTGATCCAAGAGGAGATAGTGGCAGGGGAGATGTCTTTGTCGAAACCCTTTTTGAAGGAGACAAAGACTAACTCCTTGTTTCGCCTGAGGTCTGAAGTCCTGTCCGAATAGTAGCGCAGGGCTCTGACTGGACAAAGGGATCTATCAGACTTGAGGGATCTATCCAGATTAGGAGCCAGGGCTGGTATGACCACTGGGGCTATACTCTCCGGACCCTCTCTAGCCAGCTGATTCTTAGAAAGAAAGCTGGGGGATGGAAACAGGGACACCTTAGACCAGTCAGACTGGTGCCTGATGTTTTTGTACTGCCATGAATGGATCTCACTCCTTCTTTTGCCAGAACCTAAGGCCAAAAGGAAGACAGTTTTGAAGGTCAAGTGCTTCAGAGATGCCTCCCTAAGGGGTTCAAAAGGGTCCTTTGTCAACTGGTGAAGTACCAGGGAGAGGTTCCAGGAGGGTATTCCTCTCCGCCCTTTGGGTCTGTCTCTGTGGAAACTTTCCAGGAGACGAGTGAGATTATCATCCTTGCTGATATTCACTGTTGCATTACCCAATTTATCAGCAATGGCAGATCTGTATCCATCAATGGTACTAGGCTGCAACTTCTTGTCCTCAAAGAGATACAATAAGAAGTTTGCTACTGATTTCACAGGTGGAGACCTGAAGTCCACCTGATTAGTGCTGCACCACTTTTTAAAAACGGCCCACTTTGCCTCATAGACTGATCTGGTAGATCTTCTTTGAGGAGCCTCAATTCTTGCTGCCACTGCCTCAGAGAAGCCCTGTTCTTTGATTGCTGCGGCTCTAGGAGCCATGCATGGAGATTTAGGTTGGTCAGATTCCTGTGAGGGATCTGATTGAAGGGCTGAGTCAATAAATTGGGCAGGCTGGGCAGACTGAGAGGGACCTGGCTGGACATGGTCACCAAGTCCCAAAACCAAGGCATGTTGGGCCACCCGGGAGCAATCAGAATGAGTCTTTTGCATGGAGAGTCCTGTAGTTTCTCCACCACCTTGCCCAAAATGGCAGTCGGTGGGAAGGCATATGCATCCAGATCCTCCCATGGTAGAGTAAGTGCATCTACTGCTAAGGCCTGTGTGTCCGGCACTGGCGATACGAACTGAGGTAACTGGTGGTTGAACCTCGTCGCAAATAGGTCTACCAGGGGCCGGTGCCATCTGTTGCACAGCCTGTGAAAAACTTCCGGAAGGAGGGACCACTCTGTCTGGATGGTCTGACCCAGCCTGGACAATTTGTCCGCTATCACATTTAGGTGGCCTGGGATATGTCGGGCTTTTAGTGTCACTTGTCATTGAGAACACCATGTCAAGATTGTCCAAAGTAGAGCACATAGTGGGCCCGACCTCATGCCTCCTTCCTTGTTTATGTAAGCCACTACCGTTGTATTGTCGGTTGCCACCAAAACTATCTTGCCTACGCAGAGATCTTGAAACTCTTTTAAGGCCAGAAACACTGCTTTTAGTTCCAGATAGTTTATGTGTAGGTTGCTTTCTGGTAGTGACCAAAAGCCTCTTGCAGTGCGTTCGTTTAAGTGAGCGCCCCACCCTTCTTTTGATGCGTCTGTAAAGATTTGCAGAGCATGTTTTAGAGGGTGTAATGGCTGACCCTGGAGCACATTGCTTTCTTTTATCCACCACTGTAAGTGAGGATGCAGGGACCTGGGTAGAGGAATGATCTTCTCTAGAGACTCCGGTATTCTCCAATTGTTTTTGAGATGCCACTGTATGGGTCTCATATGTAACCGGCCTAGGTGAACTTGTTTCTCTGTAGCTGTTAACAGACCTATCAGGGACATGAATTGTCGGACCGGACAGGCCGGCAATGCCAATATCTTTGAAATCTTTTCCTGAAGACTTTGCCACCGGTCCGGTGTTGGTCGGACCCGACCGGGCTTGAGGTCGAATTGGTAACCTACAAAGTCGAAGATTTGTTTGGGCTCTAGTTCCGACTTGTCCAAATTCACCAGCCAGCCTAGGCTTTGACATAATGCTACCAGATCCTGAGTATGCTGACAACAGACCTGGTGGGATTTGGCCCTGACCAACCAGTCGTCTAGGTACTGGTGGATTCTTATACCCTTGTGTATGGCCATTAGTTTTACTTCCTTTGCTACAACAGTGAATTCCAGGGGGGCTGTTGACAGACCGAACGGTAGCACCTTGAATTGTTATGTCTGGCCCTGGACATGAAATCTCAGGTATTTCCTGGATTGTTCCTGTATTGGTATATGGAAGTAGGCGTCTCTGAAATCTATTGAGGTCACCCACTCCCCTTGTTGGAGGGAAGTCCGGATAGTTTCGGGCGTTTCCATTTTGAATTTCTCTGCCTTGAGGAAGGTATTCAGGTTGCTGAGGTCCAGTATAGGTCGCCACTTGTTGTCCGGTTTTGGGACCAGGAATAGTCGGTTGAAAAAGCTCAGAGACGTTTTGTGTTTTACCAGTTCTATTGCATTTTTGTCCATAAGCTGATGTAATGCCTCTAACAGGTAGCTGTTCCTGAGAGGATTGACATAACAGCTTACGATTGTGGGAAATCTTGCAAGTTTCGGCCGGTGTTGGAAGGGTAGGGTGTAGCCCTCCCTTAGGATTTGTACTACTTTTGGACCGGCACCCAGATGTAGCCAAGTTTGCCAAAATTTTTGGAGCCTGCAAGTTTACATTTAAATTTGAAATGTTCATTGAATGTTCTGTGTGGGTGCTCCCGGCCAGCAGCTGTCCTTGTGGTCTGTTGTAACAGTGATTGTCATTTAAACGGCTGCTGGCCCTTGGCAGAACGGGAGGAGAAGTTTGAATTCCTGCCCTTGGGTTTCCTGAACTGCCTTTTACTAATGTTCTTCCAAGCCGGCCTTTCTTGCTTGGACTCCGACCGACCCTCCTGTTTAGTGGGCGATCTCTTCTTCGGCCCGCTTAATAGCTGACTCCGGGAATAGAGTTGCAATGTGGAGTGGACCAGTTCTAAGGGCAGCAAATGTGTTCGGCTTAATCCCATTTTTTAAGTGGTTGAGATAAGCGTCTCTTCTGGCAAGAGTAAGGTTACCCATGGTGAAAAACACAAATTCAGTCAAATGTTCCATCGTTTTCGCAGTGGCTTGGGTGATGCTTGCGTTAAAGTCCATCAAAAATTGCAATTCCTCTGTAGCCTCTGACACCTTGGATGAACCTTTACCCTTGCCTTCACTGCGGATAGTCTTGAGCTGAGATTGCATGTCCGCTTGTACCTTGAAAAAGCACCGGTTGAAGCTCGCGGCCTGATTACAGACTACAGAAGCCTCTCTGGCGTTCCTTTCCCAACGTCTTAAAGAGTCCTGGGAGATTCTGCGGGATGCAGGAGGCGTAGAAGCTAAGGCCGCTTTGCGAGCTATCCTTCCAAAGCTACTGTTAAGTTTGGAGTGTCCAGTATTCCATGAAGTAACTTTGGTTTGATCAGTCTGTTGTTCAGAGTGTAACCCATACCATTTCGATTGAGAGCGCGGGGGTCTCAGAAAGTGGTCCATAGGGAGACTACCGGCCTCTGCAGTGCGGGAGGGGTATCCCTCGACTAATGTAATGTTCAGCTTGCTTAACTTCTTGCAGAGCCATTCCTCTGTTGACATGTGAACCGCTATCTTGCTGGGGGCCGGAGCCTTGGGTCCGGCGAACGGGTTGTCATCTGATGGGTTAGCACCGTCTATCTCTGGTACATGCGACCAACCCATAAATGAGCGTATGCCCCTCATGGTCTCACGATATGTCTGTTCCTCAGAGGTCGGTGTATCTTGTTCTGCTAACTCCTGATCATCAGAGAGCTCACCTTCTTCTACAAACAGTTCTAAAGGTGGAATGTCAGACAAGTTACTCTCTGCATCCGACTCCATGCTGGAGATACTGTCCTTACCGGATGATTTGTGCAGGGTCGGAGACTCCGAACCAGTGTGACTGGCAGAGGAAGGTCGGTCAGAGACGGGTCGGTCGGTGATAGACTTGTTGCTTTTCTGGACCGACGATGAAGCTGGACGGTGAGAGTCTGTATGTGGCTTGCCGGTCGACTTATGCTTACTAGAAGCGACATCTGGACCAGTGCGTCCTGATGCAGTCTGTGAAGGTTGAATCTTCGACCTTGGCTTACCGGCCGACTGTTGCTTGTGAGCAATAATGTCTGGGCCAGTGCGCACATCAGAAGAGGGAACTTGAGAGTTCTTGTCAGTAAGTAGCTTGCCGGCCGACGGCTGTGTAACAGCAACAGTGTCTGGGCCAGTGCGCTGAGAAGAGTCTACAGATTGATTAGACGGCTGAAAGAATGGTTCTGCGTCCTTAGAAACATTAGCCGGTGGTGAGTGTATAGGGGTAACCCTAACATCAGCAGAAAAGGACGGCTCCATAGACTTAGCCATTAACAATGCCTCTAATCTGTTGAATCGTTCGGACCATTTGAGGTCTAAAGCTGAGATCCTATCATCCGAACTGGAAGAGGCTGATTTCTTAGACTTGGAAGTGGGCTTGTCCTTTTTTGTCTTCTTCTCAGGTGGAAGACATGTTGAAGGGGAAGTAACAGATTCACCCACAGCCCCAATGACAGAGACGCTAGCAGGGTCTACAAGGGCAACTTCTTCTGTGGGGGTAGCGGTATCCAAACGTTTAGCTTCCCTTTTTTCCTTCTTAATTTTGTAGGAAGGCGTGGAAATCTGGGCACGTTGTTCGGGGGTAAACAAATTACAGAACTTACAGTCCTTTGTTTCCTTGTTAGCAATGCAGGGTTCTTCCCCCTTTCCTTTCTCCCTGCAACGGGCGCAAAAAGCGTGCCCATCAAATCCAGCCATGGCATGCCCACAGCTGCCTCTCTTTTGTCCAGGAGATGACATAGTATGCTATAAGTATGTAGGATCCCAATATAATAATCAAAAAAGTTGAAATCTATCAACGACACAATATAATCCACAAAAAACTGAGGAAATTTTAAAAGTTTGTGCACTAGTTTGCGCCAAACGAAAAAGATGCCATGACGTCACTCTGTCTAGACAGGAAGGAAGCACGACACGCCACCTGGCGAGTGCACTAGTACTAGGGACCGACCTGCCGGTGGAGACACAGGACGTCTTTTTCTGACGTTTGGCGGGCCGGTCTGCGCCGACCGGATAAGCTATTATCCATTGGATAGGATGTATTAACGCAATAAAATTCAATGTACATGATGGTGAAATTAAATAGGTTTAATGTTGCATTGTCAAAATCTAAAGGTTATTTCTGGGTCTGCGAAGGTTTATAATATACAGTTTCCATATAACCAAGACATGCCTGATGGACAAGACTGTAAAGTACTGTTTGTTAGTATTAGGGGCAATGTAGGTCTGGTAATACTATTATATTGTACTTGTAAATACTGTAACTGAGTCTCCTTTGGGGCAATTTTCTAACATTTATATTCAAAGAGTGTAATTATCAAAGAACTGTCAGTCTCTTAATTGGTTACATCTATCCAGCAAATAAACAATTTGAAAAAAAAAACAAAAAAAACCCCAACATTTTCTGGGTTCAATATTAAAGTCTGTTTCTTGGTGTAGAATAGTATGATTTTCAACAACATAATTGTTAATGTCTAGTTTGTTCAGTATCCTTGAAGATACAGTCAACTGCCTTTGTCTGACAAGAAAAAAATCCCTTGAAGTAAAAATAAATATCTTGTTCTTTGGCAGCCTTTATCATATTACTGACCCACTTATCTAATATTTCCGGTAAAAAATAACTCATTTGAATTAGCTTTAAACTATTATCTTAATGCTTCTTATTCTTACCTGTATTATCATAACAAATCTACTCACAATGGAGTGGGTTCCTTAGTGTCCATGAACTCATGCTGAGCTGGACGTCGAGTATCTCTACTTGTTGCTCCAATCACATTGATGGTTGTGGGCTGTGAGTTTACTGGAGAGGCGTATTTGTCAAACCTCTTGAAAGGACGATCTGCTGAATATAAATATGAAAATAAATACAATTAAAATTTGTCTCTTGGACAAAATAGTGAGAGCAATTATATTTACGGGGAAAACCAAAAGTTATTTGAAATATTACCTAGTCAACTGTAACAAATTTTATTGTAATTTAACTTTTTGTAAGTTAAATACTTACCTTATCCTCACAAATGCTTACTTGGTTTTGTGGAGGCAAAACGCGGCGACCAACAAGAATATTTAAAAATTATTCTTGTTCGAGAGGTGAACCCCGTAGTTAGTGATAGGTGCGCATGCACACAACACATTGTCGGTTGGACTTTGTCGAGTGATCCTCATTCAATTTTTGGTCGTCGAGGAGGCAAATGGGTGGGTACTGATCACCATCTGGATCCAGGAATTTTTCAAAGGATTTTTTATCATTGCATTCATAATATAGACTCATGCATCCAAATGGGCGGGCAGGCAGGTGGGCAATGGGAAAAAGTTTGTCTGGGCTGTATCTGAGAAACCATAAGGTACAGAAAGTTGAAACTTTGAAGGGACATTCATTGGGGGGTGTAGGTGTGCAATGTCATAGTGTAACCTTGATTTGACCTTTGACCTTGCCGTAGTGACCTTGACCTATAAAATCTTGTCCTTGCTATATCTCGGGAACCGTAAGATGTAGGATGTTGATATTTGGTAGGGACATTGGTTGGGGGTTGTAGGTGAGCAACAATCTTGATTTAACCTTGTTGTTGTGACTTTGACCTTTAAACCCATGTCTGGACCATATCTCAGAAACTTTAAAAAGAAAAAGTTGTAGAAAGTGCAGAAGGTTTATTCTTGGATGAATCATTAGTTGGGGGTGCAGGTATGCTAAGTCACTTAGTGAACTTTAACCTTGGTTCTGCCAAAGTTTGTTCACCTGCCATAACTGAGACCTACTTCTCTTATGACAAAGATATATGGATTGCTGTAACTGATTATTATATATATTTTTACTTAATTGTGCTATTGCTATTGGTAGCTATGCCTCAATTAATAAATTTTATAGCTTAATAATTTACAGAAAGGTTTTTTTCTCAACTAACATTATTTGGACCTTTACATAAGTGACATCGTTGGTTGTGAAAGTCTCCTGATCCTTGTACTTTTTCATTTCTTCTATATCCTCCCGCTGTTGAAAACTATTTCCCCAGGCTGCAGAGTACGGGCATCTTTGCTACTGTTTTGTTTCATTGTAAGTGTTTAATAAAATCTTCAAGCATGTCACCTATGTAACTTAAGTTATGCTATTACATTCTAAGCTAATCTCACCATTTTGATCTGGTTTTGATGTTGGGGATTGCTGCACTGGCTTTGGTTTTCCTCGATTTGTTTTATCCATGGGAGTCTGCAAAGTATTGAAATACAATTCAGCATAAGACTAAATGCAAACACCCTGGCATTACAGTAACACAGAGGCTCCCCTCTTACACAGAGTAACTAACATGGAATTCACCAGTACATGAAATTAATCAGTGAGGAAATCTTCTACTTCAATAACTTGTGGAGAAATTTTTCACATATTTGTGATTTGTATGTCTACAGTAGTTCTCTGATCTCCACAAATGCCAAATGGGTGCAAAATTTGATTTCATCTTACTTTAGAGGGTGCCCGATAGTGGTAAATTTCACACACTGGGTCAAACTTTGAACTTCTTACTAGTTGTGTGAACGATAAACTGGTAAGTGGTTTTTTGTTCGCTTCTGGTATAAATAACAAAATCAGCAAGGAATATTTGGGAACCGCTTATTGAAAATGTCATCATTTTAGGCTTCATAATGGTTGATACTTCATCAAAACGACAAAAAATAAATATATATTGTGAAATAAGTCACATTTTAACTTTATATTGAGCAAGTCATGTTTACATACTTTTTATTGTCTCGCAAAAGCCATTTCCAGTTTCAAGTTCTGGTTCACGTATGCCCCACAAGAAATAATCAATGCCAGTAACAAGCATACGAAATACCCGATTTCGTTCGTTTCAAAGCCCCGGTAACCGGTTTTTATTTCTGTAAACGGTCCCACCATTACTTCTTGCTCTGCATTGAAAAAGATACTATTATAACTTGCAGGGAAAGAGAAAATTACTACATCACTACATTGGGCTGCGAAAAGTAAAAAAAAAGTTTCTGCATTTAATTTTCCACTTTTTAACTAAACAAACCTTGTGACAAAAATTTGAACTTAACTCTGTTTAGAAAAATAGCATCAGAGATGCCCGTACCCCACAGCCTGGGGAAATATTTTTCAATACCATGATATACAGAAGTAGTGTAACAGTACAAAGTTCAAGATACTTTCAGAGCAGTGTAAGTTATATTAAGGTCCAAATAATGCTTAAGTAGAGAAAATAATATCTAAGGAAAAGAAATGTATATAAAGATAAAGTATTAAAACAAGACAATTCAATAATAAAATGACAGCATTTATCAGTAAACCAAAAATGGCCGAATTATGGTTTGGATGTTTTGAATATTACCCATGCATACAGAAGCGGCAAGACATCCAATAAATGCTTATATGTGGTGTTGGAGAAAAGCTTGTGGCTCATTTGATGAAATTCCATCTGTTATAATGGGAACTTGCAAAAGGAATTTCTTAATGAATTGTAATATGACTTTAAACAGTGCTTAATCTGCATCAACAGACAGACCCAAAGGTGCAACAAGATTTTAAAGGTCAATACAGCAAGGTCAAACGTCAATCAGTGTTACACCATGATGTGGCACACCTAAAACCCTCAACCAATGTCCCTACCAAGTATAAACTTCCTACACCTTACAGTCTCTGAGATATAACCCAGACAAGATTTTATAGGTCAAGGTCGCTACAGCAAGGTTAAAGGTCAAATCAAGGTCACATGACGTAGCACACCTACACTCCCTAACCAATGTCCCTAACAAGTATCAACTTCCTACACCTCTTACGGTTTCCAAGATATAGCCCAGACCAGGTATTATAGGTCAAGTTCACTACGGTCAGTACAAAGGTCAAATCAAGGTCACACCATGACGCTGCACATCTACTACCCCCAACCAATGTCGTCACCAAGTATCAGCTTCCTACACCTTACAGTTTCCGAAATATAGCCCAGACAAGATTTTATAGGTCAAGGTCACTACGGCAAGGGTCAAAGGTTAAAGTAAGGTCACACTATGACGTTGCACATCTACACCCCCTAACCAATGTCCCTACCAAGTATCAACTTCCTACACCTTACAGTTGCTGAGATATAGCCCGGACAAGGTTTTATAGATCAAGGTCACTACGGCAAGGTCAAAGGTCAAATCAAGGTCAGACCACGATGTTGCACACATACACCCCCTAATCAATGTCCCTACCAAGTATCAACTTCCTACACCTTACAGTTTCCGAGATATAGCTTGGACAAGGTTTTATAGGTCGAGTCACTACGGCAAGGTCAAAGGTCAAATCAAGGTCAGACCATGACGTTGCACACCTACACCCCCTAACCAATGTCCTTACCAAGTATCAACTTCCTACACCTTACGATCTCCGAGATATAGTCCGGACAAGATTTTAAAGGTCAAGGTCACTACGGCAAGGTCAAGGGTCAAATTAAGGTCAGACCATGACGTTGCACACCTACAACCCCTAACTAATGTCCCTGTCAAGTATCAACTTCCTACACCTTATGGTTGCTGAGATATAGCCCGGACAAGATTTTCAAATTCAAGGTCACCACAGCAAGGTCAAAGGTCAAATCAAGATCAGACCATGACGTTGCACACCTACACCCCTCAACCAATGTCCCTGCCAAGTATGAACATCCTACACCTTACAGTTTCCGAAATACAGCCCGGACAACTATTTCCTGCCGCCCGCCCATCCGGACACCATGGGTGAAAACAATACCCCGACAGCCCTTAAGGGCTGTGGGGTAAAAACCATATAAGTGAAATTGCCTGAATATAACTTGTACCATCATAATATTCTTCGAAACAACGTTTTCAAAACCAGTTAAAACGCAGAAATCTCACATAAAATCTTTATTGAAAATATAGCAAAAATATAAAATCCATATATATTTTAAATAAATTCCGCCATATTTTCAACAAAAGAAACAAGTTTTATAGATGGGTGAAAATAGCATCCGTTGGGATGTGGTGTGATGTTCGGGATTTCTAAACGTTTTGCAAAGTCCAAATTTCAGACGTTTGAATCGAAATCCAAAATCGGGGCAGTAAATGAGTGAACTATCGAACTTCTTCAAACATCGTCTCAGCACTAGTGGATATACAATTAGATGTGTGATTGATAAATCATCAGTAACAGTGTACCATCATAGTCTGTGGCATAGTACCTCCTTTATCCTATCTTACTGAGGGAGTAAGATTGTGGTCAGACAATAGGACGGTAAATATACAAGAGACATTTTAATATAACACAATAAGAAAATTCGGGAGAGTAAAATGAGTTCATGAAACAAAATGGCAGTTCTACTGTATTTATAATCAGGACTCAGACAGAAATCCGGGATATTTAAAAATGGCCCATCTTTGTTGAAAAATTGAGTGCAAACTAGTGAACCAAGCACCCATAAAACTACTAAAATAATGCACATTTCATAAATAACATGGGTGAAACTCAACATACAGCCAGATTTGTGCGCCTGGCATTAATTTTTCATGTGATTTTCCCTTTTTTCAAAGATATTTTACAAATTTTATTTTCAATAAATTTGCTTACATCATCTGCCATGTTCACTTCATTTGCTATTTGCTTTAGTTGATAGTTATCAGTTATGGCAAAATTATGCTTACTAAAATACAGCATTTTCTTAAATGTGCACATCAAAACAGATTCCACTCACAGGAGAGTTTTACTTATACTGGTTCTCTTTACAGAGGGTCTAATATATTCAAACCCTTACATAAAATTTAGGACCGACAAATTGGGGCTTAATATTGTGTTAAAGACATTGTTTTCAAGTCCTATCACAATGAATAGTTGAGGAGACGGGGGTTACATGAAATGCCTGGAAAATTTTAGTCATTTTGTGTCACAAGTGAATCAGGGATTTTGCGAAATGCCTGGAATCTTTAGGCATTTCATGAAATGCCTGATTACACAGTTTACCTGTAACATATACAGGTCAATGAGTAGTTGAGAAGATGAAGGAAAAGTGCAAACTAGTGTGTCAACAGTATGTATTTCAGCCATCGTGCACTGGACAAGTACCATCTGGCTTTTGCACTGTAGATCAGGGCCACGCCTTGAACCCAGTTTTACACACTACACCACCATATCATACTAAGTGTAGAAGATGGAAAAATGGAAACCTGTTCACTAACAGGGTTGGGGTCAAATCCTTGAAAAAGGATTTAAATCCAAATCCAAATCCTTTGAAAGTTTTCAAATCCAAATCAAATCCTTTCATTTTTAAAAGGATTTAAATTAAAATCCAAAATCTGTTTTTAGCAAAAGGATTTCAAATCCCTTCAACTCCTTTGAAAAAAGGATTTAAATCCTTCAAATCCAAATTCTCAAAGGATTTGACCCCAACCCTGTTCAATAACCCGAAAGGCACTGTTCCACCTATCTTCCATTTCTCATAATTAAAATGGGTTTCTTCACATATTCACTATTTCAACATAAGTTTACCAAAGATTCCACCACAAAAAAAAGACAAAAAAAAACAAAAACACACAACAAAACTCAACATTAATTTAATATATTCTATCAGTTTATAAGACTTTACGTCCTCAAAAGTTTTCAAAAAGTACATCGTGGTTTATATTTATATGCAAGTTATGTATCATATATGCATCTGAAAACTTATGCCATATCGTTTACTAAATCAAACACATCCGGTTTTTCATCGAATTTCCGCATTTGGGAACCAGTTCTAAAATTTGCAATTAATGACAACACTACTGCTGTGCAAGTTAAGAAGTAAATCAACATTTTAAAAAAACTCACAAACATTCTAATGGAGGCATTATTCTCCATGCGTAACCTCTTCTGCTTTTCACAGTACTGCTGCCAGGTGTCTTCATTGAAGCCATAATTGAAGTAATCTGTGATGTCAGCACCTGGTAAACATTGTTATCACAACCATTAATACAAATGCACAGATACACTCGCCTATATCTACCTCTTAGGAAATAGTTATTTAATCTTTTTTTATTGCATATAAAGACTTATTTAAACATTACAGGGAACTTTGGCCATAAAGTTAGCAGTTACTATGATTTGTAGTGTCATGTTTAGCAATAAAACACAAGAAAAATCAAGAGTATAAGAGCATCAGTGTGTTCTTGCAATTTCTGGTTTCATTACAAATTGTTAGGTTTTCTAACACAGCGAATAAACCCCTATATGATAAAAATGGACATTATTTGCATCTCTGTGCTTATTATTAATTGGAAGTACTTTTACAGGATTTAATTTATTTATTCTGTCTTAGTAACTGATATGGTTCAGTTAAAGGTATCTGAACGAATATTCAAAGATAACCCCAACTTCTTGTGGGTTCAATTTGATCTGCTCTATATCTCACAATGATCAACAGTTAACAAAAGGACTAAAAGTTTAAGCTTTAAACAAAATTTCATAAAAGTACAGTTTAAAAGTTTGTTTTTTTTCAAATATGTTTCTATATATATGGTGAATTTTTCATAACTAAAAATTTGGAAAGGGCAGAATGTCTGTATCATCATAAATGTCCAAGAATTGTCACTACTAGATACTGTCTATGAAATATAATGTTTTTTCCTGTATATTATCTGTAATAGCTATATGATCTAAATTTACATTTTTTCATGTTTGCATTATTTTAACAGTATAAACACACAAATATACAATTTGGCATTTTAAATTTTCAGTCAGTAAATACTTTGGTGCCCAGTATATCTCCAAAGTTCATAATTTCACTCTACATATAATTATAAACTATTATGATTATGTAGTGACATACCAGGTTTTCTCCAGGGCTTATCCTCTACACTCTCAAGGTCAAACTCAAACATGGGGGTTCCATTGATTGTGCCCACTGCATCCACGTCTACTCCTTTCGCCTGTGGCTGTTTCTGTCCAGCCTGAGTCACAGGCCTCTGGTAGCCCGCTTTGAACTTTGGGGCAGAGCTAGATATAGAGAAGAAAGTCTGTTATCTATGTATTGTAGGGAGGATAAGATTTTGTTTTAATAATAATTTTTTGAATAGTGCTAAAAGTTTTGTACTTACTGATTTAATGGAAATTGTACAAGTTATCTTACATATACTTGAATATCATTCGATAATGATAAATTCTGGTGAATTTAATATACTGGAAAATTAGTATTTATGTTGGTTCATATTTCTAAGAAGCAGAATAGAGTGCATTTCTTTAATGATCACTTTTTTGACTCTGTTGTAACCAGCAGAGGAGTACCTATATGATACTCTTTACCCCCATACTTCTGACACTAACACAAACACTCTGTGGTGCTGTGAGGCCTAATCTCTAGGATGGCTTTAAAACTCCCAGTACGTTAAGCAAAATGATGCCATATTGCTCCCAAAAGATTAACGAAATTTTCAAACTCATACGAGGGCTATGTTTTAATCCCCATTCATATGATACATATTTTTATGATACTTACAAGTAGTGTTTTAATTACTCACTCGTATGATGTCTGTGTTTTTATTGCCCCTATCGTAATCTGTACATCATCATCTGAATCATCCTCATCATCTTCCTCCTCAGCAATAACGCCTTCCTCCTCAGGCTCCTGTTCTCCTTCAGGTTTCTCTGTCGTCTCCTTCACTCCCTGTTCACAGTAATAATGCTGGAACAACTAGGTGAACACTTATTATTAATTTATACTACGATTTAGCATCAAATGGTCCTGACTCCTAATTGCAAATCTGAAAAAGTTACAACAAAGAGCTCACTTAGTATCTACAGAGATACTCTTAATACTGAACTCCACAATAGTCTATTCCTTACAAAATACTTAAACATTCAAGTACCTTTTCCGCCTGATTTATGAAGGAATTTTATCAGAGAAAATTCTTCTGAATCTGATGAATGGTAGAAACAAAGTTACCTCCTTCTCATCAGTCACTGTTGGTTGTGTTTCTTTTGGTTCAAATGGGACAGCATCTGCAGATAACTGACTGGCACTTTCAGTCCTAGAATTAAAAGAGGTTATTGCATTAAAAACATTGGGGCTCTATTCTATTCTGTATCTGTTTTTACTTTAAATATAGTTTTCTTTATCACAAAGAATTTTACTTTTACATAATTTTTTTTTTTGTAAGAAAAGTCAAATCACAATGTTCTGGATAAGAATACTGGATAAAAATACTGGATAAGAGCTGTTGAAATTCTTTGAAACAATTTTAAACTAGAGGATTGCTCGCAAAAAAAAAAGATAATGTTTTTGCATAGCAAAAACAAAGCGTCCCAAAAAGGATATAAAGGTGAGTGCTAAAGTATTAAGAAAATGCTTCGTTTCTAGCCTTATACTGTTGTGGCAACCAAAGTCAGCGCAGTCTGCTCTATCTAGCACGGTTTTCAAGATATAAGCATTTTTGTGTTTTGCAAAAAATTCGAAAATTCAAAATGTCCGCTATATTTGGCGAGACAAAAATATTTTGAAAATTGGCATGGCTACTCTGCAGAGATACCCAGCAGGTCAAAAATTTTGTTGAGTTCGCTCCATCTAGCACGGTTTTCGAGATATAAACATTTTTGTGTTTTGCAAAAACTTTGAAAATTCAAAATGGCCACCATTTTTGGGGAGACAAAAATTTTTGACAAGACCACTGCCGCGGTGTGTATCTCCCGCCGAGCATTAAAGGAGAAGAAATAGCTTTTCCGAGATACTCACAATTTTTCATTTTGGTGTGTGAAAGCTCTTCCAAAAGTAGGTGAATGAGTTATTTGAGACAAATTGGCTATCTGCAATACTATTAAGAGATAATTTGCATTTACTCGTTTTGAGTAGGTGAGTAATTAGCTATGGGTCTGGAACTTCACCATCTGAAAGCTCTTCCAAAAGTAGGTGAATGAGTTATTTGAGAAAAATTGGCTATCTGCAATACTTTTAAGAGATAATTCGCATTTACTCATTTTTAGTAGGTGAGTAATTATCTACGGGTCTGAAACTTCACCATGTGAAAGCTCTCCCAAAAGTACATGAATGAGTTATTTGATAAAAATTGGGTATCCGCAATAGTTTTTGAGATAATTAGCATTTACTCATTTTGAGTAGGTGAGTAATTAGCTACGGGTCTGAAACTTCACCGAGTGAAAGCTCTCCCAAAAGTAGGTGAATGAGTTATTTGAGAAAAATTGGCTATCTGCAATACTTTTAGAGATAATTAGCATTTACTCATTTTGAGTAGGTGAGTAATTAGCTATGGGTCTGAAACTTCACCATGTGAAAGCTCTTCCAAAAGTAGATGAATGAGTTATTTGAGAAAAATTGGCTATCTGTAATACTTTTAAAGAGATAATTTGCATTTACTCATTTTGAGTAGGTGAGTAATTATCTACGGGTCTGAAACTTCACCATGTGAAAGTTCTCCCAAAAGTAGATGAAGAGTTATTTGATAAAAATTGGGTATCCGCAATAGTTTTAGAAATAATTAGCATTTACTCATTTTGAGTAGGTGAATAATTAGCTACGGGTCTGAAACTTCACCGAGTGAAAGTTCTTTGGGATAGCTGCTCTGCAGAGATACCCTGAAGATCAAAAATTTCGTCGAAATTGTTCTATGTAGTACGGTTTTCGAGATATTAGCATTTTTGTGTTTTGCAATTTTTGCGCAAAAATTCAAAATGGCCGCCATTTTTGGCAAGATAAAATTTTTTTGAAAATTGGCATGGCTACTCTGCAGAGATACCCTGTGGGTCAAACATTTCATCGAAATCGCTCTATCTAGCACGGTTTTCGAGATATAAGCATTTTTATGTTTTGCAATTTTGCAAAAAAAATCGAAAATTCAAAATGGCCGCCATTTTTTTTGCGAGAAAATTTTACTCTGTAGAGATACCCAGCGGGTCAAAAATTTCTTAACCAATCAATGCCAAAATCTAATGATTTCCAGATTTTAATAGAATGAATGTATTTGCCAAGTTTCAGGTGAATTGATAAAATTCCTTTCAAGTTATCATCCGGACAAGCTTCCCCATCGAAAAAAGACATTTTTGGTCATGTGACCTCTCTGATTGGTTGAAATGTCACTGCAGCATATTCAAAAAAATTCCCCAAGGCTACTGCCTAAACCTGCCAAATTTGAAAAGAATCCGCCTAACGGTTAAAGAGTTATAAGGAAAACAAAATGCGGAGCCGGCAGAGCCTGAAGGTCTCCCATACACAAACAAGCATCCCTTGCGGGACGCTTAATTATGCAAAAGTGCACATAATAATCAATTGCAGTAATCCATATATATTAGTCATAAGAGAAACAAGTCTTAAAAATAGCATCAGAGATGCCCGTACCCCACAGCCTAGGGAAATATTTTCAACACCATGAGATATAGAAGTACTGTACCAGTACAAAGTTCAGGATACTTTCAGAGCACTGTCAGTTATATAAAGTTCTAAACAATGTTTAAATGGAGAAAATAATGTTTAAAAGAAAGATAATGCATGTAAAGATAAAGTATTAAAACAAGATAATTCAACAGCAAGATGACAGCATTAATCAGTGAACTAAAATTCAACACTCTTTATCTACATCTGCATGGCCGAATTATGGTTTAGATGTTCTGAATATTACCCATGCATACAGAAGTGGTAATAAATTTAATGAATGCTTATGTGTGGTGTTGGAGCAAAATCTGTGGCTCACTTGATGAAATTCTATCTCTTACAATGGGAAGTTATGAAAGTAAAATTCTTAATAAATTCTAATATGAATTAACAGTGCTTAATCTGCATCAAAAGACAGACCCAAAGGTGCAACAAGATTGTAAAGGTCAAGGTCACTACGACAAGGTCAAATCAAGGTCAGACCAAGATGCTGCACACCTACACCCCCTAACCAATGTCCCTACCAAGTATCAACTTCCTACACCTTACGGTTTCTGAGATATAGCCCGGACAAGATTTTATAGGTCAAGGTCACTATGGCAAGGTCAAAGGTCAAATCAAGGTCACACCATGAAGTTGCATCCCTACACCCCTAACCAATGTCCCTACCAAATATCAACTTCCTACACCTTACGGTTTCCGAGATATAGCCCGGACAAGATTTTATAGGTCAAGGTCACTACGGCAAGGTCAAAGGTCAAATCAAGGTCACACCATGACGTAGCACACCTACACCCCCTAACCAATATCCCTACCAAGTATCAACTTCCTACACCTTACAGTTTCTGAGATATAGCCCGGACAAGATTTTATAGGTCAAGGTCACTACGGCAAGGTCAAAGGTCAAATCAAGGTCACACCATGACGTAGCACACCTACACCCCCTAACCAATATCCCTACCAAGTATCAACTTCCTACACCTTACAGTTTCTGAGATATAGCCCGGACAAGATTTTATAGGTCAAGGTCACTACGGCAAGGTCAAATCAAAATCAGACCATGACATTGCACAACAACACCCCCTAACCAATGTCCCTACCAAGTATCAACTTCCTACACCTTATGGTTTCCGAGATATAGCCCGGACAAGATTTTTCCCGCCGCCCGCCCACCCGCCAGGACGCCCGCCTACAAGCCCGCCCGCCGATCCGGACACCATGGGTGAAAACAATACCCAGACAGCCCTTAAGGGCTGTGGGGTAAAAATGGCTGGTGAACACACGTTGGCAGAGCCAAAGTTAAAGGTCACACCATGATGTACACCTACACCCCCTAACCAATGTCCCTACCAAGAGTCAACCTTCTACACCTTATGGAATCCAAGAAATAATCCAGAGAAGATTTTAAAACTCATGGTCACTATGACAAAGTCAAAGGTCAAATCAAGGTCACACCATGACATTGCACACCTAAGACCCTAACCAATGTCCCTACCAAGTACCAACTTCCTACACCTTACGGTTTACGAGAAATAGCCCGGCCAAGATTTTGTAGGTCAAGGTCACTATGACAAGGTCAAAAGTGATATCAAGGTTACAACATGACATTGCACACCTACACCCCCCAATCAATGTCCCTACCAAGTATCAACTTCTTACACCTTACGGTTTCTGAGATATAGGCCAGAAAAGATTATATAGGTCAAGGTCAGGTCAACTTTTGGCTTGATAAATCTTATAGTTCTTATAAGTTCTTATAAGTTCTTTGTTACTGAGAGTGTAAGGTCACTTTAAATAGGGACCTTCCACTGGCCATCATCAACAAAATATTTATTCCATTTCTTGAGTTATCACACACAAGGAAATATTTTAAAGTGCAACGCAGCTGAATCCAGCATATTCCAACTTTCCTATGGATGAATAATAAAAAATATACATAATAATAATGATACAATAAAAAAAAATAAAAAAATTTACCTACTTTTACACAAAACTGCTTCATGAAACTAAATTAGAAATGATAACAAATGTGTGTTGGTTTATAAAATTTTTAACTAAATATAAAATGTTAAATATCCGTTATGATACCGATTTAAAAATGTAACTTTACCCAGGCACTGGTGGATCGGCAGTCTTTTTCTCGCCATCTGAAATAACCAGAGAATACTTGATAACTAGAAGAATGTTTTTTGCTAACAAAAACTAAGCATCCCCAAAAAGGTTCACCGAAATATAATATACAGTAGAAAAAAGTTTTTGAAAATAAAAACATGCAGTGCTGAGAGAAGAAGTGAAAGTTAAGCAAACAGTGTGGAAGTTTATGCATTAACCTGAAAGAAAAATTTAAGCTTTATTTTGTTTTCTATGGTTACAAATTGTGAAAAGTTAATTGAATAAATGCTCTGGCTCAGAAAGCATAAAGCATCAATACTTATAATAGGTTGAAAATTACACCATAAAACTACTTAATTAAAGAGTAAGAGTGCTTTATAAATGCAATATACCTATTTACATTTTAGAAAAAGGCATAGCAAAATTTGAGCCTTTGGAAAGGCAAGAAGTTTATGACACAATACTGTGACCACATCTATCCCAATCAGTAAGTAAAAGGTCAATGTTCCCACAAGCCTATTTATATCTTATAAATAATGCTCATTTCTATTTAGATATAATTGAAAATCGGCTATTTCATGACCCCAGTTTGATCCATAAGGGGGGGTCAGGGGGTAAATCTGACCAGCTATCTAGACTCTTCACATAAGGTTTCCCCAATACCTCTTAATACATTCTAAAGCTGTAAAAGTAAGAATAAAGGAGATAAAAGGCAAAAACACCAAATCGGCTATTTTATGACCCCAGTTTGACCCATAAGGGGGGGTCCGGGGGTAAATCTGACCGGCTATCTAGACTCTTCACATACGGTTTCCCAATACACAAAATCGGCTATTATATGGCCCCAGTTTGACCCATAGGGGGGGGGTGGGGGGGGGGGGGGGGGGGGGGGGTAAATCTGACCTGCTATCTTGACACTTCACATATGGTTTCCCAATACCTCTTAATACATTCTAAAGCTGTAAAAGCAAGAATAAAGGAGATATAAGGGAAAAAGACGAAATTGGCTATTTTATGACCCCAGTTTGACCCCTATAGGGGGGTCTGAGGGGAAATTTGGCTTGCTTTCTAGACTCTCCACATATAGTTTCCTACTACCTCCTAATACATTTTATGGCTCTAAATGCAATGCTTAAGAAGATAATAGGGGTGTTCACATGAATTTTAAGCTTTCTGATTGGTACCTGTGAGAAAATCGCCCATAAATCAGTCAATTTTCATCGGATTGCTCCCAAAATCTAATCAGCTCGTGTTTTTTATAGTATGAACACATGTATGAAGTTACAAGCCTCTGCGGTCAGCAGATTTTCCTGAACTGCAATGACAGGCGGGTGTACCCGAAAAAACTATTTTTTGATCATGTGAAATTGATAAAGATGAAAGGTCAAATTAAAGCATGTGAAAAAATTTTCCCACGCCTAAGGTATATAACTGCCAAATATGGTTAAAAAGCTTCCAATAATAAGGGAGATATTCAATGGAGACCATAATGCGGCAGCGGCGGCGCAGAAACTGACGCGAAACCAAATAAGCGCCCTTTTCAGGGATGCTTAATTATGTCCTAACCCCTGTAATCCAAAAAGCTTTTGTAAATGGCAAGTTTTGGAGAAATTCAGGTATTTATGTCATGTCAGAAACCCCACTCTGGTAGAAATTCTACTGGTAGAAACTCCAATTGGACTTTCTACCCAGTTTAGCTTGGTGGAAACTCCAATTGCACTTTCTACCAGTACAAATTCAAACTCTACCAGATTTGACTTTCTGACAACTTAGTAGAAATTCACATTTGGCTGAGTCTGAAATCCAGCCAGATAAGACTCTACCAGTCTGATAGTGGCTGATATCACTACTACTTATAGTGATGTGGACACAGGATCAAGATTCATCAAGCAGACAGAACCAACATGGATATGTGTCTCCCCTGCAAAATCAAGGAGAAGGTTGATAAAAATGGTAAAACTGTGTGTATAAGTTGTATACCTTAGCAAGCATATTAACTAGAGATTGCATCTCGACGCAGTGTATCCCCGGACGGGACATGGTAGAAGCGTGACATACAGAGTATTATGGTTGACACAAATATACCCCTGTGGGGAGGGGGCATAAGTATTTATGGCAGCAACTTGTACTGACATTAAGTAAACATGAAAGACACAAATGTAACTAGACGTAGCACATTGGAGAACAGATGCAAATTGTATCCACCAGAAAGAAAACTCGCCAATCAACCATCACTTAACCTTGAAGGAGCCCAAGGTAAAATCTGACCAAATCAAAAGATTCTTTGCCCATGATTTCCAATAGGTTGGTGTGACATTCCAAACCTCTAGAAACATGAATAAGCAAGTTATAAGCACTTTTAATTTGGGCTATCGTCATTTGACCTTGAAAGAGGGGCCAAAGCTCAAATCTGATAACATCAAAAGATTCCTAGTGTATGATTTCCTATAGGATGCTTTCACATTACAAACCTCTAGGACCAAGAAAAAGTGATTTATAAGCACTTTAGATTTTCCTATCCTCGTTCGACCTCGAAGGAAGGGCCCAAGGTCAAATCTGACCACATCAAAAGATTCCCAGCCAATGATTTCCTATAGTTTTGTTTCACATTGCAAACCTCTAGGACCAATAATAAGTGAGATATAAGCATTTTTAAGTTTGTGTATCCGTGTTTGACCTTAAAGGAGGGGGTCCAACATCAAATCTGACCACATTAAAAGATTCCCGGCCCATGATTTCCTGTAAGTATCTCTTACGGTTTCAAGATGAATGACATTTTGTGTTTAAGCCAAAATTCAAGATGGCAGCCGAAATTCAAAAATTCTAGACAAGTAGTCCTTATTAACATGCAAGGGTCCAAAATTTAACCAAAATTGATATATCTCTTACGGTTTTTGAGACAAACCACTTTCCATTTCCACCTAAATTCAAGATATCAGCCAAAATGCGAAAAATTCTAAATTTTTCACAAGCCACAAAAGAATAGTCCTTAGTACCCAGGGGATCCCAAATTTGCCTGAAATCGCACATTGCAGCTACTACTCAGTTACCACTGGAGCTACAGTTTCAACATCAAATATCTGTAGGCTATAGAGGACAAATATTTTAATTAAAAATGTCAATCCTAATGAGATTCACCTTGTATTTGATGAGAAAAAGCCTCAGAATGTGTAAAACTCCTTGATGACCATCGAACAAACACCTGTGGTGCCATTTTGTTTTTCAAATGAGGTCAATAATATTCCTAGGCAAGCTTTTGTAATGATGAACATACCCTGCAAATTTGAGAACTCTACCTAGTACCTGAAATACCTTTTCCTCTAGGGCCTCAAAATGTGTAAAAATTCCTTGCTGAACATCAAATAAACAGCTTACACAAAAGTACCCACAAAATGTGTTCATAGCAGTTATATTTTCTGAAATAAACACTAAATATTACCTAAACACAGAAATAAATCATCCAGTTTATTATAAGTTTATAACACAACCAATATAAAAGCTATGTATAAAATTTTGTTTAGTAGATATAATTAAACATCTTGTAACAATCTTTCTTTTGTTGACTGAAAGTGGTGGTACAAGGTGATCAACTTTATGATCAATCTTACAAATGACAGTCTTTTTTATGCATTTTGAAATCAAAATTTAAACTTTCTACATTTTGTTTATGGGCGTGGCTGCGGTATGGTAAATCCGTTCTGTAGAAAATATTGCTGCAGTATGGATTGCCGCACTCCAGAACTTTGTCTTGAGTGCAGTTTCAGCAACAATGGTTTTCAACTTTTCATTGGTTAATTAAATTAATCACGTTTGCAGACAAAAAATAGACTGGTTGTATAGATCTTCTGTTTGTAAAATATGGCTAGAAACCCAACTGTGGCCTCATATTTCCTTAAGTCTGTATGTGCAAGTACCAGCATCTCATATTCTATTTGTAAACTAGAGATTGCGTCTCGACGCAGTGTATCCCCGGACGGGACATAGTTAAGGCGTGAATATGTCGGTCTTGAGCCTGTTTCCTGGAGCACCAGGTCAGGATTCTCCATAGTACCAGATTACTCCCAAAAGCTAATCACTAGTTGTTTCACTTATATCTGTCGTTAAAAATTATATTTCATGGATCCAGAAGATCCATATAGTGATCCGGATCACTTCCAAAATTCAATCATTTCATCCTTTTACCTTTTCAGACATATTCTAAAAATTTCATCAAAATCCGTCCATAAGTTTTTTAGTTATCTTGTACACAAACACATCTGGCAGCCTGGATCCACATGATCCAGACAGTGATCCAGGTTACTCGCAAAAACTAATCACTTGTTCTTTGTCCCATTTAAGACATTTCCTGAAAATTTCATAAAAATCCATCCATGACTTTTTGAGCTATTTGTCTTTAAAAATTACATTTCTTGGATCCAGAAGATCCAGATAGTGGTCCAGATCACTCGCAAAAGTGAATCATTTCTTCCTTTTACCACTTCTTCCTTTTACCATTTATAACATGTCCTAAAAATATCAAAGTCCATCCCAAGATTATTTGGCAGCCTGGATCCAGATGATCCAGATCACTCCAAAAATTTAATCACTTGTTCCTTGTACCATTTAGGCCATTTGCTGAAACAATCCATCCATAACTTTTTGAGGTATCTGTCTTTAAAAATTACATTTCATGGATCCAGAAGAACCATATAGTGATCCGGATCACTTCCAAAATTCAACCATTTCATCCTTTTACCTTTTCAGACATATCCTGAAAATTTCATCAAAATCCATCCATAAGTTTTTGAGCTATATTGTACACAAACACATCTGGCAGTCTGGATCCGGATGATCCAGACAGTGATCCAGGTCACTCCCAAAATGTAATCACTTGTTCCTCGTCCCATTAAGGACATTTCCTGAAAATTTCATCAAAATGCACCCATAAGTTTTTGAGTTATCTGCCTTTAAAAATTAAATTTCATGGATCCAGAAAATCCAGACAGTGATCCGGATCACTTCCAAAATTCAACCATTTCATCCTTTTACCTTTTCAGACATATCCTGAAAATTTCATCAAAATCCATCCATAAGTTTTTGAGCTATATTGTACACAAACACATCTGGTAGCCTGGATCCGGATGATCCAGACAGTGATCCAGGTCACTCCCAAAATGTAATCACTTGTTCCTCGTCCCATTAAGGACATTTCCTGAAAATTTCATCAAAATGCACCCATAAGTTTTTGAGTTATCTGTCTTTAAAAATTAAATTTCATGGATCCAGAAGATCCAGACAGTGATCTCCAAATTTGCCAAAAATGACCCTTGGTCAGGTACTTTGGCGGTCAGTGGATGACCTTAAATGAAGATCTGTAACCAGTAAGCCCGGATGGTAAAAGTCCAACTAGGGACGTCATGACTAACCGAATAATCGACAATGGTTAGAATAGTGATATTTTCCGGTTTCGTATTTTAAAGTAAGAATAATCGCTTAATGTAGTAAAAGATGGTAGAAGGTCTGAATCCATCAAATATATCCATATGGTCACATAAAATAAGTTAAAATCCAAAAACAGCCACGTTTTCTTTACTGTTTATGCATTCACGTAAAGCCGGAAGTACCATAAATCTCTTATATCGCCCACTTCCTGTCTGAAATAAACGAAGCAAAAGTCGCAGGAAAACAGCAAATTTATTCATTTTTACAGGTTACAAACATATATTTTCATTTTATTTAACATATTTATCGTTTTCAGTGCTTTTTACAATATGAAACTTAAGATTTTTGGATGTTATTTTAATTCGACAGTTATTCGGTGTCGAGACGAATAGTACTTACCGATTAGTCGACATGAAATATTTGGAGTCGTGACGTCCCTAAGACCAACATGTACTCAACCTCCAAAGCCATTTTCAATAGTTTCCATGCAATATAGTCAGCATTAAGTGTGAAAATATCTCCAAAAAGGCCAAAAATGACCCTCGGTCAGGTACTTTGGCAGTCAGTGGATGACCTTCAATGAAGAGCTTCAAGGTCAAATTTCTGCATGCTTACAGAGGACATATATATGTATTATATATACCAGCCATAGGATGATCTGACTTTCTGTATAGGAGAACTGGGCCAAAAAGTGAAAAAATGGCCAAAACCTGACCTTTAAGAGGCCACCAGTGACCTTGAGATTGAAGGTCAAGGTCACAAAACAATAGCGTTCGTGGCATTGCCCATATATACCCACATACCAAATTTGAAAGTTCTAACTAAAATATTTTTTAAGTTATCGCGTCCAAAAGGAAATCTCTGCGGCGGCAGCGGTGTGACCGTACTGAATCCTAAGTATCCCCGACTTTTATCCGGGGATACAAATAAAAACTTCAATAGTAGTTGCAGTAAGAGAAAAATATTTGTCTCGAATGAGGTTTCAGTAACAATTGTTATCATTGGTTAATTAAATTAATCACATTTGCTGATGAAAAATAGGCTGGTTGGCTAGACTTTTGTTTGTAAAATATTGCTAGAAAATCCTTGGTGGCTTCATGTTTCGGCGAGGCTTATGTTACAGATCCATAAACGCAAATTAAAAGGCTTGTGTCACGGACCCATATTTTATTGTCACGGATTTTATTGTCATATCTTCTCATGAATATTAATGAGTTGATGCTACTACCGTGAATTCTTGAGTGTGAAGTATCTGACCTTCATTGAAGCTTCCATTTTACAAAATATTGTCAGAAAACCCAGGGAAATCCCGTTACCTCATATCTTCTCATGAATATTAAGTTGAGTTGATGCTACTGTCGTGATTTCCAAACCCACCAATGAAAAGACTCGCATCCGTGAATATTGATATTTCCGTGACAAAAGCCTATTTATTTCCGTTCACAGGTGCGTGACATTAGCCACTATGTTCATATTTCGAAGTGATTAGATGTCGGGTGACTGACGCGTAATGAAGACAATGAAAGTCGGGTCCCCGATGTACATTTTATTCAATATGTGTCGGGTTCCCCTTTCATATTAATCAATATGAAGGGTTCTCAAAACATTTACGCGTGTATTTAATTAAGTTTAAAGGTTGTGTGACGAGATTTTAAATATTTAGTACTCAAATTAGTTACCTTTGCCTTTGTAACTCAGGCAGGTTTGGTATGAGCTGAAAACTTTTTTTTTTTTTGCTGTGTATTTATCTAAATGCCAAAAAAGAACATCCATTTTAAAAAATATTTATTTTTTATAGTTTGAGAAAAGTAACAAGCATTCTGATGCATGCATTTATTTCCCGCCATATAAATTAGATGTACTAAAGATAGTGGAATATAAATTTTCTTGTGAGTTGGAGGCACATGTAGAAGTGACAAGTTTAATGTTTGATTGCAATACTTTTAAAGACAAAAGCATTTACTCATTTTAGTAGCTATTACTGTGCCATCCAAAGACCTACAGTTCTGCAACTTTATTATGCAGTAGATCAACCCCAAAGTAGGTAAGGACGTATTTAGAAGAAATTGCCTATCTGTAACACTTTTAGAGACTAGACCAAGGACGTATCTGTGGCCAGATGCAAAATGTATCAACCAGCAAAGGCAAAAGTAGCTATTACTCAGCTATGGCACTAGCTAGAGGTCTGAAATTTTACTATGTTATAGCTGACCCAAAAGTAGGTGAATAACATATTTGCACAAAATTCTCTAAATGCAATAGTTTTCAAGTTACAAGTGATTTTACTCATGATGGAAGTTAGTGAAAAATCCAAAAGTAGCTATTACTCACTTGGCTATTAAGATAGACACCCAAGTTACTCACCATGTTGTTGCTATGGAAAAAGTAGGTGAATAACATATTTTAACAAAGTGCTCTAAATGCAATACTTTTCAAGTTATAAATGATTTAGTGTTGAGTAAGAACTTCAAAGTAGCTATTACTCAGCTATGCAATGAGCCACAGGTCTGGAATTTTACTATGTTATAGCTGCCTCAAAATAGGTGAATAACATATTGAAACTAAATAATGTAAATGCAACAGTTATAAGTGATTTACCCAACAGTGATAACCTAAAATTAGCTATTACTCAGTTATGTAATGAGCTACAGGTCTGAAATTTCATTATGTTATAGCTGACTCAAAAGTAGATGAATAACATATTCGCACAAAATTCTGTAAATGCAATAGTTTTCAAGTTACAAGTGATTTTACTCATGATGGAAGTTAGTGAAAAATCCAAAAGTAGCTATTACTCACTTAGCTATTGAGATAGACACCCAAGTTACTCACCATATTGTAGCTATGGTAAAAATAGGTGAATAACATATTTAACAAAGTGCTCTAAATGCAATACTTTTCAAGTTATAATTGATTTAGTGCATGATTTCATTAATTTTAATGCATTAAAAATTATTTAAAAAATTCATAAAAAACTTCAGCGTGTGAAAGCTCTTCAAACTGTAGGTGAATGATTTATTTGAGAAATACTGGCTATCTGCAATACTTTTAGTGATAATAGGCATTTACATATTTTGAGTAGGTGAATAATTACCTACGGGTCTGAAAATTCAAGTGAAAGCTCTCCAAAAATAGGTGAATGAGTTATTTGAGAAAAATTGGCTATCTGCAATACTTTTAGAGATAATTCATATATACTCATTTTGAGTGGGTGAGTAATTAGCTATGGGTCTAAAACTTCACCAAGCGAAAGCTCTCCCAAATGTAGGTGAATGAGTTATTTAAGAAAAATTGGCTATCTGCAATACTTTTAGAGATAATTCGCATTTACTCATATTGACTAGGCAAGTAATTACCTACGGGTCTGGAACTTCAACATGTGAAAGCTCTCCCAAAAGTAGATGAATGAGTTATATGATAAAAATTGGGTATCAGCAATACTTTTAGATATAATTAGCATTTTGAGTTGGTGAATAATTAGCTACGGGTCTGAAACTTCACCAAGTGAAAGCTCTCCCAAAAGTAGATGAATGAGTTATTTGAGAAAAATTGGCTATCTGCAATACTTTTAGAGATAATTCGCATTTACTCATTTTGAGTAGGTCAGTAATTGCCTATGGGTCTCAAACTTGACCATGTGAAAGCTTTTCCAAAGGTAGGTGAATGAGTTATTTGAGAAGAATTGGCTATCTGCAATATTTTTAAGAGATAATTCGCATTTACTCATTTTGAGTAGGTGAGTAATTATCTACGGGTCTGAAAGTTCACCATGAGAAAGCTCTCCCAAAAGTAGATCAATGGGTTATTAGAGAAAAATTGGCTATCTGCAATACTTTTAGAGATAACTAGCATTTACTCATTTTGGGTAGGTCAATAATTAGCTACGGATCTGAAACTTCACCAAGTGAAAGCTCTCCCAAAAGTAGGTGAATGAGTTATTTGAGAAAAATTGGCTATCTGCAATACTAATGAGAAAATAGCTATTACTCACTTATGGCAAGCAATAGAACCCCAAACTATGTACCATCTTATAGCTAAGGACAAAGTAGCTGAACAACATATTTTAGGAAAATACTCTAACTGCAATAGTTTTGGAGTTACAATCGCTTTACTCACCAGTCAGAATTTCAAAGTAGCTATTACTCAGCTATCCAAGGTGCAACAGGTCTGAAACTTTAGTATGTGATAGCTTACCAAAAAGAAGATGGACAACATATTTGAAAAGATTTCCCTAACTTCAATACTTTTGAAGATATTTGACATTTACTTCTTCTGTTATTTAGCTACAACTGAGAAAATAGCTATTACTCACTTATGGCATGCAATGGGACCCCAAACTATGTACCATCTTATAGCTAAGGACAAAGTAGCTGAACAACATATTTGAAGAAAAAGTTGTTACTGCAATAGTTTTTGAGTTATGAGCCCTTTACTCAAAGTAGCTAAGATTGCTATTACTTACTTATCTTTAGGCCTAAGTCAATAAAAGCAAAAAAAATTTCAAGGGCATGAAAATTCATTGGGACAATTAATTTACAAAAAATCTGTAGCTGTAGTAGTTTTGGAGAAATCTGCGTGACTAACTAATGCACGCACGCACACACACACACACTCACGCACGCACGCACGCACACACAGACATCATTTCATAATCTCCCTCCCGGGCTAAAGCCCGGCGGGAGATAAAAACTGTTACAGTATAGCACCCATTGCCAATCCATATGCAGGGGGGTTTAATTGCAATAATCTTACAGAGTATCACAGAGGTTAGCACATCCCACAGAAGTCGTCTATTTGTCTCTCCTTTGGGGGGGGGGGGGGGGGGGGTGTTAATTGCAATCGGGTGTCACACCATTAGTGTAACTTTTTCTCACTTGTCAACATGGTGAATTTTCACAGTTCACCCCATGACACCAATACCAATTAGCGATTAGCATTGTGGCTATGTAAGCCCCGACTTTTACTCAGTAAATCATTACACAATTTCAGTTCTACACTGACTGTGATAACTGGCTCATTTATGAAACAGTGGAATAGAAGGATTGCCATAGAAGTGGGTGATATAGTAACTTGAATGTAACTAGAGTATCATAGATGATGGCCTCCTTTGAAGTTTGGTGAAATCATTTGAGGATACAAATTTTGTACAGTTGTACAAAAAAGAGAGCCGTACTATTGCGGCTGCAAGGAAAAGGTGTCCAAATAAAAACTTTAGCGAAAAAATAAAGTATTCAGAAATTGCCTTTGCTTGCATACACAATGGGAAGTATAAACCCAATACAAAATAGGGAATAAGACCACAGCAAAAAACTTGTAGAATTGGATGTCAATTTGTCTTGAAATTTAGATCTACTGCAGATGGACAGAACCTTGTGGTCACATCTTTTGTAAAAGACCACAACCATGAGGTGTCCAGGGAGGAGTACCAGCTGCACCCACATGTGAGACGTGTGGACAATGATACCAAAGAAGAAATCCAAGTCTTCTAAGTCTTTGTGTGAACTGTGCAAGTACAAGCATTTAATATTTTATTTGTAAAATATTGCTAGATTTTCTATTTCTAAAATGGCCTCATATTTCCTTCACTCCATGAGATGTTTAGAACATCAGCTTGAACCGCACTCTATAGTTAATAAACCCTACTGCTCAGCCAGTGAATTTCGTCACCCCAGTGAAGTTTGTCACTCGTATTTTATGACAGTATTAAAACTTCTTTACTGTGATCTTCCTGCAAACAATTATACCTTGCTCTCCAAGGCAACTATTCCACTTTTTTAAATGTGGATATTGCTAGTCCTTGAACGCTTTTATAGCAGGTGACGAACTTCACTGGGGTGACGAAATTCACTGGCCGACCAGTAGTTAATTTACTACTGGAATACTGCAAATGAATGTTACCATACTGTAGCATTTCTTCTCATGTGTGGTGATTTACCTTACTCCAGCCAATTCGTTTATTTGCTTTATGAGGTCATTTTTTCAATGTAACTTAATATTTTGAGGTTGATTTGTACTAGTGCACTACTTTATAAAGTAAAAACAACTGCTCCTTTTAAAACTCCATTAAGTGATCGACATTACGATTAAATAAACTAGATTGGGCCAACTCGGCGCCAACATATCCCCAGACAGGTCATCACTCACGCCACAGGTTTTGATCGGGAATTTTTTAAAACATAATTAGTTAATTACCCATTATTATATGAACTTCAGCACATCAATCTACTCTGTTTATATCTTCCCAAGGAAGATGGTGTATCCCCAGACGCCGAATACATAACTCAAATTATATTTTCAATCTTCCTGCAATGATAACTCTAAACCTATTTTCAAAGTATTTAAATGATTGATGATTGAATGTCCATTCTAAAATAATAATCCCAAAAGAGCATATCTGTTTCTATATTTGTTGACAAATAAAATATTATTTTTAACTCAACTCATCATACTTTTCAATCTTCCTTCAAAGTATTTAAATGATTGATGATTCAATGTCCATTCTAAAATTCATAATCCCAAAAGCGCATATCTGTTTCTATATTTGTTCACAAATAAAATATTATTTAAAAAAAAATTATTTATATTATTATTTTATTATATTATTTTTAGAATTTGCAAATTGTTTTCAGTTATTCATTTCCTCTATACCTATATATGTGGTCCATATATATGCAACCTAAATATGTGACACAATCTCAGTTCTGACTCCCCTTTGTGTTATATGTAATGAAGCCCACCACCTCCCACCCCCACCCCTCTCCCCTTCTCCACACCTCTCTCACTATTACACAAGATCTGCAACCCCATTGAGTTCTTTGTTTCTCATCTGATATCATTAAATACCTTTGTTTATTTAGTGTCACTCAATATAGCTGGAGGTCCCAGAGGTGGGTGGGGGGAATCCGGGTGGGAGATGTGGGTTGGGACTACAAAGAGATGGAGTGCTACAGCATAAATGGTAAACAAACAATCTATATAAAAGGGGTACTCAAATACAAAAAGAATTGAGAATTTTAAGTATGTGATTATCAACTGAAATGAGTTCATAACTGTAGGAGCTGTGTCAAAATTAACTGAGGCAAGTTGAATAAAACTGGGCTAGTTGAGGGTTAAAAATCCCCTACTTTTACTACATAAGGATATAATTTCATTAATATTGGGACTTAAAGCTCACTTAAAGTGTCCATTTTGTCTACTTGAATATGTTTAACCAGTTTCATTTTAAAAAGTTAAAAACTCAGCAAGCAGAGGTATAACACACAAAAATAAGTTCTTAAAAGACTAAGATAGCCATAACATTATTAATATTCAAAATTTAAATAGACAGGCATTTCCTTTTAAAAATTCAAAGATTTCAGCTCTATAACCCACATAGTTTGACAGTTACTGGGCTTTAAAGTGGCATAATGTCCATAAATTGGGTTTCTGTGGCCATTTTACAATTGTTAAAGAGACCTTAGCAATTAAACTACAGATCTGAAACTTTTTGGGGGACATACATAACAAACAAAAATTATATATAATACAGTTTAAGACTTGTCACACTAAGCATTTCCAAATAACAGGGCAAAATACGGAAAAAATGTCAAAAAAGGCACTTGGGCGAGTGTCTATGGCCCTCATACACAAGTTAAATGTCTACTAAAAACCTTGATTTTCGGCATATGTAAAAAGGACATAATAATGCATTCCCAGATGGGATTTCAGCTCCATCAATCACATAGTTTAACAGTCACAGGGCTTAAAGGTGGTAAAAAGTCCAAATATTGGGTCTCTGTGGGCCTTTTAGAGATCTCGATGTGGCTTTCAAATTAAAGCTTCAGACTTAAAATTTGTTACATACTAAGATTACACATAGAATATGTATCTAATAAAGTTTGAAACTTCTCAGACTTACCATTTCCAAGTTACAGAGTAAAATATGTGAAAAATGTCTTAAAAGGGTCACTCAGGTGGGTGTTTAAGGTCCTCATACACAGGTTAAATGTCTACTTGAAGCCTTGATTTTTGGCACATGTAAAAAGAACATAATAATGTATTCCCAGATGAGATTTCAGCTCTATCAGTCACATAGTTTAACAGTCACAGGCCTTAAAATTGGCAAAAAGTCCAAATACTGGGTCTTTATGGGGCCTTCTAGAGACCTAAATGTGGCCTTCAAATTAAAGCTTCAGACTTAAAATTTGTCACATACTAAGATTACACATAGAATATGCATCTAATACAGTTTGAAACTTCTTAGACTTACCATTTCCAAGTTACAGGGAAAAATATGTGAAAAATGTCTAAAAATGGTCACTCGGGTGGGGATTTATGGTCCTCATACACAGGTTAAATGTCTTCTTAAAGCCTTAATTTTTGGCACATATAAAAATAACATACTAATATCTTCCCAGATAGGATTTGAGCTCTATCAGTCACATAGTTTGACAGTCACAGGGCTTAAAAGTAGCAAAAAGTCCAAATATTGGGTCTTTGGGAGCCTTTTAGAGACCTCAATTTGACCTTCAAAATTAAAGCTTCAGACTTAAAATCTGTTACATAGTAAGATTACACACAGAATATATATCTAATACAGTTTGAAACTTCTCAGACTTACCATTTCCAAGTTACAGGGAAAAAGATGTGAAAAATGTCTTATAAGGGTCACTCGGGTGGGTGTTTATGGTCCTGATACACAGGTTAACTGTCTATTAAAGGCCTAAATGTTGGGGCACATATAAGAAAACACATAGATATATTCCCAGATGATATTTAACTTAGATGAGAGACATAGTTTGAAAGCTACAGTGCTTGAAAGTGGCAAAAAGTGCATAAATTGGGTCTCTGTGGGCACTTTTGAGACCTTAAGTCGACCCCTTTGGGTAAACCTACAGCCCAAAAATTTTCTACAGACAAGGATTACATATCAAAGTTATACCTAGCGCAGTTTGAGACTCATCAGAATTACCACTTCCAAATTATAGGGCAAAATATGTGAAAAGTATAGCAAAAAATCCCTAAGTGGGGGTATTTATGGGCCTCAAACACAATTTTCTCCTCAACTTAAAGTCGTGATTTTCGGCACATGTACTAAGAACATATTAATGTGTTGTCAGGTAAAATTTCAGCCAGCTGAGCATCATAGTTTGTGACCTACAGGGCTCTAAGTGGCCAAAAGTGCAATTTCTGACCTTAAGGTGGCCATAAGTTCTTTTTTACTGGGAGTTTAAGGTCACCTTAAAATAGGGATCTTCCTTTGGGCACCCTTAACATGTGTACCAAGTTTGAAAAAAAAATATTAATTTGTTTTTGAGTTATCGCGTCCACAAGGAAATTTCTACGGCGGCGGCGCGACGGACCTGAATCCAATATATCCCCGACTTTCGTCTGGTGATATAATAAATCAATTTTGTCATCTTATTGGTGGGGATCTCATTCATTATAAAGACCGGAAGTGCGCAGTGAACGAAAATCCGTCTGTGCGCATAGAATTAGCATGGAGTAAAACCTCCAATAACGGCCCGCTTAGAAACGGAAGTGTTGTTTTGATTGCTCGATTGTATGTCGATAGTAAAATTGTCTGCTTTTACGAGAGCGATTATGCATTCAAAACAATATGGCGGCGTCCTTGTTTGTGTCACCTCGTAAAAATAAATAGATATTTCTTTCAACCAGGTAGGCCAGTCTTTATAATAGTAATAAATACCTCATGCTCGGGCGTTTGTTACAGGATATACGCCCGGCAAAATTTCCTTAATAATGCCCTCGCGCCTAACGGCGCTCTGGCATTATTTGGAATTTTTGCCGGGCGTATATCCTGTAACAAACGCCCTCACACTCAGTATTTATTACTACATCAACGAGGTGTCGGGTTTCAATCACAAATGAGTGGGCGATAATAAAGGTTAAAGTCGAACATGTTGGGTTTAGAGTTCATAAGAATTTTGACCTCATCAATGGGAAATATAAGCAAGATCAATGAAAAAGAAAATAAATTGACTTAAATAAAACTATCTTACCACCATACAGCCACGATTCGTCATCAGCATCTCCAGAAGCCGAAACGCTCGCCATGATTTACGGAGTTTACTAAAACATTGCTAGGGTTGGTATTCATAAAAGGGATCAAGCTCAAATTGATCCAAAAATCAGCTCAAGTTTACAGCTGTTTGTACTGAACTCGAGCTGATTTTTAGCTCAACTTGATTTGATCCCTTTTGTGAATACGGCACCTGGGCCGGTATTC
The DNA here is from genome assembly GCA_964017235.1 of Sabellastarte sp. h YS-2021. Classification (NCBI taxonomy): domain Eukaryota; kingdom Metazoa; phylum Annelida; class Polychaeta; order Sabellida; family Sabellidae; genus Sabellastarte; species Sabellastarte sp. h YS-2021. The sequence continues at coordinate 135,684,382 of OZ024927.1, read as the reverse complement.
ATAAAACTTGCTGAGACCAAATTTTGTCTCAAGTCTTAAGTTTTGGTCTCAAGTCTGAGACCATTTTTGGTCTCAAAGGAAAAGTCTCAAGCATTATTTCATCTTAACTGAGATTCATATTTTTATTTTTTATGGCTTAATGTAAAGTAGAAATAATTTACAACATATATAATACTTGGCCTAAACTTTTGTAACAATGGATAGCCCAAATTTTGGTTTCAAAAGTACCTTACTTTGAGACACTTTTCAACAGTGTTTTCTGACTGCATAGCAACAAAGAAGTAGATAATGTGACATGAAAAATAAAAAACAGTTGACATAATTTTCTATTTATTTTTTATTGTAATAGACAGTGTAATTTTTGTTAAGAATTAAAAGACACAAAAACTATTGATCTTTAAAAAAATGTTGGATATATTTGCAAGTTTATGGTTTGTTTACATTGGAAAGATTTGAGACTGATCTCAGCTTGCTCTCAGCTGAGAACCTCTTTCTGAATACAAAGTTGAGACTTGGTCTCAGCTGAGATGAAATCTCAAAGCTGAGACAATTTTTTGTCTGAGACTTAAGATCTCTTTATGAATACGGCCCCAGGTCTCAGCTGAGACCAAGTCTCAACTTTGTATTCAGAAATAGGTTTTCAGCTGAGACCAAGCTGAGACCAGTCTCAAGTCTTCCCAATGTAAACAAATCATTAACTTGCAAATATATTCAACATTTTTTAAAGATCAATAGTTGTTGTGTGTTTTAATGCTTAACAAAAATTATACTGTCTATTAAACTAAAAAAATAAATAGAAAATTGTGTCAATTGTTTTTTATTTTGCATGTCACATGATCCACTTCTTTGTTGCTATGCAGTCAGAAAACTCTGTTGAAAATAGTCTCAAAGTAAGGCACTTTTGAAGCCAAAATTTGTGCTATCAGTTGTTACAAAAGTTTAGGCCAAGTACTATATATATGTTGTAAATTATTTCTACTTTATATTAAGGCATAAAAAATAAAAAAATATAAATCTCAGTTAAGATGAAATAATGCTTGAGACTTTTAACAAAATATTTAAGACAACTATGTACCAGTCTTAAGTTTGAGACCAAATCTGAGACTAAATTTGGTCTCAACTGTTTTGTGAATAGCTAGCAAGTTTGAGACCAAAAATGGTCTCAGACTTGAGACCAAAACTTAAGACTTGAGACAAAATTTGGTCTCAGCAAGTTTTATCAATACCGGCCCTGGGGCCTAAAGAAATCTTAAATCTGAGACAAAAAATAGTCTCAGCTTTGGGATTTGGTCTCAGTTGAGACCAAGTCTCAACTTTATTTCACAAACAGGTTCTCAGCTGAGACCAATCTGAGACCAGTCTCAAGTCTTTCCAATGTAAACAAACCATAAAGTTGCAAATATATCCAAAATTTTTAAAAGATCAATAGTTTTTGTGTGTTTTAAATTATTAACAAAAATAATACTGACTGTTAAAATAAAAAATAAACTGAAAATCGTGTCAACCCTTTTTTTAATTTTTCATGTCACATGATCTACTTTGTTGCTACGCAGTCAGAAAACACTGATGAAAAGTGTCTCAAAGTAAGGTACTTTTGAACCCAAAGTTTGGGCTATCCATTGTTACAAAAGTTTAGGCTAAGTATTATATATGTTGTAAATTATTTCTACTTTACATTAAGCCATAAAAAGTAAAAACATGAATCTCAGTTAAAGTGAAATAATGCTTGAGACTTTTACCAAAATAATTGAAACAACTATGTACCAGTCTTAGGTTTGAGACCAAATCTGAGACTAAATTTGGTCTCAACTATTTTGTGAATAGCTAACAAGTTTGAGTCCAAAAACAGTCTCATATTTGAGACCAAAACTTGAGACTTAAGACAAAATTTGCTCTCAGCAAGTTTTATGAATACTGGCCCAGGTATATTTTTTTATTTTCAGAATTGAATTCATATTTATAAAACATGACATATGGTGCATTTCTATTAGCTTGTTCCATTGTATACAGGAAATACTTGGCATCTGGGATAGTATTCATGAAAGGTCTTAGCCAAATATTAGGGTTAAGTTGGCTATATTTGTATAGAAAAGTTAAGCCAAAGACGTGGCTATGATCTTTAATGACTACGGCTTGTCTCTTACCAAGCAGTCATGTAACTTTCAAATCAGGTTAAATCCAAAGGTGAAATCTGGTTAAAATTCATGTAGACTTTGCATAATCAGTAATTAGTAAAAATCAGCCATGTAATTTGTTCATGACAGTAAACTGGTCTATGTAGTAAGAACGTGTTGAAAAAGCCACAGTACAAGAATAGGGAATCAAAAAATAACCCAAGTAGAAAAAGCCCTGAGGTTGTTGGAAAAGGTGTATGGAAGAATGACCATCAGGGAGAATGCCCATCAGAACAATGCCAATCAGGAACTTTGATATTTTTTTAAAAGTGAAATATCATCCATTTTATTTGTAATTATTTTTAAAACATTTTTTACCATTCATTTAAAATTTTAAATGACAGAAAGTACAAAAAAATCTAGTTTTTGTACAGTGTACAATAAAGTTCATTTGGCTCCCCACCAATGGCTCTAATGAGGCCTATTTTCAGAGCCAAGTTTAATAATGTGTGGTGTCATGTAAAATGCACTAGGCCTATTAATTGCAGAAGCTCATCACCGAGACCTGAAAGTGTATGACCTCCTCTTTCAATTGTTTCATCACCTCGTCTGTATACCATACTGGAAAGAGTTGTTTAAGGTAGCCTTTCTGTTTTCTATAACATGAAACATGTAATGGGGTGTAATTGAGTTGTGCAGTTTGCTACTTTCCCATTGCTGCTGTAATTCACTTTCTCAAACTCATTTTAAATGAATGTAGAAATATATACTAATTGTATTTCATTATATCTACTGTAAAATTTTCAAGCCTTTTATATAAACAAATTTGTAACTTTGATTTTATATTTATCAAAGAAATCACCATTTTTAATTTACCCTAATATTTTGAATAGCTGCAAGCATGCTGCGGAAAAAGGTTAACAATATAAACCAGCTTTTTATCATAACTTTTTGCCCTGATGTAAATTGCACTTCCAAATTAGCAACTATTTTTTCTTTTATTTGATAAACAGATGAGATTTAGTTTTACTATAGATATGATTACATAAACTTGAAGTCCAGTGTCAATTGTGAGTGGGTAGCTTTGTTGTTATTGCTGGCCATAATAGAGCATGTTTCTGACATTGGAACATACCTTCAGGTTGAAAGGAAGTAGGACACAGTGCCATCATGGAAAATATGGATCTGAAGATGAAACAAGTTAAAATGGAAAATAAAAGTGACCAGAAGTCAAAGAAAAAAAGAATCTAGTTTAGGAAGCAAAAATATAAAATTTGTACTTAGAGAAATCAAAGAACTGAGTAAAATGGAGTTTCTTTTTCAGAAATATTCAACTTATGATAAATGATGATATTATCACATTCAGAAGTAAAACACAGTTACTTTTAATAGTATTTTTTCTTATACTATACTGTCCCAATGTGACAAATATCTCAAAACCAAGACATCAAGTACCTATGCAAGTCAATACTTAATGCAAAAAGCTTTGTGGTTGTTGCACAGTATAAAATTCAATTTCCCCCATTAGCTCTATATCCAGCATTGTCAGTATGAAATAAATGAAGCCACAAGCAACTGCATACAATTTTCCTGTGAGCACAATCGTGTTTTGGAACTTTAAATTAAAAGAAATAACGTTCATAAAAGGAAAAGAATAGAAAAGTAGCTGAAACCTGTTCAGAACCTAAAAGTGAAGGAAGGATTTAAAACAGGTAAATCAATGTACCAGCAAGAAATCAAAATTACTAATAAAATGTCTTGTATTATTAACGAACATAATACACAAACCATTCAATCAAACAAACACATTGATTAGTGACAAACATCTCCTCAGATTGGGTTCGATGAAGTTAGATCTTGCAACAATTTAAAAGGAACAAATGGGCCTATTTTATACGATTTCCATGTTTTGGTTGCTCTGAAAAAAACATTAATTGGAAAAGGTAGAGGTCAGTGCTACATTTCTTTTGGTGGCGTGCTGGTGTTTATTAGAACACATAATCTCTGTCCTACAGGAATCTATAGTATCTTATTTATGTGTTTTGTCTATTTGTCCAAGTAGAAACTAGGAACCATTCAGAGAGAACTAACACCCTCTAATTTCAAACACCTCTAATATGGCTTATGAGTGCAATGATACGAATATCTTTAAAAAATTCCTGGATCTAGATGGTGATCTGGATTGCCATTAAAATTAATCTTCCATTTTTTGTATTATAGTCAAGATTTCCTGAAAGTTTCATGGAAATCCATCAACAACTTTGCCAGTTATTTTGTCAAAAAATGCATGCACACCACTAATTACAGATACCCCCTTGATGGAAGGTAATAAACCATATATTATTCATTCCAGAAAATAAAAGGAATCGGCAAGAAACACATTATACTCATTATGCTTGAAAAGGAGAAACCTACAGTTGCAATGTGCTATGAACTAATGAACTTGAAAAATTTCAAGCCTTATCCCAATTCTCTTGTGCCATCAAATCCCAAAGACTTGTGCCATCAGAATGTTTTGATTTATAGAGGTTTCTTTGAAACACTTCTACATCAGTGTGCAATTGAACATTTTTGTACTATTTTATTCAGTTCTATAAAATGTTGATATATATGCATTTAAACTTAATTAACTTTCCAATGAATTACCTAAATTAAAGAGAGTAATAAATTCATAATTATTTCTACCTGTGGAACATAAATTCTAATTTTCTAATTCTAATTCAACTTTTATAGCACTAATGTGGGGGGAAGAATGTCAGCAACCATAACACTAGTAAAAAAAAACAACTAATTAGTACATAGACTTTGGAGAACAGATAGGATTTTAATGATGTGATAACATGAGAGGGGAAGCAGACTGGCTGCAAATCATTCCATGTGGTAAGAAGGTAGGTGCATAAAAACTACTGCATGGTTAGACAGGGTTATTTCAATACAACTTTATTTCCATGTAGAGCCATTGCACAACCCCACATAAAGCTAGAGATTTGCATAAAATCTTTCCTGAGGAATAAAACTTGGAAAACGACTTAATTGAGTTTTATATTCTTATAAACAATAGTGTTTAATCCAAGGACACAGAAAATATAACATGTCACTACTTTTGCACAAGTTTTATAATGATAGAAAACTTTCAGTTTTTTTTAGAAATTTTCATAAAATACATAAACAATTAATGGGAAAATTTCATTTATTCTCCCTCAATTTTGTTCTAATGTTGAAGGACATATGACAAAAAAATTGTAGGAATTGTATGTACACATTTATGTTGTGTCTGTGTCTCAAGTAAAACCTCCACTTTTATGTATTTTGTTTTGAGTTTCCACGATACATATGTTAATAGAGATACAAAGCTCAGAAAATATGTAAGGAAATTTGGTGGGGTGGAGGGTTGGGGCAAAGGTATTGAGCCCCTATTCACAAAAGGGAACAAGATCAAGTTGAGCCAAAAATCAGCTCAAGTTTAGAATAAACAGCTGTTAACTTGAGCTGATTTTGGCTCAACCTGAGCTTGATGCCTTTTGGGAATACCAACCCTGGGGCCGGATTCACGAAAGGTCTCAAGTCTTAGCCAAATCTCAGCTGAGATTTTTGCTCAAATCTGAGATTTTTATCTCAGCTGAGATTCTGCTTAAGTTGAGATTCACGAAAGGAATCTCAGCTGAGACCAAAATCTCATCCAAGTTTTGAGTCTGGACCAATCAAAACTGATGTAACATATTGTTGAGATTAGTGGAAAGTAAACACATTTATATTTTACCACTTTACCATATATACTCACATTTTAGAATATTTTCAATCAAGCAAAATGTTGTCTTCTTACTATAATTTGTACTGACATTCAAAAGAACTGATTACAACAGCAAATCAAGCCACTCATGTAAAGTTGTAATGTAAATGTTTACTGTTGGCTTTGTACAAACTCTTAATATATATTCATATTTGGGGTTACAAGTTAAAATAATATGACATATTTCACTATTTTCATTTTGTTTTGTGATTTTTTATTACATATACTCTCTTTTATGAAAACTTAAGTCACCCCCTAGCCAGTCTTAGATTTGAGATCAAATCTGAGAAAAATCTTAGCCTGAGATCTTTTGTGAGTCCCAGCTGAGCTAAAGGTCTCAAGTCTGAGAAAAATCGAAGAAAAATCTTAGATTTGAGACCAAAATCTTAGATTTGAGACTTGAGACCTTTCATGAATCCGGTCCCTGGGCCGGGATTCACAAAAGGTCTTAAGCAAAAAATTGTCATAACTTTAGGAGAAAAGTCTTAACTGTGCAAGAATTTTGTCGTAAAGTTAAGACTTTTTTTGCTTAGACAAAATGGGATTCACAAAAGGTCTTAGACAAAAATTTGTCTTAGATTTTGTCCTAACTTTAAGACCACTGCAGGGCAGACTTAAGACAATTTTAAAATATTCCATTGCATGTATTTACATTTACCCTTTGTTATGCCAACGAAATATATACTATGGGGATCTATACTTCCTATAAAAGTAATCTCTGTTGATTGTAATAGAAATTTACACCATTTAAGTACCTATAAATTTCCACATTTTACCTTCTTGTGGTGAAAATAATGTCATAAAAATGGCTGACTCACAATAAAACACAAAGACTACTATTTTTACATAATTTTACAAAGAAAAAGTAACAAATCTGTTTTATAATTTTAAAGAGCATGTTTGGTGTATTTATTGATGAAAAATATTTTTGTTTTACTAAGATTAGTTAATTCGAATTCAGAATAGTTAAGACTTTTTGCACAAATTTTGTCTCAGCTAAGATTTTGCTAAGCACTTTTTGTGAATCCCAATTTAAGAGAAATCTTAGCTAAGACAAAAGTCATAACTTTAAGATTTATCTAAGCAAAAAAAATGCCTAAACTTTAGACCTTTTGTGAATCCCAGCCCTGGGGTTTAGTGATACCCTGGATTTTCTAAGGGTTTGTTTTAAAGTTCATTACATTTGATAAGTGCATTTACATGTTAAGTTATGAAGTTCTAATTATTAACTTTAACTTGAAAATCAAAAGCGTTTCATTATTGTATCTGCTTTTCAGATTAAGGCGCAAAGCCTAAAGTTTTCTATTTTCGCCCACTCAATGGTTTGATTCGATAAAACGGGCATCTCAAAACGGGCTCAGTACTAAAATGGGACAGACGGGGACACCTTCTTGGCTGTCTATGCACTGTTACATTGAGACAAAGAGTATACAGTATTTCATAAAATTATATTTTTTTAAATTAAATAATCTGACGAGTTGACTTGTCGGCGACTTGCAGGTAATTCCACTAGATTAGGTCATATCAAATTGTTGGGTAATTATTCACTGCAATTAAACCATGATAATTGTTTTGTAATTTCATACTCTTTTTTTTTGTCATATTTATCAGTATAAATACACTAAAATGATAAACTTTGCCCATAGTTGTGGCATTCTACCAGTTATGTCAGTTGCACCAGTAATCATGCTACTTAATAAAAAATATCAATAAACTATGTGATAAAACAAGTTTACACTAAGTTCTCCACAACTATAAAACACTTCAGGCATTATTTATGCTGAATTATGAAGAAAATATCCACTAAAATGCTGAAAAATATTTGTTGCATTCATTTAATTTTGAATGTCAAAGGTTATATGTCACAGGGTTACTGATCCAGTTTTCATGCTATCTGTTGGCTATTTCATAAACTTTAAAATTAAACAATTTTTGCACAATATTATACACAAACAAAGACATAACTGTTGAACTCTACACAATAAACTTTCCAATAGTGTTTTAATTGTAAAAAATGGTTATGTATTGGCAGATTTACAAGCAATTAAAGATTAACAAAATTTCACATTGCATTGATAAAAATTTATTGGCAAACAAACTATTGCATGAACCCAAAATAAGGACTAAAAGAGTTTAACAAGTGATATCCAAGTACCTGATTCAACTACAGAAATGATAAAAGTATCATTTTAAAGAAAAATACCAGTAGATTTTGTCAGTTTTTATTTGAAGAAATTTAGTTTTATATTGGCTGAGATATTGTTAAATATGCTGCAAACACACGAAAACTAGTGCTAGCACGAAAACTGGACCATCGACCATACTACACAGGTATTCACTGAGATAAACAGTCATAGAGATAAACGGTCTTCAGAATTTTTTAAATCTCAGTGGTGTACACAACAAAATCACACAAACTAAATAAGAAAATAGACTCAAACAAAGCTTATCATGACATTTGGTATTTGGTTTGTGTTATATGACTTAAGACCATTTACACTTGAAAAATTCTGAAGACTTTTTATCACTATGACTGTTTGTCTCAGTGACCGCCTGTGTAGCCCTTATATAGGCTGTTAGGATTGTTGTGTCGTCTATTATTGACGATCATCCATTATTGATGGCTGTGCATTGATACATTGTACCTCTGTGCGCACATGCTGTTAATCTCAGTAAAAATTACATAATATTATTAACATTTATTTAATATGATGATCCATGGTATTTTCATGCTATAAAAATGTCCACTGACAGTAAACACTACAGCAAATAAACTTTCAATCTGAATTTTTACTGGAAATTTGTATATAATTGTATCCAACATGAAAGAATTTTTTTTCTTCAATTTCAATTTATACTTTGAAACCTAAAAGATTTTGAAAACACAGGGCAATCAAAAATAGTTACTGTGGAGTTTTCATGTCATATACTAAGCCTGGAAGGTAGGATGTGGGAGAATAAAATGGTGGGCAATACTGGACCCTTCTTACCCCAACAAGAGGAGACGGGAACCAGACAACAACTCTGTCAAGTTTGATGTCAATAGGCAGTGGTGTCTTCATGTTACAGCCCGGAAACAGATTTCAAGATGGCCGACATGACCACCATCTTGTTTTTTCTCAAGTGCCACCAATTTCGAAAGCAACCTAGCTTAGGTGGTGTCCTACCACCCTGTTAAGTTTCATATTGATCAGCTAAAGTGTCTTTGAGTTAGAGTCTGGAAACGGAATAGCAAGATGGTAGCAATATTGTTTTTCCAAATAGCACCAACTTCGAAATCACCTAGCCTAGGTGGTGCCCTACCACTCTGTTAAGTTTCAAATCAATTGGCTGAAGCCTCTTTGAGTTAAGAGTCTGGAAATGGAATTTCCATGGCAACCATCTTGTACTCAAGGTGGTACCAATTTCAAAGGTAACCTAGCCTAGTTGGTGCTCTACCACCCTGTTACGTTTCAAAGTGATTAGCAGAAGCATCTTCGGGCTATAGTCCAGAAATAGAATTTTTAAGATCGTGGCCATAGTACCAATTTTGAAAGCAACCTAGCCAAGGTGGTGTCCTTCCACCTTGTTAAGCTTTAAATTGATTGGTAGAGGCGTTTTCAAGCTAGAGTCCAGACACACAAATGTTGACAGAAGGATGGACAGAAAAAACGGACACTTCAATATAATAGGTGGGTTGGTCCGTAAAAAAAATGGTCCTTACATACTGGAAATGTCAGTGACAGTACAAATTCATTTGTCTCTTATGTATATTATGTTCCAGTCAGTCATTTTAGGGGTCATTATGTTTCTATACTGGACAACGGAAGAAAGTCAGAGCTCTGCACATGCTCAATTTTATTTTTACTTTAATTTCCATTCTCACTAGACTATCATCACCCTGAGGAAAATAACTTCATTTTTTCCATTGACCAAACCACAATGAGGTGGTGGGAGTGTACTTCTGTATGTTAAGGTCATTTTGGCCGATACCAGTCCCTTTTTCTGTGAAAACAGACTGCTGTCTGGTCTGCTCAGAGTGGTAGCAGAGGGAATAGGACAACACCCAGACTAGGTTGTTTTTGAAATTGGTGCTATTTTGAAAAGCAACATCGCCGCCATCTTGAAATTCTGTTTGAAGACTGTAACTCTGCTTCTGCTAATCAATTTCAAACTTGACAAAGTGAAAGGACAGAGCCCAGCACTATTTTGATATGTCCAAGACCAGTATCACAGCTATCATGTTGCATACCTTTGACATACATCCATCCTGTAGACATGGCAAGTACTAGCATGTGTTAACCATCCCTGATACTGATTGTGCAACCCACCTTTTGGGGTCTACAACCCCATTTGTCTTGGTTTAATATTTTTAATTCCATATTCAGCTGAAATTTCAATGTTATTTTCAGGGTGAAATATTTATTGTATTATTTCACCGGCACCTGCAATCTTAAAATGCTAACTTCTCCAAAATGTTTGGCAATATATATAAAAAAAAAAATTGCATTCTACATTTTCTCAAATTTACTGGATTTCAATGTGTTGTATCAAAACAATTTTTCATGTAAATATGATTTTTATAAAAAAATGTTTAAGATAAGCAGTGTTCTTTTAACTGTATACTCTTGTAATCAATACAAATATGTGTCTTTAGTTATATCCCCAGACGAAAGTCGGGGATATATTGGATTCAGGTCCGTCGCGCCGCCGCCGCCGCCGCCGTAGAAATTTCCTTGTGGACGCGATAACTCAAAAACAAATTAATATTTTTTTTTCAAACTTGGTACACATGTTAAGGGTGCCCAAAGGAAGATCCCTATTTTAAGGTGACCTTAAACTCCCAGTAAAAAAGAACTTATGGCCACCTTAAGGTCAGAAATTGGACTTTTGGCCACTTAGAGCCCTGTAGGTCACAAACTATGATGCTCAGGTGGCTGAAATTTTACCTGACAACACATTAATATGTTCTTAGTACATGTGCCGAAAATCACGACTTTAAGTTGAGGAGAAAATTGTGTTTGAGGCCCATAAATACCCCCACTTGGGGATTTTTTGCTATACTTTTCACATATTTTGCCCTATAATTTGGAAGTGGTAATTCTGATGAGTCTCAAACTGCGCTAGGTATAACTTTGATATGTAATCCTTGTCTGTAGAAAATTTTAGGGCTGTAGGTTTACCCAAAGGGGTCGACTTAAGGTCTCAAAAGTGCCCACAGAGACCCAATTTATGCACTTTTTGCCACTTTCAAGCACTGTAGCTTTCAAACTATGTCTCTCATCTAAGTTAAATATCATCTGGGAATATATCTATGTGTTTTCTTATATGTGCCCCAACATTTAGGCCTTTAATAGACAGTTAACCTGTGTATCAGGACCATAAACACCCACCCGAGTGACCCTTATAAGACATTTTTCACATCTTTTTCCCTGTAACTTGGAAATGGTAAGTCTGAGAAGTTTCAAACTGTATTAGATATATATTCTGTGTGTAATCTTAGTATGTAACAGATTTTAAGTCTGAAGCTTTAATTTTGAAGGTCAAATTGAGGTCTCTAAAAGGCTCCCAAAGACCCAATATTTGGACTTTTTGCTACTTTTAAGCCCTGTGACTGTCAAACTATGTGACTGATAGAGCTCAAATCCTATCTGGGAAGATATTAGTATGTTATTTATATATGTGCCAAAAATTAAGGCTTTAAGAAGACATTTAACCTGTGTATGAGGACCATAAATCCCCACCCGAGTGACCATTTTTAGACATTTTTCACATATTTTGCCCTGTAACTTGGAAATGGTAAGTCTAAGAAGTTTCAAACTCTATTAGATGCATATTCTATGTGTAATCTTAGTATGTGACAAATTTTAAGTCTGAGGCTTTAATTTGAAGGCCACATTTAGGTCTCTAGAAGGCCCCATAAAGACCCAGTATTTGGACTTTTTGCCAATTTTAAGGCCTGTGACTGTTAAACTATGTGACTGATAGAGCTGAAATCTCATCTGGGAATACATTATTATGTTCTTTTTACATGTGCCAAAAATCAAGGCTTCAAGTAGACATTTAACCTGTGTATGAGGACCTTAAACACCCACCTGAGTGACCCTTTTAAGACATTTTTCACATATTTTGCTCTGTAACTTGGAAATGGTAAGTCTGAGAAGTTTCAAACTTTATTAGATACATATTCTATGTGTAATCTTAGTATGTAACAAATTTTAAGTCTGAAGCTTTAATTTGAAAGCCACATCGAGATCTCTAAAAGGCCCACAGAGACCCAATATTTGGACTTTTTAACCACCTTTAAGCCCTGTGACTGTTAAACTATGTGATTGATGGAGCTGAAATCCCATCTGGGAATGCATTATTATGTCCTTTTTACATATGCCGAAAATCAAGGTTTTTAGTAGACATTTAACCTGTGTATGAGGGCCATAGACACTCGCCCAAGTGCCTTTTTGGACATTTTTTCCGTATTTTGCCCTTTTATTTGGAAATGCTTAGTGTGACAAGTCTTAAACTGTATTATATATAATTTTTGTTTGTTATGTATGTCCCCCAAAAAGTTTCAGATCTGTTGTTTAATTGCTAAGGTCTCTTTAACAATTGTAAAATGCCCACAGAAACCCAATTTATGGACATTATGCCACTTTAAAGCCCAGTAACTGTCAAACTATGTGGGTTATAGAGCTGAAATCTTTGAATTTTTAAAAGGAAATGCCTGTCTATTTAAATTTTGAATATTAATAATGTTATGGCTATCTTAGTCTTTTAAGAACTTATTTTTGTGTGTTATACCTCTGCTTGCTGAGTTTTTAACTTTTTAAAATGAAACTGGTTAAACATATTCAAGTAGACAAAATGGACACTTTAAGTGAGCTTTAAGTCCCAATATTAATGAAATTATATCCTTATGTAGTAAAAGTAGGGGATTTTTAACCCTCAACTAGCCCAGTTTTATTCAACTTGCCTCAGTTAATTTTGACACAGCTCCTACAGTTATGAACTCATTTCAGTTGATAATCACATACTTAAAATTCTCAATTCTTTTTGTATTTGAGTACCCCTTTTATATAGATTGTTTGTTTACCATTTATGCATCCCCCACCCGGATTCCCCCCACCCACCTCTGGGACCTCCAGCTATATTGAGTGACACTAAATAAACAAAGGTATTTAATGATATCAGATGAGAAACAAAGAACTCAGTGGGGTTGCAGATCTTGTGTAATAGTGAGAGAGGTGTGGAGAAGGGGAGAGGGGTGGGGGTGGGAGGTGGTGGGCTTCATTACATATAACACAAAGGGGAGTCAGAACTGAGATTGTGTCACATATTTAGGTTGCATATATATGGACCACATATATAGGTATAGAGGAAATGAATAACTGAAAACAATTTGCAAATTCTAAAAATAATATAATAAAATAATAATATAAATAATTTTTTTTTAAATAATATTTTATTTGTGAACAAATATAGAAACAGATATGCGCTTTTGGGATTATGAATTTTAGAATGGACATTGAATCATCAATCATTTAAATACTTTGAAGGAAGATTGAAAAGTATGATGAGTTGAGTTAAAAATAATATTTTATTTGTCAACAAATATAGAAACAGATATGCTCTTTTGGGATTATTATTTTAGAATGGACATTCAATCATCAATCATTTAAATACTTTGAAAATAGGTTTAGAGTTATCATTGCAGGAAGATTGAAAATATAATTTGAGTTATGTATTCGGCGTCTGGGGATACACCATCTTCCTTGGAAGATATAAACAGAGTAGATTGATGTGCTGAAGTTCATATAATAATGGGTAATTATGTTTTAAGAATGCCCATCAGGAAGACTGCCCATCAGAACAATGCCCATCAGGAACTTTGCCCGTCACCAATTTTTTAGGGGTGGAATTTTGCCCATCAATTTTTTTATCCCATCATTTTTATGTCGTCACTCTGTGGCGTGGACGTACTCGTACGTGTGAGCGACTTCTCCTCCAAAACTACAAGGCACAGAGACATGCTGTTTTTTTTAAAGGTAGCTTATCTATCTAGCATGAAAAATGTTCAAGGCAAGCAGATTTGTTTGTTCGTCTGTTTGCTACAGCCATTTTAAGTGAGGTACCCCCCACACTAAGTATGAAAACACTTCTCTCATATCTTGCACATATGTACTAGGCCACAAGTAGATTCCCTTGTGTGAGTGTCAGACCTGGATCTTTCTTAATTATTTTTTTATGAATCTTTTAAATAATTTTTAATGCATTAAAATTCATGAAATCATGCACTAAGTCACTTATAACTTGAAAAGTATTGTATTTAGAGCATTTTGTTAAAATATGTTATTCAGCTACTTTTCCCATAGCTACAACATGGTGAGTAACTTGGGTGTCTATCTCAATAGCTAAGTGAGTAATAGCTAATTTTAGACTTTTCAGTAACTTCCATCATGAGTAAAATCACTTGTAACTTGAAAACTATTACATTTAGATAATTTCATATAAACATGTTATTCAGCTACTTTTTGGTCAGTTATAACATAGTAAAAGTTCAGACCTGTAGCTTATGGCATAGCTGAGTGATCGCTACTTTGAGGTTATCACTGTTGAGTAAATCACTTATAACTTGAAAACTATTGCATTTAGAGTATTTTGTTTCAATATGTTATTCACCTATTTTGGGGTCAGCTATAACATAGTGAAATTCCAGAACTGCAACTCATTGCATAGCTGAGTAATAGCTACTTTGAGGTTCTCACTGTTGAGTAAATCAGTTGTAAGTGGAAAGCTATTGCATTTACAGAATTTGTGTAAATATGTTATTCAGCTACTTTTGGGTCAGCTATAACATAGTAAAATTGCAGACCTGTAGCTCTTTCCATAGCTGAGTAATAGCTACTTGATATTATCACTGTTGAGTAAATCAGTTGTAATTTCAAAACTATTGCAGTTAGAGTATTTTGTTTTAATATCTTATTCACCTACTTTGGATCAGCTATAACATAGTAAAATTGCAGACCTATAGCTTATTTCATAGCTGAGCAATAGCTATTTTGAGCTTCTCACTCTTGAATAAATCAGTTGTAACTTGAAAACTATTATATTTACAGTATTTGTATAAATTTGTTATTCAGATACTTTTGGGTCAACTATAACATAGTAATATTGCAGACCTGTAGCTCTTTCATAGCTGAGTAATGGCTACTTTGATGATATCACTGTTTAGTAAATCAGTTGTAACTTCAAAATTATTGCAGTTAGAGTATTTTGTTTTAATATCTTATTCACCTACTTTGGATCAGCTATAACTTAGTAAAATTGCAGACCTGTAGCTTATTTCATAGCTGAGCAATAACTATTTTGAGCTTCTCATTCTTGAGTAAATCAGTTGAAACTTGAAAACTATTATATTTACAGTATTTTGTGTAAAAACATTATTCAGATACTTTTGAGTCAACTATAACATAGTAAAATTATAGACCTGTAGCTCATTGCATAGCTGAGTAATAGCTATTTTGATATTATCCCTGTTGAGTAAACCAGTTATAACTTGAAAACTATTAAGTTTAGAATATTTTCTTTAAATATGTTATTCACCTACTTTTGGATCAGTTACAACATAGAAAAATTACAGACCTGTAGCTTATTTCATAGCTTAGCAATAGCTATTTTTAGATTCTCACTGTGGAGTAAATCAGTTGTAACTTGAAAACTATTGCACCTGTAGCTTATGGCATAGCTGAGTGATAGCTACTTTGAGGTAGCTGAGCAATAGCTACTTTGAGTTTTTTTCTGTTCGGTAAATCAGTTGTATCTTGAAAACTACTACATTTAGAGAATTTTGTTTAAATATCTTATTCATTTACTTTTGAATTAGCTATAACATAGTAAAGTTGCAGATGTGTATCTCATGGCATAGCTGTTGGGTAAATCAGTTTTAACTTGAAAACTATTGCATTTAGAGAATTTTCTTTAAATATGTTGTTCACCTACTTTTGAGTTAGCTATAGCATAGTGAAATTGCAGACCTGTAGCACCTTGCATAGCTGATTAATATCTACTTTGAGGTTCTCACTGTTGAGTAAATCAGTTGTAACTTGAAAACTATTGCATTTAGAGTATTTTCTTTAAATACATTGTTCAAGTATTTTTGGGTCAGCTATAACATAGTAAAGTTGCAGACCTGTAGCTCATTCCATAGCTGAGCAATAGGTACTTTGAGGTTTTCTCTGTTGAGTTAATCAATTGTAACTTAAAAACTATTGCAGTTAGAGTATTTTGTTTTAATATGTTATTCATGTACATTTCAATTAGCTATAACATTGTAAAATTGCAAATTTGTAGCTCATGGCATAGCTGAGTAATAGCTACTTTCAGGTTGTCACTGTTGAGAGTCAGTTGCAACTTGAAAAATATTGTATGTAGAGTATTTTGTTTAAATATGCTGTTCAATTACTTTTGGGTCAGCTATAACATAGTGAAATTGCAGATCTGTATGTAATTGCATAGCTGAGCAATAGCTATTTTGAGCTTCGAATTCTTGAGTAAATCAGTTGTAACTTGAAAACTATTGCATTTAGAGTAATCTGTTTACATATGTTGTTCACATACTTATGGGTCAGCTATAACATAGTAAATTGTAGACCTGTAGCTCATGGCATAGCTGAGCAATAGCTACTTTTAGATTTTCACTGTTCAATTAATCAGTTGTAACTTGAAAACTATTTCATTTACAGTATTTTGTTTAAATAAGGTATCAACCTACTTTTGGGTCAGCTATAAAATAGTATAATTGCAGACCTGTAGCACCTTGCATAGTTGAGTAATAGCTACTTTGAGGTTCTCACTGTTGAGTAAATCAGTTGTAACTCAAAAACTATTGCATTTGCAGTATTTTCTTTAAATATGTTTTTAACTTATTTTTTACACCTTAACAGTTATCTTCTTACTTTCCTTCTGAATACCATTTCCAGGGCGCAACATTTGTTTCCTTTTCTTCTGTCACTTCTACTCTGAAACTCAAAACACACAGTGAGCTGACACAGACCCCGTTCACGGGCACTGATTGCTTCTTGGACTTAAGCCTTACTTATTTAAAGAATGCCTACTAGGTGGTCTTTGCTGCATTATCAACAGCTTCATCCTGTCCATTTATGTTCTTTTTGATATATGGATTTCATTAGTAGATTATAGAACACTGACGAATAGATTCTAATTTGCAGCTTATACATACATGCTTGAATATAATCAAAAGGCGCTGCATCAAGGAATTTGAGGTTATTATCTATTATTATAATTTGCACCATGTGTGTACGTACGTGCGTGGGTGCGTGCGTGCGTGCGTGCGTGCGTGTGTCACGCAGTTTCCTCTGAAACTACTACAGTTACACATTTTTGGTAAATTAGTTGTCCTAATGAATTTTTTTGCTCTTCAATATTTTTTGGGTTTGGTGAACTTTGGCCTACTTGTAAGTGAGTAATAGCACTTTTAGCTAATATATTTATATGGCTTATAACTCTCAAACTATTGCATTTACAGCATTTTGTTGCAATATGTTGTTCAGCTACTTTGTCCACAGCTACAACATGGTCAGTGGTTTGGAAGTGTATCTCAATAGCTAAGCGAGTAATAACTAGTTTGTCAATTTTTAATGATAACCATAATGAGTAAATGGCTTATATCTTCAAAAGTATTGCAGCTACACAATTTTGTTCCAATATGTTGTTCAGCTACTATCTCCACAGCTACAACATGGTCAGTAGTTTGGAAGTGTATCTCCATAGCTAAGTGAGTAATAGCTACTTTGTTAATTTTTATGATAACCATAATGAGTAAATGGCTTATATCTTCAAAAGTATTGCCGCTACACCATTTCTCTCAAATATGTTGTTCATCTACTTTTTTGTGAACTGTAACATATTTAAGTTTCACACCTGTTGCTCAATGTACAAGTGAGTAATGGCTACTTTATTGCTACTTTACTGAAAATGTCAGAAATCCAAAATATCTCGCAAACCGTAAGAGATAGAGCAATTTTGAGCGAATTTTTGACCCACAGGGTAGTACAAGAGTATCCTATGCTAAGTGGAAAAAGGTTTGGTGAACTTTGGCCTACTTTTGAGTGAGTAATAACACTTTTTCCTAATAATGAGTAAATGGCTTATATCTTCAAAAGTATTGCAGCTACACAATTTTGTTGCAATATGTTGTTCAGCTACTATCTCCACAGCTACTACATGGTCAGTAGTTTGGAAGTGTATCTCCATAGCTAAGTGAGTAATAGCTACTTTGTCAAATTTTTATGATAACCATAATGAGTAAATGGCTTATATCTTCAAAAGTATTGCAGCTACACCATTTCTCTCAAATATGTTGTTCATCTACTTTTTTGTGAACTGTAACATATTTAAGTTTCACACCTGTTGCTCAATGTACAAGTGAGTAATGGCTACTTTATTGCTACTTTCACTGAAAATGTCAAAAATCCAAAATATCTCGCAAACCGTAAGAGATAGAGCAATTCCGAGCGAATTTTTGACCCACAGGGTAGTACAAGAGTATCCTATGCTAAGTGGAAAAAGGTTTGGTGAACTTTGGCCTACTTTTGAGTGAGTAATAACACTTTTTCCTAATATAATTATATGACTTATATCTGTCAAACTATTGCATTTACAGTATTTTGTTCCAATATGTTGTTCAGCTATTTTCTCCACAGCTACAACATGGTCAGTGGTTTGGAAGTGTATCTCCATAGCTAAGTGAGTAATAGCTACTTGGTCAATTTGGAATGATAACCATAATGAGTAAATGGCTTATATCTTCAAAAGTATTGCAGCTACACATTTTCTCTTAAATATCTTGTTCATGTACTTTTTTGTGAACTGTAACATATTTAAGTTTTACAACTGTTGCTCGATGTACAAGTGAGTAATGGCTACTTTGTTGCTACTTTTAGTGAAAATGTGAAAAATCACAAATATCTCGAAAGTCATAAGAGATAGAGCGATTTCGAGCAAATTTTTGACCCACAGGGTGGTACAAGAGTCTCCTGTCAAATGGGGGAAAATTTCAATTTCCGCCACTTTTGGCGGCCATCTTGGATTTTCGCAGAAAATGGAAAAGTGTCAATATCTCGAAAACCGTAAAAGATAGACCAATTTTGAGCGAATTTTTAACCCGTAGGGTGGTACAAGAGTGTCCTGTGGAAAGGGGGAAAATTTCAATTTTCTCCACTTTCGGCGGCCATCTTGGATTTTCATGGAAAATGAAAAAGTGTCAATACCTGGAAACCGTAAGAGATACAGCGATTTCGAGCGAATTTTTGATCCACAGGGTCGTACAAGAGTCTCCTGTTTAAAGGAGGGCTCATTCATCTACTTTTGTGGGAGAGCTTTCACATGGTGAAGTTTCAGACCCGTAGATAATTACTCACCTACTCAAAATGAGTAAATGCGAATTACCTCTAAAAGTATTGCAGATAGCCAATTTTTCTCAAATAACTCATTCACCTACTTTTGGGAGAGCTTTCACTCGGTGAAGTTTCAGACCCGTAGCTAATTACTCATTCACCTACTTTTGGGAGAGCTTTCACTTGGTGAAGTTTCACACCCGTAGTTAATTATTCACCTACTCAAAATGAGTAAATGCGAATTATCTCTACAAGTATTGCAGATAGCCAGTATTTCTGAAATAACTCATTCACATACATTTTGGAGAGCTTTCAATTAGTGCATTTTCAGATCCGTAGCTAATTACTCACCTACTCAAAATGAGTAACTGCCTATTATCACTAAAAGTATTGCAGATAGCCAATATTTCTCAAATAACTCATTCACCTACATTTGGAGAGCTTTCACATGCTAAATGTTTTTAAAGAATTTTTTAAATAATTTTTAATGCATTAAAATTCATGAAATCATGCACTAAATCAATTATAACTTGAAAAGTATTACATTTAGAGCACCTTGTTAAAATATGTTATCTTTAGTACATCTAATTTATATGGCGGGAGATAAATGCATGCGTCAGAATGCTTGTTTATAGTTGATATACATGTAGTTCACACAAAGGTATGTACTCAGGACCACAGAATGTTGAAAGGTTGACAAAAAGATTTGTTATTGGACTTTGTACACATGATTGCAGGACAAAAAGTAACTGAACAAAAAGTATTGCAACCACACAAAAAGTAACTGGACAAAAAGTATCAGACATAGGACAAAGTGTATTTCATTTTGTTATTTACAACTTTTTTGTGCATATAAACCCAAATTATACATTACATGTACTTTATATATTTTTATGCAAGTTTTATATTTTCGATATGTGACATTTATTATACTGGTATGTACTATAAAGGGGATCAACAAAGAATCTTATGTTAGGCTTAGAGATTAACATAAGTCCTTGGGCTGTGGTTTCCCTGTAGTGTGTGGCATTAAAGCAAAAGTTGTTGTCTTTGTGGCATGAAAGCATAGTTTGAATGACGAGGGAAATGATGTGATTGTAATTAAGGCTGTCTTTGAAAGGCCTTCTAGTGATTGCTAAATGTAATTATCCTGAGAGGTAAAACATGAAAGGTAACATTCAAATTATTTGCGTCATGGAGGTCATTAAAAGTAGTAAAGGAGGATTAAAACTATGCTTAGATGGATACATGTACACGGAGTAAAAATGTTACAGTGTAAATGGAGCCAAAAAATGTAACTGGGGTTTTTTATGCCCCCTGAAATTTTGAGGGTGGGGTTATTATGGGTTGGCCAAAAAAGGTGGGGTTTTTAATGGTGGTGTTTTTTATGATGGGGTTTTTATGTAAATCACACCAAGTATCACAATAAATTTTCTTTCATCTTATGGACAACCACCAAGAAAAAGGGTGATAAACCAACAAAGGATCTCCAAGAAAGACTCAAGTACCTGGGTGCTACCATGCAAAATGGTGGAAAAAGTATGGTAGACTTCCTCAAGGGAATAGGGCATACTAAAAGACTGTGTTAAAGTTGGACAGCTGATATATGTGTAAAAAGTTATGAATGTTAATGTAAAATGTATTTTTAATGTAAGTACTAACATACGTTCCAATATGTTTTAAATAAAAATATAAAATACTTTTTGTCCTAGTGTGCAATACTTTTCGTCCAGTTACTTTTTGTCCTAGTAATTTTTGGACCAATATTTTTTATCCAGTTACTTTTTGTCCGTACCCCTGTACACACATGCTTTTTGTTTAAATAAGATCGTAACTTGTAATAATACAAGTCAGTTTGTTTAGATGTAATCTCATTGTTTTATAATGTTTCACCTTTCAACTATCATATTAATTGCATAGAAAAAAGATAAATGGACATTCGGCTAAATATTTTTAAAGGTACAGTCAACCACTTAAATACTTTGACAAAGGAGAAAATTTATCATTACAAGAATATTGAAAATGAATTAATGCAATCTATTTTATAATTTAGCCATCCTGAAAGGGCACTTATTGTTTTTGGATTGAGCATCCTCGACACCTAAAGTACATCTTCCCAGGAGAATAGTAGTGTTCACAAATGTCACTCTGTTTTTAAGACATAACAGGTACACTGACTAGCTCCTTTGCAACTTTACCCACAATATCCAGCTAGGTGACAGAGCAGCTCTTTCCATAGTTATTATTTTCTCACATGTACTTGTAGAAATTACCTTTTAAATGATTTAGAGAAACCCAGGTTGAAGATTTATTACAGCCTCTGCTGGATTTACTCAATATATATAATCATTGTTTAACTGTCTCTTCATTGTTATGTCTACAGTGTCTGTAAACCAGAAAGAGTTGTATCTTTGCATTCTGTAAAACAGATTAATATTGTAACAGATTGCCATTGCCTTTTTCTAGATTATATCAGAATTGTTTTTGTTTTGTGCTTTTAGGTAGAGTGGATACAAACTGAAGTATATGTTCAGGCCTGTCCCTACAACAGAAAAAATGGCTTTGGCTATTATCCATCAAGTTATGAAACCTGCCTTTTTTGTACAACATGTAATGATTACTTGTAGAAGTATCATGAATATTCCAAGGCAAAAGAATGTTATTCTGTGGGGATCTAAAGCATCCCATGATTGCAAGGTGCAGATAGATACTTTACTTCCAAAAAAGTGCTTTCATTGGCATCTTCCAAGGAAACATTTTCACAATTCTCAAGTGATGCAAAAAAGTAGAGAGTTGCCACCAAGTGATGCCTTAGTAAAAGTTTTAGATGAAAATGAAAGGGACATGGGCATCATGCCATTTAAAAAACTAGAACTTCTTGCCAGAAAAGAACAGAAACAGTTTGTGCATCTGCGAAACACCAAACATAAACCAAGTAGACATCAAGTTTTCATATTGCTCAGTAATAATGCAGTTAGCCAAAATCCTAATGATCACACAGTTGATGGAAAGATTACAAACCGGAAAAGTCTCCAACTAGAACTGAAAACCAAGATAACTGATCATGATTTGGGACATAAAATGAGAAAAGCCCAGCAGTGGATTGCTAAAGGTCATTCAGTTGAAATATTGATCATTAAAAAGGACGAAAACGTAAAGGTATGTCTGTCACTTTATGGTCTCAGATTAATATCTCCTTTAATATTTAACAGTATAGAAATGATTTGTGGAATGTATCGTCTTTCGGGAAAAAAAACAAAACAGATTTTTCAGGTTAAATATTTTAATGTAGACAAGGATTGAGCTCAGATAATAACTTTAAAATTGCTTGGTATTGGTTATTCTGTCCTCAATGTTTGCAGATTTCCCAAAGTGTGGAGCCTTTCAAATGCCAGATACTAGGAAAAATTAGCTTTCTGAATTGTATGTCTTGTTTTCAAATGAGGTATTTGACCGTTACATGTAAATAAGGTTCTTGTCAAATGTTTCATGAAAACTAGTTATCCTGTCAGTATTAGATCACAGATTCTAAGTAATACTGATCAGTGTGGTTTCTACTCAATGTAAAATAGTGCAGTGTTTGGTGCAATATTTATTTCCTCTTTCTAGGCTATAACCGAGTTAATAAGGAAAATTACAGATGCCACAAAGGACACAGCAAGAGTGAGTCATACTAAGGTTAACCTGGAGAAAAATGTGACCTCCAGAATTCATCTTAAACCAATCATGGAACCAGAGACATCTACCGACAAGTTGAAGCCTTTAAAATTTGAAACAATGAAAAAAGAGAAAAATTAATTTTTAGAAACAAGTTTTATTCATATAGATTAAAAATAAATACAAAGAACTGTATTGCGCTACAATAGCTTACCATGTGGGACTGAATGCTAACTCGGGGGCCGCGACCAGCCAACGACCAAGAAAAATGGACGTTTGGATCTCGCCGAGTACATGGTTTAGTATTTACCATAGCAGTGTTGTTTGGTAATTCGTCCTTCTTCTCTCGTTGGCCGCCATATTGGAAAGTCGTTTGAAATATCTCTCAATAATATACTGTTTTCTCAGCACATACGTATTGTTGGATGTTTATTTTTTATCACTTATTTTTTTTCATTGCATAGAACATTCTGTTAAATTTTGGGAAGTACAGGATAAGTATTCTTTGAATATTTAATGTCTTTGTGAGTTTTCCGTGTTTTGACTCGGATCTATTTGTTGCAGTAAAAATGTCTTCCCACCAAACAAGTGCAAAGGCAAGATCATCTAAATGCCGTCACTTCTGCTATCCATTCGATACCCACAATTACTGCCCTACCTGTAGGGAATGTGGCAAGGGTGACAACCCCTGTGTCACTAATCAGTCTCCTTGCAATGTCTGTGATAGCTTCTCTGAAGAACAACAGATTAAAATAAAACATAGACGTCGGTATATCAGGAAGCAGAAGTCGTTGGATCCAAATACTAGCAAAGATGACCATGACCTGTTGGGGGACAATGGTGATGCTTTCTCTGGCTCTCAAGCAGACCTTGAGGGTGCTGCTGAAAATTTATTTTCTTCACTTCCACGTCCCCAACCCCTACCTTTCGAATCTTTGTCATTAAAAATATCACAAACTGTCCCTTCAACCCCAGGTACTGCATTGCAGAATAAAATAGAGAGTAGGCTGGAAAAATCCCTGGGTAGTACATTTAACATCCAACTTAAGCAAGAAATGGGGGTTTTTCAGGCACCTATGCTGGAGGCAATGAAGTCTTTGAGAGACTAAATGCTTTCTTTCAAAAAGTCCTCCGAGTACAGACATCCGATTCTGCAAAAGCTGGACCTAAACTTGGATCAAGTAATCAGCCCGACCCTATTCCGACTCGGACTTCTGTTCCAAGGGCATCCGACACTCGGATGTTCAACCTATGGACACTGACTTCTATGGACCTCCACTTCCTCCCAAGTCTTCTCAAAATGTCCAGTTCGAGCATGCTTCCATGCAATCGGATATTGAATCCGACCACTCGGAACATCATTCTGAGTCGGACCACCCTAAATTAGTGCATCCTAAAGCAAAGAAATATTGTGATAAAAGAAAACACAAGGCAAGGGCAAAATATTATTCTCAGTCGTCTTCAGAGGAAGATGAGTCTTCTGCTTCAACTAAAAAGCCTACAAAACCTCAACATTAGGTTCCTCAAGAACCTCAACATCAGGACAGCACAGATCCAGTCTTTTATAGGGAGGTAGATATGTTTGACCTCCCATCCCAATATGCTGAGGAAGTGGAAACTTTCAGGCAAATTCTTGATCTCCCTGACCCCAGGGAAACTTTGCCTAGGTCCTCTACCACTGTTCTAGGCTTGGACGACGAGAAAGGCCAACAGGAGCTTAGGCCAAGCGGCCCTTCTGCTATGCTCTCTTTAAATCCAATTCTCAAAGAAATTTGAACAAGATTTCTTGGCCTCCAATTTACCTGAGGGTAAATACATCAAACCCACGGCTTTAACAGCCAAGTACTACAAAAAGGTGGGACAACCTTGTTTTGAAGATAAGCTTCAAGAACTATCTTTATCTCTCCAAAGCCCTCTGGGGCCCCTGTCGGCAAGGTTCCCCCACAAGTTCTTAAGGAACTTGAACATCAATCTAGGCAGAATCTTTCTACCATCAATTTCACAGCTACTTTTGCTAGGACTGTTATGGAGAAGTACCTACACAGTGCCAAGGCTACCTTCAAAAGGATCAGAAATCAAATTCTAAAGGGTGCCGACCCCGAAAGAGCTGCCAGACGTGATTATGAAAACGCCTGTTATTATTTCGAACTCATGAATGAGGATTCTTATTCAACAGAGTGCCTTAGCAAATCTGTAGCCCACATACTCCAGAGGGAACTATATACCATGGGCAACACTGGCCTTCTGAGAAGAGATGACTCTTCTTCAACCACATCTAGGGGACTCGAGACACCAAGAACTGAGGAACTTGCCTTTTTGGCCTACTCGTCTTTTCAAGTCTCAACTAGAGAAGGATGGAGAGGACTTCCTCCCTTAAAAAGGCACCCCTAAAGACTCTCAGGGTTTTGGACCCTATCAAAACAAGCCCTTTCGTGGTCCCCACCACAACAAGAAAAGAGGCTCCTACAGGAAACGCCCCTATGGGGGCAATTCCTCACAAAGCAGTAAGCAATCGTTTTCCTCAGGTAGGGGGAAACCGGACTTCAGAGGCTCCAGGGGTCGTTTTCGAACCCACTCAAGGGGACGAGGGCATGGAAACCCCTCCTCCCAATGACTTCTTTCAAGGCTCCCTCAGTCCACCAGTAGGAGGTTGCCTCCGTTCTTTCAGAAGAGACTGGCAAACAAACAAATGTTCAGACGTGTTAAACATTATCACCAATGGTTACATTCATTCATCTCAAAACCAAATTTAGTCAGAGCCCCTCTGATTCAGTCAGGTTACAAGGCCCTTCAAAAAGAAATAGCTCTGACCTCTTGTATTTAGTCTCTTCTGTCAAAGAACGCAATAGAAAGGGTGGAAAATGTAAAATCTCTTGGGTTTTACAGTCACCTGTTTCTTGTACCCAAGCCTCACCAAAGGTGGAAGCCAGTAGTAGACCTAAACAGGCTCAACACCTTCCTACTTGTAGAAAGGTTCAAAATGGAAACACCAGAGTCCATCAGGGCGTCTCTGATTCCAGGGGAATGTGTGTCATCGATAGACTTAGCAGATACCTACCTTCACATCCCCATTCACCCAAACTCAAGAAAATACCTAAGGTTTTGCCACAGGTGTTCCAGTTCACTTCCCTTCCCTTCGGACTAGCCACGGCCCCTCAGGTCTTTACAATGATTGTAAAAGAGGTGAAGCTGATGGCCCTGTCAAGGGGAATCAGACTTCACCAGTACCTGGACGACTGGCTGATCAGGACCCAGTTTCAGGAAGAAGCAAAAGTGAACACTCAGACAGTGGTGGACCTGACTCAGTCCTTAGGGTGGATAATAAATCAGAAGTCTGAACTAAAGCCAACTCAGGTGTTTTCCTTCATGGGCTACGAATACCATCTAGATTCAGCCCTTGTAAAACCCCCCAAGAGAGATGGCTCAAACTTCAGGATTTGATCCTTCGACTCAAGTCAAAACATGTTTTGACTGCAAGATGTTTGATGTCGCTAATTGGGTTGCTTGCCTCAACGGAGAAAATAGTCCCGGAGGGACGCCTTCACATCAGTTTCACCTCAAAGAGCACTGGAGATTTCCTCAGTCGTTGGACACCCTCCTTCCTTGGACAGAAACCATTTCAGCACACCTAGACTGGTGGCAAAATCCCACAAACGTGATGAAAGGCTCAGACCTTCATCCCAAAGACCACAGTATCCAACTCTTTGCAGACGCCTCAGACGAAGGCTTGGGCGCTCGCTTAGAGCAAACCTCTGCAAAAGGTCTGTGGTCAGACAGAGAAAAAAGGCTACACATAAATGTTCTAGAGCTGACAGTGGTTTCTCTGGCCCTTCAAAGGTTCAAAGACCAGTGTCAAATCCAAACTGTGTTAGTTGCCACAGACAACTCAACAGTGGTAGCCTACATAAACAAACAAGGTGGAACCCACTCGGCGGAGATGTGCGCTCTCCTGTGGAAGATCATGACCTGGTGCCATCGTTACCAGATAACACTAAAAACCAGACACATTCCAGGGTGTTTGAATGTGATGGTCGACCTACTGTCCAGGTCGAGCCAAGATCAGTCAACAGAATGGTCATTGCATCCGCAGGTGTTCAAACAGATCTGTCTCAAATGATTCACTCATGTAGATCTATTTACCACTCGCCTGAACCACAAAGTTCCACTGTACATGTCTCCAGTCCCAGACCAAAATGCTTGAGACATAGATGCTCTGAACATAAACTGGTCGGGTCTCACTGTTTATGCTTACCCTCCCATGGCTCTCCTTCACAGGGTGATCCAAAAAGTCAGGCAATCCAATTGCCTGATCATGGTAATAGCCCCAGGCTGGCCAGGGATGCCCTGGTTTTGGGACCTAGTGCAGCTCTCAACAGAGATCCCACTGCAACTTCCAGTGTCAAGAACTCTTCTCAAACAGTCCCACAATTATGCGTTCCACAGCAATCCACAGCATCTCAACCTCCACGCCTGGTGTCTAGGAGTGGACAGCTCCAAGAACAAGGCTTCTCTGTGGAAGTGGCAGAGAGAATTGCTGCCCCTCAGAGATCGTCAACAAGGACCATCTATAAGTCAAAGTCGGCCCTATTTGAGAAATGGTGCAGACAAAATTCGGTGGATTTCTCCACTCCCTCTGTAAAGCAAGTCTCAGACTTCTTTATGTACCTGTACCAAGATCTAAACAGGCGCCCATCGGCCATTGATGGTTATAGGATGGCCATTGTTGACACTTTGGGCCCAACAGGGCTCCATATCTCTCAAAGTTTAGACCTTAACAGGTTACTCTCCAGTTTTCACAGGGACCGTCCCAAAAGTTCCAGGAATTTGCCTAAGTGGAACCTTTCTATTGTTCTCAATGAGCTCACAAAAGCACCCTTTGAGCCTATGAAAGACACAGACCTCAAACATCTAACTCTCAAAACTGCTTTCTTGCTAGCTTTGGCCTCCGGCAAGCGCCGCAGCGAAATCCACGCCTGGGTTGCAAACAAAGTATCTAATCTAGGCCAATGGGAAAAGGTTGGTTTGTTCCCCTCTTCAGATTTCATAGCCAAAAACCAACTAGCAAGAGAAGGTTCTCAAAGTGTGTCTCTGGTGACTATTCCTGCTATAACTGCCATTGTAGATAAACAATTCAAGGAAGATAGGACCTTGTGTCTGGTACGGGCAGTGAGGTACTATTTGGATCTAACCAAAGACCTAAGAGGGTCTCAATCCTTTCTTTTCATCTCCTTTAAGAAAGGACATACCTCAGACATCAGACCCGCTACACTCTCTTCCTGGCTCAAACAAACTATTCTACTTTGTTATAAACAAGCAGACCAACAAGCCTTGGACCTGGTCCAAGTTAAAGAGCATGACATTAGGGCCTTCGCGGCCTCTAAGGCCTTTTACGATGGGGTATCGGTGGACCAAATCATGCAAGCGTGTCACTCTAAAGCTCACAACACATTTACAAATTTTTACCTAAAAGACCTTACTTGGTCAAACAACAACAATATGTATCTGGGACCAGTAGTAGCAGCACAAGAAGTCCTAGACCCTTCCCCTCAGCATCCTCATCTTCGGGAAGAAAAGAAGGGGGGGAGGGGGGCACACTCGCTGCACCCAAGTCTTCAGGAGTCTATCCCAGGGTCTAGGTATTGGTTACCTCTCCAGAAGTTCACGGTAAGGTCTCTTATATTCTTAACTGTATAATGTATTTTTTGTTTATCAGTGTACCATAATCTCATTTCTAGGGTAGCAAAAGTAATGAGATTCAAGCCTAGGGCTGTATTATTATAGCAGTGATGCCCTTACGGGCTACTTCTTGAGTGAGCACGGCTACACTCTCTTCTCTCAAAACATCTAGACAGTACACGTACTGTCATTCATTCATTTAATTTCGGTTTTTGGCTACTTACAGACCTGACTTTAGAACTGGGGCTCTGTAACTGGGACTTAGACTGGTATTTTTGACAATATTTTGGTATATTTTGTAATTCTAAATTCAAGAAAAATGGACAACATTCCTCCAGTCTCAGCTGTAATCCCGCCACTGGGCGGTTGGATTCAGCATTCAGTCCCACATGGTAAGCTATTGTAGCAAAATAAAATTGAAAATTTTAATTACTTAAATGTAGCTTTTATAAGCTACAAGCTTGCTATGTGGGACTGAAGAAAGTCCCACCCTGCCTCCCCACTGTATTTCAGCTGAGGGGATATGGGCTAAATTTACCACAAGAGAAGAAGGATGAATTACCAAACGACACTGCTATGGTACATACTAAACCACAGACTCGGCCAGATCCAAACGTCCATTTTTCTTGGTCGTTAGCTGGAGTCGCGGCCTCCCGAGTTAGCATTCAGTCCCACATGGTAAGCTTGTAGATTATAAAAGCTACATGTAAGCAATTAAAATTTTCAAATTTAACGGTTTCATGAATTATATTGTAATACCAGTGTATTTTAAGTTTTAAACTAGCTAAATTTTATTCAAACAAGATACTCCCAAGTATGTATACTCCCATGTTGGATATGAAATTCTGTTATTATGGCAATAAAGTTAGCGTGGCTTCAAAGAAGTGGGGTTACATTTCAAAATACTGATCTGGGTACGAAAACACATTTCCTGACGAAATGATCCAAGGTGTATGTCAAGAAGCTTAGTATGTCAAAAATAATTTTGTGTTCAATAAAGTGACATGAAATTTATATTTTACTGAATAAAATGTCAAATGTATCCGCGTGAACAACTTGTCCAAAACTACCAGGCCCAGAGACATGTTACGTTATCTATCGAGGGTGAAAAATTGTTCAAGGCATGCAGATCTGTTAATTGGTCTGGTTTCTAGAGCCATTACAAGTGAGGTACCCCCACCCAAAGTGTGGAAATTTCAACACTTTATCACAATTTCCTCATTGACTATTGCAGGGATTTCTTTCTTATCTTGCATATATGTACTAGGCCACAAGTAGATTACCTTGTGTGAGTATCAGGCCTGGATCTATCTTAATTATTTTTTATGAATTTTTAAAATAATTTTAATGCATTAAAATTCATGAAATCTAGCACTAAATCACTTATTTTCTCATTGACTATTGCAGAGTGTCTCTTGCATATATGTACTAGGTAAAATAAGTAAATTCCCTTGTGCAAACATCAGGCCTGGATCTGTTTGAATTTTTTTTATGAATTTTTGAAATAAGTTTTAATGCATTAAAATTTATGAACTCATGCACTAAATCACTTATAACTTGAAAAGTATTGCATTTAGAGCATTTTGTTAAATATGTTATTCAGCTACCTTTTCTATAGCTACAAAATGGTGAGTAACTTGGGAGTCTATCACAATAGCTAAGTGAATAATAGCTATTTTCTGACTTCTCAGTACCTTCCATAATGAGTACTATCACTTGTAACTTGAAAACTATTGCATATACAGTATTTTGTTTAAGCTTGTTCATCTAGTTTTCAGGCAGTTATAACATAATGAAATTGTATACCTGTAGCTCATAGTATAGCTGAACCATAGCTACTTTCAGGTTATCACAGTTGAGTAAATTAATTGTAACTTGAAGCTATTGCATTTACAATATTTTTTAAATGTGTTATTCACCCTATTTTAGGGGTCAGCTATAACATAATAAAATTGCTCATTGCAAAGATGAGCAATAGCTACTTTCAGGTTTTCACAGTTGAGTAA
Source organism: Sabellastarte sp. h YS-2021 (assembly GCA_964017235.1). NCBI lineage: Eukaryota > Metazoa > Annelida > Polychaeta > Sabellida > Sabellidae > Sabellastarte > Sabellastarte sp. h YS-2021. The sequence continues at coordinate 135,653,748 of OZ024927.1, read as the reverse complement.
ATCGATTATAACTTGAAAACTATTGCACTTAGAGAATTTTTTTTGAAATATGTTATTCTGGTGTTGTGGTTGAATGCAAATTTGAGAACTGGATACCGAAAGCGAAAATTCGGCGACAAACCGGATGCATTTGGTTTTGTTGGGAGATTTGAGGTGTCTTCGAAATATGTTATATTAAATTTCCTTGTTATAAAAACATTATTGTGCAAATACCTAAAATGTAAAGATTGAAAATGGAACCACCTTATATTAGAAAAATATATAAATATATTCAGATATTTAAATAAAAAATCAAATTTTGTAGTAGATTTTATGTCTATTTTTAGTTGTTTTCGAAGACCTGGTTCACATCTCTTGAATAATTTTGTCTGATATATTAACAAAATATTATAAAATGCTGAGAAATATTATAAATGCTATGAAATATTTGTTGCTGTTGAATATTTTGGTAAAATTATGTTAAAATAATGAATATGTGAGGAAACCGGTTTGATTAGAAGAAAACGAAACGTAACCGGATCAGTGTCTTTTAGTCGGTAAATAGCTTTCTGGTTTACCATCTTCAACACTAGTTTTTCACCTACTTTTTGGTCAGCTATAACATAGTAAAATTGCAGACATGTAGCTCTTTGCATAGACGAGCAAGAGCTACTTTGAGGTTCTCACTGTTGAGTAATCAGTTATAACTTGAAAACTATTGCACTTATAATATTTTGTTGTATCTCCGGACGAAAGTTGGGGATACTTAGGATTCAGTAGTCATGCCGTGGCTGCCGCAGAGATTTCCTTTCGGATGCGATAACTTAAAAAAAATTTTAGTTAGACCTTTCAAATTTGGTATGTGGGTATATATGGGCAATGCCACGAATGCTATTGTTTTGTGACCTTGACTTCAATTTCAAGGTCCCTGGTGGCCTATTAAAGGTCAGATTTTGCCCATTTTTCACATTTTGGCCCAGTTCTCATATACAGAAAGTTAGATCATCCTATGGGTGGTATATATAATATATATATATAGGACTTCTGTAAGCATTTAGAAATTTGACCTTGAAGCTCTTCATTGAAGGTCATCCACAGACCGCCAAAGTACCTCACCGAGGTCATTTTTGGCCTTTTTGGAGATATTTTCACACTTATTGCTGACTAGATTGCAAGGAAACAATTGAAAATGGATTGGAGGTTGAGTACATGATGGAGTAGCAGCATCCAGTTTGTTGACCTTGGCTATTGTTTTTATAATTCACCTTAGGCCTGCTAAAATGACTCAAAATGGTACCTTTTACTGCATATATATGCCTATATAAGACTGTGAGGCCATATACCTCCTTTATTATTGTATCCACAGGAGGCATCCGGTGGATACTTTGGTTTAGCATTGCTATGCCGCCACCTCCACCGCCACCACGCATAGAGAGATTTTCGGCGTTAACGCTCTCAGAGGAAAACTACAATAGCTAGGTTCACCAAATTTGCAGGATTTCTTCATTGGGGGTAAGCTTCTGTGGGACTGAAATTAGCCCCATTCTGAAAAACAAGATGGCCACCGCAGGCATTTCTTTGAAAATTATCTACATTTTTACCCCACAGCCCTTGAGGGCTGTCGGGGTATTGTTTTCACCCATGGTGTCCGGATGGGCGGGCGGGCGGCGGGAAATAGTTTGTCCGGGCTGTATCTCAGAAACCGTAAGGTGTAGGAAGTTCATACTTGGCAGGGACATTGGTTGGGGGGTGTAGGTGTGCAACGTCATGGTCTGACCTTGATTTGACCTTTGACCTTGCCGTAGTGACCTTGAGTTTGAAAATCTTGTCTGGGCAATATCTCAGCAACCATAAGGTGTAGAAAGTTGATACTTGGCAGGAACATTAGTTAGGGGTTGTAGGTGTGCAATGTCATAGTCTGACCTTGATTTTGACCTTGCCGTAGTGACCTTCACCTTTAAAATCTTGTCTGGGCTATATCTCGGAAACCGTAAGGTGTAGGAAGTTGATACTTGGTAGGGTCATTGGTTAGGGGGTGTAGGTGTGCAACGACATGGTCTGACCTTGATTTGACCTTGCCGTAGTGACCTTGACCTATAAAATCTTGTCCGGGCTATATCTCGGAAACTGTAAGGTGTAGGAAGTTGATACTTGGTAGGAACATTGGTTAGGAGTTGTAGGTGTGTAACATCATGGTCTGACCTTGATTTGGCCTTGCCGTAGTGACCTTGACCTATAAAATCTTGTCCAGGCTATATCTCAGCAACTGTAAGGTGTAGAAAGTTGATACTTTGTAGGGACATTGGTTAGGGGGTGTAGATGTGCAACGTCATAGTGTGACCTTGATTTGACCTTTGCCGTAGTGACCTTGACCTATAAAATCTTGTCTGGGCTATATTTTGAAACTGTAAGGTGTAGAAAGCTGATACTTGGTGAGGACATTGGTTGTGGGTAGTGGGTGTGCAACGTCATGGTGTGACCTTGATGTGACCTTTGACCCTTCCGTAGTGAACTTGACCTATAAAACCTGGTCCGGGCTATATCTTGGAAACCGTAAGGTGTAGGAAGTTGATACTTGGTAGGGACATTGGTTAGGGGGCGTAGGTATGCTACGTTATAGTGTGACCTTGATTTGACCTTTGACCTTGCTGTAGTGAACTTGACCTATAAATTCTGGTCCGGGCTATATCTTGGAAACCATAAGAGGTGTAGAAGTTGATACTGGGTAGGGACATTGGTTAGGGGGTGTAGGTGTGCTACGTCATAGTGTGACCTTGATTTGACCTTTGACATTGCTGTAGTGACCTTTAAAATCTTGTTGCACCTTTAAAGTCATATTATAATTCATTAAGAATTTCCTTTTGCAAGTTCCCATTGTAACAGATGGAATTTCATCAAATGAGCCACAGGCTTTTCTCCACCACCACACATAAGCATTCATTGAATGTATTGCCACTTCTGTATGCATGGGTAATATTCAAAACATCCAAACCATAATTCGGCCATTTTTGGTTTACTGATAAATGCTGTCATTTTGTTGTTGAATTGTCTTGTTTTAATACTTCATCTTTACATACATTTCTTTTCCTTAGATATTATTTTCTCTACTTAAGCATTATTTGGACCTTAATATAACTGACATTGCTTTGAAAGTATCTTGAACTTTGTACTGTTTCCTTACTTCTATATCCCATGGTGTTGAAAAATATTTCCCCAGGCTGTGGGGTACGGGCATCTCTGATGCTATTTTTCTACTGGCTGTTTCTCGTAGGTAGAAGGTTAAATCTCTTCATATGTGATATGTATAACAGATATACATGTCCTCTACAACCTTGCTGACACGGAGTGCCTAAGTAACCCACATAGCAGACTTTAAAAGTGCCTATATCTCGCTTATTATTGGTCCTAGAGGTTTGCAATGTGAAACCAACATATAGGAAATCATGTGCTGTGAATCTTCTGATGTTGTCAGATTTGGCCTTGGACCCCTCCTGCAAGGTCAAACGAGGATAGCCAAAGTTAAAAGTGCTTATAACTCCCTTATTATTGGTTCTAGAGGTTTGGGATGGTAAACCAACATATAGAAAATCATGGGCTGGGAATCTTTTGGTGTGGTCGGATTTGACCTTTGGCCTTCCTCAAGGTCAAACGAGGATAGCCAAACTTAAAAGTGCTTATAACTCGCTTATTAATGGTCCTAGAATTCGGGATGGTAAAACAACCTATAGGAGATCATTGGCTGGGAATCTATTGGTGTTGTCATATTTTACCTTGGACCCTCCTTCAAGGTCACACGAAGATAGGCAAACTTAAAGTGCTTATAACTCGCGTATTATTGGTCTTAGAGGTTTGGGATGGTAAACCAGCATATAGGAAATCATGGGCTGGGAATCTTTTGGTGTGGTCAGATTTGACCTTTGACCCCTCTTTCAAGGTCAAACGAGGATGGCCAAACTTAAAAGTGCTTTTTTATTGCGTTAATGTATCTTACCTAGTGGACAGATGCATTTGTCCGGCGCACAGCCGGTCCCGCCAAACGTTAGAGAAAAACGCCTCGAGCTGGGCTCTGGCCCGGACCGGTAGTGTCCTGTTTACTCGCCAGGTGGCTGTATAGCCTCCCTGCCGGTGCACTGCGCGTGCGCGCGCATGCGTACTTCCTCCTTTTGTTTGGCGCGAAGACGAGAGGTCGTCTGTTTTTTGGAGAAACTTTTATTTTATTTTATATCTGTTACGGGATATATTTTGATAAATTCTTTGTGTAGAAGTGTTGTTTAATAACTATGGATTCACCAGGACAAAGGCGGGGATCGTGCGGCCATAAGATGGCTGGATTTGATATGCATGAGAAGTGTGCTCGTTGTCGAGACAAAGGTCTGGGTAAAGATCCCTGCATTGTGGGAGGTGCGATATGCAAGATTTGTGACAATTTTACAGCAATTCAACGTGATATGCTGGCCACTCCACAGTATCAAATTCGCAAGGACAAGAAAGCGGGTTTGCTAGTGTCACCACGAGATGTAACTGTGCTGTCTCCAGTTAATTCTTCTCAACAGCCAGCTAGTACTGCGCATGCTCAGCAGACGATTTCTGAAGATGACAGTGCGCATGCGCAGGACCTCCCTGGGGGTAGCGATAATGTGAGTTCTTCAGATTTTGTTTCCAAAAAAGATTTTGACAAATTAAGTGACCAGCTAGATGAGAAATTCTCTCGTTTTGAAGCACTCTTATCAAGAGGCAATATATTTGCTACCCCCAAAGTACCGGTTCAGGTTTCAAACCCACCGGTTTCTGATCAGCCATTCATAGATCCTGCCTCTGCCCGAACCACCGGTCCGGTGCGGTTTCCGGCAGTACAGGCTAGTACAGGATCAGATGGCAAGAAAGATTCAAAGAAGAAGCACAAGTCTTCTCATCATAAATCTTCCAAAGCAAAACCGGTTCCGGTTGAGGAAAATACCGGTCCGGTACAGAAAAAGCCCTCTGACACTGCACTTCAACAATCTAAACCGGTACCGGTCGGGGAGATGACCGGTCCGGTCAGGGCATACCAAACTGACACCTTTGTACCCAAGGAACCGGTTCCGGTTGTGGATGGATCTTTTACCGGTCCGGAACCGGCTGCACCGGCTGGGGAGCCGTTTATGAGAAACCTTGCTTCTGCTGGTGGCTCAGATGATATGTCCAATGTTGAACACCCCTTAACAGATGTCTTGCCTGTGGCTTCAGACGAACCACTCTTTGGGGATCATACATCAACAGATGTTGTGGATAGGGATCATACATCACCAGATGTTTTGGATAGCGAGGATGGTGAACTTTCTGAATCAGACACTGATAAACCAGAAAAGAATGAAGAAATGAGTTACAGGGAAACAGTTCGTTCCATCAGGGCCTTTATGGGCTGGAACTTTATCCCAGACTTTGAGTTTGAGTACAGTGACCCGGATAAGTCCAACAATCCGTGGCGTGGAAAAAATCCGAAGACAAGTTCAAAGGTGTCAGTAGCCATGCCAGCAGACGATTGGCTCTGTCAGAAGCTGGAGAGGATTAATCTGACTGTAGCTGAGGGTTACCCTTCCCGAAGTCAAGAAGCTGGTGGTTTGCGTACTGACCAATTCATACGCACCCCTAAACCACAGGATAAATGGTATCCCATGCATAAGTTAAAGACAGATGGTCCCCAGCGACCAGGTAGAAAGCTGTTCAACTGGCATGGTTCTGAGGCGAAACTAAATGCTCAATTCTCAAGAATTGTCAAACCAGCTGCATATCTCGCAACAGGTCCCGTGTCTCGTCCCATATCGCAAGAAGTACTACGCAGATGGGAAAGGTGCGCCCAAGAGGGTACTTACACAGTGAACCATGCAGCTGGTTTCAGCAGATGCACTAGCGAGATTCAAGATCAGATGGCACATCACATAACTTTCCTACAGACTCATCTCAGTAAGGGCAAGTCAGCCAAGGAGGTGTCTGAAGCACTTAAGGAGTTAAGGGATTTATGTGCTTTCCACCAGAATGTATCTGTCTCTCTTGGGACAGCTCTACAGCACCTGGCTGATAGCCTTTTTGTGCAGCTGGGGAACTTCATTCTGATGCGTCGGGACTCTTATTTAGATCATGTTCGTCCCGGTATGAAGATGGACACTTGGAATGAACTGAGGAATGCTGCTCTTTTTGGATATGGGTTATTTCCCGACGCGGCCTTGAATGTCGCGGAACAAGATATCAACAAGTTTGAGACACAACATGTGTCGGTCCAGTCTCGAGTTGGTCCCCAGCACCAACAGAAGACCAAGTATCGCTATAAACCGTATGAGAAGAAGGAGGCTAAGACCATGGTTCAGCCGTCATCTGCTCCTCAGCAACCTTGGCGACAGTTTGGGTCACGAGGTCGTGGCCGTGGGCGTGGTTCTACTAACCACCGTTTTTCCAAGTATGCCCGGGGTGGCAAAAATTATAAATGACAATCATTGTACAAACCCACACAACCAAATAATTCCAAAGATAGTGGGTCAAAACATCAGCCCTCAAAACTTTTCAAAGACTGTATACTCGAGAACTGCTGTAATTCCTGTTCCTATTGTTGTCGGTCCCGGGCAGCCGCAAAAGAAAGGCCTAAGTCCCGATCTTTGTCAGACAGAAATAAAACATGTCAAAAGTGCTTCTTTTGTCTCTCCTTGTCGTTCTGTCCCTCATGTACCAAATGTCCACAGTGTTGCAGAAAATCCTCCTGTAGGATGCAGGTTGCACAGGTTCTGGGAAACGTGGCTCAGCCTGGGTTCAAATCCTCGGGTAGTCTCCATCTTGAAGGACGGTTACAACCTCCCTTTCAAGATGAGGCCCCCATTGACCAGGTGTCCTCTGATAATCAGCGGATACGCCAACCCTCGCAGAAACAAGTTTTTGAAGGAGGCGTTGCAGTCCCTGATTACAAAACAGGCCGTAGAAAAAGTAGTGGTTCGGGCTTCTCTGGCCTTTTACAACCGGCTGTTCATAGTTCCCAAACCAAACAACAAATGGCGTCCAATCTTGGATTTGAGCAAACTCAATCTTTTCCTCCACTCGGAAACCTTCAAAATGGAAACTCCGGAGACCATCCGGCTATCCCTTCAAAAAGGCGAATGGGTCACATCGCTGGATTTCAGCGATGCCTATTTCCACATTCCCATCAACCCAAGGTCGAGGAAGTATCTCCGGTTTCACCTGCACGGTCAAACCTTCCAGTTCAGGCCTCTGCCGTTCGGCCTAGCGACGGCTCCTTTGGAATTCACAAAGGTGGTGAAGGAGGTGAAATTGATGGCCCAGTCCAGGGGTATAAGGATCCACCAGTACCTAGACGACTGGTTGCTTCGAGCGCCCTTTCGGGAGGCTTGTGTGAACCAAACGCGGACCCTGATGGCTCTGTGTCAGCAGTTGGGATGGTTAGTCAATTTGCAAAAGTCGGAACTTGTTCCCCAACAGGAGTTCAACTTTGTCGGTTATCATTTCGACCTCTCCAAGGGTCTAGTGAAGCCGACTCAGGAGAGGTGGCAAACCCTAACTCAAAAAATAAAGATGCTAATGAACAGAGACCATTGTTCGGTCCGAGAGTTCATGTCTCTCATAGGTTTGTTGACAGCCACAGAGAAACAGGTGGTTTCGGGGCGCCTTCACATGAGACCGATTCAGTGGCACTTGAAGAATCACTGGCACGTGCCAGAGGTACTAGAGAAGGAGATTCCTCTTCCCAGATCTCTGTACCCTCATCTGCAGTGGTGGCTGGACGAAAACAATGTGCTCAGCGGCCAACCTCTTCATCCTCTACAACATGCTCTGCAGTTGTTTACCGACGCCTCAAACGAAGGTTGGGGCGCGCACTTAGGAGACCACACGGCAAAAGGAGTTTGGTCGGACTCAGAAAGCCAGTTGCACATAAACTTTCTCGAGCTAAAGGCGGTCCTTCTGGCCCTCAAGAAGTTCGAGCAACAGTGTTGGGGCCAGATCATTTTGATAGCCACGGACAACACAACGGTTGTCTCATACATCAACAAGGAGGGGGGTATGAGATCAGGCTCACTTTGTGCCCTCCTCTGGAGACTGCTTTCCTGGTGCAATCGCAGACAGATAGTTCTAAGGGCCAGGCACATTCCGGGAAGGCTGAATGTGATAGCAGACAAATTGTCCAGGAGCACTCAGGTTATTCAGACAGAATGGTCCCTCCTGCAGGAAGTCTTCGACCACTTATGTGCCAGGTGGCACACTCCCCGAGTGGATCTCTTTGCAACAAGGTACAATCACAAACTACCCAAGTTTGTGTCCCCAGTACCCGATCCACAGGCATGGAGAGTAGATGCCCTCAGCCTGAATTGGGAGAATATGGATGCCTACGCGTTCCCTCCTGTGTCTCTTTTGGGCAAGGTGGTGTCCAAGATCCTAGATCAGGGAGTTCACAGGTTGGTTCTGATTGCTCCAGGGTGGCCCAACATGCCTTGGTTCTGGGATCTAGTCAGCATGTCTGTTCAGATTCCTCTCTCCCTTCCAAACGTGGAGAACCTGCTGACCCAACCGTTCAATCAGTGTCCCCACAGAGATCTCCTAGGGCTCAACCTCCACGCCTGGCTCCTAGAGCCTCTAGCATACAGGCACAAGGATTCTCTAATGAAGTGGCAACGCGAATTGAGGCTGCTCAAAGACAATCAACCAGAGCCATCTATGAATCGAAGTGGTCCATATTTGTCAAATGGTGCGAGTCACACAAGGTGGACTTCGGGTCACCTTCTTTAACTCAGGTAGCGGAATTTCTCCTATTCCTTTTCAAGGAGAAAAATCTTCAACCTAGCACCATAGATGGCTATAGAACTGCTATAGCCGACAAAATTGGTTGTGACAAGGTTAATTTTGGTAAAGACGAAAACCTTACCCGCTTGCTAGACAGTTTCCATAGAGATAAACCCAAGGGTCTTCGAGGAGTCCCTAGCTGGAATCTGTCTCTGGTCTTGCATCAATTAACCCAGTCCCCCTTTGAACCCCTTCGAAAGGCGTCTCTGAAACATCTTACCTTCAAAACAGTGTTTCTCCTGGCTTTGGGCTCGGGCAAAAGAAGGAGTGAGATTCATGCCTGGGTACACAGGAACATTAGACATCAGGAAGATTGGGCTAATGTTTCTTTATTCCCTTCTCCTTGTTTCTTGTCCAAGAATCAGTTGGCTAAAGAAGGGCCTTCTTCAGTAGCTCCGGTAATTATTCCGGCCTTGGCCCCTACGTTGGATAAGTCTCTCAAGGAGGATAGAACCTTATGTCCAGTTCGGGCTTTGCGTTATTACCTGGACAAGACCAAAGACCTCCGTTCCGGCAAACAGTTGGTCTTTGTGTCTTTCAAGAAGAACTTCAATAAGGACATCGCTCCTGCTACGATTTCTTCTTGGATTAAACAAACCATCTTGTTGTGCTATCAATTGTCCAATGAGGATGCACAACAATTACATCAGGTCAGAGCCCATGATGTGCGGGCCTTTGCAGCTTCTAAGGCTTTTCAAGGAGGTGTGTCCTTGGACCAGATCCTCTCAGCCTGCCACTGGAAGTCGCACAATACCTTCACCCAATTTTATTTGAAGGATGTAGCATGGGCTGATGCTGACCTGTACCATTTAGGACCAGTGGTCGCAGCCCAGCACATACGCGAGTAACTGGTATCCTTGAAAGGATAACTTGTATATAGTGTAAAGCGTTTAGAAGGAGTAGTGGGTTGTTTTAGTTGGCTCCTTCTTTTTTAGTTATCTTGTTTTGTAACCCCAGCGCGCAGTTCTCAACCGGAAGGGCTGGTGTGGGGTATGAGTTATTTCTAGTTTATCCTGTTCTGCTTCCTTCGGAATCCTTGGGACTGAACTCTTACCTCCTCTCTCCTATAGTCCTAGCCCAGGTGGCTCGGTAGACGGCAAAAAAGAGGGGGGGGAACCAACTATGGTGTAGGGTATGGGAAGGATCCCTAACCCTTGGGCCGGAGGCCCAGAGTTCTGACAAGAGTCCCTGTTGAGTTTAGCTGCCCTCCATCCAATGGGTAGTTATTCTGCATCTGTCCACTAGGTAAGATATATTAACGCAATAAAATGGAAAATTTAATAAGTAAATTAAATTTTTATAAGTTAATATCTTACCTAGTGGACAGAGGGATTCCCACCCTGCCTTCCCCGCAACAAACATTCCCAGGGGACTCAAACAGGGTGCAAACAAAAGGAGGAAGTACGCATGCGCGCGCACGCGCAGTGCACCGGCAGGGAGGCTATACAGCCACCTGGCGAGTAAACAGGACACTACCGGTCCGGGCCAGAGCCCAGCTCGAGGCGTTTTTCTCTAACGTTTGGCGGGACCGGCTGTGCGCCGGACAAATGCATCTGTCCACTAGGTAAGATATTAACTTATAAAAATTTAATTTACTTATTAAATTTTCCAATTATTGGTCCTAGAAGTTTGGGATGGTAAACCAACCTGTAGGAAATCATGGGCTGGGAATCTTTTGGTGTGGTCAGATTTGACCTTTGACCCCTCCTTCAAGGTCAAACAAGGATAGCCAAACTTAAAATTGCTTATAACTCGCTTATTATTGGTCCTAGAGGTTTGGGATGGTAAACCATCCTATAGGAAATCATGGGCTGGGAATCTGTTGATGTGGTCGGATTTGACCTTGGACCCCTCCTTCAAGGTCAAATGAGGATAGCCAAACTTAAGAGTGCTGATAACTCGCTTATTATTGGTCCTAGAGGTTTGGAATGGAAAACCAACCTATAGAAAATCATGGGCTGGGAATCTTTTGGTGTGGTCGGATTTGACCTTGGACCCTGCCTTCAAGGTCAAACAAGGATAGCCAAACTTAAAAGTGCTTATAACTCGCTTATTAATGGTCCTACAGGTTTGGGATGGTAAACCAACCTATAGGAAATCATGGGCTGGGAATCTTTTGGTGTGGTCGGATTTGACCTTGGACCCTGCCTTCAAGGTCAAACAAGGATAGCCAAACTTAAAAGTGCTTATAACTCGCTTATTAATGGTCCTACAGGTTTGGGATGGTAAACCAACCTATAGGAAATCATGGGCTGGGAATCTTTTGGTGTGGTCGGATTTGACCTTGGACCCCTCCTTCAAGGTCAAACAAGGATAGCGAAACTTAAAGAGTGCCTATAACTCGCTTATTATTGGTCCTAGAGGTTTGGGATGGTAAACCATCCTATAGGAAATCATGGGCTGGGAATCTTTTGGTGTGGTCAGATTTGATCTTGGACCCCTCCTTCAAGGTCAAATGAGGACAGCCAAACTTAAAAGTGCTTATAACTCGCTTATTATTGGTCCTAGAGGTTTGGGATGGTAATCCAACCTATAGGAAATCATGGGCTGGGAATGTTTTTGTGTGGTCGGATTTGACTTGGGCCCCTCCTTCAAGGTCGAACGAGGATATTGCATTTGCAGTATTTCTTTAAATATGTTTTAACCTACTTTTTACACTTAAACAGTTACCTTGTTACTTTCCTTCATAATACCATTTGCAGGGCACAACTTTTGTGTCCTTTTCTTCTGTCACTTCTAGTATTTATATATAGTGGAGTACTAGTAGATTCTCTTGTGTGAGTATCAGCCCCACATCTATCTTAATTTATTTTAAATATTTTTTTGGTGTTGAAAAACATGAAATTACACACTTAGTCGCCATTTTCTCAGTCACTATGATAGGGATTTATCTGAAATCTTACATTTTTATAGCGAAATACTCCTACCATTTCCTAAAAGTAGCTATTATGTTGGAGCCATCCAACCCAATGGCCAACGCCAAAAAGCGTTTTTAAGGTTATATAACAACCTTAATCAGCCAAAGGGCTACATAGTAGTCCATCCTCCCGCCACTAGGTCACCTGACCACTCTTTGTTTACCATATTTTGTTGGCCATCTTAGTAGTCAAGACGTGTTTTGGAAAGCTCTGATTGTGGACATTTTCTTTACAAAATGTCTTACAATATGGATTCTTATGACATATCAACAAGAAATAATCTTCATTTGGACACGTTATACAAGTAAATACCTTACAATTCTGTGGATTTTTGGGTATCGTGCGATCCATACGCAGTTTAGAGACAGATTTGTGTCATGGTTTTGCTAGGAACTGGACTTCTACAGATACATTAGATGAAGGTTACTCAAGTTCTACAAATATATGCCTACCTTTTGCTGCTACTGTGGAAAAGATGGTTATTTTAGCAAAATCCTTGCATTACACCGCTACGGTGGTGAATGGAGGTAAAAAGTCTTAGGCATAGGACAAATAGTATTTCATATATATTTTATTTATGCATGTGTAGATATATGAACTTCAATTTACTTATTTTTATAGATTTTTTGTACATTGCAAAACAGTTTGGGATTTACATGGTCCTTTAAATTTCAGTATAAGTTTTGGGATTAACATTATCACAAGGGCTTCATTGCTTTTTATTTTGCCTGATCCCTCAAAGCCCAACTATTATGGTGTGAAATCTTTTGAAGTATATTAGATGTGGCTTCACAGCATTCTATCCTTTAAAATCAAAGAAAACTTTAATGAAGTGAAATTGTATGAAGTATATTAGATGGCTTCACAACCTTCCCCCTTTCCAATCAAAGAAATACTATTATGAAGTGAAACCCTTTGAATTATAATACCTGTGGCTTCACTGCCTTTTAATCTTGTATCCTTTGCAATCAAAGAAAATCTATAATCTTTTGTATTATATTAGATATAGCTTCATTGTGTTTGAACTTTCTTTCCTTTTCAATTGAAGAACAGTTATTGTTTTTACAACACAAAAGCAAGAATGTATGAAAAGATTAATGTAATTGTAATTAATTCCATCTTTGATATGGGAACACTTGACAATGCAATTGGGATAAAAACTACAAGACACATTATTAAGTGTTGCTTTTGAAGTGTACTCTGGTAGGTTTGAGTAACAAACGATCATAATAAAGATTTCAAAAGCCTAAGCATAGATTAATGGGGGATTAGAGTAAGAAATCTAAAATTCGCCAGGAATCTAAAATTCGCCACCTCTAAAACCTTAGTTAATTTTATGAAGAAAATGATGATTTTGTCTAAAAATTGGTATTTTTCAGTTCAAAAAGCCTTAATTTACTATACAGTAAACAAATCTCACCACAATTCATTTATTTTATCAGTATTTTCACATGTGGCGAATTTCAGATATGTGGCGAATTTTAGATTTCTTACTCTAAGTTGTTAAAATACAAAAAGGTGTCAGCAACAAATATACAAATAACAAATACTTCTTTGTGCTGTAAATGTGCAGTGACTTACATATGTTTTATACAACAATAAATGTAAAATAAAAAAAAGCACTTACTTAATGAGTGGATGGCTCATATCTTTAAAATTCTTGCAGCTTCGGAATTTCTTTCGAACATGCTGTTCAATTACCATTTACTGTACTTCTGTACAGCACTTTCCCTGATAATTATGCTTTCCTCTCATTATCACCTTGAGTTCACAACTCAAAAACACTCAGTCAGCTGACACAGTGCCCGTTGACAGGCACTCTACCCTTGTTTGTTAAAAATTAGCTGACTTTTTGATCATTGCTAAATCCTTTTCCTAAATATATCTCCAGTTTTGATGCCTGTACAGGCTAAACTTACCCAATAAAGTCAAGTATGACTTCTCTTTAGATAAATGGTGAATAAGTATTCAAGTCAGACACAATAAGATGGACATTCTGGTAGTTATCAGATCGGATTATATTCTTGGTGCCTGTAGACAAGGTATGTTATTTCAGTTTAAACATTGTCAGCGCCGCCACAGAGGTATTATTTTTATGACCATTTGTGTGTCCATTAGTCCGTGGGATAATGCAAATACTACTGGTTCGATCTTCCTGAAAAAAAAAAGTAGAAGATTGGTGTTGGTCTTACTTAGATCCTATTAAATTGTGAGAGTGATCTGGATCACCATCTAGATAGAAAAAAATCCGGATTTTCCCATTTATTTATTATTAAGTGTCTTGGTAGAGGTGTGCACTCTTCAAACACTCTTGTGTAATGAGTTATGTATGTGCACAGGCCTCTACCCTCTGATCGTTAGACCAAGGCTATGGGATCTCACTAGACTTACACTCCTGAAAATACATCCCAGGACAAGATTTAGTCATGTTCAGAACAACAGCTTACTGATTACAGTAATGATAACTAATTTCCATGAATATCTACCAGATAGTGTTAAAATATTAAGCTTTGATACTTCTTCAATGTGTTCAACACCAGATTGTTATTACCGGTATATTAATCTGATTTATTGACACAAAGGTCACTAGCATAGGAATGAGACATTTGTAGGAATTTGAATCCCCAACAGAGTTCATGTATGGTTATGCAGGAGTAGAAGAAGTCAAAGATTGATGATTGACAGTCCAGAAAGTTTGCTTATTAAAAAAAAAATTTCTTGGATAATAAAATTTTATTGGACTTTTCCCCAGGGTGTTCAGAACACTATGTTTGAAACGTTTAAGCAAATAAATCAAATACAAATTTTATTGGGGTTTGAACTAGGTTCACAACTTCACAGGGGCTCTTGAAACTCTGTTTAACCGTAGTTTCAGTTATTTCTGAAACATTGAAGTTTGTAGCATTGAGGGAATCAAGTTTTACTTTGACCTGAAGTACTGTTCATTTTATCTAGAAGAGAATGGCCACTGTTGATAGTATTTTAACTAAACATATTAAAGTTAAGTTAGATGAAAACAGTTTGAGAAAGGTCTTTGCCCAATGAAAAAATTGATTAAGTGTTTTAAAGTTTAGTCACTGTGACTCTTGAAACCTGCCTCCCTATTAGATTGATTATGTAACCTAATAGGCTTTGAAAAATATATTCATGGACATTTCAAGTTTTTCCTTTACTTATAATAATCTGTCATTTATACCTTTTGTTAACCTTGAATGACTCCTTATCAAAAATACAAGAATAATATCTGCTACCTTTGTTAATCTTCATGTTACATAGGGTAAATTTGGTGTAACAAATTTGAAATTATATTTGTGGTATGATAGCATGTGTATGAATAACTTAAAGATGTTCATGGAAAAGCACATAAAATTGAACAGCTACAATATAAATTAATGAGCAACAAATGAATGTATTGTTAGATATAAACTTATGTTACATTTATTTATGTGCATCCATGAGAGGCATTCACAATATAATTCTCATTTTAATATGAAATTTGATTTTTTAACCTGCAAAATACTGTAAGTTCTGTAAAAAGGTCCCCTCTCTAATAATGGCCCCCAACTCTTTTAATAAAAACTTTCAGTGACCAATTGTTGGAAATGGAAAGTGTGAAATGCCCAGTACAGTACAGTTTTTTATTATGAATAATATATATCACACAAATGTAGCAAAATTTTAATAAGACAGTAATATTATCGCCTAAAATATTTTATAATAGCTGTATACAATTAAGATTATGCAGTAAAATACTTAGCAATGATAATTTTGTGAGCTATGTTTATTAACTGTTATACCTGCAGAACATCAGTCCAAAATAAGAGAGAGAAAACTTAATGAAACATTTTTACTTGTTTAACTAACTGTGATAAAGGCCCATGTTTTTTTTTTAAAAAATGCATGGTCCTGAGACATTTATTACAGAATCTACCGTATCTGCATTTCATCATAATTTCCTATTTGAAATTGTTTAACTTGATTAAAAAATACCTTGTTTTTACCACCATAATGTATTGCATTGAATGATGTTCCACTTTATAGAGTTATGAAGTTTTTGTATTGAGGATATACCTAATGGTAGATAAATGGCAATATACATGGTAATATTAGTGCATCGTACTGATAAAACAGAAATGATTTATTCAGTGAGTGAAAAATTAGTCCATCGCAGCAATTCAGAAGTTAATCTAGTATGTGTGGATAAGTGTGAAGCCGTGAAAGCAACAGATCTAAACCACACCTTGATGCCCTCACTCAGTCCAGAAAAAATATAGACAAATGAAGAACCTAGATCTAGATGTAATCACGAAGATATAATGCACAGTCAGGAATGAAAATACAGAGTGAGGAAAGAAGGAACAAAAAATAGAGAAACAGTGCAATTGGTGGCAAGAAAAAAAATGAGATGCAAGATTGAGAGGAAGCAAAAAGAAAAAAAAGGCTATAAAATGGTTGGATTCCCTCTGGTTTACTTAAAGTGATGAGCTCTGCAGTGGGTGAGTACATGTGTATATACATAATCAATGCAAATGATGTGGAGTCATTCCGCTGCAGATAAAGCAGCCTCTCAGGAGATCTACTCTTTGATGGTCAAGTAGGATTGTCTTGTTTACAGTACTCTGAAGTGACTAAGTTCTGTGTGAAAATTCCTGTGTTGAAAAAGTTGCATACTTGTTGAGAAAAGGAAGGGTGGGTGACCTCCCATACAATTATGTAAAGATGCATTAATTGGTGCAGTTACTAAGACTTTCAGCAGAAGTTACAGCATTGGATCACCAATTAATCACAAAATGATAACCAATGAAAGATAGCCTAGTATGATATACATTTCTGGACTCATCAGTTCTTGTGGATTGTCAGTTACATTCTCGAGGTAAGAAAAACTGGGGTAACATTAATTGTTCCAGAGTTTTATGAAACATAAGGTTATGCTAACTGGCAAGAAGTAGATACAGTAGATTCTGTAGAAGTGGAACCTTTGATATCCACTTGAAATGGTTCTAGTTACGGTAAACTTCCACCTATACCCATAAACATGCAGAGGAAATTTTTTTTATTATAGGACAGTCAAAAATTACCCTTGTTATATCTAACTTTAACTTATACTTGTTCTACTTATGCAGGTTACTGGATTATATATTCAGAAATTTATTTTCTTTATATTTAATTGAAAAACATCGATTGAAATTTTTTTCTGTAATTTACAGAATGTGCAGAGATCACATTCTATTATTAAATGGAATTACATGAATTGATTTCATGTGGATAAAATCCTGAAAAATTGTAACAATCTTGGAATTGTATTTTCATTTATTGGTTGACTAGTTAGAAAAAATCATCAAAATAAGGGAATTAGGGCCAGATTGAATTAATAGCTGAGCAACATATTTCTGTTTGACAAATAATTCTTCAAAAACACCAAACATTCAGATAACATTGTATATTTGTTGTCAGCATGACTATTTGCTGAGCAAAGTGTTTAAATATTCATACGTGAATTTGAAAAACTACATTAATTATAGCTAATCATAAAATTTTGTTTGAAGGTGATAGTAACCCTGTCTGCTTTTGTCTGTAAGATTATGCTCATTATTTAATCAGATCTTGAAATATACTTTTCTTTATTTATTTGGGATTTTACTTCGCTTTCAACACTGTACAGGTCATATCACGACGGGTAGTTGGAAGGGCAGAGGAAACCAGTACATAGAGTTTGTTAGGGTTCTGTACTGTAAACTGCCAACCAACGGTAAGCAACTACCAGCTTTCCCACTTGAGGCCGTGCCAGGATCGAACCCCGGCCTCAGAGGTGGGAGGCAAGAGTGTATACTTTTCAAATCCACTTGTAAATAGCTGTACATTATTGTAGTGATATGTTGTTTTCACCCATGGTGTCCGGATTGGCCTTCGGGCAGGCGGGCGTTTGGGTGGCAGGAAAATGTTTGTCCGGGCTGTATCTCAGAAACCGTAAGGTGTAGAAAGTTCATATGTGGTAGGGACATTGGTGAGGGTGTGTAGGTGTGCAACGTCATGGTCTAACCTTGATTTGACCTTGCCGCAGTGACCTTGAGTTTGAAAATCTTCTCCGGGCTATACCTCGGCAACCGTAAGGTATGGGAAGTTGATACTTGAAAGTTCATATGTGGCAGGGACATTAGTTAGGGGTTGTAGGTGTGCAACGTCATGGCGTGACCTTGATTTGAACTTTGACCTTGCCGTAGTGACCTCGACCTTTAAAATCTTGTCCGGGCTGTATCTCAGAAACCAGAAGGTGTAGGAAGTTGTTACTTGGTAGAAACATTGGTTAGAGGGTGCAGGTGTGCAACATCATGGTGTGACCTCGATTTGACCTTTGACCTTGCCGTAGTGACCTTGATCTATAAAATCTTGTCCAGGCTATATCTCGGAAACCGTAAGGTGTATGAAGTTGATACTTGGTAGGGTCATTGGTTGGGAGTTGTAGGTGAGCAATGTCATGGTATGACCTTGATTTAACCTTTGACCTTGCTGTAGTGACCTTGACCTATAAAATATTGTCTGGGCTATATCTCGGAAACCGTAAGGTGTAGGAAGTGGATATTTGGTAGGGACATTGGTTGGGGTTGTAGGTGTACAACATCATGGTGTGAACTTGATTTGACCTTGCTGTAGTGACATTGACCTATAAAATCTTGTCTGGGCTATATATCAGACACTGTAAGAGGTAGGAAGTTGATACTTGGTAGGGACAGTGGTTGGTGGTTTTAGGTGTGCATCATCATGGTGTAGTTTTGATTTGACCTATGACCTAGTCATAGTGACCATGAGTTTGAAAATCTTGTCTGTGATATTTATTGGATTAAGTAAGATGTAGAAAATTGACACTTGGTCAGGGGGTGTAGGGGTGCATCATGGTGTGACCTTTAACTTTGGCTCTGCCAAAGTATGTTCACCTGCAAGAATTGAGACATGTTTCTCTTATGACAAAGATATATAGATTGCTGCAACTGATTAGTTTATGTACTTTTGTATAATTGTGCTATTACCATCGACAGCAATACTCCAATTAATAAAATTTACAGCTTTGTAATTTTTGGTTTACTGATTAATCTTACTGATCATCTTGCTATTGAAATGTCTTGATTTAATACTTTATCTTTACATACATTTTCTTTTAGATGTTATTTTCTCTCGAAAACATTATTTGGAGCTTCATATAACTGACACTGCTCTGAAAGTACCCAAATCTGTGTACTGTTTCCCTACTTCTATAATTTCATGGTGTTGAAAACAATTTCCCAATGCTGTGGGGAAAGGTCATCTCTGATGCTATTTTTTGTACATGGCATTTTATAGTTCTTACAATTAAAACCGTTTGTTGATTTTTGACCTTTCCACTTTTCAAAATGTGTCAGTGAAATAACAGTGTGAAAAAAGATATTTTGTGTGATGTCTTTTTATTAAATATGCAACACTCGATAAATGAATTATGCTGACATCTAATTTCACTAATTCACTTTTTAATTTTTTATGTTAGTATGATGATTACCAGCACCAACAATACATTTCATAGAATTCTATTCATTAGATAAAGTGCAGACCTTAAATATATGTTTTACAGCAAAATATGATACATTTATCTTATTGTCTATAATGTGTGTCAATTAAGTAAAACATATAAATAATTTAGATTATTACTTACAGGATTTAGCTTCAGTATTATTAGACTTTTTTGTTATGATGTTACCTTATTTCCAGAATATGAGTAATAACAATACAAAAATTGAGGAGACAACAAATGACGCACCAATTTATCAAACAGACATAAGTTTCAGCTTATTTTAAGCAGGGATAATTATGGATGACCCTACTGAATTCATTCATCTGTTGAAAACAATGATTGGCGACATTCCCAACACTCTCAGAGTGAATGTGTAAAGCCTTACAATACCATGGGGGCTCTGTATGAAGATGTGGAAGCTTTCTTTGGGGGTATCTTTGAGTGGGTGGGCCGATTCATAGCCAAATACCCAATAGTGTTTATTGTTATCTCTGTTCTGACCTCAGTTCTTCTGGGATTAGGTCTGTTGAATATGGAATATGAGAGTAGTGTAGAGAGGCTATACACTCCAATTGGAAGTCAGGCTCACCAAGACCGGGAACAGTTAGATAAACGGTTTCCCGACAACACCAGGGCAGAGTTTTATGAACATCAGTTGGTGCAACTGGATACATATGGTCAAATTATTGTCACTGTGATTGATGGTGGTGAAAAAGATGATGGTGATGTACTTGATAAAGATATGCGGAAGGAGGTTGAAGCCTTGCACAAGAGCCTGATGGAGATGACCATAGATGACCAAGACCGTGGACATAAATATGAAGAACTATGTGCCAGGCGAAATGATCAATGTGTCATCGATGGTCTGCCTATCATAGAATCAATGAAACTCTATGATTGTTTGAAACAGAATGACTCATTGTCAGTGTGGGGAAGTCAAGATCATCTGAGTTTTCAACTTGGAGGAATAACATTTGAGAACAACTGCACCAAAGCCAAGGCATTGAAACTTAAGTACAACCTAAAGCATGATACAGAGCATCAGCGCTACCTCAGTTTGCTTTGGGAGAAAAAATTACTTGATCTTCTGAAAGACTGGAAGTCCTCAAAAGTGGCATTTGCATACAGTGTTTCGGAGTCTCTGGATATTGAACTTTCCAATCATCTGGGAGTGGATGTGAAGTTTTTCTGTTTAACCATCATTATGATGGCTATCTATGCCTCTATTGTCAGTACTGGAGGGGACTGGGTCTCTACTAGGATGTTATTGGGATGGGCTGGAATCATTGCAGCTCTGCTAGGGATATTAGCTTCATTTGGATTACTGTGTTTGTGTGGAGTGGAATTTGTGGATACCTGTGGTGTGATGCCATTCCTGATTCTAGGTGAGTACAATTTGCTCATTGGTTTTTTTTGCTCCACTGGTCATGAAATGTATTTGTTGTAAGTCTAACCTATTGATACCAGCTGCATAATGGCCGTATCTCTCACTGTACCATATGTGTGAATGGTGGGTCCAGCTCTGCTATGCTATGAAGTTATATTTGAGACATTAGTTAGGGCAAGAGGCATGTTTGACTTACAGTTGAGTTCCAGAGAGTTATTTGATGCCATTATGGTAAAAAATAGATAAATGTATACTCATTGGTGAAGATTTGATAGCAGCAATAATGTGGTATTACCAGTATATTCATTATCTATCTTCTAGTTGAAAACACAAACTTGTTACATAGAAGAAGTAAATATTAGAGTTTAAGTGTGATCCCTTATTACTGTTTATTATTTTCTCTTCTCTGATAGTTTTCACACAGGGACGGTAGTAACATTATAAGCCATCTGTCTTACATGAGAGATAACTCTGGCCTGTTGGCTACTTTAGTGTCTGCAAAACTGTTTTTAAGATGAACCCGATGATTAAGTTCCCTGCAAATGTAGGTTTTTCAGGTATAAGCACAGAGGTTTTTGTTGGAGAATACAGCTATAAATAATTGAACCGTTCAGTGGTGTGTAATAATAATACTCATTTCTGCTGCAGTTATTGCTGAAGCAGAGATGATAAAACCCTAAGATTTTATACAACTTTCCATGCAAATGTTTACATATTTTCCAGATGATAGAAAAGATAAGATGGATGTATAAACTGTTATACTGTAATTACTAGAATAAGCAAATTGCTTTATAGCAAAGCTGCAATAACTCACATGTGATGATGAAAGTAACAACATATGTATATTTTTACAGTACAAAATTGCTTTTGTCAAAGGCAGTCATAACAGATGAAATTTAGGGGGACTACTTTGATTCATGAAATCTAGTGTTAACATTTCTCTTTCCATTTTTTTTTTTGGTTTTATAGCTAAAATACCAAAATTTTACGATGACAGCACATTTGTTAGGTTTCTCCATTTTTTCCTCCTAAATAAGAATATACCTGGTATCAGTAATTAATAATATTGCTTTGATATTTATATTGATGTATATGTTATTTATTTCCGCATTACTTTTAGTGGAGAAATGAGTGATCTTAAATGCTCTTTGATTACTCAATATTGAGATTTAGCCCATAGAGACACTCAGTTCAATTCAAACCTTATTAACCCACTTGTAAGCACAGAGATGAGAGCCAAAAATAAAATTCCAAGTTTGTTGCTCACTGAGATCTCTGTGACCTGTGGGGCATGCTGACAAAGGATATAAAGTCCAAACTTTGACACTTTAACAGGACTGGGAGTGGATGATATGTTCATTCTGATGTCTGGCTTCAGACGTACAGACATTAAGAAGTCTGTAGAGGAGCGTATTGCCCAGACTTACAGGACATCTGCCATCTCAGTCACCATCACCTCTCTCACAAACATGCTGGCCTTTTGTGTGGGTGCAACCAGTCCCTTTCTCAGCATTAGAAACTTCTGCATTTTTGCAGGTGAGTTTGTCCAAAATTCCTAATTTTGCTGTCATTAACACGATAATTTATTTAAAATTGTCAGGTATGAATCTTCAGGTTTGCTTACATAGTGTCCGATGCAGTTTTTGCAATGCTTGTTCATGTTCTCTGTGCTTGCTCAGTCTTGTTAGAGTAAGAAATGTGAAATTCACCAGTTAGAAAACCAGTTCCATTTCCATGACTTATGAGAATTCTTTACACACCTGTGATTTTTGCGACTTCCTCCCCTCACCCCATCTCCATGCAAATTCATAAAATCCAGTGAACTTCAAATTCTTACTTGACTGTTTCTCTGTATAGGAATGCAATAAAACAGTTATGGTTGAGCATTATAAGAAACAGTATGGAGGCTTATTACCTTGCCAGACACTGACCTGCAACAGTACTGTAAATTACTGTAAATTTTTAAACTGTGGCTAAGGCAGGATCTGCACCATTGCTTCTTTTTCTAATTAATGTCGTCTGCTTTTCCTCATCAAAACTTACTGCTGTAATTTGTCTTTCATAATCTGAAAAGTTGCTGTCTTCTGCAAGAAAAAATATTTACTTTTGATATTGAATTTCCGTCAAAAATTGAAAGCTTCTAAAAGTTTTAAAAATATTGAATTGTAGACTATATGTTAAAACTTTAAGAAACTAACTTTAATCGATGTATGATTGTGTGTTCCGCTTAACAACTCAAAAGACACCCACTTGACAGTGAGCTAATTTTAATATTTAATAGAAAACTGCAAAAGATGAACTGAAAGCTGACTATTTATATGTTTTTGTTGATACTTTGCAGAAGCAGGAAATAGTTTTTGAGTTTAAAATAAGGTTCTTATAACAGTTGGTGCATGCAAATTTTCCTGTGTATTTAATTATATTTACTGATATTTTGTTACATTTATCTCATATACCAGGTGTAGCAGTCCTCATCTGCTATTTTAATCAGTTGATGTTCTTTGGTGGCTGTCTTGTGCTACATGCTAAGAGGGTCCAAGCATCTCGTCACTGCATCACGTGTCTTCCAACTAAAAACAAGAGAGACTTAGAAGAGAGTGGCGTCCCCAAGTCCAAAGCTATATTCTGCTGTGGAGAAACTCCAACAGACAAAAAACAAGATGAAAGTTTCTGTGAAAGGATCCCAACAACTTACTTACCAAAGTTTCTTATGCAGATTCCAAGTAAAGTTTTCATTGTTGTATTGTTTATTGTGTATATAACTATATCTGCTATTGGTGCTTCAAGGATTGAAGTTGGCTTAAAGCTGCAAACAATTGTACCAAAAGGGTCATACCTGTTAAATTTTGTAGAAACAGAACAACAACATTTCTCCAGTGCTGGGCCACATGTCATGTTTGTCATCACACAGTATGTGGATTATAGAAAGGACAAAGTCCAAAAGGAATTAAACATGATATTTAACAATGCTTACAAAACTGGTTTCGTAAACCATGGCTACAATATTTCATGGTTACATGCATTTTTGAAATATTTAAATAATAAGGAAGATAATCTCAAACCACAAGATATGGAAGAGAAAGCATTTTTCACAGAGTTAAAGACATTTCTCTCAAACAACTCAGTGTATGTACATGATATCCAATGGAACTCTGACAAAAGTAACATTGAGGCCACAAGGTTTTATGTGCGGCCGAAACAGTTTATGGACTCGAAACAAGAAAGGGCCATGATGCATGATCTGAGATACATAGCAGGTAATGCCAGCTTTCCAATGCTTGCTTACAGCCCACAGTTTGTGTTTGTAGAACACTACCAGTCAATCATGAAAGACACTTTGCTGGCAGTGGGTATTGCAGTGATTGGAATGCTATTTATTGCCCTGGCCTTTATTCCTCACCCAATCTCTATCTCATGTGTGCTGCTCAGTATGGCCACCATTGTGCTTGGAATGTTTGGCTTCATGTACTTCTGGGGCCTACACTTGAGCGCCATCACATCAGTGCAAGTAATACTCAGTGTGGGCTTCTGTGTAGACTTCACAGTACACATCAGTCATGCTTTTATGGCTGCAAGTGGCAAGAGCAGGAATCTAAGAGTCACACATGCCCTGGAAAAAGTAGGAGTGCCCATTCTCAATGGTGGTATATCATCAATCCTTGGGATTTTAATGCTGGCCTTTGCAAACTCCTATGTCTTCAGATCCTTTTTTCAGACCATGTTGCTGGTAGTTCTATTTGGGCTGGGACATTCATTGTTATTGTTACCTGTTGTATTGTCCTTTATTGGCCCTAGGAGAACTGGCAAACCACGGGTCTTTATACCAATCTCCAATGACTTTAAGTTTGGCGTACAAGGTCCACCAACTTCAACGCATCATCGAGAAGACAGCCATCGAGATAATCCAACTGAATCGCATACAAACACTATGGAAACTAACCTTTCATCAGTGCCAAGTACACTAAGACTAAGCAACAGAAGTATCAATCCTGGAGAAAGTATGGAACTCATTCGTATGGAATCCCCAACTGAAGATGGAAAAACTAACCCTTTAACACCTTTGCAACCAGACATGGCCCATGGCTATTTGATTGAAGAAGGCTATGGTAGGCCATTAGATAAAAAAACAACCGACTGTCAGCAGCCAGAAATGAGAGACTCAACAGTCACATTTACCAGCACCAATCCCTTTACTTCAGACCCGACCATTAGTAGGTCAGAGTTGAACAGTTCTCCTACTTCGTCTAACCTCTTCCCACAACAGTTGGAAGCGAGAGATTTGTTAGTGCACATCAGTGAAAATGAGCCACAGATTGAGACCCCTGCTGAGAGCACTAACCCATTTCTAGAACAGGTAGTTATATATAGTTCCTGTATTTTTCAGATTCATAATACAAGTGCTATAACTTTTAGACATATGGGTTTAAAGAGACTTATGGTTTAAATCAACATTTCATGTTCAATTAAAGTTAATAGCATTGTTTGTGCATTTCAAGTTAACAGTTGGTTCAAATTTGATATTTTGCCATGTGATATTTGTAAACGTTACTGAAACATAATCTTTTTGTTATTTTGGGATGTCATTACTTTGCACAAACTATTAATACTTTTTGTAGGTTTTGTTCAAGTGTGAGCTGTACCTGTCTTTGCTAGGTCATTTTTGACCCAGGCGAAAGTCAGGAATGTATTGGTTTAAAGGTTGTTTCACCAGTGGAGCAGTGACAGATTGAATTTAAGATTTGATAAATTGCAAAATAATTTGACCTTGCACATTCGGTGGGTATAGGTAGCCAGAGACATAAAGCCTATTTCTAAAAAATGATCTTCAGGTTCCAAGGTAAATCCTTGCACATGGAACCAGGTCTTAAATTACCCCTTACATAAGAACCTGTAACTCTTATAGTGAAATGTTTCACATCATGTTGTTGGATAAGCCGCAGGTGCACTGATATAGATCTGTGTGTTAATGTAAGTCTTCACTCAAACAGCTCGCAATGATTGCATGTATATCACCATTAATCTTAATTATTTCAGAATGAAGACCAGACCAACCAGAATAGAAATTCTTGCATCATTAGCTGATGTTGCACAGCATTCTTAATGGTATGTATTTTTCATTGCAAAAAGATTCTTACTATTAATTGGTATGGAAAGAGTATGGAAGGGATATTCAGAGATATATCTTTAGAAAAATTGGCAGTATTTAAAAAAATTAGCAAACAGAAAAATAATTGAACATTAACATTCTAAGTATCAGCTTGATCTTTCATGTGAACACTGACATCTTAGTCTGTGTAATTCATGTTGCGATGTTTTTTCATTCAGTTAGATGAAATGAAAAGAGGACTGGTCTTTAGATGGATCATAGAAATCACAGACGCTGTATATGCTGACTCCTTGAAATCTAAGTGGAGTGTTGAGTAACTACACAGTTGGAGTAAACAAGAAATATACAAAAAGAAACCTTAATGATTGCAGCTGTGGCATAGTTATAACGTAAATAACTAAAATAATGCCAAAGTTAAAAAAACACTTGCTTGAAATAAATGTCTGATACAGACCCTTTTGATTGTCGTTTTAACATCATTTTATATTTTAGCTGAAAACATGCTTCAAATCAACACCTGGTCTGTTGGTATTGAAAAATAATTATGCCTTGGGTCATATCTTGAAAAATATAGGTAAAGTAATTTAGATACACTAAATGTTTTGCTGCTGAATTTCAAAAAACTTTAAACTCTTTAGAGTTGGTTTGTATTCAAAATGTATTATCCATGAGAACATTGTATTTGAATGAAATAATGGGACAAAAGGTCAGGGTAATAATTAAGCATCCCTGAAAGGATGCTTTTTTGTTTTTGCTTCAGTTTCCTCGCTGCCACCACCACCGCCGCATTATGGTCTCCCTTGAATATCTCCCTTATTATTGGAAGCTTTCTAACCATATTTGGCAGTTATGTACCTTTGGCCTGGGAAAATTTTTCCACATACTTAAATTTGACCTTTGGTCTTTATCAAGGTCACATGATCAAAAAATAGTTTTTTGGGTACACCAGCCCGTCATCGCCCCTCAGCAAAATCTATTGACCGCAGAGGCCTGTAAGTTCATACACATGTTTATACTATCAAAAACACGAGCTGATTAGAATTTGGGAGCAATCAGATGAAAATTGACCAATTTATCAGCGATTTTGTCACAGATACCAACAGAAAGCTTAATATTCATGTGAACCTCCCTATTATCTTCTTAAGTATTGCATTTAAAGCCAAAAAATGTGTTGGTAGATAGTAGGAAACCATATGTCTAGAGTCTAGAAAGCAAATCTTTTTAGCCGGTCAGCTTTACCTCCTGACCCCCCTTATGGATCAAACTGGGGTCATAAAAATTGCAGATTTGGTCTTTTTGCCTTATATCTCCTTTATTATTGCTTTTACAGCTTTAGAATGTATTTAGAGGTTATAGGAAAGTATTTACAGAGAGTCTACATAGCCAGTCAGATTTACCGCCTGCTCCCCCCACCTTATGGGTCAAACTGAGCTCATAAAATTCCATATACGGAGAGTCTATATAGTCAGTCAGGTTTACCCCCTGCCCCCCTTTTATGGGTTAAATTGGGGTCATAAAATAGCAGATTTTCTACTTTTTTCCCTGTATCTTCTTTAAAACTACTTTTCTTACAAACTATAGCATTTATTAAAATTAATGAACTTTTCACAATTTATGACATAAGAAAACATTTTTAACCCCAGTCCGTAAAGACTGGAGTTATAGTCATCACCTGCACCATACGGGCGTTGGCGGCGGTGGCAGGCACAAAGCTTGTGGGTGTTCCACAGCCTAAACACCATGCATCAATTTTCATCAAATTTTTAGGGTATGTTTACCCCAAGGGGATCTAGAGCTGATTAGGTTTTGCGGGGTATCTGGCAACAACTGTTGCCATGGCAACACATTTAAAATTTTTGGGTCTTAAAATTTGTGGCTGTTCCACAGCCTAAACTAATGCACGGATTATCACCAATTTTTCAGGGTATGTTTATCCGAAGAGGATCTAGAGCTGATTAGGTGTTGGGGTATATCTGGTTACAACTGTTACCATGGCAACACTTTTACAATTTTTGGATCTTACAGCTTGTGGCTGTTCCACAGCCTAAACCGATGCACAGATTATCACCAGACTTTCAGGGTATGTTTACCACAATACCATCTAGAGCTGATTAGGTTTTGGGGAGTATCTGGTAACAACTTTTGCCATGGCAACACTTTTAAGATTTTGGGTCTTAAAATTTTTGGGTGTTCTACAACCTAAACTCATGCATGGATTTTGACCAAATTTTCAGGATATGTTTACCCCAAGAGCATCTAGAGCTAATAAGTTTCTTTTGGGTATCTACAACTACTGTTGCCATGGCAACAATTTGAATATTTTAGGTTTTAACGTTCGTGGGTGTTCCACAGCCTAAACCGATGCATGGATTTTCACCAAATTTTCAGGATATGTCAACCTAAACAGGATTTACAGATTAGTAGGGAGGGTATCAGACAACACCTGTTGTCATGGCAATGCTTTAAATACTTTCATTCTTAAATTCTTAATTGAGAAAGGGGTGCTATTAAACTGATATTACCACAGTTGCATTTTAATCTCCCGCCGGCCAAGGCCAGAGTTGGGAGATTATGAATCGCCTTCTGTGCGTATGTGCGTGTCTGCATGGATGTGTGCATTTGTCACATTTTTATCTTCCGCCGGGCTTTAGCCCGGGCGGGAGGATTGAAATGATGCATGCGTTAGTGTGTCATGCAGATTTCTCCAAAACTACTACAGCTACAGATTTTTTGTAAATTAATTGTCCCAATGAATTTTCACACCCTTGAAATTTTTTTGGGTTTTATGGACTTAGGCCTAAAGATAAGTGAGTAATAGCAATCTTAGCTACTTTGAGGACTCATAACTCAAAAACTGTTGCAGTTACAGGTTTTTCTTCAAATATGTTGTTCTGCTACTTTGTCCTTCGCTATAAGATGGTACATAGTTTGGGGTCCCATTGCATGCCATAAGTGAGTAATAGCTATTTTCTTATTTGTAGCAAAATAATGACATAATTAAATGTCCAATATCTTCAAAAGTATTAAAGATAGGGAAATCTTTTTAATATGTTATTCATCTAGTTTTTGGTAAGCTATCACATAGTAAAGTTGCAGACCTGTTGCACATTGGATAGCTGAGTAATAGCTGCTGTGAAAATCTGACTGTTGAGTAAATCCATAGTAACTCCAAAACTATTGGATTTTATTGCGTAAAATACCCTTACCTTATCCTCACTAGTGCTTACATGTTGGCGGGAGCAAACAAGTACGACCAAACGAGAATATTTTTAAAATAAATATTCTTGTCGGTACCAGTATGTATGCGCATGACCGCGCATGCGCGTGCACCGGAAGAACCCCATTAAGCCTCACTTTTATTTTGGTCGTGAGGGAGTAAACATCGTTTGACACGATCTTCGGTAGCGAAGAATTTCAACATGGCTGGCAAGGAAGGGGATGTTTTTGAAAAGAATTCACGCTTTCATTATATTGGAAGGCTTTTATTTCTTTTCTTTTGATATTTGCCAGCATTTTCATCAGGAAGTCTGCTTTTTGGGTGAATTTTCGGCCCTTACAGACCTTTTAGATGGTTAGTGGTAGGGTCCTGTTCGCCATTTTATAAGAAGTTTTTCATCGACATTCAGAAAAGAATTCATCTTCTGACCCTGTGCACACAGCTTATACTAGCACGTCTAGAAGCTATACAGGGTCCATCATCTGTCTTATTAATGAACAGAAGAACCTCATAAGTCTTCTGCTTCATTGTTTTTTAT
The DNA here is from genome assembly GCA_964017235.1 of Sabellastarte sp. h YS-2021. Classification (NCBI taxonomy): domain Eukaryota; kingdom Metazoa; phylum Annelida; class Polychaeta; order Sabellida; family Sabellidae; genus Sabellastarte; species Sabellastarte sp. h YS-2021. Next base: position 135,624,245 of record OZ024927.1, on the reverse strand, counting down.
ACAGAAGAAGACGACAGGAACTGCAATTCTTAAAGATCTACCTCTTCACAGATCTCGTCCTGGTGCCAGTTGAGTGGCCAGAATACGATCTTCATCTCATAAAGGGTAGTACCTCTGCCTCCTCTAGTGAGGTGAATATGGCAGAGGCAACCCCTGCAACAGACACTGCAATTTTACAAGATCTACCTCATCACAGTACTACCACAGATCTCTTTCTTGAGGCAGAAGAGTGGTCAGAATAAGATCTTCATCTCGTAAAAGAGTAATTCTTCTGTCCCCTCTAGTGAGGTAAATAGGGCTGGGGCAGTCCTGTAACAGAAGAAGGGTTCAGGAATGAAGGTTCTTCTCATCACATGGTTTCATAACTACAACTTGCAGAGAATGCACTTGGTCAAGAAGATTTTCTTCAAACTTATCATAATGAAACATATTAAATTTCATTGGTCAGTTATTTACAACAACTAAAGAAGACGATCATATTGTTCATGAAGGTTCTTCCAACTAGGAACTAGAAGGTCACTACAAGGCTGGTTTTCATCACTTGTCTACCATATGGAAGGTCTCTGTTGGGGTTACTAATTGTAGAAACACATCAACAGATTTCTCAACAACAACACACAAATGCCAGGAATTTTCAGAAGTTTTCTTCAATCTACCTTGTCTTCTACAACTTTATGGGCATATTTTATTGCGAAAAATACACTTACCATTTCCTGACCATTGCTATATGTTGGTGCCATCCAACTCACTGGCCAACGTTGAGAAACGTTTTAAGAAACCTTAAGAGGCCAGTGAGTGAGTGTGAACTAGCATGTCCCCCTAGTGGTCATGTGACCAGGCTAGTAAACAACCTTCATTATTTTTGTTGGCCATCCTAGAGTGTGGATGTTTATTTTCTTTTCGGATTTTTATTAAGTTTTTTTTTGGACTTTTGGTGGATTTGAGTTCTGTTATAAGACATCTGTGTTGACTATGTCTTCTCAGGACAAAATTAAGAGGAAAAGCACAGAGGAAAAGTGTTTTTGTGGACATTTCTTCACGGATTGATTACCATTTTGTAAAATGGCGACAGGAATGTTTGTCGTTGGATGAAGATCTTCTGCTGCTCAGAATGCATGTTTTTCTTCATAAATCTCGTATTACATCATATGGGAGAAGATTTACTTCATTTTTTAACACTGAAACTGTCGGCAGTCATACTAGCTCCGGCAGGGACAGTTTACATGTTGCTAGGCGACAAAGGAAACGATGGAGACAATTCGATTGCCTCAAAGCTTATCACACGTTGGGTTCGTATAGCCAGGCGTTTGGTAGCAAAGATCTCACCACATCATGCTCTGCTGAATAGGCTCCGGTTGGAATTCCCTATGGTGGCAGACATCATTGATTTTCTTGGAAGCTACATCGTGGGCAAGTTCCGGATGCAGAGTGGATCTTTTACACCGTTTATTTCCTCCGGTGAGGTTCAGTCGGAACTTTTCACGGAGGAAAATACCTGCATGACGTCATCCGAAGACAATCGAGTTTCCATACCTCCTAAAAGGTCAGAAATCGGTTCGTCACATTCCCGGAGCTGTGATTCATCTCAGTAATTGCCATTTGTTTCTGTGGTTTCTTACCGGTTTTTCGGCTGCTCTCAGACCGGCACCAGTACATTTGAACTAGTAGTCATTGTCAATTTATTATTCAGGAGTACAGGTTCTCTGGGTTTCTGCTACAGAGAGCATATTAAAGCCTGGATAATTTTTTGAAGTGGTCTAACAGGACCTCTGGCAGGACATCTTCAAGGAGCTCACAGAGTTTCTTTTATGCCTTGGGCTGTGTGCAGAGTTTTTGCAATTACAACCTCAGTAGTTAGGAATTGTTTGTTGGGCAGTGCTGGGAGCAGTCTTCAACTTGTTACTCATCAGGAGTTTTACAAGTCTTACTTTTCTCTATCTTATCTCTTAGATGATTTTGGTAGAATAAAAGTGCTTTTTTCACTCTTAATGAGTTTTTCTCCTGCTGAACTTTTGGTCAAATGTCCAGGAAAACTTCATTTTGTGATCTCGGGTATAGTGTTTCTTCTGTCTGGGAAGGAGCAAACTCCTACTCATGGCTAGAAAGGGGATTAGTGCCTCAGGGCAGTTTTGTTCCCATTATGATAATTTATCCTCCAACTCTGTTTCAAAAACTCTTCCTCTGTAAGACTTAGAGGGGTTGGGAGTAATCTTTAGGAGGAATGTTTGTCCACTAGTGGCAGATATTCTACATTTTCCATCTCAATATAGTAAGAGGATTCTTTCAACCATACTTTACCTTTTACAGAAGCAACAGTAGCAGGAAGGATTACTTATTCATGTTCCTAAAGCAGTTGTGGACAGGTGTTTTAAGAATAAATGAATAAAATGCGGGAGACATCAGTTTACATAAAAGCTGTGTATGAAATGATCGACAAAAGGGCGATAACACCAGTAAGATGGTGATATCGCTACAATTTTACAGTTTATCGGTTGTGATAAGCTGGGAAGAGATGGCTACCACTAATAGTTGAGGTAAATAAGCCTAATTAAGTACCTTATTTTCATATTGTTGGGTTTTTCGCGAGTTGTTACTTGTAAGTGAATGGGTGTGTTAACGCGTTTCCTTACAGTTGCATTCTTCCATAGCCAGATTCACGCGAATTGTTATCTTCACTTCCCTGTTGATGACAGTTCACACCGGTTCACTATGTTAGTCCATGGTGAGGTTGTGGGATCTATAAGAACGCATCATGCTTTACCAGTATATAGACCATTTCATTGCTTTGCTCTTGGAAATGGTTTATTTTCGACTTTACTATTGTATCAACGGATAGTGAACCTGATGGCTGCAGTAGAAGGCATTGGGTGTTCACCAGCTTATATTCATTAAAAAAAAAAAAAAAAAAAAAAAACATCTTGTCCAAGGCACCAGGATTTTTAGTTTGGATTGCAGATCCCACCTTATGGTACATCTTTACTCATAACAAGCTTTTTCTCCAGCTAATGGTTTCTAAGGAAGCCATTTCTTTGGTGGCGGTATGGCTTCATAGGACAAAACAGTGCCATTGGGTCATTTGTTTATCAGGTAACCCCAAGGCTGTCTGCTAATGTACCACAGATACCACACATTATACACAGATAATGTACCAGTTTTTCTGTTCTCAGGTTCTTAGGGATCATCTTCAGTGGTGGAACGACTTTTCAAATTTGCAGGAGCTCCCTTTACTTCAGAAGGAGCACAATCTCCTTCTGTTATTAGATGCTTTCTTTAAGGGTTGGGATGCACAATTATGGCATCAAACAGCCAGTGGTCTGTTGTATCATGAGGGGTCAAGACTCCACATTAACCTTTAGAATCATTTGGAGGTCTGATTCGGATTTTGAATCTGTTGATTTCCCCAGATATTTCTTCAGTGGTTCCTATCTGAACAGGTAGGGAGGTACCCACTTTCAGGAATGTGTTTCCTTATCTGAAGAATCATTCCTTGGACGAATGCCATGGGTTCAGATTCAGGCATATCACTTCCCAGGGTATACAAATATTCCAACAAATTCTTTGTTCATGAGAGTCAAGTTGATTCAAATTGAATGTGTTTTGGATGACTTTTGAATCTTCTATTCTGATTCAGGTGTTCAATCAAATCTGTCTTTGATTACAATCACCAATGATGGATTTGTTTTGCAACTAGTTTGAACCACAAGCTTGTCTTTTTCAACTTTTCTTGGGATGGACTGGACAGTTTGTTTGGTCCTGTGACCTTGATTCTTCAGGTGATGCAGGTGAATCATTTGGCTTCTAAGGCTCCTTTGATTTTCAACCTGTAGTCATTCCTGCTTTGAAACCTTCTTTAGATTATGCTTTGGTGCCAGATAAGTTTCTTTGTCCAGTGAAAGCCTTGAGAGGTTATCTTGATAAGTCAAGATCTCAGGAAAGGCAAGAAAATTCTTTTTGTAGCTATTAAGAAGGGCTACTCCAAGATTTAGGTGCAGAATCATCTGGATTGCATCAGAGTGGCTAGGGATGTCTTATTTTTGGGATCTGGTGGATCTGTTCCACAAAGGTTCCTTTTAGGGCTTCCCTTGCAGGTGGGTTCAATCATTCTGCCATTGGTATCCAACAACCTGAATCTTAAGCTTCCAGTGTATGTGTTTCCTTTCTTAGACTGTGGGGCTTGGGGAACAGGTGCATTACTCATTTCTTGGGAGGATCTGGACAGCTTTGTGTTTGTTCCAGTGGCTCTCATTCCTCAGGTGATTCAAGATGATCACCTACAGGTGCACAATCATCATGGTTGCACCAGGATAGCCAAGGATTCTTCAGGTGATTTAGAAGATGTCCACCTTCGGGTGCAGATTCATCATGATTGAATCATGATGGTCATGGTGGATGTTCTTGGTTGTGGGACCTGGTAGATCTATGCACATCTGAGGCTTCTTTGTGGTGAACTTCTCAGATACTACTTTTCTAGATGTAGCAAATTTCCTTAATTATTTCTTTAAGGAAAAGAATCTTAAGCCATCTACTATTGCTGGTTACAGAATAACAATGGTAGATTGCTTTCCTTGAAGGGAAATAAGTCTCTAGAACTCTTCAGCTGTATAGATTGTTGACATATTTCTATAGAGACAATCCAGTAGCCAATAGGTTAAGCCTTCTTTACCTTTTGTCTCTGGTCTTGTTTGGTCTCACCAGACAGTCTTTTGAGCCTTTGGGGAAGATTTCTTGGAGGTTATTAACTTTTAAGACAGTCTTTCTTTTGACTTTGGCATTAGGCAAAGGAAGAAGGGTATTCTCGTTAGCATTGTCTTCCCTTACTTTAAATGAGTATTGCTCACAAGTAGCTCTGGCCATTTATTAGCCAAGAATCAGTTGGTTTCGGATGGGCCTACTTCAGTCAAGCCGGTCAATATGCCAGCTCTCAATCACTGGGACAGCAGTTTTACTCAAGATAGATCTCTTTGTCTTGTGAGGTTTTGAAATACTTTTACTTGGGACAAAGGATTCAATGAGGAATTTTTATGTCTTGTCTGTGCCTAGTTAGGAAGGCTTTACAGCAGATATTTTCAGGTCAACTATCTTATCTTGCTGTAGGCAGACTATCATTTTGACTGAGGAGAAGTCAAATTCTGACTCTCAACAGCAGCGATTCAAAGCAAGAATCTTTAGGTTTTAGGATAGTGTTTCTGTATATGAATTTTTAGATGCATGTTACTGGAAACCATAACTTTTTTACCAATTTTCAGTCTCACCTGCTTGGTTTGCTTGTGGTCAGACTTTGATATTGTGTCCTACAGTTTGTTATCTTATAAGTATATGCGTGATACTTATATTGATACTTTAGTATGCATTTGCAGCTGTATGTCTGTCATACTATCTGTTTTTATATTAGGCAGATTTGTTGACTTCATTCAGACTTGGAATTACACAATATGCTGATGACACTTCCAATATTTGTGTCACCTGTGTGGGTGTTGGATGTTTGTCTAGATACAGCATTCAACTGTGGCAATAACTGTCAATTTGTGAGAACTTCAACTACATACTATGATTTAGGGGATCTGTATGGTATGTGGTGACTGTTGGAAGTTTATATGTTGTTGTATGGATGTAAATTTCAATGTAAACTTCTCATAATGTTTTAGTTGTAGGCTAGGTAGTGAGTCTCTGTAATGATTACTTCCTTCCTACAACAACAACAACAACAAGGCTGTGTTGTTTTGTAGTGCTCAACAGTTCCACTGCCTCATCTGGGAGGTGAGTTTGGATCTGAATGCCTATAGGCTTGTGCTGTGTATGATAGCTGTGCAGAGTGGTGTACTGGGTCTTTATATTCTAGTACTGCCCTCCTTCCATGAAGGCTGCATTCAGCAATGGTCAGGAAATGGTAAGTGTATTTTTCGCAATTTAAACTTGAAAAATTTTGTTGTAATTTTAATTTTTATTAGATAAATACTTACCATTTCCTGACCAGGATAGTCCCCCCCCCTACCTCCCCGCAGATTCAGTACTAGGGGAGTATTTTCTGCAACAAAAATAATGAAGGTTGTTTACTAGCGTGGTCACATGACCACTAGGGGGACATGCTAGTTCACACTCACTCACTGGCCTCTTAAGGTTTCTTAAAACGTTTCTCAACGTTGGCCAGTGAGTTGGATGGCACCAACATATAGCAATGGTCAGGAAATGGTAAGTATTTATCTAATAAAAATTAAAATTACAACATAATTTTTCAATTTCACAGTTTACAACCATGCAGTTTAAAACACAGCATATTTAAATGCTATGGTTGTCCATCTTCTGGTCACAATTCTCGACAAGTAACTCTCAAATTTGGGAAATGCTGTAATATTTGGGTTTGGTTTCAGTGGACCAACACTTCATTAAGACATGGAAGTACTACTCAGGTACATTCAAACCTAATTTCTTTCTTTTATTGGGAAGTTTTTAGATTCTAATTCTAATTAATATGTCAAGTTATTTGTGGTAATACACAAGAATTAACAGAATGCATCACAATCCATCAGAGGTATTGCTTTTGGAAGTGACAACCAAGGTTTGAGGAAATGATGGCTGGAGGTTGTTTTACTGCAATATCTAGTTTTAAAATGAATGTCATCTCGAGGTTGGGCACATTCTGCAATGCGGTTTAACATTGGAACTACCTTATCGAATTGTCGAGAATTCCCACAATTCATAGCGGTTATATATTCTGACAGGAATCAACAACTTTAATGGTTAAAGTGTCCATCAAATGCTTCTATACGTTTTTAAGTTCAGAAAAATGTGTACAAGCTTACAGTTTTACAGTTTACTGGTGACCTGTGTGGTTAGTGTATGCATCAAACAGCACACGGTCTCAGCTTTGAGAATGCAAACCGCAAGGTAATCAGTACTTCATTTGCGAAGATGGATAGGTAGTCGCGTTACATGTGTCGGACGCGTTTCTTCCTCAATCCCAGGTACAACTGTATGTGATTCTTCATTGTTTCTTTACTGTTGAAAGAATGCACCTTGTCATAGGTCGTTCTTTTCATTTCACACGGCTACCTTTTGGTAGAGCAACGACTCCATTCGAATTTGTCCGCGTAGCACCACATTAATCAGTATTGTCACCGATGGTTGTATACTGCCGCCTACATCACAAGCTTGCTGGTAGAAATAGAAACAATTAGTGTCCTTTGTACAGAAACTACATTGGGTGATAAGCTTTTGAAGTCAGAACGCATCCCAGCAAAACACTTCAATTTCTTTGGTTACTAATTCAACCATGGCAAGGGTGAAGTGTCCCTGTAGAAGAAGAGTGGGTTATTTGAGAGGTTTATGGATGGTGTACATGCAAGTTTGTTAACCATTCCAGAATTCTAATGTCATTTATAGTATTTAGAACCTATAAATATTCACAATTTTTACACATTCAGATATGTTGTTCACACTTTTGAAAATATATCTGTTTTTGGTGTAAAATCACAGAGGTCTTACCAGGTCTTAGTGTCCTAAAGGAGAGGGTATTAAGAAGGCTATGGATGGGTATATGCAAGTTGATTAGCATAATTCCATTTCCACAATTCTAATGTCATTGATAGGAACCTATAACCTAGAGCTTATAATCCCATTGGACATTCTTCACATAAGTGTTGCTTGGAAATTCCATTGGAAACCAGGAACCAGGAAGTACTGAAGGCTGCATTTCTGATAATGTTTTCAGATTCATCTACAAAACTACAGGATTTTACTTCAGATAATGGCATGGCACAGTGTTGTTTTATCTTAACAAGAGGGACCCATTCATTAGATATGTGTCTGATGTTCTGATATCTAATGGTTCTTTGGAAGCCCACAACAATTTCTGAGGGCCCGACACATTTAGGGCTGTCAAGGTGGGATATCAATCTCTTTTCATACAGGGATAAGTCATTCAACAGAATGTCCTTCATCCCATAGTTTCGCATTATTTGCCAAATTTGGCACACTGCAGAGTTAGATAGCTTGGTTTCAAAGATAAAGAACAAATTATCTGTGTTTATTTCAACAGTCTAATACCCTAATGCAATGTAATGCAATGGCTGTAGATGTATCCTACAGTTGAATATTTCTCATTTCAAAGGTGGTACAAAAATGGGAATTATACTTCTTACATATTACCAGGAGCCCCAGGGTGGCCAGGGATGTGTTGGGTTGGGACCTAATTGACTTATTCTCAAAACCACTTTTGCCCTATGGAATAGAGGAATCTCAGCTATCAACTACAGATTCATGAAAGCCTGCTATATTTAAAAAAAAAAATAAATAAAAATAAAGGCAAGGTGGTTTCTTTTGAATCTGATTCAAGGAGATTCAGTTGGACTTCCAATAGCCTCCTCTCTTCTCAATAGCAGATTTTTGACCCTTTGATTCACAGGCAAAATCTGGTTTCTACCACACTGACTGATACAGGGATGTTGTTCCTAATCAGTTGGGTTCACTACTACAATCATTCATAGTTATGAATTCAATAGACTGATACATGGGGTTTTCATTTGGGTTCACTATTGAAGTAATTCATAGGTATGAATTCAATGGACTGATACATGGTTTTCCAGTTGGGTTCACTGTGGAAATCATTCATACTTATGAACTCAGTAGACTGATAGATGGGTTTCATTTGAGTTCATTTTTGAAATCATCCATAGTAATGGACTAAATGGATTGATAGTGTTTTTTCTGAGGATTGTTCAGTGTAGGATGGTGCTATACCTTTCACTCTCTTTGGACTTGTCTTGATTATTCTTAGTCTTGACAAAGTCTCATTTGAATCATCTGAATCCATGACCTTAGCCTCAGGTAGATACACAGGTGAGGGTGTTTGGTCTTTCAGATTATTGAACACAGAATTGGAAGGAGTTCACAGTTTCTCCTTCATCAGTACTCCTAGCAGAGAACATATGACCTCAGAGGGTCACGGTATTGTTCAAGCTGGTTTTCATTCCTGCTTTTATGCTAGTCTGGATCATTCTTTGACTGAAGATATGACCTTTTGCCCCTTTTAGAGCTCTAAGATTTTATCTTGATATTTTTCAGATCTTAGATAGGGGAAGTATGTGCTATACTGTGCATGTGTGTATATGTATGTACTTTTTTAGGAGGCATTTAAGGAGCTACCATGTCAACAGGCAGACAGTTCTGCTAGCTGGTCAAATATTTGACCTTGGAACTTAGAATGTTTCCTTGGCCAAGGCTCAAATTGCTCCTTATATGGCTGGAAGTCACACTCCACAATTTATACTTTAACTTGTGACTTTAAAGTCTAATGAATGTCAGATTAATCGTTGGAACGATAGTATCGCCATGTGGTTCCTTCATAAGTTGTGTATTGTATGATACATTACAGTAATTGTATGTATATGTACAGTTCCAATGGCCAGATCACACTGTTTAGTGGTACCTGAAGACCCATTGGAAATACCCAATCATGTTCCTGTTTGGGTAAGCATCTGATCTGGTGTAAAGGCCCAAGGAATGGGTTAATAGGTGGTCTTATCCATATAAAGGAGCAGAATCTCCTGTTATTACCAATGCGTCTGTCCATGGTTGGGGAACACATTGGTATTTAGTGTTATAAAATTCCAAGGTGGGAATTTTTCAATGCATATTCTGTACAATTCCAGTTTACTTAATAACAGAATATAACTACATATGTTATGTTGTTATGTTGCTAGGTATGCCTATCATACTCTTGTACTTATCACCACAAGTGTGTTTTAAATTAGTACATTGGATATAAAGATACATGCAGGGCCAAGGCACCTTTGGGAAGGTTGCCAGGTAGTGCTTACATATATAACTATTAAATGTTATTTTGTTAAGTTACTTTTATTGGATAATATAGTCTGGTACTCACAAGATTTCTTGAGATATGTACTTTGACTTTTCATTTTGTTATACCTGCTTTTGGTGGCAAAAATATTAAAAATCCCACCACCAGTATGGTTGTAATCAAGCACTAGTGAGGATAAGGTAAGGGTATTTCACGCAATAAAATGTAAAAATTTTATTGTAATTTAACTTTTTATAAGTTAAATACTTACCTTATCCTCACTACATTCGGATTCCCGCCCTGCCAACCCCACATTTTCAAGATTTTGGGTTTGCAATTATTATATTGACTCCCAAAATTAAAGTGAGGCTTAACGGGGTTCTTCCGGTGCACGCGCATGCACGGTCATGCGCATACATACTGGTACCGACAAGAATATTTATTTTAAAAATATTCTCGTTTGGTCGTACTTGTTTGCTCCCACCAACATGTAAGCACTAGTGAGGATAAGGTAAGTATTTAACTTATAAAAAGTTAAATTACAATAAAATTTTTACAGTTACAGTATTTTCCTAAAATATGTTGTTCAGCTACTTTGTCTTTAACTATAAGATGGCATATAGTTTGGGGTTCCATTACCTGTCATAAGTGAGCAATAGCTATTTTCTTATTTGTAGCAAAATTATGATGGAAATAAATGTCAAATACCTTCACAAGTATTAAAGTTAGGCAAATCTTTTCATTTGTTATTCATCTAGTTTTTGATAAGCTTACTTTCCTGTGTCCTTTATATTTTTGTTGCTTTTGCAGATCTAGGTCAATAGCTAAATGAGTAGATAGCTGAGTAATAGCTACTAAAATGAGTAAATGTCTTTTATCTCTAAAAGTATTATAGGTAGGCAAATTCTTCTAAATAAGTCATTCACCTACTTTTGGGTGATCTACCACATAGTGAAGTTGCACAACTATAGTTCTATAGTTCAAACTATAGTTAACTTATAAAAAGTTAAATTACAATAAAATTTTTACAGTTACAGTATTTTCCTAAAATATGTTGTTCAGCTACTTTGTCTTTAACTATAAGATGGCATATAGTTTGGGGTTCCATTACCTGTCATAAGTGAGCAATAGCTATTTTCTTATTTGTAGCAAAATTATGATGGAAATAAATGTCAAATACCTTCACAAGTATTAAAGTTAGGCAAATCTTTTCATTTGTTATTCATCTAGTTTTTGATAAGCTTACTTTCCTGTGTCCTTTATATTTTTGTTGCTTTTGCAGATCTAGGTCAATAGCTAAATGAGTAGATAGCTGAGTAATAGCTACTAAAATGAGTAAATGTCTTTTATCTCTAAAAGTATTATAGGTAGGCAAATTCTTCTAAATAAGTCATTCACCTACTTTTGGGTGATCTACCACATAGTGAAGTTGCACAACTATAGTTCTTTGCATAACTGAGTAATAGCTACTAAAATGAGTCAATACCCTTTATCTTTAAAAGTATTACAGATAGGCAATTTCTTCTAAATAAGTCATTCACCTACTTTTGGGTGATCTACCGCATAGTGAAGTTGCAGAACTGTAGCTCTTTGGATGGCGGAGTAATAGCTACTAAAATGAGCAAATGTCTTTTATCTCTAAAAGTATTACAGGTAGGCAATTTCTTCTAAATAAGTAGTGAAGTTGCAGATCTATAGCTTTTTGCTAGTGGCCAGACCAGTTCTGAAAATAAAAACCGGTTTTCAGGGCTTTGAAACTGAACAATATCCTGGATTTCGAAAGTTTACAGAGATATGATTAAAAGTTTTACATGAGCGTACATGAGGTACATTCTCAAGCGGAAATATGTATTCGTGAGATATTTTGAAGTTTGTAAAGTTCATTTACCATGAATATAAAGTAAAAATGTAAGATGTTTCCTTAAATGTATATGTTCTTTATTGTTTTGATGAATTATTAACCAGAATTATTAGAAAGCCTAATATAATGACGTTTTCAATTACCGGTACTTAAATATTCTTTGCGGATTTCGTCATTTCTACCTAAACGAAACAAAATGCGGTTTACCGTTCACACCACTACTTTTTGCATAGCACACTCATAGCTACTAAAATGAGTAAATGTATTTTATCTCTAAAAGTATTACAGATAGGCAATTTCTTCTAAATAAGTCTTTCACCTACTTTTGCGTGATCTACCACATAGTAAAGTTGCAGAACTGTAGCTCTTTGGATAGCTGAATAATAGCTAGTAAATTGAGCAAATGTCCCTATCTCTAAATGTATTACAGATAGGCAATTTTTTCTAAATAAGTCATTCACCTACTTTTGACTGATCTACCACACAGTGAAGTTTCAGATCTATAGCTCTTTGCATAGCTGCTAAAATGAGTAAATGTATTTTATCTCTAAAAGTATTGCATACACGCAATTTCTTCTAAATAAGTCATTCATCTACTTTTGGGTAATCTACCACATAGTGAAGTTACACAACTGTAGTTCTTTGCATAACTGAGTAATAGCTACTAAAATGAGTCAATACCCTTTATCTTTAAAAGTATTACAGATAGGCAATTTCTTCTGAATAAGTCATTCACCTACTTTTGGGTGATCTACCGCATAGTGAAGTTGCAGAACTGTAGCTCTTTGGATGGCTGAGTAATAGCGACTAAAATGAGCAAATGTCTTTTATCTCTAAAAGTATTACAGGTAGGCAATTTCTTATAAATAAGTCATTCATCTATTTTGCCTGATCTACCACATAGTGAAGTTGCAGATCTATAGCTTTTCGCTAGTGGCCAGACCAGTTCTGAAAATAAAAACCGGTTTTCAGGGCTGAAACTGAACAATATCCTGGATTTCGAAAGTTTACAGAGATATGATTAAAAGTTCTATACGAGCGTACATGAGGTACATTCTCAAGCGGAAATATGTATTCGTGAGATATTTTGAAGTTTGTAAAGTTCATTTACCATGAATATAAAGTAAAAATGTAAGATGTTTCCTTAAATGTATATGTTCTTTATTGTTTTGATGAATTATTAACCAGAATTATTAGAAAGCCTAAAATAATGACGTTTTCAATTACCGTTACTTAAATATTCTTTGCAGATTTCGTCATTTCTATCTAAACGAAACAAAATGCGGTTTACCGTTCACACCACTACTTTTTGCATAGCACACTCATAGCTACTAAAATGAGTAAATGTATTTTATCTCTAAAAGTATTACAGATAGGCAATTTCTTCTAAATAAGTCTTTCACCTACTTTTGCGTGATCTACCACATAGTAAAGTTGCAGAACTGTAGCTCTTTGGATAGCTGAATAATAGCTACTAAATTGAGCAAATGTCCCTATCTCTAAATGTATTACAGATAGGCAATTTTTTCTAAATAAGTCATTCACCTACTTTTGACTGATCTACCACACAGTGAAGTTTCAGATCTATAGCTCTTGGCATAGCTACTAAAATGAGTAAATGTATTTTATCTCTAAAAGTATTGCATACACGTAATTTCTTCTAAATAAGTCATTCATCTACTTTTGGGTAATCTACCACATAGTGAAGTTACACAACTGTAGCTCTTTGCGTAACTGAGTAATAGCAACTAAAATGAGTCAATACCCTTTATCTTTAAAATTTTTACAGATAGGCAATTTCTTCTAAATAAGTCATTCACCTACTTTTGGGTGTTTTTTGTTGTTGTTTATTTGGGGTTTTACGTCGCTTTCAACACTGTACAGGTCATATCACGACGGGTAGTTGGAAGGGCAGAGGAAACCAGTACATATAGTTCGCTAGGGTTCTGTACTGTAAACTGCCGACCAACGGCAAGCAACTACCAGCTTTCCCACTTACGGCCATGACGGGGATCGAACCTCGGCCGCAGAGGTGGGAGGCGAGAGTGTTACCACTCTGCCACCGTGGCCCTACTTTTGGGTGATCTACAACATAGTGAAGTTGCAGAACTGTAGCTCTTTCCATAGCTGAGTAACAGCTACTAAAATGATTAAATGTCTTTTATCTCTAAAAGTGTTACAAAAAGGCAAATTCTGCTGAATAATTCGTTCACCTTTTGGGTGATCTACCACATAGTGAAGTTCCACATTTATAGCTTTTTGCATAGCTGAGTCATATACCTGCTAAACTGAGTAAAATGAGTTTCCTCTGCCCTCCCAACTATCCGTCATGATATAACTTGCACAGTGTTGAAAGCGACGTAAAAACTCCAAATAAATAAATCAATAAAATTCAGAGCTGTACCATTCTTCTTGTAGCCTTCCTTTGCAATTTGCAAGGTTTGGCCTCAAGATCTCCTTTAAGAAGGCCAGTGACAGGTCAGCTTTCTCCATGTTGTATTTTGGAGTTGGGTTCTTATAGGGATCTTGGAAGTCTCTTTTAGAGCTTATTTAAGTTCAGAATAAGGGTAGTCATCACCTACCTATTTGGTACTTAAACCTTGGTTCTGCAGGCTCTTACCAAGGCTCCTCTTGAACCCTTTTCATTTGCTGACCCAAGTTTTTCACATATTAGACAGTCTTTCTTACTCCCTTCCTTTGGGAAGGAGAAGGAGTGAGTTTGTTTCCTTTAGTTAAAGGTCTCCTCTCACTCTCTAGGGATGGCCTAAGTCATCCTTAAGTCAGATCTTTCTTTCCTGGCTTAAGCCAGTTACCTTCAGGAGGCTCTTCCTGCTTTGACTTTAAATGTCTTAGTTCGGATAACTTAGAGTACACTTCCTTCCTGACTGTTAGATTACTTAGATACTTTCTATCTAACAATTCTGACTATTTTAAGGAGGATTTCTTCTTTGTCTTTCTTCTGAAGTCCAAAGAGGGTGATATTGCTGCTAAGACAATATCTTTTTGGATTAACATTTTATCCTTTATTCCCTCAATCTTCTTTTTTATACATTTTTCTTCATAAAAATGTATTTTACTTTTAAAAATATGAAAGTTTATGTGGAATTGTATGTAGAATTTAATATGTTAAATTTTTTATTAATTTTGACATTTTAATTTGAACTTGTTTTCATTGTGACTGATTATTAACAAGAAAAATCGGGTTTTACTGTTAATGCATGGATGTAAAATTTTGCAAGATTTAGTTCAATGTTAATAATAATGTGTTTAGATCCAGTTCCTTAAATTATATTTCTAGTTTATTGTTACTTTACCTATTGCTTATGTTATGAAGTCATTCTCTTGGTTTATTATTTCATGTTGAAGATACTTTGTAATAAATATTTATGTTTCTATTTTTGAAGTATTTAAGTGTTTATGCTTTCCTCTACAAAGTCAACATCCTCTTCAACTGGGACAGGTCCTCAGTATTGCCACTTGTGGGAGTCAAACCCAGAGGTGGCAGCCTGTAATCAGATGCTAAACTTGCTAGCCACTAGGCCACTGATTATCTTGCTTTCCTCTACAAATACCCATTTACACATTTTTATTTTGACTATTCCATCTCTCTTTATTAGTTGAAAACAAACATTTTAAACAAGGCATAAATTCTGTAGTTCTCATCTGCTCTCGGTGGACTTGTCATAGATGACCTGTCGTAATTTATAACTCAAGGATATGATAGTGACTGTCTTGTGTCTTTGAATTCATAGCCATAAAAATAAGTGGCTAAAAGTTTAAGCAAATTAAGTAAAATCAATATTGTATTGATACCAACCTGTATGTTGTTGGCTTAACCTAGGTTAGACTGGCGTTCTGTCTGCCAACTGTAGCATTACAGAATTGTTTTCCCCGTGTCTTCATTTAAGCCATGTGCTGGCTAATCTCTGGAGTAAAACATTTGACAGTCACAGCTTGGTTTTACCCCTACATCTAATTGGTGACTCGCTTTGTTGATTTTTCTGGTACTGAATACCATAAGTATGATGTTAGAATACCCCAAAATGTACAGAACTTACCATATTTGGACATATGATAACTCCAGAGCCCTTCAGATCATGACTTCATGGCCAGATTAAGAAGTAAAGGCACAAACCCATGGCAAGTGCACATTAAACATAACACCACAAGACACAACCTGTTGGCTTTCATTTTCAGGGTCTCATCACAAAATGTGGCAACAGGAAAACTGGGTGTGTCGAAATATGGCCCACTAAAAGGGCTCTGGAATTTGATTCACAAAAAGGATGAAGGAAAGAAGGGTCCAAATAAGCCTATTGGTTTTACCAAACAGCCTTCAAGGGCTGTGCAGCTACTGTTTTCACCCATGGCACCCAGATGGGCGGGTGGGTGGTGGGAAAAAGTATCTCAGAAATCATAAGGTGTAGGCATTTGAAACTTGGTAGGGACATTGGTTGGGGGGTGTAGGTGTGCAACATCATTGTGTGACCTTGATTTGACCTTTGACCTTGTTGTAGTGACCTCAAGTTTGAAAATCTTGTCTGGGCTATATCTCAGAAAATGTAATGTGAAGGAAGTTGAAACTTGGGAGGGGCATAGCTTGTTGGGTGCAAGTGTGCAATGTCATATGGTATGACCTTGATTTGACCTTGCTGTAGTGACCTTGACCATTAAAATCTTGTCAGGACTATATCTCAGAATCTGTAAGGTGTAATTTTTGGTATGGACATTACTAAGAAGTTTAGGTATGCAATGTTATGGTGTGACCTTGATTTGACCTTGCCATTGTGACTTTGAACTTTAAAATTTTATCTGAGCTATATGTTAGAAACTGTAATGTGTAGGAACTTTATATTTGTTAGGAATATTGGTTACAGTATTGGTTACAGGATGTAGGTGAGCAACAGCATAGAGTGACCTTGATTTGACCTTATTGTATTGATCTTGACCTTTAAAATTTGTCTGCGCCATATCTCCAAAACTGTAAGGTGTAAAATGTTGATTCTTGGATGGGTCATTCTTTGGGGAGTGTAGGTATGCCAAGTCATGGTGTGATCTTTAACCTTGGTTCTGCCAAAGTGTGTTCACCTGCCATAAATGAGTCATATTTCTCTTATGACAAAGATATATGGATTGCAGTAACTGATTATTATATGTACTTTTACTAAATTTTGCTGTTTCTATTGATAGCTGTACTTCAATTAATGAATTTTACAGCTTCATAATTTACAGATATTTTCTCTCTCTTGAACGTTATTTTCTCTACTAACATTATTTTGACCTTTACATAACTGACATTGTTTGCTGTGAGTCTCCTGACTTATGTACTGTTTCACTCCTATATCTCATGGTGTCGAAAACTATTTCCCCGGGCTGTGGGGTACGGGCACCTCTGATTCTTATTTTATTATTTGTTTTGGGGGATCGGGAGAGTCAATTATGCACATAGATGTACACAAGGATGCCCACGCCATAAAAACATGACAATATTCCTGTGATTTAAGCAACACTTCCAGTTTTTACCCCACAGCCCTGAAGGGCTGTCGGGGTATTGTTTTCACTCATGGCATCCGGATGGGTGGTCGGTCGGGCGGCGGGAAAAAGTTTGTGTGGCTTGTATCTCAAACTGTAAGGTGTAGGAAGTTGACATTGTAGGGAGATTGGTTAGGGGGTGTAGATGTGCAATGTCATGGTGTGACTTTGATTTGACCTTTGACCTTGCCGTAGTGATCTTGAGTTTGAAAATCTTGTCCAGGCTAGATATCGGAAACTTTAAGGGGAAGGAAGTTGATACTTGGTAGGGACATTGGTTAGGGGGTGTAGGTGTGCAACGTCATGGCGTGACCTTGAATTGACCTTTGACCTTGGCATAGTGACTTTGACCTATAAAATTTGGTCCAGGCTATATCTCGGAAACCGTAAGGGGTATGAAGTTGATACATGGTAGGGACACTGGTTAGGGGTTGTAGGTGTGCAGCGTCATAGTGTGACCTTGATTTGACCTTTGACCTTGCCGTAATGACCTTGACCTATAAAATCTTGTTTCTGGGCTATATCTCGGCAACCATAAGGTGTAGGAAGTTGATACCTTAGTAGGGACATTGGTTAGGGTGTGTAGATGTAAAACGTCATGATGTGACCTTGATTTGACCTTTGACCTTGCTGTAGTGACATTGACCTATAATGCCTTGTCCGGGCTATGTTTCGGAAACCACAAGGTGCAGGAAGTTGATATTTGGCAGGGACATTGGTCGGGGGTTATAGGTGTGCAATGTCATGGTGTGACCTGGATTTGACCTTTGATCTTGCTTATCTGATGCTATTTTATCTCTCTACAGGGATATGTGATACTATTTTATCTCTGTTATATCTCTCATATCTTTTTACTTGAATCTTGGTTGTTGCACGTTTTGGTGTCTTTTGATGTGGATTAAGCACTGTTAAAGTCATATTAGAATTCATTAACTGTTTTACTTTTGCAACTTCCCATTGTAACAGATGGTATTGCATCAAGTGAGTCACAGGTTTTGCCCCAACTCCACATATAAGCATGTATTGCCACATCTGTATGTATGGGTAATATTCAAAACATTTACACCATAATTCGACCATACATAATTGTGCTATTTTTATTGACAGCTATTCTCCAGTTAAGCAATTTTACAGCTTCATAGCTTACTGAATTGTCTTGTTTTAATACTTAATCTTTACATGCAGTGCTCTGAAAGTATCCCAATCTGTGTTCTGTTTCACAACTTCTATATCTCATGGTGTTGAAAAATAATTTCCCAGGCTGTGGGGTACGGGCATCTCTGATGCTATAATTTTTCATAATACACTTTCACAGACTTTTCTGACTATAAAAACCATGGATGAGGAATACGACAAGATTTGAGTACATTTTACTTCAAATTACATTTGACACATACAAATCATGTCAAAATTACAATAATACCAAAGTGTATTACAAATAATGTGCACAATGTTTTTTTTTATTTATAAAACTTAGCAACTTACATTATTAAATGACTGAAGGTATTTCAGAAGTCTATATCCTTGACAAAAATATTTTTAGACTATTTTAGCTTTTCTAGAAGTTTAAAATGGAAATAAGTTTCCAATTAAGTATTATATTGTTTTACAATTCTGGTTTCACATTTTATTATCCACCACATGCTGTATATAACTTGTACACGGGGGTATACAGAGCGGAATATTATTTGTTCTCCACAACAACGCCTCCTAACCATGGATAATTAGCATCAAGGAGTACCGATTTTTCACTAACATCTTAGAAACTAAGAAACCTACAAATATGTACTGTGTATCATTAGACAGGTCTTTATACACCACTTCTGCTCATTTTTTGTTGCATACAAATCCATGTAGAAATGGCGGAGAAATCACAAGTTAACGATTGAGGTTTTGTATTCACTGATGCCCACGTGTATAAGAGTCTTTTTCAGGTTCTTTCAAATATGGATTTATTTAACTCACAAATCATACAAAATGGTGGATAATAAAAGTAAAACATCCCTCATAAGACATATACAGAAAAAACTATATCACTAGTGAAGATTGACAATATAACACTTGTGCTATACACTCATATAATGTCATCTTCATTTGTGACATATTTTTTTCTGTATATGTCATTCGGGAAGTTTTCCCATAATAACTTATAGAAGTTTTACGATGACTTTGATTAAAATCTAATACTGATAAATTAAGTGCAGATTAGTTTATGTACAAGTATATTAAAATGGTGGTTGTGTTCCTAAGCCACAAGACAAAACACCACTGTATGAGTCACAATAAGAAGTAAACTGTAACTCAGATATTCTGAGACTCTTCAGAATTGAGAAAAATGTCAAAACAAATTCCATTGGCTGGTTTATGCTGCTTCTGTGAATTAAAGACTATACCTCATTACATACAGTACAATATATGCAAACATCAACACTTTAACATAACAGTTTTGTCAGATTTTGTGCACATGGAAAACTTTATGATTGCAATAGGCAAACAAAATAGGCAATCTTACACAATCACAACTGCTGAACAGAAAATACATGTACTTTAAGTCAGCGGTGAAAAGATATAAATCACTGTGAATATTCATAAGTACTTATTATTGCAAGGCAGTATGTGCTTCACTTTGTTTTGGTGGTAACAAACTGTAATAGGGTTTCTTATTACATATTTGCTTACCAAACACTGACTGTGGTCAAACCCCAACCAAGTAAACTTATTGTGGCAAGTAAAACCTTGACTTTATGCTTCATGACATCAGTAAGAACAGTTACACAAGATCTCTTAAATAGCAAAGGTTTAAACTGTTTGGTTATTATGACCAGCAATAATATAAGCTCACCAATTGAATTCACATGTCAGTTTACAAAACAAGCAATGCGTGACCAAATGAATCGGTCATATAGAGTGTTGGTACAGACCCTGACGATTCCCTGCACCTTACAGTTTCCGATATGTAGCCTGGATGACATTTTAATGGTCAAGATCACTAGAGCAAGGTCAAAGGGAAGGTCACCCATGATGTTGCAGACCTACAAATCCTAACCAATGCCCCTACCAAATCTCGACTTCTTACACATTACAGTTTCTGAGTTACAGACCAGAAAAGATATTAAAGGTCAAGGTCACCATGGCAAGGTCAAATCAAGGTCACACCATGATGTTACACACCTACACCCCAAACCAATATTTCTTTACCCAATTACTTAGTATCAACTTCTTACACCTTACACTTTTGAGATACAGCCCGGATAAGATTTTCAAACTCAAGGTCACTACCGCAATTTCGAAGTCAAATCAAGGTCACACCATCATGTAGCATACCTACAAACCCTAACCAATGTCCCTGACAAGTATCACCTTCCTACACCTTACAGTTTCCTAGACTTCGCCCGGGCAAGATTTTAAAGGTCAAAGTTAGTGAGGCAAGGCCAAAGTTCAAATCAAGGTCAAACCATGATGTTGCACACCTACACCCCCAACCAACATCCCTCCCATTTACATAGTATCAACTTCCTACACCTAATACTTTCTGAGATACAGCAAGGACAAGATTTTCAAACTCAAGGTCACTACTGCAAGGTCAAAGTCAAATCAAGGTCACACCATGATGTTACACACCTACAAACCGTAACAAATATAACTACCAAATATCAGTTTTCCACACCTTACGGTTTCCTAGACATAGCCCAGACAAGAATTTAAAGGCCAAGGTCACTACGGCAAGGTCTAAGTTCAAATCAAGGTCACATCATGATGTTGCACACCTACATCCCCCCAAGCAATGTCCCTACCAAGTCTCAACTTCCTACACCTTACAGTTTTTGAGATATAGCACAGACAGGATTTTAAAGGTCCATAATGTTACAGACCTTACCCCCACCAATGTCCCTTCCAAGCATCAACTTCCTACACCTTACAGTTTCTGAGATATAGCCCAGACAAATTTTAAAGGTCAACAATGTTACACCATGACATTGCACACCTCTCAACCAATGTCCCTACCCAGTGTCAATTTTCTACACACGCCATAGGTGAAAACAATACATAGCCCAGTCAAGATTTTAAAGGTCAAGGTCACTATAGCTAGGTCAAATCAAGGTCACATAATGAAGCTTGCACACCTACACTTCATCCCTACCACCGCCCGAATGAAAGCCCATCCGTACACCATGGATGAAAACCAAAAACTACTTCAACCATATGCACATTTTATATATCATTGTAAAGATATTTATTCTTACCAGTTGATATGGCAATGCATTTTTATTAAGGGGGGTGATTATTACAGGTACATAAAACAAATCTCAAATGGCAGTGTGTGATATTGGATAGTTTACAGCCTTATAGCTCAATTGCCAGCATGTATAATTGTAGGAGAAATATAAATATTAGAAACAAACCTTAAATCTGATGAAATTATAAACTTTCATCTCATATTTTTGTAGATTTTGTCATTTTAAGTCGTTTGTTATCAATATTGCCACGTTTTGTTTCAATTTCCTTCATGTTCTGTCAGTGGTAATAATAATGATTGGGGGAAGTACTAAAACACAACTTTTTTTAGAATCCCAGAATGGTGCTGGCTGTTGAGAGGGATGAAATATTCCTAAGTATGACCTGGAGTGAAGGTACAGAGGAAGGGGGGCGTTTAATACAGAGGGGGCATTTATGAATTATTTATGAATGGATTTTAATAAAATTTTCCGTAAGACAGTCACACAAGGAACGGATGGTAAAGTACTGCAGGTGATACAGATCAATATCTGGATCAAAGAATTTTTTATGGGTTTTTTATCATTGCACTAAAAGGAATATTGGAGCTGCTTGACCTAGGTGGAGGTCTGGACTCTTTGAGTACTCTTGTTAGCAAGAAAGGAAGGAAAAAATTCTTAAGCCAAAGATTTTAAAGAGACACCCTGATGCAATAGTGGTGGCGATAAGTCAATCTGACATGAAAACAAGTAAGTGCATATATTATTGGGATTTTCTAACAATACAGTATCCAGAAGTTTCAACCTTTGAAATCTTTTAACCATCTTTTTCAAAGACCATTCGACCCATATTTTTGTAGATGTTTCGTTCGAGACCTCATGTTTTCTTATTTGCACATTTTAAAATATTACTTGGAAATCCCACAGAGTTCTGTGATGTTAAAATTTCTAACTTTCATATTCAATTTTAAAATATTTTATTTCGGCAGGCGTAGTTCCTGTATATTTGTCCTGGTTGTCCAGTCTTTTACTATTTCGCAATATTTAAGCTTGTAAAAGCTCACGAACGTAGCAACTATGGGGTAAACCATGTATAGCCACTAATAAAAGACAAAAACCGTCTGTAAATTTTTGTATTCCTAGCAATATGGCGGCCAAAGAGAAGAAGGAAGTTGTGTACTATGCCACTACCCATGGATGATAAAATATTGGAGGTGAACTGGATCACAATCTGGTTGAAGCAATTTTTATGGATTTTTTATCATTGCATAAATACACAATATTGAAGCTGCTGGGTATCGGTGGAGGTCTGCACTCTTTGAATGCTCTTGTTTGCAAGACAGGATGGAAAAAAATTCTAAAGCCAAAGAAGTTATTCAAGACACACCATAATAAAGCGGCAGTGATCAGTCAACCCCACATGAAAACAAATAAGTGCATCTATTATTGGGATTTTCTAACTATTTGTTGTCAACTGCAATGGGTGTCGAAATTCAGTGACCTGGAAATATGCGACTTCATATACTTGTTGTTTGTATGGGTACAAGCGAATGAGCAATATTGAAAGCATGCAGAATACTTTTTGCTAGATATCATTTCAACTACACATTTTATATTTATTAATATTTTTGTTCAATAATATTTACCTTTCCTTGTGAATCCTTGCAGTATTTGAAGTTTATTAACTTTAATTTCATTTCTCATGAAGAAAATAGCTTCTTGTCTATAAATGACCCAGTTGTATCCTCAATTCTGATTGGTACAGAAGCGGTCTAAATATTCACAAAGGTGCACCCTTTTTCGTGTTTCTTCTCTCATATATGCTTTCCTCACAACTCCTGTCGGTATTTCACATGTTTCCGTTTAAGTTCAAAAGCGAACTGCTATACGATGGATGAAGCAATCCAGAGTGCTGGTCATATCTTTGAAGTAATTATTTTGCAGAAATAAGGGTGTACGATACAATATATTTAAGGGTTTTGTCATAATTGGACTCGTATTTTAGCTGCGCCCACCATATTGCCCTCTTCTAACTTCCTTGTCTCGAGCTTTTTCATTGGACGATGATTTGTAATGTATAAATGAGATTTTGGCTATATATGTATGTGACGATAATGCTGAGTATTTTGTTACAAAAACTGACTCGACTTTCAAATATTTCTTGCTCACTTGTTTGCATTTGGATTTTAATGCAACCCAAACGAGCAGAACAACTATTCCATTGCCTTTTTACGGATATATACTATGTATGTGGAGTTAAAATAGTTTTTAAAATATTTTGAGAAGACAAAGACCTGTTCTTACTCCAATTTCGTTGAAAGTATTTTTTTGTGATTATTTTATTTCAGCTACAAATATAATACTGACACCATTTTAAAAGTTATTCAATACACTTTCTGTTGCTTTTTATTTGAAAAAAAAATCTTTGGACTAGTTTCAGAGATACAGCCATTTGTGTTACATCCCCTGTAAATTTTTTCGATTGTCACAGTTCCGGGATTAAATATTTTCCTTGATGAATTTTGTGTTTAGAGGCAGCCGGCCTATATCGATGTTATCAGTCCTGTTTCAGTCCAAAGGTTATAGTGTACAAGCATGTCAAAAAAATAAATTTGTCCACAAATTTCTATTAAAGTGATGAAAGAATGGCCAAGAAACCGAACGATTGTTTAGATAAAATTTTTCAAAACTCACTGAAAATGGCATGTAGTGAGCCCTCAAAACGACACATATTTGAGGAAAAACACTTGCAAAAACACTTAACAGTATAACGTTGGAAGGCGCATGCATGCCACCAACTCTATAACAACTAGACCTAGCGCATCGGAGAACCGATGCAAATTGTATCCACCGTAAAGACAATGCACCAAAACCTCTAGGACCAATAATAAGCGAGTTATAAGCACTTTTAAGTTTGGCTGTCCTCATTTGACCTTCAAGGAGGGGCCCAAGGTCAAATCCGACCATGCCAAAAGATTCCCAGCGCATGATTTCCTAGATGTTGGTTTACCATCAGAAAACATCTAGGACCAATAATAAGCGAGTTATAAGCACTTTTAAGTTTGGCTGTCCTCATTTGACCTTGAACAAGGGGCCCAAGGCCAAATCCGACCACACCAGAAGATTCCCAGCCCATGATTTTCTATATGCTGGTTTACCATCCCAAACCTCTAGGACGAATAATAAGCGAGTTATAAGCACTTTTAAGTTTGGCTATCCTCGTTTGACCTTGAAGGAGGGGCCCACGGTCAAATCCGACCACGCCAGAAGATTCCCAGCCCATGATTTCCTATCTGTCGGTTTACCATCCCAAACCTCTAGGATCGATAATAAGCGAGGTATAAGCACTTTTAAGTTTGGCTATCCTCGTTTGACCTTGAAGGAAGGGTCCAAGGTCAAATCTGACCACATCAGAAGATTCGCAGTACATGATTTCCTATAGGTTGGCTTCACATTGCAAACCTCTAGGACCAATATTAAGGGAGATATAGGCACTTTTAAAGTCCTCTATGTGGGTTACTTCAGCACACCGTCGATGACCTTGAATTAGGAGCTTCAAGGTCAAATGTGTGCAAGGTTGTAGAAGACATGTATATGTGTCATACATATCGCCTATGAAGAGATTCAACCTTCTACCTATGAGGAACAGCCAGTAGAAAAATGTAGATTATTTTCAAAGAAATGCCCGTGGTGGCCATCTTGTTTTTCAGAATGAGGCTATTTTCCTTCCCAGAGAAGCTTACCCCCCAATGAAGATATCCTGCAAATTTGGTGAACTTAGCTGCTGTTGTTTTCCTCTTAGAGCGTTAACACCGAAAATCTCTCTACGCCCGGCGGCGGCGGCATAGCGAACGCTAAACCAAAGTATCCACCGGATGCTTCTAGTGGATACAATAATAAACTAATACAAACTGATCAATTTACATAGTTGTGAGTACATTTGTGGGTATTTTGTATATTTTATAGTTTTCAAAAGTATGATTTTACCAGCTAAAAAGGAGTGATATTTGACAGGTGAGTATAGGACATAATGCAGAGCCTGCATTCTTATAAATTACATCTACAAATTAGGATTGCACC
Source organism: Sabellastarte sp. h YS-2021 (assembly GCA_964017235.1). Lineage (NCBI taxonomy): Eukaryota > Metazoa > Annelida > Polychaeta > Sabellida > Sabellidae > Sabellastarte > Sabellastarte sp. h YS-2021. The sequence goes on along the minus strand of OZ024927.1, from coordinate 135,598,762 downwards.
TTGGGAGTCTCCTTTCATTAAGAGGAGATTAAGCGCCATAAATGTCCAATTTAAATTTAAGTTTTGGATGAAACTGCCAATTGAATATTACAACTACTCATATCTTGTGTTAAGTAAACAAGAGGAGAGTGCCCGTGAACGGGCACTGTGTCAGCTGACTGAGTGTTTTTGATTTGTGAAGGTAATAATGAGAGGAAAGCATAATTATCAGGGAAAGTGCTGTACAGAAGTACAGTAAATGGTAATTGAACAGCATGTTCAAAGAAATTCTGAACCTGACAGAAGAAAAGGACCAAAAAGTTGTGCCCTGCAAATGGTTTTATGAAGGAAAGTAACAAGGTAACTGTTTAAGAGTAAAGAGTAGGTTAAAACATATTTAAAGAAATACTGCAAATGCAGTATCCTCGTACGACCTTGAAGGGGTCCAAGGTCAAATCTGACCACACAAAAATATTCCCAGCCCATGATTTCCTATAGGTTGATTTACCATCCCAAACCTCTAGGACCAATAATAAGTTTGTTATAAGCACTTTTAAGTTTGGCTGTCCTTATTTGACCTTGAAGGAGGGGTCCAAAGGTCAAATCTGACCACACCAAAAGATTCCCAGCCCATGATTTCCTATAGGATGGTTTACCATCCCAAACTTCTAGAACCAATAATAAGCGAGTTATAGGCACTTTTAAGTTTTGCTATATTTGTTTGACCTTGAAGAAGGGGTTCAAGGTCAAATCGGACAACATCAACAGATTCCCAGCCCATGATTTCCTATATGTCTGTTTACCATCCCAAACCTCTAGGACCAATAATAAGCGAGTTATAAGCACTTTTAAGTTTGGCTATCCTCGTTTGACCTTGAAGGAGGGGTCAAAGGTCAAATCTGACCACACCAAAAGATTCACAGCCCATGATTTCCTACAGGTTGGTTTACCATCCCAAACCTCTAGGACCAATAATAAGGGAGATATAAGCTCTTTTCATTACTGACAAAGAAACACCAGTGGCGGCCATCTTGTTTTTCAAAATGAGCCCCAAAATATTCCCGGTCAAGATTTTATAACGAGGAACATATCCTGCGAATTTGAGATCTCTACTTATAATACCCTTTGCTCTAGAGGGCCAACAAAAGTCCTTTTTAAAGTCGAATAAACGTCCCTGGCGGCCATCTTGTTTTTCAAACTGAGGCCAAAAATATTCCCAGACAACATTTTATGGTTATTAATATATTCTGCAAACTTGAGAAGGCTAGCTATAATATTTTTTTCATTAGAGCAGTAATGGTTAAATCTCTCTACACACTGCGGCTATCCAGTGGATACAATGATTTACTCAATAGTGAGAACCTGAAAGTAGCTATTGCTCAGCTATGCCATGACACAGAGGTCTGCAATTTCACTATGATATAACTGACCAAAAATTGTGTGAATAACATATTTAAACAAAATACTCTAAATGTAATAGTTTTCAAGTTACAACTGATTTACTCAACAGTGATAACCTCAAAGTAGCTATTACTCAGCTATGCCATGAGCTACATGTCTGAATTTTTACTATATTATAGCTGACCCAAAAGTAGGTGAACAACATATTTAAGCAAAATACTGTAAATGCAATAGTTTTCAAGTTACAACTGATTTACTCAATAGTGAGAACCTGAAAATAGCTATTGCTCAGCTATGCCATGAGCTATAAGTCTGTAATTTCACTATGTTATAGCTGACCCAAAAGTAGGTGAACCACATATTTTAACAAAATACTCCAAATGCAATATTTTTCAAGTTACAACTGATTTACTCAACAGTCAGTACCTGAAAATAGCTATTGCTCAGTTGTGCCATGAGCTACAGGTCTGTAATTTCACTATGTTATAGCTCACCCAAAAGTAGCTGAATAATGTATTTACACAAATTTCTGTTAATGCAATAGTTTTCAAGTTATAAATGATTTACTCAACAGTGATAACCTCAAAGTAGCTATTACTCAGCTATGCCATGAGCTACAGGTCTGAAATTTTACTATGTTATGGCTAACCCCATAATAGGTGAATAACATATGAAACAAAATACTCTAAATGCAATAGTTTTCAAGTTACAACTGATTTACTCAACAGTCAGTACCTAAAAATAGCTATTGCTCAGTTGTGCAATGAGCTACAGGTCTGTAATTTCACTATGTTATAAGTGACCCAAAAGTAGCTGAATAACATATTTACACAAATTTCTGTAAATGCAATAGTTTTCAAGTTATAAGTGATTTACTCAACAGTGATAACCTCAAAGTAGCTATTACTCAGCTATGCCATGAGCTACAGGTCTGAAATTTTACTATGTTATAGCTGACCCCAAAATAGGTGAATAACATATTGGAAACAAAATACTCTAAATGCAATAGTTTTCAAGTTATAAGTGATTTACTCAACAGTGATAACCTAAAAGTAGCTATTACTCAGCTATGCCATGAGCTACATGTCTGAAATTTTACTATGTTATAGCTGACCCAAAAGTAGGTGAACAACATATTTAAGCAAAATACTCTAAATGCAATAGTTTTCAAGTTACAACTGATTTACTCAATAGTGAGAAACCTCAAAATAGCTATTGCTCAGCTATGAATTGAGCTATAGGTCTGTAATTTCACTATGTTATAGCTGACCCAAAAGTAGGTGAACCACATATTTTAACAAAATACTCCAAATGCAACATTTTTCAAGTTACAACTGATTTACTCAACAGTCAGTACCTGAAAATAGCTATTGCTCAGTTGTGCCATGAGCTACAGGTCTGTAATTTCACTATGTTATAGCTGACCCAAAAGTAGCTGAATAACATATTTACACAAAATTTCTGTAAATGCAATAGTTTTCAAGTTATAAGTGATTTACTCAACAGTGATAACCTCAAAGTAGCTATTACTCAGCTATGCCATGAGCTACACATCTGAAATTTTACTATGTTATAGCTGACCCCAAAATAGGTGAATAACATATTTAAGCAAAATACTGTAAATGCAATAGTTTTCAAGTTACAACTGAGTTACTCAATAGTGAGAACCTCAAAATAGCTATTGCTCAGCTATGCCATGAGCTATAGGTCTGTAATTTCACTATGTTATAGCTGACCCAGAAGTAGGTGAACAACATATTTTAACATAATACTCCAAATGCAATATTTTTCAAGTTACAACTGATTTACTCAACAGTCAGTACCTGAAAATAGCTATTGCTCAGTTGTGCCATCAGCTACAGGTCTGTAATTTCACTATGTTATAGCTGACCCAAAAGTAGCTGAATAATGTATTTACACAAATTTCTGTAAATACAATAGTTTTCAAGTTATAAGTGATTTACTCAACGGTGATAAACTCAAAGTAGCTATTACTCAGCTATGCCATGAGCTACATGTCTGAAATTTTACTATGTTATAGCTGACCCAAAATTAGGTGAACAACATATTTAAGCAAAATACTGTAAATGCAATAGTTTTCAAGTTACAACTGATTTACTCAATTGTAAGAACCTCAAAATAGCTATTGCTCAGCTATGCCATGAGCTATAGGTCTGTAATTTCACTATGTTATAGCTGACCCAAAAGTAGGTGAACAACATATTTTACCAAAATACTCCAAATGCAATATTTTTCAAGTTACAACTGATTTACTCAAAATACAGTACCTGAAAATAGCTATTGCTCAGTTGTGCCATGAGCTACAGGTCTGTAATTTCACTATGTTATAGCTGACCCAAAAGTAGCTGAATAACATATTCACACAAATTTCTGTAAATGCAATAGTTTTCAAGTTATAAGTGATTTACTCAACAGTGATAACCTCAAAGTAGCTATTACTCAGCTATGCCATGAGCTACAGATCTGAAATTTTACTATGTTATAGCTGACCCCAAAATAGGTGAATAACATATTGAAACAAAATACTCTAAATGCAATAGTTTTCAAGTTATAAGTGATTTACTTAACAGTGATAACCTAAAAGTAGCTATTACTCAGCTATGCCATGAGCTACAGGTCTGAAATTTTACTATGTTATAGCTGACCCAAAAGTAGCTGAATAACATATTTATACGAAATTCTCTAAATGCAATAGTTTTCAAGTTACAAGTGATTTTACTCAAGATGGTAGTTACTGAAAAGCCCAAAAGTAGCTATTACTCACTTAGCTATTGAAACAGACACCCAAGTTACTCACCATGTTGTAGCTATGAAAAAAGTAGCTGAATAACATATTTTAACAAAATGCTCTAAATGCAACACTTTTCAAGTTATAAGTGATTTAGTGCATGATTTCATGAATTTTAATGCATTAAAAATTATTAAAAAAATTTATTAAAAAAAAAGTAAGACCGATCCAGGTCTCATACTCACACAAGAGAATCTACCTCTGGCCTAGTACATATATGCAAGTTAAGAGAGAAATCCCTGCAATAGTCACTGAGAAAATTGTGATAAAGTGTTGAAATTTTCACACTTTTGGTGGGGGTACCTCCCTTGTAACGTCTCTAGCAAACAGACGAACAGACAGATTTTCATGCCTTGAACAATTTTTCATCCTCGATAGATAAGGTATCTTTTTAAAAAAACAGCATGTCTCTAGGCCTTGTAGTTTTGGAGAAGAAGTTGTTCACGCGGACGCGTACGCGTACGCCCACGCCGCAGAGTGACGACATAATGTCAGCTGACTGACAAGTCAGCTGACATAAAAAGCAACATTTAACTAGATTGGGCCAACTCGGCGCCAACATATCCCCAGACAGGTCATCACTCACGCCACAGGTTTTGATCGGGAATTTTTTAAAACATAATTACCCATTATTATATGAACTTCAGCACATCAATCTACTCTGTTTATATCTTCCAAGGAAGATGGTGTATCCCCAGACGCCGAATACATAACTGAAATTATATTTTCAATCTTCCTGCAATGATAACTCTAAACCTATTTTCAAAGTATTTAAATGATTGATGATTGAATGTCCATTCTAAAATAATAATCCCAAAAGAGCATATCTGTTTCTATATTTGTTGACAAATAAAATATTATTTTTAACTCAACTCATCATACTTTTCAATCTTCCTTCAAAGTATTTAAATGATTGATGATTCAATGTCCATTCTAAAATTCATAATCCCAAAAGCGCATATCTGTTTCTATATTTGTTCACAAATAAAATATTATTTAAAAAAAAATTATTTATATTATTATTTTATTATATTATTTTTAGAATTTGCAAATTGTTTTCAGTTATTCATTTCCTCTATACCTATATATGTGGTCCATATATATGCAACCTAAATATGTGACACAATCTCAGTTCTGACTCCCCTTTGTGTTATATGTAATGAAGCCCACCACCTCCCACCCCCACCCCTCTCCCCTTCTCCACACCTCTCTCACTATTACACAAGATCTGCAACCCCATTGAGTTCTTTGTTTCTCATCTGATATCATTAAATACCTTTGTTTATTTAGTGTCACTCAATATAGCTGGAGGTCCCAGAGGTGGGTGGGGGGAATCCGGGTGGGGGATGCATAAATGGTAAACAAACAATCTATATAAAAGGGGTACTCAAATACAAAAAGAATTGAGAATTTTAAGTATGTGATTATCAACTGAAATGAGTTCATAACTGTAGGAGCTGTGTCAAAATTAACTGAGGCAAGTTGAATAAAACTGGGCTAGTTGAGGGTTAAAAATCCCCTACTTTTACTACATAAGGATATAATTTCATTAATATTGGGACTTAAAGCTCACTTAAAGTGTCCATTTTGTCTACTTGAATATGTTTAACCAGTTTCATTTTAAAAAGTTAAAAACTCAGCAAGCAGAGGTATAACACACAAAAATAAGTTCTTAAAAGACTAAGATAGCCATAACATTATTAATATTCAAAATTTAAATAGACAGGCATTTCCTTTTAAAAATTCAAAGATTTCAGCTCTATAACCCACATAGTTTGACAGTTACTGGGCTTTAAAGTGGCATAATGTCCATAAATTGGGTTTCTGTGGGCATTTTACAATTGTTAAAGAGACCTTAGCAATTAAACAACAGATCTGAAACTTTTTGGGGGACATACATAACAAACAAAAATTATATATAATACAGTTTAAGACTTGTCACACTAAGCATTTCCAAATAACAGGGCAAAATACGGAAAAAATGTCCAAAAAGGCACTTGGGCGAGTGTCTATGGCCCTCATACACAGGTTAAATGTCTACTAAAAACCTTGATTTTCGGCATATGTAAAAAGGACATAATAATGCATTCCCAGATGGGATTTCAGCTCCATCAATCACATAGTTTAACAGTCACAGGGCTTAAAGGTGGTTAAAAAGTCCAAATATTGGGTCTCTGTGGGCCTTTTAGAGATCTCGATGTGGCTTTCAAATTAAAGCTTCAGACTTAAAATTTGTTACATACTAAGATTACACATAGAATATGTATCTAATAAAGTTTGAAACTTCTCAGACTTACCATTTCCAAGTTACAGAGCAAAATATGTGAAAAATGTCTTAAAAGGGTCACTCAGGTGGGTGTTTAAGGTCCTCATACACAGGTTAAATGTCTACTTGAAGCCTTGATTTTTGGCACATGTAAAAAGAACATAATAATGTATTCCCAGATGAGATTTCAGCTCTATCAGTCACATAGTTTAACAGTCACAGGCCTTAAAATTGGCAAAAAGTCCAAATACTGGGTCTTTATGGGGCCTTCTAGAGACCTAAATGTGGCCTTCAAATTAAAGCCTCAGACTTAAAATTTGTCACATACTAAGATTACACATAGAATATGCATCTAATAGAGTTTGAAACTTCTTAGACTTACCATTTCCAAGTTACAGGGCAAAATATGTGAAAAATGTCTAAAAATGGTCACTCGGGTGGGGATTTATGGTCCTCATACACAGGTTAAATGTCTTCTTAAAGCCTTAATTTTTGGCACATATATAAATAACATACTAATATCTTCCCAGATAGGATTTGAGCTCTATCAGTCACATAGTTTGACAGTCACAGGGCTTAAAAGTAGCAAAAAGTCCAAATATTGGGTCTTTGGGAGCCTTTTAGAGACCTCAATTTGACCTTCAAAATTAAAGCTTCAGACTTAAAATCTGTTACATACTAAGATTACACACAGAATATATATCTAATACAGTTTGAAACTTCTCAGACTTACCATTTCCAAGTTACAGGGAAAAAGATGTGAAAAATGTCTTATAAGGGTCACTCGGGTGGGTGTTTATGGTCCTGATACACAGGTTAACTGTCTATTAAAGGCCTAAATGTTGGGGCACATATAAGAAAACACATAGATATATTCCCAGATGATATTTAACTTAGATGAGAGACATAGTTTGAAAGCTACAGTGCTTGAAAGTGGCAAAAAGTGCATAAATTGGGTCTCTGTGGGCACTTTTGAGACCTTAAGTCGACCCCTTTGGGTAAACCTACAGCCCTAAAATTTTCTACAGACAAGGATTACATATCAAAGTTATACCTAGCGCAGTTTGAGACTCATCAGAATTACCACTTCCAAATTATAGGGCAAAATATGTGAAAAGTATAGCAAAAAATCCCCAAGTGGGGGTATTTATGGGCCTCAAACACAATTTTCTCCTCAACTTAAAGTCGTGATTTTCGGCACATGTACTAAGAACATATTAATGTGTTGTCAGGTAAAATTTCAGCCAGCTGAGCATCATAGTTTGTGACCTACAGGGCTCTAAGTGGCCAAAAGTCCAATTTCTGACCTTAAGGTGGCCATAAGTTCTTTTTTACTGGGAGTTTAAGGTCACCTTAAAATAGGGATCTTCCTTTGGGCACCCTTAACATGTGTACCAAGTTTGAAAAAAAAATATTAATTTGTTTTTGAGTTATCGCGTCCACAAGGAAATTTCTACGGCGGCGGCGGCGGCGGCGGCGGCGGCGGCGCGACGGACCTGAATCCAATATATCCCCGACTTTCGTCTGGGGATATAATTAAATAACACATTGGGCTACAATATTTTCATCAAAAATATAGGCCATAGAAATTCTCTAGAGACTAGTTGTCAGTGGAAGTTCAGATTCTTCACTTCAGTTTTTACTAAACTCTTAATCTGTTACAATGTACTTACCAAATAAGAAGTCAGTTTTCGTGATTCCCTAGGTCACTCAGATAAACAAGATTTAGTGAAATGTCCCTTAATATAAGGTATCTGGTCAATCAAATATAATATCTTTTTATTGGCAATGGAAACTATAAAAATTCAATGAAACATATACATTAAGTGCATATTAGTGTGAAACATTATAAAGACCGGAAGTGCGCAGTGAACGAAAATCCGTCTGTGCGCATAGAATTAGCACGGAGTAAAACCTCCAATAACAGCCCGCTTAGAAACGGAAGTGTTGTTTTGATTGCTCGAATGTGTGTCGGTAGTAAGATTGTCTGCTTTTACGAGAGCGATCATGCATTCAAAACAATATGGCGGCATCCTTGTTCGTTTCACCTCATCAAAATAAAGGCATGTTTCTTGAAACCAGATAGGCCGGTCTTTATAATAGTAATAAATACCTCATGCTCGGGAGTTTGTTACAGGATATACGCCTGTGTTGCAAAAATTCTTTAATAATGCCCTCGCGCTCTGGCATTATTTGGAATTTTTGCCGGGCGTATATCCTGTAACAGACGCCCTCACACTCAGTATTTATTACTACATTAAAACATTACATCGATTCATTGAAAAATACACATTTAACTTAGCTGAACTTTTTTTTGTAAACAGAAAGATTATCCAAAAATATGCAACTGGAAAGTGAAAAAAAAATTGTTTTCAATCATAGACAGATGGATCTGAAAAGTTTACTGGCAATATCGACCTACATACCAGTTACATTCTACAGTTGTCAAAGTATGTTTTTAGTAACCTTGCAAAATTTTCAAGAAAAATGATAATGGCTAATCACTCCTGCACACAAGTACCAGTTTTATTACTCTGGGATCAGATAAAGATATCTGGACTTTTCCTCAAATCTGAGCTGATCTGGGAACTTGTGTGTAGGAGTGTAATGTAGAATAATGTTTTCTTGATGTGACCTTGTTTAAGATCAAATGTCTACATATGAACTTTTTAAAAAAATGACTAGTGATTAAAGTCTACTAAATTATAATTATATGGGTTATAAATTAAAAGATATGGGAGTGAGGTCATAACGTAATATTGGCAGTGTCAAAATAACGGTGGTACGAAATAAGCGTCCATATCACAGGATACTTAACACTACAGAATAACATGTATGATAACAAATGTGAGCATTCCAGTAAAGGCATTTAGTGACTAGCATTACTGAGCTTAATGTGAAAACTGAAATACTACTGAAGATTGGATGACTTTTTCACAGGTAATGGGAACCACAAAATCCAGAACATTCAAACAGAAGTCAACATTGAGGAGTTTAGTGCATTATCCTGATTTACTGAGCAAGACGCCAAGCTCTGGGAGATAAATTAGAATATAAACACCTCAAAATCACAATGAATGGCAACACTTACATTTGAAAGTAACATTACAATGGAACACTAAAGGAATATCAGAACGTCACAGAAATGCTCCAGTATAATACACCAATCTGTAAATATGCTTTAAAGAGTAAGAAATGTTAAATTCACCAGTGTGTGAAATTTGACACCAGAGGGTAGCGTTTAATAGTAAAAAAAAATAACAACACTTTGTGCCAATTTGGCATCAGAGGAGTCAAAAGTCCTGTTGTAGTTACAAAAATCATGTGTTATGGAAGTAGAAGGGAGTTTTACTGGTGAATTTCACATTTTTAACTCTACACACACTACTACACAGATCCAGGAACAACATTCATAATGTCTTCATTTGTGGCAACAAACTGCAGGAAAGCAGTGCAAATGCAATAAAATGCATATACGTGACACAACATTTAGCAGCAGTTTCTACAGCATTAATAGATAAAACATACAAAAATGAGGGGGCAGATGTAATTATATACTATTTAGAGGCTAATGCCAAAAATTTAACACATTCCACATTAAAACAGAAGTGTATTAAATTTAACGCTTCTTCAAAAACTTTTCACAGTCATTGAGGTAGCATATTAATCCATATTTATGCAATTTAGCCACCTCAAATTACTCGATTCATTTTGGTACATTTAACATCACCTGAAAACATTCTTGCTTTCTGCCATTCAATATAAATGAATACATAGAATTATTAAATAATGGATTAAAATCTGTTCAGACAATTTCTGAACAATGAATTTAACCTTAATGGAGTCATCTGTGGCAGCATCATGCTAAAACAGAAGCGAGTGTGACATTGTTACATTTGTTATAACTTTTAAAATATCATAAAAAATTAAAATTCATTTATGTGCAACACTAAACCTCTAAAATAGACCAAACTGATCTAAATTAATTCTGGTGATGATAAATACAATGACAAACCACACCAGGAAAGTTTTAACTCCAAGAAGACCCTGTCTGTTAGTCAAGCGAAAATAGTGAGGTTTATTAAAAACGCAATAATTTAAATCAGGCTCAACCAGCAGTATATTGTGATAGCATTGTCCTTCACCACTGTGTAAAATGAGCATCTTGGCCAATTGAAATTTGAATTGATCTGGGTTCAACATTTAATGTTGCTTTACTACACTGTGTTATCACAATAGGTAGTTTTTTTGGCAAGAAAGCAGTAAATAATTGGAACTCTAGACTCTGAATTGCATAGCAAACATTTGGTATGCAAATACATGTCCCAAATATCCAGTTAAAAACATTACAAAGATTCAAATTTAAAGATTGAAACTACACCACTCTGCTACCTTGGTATTACACTGTGTTTTCACAATAGGTAGTTTTTTCAAATTCTTGTAAATATTACGCTTGAAGAAAGCTAAGCTGTTTGCTATCTCTTATATCTTTACCCTGTGATCTATCCAGGTTGATGGCAGTAGAGTTACAGGTTTGTGGTAAATTCTTTTAATCTATGGTTTAAATAGGTACCATAGTTTCATTCAACAGCATATTTAAAAGGATGAAAGGATGGATTATTGCAATTGATCTGTATATGTAGAGCTACATATGCAGGGTTCATATACTGGTCCCATGCTTTGAAGCACCCATGGGCAATGTAACCAAATATTTGCAAAAGTTGGGGACGGGTGTTCATGACAATGAAAACCAGCCAGGTAGTCTCAAAACATTTTCCCAAAGTTATGTCCTTGCATTTTAGTATACACCAACTGGAAGTAAAGTGTGGTTGATGTAAACAATTCTCTCTGCAATGAAATATGAAATAACTGTTAAAATAAGGAATATCATGTAAAGTTATCAAACTTGGTTTACTCTTGGCTTTATAGAAGTAACTTACCCTGGAACAATATAGTAGCAATTTTTTGGGTGATAATGTGAGATCACGGTAGGGGAGCTAACAAAATCATGGACGAATAGAGCATAACACCAGTATATGAGCTGGTGTTGTCCACAGCTGGAGGTGAGAGTAAAGTGATTAAATTGCAAATTTTAATTAGTAAATTAAATTTTTATTAGTTAATACCTTACCTACCAGACGATGGCTATAGCCCGGCGCAAGCCGGTCCCGCCAAACGAAAGAAAAAAGACGTCCCGGGTTTCACCCCGGGCAGGACCGGCACACTACAATCCACTCGCCAGGTGGCCTAGTTCCTGCCTCACTCGCCAGAGGGACGTGACGTCATAGCATCTTTTTCGTCCCTAAGGTTGAATGATGAAGGCTGGAAGCGGGGAAGGCCGGGTGGGAATTTCCCGTCTGGTAGGTAAGGTATTAACTAATAAAAATTTAATTTACTAATTAAAATTTGCAATTTCATTGCGTTAATACATCTTACCTACCAGACGATAGCTAGAATAACTACCCAGTGGAAGGAGGGCAGCCTTCTGAAGATTGGAGAGAACTCTTATATTATACCTAGGTGTGAGGTTCTAGTCCTTTGAGGAGACAAGTTAGTCTCAAGGGTATCTAGACCTACCTGCCCCCCCCCCCCCCCCCCTTTTTTTGACTGCTCTGAGGGGAGGAAGAGAGCAAGAGTTCAAGTCCATGATTCCCACGGTTAACCTGGAAGAGTAGGGAAAGTCCTATACCCAGAGAATTACTCTGAAGTAAAAAACTTTGAGAAGCCAAGGCATAGGCTAAAAGTGAGCCTGCACCTAAAACTAACTAGTATGTACACTATATATAATTATAAACAAAGACGCTTAGGGGACTAGTGGTGGATCTGCTGGGCCGCCACCACAGGACCCAAGTGAAAAAGCTCCTTATCTGCCCAGGCAACATCCTTAAGGTAAAACTGTGTAAAGGTGTTGTGGGACTTCCAGTGGCATGCTGCTAGAATCTGGTCCAGAGATATGCCACCTTGAAAGGCTTTGGAGGCCGCAAAGGCCCTAACATCATGGGCCTTGACCTGATGTAAGGTCAAGGACTCTTGGTCAGAGAGATCATAACACAACACTACTGTTTGTTTGATCCAGGACGAGATAGTGGCAGGAGAGATGTCCCTGTCAAAACCTTGTTTGAATGAGACAAAAACTAACTCCTTTCCCGTTCTTAGGTCCTGTGTTTTGTCCAGGTAGTAGCGCAGAGCCCGAACGGGGCAAAGGGATCTGTCTTCCTTTAAAGACTTATCCAGAGTGGGGGCTAAGGCCGGGATGACCACAGGGGCCACGCACTCTGGTCCCTCTTTTGCCAAGTGATTTTTCGCCAAGAAGCTTGGTGATGGGTAGAGGGAAACTTTGGACCAATCAGCTTGGTGTCTGATATTTTTGTTTAACCAAGCGTGTATCTCACTTCTGCGTTTTCCTGAAGCCAGGGCTAGGAGAAAAACAGTTTTGAAAGTAAGGTGTTTCAGAGAAGCTTTTCTGAGGGGTTCAAAAGGTGCTTTTGTAAGCTGGTGTAAAACTAGGGAGAGGTTCCAAGCAGGGACCCCCCTTCGTCCTTTGGGTCTATCCCTGTGAAAACTGTCTAACAGTCTAGTCAAATTTTCCTCCTTGCCGACATTAATCGAGGTATTTCCCAGTTTGTCTGCAATGGCTGACCTGTAACCGTCAATGGTGCTGGGCTGGAGATTTTTCTCCTGGAAAAGGTGCAGGAGGAAATCTGCTATTTGTCTTATAGATGGGTTCCTGAAGTCCACCTGACTTGTTTCGCACCATCTGATAAAAACGGCCCACTTCGCTTCGTAGACTGTTCTGGTTGAACGTCTTTGAGGCGCCTCAATTCTTGACGCCACTGGGCTAGAGAACCCCTGCTCCTTGATTGTCTGGGCTCTAGGAGCCAGGCATGGAGATTTAGGTTTGTCAGATCCCTGTGACGTGCCTTGTTGAAAGGTTGGGTCACTAGATCTGGGTGGTGTGGAAGACAAAGAGGAACCCTCGCAGAGAGCTCCACTAGGTCCCAAAACCAAGGCATGTTGGGCCATCCCGGGGCAATCAGGATTGCTCTGCGATACCAATGATCTGACAGTTTGCTGACCACCTTCCCCATCAGAGACACTGGGGGGAAGAGGTACATGTCCAGGTCCTCCCAGGACAATGTCAGAGCATCCACTGACCAGGCCTTTGGGTCTGGAATTGGGGACACAAACTGAACTAGCTTGCAGTTGTACCTTGTTGCAAACATGTCCACTCGGGGATAATGCCAGGTTTGACAAAGGAGGTCGAAGGTCTCTTGATGGAGGGACCACTCCGTCTGAATGACCTGCCTTTGGCGAGACAATTTGTCTGCAATTACATTCAGACGGCCTGGAATGTGTCTGGCCTTCAGTACTATTTGATTGAGGCTGCACCAACATAGGAGCCGCCAAAGAAGGGCACAGAGTGAGCCTGACCTCATACCTCCTTCCTTGTTGATGTATGCTACAACCGTAGTGTTGTCTGTGGCAATCAGGACGACCTTTCCTTGCACTAAATGTTGTAATCTTTTTAGTGCTAACAACACGGCTTTTAGTTCTAAGAAGTTTATGTGCAACTTGCTTTCGGGCACTGACCAAGTACCGCTTGCTGTGAAGTCGCCTAAGTGAGCACCCCAGCCTTCTTTTGAGGCGTCTGTAAAGATTTGAACTGCGTGTCGCAGGGGGTGTAAGGGCTGACCCTTTAGGACATTTTCCTCTTGGGTCCACCACTGCAGGTACTGATGGAGAGACCTTGGAATTGGGATCTCCTTTTCCAGAGATTCTGGGACTCTCCAGTGCTTCTTGAGGTGCCACTGAATAGGTCTCATGTGCAGTCTGCCTAGGGGCACCTGTTTTTCTGTCGCAGTGAGAAGACCTATAAGAGACATGAAAGTTCTCACTCGGCAAAATCTGTTCTGTAAAAGCACTGTTATTTTTTGTTGAAGGGCTTCCCAACGGTTTTGAGTAGGCCTGACTACTCCGTTGAGTAGGTCGTACTGGTAGCCTACGAAGTCGAAGACTTGTTGGGGTTCCAGTTCTGACTTTTGCATGTTTACCATCCAGCCCAACTCCTGGCAAAGGGCTAGGAGGGACTGGGTTCCCTGGTGGCAAGATTCTTTGGTAGGGGCTCGAATCAACCAGTCGTCTAGGTACTGGTGGATTCTTATACCCTGTGACTGAGCCATTAATTTGACCTCTTTGACCACACCAGTGAACTCCATGGGAGCTGTTGACAGGCCAAAGGGAAGTGCCCGAAACTGGTACGACTGGTTCTGAAAGTGGAACCTGAGGAATTTTCGGGATGTGAAGTGAATTGGAATGTGGAAGTAGGCGTCGCTGAAGTCTAGCGATGTCACCCACTCCTCTTGTTGTAGAGAGGTCCGGATTGTCTCTGGAGTCTCCATTTTGAATGTTTTTACGCATAAAAACTGATTTAGAGTACTGAGGTCCAAGATTGGCCGCCACTTGTGGTTCGGCTTTGGGACAATGAACAGTCTGTTGAAAAAGGCTAGTGAGGTTTGAACCCTGACCCTCTCTACTGCCTTTTTTCTCGATCAGAGCTTGTACAGCTTCTTGCAAGTGGGAGTCTCTGATGGGGTTTGCATAGCCGCTTACTATCAGGGGATCCCTTACCAAGGGAGGTCTGACTTTGAAGGGGAGAACATAACCCTCCTTTAATATGGACACTACTTTTGGGTTTGCACCCTTGTGAGCCCATATTTCCCAAAAGCTCTGAAGACGTCCCCCCACTGGTTGGACACTTGCAACATTGGGGACATTTGGAACATTTGGAGCAGAAACAAAGTGACCGACAAAAGAAGCACTTTTCACACACTTTATTTGACTTTTGATCTTTGATTTTGGCCTTACGTCTTTCTTTTGCGACTGCCACCTTGTTACAGTAGGTACACGACATACAACATGATAAGAAACATTTGTTGGAACAGATACAAAAGAGTTTCTTGTTATGACACTTTCTACAGAACTGACTGGCCGGGCCACCGGCACCGGACTTGACTTGCAGTAATTGTCATTTATACTGTGTCTTCTCATGAGCCATCTTGGTACCACGTCCGGGCTGACCACCCCGGCCTCTGCCCCGGCCTCTATTGCGGGAACCAAACGCTTTCCAAGCCGGTAGTTCCTTTCCAGCCTGAGAAGTCGATTTAGCAGTGTCTTGAGGTTTCCAACCAGTACTGTAGGGTTGGTATCTCTGCTTTCTGCCTCTACCGGCGAACCCCCCGCGGCCCGGGCCGGGCTGGGAAGTACGTCGGGAAGCTTCTAACTGGTTGATTTCATCCTCAGCTTTTCTAATAGCAGCATCTGGAAATAACCCATATCCATTCAGGGGACAATTTCTCAAGGAATTGAAAGTATCTGGTTTAATTCCCGGTTTCACAGCTTCCAAGTATGAGTCCCTACGGAGTAGGGTCAAATTCGCCATCTGCACAAATGTAAAGTCTGCCAAATGTTGTAAAGATTTGCCCATGGCGAAACTGACATTCTGGTTAAATGAGGATAAGTATAAAAGTTCATCCAATGCACCTTGAGCTTTGACAGAGGACTTGCCTTTCTTAAGTTCACTTTGTAAAATATGCAATTGTTCTTGGAAGGCATCCTGTATTTTGGTGATACAGCGATTAAACCCCGCTGACTGGTTGCAAATATATGAAGACTCTTTTGCTGCTTTCTCCCACTTACGCATAGTGTCTTGTGATAGTGGGCGGGATGGAGGCTGAGGAGATGTAGAAGATATGGTTGAAATCCTGGGGAATGAACTGTTGATCTTCGCCGCATCATTTGGCCAAGAATTCACTGATTTACCCAGCCTAGTTGGATCTGTAGGCTCCGCCGGGTGTATCCCATACCATCTGCTCTGGGATTTTGGGGGTCTGAGGAACTGGTCCACATGCAGGCCACCTGGATCACTAGATTTTGAAGGATATCCTTCTATCAGTACAAGGTTTAGAGTTTCTAGTTTTCGGCACAACCAATCTTCCGGTGGAAGATCCACAGAAATCTTGCCCACAGGCTGAGAACGGTGACCTGCCCAAGGATTATCAGTGCGGGATTGCGAAGAAAACTCCAGGTCAGGAATGTGTGTCCATCCCATGAACGCGCGGACGCCTCTCACAGTCTCGCGGTAATTTTGATCTTCACTGAGGACCCGGTCCGGGTCTGAGGTTTCCAAGTCTGGGGATTCCTCTGCGTCAGATAACTCACCCTCTTCAAATGTTTCCGGAGGATTGACATCGCGGAAGGTGACCGGCCCGGAGCCGGAAGAAGGTTGTTGAAATGAAGATTGAGAGGAAGCAGACATAGCAGCTGACGAAACAGTAGCCACTGGAGCAGGGTGTTTAAACATAGGTTCTGCTTCCGGGTAGAGGTTTTGAAGTGGAGATTGTCTGTCAGCAAAGGAAACATCCTGACCTCTAGCCTCATCCGGGCCAACAGCCGGGCCGGCTGGGCCGGAAGAAGCCGAAGTAGTGACAAAAAAGGGTGTCTGGGAAAGAGCACCTGCTGGAGCAGCATGAGAGACCGGTACTTTGACCGGAGAAAATGACGGATTTTGTTGCACAGAAGGTGAGGGGCGATGTCCTAAAGTAAGAAGTGCCTCAAGCCTGGCCATACGAGTGGACCACTTTTCGTCCAGTTCTTGAAGATCTTTCTTAAACTGAGGCACAGGAAGGGACAAATCCGGAGCAGAAGACACAGAAACTTCAGGTTCTTGTTCTGGCTGGGTATCAAGTACTACCACAGAAGACGGATCGACTAACACTTCCTTTGCTTTAGCCTTTTCCTTTCTGAGTTTATAGGTTGGAGTACTTAACTTGAGCACTTGCTCCGGGGTAAGGACACTGCAAAAGTCACACTGCAGATTCTGAACACAAGGGTCATCACCATGTCCTTTTTCGCGACAACGCGCACACCTACTATGTTTGTCAAATGAAGCCATAATATGGCCACACGCACCCTTTTTCTGTCCTGGAGATGCCATGATAGAAAAGTCAACTAATGGCAACTATTCCGACACAAATTAAACAGATATAACACAAATATAAAACCAAAAGGTTCACAGATAAAAATTCACAACTTTAAATATCGCGCCAAACGAAAAAGATGCTATGACGTCACGTCCCTCTGGCGAGTGAGGCAGGAACTAGGCCACCTGGCGAGTGGATTGTAGTGTGCCGGTCCTGCCGGGGGTGAAACCCGGGACGTCTTTTTTCTTTCGTTTGGCGGGACCGGCTAGCGCCGGGCTATAGCTATCGTCTGGTAGGTAAGATGTATTAACGCAATGAAATGCTAAACCAGCTAGAAATAGGACGCCCTGTTGATAGTAGCTGCGACATATGAATAGAAACAGGATAGCATAGAAGAAGCAAATTTGTTTTTTTTTCCATTTTTGACAAAAATTCGAAAATTCAAAATGGCCGCCTTATGTGGGAAGAGGAAATTTTTTTGAAAATTGCCAAGAATACATTTCTCAGATACCCTGTGGACAGAAAATTTCGACGAAATTGCTCTATCTCGCACGGTTAAGGAGATAGTAGCAAATTTGTGTTTTGCCATTTTTGGCAAAATTTTGAAAATTCAAAATGGCTGCGATTTTTGGGGAGGGGAAATTTTTTTGAAAATTTCCAAGAGTACATTTTTCAGATACCCTGTGGATTGAAAATTTCGACGAAATCGCTCTATCTCACACGGTTAAGGACACAGAAGCAAATTTGTGTTTTGCCATTTTTGGTAAAAATTCGAAAATTCAAAATGGCCGCCATTTTTGGGGAGGGGAAATTTTTTTGAAAATTGCAAAGATTGCATTCCTTAGATATCCTGTGGGTCGAAAATTTCGACGAAATCACTCTATCTCGCACGGTTAAGGAGATAGAAGCAAATTTGTGTTTTGCCATTTTTGGCAAAAATTCGAAAATTCAAAATGGCCGCCATTTTTGGGGAGGGGAAAATTATTTGAAAATTGCGAAGAGTACATTGGTTGGATACCCTGTGGGTCGAAACTTTCAACGAAATCGCTCTATCTTGCACGGTTAAGGAGATAGAAGCAAATTTGTGTTTTCCATTTTTGGGAAAGTAGATAAGTAGCTATTACTCAGTCAGTTATATAGCTATTATCACTAAAACCAATCCCAAGCAAGCTATCGACCTAAGTAATGCTCATACTAAATTTGGTAAAGATATGTCATATATTTTTCCTTAAAATGCCTGGAAACAAAAGAAGTACACAAAAGTAGCTAAGTAGCTATTACTCCGTTAGCTATAGACCTATCTTCACCAAAAGCAATCTCATGCAAGCTATTAACCCAATAAACACCCATGCCAAATTTGGTAAAGATAGGATAAATACTTTTCCTTCAAATGAGCGGAAACCAAGTGTCCGGACGCCGGAAAAAGCAAAAATAATATGTCCACCCCCCACTGGGGTGGAAATAATTAACCACCTGGCCAGCGGGTCTTTTGGAGGTCTCTTTTAGCAATTTAGAGACTCTTCCCCAAAGTAAAATATGTTAATTCAATAATATTTCTGAACTGGTTGGTCACCTAGTCTTCTCAAAGATAGTGTTCTATTTAAACAACTGGCAGGGAACACAGTCTAACTTTGGACAGCATAACTGTTTCTCAGTATCATCACTGTGCTGACAACCCCGACTATTGACCTGCTCTTCAACAATTACAGCCAAATTCTTTACAATCTCAGTATCATGTGGACTCAGTTTCAGGCTCTCGAGAAAACAATGCTCTGCTTTTCCATAAGCCATCTTTGCTTCTTCTGGATCTGTGTACATATCCGAGAGCTTGCAGGAGACATTGACAATAAAGGTATTGTAGAATATGAAGGCCTTCATGCTAAGATCTTGAAGCTGACTGGAAAATAAAAATACAACACAACTTACAGTTAGCACATAAGGATAAAAAACTTTATCTTTAATAACTCTGTAAAAGGGGGCAGACCAATTTCTGTGCTTTTATGTTGTATTCGACAGTCTTTATATTCACCATATAAACACCTCCCCCTTCCTCCTCTACATATGCAATTCCAGGATTCCAAAAAACATGCATTATAGTACACCCCAAATCGAATGAAGGAAATCGAAACATCACATGGCAGGTTTGATCAAAACCACTTTTCAAATCTACAAAAATACACAATAAACATGTTTAATTTCTTCAGTTTAACGATTTGATTGCAATATTCTAAGTTCTCCAATCATTACAAGTGTTGACAGTTAAGATGCAGGTTGTAAAGTGTCTATTTATCTCTCATTTTCACCAGACTCGAGTGCTTTCTTTTGTATCTGTAAAAGTTGCCCTCTCCTTTTGAAAAATTCATCACCCCAGGGCATTTAATCGAATAAATATAGTACTATGTAAACCAATTATTTAAATTTGTTTAACGGTTCAGACTCTAGATCTAACACACTCAAGAACTTTTTATACTCAGTGGAAGCTACAGTTTTTACCTTCTATTATTCAAGTATGTTACGTCAAATTTCACACATGCACATATCTGGTCTCTCCTCTCAGGTGCTACATATTTGTCAGATTACACAGATTCATTATATAATAAAAAACATGCAAAATCCACAGCATTTGGCTCTACTCAATTCATACATATCCCAACAAAAATATGGTATGACAGTGGTATCTCAAATCTTCTTCCATTTATACCCGACTTTGACTAAAACCAGTTGTACTTGTAGAAAGCCAAGTTTCTATCCTGTTTTACCTATGTATATGTAAGAGATATGTAGCGTCAGTGGAAAACACCTTCCTCTTGCTGTGAATCTCTGTCAACACACCACCCAGGTAACCTGGTCCGTACATGAGTTTGGAGTCGAGGTCAAACACACTGCAGAACTTCTCCACACTCTTTGGGATGACTTTGTCTCTTGGAAGTTTGATGGCAGACACCAGGGGCAGTATCTTGTGTTTTGATAGGTCCAACAGAGTGATCGGATGGCTGAATGTCACAGGCTGTATCTGGTTCCTGACATAGAGAAGTAACAGTAACAATACCAGTTATGGCAAGACAAATACTGTCTACGTTTCTTTTCATCCAATATAGAGACTATCATTTATATTATTGGGTTTTTTGTAGCCTTGCATCCACCTCATCAATCCATGGATTATCAAGTATTCATCTTTGTGTTAAATTTGGAATTAAAGGGTCTACTTGTTTTACTTCATTCAAGTAGGCCCCCTTCAAGACTAAAAATGTACTTTGTAATCCAGCAATCTTTTACATATACATTTGTACTGACTGCCAAGTATCTTTTTAGTCCTAACTTTAATAACAATTTCCTTTTTTCTGAAATCGAAATGGTTTACCTTTTCCCCAATAAAATAGGAGAGTTTTTTGTAATTTTTACGTTTTAAATTTGAGTAAACATTTACTTTTGCTCAACTTTTCACCTAGAATTATTCACAGGAACTGACTCACAGTGTTAAATTTGGGAAAGAAAGGTCTGCTTTACAGACAGGCATATCATGAGTTATAACTCTTGTACTGCAGTAAGCTGATGTTATGTAGCTTTACCCTTTAAAATAAAACTTTATTCTTTAAGTTAAAAATGACAAGTTTCTTTCAAATACAATTAAGGTCATTTTATGTCAATTTTATTGGATATTCGAAAAAATATTAAATGTAGGTGTTTTCACACCACTCAGACATACTGATCACAGATTGGAATAAATATTTCTTTTGGAAATATAACTTCATTACACACTCACTTACCATGCGTGTATTTGGGAGAATATTAATTACAGGTGTATGTTGTTTTAAATAATTACACATGTATATGTACCTGCCACAGTTGGGTACAAAGAAGCTGAGTGTGTTGACAACAGCCCTGATTTCTTCTTCCTTCTTCTTGCTTGCCATCACTACCAGGGGTCTCCCACACAGCAGGGAGAACAGTAGGTGTGGGCTGAAGTTATACTTATGCATCAGCTTCAGCACCCCATAACCTGAGACGGATACATTCACTAAATATTTAATGAACACACTCATCAAATACATTCAGGTTGATGCATTTATTTAAACAATATTCTTTATTTTCACAATTTATTTTGACATAGAAATGTACTTCAATCCAGGAAACACACACCTTTTGTCACATGAATTCATATTGGCTGGTTAACAAAGTATTTACTTCCTGTTTCCTGTTTCAAGATTACAAACAATATCAAAATAGTTTTAAAAGGATTTAAAAATATTTTAACAGACATATAGTATTATTATAGTTTTATAATATGTTGCAATCACCCTTTCATTATTTTTATTTAAAAGATTTTAAAAAGTTTCAAAAGACATAAAGTCTTTTAAAACAGACATTGTGAGTTCTATTAAGGTGCAGGAAATAACACTAATGGTGGGAGAAATGTATGTAAAGACAAAGTATCAAAACAAAATAATTTAATAGCAAGATGACAGCATTAATTTCTAAAGTAAAGGATATGAAGTACAGTTCTTAATGGAGATAGAACAATGAATTAAAAATATGCGAGAGGAGAATTATGTCTCAAGTATGGTAGTAGAAAACATTCTTGCTGAGTCTACATCAGATATACCTATCATGTAACAACTTTTAAAATCCTTACGGTTTCTGATAGGGATGGGTCGGTATGAAAAATATGTACATCGAGAGGTTGCCAATGCAAAACTGTACCGATTCCGGGATTCCGCATTTTAGTAAACCCCAAACAAACATGGACGTTTCCTCTTCACGACATCACAATAAAAGTGATCAAATGCACGAAATATGAGATAAAAGCTTATAACTTCTTCAGATTTCTTGTTTGTTCCCAATATATTAAGTTTTTCTTCAGTTATATAAGCTGACAAGCGAAATTGAGGTTATAAATTGTCGTAACCCAAACATGGCAGTTCTGCTTAACGTAATCAATAGTACTGTATAAAGTCTGCAAATGCATGAAAATTGGGGAGAAAAGCTTATAATTTCTTCAGATTTTGAGTATGTGTGTTTCTAATATTCTAACTCTTGCTTTCATTATATGTGCTAACAAGCAAGGTGGCGGTTGTAAAATCTCATCACGGTATTTCAGTAAAATGCTCTCGATACCGAGATACCGAAACTACCGACCCATCCCTAGTTTCTGAGATATAGCCCTGACAAGATTTTATTGATCAAGGTCAGTAGTGCAAAATCAAAGGTCAAATCAAGGTCACACCACGACACATCCCACCTACACCTGCCAACCAATGTCCCTGTGAAAGCATCAGCTTCTTCACCTTATGGTTTCCAAGATGAAGCCTGGATAAGATTTTAAAAGTCAAGGGCATTACAGCATGGGCAAAGGTTAAATGAAGGTCACAACATGATGTTGCACACATATATCTCCAACCAATATCCCTACCAAGTAGAACATCTACACTTTTTGGTATCTGAGATATTACCCAGACAAGATTTGGACATCAGGGTCTCTACAGCAGGGGTCAAAGGTCAAATCAAGGTCACACCAAGATGTTACACACCTACATCCCAAACCAATGTCCCCACCAAGAATGAACTAATGAACTTCCTATGCCTCATGGTTTCTGAGATATAACCTGAAAAAGATTCTTCCAGTCAAGCACCCGACCAACTACCCAGCCAGATGCCATTGGTGAAAACAATACCTGTAAAGCATTTAAAGAAAGTGGGGTACAAAGCTGAGCGCTAAACATTGCTCCCTTAGTGAATATAACCCCTAAGTTTTAATTAACTCTCAGTGTAATTTTTTGTGCAATGTCCGCAACACCCTTTATCCTCTCACACTGTAAACCTCTTTAGTACTGTACTTTATAACAATACCTGGAGTTTTCTTTGACATGCTGTAGATCTGATCAGGGAGACTGAACACTTTGAGTGGTGTATCACAATCACAGACACTGCTTTCACTATCTATAAATGACATATGTAGAGTATTGTTGTTTTTTATTCTACTGACAGCATGTTGTTCAGATATTATGAACATTATGTCCACAGAAGAATATAACATTCAGCCAAAAATCCTCATAAGTGAGCTACATATACAATTTACAAATTTATGATTTAGCTTGATTCTAAACATACAGTAATAACAACAGGAGACACTCCATTTTTGATAAACATAACTAAATATAACTTTTATATCAGTGGGAAACATTAGAAAATCAAATTGTCAATAGCCCATATTTTTTTTTAAAATTTCACCAAACATGTGTGACTGATGCATATACACTGGTACTCTAATAATATATCAACTTCTCAGAGCAGAAAAAGTAAAGGCTGATAGAAACTCAGATAATAACAAGTACAAACTTAGAAGTTTCCAAGGGCTTTTCTGAGCAAAAATACTGACAATAACAGGATGTTCTCATCAATTTAGCACTTTACATTCATATTTTTTTAGAAAAATAACATGTCTAACCTGTAGTGAGGTAATCTGAGCCTGTGGCTAGATTATTGAGGGTATAGTCGGAGCCACTGTTGGCAAAGTGACCACTATCAGTCAGGCTTTCCACTGCATTAATGGAATGGCTATCTGTAGTCATACTGCTGCTTACACCTGTACACAACACAATAATACAGTGTCCAAATTGGGGCACTGTGTAAGCTGACATTTTTCAGGAACAAACCAGAGCCATTTGTAGGAGTGTTTTTTGTATTCAAAAACATATCCAAAAATGGGCTCATTTACAGTTTACATGTATTAAAATGATTATATCCATTAAAAGACGCTTAGTTAGAAACTTGATACTCAAACACATTTCTCGTCCTAATTTTTGTGGGTTTTTTTTTCAGAAATAATTTTCCTTATTTTCATAGATATTTAAATTTTTGACATATTATACTCTACAACTTTGTTTACAGCAAACACCAATATATTTAGGCTGACTCTTATTTGGTTGATATTTCATAAAAAAGTATAAAATTAGGGAAATATCTCTAAATTTTTTTTTCTATATGAAATAAAAATGCTGTTCAGGAACTTTAAAATATCTTGTGGTAACATTTCTTGTTTTTTCAATTGTTTTCCCACATCTTTGACAAGCAAACACAACACTGACCTGAAGAAACTGGTTTTAAATTTCACCAATGTTTGTACTGCTATATGTGAGACATAGCCTAGATTTGACTGAATTACTTGTGTTTAGCATTACATTCAACATATAACAAAGTGTACATCAAAACAGTTTGCAGTGGAAGATAGCAATGTATACCAGATTCAACTAAATTAACTACTGGGGACCGGAAATCAACTACTAATTTTCTTATTTAAGGTCAAGGCTAAGACTAAGGGGTGCACACTTGGTTATATCAGTCAATTCTGGGAAGAAGATACTCAACCCACTAATAATGGTTAAGAAAGACCCGAATGAGAAAATTCAACCCGTACAAAAAAATGTACTTGTTAACTTTCACATTTAACAACCATTTTCATTTTTATGAATGAATCCTTTACGATATCCAAATGGCACAATAATGTTAATATCTACATGGCCAGTAGATGTTACCAGTTAAAGTATTTGTTGCAACTCACTGGATACGGAACTTGATATAGACGATGTTACTGTGGTGTTCAGAATACTGGTATTGGGAGTTTCATCACAGGAATTTGATGCCCAGTTTCTGCAAATATATGTCAATTCAGTTTACTTTTTGTGTTACATTCTATTACATCAGACTCTAGGCTTTAGCTACCATACTCAACACTTTACTGAATTCAAAACTGCCATACTGAAAAGAAAGCAGGAAATCTCTGTTACAACGAGTCACACAATTAATGTGTAATCATATTAAATCTACATTCATTTAATAACTTCCATTTATAATATTACCTTCCCGAAAAAATCACCATCCAAAATGAAACAAGGCAATATACCAAGAACAAATTGGCAAATAATTCTTGTTTTTACCTTTTCTTTGCGCAAATTTTTAATAAACACATTTTTTTTATGCACATCACTGACCACCATTTAAATCTATGTGATAACCATACAAACCTTCCAATAACTATGTGAGAAAACACCACTAACATAAGTATACATGCAATTCTTTTCTCTGCCTGTGGCTCTCTGTCTCGGGGAAGTTCTGACTTCAGACCTTAGAGACTTTTAATGAAGAAAACCCAAAGTAGTTCATGAGAGGTGAGTGTATTTTAAACACTGGCCAAAGATTTACAAGCTTTACACGATTGCAACTAAGCCCCACTGCAAAGCGAATTTACAATTTAAGTCAGGAGAGCTTGCACTCACAGCTTTGAGACTGATGCTCTAAGATTTCAATACAGTCTGGTGTGTACTACATTAAACTGGTCCAGAATATTAATTTTTCACAAAGTACCCCAACTCACACATCTTCCAAGCTACTACTGAGCACCACTGCACCGCCAGTTTTCATGGGGCTGAGGTCTTCACAGGATAGGAATGACTCAGCAGACTGGTAACTGGAGGTCTCATCAGAGTACAGGTCACTGAAGGTGGCTGATTGAGACTGTCTTAGCAAGGATTGTGGCAAGCTACAGCACAGTGCAACAATTTCTCAAATACACTGAGCTAGTGTGTTCAAGTGAATTTAAAACTAGAGGATCGCTCGCAAAAAAAAAGATAATGTTTTAGCAAAAACAAAACGTCCCGAAAAGGATATAAAGGTGAGTGCTAAAGTATTAAGAAAATGTTCCGTTTCTAGCCTTATACTGTTGTGGCAACCAAAGTCAGCGCAGTCTGCTCTATCTAGCACGGTTTCAAGATATAAGCATTTTTGTGTTTTGCAACTTTTGCAAAAAATTCAAAATGGCCGCTATATTTGGCGAGACAAAAATATTTTGAAAATTGGCATGGTTACTCTGCAGAGATATCCAGCAGGTCAAAAATTTTGTTGAATTCGCTCCATCTAGCACAGTTTTCAAGATATAAGCATTTTTGTGTTTTGCAAAAACTTCGAAAATTGAAAATCGCCACCATTTTTGGTGAGACAAAAATTTTTGAAAACAAGACCACTGCTTTTCCGAGATATTCACAATTTTTCATTTTCGTGTGTGAAAGCTCTTCCAAACGTAGGTGAATGAGTTATTTGAGAAAAATTGCCTATCTGCAATACTTTTAAGAGATAATTCGCATTTACTCCCAAAAGTAGATGAATGAGTTATTTGATAAAAATTGGGTATCCGCAATAGTTTTAGAAATAATTAGCATTTACTCATTTTGAGTAGGTGAATAATTAGCTACGGGTCTGAAACTTCACCGAGTGAAAGCTCTTTGGGATAGCTGCTCTGCAGAGATACCCTGAAGATCAAAAATTTCGTTGAAATCGCTCTATCTAGCAGGGTTTTTGAGATATAAGCATTTTTATGTTTTGCAATTTTTGCGAAAAATTCGAAAATTCAAAATGGCTGCCATTTTTGGCAAGACAAATTTTTTTTGAAAATTGGGATAAAAACTCAGCAGACATACCCTGTGGGCCAAAAATTTCGTCGAAATTGCTCTATCTAGCACGGTTTTCGAGATATAAGCATTTTTGTGTTTTGCAATTTTTGCGAAAAATTCGAAAATTCAAAATGGCTGCCATTTTTGGCGAGACAAAAATTTTTTGGAAATTGGGATAACTACTCTGCAGAGATACCCTGTGGGTCAAAAATTTTGTCGAAATCGCTCTATCTAGCACGGTTTTCGAGATATAAGCATTTTTGTGTTTTGCTTATTTGGAAAATTCATAATGATTAATTAATCATTAATTACTCGGCCATTTCTTAACCAATCAATGCCAAAATCTAATGATTTCCAGATTTTAATAGAATGAATGTATTTGCCAAGTTTCAGGTGAATTGATAAAATTCCTTTCAAGTTATCATCCGGACAAGCTTCCCCATCGAAAAAAGACATTTTTGGTCATGTGACTTCTCTGATTGGTTGAAATGTCACTGCAGCATATTCAAAACAAGTGAAAGCTCTCCCAAAAGTAGGTGAATGAGTTATTTGAGAAAAATTGGCTATCTGCAATACTTTTACAGATAATTCACATTTACTCATTTTGATTAGGTGAGTAATTAGCTACAGGTCTGGAACTTCACCATGTGAAAGCTCTCCCAAAGGTAGATGAACGAGTAATTTGATAAAAATTGGATACCCGCAATACTTTTAGAGATAATTAGCATTTACTCATTTTGAGGAGGTGAATAATTAGCTACGGCTCTGAAAATTCACCAAGTGAAAGCTCTTCCAAAAGTAGGTGAATGAGTTATTTAAGAAAAATTGGATATCCCCCATACTTTTAGGGATAATTCACATTTACTCATTTTGAGTAGGTGAGTAATTAGCTACGGGTCTGGAACTTCACCATGTGAAAGCTCTCCCAAAAGTAGATGAATGAGTTATTTGATAAAAATTGGATATCCGCAATACTTTTAGAGATAATTATCATTTACTCATTTTGAGTAGGTGAATAATTAGCTACGGGTCTGAAACTTCACCATGTGAAAGCTCTCCCAAAAGTAGATGAAGCAGTTATTTGAGAACAATTATGTCATTATTTTGCCACAAATAAGAAAATAGCTATTACTCACTTATGGCATGCAATAGAACCCCAAACTATATGCATTTATCCTGCAGTCACAATTTCAAAGTAGGTATTACTCGGCTATCCCATGTGCAACAGGTCTGAAACTTTACTATGTGATAGGTTATCAAAAACTAGATGAATAACATATTTGAAAATATTTCCCTAACTTTAATACTTTTGAAGATATTTGACATTTACTTACGTTGTTATTTTGCTACAAATAAGAAAATAGCTATTACTCACTTATGGCATGCAATACAACCCCAAAATATATACCATCTTATAGTTAAGGACAAAGTAGCTGAACAACATATTTGAAGAAAAAGCTGTAACTGCAATAGTTTTAGAGTTACAATGGATTTACTCAACAGTCACAATTTCAAAGTAGCTATTACTTAGCTATGCATTGTGCAACAGGTCTGAAACTTTACTATGTGATAGCTTACAAAAAAGTAGATGAATGACATATTTGAAAAGAATTCCGTAACTTTAATACTTCTGAAGATACTTGACATTTACTTATGTCATTATTTTGCTACTAATAAGAAAATAGCTATTACTCACTTATGGCATGCAATAGAACCCCAAACTACATGCCAGCTTATAGCTAAGGACAAAGTAGGTGAACAACATATTTTACGAAAATATTGTAACTGCAATAGTTTTGGAGTTACAATGGATTTACTCAACTGTAGAATTTCAAAGTAGCTATTACTCAGCTATCCAATGTGCAACAGATCCGAAACTTTACTATGGGATAGCTTATGAAAAAGTAGATGGATAACATATTTGAAAAGAATTCCCTAACTTTAATACTTTTGAAGATATCTGACATTTACTTATGTCATGATTTTGCTACAAATAACAAAATAGCTATTACTCACTTATGGCATGCAATAGAACCCCAAACTATGTACCATCTTAAAGCTAAGGACAAAGTAGCTGAACAACATATTTTAGGAAAATACTCTAACTGCAATAGTTTTGGAGTTACAATGGCTTTACTCAACAGTCAGAATTTCAAAGTAGCTATAACTCAGCTATCCAAGGTGCAACAGGTCTGAAACTTTACTATGTTATAGCTTACCAAAAAGTAGATGGGCAACATATTTGAAAAGATTTCCCTAACTTCAATACTTTTGAAGATATTTGAATTTTACTTCTTCTGTTATTTAGCTACAAATGAGAAAATAGCTATTACTCACTTATGGCAAGCAATAGAACCCCAAACTATGTACCATCTTATAGCTAAGAACAAAGTAGCTGAACAACATATTTTAGGAAAATACTCCAACTGCAATAGTTTTGGAGTTACAATGGCTTTACTCAACAGTCAGAATTTCAAAGTAGCTATTACTCAGCTATCCAAGGTGCAACAGGTCTGAAACTTTACTATGTCATAGCTTACCAAAAAATAGATGGACAACATATTTGAAAAGATTTCCCTAACTTTAATACTTTTGAAGATATTTGACATTTACTTCTTCTGTTATTTAGCTACAAATGAGAATGTAGCTATTACTCACTAATGGCATGCAATAGAACCCCAAACTATGTACCATCTTATAGCTAAGGACAAAGTAGCTGAACAACATATTTTAGGAAAATACTCTAACTGCAATAGTTTTGGAGTTACAATGGCTTTACTCAACAGTCAGAATATCAAAGTAGCTATTACTCAGCTATCCAAAGCAACAGGTCTGAAACTTTAGTATGTGATAGCTTACCAAAAAGAAGATGGACAACATATTTGAAAAGATTTCCCTAACTTCAATACTTTTGAAGATATTTGACATTTACTTCTTCTGTTATTTAGCTACAAATGATAAAATAGCTATTACTCACTTATGGCATGCAATGGGACCCCAAACTATGTACCATCTTATAGCTAAGGACAAAGTAGCTGAACAACATATTTGAAGAAAAACTTGTTACTGCAATAGTTTTTGAGTTATGAGCCCTTTACTCAAAGTAGCTAAGATTGCTATTACTCACTTATCTTTAGGCCTAAGTCAATAAAACCAAAAAAATTTTCAAGGGCATGAAAATTCATTGGGACAAATAATTTACAAAAAATCTGTAGCTGTAGCAGTTTTGGAGAAATCTGCGTGACTAACTAACGCACGCACACACGCACGCACACACGCACGCACACACAGACATCATTTCATAATCTCCCTCCCGGGCTAAAGCCCAGCGGGGGATAAAAATTCCCCAAGGCTACTGCCTAAACCTGCCAAATTTGAAAAGAGTCCGCCTAACGGTTACAGAGTTATAAGGAAAACAAAATGCGGAGCCGCCGGAGCCGGAAGGTCTCCCATACACAAACAAGCGTCCCTTGCGGGATGCTTAATGACACGGTGGCTAGACTGTCCTAGGTGGCTAGACTGTCCTGGGTAGTTTGCAACAAAACTGAAAAGAACATGCCAAATTTGAATGAAATTTTTCCACACATTAGAATTATATATGATAAAGAAAATACTTTAGAGATTAAATTTCTGTTAAAAAGACCCACCAACTTCTAATTTTTTTTTCTTTACTTAACAAAGTTCAACTTCATAATGGATGAGTAGGGGGATATTGTTACATGGTCCAATACTAGGGCAGGGTCGGCAGCAGATTTTCCATTCCGGTATCCTGCCAGTGCAAAACTGTACCGATTCCGGGATACCGAAAGAAGAAATTGCGTGCTAGCATATTCCCAATCGAATAGGTCCACCAACCGGAAGTAAGTTTCGCAAAAAGAAAACATTAAAGTTCTTTAGGAAATCACTATAGAAGTGCTAAAATATGTAAACATATTGGATAAAGTCTATAATTTTTTTCAGATTTGAGGGTAGTTTCTAATACTTTACGTTTTCTCACAATATTTTATACTGACATTCGAAATACCGTCTGTAAAGTGTCACCATGGTGTTGAAGTGAATTGGTCTCGATACCAAGATACCTGTGTTGCCGAATCTGCCCTATCCAATACTGACTTACTTTGGCTGTAGGAAGTTTATCTGCACTGTTCTACCAATGGTAAGCAAGCCTCTGTTTGGTTCCAGTACTTCAGACTCTCGTTTCTCTAGCTTTAGAGTTGCCAGATCTTTCGCAAAGTACTTCTGTATATACCGTAACCTATTCAACCCATGCTTGGCACTGGTTAAGCACAGCTCATGCAGGCTTCGTAGAGTCTTATCGTACCTCCTCTTATTTGTTGTACGGACCAGTTTGGGCTCATAGGAGTAGCAATTCTGCTGCTCTAAGAGTGTATGCTGACTAGATAAATCAGAAAAAGAACCACTTCTTCTTTTGAACACTGGGGTCTTGTCTCTGTCTTCTACTACATTCTCACCGAGTGAACATGAATACTGGAAAGAACTACTGAGACATGGGGACTTTCTTAGTTTTCTTGGTAGTACACCAATCGCTTGGCTATTCTGGTGGTAATTATACATCTCCTCTGTTCTATTTACCACTAAACCATCATCTGGGCATTCAGCACAAGCTTGTCTCTGTTCCTCCATATCCAGATCTCCATTACAAGACACCAATACGTCCATGTAGTCATGGAGTTCCTCAGTTACTTCAAAGCTTCGGATGAGTGCGCTCACAGTCTGAAGGATGTGCCTCACCTCACGTATGGCAGTGTTGAGGGAGTCCACACTGAGGCTCTGAAGAATCGTCTCCTCCTCTGCAGTTTGGAAGGCTGATGGGATGCCAGTGGTCTGAGACCCCAGTTCTTCAGACGCTGACTTCTGCTGAAGGTACTCCAAATACTTCTCTGTCAAATGCCATAGCATAGTATACATACAGTGAAAAACAGAATGAGTAAACTTCATTGAATTAACTGTAGATTTGATTAACACTGGGACTTCTATAGTTTGTAACTTTGTAATTATCATTGAAAATATTTCAGCTAATTTTGCTTCACTGTTATTTTTTTCATCTTTCACTGAAATACAAAAGAAACGTGGTAAGAATTAAATTACATCAACATAAATCACTAGAATTTCTACTGGTCAATATTCTACTATTGGATTGAAGACAATTTTTTTTTGGAAAAAGTAAGATTTGACATAAAAGTAAAAATAACATTAGAGATGCCTGCACCCCACAGCCTGCGGAAATAGTTTTCAACACCATGAGACACAGAAGTGGTGAAGATCTGGATATTTTCAGAGCAGTGTCAGTTATAGAACGGTCCAAACAATTTTTAAGTAGAGAGCATAACATCTAAGAGAAAAAAATGCATGTGAAGATAAAGTATTAAAACAAGAAAATTAAACAGCAATATGACAGCATCATCAGTAAACTAAAAATTAAACACCTACACCCCCGACCAATGTCCCTACCAAGTTTCAACTTAATACACCTTATGGCTTCTGAAATATAGCATGGACAAGATTTTCAAACTCAAGGTCACTACGGAAAGGTCAAAGTTAAGGTCACACCATGATGTCACACCTACACCCCCTAACCAATGTCCCTACCAAGTATAAACTTCCTACATCTTATGGTTTCTGAAATACAGCCTGGACAAGATTTTCAAATTCACAGTCACTACAGCAGGTCAAAGGTCATATCAAGGTCACACCATGACGTTGTAAACTTACACCACCCAACCAATGTACCTACCAAGTATCAAGTTCCTACACCTTACAATTTCTAAGATACAGCCTAGACAACATTTTTTTGCTGCCAGCCTGCCCACCTATCTGTACACCATGGGTGAAAACAATACCCACACAGCCCTTAAAAGCTGTGGGGTAAAAATGTTGACTTGCACAAATCCCAATGGAATGCAGTAACTAAGTAGAACTACAGGAATGCTTTTGCTAACAAAAGCGAAGCGTCCCTTAAAGTTTAAAATGCTTTGTGGTTTTAATAAGCATGCTGTAAAGCTAAGAATGCACAAAGCTACACCGTATGCTTTCCCAATACCTCTTAATACATTCTGAAGCTATAAAAGCAACGATAAAGGAGATATAAGGCAAAAACTCCAAAGCAGCTATTTATGACCCCAGTTTGGCCCCTAAGGAGGGGGGGGGGGGGTCGGGGGGGTAAAACTGACCGGCTATTTAGACTCTCCACATATGCTTTCCCAATACCTCTTAATACATTCTGAAGCTATAAAAGCAACAATAAAGGAGATATAAGGCAAAACTCCAAAGCAACTATTTTATGACCCCAGTTTGGCCCATAAGGAGGGGTTGGCGGGTAAAACTGACCAGCTATTTAGACTCTCCACATCTGCTTTCCCAATACCTCTTAATACATTCTGAAGGTATAAAAGCAACAATAAAGGCGATATAAGGCAAAAACTCAAAATCAGCTATTTTATGACCCCAGTTTGACCCATAAGGGTGGTTGGGGGATAAAACTGACCGGCTATTTAGACTCTCCACATATGCTTTCCCAATACCTCCTAATACATTTTGAAGCTATAAAAGCAACGATAAAGAAGATATAAGGCAAAAACACCAAAGCAGCTATTTATGACCCCAGTTTGGCCCATAATGTGGGGTCGGGGGATAAAACTGACCGGCTATTTAGACTCTCCACATATACTTTCCCAATACCTCTTAATATATTCTGAAGCTATAAAAGTAACAATAAAGGAGACATAAGGCAAAAACTGAAAATCAGCTATTTTATGACCCCAGTTTGACCCATAAGGTGGGGTCGGGGGGTAAAACTGACCGGCTATTTAGACTCTCCATATATGCTTTCCCAATACCTCTTAATACATTCTGAAGCTATAAAAGCAACAATAAAGGAGATATAAGGCAAAACCTCAAAATCAGCTATTTTATGACCCCAGTTTGACCCATAAGGGGGGGGGGGCCATGGGGTAAAACGGACCAGCTATTTAGACTCTCCACATATGGTTTCCTATTACCTCACAGTACATTTTATAGCTCTAAATGCAATACTTAAGAAGATAATAGGGGGGTTGGCCTAAATTTAAGGCTTTCAGATTGGAAGGTGTCAGAAAATCACTCATAAATGAGACATTTTTCAAGGGATTGCTCCCAAATCTAATCAGCTCGCGTTTTCGATAGTATGAACAGGTGTGTCAAATTATAAGGCTGTGTAGCAAGTAGTTTTTACCCCACAGCCCTTAATGGCTGTTGGGGTATTGTTTTCACCCATGGTGTCCGGATGGTCGGGCGGGCGGCCGGGTGGCGGGAAATAGTTTGTCCGGGCTGTATCTCAGAAACCGTAAGGTGTAGGAAGTTGATACTTGGTAGGGACATTGGTTAGGGGGTGTAGGTGTGCAACGTCATGGTCTGATCTTGATTTGACCTTGCTGTAGTGACCTTGACCTATAAAATGTTGTCCGGGCTATATCTCAGAAACTGTAAGGCTTGGGAAGTTGATATTTGGTAGGGACATTGGTTAGGGGGTGTAGGTGTGCAACGTCATGGTGTGACCTTGATTTGACCTTTGACCTTGCCGTAGTGACCTTGACCTATAAAATGTTGTCCTGGCTATATCTCAGAAACCGTAAGGTGTAGGAAGTTGATACATGGTACGGATACTGGTTAGGGGGTGTAGGTGTGCAACGTCATGGTGTGACCTTGATTTGACCTGTGACCTTGCCGTAGTGGCCTTGACCTATAAAATCTTGTCCAGGCTATATCTCAGAAACCGTAAGGTGTAGGAAGTTGATACTTGGTAGGGATATTGCTTAGGGGGTGTAGGTGTGCAGCGTCATGGTGTGACCTTGATTTGACCTTTGACCTTGCCGTAGTGACAGATGTATATAAAGAGTGTTGAATTTTAGTTTACTGATTAATGCTGTCATCTTGTCATTGAATTATCTTGTTTTAATACTTCATCTTTATCGCATTATCTTTCTTTTAAACATTATTTCTCCATTTAAACATTGTTTGGACCTTTATATAACTGACAGTGCTCTGAAAGTATCCTGAAGTTTGTACTGGTACAGTACTTCTATATCTCATGGTGTTGAAAATATTTCCCAAGGCTGTGGGGTACGGGCATCTCTGATGCTATTTTTCCTGAACTGCGATGACAGGGGGGGGTTTCTGATCATGTGACCTTCATAAATGTCAAAGGTCAAATTTAAGCATGCAGAAAAATTTTCCCACCCCTAAGGTATATAACTGCCCAATATGGTTTGAAACCTTCTAATAATAAGGGAGATATTCAAGGGAGACCATAATGCGGTGGTGGCGAGGAAACTGAGGCGAAAACAAATAAGCGCCCTTTCAGGGACGCTTAAAAATGTCTTTGCTAACAAAAACTATGCGTCCCAAAAAGGTTCACCGCAATATAATATATAGTAGAAAAAGGTTTTTGAAAATAAAAACATGTAGCACTGAGATAAGAAGTTTAAGTGAAGTAGACAGTGTGGAAGTTTATGCATTATCATGAAAGGAAAATTTAAGCTTTATTTTGTTTTCTATGGTCATAAATTGCAAAAAGTTAATTGAAGAAATGCTCAGGCTCAGAATGCATAAAGCATCAATACTTTTAAGGTTTAAAGTTACACCATAAAACTAGTTAATTAAAGTGTAACAGTGCTTTATACATGCCATATATCTATTCATATTTTAGAAAAAGGCACAGTAAAATTTGAGCCTTTAGAAAAGCAAGACGTTTATGACACAATGCTTTGAACACATCTATCCCAATGAGTAAATAAATGGTCAATGTTCCCACAAGCCTATTTATATCTTATGAATAATGCTCATTTCATATCTATTCATATTTTAGAAAAAGGCACAGTAAAATTTGAGCCTTTAGAAAAGCAAGACGTTTATGACACAATGCTTTGAACACATCTATCCCAATGAGTAAATAAATGGTCAATGTTCCCACAAGCCTATTTATATCTTATGAATAATGCTCATTTCTATTTATATATAATTGGCAGTCTTTGATGAGTCCCCAGAGAATTAGTCCACTGGGTATATGCTGATAAGGGATAAAATCAACAAGTAAAGTGTCTCCACCAACACCCCCTCTCCCCCTGTTTTAGTGTATACATGAAGAAATGCTCATACAAGGAGTAAGATGTTATCTTTATCTATGCTCTGTTGAAGGTGTCAGTGATATGTAAATTTTATGTATAAACTAGAGGATTGCTCGCAAAAAAAAAAGATAATGTTTTTGCATAAAAAAACAAAGCGTCCCGAAAAGGATATAAAGGCAAGTGCTAAAGTATTAAGAAAATGCTTCGTTTCTAGCCTTATACTGTTGTTGCAACCAAAGTCAGCGCAGTCTGCTATATCCAGCACGGTTTTCAAGATATAAGCATTTTTGTGTTGTGCAAAAAATTCAAAATGTCCACTATATTTGGCGAGACAAAAATATTTTGAAAATTGGCATGGCTACTCTGCAGAGATACCCAGCAGGTCAAAAATTTTGTTGAGCTCGCTTCATCTAGCACGGTTTTCGGGATATAAGCATTTTTGTGTTTTGCAAAAACTTTGAAAATTCAAAACGGCCACCATTTTTGGGGAGACAAAAATTTTTGACAAGACCACTGCCGCGGTGTGTATCTCCCGCCGAGCATTAAAGGAGAAGAAATAGCTTTTCCGAGATATTCACAATTTTTCATTTTCGTGTGTGAAAGCTCTTCCAAAAGTAGGTGAATGAGTTATTTGAGAAAAATTGGCTATCTGCAATACTATTAAGAGATAACTAGAGGATCGCTCGCAAAAAAAAAATAATGTTTTTGCTATGCAAAAACAAAGCGTCCCGAAAAGGATATAAAGGTGAGTGCTAAAGTATTAAGAAAATGCTTCGTTTCTAGCCGTATACTGTTGTGGCAACCAAAGCCAGCGCAGTCTGCTCTATCTTGCACGGTTTTCAAGATATAAGCATTTTTGTGTTTTGCAAAAAATTAAAAAATTAAAAATGTCCGCTATATTTGTCGAGACAAAAATATTTTGAAAATTGGCATGGCTACTCTGCAGAGATACCCAGCAGGTCAAAAATTTTGTTGAGTTCGCTCCATATAGCACGGTTTTCGAGATATAAGCATTTTTGTGTTTTGCAAAAACTCTGAAAATTCAAAATGGCCACCATTTTTGGGGAGACAAAAATTTTTGTCAAGATCACTGCCGCGGTGTGTATCTCCCGCCGAGCATTAAAGCAGAAGAAATAGCTTTTCCGAGATATTCACAATTTTTCATTTTCGTGTGCGAAAGCTCTTCCAAAAGTAGGTGAATGAGTTATTTGAGAAAATTGGCTATCTGCAATACTTTTAGAGATAATTCGCATTTACTCATTTTGAGTAGGTGAGTAATTAGCTATGGGTCTGAAACTTCACACAGTGAAAGCTCTCCCAAAAGTAGGCGAATGAGTTATTTGAGAAAAATTGGCTATCTGCAATACTTTTAGATATAATTCGCATTTACTCATTTTGAGTAGGTGAGTAATTAGCTATGGGTCTGAAACTTCACCAAGTGAAAGCTCTCCCAAAAGTAGGTGAATGATTTATTTGAGAAAAATTGGCTATCTGCAATACTTTTAGAGGTAATTCGCATTTACTCTTTTTGAGTAGGTGAGCAATTAGTTATGGGTCTGAAACTTCACCAAGTGAAAGCTCTTTGCAGAGATACCCTGAAGATCAAAAATTTCGTCGAAATCGCTCTATGTAGCACGGTTTTCGAAATATTAGCATTTTTGTGTTTTGCAATTTTTGCGCAAAAATTCGAAAATTCAAAATGGCCGCCATTTTTGGCAAGACAAATTTTTTTTTGAAAATTGGCATGGCTACTCTGCAGATAGCCTGTGGGTCAAAAATTTCGTCGAAATCGCTCTATCTAGCACGGTTTTCGAGATATAAGCATTTTTATGTTTTGCAATTTTGCGAAAAATTCGAAAATTCAAAATGGCCGCCATTTTTTGCGAGAACTTTTTTTTTTGAAAATTGGCATGGCTACTCTGCAGAGATACCCTGTGGGTCAAAAATTTCGTCAAAATCGCTCTATCTAGCAGGGTTTTCGAGATATAAGCATTTTTATGTTTTGCAATTTTTGCGAAAAATTCGAAAATTCAAAATGGCCGCCATTTTTGGCGAGACAAAATTTTTTTTGAAAATTGGCATGGCTACTCTGCAGAGATACCCTGTGGGTCAAAATTTCGTCGAAATCGCTCTATCTAGCAGGGTTTTCGAGATATAAGCATTTTTATGTTTTGCAATATTTGCGAAAAATTCGAAAATTCAAAATGGCCGCCATTTTTGGCGAGACAAAATTTTTTTTGAAAATTGGCATGGCTACTCTGCAGAAATACCCTGTGGGTCAAAAATTTCGTCGAAATCGCTCTATCTAGCAGGGTTTTCGAGATATAAGCATTTTTATGTTTTGCAATTTTTGCGAAAAATTCGAAAATTCAAAATGGCCGCCATTTTTGGTGAGAGAAAATTTTTTTCAAAATTGGGATAACTACTCCACAGAGATACCCTGTGGGTCAAAAATTTCGTCGAAATCGCTCTATCTAGCACGGTTTTTGAGATATAAGCATTTTTGTGTTTTCCTTATTTGGAAAATTCGTAATGATTAATTAATCATTAATTACTCGGCCATTTCTTAACCAATCAATGCCAAAATCTAATGATTTCCAGATTTTAATAGAATGAATGTATTTGCCAAGTTTCAGGTGAATTGATAAAATTCCTTTCAAGTTATCATCCGGACAAGCTTCCCCATCGAAAAAAGACATTTTTGGTCATGTGACCTCTCTGATTGGTTGAAATGTCACTGCAGCATATTCAAAAAAATTCCCCAAGGCTACTGACTAAACCTGCCAAATTTGAAAAGAATCCGCCTAACGGTTAGACAGTTATAAGGAAAACAAAGTGCGGAGCCGGCGGAGCCTGAAGGTCTCCCATACACAAACAAGCGTCCCGCAAGGGACGCTTAATTCACATTTACTCCTTTTGAGTAGGTGAGTAATTACCTACGGGTCTGGAACTTCACCAAGTGAAAGCTCTCCCAAAAGTACATGAATGAGTTATTTGATAAAAATTGGGTATCCGAAATAGTTTTTGAGATAATTAGCATTTACTCATTTTGAGTAGGTGAGTAATTACCTACGGGTCTGAAACTTCACCGAGTGAAAGCTCTCCCAAAAGTAGGTGAATGAGTTATTTGAGAAAAATTGGCTATCTGCAATACTTTTAGAGGTAATTCGCATTTACTCATTTTGAGTAGGTGAATAATTAGCTACAGGTCTGAAACTTCACCGAGTGAAAGCTCTTTGGGATAGCTGCTCTGCAGAGATACCCTGAAGATCAAAAATTTCGTCAAAATCGTTCTATGTAGCACGGTTTTCGAGACATTAGCATTTTTGTGTTTTGCAATTTTTTGTGCAAAAATTCGAAAATTCAAAATGGCTGCCATTTTTGGCAAGATAAATTTTTTTTGAAAATTGGCATGGTGTCACAAAGTGATTTCATAAGTTTTATAGATATTCTATTGGGGTCATTGTGATTTCATCATTTGGAAAAATTGATGCAAGTTTTGTGGTTCCACATGTGTACATTCTGGGTTTAATATGGTTTTGTCACTTTGTGTTATTTCACACCTCTGTGTATGAAAACATGTTTCACTGGGGGTTGCTTTGAATCAAGGGGTTTTAGGTGATTTCAATATTGGTAGTGTTCACATTGTGCAAGTCTTTCTGTGGGGGAAAACATTTAGTTGTGTAGAAGAAGTTGAGTTGTCAACATCTGTCCTTTGGGAGAGAATTTCTGGAGGGAAATTCTTTGTTGCTTTATATGCCAGCATTGCAGCTGGTGTCAGTGTTTGCTTGGGGAGTTCCATGCTGGTGGAGCTAGTGACTGATGTTTTGACATTGGATGGTTGTTATTTCTTGATGTCACACTTGCTGGAGTTTAGTCATGTTTTGATGTTGGATGCTTGACTTTATTATGTGGTGTTATACTTGCTGGAGTTAACACTTGGACAGTCCTGAGATGATTTTGCTGTCTTGATGATTTTGCTGACTTGATGATTTTGCTGACTTATTGGTTGAATAAACATTGACATTTTGTATTGAATATTGATGTTGTGCTTGTATAACATAAATGTATGTATATTTATGTATGTGAATGTGTGAACTCGGTTGTGATTGTGGCGTGTAATTATATTGTGGTTTTGTATGCTTGCATTGTATAGTTGTATGTGAATGCAGGAGTTTTATTTTGTATAATTATATGTTGGTTACAGACAGATAAATATAATTTTACACCAGATAAGACATTGGTTTCATTTACCAAGTGAATCTCATTCTGACCCTGTGACACATGGCTACTCTGCAGAGATACCCTGTGGGTCAAAAATTTCGGCGAAATCGCTCTATCTAGCACGGTTTTCGAGATATAAGCATTTTTATATGTTTTGCAATTTTGCGAAAAATTTGAAAATTCAAAATGGCCGCCTTTTTTGTGAGAAAATTTTTTTTTGAAAATTGGCATGGCCACTCTGGAGAGATACCCTGTGGGTCAAAAATTTCGTCGAAATCACTCTATCTAGCACGGTTTTCGAGATATAAGCATTTTTATGTTTTGCAATTTTTTGCGAAAAATTCGAAAATTCAAAATGGCCGCCATTTTTGGCGAGACAAAATTGTTTTGAAAATTGGCATAGCTACTCTGCAGAGATACCCTGTGGGTCAAAAATTTCGTCGAAATCGCTCTATCTAGCATGGTTTTCGAGATGTAAGCATTTTTACGTTTTGCAATGTTTGCAAAAAATTCGAAAATTCAAAATGGCCGTCATTTTTTGCGAGACAATTTTTTTTTGAAAATAGGCATGGCTACTCTGCAGAATATACCCGGTGGGTCAAAAATTTCGTCGAAATCGCTCTATCTAGCACGGTTTTCGCGATATAAGCATTTTTATGTATTGCAATTTTTGTGAAAAATTCAAAATGGCCGCCATTTTTGGCGACACAAAATGTTTTTTGAAAATTGGGATAACTACTTTGTCTAAATCGCTCTATGTAGCACGGTTTTCGAGATATAAGCATTTTTGTGTTTTCCTTATTTGGAAAATTCATAATGATTAATCAATTTCTTAACCAATCAATGCCAAAATCTAATGATTTCCAGATTTTAATAGAATGAATAAATTTGCCAAGTTTCAGGTGAATTGATAAAATTCCTTTCAAGTTATCATCCGGACAAGCTTCCCCATCGAAAAAAGACATTTTTGGTCATGTAACTTCTCTGATTGGTTGAAATGTCACTGCAGCATATTCAAAAAAATTCCCCAAGGCTACTACCTAAACCTGCCAAATTTGAAAAGAATCCGCCTAACGGTTACAGAGTTATAAGGAAAACAAAATGCGGAGCCGGCGGAGCCTGAAGGTCTCCCATACACAAACAATAATAAGAGACATAGTAAAGAGGGAATCCAGTAAAGAATATGTTTGCATTCCTGAGTTATTAGTTTACTGCAGAAGAATGGAAGTCAGAAGAAGTGATAATGAGCTGAAAATGGGAATTAATTTGATGCATATGATAATTTTAGATAATGACAACAAAATAGGAATGTATTTTGCCTTCTTTAATAGTATGTATAAGTCGTGAGTGCAATTTCAAAAAGTTACACCCTATGCACTAAGATATGAAAATAACATTAAGATAATGACATCATTAATATTGAAATATTAAAGTAGAAATTGCAATCTATGACCCCACTGTGATGAATTATTAAGACTCTCCACATATGGTTTCCCACTACCCCTTAAAAAATTGTAAAGCTGAAAACCGATAATAAACCGATATGATATATGCTTTCTGGTTGGTAGGTGTGAGAAAATCGCTCATAAATCAGTATATTTTCATCGCATCACTCCCAAAATCTAATCAGCTCGCGTTTTTGATAGTATGAACATGTGTGTATAATTACAAGCCTCTGCAGTCAGTAGACTTTCCTGAGCGGCGATGACGGGCGGGTGTACCCAAAACAAGAGGAGAGTGCCCGTGAACGGGCACTGTGTCAGCTGACTGAATGTTTTTGATTTGTGATGGTGATAATGAGAGGAAAGCATAATTATCAGGGAAAGGGCTGTACAGAAATACAGTAAATGGTAACTGAACAGCATGTTCGAAAGATATTCCGAAGCTGACAGAAAAAAAGGACAAAAAGTTGTGCCCTGCAAATGGTATTATGAAATAAAGTAACAAGGTAATTGTTTAAGTGTAAAAAGTAGGTTAAAAATATTTAAAGAAATACTATAAATGCAATATCCTCGTTCGACCATGAAGAAGGGGTCCAAAGGTCAAATCTGACCATACCAAAAGATTCCCAGCCAAAGAATTTAGGATGGTTTACCATCCCAAACCTCTCGGACCAATAATAAGTGAGTCATAGGCACTTTTTAAGTTTGGCTATCCTTGTTTGACCTTGACGGAGGGGGTCCAAGGTCAAATCCGACCACACAAAAAAATTCCCAGCCCATGATTTCCTGTAGCTTGTTTACCATCCCAAACCTGTAGGACCAATAATAAGCGAGTTCTAAGCAATTGTAAGTTTGGCTATCCTCAATTGACCTTGAAGGAGGGGTCCCAGGTCAAATCTGACCACACCAAAAGAATCCCAGCCCATGATTTCCTATATGTTGGTTTACCATCCCAAACCTCCAAGACCAATAATACGCGAGTTATAAGCACTTTAAGTTTGGCTATCTTCGTTTTACCTGGAAGGAGGGGTCTAAGGTGAAATCTGACCACACCAAAAGATTCCCAGCCCATGATTTTCTATAGGTTGGTTTTCCATTCCAAACC
This sequence comes from Sabellastarte sp. h YS-2021, assembly GCA_964017235.1. Lineage (NCBI taxonomy): Eukaryota > Metazoa > Annelida > Polychaeta > Sabellida > Sabellidae > Sabellastarte > Sabellastarte sp. h YS-2021. The sequence goes on along the minus strand of OZ024927.1, from coordinate 135,555,992 downwards.
TCTAGGACCAATAATAAGCGAGTTATAAGCACTTTTAAGTTTGGCTATCCTCATTTGACCTTGAAGGAGGGGTCCAAGGTCAAATCCGACCACACCAAAAAATTCCCAGCTCATGATTTTCTATAGGTTGGTTTTCATTCCAAACCTCTAGGACCAATAATAAGCGAGTTATAAGCACTTTTATGTTTGGCTATCCTCATTTGACCTTGAAGGAGGGTTCCAAGGTCAAATCGGACCATATTAACAGATTCCCAGCCCATGATTTCCTACAGGTTGGATACAATGATTTACTCAACAGTGAGAACCTGAAAGAAGCTATTGATCAGCTATGCCATGACTTAGAGGTCTGCAATTTCACTATGTTATAGCTGACCAAAACGTCTGTGAATAACATATTTAACAAAATACTCTAAATGTAATAGTTTTCAAGTTACTACTGATTTACTCAAGAGTGAGAACCTCAAAGTAACTATTACTCAGCTATGCCATGAGCTACATGTCTGAATTTTTGCTCTGTTATAGCTGACCTAAAAGTAGGTGAACAACATATTTAAGCAAAATACTGTAAATGCAATAGTTTTCAAGTTACAACTGATTTACTCAATAGTGAGAACCTGAAAATAGCTATTGCTCCACTATGCCATGAGCTATAGGTCTGTAATTTCACTATGTTATAGCTAACCCAAAAGTAGGTGAACAATATATTTTAACAAAATACTCCAAATGCAATATTTTTCAAGTTATAGCCAATTTACTCAACAGTCAGTGCCTGAGAATAGCTATTGCTCAGTTGTGCCATGAGCTACAGGTCTGTAATTTCACTATGTTATAGCTGACCCAAAAGTAGCTGAATAACATATTTGCACAAATTTCTGTAAAGGCAATAGTTTTCCAATTACAACTGATTTACTCAACAGTGAGAACTTCAAAGTAGCTATTACTCAGCTATGCAATGAGCCACAGGTCTGGAACTTCACTATGTTATAGCTGACCCCAAAATAGGTGAATAACATATTGCAACAAAATACTCTAAATGCAATAGTTTCCAAGTTATAAGTGATTTACTCAACAGTGATAACCTAAAAGTAGCTATTACTCAGCTATGCCATGAGCTACAGGTCTAAAATTTTACTATGTTATAGCTGACCCAAAAGTAGCTGAATAACATATTTATACTAAATTCTCTAAATGCAATAGTTTTCAAATTATAAGTGATTTGCTCAACATTGAGAACTTCAAAGTAGCTATTACTCAGCTATGCAATGTGTCACAGGTCTGGAACTTCACTATGTTATAGCTAACCCCAAAATAGCTGAATAACATATTGAAACAAAATACTCTAAATGCAATAATTTCCAAGTTATAAGCGATTTACTCAACAGTGATAACCTCAAAGTAGCTATTACTCAGCTATGCCATGAGCTACAGGTCTGAAATTTTACTATGTTATAGCTGACCCAAAAGTAGGTGAACAACATATTTAAGCAAAATACTGTACATGCAATAGTTTTCAAGTTACAACTGATTTACTCAATAGTGATGACCTAAAAGTAGCTATTACTCAGCTATGCCATGAGCTACAGGTCTGAAATTTTACTATGTTATAGCTGACCCAAAAGTAGCTGAATAACGTATTTATACTAAATTCTCTAAATGCAATAGTTTTGCAATTACAACTGATTTACTCAATAGTGAGAACCTCAAAGTAGTCATTACTCAGCTATGCAATGAGCTACAGGTCTGAAATTTTACTATGTTATAGCTGACCCAAAAGTAGCTGAATAACATATTTATACGAAATTCTGTAAATGCAATAGTTTTCCAATTACAACTGATTTACTCAATAGTGAGAACTTCAAAGTAGCTATTACTCAGCTGTGCCATGACCTACAGATCTGAAACTTCACTATGTTATAGCTGGCCCAAAAGTAGCTGAATAACATATTTATACGAAATTCTCTAAATGCAATAGTTTTGCAATTACAACTGATTTACTCAATAGTGAGAACCTCAAAGTAGTTATTACTCAGCTATGCAATGAGCTACAGGTCTGAAATTTTACTATGTTATAGCTGACCCAAAAGTAGGTGAACAACATATTTAAGCAAAATACTGTAAATGCAATAGTTTTCAAGTTACAACTGATTTACTCAATAGTGATGACCTAAAAGTAGCTATTACTCAGCTATGCCATGAGCTACAGGTCTGAAATTTTACTATGTTATAGCTGACCCAAAAGTAGCTGAATAACATATTTATACGAAATACTCTAAATGCAATAGTTTTCCAATTACAACTGATTTACTCAATAGTGAGAACTTTAAAGTAGCTATTACTCAGCTATGCCATGACCTACAGATCTGAAATTTCACTATGTTATAGCTGGCCCAAAAGTAGCTGAATAACATGTTTATACGAAATTCTCTAAATGCAATAGGTTTTAAGTTACAAGTGATTTACTCAATAGTGAGAACTTCAAAGTAGCTATTACTCAGCTATGCAATGAGCCACAGATCTGAAACTTCACTATGTTATAGCTGATCCCAAAATAGGTGAATAACATATTGAAACAAAATACTGTAAATGCAATAGTTTCCAAGTTATAAGCGATTTACTCAACAGTGATAACCTAAAAGTAGCTATTACTCAGCTATGCCATGAGCTACAGGTCTGAAATTTTACTATGTTATAGCTGACCCAAAAGTAGCTGAATAACATATTTATACGAAATACTCTAAATGCAATAGTTTTGAAGTTATAAGCGATTTACTCAACAGTGATAACCTAAAAGTAGCTATTACTCAGCTATGCCATGAGCTACAGGTCTAAAATTTTACTATGTTATAGCTGACCCAAAAGTAGCTGAATAACATATTTATACGAAATTCTCTAAATGCAATAGTTTTTAAGTTACAAGTGATTTTACTCATGATGGAAGTTACTGAAAAGCCCAAAAGTAGCTATTACTCACTTAGCTATTGAGACAGGCACCCAACTTACTCACCATATTGTAGCTATGAAAAAAGTAGCTGAATAACATATTTTAACAAAATGCTCTAAATGCAACACTTTTCAAGTTATAAATGATTTTGTGCATGATTTCATGAATTTTAATGCATTAAAAATTATTAAAAAAATTTATTAAAAAAAAAGTAAGACAGATCCAGGTCTCATACTCACACAAGAGAATCTACCTCTGGCCTAGTACATATATGCAAGATATGAGAGAAATCCCTGCAATAGTCACTGAGAAAATTGTGATTAAGTGTTGAAATTTTCACACTTTTGGTGGGGGTACCCCCCTTGTAATGTCTCTAGCAAACAGACGAACAGACAGATTTGCATGCCTTGAACAATTTTTCATCCTCGATAGATAAGGTATCTTTTAAAAAAAACAGCACGTCTCTAGGCCTTGTAGTTTTGGAGGAGAAGTTGTTCACGCGGACGCGTACGCGGACGCGTACGCGGACGCGTACGCATACGCGTACGCCCACGCCGCAGAGTGACGACATAATGTCAGCTGACTGACAAGTCAGCTGACATAAAAACTATTTTTTGATCATGTGACCTTGATAAAGATCAAAGGTCAAATTTAAGCATGTGAAAAAATTTTCCCACACCTTAGGTATATAACTGCCAAATATGGTTAAAAGCTTCAAATAATAAGGGAGATATTGGGGAGAAACCATAATGTGGTGGCGACGGCAAGGAAACTGACGCGAAAACAAATAAGCGCCCTTGTGTTTTTCAGAACGAGTGGAAAATCAGTACCAAGCTGGTTACCAAGCTGGTTATATAATGTTATGTATTTTACCTTTAGTATACTGTAGATCAGTCAGATGGTAGGTCATGTCCTTGACAAACACTAGCAGATTTCCTTGTTTCATCTTCCAACACACTTCATCAAACTCTTTCTTCATTTCATCATAGAAGAGCTCAAGCTTCCTGTGACATTGAAACAAAATAAGATTTACAACAGCCATTTCCCTTCTTCTGCAAGGTAGTGATAGATCTAGACCATATCAATATACTGTAATACATACCAAAAGAACTGCATTATAAAAATATACTGCAACATATAACAACAGAGAGAGAAATTAACAAAGTACAAAATACATTAAATTTTCCAAATAATGGCCAGGTTTAAATTAATGCCAGGTTCAAAATGATGGTTATGTCTTCAATAGCAACTTGGTTGGTCAAGGCCAGTTGGATTCCATTTTTTTGGCAATATTTTAATATTTTGAAAACATACTTTAGCTCAAATTAACATCTGGTTTACTGTATTTTGATATTAATAACTGTGCTCCAGGTTATGTTTAAAAAATACATATCATCTCTTTATTTTTACTGTTAAGCTCCTAAGTTTTATGAGGTTGGTAAACTGTGATACAATATATATTAACTATATTTTGGCGAAAGTAAGTTAAGTAGAGTTGATTACTGTACAAGTTGAAATTTTCACTAGGCATTAATTTAGCCATTTTACTTGATGAACTTGGATAGCGAAAATTAATTCCAAGTAAAATTTTAAATCTGTATTAATATCCCAAAAAGAAACTAGCCATTAGTGAAAATTAATTCTAGTGAAGTTATTAATTAAGAATTAGTTCTATTTTCTTTTAGCTAAAATTTTTAACATCCAGGGTAATTTTCTACGGATCAGAAGTAGGTCAAGACTGTCTGAAGCATGTATAAACACAGATTTGTGTACCTCAAATTTTTAACAAGTTTCAATAAGGACACTTTTCCCGATTTCAAGAGTATCCTGCAGATGATTAAGATCAATTACAATCATTTTTAAAATAACAATGACAAGATAATTAACATTGCCTCTTGCTGTGTAAATGGGACGTTTAAAAGCTTTTGTTAAGAAGTATGTCATTAGTATGTTCCTGTCCATAGCTATTCATGTATTTGTTTCTGGCATTATTATTATGAACTTATTATAATTGATAAAAAATTATATCTCACTCAAAAGAAAGTAGTTTGAAAATCTTTTTCTGAGAAAAAAAAAGAATTTGTGATCCAGAAAAAAAAAACTTGTCTTCAGGTCATCAAAATTGTCACTTATTTTTTCTCAAAAATAGAGGTCTGTCCAGTAACAAATATGTTTGGTGTTATTTAAAACTCGTACTGGTATGGATTGTTCTTGACTGACTTTATTCAATGTACATTTATATCTATCACCTTCTGATTCCACATGTATAGTAGTGAGGATATTTAACTTAACATGACGCACAGTATGAACAATTTTGAATTTATAGATCTTACAAAAACTTTTTGCCATGGTAAGGAATACATAGCAACGAAGAAAATGGGTAATACAATCAAACATTTTTCAGCACTGAAGTGAAGATTGTATTACACCAGGGGTTGTCAAAAGCACTCTTAACAGACTGTAAATTTACTCATATAAAAAGAAAAACATACTCATAATTTGAACTAACAAGGGCCATACAAAATGGCCGCACAAATCCCCTTGCTTTAGAATCATACAGTGTGAAATGATGAACCTGAAAAACAAATGGAAAACACAAACTATATTAACTTAAAGTACAGTTATACAACAGGTCAAACATGCAGGGATTATTCCGACATAAATATGGTACAAATACTATATGTCCCAAGTAACACATACCAAAAAGTTCACTTAAATTTAAACCTAATTGCATTTTTTAAAGTAATGATTCCAGGGTTGTTGAAATTTTATGTAAGTATGATCAAACCTGAAAAAAAAAACATTAGTTAAAAACATGAAAACAATTAGAGCATATCTGAAAAAAAAACCACTTTAAATATGAAAAGATTTACTGCATAAATAACTCAAATGTAAACAAATGTTGTACATACATAAGCATAAATCCCATCTTTGGTTTCTGACAGCACAATGCTTCTGTCCTCATGAACACGGAAACTATCACTACAAAACGAGAAAGTATGCACAAGAATAAATATCTTTTAATGGCAGCAAAATCACATTCATATAATTACAATATGTTCAAAATCAATAATGTTTTTAAACTTCATGGGAAAATAACAACTTGTTTTCTGATATAACTATGACATCTCTCCAGTTTTGATTTCAGGTGCAATTTAAATTTATGAATTTGTAAGGCTAACAAACAAAAGATAATTTGTATTTGTATTCAAGCAGTAATATTCAAATATCATTTGACAATACTACATATTTGGTTAACTAATTACCCGTTAAATTAAAAAAAATCAAGGCGTCTTTCTTCATGTTTTTATATTTAATATGCAAACTTTATGTTCACAGAAATTTGTTGAGTATCAACTTTCCACACTTTTAATATTCAGGCTAATATATTAGTTGCAGGGGAAAGTAAAGGTGAGCACTTTTTATATAGATGCTACTTTTGCCAAATATCCATCAAATACAACTAGACCTAGCGCATCGGAAAACCGATGCAAATTGTATCCACCGTAAAGACAATGCACCAAAACCTCTAGGACCAATAATAAGCAAGTTATAAGCACTTTTAAGTTTGGCTGTCCTCATTTGACCTTCAAGGAGGGGCCCAAGGTCAAATCCGACCACGCCAGAAGATTCCCAGCCCATGATTTCCTATATGCTGGTTTACCATCCCAAACCTCTAGGACCAATAATAAGCGAGTTATAAGCACTTTTAAGTTTGGCTGTCCTCGTTTGACCTTGAACGAGGGGCCCAAGGTCAAATCCGACCACACCAGAAGATTCCCAGCCCATGATTTCCTACATGTTGGTTTACCATCCCAAACCTCTAGGACCAATAATAAGCCAGTTATAAGCACTTTTAAGTTTGGCTATCCTCGTTTGACCTTGAAGGAGGGGTCCAAGGTCAAATCTGACCACATCAGAAGATTCGCAGCACATGATTTCCTATAGGTTGCCTTCACATTGCAAACCTCTAGGACCAATAATAAGGGAGATATAGGCACTTTTAAAGTCCTCTATGTGGGTTACTTCGGCACTCCGTGGATGACCTTGAGTTAGGAGCTTCAAGGTCAAATGTGTGCAAGGTTGTAGAGGACATGTATATGTGTCATACATATCACCTATGAAGAGATTCAACCTTCTACCTATGAGGAACAGCCAGTAGAAAAATGTAGATTATTTTCAAAGAAATGCCCGTGGCGGCCATCTTGTTTTTCAGAATGAGGCTATTTTCCTTCCCAGAGAAGCTTACCCCCCAATGAAGATATCCTGCAAATTTGGTGAACCTACCTGCTGTTGTTTTCCTCTTAGAGCGTTAATGCCGAAAATCTCTCTACGCGCGGCGGCGGCGTAGCGAACGCTAAACCAAAGTATCCACCGGATGCTTCCGGTGCATACAATAACCAAAAATCCAAAGTGATTTTGCTGTTCACTTTTAGCCTTATTACTAAGTTGTTTTGACTATGCAAGAGTGTGTGCAATAACAATCAGGCTGGGGTATTTTTATTCATGAATCTTTTATGTATACCTTGCAAATTTTACATTTAGAATTTTTTGAATGCTACAGATTTGACAACTTTTAGATTGTGGTATGAAAATTTGTTGAAATTGTACTTATGAGAACTAACAACATACATTTCATCAATCCCATACATCTTGTAAAACATGATTGTCATTTTCTCAACTGTGCTTTCAAGTTTGTACAGAACATGTTAAAATCTGCAGCTATATGCGTATGTAATGTGGCTTTTTAATTTAGTTAAATCATTAAAATGTATTCAAATATTATTCAAAAGTATGCATATTCAAAAACTACAAAGTATTATATTCATATTCAAATACTTTTGAAAGTATTCCCCCTATGCCACAACATGACTTGTGTAATTGCTTACCTCGCATGAGACTGGCAGTCTACAGTCATAATTCTTACAGAGAAATCATTTAGATCAAAATTTCCCTGGACTTTTTGTGGTATGGTAATCTACAAAAATAATCACAAGCATTTCACTGATCTACGGAGGAAATATTTCACCCACCTGACCAAAATATGTTTGAATAAAAATACACTCCCATCACAAATCTCACCGTGGTGTTGACCTGGCTACATCTCTGGAATGATGATTATTGAAATGGACTTGGTGTCACATCTTAGAGTCTGCCGTGGCAGAGATTAAGCGCTATAGAAGTATAGAATAGAATAGAATCTCATATATATGCAGTTATATCACTCAGCTATCCTTTCTTACTTTTTTAAGTCTTTGTAATGATAGACCACAATAATATTGATTCCATATACCAAAGTGCAATTGTTATTTCTGCTTTCAAGTGATTAAAACATTATCAAATGACAGATTTGGCCATTTTGCAACAATTTCTGCACAAGATACTTTCAAATTTATATTCTGCTGTTTACTTTACAAAGACTTTGGATTTTAATATTAAAGTCTTAAAGGCACTACCTACCAGAGGTTTGGGACCTTCAAGCTCTGAGAACTCAGCAACAAGTAAGAAGTCTGCCTTACATAGACTGTCACTGAACCAGGGATCTGGCAACTTCCACACAGGACTGTACTCAAAAGGCAATTCCTCCTCACCTTCCTCAATACAAATGTGAGCAACGAAAGAATCAATCACACAAAAGTGGTCAGCTGGCATTATAAAACTAATCTTAGATCCCACCATACATGTTAGAGTAAGAAATCTAAAATTCGCCAGGAATCTAAAATTCGCCACCTCTAAAACCTTAGTTAATTTTATGAAGAAAATGATGTCTTTGTCTAAAAATTGGTATTTTTCAGTTCAAAAAGCCTTAATTTACTATACAGTCAACAAATCTCACCACAATTCATTTATTTTATTAGTATTTTGACATGTGGCGAATTTCAGATATGTGGCGAATTTTAGATTTCTTACTCTAGCACATGCATGGCCCCTACATTTTTTGTGAATTTTCAGGCTATGGCCACTTTGTGGGGGAATCAGATCTTTGCAAGGGTGTATTACTTACAAAGCAAGTGAATCTTGTGCTCTGGCTGCATGTCAATTATTCTTGCAACCACGCTAAAAATAATTTGCACACCAATTTCCACTCACGCGCCATGGTGTGCAGTCTGAATACTCCAAAATACCTATAGAAGACCCGCATTTCATTTGAAAGTGATTCATTTTTTCCTGTTCTTGACACCCAGTAACACATGCAGTGGGATGTAAGAGAAGTTTTTGTAATGGCTTGATGGTGGGGGGAAAGTTAAGTAGTAGTTATTGTACTTCTTAGCCATTACTCTGCACTGTAGCAAGTATTCTTTTAAGATAAAAGACAGCTAAAGTTTTTGTGTGCTTGACAAAAGTTACAGAAAATGACTCACTTTAGATCAGCTACTTGAGAATATTTGCAAAACTGCTGATACAAAGCAATGAAAGAGCAGCCAGTATGTATTTTAAATACTTCAGACTATTCTATTTTTTAAGGAATAATTTAAAATTCTTGCCAGGACTACCATGGGAACATGGATACAGTTATTCTGTAAAGGTATCTCAACAAAACACGGTCTCTGTTGTAAAGATTTAAATCCAAGCTCATCCAAATCTATGGAAAAACTTGTATTTGACTGACAACTGGGGCTGATACTGTAGCAATTTTGAGTGAACTTAACCTGGAGTTAGAACAACAGAAAAATAATCATACAATGTAAATGCAAATTTTTTGTTGAACAATCCACACTTAACATTGAAATCAAGTGACTTAAAATGGTATAATTATTGAGAACATAACCACACCATATACCTGTGCTAAAATGAAAACAAGCAATCAGTGCCCGTGAACGGGCTCTGTGTCAGCTGACTGTGTGTTTTGAGTTTCAGAGTAGACGTGACAGAAGAAAAGGACACAAAAGTTGTGCCCTGGAAATGGTATTCAGAAGGAAAGTAACAAGGTAATTGTTAAGGTGTAAAAAAAAAAGTTAAAAACATATTTAAAGAAAATACTGCAAATGCAATAGTTTTTGAGTTACAACTGATTTACTTAACAGTGAGAACCTCAAAGTAGCTATTACTCAGCTATGCAAGGAGCTACAGTCTGCAATTATACTATTTTATAACTGACCCAAAAGTAGGTTAATAACTTATTTAAACAAGCAATCAGTGCCCATGAACGGGCTATGTGTCAGCTGACTGGGTGTTTTGAGTTTCAGAGTAGAAGTGACAGAAGAAAAGGACACAAAAGTTGTGCCCTGCAAATGGTATTCAGAAGGAAAGTAACTTGGGTAACTATTTAGGTATAAAAAGAAGGTTAAAAACATATTTGACGAAAATACTGCAAATGCAATAGTTTTTGAGTTACAACTGATTTACTCAACAGTGAGAATCTCAAAGTAGCTTTTGCACAGCTATGCAATCAGTTAAAGGGCTACAATTTTAATATGGTATAGCTCACACAAAAGTAGGTGAATAACATATTTAAAAAAATACTGTAAATGAAATAGTTTTCAAGTTACAACTGATTTACTCAACAGTGAGAACCTGATAGTAGCTATTACTGATATATGCAAGGAGCCACAGGTCTGCAATTTTACTATTTTATAGCTGACCCAAAAGCAGATGAATAACATATTTAAACAAAATTCTCTAAATGCAATAGTTTTCAATTTACAACTGATTAACTCAACAGTGAAACTCTAAAAGTAGCTAATGCTCAGCTATGCCATGCCATACACATCTGCAATTTCACTATGATATAGTTAACTCAAAGTAGGTGAACAACATATTCAAAACAAAATACTAATGCAATATTTTTCCAGATACAACTGATTTACTTAACAGTGAGAACCTGAGAATAGCTATTACTCAGCTATGCCATGAGCTACACATCTGCAATTTTAAAAGTTATAGCTAATTCAAAAGTAAATGAATAAGATATTTAAAGAAAATTCTCTAAATGCAATAGTTTTCAAGTTACAACTGATTTACTCAACAGAGAAAATCTCAAAGTAGCTCTTGCTCAGCTATTCCATGACATACAGGTCTGCAAATTCACTATGTTATATCTGACCCAAAGGTAGGTGAACAACATATTTATAGAAATTTAGAAAATACTTTATATGCAATATTTTTCAAGTTACAACTGATTTACTCAACAATGAGAACCTCAGAATAGCTATTACACAGCTATGGCATGAGCTACACATCTCCAATTTTACAATGTTATAGCTAATTCAAAAGTAGATGAATAGCATATTTAAACAAAATTCTCTAAATGCAATAGTTTTCAAGTAACAACTGATTTACTCAACAGAGAAAACCTCAAAGTAGCTATTGCTCAGCTATGTAATGAGCTACAGGTTTGCAACTTTACTATGTTATAGCTGACACAAAAGTAGGTGAACAACATATTTAAACAAAATACTCTAAATGCAATAGTTTTCAAGTTACAACTGATTTACTCAACAGTGAGAACCTGAAAGTAGTTATTGCTCAGCTAGGCCATGACATACAGGTCTACAAATTCACTATGTTATAGCTGACCCAAAAGTAGGTGAACAACATATTTATAGAAAATAGTTTAAATGCAATATTTTTCAAGTTACAACTGATTTACTCAACAGTGAGAACCACAGAATTAGCTATCACACAGCTATGCCATGAGCTACACATCTGCAATTTTACAATGTTATAGCTAATTCACAAGTAGATGAATAACATATTTAAACAAAATTCTCTAAATGCAATAGTTTTCAAGTTACAACTGATTTACTCAACAGAGAAAACCTCAAAGTAGCTATTGCTCAGCTAGGCAGTGACCTACAGGTCTGCAACTTTACTATGTTATAGCTGACACAAAAGTAGGTGAACGACATATTTATACAAAATACTGTAAATGCAATAGTTTTCAAGTTACAACTGATTCACTCAACAGTGAGAACAAACAGATCTGCATGCCTTGAACAATTTTTCATGCTAGATAGATAAGCTATCTTTTTTTTAAAAAAAACATGTCTCTGGGCCTTGTAGTTTCGTCGGAGAAGTCACTCATGCATATGCATACATCCACACCGCAGAGTGACGACATAAAAATACATATATGATCACAGTAAATATAACAAAGGAGCACTATAATTACATGATCATCGAATTAAATAATACTGCAAAAACATCTTTGCCACAAACCAGTACCAGAAGTGTATCGACATGTCATATACCAGCATCATCTTTCAGTACTCCATACAATTTCCAAAAATATGAAATTGTCTGTCAAATATAATCCATAGATAGTTACATAAAAATAAATGTATACTGTACTCACTGATGGTTCATTGATGTCAAAATCCTGGGGGTCATAATAGTATGCATCACTGCCAAACATGTTTGCAGGACTGATTGAAGTGTCAGTAGTCTCAAACATTCAATTGTAGATATCATCACAAGGTTGTTATCAAGATAGGTCAATCCTCTCGCTTATCTCCTGAGATCTAAAACATTTACATGACTGTTCAGTACACATAAAAATACACATAATGTTGTACTGGGTCTATCGCAGCATGGCCTTCAAGTACTCCATATCACATATTAATGTTCAAATATGTTTTGAACTCTCTTAATCACAATTTCAGATAATGAACAGTGGCAAATGATTGGTGATATTAAACTAATACTTTCTCTGAAGGTGTCAATAAAATACAATATAATGAGGATATTTAAAAGAAATTATCTAGGATGCAACAGAAGATGAAATAGAACAAGACTACTGCCACAGTGGTTATCTCCCACCTTAGGATCAGTAATAATGGAGAACTAAGCAAGACATAAGGCCTTTGTAGTGAGATGACCCCACTTGACATTGGGTCAAAGGTCAAAGTCAGCAACTGGAAAAGTCTCAGGCCATGACTTCCAATAAGTTGTTTTCGCATTTGGAACCCCATAGAGCAATGAAAAGGGAGATAAAAGGCCTTTTTAAAGAGATAACCCCATGTGATATGAAATGTGATGACGGCCATTTGTTTTCGAAAACAGATCGAATTCTTATCATGCTAGCTTTTCTAGCCATGTACCTTCTGTGCAAATTTGATTAACCTATCTGCAATATTTCAAGTTTTAGAATCTTAATAATTTTGAATAATTTGCTATGGCGGCCAATTTGTTTTTCAAAATGAGGCCAAAATTGTTTACAGGCAAAGCATTTGAAGGCCAGGCCTTCCAATGGACTGTTTTTACATTCTGAAGCCGTAGAACCAATAATGAGGGAGATATAAGGACGTTTAGAATGATGAACCAATTTAACCTTGAAGCAGGAGTCAAAGGTCAAATTCAACACCTGGAAAAGATTCCCAGGCCATGAATTCCTACAAGTTGTTTCACATTCCCAACCCCTAGGAGCAATGGTAAGGGAAATATAAGGGCTTTTTAATAAGATAACCCCATTTGACATTAAACTTGTGATTTGGCGGCCATTTTTTTTTAAATTGAAGAAGGGATGAGTCTATATTGATTTCAATGCATGGCCTCACACGATCTACTGACATTAATATTTTCCCGACATAATATGGGGTTTTAATGATAAAAAATTTGTCATCACCTTTCAAAATTAAGGTAGAAACACGTCAAATTTATGTCAGCTTAATCTATTGGTATAATACCTAACGTGCACTCATCCACTGAAATTTTGAAAATCACTGCTTTCTACTAAAATTAAATAAAATTAATAAAGAATAACTCAAGACACTACTGAAGTAAGAAATGGGATTTAACATGGTGATTCAGACAAAATTTTGTGCCTTCTGTCTTTAATTTGAACTACACCAAGGAAGAATTGTGGTCCGATATAAGATGTACCCAAAGGTAAAGTAGGACCAATACTGGAGTACTGCTTTCTGACAGATAGACAATTGTTTTGGCACACCAAAAGCAAAGCATCTCACAATAACGGTTTTTGTGCTTTACACAGATATTTAAAATGACTATCAAAAGTGATGGAGAACGATCTTTTCGAAAAGGTGTACATATGACTCTGCTCGAGCCCTCTGTGCTGAAAATTAAAAAGAAATCATTCTATTTCACACCATTTCTGAGAAAAATGCGTTGCAATTTGTGCGCACATTCAAGATGGAAGCCAAAAATGGTGGGAAATGAGTTTTTTTATTTTTTGGACAAATAAACATACCCTCTGACTCAAAAATAAGCCTAAATCACACTATCTTGCACCGTTTCTGAGATATTTTTTTGACACTTGACTCTGCTACAGCCCTCTGGGCAAAAAATTTGACAAAAACCACTTAACTTGTACTGTTTCAAAGTTAAATGCAATTTTTTTTGCTCAATGCAAAAATTCAAGATTGCCCCCCCCCCCCCCCCCCCCCCCCCCCAAAAAAAAGGGAGGGGAAGAGATTTTTTAAAAGAAAAATAGACAGATGCATTTGAACATACCCTCTGAACCAAATATTTGGACTAAATTGCTGTGTCTAGTACCATTACCAGGATAAATGTGTTTTTCAATTTATGCAAAAATTCAAGATGGACGCCAAAATGGTGGGAAAGAGATTTTTCGAAAAACAGACACATGCCTTCCAACACACCCTCTGGGCTGAAAATTCAGCCTAAATCCCCCAATCTCGCACTGTTTCTGAGATAAAAGCATTTTTGCATTTCATGCAGAAATTCAAGATGGCCACCAAATTTTTTTTTTCCACAGCGCTCCAGACCAAAAATTAGATTGAAATGACTCTATCTTGCACTATTTCTGAGATATTAACGATTTTAATTAATCACAATTGATTAATCAACCATTAATAAGTCACCCAATTTGCATCAGATCACTTCAAAAAGTTAATGATTTCCAAACATCTATACAATGACCCTACTTGCCCAATTTTAAGTGAACAAGTGAAGTCTTTCAAGTTACCATCCAGACAATCATACCACTAAAATTGCAAATTTAATAAGTAAATTAAATTTTTATAAGTTAATACCCTATCCAATGGACAATTGCTTTACCAGTCGGCGCAACCGGTCCCACCAAACGCCAGAAAAAGACATCCTGTATATAATACCGGCAGGACTGGTCACGGAGTGTGCAGTCGCTAGGTGTCGCATCGTACTTCCTTCCTGTCTAGACAGCGTGATGTCATATCATCTTTTTTGTTGTCTAAACATATTAAGACCCCTAGTAAGCTGATAGCGGGGCCGGATGGGTGGGCCTTGCCTGTCCATTGGATAGGGTATTAACTTATAAAAATTTAATTTACTTATTAAATTTGCAATTTTATTGCGTTAATACATCCTATCCAATGGACAATTGCTGAATAACTACCGCTTGGAAGGCGGGTAAGCTGCTAGGGACATAAGTGAACTCACAACAGAACAAAAACTGAGAAGGCCCATTTTGACCTAGGGTCAGAGAACCCTGTGAGGTCAAGGTCGGCTACCAACTAACCGGTTACCCGGAAGTCAACCGACGTTGCTCCCCCCCCCTTTTTCCTTTCCCAGATTTGCTCTGAGGAAGAAGAGAGAGAGAGAGAGAAGGGCTGAGTTCAGTCC
Source organism: Sabellastarte sp. h YS-2021 (assembly GCA_964017235.1). Taxonomy (NCBI): domain Eukaryota; kingdom Metazoa; phylum Annelida; class Polychaeta; order Sabellida; family Sabellidae; genus Sabellastarte; species Sabellastarte sp. h YS-2021. Next base: position 135,540,529 of record OZ024927.1, on the reverse strand, counting down.
CAAGAAATAAACTTCCCAAAGGAAGCAAGTCACAGTTTTTTTTTATATACTATGTACATATATACATATATACATATCTCCTCATTTTGGGGCTTGGTGGTGGACCTGTTGGGCAGCCACCACTGGCCCTAAATGAAAAAGCTCTGTATCTGCCCAAGCCACATCCTTCAAATAAAATTGTGTGAAGGTGTTATGGGATTTCCAGTGGCAGGCTGAGAGAATCTGCTCTAAGGAGACCCCTGACTGAAAGGCCTTAGAAGCAGCAAAGGCCCTGACATCATGGGCTTTGACCTGATGCAGTGTGAGGGCCTCCTGGTCAGAGAGCTCATAACAAAGGATCACAGTCTGCTTGATCCATGAGGAGATGGTGGCAGGTGAGATGTCCTTATCAAAACCTTTCCTCAACGAGACAAAGACCAACTCCTTGTTCTGCCTAAGATCTGAGGTCCTATCCAAGTAATAGCGAAGGGCTCTAACTGGACACAAGGACCTGTCACCCTTGAGTGACTTATCCAGAGTGGGGGCCAGGGCTGGTATGACCACTGGAGCCACACTATCTGGACCCTCCTTAGCCAGCTGATTCTTGGATAGAAAGCTGGGTGAGGGGTACATGGACACCTTAGACCAGTCTGACTGGTGTCTGATGTTCTTATGTAGCCAAGCATGGATCTCACTCCTGCGTTTACCAGAACCCAGGGCCAGCAGAAAAACAGTCTTGAAGGTCAAGTGTTTTAGTGAAGCCTCTTTTAAAGGTTCAAAGGGAGCCTTAGTCAGCTGGTGTAAGACCAGGGACAGATTCCAGGAGGGTATATCCCTCCTGCCCTTGGGCCTGTCTCTATGGAAACTATCCAGGAGACAGGTGAGATTCTCATCTTTGCTGACATTAATGGTAGAGTTGCCCAATTTGTCAGCAATGGCTGATCTGTAACCATCAATGGTACCAGGTTGCAACTTCCTATCCTGAAACAGGTGCAAGAGGAAGTCAGCTATGGCTTTCAGAGGTGGTGCCCTGAAGTCCACCTGATTAGTGAGGCACCACTTTGTAAAAATGGTCCACTTTGCCTCAGACAGATCTGGTTGATCCACTTTGAGGAGCCTCAATTCGTGCTGCCACTGCCTCAGAGAACCCCTGCTCCTTGATTGCTGTGGCTCTAGGAGCCAGGCATGTAAGTTCAGGTTTGACAGGTTCCTGTGCAGGGTCTGGTTGAATGGTTGAGATACCAGATTGGGCAGACACAGAGGGATCTGACTGGACATTGCCACTAGATCCCAAAACCAGGGTATGTTGGGCCACCCTGGGGCGATCAAAATGATCCTGTTGCAGGGGTAGTCCTGTAGCTTCTCCACCACTTTGCCCAAGATGGCTGCTGGTGGGAAGGCATATGGGTCCAGATTTTCCCAAGACAGGCTGAGTACATCCACTGCCCAAGCCTGGGGGTCTGGGACCGGTGACACAAACTGTGGGAGTTTGTTGTTGAATCTGGTGGCAAACAAGTCCACTTGAGGCTGGTGCCACCGGGAGCATATAGCTTGAAACACTTCTGGGTGAAGGGACCATTCTGTTTGAATGGTCTGGCCAAGTCTGGATAGTTTGTCTGCTATCACATTCAGCCGGCCGGGGATGTGACGTGCCTTGAGAGTTACCTGTTTCCTGGTGCACCAGGACAGGATTCTCCACAGTAGGGCACACAGGGAGCCCGACTTCATCCCCCCTTCTTTGTCAATATAGGCAACCACTGTTGTGTTGTCTGTGGCTACCAGGACTATGTTGTTTGAACAGAGGTCTTGGAACTCTTTTAGGGCCAGAAAGACCGCCTTTAGTTCCAAGTGGTTTATGTGTAACTTGCTTTCTGGAAGGGACCAGGTTCCCCTTGCAGTGCGTTCGTTTAAGTGAGCGCCCCACCCTTCTTTTGATGCGTCTGTAAATATCTGCAGAGCATGTTTTAGAGGGTGTAATGGTTGACCTGGAAGCACATTGCTTTCCTCCAGCCACCACCTTAGGTGGGGGTGGAGCGACCTGGGGACGGGTATCACCTTTTCTAGTGATTCCGGTACCCTCCAGTTGTTCTGCAAGTGCCACTGTATGGGTCTCAAGTGAAGTCGACCTAAGTGGACTTGCTTTTCTGTGGCTGTTAGAAGTCCTATGAGGGACATGAACTGCCGGACCGGGCACACCGGACCGGACAGGATTGACAATATCTTGTCTTGTAAGGTCTCCCAACGATCTGGTGTGGGTCTGACCTTGCCCTCCCTGAGGTCGAACTGGTAACCTACAGAGTTGAAAACCTGTTTTGGCTCCAGTTCTGACTTCTCCTTGTTCACCAGCCAACCTAATTCTTGACAGAGAGCTACCAAGGTCTGCGTATGCTGGAGACAAGTTTGGTGAGATGTGGCTCTCACCAACCAGTCGTCTAGGTACTGGTGGATTCTTATACCCCTCTGTAAAGCCATCAGTTTGACCTCTTTGGCCATCACTGTGAACTCCATGGGTGCTGTGGACAGGACAAAGGGTAGGGCTTTGAACTGGTAGGACTGGCCCTGGATGTGAAAACGCATGTACTTCCTGGACTGACTGTGAACTGGTATATGGAAGTATGCGTCTTTGAAGTCTATGGATGTGACCCACTCCCCCGACTGTAGGGAGGTCCTTATTGTCTCTGGGGTCTCCATTTTGAATGACTGTGTTTAGAAAGGTGTTCAAGGTGCTCAGGTCCAGGACCGGTCTCCACCGGTTGTTGGGTTTGGGTACCAAAAATAGCCGGTTGTAAAACCTTAGTGAGTTTTGGTTTGCTACCGGTTCCACTGCATTTTTGTTCACCAGCTGATACAGTGCCTCTAAAAGGTGGGCCTGTTTGGATGGGTTTTGATAGTTGCTTATGACAGTTGGTGACCTGGTTAGGTTCGGTCTGAACCGGAAGGGGAGGGTGTAACTCTCTCTGAGTGTGGTGACTACTTTTGGACTTGAACGCAGAACTTCCCACTTCTCCCAAAAATTGTGTAGCCTTGCCCCTACAGGTGGACTTATAACAACAGGTGGGGCATTTGTGACAAGATTTGCAGAACTCAAGTGACCTACACAGGAAACATCTTTCACATATTTTATTTCTGTGTACTTGTAACAATAATTGGGATTTACGCCTTTCTTTTGCGGCAACCCGGTAACAGAATGAGCATTTGCAACAAAAAAGTCTACATGAGAATTTACAGTCACTTTTCTTGTCCTTGTTGGTTAGCAGATCTGTCACTGGGAGCATAAGGGTGAGCGACCTTGACGTCTGTGAGGCTGGCCAGAAGAACGCCTCTCCTCACTTCTACAGATCTCCTCTTCAGCTTTGGTGATAAGCTGGTCAGGGAAGTGTGAGTGTAGATGAACAGGGGACGTACGCAGAGCAGTAAGGGTGTCCTGCTTCACACCAGCAGGCAAATATTCCAAATAACTGTCCCTGTGTGCAAGGGTGAAGTTCGCCATGCAGATAAACGCGCCTTCAGATAGATCTTGCATAGTCCTGGCCATTGCTTGAGATATTGACCAGTTGAAGGTCACCAGATAGTCAAGTTCATCTACGGCCTGCTTCATTCTCTCAGATGACTTGCCCTTGAAACTATCCAGATGTAAAGACTTCAGCTGAGAAGACATGGCATCTTGAACTCTGGTCAAGCAACGTGAAAGTCCAGCAGCCTCGTTGCACATGACAGTTTGTTCTCTGGCTGCTCTCTCCCAACGCCTAAGCATGTCATGGCTGAGTGCCCGGGAGGGTGGGGCAGTAGGAAGGGTGCGTCTGGCAACCCGGCTAAAAGCACTATTTAGCTTGGCTGGTTCCGGAGACCAGGAAGATACAGTAACATTGTCACAGTCTCTCTTCTCAGCATGCATCCCATACCATCTGGACGACCGGGGAGGCTTGATGAATTGATCTTTGAGGAGGCCAGCAGTTTCGGAGTTTCTTGCAGGGTAGCCCTCTGTGATGGTGAGGTTAAGCTTTTCCATCTTCTTACACAGCCAATCGTCCACCAGAAGCTTGACTGACACTTTACCGGTTGGCTGAACACGTGAACCGGCAAAAAGGTTGTCATCAGAAGATGAAACACTCTCAAACTCAGGGACCTTGTGCCAACCCATGAAGGATCTCATGCCTCTCATTGTCTCTCTATAGCTGGCCTCCTCAGAGAGTTCTTGATCTGTAGATTCGTCCCTGGTGAGGTCTCTGGCTGGGGAACCGTCCCGGTAGTTTCCTTCCAACAGGGAACCGGTCTGACTGTGCTGTTCATCTTCACTTTCAGACCCACTGAAACTCTGGACAGCTCTAGGACCGGTCAGGGTCTGGTCCACACTGAAGGCAGCATCACCGGTACCAGAAGGCAGTACATCAGGACCTGCACCAGGAGCCTGAGCAGGCTGGGTGGCCGTCCCCACACCGGCAGCCTCAACAGGCTGGGTGGCATTCTATTGCATCTCATCTCCTCTGGGTGGAACAGCATCACCGGTGGCCTGAACAAGGCTGGGACCGGAAGGCTCTGCAGAGTCAGCCAACTTACTGGTGCTAGCACCAGGATCAAAAAAAGGCTTCTGGCTGGTGATGACTTCTGCTGGCTTCACCACTGGTTCCACCGGGACAGCAAAGGATTTGGACAACAGCATTGCTTCCAGCCTTGCAAATCTTTCAGCCCATTTATCATCTAGATTCTTCAAATCTTCAGATGAAGGTCTGCTGCTGGTACTGGGCTTCTTCTTGCTGGATCTGGGAGAAAGCTTGGGGGAGTCGCTTCTCTTCTTCTTCTTTCCAGCAGGCATGGTTTCAGGCTTAACATTAGCCTTCTCTCCCTCTACTTTACCCAAAACACTGATGTGTGAAGGGTCCACGAGAGTGGGGGTAGGGGAGGACGAAACCATTCTCTTTTCTTTATTTTTCCTATCTCTGTATGTGGGGGTGGCTAGTTGTTGGATCTGCTCTGGTGTAAAAGCTTTACATATAGGGCAGTGTTTCTTAAGAACACAGTTGTCTTCTCCAACCCCCTTGTCCCGACATCTTGCACATTTCAAATGGCCATCAAATATAGCCATAACGTGGCCACAAGTGCCTCTCTTCTGTCCTGGGGACGACATGATGATCAGTACTTCAGTAGAAATACGTAGATGTGAAATAAAATAGATGAATTCACAGATAAACTTCAAAAACGTCTCTCTGTAGAAAACACGTCCGCACACTCCACGCGCCAAACGAAAAAGATGCTATGACGTCACGCTGTCTAGACAGGAAGGAAGTACGAGGCGACACCTAGCGAATGCACACTCTGTGACCGGTCCTGCCAGTATTATATACAGGATGTTTTTTTCTGGTGTTTGGCGGGACCGGTCGCGTCGACCGGTAAAGCAATTGTCCATTGGATAGGATGTATTAACACAATAAAAATGTATTTCTGGTCATGTGACTTTTCTGATTGGTCGAAATATCGATATTTGAAATTCACAAAATTTTTCCATAGTTGCTGAATACATGTGCCAAATTTGCAAAGAATCCCCCTGTGGTTGCTTAGCTATAGACCATAGAAAATGTGGGAATCACCGGTCCCTTTTCATGAATTTTCTCCTATATACAAACAAGCTTCCCAACAGGGACATTTAATGAAGTGACGGAATTGGAGTACAACAGACTAGTCACACAATCAGAGCCTTCAATGAAAACATGCACAGTTCAAGACTGACTTATCACTTCTCTAGTGACTGTCATATGGTTGAAAAGTGTTGCTAACATCTTATGTCATCTGACTTGTCAGTCAGCTGACATTATGGCATCACTCTACGGTGTCTGCGCAAACAACTTCTCCTCCAAAAGTACAAGGCAAAGAGACGTGCAGTTACTTTTAAAAGATACCTTATCTATCGAGGATAATAAATTGTTAAAAAGCATGGTTTGTCTGTTCCCCAGAGCCGTTTGAAGTGAGGTACCCCCACACTAAGTGTCAAAATTTACACACTTTATCACAATTTTCTCATTGACTAATGAAGGAAATTCTCTCTTATCTTGCATATATGTACTAGGCCACAAGTAGATTCCCTTGTGTGAGTATCAGACTTGGATCTTTCTCGTTTATTTTTTATGAATTTTTAAAATAATCTTTAATGCATTCAAATTCATGAATTCATGCAGTAAATCACTTATAACTTGAAACGTATTGCACTTAGAGCATTTTGTTTAAATGTGTTATTCAGCTACTTTTGCCATTGCTACATCATGGTGAGTAACTTGGGAGTCTATCCCAATATCTAAGTGAGTAAAAGCTACTTTCTGACTTTTAGTACCTTCCATAATGAGTAAAATCATTTGTAACTTGAAAACCATTGCATTTAGAGTATTTTGTTGAAATGTCCTATTCACCCACTTTTGGGTCAGCTGTAACATAGTAAAATTGCAGACCTGCAGCTCATCGCATAGCTGTGCAATAACTTTTTGAGGTTCTCATTATTGAGTAAATCACTTGTAACTTGAAAACTATTGCATTTAGTATTATATTGTTTAAATATGTTATCCATCTACTTTTGGGTCAGCTATAACACCACAAGACCTGTAGCTCATTGCATAGCCGAGCAATAGGTACTTTGAGGTTGCAACTGTTGAGTAAATCACTTTTTACTTGAAAACTACTGCATTTAGAATATTTTGTCAAATATTATTCACCTACTTTTGGGTTAGCTATACATAGTAACATTGCAGACCAGTACCTCGTTGCAAAGCTGAGTAATAGCTATTTTGAAATACATCCTTTTCTACTTTCACTTGTACTCTGAAGCTCAAAATACAAAGTCAGCTGACACAGAGGCTGTTCATGGGCACTGATTGCTTGTTAAGTTTATACATTGTTTTCAGACCTTTGTAGTGTGACTCCATATGCAACATTTATAAATATTTTAAAGGCTTTCGAATATAACATTCTTCTTACAACATCACCAACAAACTAGACTAAGGACGCATCTGTGGCCAGATGCAGAATGTATCCACTGGCAAAGGCAAAAGTAGTTATTACTCAGCTATGCCACGAGGTAGAGGTCTGAAATTTTACTATGTTATAGCTGACCCAAAAGTAGCTGAATAACATATTTATACGAAATTCTCTAAATGTTTTCAAGTTACAAGTTATTTTACTCATGTTGGAAGTTACTGAAAAGCTGAATAACATATTTTAAGTAAATGCTCTAAATGCAATACTTTTCAAGTTATAAATGATTTAGTGTTGAGTAAGAACCTCAAAAGTAGCTATTACTCAGCTATGCAATGAGCCACAGGTCTGGAATTTTACTATGTTATAGCTGCCTCCAAATATGTGAATAACATATTGAAACTAAATAATCTAAATGCAACAGTTTTCAAGTTATAAGTGATTTACTCAACAGTGATAACCTAAAAGTAGCTATTACTCAGCTATGCCATCAGCTACAGGTCTGAAATTTTATTATGTTATAGCTGACCGAAAAGTAGATGAATAACATATTTGCACAAAATTCTCTAAATGTAATAGTTTTCAAGTTACAAGTGATTTTACTCATGATGGAAGTTAGTGAAAAATCCAAAAGTAGCTATTACTCACTTAGCTATTGAGATAGACACCCAAGTTACTGACCATGTTGTAACTATGAAAAAAATAGCTGAATATCATATTTTAACAAAGTGCTCTAAATGCAATACTTTTCAAGTTATAATTGATTTAGTGCATGATTTCATTAATTTTAATGCATTTATAATTATTTTAAAAATTCATAAACAACCTTTAGCATGTGAAAGCTCTCCCAAAGGAGGTGAATGAGTTATTTGAGAAGATTTGGCTATCTGCAATACTTTTAGAGATAATTCGCATTTACTCATTTTGAGTAGGTGAGTAATTAGCTACGGGTCTGAAACTTCACCAAGTGAAAGCTCTCCCAAAAGCAGGTGAATGAGTTATTTGAGAAAAATTGGCTATCTGCAATACTTTTAAGAGATAATTCGCATTTACTCATTTTGAGTAGGTGAGTAATTACGTATGGGTCTGGAACTTCACCATGTGAAAGCTCTTCCAAAAGTAGATAAATGAGTTGAGAAAAATTGGCTATCTGCAATACTTTTAGAGATAATTAGCATTTACTCATTTTGAGTAGGTGAATAATTAGCTACGGGTCTGAAACTTCACCAGGTGAAAGCTCTCCCAAAAGTAGGTGAATGAGTTATTTGAGAAAAATTGGCTATCTGCAATACTTTTAGAGATAATTCGCATTTACTCATTTTGAGTAGGTGAGTAATTAGCTATGGGTCTGAAACTTCACCATGTGAAAGCTCTTCCAAAAGTAGGTGAATGAGTTACTTGATAAAAATTGGCTATCTACAATACTTTTAGAGATAATTCACATTTACTCATTTTGAGTAGGTGATTTTAGACATTTTTGTCTACCACAGGCCTAATTTAGACAAAAACAATACCAAAATGATTGGGTGGCGAGTCCTCTAGCATACCAAGCCACCTGCCAAATATGAAAGAAATCTGGAAAGAAATGTGGACTGTAGGTCGCTAACAAGCAATATTCCACATTTTAAACATTTTTGTCTACCACAGGCCTAATTTAGACATAAAGCCTACCAAAAAGATAGGGTGGCGAGTTCTCTAGCATACCAAGCCACCTGCCAAATATGAAAGAAATCTGGAAAGAAATGTGGACTGTAGGTCGCTAACAAGCAATATTCCACATTTTAGACATTTTTGTCTACCACAGGCCTAATTTAGACATAAAGCCTACCAAAAAGATAGGGTGGCGAGTCAAAAATTCAAAATGGCCGCCATTTTTGGGGAGGAGAAAATTTTTTGAAAATTGCAAGGAATACATTTCTAGATACTCTGCAGGTAGAAAATTTCGATGAAATCGCTTTATCTCGCACGGTTAAGGAGATAGAAGCAAATTTGTGTTTTGCCATTTTTGGCAAAAATTCGAAAATTCAAAATGGCCGCCATTTTTGGGGAGGGGAAAATTTTTTGAAAATTGCCAAGAGTACATTCCTCAGATACCCTGTGGGTCGAAAATTTCGATGAAATCGCTCTATCTCGCATGGTTAAGGAGATAGAAGCGAATTTGTGTTTTGCCATTTTTGGCAAAAATTCGAAAATTCAAAATGGCCGCCATTTTTGGGGAGGGGAAAATTTTTTGAAAATTGGCAAGACTACATTCCTCAGGTACCCTGTGAGTCGAAAATGTCGACGAAATCGCTCTATTTCACACAGTTAAGGAGATACAAGCAAATTTGTGTTTTGCCATTTTTGGTAAAAATTCGAAAATTCAAAATGGCCGCCATTTTTGGGGAGGGGAAATTTTTTTTGAAAATTGCCGAGAGTACATTCCTCAGATACCCTGTGGGTCGAAAATTTCGACGAAATCGCTCTATCTCGCACAGTTAAGGAGATAGAAGCAAATTTGTGTTTTGCCATTTTGGGGAAAAATTCGAAAATTCAAAATGGCCGCCATTTTTGGGAAGGGGAAAAATTTTTGAAAATTGGCAAGAGTACATTCCTCAGATACCCTATGGGTCGAAAATTTCGACGAAATCGCTCTATCTCGCACGGTTAAGGAGATAGAAGGAAATTTGTGTTTTAGACATTTTTGTCTACCACAGGCCTAATTTAGGCATAAACCCTACCAAAAAGATAGGGTGGCGAATGCTCTACCATACCAAGCTACCTGCCAAATATGAAAGAAATCTGGAAAGAAATGTGGACTGTAGGTCGCTAACAAGCAATATTCCACATTTTAGACATTTTTATCTACCACAGGCCTAATTTAGACATAAACCCTACCCAAAAGATAGGGTGGCGAGTCCTCTACCATATCAAGCCACCTACCAAATTTGAAAGAAATCTGGAAAGAAATGTGGACTGTAGGTCGCTAATAAGAAATCTCTGCGGACGCGGATGAGGGCGCGGACGATGATGAAACCATAGTATCCCCGCTTTGCGCCAGGGATACAATAATTACCTATCTAAATATAAATTGATGGCAACACAAGCTTGCTTGTCCCACGAGATTAACACAGAAACTATAAAACACCCTTTTAGGTTCTGTTCCGTTGTTAAAAATTTCATCTTCAGTACCTGCGAAAAATTTAAAATTTCACAAGAAGAATTAAAAGGCATGGGTCCATCTGAATTTTTATTAGGAGGAATGACTTGTAACAATAGGTTTAGTCTAACTTTTTTATTTACACTAATACCAAAATATATATATATGGCAAAATCTTGTAGTTCTGTTTTGTGTTTGGAAAGCTTAATTGGATTCATAAAGTATCATTACAACATGGACAAGAGGGTCAGAGATGCCCCAAATGGCAGGTTGCGCAGGCAGCAATAAGGTTAGCGACTGCTGTAATTAAATTTAGAAACAAGGAAAGAAATGCTAGGTCACCTAGTTACGGTAAATGTGTTAAACGTGCTAAGAAAAGTAAACTTGTAATCTAGCTTACATAATTGTATCTAAGCTATAAATGAAGGGACGTAATTACACCAATTTCAAAAGCAACTTAGCTATGATGGTGATCTATCTCCCTGTCAAGTTTGAATTCGACTGGACAAAGCATTTTCGAGTTGGAGTCCGAAACAGAAATGTTGACTGACAGACAAACGGACAAAAAACAGACAAACGAACGGACGGAATTACACCAATTTCAAAAGCAACTCTGCTATGAAGGTGATCTATCTCCCTAATACACGCAACCCGCCTAAAAATGGCATTTCTTTCTATAAGCTAGGCAACATGTGATAATTTCTTGGATCATTGTAATATATGAATGAGGTGATGAGATCAATGTGATATCCACATATCACACGACTTAACAAAAACTCATTTCTGAGATACTGCTGACCCATAAATTCCACACCACTATCAGTAACCCTAGTCTATTGAGGCGAAAATGTCAATATGTATTTTAAGTTTTGCACTTTCAGTTGAATGAAAGGCTCTCTTTGCAGATGGATTTTTGCTTGAAATACCTTCCTGAAAGATATAATCATTTATCTGCTTATTCACAGATTACTCTATGAAATTTTTCCCCTTTGCATAGGATATTCTTGTACTACCCTGTGGGTCAAAAATTCTCTCAAAATCACTCTATGTCATATGGTTTTCGCGATATTCACACTTTTTCGTTTTTCCGCTAAAATCCAAGATGGCCGCCAAAAGTGGCGAAAATTGAAACTTTTCCCCCTTTGTATAGGATACTCTTGTACTACCCTGCAGGTCAAAAATTCGCTAAAAATCACTCTACCTGTTACGGTTTTCGAGATATTCACACTTTTTCATTTTCCGCTAAAATCCAAGATGGCCGCCAAAAGTGGCGAAAATTGAAATTTTCCCCTTTGCATAGGATACTCGTGTACTACCCTGCTGGTCAAAAATTTGCTCAAAATCGCTCTATCTCTTACAGTTTTCGAGATATTCACACTTTTCATTTTCCTGCAAAAATCCAAGATGGCCGCCAAAAAAGGCGAAAATTGAACTTTTTCCCCGTTGCATAGAATACTCGTGTACTACCCTGCTGGTCAAAAATTTGCTCAAAATCGCTCTATCTCTTACAGTTTTCGAGATATTCACACTTTTCATTTTCCCGCAAAAATCCAAGATGGCCGCCAAAAAAGGCGAAAATTGAAATTTTTCCCCTTTGCATAGAATACTCGTTTACTACCCTGCTGGTCAAAAAATTGCTCGAAATCACTCTATCTCTTACCGTTTTCGAGCTTTTCACACATTTTCATTTTCCCCAACAATCCAAGATGGCCGCCTAGGTGGCAAAAATTGAAAATTTTCCCCTTTGTATAGGATAGTCTTGTACTACCCTGTGGGTCAAAAAATCCCTCGAAATCGCTCTATCTCGTACAGTTTTCGAGATATTCACACTCTTTCATTTTCCACTAAAATCCAAGATGGCCGCCAAAAGTGGCGAAAATTGAAATTTTCCCCTTTGCATTGGATACTCTTGTACTACCCTACGGGTCAAAAATTCGTTCAAAACGTTCTATCTCTTATGGTTTTCATGATATTCACACTTTTTCATTTTCTGCTAAAATCCAAGATGGCCGCCAAAAGTGGCGAAAATTGAAATTTTTCCCTTAGGCACAGGATACTCCTAAACTACCCTTTGGGTCAACAATTCGCTCAAAACCGCTCTATCTCTCACCGTTTACGAGATATTTTCAATGTTTTATTTTCCGCTGAAATCCAAGATGGCCGCCAAAAGTGGCGAAAATTGAAATTTTTCCCCTCTGCATAGGATACTCTTGTACTACCCTGTGGATCAAAAATTTGCTCGAAATCGCTCTATCTCTTACGGTTTTCGAGATATTTGTGATTTTTTTCACATTTCCACTAAAAGTAGCAATAAAGTAGCCATTACTCACTTGTACATTGAGCAACAGGTGCGAAACTTAAATATGTCACAGTTCACAAACAAGAGGAGAGTGCCCGTGAACGGGCACTGTGTCAGCTGACTGAGTGTTTTTGATTTGTGAAGGTGATTAGAGGACAGAATAATTATCAGGAAAAGGGCTGTACAGAAATACAGTAAATGGTAACTGAACAGCAAGTTCGAAAGAAATTCCGAAGCTGACAGAAGAAAAGGATAAAAAAGTTGTGCCCTGTAAATGGTATTATGAAGGAAAATAACAAGGTAATTGTTTAAGTGTAAAAAATAGGTTAAAACATATTTAAAGAAATACTACAAATGCAATATCCTCGTTCGACCTTGAAGAAGGGGTCCAAGGTCAAATCTAACCACACAAATACATTCCCAGCCCATGATTTCCTATGGTTTACCATTCCAAACCTCTAGGACCAATTATAAATGAGTTATAAGCACTTTTAAGCTTGGCTGTCCTCATTTGACCTTGAAGGAGGGGTCCAAAGGTCAAATCTGACCATACCAAAAGATTCCGAGCCAATGATTTCCTATGGGATGGTTTACCATCCCAAATCTCTGTCACCAATAATAAGCGAGTTGTAGGCACTTTCAATTTTCGCTATCCTCATTTGACCTTGAAGGAGGGTTCCAAGGTCAAATCGGACCATATCAACAGATTCACAGCCCATGATTTCCTGTCTGTTTACCATCCCAAACCTCTGGGACCAATAATAAGCGAGTTATAAGCACTTTTAAGTTTGGCTATCCTTGTTTGACCTTGAAGGAGGGGTCATTGAAGGTCAAATCTGACCACACCAAAAGATTCCCACCCCATGATTTCCTACAGGTTGGTTTATCATCCCAAACCTCTAGGATCAATAATAAGGGAGATATAAGCACTTTTCATGACTGACAAGAAACACCTGTGGCGGCCATCTTGTTTCTCAAAATGAGGCCAAAAATATTCCCAGACAACATTTTATGGTTATTAATATATACTGCAACTTAAGAAAGCTAGCTATAATATTTTTTTTCATCAAAGCAGTAATGGTGAAATCTCTCTCTACACACTGCGGCTATCCAGTGGATACAATGATTTACTCAACAGTGAGAACCTGAAAGTAGCTATTGCTCAGCTATGCCATGACATAGAGGTCTGCAATTTCACTATGTTATAGCTGACCAAAAATTCTGTGAATAATATATTTAACAAATTACTCTAAATGTAATAGTTTTCAAGTTACAACTGATTTACTCAACAGTGAGAACCTCAAAGGAACTATTACTCAGCTATGCAATGAGCTACATGTCTGAAATTTTACTATGTTATAGCTAACCCAAAAGTAGGTGAACAACATATTTAAGCAAACTACTGTAAATGCAATAGTTTTCAAGCTACAACTATCAACCTATCAAAAGTAGGTGAATGATTAATTTGAGAAAAATTGGCTATCTGCAATACTTTTAGAGATAATTCGCATTTACTCATTTTGAGTAGGTGAGTAATTAGCTATGAGTCTGAAACTTCACCAAGTGAAAGCTCTCACCAAAGTAGGTGAATGAGTTATTTGAGAAAAATTGGCTATCTGCAATACTTTTAGAGATAATTCGCATTTACTCATTTTGAGTAGGTGAGTAATTAGGTATGGGTCTGAAACTTCACCAAGTGAAAGCTCTCCCAAAAGTAGGTGAATGATTAATTTGACAAAAATTGGCTATCTGCAATACTTTTAGAGATAATTCGCATTTACTCATTTTGAGTAGGTGAGTAATTAGCTATGGGTCTGAAGCTTCACAGAGTGAAAGCTCTCCCAAAAGTAGGTGAATGAGTTATTTGAGAAAAATTGGCTTTTAGAGATAATTCGCATTTACTCATTTTGAGTAGGTGAGTAATTAGCTATGGGTCTGAAACTTCACCATGTGAAAGCTCTCCCACAAGTAGATGAATGAGTTATTTGATAAAAATTGGGTATCCGCAATACTTTTACAGATAATTAGCATTTACTCATTTTGAGTAGGTAAATAATTAGCTATGGGTCTGAAACTTCACCATGTGAAAGCTCTCCCAAAAGTAGGTGAATGAGTTATTTGAGAAAAATTGGCTATCTGCAATACTTTTAGAGATAATTCGCATTTACTCATTTTGAGTAGGTGAGTAATTAGCTATGGGTCTGAAACTTCACCATGTGAAAGCTCTTCCAAAAGTAGGTGAATGAGTTATTTGAAAAAAATTGGCTATCTGCAATACTTTTAAGAGATAATTCGCATTTACTCATTTTGAGTAGGTGAGTAATCATCTACGGGTCTGAAACTTCACCATGTGAAAGCTCTCCCAAAAGTACATGAATGAGTTATTTGATAAAAATTGGGTATCCGCAATAGTTTTTGAGATAATTAGCATTTACTCATTTTGAGTAGGTGAGTAATTAGCTATGGGTCTGAAACTTTACCAAGTGAAAGCTCTTCCAAAAGTACGTGAATGAGTTATTTGAGAAAAATTGGCCATCTGCAATACTTTTAGAGGTAATTCGCATTTACTCTTTTTGAGTAGGTGAGCAATTAGCTATAGGTCTGAAACTTCACCAAGTGAAAGCTCTTTGGGATAGCTGCTCTGCAGAGATACCCTGAAGATAAAAAATTTCGTCGAAATCGCTCTATGTAGCACGGTTTTCGAAATATTAGCATTTTTGTGTTTTGCAATTTTTGCGCAAAAATTCGAAAATTCAAAATGGCCGCCATTTTTGGCAAGATAAAATTTTTTTGAAAATTGGCGTGGCTACTCTGCAGAGATACCCTGTGGGTCAAACATTTCGTCGAAATCGCTCTATCTAGCACGGTTTTCGAGATATAAGCATTTTTGTGTTTTGCAATTTTGCGAAAAATTCGAAAATTCAAAATGGCCGCCATTTTTCGCGAGCCAAAATTTTTTTGAAAATTGGCATGGCTACTCTGCAGAGATACCCTGTGGGTAAAAAATTTCGTCGAAATCGCTCTATCTAGCACGGTTTTCGAGATATAAGCATTTTTATGTTTTGCAATTTTTGCGAAAAATTCGAAAATTCAAAATGGCCGCCATTTTTGGCGAGACAAAATTTTTTTCAAAATTGGGAGAACTACTCTGCAAAGATACCCTTTGGGTCAAAAATTTCGTCGAAATCGCTCTATCTAGCACGGTTTTTGAGATATAAGCATTTTTGTGTTTTGCAATTTTTGCGAAAATTTCGAAAATTCAAAATGGCTGCCATTTTGGGCGAGATAAAAATTTTTTGAAAATTGGGAAAACTACTCCGCAGAGATACCCTGCGGGTCAAAAATTTCGTCGAAATCGCTCTATCTAGCACGGTTTTCGAGATATAAGCATTCTTGTGTTTTCCTTATTTGGAAAATTCGTAATGATTAATTAATCATTAATTACTCGGCCATTTCTTGACCAATCAATGCCAAAATCTAATGATTTCCAGATTTTAATAGAATGAATAAATTTGCCAAGTTTCAGGTGAATTGATAAAATTCCTTTCAAGTTATCATCCGGACAAGCTTCCCCACCGAAAAAAGACATTTTTGGTCATGTGACCTCTCTGATTGGTTGAAATGTCACTGCAGCATATTCAAAAAAATTCCCCAAGGCTACTGCCTAAACCTGCCAAATTTGAAAAGAATCCGCCTAACGGTTACAGAGTTATAAGGAAAACAAAATGCGGAGCCGGCGGAGCCTGAAGCTCTCCCATACACAAACAAGCGTCCCTTACGGGACGCTTAATAATCTGCTTGGGTGTCAGTGTGGCCTATCTTTCTTACACTGTGACGTCCTTGCCGCTGTGTCTTTTAGTGGTAACTACTTTTATGTACTTAGTCTTAACATCCAGACATATTCTGGTTGCAACTTTAAGTTAGGGCCTACAGTTATACGAGTAATTTCCAATCAAAGTCATAATATATGAACACTGTTAGCTGTGGCCTTGTACAGCTTTTAACCTTAAGTTAATGGTGTTCTTATATGTCTTTGTCTTTTTTAGTGGTAACTGACTTTTATAGCATCTTAACATCCAGATGTATTTCTGGTTCCAACTTTAAGTTAGGGCTTAAAGTTAAAATGAGTAATTTCCAATCACAGTCATACTATTTGACCACCGTTGGCTGCAGTCATGTGTAGCATTTTATCCTTCAGCCGATGGTGTTCTTATGCCTTCGCCTGTTTTAGTGGTTACTTACTTTTATAGCACCATCTCTTAATATATCACCATCTTCCAAGGCCCCTGGTTCACTTGCCTTATATCTGAAGGACCCTTGTAACATGGCATCACACATCCTCCGGTTGAATCTTTTGAATTGAATTTATTTGATTTCGGATGCTTTAAATTTATATTCATACCCTTCCTTATTTCATTGGGAATCTATCTGACCTCCCACAAAATCACTTCATCCTGACCTTAGGTCTGTGGCTTTGGTGACATTTCTTTCCCTTTTTTAACATTTTCTCTACTACTTTCAACATTATTCACTTTATTCACCTAGTACAAATCCTAAATTTGTTAATTTTAATCTCATCTTTCTCCAAGGTCGGGTATGACCTTTCTTTTGACCTTAACCTTGTTATTCACGGTCATGATCATTCACTGCATTTTCCATATTAAATTGTACCGGGGTGGTGCTGTGTTAAAGCAATGCTTATCATATAGATCTTAGTTTGTAAATTTCCATCCATATTCACCTGTTAAATATAATCCTTTATGCTTATCAATTTATAGATCTAATAGTTGGTAACTTTAGCATTTATATTCTGCTTTAAAGACAATGCTTTAGTAAACATAGAATTCATGTCATAATGTTCTCTTTAAAGTTTGATTAATGTATGTAATAATGTTATCTTAAAAATCTTAGTAGATAATAAATGCTATAAATTTTTCCCAACTGCCAAGTTTTTGTTGGGTTTGGGTCCCCTGGGGAATGAACTAGATATTTGACAAATTTGACCCCACTGAAAGATTTGGGGCACATAATTTCTATAAGTTGTCTTCACATCTCAAATGTCCAAGACCACAAATAAAGGAAACATAGGCCATCATAAGTATTGAAGGACCACATTCAAGCTCGAATGAGGGGTTCACCATGATAATGACCCCACCAAAAGATTCGAAGCACACGATTTCCTATAAGTTGCCTTCACAACCAAAAAAGCTACGACCTATTATAAGTGAGACACAGGCCACTATAGACATCAGGAACTAAATGTGACTTCCAAGGAGGGGTCAAAGCTCAAATCTGACCCCACCTCAAGAATTGGGGCACATGGTTTCCTGTAAGTTGTCTTGACATCCCAAACCTTTATGCCAAATTATAAGGTGCGACCAATAATAAGGGACATATAGGTCATTATAAGTATCAAGGACCACATTCAACCTTAAAGGAGGGGTCGAAGGTCAAATCTGAACCAACCCCAAAATTTGGGGCACATGATTTCCCATAAGTCGTCTTCACATCTTAACCTCTACACCCAATAATAAGGGAGATATACACCATTATAGGTATCAAGGACCACATTCAACCTTCAAGGAGGGCTCCAAGGTCAAATCTGACATCACCAAAAGATTCGGGGCACATGATTTCCTATAAGTTGTCTTCACATCCAAAACCTCCACGAGTAATAGTAAGGGAGATATAGGCCATTATAGGTATCAAGGACCACATTCGACCTTGAAGGAGGGGCCCAAGGTCAAATGTGACCCCACCATAAGATTCAGGGCAGATGATTTCCCATAGGTCGTCTTTACCGCCAAAACCTCTATGACCAATAATAAGGGAGATATAGGCCATTATAAGTATCAAGGCCTACATTCAACCTTGAAGGAGGGATATAAGGTCAAATCTGACCCCACCAAAAGATTCGGGGCACATGATTTCCTATAAGTTGTCTTCACATCCAAAACCTCTATGACCAATAATAGGGGAGATATAGTCCATCATAGGTATCAAGTACCACATTTGACCTTGAAGGAGGAATCCAAGGTCAAATCTGACCCCAGCAAATGATTCGGGGCACATGATTTCTTACAAGTTGTCTTCATATCCAAAACCTCTACGACCAATAATAAGGGAGATATAGGCTCCTTTAAGTTTGGTCACCTCAGATTTTCAAATTCGTTGCTATAGCAACCATCCCAATTATACAAACTGGACCAAAATGTTAGCCAGGCAAGATTTCATAGCAGGGAAGATATCCTGAAACCTTGGTAAGGATAGGTCATTATAGGTATGAAGAACCACATTTGACCTTGAAGGAGGGGTCCAAGGTCAAATCTGAAACCAGCAAAAGATTCGGGGCACATGATTTCCAAAAAGCTGTCTTCACATCCAAAACCTCTACAACCAATAATAAGGGAGATTACCTCCTTTAAGTTTGGTCACCTCAGATTTTCAAATTCGTTGCCATAGCAACCAACCTGACCAAATTGAACAAACTGGACCAAATGTTATCCAGGCAAGATTTCATAGCAGAGAAGATATCTTGAAACCTTGGTAAGGATAGGTGCAACAGATTTCCAGCTATAAGTGATTTACTCAATGGTGAACTGTCAAAGTAGCTATTACTCAGCTATGGACCTACAGCGCTGAAAATTTGCCATGACAGAGTACATTTAAAAGTACATGAACAACATATTTGACAAAAAACCTCTAAATTTAATAGGTTTGCAGATATAAGTGATTTACTCAATGGTGGACTGTCAAAGTAGCTATTACTAAGTTGGCTATGGACCTACAACTCTGAAAATTTGCCATGACACTGTGCATCAAAAAGTAGCTTAAAAACATATTTGACAAAATTATTGTAACTCTAACAGTTATGAAGAAAAATATCATTTACTCATTTTGGTCATGGTTAAAAACTGAATATAGCTATTACTCAGGTAGCTATTGAGACAGACCTCTGAAAAAGTTACCACCTTGTAGGCATGGAGAAAGTAGCTGAACAACATATTTTACCAAAATGTTGTAAAGGCAGTCACTTTTGCGTTATAAGCACTTTACTCAAAGTAGCTACCAGTGCTATTACTCACTTAGCTATGGACCAATGCCATACATAATCTCCTATCCAGTGGGTCATCTAGAGACTAGACCTATGCATCGGACAACTGATGCAAATTTGTATCCACCGTAAATTCCTATAGGTTGGTTTATCATCCCAAACCTCTAGGACCAATAATAAGCGAGTTATAAGCACTTTTAACTTTGGCTATCCTCGTTTGACCTTGAAGGAGGGGCCCAAGGTCAAATCCGACCACACCAAAAGATTCCAAGCCCATGATTTCCTATAGGTTGGTTTACCATCCCAAACCTCCTGGATAAAAAACTAGAAATAGGAGTTAAGGAGATAGAAGCAAATTCGTGTATTTCCATTTTTGACAAAAATTTGAAAATTCAAAACGGTAATAATAGTCAATAGTTCATAGAACATAAAATAATATGTTCACCCCCAGTGGGGTGGACATAATAAGCGAGTTATAAGCACTTCTAAGTTTGGCTATATTCGTTTGACCTTGAAGGAGGGTCCCAAGGTCAAATCCGACATCAGAAGATTCCCAGCCCATGATTTCCTATGTGTTGGTTTACCATCCCAAACCTCTAGGACCAACAATAAGCGAGTTATAAGCACTTTTAAGTTTGGCTATCCTCGTTTGACCTTAAAGGAGGGGTCCAAGATCAAATCTGACCACATCAGAAGATTCGCAGCACATGATTTCCTATAGGTTGGTTTCACATTGCAAACCTCTAGGATCAATAATAAGAGAGATATAGGCACTTTAAAAGTCTGCTATGTGGGGTACTTTGGCACTCCGTGGATGACCTTGAATTAAGAGCTTCAAGGTCAAATGTCTGCAAGGTTGTAGAGGACATGTATATCTGTTATACATATCACCTATGAAGAGATTCAACCTTCTACCTATGAGAAACAGCCAGTAGAAAAAAGCAGATAATTTTCAAAGAAATGCCTGCGGCAGCCATCTTATTTTTCAGAATGAGGCTAATTTCAGTCCCAGAGAAGCTTACCCCCCAATGAAGATATCCTGCCAATTTGGTGAACCTAGCTGGTGTAGTTTTCCTCTGAGAGCGTTAATGCCGAAAATCTCTCAGTGATGCCTCCGGTGGATACAAATATAGCCATTTTCCTTGGGATACCATCTGTTCATACATTCAGAAAGACCAAGGCCATGATTCATATGTCAACAATACGGCTCTGAATTGTGTTGCGAACTCGGGACAGTTTTAACTCATTACATTTGTGTATACAAGCTGCACTAAATGCTACACCAGGAATTCTACTTGAGGACACTAAATGTGAAAGTTATATCGGCCACAATGTCATTAACTTATCAAATGTTCAATTAACAGAACACCCCAAGTCAGCGCACTGGAAAAGGGACTGACCTTTTGTCCCATCTCAGTGCCAGCTGACAAATCAAGAATATGGGATGATTTCAAGGAGTCCCATTGACTTGAACTAATGCAATTCTTCTCTCCAAAGGATACGGCACCCGAGTTCAATATTTCACAAAGCATTATTGACTTTATGAATGAGAGCACAGATGATACATCTACCATTCAATATGAGGATGTGGACCAGTATTAACCACATACACAAAGGTTGCAAGAACAAATCATCTTGGAAAATGAATCCTCCCAATAAGTTTCTGGATAGCTTTAAGAAAGCTTTCAAAATGATCTTACTACATAGTAAAGTGCATCATAACAAACACCCAAACAAAGAACAATGGTTAGGACTATGTGAACACAAAAAGAACCCAGAAATTGTCATACAAAAAGTTGACAAGGGCTCTCCCATAGTAATAATGCAAACTACTGATTATTTACATGAAGGTTACAGACAACTTTGGGACAAACACTTCTACACAAAATTAAAAGAAGACCCAACACTATCCATTTCAGACAAAACTTGCCAAGTGGTAACTGAAATGAGGAATCTAAAACTTATTACAGAAAAAAGTTTGACTTCCTCAATGTGAAAACCCTAATGCGGGAGATTCTAACTGTTACCCAAAATCCACACAAACAGGTACCAGATAGACCAATCTCTTACAACTGCTAAAAATTGTACTAAATAGTATGAACTTGACATTTAATGATGACCATTACCTCCAGATAGGTGTTAAAACCATCGGGACAGTAGTAGCTCCAAACTATGCTAATCTGTTCATGGACTGGTTTGAGACTAATTCACTGTCTAATTGGGAGTAACAACCATTAATGTTTCTCAGATTTATAGATGATATTTTCATGATCTGGACCCACGGACAAGAAGAATTACAACGATTCTTCCAAATACTTGAACAGTATTCATGAAAACATTAAATTCACTCATGATTTTAGTAATGAAAGTATCAATTTTCTAGACACCACAGTCAAAATTGATCACAACAGACTACTCTACACTACATTGTAGGAGAAACCAACTGACACACACATGTACCTCCATTACAAATCTGTCCAGTACCCACCACAAACCATGCGAAACAAAAGGCTAATATGGGCAATTTCTAAGAATCAGGATAATCTGCAAAACACTATGAATTCATGGACCATGGAAACAACTTATAGGACACTATCTCAAAAGAGGGTACCCCCTTAAGAGACACATGCTTAGGCTAGCAAAATTCTCACAAGATGAATCACTAGTGGTGAAACCCAAAAATAAGATTGACACACCAGACATGATTACTAACACACACATGGGAAATGCGCATACTGCCCCCTGATTCAGAAAATCAGCTCACTCAAATCAAAAATTTCCCATAAAATCACAGCTCTCACCCAACTGCCCAAATTTATCACATGTGAATTGAGTGATATTAATCATATTATCTAGCTAATCAAGTGACAATGCAACATGTATTATGTGGGAGAAACTGGACATTGATTTAGGAAAAGAATGTATGAGCACAGACTTTCAGTCTCAAAACCAAGGGAGAGCAGAATCACCCCAGTTTCCAAACACTTCACTGGACAATGTCATTGTGCCAAGGTCTGGAAATTCTCTGTGCTGGAATGGTGTTCCCTTAAATACGAAACACCAGACACTAATGATAGAAAAATGAGAGAGAAATGATGGATGTGGAATATTGGGGCAATCCATCCCATTGGTATTAACCAATTTATTTCGATTGATTTATTATCGTGTTCTTGCACACTCTGAAACATTTTGTATGATCATCTGACATTAGTGATCTCTTTTATTCCACGAGTTGTCATAATTATGTCCAGGTAATAAAGAAGGAGTTTTACCAATAGCAATCATATACCAACTAGCATTATGCCGCTTACTTTATTGCAAGCCAGCGGTGTATCTCCGTAGAAGCAATAATAAAAGAGATCAAGGTTGAAGATTCCTAGCATATGATTTCCTATAGGTTGGTTTCACATCCCAAATCTCTAGGACCAATAATAAGCAAGTTATAAGCACTTTTAAGTTTGGCTATCCTCGTTTGACCTTGACGGAGGGGCCCAAGGTCAAATCTGACCACATCAGAAGATTCGTAGCACATGATTTCCTATAGGTTGGTTTCACATCCCAAACCTCTAGGACCAATAATAAGAGAGTTATAAGCACTTTTAAATTTGGCTTTCCTTGTTTGACCTCGAGCGACAGGCCCAAGGTCAAATCTGACCACATCAAAGGATTCCTGGCCCACTATTTCCTACAGGTTGGTTTGATATTACAAACCTCTAGGACCAATAAGTGAGTTATAAGCACTTTTAAATTTGGCTATCCTCATTTGACTGTGAAGGAGGGGTCGAAGGTCAAATCTGACCACATCAAAATATTCCTTGCCCATGATTTCCTGTAGGTTTTTTCACATTGCAAACCTCTAGAACAGAACCAATAATAAGCAAGTTATAAGCACTTTTGCAATAGTTTTCAAGTTACAACTGATTTACTCAACACTGAGAACCTCAAAGTAGCTATTACTCAGTTATGGAATGAGCTACAGGTCTGCAATTTTACTATGTTATAGCTGACCCAAAAGTAGCTGAATGACATATTTAAACAAAATTCTCTAAACTAGAGGATCGCTCGCAAAAAAAAAGATAATGTTTTTGCATAGCAAAAACAAAGCGTCCCGAAAAGGATATAAAGGTGAGTGCTAAAGTATTAAGAAAATGTTCCGTTTCTAGCCTTATACTGTTGTGGCAACCAAAGTCAGCGCAGTCTGCTCTATCTAGCACGGTTTTCAAGATATAAGCATTTTTGTGTTTTGCAATTTTTGCAAAAAATTCAAAAATTCAAAATGGCCGCTATATTTGGCGAGACAAAAATATTTTGAAAATTGGCATGGGTACTCTGCTGAGATATCCAGCAGGTCAAAAATTTTGTTGAATTCGCTCCATCTAGCAC
Organism: Sabellastarte sp. h YS-2021; assembly: GCA_964017235.1. Lineage (NCBI taxonomy): Eukaryota > Metazoa > Annelida > Polychaeta > Sabellida > Sabellidae > Sabellastarte > Sabellastarte sp. h YS-2021. The sequence continues at coordinate 135,516,718 of OZ024927.1, read as the reverse complement.
AGTTTTCGAGATATAAGCATTTTTGTGTTTTGCAAAAACTTCGAAAATTCAAAATCGCCACCATTTTTGCTGAGACAAAAATTTTTGAAAACAACACCACTGCCGCGGTGTGTATCTCCCGCCGAGCATTAAAGGAGAAGAAATAGCTTTTCCGAGATATTCACAATTTTTCATTTTCGTGTGTGAAAGCTCTTCCAAAAGTAGGTGAATGAGTTATTTGAGAAAAATTGGCTATCTGCAATACTTTTAGAGATAATTCGCATCTACTCATTTTGAGTAGGTGAGTAATCAGCTATGGGTCTGAAACTTCACCATGTGAAAGCTCTTCCAAAAGTAGGTGAATGAGTTATTTGAGAAAAATTGGCTATCTGCAATACTTTTAGAGATAATTAGCATTTACTCATTTTGAGTAGGTGAATAATTAGCTATGGGTCTGAAACTTCAGCAAGTGAAAGCTTTCCCAAAAGTAGGTGAAGGAGTTATTTGAGAAAAATTGGCTATCTGCAATACTTTTAGAGACAATTCGCACTTACTCATTTTGAGTAGGTGAGTAATTAGCTATGGGTCTGAAACTTCACCATGTGAAAGCTCTCCCAAAAGTAGGTGAATGAGTTATTTGAGAAAAATTGGCTATCTGCAATACTCTTAGAGATGATTAGCATTTACTCATTTTGAGTAGGTGAGTAATTATCTACGGGTCTGAAACTTCACCATGTGAAAGCTCTCCCACAAGTAGATGAATGAGTTATTTGATAAAAATTGGGTATCCGCAATACTTTTACAGATAATTAGCATTTACTCATTTTGAGTAGGTGAGTAATTAGCTACAGGTCTGAAACTTCACCGAGTGAAAGCTCTCCCAAAAGTAGGTGAATGAGTTATTTGAGAAAAATTGGCTATCTACAATACTTTTACAGATAATTAGCATTTACTCATTTTGAGTAGGTGAGTAATTAGCTATGGGTCTGAAACTTCACCATGTGAAAGCTCTTCCAAAAGTAGGTGAATGAGTTATTTGAGAAAAATTGGCTATGTGCAATACTTTTAGAGGTAATTCGCATTTACTAATTTTGAGTAGTTGAGTAATTAGCTATGGGTCTGAAACTTCACCATGTGAAAGCTCTCCCAAAAGTAGATGAATGAGTTATTTGAGAGAAATTGGCTATCTGCAATACTTCTACAGATAATTAGCATTTACTCATTTTGCGTAGGTGAATAATTACCTACGGGTCTGGAACTTCACCATGTGAAAGCTCTCCCAAAAGTAGATGAATGAGTTATTTGAGAGAAATTGGCTATCTGCAATACTTCTACAGATAATTAGCATTTACTCATTTTGAGTAGGTGAATAATTACCTACGGGTCTGGAACTTCACCATGTGAAAGCTCTCCCAAAAGTAGATGAATAAGTTATTTGAGAAAAATTGGCTATCTGCAATACTTTTAGAGATAATTCGCATTGACTCATTTTGAGTAGGTGAGTAATTAGCTATGGGTCTGAAACTTCACCATGTGAAAGGTCTTCCAAAAGTAGGTGAATCATTTATTTGATAAAAATTGGCTATCCGCAATACTTTTATGAGATAATTCGCATTTACTCATTTTGAGTAGGTGAGTAAATATCTACGGGTCCCGAACTTCACCATGTGAAAGCTCTCCCAAAAGTAGATGAATGAGTTATTTGAGAGAAATTGGCTATCTGCAATACTTCTAGAGATAATTCGCATTTACTCATTTTGAGTAGGTGAGTAATTACCTACAGGTCTGGAACTTCACCATGTGAAAGCTCTCCCAAAAGTAGATGAATAAGTTATTTGATAAAAATTGGGTATCTGCAATACTTTTAGAGGTAATTAGCATTTACTCATTTTGAGTAGGTGAATAATTAGCTACGGGTCTGAAACTTCACCAAGTGAAAACTCTCCCAAAAGTAGATCAATCAGTTATTTGAGAAAAATTGGCTATCTGCAATACTTTTAGAGATAATTCGCATTTACTCATTTTGAGTAGGTGAGTAATTACCAACGGGTCTGAAACTTCACCATGTGAAAGCTCTCCCAAAAGTAGATGAAACAGTTATTTGATAAAAATTGGGTATCCGCAATACTTTTACAGATAATTAGCATTTACTCATTTTGAGTAGGTGAATAATTAGCTACAGGTCTGAAACTTAACCAAGTGAAAGGTCTCCCAAAAGTAGATGAATGAGTTAATTGAGAAAAATTGGGTATCTGCAATACTTTTAGAGATAATTCGCATTTACTCATTCTGAGTAGGTGAGTAATTAGCTATGGGTCTGAAACTTCACCATGTGAAAGCTCTTCCAAAAGTAGGTGAATGAATTATTTGAGAAAAATTGGCTATCTGCAATACTTTTAAGAGATAATTTGCCATCTAGCACAGTTTTCGAGATATTAGCATTTTTGTGTTTTGCAATTTTTGCGTAAAATTCGAAAATTCAAAATGGCCGCCATTTTTGGCGAGTCAAAATTTTTTTGAAAATTGGCATGGCTACTCTGGAGAGATACCCTATGGGTCAAAAATTTCGTCGAAAATGCTCTATCTAGCACGGTTTTCCAGATATAAGCATTTTTATGTTTTGCAATTTTTGCGAAAAATTCGAAAATTCAAAATGGCCGCCATTTTTGGCGAGACAAAATTTTTTTCAAAATTGGGATAGCTACTCTGCAGAGATACCCTGCGGGTCAAAAATTTTGTTGAAATCGCTCTATCTAGCACGGTTTTCGAGTTCTAAGCATTTTTGTGTTTTCCTTATTTGGAAAATTCATAATCATTAATTATTCATTAATTACTCGGCCATTTCTTAACCAATCAATGCCAAAATCTAATGATTTCCAGATTTTAATATAATGAATGTATTTGCCAAGTTTCAGGTGAATTGATAAAATCCCTTTCAAGTTATCATCCGGACAAGCTTCCCCATCGAAAAAAGACATTTTTGGTCATGTGACCTCTCTGATTGGTTGAAATGTCACTGCAGCATATTCAAAAAAATTCCCCAAGGCTACTGCATAAACCTGCCAAATTTGAAAAGAATCCGCCTAACGGTTACAGAGTTATAAGGAAAACAAAATGCGGAGCCGGCGGAGCCTGGAGGTCTCCCATACCCAAACAAGCGTCCCTTGTGGGACGCTTAATTAAGGCTGTGATAGGTTACCCGGTTACCCAAAAACGGTCCAAATTTTTAAGAAACTGAGTACAAACTGGCGAAACGGGTAACCGAAAAAAACATGAAATATAGCGTAAATCAATGAAATACTCAGATAAACATTAGTATTCTGTCAGATTTCTTTAACTGATATTAGTTTTTCACATAATTTTCCTAATTTATACAGATATTTAACATTATTTTTCATAATGTTTTGTTTACATCATCCGCCATGTTTGATTCTCTGATACTTCCACTGAGTGACAACTAAAACATGGTTATCCAAATTCGGATCGGTTCTTTCGAGATGAATACCAGGTGTCGTTTTTCTAACGAAGTCACAGTGTTACTCTAAATACAATAGTTTTCAAGTTACAAGTCATAATTTTGGATGTTTTAACTCCCCAGAGCATAATTTGGACTCTTGGGGTTAAAGTAGCTATTACTCGCTTGATTTTGACCTCAGGCCTACAAAAAAGATAGGGTGGCGAGCGAGACATCATACATACCAATTCATGCAGTAAATATAAAATAAATCTGAAAGAAACTGTGCCCTACAGCTTTAACACAAGCAACAGTCAAAATTTTTGACATTTTTGACTCCCCAGAGCATAATTTGGACTCCTGGGCTACCAAAACAACAGGGTGGCCAGATCTCTGCCATAGCAAGCCACTTGCAAAGTTTACAAGAAATCCCAAACAAAATGTGGCTTGTAGGTTGTACACAAGAAAATCTCTGCGGACGATGACTGTGCATGATCCATGGTATCCCCACTTTTCGGGGATACAATAAATATTCTTTCTTTCTTTTGTGCCAAGATAAGTTTTGTGCCATGATACGGCACCAAGAAGTACATCAAATATCTCAAGGGGAATAACTTAAAAAAAAAAAAATCAAAACTATGGTTGCAACATTTTACAAATAAACTCCAACAAAAATTGCATATAACTATGACCCGGACACAATTTTGACCACTGGTAGTAACACTGGTGTATGCGTAAAGGTATTTCGAAAAAACTTGCCCCTGCAAACAATTTGCCCCCCTTTTTTCCCCAGGTAATTCGCCCCTCCCATTTTTGTGAAAATTCTTGTCAATTTTCGATGAATGTACTATTTTCATTCTGTAAATTGTATATTAATGTGGAAGAAACAAACTTTTAGTAAGGATTCTAATACTGAATTATATTGTGCCAGCATTTAGAGGTTCACCTTTATTTTAATTAAAATATTTAAAGAACAAGGCCAAGCCGGGTCTCGGTCTACTAGCATGAGCCACAAAGCCATCAGAGACACAAGAAGTGCACCGGAGCGGTCACCCATCCCAGTACTAACGTAGCGCATTGCTGTTTAACTTCAGTGAACAGAGAGATACTCATCGCGCTGCACCACAATTCATGAAAGTCCGGAGACAAAAAAAAAAAAAAACAACAAAAAAAGTGATTAAAAATAACAAAAATTATTACCAATTATGGTCGGTGATCTAGTTTTTGTGCTAGTGCCAGATTTTGTGTGCTTGCAAAATATTTAACAAAATCTCAACCAAGATAAAACAAAATTTCTTCAAATGAAAAATGTCAAAATCTGATATAATTTTTCTTTAAAATGATAAATTTGTCATTTCTGTTGCTGTATCAGCTACTTGGATATCATTTATCTAACTCTTTTAGTCCTTATTTTGGTTTTATACAAAACTTTGCTTGCCAATGACTTTTCTTCAGACAATATTATGTGTGAAATTTTGTTAATCTTTAATTTATTGTTAATCTGTCAATACACAACAAATTTTTACAATTAAAACACCATTGGAAAGGTAATTATTTGCAGAGTTTAACAATTATGTCTTTTGTATATTACTGTATGAAAGTTATTTAAATTTTGAAGTGTCTGTAATAGCCAACAGATGGCATGAAAACTGGGTCAATAATCCTGTGACAAATAACCTTCGACATTCATGTTTAAATGAATGAAACAAATAATTGAGCATTTTAGTGGATATTTTCTTCATAATTTGGCATAATTCTAATTTCTAATAGCAATTTTATAGCGCTTAATCTCTGTCAAAAGACATACTCTAAGGCACATCACATCCAAAAACATTGTTCAATATTCATACGCCAGAGACATTGCAGAGGTCAGCACCGCTTAGAGAACAGAAGAATAGAAAATTAGGGTGGATATGCTTTCCGAAGAGTTAAGACTTCAGTTCTGACCTGAAGGAGGCAGGTGAATTTGCAGAGCGGACCTCATCAGGAAGGTTGTTCCAGATCAAAGGTGCATCATACGCAAAACTGAGGCCAAAATGCTTTCGAGACTTGAAAACTGAAGCAAAGAAGGGGATCTTAAGAAATATGTCATCCGATTGACTTCGACGAGTGTTATATACACTATGTATGGGGTTAAAGAAAGGGTTCAAAGTTTTTGGGGTAACCACTGTGTAGAAACTTATATACAAGCATGGCAGTCTTAAAGATAGAGCAGCACTTAATCGGCAACCAATGTAGTGCATTTCTAACTGGAGTGATGTGTGAATACTTGGCGGTTTTGGCCACAATTCTGGCAAGACTGTTCTAAACACATTGAAGTTTGCGCAGCTCCAGAGCAGAGTCCTCTGCACAGAGAGCTACAGTAATCAAGACGACTTCTGACCAAAGCATTGACAGCCATAAGTGCAGCTTCATGTGTCAGATGTCCTCGGAGTCACTTAAGATCCCTGACATGAGACAAACAAGCCTTGCAGACCTTCATAACATGGCAAGAGAATGAAAAATCTGAATCAAACCAAACACCAAGGTTCCTAACTGTATCTACTGTAGACGCAAGAGCCATGGCACGACCCCACATAGAACTGGAGATTTGCACAAATATCATACAAATGTAAGCACATAACTGTTTCCACAACTATTTTGTTTCATTTTCTTCAACAATCAGTCAACATGCAAACATGTTTGACAAAAAATAAATGATATTTCCTGAGCTTCCAGGGTTTTTGGACCATTTCTCCCAAAATTTGAAAATGGTCTTTTATTATAAAATAGCATATATTTTGTACACATATTGTATTTGTTGTGTCTTTGGCATAATATCAACTGTTTCTAATTAATAAGTTCATGATATTATCTCCTTTTGTTTTGTAAATATATAAAATAGTAATATCAAAGTAGTTGAGATGTTTATTAGATTTGAGGTAGCATGGGCCTCTTGTACAGTAATGATATGTTTTGAAATACAAAGGCAATGTCTTGTTACTCATAAATTTATTTTTTTCCCCTAAATTTGTTGAAAAATAACATAACTTAAGACATCAGTTAATGTCTGGCAACATCACTTAGGCAACATAAAAAGTAATTAAGATGTAGTATGATTACTGATGTTTCTTTAAAAAATAAGATTATTGTATAACAATACAAAAATCGCGTAAGATAGTCATTTGTCCCGTGAGTGAATGGTGCTATGGTGACTTATCCGTTTGTCATATTTTTTTACTTAGGTTCCTTAAAAATCAAATTATAGCATAACAATACTGTAGAAGGCTAAGTCTACAACACATTCTTGTCCAAGTTAAATGCAGTCACATGATGTATAATTCTGTGTATGTTGCTGTGTGATGCTTTACTTACTTGAAGTTGTATGTGTTATCTGTAAATATTATCTAAGTTTCAGTATTTCCTAGTTCAAATGTATTACGTGTTTAGAAAGGCTAACACTGTTTCTCTCAAATATGTGTAGTTATTTCACCAACAGAAGTTGATGGATGAGTGGACACCTGCCTAGATTCCCTGTTTTCTTGTGACTTTATAAACCAAGAATTGAGTTTTATGTGTCTTTGTTTTATATCTTCTTTGTGATGAAAAGACCCCAAACTATAAGCTACGTAAAAAATAAATTATGTAAGTAAAGCATATATTCAAGATTAACACAATACAGAAATAAAGTAAAGAACATCATTCTATTTCCTTTTTGTTGTGTTCCAATTCTCAAATGAAAAATACAATAGCTTATAGGGGAATATAACTGCATAATTCAATCTCCATGTGCTTCACTTGTGGAACAAAGGATTTATTCTAAAAGACTGTTTGTGCAAACAATTCTCTATGTTCTGTTCATCAGGATACTGGGATCTTGGTGTTATTCTCTTTTTGTAATTCATTCAAAAGTGTACTCTAACTTGATCAGCAGTATATCATTGCTTCACACTTCAAGGATATTTATTCATTCAGTGTTCGGTTCAGGCATCTAAAGATCATCATGACAGACACAGAAGGTTCCAGTGGTTCAACACAAACTGCAGAATTAGCTTCTGCAGAAGAATTGAATAAAAGAAAGATCATTGCACAGTCTTCATTCACCAGGACATTCAATAGCCTATGCAAATTACTTGACTCTGGAAGTCCCAGTGCTGCTCTCAATAAAACAATTGAAGAACTGGAAGCAAAATATAAAGTGCTTGAGGAACGATGTGAAGCTATTTCAATGTCCAGTGAACCAGATCCCAAAGTGGAAGATCTTCTCACAGATAAATATGACATGTTACATGACATACGTTCCAAGGTTATGAGAACAAAACCCAAGACAAGTGATTCTACTCATACAGATGGTCATGAAAAGACTGAAGAACTTATCAAGTCCTTTAAAGTTTCTTTGACCATGCCTAAACCTGAAACCAAAAAGTTTGACGGTGATCCCAGCACATTTGCAGAGTATATGTCATATGTTGAAACATATGTTGAACCAAATGTTTCTGATGCCAAACAGTGCCTTGCTCTTCTAGTGGATACATGCACAGGCAAAGCGCGAGATTCCATAGCCTACTTACTGCAATGTTCAAATGCATTGGAAGCCTATCATGCAGCCAAAGACGTATTGAGAGAAATGTTTGGACGAAAACACCAGATTGTGCGAGCTGTAATGGATGAGTGTACAAATGGACCAAACATCGCACCAGGTGACTTCAACAACCTGAGGAGTTTGGTTATTAGCATGAGGAAGGCTGAGACAACACTCACTGAATATGGATCATCAGAAGAACTGGTAGCAACGGAGAAACTGGTTAGGATCTACAAAAGATTGCCAAGACCCATACAAGGTAAATGGAGTGACAAACTTTTTGAACTGCAAGAGAAGGATCAAAGGCCAAGTGTCTCACACATGTGCAAGATAGTGGAATCTTACATTCGATCCAGAGACAATGAGTATGCAACTACAAGTGCTGCCAACCATCCTGTGAACTCTCAAAAAGACAAGAAGATTTCAAAACCAGTTTATTCAATAAGTACTGGATCAGTAAAGGTAGAGTGTGTGCTTTGTAAAAATGATCATTACTTGAATCAGTGCCCTGAATTTCTCCAGTTGAGCCTGAAATCTAGGTATGACCTTGTGTCTCAAAAGAGCTTATGTAGAAATTGTCTTCATCCAGGACATATTGCAAGTAAATGTAAGCGTAAAAGCATGTGCAGGAAATGTGCAGGCAAACACAATAATGTTTTGCATGACCATGATTTCAAAACAGCGAGTCAGTGCATTCAAAATGGTAGTAATGTGGTTTTTAGTTCAGATACAGTGTTGAATGTTACAAAGAATGATGAGTCAAACAGCATTGCTGGTATTTCTTGTGTGAATGTGTTTGTTGAAGGTTCAGATGCATTGTATAAATGTAAGGCCATTGTAGATCAAAAGTCATCTGTCAATTTGTGCTCTGAAAGGTTGGCAAAGAGATTAGGTTTGCCTGGTACGCGATACAAAACCACATTCAATGTTGCTACAGGAAATTATGTTGTTGAAGGTAGCAAGCTTTCTGGAACTAAGGTGTATTCCCAAGATATGCAAAACAGTGTTCAAGTGAATGATGTATTAACTGTCAAACAAATACCTGTATCAATGAATTCAGTGTTCAAAGAGTCAGACATTCATGGTATGGAACATCTCAAAGGGATAGAAATCCCAAGCTGTACAAATTCAGATCAGATTGATCTACTCATAGGTTCTGGTGTTCCTAAAGCTTTTCACCAATATGAGCAAAGAAAAGGTTCAGATGGGCAAATTTATGCTGTTCGCCTTACACTTGGTTGGGATTTAGTGGGTCCCAAGGCGGTAGGTAAAAGTGGGCAATTCTGTGGGGTGCTGACTGAGCCAAATGTATGTCTAATTGACCATTCCCCCAACAACACTGACACAATCCCATTTTACTTAGAAGGGGTTTTTGGTCATGACTTCAAAGATTGCTCATTATTCAGTTCAAAGGTAGGTCCATCCATTGAGGATAATCATGCTTTAGATTTGGCCAAATCTTCAATGGCCATCACAGATGGAAAATTTTGTGTTGGTATTCCATGGAAACAAAACCCTATCAATCTACCTTCAAACAGAGAAGTCGCTTTAAGGCATTTGAATGGCCTCGCAAAGAGATTTCAGAAAGATCAAAAGCTTTTCACTGCTTATTCAAATGAGATGAAAAAATTCATAGATTCTGGCTTCATTGAACCAGGTAGGTCAGATGATTCTGATTTGTGTCATTACATACCCCATCATCCAGTTTGGCACCCAAGAAACGGTACCTTGAGAATTGTTTGGGACTGTGCTGTTTCTCTAAATGACTTCATTTATGAAGGACCTGATCTCTTGAACCAGTTGACTGATGTTCTCATCAGATTCCGTAGATACAGGTATGCTGTCACTTCGGACATTCGTAAGATGTATTTGAATGTCAAGGTCCCTCCCAAAGATAGAGGTGCACTCAGAATCTTATGGTGGCCTGATGATGAGATGTCCAAAGCTCCAACAGAGTATCGAGCTGCAGTCCACATATATGGGGCAAAGTCTTCTGGCTTCATTGCCAATCTTTGTGTTCATGACCTGGCAAACAGAACTGAAGATTCAGTGCTTTCAGATGTATTGACAAAAGACCTTTATGTTGATGATCAAGCTTCATCAGTTCAGTATGAAGGTGAAGCCATTTCCCTTGTTTCTGGTCTCTCTGCCTTATTGAGTGAAGGTGGTTTCCATCTTACAAAGTTTGTGTCAAACTCAAAGAATGTAGTTGATGCAATTCCTGAGGGAGAACAAGGTCTAGGTCAGTCTGAAGTCAATCATTCAATCCTTGGCCTAAGTTGGAATGTTGAAACAGATGAGCTAGGTATACCCTGCTCAATCCTAGATGATTCTCAAGTTCCTACTCGGCGGTCATTATTGTCAGTGGCTGCCAAGGTATATGATCCACTGGGAATAGTTTCTCCTGTTCTACTTCCAGTGAAGGCAATGCTCCAAGAGAAAACCACAGTAGGTTGGGATGATCCTGATCCAGACATTGCAAAATGCTTACATGAATTCATGTCTGGGCTTCAACTCATTTCCCAGTTTTCGCTGTTGCGCTGCTACAAACCTGATTCAGACTCCTTTGATAGGCCAAAACACATTTCTATTCATGGATTCAGTGATGCCAGCAATATTGGCTATTCTGCTGTTGTTTACCTTCGGCAAGTGTCCACTAGTGGACAAGTTGTTTCTTCCTTTGTGATTGGCAAGTCTAGAGTCGCCCCAAAGCTCAAGGGTCATATTTCTGCTGCGACTATTCCTAAATTAGAACTCAATGCTGCAGCATTGTTGACAAAGCTTGTGGATAAGGTGAAAAAGTGTATTAATATTCAAATTGATGACACTTTCTACTGGTGTGACAGTCAGGCTGTTTTGAGCTGTCTGTTTGCAACTGATAAGAGATTCCCAGTTTACTGGACAAACAGATTGGCAGTAATTCTGGGAATGTCAGACAGTCAACAATGGCGATATGTCCCAACAAAATGCAACCCAGCTGACATTGGTTCACGTGGAATTCATCCTAAGGATTTTTCCAAAAAGATTCAAACTTGGGTCACGGGCCCAGCATTCTTGACTCTCCCACCTGAAAGATGGCCGGAACAATCTGATGTGAAATGTTCCAGTCCTATATTCTTGACTGATATTGAAACACCACATCCTGCAACTTCAAAGCATCTATGTTTGCTGACGAGACTCATAGAACATTATTCAGAGCTCCCAAGATTGCTCAATGTTACTGTGAGGTTGATGCTTTTCTCCAAGAATGTTCTCAGACACAGACAAGATTTAACAAGCAAAGATAACAATAAAGTTTCCAATGAGAAAGAAGCAATGTTGGCCTTAATTCGGCATGAGCAACATTCATTTCCTGTAGATCACTTGAAACGGCTCAGGCCCTTCCTTGATCAGCAAGGTATTTACCGCGTGAATGGCAGACTTTCAAATGTGGACCATCTTTCTTATGATGAGAGATTTCCCATCATACTTCCCAAAGGGTCAAACCTCACAAACTGATTATTTGGCAAGAACACAAGTTATCAGCTCACATGGGCCCAGATTATGTTCTAACCCGACTTAGGACAAAGTTTTGGGTTATTGGTGGAAGAAGTGCTGTTAGAAATGTGATTTCTAAATGTAGACTCTGCAAGGAGAAAAATGCAAGGCCACTTCAACAAGTGATGTGTCCCCTTCCAGAAGAAAGAGGAACTCCATCATTTCCCTTTCAGTATGTTGGACTTGACTACTTTGGTCCTTTCTACTGTAAAATTTCGCCGGCAACATTTCAAACGGTATGGTTGTGTTTTTGTGTGTTTGGCCACAAGAGCTATTCATATTGAATGTGTCAATTCTTTGGAAGCATCTGCATTCTTGTGTGCCCTCTCAAGGTTTATTGCCAGACGTGGTAAACCAGAAAAGATTTATAGTGACAACGGAACAAATTTCAAGGGTGCTCAAGAGGAGCTTCAAAATGCAGTAACTTCTTTGGATGGCCCAGCTGGTAGTTATGCACAAAGCAAAGGATTTATTTGGCATTTCCATCCTCCCCTTGGATCACACCATGGTGGTCACTATGAAAGACTTATTAGAAGCATTCGTGAGACGCTTCTTGGTGTGACAACCGAACAAGAAATGAGTGAGGACAATTTAAACACCTTTCTCTGTGAGGCTGAAAAAATTCTAAATGACAGGCCACTGACAAAGGTGTCAGATGACCCGGATGACCAGACACCACTCACCCCAAATCTTATCCTGTTACTTCGGGGTAATGTTTGTAAACCACTGTATGAGGCGGAAAATGTACCAAAGGCCTACCATAGACAGGCACAGTTTTTGGCTGATCTTTTCTGGAAACAATGGCTAAAAAGGTATGTCCCATCATTGCAACTGTGCCAAAAATGGCTTTTGCCAAAACGAAATCTTAAGGTTGGGGATTTGGTACTTATGTGTGGTGAGGGATATCCACGTGGATGCTGGCCCCTTGCAAAGGTTGTAGAAGTATCAAAAGACATTGATGGTAATGTGAGAAAGGTGACAATTAAAGACAAAAATGGTTTAAAGGTTCGACCAATTACTAAACTAGCACTGTTAGAGAGTGCCAAATAGTTCTGTTTACTGTATATAATAGTATGTGTAAAAAAATAAATTATGTAAGTAAAGCATATATTCAAGATTAACACAATACAGAAATAAAGTAAAGAACATCATTCTATTTCCTTTTTGTTGTGTTCCAATTCTCAAATGAAAAATACAAATACCAAAAAATTGCTCAAGATAGACATTCGTCCTGTGAGAGCATGGGTATATTGTGACTCATTGTGTAAATTAATAAATTAAAAGAAATGTACATTACTGATATACGATAATCTATAGCCTTATGATTGGTATGTCTACTTCTATTCTGATTTGCTGAAACAGACACAATAAAAGAAAGATTTTTAAATTAGTAAACGCTTTATTAAGCACAAGAGTGTTATAAAATTTTAAAAATTTTATATATATACATATATATTATTTTGTTGGTAATCAATATTAAGTACGAAAGCACTGATTGTTAAAAAATTATACTGTGAAATACATTAATTTTGTGTACACTGTGTCATATATATTAAAAAATCTACCTCTGAAATTTTAAAAAAACTCAAATAATAAGTGTCACTGCAACTTTTCATTATATATTTTCAGTTTAAAGTTGTTTTATGTACTGAATTTCAATCAAAATAGTGAGTATTACAGGAAAATCCATCTATTAAAACCCATACTCAAATTTTATGTCTCGTTGCCATGTTTCATACATTTGTTGTAAACAGAAGTAATGTCTTTGAGATCCTTCTTGTTTATGTTTTTAGTGTTTTGTGTGAGTTTGTATATACAAGCAGGCTACTGAATCTACTGCCTCTTCTGTGTGTCATGCAATATCGAAATATGTATGTGAATGATTTATTTTATAATCTTGGGATCAATATGTATTACATAGTACTATTTCATATTACCCAACAAACTGGCTTGATAAGTTTTCATGATCAATATCTGTAAAAAATGACAAAATTTGACTCGTTAACCATCAATACCTTTAACTGCTGAGGGATACGATGTGAAAGAAAAAGATCAGTGGTTTTCAATTGGCTTAAACATTCTAATTCAGGTATTTTCTTCTTGCAAGAAACACACTCTGTTAATACTGATGAAGATCAATGGAAAAAGGAATGGTCAGGAGAAATCTTCTTTTCACATGGTACCTCAAACAGCAAAGGAGTTGCAATACTAATTCCCTCAAAACTGGGTCTGGAAGTAAAAATAAGCAAGAATTTTCATGATCAGGAAGGTCGCATACTACTGCTTGATTGTACAATAGAAGAAAACAATTTTGTGTTTATCAATATTTATGCACCAACAAAAGATAAAAAAATAGAACAAGACAATTTTTTTGAAAATTTACATGAACTAATTCTCAGCTATAGTGACAGAAATTTAATGATTGGTGGTGATTTTAATGTGTGTTTGATCCCTGACTTGGATAAAAAAGGTGGCTGTTGCAAAACTAGATCTTCTTACTGCAAGAATTTGAATAATCTCATTGAAGATATTTCCTTGGTAGATATTTGGCGTCTTAGAAATAATGATAAACTTCAGTTTACATGAAGAGAAAGAACAAAGTCAGGAATAGTACAAAGTCGTCTAGATTTTTGGCTAATTTCCTCAGCTGTAGAGTATTTGATAAAATCTTGTGAAATCAAACCAGGATACTATTCAGACCACAGTGTAGTTAATCTTAAAATAGATCTGATAGGGACACAACCAAGAGGTAGAGGGTGTTGGAAATTCAATAATAACTTGTTAAATGACCCTAAATACATAGCTTTAATAAAACAATCCTTAAATGAAATTTTGAAAAATGAACATTTTGATGATAAAAATTTACAATGGGAGTACATTAAATGTCAACTGCGAACAGAAACTATTTCATTTTCACAAACAAAAAGTAAAAAACAAAAAGAAACAGAACAAAGGTTAGAAAAAGAGCTAATGCTACTAGAGAAGGAATTAAGTATTAGCAACGAAAATTACCCTAGATACCAATCACTTAAGCAAGATATAGAAGACATAAAAAGAACTAGATTGGGCCAACTCGGCGCCAACATATCCCCAGACAGGTCATCACTCACGCCACAGGTTTTGATCGGGAATTTTTTAAAACATAATTACCCATTATTATATGAACTTCAGCACATCAATCTACTCTGTTTATATCTTCCCAAGGAAGATGGTGTATCCCCAGACACCGAATACATAACTCAAATTATATTTTCAATCTTCCTGCAATGATAACTCTAAACCTATTTTCAAAGTATTTAAATGATTGATGATTGAATGTCCATTCTAAAATAATAATCCCAAAAGAGCATATCTGTTTCTATATTTGTTGACAAATAAAATATTATTTTAACTCAACTCATCATACTTTTCAATCTTCCTTCAAAGTATTTAAATGATTGATGATTCAATGTCCATTCTAAAATTCATAATCCCAAAAGCGCATATCTGTTTCTATATTTGTTCACAAATAAAATATTATTTAAAAAAAAATTATTTATATTATTATTTTATTATATTATTTTTAGAATTTGCAAATTGTTTTCAGTTATTCATTTCCTCTATACCTATATATGTGGTCCATATATATGCAACCTAAATATGTGACACAATCTCAGTTCTGACTCCCCTTTGTGTTATATGTAATGAAGCCCACTACCTCCCACCCCCACCCCTCTCCCCTTCTCCACACCTCTCTCACTATTACACAAGATCTGCAACCCCATTGAGTTCTTTGTTTCTCATCTGATATCATTAAATACCTTTGTTTATTTAGTGTCACTCAATATAGCTGGAGGTCCCAGAGGTGGGGATAAATGGTAAACAAACAATCTATATAAAAGGGGTACTCAAATACAAAAAGAATTGAGAATTTTAAGTATGTGATTATCAACTGAAATGAGTTCATAACTGTAGGAGCTGTGTCAAAATTAACTGAGGCAAGTTGAATAAAACTGGGCTAGTTGAGGGTTAAAAATCCCCTAGTTTTACTACATAAGGATATAATTTCATTAATATTGGGACTTAAAGCTCACTTAAAGTGTCCATTTTGTCTACTTGAATATGTTTAACCAGTTTCATTTTAAAAAGTTAAAAACTCAGCAAGCAGAGGTATAACACACAAAAATAAGTTCTTAAAAGACTAAGATAGCCATAACATTATTAATAATCAAAATTTAAATAGACAGGCATTTCCTTTGAAAAATTCAAAGATTTCAGCTCTATAACCCACATAGTTTGACAGTTACTGGGCTTTAAAGTGGCATAATGTCCATAAATTGGGTTTCTGTGGGCATTTTACAATTGTTAAAGAGACCTTAGCAATTAAACTACAGATCTGAAACTTTTTGGGGGACATACATAACAAACAAAAATTATATATAATACAGTTTAAGACTTGTCACACTAAGCATTTCCAAATAACAGGGCAAAATACGGAAAAAATGTCAAAAAAGGCACTTGGGCGAGTGTCTATGGCCCTCATACACAGGTTAAATGTCTACTAAAAACCTTGATTTTCGGCACATGTAAAAAGGACATAATAATGTATTCCCAGATGGGATTTCAGCTCCATCAATCACATAGTTTAACAGTCACAGGGCTTAAAGGTGGTAAAAAGTCCAAAGTCGATGTGGCTTTCAAATAGAATATGTATCTAATAAAGTTTGAAACTTCTCAGACTTACCATTTCCAAGTTACAGAGCAAAATATGTGAAAAATGTCTTAAAAGTGTCACTCAGGTGGGTGTTTAAGGTCCTCATACACAGGTTAAATGTCTACTTGAAGCCTTGATTTTTGGCACATGTAAAAAGAACATAATAATGTATTCCCAGATGAGATTTCAGCTCTATCAGTCACATAGTTTAACAGTCACAGGCCTTAAAATTGGCAAAAAGTCCAAATACTGGGTCTTTATGGGGCCTTCTAGAGACCTAAATGTGGCCTTTAAATTAAAGCTTCAGACTTAAAATTTGTCACATACTAAGATTACACATAGAATATACATCTAATACAGTTTGAAACTTCTTAGACTTACCATTTCCAAGTTACAGGGAAAAATATGTGAAAAATGTCTAAAAATGGTCACTCGGGTGGGGATTTATGGTCTCATACACAGGTTAAA
This sequence comes from Sabellastarte sp. h YS-2021, assembly GCA_964017235.1. NCBI lineage: Eukaryota > Metazoa > Annelida > Polychaeta > Sabellida > Sabellidae > Sabellastarte > Sabellastarte sp. h YS-2021. Next base: position 135,500,026 of record OZ024927.1, on the reverse strand, counting down.
TGTCTTCTTAAAGCCTTAATTTTTGGCACATATAAAAATAACATACTAATATCTTCCCAGATAGGATTTGAGCTCTATCAGTCACATAGTTTGACAGTCACAGGGCTTAAAAGTAGCAAAAAGTCCAAATATTGGGTCTTTGGGAGCCTTTTAGAGACCTCAATTTGACCTTCAAAATTAAAGCTTCAGACTTAAAATCTGTTACATACTAAGATTACACACAGAATATATATCTAATACAGTTTGAAACTTCTCAGACTTACCATTTCCAAGTTACAGGGAAAAAGATGTGAAAAATGTCTTATAAGGGTCACTCGGGTGGGTGTTTATGGTCCTGATACACAGGTTAACTGTCTATTAAAGGCCTAAATGTTGGGGCACATATAAGAAAACACATAGATATATTCCCAGATTATATTTAACTTAGATGAGAGACATAGTTTGAAAGCTACAGTGCTTGAAAGTGGCAAAAAGTGCATAAATTGGGTCTCTGTGGGCACTTTTGAGACCTTAAGTCGACCCCTTTGGGTAAACCTACAGCCCTAAAATTTTCTACAGACAAGGATTACATATCAAAGTTATACCTAGCGCAGTTTGAGACTCATCAGAATTACCACTTCCAAATTATAGGGCAAAATATATGAAAAGTATAGCAAAAAATCCCTAAGTGGGGGTATTTATGGGCCTCAAACACAATTTTCTCCTCAACTTAAAGTCGTGATTTTCGGCACATGTACTAAGAACATATTAATGTGTTGTCAGGTAAAATTTCAGCCAGCTGAGCATCATAGTTTGTGACCTACAAGGCTCTAAGTGGCCAAAAGTCCAATTTCTGACCTTAAGGTGGCCATAAGTTCTTTTTTACTGGGAGTTTAAGGTCACCTTAAAATAGGGATCTTCCTTTTGGCACCCTTAACATGTGTACCAAGTTTGAAAAAAAAATATTAATTTGTTTTTGAGTTATCGCGTCCACAAGGAAATTTCTACGGCGGCGGCGGCGGCGGCGGCGGCGGCGGCGGCGGCGGCGGCGGCGCGACGGACCTGAATCCAATATATCCCCGACTTTCGTCTGGGGATATAATAAAAACTGAGGGAATTATGCTTAGATCAAAAGCTAAATGGATTGAATATGGGGAAAAAAATTCAAAATACTTTTTTAACTTGGAAAAACGTAATTATAACATGAAATATATAAAAAAACTTTTAACATCGAATGGAAATGAAATTACTTCCCCAAATGGTATTCTGCAAGAGGAGGTATCTTTCTACTCCAAATTGTATACAAGTAATATCGCTGACTCCCATAATGCTACAAATAATCCATTCCTTAAATCAACAAAGATTACATAATTGAAAGTCCAAGATAAAGAATATTGTGAGTCTAAATTAACCTTGACGGATCTTACCAGAGCATTAAAATCAATGGCAAATAATAAATCACCCGGCCTAGATGGATTTACTACAAATTTTTATAAATATTTTTGGTCAGAATTACAATTACCTTTATTCGAGAGTTATCTTTACAGTTTTGAAAATGGCCAGCTGTCTGATGGACAAAGGCGTGGCTTGTTAAATTTAATACCCAAACCATCAAAAGATCTACGATTGCTAAATTCATGGAGACCAGTTAGTCTTCTATCAACTGATTACAAGATCTTGGCTAAAGCTTTGTCACTTAAATTACAGAAAGTCATTCCAACATTAATCAGTCCTGATCAAGTGGGTTATATAAAGGGAAGGAATATACGTGAAAATATAAGAACAATTGAAGATATAATATCTTACACAAGATTAAAAAAAATATCTGGTTTTATAACTCTGGTTGATTTTCAGAAAGCTTTTGATACTGTAGAATGGAGTTTTCTATTTGATACTTTGAAGGTGTTTAATTTTGGAGATAACTTTATCAAGTGGATCAAACTGCTATATAATAATATATTTTCATGTGTATCTAATAATGGTTATTTATCAACTTACTTCACTCTTAGCAGGGGAATTCGGCAAGGCTGTCCTATTTCAGCCCTTCTATTTATCTTAGTTGCAGCGATTTTAGCAATAAACTTAAGAGCAGATTCTAGGATACATGGAATTGAAGTCTCTGGTCAAGAATTCAAAATAAGTCAGCTAGCTGATGATACCACTATGTTTTTAAAAGATATACAATCTATAAAAAATGCCCTTGCACTATTTAATAAATTTGGTGCATATTCAGGTTTAAAGTTAAATCTGGATAAAACTGAAATTATTCCAGTAGGTATGTCTCAACTCAGTTATCAAAGTCTCCCCAATGACCTAAACTACATTGACATTAATAAAAAAGCCTTTAAAACTCTTGGGGTGTGGTTTTGTGGTGATTCTCATATCAGCAATAATCTAAACTATAAATTTAGAATAGAGAAAGTGGAAAAACTATTATTTATATGGAAAGCAAGAAGTCTCTCACTGAAAGGAAAAATAACTATACTGAAAACCTTAGTAGTTCCTCAGTTTGTTCATTTGTTTAGTACCATATTCACTCCAGCGAGTGTCCTAAAAACTATTGATACAATGTTTTTCAATTTCTTATGGAATAATAACCCCCCCAAAATTAAGAAAAGTGTAATCACAAATAGCTTCACAGGAGGAGGGTTGAAGATGCCAGACATCAGTAGCATTCACTGTGTTCAAAAATGTTTATGGATAAAATATTTGACTGATGCCTGCGAAAAAAAATGGAAAGTATTAAGTTATCAACTTCTAGGCTTAAAACCAGAAATGCTAGATTTTAAACCACCTGAAGCATCTTTAAAAGTTGCAAAAACGAACTTTTATCAGCAAGTTTTAGACTGTTGGTCCCTTATAAAAATTAGGGAGCCTATAAGTGTTAACGAAGTACTTAATGAATATATACTATACAATCGATATGTAAAAATTGACAATAAGTGTCTCGATTCTTCAATATTGCTACAAAAGGAAGGGCATCAAAAGATTAAATTGTTTGATATAGTGGATTCAGAAGGGAAGATACTATCTTTTGAGAGATTAGTTAAAAAACTTCCCTTGAGGTTATCTCTTTTGGAATACTTTGGATTAACAAAAGCAATACCAAAGCATTGGTTGAGATCAATAAAACCCAAAAATATACAGGAACAAAGCAAATTTAAAAAAAGTGACCAGATTACAATTACCATAAACAGAAGAATTAAGCCCATGTCCATAATCCAAAGTCAAGACTTATACTGGGAATTAATGATTGGAAAGGTTGAACCCCATCATCACTTAACATTTGGCATGACTTATTCCCATTTCTTGAATCTAGTAACTGGGATGAAATTTTTGAAAGAATCTCTTTAATAACAAAGGAACCAGCCTTACAAACTTTTCAATACAAGGTTATCAACAGAATCATTAATTGTAGATACAACCTTTATAAATGGAAAATAACTGACTCTCCTTTGTGTACTTATTGCTCAACTGTTGACACCATAGAACATCACCTTTTTTCATGTGGGTCAACATTGAAATTCTGGCATGAAGTAACAAAATGGACGAGGAAAAATTTGGAAATTACACTCAATTTCACAATCTGTGAAATATTGTTTGGCATACCATTTCATGGAGACATAAATTTGTTTATTATTAATAGTCTAATAATGCATGGTAAAAATATTTAAATAACAGGAAATATAACAGTAAACCAATTATATTTAGTGATTTCTTGAATGAATTTAGAATGAAGATGAAAGCTCTTTGTAACCTCTACAAGCAGGAGGGTTTAAAAAATATGGCAGTAGAAATGGTACTAAAGTTAAATGAATTAATTTAATTATCTAGCCACTTTGTACTTCATATTAACTAATTAAAAAGTAATATAACTATACAGTGTCTTGTCAAGTCACAATTTGGTAAGATAAAGATCAGTAGCTTTTTATGTTTTCTGTTTTGTCCTGTGTCAATACTTGTGACGTCATACTGTAACTTTGCATATTGTTTGTACCATTTTGTAAAACATTGTATACTGTCTGTACTATTTCGTATTAGTGTATATAGTCTGTACTTTTATGTATCCCAAAAAACAATAAAAAAAAACAAAAAAAAAACTGTTTCTAATTATATTAAACCATTTTCAGTCATTTTATCAAGGTTTGTTCAACAGAAAAAGATTTTATGCAAATCTCCAGTTCTATGTGGGGTCGTGCCACGGCTCTACACGCAAGTAAAGTAAAGCCAAGGTAACCACATCTACATCTACTGGTGATATATACTGCATAAATAATGTCTGTGCAAATACAACTTCACCGTATTGCACATTTGTGTATTTCCATCATATCCACAGAGATATGTTTTAAATTCATTTATAATGTCTAAAAACCATGGAATTTTCTTAATATATTTGATAAATTATTGTAATTTCAATGTGTTCACATACTATTCCTTAAGTTGGTAGATTTTCTTTATTTTTTGACAGCCTTTTTAAAGGTTGTTATTTGCAGTAGTTATGACATGAAATCCATGATTTCATTGGTATATTTTTGAAGAAGAGCTATTCTCCTCGTGCTACTGCTGCAAAGACTGGTACTCGATTTTTATCATTATTGTCTCTAGTATTGGGTACCATCATTTGCGCAGAAGTAATATCAGCATTGTAAATAATTATTATATATGACACCACTAACTTTACTTTTATGGCTTCTGATAATGATGTCATTTTTTAAAAGTAAATATTTGGTAAAATACATGTGGGAAGACATTAGGTGACATTATGTAGCTTCTTTTTATTTAATATTCATGCAGTTTTTGTAAATACATTAAAGGCTTCTTAGTACACTGACATTATATAGGAACACATTTTAAAATTGTAAGAAAACTTAATACACATATGTTTTATCATACAGTACTGTATACTTTATTTCTATTTTTAAGTAGCATGATTACTAGTGCAGCCGACAAAACTACTATTGTTCAGTGGGCAAATTTTTTAAGGAGCGAAGTGGCTTCAGAAAAAGCGGGCGAATTGTTTCAGGGACCGAATCATCTCGACACCTGTACAGTACACGGGTAGACACAAAGATAAACTGGACATGAAGATAAACGTTTTCAGAGCTTGGCTTGTTTTAGTGGTATACTGCCTTGCTACCAATTATCGCCGGGTACCAATTATCGCCAGACAGAATTTAAATGGATATAACTTCACCAAAGTAGCATCCCAAGTCTAGCAAATAAGGTAAAACTATTTCCAAAGTGAATGGAACAAACACACAACAAAAAGCTTTCAAAATATATAACCATAACTGAAATATGAACGTTTTATTTTCTAGTGGCGATAATTGGTAGCCGGCGATAATTGGTAGCAAGGCAGTAAATAATTAAATTGAACAAAATAAATAACAAATGTCTTCTATTATGTTTCTTAGTTTGTGCAAATTTGTTGTTTACACCACTTATTTTTGAAAAGTTCGTCAGACCGTTTATCTGAGAAGGGGGTTCAGCGCTGAAGAGAGGCAAACACAGCCGGCCACGGGGCCCACTGTGCAGTGTTGCAGTGGGACATGCTTTTTGCACAGTGGGACCTGCTCAATGAGCATACAGGTTTTCATGAAATTATAAATTTATTATTAAATGGCAAGCATAACTATCACTATCTATTCTGTCTCCCCATTTTATGACACAGTGGGCTTATACCCCTTCATTTAATTACACAGTGAGCACCACCCTCGCCATCTACTGTACACAGACAGACTTCCACAGTGGGCCCATACTTCCTCATTTATGACACAGTGGGCCTATACCCCCTCATTTTCTTATACAGTGGGCACCACCCTCGCCATCTACTGTACACAGACTATCCAGCCTCCCTTCTCCCCTTACTTCCACAGTGGTTCCATACCTCCTCATTTTATGACACAGTAGGCCTATACCCCCTCATTTTCTTACATAGTGGGCACCACTCTCGCCATCTACTGTACACCGACTGTCCAGCCTCACTTCCTCCCTTACTTACACAGTAGGCCCATACCTCCTCATTTTATGACAGAGTGGGCATGCACCCCTCATTTACTTACACAGGGTGTAGCACCAAAGCCATCTACTGTACACAAACTGTTCAGCTTCATTTCATAAAATGAAGAGGTATGGGCCCAATGTGCAAGTAAAGGAGGAAGTAAGGCTGGACAGTCTGTGTACAGTAGATGGCAAGGGTGGTGCCCACTGTGTAAGAAAATGAGGGGTTATAGGCCCACTGTGTCAAAAAATGAGGAGGTACAGAACCACTGTGCCAGTAAGGGAGGACCTGAGGCTGGACAGTCTGTGTACAGTAGATGGCGAGGGTGGTGTCCACTGTATAAGTAAATGTAGGGGTAAACGCCCATTGTTGCATAAAATGAGGAGGTATGGGCCCACTATGCAAGTAAGGGAGGAAGTGAGGCTGGACAATCTGTGTACAGGAGATTGCGAGTGTGCTGCCCACTGTGTAAGTCAATGAGGGGGTATAGGCCCACTGTGTCATAAAATGAGGAGATATGGGCCCACTCTGCAACTAAGGGATTAACTGAGGCTGGACAGTGCGTGTCCATGAGATGGGGGGGATGGTACAGTAGATAATGAGGGTGGTGCCCATTGGGTAAGTAAATGGGGTATAGGCCCACTGTATCATATAATGAGGATGTATCGGCCTACTGTGCCAGTAAAAGGGGAAATGAGGCTGGACAGTGTGTGTACAGTAGATGGCGAGGGTGGTCCCCACTGTGTAAGAAAATAAGTGGGTATAGGCCCACCTTGTCAAAAATGAGGAGATATAGGCCCCCAGTACAAGAAAAGGAGGAACTGAGGCTGGACAGTCTGCACACAGTAGATGGCAAAGGTGGTGCTCACTGTTGCATAAAATTAGGGGTATAGGTCCACTGTTGCATAAAATGAGGAGTTATGGTCCCACTTTGCAAGTAAGGGAGGAACTGAGGCTGGGCAGTCTGTGTACAGTAGATGGCCAGGATGGTGCCCACTGTGTAAGAAAATGAGGGGGTATATGCCCACTGTGCCATAAAATGAGGAGGTATGGGTCTACTGTGCAAGTAAGGGAGGAAGTGAGGTTGGACAGTCTGTGTACGGTAGATGGCGAGGGTACTGCTCACTGTGTAAGTAAATCAGGGGGTATAGGCCCACTGTATCATAAAATGAGGAGATAAGGGCTCACTGTGCAAGTAAGTAAGGGACTGAGGCTGGACAGTCTGTGTACAGTAGATGGCGAGGGTGGTGCCCACTGTGTAAGTAAATGAGGGGGTATAGGCCCACTGTGTCATAAAATGAGGAGTTATGGTCCCACTTTGCAAGTAAGGGAGGAACTGAGGCTGGGCAGTCTGTGTACAGTAGATGGCCAGGATGGTGCCCACTGTGTAAGAAAATGAGGGGGTATATGCCCACTGTGCCATAAAATGAGGAGGTATGGGTCTACTGTGCAAGTAAGGGAGGAAGTGAGGTTGGACAGTCTGTGTACGGTAGATGGCGAGGGTACTGCTCACTGTGTAAGTAAATCAGGGGGTATAGGCCCACTGTATCATAAAATGAGGAGATAAGGGCTCACTGTGCAAGTAAGTAAGGGACTGAGGCTGGACAGTCTGTGTACAGTAGATGGCGAGGGTGGTGCCCACTGTGTAAGTAAATGAGGGGGTATAGGCCCACTGTGTCATAAAATGAGGAGGTATGGGCCCACTGTGCAAGAAATACAGGAAATGAGGCTGGATAGTCTGTGTACAGTAGATGGCGCGGGTGGTGCCCACTGTGTAAGTAAATGAGGGGGTATAGGCCCACTGTGTGATAAAATGAGGAGATATGGGCCCACTGTGCAAGTAAGAGCTGAACTGAGGCTGGACAGTGTGTGTTCATTAAATGGCGAGGTTGGTGCTAACTGTGTAAGTAAATGAGGGTGTATAGGCCCAATTTGTAATAAAATGAGGAGGTATGGGCCCACTGTGCAAGTAAGGGGGGAACTTAGGGTGGACAGTATGTGTCCACGAGATGGGGGGATGGTACAGTAGATGCTGAGGGTGGTGCCCACTGTGTAAGTAAATGAGGGGGTATAGGCCCACTGTGTCATAAAATGAGGAGGTATGGGCCCACTGTGTAAATAAAAGAAGAACTAGGTGCGTGTTTCTGGATAAAGTTGTTTCTTTGGTTTTGATTGGGAACCAGCTTTTCATTTTGAAATAATTCGCACTCTTATTGTTACAGTGAGTCCCGAGGCCGGCTGTGCATTCCTCCCGTCAGCGATGATCTTTCTTTTGGTTTATCTTCGTGTCCGTTTATCTTTGTGTCCACCCGTGTACACTCGTACACTTGATACTTTACTGTGGGCGACATGCCACAAAATCTCCCACTCCCAAGTATTAAGAGAGGTTTAACATATATGTTTAACACAAACCCATCATATTAATGAAATATATTCCATTCTTGTGACAAAAAAATCAAGCGGAAAACATGAAAAAAAAACCCAAATATTCTTTTAATATCGCCTACAACGGTAATTACTAAAAACAAATTTCACTGTACAAATGGCATAGTATCTAAAAATAGTAATGTACAGTATTCTCCGGAATATGTATGGCAAGGTTGATACAAAATTATAATTATTTTGTTTGGTTTTCTTGTAAATAAGCCTAAGATTTGAAACTGAGTGAGTAGTTAAGCCACCCCCTTGAAATTTGTTATGTAAGAACACTCACAAATATATCAAATTTGTTAAGTTTAATTCAAACAGCCATGATTTTTATTTTTATAATTATTTTACAGAGTAAAAGTTCAAGCTTTGAAAAATACATGAAATATTTGAAATAATTTTATTTATTTGACTACGGTAAATAAGACTTGAGACTCTGCACTCAATATGGGAGATATCCCTGTGGTAGGCTTTAAATTGAACAAATGACAAAATTAAATCTTAAGGTAAGATCTGTCTGAAATTCCTTTAGTTTGTGATTGCATATGCTCAGAAAGACTCGTGTTGAACATTTGACCCAAAAGTAAAGTTCTCAGTGGCCTAGTAGTTTAGTAAGTTTGGCATCTGATCACAGGCTGTCATTCTATGTGGGTTCGACCCCCACAAGTGAAAATGCTGAGGGCCTGTCCCATATAAACCTTGCTGTTGAATAGAATGTAAAACCCCAAATTTAAACTTCGAATTTTAAACCAAAGTTTTAGATTTGAGTCTGAGATGAGTTTTAACCCTTTCATAAAATCGACCCAAGATAAATATGTTAACAATGTTTCATGAGTAAAAAATAGTTGTCTGAATTATATTATCAATATTCTATTAACCTCCATACACCTAAAAATTTGTTTTGTTGCATTGTATTTTATACACTTCAAAGGTTTGATTGCTTTGTCATTTATATTCGCCTCGGAAATATATTCTTAAATAGTGCTTTTTCTGGTATGTATAAAAGATAAACAAACACTTGTGTATTTGTCACATTATATAGTGGAAATAATATACATGAACTAGAGGAAATGCTTTTATAACATGCTATGGTAAAAAATAAAAATAAAAACATAGCCCATGTGAAAAAACCACAAGAGTAAAAAAATATTATAAGTATCATGGCACTATAGAATAATCCACAAGGTCCAATCAATGGTTCATAACACCTTAGAAATATCATGAGGGAGGGCAACTAGATTTAAATAATACATATAGACAGGTTCGGTATGACTGACAGCTCTAGATCTGGCTTGAGGTAGAGCATGAACCTGGAGAGAGATAGAAATCAAGAGATAGAACACTTGACAGCCTTATGCAATTAAAACTAGATGCTTGTGCACTCCGGTCTTGACAGATGATGTACCATTGTCTGAGTTGTTGCCAATCAGGCAAGCTGTTCCAGACTTGAACTGCAGTGTTAATGATGGTTCTACCAGTTGAGACTGTTCTGGAACTAAGTACATGTAGCTCTTTTCAATACATAATTTTGATTAATTAAGGCTTTCAGATCTGGTTGACAAAGCTAAAGTGCATCCTGTAGGGACCAGTTGCTGCGGTCACTTGAGTTCTTTGATGGAGGGATGAAATATTCAGCTTGGACCTTGCTTTCTCATCTCTGGTATCTATGATACACAAGCCTTTCTTTTGAATAGAGTTAAGTAGTCCTAGATTTGTCTGATGGGCACTCATCCAGGATAGCAACTCATATTCCATCACATTGCACACCTGAGACTGAACCTTGTAGACATTTGCTCTACCTCTGGTGTTGAGCTTGTTTGCAACTAGCCTCAGAGCACCTTTAGTCCTCATCCTCAATGAGATGTTGGAGATGTGCGGAATCGTGGACAACTTGGCCTCCTGCAACTTGGGAGTCATTAACTCAGAATGTATACATTCAATGGGTTAGTCATTGAATGTGTAGATTCAATGGCTAGGCCATTGAATGTACACATTCAATAGCAAACAGCCATTGAATGTGTACATTCAATTGTTTAACTGTGGAATGTGTACATTCAACAGTCAAAGTCATTGAATGTATATATGAACTTAATAAATGGAAATAAGTACTTCATAATGCATAAACGTAACTTATTTTTATCATTTTTTTTAATATCACATCTGTTGATATCAATTTAAAATAAACATGTGCAGTAAGTTTATTACTGGTAGGCAGTCACACAGTTATGTCTTTTTTCTAAAAAAAAGTTTATCTTAATCTGTTTTCTAATTATGTTGTCCCAATGAACCTCTCTAATACTGTAGGGGTGCTACTGTGGGGCTAATTAGAATTAAATCCCCAAATTTTACACATAAAATTAAATGAATTAATTGTTGTCACATTTTAGAATCATACAATGAAAGATCATAAAATTATTACTCAGGCTTGAACTGTTTTAAAAATAATGTGATGAAATATATAAAATATATAATTGTCCCAATGAATTTTCATGCCCTTGAAAATTTTTTTGGTTTTATGGACTTAGGCCTAAAGATAAGTGAGTAATAGCAATTTTAGCTACTTTGAGTAAAGGACTCATAACTCAAAAACTATTGCAGTTACAGCTTTTTCTTCAAATATGTTGTTCAGCTACTTTGTCCTTAACTATAAGATGTCATATAGTTTGGGGTTCTATTGCATGCCATAAGTGAGTAATAGCTATTTTCTTATTTGTAGCAAAATAATGACATAAGTAAATGTCAAATATCTTCAAAAGTATTAAAGTTAGGGAATTCTTTTCAAATATGTTATTCATCTAGTTTTTGGTAAGCTATCACATAGTAAAGTTTCAGACCTGTTGCACATTGGATAGCTGAGTAATAGCTACTTTGAAATTGTGACTGTTGAGTAAATCAATTGTAACTCCAAAACTATTGCAGTTAGAGTATTTTCCTACAATATAATGTTCAGCTACTTTCTCCTTAGCTATAAGATGGTACATAGTTTGGGGTTCTATTGCAATCTAGGTTATAAATTAAGTCTTGGCAATCTATATCAGCATTTCCTATTTAAAGATTTATACATTCCATGCCTTGGGTCATTGAATGTACACATTCAATGATTTTAGCCATTGAATCTACACATTCCACAGCTCAGTGATTTGCCCATTGAATGTACACATTCAATAGATTGACATTGATTGTTATCCACATTCAATACAACATATATATTGTGTATATTATGTATATTTTTAAAGAATTTTCCTGCTGCACACTTGAAAGCAACTGGCAAATGGCAACCACTGCTCTGTCGACCATAACAACACGCTCATGCATATTACATATTTAAGATCATCTAAAACTATTATATCCAAGATTATAACCTGAAAACAGGAGGCCACAGTAGCACAGTGTTAACACACTCACCTCGTACCTCTGAGGTCATGGGTTCAAACTCCAGCCCCTATGTGGGAAAGTTGGTAGTTTCTAAATGATAGTTGGCAGTTTACAGTACCGAACCTTGACCAACTGTATGTACTGGTTTCCTTGCCCACAGAACTAGCTGTGGTGATATGACCAGTAGAGTTTAGAAAGTGATTATCAAAATCCATTCAAAAATAAACATTTTATATATATATGTCAATTTAAAGTTTTATAGTTTGTTGCAGGAGGTTCTGAGTTTAATCTAGATGGGCCAAGTTGGTGAAATCTGAGGTTGCAGAGGTCCGACTTGACCAGTTTCATATGAGCTTTGTCCATGTCAGTTTGCTATCAATTATGACGACAAGCAAACTAACTCATCTTTTTTCCTAAGTTTGGTATTACCTGAAAGAAGATCCAGCTTAGTTGGTGTTCTCTTTCTAGATATTGTCATGAGTTTGCATTTTGATGGCTTGAAGGTCACACAGTCTGCCCAGTTCTTCATCCTCTCCAGATTATTTTCACAATAATGGGTACACTTGGTTACCTCGACTCTACTTTACTTGCATTCAGAACGGTTGCATGACTCTACATAGAGCAAGTGATGCAAATTCCCCAATGGATGTAAATTCGCCACTTTTTGGTTTTTCTCAATTTTACAGCACAAATATGGAAACCATGTAATAATTTTGTTAAACATAAATAGGAAGAATAAATATCTATTGCACAAGATTTTATCATCCAATTTTCAATATTTCCACTGATATTAAATATACTTAGTGACTTCAAAGACTATAAAGTATGCAATTGTTAATAAGTACCAACAAACATTTTAAGCTTCTCTGGGACTAACTTTCGAAAAGTTATAGAAAAAAAAATCAAAAAAAGATATTATTTGGCTAGAAAATATGTAAAATAATAATTTAAATAAAATTTTATACGGTATGTTTGGTATTATGCTTAAAAACAGGTTTTTTTTCCAAAAGTGGCAGATTTACATTTTTATAAATAATGGATTTTTTGTATGAAATGATGACACTCTCTGAGTGGATAATGCAGGGTTGGACCATATTTACTGAAACAAAAAATTGAAAAAAAAGTTTGAGCCAAACCAAAAGTGCAAAAAACTGGCAAATTTACATCACTTTTGTGAAGTAATTTCCCTTGTACTTTTTATGAGTAAACAAGATTATTATTGATGTGGAATTTGTAAAAAGAATTTCATAACAAATGCTACAGAATGTTGCATGTGTAAGCAACAGGTTCATAATAAATGTCCATTGCTTTTTAAAAAGAACTTAAATATATAACAGAAAATACTGTCTGGTATTGCAAAAACTGTGATCAATTGTTACTTTTTCAGTCTTCAGAAGATACTGAATTTTTCTCATTAAATAATACAGCACTTGAAAGCAGTCCATCTCAGCATTTGACTACCTCAGATAAAATAACCAAGCCCCAGTTTGTTGATATAGTTTGTTGTAGTACATTATTGGATAAATTTGATTGTGATTGTAATTATTTACTGAAAGCGAATTACATGATAAATTAAATGTAAAACAAGTTGATTTCCCCATGTTTCACATTAACGCAAAGAAGTTTAAAGAATTATGTTTAGATAGTTTGAATATTAAATTTGATGTTATTGCTGTTTCAGAAAATTGGTTGGACAAAGAAAGTGTAAATAAAGCTTATTAATTATTTATAGAAAAGTTCAAGGGTAGATATAACTCATGTTGTCCTGTTAAAAGTTTCTTTAAATAAAAAAATGTTTTGATAAGCCATGGTTTACTCCTGGCTTTAAAAATGCATTTGTGTAAGTCTTATATACAGACTAAAAGAAAAACTGTATTACAAAAATATAAAAGGTACAAAAATAAACTGGTTAGTATACTCAGAAATGAAGAAAAAAGGTATTACTCAACTATTGTAAAAATATTCATTTTGATATGAAACAAACTTGAAAAGTACTGAAAAACTAATAAACAAAAAAAGTCAACGAAGGCGTTTCCAGGAAAATTTAAATGTAATAACCAGATAGTAACAATAAAAATTATGTAATGGGTTTAATAGATTCTTCACAAATGCAGGACCAGATTTAGCTAAGGGTGTTAAAACTCTTAATAACGGTGATATTCAGGAAACTATGGATAATAACAATAGCCAAATCAATATTCCTTGAAAATAGTTTGTGGACTTGAATTGTTAAAAATTGGAAAAAAACTGTAAAAGCAAAAACTTGACAGATTGTGATGATTTGAGTATGTATGTTGTCAGAGCAACTTTGCCTCAGTTTTAATTCCACTTGAGTATATTTGTGACTTGTCTTTAAAAAGTTGTATATTCCCTGATGGTGTGAAGGTTGCAAAGGTAATTCCATTGTTTAAATCAGCTGATGATGAATTGTATAATAATTACTGACCTCTTTCTCTGCTTCTCCAGTTTTTCAAAATATTGGAAAAAGTGTTTGAAAAGAGGTTGGATTCGTTTATAAATAAGTATAATATTTTAAGGTACTCCCAGTATGGATTCAGAAATATAGATCAACAGCAATAGCTCTAATAGATTTAATAGAAAACATCACATTTGCAAGTGCCATAGATAAACGGAAAGTCACCATAGGAGTATGATCTTAAAAAGGCCTTTGATACTATCAACCTTGAATAATTGCAAAAAATTATCTTACTATGGTATACAAGTTTTAGAGTTCGCCAGGGGAGGATGTGTTTTCTTATATTTTTAATGTCAATTTTACGTTTTTAGTGATTTTTGCACTCTACACTGGTCTGTATCTGTTTTTATTGTCACCTATCATACACTCTTCAAACAAATACTACAATACTGTCCCTTTTAAATCCAGTTGTATTGTCAAAACAGTTTCATGCGGGTATTATCGCTCAACGGACATTTCCCGCGGATCATTCATCAACTTCTGTAAAGTAGCTTGCAGTGTTACAATAGGTTCCTACTGGCATTATTGCTCAGTGGACATTCCCAAATTACAGTAAGCACACTATATTATACTTCCGTCATTCCAGATTAAATTTATCACACAATAATTCCTGTAATACTAATTTGTACAAATTTTGCACCAAACTTTCTTTGTTCTTAATCTACTCACTTTTGGTTTGCTGTTTAGACAGGTTTGTACATAGGAAAGGTAGGTTCACCTTTTTTTCTAGTTTTTATTCTTTTCTTTTTTTCTTGGTCTTTGGTCATGCATTGCACTTTCTGGTTCTGTCTTTACTTTCTGGTGGTTGTTCAGACAACCAATACCACCACTGATAGCCCTTCCACACTACCATTTACTTCTGTGTCAAATTTCTATCCCACTCTCCGTTCACCTTCCACCATACAATTCGAGCCTGGCATTCACTCGTGTCTCAACAGTGTTAACTATGCCTTTTTGGCACTACAGGGACATATTCGTAGGATAATGCACTCCTTCAAACATGTCAGCCCATGGGTGTCACTGCTGTTGAACCTCTCAGGGGATGTCAGTATTAATCCAAGCCCCGACACTAGCCTTTTAACTGGAAGTCTGATAAATATCAGATCAATCAGGAATAAGTCTGTTACTTTTGCGGACTTCATAAATAGCAACAAGTCAGATGTTATTGCGGTTACTGAGACCTTTGACCAGATGACATCGACAGCTTCATTGCAGATGTCACACAGCCGGGTTACAAATGTACCCATGTTCCACGCTCTGAGGGGAGAGGCGGTGGTGTGGGGTTCTTCATTTGTGATGACATCGATTTCAAGGTCTTACTCCAACCATGCGTCAATACCTTTGAGAGTATTTCCATTCAACTGTCAATGGGCAACACCCAGGACATTATTTTTCACACCTTGTACAGGCCTCCCAATGTCTCCAAAGCCGACTTCATTGGGGAATTCAGCACTTTTGTTGAGTGTGCTGCTTTAACATGTTGTGAGAATATTATTCTAGGGGACTTAAATCTGCACCTGGACAAACAGGATATTTGGTCGCAGAAATTCAGTGACTCCCTCTGTCAATGTAATTTTACCCAGATCATTGACTGTCCAACCCACATTCACGGCCATATCTTAGACGTTTTATGTGTCAGGGATGCCTTTGCAGATGCAGTTCACCCGAAAGTCATAGGGGGGATCTCCGACCATCTTGCCATCACTTTCTCTGTTGATATACCCATTAAGACATCGTGCAACTTTAGGCAGGTTAATACATGGAAAATTCACAGGATAAATATCAATGCTTTCAGAGAGGACATCATGAATTCTGACTTATCAAACATCCTCACAAGACAGCAAGTTTACTCAGTCACCAGTACTTTAATACCTTGCGTAACATTCTTGACAGACACGCCCCAGTTAATAGAAAAAAGTACCATTACACCCTGACAAAGGCTTCATGAATTCAGACATACTGTCAGCAAAGCGTCTGAAATGGGGAAGTACGAGCGTATATGGCGCAAGGACAATTCCGCAATTAACTGCAGTAGATATCGTGCGGTTGTCAACCGCTACAATTTTCTACTTGAAGAGTCTAGACGAAGGCACTATTCCGCAGCTGAAAACAATGGTAATCCCAAGGCTCTGTGGAATCTTCGACCATAATTTTACCCGATCATGTCAGTCTGAAAGATCTAGCCAATTCCTTTGGGCATTTTTTCTGTGACAAAATCATGAAAATCAGAAGCGCACTACAGTCATCGGTTCCAGTTTCGATCACCAGACCAAGCATGAACAACAGTGCCCTATCTTCTTTTGAGCCTGTATCTGAGGAAGACATTCTCAAAATTCTAAAATCATCTCCTACCAAATCATGTGATCTAGACCCAATACCAACCTCACTGGTCAAAGATTGTGCAGACATCCTAATCACCCCAATTACCAATATCATAAATTATTCGCTCAAAGAAGGCAGTTTCCCTAACTGTTTCCAAATCACTCCCCTTCTCAAGAAGCCCAGCCTAGATAGAAATCTCCTGAAAAACTATAGACCAGTGTCAAACCTTAGTTTCATATCAAAATTGATTGAAAAAGCTGTAGCGAATCAGTTAAATAGTTACATCAATAAAGAGGGGATCTCCAATCTCAACCAATCAGCCTACAAGAGATTGCATTCCACAGAAACAGCACTCCTTAAAATTCAAAATGACATTGCTGCTTCGATGGACTTGGGTAAGGCTGTTGCTCTCACATTATTGGACCTCTGAGCAGCATTTGATACCATGGACCACACCATTCTTTTTAACTGCCTCAGGGATTGGTTCTGCATGGATGGCACTGTGCTGATGTGGATCAAATCATATCTCACAAATCGTAGACAGAAAGTTAAATTGGGTAATAGCTTCTCGGATGCCTTCTCACTCCCTTATGGGGCCCCTCAAGGTTCTGTCCTGGGTCCACTGCTTTTCACTCTTTACACTACCCCCCTCAGCCATATAAATTCCAGTTTCAATGTTACCCATCATCTTTATGCCGATGACACCCAAATATACTTGGCACTTGATTCCAGGAACTTTGATTCCAGTATTGCTGAGCTCACAGAGTGTCTTGCTTGCGTTCAAAAATGGATGGATGGTGTCAGATTGAAACTTAATCCAGAGAAGACAGAATTTATCATCATTGGCGACAGACAGGCCAGGGAGTCAATCATGCAAAAATTTCCCACCCAGTTTCTTGGAAACTCAATCTCTCCCATTAATGAAGTTAAGAATTTAGGTGTTACTTTTGATTCTGGGAACACCTTTGCCAGCAATATAACCAAAGTTTGTCGTGCCTGCTACTACCAGCTCAAAGATCTCAGACGCATTCGTAAATTCCTCAATGTGGAGACTGCAGCCCTGCTGGCCAACTCAATGATCAGTAGATGAATTGACTACTGCAATTCCCTACTTTATGGTGTAAATAAATACAATGTGGCTAAACTCTAAAAGATTCAAAATGCCCTCTGCAGAATTGTTTTCAGACTTGATAAAACAAGCCATGTTACTTCCTATCTGCAAGAACTACACTGGCTCCCCATTTCATACTGTATCCTGTTCAAATATAATCTTATTACATTCAAGGCTATCAAATTCTCCCAACCCTCATATTTATCATCCTTAATCAAACCCAGTAACCTTACTCGTGGAAATCGGCTTTCTCTTTCTTCAGTTCGTCCCAAGAAGGCCATTGGTAGGCAAGGGTTTGCAATGGCTTCTCCCACTGAATGGAACAGACTCCCACAATCGGTACGATCTCAGAACACAATCATAGAGTTTCGAAGCAACCTAAAGACCTACTTGTTTAGACTTGCATACCCCCCACCATAGCATTTCTCCCCTTGCGGCACTAAATCAGGATTTTGACCAGGCATGTCCCTCAAATTTCCCTTTTTTGCCTTAAGCGCATTAGAGGATGTTGCATCAATTTTGCGCTATATAAATGATTCTATTCTATTCTACAAGGTGTTGCCTCAAACTGGTTAATATCATACCTAAGTAATAGAAAACAGTTTGTAAATATTGAAAATAATCATTCTGGTGGATTAAATGTGATTTGTGGAGTCCTACAAGGGTCAATATTAGGCCCAAAACTGTTCATACTTTGCATAAATGATTTGTCCAATATTTCTAAATCGTTATTTTTTTGCTGTTTGCAGATGATACAAGTATATATTTTACCAGTAACAATATTCAGGATGCTAGTGAAGTTCTATCAAGAGAATTAATCAAACTAAGTAGATGGTTTGCAATAAACAAAGCTGAAAAGAAGCGCGAGCCGCAGAGCCATCAGAGACAGCAGTGCTGCACTAAAGCCGTCAGCCATCCCAGTACTAATGTAGCCCAGTGCAGCTTAATTTCAGTGGAGACACAGATACTCCTCACATTATGCCACAATCCATGAAAGTATATCACTAGAGCTCACACTTAAAAAAGATATTTCCAAGTTCCAAGTTCATATTGATAAATTCCCCCATTGAAAGAGTGTTTGTGACTAAGTTTCCAGGTGTTTTGATTGATGAGACGTTAACTTCGAAAGAACACAAATTTTGTAATTAATAAAATAAAAGAAGTATGGCAATGTTATTCAAGATAAAGGATAAACTGAATCAAGACTCTTTACTCATTATATACAATGCAGTAATTCAGCCATACTTATTTAATTGTTGTGAAGTATGGGATAGTAGTTTTGATAAATATATTGTAATGGATCTGGGGTTGACTATTATCTATTTTTTTATTAAACTCTGACCTGAAATGAGTCACAACTGGGTAAATCACTAGAAATATGCTGATACTATGCTCAGTTTACTTATTCAATGTAATTCTCCCTTTTATTCACTTTGTTCAAGTAGTGGCTTTATCTGGGCCTAGGTTATTGATTAAACAGTGGCCTGTCTTATGTAAATAGTAGCCGATTTCACAACTAAGTGTATGTATAGTGATAATATCAATTCAGGCCTTTATCTGGCCATTCATCAACACCCTAGAAGAAAATGGGGGAGAATAGGATTGATTTCCTGAGATATGAACATCCCAATTGAGGCACATGTCCCCTGGGACACCTGTCATGAACCGGTAATAGACCGATAAAACCAATGCTTGTTCTTATGCTAATTAGGCTGGTGTAAACACTAACAGACCTTCTTTAGAGTCACTTTGTTGGTGTATATACAAGATAATTATTGATTTTTAGTGGGTTTTAGCTGTGTGTTATTCAGCTTTCACTATCGGCTGCCATATTTACAATGTGCTTTTGTTTACTTCCTGTCAGAATGTCTGTTGTGATGTGTATTCAAAGGAATTTTAGTATAAACTTAAAATGTGTTAGTTTGTCAGTATAGGTTCTTAAATGATATGGATAGGTGAATAATATTGTAATATGAAGACATTATGAGATTTTGAGGTATTTTAGTGCATTTAAATAGGGGCTTTTTGATGCATTTATTTATTCATAGGTCATTTGACTTGAAAATTACAAGAGCTCCATGATGAAGCTCACTGCACAGTAGTTTTCACTCAGACTCTTTAGTTTGTTAAAAAAACCAGTGTTCTATAAATAGCTGTCAGTCCTGCACAGACTCAGTTGTGTTTACTGCAGGAAATTCATGTGTGTGTTTTATGCAGGAGAAGAGTGCAGTAAAATTTAGTCTTCTTTTTTAAATCTTAAATTAAAAATTCTTAAGATTAATAAATTGCAAAACAAATAACATGTATTAAAATAACAATATCTCATGCTTTTGATGGTATAGTTTTTGTTTTGTTATGTACTTTAAAATTGTTTCTTTTTTCATACATTCCAATGGTTCCATTAGAATAAACAAACTCAGAAAATGTACTGATATTTTGTAAAACCTTTCAAAGTTTTCTAAGTATTTTAAAATGCTTGTGATTTTTTATCATTATAATTTTTATATCATGAAAATCTGCAGATTCTGGGCTTTCCAACAGTATAAATCTTGTGTAGATACTCTTTTGTTTAGTGTCAACTTTTTCCAAGTGAATTCTGGATATTTTCGTACTTTTCAACATTTATGTACATACTGACACATGCTCAAAGCACAACTACATTGTACAATCTTTTAAAATTTAATCCTATGCATTCAAAACTTTAAGCATTTATATCTTTTTATTAATAATCATTTTATTTCAACATAATAGAACAGAAAAAAAGAAATCTTTAAAAATATTAAAACTTATAAATGTACATGAAAAACTATCGAAATGTGACATATTGTCAAAACTTTTATATCACTTTCACTTTAAGTAGTTTGTCAAAGTTATCTTTGTTTCTTTCTATTATTTTCAATATAAAATTTGTTGTTTTTGACTTTATCACTTTCATTTTAAGTAGTTTGTCAAAGTTATCTTTTGTTTCTTTCTATTATTTTCAATATAAAATTTTATTGTTTTTGACAGGGACAGCCAGTCTTTGTAGCTGTTTTTCTTCCAGGCTTTTTCTCTTCATTATAAATTTGACAGACCTTACAGCCAATTCTTTTTTATGAGGTTGGAATATTTTTGTGACTTTGTCTGCCATTTCCTTTTTACCTTTAAAAACAGATGTATCCATTTTTGGGCTTTCAGATTTCACTTTTGCATGTTTCATCGTAATGTAACACTTTGAGCACATTTTCTTTGGGAACAAATTCTTATTTTCCTTTGCAAAATCAATTCCATAAAAGATGTAAATTTTATCCTGATTGTTTTTACACATAACTGGGAAATTTTTTTTCTTATTTCAGCAAATGTTTGAGCAAATGTTTGAGCCATATTCTATAATTCTACACATGTTACTTAAACAACTGTTGTGACATTCTAATGAATACATTGTTTTTAGATGTATTATTATACAGTGGTCCAAACTAAATAATATTCTGATTATCACAACTAACAATGCAACTATACAGATTTGTGTAAAAAAATTCTTATCGAGAGTCAAAGTACACTGTTTTAAAACTGTATTTTGTACAACAAAACAAAAGAGTATTAGGAAATGAGTCATATCTATTTAAAGCTTATTATCTGTGGAATATACTAGTACCAATTATAAGGCCATATAAAATCACACCATTTGTACATCATTCCATGAAAAAGGTGTCTAACACTCCAAAATTTAAAAAAAAATAAGAAAACAAAGAAACAGCATCAAGGAATGGAATGTTGATAACTGTACTTGCTTCTAAAAAAGTTTTATTGTTGAAATTATACCATTAGAAAGAAGAAAAGACAAGTGTATTTTGCTTACAATATACTACTGACAAGCTTTACATACATATAATTTTCATAAAAATATATAGATTTTATATATTTTTAAATTCAAATTTTAAAATGTGATCTTATTATTTTACACACTCCTCTCACGAAAAACAGCACACAGTTCTTTGTGTGGGATAAACACTGTGGATTGTTTATCCCACACAAGTTCATGCAGAGCAACTGCTTCTGTAGCAAATCCCCCACATGAACTAAAAGTGTTAAAATGAGGTATTAAAAAGTACTGTGACTGAGCATGGAGTTTGTCATGTCTCCATAACAACCACATACATTATATAAGCCTGTCCTTACAACATTCTGACGGAGTCAGTTTGGAAACTCCCTGGGTCCACACCTATTTTTAATAAACACTGAGAGAAGACTAATTTTCTTCAGGAATTGTTGCAGATATTGAAAGTTAGTAATTTTAATTATGTTTTAGTGCCAGTCCCAGTGAAGTTTTTCTTTTAATGATTTATTTATTCTTAATTTATTCAGATTTATTTTTGGCATAAATTTGGTCAAGGTCACGTAAACAAACCATATTAGGAAAAGCTACTATAATTTGCTATATAGGTTACAACTCACACCTTTGATAGTAATTTCCGTATGAATTAATTGTAGTAATTAATTTTTAAGCTTTCTCCAGTTTTAAATAGAAACAATCCAGGCCCACTTGGTAGACATTTGGCCCATCTTTGTAAATTTATCTGTTCATAGTTGGATATTTTTGAGCTGCTCTTTAATTTAATTTTAATTGGGATAATTTTGATGAATAGTCCCTGAAAACCAAACTGTACATATTGTTTATTTCTGTAATGACCCTTAAGCCCAAAGTGTATTTTTCAATACAGTTCTCGCATTGTGTTCAAAGGTGGCAGGTCACCAGATATCAGGTTCGGATTGGAAAATCACCAACAGAGTTGTAATTATTGACGCCTGTGCCAACAGACTCAGCTGGTATCAGTTAAAAGTTGTAAAGAACAAGCAATAATATATTCGAAAATGTATATTTATTTTAAATAATCATGGATTTGTATATATGGTGAAACAAAAAAAAATGTACAGAATGTGACCCAAAAATGGTATAAATAATACAAGATTTAATGAACCATAACGGTAATAATACTGCAGCACCTGACTAAGTCAAAATAATCACATTGTAGTATTCAATCAAATATGTAACATAACTATCACAAATCCTGCAGTTATCAGTCAAAATGTAAATATAAGAACCCTAAGATGTAATACATAAACTGCAGTTGAAATAATATTTACACCAGCATTATTGCATAACCACAGCTAGAAATGACCCCATTACAAGATAAGAATTACTCTCAGTTGTAAGAACTGTCAAAATCATGAGCATTTGTTTGTAAACAAATTGGAGGGAAACCCCACCCATCTGTCAAAATGACAGAAAATTAATAAAATATCTAACCAAATTTACTGGGAGTTTCTGTCAACTTGTAATAATATAAAAGTAATTATTCAATGTAACCGGATCCGAAAATAAATCAAGCAAACCAGATAAAATCGAATAAATCTCAGTAAAAGTCAGAAGCACTGAGTGTACCTTCCATTAGAGCGACTCAATACACCCAAGAGCTGTTGATTTGCCGTGCCTTATATAGAGGATTTGTAGCTAATTTGCATACACTGAACACCGCATCAGTGGCAGTTCAGCACCACTTATGAGGATTCGTAGCCAATTTGCATACACCAAACACCGCATCGGTGGCAGTTCGTCACTGGATCGCTTACAACAAATAGAAATATATATTGGCGTTGAACTCAAAGAGTGATGATGTCATCACACAAAGATGGACGACACAGATCCCAGCAATATTCGACAAAAAGCAAATAAAATACTGCGAATATCTTAGGTGACAAGCTTAAGTGTAATATTTAAAACAATCTACACATAAAATGCTATGGAATGAGACCTTCCACAACTCTGTACACTATATAACAAAAAATCTCACGGACTCGTCGATCCGCAGCAATACTGAAGCACTTTTGTAAACTACGAGATGACAGGGTCATCTAATTTATTTCAAAGTGATATTTATATGATGTAGAAATATTTGGATTTGATAACTATAATAGTGTGAATTGCACTGTTCTTGCTTGTGTACAGTATTTATTGGACTGTTAGTTGTTTGCCCCATTTACACTGTTAGTACAGTTATTTGATTAGTTAATTAAACCATTTCCGTATTTTACAAGCTTTAGTTATTCCTGCATTAGACCAGTTATATATTCAAACTTTCCCAACCATAATTAAGAACTGTGGCACATAAAACCACACTCTGGGGGCTTCTCTGAAAACTACAAAAAATCTACAGGCATTTGGTCATTTGCCTCAGAGATTCTTCAGAGTTTGAGATAGTCAACATTGCCTGCATAAAGATTCATCAGGCACTCGAAACAAAAATTCATCATATTAATGAGCCTGAGATACTGAAAGCCATCCCCTGCATGAGATATTGAGTGTCATATCACTGCACGAGATACTAGAGTCATCACCAACTTGAGATTGAGAGACTCATTGCTTCCTACAGTGATAACTAGACAGAGGCCCTACTACTACGTATTAGGACTGTACCAAGTAGACCGCCCGTTCGTTTCAACTGGTGTCAGAAGTGGGATCATTCAGAGTAGAAGAGATCCAGTGATACAAATCCTGCAAATACTTTGAAAAAAAAGTCACATACGCCGAACTGTATGGGAAGCTCAGAGGAAACAGGTTCTGATAATGTATGTCCAAAAGAATCCTCCCTGTTTGACATTGCTTCAGGGGATGATAGACATATTGAGAGACTGCAGGCAGCACCTGAGTGTTTAATGTACCTTCAAGGTGACCAGAATAACCATCAGCAAAACTCGGGACCAGATATATTAGGAGTTAGCAAGCTGATCCAGTGAGAAATCTTGATAGAGATTTGAACCCAGGTCCGATGATGGGTAATAATAAGTGACACAGGGTGATGCCTGATCAATTCAATGGATCTGGATCCTGGTCCGAATTTATCAGTCATTTTGAGATATGTGCTGACCTCAATGAGTGGAACAAAGCCCAGGGTCTCAGTGTAAGTCTGAGGGGTGCAGCCTGTCAGCTCCTGAGAACTCTAACCCCACTGAAGCATCAAAATTATTGTGAGCTGGTAAACGCCCTGAGCTGAAGGTTCAATCCAGAGACCCAGACTGAACTTTTCCGGGCAGAATTAAGAAAATTCCAGTGGAGAGGGTCACAAAGTCTGCCCGAATTAGCTCAAGAAATCAGGCGACTTATTCAGCTGGCTTACCTGACCACTACACCAGATGTGATATACTTCGACGAGATTCATTCATCGATGCATTGGATGACAGCGACCTTCTTTGGAGAGTATATCAAGTGAAGGCAAATACTTTAGATGATGCTGTATGTGCTGTGGTTAAGATGGAAGCATACAAAAAGCTGAGAGGCAGCAGGCCCAGGGGCAGAAGAATCTGAGGCAATTGGACAGATTTCAACAAGGAAACACAACATACAGGTCAACCAGTGAGCCAGCAAACCTACATTGAATGCAGAAACAGATTGACTCATTGCGAGAAATGTTGCAGAAAATTCAACCAAGACAGGAAAATAGGAAACCAATGACCAACAGACAGAACCGAAAAGAAGTGGAGTGTTGGAACTGTGGGGAAATGGGACACTACAAGAATGAGTCAAGTTGTGGTCCGATTGATGAATCCATCTGACCAGGATGTGGAACTCAGAGCGAAAACAACGGCCGCCTTGTGTCATCCATCTGAAGCATGGAATGAAAATGGACTGCCTACCGCCAACATAAGATCAGTGCATGTACAGGTCCAACCCCAGTTACAAGATGTACCAGAACATCTGACAGACTTTATCCAGAGGAGCTCGACACACCTAAGTGAAGATCAAATACAAATCATGTCACAACTATTAGTTGAGTATCAAGACATTTTCGCCAAAGATTTCAGTGACCTTGGAAGAACAGATTAAATTAAGCACAGAATTGATACTGGTGACACCATTCCCATAAAGTTACGGCCCTAAAGAATCCCTATCCATCTGAGGGAAGAAACCAGGAGGTAAACACAAGAAATGTGAACCTTCATGTCATTGAACCTTCTGACAGTCCTTGGTCTTCCCCAGTGGTTTTGGTGAAGAAGAAAGACAACACTTGGAGATATTGTGTGGACTACAGAAGGGTAAATTCGGTCACTCTGCGGGATGCAAAGGCTATACCTGATTGCTAGACGAATCTGCCATTTTTAGCAGGTGCTCAATGCTTTTCCACCATTGATTTTCAGGCTGGTTATTGGCAGCTGGAAGTGGAACCAAAAGACAGAGAAAAGACTGCTTTCACAACCCCAGATGGTGGTCTGTATCAGTTCAAAATCCTACCTTTCAGCTTATGCAATGCGCCGGGAACATTTGAACGCTTCATGGACACACATCTTCAATGGTTTACAGTACAAAATGCTTCTGATATATCTTGATGACATCATTATTTTTGCTTCAGACTTTGAAGAAAAGATGCACAGACTGAGACCAGTGTTTGACCGGATTTGTGATGCCAAACTGAAGTTAAAGCCTGCAAAGTGTATATTTTTCCAGAGAGAGGTCTCATATTTAGGACACCTGGTTTCAGAAAAAAGAGTCTCCACAGATCCAGCCAAGATTGAATCAATAAAAGAGTGGCCACGACCTCCAAATATTTCTGAAGTTAGAAGCCTAGTTGGACTCTGCTCATATCATCGGAGATTTATCAAGGACTTTGCAGTTGTTGCGGACCTCTGCATGAACTTACAAAGAAAGGAAAACAGTTTGCATGGACTGATCAGTGTGAGGAAGCCTTTCAGAAATTAAAGCAGAAATTAACAGAAGCACCTGTGTTAGCATACCCAAGGCCTGAATGTCAATTCATCCTGGACACTGACACCTGTGATATAGGAATTGGTGCAGTTTTGTCTCAGCTTATTGAAGGAGAAGAGAGGGTTATTGCCTATGTGAGCCGGAGTTTATCAAAGCCAGAAAGACATTACTGCCTCACCCGAAAAGAACTCCTTGCCCTAGTACACTTTGTCAAACACTTCAGACATTTCCTCTATGGTAGTTGGATAGTTTTTTTAGCTGCTCTTTAATTTAATTTTAATTGGGATAATTTTGATGAAGAGTCCCTGAAAACCAAACTGTACATGCTGTTTATTTATTTCAAAGTGATATTTATGTGATGTAAAAATATTTGGATTTGATAACTATAATAGTGTGAATTGCACTGTTCTTGCTTGTGTACAGTATTTATTGGAATATTAGTTGTTTGCCCCATTTACACTGTTAGTACATTTATTTGATTAGTTAATTAAACCATTTCAATATTTAACAAGTTTTAGGTATTCCTGCCTTAGACCAGTTATATATTCAAACTTTCCCAACCATAATTAAGAACTCTTGCACATAAAACCACACTCTGAGGGCTTCTCTGAAAACTACAAAAAGTATATAGGCATTTGATCATTTGCCTCAGAGATTCATCAGAGTTTGAGATAGTCAACATTGCCTGCATAAAGATTCATCAGGCACTCGAAACAAAGATTCATCATATTAATGAGCCTGAGATACTGAGAGCCATCCCCTGCATGAAATATTGAGTATCATATCAGTGCACGAGATATTACAGTCATCACCAACTTGAGATTGAGAGACTCATTGCTTCCTACAGTGATAACTAGACAGAGGCCCTACTACTATGTATTAGGACTGTACCAAGTAGACCGCCCATCCGTTTCAATATTACATTTAAAAGAAGGCAGTAAGACTAATCTGTAAATGTCATTACAAAGCTCATACATCACGATTGTTTAAAAAACTTAAGATTCTAAAATTTAGTGAATTGTTGAACTATAAAATAGGTATGTTAATGTATAAAGCCAAATATGCATCATTGCCTAGTAACATACAACATTTCACAAATAAGCAAGAAAGTTTATATTCATAGTGTGAGACAAAAACATAAATTTGCTAGTGAAATATGGAAGAACAAGTACTAAGTCAAAATGTTTGTCAGTTTATGGTGTGTTAATTATGGAACAAAGTTTCCTCCTCAATAAGTCTAGATTCTTTATCAATGTCCTTTAAAAGAAATTATAAAAATGATTTATTGTGTGAATATTAATAATTATCAGAAATTAGTTATCTTAAACCAAAATTAAAGGTCGATATATATTATAATATATTTTCTCTCCTCTCAAAGTATATCTTAGTATATATCTAGTATGCAATCTCTTTTGTTGTTGTTAACTGCAGCAATCTGTACAATTTATGTAAACCATAAGTTTTATTTAATTGCTTATTTTCTTGGTTATAATAATTTTGTAATGTATTAATAATTGTTACTGGATAGTTGTGGGGATAGCCTTGATAAGCATCTGCTTCAGCTGATTCCTTTTCATATTTATCTGTTGTATCAAAATCCTGTTTATTTTCCTCTATATTACTAATTATATATTATTTACTACTTTGTATGTATATATGTTGTATTGAGTGTGGATGAAGCTATACTGAATGTGTACATTCAATAGGCAAATGATTGAATGTGTACATTCAATGACTGAGCTGTGGTATGTGTAGATTCAATGGCTAGAATAATTGAATGTGTACAAGGCATGAATGTGACCCAAGGCATGGAATGTATAAATAATTAAATATGAAATGCTTATATAAATTGCAAAGACTTAATTTATAACCTAGATTGGATATTTCTAGCATAATAATTAAAAATTAATTGGAATAATCGTGGTACATTTCAAGAATTAACATAAAGAAGGATCAGTCTACAGCATTAAAATTAATAAACATATATGTCATCACATAAATTTCATGTATATCATCACATTATTTCTTTGCTGTCTTTATGTTTTGTAAATCACTTAGTATTACACATAAAGCTTTTGTGACATCATTCTGATCAAAGCCATTATGAAAGCTATAAAATGAACTTTATTACATATATTTTAAAATCTTTTGCCTTGCAATCAAAGAGTGAAAGAGAAACAGTTCAAGCCTGAGTAGTAATTTTATGGTCTTTAAGTGTATGATTCTAAAATGTGACAGCAATTAGTTCATCTAATTGTGTGTGGAATTTGGGGGTTTAATTGTAATTAGCCCCACAATAGCACCCCCTATAATGTTAGAGAGATTCATCGGGACAATATAATCAGAAAACAGATTAAGATATACATTTTTTAGAAAACAACAATGTTGGTTATCAGACATGACTGTGTGACTGCCTACACATCATAAAGTTATTGCAAAAGTTTATTTTAAAGTTGCTAACAACAGATGTGATATTAAGAAAATTATAAAAATAAGTTATATTTTATGCAGTATCAATTACTTATTTCCATTTGTTAAGTTCAAATACACATTCAATGACTTTGACTGTTGAATTACACATTCCACAGTTAGACCATTGAATGTGCACACATATGTACATTCAATGGCCAAGCCATTGAATCTACACATTTAATGACTAACCCATTGAATGTATACATTCAATGGCTATCTACATTCAATAAAACATATATGCACAAATATATTTGTATAGACATAGATGAAATAAATATTATCAGGTCTTATTTTATCTCACTTGCTCTAAAACTGGAGATTGACATAAAAGACTTTCCTGTAAAATGAAGAGCCTCTTTGCTGAAAATCTATTTATTGCTCAAAACAGATATACATGAACAAATAAAATTATGCATTTGATTTGAGGGTGCTACATGTAAAATCAGTTATTTCAAGAGTTTAGTTTCGATCGTTAACCGAATCGGTTATCGGTACAGGTTGTGTAAACATGCTACGTAAGGTGTCGTCATAGTACTACTGACTAAACAGTTGAAATAATCACATGATTGCAGCTACTACAGTACTGTAAGAGTAATGGTCTACAAATTTTGCAATTCGTAGATCTTGTGTATTTTATTTCCTGCCATTTCTTCAGCAATATTCCTTTTTGAATCCACCGTGGGAACCCGTAGTACTGTGACGGGCTTGCGGTTATCTTAGGTTCCGTATGATCGAAAATGAGAGATTATAGCAGTTTAAGCTCACCTCGAGTGTATATCGTCATGGTTATTGTAGCATTTCACCTATTTTACTTCATTAAAGCATATTCTGAACTTAAAATAAGGGTTATTTGCTTGTTTAAAAGGAAATCTGAGATTTCTTCTTGGAAACAATATTTTAATGACAGTTCTAGCAGTCGATAAACTTCAGCCGGGGGTTAAAGCTTTTCAAAGCAATTGGAGTAAGTAAAGTACTTGAATTTTTGTAATATTTCTTTTATATTTGTGTGTATATGATGTTAAACTATTGATTTAGGCAATGTTGCATAATATTTAACATAATTTATGCGAATCCAGGGCCCGTATTCATGAAAGGTCTTAGCCAGGGCTTAGGCTTAAAGTTGAGACTTTTGTCTCAAGTTTCTGCCCAAAAACTGCTAAGACTTTTGTCTTAGGCTTGGTGGTATTCACAAAGAATTTAAGACCGGTCTTAGGCTTAGCCAAGGGCTCAACTCTAAGACTGGTTGGTAGTGGGCTTAAGTTTTGTAAAGAGGACTTAAATATGGCCGCCATGAACTTTTCTCCACTTCAAAATTTGAAATGGCTGTAAATAAAGTTTAATTATACAGAAGACCTCACTAAAGCAGTCTTTGGGAGTTTATGTGTGGTAACAAGGTTTTCCATTTCAAAACAGCACTTTTCCTTTGATAAAATGCATTAAATTAATGATATATATCACCAATAGTATAGTTTGAAATAGAAAAGAAAGGTCACATGACACATAAAACCACTGTGGTTATTTGATAATCATGGACTTAGCTAAGTCCCTTTTTGTGAATACGGATTTAAGACAAAACTTAGCTGAGACAAAAGTCTCAACTTTAAGACCACATTTAAGCCTAAGACCTGGCTAAGTCTAAGACCCTTCGTGAATACCAGCCCTGGTTTTAAGTTTTAAAGCTATCACCCCTCCAGTACATTTTCAGTGTCTTCCCACTGGTCATGCGACCTCTCGCAAAGTAAATATATTTGCCGTGATTCTAAGATTCAGGGAGAATTCAGCAGTGAATTCTCATTGGCGGATAGCCGGGAAGAGAGCCGCCAGACAACAGAGTCGTGAAGCCGTGAGTCAGTCAGCAGAGCCGCAAGAAGCCAGAAAATAACGCTTCAAAAGGAAGGGAGAGAATACCCTGTAAGTGGGGGCCACAAATTATTGTATTCAGTAGT
The DNA here is from genome assembly GCA_964017235.1 of Sabellastarte sp. h YS-2021. Taxonomy (NCBI): domain Eukaryota; kingdom Metazoa; phylum Annelida; class Polychaeta; order Sabellida; family Sabellidae; genus Sabellastarte; species Sabellastarte sp. h YS-2021. The sequence continues at coordinate 135,469,180 of OZ024927.1, read as the reverse complement.
GAATACCCATCCAGAATTCAGCAATTGAATTCTGGTCCATGAAGTGACCTGTCCACCATTGATGTAGCTGCCTATTTCATCCTTAGTGACTGCCTAACTCATCCTCAGCAATATTTCTGCACAAAACCACCAACCTTCCCCACCCCACCCCTCGCTCCCATTTAACTGTAGAACCCATAACCTGTCCAACTGAAGCTGAATAGCTGAGGTCCCTGTATAGCCACCCGTATCCATGTTAAGCTGATAAGTAATTGCAAATACAGTTTTCAATTATATAGCATAGACTCCACATATATACACCCAACCCTTGTGGAGCTGATATTTTGATTGCAACAGCAACTTGTGTTACAGATCATAGTTCCCCAAGCAGTTATTCTATCCCTGTCAAGCTGATTTTGTGAGGGCAAACATAGTTTCTAGTGTATGAATTAGGTTCCCCCTATCCCTGTTAAGCTGATACCTTGATTGTAGGCATAGTCAGTGTAGCATATTAATAGTTGGAATTTAAATTAAGCCACTTTTATGTCATCATTGTTCTTTTTTAAATAAATATAGTTGTCCCACTGTTTCGAAGTTGTGAGGATTTGTCACTCGGATCCGTCACAGTACTACAGTAACTACAGTACTGGGTGTCAGGAGGTTTGGCTCCATTATATGGAAGATCCTGTTCCAAAGATGAACATTTTAAGTGTTCATTTTTTGCCACTTTGTCATTTGTCAACAGACATTGAATTTCACCATTATTTGGAATGCTCTTTGCAAATGAAGTATTTTAGATCTATGTTGAAGTGTCTGTTTAGTTAAATTGCAAATACTTCAAATTCACACAACTCATTAATATTCATGTATGCATATAAACTATGACTATGAGGTCACAGATTTTCAAGGGGTTTCCTGACAATTTTTTTATGAATAGAAATGCTGTTTGAGGATGAAGTACATTACATAAAACATCTGTTTAGTGGAAGATCAAATGCTCTGACAGAGAAATATATGGAGCAAAACCTTGTGACATAATGGAGCGAAACCTCATGAATTCCAGTACGTACGATTCCATACTCGCAAAATACACCTGTTCTTATATTTACATTCCGCGTCCACATCCATAATTGTTCGCCCTGAATATTTTGATATAATAGTGAATTATTATCTGCACCTTCAAAATAAGAAACTTGACCTGTTTTGTGGATGCAGACGAAAGTTCACTGTCCTATACCATTACATACTGAAATACATAAACTGAGTACTGCTTCCCGCTGTAACTTAGCACAACTTGGAGACGAAAACCTTATTTTTACTTGTTTTAAGTGCTGTGTAGCAGTTAGCATTTTGGATCGTGAGCCGTGGCTAACTTAGCGATAATTCACCCATTTGAGCTGAGAAAAGAGGGTTTTCACATGAGATTCCAACTAAAATAGTGAGATATAGCCAAAAATCAGTTACACACTAACCTTTCACACTAACAAACCACAGACACTCCACATATTTTGTTTATATTTTAATGAATTGTAGCTTTTGAAGTGTTTCTTCTCTTAAACTAGTCGCCATTGTTGTATAAGTACATCACATCTGAAAGACTTTAAAGTAGGCTACAAACCATTATTTTAAAATATTTACAATACTATAATTTTTTAATATGTTGGTTTTATGCATTTTTAGGTGATATTTGGTTGAATTACAATTGAAAACTTACAGATTTGCTTTGGAACTATTGGTGGTAGGCTAGCGTAGGGACACATGAAAACAGTTCTGAAATCTACAGAAGGAACTGTTGTCAGAACTATTTGTGACTTTTGTTTGATGAGGCTGCATTTGCATTACGCAAAAGTGAAAGGTGCATGGAAAGCCCAAAATCAATAAACAACTGCAACAATGATTGCAAAACTCATATACGCTTACTACGTAATCACAGCATAGTAATTCTAGCTGCAACTGCAAATCATAAACATTATTATTTTATGATTTTTAGCTGTTTCCAGGACCTTTACTAAATTATGTTACATTTTTGTTAGTTTTGATGTTACAATATGGCCAGAACTTAGTTGTGGTATTGTGACAGATCCGATTGAGAAATCCTCACAACTTCTAAACAGTGACACGACTGATGTCAGATTTCACATGCCACAAACAAGGCTTCTTGCATTCCAGATCACCTGATCTGCACACACCTGTCTAGGAATTTCAAAAGATTCACTCACTGAATCAAACATCCACGACAGGAATTTTAACAGATTCAATCACTGCATCTAACACCCAATACAGGAACTTTAGCAGATTCAATCATGAAATTTAACACCTACAACAGGAATTTTCCCCTGAAGTTGTGACCCTCACACCTGCTTAGGTCTTTCTGGTACCAACACACCTAAGATATTCTGTCCTTTCCCCCTGATGAGTTTTTAACTTGTCTTCTGAGTTGTTTTGTGGCTTCGTGGCTCCGTTGTTTGACAGTTTCTTGTGGCGCTGTTAATTCATGGCTTCGCAGCTCGGTTGTTTCACGGTTTATGGTTGTCTTCGTGGCTTATCTTCCAGGATATCCACCAAATGAGAATTCACCACTGAATTCTGCTGGAATCTTAGAATTACAGCAAATATATTTCTTTGCGAGAGGTCACATGACCAATGGGATGACACCGAATGGACTTGAGGGCTGACAGCTTTTAAACTTAAAACCAGCATTCACATAAATTATGTCCAATATTATGCAACATTGCCTAAATTTATAGTTTGACACCAAATACACACAAATATAAAAGAAATATTACAAACTGCACGCAAAAATTCAAGTATTTTACTTACTCCAATTGTTTTGAAAAGCTTTAAGCCCCGGCTGAAGTTTATCGACTGCTAGAGCTTAAATTTTAAAATGAAAGATTCCAATTCATTCCTTGGAGGATAAAGTACTTAAAAGGTGCAGGGTGAAATCCAGACATGAAAAGTAATTCAGTAGTAAATAGTAATTGTAAAAGAACAAGAAACTTCAATTCATACTGGTTATGCATTACTAAAAAAATCGAACACTAATGCAGACATTAATTAGATTATGAATTATTACTTAAAATGTTCCTGTAACTAGAGTCCCCCCCAAAAAAAAACAAAAAAACCCAAAAAACCCCAAAAAACATTAAAATGTCCGCTGCAAAGCATGTACATCATCAGTCTGAAGGAAGCTACCAGACACTTCTACTCTGAGTCACTGGAAATACTGCTGCTACTACTACCAGAAGTCGAATCAACTCTCCGAGGAAGGGCTTCCCATGGAACCTTTGCAAAAAAACTACAGCTGGTGGTGATCATCTCACACAGTTAACCTGAATCTCCTCGGTTTTTGTCACTTCGCCGCTGGGTGAGATTCAGTGTTTTGTGAGCCTCTTTTTTCTGGAGGTCAATTGACCCCCTCCTTTGAAAACCGGGGGTCAATGCAAATTTTCGAGGATCAGTTAGGCTTGACCCCTTCTGGTTAAACTGCAGGTTAGCAAAATAATGGACAAACAATATCTAAAATACCTTACAAAGCCAGTGTGTGTTGGAGTTATGAAATGTGGGGTACCATGTACACGGGTGTCATTAATGTTAGACAGTGATAAAAAACAGGTAGCTAAACTCATTTTATGTGATACATATACACTGATACATATAAAGTAGTGTTTACTTATTGCATTTCTTAATACTTTATGGTAATTACATAAACTCAGACAATAGAATTACAACTTGTCTAACATTAATGTCGACTAACATTAATGACACCCGTGTACCTCATGGACCATCAAAAATGGGGTACAAGTAATATTCTGCCACATTTTCCTCAATACACAATGTTCAGATACACCCAGTTACTAAAAAAGCAATAAATTAGATTTAAATTTATTTATCACTTTGACAGTAAATTATAGTACATTGTACATGGTTGTACATTCATAAAAATGTCTAAGTACACCTGTGTACATCAGGGTAAAGAAACAGTCAAAAAATAAACTTGACTTTTTTCCCTCTTATATTTGGGTGATTTTTAAGGTAGCAAAAATGAATAGAAGCACTACTCAATTTTCAATGACATATAATATGTTGATAATTTCTAAAAAGTATTTTATTTACACTACAAGTATGATATTTATACTGTTTGAAAGACAAATTATTGTAGTTTATGTTGCTTTTTATTTAACAAAAATCCATTGAGTGGTTCCAAAGTTACAGTGTTTTTGCTACAACCCATTTAAATATTTTTGAATTTCAGAGGTAATATTTTCTGGGGAGGTTTCCGGGGTTAAAAATGCAAGAATTTCTGAGATTTAGTAGAATGTGTCTCCCACTGCACTAGGTATTTGTCATCGCTCGGAGACGTTGTTTCTAATTGTGTCCTTGCAGAGATCACATTTTCTTTCGATGTGTAACATTTCAACTAAGATTTGCTAGGGTACTTTCTAACACTGGCCATTAAGATGGATCTCATCTGCGTAGTTCTCGTCTCACATGAAGTTTTAAAATATACAGCTTATCTTCAGTGCTATTTTTATTGCATGTGCTTCTATGCTTTCAGTAAAAAAATCTCGCATTCTTTGTTATTGAATAACATGAATGCACATGCATGACCTTTTGATTCCACACATGTGCAGTGACAGGTAAACAAACAGGAAATCGGCCATTTTTGTTTTGAAATTGGAATAAATAAAGAATTACTGCATATATAGACAAAATATGAATATTTCTTTTTACAAATACTTCTGCGTCAGTCTGACCCTCGGGTAAATAGCATGTGCGTAAATCGCTTGATTTCAACGTAAACTTACGCATGTTTGTGCGTAAACGGAAACACTGAGATTATGTCTTTTTTCTTTTTTTATTTGTATGTGTACAGACTTTTTTACCCCATGCCTGCAGTGATTTTGAAACCTTCATTGTATCCACCGGATAGTATCCTGTGGATACTATGGATTTCGCTTTGTTACGCCGCCGCAGTGTGTAGAGAGATTTCACTGTTACCGCTCTAACGAAAAAAATATTATAGCGAGCCTTCTCAAATTTGCAGGATATATTCATAACCATAAAATCTTGCCTGGGAATATTTTTGGCCTCATTTTGAAAAACAAGATGGCCGCCACTTGCGTTTTTTCGACTTTCAGCAAGGACTATTGCTGGCCCTCTAGAGCAAAGGGTATTATAGGTAGAGATCTCAAATTCACAGGGTATGTTCCTCATTACAAAATCTTGACTGGGAATATTTTTGGCCTCATTTTGAAAAAAAAACAAGATAGCCGCCACGGGTGTTTCTGTCAGTCATAAAAAGTGCTTATATCTCCCTTATTATTGGTGCTAGAGTTTTGGGATGGTAAACCAACCAATAGGAAATCATGTCCTGGGAATCTTTTGGTGTGGTCATATTTGACCTTGGAGCCTTCCTTCAAGGTCAAATGAGGATAGCTAAACTTAAAAGTGCTTATACCTTGCTTATTATTGGTCTAACAGGTTTTGGATGGTAAACCAACTTATACGAAATCATAGGCTGGGAATCTTCTGGTGTGGTCATATTTGACCTTGGACCCCTCCTTCAAGGTCAATCGAGGATAGCCAAACTTAAAAGTGCTTATAACTCGCTTATTATAGGTCCTAGAGGTTTGTAATGTGAAACCAACCTACAGGAAATCATGGGCTGGGAATGTTTTGATGTGGTCTGATTTGACCTTGGACCATCCTTCAAGGTGAAACAAGGATAGGCAAACTTAAAAGTGCTTATAACTCGCTTATTATTGGTCGTACAGGTATGGGATGATAAACCAACCTATAGGAAATCATGGGCTGGGAATCTTTTGGTGTGGTCACATTTGACCTTGGATCCCTCCTTCAAGGTCAAGCGAGGATATCCAAACCTAAAAGTGCTTATAACTCGCTTATTTTTAGTCCTAGAGGTTTGGGATCGTAAACCAACCTATAGGAAATCATGGGCTGGGAATCTTCTGGTGTGGTCAGATTTGACCTTAGACCACTCCTTCAAGCTCAAACAAGGATAGCCAAATGTTAAAAGTGCTTATAACTCGCTTATTATTGATCTTAGAGGTTTGGGATGGTAAGCCGACCCATAGGAAATCATGAGCTGGCAATCTTTTGGTGTGGTCAGATTTGACCTTGGGCTCCTTCTTCAAGGTCAAACGGGGATAGCCAAACTTAAAAGTGCTTATAACGGGCTTATTATTGGTCTTAGAGGTTTGGGATGGTAAACCAACATACAGGAAATCATAGGCTGGGAATCTTCTGATGTGGACAGATTTGACCTTGGGCCCCTCCTTCAAGGTTAAACGAGGATAGCCAAAGTTAAAAGTGCTTATAACTGGCTTATTATTGGTTGTAGAGGTTTGGGATGATAAGCCAACCTATAGGAAATCATGAGCTGGGAATCTTTTGGTGTGGTTTGATTTGACCTCGGGCTCCTCCTTCAAGGTCAAACAGGGATAGCCAAACTTAAAAGTGCTTATAACTCGCTTATTATTGGTCCTAGAGGTTTGGGATGGTAAACCAACATATAAGAAATCATGAGCTGGGAATCTTTTGGTTTGGTCAGATTTGACCTTGGGCCCCTTGTTCAAGGTCAGACGAGGATAGCCAAACTTAAAAGTGCTTATAACGGGCTTATTATTGGTCCTAGAGGTTTGGGATGGTAAACCAACCTATAGGAAATAATGGGCTGGGATTATTTTGATGTGGACGGATTTGACCTTGGGCCCCTCCTTCAAGGTCAAACGAGGAAAGCCAAACTTAAAAGTGCTTATAACTCACCTATTATTGGTCCTAGGGGTTTGGGATGATAAACCAACGTGTAAGAAATCATGGGCTGGGAATCTTTTGGTTTGGTCAGATTTGACCTTGGGCCCCTTGTTCAAGGTCAAACAAGGATAGCCAAACTTAAAAGTGCTTATAACGGGCTTATTGTATCCACCAGATGGTGGATACCATGGTTTTCGCGGGGGTACACCGCCGCCGCAGTGTGTAGATGATTACTCGTTACCCCTCTGCAGCCAAAAGTGTTAGCAGTAGAGTCCTCAAATTTGCACGATAGGTTCATTGGTAGAAAAGCTTGCCGCCAAGTTTTTTGCCCTCGTTTCCAAAAACAAGATGGCCGCCACGGCCGTTTCATTCAAATTTTTCGGGACTTTTGCTGCCCCAGTATATCAAAGGGCATGCAATGTACACTTTCCAAATTTGCAGTATATGTTCGTCATGGTCAAAGCTTCCTCGGGAATTATTCTGGATATCTGGACAAAAACAAGATGGCCGCCGTGGGTGTTTCTTTGACCGTTTTTTTTACAAAATACAAAAAGTGGAAATATCTCAAAAACCGTAAGAGATAGAGCGATTTCGAGTGAATTTTTGACCCACAGTGTAGTACAGGAGTATTTGGTTGCAATATGAAAAATTTCAAATTTTACAACTTTTGGCGGCCATCTTGAATTTTTGCGGAAAATGAAAAATGGCAAATATCTCTGAAACTGTCAGAGATAGAGCGATTTCGAGCTAATTTTGGACCGGCAGGGTAGTAGAAGAGTATTCTGTTGAAACATGAAAGTTTTCAATTTTTACAACTTTTGGCAGCCATCTTGAATTTTTGCAGAAAATTAAAAATCGCAAATATCTCTGAAACCGTCAGAGATAGAGCGATTTCGAGCGAATTTTGGACCCATGGGGTAGAAGAAGAGTATTCTGTTGAAACATGAAAATTTTCATAAAATAACTCATTCATCTACTTTTGGGAGAACTTTCACATGGTGAAGTTCCAGACCCATAGGTAATTACTCACCTACTCAAAATGAGTAAATGCGAATTATCTCTAAAAGTATTGCAGATAGTCAATTTTTCTCAAATAACTCATTCACCTACTTTTGGGAGAGCTTTCACTTGGTGAAGTTTCAGACCCCTAGCTAATTACTCACCTATTCAAAATGAGTAAATGCTAATTATCTGTAAAAGTATTGCGCATATTCAATTTTTATCAAATAAATCATTCATCTACTTTTGGGAGAGCTTTCACATGGTGAAGTTCCAGACCCGTAGGTAATTACTCACCTACTCAAAATTAGTAAATGCTAATTATCTCTAAAAGTATTACAGATAGCCAATTTTTCTCAAATAACTCATTCACCTACTTTTGGTAGAGCTTTCACATGCTGAAGTTCCAGACCTGTAGGTAATTACTCATCTACTCAAAATGAGTAAATGCGAATTATCTCTAAAAGTATTGCAGTATGCCAATTTTTCTCAAGTAACTCATTCACCTACATTTTGGAGAGCTTTCAATTAGTGAATTTTCAGATCCATAGCTAATTACTCACCTACTCAAAATGAGTAAATGCCTATTATCACTGAAAGTATTGCAGATAGCCAGTATTTCTCAAATAACTCATTCACCTACATTTTGGAGAGCTTTCACATGCTAAAGTTTTTTTATGAATTTTTAAAATAATTTTTAATGCATTAAAATTAATGAAATCATGCACTAAATCAATTATAACTTGAAAAGTATTGCATTTAGAGCACTGTTAAAATATGTTATTCACTGACAGCAACTTTTTCCATAGCTACAACATGGTGAGTAACTTGGGTGTTTATCTCAATAGCTAAGTGAGTACCTACTTTTGGATGTTTCACTTACTTCCATCATGAGTAAAATCACTTGTAACTTGAAAACTATTGCATTTACAGAATTTTGTGCAAATATGTTATTCACCTACTTTTGGGTCAGCTATTACATAATAAAATTTCAGACCTGTAGCTCATGGCATAGCTGAGTAATAGCTACTTTTAGGTTATCACTGTTGAGTAAATCACTTATAACTTGAAAACTGTTGCATTTAGATTATCAAGTTTCAAAATGTTATTCACCTATTTTGAGGCAGCTATAACACTTTTTTTCCCTTCAGACCCTTGAAATAATATTTCAGGCAGCTATAACAGAGTAAAATTCCAGACCTGTGGCTCATTGCATAGCTGAGTAATATCTACTTTGAGATTGTTGCTCAACACTAAATCATTTATAACTTGAAAAGTATTGCATTTAGAGCATTTTGTTAAAATATGTTATTCAGCTACTTTTTCCCATAGCTACAAGATGGTGAGTAACTTGAGTGTCTATCTCAATAGCTAAGTGAGTAATAGCCATTTTTGGACTTTTCACTAACTTCCATCATGAGTAAAATCACTTGTAACTTGAAAACTACTGCATTTAGAGAATTTTGTGCAAATCTGTTATTCAGCTACTTTTGGGTCAGCTATAACAGTAAAACTTCAGACCTCTAGCTCGTGGCATAGCTGAGTAATAGCTACTTTTGCCTTTGCCGGTGGATATATCTTGCATCTGGCCACAGATGCGTCCTTGGTCTAGTTATTGGTCCTAGAGGTTTGGGATGGTAAACCAACCTATAGGAAATCATGGTCTGGGAATCTTTTGGTGTGTTCAGATTTGACCTCGGACCACTCCTTCAAGGTCAAACGAGGATAGCCAAAGTTGAAAGTGTTTATAACTTTCTTATTATTGATCCTAGAGGTTTGGGATGGTAAACTAACCTATAGGAAATCATGGGCTGGGAATCTTTTGGTGTGGTGGGATTTGACCTTGGACCAATCCTTCAAGGTCAAACGAGGATAGCCAAGGTTAAAAGTGCTTATAGCTTACTTATTATTGGTCCTAGAGGTTTGGTATGCCTGTACCCCTCAGCCTCTGATGCTATTTTTCATAAACTATCACATAGTAAAGTTTCAGATCTGTTGCACATTGAATAGCTGAGTAATAGCCACTTTAAAATTCTTACTATTGAGTAAAGCCTTTGTAACTACAAAACTATTGCAGTTAGAATACTTTCCTGAAATATGTTGTTCAGCTATTTTGTCCTTCGCTATAAGATGATACATAGTTTGGAGCTCCATTGCATATAATAAATGAGTAATAGCTATTTTCTTATTTGTAGGTAAATAACAAGAAGTAAATGTCAAATAGCTTTAAAAGTTTTACAGTTAGGCAGTCTTTTCAATTATGTTATTCATTGAGTTTTTAATAACACACCATTTACTACTTTTAGGTTATTGTATCCACCAGACTTATACTCATTTTGCCAATGAGTAACTCACTTGTAACTTCAAAAGTATTCAAGTTATAGGTTTTTTTTTTCAAATATGGTGTTCAGCCACTTCTTGATGTTTAGTGCCATGGCAAATTTTCAGAGCTATAGCTCCACAGCTAACTGAGTAATAGCTGCTTTGCTATTTTGATAATGAGTAAATCACTTGTAACTTCAAAAATATTAAATTTAGAGGTTTGTTATGAAATATGTTGTTTACTGTTTAATGTTCTGTGTCATGACGTATTCTCAGAGCTCTAGCTATAATGCCAACTAAGTAATAGCTGCTTTGACATTTTACCACCGAGTAACTCACTTTAATTTTAAGTTCTAAGGTATTCAGTATGGAGTTTTGCTATGAAATATGTTATCGTTAGGGCACAAAGGACTACCCGGTTAGGATCGCTCAAACACTTAGACTTGTCTGAAATTCAGCCGCCTTCTTGAATTTTGGCACAAATGGAAAATGCAATTTATTTTGAAAACTGTAAGAGATAGAGAGATTTCGGGCAAATTTTGAAACCCCCAGTGTACTAAGGATTACTCCCCCTGAACCTCTGAAATGTTTAGACTTTTTCAAATTTTGAAGGCCATCTTGAATTGTGACGGAAATGGAAAATATCATTTATCTCATAAATCGTAAGAGATAGAGTGATTTTGAGCAAATTTCGGGTAATACAGGCTACTCCTCGTGCACCTCTGTAAAGTTTAGACTTTTTCAATTTTCAGCTGCTATCTTGAATTTTGGCAGAAATGGAAAATGTCATTTATCTCGAAAACCGTAAGAGATAAGGCGATTTCGACGAAATTTTTGACCCACAGGGTATGTGTAGATTTATTTGTAACTTTTTGCCAAAAATGGTTTTCCCGCCATTTTTGGCGGCCATCTTGAATTTCTGTTTAAAATGCAAAAACGCATTTATCTCGGAAATAGTGAGAGATAGAGTGATTTCAACAAAATTTTTGACCTGCAGGGTATTAACAGAGTCATCTGCAACTGTTTGCCAAAAGTTCATTTTCATGCCTCTTTTGGTGGCCATCTTGAATTTCTGCATAAAATGCAAAAACACATTTATCTCAGAAATGGTGCGAGATAGAGAAATTTCAATGAAATTTTTGACCCGCAGGCTACACACAGAGTCATCTGCAAGTTTTTGCCAAAAATATTTTCCTGCCACTTTTTGGCAGCCATATTGAATTTCTGAGTAAAATGCAAAAACTAATTAAGCGTCCCTTGCTTGTTTGTGTATAGGAGGAAATCAGGCCCCGCTGGTTCCGTGAGCACCGCATTTTGTTTTCCTTATAACTCTGTGACCGTTGGGTGGATTCTTTTTAAATTTGGCAGGTGTATGCAGTAGCCCTGGGGAATTTTTTGGAATATGCTGCAGTGACATTTTGACCAATCAGAGAGGTCACATGACCGAAAATGTCTTTTTTCGATGGGTAAGCTTGTCTGGATGATAACTTGAAAGGGATTTTCACCTGAAACTTGGCAAATACATTCATTCTATTGAAATCTGGAAATCATTAGATTTTGACATTGATTGGTTAAGAAATGGCTGAGTAATTAATGATTAATTAATCATTACGAATTTTCCAAATAAGGAAAACACAAAAATGCTTATATCTCGAAAACCATGCGAGATAGAGCAATTTCGACGAAATTTTTGACCCACAGGGTATCTCTGCACAATAGCCATCCCAATTTTCAAAAAATTTTTGTCTTGCCAAAAATGGCGGCCATTTTGAATTTTCGAATTTTTAGCAAAAATTGCAAAACTCAAAAATGCTTATATCTCGACAACCGTGCTAGATAGAGCAATTTCAATGAAATTTTTGACCCACAGGGTATCTCTGCAGAGTAGCCATGCCAATTTTCAAAAAATTTTTGTCTCGCCAAATATGGCGGCCATTTTGAATTTTCAAATTTTTGGCAAAAATTGCTAAACACAAAAATGCTTATATCTCGACAACCGTGCTAGATAGAGCAATTTCGATGAAATTTTTGACCCACAGGGTATCTTTTCAGAGTAGCCATGTCAATTTTCAAAAAAGGTTTGTCTCGCCAAATATGGCGGCCATTTTGAATTTTCAAATTTTTCGCAAAAATTACAAAACACAAAAATGCTTATATCGCGAAAACCGTGCTAGATAGAGCGATTTCGACAAAATTTTTTACCCACAGGATATCTCGGCAGAATAGCTATTCCACTTTTCAAAAAAATTTTGTCTCGCCAAAAATGGTGGCCATTTTGAATTTTTGACAAAAATTGCTAAACACAAAAATGCTTATATCTCAAAAACCGTGCGAGATAGAGCGATTTTGACGAAATCTTTGACCCACAGGGTATCTCTGCAGAGTAGCTATCACAATTTTCAAAACATTTTTGTCTCGCCAAAAATTGCGGCCATTTTGAATTTTCAAATTTTTTGCAAAACACAAAAATGCTTATATCTTGAAAACCGTGCTAGATAGAGTGATTTCAACAAAATTTTTGACCCACAGGGTATCTCTGTAGAGTAGCCATGCCAATTTTCAAAATATATTTGTCTCACCAAATATGGCGGCCATTTTGAATTTTCGAATTTTTTGCAAAAATTGCAAAACACAAAAATGCTTATATCTTGAAAACCATGCTAGATAGAGCAGACTGCGCTAACTTTGGTTGCCACAACAGTATAAGGCTAGAAGCAGAACATTTTCTTTTCTTAATACTTTAGCACTCACCTTTATATCCTTTTCGGGACGCTTTGTTTCTGCTGTGGGGGCCACGGTGGCAGAGTGGTAACACTCTGGCCTCCCACCTCTGAGGCTGGGGTTTGGTTCCAGCACGGTCTCGAGTGGGAAAGCTGGTAGTTGCTTGCCGTTGGCCGGCAGTTTACAGTACAGAACCCTAACGAACTGTATGTACTGGTTTCCTCTGCCCTTCCAACTACCCGTCGTGATATGACCTGTACAGTGTTGAAAGCGACGTAAACCCCCAAATAAATAAAATGCTGTGCAAAAACATTATCTTTTTTTTGCGAGCGATCCTCTAGTTATCTTAGTAATGGTGCGAGATAGAACAATTTGACTTAAATAAGTCAGTCACCTACTTTTGGGTGATCTACCACATGGTGAAGTTGCAGATCTATAGCTCTTTGAATAGCTGAGTAGTAGCTACTAAAATGAGTAAATGTCTTTTATCTTTGAAAGTATTGCAGTTTAACATTAAAGTGCCTCTTGCTTATTGTTACTTCTACATGTGCCTCCATCTCACAAGAAAAGCTATATTACACTATCTTTACTGCATCTAATTTATACGGCGGGAGATAATTGCATTCGTTGGATTGCTTGTTAATACTGTCGTCCTGCTATTGAATTTTAATACTTTGTCTCTACAACCATTTTCTCTCTCCAAAGTATTCTTTCTCTTGCAGCTTTACCTTACTTACACAATTCTGAGAGTGACATGTGCCTCCATCTCACAGGAAAAGCTATATTACACTATCTTTACTACATTTAATTTATATGGCGGGAGATAATTGCATTCGTTGGATTGCTTGTTAATACTGTCGTCCTGCGATTGAATTTTAATACTTTGTCTCTACACTCATTTTCTCTCTCCAAAGTATTCTTTCTCTTGCAGCTTTACCTTACTTACACAATTCTGAGAGTCTGCTGATCTTTGTACTGTTTCACCTATGCTCTATCTCCTGGTGCCCCGACACTATTTCCCCATTCTGTGGGGAACAGGCATCTCTGCATGCTTTTATCTTTGTGCAAATCCATATATGCTACACATGACACATGCCTGATATACCTAAAATATATTGGAGTAAATATATGAAATGCTTCAGTTGCAATATTAAATATGTCCATGTTACTAAGAAATGCCTTCTTTTTTATATTTTAAGGTAGGAAAAAACACTTCAGCTACAAGAAGTCACATCTGAGCTATGGCAAATGAATCAAACATCCCACGTGAAGTACTTTATGGGTAATTCTTTAAGTATTGTCTTCAGTTTCTCGCATATTATTTTTGTCAGGGTATTGTTTTCACCCATGGTGTCTGGATGGGGGCGGGCAGCGAGAAAAAGTTTGTCCAGGCTGTATCTCAGAAACTGTATGGTGTAGGAAGTTGATACTTGGTAGGGACATTGGTTAGGGGTGTAGGTGTGCAACGTCATGGTGTGACCTTAATTTGACCTCTGACCTTGCCGTAGTGACCTTGATCTATAAAATCTTGTCCAGGCTATATATCGGAAACCATAAGGTGTAGGAAGTTGATACTTGGTAGGACATTAGTTAGAGGATGTAGGTGTGCAACATCATAGTGTGACTTTGATTTGACCTTTGACGTTGCCGTAGTGACCTTGACCTATAAAGTCTTGTCTGGGCAATATCTCTGAAACGTTAAGGTGTAGGAAGTTGATACTTGGTAGAGACATTGGTTGGGGGTTGTAGGTGTGCAGCATCATGGTGTGATCTTGATTTGACCTTTGGCCTTGTCACAGTGACCTTGACCTATAAAATCTTCTTTTTTGGATTCTGGAAGGTGTAGAAGATGATACTTCATGGGACATTGGTTAGGGTTTGTAAGTGTGCATCATCATTGTGTGACCTTCAGCTTTTGCTCGGCAATAGTGTGTTCACCTGCAATATTTGAGACATGTTTCTCTTATGACAAAGATGTATGGATTGCTGCAACTAATTATTACATGTACATTTACATAATTGTATTATTTACATTGACAACTATACTCCAATTAATAAATTTTACAGCTTCATAATCTGAATAATGCTGTGATCTTGCTATTGAATTGTTATGTTCTAATACCTTATCTTTGCATACATTTTCTTTCTCTTAGATGTTTTTTTTTTGTACTTAAACATTATTTGGACCTTCATGTAACTGACATTGCTCCAAAAGTGTCCTAATCTTTATATTTTTTTTCTATTTCTCATGGTGTTGAAAACTATTTCCCAAGGCTGTGGGGTACGGGCATCTCTGATGCTATTTTTCTAGCCAGCAATCTTAAAAGCAAACTTTGTTCCTAGCTTTGGAAAATATTTTGTCAATGACAATACTGTAGTCTAAAGAGTATATAGTTAGATATTTTATTGAAACAAATATGCATTTCCGCATTTTAGTGACAAAGGTATGTCTTCAGAGGTTGTGACTTCACAGCCACAGTCTTTTAGTGCTGTTCCTGGTGAATCTGGTCCAGTGATTATCAAAATTATGACAAAAGATGACGTCCAGTTTGTTGCAGCAATGTCAGTTGAGGCATTCAGAGATAAAATGGCACACGCTGTTGGGGAAGAAAAGTAAGTTTAAATTAAATTGATGTTAGTTTTAGTAATTGCCTATGACCCTTTTTTTCTTTTATGAATTTTTACACATGGTGCAGTTACCTTTAAATCATGCTAGAGCCTTGGCTCACAAATTTTCTTTTTGATAGTTCCTCTCTGGTTTTAACCTTTGACGTCAAATATCTGATCTTAAACCTGTGACTTTTTAACATCAGATGTTTATGCATCACTTTTTACTTTTATAAGTCGATTATATCTATGTTTTTCTTTTACTTCATATCTATTGATTGACAATTAAAAATACAAACTGTTTCTTTAGTTTTGTTGTTTTTCCATTATTTTTCTTAGTTTTATAAAGCTTTATTATTTTTACAAAGATTTTTCCATTTAGCTGATACTCTTCAGTAATACTTTTTTGATTTTCCAGATTACACTGAAAAAATAAATATTTTAATTGGCAAAATAGTTTTTATGTGCAATCATAAGCTTTGTTATTTTTATAAAGTTACTTTTTTCCTTTATCTGATACTGTTCAATAATACTATTTTTGATTTCTCAGATTACACTGCTGAGTCTGACAAAATAAATATTTAATTTGCCAGATAGTTTTTATGTGCAAATACAAACATTTATTAATATTTCTTTATTTAGTTTTTGTTTTATGACACCCAGCCCATAAAACCCATCAGTGTATCATAACAACTGTTGCTATGGCAACACGTTTATGTTATTACCATGTGTAATTTTCTGCACAGCATTCTGAACCCCTGCATGGATTTTACCAAATTTTTAGTCTATATTTATCCCAGGAGAAACTGAAGGTGATTTCATTTTTGGCAACATTTAGCAGCAGTAGTTGTTGCCATGTACATAATTTTTTCTGGTTTTTGGGCATGTAATTTGTGGGTGCTGTACAATTCAAATCTGTGTACAGATTTTCCCAAATTTTCAGGATATATCAATCTCAAGAGGTTAAATTAGGTTGTTGCAAACTGTTGTTGTGTTCTGATATCATGAAATATTCACCAGTGCTTGTAAAATTTCAAAATTTTATTGCATAAAGATGTACTTACATAATCCCAACAAATGCTTACATGACCTACCATTTGATCAAGGACACAGACAATGTGTCCCGCCATTTTATTTTATTGAAGTTGCACAGGTAAACCCCAGCAGGCACATGCGGGGGTTATAGATCCTCTGTAAGTTGTCATTCTTATTTTGACTGCTGTGAAGTGCACACCTTGTTCTTTTTCCTTGTTCCTTGGGATAACCACCAAGCTTGTATGAAATGCAGATATGATAAAAAAGGAAAGGATAAATGTGTTACTGGTAAAGAAGCAGATTGCTCTATTTGTGTGGGCTCTCTGAAAATACCTCTCAAGAAGAAATCCTCAAAGAGTAAGTCTTCTGATAAATTTGATGATTCTTTATTGGATGAACCAACACCTTCTAAATCCACTCCTGACACTTCCCTTAGGATTTAATTAAGACCATGAGCAGTCAGGTGGCATCTCGTATATCCCAGTTTGAGGAGTTTAAGCAGAAAGACAAACCTTCCTCCTCTCAGAGAGATCCTTCTTTTCCACAGGAGCAGGATATGTGTGCCCCTGCCTCCCAGACAAGACTTGATGCATCAAAAGGTGAACTTTCTGATGATTCCAATTTGCCTCAGGGTGAGGCAGACTCGCATCAACTGGGACCAAAGGATCTGGCTAATCTGCGTTTAGGCCATTTTGATCGGCACAGGTATTTGATTCAGACATTTTGTCGCAAGTGGAAGACAACATGATAAGACTTTCCATAATCAAAGAATCTGACACCAAGTCATACAGAACCTTTGACTTCGGGAGGTCATCTCACTCTAAAACTTCCCAGGCAGAAGGCAACAAGTCTTTTCGTGACAAACGAACACAGCCAAATACCTCTTATACAAATTTCTCTGCGCACGCATGGCGAGGTGGCAGAGGAGGAAAGAGGTGACTGGCCGGGAGCAAGATTACAGGATTTTTGGCAGGTATGGTAAAAAAATCAAGCTCATCCCAGAGTAGTAAGTTTACTACAACATGGCTATTGTCTAGATTTCAACATTCTTCCAAAATTGTCAAAAATTCCTCTCATTTTGAGCAAATATCACAATGTAAACAAAGGTGGCACCCTCCACGAGGCAGTTCAGGCCATGCCTACGAAGAAGGGCCAATAGGTCATGTCAGGAAACCCACAACTCTGGGATATTACAGCAGACTGTTCCTGGTACTCAAACCCTTGAAAAGGTGGAGACCAGTGATAGATTTAAGTATTTTAAACAGTCATTCGCATGTACCAACTTTCAAAATGGAAACAGCCGAATCTATCAGTAAGTCGAATTGACAGGGGGAGTGGGTCACCTAGATAGTCGTGACAGATGCTTATTTTCATGTTCCTATTCACCCTCAATCTCAAAAATATCTGAGATTTCAAACCAAAAAAGGGGTTTTCCAATTTCGGGCACTCCCTTTTGGTGTAGCAACAGCTCCCCTAGAGTTTACTTGGATAGTGAAAGAGGTAAAACTCATAGCTCAAGCCAGGAACCGCAGAATTCATCAGTAGCTGGATGACTGGCTTCTTCTTTCACCCACGAAAGAACAATGTCTCATAGATTCCCAAAACTTGGTGCAAGACCTAGGCTGGCTCATCAATTTTCAAAAGTCGGAATTGGTACCTACGCAAAAACTGGATTTTCTGGGCTATCAGTTCTATCTTCAGAGGGGTCTAGTCTTTCCAACCCAAAAGAAGCTCAATCGGTTAAAAACTCAGACTGTTTCCATCAGAAAGTCTTTAGTCTTGTCTCCAAGAAAGCTCATGTCGCTCATAGGGACATTAGCTTCCTTAGAAAAACCATTGCCAATAGGAAGGTTACACATGAGACCTTTCCAGTGTTACCTGAAGTCACACTGGAAATTTTCCTAGTCACTGGACAAAAGGATCCCAATAACAGGGAACTTTCTAAAACATCTAAAATGGTGGGAAGATCTACAGAATCTTATGGTAGGTGCACCCATCCATCCACATGTTGACAATACTCTTGTGTTCACTAGACGGCTATGTCTTCTGTCCAGTAGTCATTCTGCCACAAGTAATTCAAATAATAACATACCCATGCAGGAATATTATAATGGCCCTAGGGTGGCCAGGGATGCCTTGGTTTTGGGATCTGGTGGATCTTTCGACCAGGGTACCCCTACAGCTCCCTCACTGGAAGACACTACAAAAACAGAACAGCATTTTATTGCGAAAAATACACTGACCATTTCCTGAATGTTGGAGCCATCCAACTCACTGACCTTAAGAAGCCAGTGAGTGAGTGTGGACTAGGAAGCCCCCCCAATGGTCATGTGACCACGCCAATAGGCGCCATTCATTGTTTTTGTTGGCCATCTTAGAGTGTGGATGTGATTTTTTGGAATTAATATATTTCTTGGATTTTTCACAGTTTTTCGTTATTTTTGTTTCTGTGTGTAAGGCATCTGTTGTGACAATGTCTTCACAGGACAAAGTTAAGAAGGGACAAAGGAAAAGCTCGTTCTGTGGCCTTTTTATGGCGGAATGGGATGAACACCATTACTGTCCCAAATGCAGAGATGATCTTAAGGGTGACGATCCCTGTGTTAATTCATCTGATTGTACAGTTTGTTCTGCTTTTTCTGAGGAACAGAGGAAGAAAATTAAAATCAGAAATAGGTATAAAAGTAAGAAGGATCAGAATTCTTCTTTATTTGGTGATAATGTTGGTAAGGATGTCAATATTGACGATTCCTTGTTGGATGAAGAAGATTCTTCTGTTCAGAGACCTGCTTCACAGAAGGGCAGATCTTTGGAAGATAAACTAGATAGATTTTTCACAGAATTTGCTAGTTTTTCAGAAAGACTTCAAAATTTGGAAAATAAAGAATCTGGAACTGCTTCGAGTCGTTCCTCAGGCAGGGACAGTTTATGTGTTACTAAGCAACTGGTGGCGAATATGATAAATCCCAACCGGCTGTTTCTGCTTCTTCAGCTTCTCGCCCCGGACGTCTAGAGAGAAGGTCGGCGACAGTCACTAGAGGGGACACAGATTTTCGTACCGGTTCAGGGCACAGATCTGAAGATTCTGTATCTTCAAGGAAAAGGTCTCTTTCGCAATCTTCAGATGATCCGGATCCGGATTTGGAGCAAGGTGAAATCAGACCAAGGGATGAGGATTCTCCAGCTTATGCAGATACTCTTGAGACAATTAAAAAATGGCTGGATTTAGAAGTCAGTGATGTGGAATGCTTGGTTCCTCCTTCTGTTTTTTCTGGGAGAGATCAGGTGAAGAGGTCAGTACAGCAATCTATGGCTTTGCCTCCAGCACAACCTCTTGTGGAACTATGGAAATATAAGGAGTTTACTGCCTTAGGTTCCAATGATGTGGATGATAATGACCCTCATCACCCTTCTATGTCAAAGGGTCAATTTCTTTCATTTCCTAAGCCTCAGATGAAATTTTACCAGGTTTTTCCACAGTCTTTCTCATTGTCTGCTCCAAGGTTACAGGATGCTTTTAAAAATATATTGCAACTCCTCCATATCAACAATCTTCTACCATCTCAACTCCAATCAGACACTATTTGGCTTGGGAGACTGTTACAAGAGAGACTATTCAGATATTGAATCATGTTTTTTGGTTCAAATCTGCAATTGAGAAGGCAACCAATGAAATGTTTACAGAGGTGGATAAGATGAGGGAATCTGTGGTACAGGAAGACATTCAACAAAGCATGGAATTTATACAGAATTGTCTTCGTTTACAGTCCAGTACCATGGGATGCCTGGGTAAGGCTTTAGATGATGTGCTGGATACCTCAATGACACTTTCCTTGAACTTGTTATTGAATAGAAGGGACAATTTCCTTAAATTATGCCATAGGGATGTAACTGACAAAGACATTGCAAAATTAAGAAACACATCTCTAACCAAGAAGGAATTGTTTAACTCCAAAGTCCTCTCGGAAGTAGAACAGAACCTCATCCAATGGAGTCAGATTAACCAGTCTACAAAGAACAGAGAAGTGACAATTATGGTTCCCGATATGCAAAAATCTAAGAAGGATTCCTCGCATAGCAGGTATCAGAATGCTGCTTTTCAGAATTTTTGTCCCCAATCAAAGCAAAATGAATAAAATAAGAGGCAATCTGGTTCATACAACTCCAACAAAGGCTCTGCCCGAGGGGGTAGGGGCAGGAGGAAGTGACTACATGGAGGTAAGCACACAATTTCCTGGTTCCCGTTTACAAGGTTATTGGAAAGTGTGGGAAAGTTACAAAGTGCATCCGAGGGTAGTTCTTGTTTTAAAGCAAGGTTATTATCTTCCATTCAAACAAAAACCACCTCTGACCCGGTTTCCGGCAATCAAAAGCAGTTATTCATCTCCAATAAAACAGAAAGCTTTACTGGAGGCAGTTCAATAAATGGTTCAGAAAAGGGCAGTGGTTCCGGTTCAAAACAAAAACTCTCTCGGATTCTACAGTCGTTTGTTTCTGGTTCCAAAACCAGAAAACAAATGGCATCCAGTAATAGATCTCAGTGTGGTAAATACGTATTTGCATGTTCCCACCTTCAAAATGGAAACCGCGGAAGTCTTTCAGACTTCTCTTCAGACAGGCGAGTGGGTGGCTTCCATAGACCTCACTGATGCTTATTTTCATGTACCCATACATCAAAAGTTTCAAAAGTATCTACGCTTTTATGTACAGGGTCGGGCTTATCAGTTCAGAGCCCTACCCTTCGGGATTGCGATTGCTCCATTGGAGTTCACTCGAGTAGTGAAAGAGGTCAAGTTCATAGCTCTTTCACAGGGGGTTCGAATCCATCAGTATTTGGACGATTGGCTGGTGAGGGCCAAGGATCTGGATTCTTGTGCTCGAGATGTTCAAAAATTGATCACTCTGGTCAAAAAGTTGGGTTGGATTGTCAATTTGAAAAAATCAGAACTCAAACCAACTCAGGATCTCGAGTTTCTGGGTTATCGTTTCAACCTTCGAGAGGGTTTGGTCTACCCAAATCAAAAGAAATTGGACAAACTCAAAATTCTGGGAGTTTCCATTTTACAAGGTCACACTACTACTCCAAGGAAGCTAATGTCACTAATTGGGGTCATGGCTTCCATGGAGAAGACAGTTCCTTTGGGTCAAATCCATATAAGGCCGTTTCAGTGGTTTCTGAAGACCAACTGGCAATTTCCCCAGTCCCTGGACAAAATTGTCCTAATTTCTCAGCTGATAAAGGACCATCTTGCTTGGTGGATGGATCCTCAGAACGTACTCAAGGGTTCGAATCTGCATCAGAAGGAACAAAATATGTTGATGTTCACAGATGCATCAGAGAAGGGTTGGGGGCCCACTTGAACAATTGTACTATAAGTGGGGTTTGGCAGCAATCAGAAAGAGACTTGCATATCAATATTTTAGAGCTGAAAGCTGTTTTTCTAGCTCTAAAACATTTTCAAAAACAATTGAGGCAAAAAATCGTGCTAGTTTCTTCAGACAACTCAACTGTGGTCTCCTATATCAACAAGGAAGGAGGCACTCACTCCTTCGAAATGTGTGCTTTGATGTGGAGAATTCTGGCATGGTCCAATGCCAGGGAGATCCATATCAGAGCCAGATATATTCCAGAAAATCTCAATGTGATAGCAGATTCCCTATCCAGGAGGGACAGGGCCATTCAGACAGAATGCTCTCTGCACCCTCTGGTCTTTCAAGAAATCTGCCAAGTTTGGCACAAGTCAATGGTGGATCTGTTTGCCACCAGCTTGAATGCCAAACTGCAAACTTACGTATCTCCTGTCCCAGACGACAAGGCCTGGCAGATAGATGCATTGAACATCTCTTGGGAGGCTCTGGACGCCTATGCCTTTTGTCCAGTGGCCATCCTGCCCCAGTTAGTTCAGAAGATGGTCACCTACAGGTGCAGGGTCATTGTAATAGCTCCAGGGTGGCCGGGGATGCCTTGGTTTTGGGATCTGGTGGAGTTGTCAACCAAGATTCCACTGAGGCTTCCTCATGTGCACAATCTCCTAAAGCAACCCTTCAGTCTCAGATTCCACAAGAATCTGGAGTATCTGAATCTCCATGTGTGGTATCTGCACACCTACAAGAAGGTCAAGGAGGATTCTCTGTTGAGGTGGCAGATAGAATTAAGGCACCTCAGAGAAAATCCTCAAGGCGAGTGTATGATACAAGGTGGGCCATATTTCAAAAATGGGCCCAGGAGAATCAGGTGGATGTCACCAAACCAACTATTCCGCAAATAGCTGATTTTTTAATCATCTTTTTACTGCTAAGAACTTGAAACCCAGAACTTTTGCTGGTTACAGGACTTCAGTAGCAGATGGGCTAGGTTCAGCACGTCAGATGGTTTCTCAAAGTTTGGATTTGAATAGTTTGATTACTAGCTTTCATAGGGACAGACCTTCAGCAAATAGGGCTATTCCCAATTTGGACTTGTCTCTGGTCTTACTTGCCCTCACTCAACTTTTAAGACAGTTTTCTTAATGGCTTTGCCTTAGGGTAAGAGGTGTAGTGAAATTCATGCTTGGACTTTTGACTCCTTTAGTAGGAAAAGGGATTGGTCAGAAGTTACCTTTCACCTTCAACTACATTCATAGCTAAAAATCAGTTGGCTTCTGAGGGTCCTTTGGCTATTTAACCTGTGGTCATTCCTGCTTTGAAATTCACTTTAGATCCATCTTTGGTGCAAGATAAGTCTCTTTGTCCAGTGAGAACCTTGAGATATTATCTTGATAAGACAAAAGATCTTAGGAAAGGCAAGAAGCTCCTTTTTGTGGCTATTAAGGAGGGCTACTCAAAAGATATTTCAAAGGCTACTATATCATCTTGAATTAAGCAGTCTATCATTTTGGCATACCAAAAGTCTGATCAGGAGGTTCATAATGTTTCCCAAGTCAAGGCACATGAGGTTAGAGCTTTGGCTGCCTCTTTGGCTTTTAAGGGAGCAGTTGCTTTGGATGAGATTATGGCTTCCTGTTTTTGGAGAAGCCATTCAACCTTCACAAATTTTTACCTGAAAGATTTGTGCTGGTATAATGGTGATGTGATGAAGATTGGGCCTGTGGTTGCGGCTCAACATGTTGTAAATTGTTAATAGGTAATGTCATTACTAATGTATGTATATATTACTATAATGTCATTATATTTTGATTGTTTATAATTGAAGCCTGTATTAGGAATGGTGTCTTATATTTGGCTTCTTGTTTTTCAGATGTGTTCTGATGTGATTGTACAGCTGTAAATAGAAGTTTGTTAGCTGTTAGTTTGCTATTGATGAGTTTCAAGGTGGTGGTATGAACAGTATCATGATATGGAGTATGGGCTTCTACAGCATTACTCAGCAATTCGGCTTCCTCGTGATTGAGGTGAGTTTGAGTCTGAATGTCTGTATGTTTGTGGTATGTTTATTACTGTTCAGTTGGCTGTTACTAGGTCTTTATATTCTAGTACTGCCCGCCATCCATGAAGGCTGCATTCTGCATTGGTCAGGAAATGGTAAGTGTATTTTTCGCAATAAAATTGAAAAATTTTGTTGTAATTAAGCGTCCCGCAAGGGACGCTTGTTTGTGTATGGGAGAGCTTCAGGCTCCGGCGGCTCCGCCGGCTCCGCATTTTGTTTTCCTTATAACTCTGTAACCGTTAGGCGGATTCTTTTCAAATTTGGCAGGTTTAGGCAGTAGCCTTGGGGAATTTTTTTGAATATGCTGCAGTGACATTTCAACCAATCAGAGAGGTCACATGAGCAAAAATGTCTTTTTTCGATGGGGAAGCTTGTCCGGATGATAACTTGAAAGGAATTTTATCAATTCACCTGAAACTTGGCAAATACATTCATTCTATTAAAATCTGGAAATCATTAGATTTTGACATTGATTGGTCAAGAAATGGCCGAGTAATTAATGATTAATTAATCATTACGAATTTTCCAAATAAGGAAAACACAAAAATGCTTATATCTCAAAAACCGTGCTAGATAGAGCAATTTCGACAAAATTTTTGATCCGCAGAATATCTCTGCGGAGTACTTTTCCCAATTTTCAAAAAATTTTTGTCTCGCCAAAAATGGCGGCCATTTTGAATTTTCGAAATTTTTGCAAAAATTGCAAAACACAAAAATGCTTATATCTCGAAAACCGTGCTAGATAGGAGCGATTTCGACGAAATTTTTGTCCCGCAGGGTATCTCTGCAGAGTAGTTATCCCAATTTTGAAAAAATTTTTATCTTGCCAAAAATGGAGGCCATTTTGAATTTTCGAATTTTTCGCAAAAATTGCAAAACACAAAAATGCTAATATTTCGAAAACCGTGCTACATAGAGCGATTTCGACGAAATTTTTTATCTTCAGGGTATCTCTGCAGAGCAGCTATCCCAAAGAGCTTTCACTTGGTGAAGTTTCAGACCCATAGCTAATTGCTCACCTACTCAAAATGAGTAAATGCGAATTATCTGTAAAAGTATTGCAGATAGCCAATTTTTCTCAAATAACTCATTCACCTACTTTTGGGAGAGCTTTCACTTGGTGAAGTTTCAGACCCATAGCTAATTACTCACCTACTCAAAATGAGTAAATGCGAATTATCTCTAAAAGTATTGCAGATAGCCAATTTTTCTCAAATAACTCATTCACCTACTTTTGGGAGAGCTTTCACTCTGTGAAGTTTCAGACCCATAGCTAATTACTCACCTACTCAAAATGAGTAAATGCGAATTATCTCTAAAATTATTGCAGATAGCCAATTTTTCTCAAATAACTCATTCACCTACTTTTGGCAGAGCTTTCACTTGGTGAAGTTTCAGACCCATAGCTAGTTACTCACCTACTGAAAATGAGTAAATGTGAATTGTCTCTAAAAGTATTGCAGATAGCCAATTTTTCTCAAATAACTCATTCACCTACTTTTGGGAGAGCTTTCACTTGGTGAAGTTTCAGACCCATAGCTAATTACTCACCTACTCAAAATGAGTAAATGTGAATTGTCTCTAAAAGTATTGCAGATAGCCAATTTTTCTCAAATAACTCATTCACCTACTTTTGGGAGAGCTTTCACTCTGTGAAGTTTCAGACCCATAGCTAAGTACTCACCTACTCAAAATGAGTAAATGCGAATTATCTCTAAAAGTATTGCAGATAGCCAATTTTTCTCAAATTAATCATTCACCTACTTTTGGGAGAGCTTTCACTTGGTGAAGTTTCAGACCCATAGCTAATTACTCGTCTACTCAAAATGAGTAAATGCGAATTATCTCTAAAAGTATTGCAGATAGCCAATTTTTCTCAAATAACTCATTCACCTACTTTTGGGAGAGCTTTCACTTGGTGAAGTTTCAGACCCATAGCTAATTACTCACCTACTCAAAATGAGTAAATGCGAATTATCTCTAAAAGTATTGCAGATAGCCAATTTTTCTCAAATAACTCATTCACCTACTTTTGGGAGAGCTTTCACTCTGTGAAGTTTCAGACCCATAGCTAATTACTCACCTACTCAAAATGAGTAAATGCGAATTATCTCTAAAATTATTGCAGATAGCCAATTTTTCTCAAATAACTCATTCACCTACTTTTGGCAGAGCTTTCACTTGGTGAAGTTTCAGACCCATAGCTAGTTACTCACCTACTGAAAATGAGTAAATGTGAATTGTCTCTAAAAGTATTGCAGATAGCCAATTTTTCTCAAATAACTCATTGACCTACTTTTGGGAGAGCTTTCACTTGGTGAAGTTTCAGACCCATAGCTAATTACTCACCTACTCAAAATGAGTAAATGTGAATTGTCTCTAAAAGTATTGCAGATAGCCAATTTTTCTCAAATAACTCATTCACCTACTTTTGGGAGAGCTTTCACTCTGTGAAGTTTCAGACCCATATCTAAGTACTCACCTACTCAAAATGAGTAAATGCGAATTATCTCTAAAAGTATTGCAGATAGCCAATTTTTCTCAAATTAATCATTCACCTACTTTTGGGAGAGCTTTCACTTGGTGAAGTTTCAGACCCATAGCTAATTACTCACCTACTCAAAATGAGTAAATGCGAATTATCTCTAAAAGTATTGCAGATAGCCAATTTTTCTCAAATAACTCATTCACCTACTTTTGGGAGAGCTTTCACTTGGTGAAGTTTCAGACCCATAGCTAATTACTCACCTACTCAAAATGAGTAAATGTGAATTATCTCTAAAAGTATTGCAGATAGCCAATTTTTCTCAAATTAATCATTCACCTACTTTTGGGAGAGCTTTCACTTGGTGAAGTTTCAGACCCATAGCTAATTACTCGTCTACTCAAAATGAGTAAATGCGAATTATCTCTAAAAGTATTGCAGATAGCCAATTTTTCTCAAATAACTCATTCACCTACTTTTGGGAGAGCTTTCACTTGGTGAAGTTTCAGACCCATAGCTAATTACTCACCTACTCAAAATGAGTAAATGCGAATTATCTCTAAAAGTATTGCAGATAGCCAATTTTTCTCAAATAACTCATTCACCTACTTTTGGGAGAGCTTTCACTCTGTGAAGTTTCAGACCCATAGCTAATTACTCACCTACTCAAAATGAGTAAATGCGAATTATCTCTAAAATTATTGCAGATAGCCAATTTTTCTCAAATAACTCATTCACCTACTTTTGGCAGAGCTTTCACTTGGTGAAGTTTCAGACCCATAGCTAGTTACTCACCTACTGAAAATGAGTAAATGTGAATTGTCTCTAAAAGTATTGCAGATAGCCAATTTTTCTCAAATAACTCATTCACCTACTTTTGGGAGAGCTTTCACTTGGTGAAGTTTCAGACCCATAGCTAATTACTCGCCTACTCAAAATGAGTAAATGTGAATTGTCTCTAAAAGTATTGCAGATAGCCAATTTTTCTCAAATAACTCATTCACCTACTTTTGGGAGAGCTTTCACTCTGTGAAGTTTCAGACCCATAGCTAAGTACTCACCTACTCAAAATGAGTAAATGCGAATTATCTCTAAAAGTATTGCAGATAGCCAATTTTTCTCAAATTAATCATTCACCTACTTTTGGGAGAGCTTTCACTTGGTGAAGTTTCAGACCCATAGCTAATTACTCGTCTACTCAAAATGAGTAAATGCGAATTATCTCTAAAAGTATTGCAGATAGCCAATTTTTCTCAAATAACTCATTCACCTACTTTTGGGAGAGCTTTCACTTGGTGAAGTTTCAGACCCATAGCTAATTACTCACCCACTCAAAATGAGTAAATGCGAATTATCTCTAAAAGTATTGCAGATAGCCAATTTTTCTCAAATAACTCATTCACCTACTTTTGGCAGAGCTTTCACTTGGTGAAGTTTCAGACCCATAGCTAATTATTCACCTACTCAAAATGAGTAAATGTGAATTATCTCTAAAAGTATTGCAGATAGCCAATTTTTCTCAAATAACTCATTCACCTACTTTTGGGAGAGCTTTCACTCTGTGAAGTTTCAGACCCATAGCTATTTATTCACCTACTCAAAATGAGTAAATGCTAATTATCTGTAAAAGTATTGCGGATACCCAATTTTTATCAAATACTCATTCATCTACTTGTGGGAGAGCTTTCACATGGTGAAGTTTCAGACCCATAGCTAATTACTCACCTACTCAAAATGAGTAAATGCGAATTATCTCTAAAAGTATTGCAGATAGCCAATTTTTCTCAAATAACTCATTCACCTACTTTTGGGAGAGCTTTCACTTGGTGAAGTTTCAGACCCATAGCTAATTACTCACCCACTCAAAATGAGTAAATGCGAATTATCTCTAAAAGTATTGCGGATACCCAATTTTTATCAAATACTCATTCATCTACTTGTGGGAGAGCTTTCACTTGGTGAAGTTTCAGACCCATAGCTAATTATTCACCTACTCAAAATGAGTAAATGTGAATTATCTCTAAAAGTATTGCAGATAGCCAATTTTTTTCAAATAACTCATTCACCTACTTTTGGGAGAGCTTTCACTCTGTGAAGTTTCAGACCCATAGCTATTTATTCACCTACTCAAAATGAATAAATGTGAATTATCTCTTAATAGTATTGCAGATAGCCAATTTTTCTCAAATAACTCATTCACCTACTTTTGGAAGACCTTTCACACACGAAAATGAAAAATTGTGAATATCTCGGAAAAGCTATTTCTTCTGCTTTAATGCTCGGCGGGAGATACACACCACGGCAGTGGTCTTGACAAAAATTTTTGTCTCCCCAAAAATGGTGGCCATTTTGAATTTTCAAAGTTTTTGCAAAACACAAAAATGCTTATATCTCGAAAACCGTGCTATATGGAGCGAACTCAACAAAATTTTAGACCTGCTGGGTATCTCTGCAGAGTAGCCATGCCAATTTTCAAAATATTTTTGTCTCACCAAATATAGCGGACATTTTTAATTTTTTTATTTTTTGCAAAACACAAAAATGCTTATATCTTGAAAACCGTGCTAGATAGAGCAGACTGCGCTGACTTTGGTTGCCACAATAGTATAAGGCTAGAAACGAAGCATTTTCTTAATACTTTAGCACTCACCTTTATATCCTTTTCGGGACGCTTTGTTTTTGCTATGCAAAAACATTATCTTTTTTTTTGCGAGCGATCCTCTAGTTTTAATTTTTATTAGATAAATACTTACCATTTCCTGACCAGGATAGTCCCCCCCCCCCCCCCCCCCCCCCCCCCCCAGCCTCCCCGCGAATTCAGTACTAGGGTACTAGGGGTGAGCTTTGCAACAAAAACAATGAATGGCCCCTATTGGCGTGTTCACATGACCATTGGGGGGCTTCCTAGTCCACATTCACTCACTGGTTTCTTAAGGTACCTTAAAAACGTTTCTCAACATTGGCCAGTGAGTTGGATGGCTCCAACATACAGCATTGGTCAGGAAATGGTAAGTGTTTATCTAATAAAAATTAAAATTACAACAAAATTTTTCAAATTGCTGATGCTTTGGGTTCTCAATGCGAACTCATCTCAAAAAGTCTAGAGCTGAATAGACTTATTGCCAGTTTTACCAGGGATAGACCTAAACAAAATAGGTCTATACCTACATGGGACCTCTCCTTGGTCCTTCTGGGTTTGACAAAACCTCCTTTTGAGCCATTATCTGAGGCTCCTTTGAAGTGGCTAACTTACAAGACAGTGTTCCTGTTGGCTTTAGCCTCAGGTAAAAGAAGGAGTGAGATACATGCTTAGTCTCACTCTTCTGTCTCTTCAAGGAGAAATTGATCAGAAGTCACTGTTTCTCCTTCTACAGTATTCCTGGCCAAAAATCAGTTGGCTTCGGATGGCCCTGATTCCATAAAACCAGTAGCGGTACCAGCTCTCCCTACCATGTTGGACCGTTCACTGGTGGAGGACAAGTCACTTTGTCCAGTTAGGGCCCTTAAAATCCACTTAGACAAGATCAAATCCTTAAGAAAGGGCAAGGCCCTTCTCTTTGTTTCACTTAGGGAAGGTTATTCCAAAGATATTACTAGAATAACCATTTCTCAGTGGATCAAACAGACCATTCACACTTGCTATCAGTCTTCAGATATGGCTAATCAACAGGTCACTCAGGTTAGAGCTCATGATGTTAGAGCTATGGCTGCATCACTTGCGTTTAAAGGAGGTGTCTCCTTAGAGTAGGTCTTGAGCTCCTGCCACTGGAGGTCCCACAATACCTTAACAAACTTTTATTTGAAGGATATTTACTGGGAGAATGATAATATCTTTAAGTTAGGTCCCATTGTGTCTGCACAGCATGTAGTGAACAGTTGAGATTTAATAATTAAGCGTCCCTGAAAGGGCGCTAATTTGTTTTCGCCTCAGTTTCCTCGCCGCCGCCGCCGCATTATGGTCTCCCTTGAATATCTCCCTTATTATTAGAAGGTTTCAAACCATATTTGGCAGTTATATACCTTAGGTGTGGGAAAATTTTTCTGCATGCTTAAATTTGACCTTTATAAAGGTCACATGATCAAAAACTATTTTTTGAAGTACACCCCCCGTCATCACAGTTCAGGAAAAACTACTTGCTACAGAGCCTTATAATTTGACACACCTGTTCATACTATCGAAAACGCGAGCTGATTAGATTTTGGGAGCAATCCCTTGAAAAATGTCTCATTTATGAGTGATTTTCTGACACCTTCCAATCTGAAAGCCTTAAATTTAGGCCAACCCCCCTATTATCTTCTTAAGTATTGCATTTAGAGCTATAAAATGTACTGGGAGGTAATAGGAAACCATATGTGGAGAGTCTAAATAGCCGGTCAGTTTTACCCCACGGCCCCCCCTTATGGGTCAAACTGGGGTCATAAAATAGCTGATTTTGAGTTTTTGCCTTATATCTCCTTTATTGTTGCTTTTATAGCTTCAGAATGTATTAAGAGGTATTGGGAAAGCATATATGGAGAGTCTAAATAGCTGGTCAGTTTTACCCCCCGACCCCCCCTTATGGGTCAAACTGGGGTCATAAAATAGCCGATTTTGAGTTTTTGCCTTTATCTCCTTTATTGTTGCTTTTATAGCTTCAGAATATATGAAGAGGTATTGGGAAAGCATATGTGGAGAGTCTAAATAGCCGGTCAGTTTTACCCCCTGGCCCCCCCTTATGGGTCAAACTGGGGTCATAAAATAGCTCATTTTGAGTTTTTGCCTTATATCTCCTTTATTGTTGCTTTTATAGCTTCAGAATGTATTAAGAGGTATTGGGAAAGCATATATGGAGAGTCTAAATAGTCGGTCAGTTTTACCCCCCGACCCCCCCTTATGGGTCCAACTGGGGTCATAAAATAGCCGATTTTGAGTTTTTGCCTTTATCTCCTTTATTGTTGCTTTTATAGCTTCAGAATATATTAAGAGGTATTGGGAAAGCATATGTGGAGAGTCTAAATAGCCGGTCAGTTTTACCCCCTGGCCCCCCTTTATGGGTCAAACTGGGGTCATAAAATAGCCGATTTTGAGTTTTTGCCTTTATCTCCTTTATTGTTGCTTTTATAGCTTCAGAATATATGAAGAGGTATTGGGAAAGCATATGTGGAGAGTCTAAATAGCCGGTCAGTTTTACCCCCCGACCCCCTCTTCTGGGCCAAACTGGGGTCATAAATAGCTGCTTTGGAGTTTTTGCCTTATATCTCCTTTATTGTTGCTTTTATAGCTTCAGAATGTATTAAGAGGTATCCCCCCCCCCCCCCCCCCTATGGGTCAGACTGGGATCATAAAATAGTTGCTTTGGAGTTTTGCCTTATATCTCCTTTATTGTTGCTTTTAGACCTTCAGAATGTATTAAGAGGTATTGGGAAAGCATATATGGAGAGTCTAAATAGCCGGTCAGATTTACCCCCCGACCCTCCTTTATGGGCCAAACTGGGGTCATAAATAGCTGCTTTGGAGTTTTTGCCTTATATCTCCTTTATTGTTGCTTTTATAGCTTCAGAATGTATTAAGAGGTATTGGGAAAGCATACGGTGCAGCTTTGTGCATTCTTAGCTTTATAGCATGCTTATTAAAACCACAAAGCATTTTAAACTTTAAGGGACGCTTCGCTTTTGTTAGCAAAAGCATTCCTCTAGTTTACTTAGTTTCTTTATTTTTAGGATTTATGGAGTTGGACTAGACTGGACTAGGATATGATTATGGATATGATTTCAAGTATGGATCGTCAGCTTGAGGGACAGCTGCACTCTTACTGTTGGAGTTCTAATTCAGCTGGGCTCAAGCTGACCTTTGACCCCCACACAATTGTACAGATATGGTGACGGTGTTCAGAGATATGATGATTATGCATTTTGATGGTACAGCATGCTGCTTTCATTAGAGGGTGAGTACCTATCAGTTACTTTACTACAACTACTTTATGTTTTCTTGGACTTGATAGATTAACATATTAATTTTTACTGTATGTAATATATTACAGTTATTGGTAGTGTAACATATTTTTCAATGCATATCTATATCTGTACAGGCTCAAGAACTCTCCTATATCACTTCATGGCCCTCAGGAGACTACCCACCTAGGACCTCAGGGCTGCGTTCAAGCATTTCTTGGGATTATGTAAGTACGTTTTTATGCAATAAAATTTGTTAATTTTATTGTAATTGGAATTTTTATAAATAACAATACTTACATAATCCCAAAAAGGAAAGTCCCACCCTCCTCCCCTCTATCATCTTCTGAGGGTTAGAGTCAAAATTTTGAGAATGACAACTTACAGAGGATCTTTAACCTCCAGCAGGTGCCTACTGGGGTTTACGTGTGCAACTTCAATAAAATAAAATGGTGAGACACATTGTCTGTGTCCTTGACCGAACGGTAGGTCATGTAAGCATTTGTTGGGATTATGTAAGTATTTTTAGTTATAAAAATTCCAATTACAATAAAATTAACCAACTTCAGCCCCTTTTCATGGAAATTACTGGCTACAATTACCAATATTCTCAATCCCATTTTAGCTTAATAAAATAATAAATTATTCTTTATTTTGAAGAAGTCTTTGTATATTACAGATTTTTCTTTATTTTAAATAAGTTTTCATTAGTTGCAAATTACAGAAAAATCATCCCTCAAATATGTCTATTGATGTATTCAGTGTACAAATTTAACACCTACCTATGTGTCTGAAAGTGGTAACCATTCTCATGGACCTGTAGCTTTCTAGACTTACATGTCTTGATGTGCTGTAATTTAAGAAAATTCTTCATATATTGTTTTTTAAATCGCCAAAATTGATGAGATTTTAGTTCCACCATTTTTTCTTACCTTTAGCACTTGCCACTTGGTCAGTCATGAAACTCAATATTGGTTTAACGTACATTGAAACACAGACTGGCAACTTTTGCTATGAATCTGTAACATTTTTGATTACTGGATATCTTTAAACTTAAGTTCATTAAGAAAATGTTGAGTTTGATCTTGATAAGACTGAAATTTTGATTTGAAGAGGTTATTTCTTATTCTGGAACTCTGACCAAAGATAGCATTGTTGTTTTTATAGTATTGTAACAAATTTTGATTTACTGTATAATAACCACCACCTGTTAAAAAGTTATATACTCATTCTGATGTGTATAGTAATTCTTAATTAATGTAAATAATTAATGTAATTACTGTACCATACTTCCCCTGTGAACCTATTTTTATACTTCATAAATACAGAATGTCTAAACAGGAGTAAATCAGTTTCTTTATTACATTTTACATCATAAATGTCTTAATAGAAATAAATAAATTTAAAAAGTTGAGCGTTTATTTTAAAATAATTAATAAAAATTTTAAATTTGAATCTTGCCCGGGCAAAGTCAGAATGTTAGCTTGATCTGGTCAGATGATAACTCCACCTATGCATATTTAAATCTGTCTAAGCAGATTTTAAGTTCTCCTGAGTGAAATGTCATATTTAATTTGGTCAAGACAAATTATAAATTCACTTAGGCTGGATCTTAGTTATGATTTAACCTATGTCAGATCAAAATTTTAATTCATCCTAGATAGATTTAAAATCTTCCTGGACTTTATTTTGGCCTGTGACATTTGTATGGCTTTAAATTTGTAGCAGACACCCTTCTCTGGCCATTGCTTGTGGATTACTTGATGCTCCAGTTATAGGTATTATACTTTGTAAATGACTTTGGTTCTTGTGTTCTTTTTATTGATTTTTCCTTATGAGCTAATAATTCCAAATGTTCTGAGTAAGAAGAAATTAAAAACTGTAACAAATATTTTTGGAATTAGGCATTAAACAAGGCCGAAAGGGGTTTCAATCTACTCACGCGAGCCGCAAAGTCATCAGACACACAAGTAGTACACCATAGCGGTCACCCATCCCAGTACTAACGTAACCCATTGCCGCTTAACTTCAGTGAAGAGACAGATACTCATCACACTGCGCCACAATTCATGAATGTCTGGAGATGAAAAAAAGCTCGAGCTTAAAAACTAATTTTGGATATCTATATCCTCTGAAAATGGGTGATGTCACAAGGGCTATATACCAGGTATATCTACTGTGTGGAATGTATGGCTATTCAGGAAACAAGGTGAAATTATAAGGAAACTGTTTTATTTCAGTTTAACTTTACAATTTGAATGTATTCATTTAGGTTGTGTGGGCTTTATTTATGAACATTATTTTTCTGAAAAAAATCAAAAATATTGTGTGTTTAGTTTGGACCATTTGAAGGACATAACAGCCAGAGCGATTCTTCTGTCCCCACAATGGGTGTATGAACGAAACTTTGTGGCATTCTATAATGGTGAACGGGCAGGCGTTTGTGTACTCAAATACCATGGAGACAAAGAGTATGTACATAATTTTGATACGGTCTGAAGTTTTTACAGTTGGTAATGTTGTATTTCCATATGTTAAACTTCTGTAATCCTTGCCAATGCAAAGAATTAGATATATTATTATTTACATTTTAAATTAAATACAGTTTCTATATTTGTAGGCAATGTGCCAGCAAATATCTTTTCACATTTGTTTACATCAAAGGTTACAAAAGTAAGAAGTAAACAGAAGGTATCAAACAGTAACTTAGAATTCTAATTCTAATTGGACTTTTATAGCACTTAATCTCCCCTATTCAAAGGGGACTTTAAGGCGAAACAAAACCAAAACAGTCAACCAAAAGCATTTGGGAAGTATTTTTGGTATAATGCTGTACATTAGATTTGTGTTACTCCTCATTTTTACCCCACAGCCGTTAAGGGCTGTCGGGGTATTGTTTTCACCCATGGTGTCCGGATGGGCGGGCGGGTGGTCAGCGGGAAAAAGTTTGTCCGGGCTGTATCTCAGAAACCGTAAGGTGTAGGAAGTTGATACTTGGTAGGGACATTGGTTAGGATGTGTAGGTGTGCAACGTCATGGTCTGACCTTGATTTGACCTTTGACCTTGCCGTAGTGACCTTAAGTGTGAAAATCTTGTCCGGGCTATATCTCAGAGACCGTAAGGTGTAGGAAGTTGATACTTGGTAGGGACATTGGTTAGGGGGTGTAGGTGTGCAACGTCATGGTCTGACCTTGATTTGACCTTGCCATAGTGACCTTGACCTATATAATCTTGTCCGGGCTATATCTCGGAAACCTTAAGGTGTAGGAAGTTGATACTTGGTAGGGACATTGGTTAGGGGGTGTAGGTTTGCAACGTCATGGTCTGACCTTGATTTGACCTTGCTGTAGTGACCTTGACCTATAAAATCTTGTCCGGGCTATATCTCAGAAACCGTAAGGTGTAGGAAGTTGATACTTGGTAGGGACATTGGTTAGGAGGTGTAGGTGTGCAACATCATGGTCTGACCAGGATTTGACCTTGCCATAGTGACCTTGACCTATAAAATCTTGTCCAGGCTATATCTCGGAAACTGTGAGGTGTAGGAAGTTGATACTTACTAGGGACATTGGTTAGGGGGTGTAGGTGTGCAACATCATGGTGTGACCTTGATTTGACCTTGTCGTAGTGACCTTGACCTTTAAAATCTTGTTGCACTTGTTGGGTCTGTCTTTTGATGCAAATTAAGCACTGTTAAAATCATATTAGAATTCATTAAGAATTTTACTTTTACAACTTCCCATTGTAACAGATGGTATTTCATCAAGTGAGCCACAAATTTTGCTCCAACACCACACATAAGCATTCCATTGAATGTATTACCACTTCTGTATGCATGGTAATATTCAAAGCATCTAAACCATAATTCGGCCATGCCAGATATAGATAAAGTATGTGCATTATCTTTCTCTTAGACAGTATTTTCTCTATTTAAACATTGTTTGGACTTTTATATAACTGACAGTGCTCTGAAAGTATCCTGAACTTTGTACTGATACAGTACTTCTATATCTCATGGTGTTAAAAATATTTCCCTAGGCTGTGGGGTACGGGCATCTCTGATGCTATTTTTGAGACACTCCAGTTACATTTGGTTTATTTTTTAACTATTTGTATCATAGACTTGTAATAGTTGTTAGTTGCACATAAATATACTGGAAAAATTGTATGAATGTAAAAAAAATTTCTGACTTCTATATTTCAGACCAGATATACCTTCTGAAAACTTTCAAGATGTTGGTTGTTGTATGGGGATGAGGTAAGTTTACTATTCCACTTCATCTTTGTCATAGTTTCAAATGAAAAAAAAATCTAGAGCAAGCCTGACACCTGTCTGCAGACACAAGTATTTTATGGGAAGATAAATACACTGTAATTTCTTTAATAATCACCCTAGGGTGCTTCATTTGTGGAAAAAGGAAGCCTCTATAACATCAAAAATGTCAAAGTTCAGGAATTTTAAATAGTAAAGAATAACATCTGTTTTTTCTTATTTCTCTTTCCCTATTCTGATATTTCTCTGACTTCCTGTTCGTGATTATATGTGTGTTTTATGATTTTGAGATATCTGTATGAGATACACAACCCAGACTGTAACACTGTCCAAATTTATCAGTGTCTAAGAAGTACTGTTTCCTTTTATTTCTAACCCTATGGTGTTTATCACAGTTTACTTTTAAATTAGCTTTTTATGTCAGCTGACTTGTCAGTAAGCTGACATTATGTCGTCACTCTGCGGCGTTGGCGTCCGCATATACGTTCGCATGAACAACTTCTCCTAAACTACAATACCCGGAGACATGCTGATATTTTTAAAAGATACCTTAACTATCGAGGATGAAAAATTGTTCAAGCCATGCAGATCTGTTCATTGATCTTCCCCAGAGCCATTACAAGTCAGGTACCCCCTCCCAAAGTTTGAAAATTTCAACACTTTATCACAATTTTCTCATTCACTATTGCAGGGATTTTTCTCATATCTTGCATATATGTACTAGGCCACTAGTAGATTACCTTGTGTGAGTATTAGACCTGGATCTATCTTAATTTTATTTTTATTAATTTTTTAAATACCGTAATTTTGAATGCAATAAAATTCATGAAATCATGCACTAAATCACATCTAACTTGAAAAGTATTGCTTTTATTGCGCTACAATAGCTTACCATGTGGGACTGAATGCTGTTCTCGGATGGCCGCAATGCATCAGGCCAACGTCTAAGAAAAATAGACATTTATAGTTGGCCGTAGCCTCAAGTTGTCGTCTTGTGGTACACTGTGAGATCTCGTCCTACTTTCTCGTTAGCCGTGTGAATTGGTAGCGTCTGTCACATGCACAGACATTTTCATCTATTTCTCAGTTCATACGTATTGTTGGATGTTAATTTTTGGTCATGTATTCATATATATATCTTAGTTTATTCTGTGAAAGTTCCGCTTCGACACGATAAGTATTTTTCATATTTTTGGTGTTTTTGAGTTTTCCTTGGTTCAGGCTTTTTGCATCTACGTCATTTATTGCGTTTCAAAATGTCTACCCACCAAACGAATAAAGACATACTGAGATCTAGTAAATGTTGTCACTTTTGTTTCTTATTTGACATACATAATTATTGCCCTACCTGTAGGGAATCTGGCAAGGGTGATAACCCCTGTGTCACTTTTGAGGCGCCCTGTGATATCTGTGCATCTTTTACAGATGAGCAAATGAATAAAATTCAACACAGGAAACGCTATATAAAGAAACAAAAGAGGGACACTACTAGTCCAAAAGACGATGAACTTGATCTTTTGGGTGAGGGCGACTGGGATTCTTTTAATGGTTCTAATGCAGACCTTGAGAGTGCTGCAGACAACTTATTTACCTCACCCCCACATCCCCAACCCCTACCCTTCAGTTCAATGTCTCTCAAAACGCCAGCAAAAACTGTCCCACCCACCCCAGGTACGGTGTTACAGCAGAAAATTGAAGCAAATCTAGAAAAATCCCTGGGTGATTCACTTAACATCTTTTCAGGCTTCAATGTTAGAAGCTTTCCAGTCTCTCCGAGACGAATTAACTTCTAAAAAGCAAGTGGAGGTGGATCAGACCTCGGCTTCTAAGCCTGGAACCTCTCAAGCTGCTGTAAATCTGGATCTACCCCCTCCGAGGCATCCTCGGACTACCTCAAATGTTGAACAGATGGAAGTGGACTATGGTCCTACTCTTCCACCTCACCTCAGTGCTGATCATCATATGGCATCGGGTCAGCTTTCTAGTCCATCTGAGGAGCCTTCTAAGAAGGCTTCGGATAGACCTAAAAAACACTCTCACTCTCATAGGAAGCATGATGTTGACCCGAGGTCTGCCTCGGATCAATACACTGATGAATCCGATCAACCTCGGATGTCATCTTCCAAATCTAAAAAAACATGCTGACAAGAGTAAGCATAAGGTTAAGTCCAGATACGTGTCATCTTCTTCAGAGGAGGATTAGTCCGCTGTAGCCAGACACAGGTCTTCAAAGCCCTCTGGGGCTGTCTCTGATCAAGGCCAAACTCAACATGATCCAGACCCCCTCTTATTATAGGGAAGTAGCTCTGTCTGACGTTCCCTCCCAATACACTGAAGAGGTCGATACTTTCAGGCGCATCCTTTCCCTCCCGGACCCCAGGGAGTCTATGCCTAAGTCCTCAACTTCAGTTATGGGTCTGGATGATGAAAAAGGCCGTCAAGAGCTCAGACCTAGAGGTCCTTCCTCTATGCTCCCACTCAGCTCAGTTATCAAAGATGCTTTTGATAAGTTTGAACATGATTTCCAGGCCGCTAATTTATCTGAGGGTAAATACATCAAACCTCCTACTTCCACTACAAAGTGGTACAAGGTGGGACAGCCCTGTTATACGGAGAAAATACAGGAGTTGAATACAGATTTTGCAAAAATCTGTATTACTCCTAAACCCCCGGGGTTCCCCTACCAATTCTTAGGGAATTGGAACACCAAGCTAGGCAAAACATATCCACTCTTAACTTTACTGCTGCCTTTGCCAAGACTTCATCTTCTAGCAATGCCACTCTTGAGAAGTGCCCACATAGCCTGAAGTCAACCTTCAAGAGAGTCAAATCTCAAATTCAGAAAGGTGCCAATCCTGTGAAAGCAGTCAAACGTGGATATGAACAGGCCTGTGAATACTTAGAATTATGGAATAAGGCTGTTCTTATTCAACACAGGGCTCTCACTTGCCTCAGCAAATCCTTGGCCCATATACTCCAGAGGGAGTTATATACCATGGGTAACACCGGCTTGCTAAGGCGTGAAGCCAAAATTATTATTATTATTATGTATTTATACTCAGTGCAATATCTCCATATACTACAGGACTCAAGCGCTATTTAACCAATCCGACTGTACAGCTACAGCCCCAACTCACAAGTAACTGACTTTCCCCTAACTGGAAGATAGAGGCTCAAGGATGACCATTTATCAACGTCCTTGAGGTTCTTTAACCTGCCACTGGGGATAGGACCTAATGACAGAGGACCGCCATTTTAAGTGGTCATCCGAGCCACTATGTATCTGCCTGTACCTGGGATTGAACCCATGTCCTCTGAGTTCCTAGACAAGTGTGTTACCCGCTAGCCCACAGTGGCAGATATGACCCTTTTACAACCACAACTAGGAGAAACGAGACACCAAGAACTAGGAATTCGCCCTTTTAGCATTCCTCCTTGTTCAAGTCTCAACTTGTAAAGACTTCCTCCCTAAAAAAGGCACCTCTAAAGACTCTCAGGGTTTTGGACCCTATAAGCCCTTTCGTGGTTCCCACAACAAGAAAAGAGGTTCCTACAGGAAACGCCCCTATTGTGGCAACTCCTCACAAAGCAGTAACCAATCATTTTCCTCAGGTAGGGGGAAACCGAACTTCAGAGGCTCTTGGGGTCGTTTTCGAGGGCGTGGAAACCCCTCCCCCCAATGACTCCTTCAAAGCCTCCCTCAGTACACCAGTAGGAGGTCGCCTCCATTCTTTCAGAAGAGACTGGCAAACCAATGTTCATCCAACGTGTTAAACATTATCACCAATGGCTATGTACTGCCATTGCTTTCAAAACCAAATCTTGTCAGATTCCCTCTGATTCTTGTCAAACATTATCACCAATGGCTATGTACTGCCATTGCTTTCAAAACCAAATCTGGTCAGATTCCCTCTGATTCTGTCAGAGTACAAGGCCCATCAAAAAGACCAAGCTCTGGCCACTTGTATCCAGTCTCTTCTGTCAAAGAACGCAATCGAAAGGGTGGAAAATGTAAAATCTCTCGGGTTTTACAGTCGCCTGTTTCTAGTACCCGAGCCACACCTTTCTACACATAGAAAAGTTCAAAATGAAAACTCCAGAGTCCATCAGGACCTCCCTGATTACAGGGGAATGGGTATCGTCGATAGACCTATCAGACGCTTGCCTTCACATTCCCATCCATCCAAACTCAAGGAAATACCTAAGGTTTTGCCACAGGTCGCAGGTGTTCCAGTTCACCTCCCTCCCATTTGGACTAGCCACAGCCCCCAGGTCTTTACAATGATTGTAAAGGAAGTGAAACTAATGGCCCTCTCCAAAGGACTCAGACTTCACCAATACCTGGACGACTGGCTGATCAGGTCCCAGTCTCAGGAGGAATCCCAAGTGAACACTCAGACAGTGATAGACCTAACCCAGTCCTTGGGTTGGATAATAAATCAGGAAAAACAGAACTGAAACCTACTCAGGTGTTTTCATTCATGGGCTACGAATACCATCTAGATTCAGCCTTTGTAAAACCCACTCAAGAGAGATTTGATCCTACGATTCAAGTCAAAACATGTGCAAGATGTTTGATGTCGCTAATTGGGTTGCTTGCCTCAACGGAGAAAATGGTCCCGGAGGGACGCCTTCACACGAGGCCCTTTGGTTTCATCTCAAGGAGCACTGGAGATATCCGCAGTCACTCGACAGCCTCCTTCCTTGGACAGAAACTATTACTGCACACGTAGACTGGTGGCAAAATCCCACAAACGTGATGAGAGGTGCATACCTTTATCCCAAAGACAAGACCACAGTATCCAACTCTTTACAGATGCCTCAAACGAAGGTTGGGGCGCTCACTTAGATCAAAGTTCTACAAAGGGTCTATGGTCAGACCGGGAAAAAAGGCTACACATAAACGTTCTAGAGTTGAAGGCGGTCTCACTGGCCCTTCGAAGCTTCAAGGACCAGTGCCAGAACCAAACAGTGCTAGTTGCAACGGACAACTCAACAGTGGTAGCCTACATAAACAAACAAGGAGGAACTCACTCAGCGGAGATGTGCGCTCTCCTGTGGAAGATCATGACATGGTGTCATCGCTATCACAAAACATTAAAAGCCAGACACATTCCAGGGTGTCTGAATGTGATGGCCGACCTCCTGTCCAGTTCGAACCAAGTGCAGTCAACAGAATAGTCACTGCATCCACAGGTGTTCAAACAGATCTGTCAAAAGTGGTTCACTCCTCATGTAGATCTATTTGCCACTCATCTGAACCACAAACTTCCACTGTACGTGTCTCCAATCCCAGACCCAAATGCTTGGGACATAGATGCTCTGAACATAAACTGGACGGGTCTCACTGCCTATGCTTACCGTCCGACGGCTCTCCTTCACAGGGTGATCCAAAAAAATCAGGCAATGCCATTGCCTGATCTTCGTAATAGCCCCAGGCTGGCCAGCAATGCCCTGGTTTTAGGACCTAGTGCAGCTCTCAACAGAGATCCCACTGCTACTTCCGGTGTCAACAACTCTTCTCAAACAGTCCCACAATTACATGTTCCACAGCAATCCACAACATCTCAACCTCCAAGCCTGGTGTCTAGGAGTGAACAGCTCCAAGAACAAGGCTTCTCTGTGGAGGTGGCAGAGAGAATTGCTGCCCCTCAGAGGTCATCAACAAGGACCATCTACAAGTCAAAGTGGGCCTTATTTGAGAAATGGTGCAGAGAAAATTTGGTGGATTTCTCCACTCCATCTGTGAAACATATCTCAGATTTTTTCCTGTACCTGTACCAAGACTTAAATAGGTGCCCCTCAACCATTGATGGTTACAGGATGGCCATTGTTGACACTTTGGGCCCAGCGGCCCACCATATTGCACAAAGTTCAGACCTTCATAGGTTACTCTCCAGTTTTCACAGGGATAGTCCAAAAAGTTCCAGGAATCTTCCTAAATCGAACCTTTCTGTTCTCAATGAGCTCACAAAAGCACCCTTTGAGCCTATGAAAGACACAGACCTCAAACATCTTACTCTCAAGACTGCTTTCTTGCTAGCTTTGGCCTCCGGCAAGCGCCGCAGCGAAATCCATGCCTGGGTTGCAAACAAAGTATCTAATCTAGGCCAATGGGAAAAGGTTTCCTTGTTCCCCTCTTCAGATTTTATAGCCAAAAACCAACTAGCAAGAGAAGGTTCTCAAAGTGTGTCTCCGGTGACTATTCCTGCTTCGACTACCATTGTAGATAGACAATTCAAGGACTCTCCTACAATCAAAACATCCTGACAGTTTTTAGCACTGTCATTCACTTTATTCAGGTTTTTGACTCTTTACAGGCCCTTTCTTCGGGATTGGGGCACTGTAAACGGGACTCAGACTGGTATTTCTAAACATTCATTCTAATCTATTAATTCAAATGTAAGAAAAATTGACATATCTTCCAGTCTCAGCTGTAATCCCTCCACCGTGCGGTTGGATTCAGCATTCAGTCCCACATGGTAAGCTATTGTAGCGCAATAAAATTTTAATTACTTAACTGTAGCTTTTATAAGCTACAAGCTTACCATGTGGGACTGAGAAGAGTCCCACCCTGCCTCCTCGCTGTATTACAGCTGAGGGGTAAGGTTTTAAAAATTGCAACGAGAAAGTAGGAAGAGATCTCGTAGTGTACCATGAGAGGACAACCTGAGGCTATCGCCAACTATAAATGTCTATTTTTCTTAGACGTTGGCCATGATGCCTGCCGCCATCCGAGAACAGCATTCAGTCCCACATGGTAAGCTTATAGCTTATAAAAGTTACATTTAAGTAATTAAAATTTTCAAATTTTCAAAAACAGTAGTTTGCTTAAATATTTTGTTCACCTATTTTTGGGTCAGCTATAGCATAGTAAAATTTCAGACCTATAGCTCATTGCATAGCTGAGTAATAACTACTTTGAGGTTATCACTGTTGAGTAAATCAGTTGTAACTTAAAATTATTGCATTTGGAGTATTTGTTTAAATATGTTATTCAGGTAATTTTTGGTCAGCTATAACATAGTGAAATTGCAGACCTGTATGTCATGGCATAGCTGCGTAATACCTACCTTCAGGTTCTCATTGTTGAGTAAATCAGTTGTAGCTTCAAAAATATTGCATTTAGAGTATTTTGTTTAAATATGTTGTTGACTTACTTTTGGGTCAGCTATAACATAGTGAATTTGCAGACCTGTACGTCATGGCATAGCTGAGCATTACTACTTTGAGGTTCTCACTGTTGAGTAAATCATTTGTAACTTGAAAGCTGTTGCATTTAGAGTATTTTCTTTAAATATGTT
The DNA here is from genome assembly GCA_964017235.1 of Sabellastarte sp. h YS-2021. Lineage (NCBI taxonomy): Eukaryota > Metazoa > Annelida > Polychaeta > Sabellida > Sabellidae > Sabellastarte > Sabellastarte sp. h YS-2021. The sequence goes on along the minus strand of OZ024927.1, from coordinate 135,425,320 downwards.
GTTCACCTACTTTTGGGTCAGCTATAACATAGTAAAGTTGCAGACCTGTAGCTCATCCCATAGCCGAGCTATAGCTACTTTGAGGTTTTCTCTGTTAAGTTAATCAGTTGTAACTTGAAAACTATTGCATTTAAAGAATTTTGTTTTAATATGTTATTCATCTACTTTTGAATTAGCTATAAAATTCTAAAATTGGAGACATGTAGCTCATGACAAAGCTGTGTAATAGCTATTCTCAAGTTCTCACTGTTGAGTAAATCAGTTGTAACTTGAAAAATTATTGCATTTAAAGTATTTTCTATAAATATGTTGTTCACCAACTTTTGGGTCAGCTATAACATAGTAAAATTGCAGACCTGTATTTCATGCCATAGCTGAGTAATAGCTACTTTGAGGTTCCCACTGTTGAGTAAATCAGTTGTAACTTGAAAAGTATTGTATTTAGAGTATTTTGTTTAAATATATGGTTCACCTACTTTTGGGTTAGCTATAACATAGTGAAATTGCAGACCTGTAGTTTATGGCATAGCTGAGCAATAGCTACTTTCAGGTTCTCTCTGTTGGGTAAATCATTTGTAACTTCAAAAATATTGCATTTAAATTATTTTCTTTAAATATGTCATTCACCTACTTTTGGGTCAGCTATAACATAGTAAAGTTGCAGACCTGTAGCTCATTGCATAGCTAGGCAATAGCTACTTTGTGGTTTTCTCTGTTGAGTAAATCAGTTGTTATTTGAAAACCATTGCATTCAGGGAATTTTGTTTAAATATCTTATTCATCTACTTTTGAATTAGCTATAACATTGTAAAATTCCAGACGTGTAGCTCATGGCATAGCTATGTAATAGCTATTCTCAGGTTCTCTCTGTTGAGTAAATCAGTTGTAACTCAAAAAATATTGCATTTGCAGTACATGTAGTTCCTTTGAATATGTTTTAACCTACTTTTTACACCTAAACAGTTATCTTGTTACTTTCCTTCTGAAAACCATTTGCAGGGCACAACTTTTGTGTCCTTTTCTTCTGTCACTTCTACTCTGAAACTCAAAACACACCGTCAGCTGACACAGAGCCCGTTCACGGGCACTGATTGCTTGTTTCTCATTTTATTACAGCAAGGTATTAAAGTCTTATTTAAAGGTCATAGGAAGCATTTTCAGATCATTCATTAATAATTACATATACATATAAAAGTTCAATTTCTGTAAAAATAAGATGTTTCTGGACAAGGTTACATGGTATATTCAGTCACTTTCTGTCTGTTTTTTCAAGATTTTCACAACTGTCAGCCATTATTTTTAACTCGACAACTCCCGTAAAAAGTACTAGCCTTGACATCACAGGTTCATGACAATGTAAACAAACTATCATTTTTGTAAGCCTTTTAACACATACATATATATTTAAAAGATTGCATTTTCTGTTTTTATGAAGTTTATATGTTTATAAGACACCAGTCTGCCACAGCAAATTTCTGAAATAGCCTTGAGAACATCTTTTATATTTGTTTCAGATAAAAAATTATTTAGAGAGGTATTAAGCAAGTTGGATAAAAATCACAAATCATGCAGTCAACCAGGTTCAACTCTAAGATGAATTTTGATTGTTATTTTTTCAGTTTTGAAAACTAATTATTGCTAGGAGATTAAATAAATACAACATAAATGTCTTTAGAACTGGGCCTCCAGCAAGGATAATCACATATGTTCCCTAAATTAGTTCAAAACTTTACCACCAAAACTGTAAACAATGCTTTCATAGTATACACATGATGTGTCTAGCCATCTACAGTGTATACTGTTGAGTACAGATTGCACTACACTGATTCCCCTAAACACATTTCCTTTTTCTTGGTCTCAAAAAAGGCTTAAATTGAGAAGAACATGTTAGCAACTAATTTTCAAAACTTAAAATTGTCCAAACTTAAGGTCAAAAAGTACTGAATTACTATCTTAAGGAAACCCATTATATACTGAATTATTCCATGAACTGATAATATAAAAGTTAGAACTTTAAACTTTAAGGATTCTTTCAGAATAAATTCAATAAATTTGACTACAACAGCATGCTTTTATAAATGATTTATGCAAATGAAAACAAATTTCATATTTTGATTTCACTTTACATCATACCTTATCTTGATAGAAGTACCCGTGATTAAAGGCAAAAAAATATCTAACTTGTGAAAGGCTACTTTCCCATCACAGTATAAAACCCTAGACGAAATTGGGAGGAGGCAATATCTCATACAGATGTTTACGCTTTCTACATTCCAAGACAAGTCTGCTTATAGTATTTCTCCTGTGTTTGTTAGAACTGTTAGTGGTTAAAAATGAGGTAAAACTTGAGAAAAAAACAGCATATGGAAAAAATAAAGGCTAGTGAAATTTTTTTCTGGCAAAGAAACATGTTGTCTTCATTCAGTTTGTAAATAAATACATTATATCGCCAACTAAACAGAACTTCTCTATGAACCTGTGACGTCATCAATCATCTACTATGAGAAAAACAATGTCGGCTTTTTACTCCACTTCATCATATTTATTTTTTCTAATGCTCTTTATGGCTCTTGTACCATATATTTCTTAAAATAAACCACAGTTTCATTCTTATAGGTTGTCTACTGAATTAAGTTAACTTCACAATTTTTGTGAAAAATGTTTCCTATGACCTTTAATATATTAAGAAACAGGTGCACTTGTATTCATAAAAAATCATGTGATTTGTAACCAAAAGAACCAGATTATAAAACATAATCATAGAAGGTACATAAAATTGAATATATTAGCATTAAACATTTGGGAAACACAAATTTTTAACAGTATGAATATAAGTTTTTAGTATTAAACTTTCTAGAAAATAGTCCAATATTAGATGTTTTACTGTACATGGTTCGGTACAAATAGATTTTAAGTAAAGTCTATCTTAAAACACCTAGAAAGTCTATCTCTGTCCAGCCTATTAAATAGTGAAGGTAAAGAGTTGCAACTCTTTCAGAGATGTGCTTTAAGTAGGTACTGTGTAGTCTAAGTATTTTTTGCTTTGTATTTAATCAATTAACGTGGTCTGTTATCTTTAAAATCACAATTTTTTAAAATAGCAAATAGTATAAAATGCCATTACCTTTATGTAACCATAGTTACTTATTGAAGCCCTCCAGTTTGTCGGCCAACACAGAGAAGGCATATGGAAGTACAAACCTGCATTAGTGTGGTAATCCAGGTCTATTGTGGTTAATATTTACAGACTGGGATGCTTTGAGTGTGTACTGAATGAGAAGGTGCCAGCAAACACAGTATATGTTGACCACATATGTGTGGACAGTGCATTCCGTGGGAAAGGGGTTGGAAAAGTGTTGTTGGATAGAGCGGACTATGAAGCACGACAGAGGAATGCCAGGGTAGGATTTTCAGTGTTTTGTGTTATAATGTAGGAGTGGGTCATAACTGAGACTTTTTTATAATGAAATACTCAAACTGAGGCTTCATCATCTCGATTGTCATCATATAAGATGGTGGAAAAACTTAAGGTAATAAAAATGGAAAATAAATTTCAAGAAATTATAGCCTTTTATCTTATAAAGTAGTTTGCACCTCAGGACCAAATGTGGGATGACTATTCAGCCTCTGATGAGAAAATTCATAAATTTTTCGAAATATTGCCAAACACTTTGGACAATATAAGGCAAGGTTATTCAGGGATAACTCTCACCTCACTGACACACAACATTTATTTTATTTTTGCCTTTTATCTTATATTTGGCAGATTTTTCAGCCATTGAGCTTGAGGTTGCAACAAATTTTTATGATGTTTGAACACTCTTTAAAATGGTAATCCTAAGCTTTTAATTCAAAGCAAGATGTACACATATCTAGACCTAAAGAAGAACTGTATTGTAAGGTTGCCATAAAGTCATGATACCCAAAGAAACTTACGAGGTTGAGGTTTGTACATTTTTAATCATGATATCTACCCTGGTGGGCATGGATATATTATTTTTTGCTTTTTCTCTGGATCATCCTTTGTTTCTGCTCTTTTATAGGAACACTTCTTTGGTTTATAGTTTGTGTGTGATTGCTTTTTGATAATATCTGGCAACAATTTCTGCCATAGCAACACTTTTCCTGTTTCTTGGACTTGTAATTTTGTGAGTGCTTTGTATTCTAAACCCCTGCATAGATTTTATCTTAAGTTTTAGGATGACTTTTTTTCCAAGAGGAATTAGAATAATAATACCTTTCTAAACAACAGAGTTGCTATATTCATTCTTCTGCAGTAATTACGAAAGATTAGTCTCATCTAGTCAGGCGTTTTGCCCTCTCTGAGTGCATCTTGTTTAAATATGTTATTCACCAATCTTTGGGTCAGCTATAATATAGTGAAATTGCAGACATGTAGCTCATTTCATAGCTGAGTAAAGCTACTTTGAAATTTTAACTTTTGAGTATAACTTGTAACTTAAAAGCTATTGCATTTATAGTATTTTGTTAAATATGATATCCACCTACTTTTGGGTCAGCTGTAACTTATTAAAACTGGAGACCTGTAGTTCATTGCATACCTGAGCAATAGCTATTTTGAGAATCTCAAATCAAAGTTGTAACTTGAAGAGTATTGCATGTGAAGCATTTTGTTAAAATATGTTGTTCACCTACTTTTTCCATAGTTACAACATGGTGAGTAACTTGGGAGTGTATCCCAATAGCTAAGTGAGTAATAGCTACTTTCCCATTAAGGTCAAATTAGCCATTGCTGCTTTTAATTTCTGTCCTTTAAGTGCTGGTCCTCGGTATTTTGTGTGTGAAGAAAGACTGTTGCAAGTGAGGTTTCCTATCTAGTGTTAAAATTTTAACATCCTTTCATAATTTTTTCTGTGAACATTAGAGGGATATGTCTGTTATTTTGCTAATATATCCTAGGCCTAGAATGATGATACCTATAGTTCAGACATGAGGGAGTGACAAAAAGAGCTCTGTGTTTTATGTGCTTTTTTCTGTGGAAATGGTCTCTCAATGAAATATTCTTTTGGATAAAATGGATGGAAATGGTATAGAGATCTAGTTGGACTGTACAGTTGAAGTTGTAATACCAGCAAAAAGTGTAAATTAAGATATGTTTAAAAGCCACATGGTAGTGAAGCCATACGTTTTTCAATATTGAAAAGACTGTTCTAATTTATAACCCATACGTTTCTCAATATCGAAAAGACTGTTCTAATTTATAACCCTGACAAGTTGGTAAAATAATTAAAAGCCCCCCCATTTGAAATTGGAATGCCAGTGACAAGGCAAAAAAAGAAGGGGGAATCAAAAGAAGAATCAACAGGTGCAAGTGACCTCTCAGTGCAAAAAGGTAGAATGGATGTGTACCTAAAACCAAAAGAGGATTCAAAGGGGAAAGAAAAAACACCAGCATGTGATGAAGAGGATATTCAAGCAACATTGAAAAAGATACTTACTGCTGTAAAGCCTATTGATGGCATGAACCAAAAATTGGATAAACTAACAGAAGACTTTGTTTCTTTAAAAGGGGCAGTAGATAAACATACTACTGAACTCTCCACTATACGGAAAGATTTAAAGGCAGAATCAGATCTGTCACAAAAGCTTCAATTAAAAATAGACAATATAGAAAAAGAAAGTGTGAATGCAGGTCACTTAAGTGCACTAAACACATCAATGTTGTCAGAACACAGAAGATTGAAGTCAGAAATTATCAAGCTGGAGGAATACTCACGCAGGAACAATCTTTTGTTTCATGGTCTTGACGAAAGGGAAGGAGAAGATTGCATACAAAGAGTCCATAACCTCATCACACATAATCTAAACCTGACTGACGGAGGAACCTTTATGATATCAAAGGCTCATCGGGTAGGAAAGACAATGCAGAACAAAACTCGAGCTATCCTGGCCCAATTTGTTCTCGCGACGGATGTTTGGACAATTTTAAAGAAGAAGTCCATACTGGCTCGAATTGCAACAGACCAATTTCCACGGCAAAGAATATATATTACAAGGGATTATCCAGAAGCCATTGTAAAGACCCAAAGGCAATTACAACCAGTGTTGAAGGTGGCAAAAAAGATTGATAAGGATGCCCATATAAGACGTGACAAGCTCATTTTCAAAGGCAGGGCAGTTAGCATGGCAGACTGTTACAAACAAACCGAGTTAGACGTTGAGAAAATTGGGCTTCGAGAAAATCAAGATGTGACTATGTTTTACGGAAGATTTTGTCCTTTCAGCAATTTCTTCCCCAGTGACTTTATAATTGCAAATCAGAAGTATAACTCTGTCGAGCAATATTTCCAGAAGAAGAAAGCAGATTATAGTGGTGCATACTCAATATCACAGCAAATCCTATCCTCAGATGACCCAGCAGAGATGAAGGCCATAGCAAAACAGCTAGATTGCAGTTCCTGGCCAGAGGAATTACAACATCAAACAATGAAGGATGGCTTACTTGCAAAGTTTGTCCAAAATAAAAGGCTGGGCATTCTTCTACAGAATACTGGAACTAGGAGCATGATTGAATGCAACAAATACGACAGATATTGGGGTAATGGGTGCTGGATTTATGACAAAAATGCAAGGAATGGCATTGGACAAAATAAGCTGGGAAATCTACTTCAAGAGGTGCGGGACTTGATTGACTAAAAATCATAAGTTGACCAAAATTATTACTGTCAGTTTTTATAGAGTAAATGTAGTTTTTTTTGAGTAATAGTACATATAACAGATAAATTTAAAATTACTGTCTTCAAAACATATCTAGTGCATATAGTACTATTTAGTAGAAGGAAAATATACTGTTTCTCTATTTCACATGTAATTCAGTAAATGCAAAATAGAACCCCTATTGACTGATGGATTGATAACTGCAAGTCCAAAGTGAGTCCAATGATATACTATAGTGGTGACAAAAAAATGCATTAATTTTTTTTCAGAACTGTGTTTTTTACAAATTATCTAAATCTACATTATGAAATCACAGGGTCAAAACTGGTGGGTGTTTGCAGTTTAAACAATTTTTATGACAAGAGTCTTGAGGACTAAATTGTGCCACATAGTGTACATGGTGTACATTCATTTTGTTTTTTTTTTACTGTTGTTATAAAAAAAAAAAAAAAAAAAAAAACCTTTTATTTTTCAATCGTTAATACAGCAAGGCTGCCTACTGTGACTCGACCTAATATGTTATATTGGACATTAATATAATATTATCAATTTCAGTCCCGGTTAAGTGAAACATTATTATCATCGTTCAATGTGGAGTTTACAGGTAGTTTTATGTCTGTTTTTATTGTCTCTATTTTTCAATTGTTAATACTGCAAGGCTGCCTACTGTGATTCGACCTAATACGTTATATTGGACATTAATATAATATTATCAATTTCAGTCCCGGTTAAGTGAAACATTACTATTATCGTTCACTGTGGAGTTTACAGGTAGTTTTATGTCTGTTTTTTTCTCCGATTTCTGTTGCCAAGCACAATTATATATAGGAGTTAGCACTGGTGTAAAATAACCAGAACTAAGCACATATATAACATGTTTAGCTCTTCCAGCCAACTCTTAATGTCTATTTTAAGTTTTCATGTATTCTGTTTTTTTTTAATAGTTTAAGTTTAAGCTCTTTTGATGGACTCCCAGTTTGTGTTCTGTTTAAAACTGTTAACTGTTACAAACTTGTGTACTGTAGGTCAATACTTATAGATGGTTGTATGATAATGCAGTTTTCCTTTGTATACATATCTAAAAAACCCAACAATTTATTAGAATGTTATCTCTTATTTTGTCAAAATGATAAAAACAATTAAAATTGGTAGCATGAATGTCCGTGGACTGACAAATGGAGTCAAAAGAATAGATGTATTTAACTGGCTTAAAAGTAAACACTGTTCAATTTATTGCCTGCAAGATATACATGTGGGTCCTAAATATGAGGCTGCTTTTCTTCAAGATTGGGGTCACGAAGTGATCTTATCTTCATTCTCTTCGGAATCTCGAGGGGTGGCTGTTCTTTTTATGCCTGGTTTAGATTTTAAGATTCAAGATATAACCCGAGATGAAGTTGGCAACTTGTTAATTCTTGATCTTGAACTATGTGGTACACCCATTGCACTGGCTGTTCTCTACGGCCCAAACAAAGATCAACCACAATTTTACTCAAACCTTAAAGACTATTTGACGGATAAAAATGATAAGCCTATCATTATCTGTGGGGACTGGAATCTAGTTATGGATTTAAAATTTGACACTCATAATTACATCAATGAAAACAATATCAATTCTAGCAAACTAGTTAAGGAAATAATTTGTGCTTTGGATTTAACAGATACATGGAGAGCTTCAAACCCAGAGGCCAAAAAATTTACCTGGATAAGTAACACAAGGCCTGTCAAAATGGCAAGATTAGACTTCTTTCTGGTGTCTGCAGACATTCATGCCAAAATAGTAAAACATATGATGAGTTTCGGGTACAGAACAGATCATTCATTTACTGGTGTAGAAATAAACCTTGAAGAGTCCAATAGGGGCAAAGGCTTTTGGAAGTTTAACACCTCGTTACTAAAAGATAAAGATTATATCAGAATTGTAAAAGCGGAAATAAAGAAAACCATTGAGCAATACTCCACAGTCACTAATAATGAGACAGTTAGAACAATATCAAATCAGATGTTGTTTGAGATGATAAAATTGAACATACGAGGTGTTACAATTCCATATTGCTCAAGGTTAAAGAAGAAAAGGAAAAGATTAGAATATGATCTACAAATAAAGATAAGGGACCTAGAGGGTCAACTTTCATCACTAGTGTCTTTAGAATCGGCAGAAATTGTTTCCAAAATTCAAAAGTGTAAAGAAGATCTGCAAGAAATAAGGCAAACAGCAGTGCAAGGTATGCTGTTACGCTCAAAAACTAAACTGTATGAACTAAATGAAAAGCCCACAAAATTTTTTTGCAATCTTGAAAAAAAAAATTATGTCAATAAGACAATATATAAGGTCTATATTAAATGAACTGAAAAGATTTTATATGAAGCTATATAAATCGAATCACAATGCATCATCAAGTTTCCATAATCCTTTCCTTCAAGGGAATTTCAAAACTTTGAGTGAAGATGAAAAGGAAATCTGTGAAGGTTCAATAATGGAAAATGAAATCAAAGTAGTCTTGAAAAATATGGCAAATGGTAAATCCCCAGGTTCTGATGGATATCCGGCAGAATTTTATAAATTTTTTTGGTTGGATCTTGGCGAATATTTACTCAAGAGCCTTAACGAAGCATTTGAGGTAGGCGAATTGTCTCAAACACAAAAACAGGGAATTATTTCATTAATTCCTAAGGGAGACAAACCTAGGGAATTTATAAAACACTGGAGGCCAATTTCGCTTATTAATGTGGACTGTAAACTTCTTTCTGGTGTCCTAGCACATAGGTTAAAGCAAATTCTCCCTAAAATCATTGGAAATGAACAGAAAGGTTTTTTAAAAAAACATTATATTGGAGAGAACATAAGAACAGTGTACGATCTCATGCAATATCTTGATGATCAGAATAAAGATGGTATGCTGTTACTATTGGACTTCGAAAAAGCTTTTGATTCCATTGAATGGGATTATTTGAATGATGTTCTTAAATCTTTTGGCTTTGGGCAACAGTTCATACAGTGGTTTAATGTTCTGTATAAGAATGCATGCAGCTGTGTCTTAAATAATGGAAACTTTAGTGATTTTTTTCAATTAGGCCGATCATGTAGGCAAGGAGACCCGCTGAGTCCTTACCTATTTATTTTGGCAATTGAACCTCTAGCATCAGAAATAAAAAGAAACAACATTATAAGGGGTATTTTATGTGATAAGGAAATGATAAAAATTGGATTATATGCAGATGATACTTTTTTAATGCTAGATGGCTCTGAATCATCGTTGCGGGAAAGTATACTGGTACTAAATCATTTTCATGTACATTCTGGGCTGAAAATTAATTTAGATAAAACTCAAGCAATCTGGCTTGGCAAACTAAAAAAAAGGACCTATGCTATCTGCAAAGATCTGAATTTAAGTTGGGACAGTCAATTCCAGTTATTGGGGATTAATTTCAGTGTAAACCTTGATGAAGTAAGTGATTTGAATTATAACATAAAAATTGCTGAGATAGAAAAACTCTTTAATAATATTATGTACAAACGATTTCACCTCTCAATTTTGGGAAAAATCACAGTTATTAAAACTATGGCTATCCCCAAATTAGTATACCTTTTCACAGTTTTGCCAACACCAGTAAAAAGTATCATGGATAGAATTGAAGAAATTATTTCAGACTTCTTATGGGAAGGTAAAGCAAGGGTAGCTAGGTCATATTTGGAAAGAGATATAAATGAAGGTGGTTTGAAGTTGACAAATGTGAAACTTTTTAATTGTGCGTTAAAATTAACTTGGGTGAAGAGGATACTTGAAAAAAATGGGAACTGGCAAACTATCTTTCAGGCAAATTTTAATACAATGAATAAAAAATTTTACTTTGAACTGGATATTGAATCTTTGAAATCATTACAAGGGAAATGTTCAAATATATTTTGGAAAGATGTTATTGCGGCCTGGATGGAATACGAGATGGAATTTCATGAGAAAATTGATCCAAGGACCTTCCCAATTTGGGACACCTATTATATTACAAATACAAATTTGATAAAAAGATCTTGGGAGCTTCAAAATGTTGGTATCAAATATCTAAATGACGTAATAAGTCCAACCGGAGGTCTCCTAGGTTATGATGAATTTATTAGAACTTTCAATTTGCAAATGAATTTTGTTGATTTTTACAGTCTGATGCATAGTATTCCCAGAAAATGGAAAGGGGGTTTGAATGAAAGACTCCATAAGACTTGTATACACCAGGAAGTTTTAGAATCACTTTTGAAAATGAGAAAAGTTTGTAAAGAATCATATTCATACATGTTGAGTAAAAACTTTAAGCATAGGTCACATGAAACAAAATGGTGTCAGGTCTTGCAACCGTATACAGTGCTGTTCCCTTGGCATAAATACTATTCTATGAATTTTCAATGTACTCTTGATAGTAAAATGAGGGCTTTCCAGTACAAAATTCTCTTAAGAATTATCCCAACCAACAAATATTTAAAATTGTGTAAGATAACTGACAATGACAACTGTTACTTTTGTGATAATGATATTGAAACCATAGAACATTTATTTTATTTTTGTCCTATAGTAAAGGCCTTTTGGGATAAATTAGCTGAGAAAATGAAACCCTATTTGGACATAACTTCTCATCTTGAACCTCATAAGGTTTTACTGGGCTGCCTTGACATTGAAAATAGGTGTATAAACCACTTGTTTAATATTGTAAAAAAAATATATTTATTCAACAAAATGCAGTGAAAAACGATTGTGCTTAGAATACTTACTGAGAATTATAAAACAGTATTACATTATTGAAAATAACTTAGTACATATGTGTAATAAGAGTGTTGAAATATTCAAGAACAAATGGCAACCACTTGAACGTATGTTAGAGTAAAGGTATTTTATGTTGTTATATGCTTTATTGTATAAGGGTAGCTGGGAGTCCATCAGAAAAAAAAAAGTTGGTTTGTTCCCAAATTTTATAATGTGAATTTCAAAAAAAGTTTTTTCATTCAAGTTTAGATTCCAAAATAATATAATTTTTACAAAAGCATACATTACTAGTACACTAAGGCACACTGTGCTGTGCAATGAATTGTAAAGGTGGGCATTGCGAGGTTGCAACCTCTTTCCTCTGCTCTGCTCTCCTTGAACGCATCTAAAAGGGGGAATAAACCTTAAAAAATAAAAAAAAATATATATATCCTAGGCCAAAGGAAGATTACTTTGTGAATTTATCAGTGCTATATGTGTAGGTACTATGCCCCAACATCTTTAAATCGTCTCAATGTCTCTAACTTTGCATAACAACACAGTTACTCAGTAAATACCATTTGTAGTGCACAACATTTTGTCCTTTTCTACCTTCTCTTGTACTCTGAAGCTCAAAACACAAAGTCAGCTGACACAGTGCCCATTTACGGGCACTGATTGCTTGTTTACATTTCCGGTTTGATAAATTTTATTTAAATTTGGTATGTGGATGTAACTGATAATAGTTAATAGCTTAAGGTGACCTTATAATCTGTAGTTCAGGTTTTTTATTGACACTATGTCTGATACTGTTTTATGGATTCTCCACATTTTTACCCCACAGCCCTTAATGGCTGTTGGGGTATTGTTTTCACCCATGGTGTCCGGATGGGCGGGCGTCCAGGCGGGCGGGCGGGCGGGGGGCTGGGCGGGCGGGCGGGCGGGCGGGCGGGCGGCGGGAAATAGTTTGTCCGGGCTGTATCTCAGAAACCGTAAGGTGTAGGAAGTTGATACTTGGTAGGGACATTGGTTAGGGGGTGTAGGTGTAGGTGTGCAACGTCATGGTCTGACCTTGATTTGACCTTTAACCTTGCCGTAGTGACCTTGACCTATAAAATATTGTCCGGGCTATATCTCAGAAACTGTAAGGCTTGGGAAGTTGATATTTGGTAGGGACATTGGTTAGGGGGTGTAGGTGTGCAACGTCATGGTGTGACCTTGGTTTGACCTTTGACCTTGCCGTAGTGACCTTGACCTATAAAATATTGTCCAGGCTATATCTCAGAAACCGTAAGGTGTAGGAAGTTGATACGTGGTACGGAGATTGGTTAGGGGGTGTAGGTGTGCAACGTCATGGTGTGACCTTGATTTGACCTGTGACCTTGCCGTAGTGGCCTTGACCTATAAAATCTTGTCCAGGCTATATCTCAGAAACCGTAAGGTGTAGGAAGTTGATACTTGGTAGGGATATTGCTTAGGGGGTGTAGGTGTGCAGCGTCATGGTCTGACCTTGATTTGACCTTTAACCTTGCCATAGTGACCTTGACCTATAAAATATTGTCCGGGCTTTATCTCGGAAACTGTTAGGTGCAGGAAGTTGATATTTGGTAGAGACATTGGCTAGGGGGTGTAGGTGTGCAGCATCATGGTGTGACCTTGATTTGACCTTTGACCTTGCCATAGTGACCTTGACCTATAAAATCGTCAGGGCTGTATCTCGGAAACCGTAAGGTGTAGGAAGTTGATACTTGGTAGGGACATTGGTTATTGGCTATAGGTGTGTATTATCATGGTGTGACCTTAATTTGACCTTTTACCTTGCCGTAGTGACCTTGACCTTTAAAATCTTGTTACACCTTTGGGTCTGTCTTTTGATGCAGATTAAGCAAAAGTCATATTAGAATTTATTAAGAATTTTACTTTCATAACTTCCCATTGTAAGAAATAGAATTTCATCAAGTGAGCCGCAGATTTTACTCCCAACACCACACATAAGCATTCATTAAATGTATTACCACTTCTGTATGCATGGTAATATTCAAACCATCTAAACCATAAATCGGAAATGCAGATGTATATAAAGAGTGTTAAATTTTAGTTTACTGATTAATGCTGTCATCTTGTCATTGAATTATCTTGTTTTAATACTTCATCTTTACATGCATTATCTTTCTTTTAAACATTATTTCTCCATTTAAACATTGTTTGGACCTTTATATAACTGACAGTGCTCTGAAAGTATCCTGAAGTTTGTACTGGTACAGTACTTCTATATCTCATGGTGTTGAAAATATTTCCCAAGGCTGTGGGGTACGGGCATCTCTGATGCTATTTTTCTATTGTGGGTGTGAGAAGTCCTGAAAATACCCTGTTAGGTAAGGTGACCTTACACTTTACATAGTGAGAGAATGAAGTCGGTTGTTTGTTGCCCCACAAAATGGCGTGTAATAGCAGACTCTTCTTTCCCCCATAAAGGGATGAGGTAGACAAGACAAAGACTGAAGCCATCTTGCAGAATGAATTACTTTATATGGGCATATGGCAAGCATCTTAAAAGTAGGCCACCAAAATGATGTTTGATGGAATTACTGCTAAGTGCTAACATCTTGTAAAATTTGATGGACGAAGTTTCATATAAAAATTAAATTTGAAATCAGACTTTGGATGGATTAATTTCTGGCAAGTTTGAGCCCTGTTGGTATACAAAATACACAATAAAGTTTGTTGGAAGGCCTGATTTCTAGAAGATAACCTGAAAATCTGTTTTTCAAAAATGTTATCGAAATACAGTTAACAGTAGCTACTCAAATTCTGGCATTTTAGTTTGTTTTTCTCATCCTCTTTTGTTATGTTTTCCTTAATTACTATATCTACTTTTACCAACATTTTCCTTCCCTTTTTATCATGTCCAGGCTATATCTCAGAAATTGTAAGATGGTGGAAGTTGACCTTAGTATGACCTTTGACCTTGGCTGTGTTTTCTGCTGCCATAATTTAGGGATATTTCCCTTATTGCAAAGATATATGCATTGCTGCAACTGGTTATTACTCATTATACACTTTTACCTAATTGTGCTATTTCCATTGACATCTATACTTCAGTTGATAAATTTTACAGCTTCATGACTTTTAGTTTACTTATTAATGCGGCCATCTTCCAGTTGGATTGTTTTGTTACTTTATCTTTACATACATTTGCTCTCTCTTAAGTGATTTTTTTTCTGCCCTTTACATAACTTACACAGTCTCTTTTATAGGTCTCATGTGTCATCAATGCTATCCTCCCCAGGCTCTGGGGTATGGGCATCTCTGATGCTATTTTTTCCTGCTTGTGAATACTGTTTTCAACACAACACTATGCCGTACCTTTTAGCTTTCACAAGTTTGCATACAGCTTTATCCTACTCCTGCTTAACCTTTAACCTGTATTTTGAAGCAAAAAATACTGCTACACTTACAACAGTCCTGCATAATCTGTGTATTTTTGAACTTCATCCATTTCCAATCAATAGCTAAAGCTGGTGACTCACTATATTTCCCGACTGAATTGCATTTGGGAACCTTAAGAAATGTAAACCTTATATTATCAATATAGATTGCAATCAGTTTTCCAAAACAAGATCTTTTCATGCAGATGATAAACTTGTTCTGTAGCCATGTTTTAAAAAATTGGGACATATGTATGTTTTGACAAATGCAAACAAATGTTCTACAGGAAATCTACCTGATGGTTACTCACACTAATAGGGCACAGAATCTTTACACCAGACAAGGATATCAGATTGTGGGTTCAGAATGGTTTTGTTGTGGTTCCTGCCTCATGGGAGTATCGGTAAGTGTCAAGTGTTTCCTCCTGTAAAAATTAACTACTTATTAAAATAATTTACAGTGTGGTTGGTAAGGAAGAAAATTGAAAATTTTAATTACTTACAGTAAATGTAACTTTTATAAGCTACAGGCTTACCATGTGGAACTGAATGCTGATCTCGGGAGGCCGCAGAGCCCGGCCAACGTCCAAGAAAAGTAGACGTTTAGCATTGACCGAAGCCTCAGGTTGTCCTCTCGTGGCATTCTTCCTCACTCTTCCTCCTTTTCTCGTTGCAATTTTGAACCATACCCTCTCAGCTGTGATACAGCGGGGAGGCAGGGTGGGAATCTCTTCAGTTCCACATGGTAAGCTTGTAGCTTATAAAAGCCACATTTAAGTAATTAAAATTCTCAATTTTATTGCGCTACAATAGCTTACCATGTGGAACTGAATGCTGAATCCAACTGTCCGGTGGAGGGATTACAGCTGAGACTGGAAGAAGTAGTCAATTTTTCTTCTTGGATTTAAAAGTAATAGAAAGAATGGATGTTTAGAAATACCAGTCTGAGTCCCGTTTACAGTGCCCCAGTCCCGGAGACCAAGCCTGAATGAGCCAAAAGCCAGAAAATTTGAATGACAGTGTTAAAAACTGTCAGGATGTTTTGATTGGAGGAGAGAAGTGCAGCCTGTGCTCACTTAGAGGAGTAAAAAGTCCCTAGGGCTTAGCCACGGTGAAAACAAGCCCTAAGCCTGAATATATCTCATTAATTAAAGCCACCCTAAAATGAGATTAGTGACAACCTTAATAAGTCCTTAAACATTATAGAAATATACATTAAAAAGGGACAAAGACCTTACCCAACATCCTGAGGAGGTAAGCATATACCTAGACCCTGAGATTTAGACTCCTGAAGACTTGGTTGTAGCGGATGTGCCCCCCCCCTTCTTTTCTTTCCAAGGATGAGTAGTCTGAGGGGAAAGGTCTAGGACTTGTTGTGCCGCCACTACTGGACCCAGATACATATTGTTCATTGTCTGACCAAGTAAGGTCTTTTAGGTAAAAATTTGTTAATGTGTTGTGAGCTTTCCAGTGACAGGCTTGCATGATTTGGTCCACTGATACCCCACTGTAAAAGGCCTTAGAGGCCGCGAAGGCCCTAATGTCATGCGCTTTAACTTGGACCAAGGTCTCCTTGCTTGTAACAAAGTAGGATAGTTTGTTTTAGTCAAGAAGAAAGTGTAGCGGGTCTGATGTCTGAGGTATGTCCTTTCTTAAAGGAGATAAAGAGAAGGGATCGAGGCCCTCTTAGGTCTTTGGTTCGATCCAAATAGTACCTCTGGGCCCGTACCGGACACAATGTCCTGTCCTCTTTGAATTGTCTATCTACAATGGTAGTCAAAGCAGGAATAGTCACAGGAGACCCACTTTGAGAACCTTCTCTTGCTAGTTGGTTTTCGGCTATGAAATCTGAAGAAGGGAACAAGGCAACTTTTTCCCATTGGCCTAGATTAGATACTTTGTTTGCAACCCAGGCATGAATTTCGCTGCGGCACTTGCCGGAGGCCAAAGCTAGCAAGAAAGCAGTTTTGAGAGTAAGATGTTTGAGTTCTGTGTCTTTCATAGGCTCAAAGGGTGCTTTGGTGAGCTCGTTAAGCACAACAGAAAGGTTCCATTTTGAAAGATTTCTGGAACTTTTGGGACAATCCCTGTGAAAACTGGAGAGCAAACTGTTAAGGTCTGAGCTTTGGGAAATATGGTGCCCAGTTGGGCCCAAGGTGTCAACAGTGGCCGTCCTGTAACCGTCAGGGGCGCCTGTTTAAATCTTAGTACAGATACATGAAAAAATCTGAGACTTGTTTCGCAGAGTGAGTGGAAAAATCCACCGAATGCACCATTTCTCAAATAGGGCCTATTTTGACTTGTAGATGGTTCTTGTTGATGACCTCTGAGGGGCAGCAATTCTCTCTGCCACCTCCACAGAGAAGTCTTGTTCTTGGAGCTGTCCACTCCTAGACATCAGGCGTGGAGATTGAGATATTGTGGATTGCTGTGAAACACATAGTTGTGGGACTGTTTGAGAAGGGTTGTTGACACTGGTAGCTGAAGTGGGATCTCTGTTGAGAGCTGTACTAGGTCCCAAAACCAGGCCATCCCTGGTCAGCCTGGGGCTATTACAATGATCAGGCAATTGCATTGCCTGATTTTTTGGATCACCCTGTGAAGGAGAGCTGTTGGAGGGTAAGCATAAGCAGTGAGACCCGACCAGTTTATGTTCAGAGCATCTATGTCCAAAGCATTTTGGTCTGGGACTGGAGATACGTACAGTGGAACTTTGTGGTTCAAACGAGTGGCAAATAGATCTACATGAGGGGTGAACCACCTGTGACAGATCTGTTTGAACACCTGCAGGTACAGTGACCATTCTGTTGACTGGACTTGGTTCGACCTGGACAGAAGGTCGACCATCACATTCAGACACCCTGGAATGTGTCTGGCTTTTAATGTTCTCTGGTAATGATGGCACCAGGTCATGATCTTCCACAGGAGAGAGCACATCTCTGCCGAGCAGGTTCCTCCTTGTTTATTTATGTAGGCTACCACTGTTGAGTTGTCCGTAGCAACCAACACTGTTTGGTTTTGGCACTGGTCCTTGAACATTTATGTGTAGCCTTTTTTCCCTGTCTGACCACAGACCCTTTGTAGAGGCTTGCTCTAAGTGAGCGCCCCAACCTTCGTTTGAGGTGTCTGTAAAGAGTTGGATAATGTGGTCTTTGGGATGAAGGTCTGCACCTTTCATCACGTTTGTAGGATTTTGCCACCACTCTAGGTGGGCTGAAATAGTTTCTGTCCAAGGAAGAAGGCTGTCCAACGACTGAGGATATCTCCAGTGCTCCTTGAGATGAAGCTGAATGGGCCTCATGTGAAGGCGTCCCTCTGGGACCATCTTCTCCGTTGAGGCGAGCAACCCAATTAGCGACATCAAATATCTTTCAGTCAAAACATGTTTTGACTTGAGTTGTAGGATTAAATCCTGAAGCTTGAGCCATCTCTCTTGAGTGGGTTTTACAAGGGCTGAATCTAGGTGGTATTCGTAGCCCACAAATGAAAACACTCGAGTAGGTTTTAGTTTGGATTCCTTCAGCTTCACTTCTTTTACAATCATTGTAAAGACCTGAGGGGCCTTGGCTAGCCCGAAGGGAAGGGAGGTGAACTGGAACACCCGTGAGTTGTGGCAAAACCTTAGGTACTTCCTTGAGTTTGGGTGGATACGGGTGTGAAGGTAAGCATCTGATAAGTCTATCGACGACACCCATTCCCCTAGAATCAGAGAGGCCCTGATGGACTCTGGTGTTTCCATTTTGAACCTTTCTACAAGTAGGAAGGTGTTGAGCCTGCTTAGGTCTATTACTGGCCTCCACCTTTGGTGAGGCTTGGGGACTAGAAATGGGGAACTCTGAAACCCGAGAGATTTTACGTTTTCCACCGTTTCTATTGCGTTCTTTGACAGAAGAGACTGGATACAAGAGGCCAGAGCTTGTTTTTTGTGAAGGGCCATGTAACCTGATCGAATCAGGGGGGCTCTGACCAAATTTGGTTTTGAGATGAATGGCAGAACGTAGCCATTGGTGATAATGTTTAATACGTTGTCTGAACATTTGTTTGTTTGCCAGTCTCTTCTGAAAGAATGGAGGCGACCTCTGAATGGTGGACTGAGGGAGGCTATTGAGGAGTCATTGGGGGGAGGGATTTCCACACCCTCATCCCCTAGAGTGGGGTAGAAAACGACCCCTTGAGCCTCTGTTGTTCGATTTCCCCCTGACTGAGGAAAACGATTGGTTACTGCTTTTTGAGGAGTTGCCCCCATAGGGGCGTTTCCTGTAGGAGCCTCTTTTCTTATTGTGGTGGGGACCACGAAAGGGCTTATTTTGATAGGGTCCGAAACCTGGTGAATCCTTAGAGGTGCCTTTTATGAGGAGGAAGTCTTCTCCCTCCTTGACTAGTTGAGACTTAAACAAGGAGTAAGGCCAAAATGGTGAATTCCTCAGTTCTTGATGTCTCTGATGTATCCCCTAAATGTGGGTGTAAAAGGGTCATCTCGGCCTCACACCTTAGCAGGCCAGTGTTACCCATAGTGTAGAGTTCCCTCTGGAGTATATGGGCTAGGGATTTGCTTAGGCAGGCAAGAGCTCTTTGTTGAATAAGAATAGTCTTATTCAGAACCTCAAAATAGTCACAAGCATTGTCATATCCACACCTGGCTGCTTTTTCAGGATCAGCACCTTTCTGAATCTGGCTTTTAACCTTTTTGAAGGTAGATTTCAGACTGTGTTGGCACTTCTCCATAGTAGTGTTGCAGGAAAAAGCAGTCTTAGTAAAGGTAGCTGTGAAGTTAATGGAAGAGAGGCTCTGCCTAGCTTGATCTTCCAGTTCCTTAAGAACTGGTAGGGGAACCTTGCCCATAGGGGCCCCAGATGGTTTGGGAGAGATACAGATTTTTCAAAAATCTGTGTCCAACTCTTGAATATATCTTCAAAACAAGGCTGTCCCACCTTGTACCACTTTGCAGTGGACGGAGGGGGTTTAATGTTTTACCCTCAGGTAAATTGGAGGCCAGGAAGTCCTTCTCAAACTTATCAAAGGCATCTTTGATGTGAGAGCTAAGAGGGAGCATAGATGAATGGTCTCTTGGCCTAAGCTCCTGTTGGCCTTTTCAGTCATCTAGGCCCAGAACAGAAGTGGAAGACCTGGCCATAGTTACCCTGGGGTCAGGGAGATCAAGAATGTGCCTGAAGGTCTCAACTTCTTCTGCATATTGAGAAGGTAAGTCAGCCATAGCTACTTCCCTGTAGAAAAGCGGGTCTGTATCATGTTGTGGTTGGTCTTGTTCAGAAGGGCCTCTTGGGGGCTTAGAAGACCTTTTCATGTGGACAGAGGACAGATCCTCCTCTGAAGAAGAAGACTGAGAAATTTATTTTTCCTGAACCTTGTGTTTTTGCTTGTCCGAATGCTTTTTGGCTCTAGCCGAAGACACCTCTTCGGGTTGTTCAAATTGGTCTGATTGATGATCCGAACCGTGGTTCGGATCTGAGCTATGTTCGGACTGAGCATCTCCAAACCATGGTGGAAGAGGTGGACCATACAAGTCCAACTCCATGGCCTCCTCCATGTGTTCAGATGGGCGAGTGTTCAGAGCACTGTTTGGGGGCAAAGTATCAGTCTGTTTACTTGTGCCAGGCTTTGAAGCAGAAATGGAGGTCTGATCCACCACCACTTGTTGAGCAGACTTTTTTATAGACCGCATTTCATCTCGCATTTCGATTTTATTGCTTCAAGCATGGCACTTAGAAAACCCACATTTGTTGCTGTAGTTGGTTGTTAAATTGAGAACCCAGGGATTTCTCAAGTTTAGATTCAATTTTCTGTTGTTTCTGTTGTTTTTGCTGGAGTTTTTAAAGACAGTGATTCACAACGTAAGGGTTGAGGATGTGGAGGGGAGGCAAATAAATTATAAGCAGCACCCTCAAGGTCTGCATGAGATCCAGCAAAAGACTCCACGTCTTCGTCCCCCAGTAAATCAAGTTCATCGTCTTTAGATGTGTCAGCCACCTTCTGCTTTCTGACATATCTCCGCCTGTTTTTTATTATCTCCCGCCGGCCGGGCGGGAGATTATAAAACGCATTCCGTGCGTGAGTGCGTGTGTTCGTGTGTTATTGAGTGTGTGTCACGCTTTTATAAAGGGCTGTACATCACACTGGTTGTTTCTCCTTGGCCTTTTCAATGTTTTTGATGACCTTATTACTTATGTCCTTTCATTTGATGCTGTTATTTCACACCTAGGACCATAGCTAAGTGAGTAATAGCAATGGTGGCTACTTTGAGTAAAGTGCTCATAACTCCAAAACGACTGCATTTAGAGTGTTTCTGTAAAAATACGTTGTTCAGCTACTTTCTCCATGCCCACAAGATGGTACCATTTTTAGGGTTCTATCTTCATAGCTAAGTGAGTAATAGCTATTTTCTGTTATTAACAATGAGCAAAATGAGTAAATTGATTTTGTCTTTGTAAATGTTACTTACAATATTGGCCTGAAATATGTTGTTCAACAACTCTTTCATGTACTATATCATGGTGAGGTGTCCAAGGTGTAGCACCATAGCTAACTGAGTAATAGCTATACTAAGTTTAACATTTGACCATTGAGCAAGTCACTTATAACTCAAAAACTATTGAATATAGAGGATTTTTGTTGAATATGTTGTTCACCTATCTTTTGGATATACTGTATTGTGAATTTTCACAGCTGTAACTCTATAGCTAACTGAGTAATAGCTACTTTGATGATAACCATAATGAGTAAATGGCTTATATCTTCAAAAGTATTGCGGCTACACAATTTTGTTCCAATATGTTGTTCAGCTACTATCTCTACAGCTACAACATGGTCACTAGTTTGGAAGTGTATCTCCATAGCTAAGTGAGTAATAGCCACTTTGTCAATTTTTAATGATAACCATAATGAGTAAACGCCTTATATCTTCAAAAGTATTGCAGCTACACAATTTCTCTCAAATAAGTTGTTCATCTACTTTTTTGTGAACTGTAACATATTTAAGTTTCACAACTGTTGCTCAATGTACAAGTGAGTAATGGCTACTTTATTGCTACTTTTGGTGAAAATGTGAAAAATGACAAATATCTCACAAACCGTAATAGCTACTTTGTCAATTTTTAATGATAACCATAATGAGTAAATGCCTTATATCTTCAAAAGTATTGCAGCTACACAATTTCTCTCAAACAAGTTGTTCATCTACTTTTTAAGTCATTCATCTACTTTTGGGAGAGCTTTCACATGGTGAAGTTTCAGACTCGTAGCTAATTACTCACCTACTGAAAATGAGTAAATGCAAATTATCTCTAAAGGTATTGCAGATAGCCAATTTTTCTCAAATAACTCATTCACCTACTTTTGGGAGAGCTTTCACTTGGTGAGGTTTCAGACCCATAGCTAATTACTCACCTACTGAAAATGAGTAAATGCGAATTATCGCTAAAAGTATTGCAGATAGCCAATTTTTATCAAATAACTCATTCACCTACTTTTGGGAGAGCTTTCACTTGGTGAAGTTTCAGACCCATAGCTAATTACTCACCTACTCAAAATGAGTAAATGCGAATTATCTCTAAAAGTATTGCAGATAGCCAATTTTTCTCAAATAACTCATTCACCTACTTTTGGGAGAGCTTTCACTTGGTGAAGTTTCAGACCCATAGCTAATTACTCACCTACTCAAAATGAGTAAATGCGAAGTATCGCTAAAACTATTGCAGATAGCCAATTTTTCTCAAATAACTCATTCACCTACTTTTGGGAGAGCTTTCACTTGATGAAGTTTCAGACCCATAGCTAATTACTCACCTACTCAAAATGAGTAAATGCGAATTATCTGTAAAAGTATTGCAGATAGCCAATTTTTCTCAAATAACTCCTTCATTTACTTTTGGGAGAGCATTCACATGGTGAAGTTTCAGACCCATAGCTAATTACTCAGCTACTGAAAATGAGTAAATGCGAATTATCTCTAAAAGTATTGCAGATGGCCAATTTTTCTCAAATAACTCATTCAGCTACTTTTGGGAGAACTTTCACTTGGTGAAGTTTCACACCCATAGCTAATTACTCACCTACTCAAAATGAGTAAATGCGAATTATCGCTAAAAGTATTGCAGATAGCCAATTTTTCTCAAATAACTCATTCACCTACTTTTGGGAGAGCTTTCACTTGGTGAAGTTTCAGACCCATAGCTAATTACTCACCTACTCAAAATGAGTAAATGCGAATTATCTCTAAAAGTATTGCAGATAGCCAATTTTTTCTCAAATAACTCATTCATCTACTTTTGGGAGAGCTTTCACATGGTGAAGTTTCAGACCCGTAGATAATTACTCACCTACTCAAAAGGAGTAAATGCGAATTATCTCTTAAAAGTATTGTACTTAGTCAATTTTTCTCAAATAACTCATTCACCTACTTTTGGGAGACCTTTCACATTGTGAAGTTTCAGACCCATACCTAATTACTCACCTACTGAAAATGAGTAAATGCGAATTATCGCTAAAAGTAATGCAGATAGCCAATTTTTCTGAAATAACTCATTCACCTACTTTTGGAAGAGCTTTCACATGGTGAAGTTTCACACCCATAGCTAATTACTCACCTACTCAAAATGAGTAAATGCGAATTATCTCTAAAAGTATTGCAGATAGCCAATTTTTCTCAAATAACTCATTCACCTACTTTTGGGAGACCTTTCACTTGGTGAAGTTTCACACTCATAGCTAATTACTCACCTACTCAAAATGAGTAAATGCGAATTATCGCTAAAAGTATTGCAGATAGCCAATTTTTCTCAAATAACTCATTCACCTACTTTTGGAAGAGCTTTCACTTGGTGAAGTTTCACACCCATAGCTAATTACTCACCTACTCAAAATGAGTAAATGCGAATTATCTCTGAAAAGTATTGCAGATAGCCAATTTTTTCTCAAATAACTCATTCACCTACTTTTGCAAGGGCCTTCACATAGTGAAGTTTCAGACCCATAGCTAATTACTCGCCTACTGAAAATGAGTATATGTGAATTATCTCTAGAAGTATTGCAGATGGCCAATTTTTCTCAAATAACTCATTCACCTACTTTTAGGAGAGCTTCAAACCAACCTGTGGAAAAGCACAGGGTAAGGGTAAGACCTTGGGCCCCTTCTTTGAGGTGGAATGAAGATATCCAAACCTTTTTAGTGCATATCTTACATGTACATAACTGCGGAATATGTACATTCAGTGGCTCTAACTCTGGAATGTGGCCATTCGATGGCCAAACTCAGTAATAGCTACTTTGACTTTTTTGATTTAAATAATTTATAACAGCAAAACTATTCAATTTAAAGGAGTTTTGTCAAATATGTTGTTGACCTACTTTTTGATGTAGTGCGGCGGGAGATCATACCACGGCAGTGGTCTTGTTTTAAGTAATTGCCCTTTGGAAAAGCCCAAACAGATTTCACACGGCTTTTCATTGGTGACACAGGAATCATCACCCTTGTTAGATTCTCTACAGGCGGGGCAGATATTGTGACTGTCAAAAGACAGACAGAAGTGACGACACTTAAGGGATCTAGGTTTATCTTTGCTTGCTTGGTGGGAAGACATTTTTACAGCAATAAATCTGTGCAAGCCGAACTGAAAGACTCACAGACAAAAAAGTTAAGAAATACTTATCCTGTTGAACTTGAACTTTCACAGAATAATCTATAGTACTAATGACAAGAAATGGCTAAATAAAAACATGCAACAATATATATATACTGAGATATAGAAGAAATATGAATGCAAAAAGCAAATGCTTCCAAATCACACAGCCAACGAGAAAAGGCGGAAGAGTGAGGAAGAACGCCACAAGAGGACAACCTGAGGCTTCGGTCAACACTAAACGTCTATTTTTCTTGGACGTTGGCTGGGGCCTGCGGCCTCCCGAGATCAGCATTCAGTTCCACATGGTAAGCTATTGTAGCGCAATAAAATGCATATCTTAATGCTGAGGGTGTTTTATGATTGATGACCAACATTTTCACAGGTGCATTCTTTTTATCCTTATTTGAGTAAGAAAGGTTAAATCGCCACTGAGGGTAAGATAACATAGGAGTAATTGAAATGTGGAGATCAGAGATCTTCTATAGTCACAGAAATCACAACTGTGTTAAGAATTTCCCACAAGTCCAAGAAATAGAAGGGGGTTTTCCCACTGGTGAATTTCACACACTGTGATGAATCTCACATTTTGTACTGATCCTTTTTTTTTTGTTCTCAAAATGTTTTCACATTACCACTGGAAATATTCACAGTGTGTGATTCTCAAAGGTGTGAATGTTATATTTCTCTGTTTCCATGTTTCCATTTTTTTAAACTTTGCATTTTTTTTTTTTTTTTTGAATATCACCCAATGGTAATATAGTTTACGTAATATCATCTAAAGACATAAAACATCTATTGGTGAGGATTATACCCAGTTTACCGGTTTGTCATTTGAAGTACTGTAAAAAGAAATTTAATTTTTATGCCTTTTTCGAAATTTTATCAACTTTCCAATTACTTAGGGTTGTATAGGAGCTGTAAAAACATGAAACCTTATTCAATATGTTTATTCAGACTGTCACAAAATTTATGCTTCTTATTGAATACAGATTTGAAAGACCACATAAATAAGGCTATGCCTACTATTTTTGTTTTTTCAGAACTTCTACAAGATGTCCAAGCCTCTGTGATAGACATATTGAAGTGCGTGAAAAGAAGACAGTTATTTATGCATAATATAAATTATATTTTTGTACTTATTGTTACAGGTAAATTATAAATCTGTTGAATCTGTTATTTTATGATTTTGAAATAATTATATGAGAATATTGGTATCAAAAAAATCATTTACAAAGATGCACACACAAATATGTCTATGGAACTAAAATATATTTTATCAATTGATTTTTTTGTAAATGAATCAAAATGAAATTGATTATAAAGAGATCCTTTTGCTGTCAAAGAAACTTAAAAATTATATTAAAAAATTCCGATGACCTTTAACACAAATGGAGGCAATGTATTGGCAGAATTTTAAGAAAGTTGTGTGCTAATTCATTTAACTTTTTAATATTTTAATATTGAAAAAGCACATATGAAGCCATTAATATGATAATTGGGTGTGGGTAACAATTTTATTGATTACAGAGTCTAATTATATACATGCACAGTCTATATTTAACAGACGATATTGATCAGTTCAGAGCTGTCACTCAATAGCTACTTTTATTCTGTGCTATTTTTCTTTACATAAAACCAGTAGGCAACTGTGTTAATCACAGGGACTGCATGTATCATTCATTCATAAAACAGATAAAGAGATACATATAATGTCTAACTTACACAACAAAATCTGATATATGATTGTTGTTCCTACTTCCAGTCTATTACCAAAAGTGTGCAGTCTTTTTTAGTTGTAACATTTAAAACATTTTAGCACACTTTTATTATCCCATAAAATCCTGTGTATAACTAAAAATACTTCTAGTTTAAGAATATCTAGCTTATTTTAATATTTTTTTTACAAAAACATGTGTAAGTCTGATCTTAAAGCCATTTAGACCGGAAAGTGGAATGGACCGGATTCTGGTTCACGAAGGATACATATTTAAGTAGGTTCACAATATCAGTTATTGACTGTAACTTCTTACAAACGTAGCTTCCTTTACTCTTACATCGAGGTGAACATATATTACAATATCATTGTATTAATCGTTTTCTTTTTTGTAAAATATATTATTCATTCTTTGTAAATACAATATGTGACAGTAGTAAATAATTTATAATTATAGGTTTCTTTTTTGTTACAATTATTTCTTCTTACTGAAACATTTAAAGAGATTTTTTTTCCACTTTCCATATGGTTTATGTTTTTTATATAGAATAATTACTGTGGAGCACACATATCATGGATTACATTCAGTTAGTGCACATATCACTAGAGGTACCTGATCTCTTTTATTAAAAGCATACCTGGAAGAATAAGTTGTAACATTTTAAAATTGAATAATACTCACTTTTTATCTGCAATTTATATTATCTCCCGCCGGGCTTTAGCCCGCGAGGGAGATTATGAAATGATGTCTGTGTGTGCGTGTGTGCGTGCGTGTGTGCATGCGTTAGTTAGTCACGCAGATTTCTCCAAAACTACTACAGCTACAGATTTTTTGTAAATTAATTGTCCCAATGAATTTTCATGCCCTTGAAAAAATTTTTGGTTTTATTGACTTAGGCCTAAAGATAAGTGAGTAATAGCAATCATAGCTACTTTGAGTAAAGGGCTCATAACTCAAAAACTATTGCAGTAACAACTTTTTCTTCAAATATGTTGTTCAGCTACTTTGTCCTTAGCTATAAGATGGTACATAGTTTGGGGTCCCATTGCATGCCATAAGTGAGTAATAGCTATTTTCTCATTTGTAGCTAAATAACAGAAGAAGTAAATGTCAAATATCTTCAAAAGTATTGAAGTTAGGGAAATCTTTTCAAATATGTTGTCCATCTACTTTTTGGTAAGCTATCACATACTAAAGTTTCAGACCTGTTGCACCTTGGAGAGCTGAGTAATAGCTACTTTGAAATTCTGACTGGTGAGTAAAGCGATTGTAACTCCAAAACTATTGCAGTTAGAGTATTTTCCTAAAATATGTTGTTCAGCTACTTTGTCCTTAGCTATAAGATGGTACATAGTTTGGGGTTCTATTGCATGCCATAAGTGAGTAATAGCTATTTTCTCATTTGTAGCTAAATAACAGAAGAAGTAAATGTCAAATATCTTCAAAAGTATTAAAGTTAGGGAAATCTTTTCAAGTATGTTGTCCATCTACTTTTTGGTAAGCTATGACATAGTAAAGTTTCAGACCTGTTGCACCTTGGATAGCCGAGTAATAGCTACTTTGAAATTCTGACTGTTGAGTAAAGCTATTGTAACTAAAAAAGTATTGCAGTTAGAGTGTTTTCCTAAAATATGTTGTTCAGCTACTTTGTTCTTAGCTATAAGATGGTACATAGTTTGGGGTTCTATTGCTTGCCATAAGTGAGTAATAGCTATTTCCTCATTTGTAGCTAAATAACAGAAGAAGTAAATGTCAAATATCTTCAAAAGTATTAAAGTTAGGGAAATCTTTTCAAATATGTTGTCCATCTACTTTTTGGTAAGCTATGACATAGTAAAGTTTCAGACCTGTTGCACCTTGGATAGCTGAGTAATAGCTACTTTGAAATTCTGACTGTTGAGTAAAGCCATTGTAACTCCAAAACTATTGCAGTTGGAGTATTTTCCTAAAATATGTTGTTCAGCTACTTTGTTCTTAGCTATAAGATGGTACATAGTTTGGGGTTCTATTGCTTACCATAAGTGAGTAATAGCTATTTTCTCATTTGTAGCTAAATAACAGAAGAAGTAAATGTCAAATATCTTCAAAAGTATTGAAGTTAGGGAAATCTTTTCAAATATGTTGTCCATCTACTTTTTGGTAAGCTATAACATAGTAAAGTTTCAGACCTGTTGCACCTTGGATAGCTGAGTTATAGCTACTTTGAAATTCTGACTGTTGAGTAAAGCCATTGTAACTCCAAAACTATTGCAGTTAGAGTATTTTCCTAAAATATGTTGTTCAGCTACTTTGTCCTTAGCTATAAGATGGTATATATTTTGGGGTTCTATTGCATGCCATAAGTGAGTAATAGCTATTTTGTTATTTGTAGCAAAATCATGACATAAGTAAATGTCGAATATCTTCAAAAGTATTAAAGTTAGGGAATTCTTTTCAAATATGTTATCCATCTACTTTTTCATAAGCTATCACATAGTAAAGTTTCAGATCTGTTGCACATTGGATGGCTGAGTAATAGCTACTTTGAAATTCTACAGTTGAGTAAATCCATTGCAACTCCAAAACTATTGCAGTTACAATATTTTCGTAAAATATGTTGTTCACCTACTTTGTCCTTAGCTATAAGCTGGCATGTAGTTTGGGGTTCTATTGCATGCCATAAGTGAGTAATAGCTATTTTCTTATTAGTAGCAAAATAATGACATAAGTAAATGTCAAATATCTTCAGAAGTATTAAAGTTAGGGAAATATTTTCAAATATGTTGTCCATCTTCTTTTTGGTAAGCTATCACATACTAAAGTTTCAGACCTGTTGCACCTTGGAGAGCTGAGTAATAGCTACTTTGAAATTGTGACTGTTGAGTAAATCCATTGTAACTCCAAAACTATTACAGTTACAGCTTTTTCTTCAATTTGAAATATGTTGTTCAGCTACTTTGTCCTTAACTATAACATGGTATATATTTTGGGGTTGTATTGCATGCCATAAGTGAGTAATAGCTATTTTCTTATTTGTAGCAAAATAACAACATAAGTAAATGTCAAATATCTTCAGAAGTATTAAAGTTAGGGAAATATTTTCAAATATGTTATTCATCTAGTTTTTGATAACCTATCACATAGTAAAGTTTCAGACCTGTTGCACATTGGATAGCTGAGTAATACCTACTTTGAAATTCTGACTGTAGGGTAAATGCATATAGTTTGGGGTTCTATTGCATGCCATAAGTGAGTAATAGCTATTTTCTTATTTGTGGCAAAATAATGACATAATTTTTCTCAAATAACTGCTTCATCTACTTTTGGGAGAGCTTTCACATGGTGAAGTTTCAGACCCGTAGCTAATTATTCACCTACTCAAAATGAGTAAATGTGAATTATCTCTAAAAGTATTGCGGATATCCAATTTTTATCAAATAACTCATTCATCTACTTTTGGGAGAGCTTTAACATGGTGAAGTTCCAGACCCGTAGCTAATTACTCACCTACTCAAAATGAGTAAATGTGAATTATCTGTAAAAGTATTGCAGATATCCAATTTTTCTCAAATAACTCATTCACCTACTTTTGGGAGAGCTTTTACTTGGTGAGGTTTCAGACCCGTAGCTAATTATTCACCTACTCAAAATGAGTAAATGTGAATTATCTCTAAAAGTATTGCGGATATCCAATTTTTATCAAATAACTCATTCATCTACTTTTGGGAGGGCTTTCACATGGTGAAGTTCCAGACCCGTAGCTAATTACTCACCTACTCAAAATGAGTAAATGTGAATTATCTGTAAAAGTATTGCAGATATCCAATTTTTCTCAAATAACTCATTCACCTACTTTTGGGACAGCTTTCACTTGGTGAATTTTCAGAGCCGTAGCTAATTATTCACCTACTCAAAATGAGTAAATGTTAATTATCTCTAAAAGTATTGCGGGTATCCAATTTTTATCAAATTACTCGTTCATCTACTTTTGGGAGAGCTTTCACATGGTGAAGTTCCAGACCCGTAGCTAATTACTCACCTACTTAAAATGAGTAAATGTGAATTATCTCTAAAAGTATTGCAGATAGCCAATTTTTATCAAATAACTCATTCACCTACTTTTGGGAGAGCTTTCACTTGGTGAATTTTCAGACCCGTAGCTAATTATTCACCTCAAAATGAGTAAATGCTAATTATCTCTAAAATTATTGCGGGTATCCAATTTTTATCAAATTACTCGTTCATCTACTTTTGGGAGAGCTTTCACATGGTGAAGTTCCAGACCCGCAGCTAATTACTCACCTAATCAAAATGAGTAAATGTTAATTATCTGTAAAAGTATTGCGGATAGCCAATTTTTCTCAAATAACTCATTCACCTACTTTTGGGAGAGCTTTCACTTGGTGAAGTTTCACACCCGTAGTTAATTATTCACCTACTCAAAATGAGTAAATGCGAATTATCTCTACAAGTATTGCAGATAGGCAGTATTTCTGAAATAACTCATTCACATACATTTTGGAGAGCTTTCAATTAGTGAATTTTCAGATCCGTAGCTAATTACTCACCTACTCAAAATGAGTAACTGCCTATTATCACTAAAAGTATTGCAGATAGCCAATATTTCTCAAATAACTCATTCACCTACATTTTGGAGAGCTTTCACATGCTAAATTTTTTTAATGAATTTTTTAAATAATTTTTAATGCATTAAAATTCATGAAATCATGCACTAAATCAGTTATAACTTGAGAAGTATTACATTTAGAGCACCTTGTTAAAATATGTTATCTTTAGTACATCTAATTTATATGGCGGGAGATAAATGCATGCGTCAGAATGCTTGTTTTATATAGATGGAATTTGCAAGCAATTAATGTAGGTTTACATTTTTCTAACTGTACCTTTATACATAATTTTGCTTGTAAATGTCTGAAATTCAACTAATTTAGTTTCACTTACATTAGGATTACTGTACTTAGTGTACGAATTTAACAAATAAATTAATTAATTAATTTTGCCATCTCCAGAGTATCACATTGAAATTTATTTAAATGGCAAAAGCGTTTTTTTCACAATGATTATATTTCACAATTAATAGAGTTTATTGTATTTTGATACTTTATTACAATGTGTAAATGTACATTTCCCCATAACACCTCACAGGATTCCCAGTAGTCAATGAAAGGTTAGCGAAGAGCATATGTCAGGGAAAATTCAAGGAATTTTCTTTTTATGGTCAAGGAGATTTTAGTTGCCACCAAACGTTAGGAAATTTTATGGTGAAATGAGACAAATTATATGTAGTGTCACATGAATGTTACATTTTTTTTATTTTACAAACAATTGAACCATGACGTAGCTCAGGGTGTGTAGATTTTATTGTATCTGTCACTAGGATATACATATAATCATATCAGATAAACAGAAATTGTACATTTTATATTTTACAAAAAAGGTTTATTGATTTATGTTTGTATTTTAATGCTCATGGAGTCTACATTTACCTTGCATTGTGTCTACGGTAGTTTGCATTCATTTAGAGCTAGGTTACCTAATTTAGAACTTACACAGGCTAAAAGTGAAAATGAAATGACCAACAGCTTAAATTTAATAATCTATTTGATTAAAAGAAACACTTTATTTAACATGTTTATAATTATATGCATAATATAGATATGCTTATTTTAACTAGTTTATAATGGTATTTTACCTAGGCTTTAGTGATGAATGTGTTCATCAAAACTGGTTTTATTTTCAGAATAGATAACCCCCAAAATTGGGCATATTTTTGAAACTTGAAAAACCCAGTAAAACCCACTTTTTGGAGTATTGCCTGACCCGGGTTCATCCTGGTTAACTCAGGTGGGTATAACCTATCGGTATACTGATAAAATCACTGATCAATAATTTTGTTTTATGAATAATGATTTTCTTCATTTTTCTTTCAATTATCAATAATTTTGGTCATAATTGTAGTTTCTGTGAAGTGGAGAAGAAAAGTTTCTGTTGTTGAATACTGTGAATGAATGTTAAAAAGTATGAAAAAGAACTAAAATAGTATAATGGACAGAGTTATCAGATATTATATAAACTCATCCCACAGTGATCATCATCTTATACCTGCATTGGTCTTATGTGGAGAATGTTGTTAGCCCTGTTAAACATAGGTAAAAAAACATTCTGTGGAAATTCTACTTCCGTCAATCACAAAACTTGTAAATATGTCTTTAGCTGAGGGTGTAGAGTAAGAAATCTAAAATTCGCCACATATCTGAAATTTGCCACATGTGAAAATACTAATAAAATAAATGAATTGTGGTGAGATTTGTTGACTGTATAGTAAATTAAGGCTTTTTGAACTGAAAAATACCAATTGTTAGACAAAAAAATCATTTTCTTCATAAAATTAACTAAGGTTTTAGAGGTGGCGAATTTTAGATTCCTGGCGAATTTTAGATTTCTTACTCTATTTCCAAAAAAATTCAAGAAGGCGGTTGTCACTGCCCTCATTAAGAAAGCATCACTTGCAAGTGAAGATTTGCAAAGTTATTGACCGGTATCAGGACTATGTTTCATGTCAAAATTGGTTGAGCGGGTTGTTGTCAAACAGCTTATGCCACATATAAACAGTAACAATCTTGATAATCGAAGGAAATCTGCATAAAAAAGTGGTCACTCCACTGAAATTGCCCTGTTGCATATCAAAAACGAGATCCATCTCTCACAATCATGGGGCGAACCTACTGCATTGGTTTTATTGGATCTGTCAGCTGCGTTCAACACAATTGACCACACTACTCTTCTTAATTGTCTTAAGTCATGGTTTGGTGTGTGTGGCACAGCCTTGAAGTGGTTCACGTCCCATCTCAGCCACTGTTTCCAAGCAATTAAAATTGGGTCAACCCTCTGAATTGAGTGAGCTGCTGTTTTGAGTACCACAAGGCTCAGTCCTTGGTCCTCTGCTGTTCTCCTTATATACCACTCTATTCAGTAGGGTTATTGGAACGCACCCTGACATTAAATACCACTTTTATGCAGACGATACCCAGTTTATCCATGTCACCAAAAGTGCAGCCCTGGCTTTTGATAAACTAAATTCATGTCTTCTAGCTGTTCAAGAATGGATGTCATCAAGTATGTTCAAATTAAACCCTGACAAAACAGATTTCATCATCTTTGGATCCTATGCTCAACTCAAGAAATTAGGTCCCTATCTCCCAGTTAGGATATTTGGTAATTTCATGCATCCAGCAGTTGTGAAAAACCTTGGTGTCTGGTTTGATGCTAATTTCTCCCTTTCTGATCAAGACGCAAAATTTGTAAGACATGCTTCATTCAGATTCGTGATCTTGGGTGGGTTAGACAGTACTTGACTGATGAGGCTGCCATTCTTGCAGCTAATGCCTTGGTGAGCAGTCACCTTGATTATTGCAACTCTCTTCAGGACTCTGTCTGGTCTCAACATGCGCAAACTGCAGTGTATTCAAAACACATTTGCTATGATTGTCACAAACTGTAACAAATACACACCGGCATCTCCTACTCTCAAACGATTCCCCTGGCTCCCAGTTGAATTTCGCTGTATCTTCAAAACTGCCACTCTAGTTTACAAGTTTCTTCAGTGGTCATCCCAGTTACTTTGGTCCTCTTTTGTCTACTCGTTGTGGAAAATATAGTACAAGATTCAACCATCCAGATAAAAGGTTCTTGAAGGTTCCTTAATTCTGTCCATCTGTACATAAATCAAAAAACACTTTGGCCACAGTTTTGCTTTTGATGCTCCCATGGTTTGGAATGATTTGCCTGATGAGGTTCATTCTGCCCTGACTCAGGAAAAGGTTAAAATCATATCTCTTCAATAAGGCATTCCCAACTTAGCATATACTTTATCTGGCGTCATCGTGTTATTGGACTTGGAAATGGTTATCATGATAGATGATTTTCGGAAATGCATTTTGGTGTTGCGGCTTAGAGTCTGCCTGGCAGAGATTAAGCGCCATAAAAGTACAGAATAGAATAGAATTCATGTGGTAATATCTTGCATTTATCTTAAAAGACAGAAAATTACAAGAGTCAGAAACAAAATAGGGATTTTTTGCTGGGAACTCTGACCTCATCTTGAAATTTGTTAGGATTCTGGGAAACAGTGTGATGTTTAGTCTCGCATGCTGGGATCATGTTCTGATAAGAAGGGATAGACTTGATTAATAATATCTGTTTGCTCTGTCCAAACAAACGTAGGTAAAAATTCTCAAACAATACCCAATCTGTATTCTCACTGTTAATTTTGTATATCCATGTTGTCCTATTCTTTTGTTTGTGTTTTTTTATGATGATTTTTATGTAATTTGGTTTAATGATAACTGAAACTTTTAAAATTCTTGTACATTTTCTATCCACTTGCTTCGATTATACCAAATTTTGGTAGATTGTGAATTGAAATAATTTGTAAGCAATTAATGAAGGTTTACATTTATTAAACTCTACTTTTGTACATAATTTTGCTTGGAAATGCCTGAAAAATCTACTAATTTATTTTCTCTTATGTCAGCATTAAATTTGCCAACCCCGGCCAGAGCATCTCATTAAAATTTCTTTAAATGGCAAAGGCAGTTTCTTCACAATTAATATTTCACAATAGAGATAATTTCTTTTATCTCAAATTGTAAATATATTTTTATCTCAAATTGTAAATATATTTTTATCTCAAATTGTAAATATATTTTCATCAGTGTCACCATTGATAAAATTTGGAGAATTCAGAATGATAATACCAGAAATAATCCAGTTCTTGAAGAAAAGAGTTTCCTGCATTTTGATGCACTTTTATAATGTGTCAATGTACATTTCCCCATAACACCTCACAGGGATACCAGTGGTCGATGAAACATCAGTAAAGAGCATACATCAGGGAAAAAGCAGGGAATTTTCTTTGTGGTCAGGGAAATTTTATTTGCCATAGAAGTCCAAGGAATTTTATGCTGAAATGCTGCAAAATAGATGTAATGTCATATGATTGTCCAATGCGCTGAAAACATTATTTTGTTAGTATGAAATGTCTCACACAAAGTTCCTTATTCAATTGAACCATGACGTAGCTCAGGGTGTGTAGATTTTACTGTCACTCGGATATACATTTTATCATATCAGCTAAACAGAAATTGTACATTTTATATTTACAAAAAACGGTTTATTGATTTATGTTTGTATTTTAATGCTCATGGAGTCTACATTTACCTTGCATTGTGTCTAAGGTAGTTTGCATTCATTTAGAAAGCAAAATAACCAACAATTTAAATTTAATAATCTATTTGGTTAAAAGAAACACTTTTTTAACATAATTATAATTATATGTATAATATAGATATTCTTATTTCAACTAGTTTATAATGGTATTTACCAAGGTTTTATCAACGAATATCTGAATCAAAACTGATTATATTTTTAGAATAATTAACCCCCAAAAGTGGGCATATTTTTTAAACTTGACCCAGGTTCACCCTGGTTAACCCAGGTGTGTATTACATGTATCGGTGCACTGCTAAAATCACTGTATGATCAATAATTTAGTTTTATGAATAATGATTTTCTTCATTTTTACCCCACAGCCCTAAAGGGCTGTCGGGGTATTGTTTTCACTCTGTATCTCAGAAACCGGGCTGTATCTCAGAAACCGTAAGGTGTAGGAAGTTGATATTGGTAGGGACATTGGTTATGGGGGTGTAGGTGTGCAGTGTCATGGTGTGACCTTGATTTGACCTCTGACCTTGCCATAGTGACCTTGACCTATAAAATCTTGTCCGGGCTATATCTCAGGAACTGCACGGTGTAGGAAGTTGATACTTGGTAGGGTCATTGGTTAGGGGGTGTAGGTGTGCAACGTCATGGTGTGACCTTGATTTGACCTTTGACCTTGCCGTAGTGACCTTGACCTATAAAATCTTGTCTGGGATATATATCAGGAACCGTATTGACTCGGTATTGAC
This sequence comes from Sabellastarte sp. h YS-2021, assembly GCA_964017235.1. Classification (NCBI taxonomy): domain Eukaryota; kingdom Metazoa; phylum Annelida; class Polychaeta; order Sabellida; family Sabellidae; genus Sabellastarte; species Sabellastarte sp. h YS-2021. The sequence continues at coordinate 135,389,163 of OZ024927.1, read as the reverse complement.
ATTGGTTAGGGGGTGTAGGTGTACAACATCATGGTGTGACCTTGATTTGACCTTGCCGTAGTGACCTTGATCTTTTAAATTTTGTCCGGGCTATATATTGGAAACCGTAAGGTGTAGTAAGCTAATACTTGGTAGGGATATTGGTTAGGGGGTGTAGGTGTGCAACATCATGGTGTGACCTTGATTTGACCTTTGACCTTGCCGTAGTGACCTTGACCTATAAAATCTTGTCCGGGCTATATCTCAGAGACCGTAGGGTATATGAAGTTAATACTTGGTAGGGACATTGTATTACCACATCTGTATGTATGGGTAATATTCCAAAAATTCAAACCATAATTCAACCATGCAAAACATATATAAAGATGGGAGAGGTTTTAAATCCTAACACAAATGTGTTAGGTCACTTTGGTGTATTTGGACAATATTCAAAACATCCCAACCATAATTTGACTGTGCAAGATGTGTGTATTTTAACAGCTTGCAGAACAAGCAGACTTGCGGGTTCTTAATCTTTTTGTTCTGAATCTATTTCTGTCGGTCGTGGACTTGCAGATTTTTGTTAATTTCGAACCCTGTCAGGGGGTGTAGGTTGCATCATGGTGTGATCTTTAGCTTTGGCTCTGCCAAAGTGTGTTCACCTGCCATCTGAGACATGTTTCTCTTTTGACAAAGATATATGGATTGCTGCAACTGATTATGTACTTTTACATAATTGTGCTATTTTCCATTGACATCTATTCTCCCGTTAATAAATTTTACAGCGTCATAATTTTTAGTTAACTGATTAATGTTGTCATCTTGCTATTGAATTGTCTTGTTTTAATACTTCATCTTTACATACATTTTCTTTCTCTTAAACATTATTTTCTCTACTTAAACATTAGTTGGACCTTTATATAACAGACACTGCTCTGAAAGTATCCCGATCTTTGTACTGTTTCACTACTTCTATATCTCATGGTGTTGAAAATTATTTAACCAGGCTGTGGGGTACGGGCATCTCTGATGCTATGTTTCTTTCAGTTATCGATAATTTTGATAATAATGTTAGGATTCTGGGAAACAGTGTGATGTTTAGTCTCACATGCTGGGATCATGTTCTGATGAGAAGAAGGTGTAGTCTTGATTAATGGTATCTGTTTACTCTGTCCGAATAGACTTATGTATTGATTCCCAAACAATACCCAATCTGTATTTACTGTTGATTTTGTATATCCATGTTGTCCTGATCTTTTGTGTGGTTTTTTTTTCATGATTTTTATGTAATATCAGTTAAAGATAACTGAAAATTTTTAAATTGTTATGCATTTTCTATCAACTTGCTTTGCTTATTCTAAATTTTGGTTGATTTTTAATTTAAATAATAAATATATCAATAACAAATAAATGCAGTTCTTTCATTTTAAGCATATCAATGTCCACTGTATTAAAGCTGATAATTCATCTCAAAAGGCAATCTTTTTGGATCATATTAATTATTTGTAATGAAAAAAACCTCAGCTGTTGAAAATGATGTCATATCCAAACTTTGACCCTTTAAAAAAATTGAAACAAAACTACTGCTAAACTAGTATTGCATTTGTTATGTATAAATAATGAAAACTGGAAAGCTATCAATAAGAATATTTTCAATTCAATCAAGCAGCAAAATCAAAGTTTAACTTTTACATCAATTTAAATAGCTAAGGACATACTCATATGACAGCAGACACTCAATGCATGTCACTTGCTGTCATAAACTGATCACTGAGATTTCAGATCCAAGTGATTTTATGCCTAACTGGTTAACTACTTAGTCACTCGGACCTTATCTATATGCACCAATCCAGACGTATTTAATGTGTTGTGTGAGGATGTTGTGTGAGGCTGTAATCTAAATAATAAACTAGATAAGGCTTGCTGGTTACCCAGACCAGTGCCTTTCCATAATTATATGCTATAGTTAATGGTAAAAATTAAAGGTATCGGGTAGATGAGAAAAGGAAATTTTAGCCCATAGAACATATATTTTGTTGAGTGTTAATTAAAATTGATTACAATATGGGTCATGAGTGATATTTAAGCTTTTGTAACTTACCAGTAGCCATCATGTTATACACAGCTAGACTAAGTTTAAAACTGTAGTGGTTATTTGTGTCCCCCTTTTTTTGCAACTTTGCACAAAAGTTGAAAAAAAATTTAATTTGATGTTTCACTTTCAACTTATTGCATCTATCTTTTTTTAAATTGTATTTATACTCAGCGCAATATCCCGATGTACTACAAGGCTCAAAACCTTATATCACCCATCCAACCGCACAAGTACAGCTCACCTCTCAAGTTACGGACAGTCCTCTAACTGAAAGACAGAGGCTCAAGGATGACCATTTATCAACGTCCTTGAGCTTCTTTAGCCTGCCACTGGGGATAGGACCCAATAGCAGAGGACTGCCATTTTAAGTGGTCATCCGAGCCACTTTGTATCTGAATGTACCCGAGTTTGAACCACATATCCTCTGTGTTCCTAGGTGAGTGTGTTACTCACTGTAAGTAAATTTACAGTGGAAGAAAGCAGTGCACACAGCTTGATCAAAATGCAACATCTCTGTGCATAAACAAGCCATTGAATCTTTAATATTGCAATGTTTCTGATCTAGATGAACTTTACCAAACAGAGTTTCTAGTCAACCTATTGCAGGTAAAACTCTGACAAGGACAAGGCCAAAAGTCTTTCTGTCTACATGGGCGAGCAGCAAAGTCATCAGAGACACGAGTAGTGCACTAGAATTCATGAAAGTCTGGTGACAAAAGCAGATTCTGAGTCAGATACAGCCCATACCTGACCCAGAACTCATACGGTCACCCATCCCAGTACTGACATAGCCCATTACTGCTTAACTGCAGTGATGAGACAGATACTCATCACACTTAACCACAATTCATGAAAGTCTGATGACAAAACAAAGTGATCTCAAAAAGAATGAGTCTCGCTAGAGCTCGCGCTTAAAAATCTTTCACAGTGACTATAAGTAAAAGTTATCATACCAGGTATGTAAGAATACTTCCTCCATAATATCATGGCCATTGTTATGGTGTCTTAGCATTTGTTGAAAAAGGTTCACACAAATGGAGAAATAGACAAATGGATGTATATTGTAAGCTGAATGATCATACTGGATTATAAGTTACAATTTTTTCCTTCATACAGAACTAAGCTAGAGTAAAGAATATGAAATTGGCTACTTGAGGACACCTTTTAAAGGTAAGGCCTAATGTAGTGACAAAAATCATAAGTTTCCAAAGAATTCCCACAATTCAAAGAAACTGAAGGGGTGGGTGGTGGGGAGGGATTTCCTAAACAGCCAATTTCACATACTATGGCAAATTTCACATTTCTTACGGTGTTATAAGACAAGATTAAAAATTTCTCCTTAACTACAGTCAAACCCAGTCGGGTATTTACCCGATTAACTTAAATTCCAGATTACGTTGAAATATATTTACACCCCCTTGAGCTTTAACTTGTCAGGGTCCAACTGTATCTTAAGTTATTATGTGTGTCAGTTGGCAGTTACTTGCCTTCATAACTTTGTATGCCTTGATTACTAAATCCTTGTAACTAAGCCATTGAGATTATGTTTTTGAGTCCAGTAGCCGTTCTGCTTGTTTGTGTTCACAATAACTCCAAAAGTAATGAACCTTTCTGAATTTTTTAAGTTGGTAGGACTTGGCCAAAGGAAAAGTAATAAAATTTGAGGAAACATCGGATTCCGAATCTTATTTTGGCTACAGAAAGGCAGAATTTTCAAAGGTCTTATTTTCAATGTATTTTCAATCACTTTGGCTTTTGAGTTGACTTTACTTGAATTATGATAAGCAAACCTTCGTGAAATTTTACATCCCATACCTGGCCAAAGGAAGAATTTAAGTGATGACATTTTTGGAAAGATCCAGATCATGTTTTTGGATACAAAAAAAATCTGAATTTTCTGAAACACGCCCTGGTGGATGTCTGTGCTGTACAAGTCCTTTCCACTTGTTATAAAGACAGTTTCTTTGGATATAATATGCATTGATATAACCCCAAGTGATAAATATACTTTACCCATGAAGTTATAATATGGGTGATTATAAAATTTCCACTTTAATTCACTGGCCCAGATTGGCTCAGAACTCTGAATCTACATTAGGAAATTTCCAAAACCAATTAATTGATGTTGGTTGTCACTTCGGATACCATCGTTTTAACCTTAAATGTAATGACCATTTCCCAGAAATATATCAGTGTTAGGAATAACAACCTTTTGATAATATTCTCTGTTCCAGTTTGTGCCAATTTGTCACATGTCACAATGTTTGCATTTAGAAATCTTTATTTTTATTGCGTTAATACATCCTATCCAATGGACAATTGCTTTACCGGTCAGCGCGACCGGTCCCGCCAAACGACAGAAAAAGTCATTCTGTATAGAATACCGGCAGGCCCGGTCACAGAGTGTATATTCGCCAGGTGTCGCCTCGTGCATACTTCCTGTCTAGACAGAATGACGTCACGGCGTCTTTTTCTTTCGGCGCTCAGTGTGTACGGACGTGTTTTCTACTGTGTTAAAGAACATTTGATTTTATAAGACTGACATTTTATTTTACAAGTTTATTTTGTTTCGTCAACTTTAACTCACTTCTGGAGCAATATGTCCTCCCCTGGTCAACGAAGAGGCTCTTGCGGCCACGTTATGGCTCTCTTTGACCTGCATACCAAGTGTGAAAAGGGGATTGGGGGTGATGACTGCGTGTTGAAGAAACCCTGCTCCATTTGTGAGAAGTTTACAGAGGATCAGAAGGCACAGTTGGCCACCCCTAAGTATAAAGTATGTAAAGAATCTGGCCAGAAGAAAAGTGACTCTCCCGCCCATGTTGCTGCATCTGATGTCACTGTACTGGGTAAGGTTGAGAGGAAGGGTGAAGGCTCCAGTGATAGAGGCGAAACTCCACCAAAGAAAGTTAAAAAGACCTCTCACAAGTCTCCCCTTAAGAAGAAATCCAGCAAGCCTTCAGATCTGCAATCAGACTTACAAACTTTAGACGATAAGTGGTCGGAAAGGTTCTCCAGATTAGAAGCCTTATTTTTATCAAAGAGCTTCACAATACCAGTAGAACCGGTGAAGAACTCTGATGGTCCTGTCACAGACAGACCATTTATCCCTCCTACTGCTGCTTCTACTTCCAATCAACAACATAAGTCCACCGGTCAGAAGAAGGGTCAGAAAGCCACCCAGCCTGTTGAGGCTCCCGGTGCCCTGCCTGGCAGCCAGCGGATGAATCCAGTTGTGTCAGCTACCCAGCCTGTTGAGGCCCCTGGTACGGACACAGAGAGTCTCCCAGCTGACCAGCAACCCACTTTGTTGACTACCACTGGTATGAGACCTCAGCTGCACTCCCCGGTGCCAGCTATGAATCCCGGTGTCGCTTCTACCGGAAGAAGTTCCAAGTGACCGGTCATCTCATTCACTGGATGAAGGGGAGTTATCTGACCAGGAATCTGTTCATGAACACGAAGATTTCATTGAGGGTCACCAGGAACTTTCTGCTGAGCAAAGTTACATTCCGGAATTTGATTCTGCCTCTTCATCACAAGATGACAACCCTTTTACCGGTAGCCAAGCATCTCAGACCGGTAAAGTGTCGGTGAAGGTCCCAGTTGATGAATGGCTCTGCCACAAGTTTGAAAAACTCAATCTCACTCTACAGGAAGGATATCCCACCCGTAACTCTGAAACTGCTGGACTTAGTAAAGACCAGTTCATCAAGCCACCCAGAACATTGAAATGGTACGGGATGCATAGTGAGAAGAAGGACTTTTCCCAGTCCAAGGTGTACACATGGACAAGCGAGCCAGCAAGGTTAAACAGTAGTTTCCCTAGGATAGCTGGTCGTTCTCTCCCTTTTGCTCCAGCCTCTCGACCAGTGTCACAGGACACCTTGAGGAAGTTGGAACGGGCTGTACGGGACCAAACGTATATGTGCAACCAGGCTGCAGCTTTCAGTCGCTGCCTTACCAAGGTACAAGAAAATATGGCCACCCAGTTGAAAGTTATTCAAGGGATTACTACCAAGGGAAAGTCTTCACCCAAACTCACTCAAGCCTCTGATGAACTGGATTTTTTGGTCACATTTAATAGATCTATCACCCAGGCTATGGCTCGCACCATGCAAGATCTATCAGATGGTGTTTTTGTGAATGTGGCGAACTTAACTTTAGCCCGGAGAGACAGCTACCTGGAGTTCATCCGGACAGGAATTAAACAAGATACTCTCATGTCGCTTAGGTCTGCTCCACTTCACATGAGTGCGCTCTTCCCGGACCATATCCTCACTAAGGCAGAAGAGGAGATACGGCATTTTGAAGATAAGCGTACTCCAGGTCCAGCAAGGAAAGGGCAGCATTTTCACACTTATGCTCAGTCTTCAAAGCCACACTACCACCAGCAATCTGAGCAAACGTCTACTCTTACGGCTTGGAAACAGATTAGACGTCGTGGACACAGATCTACAAGGGGCAAGGCCTCCTCTTTTTCACAGCGACCTGCCAAGACTCAGAAGCCATTTAAATGACAGTTACTGTGCTCAGTCTGTGACCGGAATATCAGTTCCAGTTTCTTTAACCGGTCCGGACAAAGCTTCTGTGTCAAGTGTAGTGAAAGAACGAGAGTTAAATGTGACCGGAAAGGACTGTTTTTCAAGGACAAGAACTCAGTTACCTGTATCTTATCATGTTGTTTCTCATGTACCTTTTGCAGGAGGGTGGCCGCAAAAGAAAGGCGTAATCCCCGACCATCAAAGATCAATAAAATCTGTGAAAGGTGTTTCCTGTGTAAATCAATTGAGTTCTGTACCAAATGTCACAAATGTCCCACTTGCTGTACCAAATCCTCCTGTAGGGTCAAGATTGCACAAGTTTTGGGAAAAATGGGCAGCCCTAGGCGTCAACCCCAAGGTGGTTTCAGTCCTCAGAGAGGGTTACGTCCTACCCTTCCGGTCCAGACCTTATCTGACAAGAGAACCTACAATAACAAGCTGTTACGTAGATCCCCACAGGAACAGCTACCTGTTGGAGGCATTGCATCAGCTGTTAAACAAAAATGCTGTAGAGTTGGTACAAAATCCACAGTCCCTGGGGTTTTACAACCGGTTGTTCCTTGTACCAAAGCCCAACAACCGGTGGCGCCCCATCTTGGATCTGAGCAAATTAAACAAATTTCTGAAAACTCAAACCTTCAAAATGGAGACCCCAGAGACAATACGGACCTCTCTCCAGACGGGGGAGTGGGTGACTTCCATAGATTTCAAAGACGCGTACTTCCATGTCCCAATAAACAGTCAATCCAGGAAGTACATGCGTTTTTATATCCAAGGCAAGACTTATCAATTCAAAGCACTGCCCTTTGACCTGTCCACGGCTCCCATGGAGTTCACAGTGATAGCCAAGGAGGTCAAGTGGCTAGCCATGAGACAGGGTATAAGGATCCACCAGTACCTAGACGACTGGTTGGTCAGGGCCAGGTCCCTCCAAGTTTGTCGTCAACAGACACAAAGCCTGGTCACACTTTACAAGGACCTGGGATGGCTAGTAAATCAGGAAAAATCAGAACTGGAACCAAAACAAATTTTCAATTTCGTAGGTTACCAGTTTGACTTGAAAGGGCAGGGTCAGACCCACCCAAGAACGTTGGCAGAGTCTACAGGTCAATATACGGGAGATATTAACCTCTGCAGTGTGTCCAGTCCGGAACTTCATGTCCTTGATCGACTTACTAACTGCCACGGAAAAGCAGGTTCATATGGGCAGATTACACATGAGGCCCATACAATGGCATCTGAAGAACAGTTGAAGAGTACCGGAATCTCTGGAGAAGACCATCCTCATTCCAAGATCACTCCACCCACATTTAAAGTGGTGGTTGGAGGAAAGCAATGTTGTCACAGGACAACCCCTACACCCTCTGGCACATGCGTTACAAATCTTTACAGACGCATCAAAAGAAGGGTGGGGCGCTCACTTAAACGAGCACGTGACAAGAGGAAGCTGGTCACTCCCAGAAAGCAAACTGCACATAAACTTCATAGAGTTAAAAGCAGTCCTTCTGGCTTTAAAAGACTTCCAAGCTCTCTGTTCAAACAAAGTAGTCCTCATAGCTACCGACAACACCACTGTGGTAGCATATATAAACAAGGAAGGGGGAATGAAGTCGGGCCCCCTGTGTGCCCTATTATGGAGAATTCTGACCTGGTGTACCAGAAATCAAGTAACCCTCAAAGCTCGACGTATCGCCGGTCGTCTAAATGTCATAGCCGACAAGCTATCCAGACTGGGGCAGACCATTCAAACAGAATGGTCCCTCAATCCAGAGATATTCAACGCAATATGCAACCAGTGGCACAGACCTCAGGTGGATCTTTTTGCCACCAGGTACAACAAGCTACCACGGTTCGTATCTCCAGTCCCAGACCCCCAGGCTTGGGCAGTGGATGCTCTCAGTCTGTCCTGGGAGCGACTGGACCCTTATGCCTTCCCTCCAGCAGCCATCTGGGGCAAAGTGGTAGAGAAGTTGCAGGACTACCCATGCAACAGAATAATTCTGATTGCCCCAGGGTGGCCCAACATGCCCTGGTTCTGGGATCTAGTGACAATGTCCAACCAGATTCCATTGTGCTTGCCCAACATACCAAACTTGGTGTCTCAGCCCTTCAATCAGGTCCTTCACAGGAACCTCTTGAATCTGAACCTACATGCCTGGCTCCTAGAGCCTCAGCAATCAAGGAGCAAGGCTTCTCTGAGGCAGTGGCAGCACGAATTGAGGCTCCTCAAAGAGGATCAACCAGATCTGTCTATGAGGCAAAGTGGACCATTTTTACAAAGTGATGCCTCAGTAGTCAGGTGGACTTCAGGGCACCACCTCTAAAGTCCATAGCTGACTTCCTCCTGTACTTATTTCAGGACAGGAAATTACAACCAGGCACTATAGATGGTTATAGATCAGCCATTGCTGACAGATTGGGTAATGTACCAACAAATGTCAGCAAAGATGAAAATCTCACCCGTCTCCTGGACAGTTTATGGAGACCCAAGGGTAGGAGGGGTATACCCTCCTGGAATTTGTCCCTGATTTTTACACCAGCTGACCAAAGCACCCTTCTCTAAAACACTTGACCTTCAAGGCTGTTTTTCTACTGGCCTTAGGGTCGGGTAAACGCAGGAGTGAGATTCATGCCTGACTCCAAAAGAACATCAGGCACCAGTCAGACTGGTCTAAGGTGTCTTTGTATCCTTCCCCCAGCTTTCTAGCCAAGAATCAGCTGGCCAAGGAGGGTCCAGAAAGTGTGGCCCCGGTGGTTATTCCAGCCCTGGCCCCTACTCTGGATAAATCACTCAAGGGTGACAGGTCACTATGTCCAGTTAGAGCCCTACGCTATTATTTGGACAGGACCTCAGATCTCAGGCAGAACAAAGAGTTGGTTTTTGTCTCCTTCAAAAAAGGCTTTGACAAGGACATCTCCCCTGCCACTGTCTCCTCATGGATCAAACAGACTGTGATCGTATGCTATGAGCTCTCTGACCAGCAAGCCCTCACTTTACATCAGGTTAAAGCCCATGATGTAAGGGCTTTTGCTGCTTCCAAACCCTGGAATTTCTTTAGACCAGATCTTGTCAGCTTGCCACTGGAAATCTCACAACACCTTCACACAATTCTATCTGAAGGATGTGGCCTGGGCTGACTCAGAGCTTTTCCATTTAGGGCCGGTTGTGGCTGCTCAGCAGATCCATAAACAAGCCCAATAATGAGGGGACATGCTTGTAAATATGTACATAGTGTATATACTGATACTTAGATAAGTATAAATCAATCAAAAAAAACAAAAAAAAAACAAACAAACTGTGACATGCTTCCTTTGGGAGGTTTATATTCTTGGGATTGAACTCATCCCTCTCTTCCCTCCACTCAGAGCAGTAATGCTTAAAAAAAGAGGGGGGGGGGGGAGCAGTGTCGGTTAATCCAACCGGTTAACCGGTCTTCTGGATACCAACTTAGGCCCTGTTGGGTTACCTGGATCAGGACTACCCAGGCCTGGAAACTTTGTTAGTTTTTGCGTTCACTCAAGTTCCCTAGTAACTTACCCGCCGACCAAGCGGTACTTATTCAGCAATTGTCCATTGGATAGGATGTATTAATGCAATAAAATTGCAAATTTAATAAATAAATTAAATTTTTATAAGTTAATACCCTATCCAATGGACAGACAAGGCCCTCCCAACCGACCCCGCTATCAGCTTACTAGGGTTCTAATAGGTTTAGACAACGAAAAAGACGCCGTGACGTCATTCTGTCTGGACAGGAAGTATGCACGAGGCGACACCTGGCGAATGTACACTCTGTGACCAGGCCTGCCGGTATTCTATACAGAATGACTTTTTCTGTCGTTTGGCGGGACCGGTCGCGCCGACCGGTAAAGCAATTGTCCATTGGATAGGGTATTAACTTATAAAAATTTAATTTATTTATTAAATTTGCAATTTTCACAGTTTGATTCCAGCCATGGCTCATGTTGAATCAATAAGAGAACAGCCTCAGTCTGTACTGAAGGGAGAAATCACACCAGGAAGTCAAGAAATGGTGATATTAGACCAATGATGAAAGATAACATTGAATATGTGGGATAAATGTCTGTTGAGTGTTACAGAGACAAATTTGAATGAAGTATGATTTATTAGAATGTGTTTTTCATTGTGTAATATATGATCATTAATCAAAACTGTTTTGGTTTAAGAAGTTGAAATGAATATGCAACTAGAAATAGGACGCCCTGTTGATAGTAGATGCGAATAGAAACAGGATAGCATAGAATAACACACATTATCGTATGTAATGTCCACCCCACAAACCTTTTGCCCAAATTGTACAGTAGTCTTACAAGACCCTGTTTCATTTGTAAAATATATCAATGATGCTTAAATATTTATTAGTGTAGATGTAAATTATTTCAGCTTCATGCCTTTTTGCATTGGTTGGGTCGAAAATTTTGACGAAATCACGGTTAATCTTGCATGGTTAAGAAGATAGAAGCAAATTCCTGTTTTTCTATTTTTGGCAAAAATTTGAAAATTCAAAATGGCCACCATTTTTGGGAAAAGGAAAATTTTTTGAAAATTGGCAAGAGTACATTTCTTAGATACCCTATGGGTCGAAAATTTCGACGAAATCACTCTATCTCGCACGCTTAAGGAGATAGAAGCAATTTTGTGTTTTGCCATTTTTGGCAAAAATTCGAAAAATCAAAATGGCCGCCATTTTTGAGGAGGGGAAATTTTTTTTGAAAATTGCAAAGAGTACATTCTCTAGATACCCTGTGGGTTGAAAATTTCGACGAAATCGCTCTATCTCGCACAGTTAAGGAGATAGAAGCAAATTTGTGTTTTGCCATTTTTGGCAAAAATTCGAAAATTCAAAATGGCCGCCATTTTAGGGGAGGGGAAAATTTTTTAAAAATTGCCAAGAATACAATGCTCAGATACTCTGTGGGTCGAAAATTTTGACGAAATCGCTCTATCTCGGACGGTTAAGGAGATAGAAGCAAATTTGTGTTTTGCCATTTTTGGCGAAAATTCAAAATGGCCGCCATTTTTGGGGAGGGGAAATTTTTTTGAAAATTGCAAAGAGTACATTCCCTAGATACCCTGTGGGTCGAAAATTTCGACGAAATCGCTCTATCTCACACGGTTAAGGAGATAGAAGGAAATTTGTGTTTTGCCATTTTTGGCAAAAATTCGAAAATTCAAAATGGCCGCCATTTTTGGGGAGGGAAATTTTTTGAAAATTGCAAAGATTACATTCCTTATATACCCTGTGGTTCGAAAATTTCGACGAAATCGCTCTATCTCGCACGGTTAAGGAGATAGAAACAAATTTGTGTTTTGCCATTTTTGGCAAAAATTCGAAAATTCAAAATGGCCGCCATTTTTGGGGAGGGGAAAATTTTTTGAAAATTACAAAGATTACATTCCTAAGATACCCTGTGGGTCGAAAATTTCGACGAAATCGCTCTATCTCACACGGTTTAGGAGATAGGAGCACATTTGCCTTTTTCAGTATTCAAAATAGCCAATTACTCATTTATTTAATTAATTACTCACTCATCTATGAAGCAATTCCCCCCAAAAGCAATCCCATACAAGCTATTAACCCAATGAACCTCCATACCGACTTTAAGAAAGCTAGGCTTAATAGCATTCCTTAAAATGTCTGGAAACCAAAGAGCTACTCAAAAGTAGCAAAGTAGCTATTACTCAGTTAGCTATAGAGCTATCATCACCAAAAGCAATCCCATACAAACTATTAACCCAATAAACCTGCATGCTAAATTTGGTAAAGATAGGATAAGAACTGTTGCCTAAAATGTCTGGAAACCAAGTGGGACGGCGGACGGCAGACGGCGGAAAAAGCAAAAATAATATGTCCACCCCCCAGTGGGGTGGACATAATACCCATTTAAATTCTAATGAGCATACTTTTCATCTCAGTAGAAGTAACAAACATAGGCTACAAGATTAAGAGTGCAGATTTAATGATGTTGTTAATTTTTAGTGTCAAAATATGCATTTAATAATATGAGTGCTTCAACAATAATAGCTATAATAGCTAATATTTGATATTTAATATTCACGTAGTTCATCCTGTACAAACTGGCTAATTAATCACATTTTTCTCAGTGATTTTTACTGTCTTTTGGTCCAGTCACACTGGTGCTGTTGTATCAACACACATTTGAATTTTACTGATCTGGTCCTTATGGTTCTGTAAATGGACCTTGTATGAGGGTAGTTCATATTTGACAATGAGCTGCCTCTTAAAGCAATAACCCCCCACCCCCCCACCCCCCCCACCCCACCCCCATTCACCCCTCCAGTGTGTGTACATTGTAGTTTGGCTCACGAGATCTTTTGAGCTGAGTGGTTTTTCAAATGAAAAAAATAAATTCATATTTGCAAAAGGGTTTCCATTATATATTGCATGCATCCTACCCAAGTAATAATCCAGACTTATTACTGTAAATTTCCAAAATAATGCCGAGGTTCAAATAAACGCCTGGTTCAAATTAACGCCTGGTACCAAGCGCACTGTTTACAACTTATAACACTGTTTTTTGTATTTCAAAAGAAAACCTGGTTCAATTTAACGCCTGGTCTGATGCCATTTCAAAATAATTAATGCCCAGGCCATATTTTGAAATAATACGGTAAATTATTAAACCTAGCAGTATCTACTGAATTACGAAATGCATCAAAGCACAAACCACAGTCAAGCACTCTTATTATATCCCCAGACGAAAGTCGGGGATATATTGGATTCAGGTCCGTCGCGCCGCTGCCGCCGCCGCCGCCGCCGCCGTAGAAATTTCCTTGTGGACGCGATAACTCAAAAACAAATTAATATTTTTTTTTCAAACTTGGTACACATGTTAAGGGTGCCCAAAGGAAGATCCCTATTTTAAGGTGACCTTAAACTCCCAGTAAAAAAGAACTTATGGCCACCTTAAGGTCAGAAATTGGACTTTTGGCCACTTAGAGCCCTGTAGGTCACAAACTATGATGCTCAGCTGGCTGAAATTTTACCTGACAACACATTAATATGTTCTTAGTACATGTGCCGAAAATCACGACTTTAAGTTGAGGAGAAAATTGTCCTTGAGGCCCATAAATACCCCCACTTAGGGATTTTTTGCTATACTTTTCACATATTTTGCCCTATAATTTGGAAGTGGTAATTCTGATGAGTCTCAAACTGTGCTAGGTATAACTTTGATATGTAATCCTTGTCTGTAGAAAATTTTAGGGCTGTAGGTTTACCCAAAGGGGTCGACTTAAGGTCTCAAAAGTGCCCACAGAGACCCAATTTATGCACTTTTTGCCACTTTCAAGCACTGTAGCTTTCAAACTATGTCTCTCATCTAAGTTAAATATCATCTGGGAATATATCTATGTGTTTTCTTATATGTGCCCCAACATTTAGGCCTGTAATGGACAGTTAACCTGTGTATCAGGACCATAAACACCCACCCGAGTGACCCTTATAAGACATTTTTCACATCTTTTTCCCTGTAACTTGGAAATGGTAAGTCTGAGAAGTTTCAAACTGTATTAGATATATATTCTGTGTGTAATCTTAGTATGTAACAGATTTTAAGTCTGAAGCTTTAATTTTGAAGGTCAAATTGAGGTCTCTAAAAGGCTCCCAAAGACCCAATATTTGGACTTTTTGCTACTTTTAAGCCCTGTGACTGTCAAACTATGTGACTGATAGAGCTCAAATCCTATCTGGGAAGATATTAGTATGTTATTTATATATGTGCCAAAAATTAAGGCTTTAGGAAGACATTTAACCTGTGTATGAGGACCATAAATCCCCACCCGAGTGACCATTTTTAGACATTTTTCACATATTTTGCCCTGTAACTTGGAAATGGTAAGTCTAAGAAGTTTCAAACTGTATTAGATGCATATTCTATGTGTAATCTTAGTATGTGACAAATTTTAAGTCTGAAGCTTTAATTTGAAGGCCACATTTAGGTCTCTAGAAGGCCCCATAAAGACCCAGTATTTGGACTTTTTGCCAATTTTAAGGCCTGTGACTGTTAAACTATGTGACTGATAGAGCTGAAATCTCATCTGGGAATACATTATTATGTTCTTTTTACATGTGCCAAAAATCAAGGCTTCAAGTAGACATTTAACCTGTGTATGAGGACCTTAAACACCCACCTGAGTGACCCTTTTAAGACATTTTTCACATATTTTGCTCTGTAACTTGGAAATGGTAAGTCTGAGAAGTTTCAAACTTTATTAGATACATATTCTATGTGTAATCTTAGTATGTAACAAATTTTAAGTCTGAAGCTTTAATTTGAAAGCCACATCGAGATCTCTAAAAGGCCCACAGAGACCCAATATTTGGACTTTTTGCCACCTTTAAGCCCTGTGACTGTTAAACTATGTGATTGATGGAGCTGAAATCCCATCTGGGAATGCATTATTATGTCCTTTTTACATATGGCGAAAATCAAGGTTTTTAGTAGACATTTAACCTGTGTATGAGGGCCATAGACACTCGCCCAAGTGCCTTTTTGGACATTTTTTCCGTATTTTGCCCTGTTATTTGGAAATGCTTAGTGTGACAAGTCTTAAACTGTATTATATATAATTTTTGTTTGTTATGTATGTCCCCCAAAAAGTTTCAGATCTGTAGTTTAATTGCTAAGGTCTCTTTAACAATTGTAAAATGCCCACAGAAACCCAATTTATGGACATTATGCCACTTTAAAGCCCAGTAACTGTCAAACTATGTGGGTTATAGAGCTGAAATCTTTGAATTTTTAAAAGGAAATGCCTGTCTATTTAAATTTTGAATATTAATAATGTTATGGCTATCTTAGTCTTTTAAGAACTTATTTTTGTGTGTTATACCTCTGCTTGCTGAGTTTTTAACTTTTTAAAATGAAACTGGTTAAACGCCGGTTAAACATATTCAAGTAGACAAAATGGACACTTTAAGTGAGCTTTAAGTCCCAATATTAATGAAATTATATCCGTATGTAGTAAAACTAGGGGATTTTTAACCCTCAACTAGCCCAGTTTTATTCAACTTGCCTCAGTTAATTTTGACACAGCTCCTACAGTTATGAACTCATTTCAGTTGATAATCACATACTTAAAATTCTCAATTCTTTTTGTATTTGAGTACCCCTTTTATATAGATTGTTTGTTTACCATTTATGCTGTAGCACTCCATCTCTTTGAGAGAACATGTAAACTGTGTAAAAAAGATGTAGAAGATGAGATACATTTTGTTTGTGTTTGTCCAGCTTTAGAGCTGATTCGTATGAAATATTTCAAAATTTTAAATATAGATAAATCTGAATTATTAATAGATCAATTATCAAGGGTATTAACTCATATGAATGTCAATATGGTTATTAATTTTATTTTTGATTTGTGGCAAGAAAGAAAAAGTAAATTATATTGTTAATTTTTATGTATTGAATTGCTGTCTTTATTTACTGTATCTTACCTCAAAATATGTTTGCTCTGTTTGTTATTAACTCTCTATTTAAAGTGACTTATAAGCCCATATAGGGCTGGGTATTACTTCAATAGTTTTTGTATAATCCTTGTCAACATAATACATGTCACTATAATAAACTAATAAACTAAACTAAGTCCCAACCCACATCCCCCACCCGGATTCCCCCCACCCACCTCTGGGACCTCCATTTATATTGAGTGACACTAAATAAACAAAGGTATTTAATGATATCAGATGAGAAACAAAGACCTCAATGGGGTTGCAGATCTTGTGTAATAGTGAGAGAGGTGTGGAGAAGGGGAGAGGGGTGGGGGTGGGAGGTGGTGGGCTTCATTACATATAACACAAAGGGGAGTCAGAACTGAGATTGTGTCACATATTTAGGTTGCATATATATGGACCACATATATAGGTATAGAGGAAATGAATAACTGAAAACAATTTGCAAATTCTAAAAATAATATAATAAAATAATAATATAAATAATTTTTTTTTAAATAATATTTTATTTGTGAACAAATATAGAAACAGATATGCGCTTTTGGGATTATGAATTTTAGAATGGACATTGAATCATCAATCATTTAAATACTTTGAAGGAAGATTGAAAAGTATGATGAGTTGAGTTAAAAATAATATTTTATTTGTCAACAAATATAGAAACAGATATGCTCTTTTGGGATTATTATTTTAGAATGGACATTCAATCATCAATCATTTAAATACTTTGAAAATAGGTTTAGAGTTATCATTGCAGGAAGATTGAAAATATAATTTGAGTTATGTATTCGGCGTCTGGGGATACACCATCTTCCTTGGAAGATATAAACAGAGTAGATTGATGTGCTGAAGTTCATATAATAATGGGTAATTATGTTTTTAAAAATTCCCGATCAAAACCTGTGGCGTGAGTGATGACCTGTCTGGGGATATGTTGGCGCCGAGTTGGCCCAATCTAGTTTAGTTGTGAGGCCAGTATTGAACAGTCTGGTTGTGGTACAGGATTTCATTTCCTAATATTGGTGTTGTGTATAACACTACATTTCGGCATTGAAAATTTGAAACAATATTCCCACAAATAATACCCGACATATCCAGATTCTGTGTACGAGAGGCACACCATGATGCACACCTACACCCCTCAACCAATGTTCCTACCAAGTGTCAACCTTCTACACCTTACTGAATCCAAGAAATAGCCCAGACAAGATTTCAAAACTCATGGTCACTACAACAAGGTCAAATCAAGATCACACCATGATGTTGCATACCTACAATCCCTAAGCAATATCTCTACCAAGTATCAACTTCCTACATTTTACAGTTTCAGAGATATTGCCAGACAAAATTTAAAAGGTCAAGGTCACTAATGCAAGATCAAAGGTCAAATCAAGGTCATACCATGACGTTACACACCTACAATCCCCAACCAATGTCCCTCCCAAGTATCAACATCCTACATCTTACAGTTGCAGAGATATAGCATCCACAAGATTTTCAAACTCAAGGTCACTACAGCAAGGTCAAAAGTTAAATCAAGGTCACACCATGACATTGCACACCTACACCCCCAACCAATGTCCCTACCAAGTATCAACTTCCTACACCTTATGGTTTCCGCAATACAGCTCAGACAAACTTTTGCCCGCCCGCACGCCCATCTGGACACCATGAGTGAAAACAGTACCCTGATAAGGGCTATGGGCTAAAAATGAAGACAGTTATCTATGCAAAATTTTATTTTAAAAAACTCTGAGACAATGTTTACCAAAATACATAGCTTTCCATTGAGTATTTACTGTTTGTGACGCATGTATACTTTTTTATTCCCAATATACTTTAAACTAATATATGTACCCCATAGGCTATGGAAAAGAATAATTCAAAAATTCAGTCTAAAGAATTCAGTTTAAAGAATGTTACAATAAAAAGTTTGCCAACTTCAATGTGCTTATTCAAGTTTTATACCCTCCATATAGTGAACAAATTGGAAAATTACTGTTAGGAAATGGTAAGGGTAATTCGCTATAAAATAAAAAAATAATAATAATTACACAGATTCTTTTGATAAATACCTAACTTTTGAAAATCAAAAATCCTGTAAATTACAAAAATAGCAATTATGTATTTGTCAACACATTTTGACTTTTCCGGAAATATTTCAAATTTCCCCCACCAATCAAAAAGAAAAGATAATAAAAAATAACCTCCTTCGCCTGTAACCTGTAAATTATGTTCATAGTAAATTAAAATGAGAAATCTGGCTTCCTTTTTCTCCCAAACTAAACATCATGAAAACAAGCAAACATTCACTGCAAAAGTATATGAAACAATTTGAAATCTGGTAACTACTAATTGAATAAAAAATTCTTCAGAATCTCTGTACAAACAATCGAAACTACAATACTAACTGAAAAAATATCCATACATAAATGAGATCACAATGACTAGTCAAAACCTTTCAATCCTCCACTATTGATAGCTTACAAGCTACATCTGTGTAAACCAATACTAATCTATTGTCTTTCACTACACCTAAAGTTGTAACTTCAGAGCCTCAAAAGCATTACTCATAAATACTCAAATATTTATTAATATGACAGCATTTCTTTATCATCAAATTTTGATCAAATTTCTGCTTTCTAAACTCCATATAGGGATTATTCCTCCTCTCTCATGTACACATAAACACTAAACAGTGTAATGTGAATACAACTATTTTAATTTTCATTTTACTATCATTTTAATGTTACCTTAATGTATTACAATTACATATTCACCATTAATAAAACACATTATCCTGCAATAAAGAGATGACATAAAACAGAGTTACTGTTATTCAATTGGGTGAAACAAAACATGCTCTGGTTACCCAACATCCAGTTACTATGTGAGGTCTCTTTGTCACAAATACACATTTTCTTGAAACATTATGAGGGATTTCTGTTCAGCAGGTAATACACTGATGTGAATTAAGTTACTAGTGTAAGAGTTGGGGGTTACTTGAGATAAATGCATAAACTCGGATCCATATGACATACCCAAGTGTGTTATTAAAAACCTGCCAAAAACTTCCATCCTTGTGTTATCAATTTATAGCAGTGATGGTGAATTGAAAGGCATTTATCACTTCTGCTTTACAAAATAATGAATTCTGTGGATCTGAAAAATGTTTACAACTTTAACCATCGGTTAAATGGGAATGAAAGCAACTGAAGGAAAATACAATACACAGGTACTTATGAATGGAACAGTTCATATCCTGTTTACTTATCGAGTGGCAAAATTTACTTTCTTTTCCAAATTCCACAAAATATTTATAAATTTATATTCTTTAATTGACCAGGGCCATTTCGATCCCTATTTACTCAAAGAGTACTATATATATTACTATATATTGTTTATCAACTCAGTGGCACTTTTTTATGACCTTCTTAATTCCTAATATTATTTATAAATTCATATATTCTGCTCACTCATTCAGCGGTCAATGTATAGCCTCTGTACAGTAATTGAGTGGTACAGTTTATATCACATGTTTCTTAAGTGAAGTCCAGATCAGTCGGTTTATTCAGAGATACAGTTCATAATCCTGGTCTATTTACTCATTGGTACAGTACATATCCAGTTTGTTTATACAGTGGAATATTTTAAATCACCTTTTCTGTTTATTCAGTGGTATGATCCATATCTTCATCCATTTGTTCACTAATATAGACACCCTGTCTGTTTCTTCAGTGGTACTGTTTGTATCTTCTCTCTATTTGTTCAGTTGCACAACTCATATCACTGAGAGGTACAGTTCAAGTTCTCCCCCATTTCAAAACTGAATGGTATATGACATATCAGCTTTGTACTCTGTAATTTAACCTTTCATGTATGTTTATTCAGTAGTACAGTTCATATCCTGTCTGTTGTATTCAGTGGTGTAGACCATACTCCCCACGCACTCACTGAGTGGTACAATTCAAGTTCTCCCTCATTTCAAAACTAAACGGTTTATGACATATCAGCTTTGTACTCTGTTATTTAACCATTCATATCTGTTTATTCAGTAGTACAATTCATATCCTGTCTGTTGTATTCAGTGGTGTAGACCATACTCCCCACGCACTCACTGAGAGGTACAATTCAAGTTCTCCCTCATTTCAAAACTAAATGGTTTATGACATATCAGCTTTGTACTCTGTTATTTAACCATTCATATCTGTTTATTCAGTAGTACAATTCATATCATGTCTGTTGTATTCAGTGGTGTAGACCATACTCCCCTCGCACTCACTGAGAGGTACAATTCAAGTTCTCCCTCATTTCAAAACTAAATGGTTTATGACATATCAGCTTTGTACTCTGTTATTTAACCATTCATATCTGTTTATT
This sequence comes from Sabellastarte sp. h YS-2021, assembly GCA_964017235.1. Classification (NCBI taxonomy): domain Eukaryota; kingdom Metazoa; phylum Annelida; class Polychaeta; order Sabellida; family Sabellidae; genus Sabellastarte; species Sabellastarte sp. h YS-2021. Next base: position 135,368,668 of record OZ024927.1, on the reverse strand, counting down.
CAGTAGTACAATTCATATCCCGTCTGTTGTATTCAGTGATGTACTCACTGAGTGGTACAGTTCAAGTTCTCCCCCATGTCCTCTGCATACTTATTTGACAGCAGTTCCCTCATCTTGTCCACCTCTGTCCTAAGTTCTTTCACTTTGGTCAGTTTGAATTTGAGAGACTGAAGATTGTCACCCGGTAGTTCTGTCACATCAAATTCACTCACGGAAGTGGCTGAAACAGTACAAATTATTGCAAATTTGGTACAAAGGTAATATAAAAGTTTTAATGGGGTTATCTATTGCTGATGCATCTATGTGGTCAGTAGTGTGGTGGAATGATTCAATGTGTACTCTATCAATAGTCAGAGACAGTGTGACATTGCAGCAGTTCATTGACTAGTTTAAATACTAGTAATTGATTACCTGACAGAAATCTTAATTTCCTAAAAGAAACTTAACAGCCAGGAGTCTTTTTCTTGGGTGTGTTTTTAACTTAATTTAAACCATTTTTATGCAATGCACTGAAGGTTTAACTTGGTTTAAGTCAACATCTTCACAGGAAATGGGTATTTTTGGCAGATACTAAATATTTACAACATGTGATATTCATACAAGAGAGATGTACACTGCACGGGAAAAGTGTCTTGTGATATAATGACCAGTCAAATAAAGCTCAATAAGTCATAAATGATTCTTACTCAATCTTCAGTGTAAAAACTGGTGATTAATCGATCTGGATAACTGGGGGTTGATTGTGAACACTAATACAATGTCTGTAATTATAGAAATGTTAAGATTCATGTCACCCCAGTCTGCTGGTGGGGCAAACCAGTACAGGGTATACTGTAACCTATAGACCTTCAGCAATGTTACATTCAACAAGTTTTATATTTGTCTAAATAAGCAACTGCCATTTATTGACACAACCCATCCCACAAAAGTCTCACCTCGGATTCCCAGCAGCACTGATATGTTGGGGTCCTGGCCCTCTGCACATTGCACACAGATCTGTACAAGAGACTGCAGCTCAGCAAAACACACAGCCAGTTCCTTCATCAGTCGCCTCTCAAGTTTCTTTGCTTCTCCTATAAAAGGAATATTTAACCTTGAATTGTTGTACAGTACATAGCCAGATGTTGGTAAAAGATTGCAGCTCAACAAATATTACAGGGATCTCATCAGCTGCTTCTTGACTGCATTGTGAGGTTTTAATGTTGGGATAAATATTTGTAATATGTCAAATATTAAAGTTCAGCACCACATACATCAAGGTTTTCATAGGGAGTCTTTCACGTTATTGGTGCAATTGTGAAAATGTAATATACTGGCTTCAGTTTAACATTACGTTGATTAGAATATTATATAGGTCAGATCCTGGTGATGGGTGGTTGATTGGATGGAGAAAGGCAGTGAAACTAGCTGGCCGGGATTATGAATTGTAATCCAGATGGTATCTGAAATGGCAGACGTGATCCTCTTTTGTTAAGGCATTTAAGTCATTCCCAGATTACAACTGTTGCTTAATTATGAAAGTGGATCAGCACTGCCAAAGAAACTCCTCTAAAGGGTGTTGTTACTTGAAATATTTTCAATTGTATCATTGGCCTTGTGATGTTCTTAGAAATACCTTAAAAGCAAGTGATGATTCTCTCAAATTTGTGCAGGTACTTAAACTACTCTCTTCCAAGAATTTCCATATGTTATAATTATGCTACAGATCAAACTAAGAAACTGTTAGATAAAACCTACCTGTGTGTTGATTTTCAAATTCCTTCACCTTATCTTTCAACATGATATTTTGCTCCAGCAGATCTTGATTTTGGGATCCCAGCTGACAAAATAAACAACAAATTTATATCCAATATGATGAAGACATAAGAAAAGTAAATATGAACCTTTACCAGAGGGTGGACCATAACCAGTGTACACTGATAACCATCAAACTTTTACAATAAATAAGGCTGCACCAAGCAATGTACTGATTGCACAACTGCAAGAATACATCATGTTCTAATCTGAACTATTCTTTCAGAAAATGCATAAATATAAGATTACATATAGTTAAACAAAACAGTTATCAGGATTTAACCATACAACAATTTATTTATTAAGCTTGTGTCAAAAAGTGTTTCCCATTTTCTTCTCGAGTCCCTTTTTAAATTAAGTTCTTTGTTTCTCTTCTCTTACAAAGACTGCCAAAATACTCTATATCTCATATCTTTTCACAAACTCTTTGAGTTCCCAAGTATCTAATGCAAAGTGGCCTAGTAGTTATCAAGTTTTACATATTCATTTGGCTCTTAACTGTGTGTCCATGATTGAAATACAACTTATGAGATTTTGAAGGAATGCGCATAGCCGGTGCCAGTACAGCTGTAGAAATTCAAAGTTGATGTGACAATTAACTTTGACCTCCTTGTGTTGGACCTCTCTAAAATATCCAAGTCTTGCTTTAAATTTTTATATAAAAATGTAAACTGTATTTATTTACGCTTTATTTATTACAGTTTACTGGCTACAGATTTTCTTGATCATGTAGATATGAAAATGCACATCAAATTTTGGTATTGATGGGATTACTCCAAGAAAACAAATAGGTTTTGTGTTGGAAACCAGCTGAGTTCCATAAATTTTAAAACTGATACTATATATTTGCAAACATCATTTCCAAATTTTCATATCATAATATTGCTTTCTGTTTTCAGCCTTATAAAGCAGACATATTATTCTGATCTTTGGGTGTTTACTTCACATGGTTTAGCAGCTGTATATAGACAGAAAATCAATATCAAACCTCTTTAACAGACATCCTGAGTTTTTTGAGATGGCCGTCCTTCTCATTCATCTCCTCCCTCAATGCACTCACTGACCCCTCATCCTGACTCAGCCTTTCCTCCAGTCTCGCCACTTCTTGTTGGTGCTGTACCTCTGCCTGCTGAAGCCTCTTGTGTTGCGCATCCAGCAGCTAATAAAAACAAACACACCAAAAGCGTGTAGAAAATATCTGGTGTCTTTTTATGGTAGACATACTTTTATTATTTTTTATTTTAACAATCTGTGTTTTTAAAAACTTCCTCTAAATACACCATTAAAGACCTTCAGGAAAAGAAATAAACTCTTTGTGTCACAATGTATCACAATTTCAAGTGAGACCTTGGTTTTTTAAGTTCATCAAACCCTGTTTATACTAGGCGCAATCAATAACACAACCATCAAACCCTGTATTGTAGTTTTGAACTTTAATTCTTTCAAACTATTACCTTTCTTTGGTTTTGTTGCACCCTGAATTTTACATATATGGTTTTATTTGAATTTAAGATCTTCCTTTGTTTTTGCCTTTTCTCATTGTATATTTTACACTTTTTTAGCTTTGTTTTTCTGTCAAACTCTTACTTTTTTAGCCTTGTCACACTCTGTTTTGAGTTTCCTGTTCTCATCCTCCAGTTCTATCAAGTCTTCCTCAGGGATGCTGGCACCTTCAGATCTCAGCTTACACACCTCCTCTGCCAGACTGTCCCTCTCATTCTGAAACAATACAAATATAACATAGTCCCTGTCTCAAAACCAAACACTCACTGATTTTACTCAGTATTGAAACACTTTACAGACCAGGGATACTCCATTAAGGACATGTAATTCTCGTTGAAGGATCATCAGTCACTAATATTCTTAATCTTAGAATTATTCCAATTCTTAGAATTTTCTCAGAAAATTCTTAGAATAAGGAAAATTTCAAAGATAAATTTTTTTTTATTTAAGGGAATTTTTAGCATTAGTATTTTGGTTGTCAATCTACGTAAAAGTACGATTTGTGGAACTCAAGGTATTGCAAATTCATTTTTTATGGAATTTTTTTCAAATAATTATTTATCTTACTCTGAAGACATTTTTCTCATTCTCAAATTTTTCTCAGAAAATGCCTATAAGAAACTTCATATTCTTAGAATAAGAATGTCAATGAAATGGGTCCTGGAATGGTGTTTCCTTAAATACACCGCAGTCAAAACCGAGAAAAATGCAAGAGAAATGTTGGAATCTGGAATGCTGGTGTTATCTACCCAGGCATTAATCAATTTATTTAATTAAGAGGCCATTTTCACACTATTTCATATTCAGAATGTAAGTCATGTTGGAACAAGAGTTCAGCATCCATGAACGGGCACTGTATCAGCTAATACAGGTTAATAATACCCCAGACATTGCAAGTATTGCAGTATGTCACAAAAGAGTATTTGTCAGGCTGTCAGGCACTAGCTTCACTGTACCAGCAAAACATAATGACTCCTTTGAGATGATATAGTTATATATTCTATTTTTGAACATGGCACATACATAATTATACTCATGGAGGTGAAAAATGCTTCAACAGTGCGTAAAATTCAAACATGTAAAGTGTGTCTTCATAAGTTAAGTTGAAATGGATTTTTATTTAATATCTTAAACTTCCTCACCATGAAAAAAAAACATTAGATATTTGAAAATTTTATCTTTCAATATTTTGATGTCATTTATATCTATTGTTGTTTAACAATAGTTTATAAATTTTGGGATAAAAATATTTCTATTTTATTAAAAACCTGTATTAGACAAAAATTCACTCATAAAACAGAAGTCAAACAAGCATTAAACAGATGTACAGCTGAACAAATACAGACATAAAGCAACAATAAACAAAACAGTCAGTGTAATTGTTTTACTGTTTCCTTTCAGTGGATGAATTTATGCCATTTTCTGTCCAAATCGGGAACAAACTTCCACTAATGTGCATACAAAGAATTTTTGTCAAGTTTATGGAAATATGCATTTCATTGCCCAAGATGTCTTCAATTTTATCTGAGAATTGAATAGTTTATAAATTTAAAATGTTATAGGTAAATTTCAAGATGTGCATTAATTGAAACAAAATAATGGCTTGACAATGAGTTAGTGTTTACTCAATTATTCTTTCAATGTGGCTTGAAAACAGCATTTTAATTGTGGGTAGATATCGTTTTCAATTATTAATACAGATGGTGTGGTATAACTGCACTCGTGATAAGGCAAACAGGTATCAGACTTGATGCTACCAGATAAAAACTTACAAATAGCTGCAATTTTAATGTTCTTGCTTCTCTCTACATTATAAAATTAAATATACAAATACACATATATTCTTAATGATTAAAATTATAACGATAAAGGCAAATCTAATTTATTGGGGTATTTTTCTCCACAGTGAATGGTGAACACAACAACTGCGAGACTTTTAAGTTGAGATGTTACAGCCATATGATCTAATTTAATCTAATATGAACTTTTACAGCACTTTATAGCCATTAATTGACAGACTCTAAGGTGAAGCTAAACACAAACAAATTTGCAAATTTAATAAGTAAATTAAATTTTTATAAGTTAATACCCTATCCAATGGACAATTGCTAATCCGGTCGGCGCAGACCGGCCCGCCAAACGCCAGAAAAAGACGTCCTGTGTTTCCACCGGCTGGCCGGTCCCAGTACTGTGCATTCGCTAGGTGGCGCATGGTACTTCCTTCCTGTCTAGACAACCTGACGTCATATCATCTTTTTCGTTGTCTAAACCTATTAGAGCCCTAGTAAGCTGATAGCGGGGTCGGTGGGAGGGTCTTGTGTGTCCATTGGATAGGGTATTAACATATAAAAATTTAATTTACTTATTAAATTTGCAATTTTATTGCGTTAATACTTCCTATCCAATGGACAATTGCTGAATAACTACCGCTTGGCCGGCGGGTAAGTTACTAGGGACTTATGTGAACTCACAAGTAATAGCAAATTTTAACCTACGGTCTAGGCTGACTTCGTCAGGAGACCTATAGGCCCAGGCCTGGGTTGACCTTAAGGTCAGGAAACCCTGTAAGGCCATGGTCGGTTGCCAGCAGCTGGTTACCCGGGGCTATACCGCCGTTGCCCCCCCCCCCCCCCTTTTTTGCAGACCTGCTCTGAGGTAGGGGAAGAGAGGGATGAGTTCAGTCCCAGAATGCAAATAAACCTCCCAAAGGAAGCACGCCACACTTAATTCTTATGTACATGAAGAAACTGTTTATACATCTATACAAATCTCCTCAATCTAAGGGCCACTTGTGGATCTGCTGAGCAGCCACTACCGAGCCCAATTGGTAAAGCTCTGAATCAGCCCAAGCCCCGCCCTTCAGATAGAACTATGTGAAGGTATTATGTGACTTCAGTGGCAGGCTGACAAGACTGTATCCAAGGAAACTCCCGACTGGAAGACCTTAGAAGCATCAAAGGCCCTGACATCATGGGCTTTAACCTGATGTAAAGTGGGGGGCCTCCTGGTCAGAGAGCTCATAACATAGGATCACAGTCTGCTTGATCCAAGAGGAGATAGTGGCAGGTGAGATGTCTTTGTCAAAACCTTTCTTAAAGGAGACAAAAACCACCTCCTTATTCTGCCCGAGGTCCTGTCCAAATAGTAGCGCAATGCTCTGACTGGACAGAGGGACCTGTCAGACTTGAGGGATCTATCCAGAGTTGGGGCCAGGGCTGTTATACCCCTGGGGCCACACTGTCTGGACCCTCTTTGGCCAGCTGATTCTTGGGGAGAAAGCTGGGTGACGGGTACAGGGACACCTTGACCAGTCGGACTGGTGTCTAATATTTCTGTTTGCCAAGCATATATCTCACTTCTATTCTTGCCCGACCCCAGGGCCAAGAGGAAAACTGTCTTGAAGGTCAAATGCTTCAAGGAGGCCTCTTTAATTGGTTCAAAATGACCCTTGTCAGCTGGTGCAAAAAACCAGGGAGAGGTTCCAGGAGGGGATTCCCTTCCGGCCTTTGGGTCTGTCTCAGTGGAAACTATCCAGGAGACGAGTGAGATTTTCATCCTTACTGATATTGACGGGCGAATTTCCCAGTCTATCAGCAATGTCTGACCTGTAACCATCAATGGTGCTGGGCTGCAACTTCCTGTCCTGAACTAGGTACATAAGGAAGTAAGCAACTAACTTACAGGAGGGGCCCCGAAGTCCACCTGATGAATGATACATCACTTGTAAAAATGGCCCACTTGCCTCATAGACTGATCTGATTGATCCCCTTTGAGGAGCCTCAACTCTTGCTGCCACTGCCTCAGACAAGCCCTGCTCCTCGATTGCTGAGGCTCTAGGAGCCCTGCATGGATATTAAGGTTTGTCAGATTTCTGTGAGGGATCTGATTGAATGGCTGGCAACAGGTTGCGCATATTGTGCAGGCTCAGTGGGATTTGGCTGGACGTAGCCACTAGATCCCAAAACCAAGGCATGTTGGGCCACCCCGGAGCAATCAGAATGATTCTCTTACATGGGGAGTCTTGCAACTTCTCCACCACTTTACCCACTATGGCTGATGGTGGGAAGGTGTATGCTTCCTGATCCTACCATGGCAGACTGAGCGAATCCACTGCTGTGGCCAGGGGATCTGTTACTGGTGACACCAGGGCAACTTGTTGTTGACTAAAATGGCAAATAAGTCTATTTGAGGCCTCTGCTGCCTGTTGCATATTGCTTGGAAGACCTCCTGAAGGAGAAACCACCCTTTGAGTGGTCAGGCCAGCTTGTCTGCGACCACCCGCAGCCGGCCTGGAATGTGTCGGGCTTTGAGAGTTACTTGATTTCTGGTGCACCAGGTCAAGATTCTCCATAGTAAAGCACAAAGTGGGCCCGACCTCATGCCTCCTTCCTTGTTAATGTATGACACCACTGTGGTGTTGTCCGTCTCTACAAGTACTATCTTGTGTATGCAGAGGTCTTGGAACTCTTTTAAGGCTAGAAAGACTGCCTTGAGTTCTAGATGATTCATATGCAACTTGCTTCCCGGAAGGAACCGGGTGCCTCTTGTAGTGCGTTCATTTAAGTGAGCACCCCACCCTGGTTGTGATGTATCTGTAAAAATTGCAGATCATAGTTTATTTGGGAGTAATGGTTGGCCTGTAAGGACATTGTCCTCTTGCAGCCACCATTGTAAATGTGGGTGCAATCACCTTGGTATTGGAATCACCTTTTCTAGTGACTCTGCCACTGTATAGGTCTCCTATGAAGTCTGTCTAGGTGAACTTACTTCCTGTGGCTGTTAGTAAACCTATCTGACATGAACTGCTGGACCGGACAAGCCAGTAGTGACAGTATTTCTAGTATTTGGTCCTGAAGGTTTTGCCAATGGTCCGGTATAGGTCGGACCCAACTGGCCTCGAGGTCGAACTGGTAACCTACAAGGTCAAAGACCTGTCTTTGGTTCCAGTTCTGATATTTCTAAATTCACCAGCCAACCTGACACTTGCATATTTTACTAGATCTAGTGTATGCTGTAGACAAAACTGATGGGATGTGGCTTTAACCAACTAGTCAACTAAGTACTGGTGGGTTATTATACCCTTGTGTATGGCCATCGGTTTCAACTTCTTGCTACTACAGTTAGATCCATGGTGCAGAGGACAGACCGAAGGACAGTGCTTTGAACTGGTATGCCTGACCCTGGACATGAAATTTGATATGTCCTGGACTGTTCCTGTATTGACAGATGGAAGCAGGTGTCCTTGAAATCTATTGAGGTAACCCACTTCCATTGTTGGAGGGTGGTCCTGATGGCCTCCGAAAAGTTTGGTTGCTCAGACCTACAATAGGTCTCCAATGGTTGTGTGGTTTTGGAACCAAACAAGGTTGAAGAAACCCAGAGATTTTGAATTGGACCGACTGCATCTTGTCCATAAACTGATGTAATGCCTCTGGCCAAAATAGGTTCCTGTGAGGATGTACACAGCAGTTTATAAATTGGGTGACCTTGTCAAAACCAAGTGTAGCCCACCTTTAAACATTTGTACTACCTAGGGTCCAGCCCCCAAGGCTTCCTAAATTCCTAAACGGGTTAGTCTGGACCCTACAGCCAGGATGTGTGCCACATTTGGGACATTTGATAGTCTGACCAGCATTTCTGTCCCTCCAGTTCCGGACACTGGTCCGATCTGGGGACAATGATCCAAGCAACACAGGCTCTCTGTTCTTGCTGTGGTCCAGTCCAGTGGGGCTGACACAATTTTTCACATTTAAAGGACTCTTGCCCCAGGGTAGCACCCTGCAAGGTGCAGTATTTACAGAGTAAATTGTCATTTATGAGATGGAAGAACTTGTCTGACTGTTGACCACTGACTGGTCTAAGAATTCTCTGTAATCAAATTTACCTTGGGCAAACTGGTCCGGTACCAGGTCTCCATAACCGGTAATTTACCGTAAACAGTAATTCTCTGTAACTGGTGAAAAATTGGCAGACTGAGGTCACCAAGGAATGTAGAAGACTACTGGAATTTATTCTTTTTTTTTTTTTTTTTTGTTTTTTTGTAGCCAGTTGGGGTGAAGCATTTTACAGTTAGGACTGTGTAGTCACCACCCAATCAGCAGACTTGGTAACCAGAAGATTGAAACCATATGTAGCCAATTGCTAAAGCAAGTGTACAAGGCTGTATAGTCGGTACCAGTCAGTACACTCTGTAACCATTTGTTGAAGCCAGTATACAAGGTTGTGTAGCCGGTACTAGTCAGTAAACTCTGCAACCGGTTGTTGAAGCAAGTGTACAAGGCTGTGTAGCCGGTACTGGTCGGTAAACTCTGCAACCGGTTGTTGAAGCAAGTGTACAAGGCTGTGTAGCCGGTACTGGTCGGTAAACTCTGCAACCGGTTGTTGAAGCAAGTGTACAAGGCTGTATAGCCGGTACTGGTGGGTACACTCTGTAACCAGTTGTTGAAGCAAGTGTACAAGGCTGTATAGCCGGTACTGGTCGGTAAACTCTGCAACCGGTTGTTGAAGCAAGTGTACAAGGCTGTATAGCCGGTACTGGTCGGTACACTCTGTAACCAGTTGTTGAAGCAAGTGTACAAGACTGTGTAGCCGGTATAACCAATTGCTAAAACAATTCTTTTGTGTTGAATTCAGCCATTAATAAAAAAGTGTTTCTTTGAACGCACGTCTTATTTGTAGCTTTGACAGTTGTTGGGAAAGCCCTTGTGAGCTATATTTAGAAACAATTGTTGGTCGGTGTCACGTGACCAGCTTGCTGGTCGGAGGGACAATGTGATTGGCTGATTGGAGATGATGATCTGCTTCGTGAACTGGTCGGTGAATCACGTGACCAACTTCGGGGATATGCCCTCACTAGATGCGTTCTTTCCTTATATCAAACTGAAGCAAGCTTACTGGTCGACTGATGCCTGTATCAGAGAAGTCTGTACCAGTACGCTGCAGGTGGATTACAGGAACTAAAACTGGAATCACAGAAGACGTGAGTGCAAAGAATGTACTTCCGACCTTCTTGTTCGGTGAATCACGTGATAAACTTCGTGACTGGTCGGTGAAAACACGTGACCAACTTCGTGAAGACACGCGATTGGCTGACTGGATATGACGTCAGAGGTCGCGTTCTTTTTTGCTGGCCGGTCGGCTGATGCTTTACAAGCAGAGAAGTCTCGACCAGTGCACTCTGTAGATGAAATTCCTGGCCGGTCTGAAGTCGGTTCTTCTCAGCCGGCTGTACACTCAAACCAGTTTCCTGGCCATCCACTGCCCTTACTACCGACACAATGGTCGGGTCCATAAGGGTGGGACTGAGAGTGACAAAGATTTCTTCTGTGTAGTAAATACTGGAGAGGTCGGTTGAAGAGATCTGAAGAATTCACCTCTTGCTTCTGATGAAAATATACTCGAGCTAGGCTGGTGTGACTGATGCTTTACAGCAGAGAAGTCGGTACCAGTGCGCTCTGAAGAAATCTGAAGAATTCATTGCTTCTGATTAAAAAACATCAAAAACTCGAGCTGGGCTGGTGTGACTGATGCTTTACAGCAGAGAAGTCTGTACCAGTGCGCTCTGATGAAGAATGCACCTTTCATGGGGAATCCCCTTTATTTACAGTGCTCAAAAATACGTAGACTGAGGTTTTCCGTGATTTCTAAGATGTTTCTATGGTGACTGTAGCTGGAAGGTTATAGATGGTACATTCAAAACAAAAGACACGGATAAAAATACCTGTAAGTAGTATATCCATAATTCCTCAATAAAGTCGATCTGCCCCTAACAACACAATGGTTGAATGGGAGGAAACTAGCAAAATGGCTGCCTTCATATTTCCCGCCGATTACTGCCCTATCATCAACAAAAAATTGAGTCAACTAGGGAGCGTTTCCAGCAGATTTCTAAAAGTATATCCGTGCTTGATCAGAAGGTAACACTTCTACACTGAAAATATCCACATATAAGGTTGAAAATCCGTCATAATGCACACTTTTGCTTAAAATATCTGGAGATGTTGAAAACACGTCTGCACAGTACACGCGCCAAACGAAAAAGATGATATGACGTCAGGTTGTCTAGACAGGAAGGAAGTACCATGCGCCACCTAGCGAATGCACAGTACTGGGACCGGCCAGCCGGTGGAAACACAGGACGTCTTTTTCTGGCGTTTGGCGGGCCGGTCTGCGCCGACCGGATTAGCAATTGTCCATTGGATAGGAAGTATTAACGCAATAAAATGAAACATGCATTAAATATCTTTCACATATATTTTTTTTATCTCTCAACGAGATAAAAGAAAACATTATGTGTCAGTACTGTTATGCTGTTCTGCAGTTTCACAAGATTATAGCAGTTCAAACATCTGTTTATTCCTGAAGCATATAGTTGTGACTATAGTATCATCTAACAGAAACTTGCAGTTACCTGCAGCTGTTCAATGCGTTCTCTTAATTCTTTCTCGGTGTGTTCCAAGGATTCAATGAGCCCATCTCTGGAAGTCAACCCCTTGTTGGTCTCTTTCAGCCTCTTCTCTAACTCCTGTGCCCTGTGTTTGTACTTTACCTTGTCTTCCTTCAGACTTCTAATGTACAGCATGCATTAAGGACTAAACTTTGTAAAAGGAGGGAATTTGGTTACTAATTAAACCTTTAAATGAAATAAAAAGATATTTTGAAATTTGCATGTCTCCGATAATGAAATTTTACACAGACATTTCATTTGCTGGACAACTCACATGTGTGCAGAATAAGACTGATGAGACTAAGAATGTGCTGTGACAACTGACAAAACTGACAAGAGATGTTTTTCACAATAACTATTGCTGGTGTCAACATGTCACCTTCACATGTGACCTATTCTGTGTTGCTTTTATGTAGGGCTGTCATGAGCTGTAATTTTGTAATTAGATATATTACAATATTACTCAACTTGTCAAAGAGGACACTTTTCTTTTTTTTTTTCCTCTTGGGGAGGCGGGAACAACAAAAGTGTGCCACTTTTCCTTTTCCCTTGCAATACTTAACTGAATATTCTGAAAACTGTCACTGTTAAATGAGTAAACAGTACTCCTTCTTAATTCTGTACCCAAATTAATAATTCACCAAATGTTTTACAGAATACTCTTTAATAAGCCCACTTTGGTTCAGCTAAAACATGCAACAAATTTAAAAATCAACATATAGAGTTAAATTTTACATGTGTAAAATTAGGTTGGGACCTTTAAAATCATCCTTATTAGCATGTACGCAACTAAAACTTTCTCACGTGAAAAATCAAAACTGATTATTCTTTTGGCCTACTACACAATGCTGCTACAACAGGCAAGGTATCAGATTACATAACTTTAACCTCTAGCAATAATGAGTCCACCAATGAAAGATGCTGAACAAAAACATGTTAAGCATACATTTGGCTGCTTATAATAATGATAACCATTTAAAACTTTACACTGAATATCTGTGTTGCTTATGAAAGGATATCTCTGTGTGCTTGCGGATGTGTTCATCGGCTGTGGGCAGGTCAGATAGGTAACGTTCTAAAGTGGACACTTTCTTCTCCAGATCTTCATGAGACTTCTTCAAAGCTCCACACTTTTCTTTGTACTCCATCACAACGCTGTCTCGTTCTTGTAGCTGAAAGTCAGGAGAAACATTGGATTACAATCAGCGTATTGACTTTTATAAGGTGAGTACATGTAGAAAGTGATACTTAAGTAATCCTGCAAAGATCCAAGGGTGTTGAGATAAAGCAGGATTTAATGCAATTGTAATGAATTATAAGCTAAATGAAAATAGTATTAAATTGGTACACTACATATTGTCTGAATGGAAATATCAGTTCTTCTGTGCTTTGTATTACTGAAGCAATGTTCTGAGTGATACAGAATTTATTTTTTTTTTTTGAATGAGTATTCACATGTTTCAGACATGGGTTAGGGATGGTTTAATTAGCAGCAAGGCATTGATTGAAGAATTTTTTAAACCAAAACATCAGATAATTAATTAATAATTTCTTACTTTGACAGAAATACCACTGAAAACCTCCCAAAGAGAGGCAAGACTATACACAACACTCTTGTCTCTTGTCATCTCCATGGTAAAATACACTTAAGTTAAGGCAATACCTGTTTGAGATAGTTGTAGTTGTGTTTTTAAAAAAAATATTTAGTTTCTTCTAAACTTGAAAAAAGAAATACTGAATACCAGTTTCTTTTGATGTTTAACATTCCCTCTATTTTGTATATATCTACTAGTGGTGTGAAAGGTAAACCGGTAAACCGCATTTCGTTTCGTTTAGGTAGAAATGACTAAATCCGCAAAGAATATTTAAGAACCAGTTATTGAAAACGTCATTATATTAGGCTTTCTACTGGTTAATACTTTGTCGAAACAATAAAGAACGTATATATTTGAGGAAACAGCTTACATTTTTACTTTATATTCATGGTAAATGAAGTTTACAAACTTCAAAATATCTCGCGAATCCATATTTCCTCTTGAGAAATATTGCTCATGTACGCTCGCGTAAAATTTTTTACCATATCTCTGCACACTTTCGAAATACCGGATTTCGTTCGGTTTCAAAGCCCCGGAAACCGGTTTTTATTTTCAGAACCGGTCCAACCACTAATATCTACCTTGAGAATCAATATTTTGATTGAAACAATCTTTTTCCAAATTATAAGTAAAGTACCTTATTTTCCAGTTCCTTGGTTTCTCTGTTCTTTGCTGTCACCTCTCTGTCCAGTGAACCCTTCAATTCTGACAACTCGTACTCACTTGCCCTGTTATATCAAAGTGTGTTTTTTTATGTTTCAATTGTATACAATAACATCGGTAGGCATGACACCATCACAGTAATTTTTCTTTTTCAGCCAAGTGATTCATATGTATGGGCTATTCACTATATGTGCATCAATTACAATAATATAATACACAAAAAGTATCATTCATTTAAGACTTGCTAAATTTACTAAATAAATGCAAAGAAAATTCATCAAAAATTGAATAAAATAATAGCAGATAAATTGAATATATCAAAGAAATACACAATACGATCATTTCAATAAAATTTAGTAGTAATGAATGAAATAATTGTATTTATGGTAACAATTTTTCATTTCTCAAGAGTCCATGCGATCAATTTAAATTAAAATAGATTAGTTTTGGATAACAGATTCTCTTGATGTAACATGTGAAGTAACCCTATTTAATTCTTTTCACAAAATAATAATATAATTCTATCAAAAAATTACCATGTTAAGTTCTCAGAAGAACTAGTAGAACTTTACCTAAATCTGACCTCTACGTGGTTCTATTCAGCATCAAACTGTACTGATATATACTTACGCAAGCTTCTTCTCAAGGTTGTGCAGTTCCTTTGATCTGGCTGACATGAGTTCAGTCAAATGGGCTTTTACTGAGGCATTCTCATAGTGAGCCTCCTGAAACAAATGTTACACCCGGTAAATTTATGTTTCAGATTTACAGATTTCATTGACAATGTTTTTATTTTGAACTACAATGTTATTTCTTACCTAAAACACCTGCGTGACTACTGACCAAACTTCTGTTTTCTAAATACTCAATCTCATTAACTCATTTCTACTCTCCCCCAATAACTACTGTTTCATACTAAATCAACTCCTATCTCAATTTCTTTGGATAACTGAGGTTCCACAAAGTTAATTTCAAAATTTAAACCTGTATGTGTACATGTTCATGTACACAGATACAGCTTGTGGGTGTGTCTTGTGGTGACAGGTTCAAACAGTATACACATGTAGTTACAGAAAGAGTATGTTCATATGTATGGCTTGCAGGTGTGTTTTGCGTCTTGTGTTAGTTTTCAAGCAGCAATAGGATTATGCTGCATCCACAAGCTTTCACAAGCAAAACTGGACAACAAGTTCAATAGATAGTTAAGGATATCTGGTTTCAAAATTTATATCTCATTAATTTGAACACAAAGGGGAAAAATTATCATAATCCAACCACCAATAAGAAAGTGACAGTCATTTCAAGTAATCTTATTATCTTTGTTAATTTATGTCATGCTGAAATAAAACAAATATAGACATAAGCTGCATCCACAGACCATATCTGCATGGACAAGTATATTAATGCTTTCAGCACTATAATTGTTTACCTAGTACAGTAGAATATCCATTGTTCAAATGGTTAAAAATATTTGGATTAACAACTTTTATACTAGCATTTTATTTTTAAAACATTTTAATGATGATGAAGAGGAACATGTGACATTGAGTAGAGATCTTCAGGTACAATAAGGAATATTTGTGCTGTTCTTTACTGAAAACAGAGAGAGTGAGAAAAAGCAGGATGTCTTATAAAAGCGTTCAATATACAAAACTTTTGATTGAGTGAAATTAGAATTGAAAGATGCAGATGAAAGCCTTCCTTAACAGTCTGACTCAGTCAAAACATTATAGCCATATGTCCAAAATTAAATATACAATTTTATAATATTTACATACATTTAAGCATTATGTATTTATGTTTTAAACTACAATTCCAAACAGATGAATAAAGAGGCAATGGAAGTGGAAACAATATGGTAAGAATACATTCTTACACAAAAAGTTTTTTATTAAAATTATGTATCAGCATGAAAACAATAAATCAAGACAATTTTCCCTCATAATCAATTGTCAGTTTTACAGCTAGGTTTAATGATTTTATATAGGATATATAAATAAAAATTTTATGAAGAAAATATTACATTTGAATTATCAGACAGAATGTACAATAGAAAAATGTTGTTCATCTAGCATTAACTAAGACATTATGTCATTAGAATTAATGCTAACAGCCACAGCGATATTAATAACATTAATCAGTTCCAGAGTTAAAAGTATTTACAATTCACATCACTTGGACTATTTCACCTGTGACTATGTGACCTGTAAGGTTATTAATGATCAAAAGATATGTCATAAAAAATAATATAAGAAAGAAATATTCAAAATAAGGCTGGTTAATATAGGTGAATTAGATAGAACTATTCACATATTTCTGTATTAACACTTACCTCCTCTGGTAAATTAGTAACCTGTTGTGTTTACAAATACAAAATTCAAGTGATTCGACAATACCATTATGTATTTGTTACAAGGGGGTTCTACTATATTTTCCATTAGTAGTTACAACTCTGTGGTATTAAATTCAATTAAAGGATTAGCATTTAGCTGTGGACTATTGTCAATAAAACTTATTTATTTTGGGTGAGAACAGGATGGTTCCATACTTTTATACACTTTTTATGAGGTATGGTTCACAGTCTACACATAGAGACCTGTTGGTTTAGGTTTAGTGTCTCCCTGTTTTATCGAGGAGTTTTTCATTAATTACTATTTATTGGAGAAGGGGTTAATTCTATACATATCTGGACTATTACTATTTAAGTGGGAGGGGGTTAAAATATACACACATATTTTGAGATTTAGCATCTTTCATTTATCCACTCCTTTCTATATTAATGCTTTACACACTGTATTAGAAGTAGAGTGGTTCTGCATTTTTCTATATTTTTTAACATGGACCGGTTAAAGTGAATATACAAGCAGACCTGTTGTTTGAGGTTTAGTACCTTACATTATCCCAGATACTCCTCAGTAATAGTCATCTGTTTTGGGTAAAGATTGGTGGTTCTGTATTCTTTCGAACATGGAGGGAGTAAAAGTCAAAATACATATAGTACTGTATCCCCTGTTCAGTTAGATGGTGAATTTAAAAATATAAAGACCTGTAGTTTCAGGTTTAGCGTTTCCCCATCATCCTGTACTTTTCTCAGTAGTGTCTTGTGCATCTCTGCCTCCGACTCCCGTGTCTGCCGCTCTAACTCCATGATCTTCAGTTTCTGTCTACAATGAGCAAAAGTTTACACTGGAATGATATTGTCAACCCATCCATTTGAATACATGGTATGAAAAAAAGTTACAAAAGTTTGCAGTAAAGGTAAACACAAGTTAACATTTACACATCCTGTGCTACTTTCATAATATTGACTTTAACTGAGTTTAAAATTGAAAACTTTTGTGAGTTGACAATTTTACTCAATTTCTAACTAGTGATACTCCATTATGAAGGGTTCCAGACACTAGCAATGAGTCAATTGACCTTTTGCATCAACGTTACTATATGATGCAACGTCCATTTTGGACGGCAAAACACGGATTATTGGTGCTGTACTTTGACAAAAAATTAAACTTACGCCTTTTAAAATCATATATTTGAGTTCAGTAAAAAGGGAAATAATTATAAACATATTTCCTTAATGAAGGCACAGCTTTTAAAAATATTATTTTGTCTTTAATTATTATTTTGATATTTTATAGGAACTTTTGTCAGTTTTTCCTCGCGAACGAGAAACACTTACACTGAACATTTTCATCAAAAATACACAACTTTTAAATTCTTATTTCTCTTTGAATAATTTGTCCTTTTTTGTTCTGTAATAAAGTATATTGATGGGAAGGAAATCAACAATTTGGTAAAATGAAAATAAGGAATTCTTCTATATCCTAACATTTTTATATTTGCCTGTACTTAGGACACGCATTACAGAAAAATGGATATTTTGCATTTTACTACAAGTTTGATACTCTATATTTTGACAATTCTGCATTCTAATGTTATTCTTGAAACAATACCAGATAGGCTAATGCTTGTACTTTTATGTGTGCAATTTTACATTCAATAAGATGCATATTTATTTTAAAATTCATTTTTAAAATAAGGTATCTCTTCCAATATATTCCGTCTGTTTTACACAGACATGTACGTTCAAGCGTGATGTTTTGCCATCCAAATGATGATACGTAACATTGTGACGTAAGATACAAAGGGTCAATACCAAATATTTTGGCTCATTCTCCTGCCAACGCAAAACCATTTCAAGTTAGGATACCAAAAAAGTTGCACTCGAGCAATAACCCTAGTTGAACAATCCTGTTAACAATACGCAAAGTTTATGAAAACACAACATGCAAAAAATACACGATCATATGTTACATCTTCAGTTGCATGGTTTGGTTCTAATGTTTTCAGCTTACTTACTATTATATGTGCTGATGATCCAGATGCTGATAATGATGTTTTATTTTGGTATTTAAGAGGATTGCTGGATACTTAAATTCTGATTCCACTGATCCATCCCTACCAATATCAGTACCATAACTGCCATATATCTCATTCAAGCATTGTAAATCATTTAACGTAACACTGGATGGTGTACTCTAACCACAAGGAAGCTAAGACTAACACTTTTTCACAGCAGCAAGAATATTAATTTAATGAAAATTTTAAATCTTACTGCCATTTCCATGTTTCTTACTTTTTTACTATTATTTATTAATGTTTTTTTTTCTTAGATAGGAGGGTCGATGCTGGTATGATTACTAAATGTAAGCATAAAGTAATATGTTGGAAAGCAGAAACGCAGAACTAAAAATATATACATCTTGATTCCTTTTAAGTTAGTACCTCAGCAACAGCAATTTCCATATGATATTTCATTTTTTATTCAATATAAATCCACAGGTGCCAGTAAATTATTTAACGCTCGACGATGGGAGAGGGTTACTGTAATCAGTTCATTCTGTTTTGTCTGTCTTTCTGTCCGTGCACTGTTTTGCCCTTATAACTCGAAAACTATAGCATCAAACAAACTCAAATTTGGTGGGCAGATATTCCATGGGGTACAGATGGATTCCTCCAAATTTGGTAAAATTTGAGTGAAAATTAAAGTCAAGAGACAGTTTTTTTTTATTTTCAATTGGGCATATAGAGAAACTGATTCTCTTTATCACCTACGTAAAAAATCAATATTTTGCTTTCAGATGATGTCATTACTTGATGATGTCACAATACAATTGTCACTGTGAGGTCACAAACCTAGCTTGTGATACTTGCTGTCTTTAAAAATATTTCTTCTCATTTTATGTCTTGTAATTGACATAAAGATAATAAAGAGGACAGTGGTGTATTCATCATTTTTAGTTATTTCTGATTTCATTTTCCTTTTTTCTTCCTTTCAATTCCTTGACAGTCCATCACAAAAAAATTACCTTGAGTGATTTCCACCAAGAAGTAACTTTTAACCAATATTTTTACCTCCACCAGGAGTTTATGTTTTTGTGTACTAAGTGTTTGTTTATTTGTCTGCCTGTTTTTGGTGCATTTAAGTTACTAACTTTTAGGAAAGATCTAGATCATATAACACTTGCGAGACTGGTCACATTGAGTAGAGCATTTTGCTCTCTCTGAGTGCATCTTGTTTAACATGGGATTTTGCAGCATGTAAAAACACTGTGTGTGACATTTCATAGAGTTCCAAAAGACTATTCCACACATCTGTGACTCAGGAATATCTTGCAAGACTTCATAAATATGACACTAAAGTATGTGACCTATTTAAAAGGCAATGGCTATGTGTCGTTATTTGAAAAAGAAACATTAAAGCAGTTACATCCCATTTAAAATCCTCTACTTACAAAAAAATCTAATCCTCATAAGATTCCAAAACTCATTTAATCACATACTGACAAGGTTATACAAGTATCTTGCTGTATTAATAGCACAAAAGTAGCATCAGAGATCCCTGCAGCCCCACAGCCTGGGGAAATAGTGATTGGCCACTGTGATATACAGAAGAGATGAAACACTACAAAGATCAGGAGATTTTCAAAACAGACAGTATAAGTTACGTAAAGGTGCAGGAGAAAGAACACTTTAAACTGAGAAAATGTATATAAACAAAATGTATCAAAACAAGACAATTTCAACACCAAGATGACAGCAGTAATTAGTAAAGTAAGTAAACTAAAAGTTATAAAGCTATAAAATTTATCAAATGAAGTACATGTACGGCTGTCAATGGCGACAGCACAAGTAGGTAAAACTACACACGTAATATCAGTTGCAGAAATACAAATTGTGATAGGAGAAATATAGCAGTACGAACATTTTGGCAGAGTCAAGGTCAAATGCAGATTTCATCATGACGTTGCCCACCCACAATCCCAACCATTCTCCCAAACGAGTATGAGCTTTCTATACCTCAAGATTTTTGAGATACAGCTGGGACAAGATTTTTCCGACAGCTGTCAACCCTTCCATCCACATGCAAGCCCAGCCGGACGCTATGGGTGAAAACAATACCCGCACAGTCGTTAAAGACTGTGGGGTAAATAGACAGTGACTGAATTACTCAGTCTTTTTAGTTGTTACTAATAAGTAAATGAGTCTGTTTAATCAAATCTATCATGGAACCATTTGAGTAATTACGACTCAATCAGGAATTGTAGATAATAAGGAAAAAAAATCTAATGGGAAAGGCCAATTAAGGATTTACCATTATGTATCATACTTTTTCTGTTCTATGCTACATAGGATTAAAAAGTAAGCAATTCAAAATTTCAAATCCGAAGGAAGCAGAAATATACAATGTATCTAATTTTGCAGTTCCAGGTGAAAGGGTTAATGTCAACACAAAGGTACCCTGGGGATCCAATATTCACTTCTAGTATTCTACTAAAGACAGAATAATACTTATCAGTCATACTTAAGTCAGTTCAACTGTACTCTGACAAATACCAAGAAATAAGAACCTCTGGGTTGTCAATCATAACTTGTACAGATAACTGAATTCAGACAATGTGAAATAAAAATGGATTTAATATAAAAAGGCAAACTAATATGGAACATGAAACGATATTTTAGTAAAATAATGAAGCTTCTCTACAGCAATCAGATAGAAGAGCAGTAAAAACAATGAAGAAATCTTACAAATTTGCTGCCTGAACTGTGTAGAAGAGCTGTCTGTAAATTTTAATGACAATTTTAGAAACAGCTTAGCAAATGTAATTTGTAGTAAATGTAGTAACAATCTCATAAAAGGTATTTACAGACTCCAAAAGGTCATTGACAATATAGTACTGTGTATGTTCAACAACAAATTTGAAGCAAAAACTTAAATATAAACATTTTGTTAGCAAGCTACAATTTATTATAACAAAGTTACACAGAGTGTCAATATATTTCAATGTAACTGCCCATTGACTTTGCAGTTGGTCTATTAGACAACCTTAAGTTAAACAAACAGTTTTGTTACAAAATCAAATTCTTTAGTAAAATTTCTTAGTGATAAAATGGTTTTGCATAAGTACCATATTTTTGGTAAAAATCAGTAAGGCCATTGGGGGGGCCCGTTTTTATTTTCGGGCATTCTTATTTTCTACGATTGACTGTAGTGCTGGATGTAGTGATAAATATGTAGACACTTTCAGGCAAATGACCTTTTGAAAACCTTTCTGGAAATGACTTGCTAGAGAGGAATCTGGACTTAATGTTTACAGTTTTATATCACTAGAGACCTTCACTGCCTTTTTGTTTGAGGCTTTGTGCCTTTGACCTTGAACACTATATAACAAGACCACTGTAGTGGCAGTTATTTCCCACCAGGTATTGCAAATGTCCGGGTTCTTGTGGTGTAGTTATAGAGTGTACCCACTAGTGTTTGTATTGTTTATTGATATTGAAAGATTTATCAATGCATAATAAATATGCCAATATTGACACTGCAGGATACTGCTTCCTGCCGTAACTTGGCACACCTTGGACACAAAAACCTTATTTTTGATTGTTTTGAGTGTAGTTTCATGGATTTCTTTTTATTAAAATATGTATTGACACAAGTGCAATTTTTAAAAGCATTTTACTTACATAAAATCAAAATAACAAACCTTTTACACTTGTTTTCAATGAGCGATAATTAGGGATGGGTTGGTATGAAAAATATGTACATCGGGAGGTTGCCAATGCAAAACCGTACCGATTTTGGGACTCCACGTTTTAGTACACCCAAACAAACATGGATGTTCCTCATAATGACATCGTATTAAAAGTCCCCAAATGTACAAAATATGTGATAAAAGTGTATTATATCTTCATATTTCCAGTTTCTGTCCAATATTTTAAGTTTTCCTTCATTTATATGAGTTGACAATCGAGATTGAGGTTTTAACGTGTCGTAACCAAAACATGGCAGTTCTACTCAATTTATCGCTAAAAATCTGCAAATGGACGAAAATATGGGGATAAAAGCTGATAATTTCTTCAGACTTTGGGTATGTTTCTAAAATTTTAACTCTTCCTTCCATTACATGTGTTGACAAGTGAAGTGGCGGTTTCAAAATCTCGTCATGGTATTTCAGTAAAATGCTCTCGATACTGAGATACCGGGCCTACCAACCCATGCCTAGCAATAATATAATTTCTATATGAAATCAACGCCCAACTTCACACAATTTGCATACGGAAATTGCCGAACCCAATTAATTTGTATACATTGTTACTTCATGTACCTTATATGGTATGCGGAAATGTGCGATTGTGGGCGATAAATAGTTACTATTGTTGAATAGTTTTTCTTCTGTTTTGTGCCAAGTTAAGGTATGTGCCAAGATACGAAGCTAAGCAGCAGAGTATCAATATTGGAACATTGTACTTGACAGATGCAACTGATGGATTTGACCCTTTTTTCTGTTAAATAAACAAACTATTTACATTTGAATAACTCATTTGGCATGTAAAATTCTCGAGGTAATTTACCTATCAATGATGTTGTCCTTTTCTGAGATGATGTTATCTGCTGCTTTCTTCACGGCAACTAAGCGTGTAGGGTCGTTACTGGGTAATATTGTCCCCACTGGAGCTGGTGCTAATGTCCCTGCAGTTCCATTGATAATGCCAGCCTGCAAAGACATAAAGGAAGAAATGTAAAAATCATAACAATGAAAACCTTTTCATACCACTGTAAGTTATGGGAGATTCTTATCAAATTGATGATTTCTTTGAGAGTGTTGGGCAACTTCGATAACGTCGAACACCTGCGCCCCAATCAGTGTCCCCACCAAGCATGAATTTCCTGCACACCTAGGCAAGATTTTTCCCACCACCAGCCTAGAGGGGCCTTTAAAGGCTGTGGGATAAAAATGTCTTCTTTACTTCTGAACTGATGGCACGGATAGCTATTAAGACTTTTGAGTATATAAAGTATGCCATGTTTTTGTATTTGGATGCACAAAAAGCATGCATATTGTATGCACTGCCAGAAAATACATATCAACTAGATTGAGCTGGCTCAACACCAACATGTCCCCAGACAGGCCATCTCTCACACTACAGGTATTCACTGGGTATTTTTGTCGTACCCATTTTGTGTGATTCACAATTATTATAAATCATTCCATTGTTTTTTCTTTAGTTAATCTTCCCATAATGATAAGATTAATACTTTTTCAACGTATTTAAATAGTTTTCAGGACTTTCTAAAGTAGCATCACAAAACTTTTGTTGGGATTTTTGCCTTTAATATATTAGTGGAGAAATGAAATACCATAAAACACTATAATGAGATCTTGGGAGATCAGAGCAGAAGTTATGTCCTGTACAGTCCAATGTTAGACTTACAATTTCGAATTAACAATGCACAATATATAAAAATGTTTAAAAACTAGAAATAGGACGCCCTGTTGACAGTAGCTGCGACATATGAATAGAAACAGGATAGCACAGAAGAACACACATTATCATGTGTAATGAACCTTTTGCCAAAATTGTACAGTAGTCTTACAAGACCCTGTTTCATATGTAAAATATATCAATGATGCTTAAATATTTATTAGTGTACATGTAAATTATTTCAGCTTCATGCCTTTTTGCATTGGTTGGGTAGAAAATTTCGACGAAATCACTCTATCTTGCACGGTTAAGAAGATAGAAGCAAATTTCTGTTTTTCTATTTTTGGCAAAAATTTGAAAATTCAAAATGGCCGCCATTTTTGGGAAGAGGAAAATTTTTTGAAAATTGCCAAGAGTACATTTCTTAGATACCCTATGGGTCGAAAATTTCAACAAAATAACTCTATTTTGCACGGTTAAGGCAAATTTGTGTTTTTCCATTTTGGGCAAAAATTCGAAAATTCAAAATGGCCGCCATATGTGGGAAGAGGAAAATTTTTGAAAATTACCAAGAGTACATTGCTCAGATACCCTTTGGGTCGAAAATTTCGACGAAATCCCGCTATCTCACACGGTTAAGGAGATAGAAGCAATTTTGTGTTTTGCCATTTTTGGGGAGGGGAAAATTTTTTAAAAATTGCCAAGAGTACGATGCTCAGATACCCTGTGGGTTGAAAATTTTGACGAAATCGCTCTATCTCGCACGGTTAAGGAGACAGAAGTAAATTTGTGTTTTGCCATTTTTGGCAAAAATTCGAAAATTCAAAATGGCCGCCATTTTTGGGGAGTGGAAAATTTTTTTGAAAATTGCAAAGATTACATTGCTTAGATACCCTGTGGGTCGAAAATTTTGACAAAATCGCTCCATCTCGCACGGTTAAGGAGATAGAAGGAAATTTGTGTTTTGCCATTTTTGGCAAAAATTCGAAAATTCAAAATGGCCACCATTTTTAGGGAGGGGAAAATTTTTTGAAAATTGCAAAGAGTACATTCCTTACATACCCTGTGGGTCGAAAATTTCGACGAAATCACTCTATCTCGCACAGTTTAGGAGATATGACCACATTTGCCTTTTTCAGTACTCAAAATAGCCAATTACTCATTTATTTAATTAATTACTCACTCATCTATGAAGCAATTTCCCCCAAAAGCAATCCCATACAAGCTATTAACCCAATGAACCTCCATACCAAATTTCAGAAAGCTACGCTTAATAGCATTCCTTAAAATGTCTGGAAACCAAAGAGATACTCAAAAGTAGCAAAGTAGCTATTACTCAGTTAGCTATAGAGCTATCATCACCAAAAGCAATCCCATACAAGCTATTAACCCAATAAACCTGCATGCCAAATTTGGTAATGATAGGATAAGAACTGTTGCCTAAAATGTCTGGAAACCAAGTGGGACGCCGGACGGCGGAAAAAGCAAAAATAATATGTCCACCCCCCAGTGGGGTGGACATAATTCCCTGAGTTGATCTTTATATACCTCATACACAGTTTAAATGTCTACTTAAAGCCTTGAATTTTTGCCACATGTAAAAATAATTTATTCTCAGGTAAGATACTAGGTGGGTAAGCCAATATAGTTTCAAAGGTACAGGGCTTAAAGTGAAAAACATGTGCATACAATTGGTCCTTGTAAACATTCTTGTAGACCTAAAGGTGACCTTAAATTTAAACAAAAGATCTTAAATTTTCCACAGACAAAAATGACATGAACAAGGTATCTTAAGTACAGTGCCAGGCCAGGCACTGACTTTCCATGTTAAAAGCAGAATTTGTAAGAAAAAAAGGAAAAAATCCATCAGGTGAGGGGGTTATGGGCCTCATACACAGGTTAAATGTCAACTTAAAGCCTTGATTTTTAGCATATATATCATATAATATATTAGCTGAATGAGGGACAAAGTGTGAATGCTATAGGGCTTAAAGTAGGGAAAAAGTTATAAAATTGGTTGTGGCCATTTTAGAGACAATAAGGCTTAAGGTGACTTTAAAATTAAAACTACTGACCTTGATTTTTTTATAAACAAAGAACATATTAACATACTTCCATATGAAATTTTAAGAGAATGTACCATATAGTTCAAAGAGTCAATAAACTGGATCTCTGTTGGGCATTTAGAGACCTTAAGCTGACCTTAAAATTAGATCTACAGACTTCAAATTTTCCAAAGATTACATATAAAAGTTATATCTAGCACAGTTTGAGAATCATCAGAATTACCACTTCCAAATTATAGGACAAAATATGTGAATAAGAGGGTCAGAGATCCCCCAAAAGGCGGGTTGCGCGGGCAGCAATAAGGTTAGTGACTGCTGTAATTAAATTTAGAAACAAGGAAAGAAATGTTAGGCCACCCAGTTAAGGTAAATGTGTTACACCTGCTAAGAAATGTCAAACTTGTAATCTAGGTTACATTATTGTATCTATGCTATACTAAATATAGGACTGAAACTACTAAGGGACTGAATTACAACAATTTGGAAAGCAACTTATCTATGATGGTGATCTATCTCCCTGTCCAATTTGAATTCGATTGGACAAAGCGTTTTCGAGTTACAGTCCAGAAACGGAAATGTTGATGGACAGACACACAGACAAAAAACGGACAAGCTATGATGGTGATCTATTTCCCTGTCAAGTTTGGATTTGATTGGACAAAGCATTTTCGAGTCAGAGTCCGGAAACGAAAATGTTGATGGGCAGACGGACGTCGGACACATCAATCTAACAGACGTGTGGGTTACACGCAACCCACCTAAAAATGTAAAACAATATCCAAGTATGGTCTTTATGGGCCTCAAACACAATTTTAATCTCAATACAAAGTCTTAATTCTTGACATATATAGGAAGAATATATTAATGTGTTGTCAGATAAAATTTTAGCCAGCGTAGCCACATATTTTGCAGACATTAGGTGGCCTAAGGTAGAATTTGACCGTACGGTGGCCATAACTTTATTATTGGGATTTTAAGGTCACCTTAAACTAGGGTTCCTATCCTAACCCAAATACATGTGTGTGCTATCCACAAAAGCATTTTGGGGTTACCATGGACACATGTCAAAAACTTTTAAGGTCACCTTAAACTAGGGTTCCTATCCTAACCCAAATACATGTGTGTGCTATCCACAAAAGCATTTTGGGGTTACCATGGACACATGTCAAAACGTATTGTAGTGGCAGCAGCGCAACAGACGCGAAACCAGTATATCTCAGAATTTCGTCCGGGGATCTAAATATTCCAAACGTTAAAAGACTTTGAAATTTGTCTTCTGTGTTTAACACTGAGGGACTGCTAGATATGTAATTCTGATGGCATGCACTAATGATGGTATAACATTTTATAACTTTTTTCATTAAAAACTTCAAAGAACATACTTGTTGTGCTTCCATCTGTTGCCTATGAAGCTGATGTTGATGATTTTGCTGCCACTGTGACAAGTCACTGGAAAAGTTCAGACCACTTGTCCCACCACCAACACCAATAGCAGCAGAGTAACCAGATGCATACTCTCCTGGTCTGGAAAATGACGACGGTGGCAATGTATGATGGGTCATGAAAGAAGAACCCCGAGTGTTCAAATGACTGCCATGTGCTGATGGAACAAAGCTAGCTGCTTGGAAAGCTGGTGGCGTTATCTCAAAGCTAGGGGTGTTGTTATAAGAAGGCTGTGGTTGGGTCTGATATTTCTCCTGTAAATGCTTACTGTACATATCTGGTCCCCCTCCTCTTGTCAAAGCTGATGGAAGACCTGGCTCACCTCCATACAAATGCAGACTTGGCTCAGATAGGTTTGACACTGAATGCGACCCTATTGATAATGCACTGGCTGACCTTGTTAGTTCCTCCAGATCTGAATTTAATTCCTTATGTCGTCGACTTAATGCATCATTAGGCCTAGAATAAGGAGGAACCACACTTTTGGTACCTAAAAACAACTGTGTGGTATCGAGAGTCATATTAGATGCCATAAGTTCTTCAAAATCATCCTCTTTTGGACTAGCTGTTGCATTTAAGTCACCTCTTGTTGTATTGATATGAGCACCATTTGTCTGTAAAATGGTTGTATCAGTGAGAGTGGTTGTACTGCTAATTGTCTCATCCTCCCATGTATTTTTAGAAGTGAAGGCCATACTTCCACTAGTGCGACCGTTACTCTCTGTATTGCCATTATACTTGGCATTTGAGATAGGACTAGGATACACTTGAGCTGTGGGAACAGATCCACTAGGTCTGCTCAGCACGCCTGAAATATGAATAACAATGGTGAGGCAAAAAAATATACAAGTGATCTTTTTCTGGTAATGTTGTATACTTGAATGTGTAAACACTTTATTTTTAGAATCAACTCTTATAATAGCAAATTATTTACTTTATAATCAAAATTCTAGGACAATAACAAAAATCAATGCTATGGGAATTTTTAGAAAATTCAGTGTTACTGTAAGTTATGATCATAACCTAAACTTATATTGTAAAAATATTATATGTTTATGTTATGGTTCATACTGAGGCCCCATTTAAAATCTTGTGAAATTCTAAAGTCACTGTGACATGCAACCGTATTCAGCTAAAAGAAAACTTTTGGGCATGAAACAATCATTAAACACGGTCTTAATTGAACTGCTATTATAATAATACTGCTTTCTGGTAAAAAAAAAAGACGGCCATATCTGTAGTTAAATATCAGTGAGGACTTTGGACAGCTAGCCAGTATATTTGATGAATGACTGCTAAATTTCAACAAAATCTCACAATACATTAAAATTTCCAGAAAATGTGGAGATACTACATGTAATCTATTTAATAGAATCTGTTATACACTAAAGAAAACAAAAATAAACAAAAGAATAAAACATAAAATATTTAGGTCTTGTTGCTGAATGCATACAAAATATAAATATATTATAAATAAAAAAAATCATA
Source organism: Sabellastarte sp. h YS-2021 (assembly GCA_964017235.1). NCBI lineage: Eukaryota > Metazoa > Annelida > Polychaeta > Sabellida > Sabellidae > Sabellastarte > Sabellastarte sp. h YS-2021. The sequence goes on along the minus strand of OZ024927.1, from coordinate 135,339,905 downwards.
AATATGGTACATACCAAAAGAATTAGCCATGTCAATAGGTTTCACTAAAATTTTATCCATTTTGTATATAAAATTTTACAAAACTACAAGAAGAAATATTATGTACTCTTTACACAACATTTGCTGTTATAACATAAAAGTCCACCAATAATGGGGCAAAAAACAGGTAAGAAAGTCAATAGTTCGGCAATAATTCCAATAAATGTATTCCATAATCTGTAATTGATTATCTAATGTTTCAATCTAAGCAGCTTAAAGACACAAACTCACAACCACAAAACAAATCTCTACAATAGATTACACAGATAAATCTCTGAAGTAAATACCTATTGACAAAAAGTATTAAAATAATCAGGTATGATTTTGTCATATAAAAGTTTTCTGCTGTACAATTATGATATATTTAAGCACAGATTGAGATTCTTAAACACTAGAAAGAATGCACAGTTTGAAACAATACTGGTGAAACACTTGATGTTGCATCTCACACAAACTAGATTGGGCCAACTCGGCGCCAACATATCCCCAGACAGGTCATCACTCACGCCACAGGTTTTGATCGGGAATTTTTTAAAGCATAATTACCCATTATTATATGAACTTCAACACATCAATCTACTCTGTTTGTATCTTCCCAAGAAGATGGTGTATCCCCAGACGCCGAATACATAACTCAAATTATATTTTCAATCTTCCTGCAATGATAACTCTAAACCTATTTTCAAAGTATTTATTAATAAATGATTGATGATTGAATGTCCATTCTAAAATAATAATCCCAAAAGAGCATATCTCTTTCTATATTTGTTGACAAATAAAATATTATTTTTAACTCAACATCATACTTTTCAATCTTCCTGCAATGATAACTCTTAACCTAATTTCAAAGTATTTAAATGATTGATGATTGAATGTCCATTCTAAAATTCATAATCCCAAAAGCGCATATCTGTTTCTATATTTGTTCACAAATAAAATATTATTTAAAAAAAAATTATTTATATTATTATTTTATTATATTATTTATAGAATTTGTAAATTGTTTTCAGTTATTCATTTCCTCTATTCCTATATATGTGGTCCATATATATGCAACCTAAATATGTGACACAATCTCAGTTCTGACTCCCCTTTGTGTTATATGATGAAGCCCACCACCTCCTACCCCACCCCTCTCCCCTTCTCCACACCTCTCTCACTATTACACAAGATCTGCAACCCCATTGAGTTCTTTGTTTCTCATTTGATATCACTAAATACCTTTGTTTATTTAGTGTCACTCAATATAGCTGGAGGTCCCAGAGGTGGGTGGGGGATGTGGGTTGGGACTACAGCATAAATGGTAAACAAACAATCTGATATATATCAAAGGGGTAATCAAATACAAAAAGAATTGAGAATTTTAAGTATGTGATTATCAACTGAAATGAGTTCATAACTGTAGGAGCTGTGTCAAAATTAACTGAGGCAAGTTGAATAAAACTGGGCTAGTTGAGGGTTAAAAATCCCCTAGTTTTACTACATAAGGATATACTTTTATTAATATTGGGACTTAAAGCTCACCAGAAAATAACAGTGTCCATTTTGCCTACTTGAATATGTTTAACCAGTTTCATTTTAAAGAGTTAAAAACTCAGCAAGCAGAGGTACAACACACAAAAATAAGTTCTTAAAAGACTAAGATAGCCATAACATCATTAATATTCAAAATTTAAAGAGACAGGCACTTCCTTTTAAAAATTCAAAGATTTCAGCTCTATGACCCACATAGTTTGACAGTTACAGGGCTTTAAAGTGGCATAATGTCCATAAATTGGGTTTCTGTGGGCATTTTACAATTGTTAAAGAGACCTTAGCAATTAAACTACAGATCTGAAACTTTTTGGGGGACATACATAACAAACAAAAATTAGATATAATACAGTTTAAGACTTGTCACACTAAGCATTTCCAAATTACAGGGCAAAATACAGTAGAAAATGTCAAAAAAGGTCACTTGGATGAGTGTCTATGGTCGTCATACACAGGTTCAATGTCTACTACAGGCCTTGATGTTCGGTACATGGAAAAAGAAGACGCTTAATAATGTATTCCTAGTTGAGATTTCAGCCCTGTCAGTCACATAGTTTAACAGTCACAGGGCTGAAAAGTGGCAAAAAGTCCAAATATTGGGTCTCTGTGGGCCTTTTAGAGACCTCAATGTGACCTTCAAATTGGAAAATTTAATAGTAAATTAAATTTTTATAAGTTAATACCTTACCTAGTGGACAGATGCATTTGTCCGGCGCCTTGCCGGTCACGCCAAACGTTAGAAAAAAACGTCCTGAGCTGGGCTCTGGCCGGGACCGGTAGTGTCCTGTTCATTCGCCAGGTGGCTGTATAGCCAACCTGCTGGTATACTGCGCATGCTCGCGCATGCGCTCTTCCTCTTTTTGTTGTCTACCTATGAATTTCCCCTTATACTAGAATAGCGGGGCAGGTAGGGTGGGAATCCCCTTGTCCACTAGGTAAGGTATTAACTTATAAAAATTTAATTTACTATTAAATTTTCCATTTTATTGCGTTAATACATCTTACCTAGTGGACAGATGCAGAATAACTACCCAGTGGAAGGAGGGTAGCAGAAGAAGGGGAATTCCTGAGAACTCTAGATACTAAGGGGTGATTCCAGCCATGGTTAAATAAACCAGTCCTTAGGAAAAAACACCCCCCCCCCCCTTTTTTGGAAATTTCCTTGTACCAACTCAACCGAGGGTACAGAGGGAAGGAGAGAGAGAGTTCATCACGTAGTGAGGAAGACGAACAGGAACTGAAAAACCTAATAATTCCCTGGAACCACTTAGGCTCGTGATAATCCAGGGGAAAACTTATTTATGAAATTATGTACACTATACACAATAATTCCCAAAGAGGGACTTTATTTGTCCGCCTGGACCTGTTGGGCAGCCACAATGGGCCCCAGATGGTACAGGTCCGAGTCGGCCCAAGCTAGGTCCTTCAGATAGAACTGAGTAAAGGTATTGTGGGCTTTCCAATGACAGGCCGAGAGAATTTGTTCCAAGGACACACCTCCCTGAAAAGCCTTGGAAGCCGCAAAAGCCCTGACATCATGTGCCTTGACTTGAAGCAACTTGTGGGAATCCTCATCGGATACTTGGTAGCACAAGAGCACTGTTTGTTTAATCCAAGAGGAGATAGTAGCCGGAACAATATCTTTCTCAAAGCTCTTCCGGAAGGACACAAAAACCAGATCCTTCCCTTTGCGGAGATCCTTGGTTCTGTCTAGATAGTAACGTAGGGCCCTGACTGGGCACAAGGACCTATCCTCCTTAAGCTCTTTGTCCAAGGAGGGTGCCAAGGCCGGGATCACTACTGGAGCCACAGATGCCGGGCCTTCTTTGGCCAACTGATTCTTGGAAAGAAACATGGGAGACGGATAGAAAGACACCTGACTCCAGTTCTCTTGGTGCCGTATATTCTTGAATAGCCAAGCATGAATTTCACTTCTACGCTTGCCTGAACCTAGAGCGAGAAGAAAAACTGTCTTAAAGGTCAGATGCTTAAGGGAAGCCTTCCTCATTGGTTCAAAAGGAGGTTTAGTCAACTGGTGAAGGACAAGGGAAAGATTCCAAGAAGGCAGCCCTCGTCTGCCCTTGGGCTTATCCCTATGAAAACTGTCCAATAAACGGGTTAAGTTTTCATCTTTGCTGATGTTCACCTCCTGATTTCCCACCATGTCCGCAATAGCAGTTCTGTAACCGTCAATGGTGCTAGGCTGGAGTTTCCTTTCTTTGAATAGATAGAGCAGGAAATCAGCGATCTGGTTCACAGAGGGCGACCGGAAGTCCACCTTATGTGCGTCACACCATTTGATAAAAATGGCCCACTTTGACTTATAAACGGCTCTGGTTGAACTTCTCTGAGGAGCCTCAATTCTTGCTGCCACTTCATCAGTGAACCCTTGTTCTTGAATGCAGGAGGCTCTAGGAGCCACGCATGTAGATTTAAGTTGGCTAGGTTCTTGTGAAGAAGGCCATTGAGAGGCTGAGTCACGAGATCCTTGCGAAGGGGGAGCTGGAAAGGAATTTGCACGGACAGATTGACCAGATCCCAAAACCAAGGCATGTTGGGCCAACCTGGGGCAATTAGGACCATCCTTAAGCATCCCTGATCCATTACCTTCGACGTCACCTGATTGAGCAGTGAGACCGGAGGAAAGGCGTAAACATCCAGATTCCCCCATGGTATGCTGAGGGCGTCCACAGCCCAGGCTGCCGGATCCGGCACCGGTGACACAAACTGGGGAAGTTTGTGGTTGAACCGGGTTGCAAAGAGGTCCACCTGTGGGAGGTCCCAGTTGGAGAACAAGCGATTGAACACTGGTAGGGACAGGGACCATTCTGTCTGGATCACCTGACTGTGCCTGGATAGTTTGTCCGCTATCACATTCAGGCGACCCGGAATGTGCCTTGCCCTCAGGATTATTCCTCTGGGATGGCACCAAGCCAGAAGTCTCCACAGGAGGGCACAGAGAGAGCCTGATCTCATACCTCCTTGCTTGTTGATGTAGGCAACCACAGTTGTGTTGTCTGTGGCTATGAGAACAACCTGATCCCTGCAGAGATGCTCGAAACTCTTGAGGGCCAGAAAGACTGCTTTCAGCTCTAGAAAGTTTATATGGAGGTGACTTTCTGGTTCTGACCAAACGCCTTGCGCTACAGCCTCTCCTAAGTGAGCGCCCCAACCTTCGTTTGAGGCGTCTGTAAAAACTTGTAGAGCGTGACGTAGGGCATGTAGGGGTTGCCCTCGCAGTACATTCTTTTCGTCCAACCACCAATCCAGATGGGGGTGCAGGGACGGGGGAACCGGAATCACTTTTTCCAGGACCTCCGGTACATGCCAATGCTGTTTGAGATGCCACTGAATTGGTCTCATGCGGAGGCGACCCAGCCAGACTTGCTTCTCTGTGGCTGTCAAGAGACCTATGAGGGACATAAACTGCCTGACCGTGCAGGAGTCCCTGTTCTTTACAAAGAGAAGTTTCGCCTTTAATGTCTCCCAGCGCTCTGACGTGGGTAGAACCCGTCCCGTCAGGAGATCGAACCGGTAGCCTACGAAATTGAACACTTGCTGGGGTACCAGTTCTGACTTCTCCAAGTTGACCACCCAACCTAATTCGCGGCAGAGGGCCAAGAGGGTCTGGGTATTTCGTTGGCAGGTTTCCGGGCATGGGGCTCTGAGCAACCAGTCGTCTAGGTACTGGTGGATTCTTATACCCTTTGTTTGGGCCAACAATTTCACCTCCTTTACCACCTTGGTAAATTCCAATGGAGCCGTGGCTAGTCCGAATGGAAGGGCTGTGAACTGATATGCCTTGCTGTTCAAAAAGAACCTGAGGTATTTTCTGGATCTGGGATGGATGGGGATATGAAAGTAAGCGTCGCTGAAATCCAGTGACGTGACCCATTCCCCTTTTTGTAAGGAGACCCTTATGGTTTCCGGTGTTTCCATCTTGAAAGTGTTTGTTTGGAGATAAAGGTTTAACTGGCTGAGGTCCAAAATGGGTCTCCACTTTTTGTTGGGTTTTGGGACCAAGAACAACCGGTTGTAAAAGGACAGGGAGGTCCGTACAACCACCTTTTCGACTACCAACTTTTTTCTTAGTGCAACCAAGGCCTCTGACAGAGCCCGGCTTCTTACCGGATTTGCATAACCACTTGTGATGAGAGGAAACCGTGTCAAAGGGGGCCTCATTTTGAACGGTAGGGTATAACCCTCCTTCAAAATGGAGACTACCCTGGGATTTGCCCCTAGTTCTTGCCACTTTGGCCAAAAGGTCTGTAGTCTCCCCCCTACACCCAACTCTTTGACAACATTGGGGACATTTGGAACAGGTTTGGCAGAAAGACAATGATTTACAAAAGAAGCACCTTTGACAAGTTTTATTTCTGTCTTTTTCACCACGGGTCTTATACCTTTCTTTTGCGGAAGCCCTTTTGAAATTGCATACTGAGCATGAGTTGCAACATGACAAGATACAAGAGGATTTGAAGGTTTTGGAACAGTGTTTAAAGAAGGAACTTTGACTATTGTCTGAACATTTAAACTGTCCTGAACCACAGGTTGTACAGTCTGCTTTACTAACTTTGACGTTTTCCCCACATTTACTGATTTCTGAATGGGAGGAAACATGCTGTAATTGTCATTTAAAACCTTTATATCCCTTGGAACGAGAGAAACGAGGGTTAGAACCCCTTCCTCTGCCACGTCCTCTATTCCTAGGCCTACTAAATTGCCTCCATGGTTGTTGTTCTTGTTCCGTACCGGTAGACCTTTGATCCCTTCTGTCATAAGGCCGGTATCTGTTGGCTGTCCTCCAACCGGACTGCTGTGAAGCACCCGGACCGGGTCTCAGAGCAGAACCGGAAGCCTCATGCTTGATGATATCCTGTTCAGCAGTGGCAATGACTGCGTCGGGAAAGAGGCCATAGCCAAACATTGGAGCATTTCTAAGATGTAACCATGTATCTTGCTTGACACCAGGCTTCATATGTTCTAGATAAGCATCACGTCGGATCAAGATAAGATTAGCAAGATGCACAAACACACTGTCCGCGAGATGTTGCAAAGCCGTGCCCATGGCAACAGAGACACTTTGGTGAAAGGCCATAAGATCCTTGAGGTCGTTCAGGGCACCAGACACTTCCTTAGGGGCTTTGCCCTTGTTGATGCGGGAACATAACATGGCAACATTACTAGACATTTTATCTTGCAACTCACTAGCGCACCGGTTGAACCCTGCAGCATTGTTAACGATATATGAGTTCTCCCTAGCGCACTTCTCCCACCTTCTGAGGTATTCCTGTGAAATGGGCCTAGAAGGAGGGCCTGCAGCTGGATAGGCCGAAGCCTTAGTAAGCCTTGGAAACTGAGAATTGAGTTTCGCTTCTGTATTATGCCAACTGAAGAGTTTTCTACCCGGTCTGTGGGGGCCATCTTGTTTAATGGTATACATCTGATACCATCTTGCCTGTGACTTGGGGATCTTCACAAACTGGTCTTTTTTCAGTCCGGCCGAGTCTTGGGCCCTTGAAGGGTAGCCTTCTGCCACAACTGTATTGAGTCGCTCCAACTTCTGGCAGAGCCAGTCATCCGGCGGCATTTCAACTGAAATACGGGCAGGCCTTTTAGGATTCTTACCCTTCCAAGGGTTATTGGATTTATCCGGCTCATTCAAGTCACTTTCAAAGTCCGGTATGTGAGTCCACCCCATGAAGGAACGAACCGACCTTACAGTTTCTCTGTAGTTCATCTCTTCGGTTTGCTCAGGGTGTTCCAGAGTATCAGAGGAAATCTCACCCTCGTCAGAGTCAGAGTGCACAGACGACACATCAGAACCGGCCAAAGGGTCATCAAAATCAATGTCGTCCGGTTCCGGTGGAAGATTGAATGTACCGGGGAAAGCAGAAGCTGAAGATGAAGTTGTAGGCTTAGCCAAAAACAGGTCACCAGCAGAACCGGCTTGGTCATCTTCCGGTGTAAGGGTGACTGAAGATGCCGGAGGGGCTTTCTTCTGTACTGTAGCCTGCGTTACACTCTCCGGACCGGAGGTGCCCAAAGCAGGGACCGGCTTATCCAAGGGAACCGGTTTATCAGCTATCTTGACTGACTTCTTATGTTTTTTGTCTTTAGTTTTCTTAGGTTTATCCTCCCCAGATTTAACAACGGCCTCCTGCACTGCCGGGGACTCCACCGGACCGGTGGGCCGGGCAGCCGGGGCAATAAAGGGGGATTCAGAAGGCACAGCTTTTGAACTTGAAGGGTTCACCGCCATCTTGGGGGTGGAGAAAACATTGCCTCTACTCAACAAGGCTTCTACACGTGCAAATTGCTCTGCCCATTTATCATTCATCAGAGAAAACTGTTCTGCTGTAACAAAAGTGGCAGGATGAGATGTACTCTGAGGAGGGGCAGTAAAAGTTGGCTCCGCAGAAGAATCCACGGAAGCAATGACTTCAACTTCTTTAGGGGAAACTAAAATACCTGCTTTACGGTCTTTCCTGATTCTGTAAGAAGGGGTAGAAATCAACTCCTTTTGTTCATCAGAGAAGGAATCGCACACACTACACTGTTTGTCTTTAACACAAGGGTCATCCCCAATGCCTTTATCGCGACAACGCGCGCATTTCTTGTGCAAATCAAAGGCGGCCATAACGTGGCCACAAGACCCCCGCCTTTGTCCTTTCTTTTCCCCTGGTGAATCCATGATATATATAGCACAAAACTACTAACACACTTTAAACAAATATCCAATCTAACACTAGTAAAATTAAAAAAGTTTCTCTTAAACTTCAAGCGTTAACAAAATGGACGCGCCAAACAAAAAGAGGAAGAGCGCATGCGCGAGCATGCGCAGTATACCAGCAGGTTGGCTATACAGCCACCTGGCGAATGAACAGGACACTACCGGTCCCGGCCAGAGCCCAGCTCAGGACGTTTTTTTCTAACGTTTGGCGTGACCGGCAAGGCGCCGGACAAATGCATCTGTCCACTAGGTAAGATGTATTAACGCAATAAAATGAAGCTTCAGACTTAAAATCTTTCACAATCAGAGATTATACATAGAATGTATATCTAATATAGTTTGAAACTTCTCAGACTTACCATTCCAAGTTACAAGGCAAAATATGTAAAAAATGTCTAAAAAGGGTCACTCGGGTGAGTATCTATGGTCGTCATACACAGGTTAAATATCTACTAAAGGCCTTGATGTTCAGCACATGTAAAAAGAACATAATAATATATTCCCAGATGAGATTTCAGCTCTATCAGTCACATAGTTTAACAGTCACAGGGCTTAAAAGTGGCAAAAAGTCCAAATATTGGGTCTCTGTGGGCCTTTTAGAGACCTCAATGTGAACTTTAAATCAAAGCTTCAGATTTAAAATCTTTCACAATCAAAGGTTACACATAGAATGTATATCTAATACAGTTTGAAACTTCTCAAGACTTACCATTTCCAAGTTACAGGGAAAAATATGTGAAAAATGTCTAAAAAGGGTCACTCGGGTGGGTGTTATGGTCCTCACACACAGGTTAAATGTCTACTTAAAGCCTTTATTTCTGGCACAAGTAAAAATGACATAATGATATATTCCCAGGTGAGATTTCAGCTCTATCAGTAACATAGTTTAACAGTCACAGGGCTTAAAAGTGGCAAAAAGGCAAAATATCGGGTCTCTGTGGGCCTTTTAGAGACCTCAATGTGACCTTCAAATCAAAGCTTCAGACTAAAAATCTTTCACATTCAAAGGTTACACATAGAATGTATATCTAATACAGTTTGAAACTTCTCAGACTTACCATTTCCAAGTTACAGGGAAAAATATGTGAAAAATGTCTTATAAGGGTCACTCGGGTGGGTGTTTATGGTCCTCACACACAGGTTAAATGTCTATTAAAGGCCTAAATTTTGGGGCAGATATAAGAAAACACATAGATATATTCTCAGATGATATTTAACTTAGATGAGAGACATAGTTTGAAAGCTACAGTGCTCGAAAGTGGCAAAAAGTGCATAAATTGGGTCTCTGTGGGCACTTTTGAGACCTTAAGTCGACCCCTTTGGGTAAACCTACAGCCCTAAAATTTTCTACAGACAAGGATTACATATCAAAGTTATACCTAGTGCAGTTTGAGACTCATCAGAGTTACCACTTCCAAATTATAGGGCAAAATATGTGAAAAATATAGCAAAAAATCCCTAAGTGGGGGTCTTTATGGGCCTCAAACACAATTTTCTCCTCAACTTAAAGTCGTGATTTTCGGCACATGTACTAAGAACATATTAATGTGTTCTCAGGTGAAATTTCAGCCAGCTGAGCATCATAGTTTGTGACCTAGAGGGCTCTTAGTGGCCAAAAGTGCAATTTCTGACCTTAAGGTGGCTATAAGTTCTCTTTTATTGGGAGTTTAAGGTCACCTTAAAATAGGGATCTTCCTTTGGACACCCTTAACATGTGTACCAAGTTTGAAAAAAAAATATTAATTTGTTTTTGAGTTATCGCGTCCACAAAGGAAATTTCTACGGCGGCAGCGGCGGCGGCGCGACGGACCTGAATCCAATATATCCCCGACTTTCGTCTGGGGATATAATAATTCATTGTTGTTCATAGCCAGCCATTAACACATAAAATTATACTATGGATGTGTTAATTGTGTCTGATTCAAAATCACTTGTTATTTCTTCAAACAAATGATGTAAAGCTACACGATATATATTTATAATATTACAAAATATAAAACCAACAAAACACATACATATATATCTCTGAAGAAACAGAAAAACCTATAGTCACAGGATATGTGAACACATACTTGAGGCAATCCTTCAACTAACAGAACAAACTTAATCAGTCTTTCTTTTAAATGACACATAATTAACAAATAAAAAACTGAAATATGAAGATATATACTACTTATCACAATTATCATACATGTGTACAGCACATTACCAAGTAATATACAGCATATTACCAAGTTAAAAGTGTTTTACAACATTAAAATAGACCTAAAACAAGATGATTATAGAGAGTTTAAGTTAAAATAGAGCGTGAAGTTTTTACAGTTTGAAGTTTTAAAATATACTTAATATATTTTACACATTTTTAAAGTTAAAACTACTTATAAAGTTTACTTCTTACTGTTAACTAAAAACACCAATTTTTCATAAACTAAATTTAATATACAGGGGACGTTATTGTAATTTATCTATAAAGGAAGAAAAACTGACTTAAGCCTGTAAGAATGAAATACGCAAGTCTTATTGAAAATACCATTAAAGTTTTGGACCAAATTTTTAAATATCCAGCTATATAGACACAATTCCTCTGTATATTCACTTGATTGCCAGATTTTTTTGTTTTATAAATTGCAATTTAGACAAATTATGACAAGGGGTAGATTTGTCAGGATATAAGCTAAATACCTGTAAATTTACATCAACATTTTAAGGACAATTGCTCTAAAGTAATTCATGGCTGTTGATTTCTTTGTTATAATTTCCTTAACCATAAAATGATCATACAGAGTGGCCACAATTCGGTAATAAAATGATGTTGACTTTTCAATAACCACACCAATATAATCAGAGACAGCATTATACCTGTGTAGTGAGAACTAATACAGATTGAGCTAACACCACTCAGTGTATCCTCTCCATCAAGGTCAGACATCTCTGAAAGGTCATCACACCATGACCTTTTGGCTCGCATCAGATACTTTTCTGGTAAGCTGGTACCCATGCTTGTTGTAAGAAAAGACCAAGAACTCTCAGGTAAAGAAGATTTATCAATGCTTCCCCTCCATCCATATCTACCAGATCTGTGCATTCTATGTATGGTGAGAAAACCACTTCAGAAGAATTCAAATGTAAGTAGATTTTTTTGGTTGTCAAAATCACTTATTCTGGCTATCTAGAAGTCCTGGTTAATTGAAAATGTTTTTTTCTTGTTCATTGATATATGATTTGGCAGGTTCTAACTACATGATTCAGAGTGAATACATACTGGAACCATTACCAAATATTTCAATAAGATGACTATCAATATATCCAGTGACTGATGTTATATTAACTGATTCCTTTCTGTTCTCAGTCAGATGAGTGATCCATGAGAGTTTTACTTATAAAACTGAACAACTCTTACAGAAGTGCAATTATTACTATTCTCCAAATCTTGTAATTAGCAAAATTGTTTATATTATTCTCCAAATCAAGTAAGTAGCTAAATTGTTTATTCCATTCTCAAAGTGTTGTAATAAACTAAATCGTATATAAACAACACTCATAACACTCATAAGTTATTTTAAGACACATTTATGACATTCAATTTTTTTTTGATAATTATAAAATGACACTATGTATTTGTTTACAATAACTTAGCATTTAACTGATATAACTTGTGACAAATCTCAAACATATCCTTTAGATTCTCATAAATACTTCATCTGAAAAGCAGTCCCACCTACATGTACACAAATGTCAACAGCCCATCTATAATTGATCATTTAGCATATATAACTAACACTCTCCATTAAATATCCATCAAAGTTTTATGTTTATAGTCAAAAGTGTGCAAAACAAAGCACATTATTGTTTATACATGTATCTACTTCTATATTACATGATTTTTACCATCTATTTCATCAATCTACCAGAGGATGTGGAAAGCAAAATCAAACCAAACTGGCATCAGTACTGCAATATCTAGAAATGACTTTAACTTTAGCTTGGAAAACATCAAAAATAGCAATCATGAACATCATGAAAGTACTCAAATTGATCATATTTCCTTGGCTAGCAATGCCGAAAAACTTACTAGGTATTTATTGTAGTTTAAATCTAACACCTGTTGCACCCAAGTTTCTCACTATGCATTTGACATTAAGCAAAGTCCTGGCAAAGACTTTATCTAAAATCAATAAATCTAGAATCTCAAATCAATTTCAGTGGTGGCATGAAAACTACTGCATGACAAAGTAAAATCTTTCCTTCCAATATGATCTATATTCAATGGTCTTGCATTTTTCAAAAGAAAATTAATGATGGGAGTAAACACAAAAACATAAACATGTCATTCAAAAATGTCTCACAGCTATGGCTATGCAATTAAACTTTAATAGCCAGATTCTCTGTATTTAATTAAACTTATTTATTACCAAATATGCAAGGAACATTTAATTTTTATATTCAAACTTTTGACACACTATGTATAAGCACCATAGTGTGTGTGCACTACTGGGATTCTATTCACAAAGATCCTTTACCAAGAGTAAGAATTACTCTTTATTTTAAATAAATATTTTTAAAGAGAATTTCTCATTGAGAAAGAATAATTCTAACTGTCAAATTGTTAAAAGTGTTTTAACCTAAAAACTCCAAAATTTCATTTTTTTCTGATATGCAGAAAGAAATAAACTTTTTTCAGATAAGGAATAATTTTAAGAAATTCCCAGCCTTAGTAGGTAGAAACCCCAGTCCACAGGTGAGCAACAACGACACTTGAGAATATCTTCAAATGTTACAATGTATCTATGACACAAAAATCTGATACTGTGTCAAACACTGAAGAATGTTTGTTAGTGTTTTGCTCCTATCAGAAAACTCATTCATAGTCGCCCACAACAGAAACTACGAAAATAAACAGATAAATAGATGTCTGGTATAAATGGTAAACCAGCTTAGCACATTTCCTTATGTTTAGGTAGCAATGACCAAATGCGCCAAGAACATTTTGCACTGGTTATTAAAAACATCATTGTATTAGGCTTTCTAGTGGTTAATACTTCATCAAAACAATAAAAAAAACATAAACATTTAAGGAAATATATTGTATTTTTTTCCCTTTATATCCATTGTAAATGAAGTTTATAAATTTCAAAATATCTCACAGATACATACATCCTGTTTAAATGAAGACTTATGTATGCACTTGTAAATTTTCACCATATCAGTGCAGGAAATCAAAACCTTGGATTTTGATCTATTTCAAAGCCCAAGAAACTGGCTTTATTATTCGTCCTGATGGCTAAGTGTGCAGTGCATTTATAATCCCCCCCCCCCCCCCCCCCCCCCCCCAAAAAAAAAACAAACAAACAAGAGGAGAGTGCCCGTGAATGGGCACTGTGTCAGCTGACTGAGTGTTTTTGATTTGTGAAGGTGATTAGAGGACAGAATAATTGAATAATTATCAGGAAAAGGGCTGTACAGAAATACAGTAAATGGTAACTGAACAGCAAGTTCGAAAGAAATTCCGAAGCTGACAGAAGAAAAGGACAAAAAAGTTGTGCCCTGTAAATGGTATTATGAAGGAAAATAACAAGGTAATTGTTTAAGTGTAAAAAATAGGTTAAAACATATTTAAAGAAATACTACAAATGCAATATCCTCGTTCGACCTTGAAGAAGGGGTCCAAGGTCAAATCTAACCACACAAATACATTCCCAGCCCATGATTTCCTATGGTTTACCATTCCAAACCTCTAGGACCAATTATAAATGAGTTATAAGCACTTTTAAGCTTGGCTGTCCTCATTTGACCTTGAAGGAGGGGTCCAAAGGTCAAATCTGACCATACCAAAAGATTCCGAGCCAATGATTTCCTATGGGATGGTTTACCATCCCAAATCTCTGTCACCAATAATAAGCGAGTTGTAGGCACTTTCAATTTTCGCTATCCTCATTTGACCTTGAAGGAGGGTTCCAAGGTCAAATCGGACCATATCAACAGATTCACAGCCCATGATTTCCTGTCTGTTTACCATCCCAAACCTCTGGGACCAATAATAAGCGAGTTATAAGCACTTTTAAGTTTGGCTATCCTTGTTTGACCTTGAAGGAGGGGTCATTGAAGGTCAAATCTGACCACACCAAAAGATTCCCACCCCATGATATCCTACAGGTTGGTTTATCATCCCAAACCTCTAGGATCAATAATAAGGGAGATATAAGCACTTTTCATGACTGACAAAAAACACCTGTGGCGGCCATCTTGTTTCTCAAAATGAGGCCAAAAATATTCCCAGACAACATTTTATGGTTATTAATATATACTGCAAACTTAAGAAAGCTAGCTATAATATTTTTTTTCATCAGAGCAGTAATGGTGAAATCTCTCTCTACACACTGCGGCTATCCAGTGGATACAATGATTTACTCAACAGTGAGAACCTGAAAGTAGCTATTGCTCAGCTATGCCATGACATAGAGGTCTGCAATTTCACTATGTTATAGCTGACCAAAAATTCTGTGAATAACATATTTAACAAATTACTCTAAATGTAATAGTTTTCAAGTTACAACTGATTTACTCAATGTTATAGCTAACCCAAAAGTAGGTGAACAACATATTTAAGCAAACTACTGTAAATGCAATAGTTTTCAAGCTACAACTGATTTACTCAATAGTGAGAACCTGAAAATAGCTATTGCTCCGCTATGCCATGAGCTATAGGTCTGTAATTTCACTATGTTATAGCTGACCCAAAAGTAGGTGAACAATATATTTTAACAAAATACTCCAAAATTAATGCAATATTTTTCAAGTTACAGCTGATTTACTCAACAGTCAGTACCTGAGAATAGCTATTGCTCAGTTGTGCCATGAGCTATAGGTCTATAATTTCACTATCTTATAGCTGACCCAAAAGTAGCTGAATAACATATTTGCACAAATTTCTGTAAATGCAATAGTTTTCCAATTATAACTGATTTACTCAACAGTGAGAACTTCAAAGTAGCTATTACTCAGCAATGAAATGAGCCACAGGTCTGAAACTTCACTATGTTATAGCTGACCCCAAAATAGGTGAATAACATATTGAAACAAAATACTCTAAATGCAATAGTTTTCAAGTTATAAGTGATTTACTCAACAGTGATAACCTAAAAGTAGCTATTACTCAGCTATGCCATGAGCTTCAGGTCTGAAATTTTACTATGTTATAGCTGGCCCAAAAGTAGCTGAATAACATATTTATACGAAATTCTCTAAATGCAATAGTTTTTAAGTTACAAGTGATTTTACTCATGATGGAAGTTACTGAAAAGCCCAAAAGTAGCTATTACTCACTTAGCTATTGAGACAGACACCCAACGTACTCACCATATTGTAGCTATGAAAAAAGTAGCTGAATAACATATTTTAACAAAATGCTCTAAATGCAATAGTTTTCAAGTTATAAGTGATTTACTCAACAGTGATAACCTAAAAGTAGCTATTACTCAGCTATGCCATGAGCTACAGGTCTAAAATTTTACTATGTTATAGCTGATCCAAAAGTAGCTGAATAACATATTTATACGAAATTCTCTAAATGCAATAGTTTTCAAGTTATAAGCGATTTACTCAACAGTGATAACCTAAAAGTAGCTATTACTCAGCTATGCCATGAGCTACAGGTCTGAAATTTCACTATGTTATAGCTGACCCAAAAGTAGCTGAATAACATATTTATACGAAATTCTCTAAATGCAATAGTTTTTAAGTTACAAGTGATTTTACTCATAATGGAAGTTACTGAAAAGCCCAAAAGTAGCTATTACTCACTTAGCTATTGAGACAGACACCCAACTTACTCACCATATTGTAGCTATGAAAAAAGTAGCTGAACAACATACTTTCACAAAATGCTGTAAATGCAACACTTTTGAAGTTATAAGTGATTTAGTGCATGATTTCATGAATTTTAATGCATTAAAAATTATTAAAAAAATTTATTAAAAAAAAAGTAAGACAGATGCAGGTCTCATACTCACACAAGAGAATCTACCTCTGGCCTAGTACATATATGCAAGATATGAGAGAAATCCCTGCAATAGTCACTGAGAAAATTGTGATAAAAAGTTGAAATTTTCACACTTTTGGGGGGGTACCCCCCTTGTAATGTCTCTAGCAAACAGACGAACAGACAGATTTGCATGCCTTGAACAATTTTTCATCCTCGATAGATAAGGTATCTTTTAAAAAAAACAGCATGTCTCTAGGCCTTGTAGTTTTGGAGAAGAAGTTGTTCACGCGTACGCGTACGCCCACGCCGCAGAGTGATGACATAATGTCAGCTGACTGACAAGTCAGCTGACATAAAAAAGAAAGAAAATGTTATCTGTTATGTCTCTGGTTATGACGGCACAAGTGTTAAACATACACAATTACAAGTGTTAAAATGTTATTAAATTACACCTGAAAGTTTTTCCCTTGTTAAAACTTAAAAGTGTCCAATATCTTTCACTATTGGCCACTTTGTGATTCTGACCATATATGGAAGTGTTTTTAGCAAATTTCTAAAAAAGACCCTTTTACATGTATTTCAAGTGAAAGGATCATTAAAACCGAAAAAATACACACCAGGAATATAGAAATGAAAAGTAATGATATTAAACAACGTCTTAAAAATTATAAGTAAAGGAAGAGGTGTAATTTAAATAGGTTAATAGCCTCGTAAGTGTCCAATATTGGAAAATAATGAACTATTGATTGTTAACAGTCCATTATTTTCAAATATTGGACACTTACTTGGCCATTAACCTATATACAATATACAAGTATATAAATGCAAAGCAAAAACCAAACAAAAGGATCACTTTCCACTAAATGTCATACATATGACAACCTTTAAATAAGAAGCTATGACACATAAATACAAATATTGCAAATCGAAGGTATCATCTATATAAGACAATTGCAGAACACAGCACACTCACATTGTTATTACAGGGAACAAATCTAAAGCTACCCTTCTAAGGCTGAAACAATTAACTGTACTAACCGAATATCAGGTTACCACAGTACTAGCCGGCACCAATATTGTTGTATTGGTAACTGTTTTCTTATGTATATCAACTGGGATTTTGTGTGATCATTAGAAGTCTTAATGTTTGGAACTATTACCTAAAAATGTATTCTAACATGACATGCATGTGTCCTCGATTCTGATTGGCTAAACAACGAAATACTTCACCGGTAAAATACAGCGTCACCCTGTTACTCCCTATTATCGCTCATTATGGCTGTCGTAACAATGAACGTTTTACAGTAAAATTTGCAATAATAATACGGAGTCCTTGCCATTTAAAGCCTTTGGAATATCTTAAATGAAGTTGTTTCCAGTGTAAGTAATAGGCATTTAATATTTGCTTCCCAATAGAAAACAAGGAGTAACTAAGATATTTGGAAGTCTTAATCACAATCTCTGTACAAATATAACATCTCGTTTACTTGCAAATTACCGGGAAATCTGGGTGAATTTTCTACTTTTCTATGATCTAGTGATTAGCCATATTGTTTGTTTAGATCTGAGACACATGTTCATGTGACATTTTTACCATTTTCCCAAAGAAACAGTTAACCTGTTAGTTAATGGTAAACACAAGCAGTTACCAAGCAACCAAATTATTCCCATTGTTTCAGCCTTATAATGTACAAAATCAAAACTACTGCCATGCCGTATTACAAATACAAAACAAAAGTCCTATCTAAGAAGACACATCAAATACCATATTACCTACCACTAAGGCAAGTGTTGAGCTTTTCCTTGTGAATTATTTTCACTTTTGAATTATTTATTTTAGGCGTAGAAAATTCCACACTTTTCTGTTTAAAGTCTGTAAACATGAAGCACTCTTTAAAATTGAAATAACTAACGGAGGATAAGTTACAAACATTATAATCATTAATAAAAAGGTATGAAATTACTCAATGTGCAGATTTAGTAAAGTTTACTCAGATTTCCGATATTGCACACCAATAGGCAGGAAATAGCTCCATTAATATTGAGAAGAATGGGTAAAAAACATCATTTTTGATACAAAGTAATATGTACAAAAAGGAATATAATGCTACTGTTGAACATGCAGCATTTTCACTAAACTTTAACAATTCATTGTAAATAAATTTCAACAAGAGTATTTTTTTTTATGAATCATCAGATATGAATTCACTGACGGTTATGTCTTGACTGTGTCATTTCTAGCTTTCCCATCAATATGAACTTTGAGTGTGACAATTTTAACTGCAACTTTTCCTACCAGTGAGGAAAAGCTTAAATTACTTTCAAGGCCAAACTTCTATGATTTATCAACCTATCTTGTACCTGTTAAAAAGTAAACCTTGGCAATACCTATTTTTGACTTTGATTCATCCTTTGGAACATCAAGCCTTTTACTTATTTCTACTCTTGGTCGGACTTTTGATCTTGCCTTTGGGGTTGCATATACAGCAGGCTCAGCTGTCATAAAAAGGTAAATAAAAACAAAAACTACAACAATGTTCCTGGTGCCTCACCACTGAAAAACTAAATATATGGCATCCATAAATAGTGTTTTTGAATGTATTTTATCTCATAGTCAACGCTAGTGGTGCACTACTCAACATTATTTGAATAAGCATGGTCATCAGTGGTTGTTTGTTGCCCTGGATTTCTCTTTAAACTTTACTCTTTTAACAAGACAAAATGGGCTATTTTTCCTCAGATAAGTAATAGAAATGGACTATATTACCACAATATTTTATATAAATATTTAAAAATTGTAAATATGTTTGGAAAAATTTTAAATAATTCTCCTCCTTAAGTACTAAAACTCAAATAACTGATTCCTCAGAACAAATACTTCAGTATTCTTTAACAGTCTTTATTTTAACCTGGCATGATATTAAAAGCGATGGACTTTGGCTCCAAAGACAGATTGAATTTTTCTCACTCAATATACATTATGCTACATTTATTTTAATAATACAAAATCAATACTGAGTCTAACTTTCAAATTGAAAGTACTCTAGTTACATTCCTTACCAGAAATAGTATAAAAAATAAATAGTTTATGTATCAATGAAAACACAAGTCACACAGGAGTCTGAACAAAAAAATTCAGAAACAAAAATACTAAACGGAGAATCAGAAAAGAGAATTTTTTTCCAAAAATTTGAGTTATGCTTTCCTTCAAGTTTATTTCTTTTCATATTTTATTTCTAGAAGAGGATTGCAACACATAATACCTACCCACATTACTTCTGCCATACATTTTCCATTCAAGTATTTGATTCTCACTGTTACAAGTATGCCCTCCAAAGAAATAAGATGATATTCTACAAAAATAAATAAATAAAAATAACTAGAACATGCTATGAATCTGTGAACAGTTCACAACATTTAATATTTGGTATTTTTGTGATTATCTGCACAAAAATCTCACTGAATATGCCCCAGAAATTACCACAACAAATGTGTTGCTGGTGGCAACTTGCCATTTTGTATATAAATGTCACAGTGGATAATTGTGATAGCTGAATATTTTTTTGTTTTGTAATAGAATATGTGTTCTCCCTTAAATTTTTAAGGGAATACATTAATTCACTGAAAATTTCACATAGTTTCACAGAGCGATTTGAAATAAATCATTTCATAAATTCTCTAAACCACTAGTTAATTGCATTGCACCAAAGTAATAAAGTGTACATAAAACATTTGAGGTGCATATTGCACTTTACATTTTCAAACCTGTCACAAATTTGAAACATTTTTAAAATTAAAGTAAGAATTACGCTAATTGTATAAATCATGGCAATAATGTTCTAGGGATCATAATTTGTTATAGTGTGGCAAATTAAATATAAAGTTCCCCATTATTTAGCCTGCAAGTTCTATCATTCTCCAAAGTTTATGTCATCTTCACTTTTTTTTAAATATAAACATATATGTGTACTTTCTTAAGTAATGTACACAATGCTACTATTTACCCATATTTCAGATATATACAACTGTAGTTATCTTTATTTTGTGCTTACTGAGAAAGTGCTCTAAAAGGTCAAAAAGTTAACTTATGACACCATAAAAAAATATGTCTAATTTTTAATTTTCCTCATGCAATGTCCTAGGGCAGATGCAAATTGTCCCAGAATGAATTGCCCCAGGACAATTTATCCTACCCTGTACATTCACAGTGGATCAATGTTTTGGGCACAGACATTTCAGACTAGAACATTTCAACTTAGGATGTTCCAATCTAGGACGTTTCGGGCAGGCCTTTTTTCATGGGTGGACATTTCAGGCAGTTATTTCTATTTCTTAATAGAATTTTTGCAAATATTTGTCTGCAGTAGATTTGGTATTATTCGAATCGCCATTCCAGGAAAGTCGTTATTCATTGAACGAATTTGAAATCCCCAAAAATGAGTAATATTTACAGCCATTATTCAAGTAAAACAGAGGGATTACTCAAACAATGGTCAACATTATTGTTACTGCACTTGTCAGTACTCAAACTCAACATTATTTGAACATATTTCACTGTTTTCCTGATATTCGAGTAATCCCAAATCCACTGTATTTATTATTTTATGTTCCAATTTTTATTTTTTGGGTACTAGTAACCAAACATTTGTACAAAAAATATTGAAGACATGAGATTAGATTGTTGGTAAAAACATTGATTGCATATCATTTTCATCATGATGACACCATGACACTTCATCTTTGGATTCAGCAACATCTTTAACAGACTGTTAATAACAGTACACATACTAGTATATCCATTTAGGCAAAGCTTTTTGCCACCTCTTTTGGTACTAATGATCTCCATGTTAACTGAAACACTGGAATCCAGGAGAAAAGCCCTCACTGGAAAAGCTTGCAACATCAACTACCAAGAATTGCCTTATATTTAAAATCACTGGAGCTTCTCTGTTACAATTTAGATTTTTGAGAGAGTTAAAAGTACTTTAATCACTTACCTCACAAACATTTGATCAATCACCTGAGGAGTGCAATCCTGAGTAGGTTTCAAATGAAGAGGATTCCCGTTATGGTTTCTTTCTAAGGGTTTAATTGTTCTTTAAGGGATTAAAACAATTAATCACAAAATAATCCCTCTTTCACCAGGAAAGCTAGCTTCATATAATCACATGTCTGAGCAAGTTTCAAAGAATACTGTCCCCTTTATGAAGTATAATCTTTTTTTGATAAAAAAATTAAAAGGTATTCTACAACTTACCTCAGAAACTTTTGATCAATCACCTGAGCAGTGCAATCCTTAGTATGTTTCCATGAAGAAGATTCCCTTTACAGTTTATTTAATCACCAAATAATCCCTCTTTCACCAGAAAAGCTGGCTTCAAATAATAACATTTCACATGTGCACTGGCAAAAAAATCCAATTCACATGTGCACTAGTAAAGAAAGAAATTTCAAGACATTTATATAAAAAAATAATAAGTCTGTCCAAAACATCCACCCTTGAAAAAAGGCCTGGCAGAAAAATATCCTAGCCTGAAATGTCTGTGTCCAAAACGTCCTAAATTCTATGTAAACATTTTTATTGAAACATATACCTGCCCCTGTTATCTGAACATAATATAAAATTTAGCCATTCATAAAATTCCGTCCAGTGTTGTACTAATGTGAGATCTAATACCTCAAAATAAACAAATAAGACTGACTTCTATACTATGAATGTAACATTTTAAAATCTTGAACAAGATGAATTGTAATCACCCTTCTAACTAATTTTTTCATCAAAGTTTTTCACAGGAATATAAATATATGTTATGAAATTTTAAGCTATTCAGCAAAGGATTCAGAACACTCAGTAGTTTCTATTCATCCAACAAGAATAGGTTCATTAACATAAACTGGATTACAATGCATACACTACATCAACAGGTGGACCAAAAAAATGAACAATAGACACACAAGGAGCAACAAAATTACTTTGGAATTCCAACAAAAGGTTTACCTATTTGGTATTCTTATATTCTAGTCCAACAGATGTGGTATGCATAATTGAATAGGAACAAAGTAAAGACCATTTGTAATTCTGGGATTTTCTCACCAACTGAACCATAAAAGGGTTTTATAGGCTAAATTTAATGCTTACCATTATCACTAAAGATTAAACTGATTTTAGTCTCTTTTGCAATATACCAATATGTACATGAAAAATATCTATATCACAATAAAATATTATTTGAGAAATCGATATTTCCAATGAAAATGCAGAATGGTAAAATTTGTTAGAAGATGTGATGATGTCCTAAATTCTGGAAAATCCCAAAATCCCAGAAATTCTATGAAAATCTTACTGTCATAAATATACTTAGTAGAAATTTAGAAATCTTAAAAAAGATTAAATAAAGCTTGTGCAGATTTATAAGCTCATAACAATTTCACAGAAAGTTGAAGAGTGAAAGGGGCATTTACAGGTAAACAAATCAAGTTTATTTTATTCTAGATCGGTACAATCAGTTTGCTGTTGCTACAATTTATAACATATATAATTCAATGAATCCAAACAATATTTTCTCACTATACTACAGTATAGTAACTACTATAATAACTACTGTACTAGACCTAGATTGCAACGACTTGACACCAACATATTCCCAGAGAGGCCATCTCAGCAACACAGGCATTCACAGGGTATTTTTTGTAGCACCCATTTTGTGTGATTCACAATAATTATAAACCATCTTTTTTTTTGTTCCAACATTCTTTTTTTTTTCATTTTTATTCTTTCTAAAATAGTATTACAGCTAAAGAGCTTAGATTTGCACATTATATGACCCCAGTTTAACCCATACGGGGTGCCCAGGGGTAAATCTGACCGACTTTCTAAGCTCCCTGCATATGGTTTCCTACTACCCTCACAATACATTCAAAACCTCTAAAAAAAACTAGACCAAGGACGCATCTGAGGCAAGATGCAAGATGTATCCACCGGAAAAGGCCAACTAACATAGTTTACAAGACAAGAGGGTCAAAGATGCCCCAGAAGGCGGGTTGCGCAGGCAGCAATAAGGTTAGCGACTGCTGTAATTACATTTAGAAACAAGGATAGAAATGTTAAGTCACCCAGTTAAGGTGAATGTGTTAGACGTGCTAAGAAACGTAAAACTTGTAATCTAGGTTACATAATTGTATCTATGCTATAAACGGACAAATGAAAGGATGGAATTACACCAATTTCGAAAGGAACCTAACTATGATGGTGATCTATCTCCCTGTCAAGTTTGAATTTGACTGGACAGAGCATTTTTGAGTTAGAGTCCGGAAACAGAAATGTTGACGAACAGACAAATGGACAAAAAACAGACAAACGAACGGACAGAATTACACCAATTTCAAAGGAACCTAGCTATAATGGTGATCTATCTCCCTGTCAAGTTTGAATTCGATTGGACAAACCATTTTCGAGTTAGAGTCCGGAAATGGAAATTTTGACGGATAGACAAACGGACAAACAAACAGACTGAATTACACCAATTTCAAAAGGAACCTAGCTGATGGTTACCTATGTCCCTGTTAAGTTTGAAATCGATTGGACAAACCGTTTTCGAGTTAGAGTCCGGAAACGAAAATGTGGATGGACAGACAGACAAAAAACGGACAAACGAATGGACGGAATTACACCAATTTCAAAAGGAACCTAGCTATAATGGTGATCTATGTCCCTGTCAAGTTTAAATTCGATTGGACAAACCGTTTCCGAGTTAGAGTCCTGAAACAAAAAATGTGGATAGACAGACCGACGGACAAACGGACAAAAAACGGACAAATGAACAGACGGAATTACACCAATTTCGAAAGGAACCTAGCTATGATGGTGATCTATGTCCCTGTCAAGTTTGAATTTGATTGGACAAACCGTTTCCGAGTTGAGTCCGGAAACGAAAAAATGTGGACGGATAGACCAACAGACAAATGAACGGACAGAATTACACCAATTTCAAAAGGAACCTAGCTATGATGGTGATCTATGTCCCTGTAAAGTTTGAATTCGATTGGACAAACCGTTTTCGAGTTAGAGTCCGGAAACGAAATGTGGACGGACAGATGGATGGACAGACAAACGGACAAACGAACAGATGGAATTACACCAATTTCGAAAGGAACCTAGCTATGATGGTGAATTATCTCCCTGTCAAGTTTGAATTTGATTGGACACAGCGTTTTCGAGTTAGAGTCCGAACACAGAAATGTTGACGAACAGACAAATGGACAAAAAACGGACAAACGAACGGACGGAATTACACCAATTTCGAAAGGAACTTAGCTATGATGGTGATCTATCTCCCTGTCAAGTTTGAATTTGATTGGACAGAGCATTTTCAAGTTAGAGTCCGGAAACAGAAATGTTGATGAACAGACAAATGGACAAAAAACAGACAAACGAACAAACAGAATTACACCAATTTCAAAAGGAACCTAACTATGATGGTGATCTATCTCCCTGTCAAGTTTGAATTCGATTGGACAAACTGTTTTCAAGTTAGAGTCCGGAAACGGAAATTTTGATGGACAAACAGACGGAATTACACCAATTTCGAAACGAACCTAGCTGATGGTTATCTATGTCCCTGTTAAGTTTGAAATCGATTGGACAAACCGTTTTCGAGTTAGAGTCCGGAAACGAAAATGTGGATGGACAGACAGACGGACAAACAGACGGAATAACACCAATTTCGAAAGGAACCTAGCTATGATGGCGATCTATGTCCCTGTCAAGTTTGAATTCGATTGGACAAACCGTTTTAGAGTTAGAGTCCGGAAACAAAAATGTGGACGAACAGATGGATGGACAAACGGACAAAAAACTGACAAACAAACGGATGGAATTACACCAATTTTGAAAGGAACCTAGCTATAATGGTGATCTATCTCCCTGTCAAGTTTGAATTCGATTGGACCAACCGTTTCCGAGTTGGAGTCCGGAAACGAAAAATGTGGATGGACAGACGGACGTTGGTTACACGCAACCCGCCTACAAAACAGCATTTTTCAATAATAAGCAAGTTGAAAGCACTTTTAAGTTTGGCTACCCTCAGTGGACCTTGAAGCAGGGACCCAAGGTCAAATCTGACCACATCAGAAGATTCGCAGCCCATGACATCCTATAGGTTGGTTCGCATTGCAAACCTCTAGGACCAATAATAAACGAGTTATAATCACTTTTAAGTCTGGCTATCCTCGTTTGACCTTGAAGGAGGGGCCCAAGGTCAAATCTGACAACATCAAAAGATTCGCAGCCCATGATTTCCAATAAGTTGTTTTCACATTGCAAACCTCTAGGACCAATAATAAGCGAGTTATAAGCACTTTTAAGTTTGGCTATCCTCATTTGACCTTGAATGAGAGCCCCAAGGTCAAATTTGACCACACCAAAAGATTCCCAGCCCATGATTTCCTATAGGTTGGTTTACCATCCCAAACCTCTAGGACCAATAATAAGCGAGTTATAAGCACTTTTAAGTTTGGCTATCCTCGTTTGACCTTGAACGAGGGGCTCAAGATCAAATCTGGCCCACTAAACCACAAGATTCCCAGCCCATGATTTCCTATAGGTTGGTTTATCATGCCAAACCTCTAGGACCAATAATAAGTGAGTTATAAGCACTTTTAAGTTTGGCTATCCTTGTTTGACCTTGAACGCGAGGCCCAAGGTCAAATCCGACCACACCACAAGATTCCCAGCCCATGATTTCCTATAGCTTGGTTTACCATCCCAAACCTCTAGGACCAATAATAAGCGAGTTATAAGCACTTTTAAGTTTGGCTATCCTCGTTTGACCTTGAAGGAGGGATCCAAGGTTAAATCTGACCACATCAGACAACTCACAGCCCATGATTTCCTATAGGTTGGCTTACCGTCCCAAACCTCTAGGACCAATAATAAGTGAGTTATAAGCACTTTTAAGTTTGCCTATCCTTATTTGACCTTGAAGGGGCGGCCCAAGGTCAAATCCGAACCACACCAGAAGATTCGCAGCACATGATTTCCTATAGGTTGGTTTGACATTCCAAACCTCTAGGACCAATAATAAGGGAGATATAAGCACTTTTCATGACTGAAAAGAAACGCCCGTGGCGGCCATCTTGTTTTTCAAAATGAGGCCAAAAATATTTTCAGTCAAGATTTTGTAATGATGAACATATCCTGCGACTTTGAGATCTCTACCTATAATTTCTTTTGTTCTAGAGGACCAACAAAACTCCTTGCTGAAAGTCAAAAAAACGCCCGTGGCTGCCATTTGGATGTTTTGAATATTACCATGCATACAAAAGTGGCAATACATTCAACAACTGCTTATGTGTGGTGTTGGAGCAAAGTCTGTGACTCAATTGATGAAATTCCATATGTTACAATGGGAAGTTGCAAAAGTAAAACTCTTTATGAATTCTAATATGACTTTAACAGTGCTTAATCTGCATCAAAAGACAGACCCAAAGGTGCTACAGGATTTTAAAGGTCAAGGTCACTACAGCAAGGTCAAAGGTCAAATCCAGGTCACACCATGATGTTGCACACCTACACCCCCTAACCAATGTCCCTACCAAGCATCAACTTCCTACACCTTACAGTTTCCGAGATATAGCCCGGACAAGATTTTAAAGGTCAAGGTCACTACAGCAAGGTCAAATCAAGGTCAGACTATGACGTTGCACACCTACAACCCCTAACTAATGTCTCTGCCAAGTATCAACTTCCTACACCTTATGGTTGCCGAGATGTAGCCCGGACAAGATTTTCAAACTCAAGGTCACTTCGGCAAAGTCAAATCAAGGTCAGACCATGATGTTGCACACCTACACCCCCCAACCAATGTCCCTGCAAAGTATGAACTTCCTACACCTTGCGGTTTCTGAGATACAGCCCGGACAAACTATTTCCCGCCACCCGCCCGCCCAACCGGACACCATGGGTGAAAACAATACCCTGTCAGCCCTTAAGGGCTGTGGGGTAATAAAAGCCCAAAAAGCAAAGTTTGTAATTTTAAGGCCCCAGTTTGATCCATTGGGTCTGGGAACCAGGATGTAAATTTGACTGGCTCTCTAGATTCCCTGTATATGGTTGTCTATGACCTCCAAGTACATTCAAAACCTCTTAAAACAACAATAAGGGAGATTAAAACAAAAACACAAAATCTTTGATACTATGACCCCAGTTTGGCCCACAAAAAGGTGGGGGAGCCTTTCTAGAAACCCTGTATTTGGTTTCCTATTACCTACCTCCTAATACATTCAAAAAATTTAAAAGCAATAATAAAGAAGATAAAAACAAAAACACAAAGTCTGCAATTTTAAGACCCCTGTTTGAGCCATTAGGATGGACTAGGGGGTAAATATGACAGCCTTTCTGGAATCTGTGTATATGGTTTCCTATTACCTACCAATACATTCAAAACCTCTAAAAGTAATAATAAATCTGTGATTTTACGACCCTAGTTTGACCCATGGGGTGGGGGAGGGACCCAGGGATATATCTGACCGCCTTCTAGAATCCCTGTATATGGGCCAGGGGGTAAATCTGAGTGGTTTTTATACTCTTTGCATATGGTTTCCTATTATCTCCCAACACATTTTATGCCTCTAAATGCAACATAAGGAGATAATGGGGGGGAGGCCAGTCTTATGAATTTAAGCTTTCTAATTACTACCTGCTGGAATAAAAACACTCATAAATCCCTTAATTATGGACAAATCACTCCCAAATTCTAACTAGACCGACGCATGCAAATTTGTATCCACCAGAAAGACAACTCACCAAAGCCAGTGAACCATCGTTGACCTTGAAGGAGGGGCCCAAGGTCAAATCTAACAACATCGGAAGATTCCCAGCCCATGATATCCTACAAGTTGGTTTCACATTGCAAACCTCTAGGATCAATAAAAAGCAAGTTATAAGCACTTTTAAGTTTGGCTATCCTCGTTTGCCCTTAAAGGAGGGGTCCAAGGTCAAATCTGACCACATCAAAAGATTCCTAGCCCATGATTTCCCATAGGTTGGTTACACATTGCAAACCTCTAGGATCAATAATAAGCGCTTTATAAGCACTTTTAAGTTTGGCTTTCCTTGTTTGACCTTGAAGGAGGGGTCCATGGTCAAATCTGACTACATCAGAAGATTCCCAGCTCATGATTTGCTATAGGTTAGTTTCACATTACAAACCTCTAGGACCAATAATAAGCGTGTTATAAGCACTTTTAACTTTGGCTATCCTCATTTGACCTTGAAGGAGGGGTCCAAGATCAAATCTGACCAACTCAGAAGATTCCTAGCCCATGATTTCCTACAGGTTGGTTTCACATTGCAAACCTCTAGGACCAATAATAAGGGAGATATAGGCACCTTTAAAGTCTGCTATGTGGGGTACTTTGGCACTCCCTGGATGACCTTGAATTAAGAGCTTCAAGGTCAAATGTCTGCAAGGTTGTAGAGGACATGTATATCTGTTATACATATCACCTATGAAGAGATTCAACCGTCTACATATGAGAAACAGCCAGTAGAAAAAGGTAGATAATTTTCAAAGAAATGCCCGGGGCAGCCATTTTGTTTTTCAGAATGAGACTAATTCCAGTCCCAGAGAAGCTTTTCCCCCAATGAAGATATCCTGCAAATTTAGTGAACCTGGGTGGTGTAGTTTTCCTCTGAGAGCGTTAACGGCGAAAATCAGTGGCAGTGTAGAAAACCCTGAACCAAAGTATCCACCGGATACAATTAGCTTGAGATTTTGATAGTATTGACATATTTTTAAATAATAACAACCTACAGTAAATAGTTTTGGCTGAGCGGTGATGACAAGAGGGTGAAACTGAAAATAAATTACTTTTGATCATGCGACCTTGATAAAGATAAACAAGAGGAGAGTGCCCGTGAACGGGCACTGTGTCAGCTGACTGAATGTTTTTGATTTGTGATGGTGATAATGAGAGGAAAGCATAATTATCAGGGAAAGGGCTGTACAGAAATACAGTAAATGGTAACTGAACAGCATGTTCGAAAGATATTCCGAAGCTGACAGAAGAAAAGGACAAAAAAGTTGTGCCCTGCAAATGGTATTATGAAATAAAGTAACAAGGTAATTGTTTAAGTGTAAAAAGTAGGTTAAAAATATTTAAAGAAATACTATAAATGCAATATCCTCGTTCGACCATGAAGAAGGGGTCCAAAGGTCAAATCTGACCATACCAAAAGATTCCCAGCCAAAGAATTTAGGATGGTTTACCATCCCAAACCTCTCGGACCAATAATAAGTGAGTCATAGGCACTTTTTAAGTTTGGCTATCCTTGTTTGACCTTGAAGGAGGGGTCCAAGGTCAAATCCGACCACACAAAAAAATTCCCAGCCCATGATTTCCTGTAGCTTGTTTACCATCCCAAACCTGTAGGACCAATAATAAGCGAGTTCTAAGCCATTGTAAGTTTGGCTATCCTCAATTGACCTTGAAGGAGGGGTCCCAGGTCAAATCTGACCACACCAAAAGAATCCCAGCCCATGATTTCCTATATGTTGGTTTACCATCCCAAACCTCCAAGACCAATAATACGCGAGTTATAAGCACTTTAAGTTTGGCTATCTTTGTTTGACCTGGAAGGAGGGGTCTAAGGTGAAATCCGACCACACCAAAAGATTCCCAGCCCATGATTTTCTATATGTTGGTTTTCCATTCCAAACCTCTAGGACCAATAATAAACAAGTTATAAGCACTTTTAAGTTTGGCTATCCTCATTTGACCTTGAAGGAGGGGTCCAAGGTGAAATCCGACCACACCAAAAAATTCCCAGCTCATGATTTTCTATAGGTTGGTTTTCATTCCAAACCTCTAGGACAATAATAAGCGAGTTATAAGCACTTTTATGTTTGGCTATCCTCATTTGACCTTGAAGGAGGGTTCCAAGGTCAAATCAGACCATATTAACAGATTCCCAGCCCATGATTTCCTACAGGTTGGATACAATGATTTACTCAACAGTGAGAACCTGAAAGAAGCTATTGCTCAGCTATGCCATGACATAGAGGTCTGCAATTTCACTATGTTATAGCTGACCAAAACGTCTGTGAATAACATATTTAACAAAATACTCTAAATGTAATAGTTTTCAAGTTACAACTGATTTACTCAACAGTGAGAACCTCAAAGTAACTATTACTCAGCTATGCAATGAGCTACATGTCTGAATTTTTGCTCTGTTATAGCTGACCTAAAAGTAGGTGAACAACATATTTAAGCAAAATGCTGTAAATGCAATAGTTTTCAAGTTACAACTGATTTACTCAATAGTGAGAACCTGAAAATAGCTATTGCTCCGCTATGCCATGAGCTATAGGTCTGTAAGTTCACTATGTAATAGCTAACCCAAAGGTAGGTGAACAATATATTTTAACAAAATACTCCAAATGCAATATTTTTCAAGTTATAGCCGATTTACTCAACAGTCAGTGCCTGAGAATAGCTATTGCTCAGTTGTGCCATGAGCTACAGGTCTGTAATTTCACTATGTTATAGCTGACCCAAAAGTAGCTGAATAACATATTTGCACAAATTTCTGTAAAGGCAATAGTTTTCCAATTACAACTGATTTACTCAACAGTGAGAACTTCAAAGTAGCTATTACTCAGCTATGCAATGAGCCACAGGTCTGGAACTTCACTATGTTATAGCTGACCCCAAAATAGGTGAATAACATATTGCAACAAAATACTCTAAATGCAAAAGTTTCCAAGTTATAAGTGATTTACTCAACAGTGATAACCTAAAAGTAGCTATTACTCAGCTATGCCATGAGCTACAGGTCTGAAATTTTACTATGTTATAGCTGACCCAAAAGTAGCTGAATAACATATTTATACTAAATTCTCTAAATGCAATAGTTTTCAAATTATAAGTGATTTACTCAACATTGAGAATTCAAAGTAGCTATTACTCAGCTATGCAATGAGTCACAGGTCTGGAACTTCACTATGTTATAGCTGACCCCAAAATAGGTGAATAACATATTGAAACAAAATACTTTAAATGCAATAATTTCCAAGTTATAAGCGATTTACTCAACAGTGATAACCTAAAAGTAGCTATTACTCAGCTATGCCATGAGCTACAGGTCTGAAATTTTACTATGTTATAGCTGACCCAAAAGTAGGTGAACAACATATTTAAGCAAAATACTGTACATGCAATAGTTTTCAAGTTACAACTGATTTACTCAAAAGTGATGACCTAAAAGTAGCTATTACTCAGCTATGCCATGAGCTACAGGTCTGAAATTTTACTATGTTATAGCTGACCCAAAAGTAGCTGAATAACATATTTATATTAAATTCTCTAAATGCAATAGTTTTGCAATTACAACTGATTTACTCAATAGTGAGAACCTCAAAGTAGTTATTACTCAGCTATGCAATGAGCTACAGGTCTGAAATTTTACTATGTTATAGCTGACCCAAAAGTAGGTGAACAACATATTTAAGCAAAATACTGTAAATGCAATAGTTTTCAAGTTACAACTGATTTACTCAATAGTGATGACCTAAAAGTAGCTATTACTCAGCTATGCCATGAGCTACAGGTCTGAAATTTTACTATGTTATAGCTGACCCAAAAGTAGCTGAATAACATATTTATACGAAATTCTGTAAATGCAATAGTTTTCCAATTACAACTGATTTACTCAATAGTGAGAACTTCAAAGTAGCTATTACTTAGCTATGCCATGACCTACAGATCTGAAATTTCACTATGTTATAGCTGGCCCAAAAGTAGCTGAATAACATATTTATACGAAATTCTCTAAATGCAATAGTTTTGCAATTACAACTGATTTACTCAATAGTGAGAACCTCAAAGTAGTCATTACTCAGCTGTGCAATGAGCTACATGTCTGAAATTTTACTATGTTATAGCTGACCCAAAAGTAGGTGAACAACATATTTAAGCAAAATACTGTAAATGCAATAGTTTTCCAATTACAACTGATTTACTCAATAGTGAGAACTTTAAAGTAGCTATTACTCAGCTATGAATGAGCCACAGATCTGAAACTTCACTATGTTATAGCTGAACAACATATTTAAGCAAAATACTGTAAATGCAATAGTTTTCAAGTTACAACTGATTTACTCAATAGTGATGACCTAAAAGTAGCTATTACTCAGCTATGCCACGAGCTACAGGTCTGAAATTTTACTATGTTATAGCTGACCCAAAAGTAGCTGAATAACATATTTATACGAAATTCTGTAAATGCAATAGTTTTCCAATTACAACTGATTTACTCAATAGTGAGAACTTCAAAGTAGCTATTACTTAGCTATGCCATGACCTACAGATCTGAAATTTCACTATGTTATAGCTGGCCCAAAAGTAGCTGAATAACATATTTATACGAAATTCTCTAAATGCAATAGGTTTTAAGTTACAAGTGATTTACTCAATAGTGAGAACTTCAAAGTAGCTATTACTCAGCTATGAATGAGCCACAGATCTGAAACTTCACTATGTTATAGCTGATCCCAAAATAGGTGAATAACATATTGAAACAAAATACTGTAAATGCAATAGTTTCCAAGTTATAAGCGATTTACTCAACAGTGATAACCTAAAAGTAGCTATTACTCAGCTATACCATGAGCTACAGGTCTGAAATTTTACTATGTTATAGCTGACCCAAAAGTAGCTGAATAACATATTTATACGAAATTCTCTAAATGCAATAGTTTTCAAGTTATAAGCGATTTACTCAACAGTGGTAACCTAAAAGTAGCTATTACTCAGCTATGCCATGAGCTACAGGTCTAAAATTTTACTATGTTATAGCTGACCCAAAAGTAGCTGAATAACATATTTATACGAAATTCTCTAAATGCAATAGTTTTTAAGTTACAAGTGATTTTACTCATGATGGAAGTTACTGAAAAGCCCAAAAGTAGCTATTACTCACTTAGCTATTGAGACAGGCACCCAACTTACTCACCATATTGTAGCTATGAAAAAAGTAGCTGAATAACATATTTTAACAAAATGCTCTAAATGCAACACTTTTCAAGTTATAAATGATTTTGTGCCTGATTTCATGAATTTTAATGCATTAAAAATTATTAAAAAAATTTATTTAAAAAAAAGTAAGACAGATCCAGGTCTCATACTCACACAAGAGAATCTACCTCTGGCCTAGTACATATATGCAAGATATGAGAGAAATCCCTGCAAAAGTCACTGAGAAAATTGTGATTAAGTGTTGAAATTTTCACACTTTTGGTGGGGGTACCCCCCTTGTAATGTCTCTAGCAAACAGACGAACAGACAGATTTGCATGCCTTAAACAATTTTTCATCCTCGATAGATAAGGTATCTTTTAAAAAAAACAGCACGTCTCTAGACCTTGTAGTTTTGGAGAAGTTGTTCACGCGGACGCGGACGCCCACGCCGCAGAGTGACGACATAATGTCAGCTGACTGACAAGTCAGCTGACATAAAAATAAGCATGTGGAAAATTTTTCCCATGGTTCATGTATATAACTGTCAAAAATGGTTAGAATTCACCCACTAATAAGTAGGGCTGGGACGGGTGCTGAAAAATGGCACCGAGTACTCACCCTCTGACAATCGGCCCGACTTCGAGTAACCGCAAGATTTAGTATCTACCATTAGAAGTCTTCTGTAAACAAATAGTGGGTTCCAGAAACGAAACTTTTGAAGAAAAAGGTCTTCTATATGACCAGATATTATAGAATATGGAGTAAATTATACGTTTTCAAGTGAAAATAACAACTTTAATTGATATTATGTGCCGGAAATGCTGAAATGTAGCATATTTTAAACAAGCGTTTCATTACATGGGCAATAATACAATACTTTGCAAGTAACCGAGTATTTAAGATGGACTCGAGTACTAGCAAAGATCGACTCGTCTATCGAGGCTCGAGTATCCGTTTGCAGCCCTACTAATAAGGGAGATATCTAAGGGAGATGATAATGCTGCAGCGCAAAACCTTTTCAAGGGATTTTGAGATTAAGAATTAACTTAGAAAAGTTTAAATTATTCATGGACATTAGAGTAGTCCTTATTACCTAGTGGGATCAACATTTACCCGAAATTTCTGTCTCTTACAGTTTTCAAGATAAACATCATTTTTGCATTTCCGCCAAAATTCGATGTTGCAGTTGAATTCGAAAAAGTCTAAATGTTTCAGAGATCCCTGCAGGAGTACCCTAGGGGTCCAAAATTTGCCCAAAATTGATTTATCTCTCAGGGTTATCGAGACAAACAAAATTTTCCATTTCTGCCAAAATTCAGCCGAAATATGGAGAAGCCTAAATTTTTCAGAGGTCCCATAGGAGTAGTCTGTACCTTACGGGCTCAACATTTGTCCGGAATCACTCTATCTTACATGGTTTTTGAGGTAAACTACATTTTCCATTACTGCCAAAATTCAAGATGGTGGCCGAAAATCGGAAAACTCTAAACTTTTCAGAAGTCCTAGAGGAGTAGTCCTTGGTATCCTAAGGACAACATATTTGATGAAGAACAGCATCAGAGATGCTCATACCCCACAGCCTGGGAAAATATTTTTCAATATCATTAGATATAGAAGTAGTGAAACAGTACAAGACCAGGATACTTTCAGAGCAGTGTCAGTTATACAAATGTCCAAATAATGTTTAAGTAGAGAAAATAATGTCTGAAAGAAAGAAAATGTAATTAATGAAAATATTATTTCAGTTCTTTTTCCTTTAATATTTGTTTATTTGTATTCTTTATACACACTTGGAAAAAATGACAAAAGTGAACATACAAGCAAATACATAGCTAGATTTCTTTATGTACAAAGTGGCACAAACCAAAGGGCAGTGGTATAAATACTGCATGGGTAACATCAGTTACAAGCTGTTCATGATCAGATTTGCAAAGGTGCTGCTTCCTATACTTCTGCTGCTGCTGTTACGGCTGCTAATACAGATATGTAGATGTTACCTCCCTTCAAAATTCAGTCTATACTAGTAAAGTCAGAAATTAATAATCTGTATGTTATAAAAATATTAGTAGGGCTGCAACGATTCTTCAGTTACTTGGAAACAAAATGATTCAGTTTAATATTTGAGTCAAGAAATGTGAACCGGGTCTTCGAAACCAACTAAAAATAGACGCAAAATCTACTACAAAATTTGATTTTCATTTAAATTTACCAATATATTTATATATTTTTCTAAAATAAGGTGGTTTCATTTTCCTTTTTCATATTTTAGGCATTTGCAAACTTTAAATATGTGTGTAACAATGTTTTTATAAGATGGCAATTCAATGTAACATGTTTCAAAGATGCCTCAAATCTCGCAATATAAAAATGGCTAAAGTTTCCTCTATTTTGCATTATAAATTCATCAATATTAAAAAATTCCACGAATTATCAACATTCTTTCCTATTTTGCATATTTTAACCGTTTTATACGATGTAATATGTCCAAATATGATGCAGTTTATTTCGTGGGTGATAATCAAGTGATTAACCGAGTCCTAGTCGAATCTTGCAAAACGAGGCATATTTTCGGGCTCGCTTGCAGCCTTAAATATCAGTGTTGTTAACAGTTTTTCGGAAGAAAAAACGAAATCTATAAAGAATATTTGGGAACCAGTCATTGAAAACATCTTTATTTTAGGCTTTCTAATGGCTGATATTAATCAAAATGACAAAAAATATACATATTTTATTAAATATGTCACAATTTTACATTCTTAATAATATCAAGCATATACGCCTGCGAATAATTTACAATGCACAGAACAGGCATACGAAATACCAGATTTCATTTCGGTTTTGATTTCTGTAAACAATGCCACCACTAGAAAATATAGACCGGAACTTCTGGCACTGACATGAGCGATACACGTAGCGTGATAGTTGTTTAAATACAAAACAGTACTCATTTTACGTTACATTTATATGCGGTTTTATATTAGAAATTTGATGGTTCAACAATCCCTTGGTGTATGTCCTGAAATAAGATGTCAAAATAGGATTTTTGCAAGGTTTTATATCTTCACCAACACATTCAATAGGAAGGGTCAGAACGGGGAGGGCAGCAAATGAGTACAGAGCAGTTCCAGAAGTTCAGAACCAAGTCTGGACCCATACGGACACATGGGTGACAATACCCTGACAGTCTTTAAGGGCTGTGGGGTAATAAAATAAAGTTTTTCATACAATTTAAAACCAAAATATTTGCCATAACATGGGCATTTACTGGTAGATCGCCACTAGTTGTACTTTATTTACTAGATTTGGATTTTACTTTAATTCTATCTGGCAATAATTAGTACTGGGAAAGGCAGTACAGGGAACAGATGCGGGCAAGTGAGGACGATCCCTTGTGCTTAAAACACTGAATTATCGCCCATTGTGACTCATTTATTACACAAAAATAGGAATGGTTTTACCAATTAAGCACGACAAATCATGCACATATTCTGTACATCATCATTGAAACAAACTAAGTTCATGTATTATCTGTAACTCCGATATTTTAAAAAGTTTTCCCTTTTGCCAAAAAAAATCAAAATACGCGCACACTAAAATTTATAATACCACAGTCACAGTCGTCAAACGCACAAGAACCGATGTACACATCCGGCAACTCTGTCGAACATGTTTAGTAAGTAAGTTTAAGTTTATTTCCCAGATAATCAATGTATAATCATACACAATTGTGAAATAACAGATTACAATATAGTTATATGAAAACAACATTTCAAAAAAATAAAGTAATATGAAAGCAACAGACATCTTCCAAATACATATGAATTATATAAATTTGGGAAAAGGAGTTGGCAGAAGCTATTGGCTTTTGATGAGTGCCACCCCTGTTTCCGGTTACCTATTTACACAATTATATTTAATTTAACTTATAATTATACAAGGCTACATATTTATTAAATAAATACAATTTAGAAATTTCAATGTCAGGTATAGATATTACAAATTAAAGCACCTATAAATAACATTATTTCAAACATACATATCATATATACTCTTTTTAACCTCATATTTAAACTTTTTTAAACAAGTTATATTTGTTTTCTCATTGCTGAGTCTATTCCAAAGCTTGGCACCAATAACAGAAACACTTTTAGATTTTAAATTTGTTCTAGAATATTGGAAAATAAATTTATCATGTGATCTAGTTATATAATGTCAATTCACATTCTTTAAAAAGAATATTTGAATATTTTTAGGTCATAAATTATTATACACTTTGAACATCACTATTAAAATATTTATATTTACCAAATCACAAAATTCTAGTAACTTACATCTCTTAAAAATTGGTGAAGTATGTTCCCTGTAGTTAGAGTTACAAATTATTCTTAGAATTCTTTTCTGCAATACAATGACTTTGTTCAGGTTACATTTACTGGCATTGCCCCAAATTACACAACAGTAAGTTAAATATGGTAAAATCAAGGAGGTATACAATGTTTTTAATGCATCAAAGCTTATAACTTTCTTTACTTTATAGATAACTGATATATTTTTGTTGATCTTACCACTTATATGAGCTATATGATATTTCCATGCTAATTCTTCATTAATGATAACACCAAGGCACTTTGTAGTTTGTACCCTTTCAACAGCATGGTTATTTATTACAATTTTGGCATCCCCAAGTAAAATTTTATTTGTAAAGACCATATAATTGGTTTTACATTAGTGATAGTTTATTCAATGCAGACCATACATTTAAATGTTTTAATTCCGATGTTATAACATTACACATATTATTAAAATCTGAATCAGCACAAAAACAATTTGTGTCATCTGCAAATAAGATAAATTTCAAAATTTTCGAGACATTACAGATATCATTTATATATAAAATAAACAACTTTGGGTCAAGGATTGAACCCTATGGAACACCACATAATATTTTTAGCAAACTTGAATTTACACCATCAAAATGAACATATTGTTTTCTATTATCTAGATATGACTTAACCCAGCTTAATGCTTTTCCTCTTATTCCATAGAATTCCAATTTTCTAATTAATAAAGAATGATCTATAGTGTCAAATGCCTTTTTCAAGTCAATAAATACTCCTACTGTTATATTTTTACTGTCTATTGATGTGGATAAATTTTCTAACAATTCAATTAAAGCTAGTGAAGTAGAGTGCTTTGTTAAGATATACATAAAGAAAATAAATTAAATTCTGTAATTATAAATGTAGGGAATATTTTAGTATGACAATGCTTAAAATATACGACAAATTAATGAAGGGATACTTGAAAAACAATCACATTTAAAAATATTTGCTTGAATATGAATTATAGCATTTTCAAAAATTGTGTATGAATTCTTGTTCAATGTGTGCACCAAATGATTTGAATACCTATCCAATGTGTGGTTTTCAGCCTTGTTTTGGGGGGGTTTAAGTACATAATTTATCATCTTACAAGGCTTTTTTGATGGGAATAACACTGGATTTAATAAGAAAAATGAATAATTAATGCTAACTTACCAAAAAGTAGCTTTACTGGGTTTTTAAAAAATTTTCAAA
Organism: Sabellastarte sp. h YS-2021; assembly: GCA_964017235.1. Classification (NCBI taxonomy): domain Eukaryota; kingdom Metazoa; phylum Annelida; class Polychaeta; order Sabellida; family Sabellidae; genus Sabellastarte; species Sabellastarte sp. h YS-2021. The sequence goes on along the minus strand of OZ024927.1, from coordinate 135,301,025 downwards.
TGGACAAAATAATCACTTTTTACCAAGTTAGCAATTATTATAAATTTCAAATTGAGAAATTCAGTGTTTTTTTTCCTTCAAAAAGTTACATATGATGACAAAATATGTGATATAACCCTCAAAATCAAGGCTACCAATCATGCATTGTACAAGTATTCCTAGCATTTTGATCAAAGATTGAACTAGTATTCTTACAAGCTTTTTCAATATTCTATAATTCAAATACAATAAAATATTTTAAAATGTAGTTGCTCATCAAGTATCCCTTCATTAATTTATTTTATATTTCAGGTCTTGCCACCCTATAATATTTCCTTCGCTTAAAATTCCGGAATTTTTTGACAACTGTGAATACTAGGTGTATTTCACAACCACAATCCGTTGAATCTAGATTCTTCAGATCAACAGATTGGCTTGTGAAGTGACTTGAATCTGAATCTGGATTATGAATCCATTGGATTACCCAAAATTCTTTGCAAAATAATGGCGGCAAAATGTGGCAGGAAATTTTAACATTTGGAACATTTTTATTATATTGTAATATGATAATATTGTATTAATATATATTGATATATATTAATATATTATATTTATGTTGGTTCATCTTATTTTTTTATTTTGGATTCAGATCTAGAGAAAATTTGCATTTCACTTGAATCCAAATCTAAATCTGGATTGCACAGATAACGCAGATTTCTGTTTGTGAAATACGCCTACTGTGTGTTTTAGTTTCTTTCATTAGCACCGAAAAACAACTAAGCTGAATGTTATGACCAAACATTTATTTTTGGTGTGTTAAAACTTAAATAATAATATTCGATTAGTTATCTATAGCATTAAGGAAGGTAAGTTGTAATTTACAAGGTTTTTGGAAACACTCTAACATTTGGATCATTCAATTAGTTTGTTTATTTGTTTATTTGGGATTTTACGTCGCTTTCAACACTGTACAGGTCATATCACGACGGGTAGTTGGAAGGGCAGAGGAAACCAGTACATATAGTTCGCTAGGGTTCTGTACTGTAAACTGCTGACCAACGGCAAGCAACTACCAGCTTTCCCACTTACGGCCATGACGGGGATCAAACCCCGGCCGCAGAGGTGGGAGGCGAGAGTGTTACCACTCTGCCACCGTGGCCCCCGGATTATTCAATTAGAACTTAATTTATATTTTATACATATACAAAGAAATTAAATAATTATTATTGTATGTGTATTAAGAAACATATCTCACCCAGCAGGCACAGACCTTTGAAAACACTTTGATTTAGTGTTAAAAATCGATCCTGATGTTGATGTAAACTTTTTCAGCATAGTTTTAAGACACGAAAAAATAGTCACATTTTAGACACGAAATTATATTTCACACTAAATCTTGTTTAGATTTCCAACATTAAACAAAAGTTATGGTTTAGACTAGAAATCTTGGTGATGTAGGGTTGAAAATTGATCCTAAAATTGATGTACACTTTTTCAACAGTAAATGAAATTTTGATTTCTAAGAGAAAAGGTAGTCATACTTTGGAATAAAAACATACTGAATGTAAGAAAATGTATGACATGAATATGTTGTGTACTTTTTTCGCAAAAGTGGTGAACTTTAAGAAAAAAAGATTTTAATTCATTCTTAGTTCTTGCATTGTCCTTTTTAAAGTTGTGCATTTTACTCCAAGGAATGCTTTTTATTAGTTAGTAAGTTAATTACAAGACCATGAGAGCATTTTAATTGTAATCAATCGCGAATTAAATGAATTAGCATCAGTAATTTGTTGAGAAAGTTACAGTAGAATACATCACTTTCTACACTCCCTCCAAATTTCAAAATTGAACTGGTTACTATGTCAACAAAAGAGGATTCAGGCGGATGCAAAAATCCTACCCCAGGGGAGTGAAAGTAGCTTTATCCTATAGCCTCTGATGAGATGATGATACATTTATCTAATCGAAATATAGGCATTCAATAAATGCATATATAAGGCAGTTTAGACAATGGTGTGATGTATATTGTCTAGTTCAATTGCAATTTTATTCTGTTTATATTACAGGCATCACCCTAGACTAGACAATAATCTCCTTACACTGCCAAATTACAGCTGGTACATAACTGGCTTAGTTCCAAAACTCTGCACTCTAGGGGACATAATCCCTTATCAATAAAAAGCCAATTGAATGATAATGTTCATTAGTTGTGTTGTGGAGCGAGTTAACTACACACAAGTGTCTTGTTTATCTGATCTACTTCATTATACAAATGTAATGATATGAGTGTAGAACTGCATGTTTTACAGTGTGTTAGATAGGAAGCCTTTCTTATAGACACGCACATGTGTTTTTTTATATATATTCTAAACTTCCCAACACAACTGTTTGACAGTTGACAATACATGTGATAGACAGTGCTCTCTCATTGCACTCCTGATGCCTGTAGTGCCCCTGTACTTTTCTCTAGTAAGTTAATTACTCTATATTTACAATATATTTGGTATGAAGTTATTGAAAAATTTTTTATATTTTTTGTTTTAATAGCAGCTCTAGGCTCAAAGGATAACAAAATCAATGTGCTTCAGTCATTCCTATGTGCAAGACAAATATATTTAGATAGAATAAGAAAATCACTTGTCAAAATAAGAACAATTGACCCAAGTGATAAGAACAATCCCTAAGAACTTCTACTGACTGACCACTGACAAAACCCTTTACAATGGGCATGTTCCTTGGTAGCCTATCAACACAGGAACTAAGAACAGGAACTTTATGTCCACACGACAATGTCAACTCAGTAATATCTGCCATCTCACATGCACAAAATTGAGACTTACTACTTGAATAATCATCCTCCTTAGTCACAGACTTATTGGTATCAAGTTCATCATGACTAGAATCATCAGAACTATTGTCAGAAACAAGTGCTGCCAACAATTTTTTCTTAACAAAACAATCTTTTGCGAAATGACCTGTTTTGTCACAAAGGAAACAAGTTCTTTGATTTTTTATCATTTGGTTTTGTGTTTTGGTTGTTCACAGGATTAGTTTGTGATGGTGTACCTTTGTTTTTGCCCCCCAACCACCCCATTGTTACTCTTTCTGTTGCCCTCATACTGTCTCTTTGAAGTTTGAAAAGATGTGAGACCATGTGCATCCATATATCTTTCAGCCATTTTGGCTAACTGCTCATTTGATAAGTCAGCTTTCTCCCTAAGAAAGATGGCCATATCTTGACTACAAGAATTTTAAAACTGTTCCCTAACTAACAAGTTCACTAAATTAGGAAAAGTTTTGTCTATCTTGGTTGCTGTAATCCACTTGTCAAGGAGATTTTCCAGTCGTGTCAGGTATTGTGTACATGACTCCCCAGCTTCAGGTATACTGCTATAAAATTTCTTCTTCAGTCCTTCTTCAGTTAACTGGTATCTCCTCAGGAGAGCAATTTTCAGGACTCCATAGTCATTAGACTCTTGACTGGATAATCTAGACTAGACTTCTAATGCCTTTCCTTTCAAAAGTGCAGCTCGGTGTATCGCCCAATCTTCTTTATCCACCCTCATGACAACCTGATACTTTTCAAAATGTGTCAAGTAAGCATTTATGCTGTCCTTGGAATCATCAAACTGAGGCAACTTTATAGCTTTCACTCTTGTATGACCTGCAGAACTATCACTATGACTAGAATTCCTCACTGACTCCTCACTTTTAATTCTTGCCATTTCTAGCTCATATTGTCTAATCCTTTCACGTTCATCACGTTCATGTTCACGCTCACGTTCATCCCGTTCACGCTCATATTCTCTAGCTTGTTTCTCTCTTAGTGCTGCCCTTTCATCCCTTAAGAAATCTTGCAAATCTTTTCCCTCCAAGCCTATTGTCTTACCTAAGGCAGTAATCCTTTCTAAAGTATCAATATCCATTGTTTGTATTCCCAGAATAAGTAGCAAAACAAAAATATGTAGTAATGGAAATATGACTAACACAAAAAAATGTAATTAATCTGAATTCTAATTTTTGTTATTGCATGAATAAAGATATAATTCAATATAGTCAGACTGTTTCAATCTGTTATTTTTATGTATCTGGCAATAACTAAAGATAATCAGTATTGTTTTATGTGTCTATGGTACCAATCAAACCAACCAAACAACAGAAAGAGAAGAAACTAAAAAAACAATCCAAACCAGAAAATGGAAAATTTGAAAACCCACAAACAAGATATTGTGCAAACAAGATAAAGTGCAAGAAACAATATTGTCACTCTTTTCCACCAGAAGGGTTTGTTTTCTATCAATACTGTATCAACACTGCCTGTTTATCAGCCAGCACAACAAGCTGTGGTGAAAATACACACACAAATTAAATAATATATCACCACTGTTCACACGCCAATTTATAAAAAAAACCTTGTGGTAACAACACTAAAAAAAATCCACACAAAAAGAATAATGAAAATGAATCTAAAATCCGAAGTGAAAAATACAAAAAAATAAATGAAAAAAAACCCCTCAAAATTACTTCAGTTTACGATCGCGAATAGCTTTATCTGTAGACTCAATGATACATCCTGGCAAGCTTGCCAATTGTCACAGGTTTGATCATTAAGCACAGATAAAGACAATTGAACTATTTAAGACAATTTATTTTAAATATGAATACCAGATAAAATATTGTCAATTCAAACTATAGCACGTCACAACTTGCATAAAACCATGTTTCAACCTTTTTACAATCACATATAATCTCACACAACTGACTCATTACACCACATTTATGTCGAACATCACTCATACATTATTCCTGGACATACAATACAAAACAAAATATGTATAAAATATACAACAATGGTATATGAAAATAAACAGTTCAATATACACATTAAAGTCTATCAACATAATTCAGCACATCCCTCATAAAGTTCAGCATACATAGGTATCTTCGTTGACATCAATAAATTCCACCACTGACATCAATAAAGTTCACCACTGACATCAATAAATCCCACCCTTGACATCAACAAAATCCACCAATGACATCAAGGTATCACCAGTAAAGTTCATCACACAAGATACCACCATGCACCAATATAAATTCCAACAAAATGACCACCATCTACAAGTCACAAGGAAACAGCTTTCCCAATGAAAATCTCCAGATGGAAAGTATTTTAACCATATACAAAGACCAGCACAGCTACTGGTCTTCCCAAGATAAACAAAATATGTGTCCCAAAAGACAACCTTTCACACCAAAAGTCACCAGTACACTAAGTATCAAATGCCACACCAACACACAGTGACAGGAAAATTCAAAATCATTGGTGCATGAAAACTAGGTATTACCACAACAAAGTTTATCAATGATCAATGTATCAAACACGAAATCTACAATGCCCTCATGCAGTGTTGAGTGTCATATTTCACAAAATATCAAGAAAAATCCAAATTAAAACACCAGGAAAATATAACATAAAATGTAGCTCCCAACTATTTACAAACAACCATGATCAACTTTGTGACAAGTACCTAATATGGAGGGTCATGTGACTAGCAGGAAATTATGGGAAAGACTGGTTCTTAAGCTTGAAAATGCCATATGACCACATATTTTGCCAAACTCATCTCCAAATATGGGAGGATGTTCCTGTGTCTGGATTCCTAAGCTATGAAGCAATGCTTCTCATTCCTTGTACTTGTATAACCTTCTAACTTACATAAAATGACCAGAGTTCTATTTATTATTGTAACAAAATGTAAACTTTAATTACTGGAACTAAGAATAAGTAATTACAATGCACCATATAAAACACTGATTATTATAACATATGAACCTTTGATCAATAACTACATTTGTATTCAACTGTTTACATAAAACAACTTGTCATAATATTTCTGTACTAAATATTGACCATGGGTTTTAGATGTACTGGCTTATTTCTTTAATTTAATTTACAAATTAATTATTCTGATTGCTTATGTTAATAGAAGTGATTTAATTAACATCAATCTATGACAAGTCTAATAAACACAGCATATTTAGGATGGCATGATATTTAACAACACAGTGTGTTCTGTGAATGACAGCAAGCAAATGAACTTCATGCTAACACTAACACACACTAAGCACAAACAGAAGAGAGATGTTTGTATAAATGGTAATGGATGGATCTTACATAAACATATAAAATATTTTGACATCTACTGTATATCATAAGTATACTTATGATATTTTAAAGTATTTCAGATCTATGTTTTACTGATTAATTTTACTAAGATTAATTAAACAATTAATAGTAATTAAAATGATTCTTCTTCTCCCTAATAATATTGTATTTAGCCACGAAAAAGTGATTAAGATTGTTCATATTTACCCTTACAACTTCAAGGGGACAGATTAGGGTACTGTAATTGGCTTTGCTTGTTTATCTGTTTGTGTCCATAACTCATAAAAGATAGACTACATCAGTCATATTTCACACATGGTGGAATCCAACTTTGGCTCGATCCCCCATAAAGATGGTTTGGATCCCAATTTCGATTACAAATCCTGATATTTTCAGCACTACCCATAAGACAGGGTTTGCATATACTCATGCAGGCAATGCTGGTTTTCATTGGTTTTGTTCACATTGTATTCAAGAAGTGCGGTAGACTTAAATCTATTTGGTTTTTCTTATCTTCGATCCTTGCGTAGTATAAGATGGTATAAAATGCTATAAAGGTGGCTCTAACAGGGCCCACAAAATACCATGTGGAATCTCAGCATGGTACTCTGCATGTTTACCATGCAAATATATAATAACTAAAATTTTACTTTTTTCTTTCTAATTTATTTATTTGTTTTATTTACTTTACTTTATTCTTTAAAATAGCACATAAGAAGTATTAAAATGTCTAATACATGCCTATTTTTAAAATGCATAATACACATAAAACAACTTTCAACAGACAAATATGTAGAAAGCAGTATATTTATAAAGCAGCATTGTGGAGAGTATTTTTATATGGTAGATATAAACATATAAACAAATGCATATTCTTAATATCATTGAGTTATTTTCTTGGATCTAAAACTAAACTGTGATCTTCCACACTTTTGAAACTATGTAACTATTCAAATATAGAGAGATGACAAATGCATACATAAGGTCTACAAAATAGCTTTACGTGTCCAGAACTTTGTGCAAATCAAGGACACGAAATTTGCAACAAGAGTACACGGGTGGTCACGAAGATAAACGGTCATAGAGATAAACGGTCTTCAGATTTCTTCAAATATAAGTAGTCGAAAGAGCAACATACCACAAACCAAGTACCTGGGCCTGTATTCACGAAAGGTCTTAGCCAGGGCTTAGGCTTAAAGTTGAGACTTTTGTCTCAAGTTTCTGCCCAAAACCTGCTAAGACTTTTGTCTTAGGCTTAGTGGTATTCACAAAGAATTCAAGACTGGTCTTAGCCTTAGCCTCAACTTTAAGACTGGTTAGTAGGGGGCTTAAATATTGTAAAGAGGACTTAAATATGGCCGCCATAAACTTTTCTCCACTTCAAAATTTGAAATGGCTGTAAATAAAGTATAATCATACAGAACATCTCACTAAAGTAGTCTTTGGATGTTTATATGTGGTAACAAGGTTTTCCATTTCAAAACAGCACTTTTCCTTAGATAAAATGTATTAAATGAAGGATATATGTCACCAATAGTATAGTTTGAATAGAAAAAAGGTCACATGACACAGAAAACCACTGTGGTTATATGATAATCTTGGACTTAGCTAAGTCACCCTTTGTGAATACGGTTTTAAGAGAAAACTTAGCTGAGATAAAAGTCTTAACTTTAAGGCTGGATTTAAGCCTAAGACCTGGCTAAGTCTAAGACCCTTCATGAATACCAGCCCAGATGTCTTGACAAGCTTTCTTTGATTGTATTTTCTTATTTAGTTTGTGTGATTATGTTCTTTATACCACTTAGATTTGAACAATTCTGAAGACCGTTTATCTCTATGACCGTTTATCTTCATGACCACCCGTGTAGCATGTACCAAAATGAGTTTCCGTTTTCACTTGGCGCTTTCTGGGTGAACAGACAAGCTCTTAAAACTGACCAAGACGTGTCACTGCACTTCTTTTCACTTGTGCAAGGTGACGTTTGTGCTTGGCGTCACAATTTGGCACAACCTGGACACAAACACGTGCTGGGTACGGGTGGACACGAAGATAAACGGTCTTTAATGCAGGTGTTCCACCGGAGCCGACTCTACTGTACAGCCGTAGGGTCTGCTGCAAAAGTCGCGGGTCGGGGACAAAAATCCACAAAAAAGGGCGCGAAAATTCTGGGTCGATTTCACCTCCCCGACAGGACTTGATACAGCCAGGCTTGTCTGGATCTAGAGGCCACCTGTCTTTGGGTCGGGATGTTTTCTATAAGACTGGTCTTGAAACTACCAGGACAACCCCTAAACCCCTAACAGACCAGCCATATAAAGTCCCGACAAGCCGTACTGACAAACAGACAGGACTGGAGAAATCTGCGACCAGACATGCAGTCGGTATTACTGTTGGGCGCCAACTCGCGGCAGGGAACAACTCGAGTTGTTCCTTGCGCCAACTCGCGGGGGTGAGTTGTGGCAAACATCTCGAGATGTGCGCGCTATCTTAAGTTGTGGCTGCATCAACTTAATCCCCTAATGTCCACTACTGGTCAGTGACCACATGACTTGTGATTGGTCAATTATTGATCCCAAATGTGGCTTCTATCTTAAGTTGTGGCTGCACCAACTTAATCCTCTATTGTAATTGGTTACTTATTCACTCCCACTTCTGACTGGAAGGAGTTAAGACTGACTTTTAATTGTAATTAAGTTACTGGCTATATTATCCTACTTTATTTGTTAACTATTTTTCAGAAACTAACAAAAACATTTATTGTCCTTTAATCAGTCAGTATCTATAAATAAAATCTATATTTTGTATTTTTAATAGAGTGATATACAGATGTTTGCTGATATAGAATACAAGGTCATTGTATATAAATATCATTATAATGATTATATAAAGCAAAAGGTCAAATTACACTGATTTAGTTAGCGCCCAACATTGCCATTACTTTTTTTGATGAATTTTTGGGGAAAAAAGAGGATCAAGTGTCGTCCAATAAACAAAACTTAAACTAGGTCAATACTGAATATTTGGATCGCAAAACCTAAACGTGCAACTTTACTTTTGTGTTGTTTTAATTATAATTCCCAGATTTTTGCTTTAATATTAAATGAGAAATACATCAATGTATATGTCTCTTTCAGATTATGAATGAAAAAGTCATTTAAAATATAAAATGTCCAATTAAGATGTTGTATCCTGTTGAGAGAAGCATAGAGAGATGTGCTTCTAACTAGGGGTGAATTGGTAGTGGCGACTGTGGCGGTGTACCGGTATTGAGACATATTTACTGAAATACTGTGACCACTTGTAACAACCGGAATCTCAAACGTCAGCTAATGTAATTGTTGGGAAACATAAAATATAAAATGCCAGACCTGAATCTGAAGAAATTATAAACTGTTGCCTCATATTTCACAAGATTTTAATGCATTTATTGCAATTTCTTTGAGAAAAAGTGCCATGTTTTGGATTACAGAAAATCACTCCCTGTTTGTAGGTGTATTCATTTGGGTGAAACTCAAACTTTTTGGCGAAATCGGGGACTAAAAAATCTGGTACCATTGCACCCCTACTTCAAACAATATCTCATGTGACAATGTAAACCCTCTTGCTTGTTGCTGCTTTTTATACTCCAGTTTCGAGCTTCTGGGAAAGTCCCCTTTAAAATTCCGCCCAATTATACCAAATAATTTCAAGCCTCTGAGAAAGACACTTTTTCTGGACGTGAAGGTAAACACCCTGTAGTTCTGGTCACGTGATGGGATCCAAATATTTACTATTGACCTAATTTCCGATTTGTTGATTGGTCAACATTTGATTGTCTTTTTTCCCAAAAATTACTTATGGGTTTTTACAGTGAGAAGAAATATCTTGTGATGGGATCAAAATAGTTTAACTTTTTTAAAAAATTGCTCTGGTGAAATAGGCTGAGAATTTGATTATTATGTGACAAAATAGAACACTTTTTCAGGTTTCTTAATTATTTGCAGCATACATGTGGACCTTTTCTAACTGTTAACTTCAAAATTATGATCACTTGCACTGCTTTTTGTCATTCCTGACATAATTTTTTGTGATATTTTCAACTCGCATTATGCTGCAAATGAGTAGTACTTAATAAGTTGCAAAAGACAAGCCAGCTTCATGCTAGGATAGACCTGCAAGTTATAAGGACAAGCCTGGAAGGGTTACAGACAAGCCTGGCAGTAATAAGAGAAGACAGAAAGTAACTAGAACAAGCCTGTTACCAGGGGGGCAGAAACTAGAACAAGCCTGTTACCAGGGGGGGCAGAGCCTAGTTCGGGATTGGAACAAGAGTCGGGGAGGGTCGGGGAAATATCAAACATGTTTGATTTTTTGCTGACTCTCCCCGACAGGCCTGGAAACTACGTCCGACCCTAACTGACTGTGTGAACATTGCTCCCGACCCTCTAAAATTCCTTAGTTACCGACAGGTTGGCTCCAGTGGAACACTTGCATAAAGTTTGCCTTATCTTAGTGGTATAAATAATTAAATTGTACAAAATAAATAACAAATGTCATGATAAGCTTTGTTTAGTTTGTGCAATTTTCTTGTTCACACCATTTATATTTAAAAAATTCTGAAGACTGTTAATGTTCGTGTCCGTTTATCTTTGTCCATCTGAGTATCATGGAACCACCAGTTATCGTGTAATATTGCACAAAGAATTGACCTCACATGCTTCAGTTCGCCCCTCAAAAACTATTTGTATATCTGAAAACCTTGTGCAGTTTGAACAGAAACAATTTCAATTATCTTTAACACATTCAAAGTGTGTCAGATCTATTTTAACTGTGGAGGGAACTTCTTATTACTGTGCACCTTGAGATGATGATGATGATGTTTTTTTGTTTTTTTTTTTGTTTTTTATGTCGTCACTCTGCGGCGTGGGCGTACGCGTCCGCGTGAACAACTTCTCCTCCAAAACTACAAGGCCTAGAGACGTGTTTTTTTTTTTAAAAGATACCTTATCTATCGAGAATGAAAAATTGTTCAAGGCATGCAAATCTGTCTGTTCGTCTGTTTGCTAGAGACATTACAAGGGGGGTACCCCCACCAAAAGTGTGAAAATTTCAACACTTAATCACAATTTTCTCAGTGACTATTGCAGGGATTTCTCTCATATCTTGCATATATGTACTAGGCCACAGGTAGATTCTCTTGTGTGAGTATGAGACCTGGATCTGTCTTACTTTTTTTTTTAATAAATTTTTTTAATAATTTTTAATGCATTAAAATTCATGAAATCATGCACAAAATCATTTATAACTTGAAAAGTGTTGCATTTAGAGCATTTTGTTAAAATATGTTATTCAGCTACTTTTTTCATAGCTACAATATGGTGAGTAAGTTGGGTGCCTGTCTCAATAGCTAAGTGAGTAATAGCTACTTTTGGGCTTTTCAATAACTTCCATCATGAGTAAAATCACTTGTAACTTAAAAACTATTGCATTTAGAGAATTTCGTATAAATATGTTATTCAGCTACTTTTGGGTCAGCTATAACATAGTAAAATTTTAGACCTGTAGCTCATGGCATAGCTGAGTAATAGCTACTTTTAGGTTATCACTGTTGAGTAAATCACTTATAACTTCAAAACTATTGCATTTAGAGAATTTCGTATAAATATGTTATTCAGCTACTTTTGGGTCAGCTATAACATAGTAAAATTTCAGACCTGTAGCTCATGGCATAGCTGAGTAATAGCTACTTTTAGGTTATCACTGTTGAGTAAATCGCTTATAACTTGGAAACTATTGCATTTACAGAAATTTGTTTCGATATGTTATAGGGATGGGTCGGTATGAAAAATATGTAGATCGGGATGTCGCCAATGCAAAACCGTACCGAATTCGGGACTCCGCGTTTTAGTTCACCCCAAACAAACATGGACGTTTCCTCAACGACATCGCAATAAAAGCTCATAAATGCACAAAATATGTGATAAAAATGTATAATGTCTTCATATTTCTGGTTTCTTTCCAATATTTTAAGTTTTCCTTTATTTTTATGAGTTGACAAGCGAAATTGAGGTTATAAAGTGTCGTAACCAAAACATGGCAGTTCTGCTCAATGCATCGCTTAGTGCACTATAAAAGTCTGTAAATGGACGAAAATATGAGATAAAAGCTTATAATTTCTTCAGATATTGGGTATGTTTCTGATATTTTTACTCTTCCTTCCATTATATGTGCTGACAAGCGAAGTGGCGGTTGTAAAATCTCATCACGGTATTTCAGTAAAATGCTCTCGACACCGAGATACCGGACCTACCGACCCATCCCTAATATGTTATTCACCTATTTTGGGATCAGCTATAACATAGTGAAGTTTCAGATCTGTGGCTCATTGCATAGCTGAGTAATAGCTACTTTGAAGTTCTCACTATTGAGTAAATCACTTGTAACTTAAAACCTATTGGATTTAGAGAATTTTGTATAAATATGTTATTCAGCTACTTTTGGGCCAGCTATAACATAGTGAAATTTCAGATCTGTAGGTCATGGCATAGCTGAGTAATAGCTACTTTAAAGTTCTCACTATTGAGTAAATCAGTTGTAATTGGAAAACTATTGCATTTAGAGTATTTCGTATAAATATGTTATTCAGCTACTTTTGGGTCAGCTATAACACAGTAAAATTTCAGACATGTAGCTCATGGCATAGCTGAGTAATAGCTACTTTTAGGTCATCACTATTGAGTAAATCAGTTGTAACTTGAAAACTATTGCATTTACAGTATTTTGCTTAAATATGTTGTTCACCTACTTTTGGGTCAGCTATAACATAGTAAAATTTCAGACCTGTAGCTCATTGCATAGCTGAGTAATAACTACTTTGAGGTTCTCACTATTGAGTAAATCAGTTGTAATTGCAAAACTATTGCATTTAGAGAATTTCGTATAAATATGTTATTCAGCTACTTTTGGGCCAGCTATAACATAGTGAAATTTCAGATCTGTAGGTCATGGCACAGCTGAGTAATAGCTACTTTGAAGTTCTCACTATTGAGTAAATCAGTTGTAATTGGAAAACTGTTGCATTTACAGAATTTCGTATAAATGTGTTATTCAGCTACTTTTGGGTCAGCTATAACATAGTAAAATTTCAGACCTGTAGCTCATGGCATAGCTGAGTAATAGCTACTTTTAGGTCATCACTATTGAGTAAATCAGTTGTAACTTGAAAACTATTGCATTTACAGTATTTTGCTTAAATATGTTGTTCACCTACTTTTGGGTCAGCTATAACATAGTAAAATTTCAGACCTGTAGCTCATTGCATAGCTGAGTAATAACTACTTTGAGGTTCTCACTATTGAGTAAATCAGTTGTAATTGCAAAACTATTGCATTTAGAGAATTTAGTATAAATATGTTATTCAGCTACTTTTGGGTCAGCTATAACATAGTAAAATTTCAGACCTGTAGCTCATGGCATAGCTGAGTAATAGCTACTTTTAGGTCATCACTATTGAGTAAATCAGTTGTAACTTGAAAACTATTGCATGTACAGTATTTTGCTTAAATATGTTTTCACCTACTTTTGGGTCAGCTATAACATAGTAAAATTTCAGACCTGTAGCTCATGGCATAGCTGAGTAATAGCTACTTTGAGGTTATCACTGTTGAGTAAATCGCTTATAACTTGGAAATTATTGCATTTAGAGTATTTTGTTTCAATATGTTATTCACCTATTTTGGGGTCAGCTATAACATAGTGAAGTTCCAGACCTGTGACTCATTGCATAGCTGAGTAATAGCTACTTTGAAGTTCTCAGTATTGAGCAAATCAGTTATAATTTGAAAACTATTGCATTTAGAGAATTTAGTATAAATATGTTATTCACCTACTTTTGGGTCAGCTATAACATAGTAAAATTTCAGACCTGTAGCTCATGGCATAGCTGAGTAATAGCTACTTTTAGGTTATCACTGTTGAGTAAATCACTTATAACTTGGAAACTATTGCATTTAGAGTATTTTGTTGCAATATGTTATTCACCTATTTTGGGGTCAGCTATAACATAGTGAAGTTCCAGACCTGTGGCTCATTGCATAGCTGAGTAATAGCTACTTTGAAGTTCTCATTGTTGAGTAAATCAGTTGTAATTGGAAAACTATTGCCTTTACAGAAATTTGTGCAAATATGTTATTCAGCTACTTTTGGGTCAGCTATAACATAGTGAAATTACAGACCTGTAGCTCATGGCACAACTGAGCAATAGCTATTCTCAGGCACTGACTGTTGAGTAAATCGGCTATAACTTGAAAAATATTGCATTTGGAGTATTTTGTTAAAATATATTGTTCACCTACTTTTGGGTTAGCTATAACATAGTGAAATTACAGACCTATAGCTCATGGCATAGCGGAGCAATAGCTATTTCAGGTTCTCACTATTGAGTAAATCAGTTGTAACTTGAAAACTATTGCATTTACAGTATTTTGCTTAAATATGTTGTTCACCTACTTTTGGGTCAGCTATAACAGAGCAAAAATTCAGACATGTAGCTCATTGCATAGCTGAGTAATAGTTACTTTGAGGTTCTCACTCTTGAGTAAATCAGTAGTAACTTGAAAACTATTACATTTAGAGTATTTTGTTAAATATGTTATTCACAGACGTTTTGGTCAGCTATAACATAGTGAAATTGCAGACCTCTATGTCATGGCATAGCTGAGCAATAGCTTCTTTCAGGTTCTCACTGTTGAGTAAATCATTGTATCCAACCTGTAGGAAATCATGGGCTGGGAATCTGTTAATATGGTCCGATTTGACCTTGGAACCCTCCTTCAAGGTCAAATGAGGATAGCCAAACATAAAAGTGCTTATAACTCGCTTATTATTGGTCCTAGAGGTTTGGAATGAAAACCAACCTATAGAAAATCATGAGCTGGGAATTTTTTGGTGTGGTCGGATTTCACCTTGGACCCCTCCTTCAAGGTCAAATGAGGATAGCCAAACTTAAAAGTGCTTATAACTCGCTTATTATTGGTCCTAGAGGTTTGAAATGGAAAACCAACCTATAGAAAATCATGGGCTGGGAATCTTTTGGTGTGGTCAGATTTCACCTTAGACCCCTCCTTCCAGGTCAAACGAAGATAGCCAAACTTAAAGTGCTTATAACTCACGTATTATTGGTCTTGGAGGTTTGGGATGGTAAACCAACATATAGGAAATCATGGGCTGGGATTCTTTTGTTGTGGTCAGATTTGACCTGGGACCCCTCCTTCAAGGTCAATTGAGGATAGCCAAACTTACAATTGCTTAGAACTTGCTTATTATTGGTCCTACAGGTTTGGGATGGTAAACAAGCTACAGGAAATCATGGGCTGGGAATTTTTTTGTGTGGTCGGATTTGACCTTGGACCCCTCCGTCAAGGTCAAACAAGGATAGCCAAACTTAAAAAGTGCCTATGACTCACTTATTATTGGTCCGAGAGGTTTGGGATGGTAAACCATCCTAAATTCTTTGGCTGGGAATCTTTTGGTATGGTCAGATTTGACCTTTGGCCCCCTTCTTCATGGTCGAACGAGGATATTGCATTTATAGTATTTCTTTAAATATTTTTAACCTACTTTTTACACTTAAACAATTACCTTGTTACTTTATTTCATAATACCATTTGCAGGGCACAACTTTTTTGTCCTTTTTTTCTGTCAGCTTCGGAATATCTTTCGAACATGCTGTTCAGTTACCATTTACTGTATTTCTGTACAGCCCTTTCCCTGATAATTATGCTTTCCTCTCATTATCACCATCACAAATCAAAAACATTCAGTCAGCTGACACAGTGCCCGTTCACGGGCACTCTCCTCTTGTTTTTAAGCCAATTTCTGGTAGCTGCAAGGTCCAATTTCTGAGCAAATAAAGGAGTATGTATAATAATTTCTGGATTTATTCCAAATATAACAAATCAGGTGATGAATTTTGTTGTTATGAGATCTACATGACCTAAATGGTAAGACATAATGGTTAATATATTTAGATTCCTCTTTGTACCAGATTTATTGGCACAAAGCGGAAAAAATAACAGGATTTTTGACACATCCAAGTTCATGGATTGTATCAAAAAATGGTTCATTATCACATGGAAAACAAAGATTAAACTGGTGCGTGATAATAGGAAGCACACTGTAATAGGAACTGGGATGATAGGTTGGTCTTTTCTTAAAAGAATCGTGCATGTATACATGTACACAAACACAGTTGCAAGAAAGACAACAAAACTATAGAAGAATATTTAATACAGGATATTGACAAGACATTAGACAAGAAAGGATAAATGACAAAGTGACAGGACATGGTACGGAATTTTATACATAGAAACATGTGGAGAGTGGATGCGGTAGAGATTGGATAGCTTAAGATTTCTTCAGTAAGAAATAAAGAGAAAGAAATAAAGGTTTTCCTATATATTTTTGTGCATATTCTCTTGTGATCAGTGTGCGAAATTCAGGGTGGCCCTGTGGCCCAGGGCCCCCCCCTTTTTAAGTTAAGGCCACCACAACTTGACTTTCATGGGCCCCAATGGGCCACCTCATTGACTACAACATGCCTCGTGTAGTAATACAATCCAGTGTGCTGTCATTTTTTTAAAAATTGGTTTTCTTTCCCCATGGCTAAAGCCCTTAATTATGCATTCTGTTTTATATATTCCAGGTTGAGTTCACCCTTAAGTAGCACTGTTTCTCTCACTCTTTCACACACAGGCCAACATACTCTCCTCCCCCCCCCCCCCTTTACATGTTAAAGCTAGGCAGTGAGTGCCTGTATGTGTGGCTGAATGTAGCCTTGCCACAGGCGCTTGTACAAATAATACACAACTGTTTGACTTCATTATAAGTATTTTTCATAATATAGACACAAATGTTTGACTGCATTTTAAGTATTTTTCATAATGTTCTCATACACTTACTTAGCCTAGCTTGTCTCCCAGACTAGAAAAGCCTCTAAATACAGAGTGCATTATGGCAAAAATATTTTCATGTTTGCATCATGATTCAGACAGCCTGGAAGGCCAGGCTAGGATGAATGTACTGATCCACTGGGAGTTTTGTGTGAGTGAGGGGGGGGGGGACTTGTCAGTGTACTGGTTATAAAGCATATGCCTTGATCGTTTTTCTGATGTCTTCCCAGTGAAGGGGGAGGGGGGGAACCACTAATTAAGTGTACTAACTCTTGGAAGAGTGCAGTAATAATCAGTACTTAGGAAAGTTAAATAAATGAATTGGGGTACAGATGAATTCTTCCAAATTTGGTGTAATTTGTTTGAAAATTAAAACCAGGAGAGAGTTTTTCTTATTTTTAATTGGGCTTTTACAGTGAAATCTGCTTCTCTTCTCACATGCATAAAAAATCAATATTTTGCTTTCTGACGATGTCATTACTTAATGATGTCACAATGCAATTGGTATTGTGAGGTCACAAGCCTAGGGTGTGATACTTGTTGTGTTTAAGTAAAAATATTTCTTCCCATTTTTTGTCTTGAAATTGACATAAAGATAATAAAGAGGGATGTTGTGTATTCTTCATTTTTATGTCGTCACTCTGCGGCGTGGGCGTCCGCGTGAACAACTTCTTCTCCAAAACTACAAGGCCTAGAGACATGCTGTTTTTTTTTTAAAGATACCTTATCTATCGAGGATGAAAAATTGTTCAAGGCATGCAAATCTGTCTGTTCGTCTGTTTGCTAGAGACATTACAAGGGAGGTACCCCCACCAAAAGTGTGAAAATTTCAACACTTTATCACAATTTTCTCAGTGACTATTGCAGGGATTTCTCTCATATCTTGCATATATGTACTAGGCCAGAGATAGATTCTCTTGTGTGAGTATGAGACCTGGATCTGTCTTAGTTTTTTTTTTAATAAATTTTTTTAATAATTTTTAATGCATTAAAATTCATGAAATCATGCACTAAATCACTTATAACTTGAAAAGTGTTGCATTTAGAGCATTTTGTTAAAATATGTTATTCAGCTACTTTTTTCATAGCTACAACATGGTGAGTAACTTGGGTGTCTGTCTCAATAGCTAAGTGAGTAATAGCTACTTTTGGGCTTTTCAGTAACTACCATCTTGAGTAAAATCACTTGTAACTTGAAAACTATTGCATTTAGAGAATTTCGTATAAATATGTTATTCAGCTACTTTTGGGTCAGCTATAACATAGTCAAATTTCAGACCTGTAGCTCATGGCATAGCTGAGTAATAGCTACTTTTAGGTTATCACTGTTGAGTAAATCGCTGATAACTTGAAAACTATTGCATTTGGAGTATTTTGTTTCAATATGTTATTCACCTATTTTGGGGTCAGCTATAACATAGTAAAATTTCACATCTGTGGCTCATGGCATAGCTGAGTAATAGCTACTTTGAGGTTATCACTGTTGAGTAAATCACTTATAACTTGAAAACTATTGCATTTACAGAAATTTGTGTAAATATGTTATTCAGCTACTTTTGGGTCAGCTATAACATAGTGAAATTACAGACCTGTAGCTCATGGCACAACTGAGCAATAGTTATTTTCAGGTACTGTATGTTGAGTAAATCAGTTGTAACTTGAAAAATATTGCATTTGGAGTATTTTGTTAAAATATGTTGTTCACCTGCTTTTGGGTCAGCTATAACATAGTGAAATTACAGACCTATAGCTCATGGCATAGCTGAGCAATAGCTATTTTCAGGTTCTCACTACTGAGTAAATCAGTTGTAACTTGAAAACTATTGCATTTACAGTATTTTGCTTAAATATGTTGTTCACCTACTTTTGGGTCAGCTATAACATAGTAAAATTTCAGACATGTAGCTCATGGCATAGCTGAGTAATAGCTACTTTTAGGTTATCACTGTTGAGTAAATCACTTATAACTTGAAAACAATTGCATTTACAGAAATTTGTGTAAATACGTTATTCAGCTACTTTTGGGTCAGCTATAACATAGTGAAATAACAGACCTGTAGCTCATGGCACAGCTGAGCAATAGCTATTTTCAGGTACTGTATGTTGAGTAAATCAGTTGTGAGTTGAAAAATATTGCATTTACAGTATTTTGTTAAAATGTGTTGTTCACCTACTTTTGGGTCAGCTATAACATAGTGAAATTACAGACCTATAGCTCATGGCATAGCTGAGTAATAGCTACTTTTAGGTTATCACTGTTGAGTAAATCACTTATAACTTGAAAATTATTGCATTTAGAGTATTTTGTTTCAATATGTTGTTCACCTATTTTGGGGTCAGCTATAACATAGTAAAATTTCAGACCTGTAGCTCATGGCATAGCTGAGTAATAGCTACTTTTAGGTTATCACTGTTGAGTACATCACTTATAACTTGAAAACTATTGCATTTAGAGTATTTTGTTTCAATATGTTATTCACCTATTTTGGGGTCAGCTATAACATAATAAAAATTCAGACATGTAGCTCATGGCATAGCTGAGTAATAGCTACTTTGCTTATAACTCACTTATTATTGGTCCTAGAGGTTTGGAATGGTAAACAGACATATAGGAAATCATGGGCTGGGAATCTGTTGATGTGGTCCGATTTGACCTTGGACCTCTTCTTCAAGGTCAAACGAGGATAGCCAAACTTAAAAGTGCTTATAACTCGCTTATTATTGGTCTTAGAGGTTTGGGATGGTAAAACAACATATAGGAAATCATGGGCTGGGATTCTTTTGGTGTGGTCAGATTTGACCTTGGACCCCTCCTTCAAGGTCAGTTGAGGATAGCCAAACTTAAAATTGCTTATAACTCGCTTGTTATTGGTCCTACAGGTTTGGGATGGTAAACCAACCTACAGGAAATCATGGGCTGGGAATCATTTGGTGTGGTCGGATTTGACCTTGGACCCATCCTTCAAGGTCAAACAAAGATAGCAAAACTTAAAAGTGCCTATAAATCGCTTATTATTGGTTCTAGAGGTTTGGGATGGTAAACCATCTTATAAGAAATCATGGGCTGGGAATCTTTTGGTGTGGTTGGATTTGACCGTGGACCCGTTCTTCAAGGTCGTACGAGGATACTGCATTTGCAGTATTTCTTTAAATATGTTTTAACCTACTCTTTACACTTAAACAGTTACCTTGTTACTTTCCTTCATAATACCATTTGCAGGGAACAACTTTTTTGTCCTTTTCTTCTGTCAGGTTCAGATTTTCTTTTGAACATGCTGTTCAATTACCATTTACTGTACTTCTGTACAGCACTTTCCCTGGTAATTATGCTTTCCTCTCATTACTACCTTCACAAATCAAAAACACTCAGTCAGCTGACACAGTGCCCGTTCACGGGCACTCTCCTCTTGTTTAGCTTACTGGCCAACGGCCATAAGCTAATGGCATGGCCTGGCGTAGTCTTCGTTGTTGTTGTGGTTGTTGTCGGCGTCGTCAACAATTTTTTTCCAGCCTCTTCTCCTCAGAAACTACTGCACCGATTTCTTTGAAATTTAGTATGGAGCTTCCTTGGGTGGAGGACTATCATTTTTCCTCATTGCAAGTTTTTCAACCAATCAGAGAAGTCACATGACCAAAAACATGTTTTTCAAAAGGGTGTGCTTGTCTGGATGATAACTTAAAAAGTGCTTCACCTATTCACATGAAATTTTGCAAGTACGTTCGTTATATACATATCTGGAAATCAATAACTTTTCGAAGTATTGAAGATGTAATGTCTGCATCAAAAATGAACAATATTACAGGCTATATTACTTTGATTGATTTTGAGAAAGCATTTGATAGCATAGAATGGTTTTTATTGTGGCAGTGTCTCACCCACTTCAATTTTGGAGAAAAATTCATCACTTGGATCAAAATACTATATCAAAATATAAAATCTTGTGTTGGAAACAATGGCTATTACACAGAATCATTTGATGTATCAAGGTCTGTCAGACAAGGATGTCCCATATCTGCCTTATTATTCATACTAGTAGCCGAACTTGTTGCCATAAGTATTCGAAGTAATACAGATATAAAGGGCATCAGTCTAATGAAAAGAGAGTTCAAGATAGCTCAACTGGCAGATGATACTACCCTCTTTTTGGCAGATCTTCAGTCAGTCCAACGATCGATCTCCCTTTTTGAAAGATTCTCCTTAGTCTCTGGCTTAAAAGTAAATTTAGAGAAATCTGAAATCATTCCAATTGGTTTAACTTCAACAACTGATTCTAACTGGGGACATGATATACTTAAATACAACAAAGGCCCATTTAAAACCTTGGGTATTTGGTTCTCATATGATAAAAATGAATCTATAAAATTAAATTATCAAGAAAGACTCAATAAAATGAAAGTGCTAACTAATATATGGTCTTCAAGAAATTTGTCATTAAAAGGCAAAGTAACGATTATAAAATCCTTAATTTTACCACAAGTGTCTTTTTTATTTTCTGTTCTGTTCACACCAGACCAAATATTAAATGAGATCAATAAAATTTTATTTTCATTTTTGTGGGGTAACAAAACAGCAAAAATTAAAAAGGACACGATCATAGGTAACATAAGTGATGGAGGCTTGAAAATGCCTGACATAATTTCTGTTCATAAAACAGCTAAGATATCTTGGATAAAAAGACTCTCAGATATGAGACAAAGTAAGTGGAAAACCTTAATGTTAGATTTGTTGAACTTGAAATTTTCAAACCTAAACCATAAGCTACCATTAAATCAAACAAAGAATTGTAAATCTGCCTTTCATAAACAGGTGCTAGAAAACTGGATATACTTTAAAAATATTGAACCAAGCTCAAAATGTGAAGTTCTTAATGAGTATATTTTTAACTCTGCTTTCATACAAACAGATGGAAGCAGTTTGACACCAAAGATGTTTGGTCTGTGTAATACCACTAAAAATTATGGCACAAAGATAATTGATATTATAAATATGGCAACAGGAAAAACACTAGACAATACCAATTTAAATACTAAATTGGATTGGAATTTAAACTTTTTACAATATCTAAGATTAAGAAATATTGTGAACACTTCAACATTTTTGGCTAAAATTACACGTCAAGATCAAACTACGATTGGTGAAAGTAATAGACTACGAGACAAAATATATGGACGAGTGAGAACAAAATTACAAGAAATAACAGAAATAAAGCCGCAACAGATATATCAAGAATTAATTAGTAGAACTGTTAAACAACCAACATCCCAAAATACATGGTCAAATCTATTTACATTCCTGGAAAATCATTCATGGGAAGACACTTACACCCTACCATTCAAAGTTATTAGTGAGCCATATTATCAAAGTTTTCAGTATAAAGTAATTCACAGAATTATAAACTGCAAAGAAAACTTACACAAGTGGAAACTAACTGATAGTCCAAAGTGTGACTATTGCATGTCAATAGACACACTAGAACACCATTTATATTACTGTAGCAGTAGTAAAGTTTTCCGGGAAAAAATGTCCCAAAAAATAAAAGACACGTTTGATATTAATATACATTTTACTGTTTGTGAAATTATGTTGGGGCTAAATTTATACCAAGACCCCCTATTTTACTGTATCAACTACCTCATACTTATAGGTAAATGGTACATAAACAAAGTTAAAAATTGCAAAAAGGAAATTAACTTTACGGAATTTTTAATAATTTTAAAGTCTAAGCTACATGTTCTACACAATATATACAATAAGAAAAACGAGTTGAATACATCAGAGACACATTTTTGCACTTTGTATAGATTATTGTGAGTGCATTCCTGTATACAAACTTGTCACAATGCATCAGAGTGTGTGTGTAGCGTCCCCTTTTTGTGTGTGTGTGCATCGTCTTTTTTTTGTGGCAAGTTGCGTGTATGAAAACTATAATAATATGTCTATTTTTTTGTATGTGAAATTAATTACATATTAATTTTTTTCCATTGTCATACTATATACTATATTGTAAATCATTATAGCTATGAATAAAAAAAAAAAAAAAAAAAACTTTTCGAAGTGATCCAATACAAAATGGCCAACTTATTAATGATTTACTAAATGTCACGATTTTTCTTAACGCTGAAAAAACAAAAACGCGTGTATCTCCTTAACCGTGCGAGATAGAGCGATTTCGACGAAATTTTCGACCCACAGGGTATCTAAGGAATGTCTATTGGCAATTTTCAAAAAATTTTCCCCTCCCCATGGCGGCCATTTTGAATTTTCGAATTTTTGCTGAAAATGGAAAAACACAAAATTGCTTGTATCTCCTTAACCGTGCGAGATAGAGCGATTTCGACGAAATTTTCGATCCACGGGTATCTAAAGAATGTCTGTTGGCAATTTTTAGAAAAATTTTCCCCTCCCCAAAAATGGCGGCCATTTTGAATTTTCGAATTTTTGCCAAAAATGGCAAAAAAACACAAAATTGCTTGTATCTCCTTAACCGTGCGAGATAGAGCGATTTCGACGAAATTTTCGATCCACGGGGTATCTAAAGAATGTCTGTTGGCAATTTTTAGAAAAATTTTCCCCTCCCCAAAAATGGCGGCCATTTTGAATTTTCGAATTTTTGCCAAAAATGGCAAAAAAACACAAAATTGCTTGTATCTCCTTAACAGTGCGAGATAGAGCGATTTCGTCGAAATTTTCGACCCACAGGGTATCTAAGGAATGTACTCTTTGCAATTTTCAAAAAATTTTCCCCTCCCCAAAAATGGCGGCCATTTTGAATTTTCGAATTTTTACCAAAAATGGCAAAACACAAAATTGCTTGTATCTCCTTAACTGTGCGAGATAGAGCGATTTCGTCGAAATTTTCGACCCACAGGGTATCTAAGGAATGTACTATTGGCAATTTTCAAAAAAATTTTCCCCTCCCCAAAAATGGCAGCCATTTTGAATTTTCGAATTTTTGCCAAAAATGACAAAACACAAAATTGCTTGTATCTCCTTAACCATGTGACATAGAGCGATTTCGTCGAAATTTTCGACCCACAGGGTATCTAAGGAATGTATTATTGGCAATATTCAAAAAATTTTCCCCTCCCCAAAAGTGGCAGCCATTTTGAATTTTCGAATTTTTGCCAAAAATGACAAAACACAAAATTGCTTGTATCTCCTTAACCATGTTAGATAGAGCGATTTCGTCGAAATTTTCGATCCACAGGGTATAAGTACCATTTACATTTTTTGTTGTATAAAACATATATTAATTGCTGCACATTTATAGCATGAAAAAAGTATTTGGGTGGCACAACCATAACATGCGGGTCGCCAGTAAGCAGCAGGCCTTGGCCTATTTTTTTAAAAGATACCTTATCTATCGAGGATGAAAAATTGTTCAAGGCATGCAAATCTGTCTGTTCGTCTGTTTGCTAGAGACATTACAAGGGGGGTACCCCCACCAAAAGTGTGAAAATTTCAACTTTTTATCACAATTTTCTCAGTGACTATTGCAGGGATTTCTCTCATATCTTGCATATATGTACTAGGCCAGAGGTAGATTCTCTTGTGTGAGTATGAGACCTGGATCTGTCTTACTTTTTTTTAAATAAATTTTTAAAATAATTTTTAATGCATTAAAATTCATGAAATCATGCACTAAATCACTTATAACTTCAAAAGTGTTGCATTTACAGCATTTTGTGAAAATATGTTGTTCAGCTACTTTTTTCATAGCTACAATATGGTGAGTAAGTTGGGTGTCTGTCTCAATAGCTAAGTGAGTAATAGCTACTTTTGGGCTTTTCAGTAACTTCCATTATGAGTAAAATCACTTGTAACTAGAAAACTATTGCATTTAGAGAATTTCGTATAAATATGTTATTCAGCTACTTTTGGGCAAGCTATAACATAGTGAAATTTCAGACCTGTAGCTCATGGCATAGCTGAGTAATAGCTACTTTTAGGTTATCACTGTTGAGTAAATCGCTTATAACTTGAAAACTATTGCATTTAGAGAATTTCGTATAAATATGTTATTCAGCTACTTTTGGGCCAGCTATAACATAGTAAAATTTCAGACCTGTAGCTCATGGCATAGCTGAGTAATAGCTACTTTTAGGTTATCACTGTTGAGTAAATCACTTATAACTTGAAAACTATTGCATTTAGAGTATTTTGTTTCAATATGTTATTCACCTATTTTGGGGTCAGCTATAACATAGTGAAGTTTCAGACCTGTGGCTCATTTCATAGCTGAGTAATAGCTACTTTGAAGTTCTCACTGTTGAGTAAATCAGTTATAATTGGAAAACTATTGCATTTACATTGTGCAAATATGTTATTCAGCTACTTTTGGGTCAGCTATAACATAGTGAAATTATAGACCTATAGCTCATGGCACAATTGAGCAATAGCTATTCTCAGGTACTGACTGTTGAGTAAATCAGCTATAACTTGAAAAATATTGCATTTGGAGTATTTTGTTAAAATATATTGTTCACCTACTTTTGGGTCAGCTATAACATAGTGAAATTACAGACCTATAGCTCATGGCATAGCGGAGCAATAGCTATTTTCAGGTTCTCACTATTGAGTAAATCAGTTGTAGCTTGAAAACTATTGCATTTACAGTAGTTTGCTTAAATATGTTGTTCACCTACTTTTGGGTTAGCTATAACATAGTAAAATTTCAGACATGTAGCTCATTGCATAGCTGAGTAATAGTTCCTTTGAGGTTCTCACTGTTAAGTAAATCAGTTGTAACTTGAAAACTATTACATTTAGAGTAATTTGTTAAATATGTTATTCACAGAATTTTTGGTCAGCTATAACATAGTGAAATTGCAGACCTCTATGTCATGGCATAGCTGAGCAATAGCTACTTTCAGGTTCTCACTGTTGAGTAAATCATTGTATCCACTGGATAGCCACAGTGTGTAGAGAGAGATTTCACCATTACTGCTCTGATGAAAAAAAATATTATAGCTAGCTTTCTTAAGTTTGCAGTATATATTAATAACCATAAAATGTTGTCTGGGAATATTTTTGGCCTCATTTTGAGAAACAAGATGGCCGCCACAGGTGTTTTTTGTCAGTCATAAAAAGTGCTAATATCTCCCTTATTATTGATCCTAGAGGTTTGGGATGATAAACCAACCTGTAGGAAATCATGGGGTGGGAATCTTTTGGTGTGGTCAGATTTGACCTTCAATGACCCCTCCTTCAAGGTCAAACAAGGATAGCCAAACTTAAAGTGCTTATAACTCGCTTATTATTGGTCCCAGAGGTTTGGGATGGTAAACAGACAGGAAATCATGGGCTGTGAATCTGTTGATATGATCCGATTTGACCTTGGAACCCTCCTTCAAGGTCAAATGAGGATAGCGAAAATTGAAAGTGCCTACAACTCGCTTATTATTGGTGACAGAGATTTGGGATGGTAAACCATCCCATAGGAAATCATTGGCTCGGAATCTTTTGGTATGGTCAGATTTGACCTTTGGACCCCTCCTTCAAGGTCAAATGAGGACAGCCAAGCTTAAAAGTGCTTATAACTCCTTTATAATTGGTCCTAGAGGTTTGGAATGGTAAACCATAGGAAATCATGGGCTGGGAATGTATTTGTGTGGTTAGATTTGACCTTGGACCCCTTCTTCAAGGTCGAACAAGGATATTGCATTTGTAGTATTTCTTTAAATATGTTTTAACCTATTTGTTACACTTAAACAATTACCTTATTTTCCTTCATAATACCATTTACAGGGCACAACTTTTTTATTCTTTTCTTCTGTCAGCTTCGGAATTTCTTTCGAACTTGCTGTTCAGTTACCATTTACTGTATTTCTGTACAGCCCTTTTCCTGATAATTATTCTGTCCTCTAATCACCTTCACAAATCAAAAACACTCAGTCAGCTGACACAGTGCCCGTTCACGGGCACTCTCCTCTTGTTATTAATTATCATTTCTGTTTTTATTTTTTCTTTCAATTCCTTGACAGGCCATCAAAAAAAATTACCATGAGTGATTTTTACCAAGAAGTGACTTTTAAGCAATATTTTTTTACCTCACCCAACAGTTTATGTTCTTGTGTGCTAATTGTCTATTTGTCTGTCTCTCTTTTTTGTGTGTGTGTGTGTTTAGATTACTCCAGAACTAATGAACAGATCTTTATTAAAATATTTTGTGGGTAGGACCTGGCCAAAGGAAGAAGTTACTAAAAAAGAAAAATCTAGATCTTATTTTGGATACAAAATAATCATGAGTTTTCAGGGGTCCCATTTAATGACTTTAGCTTCTACTTGATATTTCTTCAAAAATTAATTTACATGTTTGGTTTTAGTTTATTGTCTTCCTTACAATACTTTATATCACTTGAGAGACTGGTCACATGGAGTCGAGCGTTTCTCTCTGAGTGCATCTTGTATAATTTGTATTCAAGCTTGAAGTAAAATAAAGAAAAATTTGTGTTGTATCTTTTTGACTTGTCACTTTTAATAAATTAAAAAGACAATTTGTTAGAAAAATAAAGTGTGTTTATTAGTATTTAAAAAGTTTGGGCCATCAAGTTTTAATAGGGGCCACTGAACTTCAGAACCTAGTGGCCCTATGGGGCCACCACTGCTTTGCAGCGAATTTCTCACACTGTGTTGAAAACTATTTTCCAAGGCTGGGGTATGGGTATCTCTGATGCTATTTTTTGTAAATCCCATCTTTATTTACGTTTCGGGATACTACTAAAACTCGTGATAGAGTTGGGAAGGTGTCACTCAGGAGAGCATCCCATACCCTGATATTTCAATATCGATAAATATCGGTAAAAATATGGTTTGATATCGATATACATATTTTTGATACCAACAATAGTGTGCAACGTCATTGTGTGACCTTAATTCGACCTTTGACCTTAGAGTAGTGACCTTGACCTATAAAATCTTGTCCGGGCTATATCTCAGACACCATAAGGTGTTTTAAATTGATACATGGTAGGGACATTGGTTTGGGGTTGTAGGTGTGCAGTGTCACGGTATGACCTTGATTTGGCCTTGCATTGGACATTGCTTTGGGGTTGTAGGTGTGCATCGTCATGGTGTGTTCTTGATTTGACCATTGACCTTGTCGTAGTGACCATGAGTTTTAAAATCTTTTCTTGGCTATTTCTTGGATTCCGTAAGGTGTAGAAGGTTGACACTCGGTAGGGTCATTGGTTAGAAGGTGTAGGTGTGCATCATGGTGTGAACTCTAACTTTGGCTCTGGCAAAGTGTTCACCTGCCATATTTGAGATATCTTTCTATTATGACAAAGATATATGGATTGCTGCAACTGATTATTATATGTACTTTTACATAATTATGCTATTGCATTGGACATTGCTTTGGGGTTGTAGGTGTGCATTGTCATGGTTTGATCTTGATTTGACTATTGACCTTGTCGTAGTGACCATGAGTTTTAAAATCTTTTCTTGGCTATTTCTTGGATTCCGTAAGGTGTAGAAGGTTGACACTTGGTAGGGTCATTGGTTAGAAGGTGTAGGTGTGCATCATGGTGTGAACTCTAACTTTGGCTCTGGCAAAGTGTATTCACCTGCCATATTAGAGATATCTTTCTCTTATGACAAAGATATATGGATTGCTGCAACTGATTATTATATGTACTTTACATAATTATGCTATTTCCATTGACAGCTATTCTCCAATTAATAAATTTTAAAGTTTCATGATTTTTAGTTTACTGATTATAATGCTGTCATCTTGATATTGAATTGTCTTTCTTTAATACTTTATCTTTACATGCATTTTGTTTCTCTTAGATGTTATTTTCTCTGCTTAAACATTATTTGGACTTTTTTAAACTAACACTGCTCTAAAAGGATCCCAATCTTTGTACTGTTTCACTACTTTTACATCTCATGGTGTTGGGTATCTCCCCAGGCTGTGGGGTACGGGCATCTCTGATCTTTATCTCAGCTACCACAAGGTATAACAACTTGATACTTAGTAGGTACATTGATTGGGTGTGTACTAGGTGTGCAATGCTATTTTTGAACCTTGATTTCACCTTTTACCTTGCTGGAGTGACCTTGACCTTTAAAATATTGTTTGGGCTATATATCTCAGAAGCCATGAGGTGCAGAAAGTTAATACATGGTAGGGTCATTAGTTGGGAGTATAGGTCTGTAATCTCATGATCTAACCCTGATTTGACCTTTGACCTTGCATTAGTGATATTGACCTGTGACATCTTGTCCCAGCTCCCTATTGGTTGTATTGAAGTACATAAGGTGCAGGAAGCTGATACTTGGTAGGGTCATTGGTTGGAAATTGTATGTGTGCAAAGGCATGATTTGACTTTCGTGTAACCTTTGACCATGGCTCTGCCAGAATGTTTTCTACTGCTATATTTGAGACATATTTCTCCTGTCATAAAGATATATGGATTGCTTCAACTGATTACTAAATTTATTAGAACTTTTAGTCTTTTACGTAACAGTTCAGTCTCCATTGAAAGCTATACTTCAATTAAGAATTTTTACAGATTAATAACTTTAAGTTTACTAATTAATACTGCCATCCTCCTGGATTTTTGTGTTTTAAGACTTTGTCTCTACATAAATTTTCTCTCATAAGCATTTTTTCTCCTGAAAGTCTTCTGATCTTTCTACTGTTTCACCGGTGAGTTGCAACGGGTAGTTTACGGGTGGAGGAACCAGTGCAAACTAGTTGGTCAAGGTTCTGCATTGTAAACCACCAGGCATCGGCAAGTAACTATCAAGTTTCAAACATGAAGTTCCCTGGCCGAGATTTGAACCGGCGACCTCAGACGTTGAAGGCAAGCACTGTAACCGCTACCCACTGAGCTCCCTGCTGTTAAACGCGACGTAACACTAAAAATAAATAAATAAATGTAAATATTTCATCAGTGCTCTATCTACTAGTGTCCCAACACTATATCCCATTCTGTGGGTACAGGCTTCTCTGATGCTACTTTTTTAGGCGGGTTGCGTGTAACCAACCCGCCTATTAAATTGATGTGTCTAACGTCCGTCTGTCCATCCACACCATCATAGCTAGGTTCCTTTCGAAATTGGTGTAATTCCGTTTGTTCGTCAACATTTCCATTTCCGGACTCTAACTCAAAAACGGTTTGTCCAATCGAATTCAAACTTGACAGGGAGATAGATCACCATCATAGCTAGGTTTCTTTCGAAAATGGTGTAATTCCGTCCTTTCATTTGTCCGTTTTTTGTCCGTTTGTCTGTCCATCCATCTGTCCGTCTACATTTTTGTTTCCGGACTCTAACTCGAAAACGGTTTGTCCAATCGAATTCAAACTTGACAGGGAGATACATCACCATCATAGCCAAGTTGCTTTCGAAATTGGTGTAATTCCGTCCTTTCGTTTGTCCGTTTATAGCATAGATACAATTATGTAACCTAGATTACAAGTTTTACGTTTCTTAGCACGTCCAACTCATTCACCTTAACTGGGTGACCTAATATTTCTTTCCTTGTTTCTAAATGTAATTACAGCAGTTGCTAACCTTATTGTTGCCTGCGCAACCTGCCTTTTGGGGCATCTTTGACCCTCTTGTTCTTTGTTCAAGTCTATATCTGCAACACATAACACATGTCTGATATACCTTAAATATATTTGAATAAATGAATTAAATGTTTCACATTTACTAGGAAGTAGGTTATGCTTTCTCTTTCAAGTTAGGAAAAAACACATCAGCTACAAGAAGTCACATCTGAGCTATGGCAAATGAATCAAACATCCCACTTGAAGAAATACTTTATAGGTAATTCTTTAATTATTTTCTTCAGTTTCTCGCATATTATTATCTTCCGCCGGCCGATAGGCCCGGTACCGGAGATTATAAAATGCCCTCCGTCTGTGAGTGTGTGCGTCCGTTCGTCACGTTTTTACAAAAGCCTTTCTATCTCTTAAAATATTATAGCTAGAGCTTCCAAATTTGCAGGATAAATTCATCATTGGAAAACTTGCCAGGGAATCTTTTTCGGCTGATTCTGAAAAACAAGATGGCTGCCACCGGTGTTAACAAGATGGCTGCCATGTTTTTTTTTTAGGGTGTTCTGCCATGGGTATTTGCACATATCATCACCAAATTGTATATGTAGCTTTATTATTTCAATACCTTGCTTGGTATTGATTTTTGCATTTCTGTAAAATACGTTGTTCAGCTACTTTCTCCATGCCTACAAGATGGTACCATTTTTAGGGGTCTTTCTTGATAGCTAAGTGAGTTATAGCTATTTTCTGTTTTTAACAATGACCAAAATGAGTAAGTTGCTTTTATCTTTGTAACTGTTACAATATTGGTCTCAAATATGTTGTTGAACAACTCCTTCATGTACTATATCATGGTGAGGTTTCCAAGGCTTAGCACCATAGCTAGCTGAGTAATAGCTACACTAAGTTTAACATTTGACCATTCAGAATGTCACTTATAACTCAAACTATTGAATATAGAGGATTTTTGTCAAATATATTGTTCACCTACTTTTTGATGTACTGTGTCGTGGTGAATTTTCAGAGCTGTAAGTCCATAGCTAACTGAGTAATAGCTACTTTTAAATTTCTTAATTTCAGCATTGAGTAAATCACTTATAACTCCCAAACTATTGAATTTAGGGAATTATTGTCAAATATGTTAATCAGTTACTTTTTAATGTTCTGTGTCGTGGCTAAGTTTCAGAGCTGTATCTCCATAGCTAACTGAGTAATGGCTACTTTGAATTTCAATCTGTTAAGATTGGTTCTACTTTGTCTGATTTACAAAAATTGCTGTTCGGCGTACCTCGGGGTTCTGTTCTGGGTCCTCTCCTATTCTCTCTTTACACATCTCCCCTTAGTAATCTAATTGGTAAACACAAAGGTGTAAAATTTCATTTCTACGCCGACGATTCACAACTTTATGTCCATCTGTCGCACATGAATGCCTCAGCTGCTTTTGATAAGTTGAATAGATGCCTTCAAGATGTTAAGGAATGGATGTCGGCTAGCAAACTTAAACTTAATCCAGATAAAACTGAGTTCATACTTTTTGGCTCCAAGAAACAGAGAGAAAGGTTAAATGTATGTTTCCCAATTGACATCTTGGGTAACCCCCTTCACCCCACCAAGTCAGTCAGGAACCTGGGTGTGTGGTTTGACTCTGATTTTTCTTTCTCTAAACATGTCCAGGATGTTTGTAAAAGCTGCTTTATTCAACTGAGGGATTTTAGAAATATTAGGCAGTTCTTGACTCATGATGCAGCTGTGTCGGTTGCCAATGCTTTTGTTAGTAGTCGGTTGGACTACTGTAACTCACTTTTCAGGAGTCTCTCCAAATTCAACCTTCACAGATTACAGTCTATCCAAAATAGTGCAGCCAGAATTGTTACAAATTCGAGTAAATATACTCGGATAACTCCTGTCCTCAGGAAACTCCATTGGCTCCCTGTTCAGTTTCGCTCAGAGTTCAAACTGGCTACCCTGGTGTACAAGTTTATTCTTACTGGCTTCCCAAAATATTTTGCTCCATATCTTTCCGCGTACCACAATACTAGACGCAGTCAGAGTGTTGCCAATTTCCTTAATGTTCCAAAGTTTCAACCTAAAATTCACAAGTCCACTAAGCAGTTTGGTTTCAGTTTCGCCTTTGATGCTCCCACTGTTTGGAATTCACTCCCTGAAGACATTCGTGCATCACCCACTATTGCCTCTTTTAGAACCAAACTCAAAACCTAACTCTACGCAAAGGCTTATCCTCCTTAGGTCATTTTCTCTTATGGCTTCTCCGTGGTGCTGACCTGTTTCTGTCCCTGGACTTTGAATTTGTATATTGCTATTGTCTTGTTGCGCCTTAGAGTCCACTATTCAGTGGAGATTAAGTGCTACAAAAGTCAAATTAGAATTAAAATTCAACATTGAGTAATCACTTATAACTCCAAAACTATTGAATTTAGAAAATTATTGTCAAATATGTTGTTCACTTACTTTTTGATGTACTGTGTCATGTAAAATTTTCACAGCTGTATCTCCATAGCTACCTGAGTAATAGCTACTTTGAGGGTTTTCCATTGAGTAAATCACTTAGAACAGCAAAACTGTTGAATTTAAAGGATTTTTGTCAAATATCTTATTCACCTACTTTTTGATGTACTGTGTAATGGCAAATTTTGAGAGCTGTAGGTCCATAGCTAACTTAGTAATAGCTACTTTGATGGTTCTCCATTGAGTAAATCACTTATAACTGCGAAACTATTAAATTTAGAGGATTTTTGTCAAATATGTTGTTCAGGTACTTTTTAATGTTCTGTGTCGTGGCAAAGTTTCAGAGCTGTGAGTCCATAGCTAACTGAGTAATAGCTATTTTGATTGTTTTCCTTTGAGTAAATCACTTTTAACAGCAAAACTGTCGAATTTAGAGGATTTTTGTCAAATATGTTGTTCACCTACTTTTTGATGTACTGTGTAATGGCAAATTTTCAGAGCTGTAGGTCCATAGCTAACCGAGTAATAGCTACTTTGATTTTTGCGGAAAATGAAAAAGTGTGAATATCTCGAAAACTGTAAGAGATAGAGCGATTTCGAGCGAATTTTTGTCCCACAGGGTACTACGAGAGTATCCTATGCAAAGGGAAAAATTTTCAATTTTCGCCACTTTTGGCGGCCATCTTGGATTTTAGCAGAAAATGAAAAAGTGTGAATATCTTGAAAACCATATGAGATAGAGCGATTTCGATCGAATTTTTGACCCGCACGGTTATAATAAGAGCAAAGGGGGACAATTTCAATTTTGGCGGCCTTTTGGATTTTGTGGAAAATAAAAAAAGTGTGAATATCTCAAAAACCGTAAGAGATAAGGCGATTTCGAGCGAATTTTTGACCCACAGGGTAGTACAAGAGCATTCTATACAAAGGGTAAAAATTTCAATTTTCGCCACTTTTGGCGGCCATCTTGGACTTAAGCGGAAAATGAAAAAGTGTGAATATCTTGAAAACCGTAAGAGAGAGAGCGATTTCGAGCGATTTTTTTTTACCCACAGGGTAGTACAAGAGTGTCCTATGCAAAAGGAAAAAATTTCAATTTTTGCCACTTTTGGAGGCTATCTTGGATTTTAGCAGAAAATAAACATTGAAAATATCTTCAAAATGGTAAGAGATAGAGCGATTTCGAGCGAATTGTTGATCCACAGGGTAGTACAACAGTATTCTGTGCCTAGGGGAAAAACATCATCTTGGATTTTAGCGGAAAATGAAAAATTGTGAATATCTTGGAAAGGTATTTCTTTCCCTGTAATGCTCGGCGGAAGATATATACTGCGGCAGTGGTCTTGTTTTATTGCGTTAATACATCCTATCCAATGGACAATAGCTTATCCGGTCGGCGCGGACCGGCCCGCCAAACGACAGAAAAAGTCATTCTGTATGCATGCATACTGGCCGGCCGGCCCTGGTGTGCACTCGCCAGGTGGCGCATAGGTATTGCTTCCTGTCTAGACAGAATGACGTCATGGCATCTTTTTCGTTTGGCACGTGGTGTGTTCACACGAAATTTCTGCTCTCAAGTTTTTTTATTATTAGTGCCAGGGTTTTCGTTTTTTCACTTAAGTATATTGTTTTATAAGTAGTGGAGAGTATATAGACTTCTTTATGTCTTCACCTGGTCAAAAAAGGGGGAGTTGTGGCCATGCTATGGCCTCCTTTGATGGGCATGCCTTCTGCGCACGCTGCAGGGATAAAAAGAAGGGAGAGGATCCATGCATTAAGAATCCAGAGAGTGAGTGTAATTTTTGTGCCATTCTCACCCCTGAACAATTGCAGCAACTTTCTACGCCTTCTTATAGACTGAAGAAAGAAAAACGAGAGGCAAAGAAAATGGATTCTACTCCCAGTAAAGACTCTACGTTAGTTGACCCTTCTTCAGTGGCAGTTTTGGGTCCCGTAGAACCTACTACTTCTTCCCCTGCAGTACCTGAGAAGAAAAGCAAGAAAGATAAGTCCTCCTCATCATCATCTTCTTCTAAAGCTAAGAAATCTGCCAAATCGGTCGAAGACGCTAAGTTTGATGAACTTGATAAAAAATGGACGGACCGATTTAACAAACTGGAGGCTCTTCTCTTGGCTAAGTCTCTCCAACCTGTGGATCAACCGACATTCTCAGCTGCTGTCAAAGTTCCCCCTTCACACTCTCCACCAGCCACTGTCAACAGAGACTCCGAACCCTTCTTTCAGCCTGTACCTTCAGGGCGCACTGGCACAGACTCCTCTGTACTTGTACATCAGTCAGCCAGCCAGCCCGGTTCGGAGACGACAACTACATCTTCAAAGCGCACTGGGAAAGACATCTCTGCTTCTCAGCATCTGTCATCCAGCCAGCTTGTCACCGACCAGAAGTCGGTCCGACCCTCTTCATCTGGGCGCGCTGGCAAAGAATCTTCTGCTTCTGAGCACCGACCTGCCAGCCAGCCTTCATCTGACCGGCACTGTCCGGTTACTTACACTGGTACCGACCCTTCTAAGGCCCGGTCTGACCGGCCTAAATCCACTCTGGCCACCGACTCCGGCTCTCCACCTTTGCACCGACAACGCCGGGATAGCTCCTCTAGTGACAGCTCAGCCTCAGCTTCTGACTACTCTGAACGACCGCCTGTAAACTTATACGCAGAGGAGGGTGAATTATCAGAGGATCCGGACTGCACGACTATCGAACCCGACCAGACAATCAGTGAAGAACAGACCTATAGGGAAACCATGAGCGGTATCCGCTCTTATATGGGCTGGTCGAATATCCCTGAATTAGACGGTGCAACTACAGGATCTGATGACAACCCCTTCTCAGGACCCAAGTCTTCCACTCCAGGAAAGGTCTCAGTCCACATGCCTACAGAAGAGTGGCTATGCAAGAAGCTCAGTAAATTGAACGTTACTCTGGTTGAGGGTTATCCCTCCCGAAGTTCAGAAGCCGGTGGCTTGATGATGGACCAGTTCTTGAGACCTGCAAAGTCGCAAGCCAAGTGGTACGGGCTGTCATCCGACCACAAAGCTGACCCCACAGCAGTCTCGTCCTGGTATACAGACGCTTGCAAATTGAACAGTTCCTACAGCAGGATCGCTAGACAGTCTGGTCTCTCCACTTCACATCCCACTTCCAGGCGTATCTCTCAAGAGACACTCAGACGCTGGGAGAAGTCGGCACGAGAAGCTACAATCATCTGTAACCAGGCTGCTAGTTTTAACAGGTGCCTGTTCAAGGTACAACAGAACATGCAGGAACAATTCAAGACTGTACGCTCTGAAAGCAAGGGTAAGGGCTCGGCTAAGGTATCAACTGCTCTGGACGAAATGCAACACCTCATGAACTTTAATTCTAGCATTCGCCAGGCAGCAGCCAAATCGATGGAACACCTCACAGAATTTGTGTTTATTTCCATGGGAAACCTTACCTTGGCTCGTAGAGATGCATATCTTACTCACGTCAGGACTGGAGTTAAACCAGACACTATGGCGGGCTTACGCACTGCTCCCATCCACATCTCTACTCTTTTTCCGGACAGTCTGATTAAGAAAGCCGAAGAAGAGATACTACAGTTTGAAAACAAGGGTCAGTCCTCAGGTGCAAAAGGAAAGGGTCGGTACCATCCTTATGAGAGACCGGAGAGGAAAGGTGACAGGAAATCTTCTTCCTTCAAGAATGACAGGCCATCTTGGAAGAATATTGGCAAAGGACAAAAGAGAAGTCGAGGGAAAGGTTCACATTACTCCTCGCGACCAGCCAAGGGCCAGCAGTCCTATAAATGACAATCATTGTGTCAACAAGTTACAGGAAGGACTGCTGGCCGGTAGCCAGACATTCTCACAAGAACATTTGATAGACAAAACTGTAAACTTGAATGTTGTAAATCGTGTTCGTACTGCACCCGGGCATTCCCAAAAGAGAGGAGTAAGTCCCGGTGGCCAGTCTGTCATATGAAAAAAGATTACAAATTAAAATCTGTGAAAGGTGTTTCTTGTGTCACTCAATTGTGTTGTGTAAATCCTGTAACAAACGTCAAACTTGCTGCAACAAATCTGCCTGTAGGGGCTCGTCTTCAAAACTTTTGGCAAACTTGGCTGGAAATGGGTGCTGGTCCGAAAGTGGTTCAAATCCTGAGAGAAGGCTACACCCTCCCCTTCCGGACCCGACCAAAACTCACAAGGTCTCCTACTGTCACAAGCTGCTATGTCAATCCTCACAGGAACAGCTACCTGTTAGAGGCATTACATCAGCTTCTGAACAAAAATGCTATAGAACTGGTTCACAACCAAACATCCCTAGGGTTTTTCAATCGACTATTTTTAGTCCCCAAGCCCAACAACAAATGGAGACCCATCTTAGACCTGAGCAAGCTGAACTTGTTCCTCAAGCAAGAAACTTCAAGATGGAGACACCAGAAACTATCAGAACCTCCCTCCAACAAGGGGAGTGGGTTGCCTCAATAGATCTGAGAGATGCCTACTTCCACATACCTATACAGGAACAATCCAGGAAATACCTGAGATTCCATGTCAAGGGGCGGACATACCAGTTCAAGGCTCTACCTTTCGGTCTGTCGACAGCGCCCTTGGAATTCACTGTAGTAGCAAAGGAGGTAAAGTTGATGGCCTTTTAGGAAGGTATAAGAATCCACCAATACCTAGACGATTGGTTGGTGAGAGCTTCCTCCCACCGGGTTTGTCTCCATCATACTCAGGTCCTAGTAAAAATGTGCCAAACACTAGGTTGGGTGATGAACTTGGAAAAGTCGGAACTGGAGCCCAAACAAGTCTTTGATTTTGTAGGCTACCAGTTCGACCTCCGGTCCGGCCGGGTCAGACCCACTCCGGATCGTTGGCAGAACCTTCAGGACAAGATACTAGAACTTTTAGCCACACCGACCTGTCCGGTCCGGCAATTCATGTCCCTGATAGGTTTGCTTACTGCCACAGAGAAGCAAGTTCACCTAGGCCGTCTTCACATGCGGCCAATCCAATGGCATCTCAAAAACAACTGGAGGGTCCCGGAATCGTTGGAAAAGATGATTCCCATCCCCAGGTCCTTGCACCCGGACCTAAGATGGTGGCTAGACGGAGAAAACGTTCTCACAGGTCAGCCTTTACACCCATTAAAACACGCTCTGCAACTCTTTACAGACGCGTCAAAAGAAGGGTGGTCCCTTCCAGAAAGCAAACTGCATATCAATTATCTGGAACTCAAAGCAGTTCTCTTGACCTTAAAGGAGTTCCAAGATCTTTGCTCAAACAAGATAGTTCTTGTAGCAACAGACAATACCACTGTGGTAGCATACATAAACAAGGAAGGGGGAATGAAATCGGGCCCTCTGTGTGCTCTCCTTTGGAGAATATTAACCTGGTGTACCAGGAAACAGGTAAATCAGTTGTAGCTTGAAAACTATTGCATTTACAGTAGTTTGCTTAAATATGTTGTTCACCTACTTTTCGGTTAGCTATAACATAGTAAAATTTCAGACATGTAGCTCATTGCATAGCTGAGTAATAGTTCCTTTGAGGTTCTCACTATTGAGTAAATCAGTTGTAACTTGAAAACTATTACATTTAGAGTAATTTGTTAAATATGTTATTCACAGAATTTTTGGTCAGCTATAACATAGTGAAATTGCAGACCTCTATGTCATGGCATAGCTGAGCAATAGCTACTTTCAGGTTCTCACTGTTGAGTAAATCATTGTATCCACTGGATAGCCGCAGTGTGTACAGAGAGATTTCACCATTACTGCTCTGATGAAAAAAAATATTATAGCTAGCTTTCTTAAGTTTGCAGTATATATTAATAACCATAAAATGTTGTCTGGGAATATTTTTGGCCTCATTTTGAGAAACAAGATGGCCGCCACAGGTGTTTTTTGTCAGTCATAAAAAGTGCTTATATCTCCCTTATTATTGATCCTAGAGGTTTGGGATGATAAACCAACCTGTAGGAAATCATGGGGTGGGAATCTTTTGGTGTGGTCAGATTTGACCTTCAATGACCCCTCCTTCAAGGTCAAACAAGGATAGCCAAACTTAAAAGTGCTTATAACTCGCTTATTATTGGTCCCAGAGGTTTGGGATGGTAAACAGACAGGAAATCATGGGCTGTGAATCTGTTGATATGGTCCGATTTGACCTTGGAACCCTCCTTCAAGGTCAAATGAGGATAGCGAAAATTGAAAGTGCCTACAACTCGCTTATTATTGGTGACAGAGTAGGAAATCATTGGCTCGGAATCTTTTGGTATGGTCAGATTTGACCTTTGGACCCCTCCTTCAAGGTCAAATGAGGACAGCCAAGCTTAAGAGTGCTCATTTATAATTGGTCCTAGAGGTTTGGAATGGTAAACCATAGGAAATCATGGGCTGGGAATGTATTTGTGTGGTTAGATTTGACCTTGGACCCCTTCTTCAAGGTCGAACGAGGATATTGCATTTGTAGTATTTCTTTAAATATGTTTTAACCTATTTTTTACACTTCAACAATTACCTTGTTATTTTCCTTCACAATACCATTTACAGGGCACAACTTTTTTATCCTTTTCTTCTGTCAGCTTCGGAATTTCTTTCGAACTTGCTGTTCAGTTACCATTTACTGTATTTCTGTACAGCCCTTTTCCTGATAATTATTCTGTCCTCTAATCACCTTCACAAATCAAAAACACTCAAGTCAGCTGACACAGTGCCCGTTCACGGGCACTCTCCTCTTGTTGTACTTGTATAGTGATATATACACAAAAAAGTGCTGTTTACGTATGCATTGTACCAGTATTGTATTGTAATAGGTATTTTCCCGATCTATATGTCTAATGTCTACAGAAATAATGGGCACTAGGATAGCATAAATTTTAAATTACTTTTAAATTACAATTAGGCTTATAAAAATTTAAAAGTAAAGTATTTAACAAATATGTGACTGTATCTCAATTTTTATTACAATTATAACAACAACATACTTATTTACCTGAGACCAATCTGTATTTATTATTCTATTTATAATACCACGTACAACAAGATGATGGGTTACAAAGAAGTGGAATAGTATCAGTTGTCATCATAACTAAATATTTTTTGCATTTGGTACCAACATTTCTCAAATCTAACATTTTCCATTTTCAGATTTGCAACTAATTTCTGCTCGCTATATATCCTCTTTTGTAACATGAGCAAATCCTTCATTTTCAGTTCTAGTCCTTTTCTGGAATTCGAAAATATGCAACCTTTTGTAACCATGATCAATGTGTTTAATACCACTGAATTTGAATTTCGATAAGAATATCCTAATAAAACATCTTCTGGATTAAATTTAATATGAAAGGAGGCTTTTTCCTGTATAACATTTTCTAGTTGATTCCAAAGATGTTTTGAATTAGGGCATTGAAAAAATAGATGGATTATAGTTTCTTGGTTATTCTTACGTAGTAGACAGTTTGAAGAATCAGATATTTGCATCTTATATAATGATTTTTGAGTTCCCAAGATTCTATGGAGAATTCTGTATTGAAACCACTTGTAATAAGGATCATGAATGGTTTTGAAACAGATTCTAAATTTTTGTTGCCAGGCAGTTGTATCAAGAACAAGACCACTGCCGCGGTGTGTATCTCCCGCCGAGCATTAAAGGGGAGGAAATACCTTTTGCGAGATATTCACAATTTTTCATTTTCCGCTAAAATCCAAGATGACATTTTTCCCCTAGGCACAGAATACTGTTGTACTACCCCATGGGTCAAAAATTCGCTCGAAATCGCTCTGTCTGTTACCATTTTGAAGATATTTTCAATGTTTATTTTCTGCTGAAAATCCAAGATAGCCGCCAAAAGTGGCGAAAATTGAATTTTTTCCCTTTTGTATAGTATACTCATGTACTACCCTGCGGGTCAAGAATTTATTCAAAATCGCTCTATCTCTTACAGTTTTCGAGATATTAAGACTTTTTCATTTTCCGCAAAAATCAAAGTAGCTATTACTCAGTTAGCTATGGACCTACAGGTCTCAAAATTTGCCATTACACAATACATCAAAAGTAGGTGAAAAACATATTTGACAAAAATCTTTTAAATTCAACAGTTTTGCTGTGATAAGCGATTTACTCCATGGAAAACGATGAAAGTAGCTATTACTCAGTTAGCTATGGACCTACAGCTCTGAAACTTTGCCAGGACACAGAACATTAAAAAGTACATGAACAACATATTTGACAAAAATCCTGTAAATTTAATAGTTTTGCTGTTATAAGTGATTTACTCAATGGAGAACCATCAAAGTAGCTATTACTCAGTTATGGACTTACAGGTCTCAAAATTTGCCATTACACAGTACATAAAAAAGTAGCTAAACAACATATCTGAGAAAAATCCTTTAAATTCAACAGTTTTGTTGTTATAAGTGATTTACTCAATGGAGAACCATTAAAGTAGCTATTACTCGGTTAGCTATGGACCTACAGCTCTCAAAATTTGCCATTTCACAGTACATCAAAAAGTAGGTGAAGAACATATTTGAAAAAAATCCTGTAAATTCAACAGTTTTGCTGTTAAAGGTGATTTACTCAATGGAAACCCTCAAAGTAGCTATTATTCTTGTAGCTATGGAGATACAGCTGTGAAAATTTTCCATGACACAGTACATCAAATAGTGAACAACATATTTGACAATAATTCTCTAAATTTAATAGTTTTGGAGTTATAAGTGATTTACTCATTGTTGAAATTCAAAGTAGCCATTACTCAGTTAGCTATGGAAATACAGCTCTGAAACTTTTCCACGACACAGAACATTAAAAAGTAACCGATTAACATATTTCACAATAATTCCCTAAATTCAATAGTTTTGGAGGTATAAGTGATTTATTCAATGTTGAAATTAAGAAATTTAAAAGTAGCTATTACTCAGTTAGCTATGGACTTACAGCTCTGAAAATTCACCACGACACAGTACATCAAAAAAGATAAACATATTTGACAAAAATCCTCTATATTCAATAGTTTTTGAGTTATAAGTGACTTGCTGAATGCTGAAATGTTAAACTTAGTGTAGCTATTACTCAGCTAGCTATGGTGCTACACCTTGGAAACCTCACTATGATATAGTACATGAAGGAGTTGTTCAACAACATATTTGAGACCAATATTGTAAGTAAGTTAAAGTAACAGTTACAAAGATAAAAGCAACTTACTCATTTTGGTCATTGTTAAAAACAGAAAATAGCTATTACTCCCTTAGCTATCAAGACAGACCCCTAAAAATGGTACCATCTTGTAGGCATGGAGAAAGTAGCTGAACAACATATTTTACAGAAATGCTCTAAATTTAGTCGTTTTGGAGTTATGAGCACTTTACAGAAAGTAGCCACCATTGCTATTACTCACTTAGCTATGGCCCTAGGTCTGAAAAATACCAAGCAAGCTATTTTTAGGCTGTATAAAAGTGCAACTACACACTTATGGCAGCCATCTAAATCAACAAAAAAAACCCATTTCAGAACACCTGAAAAAAACCCGTGGCGGCCATCTTGTTTTTCCGAATCAGCCGAAAAAGATTCCCAGGTAAGTTTTTCCAATGATGAATTTATCCTGCAAATTTGGAAGCTCTAGCTCTAATATTTTAAGAGATAGAAAGGCTTTTGTAAAAATGTAACGGACGCACGCACGGACACAGGGCATTTTATAATCTCCCGTACCGGGCCTATCGGCCGGCGGGAGATAATTATGCCAATATCTTGATGCCATTTTCTTTGAAAATCTTTTTCAATATTGACTTTGTTAAGTTCATTATAAATGCCTTTTGTCCCAGTTGTATTAAAATGAAGATCAGGTAATGTTTTTAAAATACATGGTTGGGGATGAGTAAACATGTCCTCATTTTTATACTTCTTTACAAAATTATTTACCAAAGTTTTAATACGATGATATTCAAGAAAGTTTACATTTAAAAAGTTAAACTTTTTCTGTATATCCTTTTGCTCCAAAACAGCCCCTCTGTTATCAACAATATCTCCCACTGTAACAATGCCCTTGTTCCATGATGGAAAATAAACTTCATGCTCTGAAATTAGTGGATTATACCACAGGGGTGAACTTAAAATATCTCCATTTTC
Organism: Sabellastarte sp. h YS-2021; assembly: GCA_964017235.1. Taxonomy (NCBI): domain Eukaryota; kingdom Metazoa; phylum Annelida; class Polychaeta; order Sabellida; family Sabellidae; genus Sabellastarte; species Sabellastarte sp. h YS-2021. Next base: position 135,257,830 of record OZ024927.1, on the reverse strand, counting down.
ATTTATAGTTTGAATTTCCACAAATTTAACCCATGATAGGAAAACTTCTTTCCAGAAAATGTTTGAGTTTTTTTGTGCTAGTAACTTTGCCCATCCAGAACCTAGTTTTAAAAACTATGATATGGGTGATATAGTTGTTTCAAACAGAGTATGGTAATCAGCCTTTTGACTTTTTAATAATCTATAAACCCATGTTAATTTGAGGGAATCAATAAATTTTTCCAAGTTAACCATTTTAAGCCCAGCATCCTGATAATCTTGTGTAATATACATACGCTTTATCTTATCAGGTTTATTATTCCAAATAAAACCAAAGAACATTGAATTTATTGTTTTTACCCCACAGCCCTTAAGGGCTGTCGCGGTATTGTTTTCACCCATGATGTCCGGATGGGCAGGTGGGCGGCGGGAAATAGTTTGTCCAGGCTGTATCTCAGAAACCGTAAGGTGTAGGAAGTTCATACTTGGCAGGGACATTGGTTGGGGGGGTGTAGGTGTGCAACATCATGGTCTGACCTTCCTTTGACCTTGCCGTAGTGACCTTGAGTTTGAAAATCTTATCCAGGCTATATCTCGGCAACCATAAGGTGTAGGAAGTTGATACTTGGCAGGGACATTAGTTAGGGGTTGTAGGTGTTCAATGTCATGGTGTGAGCTTGATTTGACCTTGCCGTAGTGACCTTGACCTTTAAAGTCTTGTCCGGTCTTTATCTCAGAAACCGTAAGGTGTAGGAAGTTGATACTTGGTAGGGACATTGGTTAGGGGGTGTAGGTGTGCAACGTCATGGTCTGACCTTGATTTGACCTTTTACCTTGCTGTAGTGACCTTGACCTATAAAATCTTGTCCGGGCTATATCGCAGCAACTGTAAGGTGTAGGAAGTTGATACTTGGTAGGGACATTGGTTAGGGGTTGTAGGTGTGCAACGTCATGGTCTGACCTTGATTTGACCTTGCTGTAGTGACCTTGACCTATAAAATCTTGTCCGGGCTATATCTCGGAAACCTTAAGGTGTAGGAAGTTGATACTTGGTAGGAACATTGGTTAGGAGTTGTAGGTGTGCAACATCATGGTCTGCCCTTGATTTGACCTTGCCGTAGTGACCTTGACCAATAAAACCTTGTCCGGGCTATATCTCAGCAACTGTAAAGTGTAGGAAGTTGATACTTGGTAGGGACAGTGGTTAGGGGGTGTAGGTGTGCAACGTCATGGTCTGAACTTGATTTGACCTTTTACCTTGCTGTAGTGACCTTGACCTATAAAATCTTGTCCGGGCTATATCTCGGAAACCTTAAGGTGTAGGAAGTTGATACTTGGTAGGAACATTGGTTAGGAGTTGTAGGTGTGCAACATCATGGTCTGCCCTTGATTTGACCTTGCCGTAGTGACCTTGACCAATAAAACCTTGTCCGGGCTATATCTCAGCAACTGTAAAGTGTAGGAAGTTGATACTTGGTAGGGACAGTGGTTAGGGGGTGTAGGTGTGCAACGTCATGGTCTGAACTTGATTTGACCTTTGACCTTGCTGTAGCTACCTTGACCTATAAAATCTTGTCCAGGTTATATCTCGAAGACTGTAAGGTGTAGGAAGTTTATACTTGGTAGGGACATTGGTTGAGGGTTTTAGGTGTGCCACATCATGGTGTAACACTGATTGACCTTTGAACTTGCTGTATTGACCTTTAAAATCTTGTTGCACATTTGGGTCTGTCTGTTGATGCAGATTAAGCACTGTTAAAGTCATATTAGAATTCATTAAGAATTTCCTTTTGCAAGTTCCCATTGTAACAGATGGAATTTCATCAAGTGAGCCACAGGCTTTTCTCCAACACCACACATAAGCATTCATTGAATGTATTGCCACCTCTGTATGCATGGGTAATGTTCAAAACATCCAAACCATAATCCGGCCATTTTTGGTTTACTGATAAATGCTGTCATTTTGTTATTGAATTGTCTTGTTTCAATACTTCATCTTTATATACATTTATTTTCCTTAGATATTATTTTCTCTACTTAAGCATTATTTGGACCTTAATATAACTGACACTTCTCTGAAAGTATCTTGAACTTTGTACTGTTACACTACTTCTATATCTCATGGTGTTGAAAAATATTTCCCCAGGCTGTGGGGTACGGGCATCTCTGATGCTATTTTTTAACTTTTGATTTTTACCCCACAGGTATTGTTTTCACCCATGGTGTCCGGGCGAGCGGGCAGGGAAAAAGTTTGTCCGGCCTGTATCTCGGAAACCGGTGTAGGTGTGTAACGTCATGGTGTGACCTTGATTTGACTTTGACGTATAAAATCTTGTCCAGGCTATATCTCAGAAACCGTAAGGTGTAGGAAGTTAATACTTGGTAGGGACATTAGTTAGGGAGTGTAGGGGTCCAATGTCATGGTGTGGCCTTGATTTGACCTTGCTGTAGTGACCTTGACGTATAAAATCTTGTCCGGGCTATATCTGGGAAACCGTAAGGTGTAGGAAGTTAATACTTGGTAGGGACATTAGTTAGGGAGTGTAGGTGTCCAATGTCATGGTGTGGCCTTGATTTGACCTTGCTGTAGTGACCTTGACGTATAAAATCTTGTCCGGGCTATATCTGGGAAACCGTAAGGTGTAGGAAGTTGATACTTGGTAGGGACATTGGTTAGGGGTTGTAGGTGTGCAATGTCGTGGTGTGACCTTGATTTGACCTTTGACCATGCCATAGTGACCTTGACCTATAAACTCTTGTCCGGGCTATATCTTGGCAACCATGAGGTGTAGGAACTTGATATTTGGTAGGGACATTGGTTGGGGGAGTAGGTGTGCAACATCATGCCGTGACCTTGATTTGACCTTTGATCTTGCCGTAGTGACCTTGACCTATAAAATCTTGTTTGGGCTATATCTCGGAAACTGTAAGGTGTAGGAAGTTGATACTTGTTAGGGACATTGGCTAGGGGTTGTAGGTGTGTAATGTCATGGTGTGACCTTGATTTGACCTTGCCGTAGTGACCTTGACCTATAATGCCTTGTCCGGGCTATATTTCTAAAACCATAAGGTGTAGGAAGTTGATATTTGGTAGGAACATTGGTCCGGGGTTATCGGTGTGCAGTGTCATGCTGTGACCTTGATTTGACCTTTGATCTTGCATATCTGATGCCATTTTATCTGTCTACAGGGATATGTCATACTGTTTTATCTCTCTTATATCTTTCATATCTTTTTACTTGAATCTTGGTGTTGCACCTTTGGGTGTCTTTTGATGTAGATTAAGCACTGTTAAAGTCATATTGGAATTCATGAAGGGTTTTACTTTTGCAATTCCCCATTGTAACAGGTAGTATTGCATCAAGTGAGTCACAGGTTTTGCCCCCAACTCCACATATAAGCATGTATTGCCACATCTGTATGTATGGGTAATATTAAAAACATTCAAACCATAATTCTACCATACATAGTTTTGATATTTTCATTGACAGCTATTGTTCAGTTAAGAAATTTTACAGCAGCATAACTTTTAGTTTACTGAATTGTCTTGTTTTAATACTTAATCTTTGCATGCAGTACTCTGAAAGTAACTACATCTATATCTCATGGTGTTGAAAAATATTTCCCCAGGCTGTGGGGTACGGGCATCTGATGCTATTTTTATTTGGAATAATACAAGATGCAATCGCTTATCATTTGATTTGCTTTATGCATATTACCCGTGAATTATACATGTCCATTTAATTATGTGCAAGTACTCCGGAAGACACAACTATGGAGTGTGGAAGTACTGGTACATGTCATGATTTTCCATCAAGTGGAGCTGAAGACGTACACAAGAGTGACAGTCCAGCTGCTAGAGTTTTGTCACACTTGGGTGTGTTTTTTTTTTACATTTGGTAATTCTTAGAGCTGACTAATCATGTTGAGGCTTTCTGTTGTCTGTTACCAACTTTTTATCATCATAAAGTATACAGCTAGAATGTACTTAACCTTACCAAGTAACATGATTGGTTGAAATAAAAATATCAAAAGAACTGAGCTGTTTGAAAGCTTTTTCATAATTGATTCTTGATAACTACTCTGTGTACCACTTTAAGTAGAACTATGTGTTGTAGAATTCATTTTAAGAAGAACTATAGATCAGGCCCTGAGAGGTCCTTGACAATTAATTGAAGTAATGAAGTTTACCAGTTTTACCATTATCTGGAAATCAGGTTAAATAGAAGTGTTTTTTCTGGTTCTATGAGGTTCAATAATACCAGCTGCATTAGATGATTTGTATTATTCCTCAACAGATGATGTTCTGCGTCAGCGTTTGAACCTGGAGTTAGAGGAGTTTCAGGAGAGTCTTCACAACATACTGGATGAGCAATTGTGTCATGTGAGGCGTTTAGTCTCCATCTCTCAGCCAGCAGTGTCACAGGTGCGCATGGTTCAAAATTTGAACTATTACTTTAATGTTAATGAGAAAGACCATCACCATTTCTGCATATGAGCTTGATTTGAGAGCCAAGCGCTATTGTTTCAATTTTGATTACCAATTGGGCACTGAGGCTATTCACAGATAAACTTTGTCAAAAGAATGCATATTTATTCCCAAAATTTTTATTTCCCACAAAAGAATTGTGCTCAGTTGTAGAAACTTTCAGTTGAACAATATTTAATTAGTTAAAAAAATTAAAATTGATCCAATTGTTCGGGTTTAATTTTTCTTTTTTTTTCATAATAAAAGTAAATGTATGCATTTGTGTAAGTGGCACATTGTTTGGTCAAACATGGTACAAATATAATACAAGGGAAGTGTTACATTAGTTTATTGTAATTTTCTGTATTCCACATACCTGTATGTTATATCTATTTCACAGGGTATACAGGAAGTTGTGACAGGTGCAGTAGAAAATAAAGGTTTGTATTCATGAAAACAAATTAAATTCTACCATCAGACTTCTAGTTATACACATTTTTTGTTGCAGTATCATGATGACTCATTTTCAGCAATGAAATCTTGTATGAATTTTAATATCTTTAATTTCTTTAGAAAAAATTTGGTTTCTAACACCTCATCAAATGTCCGTTATGAAATACATGTAATGGGTCATGTTCTTTATTTGTATCAGGGTTGCAAAATATTTGGACATATTGGTGAAATCTCAGTATTTATGGTGTCTAATATTATTCATCATATGAGAGCCATTTGACATTTTTTTTAACTGCTAAATAACAAGGAAATAATGGCGACTTTCTATTTTATCCTTAATTGTAATTTCTCTTGCACCTTTAGATAACTTATCATCTGTTTTGAAAGGTCTTTTTTCCTCTTATATCTTGTGGTGGCCCACATTATTTCCCCAGGTTTTAGAGTGTGGGTATCTCTGATGCTATTTTTGTGAAAATACGGGATTTTTTTCCCCATAAAACTGAACAAGCATTAAAATTCAAAAGGTATCATTTATAAAGTTTTTGCGGCACATTTCTTAGGTAAATGTCTCCATTGTTGAATTAAAATGAATATGTGCTATTGTATGCAGTGTTTTCAACCCTCACAATGTCACATAAACTTATGAATTACTGTTATTACCACACAGAACAGAATTAAATATTTCACTGATTATGCCAAGCAAATAATACTGCAGTTCTTGCCTCAAGATGATTTGATACACTGAAGCTTAAATGTGGGATACACCACAACAGGTGATTTCAGGAATATGGAAAAGCAGCATGTACTAGTTACTCTTACTTTTTTTAAGACCTGTTATAGGAGTCAGAAACAATAATTAGCCACATTTAAAACATAGTTACTCTAAATTTGTGTGCGTTACAAACAGAGGTTGGAAACACTTGGACAAGGGGGGCAATTAAAGGGAGAGAATAAAGGAGACAAGATGATTGTCGCTGTCAGAGCCTCTTTTGAAATTTTAGAGGGCTGTAATATTATGGCTATAATGCTTGCGATAGATTTGTGATCCTGTAAATTGTCAGATTGGGAGGTGGATTTGTGGGGATCACAAGTCCATCACCAACAGTTTACAGCAATATTAAACCATTTAAAATTATCGCAAAATACTAGCAATCCTTATCAGATTTTCGATACTTAAACCTATCCTTTCTGCAAAATCATCTTTTTGATCTTTCAGTGATCTGAAACGTATCTTAAACCTATTTTTTCATTCTAAGTTGAGTTTTTAGGTTTGTAAACCTATCATAAACTTTTCGGGAACCCTTGTGTGGCAATCTCTGTACTATCGGGATGAGATCTTAAACCTATCTCATACTGGACCCATGGACACCAAGATGGAACAGCCCCATAAACAACTCAACCAAGGATGCATTGTGTGGCTATTTTTTTCCCCAGCACTTTCTGCAGGTGAGGCTTTGTGCTTTCTCAAGCACTGCTTATTACCTTATTATTCTTTCCATTAATATCTGAAGCCAATATTTGTATTTTAGGTGGAGATGCACAGGATTATTATCCACAAGTGAAATATGAAAGGTATATGGTTAATGCCAAATATTGTGAGTTTTATCTGTGAACAATAAAAGATCTTCTGTTCCTTCAGACAGAATTTTTTTACTTGTAATTATGGTATATATATATATATATATATATATATATATATATATATATATATATGTATATATATATATATATATATATACAAGTTATTAACAGTTGGATTAGAAATGTTGATTGGTGGACGGTCAACTTTGACTACAAACTAACACGATCAAATAATTGGCATTTGGCTAAATACATTCATGCACATATCGTAGCTCAAAAATTTTGTAGTTAATAGTTATCAAGTTAATCATCCACTCTTGAAATCTTTTAACTATGATACCCGCTTTTACTTGTGACTTTTGTGAGATAACTTTAAGGTTTTGTCATCACTGTGGATGAACTCTTGTGTAGCGGTAACATGCCCTGCTACATTTTTTTTGTGGGTTTGAATCTCAACCACTGCAGTAAGTTCAAAAGATGACATTTACTTGCCCATAGCTAGTGTTCCCTGCTTGTCTACTAGATTAATATGGAGTGAAAATAAATTAAATATGGCACTGATATTAGGTTTTAACCTCATTTTCAAGTACAGAACTCTTGATAGAATTGTCTGGTATCTGTGTTGTTATTGGTCACACATTTGTGTACTCTCAACAAGAAGTCGCTATTAATACTTTCATGCTGTCTTTTGGTTACAGTAAACAAAAATTTGGCTTGTGAATTAAGAGGGTTTGAACATTAATTGTGTACTTTGTGTTCTCAATATACTTATATTATTTTAGGACTGTTGATTCTGATGATACTGAGAAAACCAGAATAGTGCTACAGTTACTGACATTATGTTCATCTATATCACGAAAACTACAAACACTGACATAATACGATTCCATGCTTACATATATTGTTGGTGATATTTAATTAATATGACAAAAACAGTTGATGCCATATGTGGTGGTCTCTGGTGTTCCATGATATATATATATGCCTTTTATAATTTGTGCATAGTATTTAAGAGACAAAAGTTTTACTATATCCAGTTTAAATTGAATCATAATAAATAAACATCGTAATTATGATTTCGTTATACATCACTGGGGGGAGGGACTTAGAGATACATAGAGAAGTATTTCTGGATTCTCCTATGAAGCCAAAAATATCTATTTCCAAGCATTTACATTTACTTCACAAATTACATAAAAATTAATCACTATTTTACATCATCAAAATAAACATTTCTTTAATATAATCAATATTATACCTTTATTGAATACTTTTTGTTGGGTTGAGCAAGAAATCTTTACATAATGGTAGTTGAAGTTGTAATTCTAACAGTAAATTTTTTGGAAACCGTGTTAATAAGTAGCAACCTATTTTTTGTCATCAATGCAGATAAGTTTGTTCTGGAGCAGAGGAAAAAAATTACCTCTGTGCCAAATTGTTGTTGAAAGTCTAATTTACTCTAGTTTGCAGAGAACTAAAATAGAGAAGATATTACTTTTGTTGCGCTACAATAGCTTACCATGTGGGACTGAATGCTAACTCGGGAGGCCGCCGGACTCCAGCCAACGACCAAGAAAAATGGACGTTTGGAACTGGCTGAGTTCGTGGTTTAGTATGTACCGTAGCAGTGTCGTTTGGTAATTCGCCCTTCTTCTCTCGTTGGCCGCCATCTTAAAAAGTGTTTGAAATAAATTACCAATATTTTACTGTTTTCTCAAGATATATTCGTCTTTGGATACTGAAACCAGTGTTTCCGTTTACGCCGAAATCAAGCGATTTACGCATATATTATTTACCAGGGGGTCAGACTAACGCAGAAGTATTTGTAGAAAGAAACATCGATATTTCGTCTATATATGAAGCAATTCTTTATTTATTCCAATTTCAAAACAAAAATGGCCGATTTCCTGCTGTTTACTTGTCACTGCGCATGTGTGGCATCAAAAGGTCGAGAGGTGAAGAGTTCGCAAGGTTACGAGGTCACGCATGCGCATTCGGGTTATTCAGTTAGACGCAAGATTTTTTACTGAAAGCGTAGATATATTCATGCAATAAAACAGCACTGAAAGTAAGCCGTATAGTTTAAAATTTCTTGTAAGGCGAGAGCTACGCAGATGAAATCCATCTTAAACGACCAGTGTTAGAATGTACCCTAGCAAATCTTATTCAAAACGTCATACATCGAAGGAAAACGTGATCTCTGCAAGGAAACAATTGGAAACAACGTCTCCGAACGATGACAAATACCTTGTGCATTAGGAGACACGTTCTACTAAATCTCGGAAACTCTTGAATTTTTAACCCCGGAAAATACTAACTGTGAAATTAAAAAATATTCGCAAAAACACTATAACTTTGGAACCACTCAATGGATTTTTGTCAAATAAAAAGCAAAATAAACTACAATAATTTGTCTTTCAACCAGTATAATATTATATTTGTGGGGTAAATAAAAAAAATTTTAGTCAAGTTTATTTTTTGACTATTTTCTTTACCCTGGTGTACACAGGTGAACTGATCAGATATCTTCATGAATATACAGCCATGTACAATGTACTGTAATTTTTTTATCAACATCATAAATAAAACAAATTTATTGCTTTTTAGTAACTGGGCATATCTAAAGATCTAAACATTATTTATTGAGGAAAATGTGGCAGAATATTATTTGTACCCCATTTTAAGTACCCCATAGGATACATGGTACCCCACATTTCATAACTCTAATCTGAACACCGGCTTTGCGAGGTATTTCAGCATTGTTTTTCTATTATTTTTTTACCCTGCAGTTTAACTAGAAGGGGTCAAGCCTAACTGACCCTCAAAAATTTGCATTGACCCCCGGTTTTCAAAAGGGAAAGATCTGTCTCAAGTGGTTCACTCCATGTATATCTTTTGCCACTCACCTGAACCACAAAGTTCCACTATACGTGTCTCCAGTCCCAGACTAAAATACTTGAGACATAGATGCTCTGAACATAAACTGGTTGGGTCTCACTGCTTATGCTTACCCTTCCACGGCTCTCCTTTACAGGGTGATCCTACATTAGGCAATCCAGTTACCTAATCACTGTAATAACCCCAGGCTGGCCAGGGATGCTCTGGTTTTGGGACCTAGTGCAGCTCTCAACAGAGATCCCACTTCCACTTCCAGTGTCAAGAACTCTTCTCAAACAGTCCCACAAAAATTATGATTTCCACAGCAATCCACAGCATCTCAACCTCCACCCCTGGTGTCTAGGTTGGGACAGCTCTAAAACAAGGCTTTGCTGTGGACGTGGTATATGGGGCTCCATATGTCTGAGTTCAGACCTTAACAGTTTACTCTCCAGTTTCAAAGGGATCATCCCAAAAGTTCTAGGAATCTTCCTAAGTATCTAATCTAGGCCAATGGGAAAAGGTTGCTTTGTTCCCCTCTTCAGATTTCATAGCCAAAAACCAACTAGCAAGACAAGGTTCTCAAGTGTGTCTCCGGTGACTATTCCTGCTCTAACTACCATTGTAGATAGACATTTCAGGGAAGACAGGACCTTATGTCCGGTATGGGCCCTGAGGTACTATTTGGATTGAACCAAAGACCTAAGAGGGTCTCGATCCCTTCTTTTCATCTCCTTTAAGAAAGGACATACCTCAGACATCAGACCCGCTACACTCTCTTCCTATCTAAACAAACTATCCTACTTTGTTATAAACAAGCAGATCAACAGCCTTGGGCCTGGTCCAAGTCAAAGCATGACATTAGGGTCTTCGCGGCCTCTAAGGCCTTTTACTGTGGGGTATCGGACCAAAACATGCAAGCGTGTCACTGGAAAGCTCACACACTTTTTTACCTGAAAGACTTTAATTGGTCAGATAACAACAATATATATCTGGGACCAGTAGTAGTGACACAGGTCCTAGACCCTTCCCCTCAGCATTCTCATCTTTGGGAAGAAAAGGGGGGGGGGGGCACACCCTCTGCAGCCAAGTCTTCAGGAGTCTATCCCAGGGTCCAGGTATTGGTTACCTCTCCAGAGTTTTATGGTAAGGTCTCTTATATTCTTAACTGTATAATGTACTCAGTGTTTATCAGTGTACCATCATCTCATATTTAGGGTGGCAAAATTTATGAGACTCAAGTCTAGGGATGTATTATTATAGCAGTGATGCCCTTAGGGGCTACTATCTTGAGTGAGCATGGCTGCACTCTTCTCTCAAACATCCAGACAGTAACCGTACTGTCATTCATTAAATTTTGGTTTTTGGCTACTTACAGACCCGACTTTAGAACTGGGGCTCTGTAACTCTGACTTAGACTGGTAATTTGACAATATTTTGATATATTTTTTAATTCTAAATTCAAGAAAAATGAACAACTTTCTTCCAATCTCAGCTGTAATCCCGTCACCGGGCGGTTGAATTCAGCATTCAGTCCCACATGGTAAGCTATTATAGCACACTAAAATTGAAAATCTTAATTACTTAAATGTAGCTTTTATAAGCTAAAAGCTTACCATGTGGGACTGAGGAAAGTCCCACCCTGCCTCCCCGCTGTATTTCAGCTCGGGGGGTATGGGCTAAATTTACCAAGAGAGAAGGACGAATTACCAAACGACACTGCTATGGTACATACTAAACCACGGAGAAGGAGAGATTCTTACTTGGGTCATCTCAAACAGGGAGTCAAGTCAGGCTCTTTTTCCTCAGTTTGCGAAGCTCCTCTCAATCCTTTGGTTTTGTTTATGGATGGTGCCACAAAAACCAAGGAGGATAGTGCCAAGTACAAGTTGTCCAGACATACTTCCAATCCACATTTGGGCCCTGGGAGGTTCACCACCGGGAAAAGGAAGTAAAACTGATACCAGCCTTACTCTTTCTCTTAGGGGCCACGGTGGCAGAGTGGTAACACTCTCGCCTCCCACCTCTGAGGCTGGGGTTCGATTCCCGGCACGGCCTCAACTGGGAAAGCTGGTAGTTGCTTGCCATTGGTCGGCAGTTTACAGTACAGAACCCTAGTGAACTGTATGTACTGGTTTCCTCTGCCCTTCCAACTACCCATCGTGATATGACCTGTACAGTGTTGAAAGCGACGTAAAACCCCAAATAAATAAATACTCTTTCTCTTAATGGAAGCAGACTCAAGACACTGGTAGGCTCTACTCTTTGATCAAGAATTGGCAGTATGAAGAATGTGGGACCAGGGGCTGGGCCAGAAGAAAAGAAACTTCCATAAACTGAATGCTGTGCCTGTTCGGCTAAGGAACAGTCAGAATAAATGATTATCATAGTTATGAAATGGTCTTTACCCAGCTGTGCCATTGTTGCCAAAGAGAGACTTTGTGTTCAAAATGTTTCGTCTGTCAGAACTGTTGTAAATACCACTGGGCAACTGCAAAAGAAGGGTGTGAGGCCTATTTCAGAGAGAACAAGATGCGCTCAGAGAGAGCAAAATGCTCGACTGGATGTGATCCAAATCACGAGTGTTATAAAGCATTCTCACCTATCTATTGTGGTTTAAATTTTAATTGTAGGAAGACGGTGACCGAAATGCTTTGGTGCTAAATGCTTGTGAAAGCCATTTTAATTTGTGACCACTTCTGAGCTATTTTGCTATAAGGTTTCCAAAATATTAATGAAAACAGCACTCCTTCTATACATATCCTTATGACAGATATCCCCGCAAAGATATAATCAACTAATTGACATAATTATGTCATGCTACACATTGCTGATGTCACAAGAGAGTCCAATTCTTATTGAACAAAAATTTGTGAGGAAGAAATCCTGTCATGATATTGATTTTTCATGTATGTGAGGAAGAGAAGCAGATTCCACTGTATATGCACAATGAAAATAAGAAAAACTCTGCTCACTTTAATTTCCAATCATATAACACCTAATATGGAGAAATTTATCTGTACTCTGCCCACTAAATTTGAACTTGATTGATGTAGTTTTTATTACCCTATTGGGGTATTGTTTTCACCCATGGTGTCCGGATGGGTGGGTGGGCCTTAAAACGTTTGTCCGGGGTGTATCTCAGAAACCATAAGGTGTAGGACATTGATACTTGGTAGGGACATTGGTTAGGGGGTGTAGGTGTGCAACGTCATGGTGTGACCTTGATTTGACCTTGTCGTAGTGACCTTGACCTATAAAATCTTGTCCGGGCTATATCTCGAAAACTGTAAGGTGTAGGAAGTTGATACGTCATAGGGACATTAGTTAGGGGGTGTAGGTGTTCAATGTCATGGTCCGACCTTGATTTGACCTTGCCGTAGTGACCTTGACCTATAAAATCTTGTCCGGGCCATATCTCAGAAACTGTAAGGTGTAGGACATTGATACTTGGTAGGGACATTGGTTAGGGGGTGTAGGTGTGCAACGTCATGGTCTGATCTTGATTTGACCTTGCTGTAGTGACCTTGACCTATAAAATCTTGTCCGGGCCATATCTCAGAAACTGTAAAGTGTAGGAAATTGAGACTTGGTAGGGACATTGGTGTGGGATTGTTGGTGTGCAGCGTCGTGGTGTGACCTTGATTTGACCTTTGACCTCGCCATAGTGACCCTGACCTATAAAATCTTGTCCGGGGTATATCTCGGAAACTAAGCTGTAGGAAGTTGATACTTAGTAGGGACATTGGTTACGGGGTGTAGGTGTACAACGTCATGGTGTGACCTTGATTTGACCTTGCTGTAGTGATCTTGAATTAGAAAATCTTGTCTGGGCCATATCTTGGAAACTGCAAGATGTAGGAAGTTGATACTTGCTAGGGATATTGGTTGGGGGTTGTAGGTGTGCAACATCATGGTGTGACCGTGATTTGACCTTTGACATTTTCATAGTGACCTTGAGTTTTAAAATCTTCTCTGGTCTATTTCTTGGGATTCCATAAGGTGTAGAAGGTTGACACTTGTAGTAAGGACATTGGTAAGGGGTGTAGGTGTACATTGTGGTATGACCTTTTTGCTCTGCCAAAGTGTGTTCACCTGTCATATTTGACATCTTTCTCATATGACACAGATATATGGATTGCTACAACTGATTGTTATATGCACTTTTACATAATTGTGCTATTTCCATTGACAGCTATACTCCAGTTAATAAATTTTACAGCTTCATATTTTTTAGTTTACTGATTAATGCTGTCATCTTGCTATTGAATTGTCTTGTTTTAGTGCTTTATCTTCACATACATTTTCTTTCTCTTAGATGTTATTTTCTCTACTTAAACATTATTTGGACCTTTATATAAGTGACATTGCACTGTAAGTATCTCAGTCTTTGTACTGTTTTACTATTTTTATATGTCATGGTGTTGTCATCTCTGATGCTATTTTTTAGTTATAAGGGCAAAAGGGTACACAGAAATACCGACAAAAGTGATTACAATAACCCTCTCCTGGTTGAGCATTAATTAGAATGAAACATGTGAAAGACGTTTCTTTTATAGGTCAGCATCTATTTGTTCCAACTGCCACAAATATCCTCAGTGCTGTAACAAATCCTGTAGGGCAAGATATTGTGGCAGACCTGCACTTCCCAGTGTTTGAGCCCGAAGGTGGTTGCAGCTTTAAAGGAGAGCTATACCATGCCATTTGTGTAACCTAGTTAGATGTCAGTGACACTTGAACATCCCTGTAAGCCAAAGGTTCCGGAAGTTGAAATCCTACTAGCCATTTGTTATGTCGTCACTGCGGCGTACGCGTCCGCGTAAACAACTTCTTCTCCAAAACTACAAGGCCTAGAGACATGCTGTTTTTTTTAAAAGATACCTTATCTATCGAGGATGAAAAATTGTTCAAGGCATGCAAATCTGTCTGTTCGTCTGTTTGCTAGAGACATTACAAGGGAGGTACCCCCACCAAAAGTGTGAAAATTTCAACACTTTATCACAATTTTCTCAGTGAATATTGCAGGGATTTCTCTCATATCTTGCATATATGTACTAGGCCAGAGATAGATTCTCTTGTGTGAGTATGAGACCTGGATCTGTCTTAGTTTTTTTTTAATAAAGTTTTTTAATAATTTTTAATGCATTAAAATTCATGAAATCATGCACTAAATCACTTATAACTTGAAAAGTGTTGCATTTAGAGCATTTTGTTAAAATATGTTATTCAGCTACTTTTTTCATAGCTACAAAATGGTGAGTAACTTGGGTGTCTGTCTCAATAGCTAAGTGAGTAATAGCTACTTTTGGGCTTTTCAGTAACTACCATCTTGAGTAAAATCACTTGTAACTTGAAAACTATTGCATTTAGAGAATTTCGTATAAATATGTTATTCAGCTACTTTTGGGTCAGCTATAACATAGTCAAATTTCAGACCTGTAGCTCATGGCATAGCTGAGTAATAGCTACTTTTAGGTTATCACTGTTGAGTAAATCACTGATAACTTGAAAACTATTGCATTTGGAGTATTTTGTTTCAATATGTTATTCACCTATTTTGGGGTCAGCTATAACATAGTAAAATTTCAGATCTGTGGCTCATGGCATAGCTGAGTAATAGCTACTTTGAGGTTATCACTGTTGAGTAAATCACTTATAACTTGAAAACTATTGCATTTACAGAAATTTGTGTAAATATGTTATTCAGCTACTTTTGGGTCAGCTATAACATAGTGAAATTACAGACCTGTAGCTCATGGCACAACTGAGCAATAGCTATTTTCAGGTACTGTATGTTGAGTAAATCAGTTGTAACTTGAAAAATATTGCATTTGGAGTATTTTGTTAAAATATGTTGTTCACCTGCTTTTGGGTCAGCTATAACATGGTGAAATTATAGACCTGTAGCTCATGGCATAGCTGAGCAATAGCTATTTTCAGGTTCTCACTACTGAGTAAATCAGTTGTAACTTTAAAACTATTGCATTTACAGTATTTTGCTTAAATATGTTGTTCACCTACTTTTGGGTCAGCTATAACATCGTAAAATTTTAGACATGTAGCTCATGGCATAGCTGAGTAATAGCTACTTTTAGGTTATCACTGTTGAGTAAATCACTTATAACCTGAAAACTATTGCATTTAGAGTATTTTGTTTCTTATGTTATTCACCTATTTTGGGGTCAGCTATAACATAGTAAAATTTCAGACCTGTAGCTCATGGCATAGCTGAGTAATAGCTACTTTGAGGTTATCGCTGTTGAGTAAATCACTTATAACTTGAAAACAATTGCATTTACAGAAATTTGTGTAAATACGTTATTCAGCTACTTTTGGGTCAGCTATAACATAGTGAAATTACAGACCTGTAGCTCATGGCACAACTGAGCAATAGCTATTTTCAGGTACTACCTGTTGAGTAAATCAATTGTAACTTGAAAAATATTGCATTTACAGTATTTTGCTTAAATATGTTGTTCACCTACTTTTGGGTCAGCTATAACATCGTAAAATTTCAGACATGTAGCTCATGGCATAGCTGAGTAATAGCTACTTTTAGGTTATCACTGTTGAGTAAATCACTTATAACTTGAAAACTATTGCATTTACAGTATTTTGCTTAAATATGTTGTTCACCTACTTTTGGGTCAGCTATAACATCGTAAAATTTCAGACATGTAGCTCATGGCATAGCTGAGTAATAGCTACTTTGAGGTTGTCACTGTTGAGTAAATCATTTATAACTTGAAAACTATTGCATTTACAGAAATTTGTGTAAGTATGTTATTCAGCTACTTTTGGGTCAGCTATAATATAGTGAAATTACAGACCTGTAGCTCATGGCACAACTGAGCAATAGCTATTTTCAGGTACTGACTGTTGAGTAAATCAATTGTAACTTGAAAAATATTGCATTTGGAGTATTTTGTTAAAATATGTTGTTCACCTACTTTTGGGTCAGCTATAATATAGTCAAATTACAGACCTATAGCTCATGGCATAGCTGAGCAATAGCTATTTTCAGGTTCTCACTATTGAGTAAATCAGTTGTAACTTGAAAACTATTGCATTTACAGTATTTTGCTTAAATATGTTGTTCACCTACTTTTGGGTCAGCTATAATATAGTAAAAATTCAGACATGTAGCTCATTGCATAGCTGAGTAATAGCTACTTTGCTTATAACTCACTTATTATTGGTCCTAGAGGTTTGGAATGGTAAACAGACATATAGGAAATCATGGGCTGGGAATCTGTTGATGTGGTCCGATTTGACCTTGGACCTCTTCTTCAAGGTCAAACGAGGATAGCCAAACTTAAAAATGCTTATAACTCGCTTATTATTGGTCTTAGAGGTTTGGGATGGTAAAACAACATATAGGAAATCATGGGCTGGGATTCTTTTGGTGTGGTCAGATTTGACCTTGGACCCCTCCTTCAAGGTCAGTTGAGGATAGCGAAACTTAAAATTGGTTATAACTCGCTTGTTATTGGTCCTACAGGTTTGGGATGGTAAACCAACCTACAGGAAATCATGGGCTGGGAATCATTTGGTGTGGTCGGATTTGACCTTGGACCCCTCCTTCAAGGTCAAACAAAGATAGCAAAACTTAAAAGTGCTTATAACTCGCTTATTATTGGTCCCAGAGGTTTGGGATGGTAAACCATCCTATAGGAAATCATGGGCTGGGAATCTTTTGGTGTGGTTGGATTTGACCGTGGACCCGTTCTTCAAGGTTGTACGCGGATACTGCATTTGCAGTATTTATTTAAATATGTTTTAACCTACTCTTTACACTTAAACAGTTACCTTGTTACTTTCCTTCATAATACCATTTGCAGGGAACAACTTTTTTGTCCTTTTCTTCTGTCAGGTTCAGAATTTCTTTTGAACATGCTGTTCAATTACCATTTACTGTACTTCTGTACAGCACTTTCCCTGATAATTATGCTTTCCTCTCATTATTACCTTCACAAATCAAAAACACTCAGTCAGCTGACACAGTGCCCGTTCACGGGCACTCTCCTCTTGTTGTGATCTAGTGAGTGGTGAATATGAAAAATTCAGAATTGAACCCTAAGCAAATCTCTGACTTTGTGGGTTATCAATATTATCTATCGCAGAAAGTGATTAAGTGCACCACAGACAGGTGTAAGATGTTAAATTTGACTATAAAATGCCTTCTTTCTAGACCAGTTTTTTTCTGTTTGAAAATACTCATTGAGCAAAGAGGTCAGTTATCTAATTATGAACCTATATCTCTGTTATTTCTGAATTTACTTTTGGTATCATTTAGTCCAGGGGCTGGTTTCACAAAGCCCCCTTAATATAAAGGTTACCTTAAATTCCAAGGATTTCCTTGAATTTCTCCGTCTTTTAAGAAATCTTAGTTTACAAAGCCTCCTTCCTTAAAGGAGACCATGAAAACTTCCTTAAATTCCAAGCTAAGGGCCAATTTAAGGAAGTGTCCTACAAGGAATGTTTAACAACTTTAAAGAACATTTGCTCCCTCCTTAAGTTACAGGGAAGACCTTTGATAAGGAGAGTTAAAAGAGGCTTTGTTTAACTGAAATTTAAGGTAGCTTTGCCAAAGGAAAAAATTAGCTTCTTTTACTAAAGGAGGTCCTTTCCAAAGGAGACTTCATGAAACTGGCCCCTGCACTGCACCTATTGGTCCAATTTCCATCCTGTCAGTTGTTTGGGCAATCACTACCACCACTGGCAACCAATTAACATCATTAATCACCATTTACTTAAGTTACATCCCTCTTGGGGCAATTTACTACTTTTGTTACTCTGTAGACCACACCCTGACAAATTTTCCACCTGTGGCGGTATATTAGCTTAAACTCTTATGTGATATTAGCTTAAACCCTCAAAGCTGTTTGTTGAATGCTAAGTTTGAAAATGAAGCTTCTGATTTTATTTCTTCAAAAGACCTGGACATCATTGGTGTCACAGGCTCTACAATGTTCCTTGTAGTGACAAGAAAGACAGAGGAATCAAGCTTAGATCAAGCTGAGATCTGACCACGACTATATTCCCTAAGGAACATCCCTGCTGAAATTTTAACTTTCACCTTAGGATTACGGATATATAAACCAGTACAATATTTTTACATTCAAGGTCAAAGGTCACATAGGTCACGTGAAAGCCCGACCATGATGTTGCACAACTACATCCCCTGAGGAACAGCCCTGGCAAATTTGAACCTTTTCCACTTTACAGTGAGTCAGTGAGCAGCCGCCACCCTGACGGCCCCCCTCCCCCCATTTTAATTTTATATATCCAGTACCTATTTATTTCATTATTGCAAAGATTATTGGAGCTACCGCACCTAGGCGTGGCTTAAAGGAATAAGAACCAAGGTAACATGGCCAATACCATCTTCCTTCCTGTCTAGACGTGACTTTCATAGCAGGGTTGGGTCTTCGAACAAATTAAAGTATTTAGTACAAGTACTTTTTTCACAGACAAAATTATTTCTTAACAATATACATCTATTGGTAATCCAGTGTTAATCACTATGCACTGAATGTTAGCCATTGGCGAAGTAAACCATTTAGCACTAAAACAAAAAGATAGGACATGTTAATACACTTACATGTATAAACATCTAAGACATATTACAATAGACGAACATTGTTTTTAATATCCAAAATTTTTGCTAAAAGAATATTGTTTGTCAAAAATCACTCCTGATGAATTTGACAGAATTAAGTGTCTTCTTTACAGTCTGTTAATTACACACCAATCTGTAACTTTTTGAAAAATTAATTTTTTTTTAAAAGATTTTCCTATTTTTTAGATAAAAAAAGCTTACTTTTTATTGCGTTAATACATCCTATCTAATGGACAAATGCCAATGCGGTCGTGCCAGACAGGCCTCCCAAATAACCAAAAAGTCGTCCAGTGTTTCCACCTGCTGGCCAGTTCCACTGTGCGTTCACCAGGTGGCGCATCGTACTTCCTGTTTAGACAGCGTGACATCATGGCATCTTTTTTTGTTTGGGGTGTGTACTGTACAGAGATTTTTGTAAACATTTTCAAAGTGAAGATTTGTGTCTTATATTTGCATTAATTGAACTTTGTTTTACTGCAAACTGTTTATAGACACTTATAGATCGTCATGGCTTCACCTGGGCAGAAATGTGGTCTTTGTAGACGTTTAATGGCAGGGTTTGATTCCCACGCTAACTGTGCCCTTTGCAGAGATAAAGGGAAGGGCACTGACTCTTGTATTAAGCTTCACCTGGGCAGAAATGGGGTCTTTGTAGACGTTTAATGGCAGGGTTTGATTCCCACGCTAACTGTGCCCGTTGCAGAGATAAAGGGAAGGGCACTGACTCTTGTATTAAGCAAGAAGACTCACTTCTGCAACTCAGGATCAGAAGGCACATTTGTCTACCCATCTTATCAGAAGAAAAAGGAAAAACATCACCAAAAAGCCATCCAAGAAGGCAAGTAGTACCCCAATGCAAAAAGCCAAGAAGACAGAGTTCAGAGGAGTCGAGTAGCATAAATGCAAAAGACAAGAAGACAAACAACTCCAGACAAGTGCAAGTTTGTTAAGAGGTCACTAGCTAAGGTTGCAAAGCCGTCAACAGACCGTTAACTGGAAGCAATGGACCAGAAGTGGTTGGAGCGCTTTAGCTGACTGGAGGCTATGCTCTTATCAAAGTCATTTAACCAGCCCGAGCCGGTGTTCCAGCCAGTTGTTGTCTCTCCAGCCAAGCCTCCACCAGCCGGTGCTGTTGACAACACTCAGCCAGACAGCTTCTTTCAGCCTCAACTGATTTACCGAACGACGACCACACACCAGCAACCGACCGACTGACCGGCCACTCTTCAGGAGCCTGCTCACCGGCCTAAGTCTGATAACCGGCCTGTAGTCATCAACCAGCCAGCCACCGACCAGGTCTACAAACGGGAACTGACTACATCAGCTGTGGAGGTTACCCAGCAAGGATCAGACTCTGACATGGAGATTAGTTCTGATTCAGATTCGGTAGTACATCCTCACTTCACTGGCCAGGCAGATGAAGGGGAGTTTCAGACCTGGACTAGGACGTCTCTGTAACCGACACCGACCAAGCTGCCTGTAAAGAACAGAACTATAGACAATGTGTGGTGTATGTGCTTACATTGGCTGGTCACAAAAACTGTTTCGAAAGTATATCACTTAAAAATACAGTTAAAATATCACTATCGACATTGTATGTGATATGGCCTTTTTAGATATCCCCATGTTCGTTATGATATTTATAACTAAAGCAAAATGACATATACTTCTAATGCCCATCAGATGTTAAATCACTGAGAAAAACTTTTAAAAGTTTGAAGGAAAGTTTATAAAATACTGTGAAAGACATCTTTTTTGTGATTTTCTTTACATAGAGACATTTTATATAGATCATATCATAGCCTCTCCAGGACAGAAACGTGGGAGATGTGGTCACTAGGCCTACATTTGCATATGAAATGCACGCATTGTTCCAAGAAAAGGATTGGGGAGGACCTCTGCGTGTTGAAGAAAGACTGAGTACTTCATTTCAGATCAAAAAGATAACTGGCCACTCCATCTTAAAGCACACAAAAACAAGAAAATGGTCAATGGCTCGTTGAGTCTGTATCTGTTATTTGAGAGGTCAAGGCCCCTTCTGTGAAGAAGGCGGCTAGTGAGACATGGAAATCTACTCATAAATAGCTACTTTCATGTTTTCACTGTTTAGTTAATTAGTTGTAACTCGAAAACTATTGCATTTAGTCAGTGAGCGGTACCAGTGATAACGCCATGTCTTCAGCTGCCAGTGCTACAGCTTACCCAGACTCTGACTCTGACCTTCAGCTCGATCTTACTTCCCCTGTCTATCCCCAGGAAGAGGGTGAGGTGTCAGACTGTGAAACTGAGATGTCGGAACAAGAATCTGATCAACAGATATCCGAGGAGCAAAGCTACAGGGAGAGACCATCGGGGGTGTGCATTCTTTTATAGGCTGGCACCAGGGGCCAGAGATTAACAGTCAAGCCTCTCAGGATGAAAATCCATTTGCCAGTGCCAGGAAGTCAGCGGCCGGCAGGATATCTGTTAGGTTACCATCAGATGACTGGATCTGCCAAAGATTGTAATTTCTGCTTACATATGTAATCAAGCAGCCGGCCTTAGTTGCTGCCTGAAAAAGATACAAGAGAACATGACAACCCAACTGCCTGTCATTCAAGAAGAGAAGGCTATGGGGAAATCAGCCACTAAAAGCCAGGAGGCAACGGATGAACTGGCATATCTGATGATGTTCAGAGTATAACACAGGCTGTGGCTAGATCTGTGTTAGACCTGTTGGACTTTGTATTTACAACAATGGCCAACATCACTGCTCAGACGTGACAGCTATCTAGACTTGGTAAAATATGGGATTAAAGTGGACACAGTAGCAGCTCTTAGAAACTCACCTGTGCACATGACCTTTCTCTTCCCAGATGACATCATCTCCAAGGCAAATGAGGAGATCACCAAAATGGTGACACAGTAATCAGGTGGACTGCATGGCACCACCAATTTAATAGCTGACTTCCTCCTGTACTTGTTCCAGGACAGGAAGTTACAGCCAAGTACTATTGATGGCTACAGATCAGCCATAGCAGACACACTCGTGAATTCGCCGATTCATGTCAACAGGGACAATCTCTTGGATAGTTTCCATAGAGAGAGACCCAAGGGTTGCAGAGGCATCCCCCTCTTGGAACCTTTCCCTGGTCTTACACCAGCTTATAAAGGCTCTTTTTGAACCCCTTAAAGAAGCTTACTTGAAGCACCTGACCATCAAGACTCTCTTTCTCTTGGCTCTGGGTTCTTGCAAATGCAGGAGTGAGATCCATGCATGGCTACACAAAAACATCAAACACTAGACTGACTGGTCAAAGGCATCTCTCTAGCCCTCACCTAGATTTCTCTCGTAGAACCAGCTGGCTAAAGAGGGCCCAGACAGTGTGGCCCCAGTGGTTATTCCTCTCCTGGCCCCAATTCTAGATAAGTCACTTAAGGCAGACAGGTCACTTTGCCCAGTTAGAGTCCTGCACTATTACCTGGACAGGACCTCAGACCTCGGGCAAAAACTGGTCTTTGTCTCCTTCAAGAAAGGGAGATAAATATCAACCAATATATATCTCCTGCCACTATCTCATCATGGATCAAAAGAATGTTATCCTATGCTATGACCTCTCTGATCAAGAATCACTGACCCTACATCAGGTTAAAGGCCATGATGTTAGGGCCTTTGCTGCTTCTTAGGCCTTCCAGCAAAGGAGTCTCGTTGGAACAGTTACAATCAGCCTGTCACTGGAAATCCCACAACTCCTTCACACGGTTTTACTTGAAGGATTTGGGTTAGGCTGATTCAGAACTCTTTCATCTGGGGACAGTGGTGGCTGCCCAGCAGATCGACCACTAGCCCATAGATAAGTCAGCAGTCTGTCACCTTACCCAAGGGTCTTCAAGGTGGCAGTGACCTGCTCCAGACCAGCAAGAAGTCACATCTTCCTTCTGAAGAGGGCCTCTCCAGGGACTGAACTCATACCTCCCCCCCCCCCCACCTCAGAGGAGGTCTATAAAAATGGGAGGGGGACGGTTTGGTTAGATCTGGTACCCTGTTCACCTGCAACCTACCAATTGGACCAGCTGATGTTCCTCAGAGACCGTTAATGTCTTGTTTGAGTTCAATTAAAGTGCCACCAGCCAGGCGGTAGTTATTCTAGCCAATTGCCCATTGGGTAAGATGTATTAATGCAATGAAATTACAAATTTAATAAGTAAATAAAATTAGTATAAGTTAATAGATTACCCAAGCTTCCCTCTGATCCCACTAACAGTTTACTAGGGTTTAACTAGGATAAGGCAACTGAAAAAAAAATGCTGTGATGTGCCAGTGGGTTATTCCTTCTTGGACATCAGTGCATCAGAGGATGTTTACATCTATTTGGTGCTTTGTAAATACTTCATACTTAATACTTATCTACCATGGCCTGGGAATCTTTTTATGTGAATAGAATCTAATCATTAGATTTTACCTTGAGACAATTCTTCTAGGTCATATGGAGTTGGTCAAGCTTTTCTGTTTCTCACTCATTTTGCCCTAGCAGTTTTAGATGTGAAAACATATGAAATCACTGGCTGCAAGTCTTTTTGAAGGGTCACATTTGACCTTGACATCTCATTCAAGGTTATATTGGGCTATCGTGCTAAAGAAGCCTTATTTGCACCTTAATATTGATCAGAATGTTAAATAATTTGCACAGTATCATTGGCTACTAATCTTTTTGAATGGTCAGATTTGACTTTTGATCACTGCATCAATGTGAAAGGGGTTTGTCATAATAAAAAGCCTTAAATCTCCTTTATTATTATTCAGGGGGCTTGGTGGAGTAGCGGTGCTCGCCTTCAACCTCTGAGGTTGCCTATTCGAATCTCGGCCTGGGCATTTCATGTTGGAAAGTTGGTAGGTACCTGCTGATGCCCTTTAGTTTACAGTGCAGAATCTTGACCAACAAGTTGGCAATGGTTCTTCCACCCGTAAATTACCCGTCGAAATATGACCCTGGCTGTTGAACACAACATGGGGCCACGGTGGCAGAGTGGTAACACTCTCGCCTC
The DNA here is from genome assembly GCA_964017235.1 of Sabellastarte sp. h YS-2021. NCBI lineage: Eukaryota > Metazoa > Annelida > Polychaeta > Sabellida > Sabellidae > Sabellastarte > Sabellastarte sp. h YS-2021. The sequence continues at coordinate 135,233,825 of OZ024927.1, read as the reverse complement.
CCACCTCTGAGGCCGGGGTTCGATTCCCGGCACAGCCTCAAGTGGGAAAGCTGGTAGTTGCTTGCCGTTGGTCGGCAGTTTACAGTACAGAACCCTAACGAACTGTATGCACTGGTTTCCTCTGCCCTTCCAACTACCCATCGTGATATGACCTGTACAGTGTTGAAAGCGACGTAAAACCCCAAATAAATAAATAAATAAATTGAACACAACATAAAAAAAATAATAATTCACCACTGTTTCAAGATCAAACAGGGTTTTGATCGAAGAAATCTCCTGTATTTCACTTGTCATGGGTCCCAGAGGTTCGTAAGGTGAGAAAAAAGTATAGGAAATAAACCCTGTGTGTTGTTTGACCTTTGAACCTAATATGGCTGTCTGATCTTGAAGTTCTCTTTCAGTATTATTTGGGGATGACCATACTTTTCCAGTGTTTGCATCTTGCCTCTGGCCACACTTTAGTTTAAATTTGGCAATATGGAAAACATATTAAAACCTTGTCAGTATAACTTGGACTCACACTCGTACAGCCTCACTATGAAAACTATATATGCCCAAGGAAAGTGATAACATATGAAAAGAATTCAAGTAATCGCTATCTGGCATAGTTTGCACTTTTGAAATAAGCTAAAATGGTGGTGCATCAAATCTGAATGTTCTGAATACATGTTATGAGTTTTTACATATTTGAATTCCAATTTAAATAGCTTTGTCAATATCACGGGAGTCTTGGTGGCGCAGTAGTTTCTCCAGTTAAGTCAGTGCTCACTTGGACCTCACTCAGATGGTTAAGGGGATTCAATCCAGTCCAATTGGAAAAGATTTATATTCTATTCAAATATGATACCTACTGTTAAATGGAAAGCAAAAGCCCCACATTTTTTCGCAAGTGAAATCTGCTATCTGTTGATGGAATTTTAAACTAGCTTATTTTACATGACTTCTCTGTTGAAGCATTCATTTGCATACTATTGCTCCAAGACTTTGTCTTCTTGTCATTACTCCCTTAAATTACAGTAAAACACTTAAGGTTTCATCAGCTCTTGTTTTTCACGACCAACGCCGACTTGCAATTTATTTTTTATTGACAATTAGTTTTGTATATTTTATGAGACTCTTTTAGTGTGCTTGAAATTGAATTTAAAAGGGTACATTCCACACAATCCAATTAAATTTTATTTGCAAAGCTTGCTATCAATGAATATTTTCATATTATTTTAAGGTTCTACGCCTTTCCGATGTTTCATCTAACTTTTAGCTGTTACAACTTCTCTTGAACCCTTATGTCAATGTGGAGAAGAATATTTTTGTGCCATGAGAAGAATAATCACACGAGTCTTAAGACTTTTCTTGCCATACTTAAGACTAATTTTTCGGTAGTAAGCCTTTTCTTTTCACATTGGACAAATCATGTCTCTTGTTTCCCAGACCCTTTTCAATGGAATCATACGTTGCAACCTGACGAGTTACTAGTCTTGATGTGTTATTCTTCTTTAAAGCGGAGGGGGGTTGGTGGTGTAGCGGTTAGAGTGCTCGCCTCCAACCTCTGAGGCCGCCGGTTCGAATCTTGGGCGGGGCGCTTCATGTTGGAAAGTTTGTAGTTACTTGCTGATGCCCGGTGGTTTACAGTGCAGAATCTTGACCAACTAGTATGTACTGGTTCCTCCATACGTAAACTACCCGTCCCAATATGACCCTGGCTGTTGAACGCGACGTAAAACAACAAATAAATCTAAATCTTTAAAGTGGAACTTACAGGGGACACTCTCGCTTCCCACCTCTGAGGCCGGGGTTGGATCCCCGTCAGGGCCTCAAGTGGGAAAGCTGGTAGTTGCTTTCCGTTGGTCGGCAGTTTACAGTACAGAACCCTAACGAACTGTATGTACTGGTTTCCTCTGCCCTTCCAACTACCCGTCGTGATATGACATGTACAGTGTTGAAAGCGACGTAAAACCCCAAATAAATAAAATAAATTAATTAATTAAAGTGGAACTTAGGTTGAAAGGATACAGTGTTTCTTTCCCTTTCACCCCAAAACAATTTGTGCACTTTTCATGATCTATCTCAAAATGATCTTCTCAACATTGTACCCTTATAAATCTTCATACAAAGTTTTTGTTGAACCTGATTTAATAATATCTGGGTTGTGCTTTCAAAACCGTCTTGGAATTATTAAAAACAATGGCCATTTTCTTTGGTTGTTCCCGTTTTTATTTTATCCTAAATACAGTGTATAGAGCCTGACAAAGTGTAATAGAAATTCAAGGTTGACTAGCCACTGACATACTGAGTGATTAAGGTCATGGTAATATGATTTTACAATATTTTGGTTTCTTGACGTCCGTGTGTAAGAGTGATACAGTACAGATAGTTTCGTAAAGAAGTGTAAAGGATAAGAATAAAAGAAAATTGGTAAATTTATTAATATTAAATTAGTGAAGTAATTACTGTTTTTCATTTTTGCCTCATATGTGCCGTTGTTTGAATCCTATGTTTCTCAATACAGTATAGTACTAAATTGTATGAAATAATAATACTTTACTACACCAGTTTGGTAAATTTTATTAGTTAAAAATAATGGGCATTATTATACAACGTGTGAGAGGTACAGAAACATATTTTCCTGATTTCCACCAATTTGGATATTTGTAGAAGTAATTTGATTGAGATCGTGTTCGCTGCGTTTACTGAAACACCGCAAGCTCACTTGTAACAATGGAAAATGTAATTAAATTCCATATGGCAAGGGAGTGGAAAGTACACGGGAAATATGTTGGCAGTACACAGTAGGATCAGTAGTTTACAGTATTGTATTTTTACATTGACCAAATGCTGTTTTCCTCAAACCTGGAGTCGGGGGCCACGGTGGCAGAGTGTTAACACTCTCGCTTCCCACCTCTGAGATCGGGGTTTGGTTCCCGGCCTGACCTCAAGTGGGAAAGCTGGTAGTTGCTTGCCGTTGGTCGGCAGTTTACAGTACAGAACCTTAACCAACTCTATGTACTGGTTTCCTCTGCCCAAAAAACTACCCATACTGCTCAGTCAGTGAACTTCACTGGGGTGACGAAATTCACTGGCCGACCAGTAGTTATATATGACCTATACAGTGTTGAAAGTGATGTGAAACCCCAAATAAATAAATCAAACCTGGAGTCGTTACTGTATATGACCATCATTCAGTAGCTATGTAGCTTATCTCCTATGTGTGGGTTCGCTTGGCACAGGGGGTAATAGGTAATACTAAGCACCTGTCCCAATATAACCATGGCTGTTGAAATGGACGTAAACCCCTAAAAGTTTAACTTTAAATGTTAGCTGGACAATGAAAATCGCAGTGGGCTTTAACATGCATTATACTGATTGCTGGCAGCAAGAAGGTTCTGGAAAAAATATTTTGGTCATTTATTGGCTCATTTGATCACTGCGGAGAGTTTAATTATTACATTAACGATCAACTGCAAATAACCTAATTAGGTATGTTTTTAAAAAAAATAAATTTTCAGTATCATCATTATTTAGTTGATAGACTTATAAACTGATGGCAGAGTTTTTACTTTACAGCAAAGAGAGCCAGAACAAGTATTTCACATGTTATACACCCATTCTCAGTTAAATGGGACAATTATGAAAATAAGGTGTCTCAGACTGTCAGTTAACTTATTCTAATTTTTGTGCATCTATTTATATGGTTTAAGGAAAGATGAATTCAGATTTTTTTCAGCCATACAGTATCTTTTCAAGAAAAACTATATTTAAATCAGATCAGTGATATTTTATTTGCTTCACTATGTTTTATTGTTAAGTTTACTACAGTTCAGAATTAAATGCAGACTATTATGTCATTTATATAATTTTTTGCTGCAACAATCACAAAACCAGTATGCAGTAACGTAATTCACAATGCAAGTTTTAACAAATTTGGCAGCATGTATACAAAATGGCGCCAAAAAATCTGTAACAGATAGCAAGGATAAATTTTTTTTTAAATTTTTTTTTTCAAGATGCTCTACATGCTCTGTTACCAAATAGAGACAATAAGAATGAATTTTATCACCATCACTGCTGTGCTGTGCCACAATTCGGCCTCTAATTGTCCCATTTAACTGAGAATGAGTGTACAGGAAGATAATATCGGCTATAATGATAAGGGGATAATATCCCGGATTATCTGAGGTATAAAACTTAAACATATCCAAAATTTAATACTAAGTGATTCAAAATAAAATTACCTATATATACCCATAAACTGATAACCATGCTTCTGTGCCAAAATCAGAATTCACCTCGCATTTGAATAATTGTAACTATAAATTCTTGATGCTCTAACATGATAGGCAAAAAGTGTGAAAGGTCCTCATCTTTGATGTCACTATTACATGAAAAATAATAGATTTGTCCACATATCTCAAGAGAACTACCAGAAACCAAAGTGGTATACACGGGTGTGCTGTTTTGATATTTCTCTTTATTTTGGCTAAAAAAAATTATCTATGCAAATACAAAAAAATCAAAGGTATTTCTCTTTTTAAAGAGAGATAAAATTGTAACAGCATAGGATGGTTTGATACTGACTTTGTCAGAAAATCAGTCAATTTCATACATGCATTGCAAAAAATATGACTCTTTACTGCTGCCACTGGCTTGAGGCATGACGTAAATATGTCCAGGACTAATTTAAGAACTTTAAAACTAATACATCTATATGAAATTATAAAATGGCAGGCTCACAGAAATTATTGTGTATATATCGGGAAAAAATCTGTAAAAAACTGTACAAAGTTCAATTGGAATAAATTAGTAAATGGTTTCGAGATACCTTTTCAAAACGAAATACTAGAAAACTGACACTGTTTGGAAAATCTGATGGAATAAACAATTTCTAAACACTGAAACTTCTATATAAAATGAATTCTGCCTTTATCTGACAACTGCCTGGTCTTAGAACGGGGCTCAAAACACTAACTTTGATTTTGTGTCTGACATCTCGACAAAAAAAATTTAAATTCCATAGGGTGAAATACACAGGATTTATAAAAAAAATCTTGGAAGCCATGTAAACAGTGGTTTAAATATTGTGGATATTGGATCAAAAGTAATTGCTCTAAAGGTTGCCTGGATTCCAAAAATCGTAAATCCCATCTACAAAATATTATTCTGTTTTAACATATTATCCACCTTTTATATAATAAGATGACAAACAGTACATTTAAACATCTAGATTACATTAATTTTTCATACTTGCCTCCGTTTACTCTGTAAAGTATTTACATTATAACATCATTGTAATTTAGTTATTTCAGATGAAATGTCTCTCCTTCCTGACACCAAGTAAGTTTGCTATTTTCACAACTGCAAATATATTTATAAGACTGTACATTTACTACTCAGCCACTTCCATTGAACAGGAACAATTATAATATATACCTAGTCAAAACACGCAAGATATAATGTAATTTATTCTTTATAAAACTTGCATTTCTTTTTTGAGTAAGTATATTTGTAATATATTCATGCATTTAGAATTTCAGATAGCCTTACACTGATATGTGGGGCCCAAGGTGGCGCAGTGGTAACACGCTCGCCTCCCACCTCTGAGGTCAGAGTATGAACCCCACCCTGACCTCATGTGGGAAAGCTGGTAGTTGCTTGCCTTTGGTTGGCAGTTTACAGTACAGAACCTCGACTAACTGTATGTGTGTACTGGTTTTCTCTGCCTTTCCAACTACCCGTCACAATATAACCAATACGGTACTATGCGTGACGTAAAACACTAAATAAATAATTACATGTGGCCAAAAATCAAAAAAGGAGCAATGCAAATGCCAAGCATATAACAAATAAAAAACCTAGAAAGAACTTGTAGAGCACAGACCTCCACCAGAGTGGTTTTTATCCATAATATAATCCAGATCATTGTCAAAATGTGGAGATGTTATTCTCTATTTCTTTTGTCAAAATATATTAGATTTGGTCTAAAGTGTAATTATTATGTTTAAAACAATAAACATCTTTACATTATAACCCGCAGTGTTTAAGTTTATTCACCTTGGATAGAGTGCTCATTTAAAAATATTATGCTAGAAAACCAAGTTTGTAACTATTCTAAACTATTCAAACCTATTCTAAATTTTTATGAATTATGTTGAGATGTGTACTCACTGGTGTTATAGTAAGTTTTTGTGTGCTAGTGTTTGCTACAGTTTTAGTTCATGTTCTGTTGGTACGGGTATCAGGATATACAGTGCATCGTGTGATACAAGGAAAGTTTAATCTGGTGTTATTTGCTTCTGTTTCAAATCATAGTTTCTGATATTCTATGTGTTGTTAGTTGTAGCTGACTTTTCAGAGGACGTTATGGGTGGGGACAGTACACTTTTCACCTCTCTTGTGATTACCAATGCTGTGCTGGCATGGCTAGCTTTTGCCTCATGTGGGGTGAGTCTTTTCGCTCCTGCTTGGATCACCATGACTTATGAATTCACAGAACCAGGTCATAGTGAGGTGGAGGAAAGTCATACAGTGGCTAAAGTACATATGGGTAAGTAAAATTTAAAAAAAAAAAACAGAAGGGTAGAATACAGTTCAAATATAAAAATCAAAATGTCCTTCAAAAACTCCCAAATTATATTGGCCCACTTAACACTAGGCATTCTGATGTTTGACTGTCATTGTAATAGATTACATCAGCTATCACTTAATATGGATGCTTTACAAATATTAGTTATTATTTTCTGTCGTCTTCTAACTTTTGAAATTCTATCTTAGCTTGCATTTAATATTGTAATAAGAGATTATAATTGTTATATATCTTAGCAACGGCCGTTACTTATTATTCCAAAATTGAATTGCAGGTACGTCTTTGTGAAATACAATTATCTAGGTATAACTTTTGTTGTGGTTTTCTCCATCTGTTGTAGGAAAATTACTTTTAAATTAATGGAAGATGACAATAGTGTGTAGCACTAACATTGCCAATTTTCACGAGTAATTTTTTTTTCTGTCTAATGAGGGATGTTTTACTTTCAAATTAATTATCCACCATTTTGTATGAATAAATATCAAAATAAGTCGATATTTAAAGAAAGAAAAAAATACTGTCATATTTTTGGAGTAAATGACGCTAGGATATTAAAAATATACACATATCCCTGTCTGTATGTCCCCAGTTTAGATCAAATATGACGCATGGTGGATAATTAAAAATAGTCACAATAATTTACCAACTGTAAGTTTGAACTATTGACTAGATTTTACACTCCCAATATTTCACCTGGCTAAAATCACGTTCGTAAATGTTCTTGTGCTAACTCATTAAAAGGGTAAATAAATCGCTCTCAGTCTCAAAGTTAAATAAGTTATTGAATTCTCATATAAAATTTGAAACTACTACAGGGCACGGATATTGCATCGGGGGGGTGGGTGGGGGGGTGTTATTGAGCTGTTAAGGAGGTTGTACTGCGTTAACTACTTAAGGTGGTTTTGAATTCATGTACTAGGCAAAACAAAAACTGAAACATGCTTTAAATCATGGTTGCCTCAAACCATAATAAACTCAGGACAAGCTTAACCTTGCCTTAAACTAGGGCCACCTTAACCAGGTTAAACCAAAGCTATAATCCTTGTTATCCATCTTTCTCTCATATTAACACCTTAAGCTAAAGCTAACTTAAGTATTTTATGAGATTTAGTTGTTAACGTAGCCTAAGTTTTATGTATCATCTGATATATTCGATATGTTGTGGGTATATACATGTATATAACCAGGAGTGACTTAATATAGAGAATAAACTAATTTTACCCAAATGAGTATGTGTACACCACTTCAAGGCCAGGACAGTGTGTCATATTCGGATAAGATTTTCCAAATACTGAGGTGACCCTAATTATTATTACATTGATATATCCTGCTTTATAGTTGGGTATTTCAATCATTATCACCTAATTATGTGAAAATATGATCAAATATCACAGAGAGCAGACTTTTTCTGCCTCACTCATAAGTAATTACCATAAATATGTCTTTCCCTGTGACCTAGATTGCTAATATTTTCACAAAACACTGTTATTACATGGGATGCTAATTACTACCCCATCAGGAGTTAACTGAAAAGGGTGTATTTTAGATACATGTCACATTATACTATGCTCACTTATTGTTGTTAATGTTGTCACACAGGGTTGGTGGTATATTGTGTCACAGATAATGTGAACAAAGAAAGTGTCTTTCAAGACTGCACTTGGTTTAAAGAAGGAGGGATGAAAACACCAGGTGATAGCTCTCGCATTTTCTAGTTATCAATTACCCACATAGATGAGTTTTGTAGCCTCTTCATTAATACATTCATGTGCCAAATCTAACCTAGTGGACTACTATTCATTGAATGTCCATTAGTTTCAGTTCATATATATTACACAGTTTGATAGTAACTTAAATGACTCTCTGCATTTTTTACAAAGTATGACCGAGCGCTAATCTTTCTAATCATCAACATAATAGCAGTAATGTTCATTTAGACAACATTTATATCTAACTACAAGTCACCAAAAATATGTGTAAATTTTTGTGCTGGTAAACCTAATCACTCTTAGATTTTTTTAGTATGTGAAGCCCAGTTATACAAGCAGGGCTGTGTATGTTACATGCCATTTTGACCCCATCCGCCGTTTTGAAATGGCAGTCCACCGTTTTAAACAGCAGGCTGCCATTTTAAATGGCCCAGCCAAATAGATAACAGGAATACATACTTCATATGATAGTATGCAATAATGACATAAGTACCAACTGACTTTTGTATGTCATCCAGTCACAATTCAAGAGAACAACCATTCTAGTACTTGATGTAATTGTAATGAACAGCCCTCCTTTGTACAATACTTATTTTTACAAATTTGCATTTCATTAAAGTTGTCCTTTGGAAAAAAACTCACTGCTATGGTGTTTGAAGTACACACATTCTAAATGTTTGAAATTCATCCTTTTGTGAATTGACATGTGATTTGTACATCAAAGAGGGTAAATCTTATAAAGTGATTATCTTTCCCTGTGAACTAATCAACAGAAAAGGGTATGGCTTCCACAAATTCAATCCATTATGTTAAATCCAACCTACATATTAGACAATACATCAGAAAGTAATCCTACATGAAAAGAATGGCTTTCACTGGCTAGTCTTTTCATAACAGTGTGGAAGTTATCCCTATTGCATTGATTTGTTAACTATTATTCAAGTGATCACTTAATTGGATTTGTCCCTATTGTTAGGGTATCACAAAATTAGCTATGACTGAAAGTATGATTGACTTGAGAGTGTTAAAGCTGTTTGCTTGCTTTTTGAAAATTCATAATTACTATACATTGATATAATTATATTCCTGCTAATTATTATTTCACTTTTTAAATTTTAAGCTTATATGACAATAATGGATAGAAAAGAAATTAAATAATTGTCATGAAACATTAAACGTGTATCCCACAGAAGACAAACAATAATTCAATAGTTAACAAAGTAATAGCTAGAAAAAAAAGTTAAAATGGCTGAGAGCTGGAGCCTCTGACATTTTAAATGGCTCAGCCATTTACAACCCTTATTTAAATCTAGTGAATGTAAACGGCAGGGCCTGCCATTTAAAACGGCTTGGGGGTCAAAACGGGAGTGAACATGTATATATTCATCATAGATGCCAGGTAGTGCAGTGCAGTGCAGTGGTCCACTGTAGCCTAATGATGGTTAGAAAGTTTGCCATCTAATGACTGGCTGTGGCCTTTTGTCATGATTTAAGGTGTGACGGTCCTGATTCTTTGTACATCAGTCAGAAGGTTTAAACTCTTTTCTTCCTTAAATAGTTTATTTCAGCTTATTCTGTATAAATGTAAAACACAACACTCAACAGCTGAATCCACAGCTCTCAGGTATAAAACAAGCGCACTGAATCTGCAGCCTCCACTGATACTTCCTATGCTGAATCCACAGCCTTTCTGTATCACTTCCACAAGCTGAATCCACAACTTGCACTATTTCTTTTAAAAGTAATATACTAATTCAAAAGTTACGTCACTTTAAGAACACAAGTTTCTAAAACACAAGAGCACTTGTGACTACTTCTGAATCATAACTGAAACACTTCTGACTACTTCTGTATCATACCTCAAGCACATCAGATGACTGTTAAATCACAACTGAACTTAATGTCTTTCTCAACCCCTTATATATAAAAATATACAGTCCTGAACATCCCAGAGAAAAAAACACTGACTTTTATAGTGTGTGCAGTGATATATACAGCACGCTTTTGCCTTTTTAAATCACACCTAGAAATACAAGAGTGAAGATCAAGGCCCTGACTGTCAGAATATTCTATCCCACAATTTCAGTGTCTCTTGAGCTCATACTGATCTCGTATGTACACTTCTCAAAACTTCTTCCCATCAGTTTACATTTCTGTTGGCATACTTTCAGGTTGGATGGCTACCACCAGAGCCTTGGTTGGAGCAGCAACTTGTGTGAATCTACTGGCCGCTGCATGTAGTAATGTATTGTTTTTCAAAGGGCTTCGCAATCCAGAATGTTCCTCATTGCTTATTGCCTCCAGCTTATTGGGCTTAGGAACGATTGCAGCAGCTGTCATAACATTTGGATTCGAAGGAAATAAAGATTTGAATGTGAAATTTCAAAGACATGAGGAACTGTTTTTTGACTGGGGTTATTATGTGGCCATTATTGCAGCTGGCATATCATTGTGTGCTTTCCTAGTGACGATTGTAACAATCTCTTTGGTAACTAGAAAAGGAAAGAAAAGGTATACACAGATTATCACCCAAACCGCTCAAGCTTAAAGACAAAAGGTTTGATAGAAGGCCTCTCTGAAGCAATAAAATGCTGTATGTGCAGTCGTATAAACTTTAATGGCGTAATTCAGTTTTTTTCCAGTGTGTGAACTGGTTGCAATCTTGCATTTGCATGTTTTATTTTCCGTTTGTTGTTTTGTTTTTATTATGTTTATTTTGTAACGTTATAATTCCAAAATAAAATAAGACAATTTGAGTGTGTGTTCTATACTAGGCGAAAACCTGTCTTAATTGTAGTTCATTAGTCATATCAAGCATTAATACAAGAGTTATCCAAAATAACACAACTAAAAGGTAACTTATCACCTATCTGAGGAGGAACAATTACCACATGTAGGGTCTCAGCTGTCTTGCTATCTGCAGGTTTGGCAAAAAAATCACTTTCTTCTCATTAGTGACGTCGCAGATTCAAATCATGGCAATATGTTTAAAGATGTATATTAACATTTTAAAAGTGCTCTAATTTTACTTTCCCCACATTGACAACTGTATATTATGCTCAGATGAGTAAACAGTTTAGAAAACAACCTATAAAACTATAAAAAAATATTTTTTTTTTTCCATTTTTTCTCAAAATTCGGGCTGAATATGTGATCGACAGTTTAATTAATTGGTAAGCTTTGTATGTCATGACCTTTCTTGGTTGATTTTTAATGTATTATGTGAAAGTGGGAGGTCGCAAATGTCACGTGATATAAGGATAATTCAGCAACAAAAACTAAAAGCAAGGGTGTTATTATTTAGTTATTGGTCTTTATTTGAACATACAGTAAATGTTTGCGAAGTATTGTGAATATGTAGTTTACCTACAGTACTATCATTCTGAATTAGCTTTGGCATTTGACCAAACATTGAGTGGTCCTCGTTGGCGTAGTTGTTATCAAGTTTGGCATCTAATCAAAGGCTGTCCTCTCTGTGGGTTCGAGTTCCACAAGTGGCAATGCTTGGGACCTGTCCCAATGTGACCCTGGCTGCTGAACGAGAAGTAAAACTCCCACTTTGACCAAACATTTTGCAAATTCAACTTTAAAATACATATATTCTATTCCAACAGGTCTTGGGAAGTGACCAGTACAAGAGGCTGGAAACTCCACGCAAGTTAGCTTAAATTCGTGAGTTATGGATAAACTTTCAAACCCTGACATAATTATAACCCTAAATAGGAAAAAATGTTTTGCCTCAATTTTAGAACAGGCTCACTGGCCGGCTGGTTAACAAGTTATGTATTTAATCACTTGGTATAATAACATTTACGATTCAGTGAGGACCATATGACCTTACCTATTGCATGGAAAGTAAAACCCCAACCATACCCTTTGCATACTTTCAATAATCTGATCAACTACTCTTGTAACTACTTAACTATTTCCAAAGACATATGGGCTCAAACAATACAGTACATGAATACATATCATTCTAACGTTGATACCCCGTAATGATGTTTGCTTTTCAGAAATCCAATATAATTTCTTATCATAAACAATAAAACTTCCCCAGGGCGTCCCAAGTCAAAAAAAATACCAATTGGGTTTAAATTTTTCTATTTTTCTTATTATTTTAACAAATGCACATTTCTTTATCTGTTAAAAAGTAATATGTTACACCTCTGACTATTACCAAGTATGGGGTCTCAACAAGTCGATAGATTTTAACCTGAAAGCTGGTGTTGACCAAGGTTAAGCAATCTTGGAATGACCCTGAGTTATAGTAGACGTCAAAATATCAGTATGTAACCTGAACCAATCTAAAATCCATGGTTAAAATAGACCCGTTGAAGGCCCAAAGTATATCGAATGTGACTCTATGAAGATGGATGGAATGACAAAGAGTAAACCATTGACAGAGAGGTGAAATAAATGGTTCTGATGAATAAATGTTTAAAATGGTACAACCTGGAGATGACGTACTGGAAATTTAGTATTTTTGTAGGTGAAAAGTGGCAGAAATATGTGTAAAAGGTTACAACCAGGAAAAATGCCAAAATCTAAACCAAAAAAAGATAATAAGATGTCCGAAAAACACATTGTTAGGGCATACAATTGCATGGTCTGCAATCCAAACCTCACTATGTACACCTAAATAACTGAGTAGTACGGTCCCTTAGTAACAAAAACACTCATAAATTTCAGTAAGCATAAAGACCAAATAAGGGAGGTTGAAAAAGATGATAAATGATGTAAGCAGTTACATGTAATTTATATGAAAGCAGTTAATCATGTTACAGAACTGGATAAGCAAAAACAACAAATGGATAATTAAAATTATTGTTTCATAAAACAAGTAATGTCTACACAAAGTCCATAATCTAGTATAATTACAGTCTGGCAAGACTAATTAGGGTAAAACCCCAGCAACTCGCATCTAACGGTAGTTATGAGGGAATATATCCATATACTAAATTGCACAAAATTAAGTAGAGAAGCCGGTCACAGCTGATGAAGGAGCAAGTGCTATACGGTTGTTGTGTCCATGAGGACACCCTACCAAAGACAAGAAATATTCTAGACTGTTATTTTAACATTCACTGACAAAAAAATTGCCTGAAGCATCTCAAATGACGGAAAATATACAAATCCTTTTGGCAGGTTCTCCCATCCATCGCATTTTCATAAAATTCTTTTGTTCACACATGCTCACCAAAAGAGCTGGGGTGCTCACTTAAATGAGCTGGTATTAAGTGATTTTTGGTCGAACAAAGAAATTCAGCTACACCTCTATGTACTAGTCAAAAGCTGTTCTTCTAACCCTAAAGGGTTTTCAGGATCAATTAAAACATCGAGTTTTATCTGTTCAAACAACAATACTGTTTTAGCATATCTGAGCAAAGAAGGTGGCACTCAATAGAATAGAAATGGAAATGTATGAGAGAATTCTGGCTCTCACAAATCCCCAGAAGATCCGGATCAGGCCAAGACATTTACTGGGATCTCTCAATGTGATAGCAGTTCCCCGTGACAAAGGGCCAAGGTCTGTTCCTCAGGTAGCAGAATTTTTAAAATAACTCTTTACAGTAAAAAGCGCAAATCAGCCACAATAACTGGTTATATATATAGAACAGCAAATGCTGATGCTTTAGGTTCCCAAGGGGCACTTATCTCAAGAAATCTAGAGCTTACTAGACTTATTGTCAATTTGCCAGGGATACACCTAAACCAAATACAGGTTTACACTCCCATGGGATCTATCTTTGGTCCTGGGTTTGACAAAACATCATTTTGAGCCTTTTTCTGGGGTGTCTGAAGTTGCTAACCCACAAAACAGACAAGAGAAGAGGTATGATACATGCTTGGACTCACCTCAAGGAGAAATGGGTCAGAATCACAGTTTTTCCTTCTGCAGAATTTCTGGCCGAGAATCAGTTGGCTTCAGATAGCCCTGACTCTTTAAAGCTAGCTGTTATACCAGCATTATTTACCATTTTAGACAGTTCACTGGTTGACTACAGATCACATAGGGTCATTAAGATCTACTTAGTAAGGTTTAAATCATTAAAATCATAAGGGAAGGGTCTTCTATTTGTGTCCCTTATGGGGGTGTTCCATTTGGGCTGAGACAGCAATCGATTCTATGACTCTAGGGTCAGTTAGCTGACTCAGAGATCAGGGACGAAAATTCAGAAAAAAGTGTGCAAACAATTTGGGTTGGTCTTATCTGTCTAACAGAACATAATAATCCCAGCTTGTCTGGAGCAAGATCCCAATCTGACTTTGGGTCGGGGTGTTTTTCTCCATGACTAGATAGGAAACCATCAGGACAAGCCGTAAATCCCTAACTGACAAGCCACATCAGGTCATGACACACTGTAGTGACAAACTGACAAGACTGGAGCAGTGTCCTGATTCCCCAAGACTTAACTGATAAATTTCTGGAATCGGGATCATGAGTTTGGATCAAACTAACACAAAATAAACCCCTTCTGGTTGCTGCTCATCATTTATCACTGCAAAGATGCCAGCTACAAATCAGAGACACTTTTTAGTGAAACTTAGGGCCCTGTTGTTTTTTATAAAGTTATATTTTTATTTTCATTCTGATTTGCAAACACAAAAGGGCTCATCTGAACCAGACCAGCACCCATCATACAGCCAGGACCTTCACCACAGCCCCCACCATCACCACGACCACCCAGGTGAAGTTGAAAGCCACAAAACTCCTGGTTCATGCCCTGGATCCTTCAAAGAGAAGAAAAAGGATGCTATAACAACCTCCTGACTGTTGGTTGACTTAATGGAGACTGACATTTCAGGTTACCAGAATACCGCATACACCATACACCGAATGAAGAAGGAAATCATAAATTTAAGGAAGCCCTTAGAAGTTGGATTAGAACTGGAAATAACATTGAGACATCTAGCAACAGGAGAAATCTACAAGTCCTTACAGTATCACTGGCTGGTTGGCTAAACCACCATATGTAAATTTGTCCCTATTGTCGGCTGGGCCATCCTTGCTGAATTCGAGAAAGTGTATTTGATCTGACCTACTGCTCATGAAGACTGGAAACAGATTGAGAAGTTCAGAAGCAGATGGAATGCCCCCCCCCCCCCCCCCCCCCCCCCATACTCTTGGGGCACTAGACAGGAATCAATTCACCATGAAGAAGCCAAAGAGATCTGTGAGTGAATATTACAGCTACAAGGGCTTTTTCCCTGGTGCTGCTAGCCTTGGTCGATGTAGAATACAGATTCCTGTGGGTAGATATTGGGTCAAGTGGATCTTCATCAGATGCAAAAATATTTAACCGCAGCAAGTTGAAGAAAGAGATAGAGGATGGAACCTTAGGGCTTCCACTACCTGAACCCCTGGGGAGAGGGCTAAATTTGCACTATTTTTTCCTGGGTAATGATGCCTTCGCCTTGAAGCCATGGCTATTAAAGCCTAGTGCAGGAGACAACTCACAAAGGAAGGGAGAATAGCAAAACTACAGGAGGGTAGTGGAGAATGTGTTTGGAATCTTGGCAACCAGACTCGGGGTCCTACTGGGCACAATATAACAAAGGCAAAAAGTTGTCAGAAACATTGTTTTAACATGCTGAGGACACACCAAGGCAGACAAATCAGGGCACCCACCCCAGCAGATGACATAGCAACCATAGCAAATGAACTGGCGGTATATGTGCCTGATGAAAACCACAGGAATCCCTCAAGGGAGGTAAAGCATCTGTGAGACCTACTGAAAGATTATTTCAGTCACATTGGTACATTGCCTGGGCAGAAGGACAGGAGCTGAGATGGGACAAGTAACTACCCTGGGGACAAAAAAGCTAGAATATATCAGTCATGTTCTATGAATTTTTACCAATGCCCTGCAAAATTTCCAACAAATTTCCGAAAAAATTTTCATCAGATTTTCAGCAATTTTACTAAGTGTTTTTCAAAAATCATCCACTTACAATTTGTCAAATTAGATGTAAGGTCCAACTGGTTTTTTTTTTTCAAATTTAAAAATTTTATCAATTGTAAACATATTCTTAAAAATTCCCCAGTTTCTTAAGATTAAAATGTTTTAGATCAAAAGTTTTTAAGTCCACATTTGAAGTTTTTTAGCTTCAAATTTCAATAACTCACTCACTCAGCCACTCATTTGGTTTCTTGTTTTTTTCTGAGGTCATGTGTTTGATATAGGGTGGTGTAATGTTTTACACTTTGAAATTTTTTAACACATAGCTTATTAATTGTTTCGAGAAGTTTTCGGTGGTCCTGAGAAGGGCCTATGAATCACCAGTTGTCTTGAAAAGGACGTTTTACAACAGTGGTCCTGAAAAGGATCTATGACAGTTAGATTCAGGAAGTCTACTGCTGTTACTGCTTGGGATCAGATGACTGCTGGGGGATGGGGCTGGACTGGGTGTTGAGGAGGCTCTTGTTGCTGGGTGGAAGAGAGGTAGCGTGTTGATGTGGATCACTTGGTGTAAAAGATTGAGATGTATCCATCTGCTGGTAGCTCATGACTGACTATATTTTCCCCAAAATTCTAGAGTAATGAGATGCGTGCACTTTCTTCACCTGTGACAGAGGCTACTGCCCAGTAAACATTAGAAACGTTTTTAAATGGTTTAAACGTTTACAAAACATTTTTAAAACCTATTTAAAACCTATCTTATGGTTTTCTAAACGTTTCCAAGTAAACGTTTATAAACATTCTCTATACAAATGTTTTTACTGAAAACATTTATTAAACATTTATAAAATAACTCAAGAAGCTAGGTTTGACTGGAAATGTTTTTAAAACATTTATAAAATAGTTAAAGAAATGAAGGTTTTTCTGGAAATGTTTTTCAAACATTCATCATAAAATGTTTGATAAACAGTACACATAAAATGTTTAAACAACATTGCTTGTCAAATGTTTTAAAAACATTCTATCAAAAACGTTTTTTAAACCCATATTTTTAAACCTTCACCTTCAAACATGTCCAAACAAAGATGGCGGTGAGCAGTAATAGGGGATTTTAGAGGACTTAGTCAAAAATTGCCCCACATGCAATCCTTAAAAGTAAGAATTGAATGGGGGCACAATTTCTAAGCCACTATCTTAAAATTTTAGATATAAAAATAATATTTTCATTCGTGAGCAACCTTAAAAAGATATTGAATTTGACCTCTGACCCCATTATTATTAAGACATTATTATGTTCATTTGTAATGTTTTTCTAACATTTGTCATTAAACATTTTATAAACAGTATACATGAAATGTTTTAAAAACATTCTATTATAAACGGTTTTCGTACCCCTCATTTTTTAACCTTTGCCAAACGTTTCCTATCAAATGTTTGCAAAACCTAAAAATGTTTACTGGGTGATGGTGGGTAGAAGGCCTTGGTCGGGCTGATGGTGAAATGTAGCTGTCTTGAAGTCCAGTGTTGTTGTTCATCGGAACTAAGTATGAAGTCTGTGGCCATCTGGGTTGTTGTTGTCCTCTTGGCACCACTTGGGTCTATTGCACTGGTTGTATGACCTGGCTTGCTGGCATCTGGGTTTCTGAAATAGTCGAAATGTATTCCCAGGCAGTAGCTGCTCACTGCTGTGGCCACTAATGAAAAGTCTGGCACATATGTGGAAGTGGTAATGGAAAAAATGTAGGTTGCTGTGGCTGATGTTTCCCTTCCTCTGCCCTGCTCTATATCACACTTAAAAGTTTAACTGCCTCATTTGTAAAGGTTTGAAAGTTTTTTTCCTCCAAGTTTTCAAATTAAAATGCCAGGTGGTTGTTGAAGGCTGTTCTGGTGGTCTCCTGTCTGGGCCCAAGGAAAGATGCCAGCATAGCCTTCATCTGGGCAAATTGGTCCATGACCTGCGGGTCAAGTGATGAAGGCTGGGACACTACACTTGTACTGGTAGTGCTGCAAATGGATGGGTGGTGTGTTGTGTCAGAGTGGATGCTGGTCTCCATACTGTCAGTATCCATGGATCCCCGTGAAATATCATGGGCTGAGGCTGCAATGGCTCTTCTCTATGTGGACTTGACACCTGAAGATTTGCTGAGGCCTTTCCTTCTCATGAGGATCTTCAAAAAATTAAATTTGTCCTGAATCCAGTTCTGACTCTCTGTCATTTTCTTGGAAGCCTGACCAGACTTGGACGAGGTGAGATTTCCATAACGAGTCCTTTGTGGTTTGAATTAAGTCCTGCACACCTTCAATGACAGGTTGCAGCTGTTTGGAAACCTCTCTCACAAGCAATCCTTCTAGCCTTGCCCTTAAAGTGTGAATTGGTTTGGTCATAAAGCTCCTCATGATCCTTGACAAAGTATACAATAGTCTCCTCATCTGAGTCCCTTAAATAAATATTCGTGATATGTCCTAGATTGACACGCAGGAGATGGGCTAGACTCTCCTCTCCCCTCTGTCCATTTCACTTACACTCCTCTCAGTTCTTAGATTTTTATTTGGTCAATGCATCCTCTGTCTGTGACTGAAGTTTCTGTCTTCCTGGCTTCCTCCCTCTCCTCATTCTGTTGTTTCTATGCCTCCTCCCTCTCAATATGTCCCCTCTCCTCCCCCCTCTGTATGGCAGCAGCTATATCTCCCAATTCAAACTCTATAGATGTGCCTATGGGGATTTCCCTTTTTACAGTCCTACACACAAGGTACAGAGACCTGCTCTATCTGAGCCAGTGGGTTTTTCAGTGCAGTGATTTTCCTCTTTTCTCTCCTTAAACTAAGCACTGCTTAAGTTCACTGTGTGGAGTAAACTGTGGCCTTTTTCTGCATGCAGCCTCAGCAGCTAAGATCAACAAACTGTACTGTGTGTGTGATATTAAATATCCATTATATACTTATCTGGATATTCCTCTCTACCTCCAACTTTTTTTTCTTTTTCTTGTCAGTAGAATTAGAAGCTCATAAGTTTTTTATGTGTGTGTATCTCTGTCATACTTTTATTAAATAATTTCCTATAGATACACAGGTTAGATCTTTTTGGGATGTGTTGTTTGCATATTAAATTGATGTTTCTGATGTTTGCCCATCTGTCTGTTCGTCAGTATGTCTGTCCATCTATCAACTTTTTCATTTCCAGACTCTAATTCAACAATGCTTCTACCAATTGATTTAAAATTTGACAGGGTGGTAGGACACCATTTGGGCTAGCCTATTTCAAAATTAGTGCCAGTTGATGTGTCTATTTATTTACTTATTTGGGGTTTTACGTCTTTTTTAACACTGTACAGGTCATATCACGACAGGTAATTGGAAGGGCAGAGGAAACCAGTACATAGAGTTCGTCAGGGATCTGTACTGTAAACTTCCGAAAAACGGCAAGCATCTACAAGCTTTCCCACTTGAGGCCATGACAGGGATCAAACCCCGGCCTCAGAGGTGGGAGGCGAGAGTGTTACCACTCTGCCACCGTGGCCCCACCAGTTGATGTGTCCGTTTGTCTCTATGTCTGTCTGTCAATATTTTGGTTACTGGACTCGAACACAGGGACACTTCCACTGATCAATTTGAAATTTGACTGGTAAGACACCAGCAGGGCTAGGTTGCTTTCAAAATTGGTGCCAGTTGGTCCATCTGCTTGTGTGTGAAACCATACCGATTCCAGGGTGGCCATCTTGTTTTTAGAATGAGACTAATTTCAGTCCCAAAGAAGCTTATTTCTCAATGAAGATATCCTGCAAATTTGGTGAAACTAGGTGGTGTAGTTTTCTGCTGAGAGTGTTAACGTTGAAAATCTCTGCGGCTTAGCAAACACCAAATGATCCATCAGATGCATCCAGCGGACACAATTAATAGTTAATACCATCCCTTATCTATATACAATTATATACCTTGTGCAAATACAGAGGACAGAGTAGCAGAGGACCTTTTTAAAAAAAATTAGGGCTGCGAACGGGTACTTGAGCCTTGATAGAAGAGTCGATCTGTGCTAGTATTCAAGTCCATTTTAAACACGCGGTTACTTGCGAGGTATTGTATTGTCGGCCACATAATGAAACGCTTGTGTAAAATATGCTACATTTCAGCATTTCCAGCACATAATATCAATATAAAGGTTGTTAATTTCACTTGAAAACATATAATTTACTCCATATTCTATAATATCTGGTCATATAGAAGACGTTTCCTTTCTGGAATGGACTATTTGTTTACAGAAGACTTCTAATGGTAGATACTAAATCTTGAGGTTACTCGAATTCGGATCGGTTGTCAGAGGTCGAGTACTGGGTGCCGTTTTTCAGTATCCATCCCAGCCCTAAAAAAAATAAACTTGAAATTTGTTTCTGGACCTTATCCTTGCTACCAATTGCACAACAGACCATGTCTTAATTAATTTACTCTGGATACAAAAGTTGAGGAAAATTAACATGAAGAATCTTAAATTATTAAAATATAATAACCAGCTATGTATTCATTTTCACCAACTCCTTCACAAGTGAGATGTGAACCACACAATTGTAAGGATTGGGAATTTGTAATGTGGAACAGGGGTCTAACAAAGTAACAGTTTATTTGTTCATAAATAGAGTGTACAGATATGTAGTTTAATAACCTTGATAGCTAAGACCCCTCTTCCACTATGCCAATGCACCTCCCCAAAAAGTTTCTGATCATAAAAATTTTCCATTTGGAATCACTGTCTGGGTACAAAAAAAAATAAAGAGACATACTACTGGTGGGATATTCCTGAATAGAATCAGAAGATGGGTCTTGATCTAACTTAGATGCCAATATGAGACTCATCTGAATCCCAGCCTGCCTGCAGAAAATATCAAAATACAGATTTTCCCATTTACTTATCAGTGAGCCTTTTTAAAAAAATCATACTTTCTAAATTATGCCTTTAAGTCACTACCACCAAGGAGGTACTATTTTCATGACTGTTTGTTTCTCTGTGTGTCTGTCCATTTCTCTGTTAACAGAACTAACTAACTTTTAGATCTTATATCTCTCACCTTATTGCTCCAATATTTTCATTATAATTCATCATATCAGCAACAAGGAATACACTGCATCAAATTGACACAATTTCTACTTATGTTCTTTGGTGGAGGTATGCACTCCCTGAGTGCTTTTGTTATATTTTTACAATCTTCCAGAGTGTATGTAAATAATTTATACCATGCAATGTTAACATGGTATCTTTTATTAATTTATTTCATTATTTTTAGTTTGACTTATACTGTTGTCTATACTTTTAAATTTGCAATGAAAATGAATGTATTATATGTAACTTCTTGTTTACTTGAATGTTTGAAACACTCTCCCAAATCTAACAAATAACAGAATGAGTGTATAGTAGTAGTAAATGATACTGCCTTTGTTTACACAAGGGACTCCGATGGAGCTGTGGTGTTGCAACATGCCCCATCACCAAAACTATTTAAGTTGAACACAGATTTCAAGTTTGTGTGCTTTCATGGTTTCTGGAATCAAGTTAAGGCTGACAAAACACATTTTGTAGCACCAAGGAGAGAGGGAGAATTTGGGCTGTACCTTGTGTGTAGGACTGTTTAGGATCGATCTTATAAATCAAATCAAAGCAGCGTTTGTAAAACACAAAAGCCTATCAGCTAGATTGATATAGTTATATCTTTATATAAATCTTGATGTTAAAATCTGAATGATGCATTCTGTGCACCAATTCGCCTTTTGCAGACACAAATTTCATAAACGACAAGCCATAGGTCAGTAAATTGAAGCCGGCTTGTCCTATACACTTTCCTGGCTTGTCTGTGGCTAAAACCGCCTTTTTGGTGTGCTTTTATGTCTCATCCCGCTGTGTCACTGGCTTGTCCTGTTGTGAAGTAACCGACTGTGCAACCAAAGACTTGGAGACTTTCCTTCTTGAAGCAAGTGACCAAGTCAGGGTGGGGATGTTTACGACATGCCAGTTTCCTCGAGTATGCTCAGTATTGTTATACGGCCTTTCATGGAGTGTTGTCTAGATACTTGACAATGACAGGCTGGCAAGTCCTTGCTGCCTAAATAGTAACAGATTAGGACCAGGTCTGAAAGGACAAGATGTAGGCTGACAAGACAGGATGGTTTCCAGGTGGGCGGAGCCAAGGTCAGGATCAACAGTCGGGGAGGGTATGTTTGATATTTCACCAGAATACCACAACAAGCTGGGAAATCATAACCGATCCTAAACTGACTGTAAACATTGCTCCTGACCCTTGAAAAATTCATAGTTACCATCAGTTAGGGAAGGCTATACAAAAGATATAAGTGGAATAACCACCTCACAGTGGATCAAACAGACTTGTTATCATTCAGCTGATCTGACTGATCAGCAAGTTATTAAAGTTAGAGCTTATGATGTGAGGGCCATGATTACATCACTTGCGGTTAAGGGTGGTATAGCAGGTGGCAAATCTTAGCTGACATTTGTACAGATGTGGTGATTGTTATTAAAAGACTGTTTATATGTCACGGTGGTGGAGTGGTAGCAGAATCGCCTCCTAACTCTGAGATCAGAGTGTGATTCCCGGCCTGACCTCAAGTGGGAAAGCTGGTAGTTGCTTGTCGTTGGTTTGCAGTTTACAGTAAAGAACCTTGACCAAGTGTATGTATTGGTTTTCCTCTGCCCTTCCAACTACCTGTCATGATATGACCTGTTAAGTCTTCAAGGAGACGTAAAACCCTAAATTAATAATAAATATGTATAATGTATCACCATCCTGCATCCATTGGCAGGTGAGTACTATTTATGTGTGTTTAAATGTTTGATTCATGGTATATTCATTTTTCCAGTTCTGTATAGCTTAACATAACTGTGTAATCATTTGGATTATCCTTTCATTTGATCCTTTCATAAATAAAAGTATTTATATAATCCAAATAAAGAGAGGCCATCCCACTTCCCCTCTTCCATCTACTGAGGGGTAGGGTAAAAATTTTGGAATAGTAACTTCCAAGCAAAGTATAAACTAAAGCAGATGCCTGCTGGAATTCCCATTTAGAACTTCAAAAATGGTATGAAACACATCGTCTGTGTCTTTACCAAACAGCAGAAGCCAAGGTCAGGATCATAAGCAATTGTGTAAATATTTTAGGAATAAAAATTCAAATTACAATAAAATTAACCAATTTTGTGTCATGTCCAAAAAATTAGCATTTCCAAGATCTATATATGGAGATAAAGATACAGTAGACTCTTGCTAAACCGAACCTTGATTACCCAAAAATCCAGCTTAACCAAACTTTTCTGATGTCTCCAATATTTCGGTTTTGTTGTCTACCAATTCTGATGGCCTATAATTGGTAATTTTAATAAAATCTTCATATTTTCTTAACTGGAAATCGTGAAAGCCACCACATCTATTTAAAACAATTCCTTGATCTGTAACCTTTTGTTTTTACATAAAAACAGGCCCTTTCTTTCTCAGCTAGGCCCCACTGATTAAGTGAAATTAAGGCATCTTCTAAATCCACAATAAAGGGGAACCCAGAGTTTGGGAGAGAAGCTTGGTTCACAGAAAGTAGGCATTCAATTAATTAACTCCCTCTATACAATAAAATGACATTATCCACTGAACTCGATGTTACTAAATCATTATGCTGGGTCTTTGTGGATAGATCTGACATTATGAAATCAACAGTTTTAGTTGGCAAGGAAGGTTATAAAGAGCCTTCACAAATTAAGCCTATACCTTGGCCTCTGATCACAAGTGTGCGGAAGGCTTTAAAACACACATAATTCATTGATTAGACTTTACTGGAAAGACAGTCTGGCTGATAAAATATAGACTGCCATTAAAAGTACGATTGTGGATTCAGATGTTGCACTTTTTCATTTAATAGGGGTTAAGACAAAATATTTTAGGTATTCAGTTGCATAAAAATCATTAAATGAATAATGTGTCAAAATATTTTAAAAGTAAAATTTATAATTCTTGCAACTTTCTCAGGATAATTGAATGCCCCATGTCTCTTATAATTTCATTTTTAGAAACCTCTGAAAAATTACATTTTTTGTTTGTTATTGTCTGCTTGAAATTTTGTTATGTAGGAACATTTTTATTGTTTTTAGTGCCCAAATACTATGGAACATTTATTAAAACAGAATGAAATGAGTATTTGCATATTTTACTTCATGAATATGTACGAATCAGCAATATTGACAAAGATTACTGCATTATCATTCATTGCCAGTATTTATGATGCATGACCATGACCATTCTGTTATCCGAACATCCTGAATATCCGAACTTAACGGATGTCTCCCAATAGGTTCAGATAAAAGATTCTACTGTAAGTAGGTTGACTTATGAATTTCATATCTCGATCATTCTTGATAATTAGCTCAATTTATCAAAACAATAAGCGAAGAACTAACATATTTTGTTCCATCCACTTTTTGTTTCTGCTTCAGAAGTGGCAAAAGAACCATCACCCAAGAATGACTCTTGATTTATCAACTACTACTATATGACCAAATGTCAACTCTTTCTTTCCTTATGTTCCATTGAACAGCTTTTCTGTAATTTTGGAAAATTGTATAAAGGTTGAACACATTGTTAAATTCACATTATTATATAACCATTGAGTTGAATTTAAAGGCTAGAAAAGATACAATGAAAAGTTCCATGTTAAGGTTTAGGAAAGGAAATATTACTGTGGTAAATGGAACAGAGACCAGACCGTCTGGAAAAATGTAACCCAAGACAATCACAGTCAAGTCGAATTAGGTGAATAAGCTGGTACACAGGTAGCTTTATTTTAAATGAAAAACTTCAGGAAAACACCAGTGTGAGTGACAAAGGAGCAATGGGGGAAAGAGAAAGATCTATGTATGACTCTGAGAACTGTCACTGAACATAGGACATCATTTTCTTAAAACATAACTGTGTTGAAACAACAGAAATTTGTTTTCCTAGCTTCACAATACCCACCCACACTGAAAACCGCGGCCGAATTAACGTTTGTCAATTATTTGTTTCTCGAATTGTCACCAATTAATGTTTGTCACTATTTCGTCTTTAGTATTACCCACGTGGCATGGAAGTTTGGAGAGGTTTAGGTAAGTACATTTTGTGACTTGTTTTAAACAAAATATCTGCATATACAGTAAAATACTAACTCATCTTAATTTGTACTTGACGTGTAGGTTGAATTGAAATGAATATTTGAAGTTCAAATTGAGAAATAGGCAATATACAGACATTTGTAAGTGTGAGGTCGAAAAAAATCTTTTATTATCACCCATTATTGGCTGAACTTGAGTTACTAGGAGATTATCAGTGCAGAATCAAGTCTTTCAAAACACAGTATTTTCTTGCTATCTGCTCTCTGGCCCCACAATGAGTATTATTGACTGGGGTGTGACATCATCAACTGAATATCTGGGACAATATACTATTTGTCATTAAATTGTTTACTGGATTGTCTACAACAATGACTTGTCAGAAATTTGTCACTCACGCAATAATTTTGGCCTCTTGACAATTCATGGCCCTGACAAACTTCTGATTAATATGCCCTATATTTGTCATTACAGTTGTACTGAACTTATTTGTCATTAAGTTGTCAAATATTTAAGAAATTTGCTATTTTAGAAATTATTTGCTTTACATTAGTATACTGGCAATCAATCAGTGAACGCCCATATTGTGGTTATTATTAGTTGAATCTTTGATTCGACTTATGTACTAGGTTGTAGCTGAGATTTTAAATTGGCCGTTTAAGCCCTTAAATATCAAAATTCTGCATAATATTTGTGCACATAGCTGTACATTAAGGTGTATAGTATACACACTGCCAGTTTGAAAATTGTTAGTGTTTTTATTAAGGGATATTTTATAAAGTAAAAAACTTGTCTAACACTGCGTCTGGCTTTCTGTAAGGTCCCGTATGTCCTAGAAACTATTGTTTTTCCATTGTCTAGGCATACTCAATTGAGTAATTTTTAACGGTTTCGTCCACTGGTATTTAAAAGTAAACTAGTCGTCTTTGCATCCCCAATTAAAGTTCATATTTATCCGTCTGCTGGTTTATTGCACAGTCACTATTAACATAAAATTGCTGTCTGCGCATTTACGTGCCTCCATTCATTCACTGAAGCATGACAATTAATTTACAATATATTTCTTATGAACCAATCAAATAGCTTGACCGATATTAGACCGAGTTTCTGTCCCTTCACCAATTGCTATTGATATACTGATGGTACGCAATGGTGAGGGACAGTTACATATACATGCAAAACTTGAATAAAATTTCTCAAATTATCTTCAGTATACTCTTAAAACTTAACATGATTCTTTTATACATCAGAGTTCATGGTCACCTTAACATAGGACACACCTTGAATACCAGTTACAACCACATGCCAAATTTGAATTGAATCCAACAACCTACTTTTGAGATACTGTCTGGAAACGGAAAAACTTAAAATCAATATAAGTATGTTACTAATGGGAGTTTAAGGTCACCTTAAAACAGGGCACTCCTTGATCACCAGTTACATCCACATGCCAAATTTGAATTTAATCCATCATGCCATTTTTTTAGATACTGTCTGGAAAGGAAGTGTGATGACGACACTCACAATGTGTTATTACTGGGAGTTTAAGGTCATCTTAATGTTTGGCACTTATCTATGGCCAGTTACATACACATGCAAAACTTCAATGAAATTTCTTAAGTTATCTTCAGTATACTCTACGGAGAAATAAAAAGCTTAGACTCAGCATAATACTTTTATACATAGGAGTTTAAGGTCACCTTAAAATAGAACACACCTTGAATACCAGTTACAATCACATACCAAATTGGAATTGAATCCGTCAACCTCTTTTTGAGATACTGTCTTGAAACGGAAAAACTTAAAATTAATATAAGTATGTTACTACTGGGAGTTTAAGGTCACCTTAACATAGGACACACCTTGAGTACCAGTTACAACCACATGGCAAATTTGAATTTAATCCATCATGTCAGTTTTAAGATGCTGCCTGGAGAGGAAGTGTGACAACGACACTGACAATGTGATATTACTGGGAGTTTAAGGTCACCTTAATGTATGCACTTACCTATGGCCAGTTACATATACATGCAAATATTTGAAGTTATCTTCAGCAACCTCTGGAAAAATAAAAAGCTAAAACTCAGCATAATTCTTTTATACATATGAGTTTAAGGTCACCTTAAAATGCGACACACCTTGAATACCAGTTACAACCACATGCTAAATTTGAATATAATCCATCAACCCATTTTCAACATACTATCTTCGATACGGAAAAACTTAAAATTAATATAAGTTCGTTACTAGTGGGAGTTTAAGGTCACCTTAAAACAGGGCACACCTTGATCACCAGTTACATCCACATGCCAAATTTGAATTTAATCCATCATGCCATTTTTGAGATACTGTCTGGAAAGGAAGTGTGATGACGACACTCACAATGTGTTATTACTGGAAGTTTAAGGTCACCTTAATGTATGGCACTTATCTATAACCAGTTACATACACATGCAAAACTTCAATGAAATTTCTTAAGTTACCTTCAGTATACTCTATGGAAAAGTCAGAAGCTTAAACTCAACCTAATTCTTTTATACATGGGAGTTTAAGGTCACCTTAAAATAGGACACACCTTGAGTACCAGTTACAACCACATGGCAAATTTGAATTTAATCCATCATGTCAGTTTTAAGATGCTGCCTGGAGAGGAAGTGTGACAACGACACTGACAATGTGATATTACTGGGAGTTTAAGGTCACCTTAATGTATGCACTTACCTATGGCCAGTTACATATACATGCAAATATTTGAAGTTATCTTCAGCAACCTCTGGAAAAATAAAAAGCTAAAACTCAGCATAATTCTTTTATACATATGAGTTTAAGGTCACCTTAAAATGCGACACACCTTGAATACCAGTTACAACCACATGCCAAATTTGAATATAATCCATCAACCCATTTTCAACATACTATCTTCGAAACGGAAAAACTTAAAATTAATATAAGTTCGTTACTAGTGGGAGTTTAAGGTCACCTTAAAAGAGGGCACACCTTCATCACCAGTTTCATCCACGTGCCAAATTTGAATTTAATCCATCATGCCATTTTTGAGATACTGTCTGGAAAGGAAGTATGATGACGACACTCACTATGTGTTATTACTGGAAGTTTAAGGTCACCTTAATGTATGGCACTTATCTATAGCCAGTTACATACACATGCAAAACTTCAATGAAATTTCTTAAGTTACCTTCAGTATACTCTATGGAAAAGTCAGAAGCTTAAACTCAACCTAATTCTTTTATACATGGGAGTTTAAGGTCACCTTAAAATAGGACACACCATGAATACCAGTTACAACCACATGCCAAATTTGAATTTAATCCATCATGTCAGTTTTAAGATGCTGCCTGGAGAGGAAGTGTGACAACGACACTGACAATGTGATATTACTGGGAGTTTCAGGTCACCTTAATGTATGCACTTACCTATGGCCAGTTACATATACATGCAAATATTTGAAGTTATCTTCAGCAACCTCTGGAAAAATAAAAAGCTAAAACTCAGCATAATTCTTTTATACATATGAGTTTAAGGTCACCTTAAAATGCGACACACCTTGAATACCAGTTACAACCACATGCTAAATTTGAATATAATCCATCTACCCATTTTCAACTTTCTATCTTCGAAACGGAAAAACTTAAAATTAATATAAGTACGTTACTAGTGGGAGTTTAAGGTCACCTTAAAACAGGGCACACCTTGATCACCAGATTCATCCACATGCCAAATTTGAATTTAATCTATCATGCCATTTTTGAGATAATGTCTGGAAAGGAAGTGTGATGACGACACTCACTATGTGTTATTACTGGAAGTTTAAGGTCACCTTAATGTATGGCACTTATCTATAGCCAGTTACATACACATGCAAAACTTGAATGAAATTTCTTAAGTTACCTTCAGTATACTCTATGGAAAAGTCAGAAGCTTAAACTCAACCTAATTCTTTTATACATGGGAGTTTAAGGTCACCTTAAAATAGGACACACCTTGAGTACCAGTTACAACCACATGGCAAATTTGAATTTAATCCATCATGTCAGTTTTAAGATGCTGCCTGGAGAGGAAGTGTGACAACGACACTGACAATGTGATATTACTGGGAGTTTAAGGTCACCTTAATGTATGCACTTACCTATGGCCAGTTACATATACATGCAAATATTTGAAGTTATCTTCAGCAACCTCTGGAAAAATAAAAAGCTAAAACTCAGCATAATTCTTTTATACATATGAGTTTAAGGTCACCTTAAAATGCGACACACCTTGAATACCAGTTACAACCACATGCCAAATTTGAATATAATCCATCAACCCATTTTCAACATACTATCTTCGAAACGGAAAAACTTAAAATTAATATAAGTTCGTTACTAGTGGGACTTTAAGGTCACCTTAAAAGAGGGCACACCTTCATCACCAGTTTCATCCACATGCCAAATTTGAATTTAATCCATCATGCCATTTTTGAGATACTGTCTGGAAAGGAAGTATGATGACGACACTCACTATGTGTTATTACTGGAAGTTTAAGGTCACCTTAATGTATGGCACTTATCTATAGCCAGTTACATACACATGCAAAACTTCAATGAAATTTCTTAAGTTACCTTCAGTATACTCTATGGAAAAGTCAGAAGCTTAAACTCAACCTAATTCTTTTATACATGGGAGTTTAAGGTCACCTTAAAATAGGACACACCATGAATACCAGTTACAACCACATGCCAAATTTGAATTTAATCCATCATGTCAGTTTTAAGATGCTGCCTGGAGAGGAAGTGTGACAACGACACTGACAATGTGATATTACTGGGAGTTTCAGGTCACCTTAATGTATGCACTTACCTATGGCCAGTTACATATACATGCAAATATTTGAAGTTATCTTCAGCAACCTCTGGAAAAATAAAAAGCCAAAACTCAGCATAATTCTTTCATACATATGAGTTTAAGGTCACCTTAAAATGCGACACACCTTGAATACCAGTTACAACCACATGCCAAATTTGAATATAATCCATCAACCCATTTTCAACATACTATCTTCGAAACGGAAAAACTTAAAATTAATATAAGTACGTTACTAGTGGGAGTTTAAGGTCACCTTAAAACAGGGCACACCTTGATCACCAGTTACATCCACATGCCAAATTTGAATTTAATCCATCATGCCATTTTTGAGATACTGTCTGGAAAGGAAGTGTGATGACGACACTCACAATGTGTTATTACTGGAAGTTTAAGGTCACCTTAATGTATGGCACTTATCTATAGCCAGTTACATACACATGCAAAACTTGAATGAAATTTCTTAAGTTACCTTCAGTATATTCTATGGAAAAGTCAGAAGCTTAAACTCAACCTAATTCTTTTATACATGGGACTTTAAGGTCACCTTAAAATAGGAAACACCTTGAATACCAGTTACAACCACATGCCAAATTTGTATAGAATCCATCAACCTACTTTTGAGATACTGTCTGGAAACGGAATAACTTAAAATCAATATAAGTATGTTACAAGTGGGAGTTTAAGGTCACCTTAAAATAGGGCACACCTTGCGCATCAATTAAATGCACATGCCAAATTTGAATTTAATCCATCATGCTATTTTTGAGATACTCTCTTTAAAGGAAGTGTGACGACACTGATCATATTTGTCCTACAATATAGCTGCTAGTGACACAAAAGTAATGTAACCTTAAACTCATAAGTTTATTAAATATCAGGAATTTACTATAACCTTACAAAAGAGATTTTTTCTTGTGTAGACAGATGTACATGATGAATATCAAAAGCTTAAAGTCTTAATTAGCACATCAAATATCTTTCAAACACCAAAAATTGTCCCAACCTTAAACTCAAAGTTAGTTTGTTGCTGTGAGGAAGTTTAAGGGAATCTTTTCCTAAAGGTTTTGTTCATGGTTTGTTACATCCACAACTTGAAAAATGCTTAGAATTTGAAATACTGTTGAAAAATTGCCAAACTTAAAGTAAATATAATTCTGTTATAACTGGCAGTTTAAGGTCACCTTATTGAAAATGCACTTACCTGGGGCCAGTTACATATACATGCAAAATTTGAATGAAATTCCGAAGTTATTTCCAATATACTCTACGGAAAAATAATGTAAGCTCAATATAACTTTTTAATACATGAGAGTTTAAGGTCACCTTAAACTAGGGCACACCTTGAAAACCAGTTATAACCACATGCCAAATTTGAATTAAATCTGTCAACAATTTTTTGAGATACTGTCTAGAAACAAAAAACACCGGGGAAATCCGTGACCTCATACCTTCTCATGAATATTAATGACTTGGGGTAAACCATGACTTGGGTGCTATGGTCATGAGTTCTGTAGTTTAAAGTATTTGATCTCCGTGACATTAAAACATGGGCGTGGCTGCAGTATAGTAAAACCATTTCGTGGAAAATATGATGCAATACAGATTTCCGCACTCCAGAACTTTGTTTCGAGTACAGTTTCAGTAACAATGCTTTTCATTGGTTAATTCAATTAATCACATTTGCAGACAACAGGTCTTAGATCTTTTGTTTGTAAATACGGCTAGAAACCCAATCATGGCTTTATATTTCCTTAAGTTTGTACAAGTACCAGCATCTGATATTCTATTTGTAAAGAATTTGTAAAATATTGCTGGAAAACTTCAATAGTAGTTGCAGTAAGACTAAAATATTTGTGTCGACTGAGCTTTCAGTAGGTTAACAGTTGCTTTCATTGGTTAATTGTATCCACCGAAGGCATCCGGTGGATATTTTGGTTTAGTTTTCACTACAGCGCCGCCGCGCGTAGAGAGATTTTTGGCGTTAACGCTGTAAGAGGAAAACTGTACCAGCTAGGTTCACCAAATTTGCAGGATATTTTCATTGGGGGTAAGCTTCTCTGGGACTGAAATTAGCCTCATTCTGAAAAACAAGATGGCCGCCGTGGGCATTTCTTTGAAAATTATCTACATTTTTCTACTGCCTGTGTCTCATAGGTAAAAGGTAGAATCTCTTCATAGGTCATATGTATAACAGACATACATGTCTTCTACAAACTTGCAGACATTTGACCTTGAAGCTCTTAATTCAAGGTCACCCACGGAGTGCCAAAGTGACCCACTTAGTGGATTTTAAAAGTGCCTATATATCTCTTATTATTGGTCCTAGAGGTTTGCAATGTGAAACCAACCTATAGGAAATCATGTCCTGCGAATCTCCTGATGTTGTCAGATTTGACCTTGGACCCCTCCTTCAAGGTCAAACAAGGATAGCCAAACTTAAAAGTGCTTATAACACCCTTATTGTTGGTCCTAGAGTTTTGGGATGGTAAACCCACATATAGGAAATCATGGGGTGGGAATCTTCTGGTGTGGTCGGATTTGACCTTGGGCCCCTCCTTCAAGGTCAAACAAGGATAGTCAAAGTTAAAAGTGCTTACAACTCGCTTATTATTGGTCCTAGAGGTTTGGGATGGTAAACCAACATATAGCAAATCATGGGCTGAGAATCTTTTGGTATGGTTGGATTTGACCTTGGACCCCTTCTTCAAGGTCAAATGAGGATACTCAAAGTTAAAAGTGCTTATAACTCGCTTATTATTGGTCCTAGATGTTTCGAATGGTAAACCAACATACAGGAAATCATGGCCTGGGAATCTTTTGGTGTGTCCAGATTTGACATTGGACCCCTCATTCAAGGTCAAACGAGGATAGCCAAACTGAAAAGTGCTTATAACTCGCTTATTATTGTATCCCCGGCGCGAAGGATATTGTTGTCGCCCGCGTCCGCAGAGATTTCTTGTTAGCGACCTACAGTCCACATTTCTTTCCCAATTTGTTTCATATTTGGCAGGTGGCTTGATATGATAGTGGACTTGCAACCCTATCTTTTTGGTTGGGTTTATGTCTAAATTTGGCCTTTGGTAGACAAAATGTTTAAAATGTTTAATATTGCTTGTTAGCGACCTACAGTCCACATTTCTTTCATATTTAGCAGGTGGCTTGATATGGTAGAGGACTCGCCACCCTATCTTTTTGGTAGGCTTTATGTCTAAATTAGGCCTGTGGTAGACAAAAATGTCTAAAATGTTGAATATTGCTTGTTAGCGACATTTCAGTCCACATTTCTTTCATATTCGGCAGGTGGCTATCTCTTAAAAGTATTGCAAACAGCCAATTTTTCTCAACTCATTCATCTGCTTTTTGGAGAGCTTTCACATGGTGAACTTTCATACCCATAGCTAATTACTAGCTTTCACATGGTGAAGTTTCAGACCCATAGCTATTTACTCACCTACGCAAAATGAGTAGATGCGAATTAACTCTAAAAATATTGCAGATTGCCAATTTTTTTAAATAACTCATTCACCTACTTTTGGGAGAGCTTTCACATGGTTAACTTTTATACCCATACCTAATTACTCACCTACTCAAAATGAGTAAATGCGTATTATCTCTAAAAGTATTGCATATAGCAAATTTTTCTCAAATAACTCATTCACCTACTTTTGGGAGAGCTTTCACATGGTGAACTTTCATATCTATTGCTAATTTATCACCTACTCAAAATGAGTAAATGCGAATTATCTCTAAAAATATTGCAGATATCCAATTTTTCTCAAATAACTCATTCACCTACTTTTGGGAGAGCTTTCACATGGTAAAGTTTCATACCCATTGCTAATTACTCACCTACTCAAAATGAGTAAATGCGAATTATCTCTTAAAAGTAGTGCAGATATCCAATTTTTCTCAAATAACTCATTCACCTACTTTTGGGAGAGCTTTCACATGGTGAAGTTTCAGACTCATAGCTAATTGCTCACCTATTCAAAATGAGTAAATGTGAATTATCTTTAAAAGTATTGCAGATAGCCAGTATTTCTCCAATAACTCATTCACCTAGATTTTGGAGAGCCTTCACATGCTAAAGTTTTTTTTTATGAATTTTTAAAATAATTTTTAATGCATTAAAATTAATGAAATTATGCATTAATCAATTATAACTTGAAAAGTATTGCATTTAGAGCACTTTGTTAAAATTTGTTATTCAGCTACTTTTTTCATAACTACATGGTGAGTAACTTGGGTGTCTATTGCAATAGCTAAGTGAGTAATAGCTACTTTTGGCGTATTTACTAACTTCTATCATGAGTAAAATCACTTGTAACTTGAAAACTATTGCATTGAGAGAATTTTGCACAAATATTTTATTCATCTACTTTAGGGTCAGCTATAACATAGTAAAATTTCAGACCTGTAGCTCATGGCATAGCTGAGTAATAGCTACTTTTAGGTTATCACTTTTGAGTAAATCACTTGTAACTTGAATACTGTTGCAATTTCAGACCTGTAGCTCATGGTATAGCTCAGTAATAGCTACTTTTAGGTTGTCAATGTTGAGTAAATCACTTATCATTTGAAAACTGTTGCATTTAGATTATTTAGTTTCAATATGTTATTCACCTATTTTGCGGCAGCTGTAACATAGTAAAATTCCAGACCTGTGGCTCATTGCATAGCTGAGTAGTAGCTACTTTGAGGTTCTTACTCAACACTAAATCATTTGTCACTTGAAAAGTATTGCATTTAGAGCATTTTGTTAAAATAGTTCTTCAGCTACTTTTTCCATAGCTACAACGTGGTAACTTGGGTGTCTATCTCAATAGCTAAGTGATTAATAGCTACTTTTGCACATTTCACTAACTTTCATTATGAGTGAAATCACTTGTGACTTGAAAACTATTACATTTAGAGAATTTTGTGCAAATATGTTATTCAGCTACTTTTGGGTCAGCTATAACATAGTAAAATTTTAGACCTGTAGCTCGTGGCATAGCTGAGTAATAGCTACTTTTGCCTTTGCCAGTGGATACATCTTGCAACCGGCCACAGATGGGTCCTTAGTCTAGTTGATTCTTGAGGTTTGTGATGGTAAACCAAGCTATAGCAAATCATGGGCTGGGACTTTTTTGGTGTGGTCGGGTTTGACCTTGGGGCCCTCCTTCAAGGTCAAACGAGGATAGCCAAAGTTAAAAGTGCTTATAACTCCCTTATTATTGGTCTTAGATAGGGCAGGGTCGGTAACACCGGTATCTCGGTATCAAGACCAATTCACTTCAACACCGTGGTGACACTTTACAGCCGGTATTTCGAATGTCAGTATATAATATTGTGAGAAAACATTAAGTATTAGAAACAAACCTCAAATCTGAAGAAATTACAAACTTTTACCCCATATTTTTATATATTTTAGCACTTTTATGGTGATTTCTCTCAGAACTGCAATGTTTTCTTTTCGAGAATCCTACTTCCGGTTGGTGGGCTTATTCGATTGGGTGTATGCTAGAACAAAATTTCTTCTTTCGGTATCCCGGAATCGGTATGATTTTACACTGGCGGGATACCGAAATGAAAAATCTGCCACCGACCCTGCCCTAGTCTTAGACGTTTGGGATGGTAAACAGACCTATAGGAAATCATGGGCTGAGAAGCTTCTGGTGTTGTCAGATTTGACCTTGGGTCCCTCGTTCAAGATCAAATGAGGATAGCCAAAGTTAAAAGTGCTTATAACTTTATCTATAACTTATATTATTGGTCCTAGACATTTCGAATGGTAAACCAGCATACAGGAAATCATGGGCTGGGAATCTTCTGGTGTTGTCAGATTTGACCTTGGACCTCTCGTTCAAGGTCAAACGAGGATAACCAAACACAAGACTGCTTAAAACTCACTTATTATTGGTCCTAGAGGTTTGGAATGGTAAACCAACCTATAGGAAATCATTGGCTGGGAATCTTGTGGTGTGGTCAGATTTGACATTGGGCCCCTTGTTAAAAATCAAACGAGGACAGCCAAACCTAAAGTGTTATAACTTGCTTATTATTGATCCTAGTGGTTGGCAATGTGAAACCAACTCCTACAAAATATTGGGCTAGGAATCTGCTGATGTTAGATTTAACCTTTGGCCTCTCCTTCAAAGTCAAACAATGGTTCACTGGCTTTGGTGAGTTGTTTTTCCAGTGGATACAAATTTGCATCGGTTCTCCAATGGGTAAATTTAGTTTTACATATATGTCAATACTATCAAAATCTCAAGCTGAGATCTGCCACATTTAGAGTCTTAAAATGTATTGGGAGGTAATAAGAAACTGTTTTTCTTCTTTGCATCATACACATCATTTAAACTGTGGGACAAAATTACTGTTAACCAAGACATAACTTTTTGGTTGCTGAATGTATTGCTTTCCATACATGTAATGAATAATTTTATGGTTCATAGATATGCATCAAAATGGAATTACAGAGTAATGCAGTTTCATCATCTTCTGTGCTGAAAAGCTGGGCAAGTGCAGAAAGTTTAACCTTCAGTGACTTAGATGAAGATCCCGAGGTTGCAAACTTTGTAAATGAGAACACATGCGCAGTTTGTAGACAAAAGCCATCAGTTAGTACCTGTGGAAAGCTAGCAAGTCAGTGGTTAGAAAGAAATATATGCTGCCTTGTGGTCAACAATATTGTCTATCTGAAGTGTCGTAGCTGCTATAAAATTTTTCACCTCTCGTGCATAGCACAGCCCTTGTCAGTAGAAGAATTAAGAGACTACATAGAGGAAGATTATTGCTGTGATAGATGCTGTTAAGAAGGTAAAGAAATCAGATTATACTTTTGTTAGGAAAAAAAATGAATGTCCAAGATGATTCTGTGTCATCGACTTTAAAATCATGGCAGAGCCAAGAAACTGTGTGTTTTGAGAATGTAGATGAAATTGAGCTTGATTCAGAATTTGTTTGCACAGTTTGCCATATAGCCTCAGCAGAAGTCCTAGAAAAATTGCACAATCAATGGTTGGAATATAACAGCTGCTTACTTTTAGTGAATAATATAGTGTACCTAAAGTGTCGTGCCTGTTACAGATTATATCATCTCTCCTGTGTTACTGAAAGCTTAACAGTGCACGACCTTATAACATATCAAGAAGAAGATTACAACTGTCTGGCTTGCCGAGGACAAGGTATAGAATGAAACTTTTGTGTATTGTTATGTTTAGACAGTAATGTTTAAATGTACTTTTTGTATTTTTCAATCAAGACATTTTTTATGTTGGTTAAACCATTGTGATTATAAACACAGCAGTGAACCAGGTTTTAAAATTACCTGTCCACATCCTGTGTGTGGTAAAAGTTTTAAAAATGTGAGGAGCTGCCAAAGACATCTGCGAGTGTTCCACAGTAAGTTATATTCAGAGTTGTTATCTCAGAAAATAATTCCAACATATGACAATACACCAGCTTTAGCAGTTTTGGAACAGGACATTGATGTTTCAACTAATTCAAATTCTGAAATTTTAGAAGAGCAAATTGATTATACAAAATATTTTGCTCAAACTTTATTGAGTACTAGAGAAAAATCAAAAGTCCAGAGTAAAGCTCTCTTTAGTATTTGTGACAATATTGTCAATGTGTCAACTCAGGCACATTTTCAAACATTAAATTTGATAAGGAAAGCATTAGATGACAGCAAGATAGACGTCACTAATAATAAAAACATACAGGATGTATTGAATAGGGTTTCACCATTAGCTGTTAGCTGGGAACAGATCAATAGTGATAAAAAGTTGGACAAGTATGTCCACGAAAACTTATGTCCTGTTAGGCCAGTAGAAATTGTTTTGGGTGAATCGGACAAACTAAAGGAATGCTTCCAGTACATCCCTCTTCTACAAACACTGCAATATGTATTACAATTCGAAGACATACACTTTGATGTTTTCCGAGCTCATCATTCAACAGATAGTATTTTAAGAGATATTTGTGATGGATCAGTTTTCAAGCAACATCCGTTATTCTCATCAACTCCCAATGCTCTTCAACTAATCCTGTACTTAGATGAAGTAAACTTTGTAAATCCACTTGGAAACAGAGTGAAACTGCATAAACTGTATGCATTTTATGTGCAAATTGGAAACTTACCACCCTGCAAACGTTCGAAATGCCAATCAATTTTGCTTCTTGGTTTGTGTAAAAGTAAATATGTGAAGAAATATGGATTAGAAACTGTATTAGATTCATTTATTAGTGATCTCAAAACATTAGAAACCCAGGGTATTACAGTCAACATAAATGGCAGTGCAAAAATATTAAAAGGTAGCCTTTTAATTTGTGTGGCTGACAATCTTGCAGCCCATGCTATAGGTGGATTTCTGGAAAGTTTTTCATCCATAAGATTGTGCAGGTTTTGCATGATCAGTAAGTCACAACTTTCAGATGTTTTTCTTGGCCCAAAGCGAAACAGGGTTTCTTATGATGAACAATGTGTTTTGATAGAACAGAATCCAGAACTGAGTAAGGTATATGGTTTGAAAAAACAGTCC
This sequence comes from Sabellastarte sp. h YS-2021, assembly GCA_964017235.1. Taxonomy (NCBI): domain Eukaryota; kingdom Metazoa; phylum Annelida; class Polychaeta; order Sabellida; family Sabellidae; genus Sabellastarte; species Sabellastarte sp. h YS-2021. Next base: position 135,195,111 of record OZ024927.1, on the reverse strand, counting down.
TGTCTGAATAAACTTTTGCATTTCCATGTCATTGATGGGTTACCCCCTGACATAACTCATGACATATTTGAAGGTGTTGCAAAGTTTGTTTTGTCAAGTGTCATAAGTTTTTGTATTGGTGCAAAATATTTCACTCTGAAAGATCTTAATGAGGCTATTAATCAGTTTCCATATGGTGCCTCTGACAGAGCCAATAAGCCATGTGCTTTGTCCTCTCCAAATGACATAAAACAGACTGCTGCTCAAACCTGGTGTTTATTAAGGTTATTGTCTTTGTTAGTTGGAAAACATGTACCACACAATATTCCACAATGGGACGTCTTGCTTAATTTCCTTGATGTTATTGAATTCTTATGCATGTGGGATATACATTATGGCCAAGTTCTCTTCATGGGTGACCTCATTGAACAGTTTTGTTTGTCTTACCAAGAGGCATTTCCTGAAGAAGGAATAAAGCCCAAGCTCCATTTTATGCATCACTATAGTGAACAGACACTGAAGTTTGGGCCATTAGTTCATAGCTGGTCTATTCGTTTTGAAGCTAAGCACAACTGGTTTAAGCAAACTCTTAAATCATCTAAATGTTTTAAAAATATTGAGAAATCATTGGCAAGAAGACACCAGAGCATGCTTTCAATGTTTGCATTCAACAACACCTTCAATAGATCCTGGCATGAAGTAAAAGGTGGAAGAGTGGTTATGATTAATGTGTTTTCTGAAGAGGTTCAGAACCTCATCAAAATCTCAGTAGGCAATGTAACAGACATCTTTGAAGCCAAGCAAATATTAGTGTACGATAATACAATATCCAGTACATGTGTGGTGCCAATTGGTGAAGATGGAGACTTAATGAAGTTTAAGGAAGTCAAACATTGCTTTGTTGTTAAGGATGAACCCTATTTTCTATGCCAAGAATTAAAGACTAAATCATTTGTTAGACACTATCATGCCTACAAAGTAGAGACAGGAACAGAACTTTCCATGTTAAAAGTCAGTGATATTGTGTGTGTGGGCAATTTTACATCCCTGGGACTGTACAGCATTGTTGGTGATGAAAGTCATCGGTTCATGTATGTAGTGTTGAAAGCCAGATTGCTTATGCCAAGGAAGCATTAAATCATTGTATGTATATGCTTACATTAATATATAAATAAGTTGTCCAACATAGTAATTGCTTCTTTAAAAGTTAGTGTCTCTTGATCAGTTCACCAGAATGTTCATATTTTGATTTTCAGAATCTAATAAAAAATACTTTCACCAATTTCACAACTGACAGTGTGAGATGCCAGTCGCCAATCTCAGTGCTTGAAATTGTTGTAATTTAGTATCTGTAGAATCTGTATATCCATCAGTCTGTTTGTCAACATTTTGGTTTCAGGACTGTCAAGCAAACATGTTTTCGTGCTAGGTCAGTATTAGCTTACAGCTAGGTTACATTAATAATTTGGTTTTATTTCTGTCAGTCTCTTTTACCACTAAATTTAGGGTTTTAGTTGAGTGGTAGGCATGCATGCAAGCTAGGCTAGTTTTAGTCTGTCAGTCTGTTAACATTTTGTTTTCTAACTGTAATAATAAATTAGTTCCACCACTCAATATCAAAGATAATGTGGGGTAGGTCAACATCTTGGCTGTCAAAACTGGTATGATTTGGTCTATATGCCTGTTAAGATATATTTTAAGATATATATTTTTTGGAATTTAACTTCAAAGGCATTTTCCCCTTTTTACCCCACAGCCCTGTTGGGGGTATTGTTTTCACCCATGGTATCCAGATGGGTGGGCAGGTGGGCGGAGGGAAAAAGTTTGTTTGGCCTGTATCTCAGAAACTGTAAGGTATAGGAAGTTGATACAGTAACCGGCTCTAAAGTCCTGTGGTCCAAGCTAGCAACATCAACACAGACCTGACCTGCATGAATGTCAAAGTAGCTAGTGCTTACGCAAGATGAGGGTGTGGGTCCTCAAGTGGAGGTGTGACCAAGGTCAATGGCAGTGCTCTGAAAGTATACCAATGTGTGTACTGTTTCACTACTTCTATATCTCATGGTGTTGAAAAATATTTCCCCAGGCTGTGGGGGATGGGCATCTGATTCTATTTTACTTTTTGTTTTGTGTGCTGTTATTGTATCCCAGGCTATCAGTTGAAGATTTATAGTTCATGCATTTTATTTTCCGTTCAAATTGGCAGTTATTTTAGTTTGATAGGGATACCACAAACATGTTCTTTTAGTGACCCCAGTTTTGAAATTATGTCATTGATGAATGCAAAAGTGACTGCAAGAGAACTGACCCTCAGATTTTGTTTTGCAACCATGTGGCCAAAATTGTGAGGGGAATAAAAATATTACCCAAGTAAACTGAATGACCAGTTCTTCAAAAATTATTCTTTTTAGAGCTTTTGCACACTGTAATGATGGATAGTATAGTTATATTTCATTAGATATCATAAGTGAGTAATAACTATTTCTCATGAGTAGCACACTATTAGAAAAAGTAAATATCTGATATGATGAAAATTATTTAAGATGAACAATTCCTTTGAAGCGCCCATACTGGATATATTATTATACAGTATATTGCATAAATTCTGCACGTTAATTCATGGTAATAAAATAATTGTAACTTTTTACCAGTCTCAGGCTCTTTTAATATCACCAGGTAAAATAAGTATATGTGGCATCATGATAGAATATTAGTCAATAAAAAACCAAATGTTTTTTGTTATTTCAGCATCATGAAGTTCCATGTTACATTTGACGAAAGCAAAAAGTTGCTGGATCTAAAGGTGCTGAACATATCATCATTCAAGGATGCATTAGCTGGATTGTGGTGTGATAAAAATTTCCATGATGCTTTGATCCAGTGGTACATGCCAGAGATAGATGATTGGGTAGACCTTGACAGTTCAGTATTCAGCGAATGGTCAAAGGAAAGCAACACTATTCGTAAGATTCGGGTAAGAGTTAGACTATGATGTTTTGCTTGAAAAAACAATAATTCTAATCGGTATGGAAATCCTTTCATTATCTGTTGTATTTATTTTATTAACTTGTAGAAGTTTTCGACAATTTTGTGAAATGTTTATATTGAACTTAATTCCATTTCCTTCACACAAGTAACCCAAATTATTTCAGTAGTTCTTTGAGCTGTATCTCAGAACCTGTAAGCTGTAGGAAGTTGATACTTGGCAGGGGTATTGGGTAGGGAGTGTAGGTGTGCAAGGTCATGGTGTGACCTCGATTTGACCTTTGACCTTGTCACACTGACCTCGAGTTTGAAAATCTTGTCCGGGCTATATCACAGAAGCAATAAGGTGTAGGAAGTTGATACGTGGTAGGGACATTGGTTCGGGGGTGAAGGTGTACAATGTCATAGTGTGACCTTGATTTGACCTTTGACCTTGCCATAGTGACTTTGATCTATAAAATCTTGTCCGGGCTGTATCTTGGAAACCGTAAGGTAGGAAGTTGTTATTTGGTAGGGACACATGTAAGGGGTTGTAGGTGTGCAATGTCATGGTTTGACCCTTGACCTTATCAGAGTGACCTTCAGTTTGAAAATCTTTTCTGGGCTATTTCTTGGGTTCCATAAAGTGTAGAAGGTTGACACCTGGTAGGGACATTAGTTAGTGGTTGTAGGTGTGCAACATGGTGTGACCTTTTTGCTCTGCCAAAGTATGTGGATTGCTGCAACTGATTATTATATGCACTTTTGCATAATTGTGCTATTTCCATCGACAGCTATTCTCCAATTAATATATTCTACAGCTTTATAAGTTTTAGTTTACTTATTAATGCTGTCATCTTGCTATTGAATTTTCTTTCTGTCGTACTTTATCTTTACATACATATTCTTTCTGTTAGATGTTATTTTCTCTATTTAAACATTATTTAGAGTTTTATATAACTAACACTGCTCTGAAAGTATCCAAATGTTTGTACTGTTTCACTACTTCTATATCTCATGGTGTTGAACAGTATTTCCCCAGATTGTGGGGTACGGGCATCTTTGATGCTATTTTCAGTAATATACTGTGTATGGATTACTTCATTCCTAACAAGGTGTTTCTTCCTACAGTCAGAAAGCAAATATACTATGAGACTGAATATAAAAAAGAATGATGTATAAAAGTCTAAATTAGTTTGAATATGCTTAAAATATATATCGTTTTAGGCACTATTTGGCCCCACTTCTAAAAAAAAGGAAAAAAAAACATATAAATAAAATACAGATTACCTGTTCTTGCTTATTTAAGGTAATGGAACAACATAGAACATCGCCATTTGATTTAGACTCTACTCAGCAAAGCCTTGTTTCTGATAGTGTGATGGAATCTGATAGTCAAAATAGTTCTAAAGGCATTGTTTCAAGCATAGAATCAAAGGAAATTGCCAATAGCAGCAAGACAGCAAGGTTAGTTAAATATAAGGCTATCCAGAAACTGAAACAATCAATATTATGAGGCTTTTATTTTTTATGGATATACCGGTAGTTCAAGGAATTTTTACCATATTCAGTCATTATTTGTTTATCTTTACCAGTAACCTGGCCATGTTAGGAAGACAATATGAATTGAGTATAAACATTTCAAATCTTTATTTAAGCACTATGAAAAAGGGCTTGGAGCCTATTATTTTGCCACCTTTGGCCTTGGCTGGGACGCCAGTGTAGGCATTATGGCATAGTCCCTACATGTCCAATTTGAAAAGGTCATAGTTTGGGTATTACATCCTGTTCAACAGCCAAGGTCACATTGAAACAAGCACTAAGCATTGCCTCCAGTAGGAGTCACAATGTAAAAAGGTGGCTGCCTATGGTTGGATGCCAAACTTACTGACCCCAAAGTAGATAATTTATAGCTCGGAGATAGCTACTTTCTTCTTTAATTGCACAAATATAAAAATGACAATGTAAAATATTTCCAGGAGTATTGCACTGACTCAGTTATTTCAGATTTATTATTATTCACTCAGTATAGCTACTCTGATTTTCTCAGAGTTAATGAAGTGAGAAGTATGAAAAATCTTGTGTTGAAAAAGTATGAAAAGTTATGTCAAAAGACAACAGTTATCAGTCTAGTTACAATTTTTGTGGACTCAAACTGATGTTCTGTGGCCAGTTTCTGCTAACGATCTATGAAATGCCTGCTAAAGACCATCCAAATGACCATATATATGATCACTTGAAAATTTACTTTTATCTTTTACATTAGTTAAACAACTTTAGTACAAAGAGGTAAGGGCTCAGAGCTTATAGCTGTCCAATTGTTTTATGTCATCATAAGATACTTACAGAAACCTCACTTAGAATTTTTTACAATTGGAATGGTAGTATATATTGGCAAAGACTTGGAGCCTGCTTGTTCGTCCTTTTAGCAATGGCAACTTGAACACCTTTACCCAATGACTTCAAGCTTAAAAAACTCAAAACAATGGGAAGATCTTTTCCTTTTTTCTATGTCATGGCAAATATAGTTTTTAATGACAATTAAACTTTCCATTCTTCGATACACATGCACCACAAGTTAATTCATGATTATCTCTTCAATTTTTTTGTGTAGAAAATTAATCAAGTTTTAAAGTCACCATAAGCCTATTCTCACAAAAGTTTCAGCATCCCTCCAGATTGGCCTCATTGGCCAGATTATGCAATTTCAAGAGATGTCTTACAAAGACTGGAAAGAGAGCTTCCCCTAAACAAAACCCACCAAATGAGAATTTGTGATGGTTTCTACAACGATGCAGTGAAATACAATGTTTAGTAAGTATAGACATACTTATTCTTCAAAATACTGTTCAATATACACTAAAACATTTTACAACGTGGCACCCATACAGCAGACTTGGAATGCTATAATGGGCCATGTGATACCTTGTATATTATTTAACCCTTTCACTACCATCTATGACGTCAAGCAGTCGATGGGAATGTGTATTACAAGGTACCATGTCTGTCGATACAGGGTCGACGGCAATAATATTGATTTCTTCTTTCTTGCAGTATACTGCAATACGTTTTCTTTGGTGCATCAGTATTAAAACGATTGCTTAAGTAAAATATATGTAAGTTCTGCTTTATTTTCACATTATTTCAACATTTTCACCTATTTTAACTGTTTTTTGTATATATTGCCGTATTTATCGCTGCATATTGTTTACTCGTGGTTACATTTATTTGGGGAATTCCCTGGAGTTTTGCCATTCAACTTTCATCAATTCCTAATGAAATATGCCGAAAAATACCGCAAATGAAGTGTATAAGGTAGTAAGTTAATGTTTTACTTTATTGGCGTTTCTGACATGATATGACGTCATGTGGCTACAGTCCCCCAGAATAATGATCCTTCAGTAACGAAAGGGTTAATGGTAGTTAGTTCATCTTTTCTACTTTCCAGCCTTAGTATAGGAAAGAGATTATAAAATGCATCCTTTTTGCATCTTCTTCTGTATGTATGCGAGTCACACAGTTTTTCTCTATAACTACTATAATGTCACATTTTTAATGATTTGTCCTAATGAATTTTTATATCCTTGAATAATTTTGGGGGATTTCATCACAAGTTAGTGAGTGATAGATATCTTTTCACTGCCTTGTCTGAATGCTTTATATCTGAGAATATGCTGTTCAAGAGCTTTAAATCACTTATAGTTTGAAAACTATTCCTTCTAGAGGCTTCCTACGTTAAACAAAACTACAGCAAACCATAATCTGAAGACCTTTAGATGTGATCAGATATTACTTTTCTGCAATATCATGGAACCCCAGAGTGACCTTGACCCTGTGTTCTTAAACTCAGAACATCTTGTCTAGGCCATATCTCAGGAGCCATAAAATGGAATAATTAAGCCAAATTATTGCTACAGGAGAGTTCTGTATAGGGTCTCCATAACCATGGGATCTGTGTTCTCTGCATTTCTGATGCTATATTCTGTATGTATAAAAACACTTCCCAGTGGTCAATTGGTTATCATTTTTAGCAAACTTGACTTTGTATTAACATGCTGTCACCAATGTCAGGTAAACTCTCATATTTATCTGACTTGGAATTACCCTGACATGACCCTGGCTGCTTAAAGAACTGTATAAACTTTTTCATTTGTGTTGAAATATTGTTATAATTTTCAGCTATCCAAAATCCATTCACTATGAAAAAATGGCTGATTGTGTCTTGCATACGTTTCCTCATCTTGTTGGACAAAACACATACCAAGATTCAAAGGTATGCAGTAATTTTACACATATATTCTGAATAATTAACACTATTCAGTATGCAATTTTAAATTCAAAATCTCTGCTTGAATGACTACTTGATGATCCAATCTGTCAAAAATCCAAACATACTTTTGAGAACTGGACAGTAATAAATATAAAGTAATTATGTCCACCCCCCTGGGGGGTGGATATATTATTTTTGCTTTTTTCGCCGTCCGATGTCCGATGTCCGATGTCCGATGTCCGTTGTCCGATGTCCGATGTCCGATGTCCGATGTCCGGCGTCCGATGTCCGGCGTCACGCATGGTTTCCGCTCATTTAAAGGAAAAGTATTAGAGCTATTGTCACCAAATTTGGTATGCAGGCTTATTGGGTCAGTAGCTTGCTTGGGATTGCTTTTGGCTGTTGTACCTCTTTTGCTTACTGAGTAATACTTAAGTACAGCTATTTTCAGTACCCATTGGTTTCCGTGCATTTAAGCCAAAATAATTAAAGATATTTTACTACAATTTGGAATACAAGATTGTTATGTTCATAGCTCGCTTGGTATTGCATTTGGGACTGATAGCTTTGTCAGTACATGAGTAATAGCCATTTAGGTACTTCATTGTGTATTTTCAGTACTACTTTTGAGTAATTTGCTTCTATCTCCTTAACCGTGCGAGATAGAGCGATTTCGGCAAAATTTTCGACCCGCAGGATATCTGAGGAGTGTACTCTTTGCAATTTTCAAAAAATTTTCCCCTCCCCAAAAATGGCGGCCATTTTGAATTTTCGAATTTTTGCCAAAAATGGCAAAACACAAATTTGCTTCTATCTCCTTAACCGTGCGAGATAGAGCGATTTCGTCGAAATTTTCGACCCACAGGGTATCTGAGGAATGTAGTATTTGCAATTTTCCAAAAATTTTCCCCTCCCCAAAAATGGCGGCCATTTTGAATTTTCGAATTTTTGCCAAAAATGGCAAAACACAAATTTGCTTCTATCTCCTTAACCGTGCGAGATAGAGCGATTTCATCGAAATTTTCGACCCACAGGGTATCTAAGGAATGTAATATTTGCAATTTTCAAAAAAATTTCCCCTCCCCAAAAATGGCGGCCATTTTGAATTTTCGAATTTTTGCCAAAAATGGCAAAACACAAATTTGCTTCTATCTCCTTAACCGTGCGAGATAGAGTGATTTCGGCAAAATTTTCGACACACAGGGTATCTAACCAATGCAATCTTTGCAATTTTCAAAATATTTTCCCCTCCCCAAAAATGGCGGCCATTTTGAATTTTCGAATTTTTGCCAAAAATGGCAAAACACAAATTTGCTTCTATCTCCTTAACCGTGCGAGATAGAGCGATTTCGTCGAAATTTTCGACCCACAGGGTATCTAAGGAATGTAATATTTGCAATTTTCAAAAAATTTTCCCCTCCCCAAAAATGGCGGCCATTTTGAATTTTCGAATTTTTGCCAAAAATGGCAAAACACAAATTTGCTTCTATCTCCTTAACCGTGCGAGATAGAGCGATTTCGTCGAAATTTTCGACCCACAGGGTAGCTAAGGAATGCAATCTTTGCAATTTTCAAAAAATTTTCCCCTCCCCAAAAATGGCGGCCATTTTGAATTTTCGAATTTTTGCCAAAAATGGGAAAACACAAATTTGCTTCTATCTCCTTAACCGTGCGAGATAGAGCGATTTCGTCGAAATTTTCGACCCACAGGGTATCTAAGGAATGCAATCTTTGCAATTTTCCAAAAATTTTCCCCTCCCCAAAAATGGCGGCCATTTTGAATTTTCGAATTTTTGCCAAAAATGGCAAAACACAAATTTGCTTCTATCTCCTTAACCGTGCGAGATAGAGCGATTTCATCGAAATTTTCGACCCACAGGGTATCTAAGGAATGTAATATTTGCAATTTTCAAAAAAATTTCCCCTCCCCAAAAATGGCGGCCATTTTGAATTTTCGAATTTTTGCCAAAAATGGCAAAACACAAATTTGCTTCTATCTCCTTAACCGTGCGAGATAGAGCGATTTCGGCAAAATTTTCGACACACAGGGTATCTAACCAATGCAATCTTTGCAATTTTCAAAATATTTTCCCCTCCCCAAAAATGGCGGCCATTTTGAATTTTTGAATTTTTGCCAAAAATGGCAAAACACAAATTTGCTTCTATCTCCTTAACCGTGCGAGATAGAGCGATTTCGTCGAAATTTTCGACCCACAGGGTATCTAAGGAATGTAATATTTGCAATTTTCAAAAAATTTTCCCCTCCCCAAAAATGGCGGCCATTTTGAATTTTCGAATTTTTGCCAAAAATGGCAAAACACAAATTTGCTTCTATCTCCTTAACCGTGCGAGATAGAGCGATTTCGTCGAAATTTTCGACCCACAGGGTATCTAAGGAATGCAATCTTTGCAATTTTCCAAAAATTTTCCCCTCCCCAAAAATGGCGGCCATTTTGAATTTTCGAATTTTTGCCAAAAATGGCAAAACACAAATTTGCTTCTATCTCCTTAACCGTGCGAGATAGAGCGATTTCGTCGAAATTTTCGACCCACAGGGTATCTAAGGAATGTAATATTTGCAATTTTCAAAAAAATTTCCCCTCCCCAAAAATGGCGGCCATTTTGAATTTTCGAATTTTTGCCAAAAATGGCAAAACACAAATTTGCTTCTATCTCCTTAACCGTGCGAGATAGAGCGATTTCGGCAAAATTTTCGACCCACAGGGGATCTAAGGAATGCAATCTTTGCAATTTTCCAAAAATTTTCCCCTCCCCAAAAATGGCGGCCATTTTGAATTTTCGAATTTTTGCCAAAAATGGCAAAACACTAATTTGCTTCTATCTCCTTAACCGTGCGAGATAGAGCGATTTCGGCAAAATTTTCGACGCACAGGGTATCTAAGCAATGCAATCTTTGCAATTTTCAAAATATTTTCCCCTCCCCAAAAATGGCGGCCATTTTGAATTTTCGAATTTTTGCCAAAAATTGCAAAACACAAATTTGCTTCTATCTCCTTAACCGTGCGAGATAGAGCGATTTCGTCGAAATTTTCGACCCACAGGGTATCTAAGGAATGCAATCTTTGCAATTTTCCAAAAATTTTCCCCTCCCCAAAAATGGCGGCCATTTTGAATTTTCGAATTTTTGCCAAAAATGGCAAAACACAAATTTGCTTCTATCTCCTTAACCGTGCGAGATAGAGCGATTTCGTCGAAATTTTCGACCCACAGGGTATCTAAGGAATGCAATCTTTGCAATTTTCCAAAAATTTTCCCCTCTCCAAAAATGGCGGCCATTTTGAATTTTCGAATTTTTGCAAAAAATGGCAAAACACAAATTTGCTTCTATCTCCTTAACCGTGCCAGATAGAGTGATTTCGTCGAAATTTTCGACCCACAGGGTATCTGAGCATTGTACTCTTGGTAATTTCTAAAAAATTTTCCCCTCCCCTAAAATGGCGGCCATTTTGAATTTTCAAATTTTTGCCAAAAATGGCAAAACACAAATTTGCTTCTATCTCCTTAACCATGCGAGATAGAGCGATTTCGTCGAAATTTTCAACCCACAGGGTATCTAAGGAATGTAATCTTTGCAATTTTCAAAAAATTTTCCCCTCCCCAAAAATGGCAGCCATTTTGAATTTTCGAATTTTTGCCCAAAATGGAAAAACACAAACTGGCCTTAACCGTGCAAAATAGAGTTATTTTGTTGAAATTTTCGACCCATAGGGTATCTAAGAAATGTACTCTTGGCAATTTTCAAAAAAATTTCCTTTTCCCAATAATGGCGGCCATTTTGAATTTTCAAATTTTTGCCAAAAATAGAAAAACAGGAATTGGCTTCTATCTTCTTAACCGTGCAAGATAGAGTGATTTCGTCAAAATTTTCAACCCAACCAATGCAAAAAGGCATGAAGCTGAAATAAATTACATCTACACTATCAAATATTTAAGCATCATTGATATATTTTACAAATGAAACAGGGTCTTGTAAGACTACTGTACAATTTGGGCAAAAGGTTCATGGGTGGACATTACACATGATAATGTGTGTTCTTCTATGCTATCCTGTTTCTATTCGCATCTACTATCAACAGGGCGGCCTATTTCTAGTTATAACATGTTTAACTATTGTTATTAATCGCCTTTAAACCAATTAAGAAATTATGATAGATCATGAATCGTTTACTTGCAAGACTTATTTGGTAGTTGTAACTATCTCAGGGGTATAATGGTATCAATGCACAATTATAAGTGGAAATTGAGGCCAGGACAGATTTATATTGTAAACTTTGGTTTTAATAGTTACATTATCTTTAACTGATATTGACTTTAGCTTCAAGTATGGGATATCAAAAAAAGGTTAATACCAATATTGACATTTTTTTAGATTTATTGGAAGGAAAAACTAAAATACAAGTTTCAAAATAATAGACGTCGCCAGGACAAAGATGTCAGAATCTGTGTAGCTAGGAAGAGAAAAGGAATTGGAATAAAATCAGAATCTGAAAAGAAGAATCGAACATCTCCAATGCAAGAAGAGAGTACAATAGCATCAGGAGAAAGCAGCTCTCATGAATTTGATTTCTGTAGTGAAGAATCAGAGAAAACTGAACTTTTTGGTGAAGTTTTATGTGGTAGCCCTTCATCAAATTTCAGTGAAGCTGACCCTTTTGCTAGAGAAACTTGCACACCATCACCTACAGATGGATTTACATCACAAAAACAAAGTAGTAAAAACACTTTCTCTAATAGGGATAAAAGCAGGTGTTCTAACCAATATGGACTGCGAGATTATCTGCCTGGACGTCCTCAGTCTGAGACTGATGAAACTATCGTAGCACATATAAATAACATGAAGAAGGAATGGAAAAAACGTGATCATGACCAAATGAAAATAAACACCTTGATGGACTTGACGTTTGCTGATAGACGAAAATTAATAGTAAATCAGGCTCCGGATGTTGCACAGGTACTAGAAGATTACCCTGTCTTGACTGAAGGGAAAGAGGTAAGTTAATGTCTGAATGTAGCCTTAATTACTCCATCATTAACAGTATTTTCTGTCTTGTTTACAATATAATTTCTGTTGATTCTATGTTTTAGTCTAAATTGCTTACACAATGTCTAACTGATTTCAACTAGTTTTTCAACGGTATTCAAATATTTGAACTTGAGCTCTTTATTAAGGGTAATTCACAGAATGCTGAAGTCTTCCACATTGCAGACGTATCAATATGGCGATAGGGTTTTAATTTAATGTCTCTGTAACATAGACTATTTTAGACAGTGTTGTGAAGTTTTAAGTTTATCTAGTGTTGAAGACGGTAAACCGGAAACCTATTTGCCGACCGAAACACAGTGATCCGGTTACGTTTCGATTTTCTTCTAGCCAAAACCGGTTTCATCACATATTTCATTATTTTACAAAAGTTTTACAAAATATTGAACTACAACAAATATTTCCCAGTATTTTATAATATTCTATTGATATATCACACGTTTTGTCCTCGAAAGTCTTAAAAAAGTCCCCTGTGGTTCTTATTTATATACAAGTTAAAGCTCATGTACGCGTTTCAAAAACTTATTTCTTCGCGTTTTATAAATCAAACGTACCCGGTTTTTCGCCGAATTTCTGCTTTCGGAAACCGGTTCCAAAATTCGCATTCAACCACAACACTAAGTTTATCACTACTAGGGTTACCCTGAGATCACTTTTCACTGCTGTGCCTTCATTGACACTTCTCAGTTGGCCATGATATGAAAGAATACAATTTAAAAATGAATTAGTTAATTTCCATTGATACCTACAGACTTTTTGATGACAATAATAAAATACTGAAACCAATTAGATTTTCTGTTGTTTAACAAGTTTCTATTGTCTCATCGGCCGGTCATCAAAATTTCAGCTAATCCCTGGAAAGACAAAAAATCGCTGTATTTTGTTTCCCCTCCATTCAGTACACAGTGATTAATCTGAGTGGCCAACCAGTGTTTTTTTATGGTTGTAAATATAAAAGTTCTGTGTGGTTGCTGTGATGAAACCAATGGTAGGTGGTCACAACTAGTGAGCAGTCTTAATACAGGGTACATTTTGCATTGAAAATGCACAGTGGGGAATGGAAGTGGTCGCATCAGGCGAGTGGTCACTGATTAGTGAAAGTTTTTCACCAAATATCAGAAAAAACAGAAATTAACAAAAAAAGCCTCCATTTGCTACCATATCATTTATTAGTGTGAAAATATAAATTTCAGCTCTTAAAAGAGTTTATGAGGCTGAAACCAAGCACAGAAGTCAAGATAATTGGATTAGAAGAGCAGATAACACTTGGTCTCAGCAAACACAAACATTCATTGATTCACCAACTTGGAAGAAAATCTTTGCCATCTAACCTGAATAGCCTGCAGTGTTCTTTGGAAAGAGCAACTGAAAAGGCTGAAAAGCAATGTGAGTATTAAGCCTGATTTCATAAATTATTTTTGAATTTGAACTAATCAAAATATAACTTTTCTGTACTAAAATGAGTTAAATCTGAAAATATAAGATACTGGTGAAATGTCAGTTTTATATATGCAGAAGATGTATCCAAAATCCAAACAAGGCCTTGTCCTTACTGCAAAATGAAAAAAAAATCTTGAAGACCTTAACAAAAAAGTTATATCATGGTGAATGTGCCGGATGTGGATTGTCTATAGAATGAATTGGATCTAGGTTGTATATCTTTAATGTTGGGTCTATTAGTAGTAATTTACCCTACAGTCCTATTAACCAATCATTGCCAATGCACCTCCAGTTCTTTAAATCTCAGGAAAGTTATAGGTTAAATGTCAAATATATTGCACAATATTGCAGCTTCACAATATTGTAAAATATTTTTAGATCTGTCTAACTGCATGGCATTAATGGCTGTACCCTGCCTAATGGGAGAAAAGTCAGAAAATTTGCTGGATTTTCATGAGGCAAGTGTTCTTGGAATTTAATTATTATCTTCCAAAATTTATTGTATTGAATTACCATATTATCTGTTACATGTGAACAATTATAGAGCATTAACAGCCTTAACAGCTGTGTTATTATTGTTTTTTACCCTTTTTCTATGGCTGTGTGGGTGGGCTGTGGCCGCAAACCTGGTTTAAGCTAGATGACAGGAACTGTAAGGTGGAACAACTTCAAACTTTGTTGTTCCTTAGGGGGTCTATTACAATGTCATGATCTGGCCTCTGTGTGACCTTTGACCTTGGCCCTGTTACCTTGAAAATAGAAACATCCAGTCTAGATATCAAGAACCATAAGGTGGAACAACTTCAAACTTGTTGTGATTGTTCTTTCGGGGGTCTAGTTGTGCAATGGCTATATCTCAGCAGATCTAATACAGAATAAGTTCAAACTTATGTTCCCAAGTTGGTCTAGTTGTCAGGGTCTGACCCCGTATGAGTGTTGACTTTAACCCTGTGGCCATGACCTTGAATATCTTTTTCAGGTTATATCTTATCAACTGAAATTAAGTTAAAACTGAAATAAGTTCAAATTTTGTATGGATATCTAGTTGTGCGACATCATGGCCTGACACATGTGTGACCTGTGACTTTAACCCTGTGATCTAGAATGTAAATATTTTGTCCGAGTCTTATCTAGGCAACCATAAGGCAGATCACTTACATTCGAGTAAGCTATAGTATTAAAAATTTATAAACTTCAGACCTGTAGCTCAATGCATATCTGAGTACTTGCCACTTTTACATTCTTAGTGTTCAGTACATTTCATGTATTTCATAAATGTTGCAATTATGATACTCTCTATGATCAACATTTTTAGAGTTTCTGATAGTGAATTAATCTTGTATGATCTACACATAATTGTAATACATATCCTGACTGCACTGGTCTAGTACAGTTACATATCTTAGCCTTCACCAAACTTTCACTTGATGACCAGTATCTTGTTTAAAACATCAAAGTCTGATCTTCAGGAGATCCTATATATTGTACCTTGCCTGTTGACATGGTATCAATCATTTGGTGGATACTATGGTTTACACTTGGGTATGCCGCCGCAGTGTCGTGAGATATTTCACCATGTCCCCTCTAGCACCTACAGTTTTAAAGCTACAGACTTTAAATTTGCAGAACATATTTAACTTTATAAATTCTTGCTTCAGATTATTTTTGGCCTCATTCTGAAAAACAAGATGGCGGCCGTGGCTGTTTTTTCTTTTTTCCTCATTCTCCTTCTTTTACCCTATTAGAGCTATGGATAACTGTTGTAAGAGCTTGAAAATACTCTCTGTGTGGTTTGTCCCTCTTCACTGTGGTAGCTGTTCTTGTAATGGTGGATAGAGTTTGTTTTCGCCATGTAAAAATAAAGGCTTTGGTTTTACTGAAGCGATGGAATAGTTTATAATTGTATAAATATCATCACAATTTTTTTTATCTTACAGAATGACCACAGCAACAAACTTTGCTTTGTTTCATTCACGGGTGAGTTTGGTAGAAAGCAAAGATTCCTGGTCCATATAGAAGGACAGATATACAAGTGTGATAATCTGATCAATGCTGTATCAGTACTGTTGGCAGGGATATATGTTTTCAACATAAGGTACCCTCAGAATCTTCAGCTCACATGGACATTTTTTCAAAGAGTTATACTTGGAATTCAGGATGAATCAAAAATGCCAAAAAAAATTGTGAGCTTACTGTCATGTTTTAATTGAATCTTTATGGGCTTAAGAGCTGCCTTTGTAAAGAAAAACATTTAAGCCAAAAATCATGCTGACCGGGGATGCACTCACTGACAATTATTAAATACCCCAAATATGACTGCCTTGTCTAGCTTGTAAATGTAATGTCACTTACCTACTTTTGAACTGTCAACAACATTTTTCCACTTTTTGTTCATATCTTATAGATAAAGCAGAATCAGTAATTGTTTCCAATGTTACTATATAAAGCTGTTGTCTTTGTGAAATCATATTTCATTGTAATGTTGTTTTGATGTGAAATTTGTTACATTATGATAAAGATACTGGTTTTAATGTATTTGTTTTCAGCTGCAAACTTGGATATAATTTAGAGACTATGTTACTGTGTTTATACCATTTCGGGATGTCTTCCCTTTCTTTTTATTGTATGCACCGTTCTGTGGACACTATGGTTTATGTTTGTGTATGTAGCTGCCGTTGTGTGGTGAGACATTTCAATGTTACCCCCTCTAGTGCCTACAGTTTTATTAACTATATATAGCTCTTAAGCTACAGCAGGACACATTTAAACTTAGAACAGGACATATTTAACCTTAGAAAATTTTGCTTAAAATTTTTTTTGGTTCATTCAGAAAAACAAGATAGCCGCCATGGCCGCTATATAAGTTTTTTCTGGTTTTCTATCATCCCCTTCTTTTACTCTATTGGAGCTATAGTTATCAAATTTGCAGGAGTTTACTATTATAAGAGGTTCCCAA
Organism: Sabellastarte sp. h YS-2021; assembly: GCA_964017235.1. Taxonomy (NCBI): domain Eukaryota; kingdom Metazoa; phylum Annelida; class Polychaeta; order Sabellida; family Sabellidae; genus Sabellastarte; species Sabellastarte sp. h YS-2021. The sequence continues at coordinate 135,178,440 of OZ024927.1, read as the reverse complement.
GACAAAATATTTTAGGGACCCATGTCCGTCACTGTGTTATGTGGGATGTCATCCTCATATCTTAATTTAGCATCTCTATGTGCAAGAGAACTAGTGTTAACTAAAAGTGACCTTTCACGGCCCTTCCTTCATTGTGCATGTCAGGGCCATTGTCATTGGCACTGCCCTAGAACAGATTTTCACTGTTACTTCTCTGGCGTTTCCTGTGTCTACTCATTGTGCTATTGCTTATTATAAGTTTACCATTGTGAGAGCTTCAGAGTATTTTCTGTTTGTCCCACTCCACTATGGCTGCTGTTAAATGTTATGCTGGATAAGGTTTGTTTTTTGCTCACAAAAGCTTTGGTTTTACTGAAGTGATATTTTAGTTTAACATATAGCTTTAAAACTTTGTTTAAATGCCCAATAGTGTCCAATGTTAAATAACAAGGTGTTATGTTGTCTTTGTGAAACCATATTTCATTATAATATTGCTTTAAATGCACAGTGTAATTAAACCTAATTGATTATTGTTCATTTTAAATTGTGGTTGAAACTACTTTTTATTTTTTTTCACGATTACAACATATACTCACAAAAAGTGTGCATTCAATCTCATTTAAAAATATATTTACTTTCTACACATGTAAAATCCTTTGGCATTGGAATGTTTAATGGCCTGAATGGTTAAATGCCATTAACTGTATTCATTTCCATTTTCTTTTTTAGCAATTGTTTGAAATTAGCATCATTTAGCTCTTAAATCATAGACCTACGCATTTTATTCATTTTATGTAATGTAATAACATCTTTCTTTTTTCCAGCTTTTTATTTTCATGGCTTTATGCAAAATGTAATTGATCATTTTATAACATTGCCTCTTAAAGAGTGATTCATTACTGATTACCTTTCTATTGTGTTCATAGGTAGAGTCACTAATTTTCTCAGCTGTTCTGTTCTTTAAAAAATACAGTATTGTATGCAACTGTAATTTTGCATATGAGGACATTTGTTTATCAACATTAGTAAGTGTAAAAATGTGAAGTTATTTTTAGAAAATGATATGTTAATAAAGATTGTTAAATTTATAGAGTGTTTTTATAATTTTTCATATATAAAACTGATAAAAATTGTGTACAGGTTAACAAAGCATGCCATTATCAATTTGTTGCTTTTCAAATGTAAGATGTTGAGACTTGCATTCTACAAATTTGTCAAGATGAGTATTTTGACAACCCTTATGACAAGATTGAAAACTGTGTTTCAAGCTTTGTCATCATATTTGTCATAGGACTAATATTTTAGTGACAACTTTTATGACAAATTAATGACTGTGCCTGAGATGACGACTTTTGTCACTGACAACCTTCAAAACAAATAAATTCTTGTAAAAAACTCGTCAGTAAGATTGTATAAGTGAACAACTTTTCCTTGGTAACTTTTTGACAACTTAAAATTCGTTTTGAAGGTTGTCGTCTCAGGCACAATTTTTTAGTCAAAAATTTGTCAATTTGGTTTTCAGTGTGACCGAGTGTCTCAAGTCAGTACAGGAGTTGATGGATGGTGTCAAATTAAAACTAAACCCAGAAAAAACGAATTTATCGTTATAGGTCAAAAAGCCATCAGACAGTTGCTTGCACCAAATTTCCCTGTTCCACTCCTTCAAACCAATATCTCCATCAGTGGAAGTAAAGAATCTGGGTGTTATCTTCGCCTCTGTGATCAATGATTTTGTGTTCACAACATACTCAATTTCCGGTGACACAGATTCAAGTTCATCCTTTGTAATAGTCTGGTTTGTTAACACAATTGTCAGATGTGATTTTACCATGTGAACCATTCTATTGCAACAGTCACCTTTCCAATTTCCACTGGGGTGCTTGGTATCAAAGCT